>CM062818.1:301494669-304102499 GCA_031772625.1 Pinus tabuliformis
AATTTGAAATTGAAGAGTGCTCCAAATGGATGTTATGCTTCTTCATTGTTGCTTCCAAGGCTTCCATCTTCTTAAAGCATTAGGATTCTAAGTGGCAATCTCGATTACAAAAGTGGCAATGTCTATCATTCTTCTTCCCTTTGTTTTTATTTGCCTTATCATTTTGTTGAAATGATTTTTCATTTTGAGACTGAAATTTCTTAGGACCATTCCTTTTAGGATACTGCTTCTTAGGATTCTTTGAATTTGATTGCTGCTGGGCAGCTAAGGCTTTCTTAGAAGAGTTTCCAAGATTAAGAAGACCAAGATATAAAAGCTTTTCTTGTTCTCTTATTAAATAATCACAAAAGACATCCAAGGAGGGGGACTTGTAGTCTTGTCCTTGAGAAATAAAGGCTTCTCTAGTAGAATGGAAGGTAGAAATAACACAGAGTAGGTTGGTTCCAACTTAGTAAGAATGGAATAGATCAGGCTACCATCTTCTTTCTTAACCTTAACACTTTCCAAGAGAAGTCTAAGGGTCTTGAAATTGGAGAAAAAATATTCAATGGAAGAAAAATTATTGGGGTCCAATGTAAACGACTCATTTTTGAGTTGATGGGCTCTAATTTCATTTTTAATTCCAAAAAATTTAGTGAACTATTTCATTGCTTCATTAGGAGTATCAAGTTCTGCAATATGGAATCTAAGATCTGGAGAAATAGACATCCATATCAACCCACGTGCTTGATCTTGCCTATATTCCCATTTGGCTACCTTATCTTGATCTTGAGTTTTAGTTTCTTGGCCTGAGGCTATTCTGTAAAGACCTTTACTTCTAAGTAAATCCACAATGTAGGACCACCGTTGGAAGTAGTTGGTGTTGTCAAGAATAACTTGGCATGGAATTTACATTTTAATAGAAACTGAAGCTGTAGATGCTGAAACTAAGTGTTCCAATGGAAAGATCTCAAAAAATTAGGTTGATTAAAAAAACGGCTTCCAGATGAAGAAGTTGTGGCTTTTTGAAGAAAAATTGTTGAAGATGCCAACGAAGTGTGCGAATGTGTGGAAATGAATGATAATGTTATATTTAAAAAAAATCCCCCCCTACCCCCAATCCCCACACCCACTGCCCCCCCGCCCCCCGCCCCTTCCAAACTTAATCTAATTAGCTCACTTTAAAGAAAAAAGATTTATGTGTATCACTTTTATAAATAAGTGAAAGTCACTTTTACAATGGTACTTTATGAGCTACCCACTAAATTGTAACTTAAATAAAAGATAAAGAGACTTTCAAATTATAAGTGACTCACTTTTTATAATGGGTGAGAACTCTTTTACATAAAGTAACTTTAAAACATAAGTTACATGTGATTTTTGAAAAAGTAACTCAACAAAAAGAAAGACTTGAACTCAAGATCTCTATTCTCATAAAGTAACTTTGGACCAAGTGAGCTAGTTTAAACAGTTTGTAATTTTTGGAAAAGAGGAAATGTTTTTTTTTTTTTTTTAGTTATTGAAGCTTTGGGGTGCATGCTTACTCGAAAAAGCTATTTTTTGCCTAAAAACAAAAACCACAAAACTCAAAACGGACATGCAAAAAAAAAAAAAACCTTACGACTTGAAGTTAGCTTTAGCTGAAAACTAAATATTTTCTTCAATGTTTTTGATTTTCTAATATCACACTAAGGCGCGGCGGAAAATAGCATATGCATGAGAAAAATCCTTCCTTTCTGTTTCTAATTTGCCCAGATTGCACAGAGTCACGGGGCAAATAGAATACATAGAAATGAAAGCTATAGATCTGGTAATAAAAAATAGAAAGCTAAGTAAACCGAAATAAATAGAGAGATGAATAGCTAGAATTGTAAATAAAGACTGTATACCTCCAGATCTTAAAAATGACGTAGCTAGGGCTACCAGAAACTTTTTCACGTGAAATGAAAGGGGTTACTCACTGGAACATATGCTCCTAACACAATATCGTAGTCCTCTCAGCCTAAAACCAGTTACAAACAATAGATCTAGGAAACGACAGTCGGATGCAGTTGTACCGACTTCAGATTTGGATCACTAACAGATGCGACCCTCAAATAGCTTTGATACCATGTAGGAATTTACAAGGTAAGTTCCTCAGATAGAAAACCAAAGGACACCACTCAAAAACAGATTACAAATCAATACACCAGTATTCTTGATGTGGTTAAAACCCTCAAAGAGGGAAACAGTCCACAGCTTGAGCTAATGTGGCCACTTCAAACAATTTATTAGTAAAAGAATGAAAATTTACATAAGCTTCTCTCATGAACGGTTAGCCTACAAATGAACCTCCATGCTTTTTAAATAGATATCATGGACCAATCGAGTGTTAAGCCAGAAATCAAGTGTCAGTAATACAGAGGAGAGAATGGACCATCAGATCACTTCATGTCTAGAACATATCGTGACCGTCGGATTGTAAGTTACAAATGTACGTAGTAAAGAAACACACTTTACCTAAATCTACATTAGACCAACTTATACTTAACTATTTCCTATGTGTCATGATAGCCTATCATGAAATATTTCCATGAGTGGAGAAAACTAAAAGAGAAAAGTTAATGAGGTTATTTTTCTTGAAAAATGAGATTTTCTTTTGAAATATGTAGTTTTGATAACTACCTCTGTTTTTATAGGACATCAGTCTTTGTTGAAGAAAAGATAAATGATTTGTTTATCGTATATTGGTTAGTTTGATTTAATTGCATGGTTTAATGCATAAAAGGTTAGCATTATTATTATTTTAGTTCTTATGCCCAAAAGAAAGGTTGCTATGATACTTTCTTAAAAACAAATGCATGAGAACTTTGTTATGATACTTTCTTCAAAACAAATGAATGAGAACTTTGTTATGATACTTTCTTGGAAACAAATTCATAAGGACTTTGTACATAGAAAGATAGAGAAACTATGTTGGGTTCTTGAAAATAACTATGTGAAAAGAACACATATGTAGAAGCATAGAAACAATAGTTGACTACATGCATGCATTTGTAGAAATATTGTGTTATATATTTTAAAAGAGGAACATGGATTTGTGTGCAAAAAAGAGTAAGTATTACGTTAGATCCTTGAAAGTAAAACAAGAAATTACTTATGTGCATGCAAGAAATAATGATTAACACATTAGTTTTGTTTTAGAGCAACACATGTCTTTGTGCATACAATAGATTTTATAAATAACTCTATTTTGGAAAAGATACTTTTCGGAAAAGGGACTTGCATTTGCATGTACAATAATGATGTCTATCATGTTAGTCTTCCCTTATAATAATATCTACATGCACAAAGAAGAAGCTAAGGGGTTAGCTCTATTGGATAAGTTTTTATCTAATTACATGCATGGAAAAAAAGATAAGTTGCTAGTATCCTTTAAATGGAATATGAATGGTTACAATGGTATCCTTTGGATATGAACGCGTGTTGGTGCAAGAATGATCATTGTAACATGGTAATTATTTTGACATGCTTGATAATTTTTTGTTTATACATGCACAATGTTGTTAGAAGAATCATGTTGTGATATTATATCTACATCTCATCGGTGCACATGAATAGATGTTAAAATATCTCTTTTAGAGACTGAATATTGATTGATTAATATTTTATCTAATCTTGTTACCAAAGCTTGTTGACGACAACAATGACAGGAAAAGATGACAGTTTGTACCTAAGACAAATTATGTTTAACATTGTGGTAGACAGGGATCTAACAGTCCATGCTCATGAATACAAGTTGCAGGATGGTACACTGATGGAGCAATCATGCCACAAGGATGTAGAGAGTGGTGATATGTAGGTAAATGGTTTTGTGACAATTGTAATAGATTTTAGCTAGGTATGTGGTATTTTAATGATATTTCATTGTAATATTTTATAACAATGGATAAGTGATGGACTCCTTTATAAGCCATTAAGTGAGGGGTGAACACCCTCACGAGCATTTAATGATAAAATTAAACGTTTGCTAGTTTTCACCCTACGGGGTTTCCAGGGTATATCAGTGTTCAATGATATAATTGATTATTGTGTTAGTTTGATGATGTTGATTCCTTATGTGATGTGATATCCATAATACCAAGTATGTTATTAATTAATTTGGTTAAGGGAATCATGAAATGAATGCAAGGTTCATGAGACAATTTATGTTAATATACAACAACAATACTACAACAGTGGTTGTTAATGGTTATGAAAGTTACTGTCTTCTATTGAAAGCTACTTTATGTACTAATGAACATTATATCTAATGGTTAATGGGGAATATGGAATAGTGATTTGGATAATTACCTGTGAGTAATTTGTGTAAAAAAATTCTAACTCCCTGCATTTTCATGTGAAGTTACCGGGGTATGTTACAAGTGGTGTCAGTGCTAAATGTTGTAGCACTAGCACCTTTGAGACTTTTTAAGGAAAAACATAAATCGAGGTATGCTACTAGTGAGCATAAAATCAATTATGAGTCTAACCACCTATATATTGATATATGCAGTAGACTACTTTTGACATGATATGTGTGATTCATGTTTATAACTGTAAGGAGAAGTAAGTAATAAAGTTTGCTACAAAACTATGTTCATGACATTTGAATCCTGATGAGAATAAAAGACAGTAAAACCTTTGCCACACTTATGAATAATCTTGAAAACTCGCTAAGGAGAGTGACAATTAAATACCAACTTTTGCAAATATGGAAATATTATTGATACATTTAATGAACACGGCTGAAGTTACAATGCACTACTTTTAATGAGTGAATGCATGAATGTAAAGTGTAGGGAATTTCCTTGAATAGGAAAATAGAGTGTTTTAAAAGGACACTGGAAGAACCCCTTTAGATATTGAAAATAAACAATGAGTCAATTAGTGAGACTTGATTGTAATAACTAATTGTTGGATAAGTCTTATCATGGATGCATTAAGATGTTTGGTAGCTATGATTGGTTAGTGTTGCATGACTAACTGATAAAAGTTATATGAATGAATTGAATTTGATTTAAGCTTATCACAATTCGTAAACAAGTGATTATGGTAGTTACTTCATATATTGGTATGTTGATGACAATACACTGTGAAAATTGGAAATGATTTGGAAAGTGAATACTTGTTAAATGATGCATATTTATGACTAACGTTGCTAATGGGATTAAGTAGTGGTAGCTTAATGAAAACAATAAAACTTGTCAAGGTAAAACGTTGAAATGTGAATTTCTATTGTAAATGAGAAAGTATAATGTTATATGATATGCATGATTATGTTACTTGGAAAATCAGAATACATACAACATGTATGTTAGTTATGTTTCTTGTCAATCTAGATATTGTGGACCCATGTTGAGGGCTAAATGTAAATGAATGGTGTACATGAATATTTGTTTTATTAATGATAATGTGCATATGGTTCATTATGTAAATTATTGTGGAAGAGAGTGCTAAAAGATAAATTTAACATGCCAGAGAATTTTCGACAATTGTGAAAGGCCATAAGGCCTTGGGTTGACGGCGGTTGCCTGCCTGAAGGGGTTCATGGAACTTACCTTCCCGGATTTCCTCTCCCTAGAGATAAATGATCTCAGTAAGGGAAAAGAGTTATCCAAGATGGTGAAAAGAGTAAAAAGCATGAGGCAAATCTGTTGATTTGGAGCCTATTGGAGGAGGCCCAAAATTCCTCATAGATGGGACACTGCCAGAGGAATAGGCAGGATGCTGCCAAGAGGAATCCTATATTTGACCCTATGTGGTCATTGGAATTCTTGAGCTGGTTGGCCAATGGAATTCCATAATAGACCTAGTATAGTCTCTATGAAAGAATTGTCTAGATGCAAAAATGACTCGATCTGGTTGTGGAAATCAGTTCCCATGTGTTGGGAGGAGCATTCCTTTACCACTATAGTTCTCATAGGAGAACAAATTATTTAATTAGTTATGTGTTGTGTTAAAAATGAATTTTATATATAATTGTTTAAAATATGTTATGCACATCTTAACACAAAAGGAGCTTAGTGCTGAGTAAGGAGTTATTGGAATTTTAGTTCCTTTATTATATTACCAATCTTGTGATCATCTTAGTAGGGGCTAAGACAATTTTCACTTGGTGCAGTTATTGACTATTTTAATGACTAGAGAGCTAGGTGCTCTTTGGGTACTTTTAGAAGTACCATGTGCATGTCTTTAGCGGGAGCTAAGATAGTGTGTGCGTCATGCAATGATTTATCATTTAGATGATTAGAGTGTTAGTGCTCTCTAAGTACTTGTAAAAGTACTGTCATTTAAATATGACTTGTCATTGCATAATTAATTGACAGTTAAAAGTATTTCATTTGATTAAAAATGTTGTGACTAATGTGATTGAATTTGTTAGTCATACATTACAAGTTACTTACCCTGGAGTGTTGATGAGTCGTTCAATCACTATTGAAGTGCTTGCATAAAAGTGACCATGACTTGTAAGAGTAATTGGTAAGTAATGGTAAGTTGGTCTAGAGAATTTGTTTTGTTTCTATATAATTGAATAGTGGCTAAGTTATCGCAAGTAGAAATTGCTTTTTCTCTGCAGTTATAAATGCTTATGACTATAGATCAACATTATTTCTTTTTCCTATTGGTATTCATTGGAAATGGAATCCTTCATATTGAAGGGAAAGGATCTCATTTTTAGTTGTTTGGATTCTTTATAATGAGTAGAAATTTATTCCCAATGATAGATGAACATTGGGGACGGTGTTCTCTTTAATGTGTGGGGGGGGGGGGGGTATGTAACATCCCTATTTCATGTTTATTTTACACAAAGAATATTAATTAAAATTTATTTATGCTTTATTACATGACATTTGGTTTAAAATTTAGTTAGGGTTCAGTTCTTGAAATTTGTTCTTTTGTTTTACTTACTAGTTGTGGGTTGTTTCCTGGATTGATGGCGAGGCAAAGGACATATGCCAAAGCTTCTCTAAAATTTGGGGGCCACCATAATGTCTTCTTCCCATATCTAGTTTATGCTTTGGCTCATGGCCAGTGGAGCCTCCATTTAAGAGCAAAGCAAAAGTAATTGCTGGAGCCGCCATTTAAGAGCACAACAAACACCATTTAAGAGCACAAAAAAGTAATTTCCCAACGAAGGCCATTTAAGAGAAAAGCAAAAATAATTGCTGGAGTCGCCATTTAAGAGCACAAAAAAAGTAATTTCCCAGCGAAGGAATAAGTAAATGCTCAGAAGGAGGCATATGTGGATTTGACGACATAGTGAATATAATCGCTTGCAAAACGTCAAAGCATCCAAATGCCCTTTGTTGAGACCAAACCATTTTCCAGTTCATGGGTATTGTAGTTAAGATAAGTATATATTTCATTTACATTTTATTTCTTGAAAAGAAAAGATACAATATGAATATTCTTGCACATACTTTATTACACATATTATATATGAATTTTGTGTGTTAAGAACTAAGTAGATTTGTGATTTCTTGAAATGCAAGATAAGCGAAAAAGATCTGGATTTTGTGGTTACAAATTTCATGTTAGCTTTTTTAGTAAAGAAAATATATTATTACATGTAGATAAAGATTGTTATTATATAACTAAGGCATTAAAAGATAAATAACTTTACTTGTATTTATATAACATTGCATATATGTAAGGAAAGATAAGATGCATGATCTTTTCTTAAAAAAATAGATTTCTTACTAGTGTATGAAATAATGAAAAATCCAAGTTATTTTCTTGGAAGTGAATATAGATCAAAGAGGGAATTTGTGAAATATTTCTATGAGTGGTGAAAACTAAAAGAGAAAAGTTAATTAGATTATTTTTCTTGGAAAATGAGATTTTCTTTTGAAATATGTAGTTTTAATAACTACCTTATGTCTTTATAGGACATCAGTATTTGTTGAAGAAAAGATAAATGATTTGTGTATTTTATATTGGTTAGTTTGTTTTAATTGCATGGTTTAATGCATAAAATCTTAACATTATTATTATTTTAGTTCTTATGCCCAAAAGAAAGGTTGACTATGATACTTTCTCGAAAACAAATGCATGAAAACTTTGTTATGATACTTTCTTAAAAACAAATGAATGAGAACTTTGTTATGATACTTTCCTGGAAACAAATTCATAAGGGCTTTGTACATAGAAATATAGAGAAACTATGTTGGGTTCTTGAAAATAACTATGTGAAAAGAACACATATGTAGAAGCATAGAAACAATAGTTGACTACATGCATGCATTTGTAGAACTATTGTGTTATATATTTTAAAAGAGAAACATGGATTTGTGTGCAGAAAAGAGTAAGTATTATGTTAGATCCTCGAAAGCAAAACAAGTAATTACTTATGCACATGCAAGAAATAATGATTAACACATTAGTTTTGTTTTAGAGCAACACATGTCTTTGTGCATACAATAGATTTTATAAATAACTCTGTCTTGGAAAAGATGCTTTTTGGAAAATGGACTTGCATTTGTGTGTACAATAATGACATCTATCATGTTAGTCTTCCCTTATAATAATATCTATTGTATTGGAAAGATTACTTACTTACACACACAAAGAAGAAGCTAAGGGGTTAGCTCCCTTGAATAAGTTTTTATCTAATTACATGCATGGAAAACAAAGATAAGTTGTTAGTATCCTTTAAATGGAATATGAATGGTTACAACGGTATCCTTTGGATATGAACGCGTGTTGGTGCGAGAATGATCATAGTAACGTGGTAATTATTTTGACATGCTTGATAATTATTTGTTTATACATGCACAATGTTGTTAGAAGAAGCATGTTGTGATATTATATTTACATCTCATGGGTGCACATGAATAGATGTTAAAATATCTCTTTTAGAGACTAAATATTGATTGATTAATATTTTATCTAATCTTGTTACTAAAGCTTGTTGACGACAACAATGTAAGGAAACGATGACGGTTTGTACCAAAGACAAATTATGTTTAACATTGTGGTAGATAAGGATCTAACAGTCCATGCTCATGAGTACAAGTTGCAGGATGGTACACTGATGGAGCAATCATGCCACAAGGATGTAGAGAGTGGTGATATGTAGGTAAATGCTTTCGTGACAATTGTAATAGCTTTTAGATAGATATGTGGTATTTTAATGATATTTCATTGTAATATTTTGTAACAATGGCTAAGGGATGGACTCCCTTATAAGCCATTGAGTGAGGGGTGAACACCCTCACAAGCGTTTAATAACAAAATTAAACATTTGTTGGTTTTCATCCAACGGGGTTTTCAGGGTATATTAGTGTTCAACGATATGAGTGATTATTGTGTTAGTTTGATGATGTTGATTCCTTATGTGAAGTGATATCCATAATACCAAGTATGTTATTAATTAATTTGGTTAAGGGAATCATGAAATGAATGCAAGGTTCATCAGACAATTTATGTTAATATACAACAAAAATACTACAACAATAGTTGTTAATGGTTATGCAAGTTACTGTCTTCTATTGAAAGTTACTTTATGTACTAATGAAAATTATATCTAATGGTTAATGAGGAATATGGAATAGTGATTTGTATAATTACCTGTGAGTAATTTGTGTAAAAAAATTATAACTCCCTGCATTTTCATGTGAGGTTACTGGGTTATGTTACAAGTGGTATCAGAGCTAAAGGTTGCAACACTAGAAGCTTTGGGAATTTTTAAGAAAAAAAAAAAGGAAATCGAGGTATGCTACTAGTGAGCATCAAATCAGGTATGAGTCTAACCACCTACATATTGATATATGCAGTAGACTATTTTTTACATGATATGTGTGATTCATGTTTGTAACTACGAGTAGTAAGCAATAAAGTTTGTTGCAAAACTATGTTCATGACATTTGAATCCTGATGAGGATAAAAGACAATAAAACCCTTTTCACACTTATGAATAATCTTGAACACTCACTAAGGAAAGTGACAATTAACTACCAAATTTTGCAAATATGGAAATATTAATGATACATTTAATGAACACGACTGAAGTTACAATGCACTACTTTTAATGAGTGAATGCATGAATGTAAAATATGGGGAATTTCCTTGAATAGGGCAATAGAGTGTTTTAAAAGGACACTGGAAGAACCCCTTTAGATATTGAAAATAAACAATGAGTCAAGTAGTGAGACTTGATTGTAATAACTAATTGTTGAATAAGTCTTGTCATGGATGCATTAAGATGGTTGGTAGCTGTGATTGGTTAGTGTTGCATGACTAACTAATAAAAGTTATATGCATGAATTGAATTTGATTTAAGCTTATTACAATTCATAAACAAGTGATTATGGTAGTTACTTCATATATCGGTATGTCGATGACGATACACTGTGAAAATTGGAAATGATTTGGAAAGTGAATACTTGTTAAATGATGCATATTTATGACTAACATTGCTAATGGGATTAAGTAGTGGTAGCTTAATGGCAACAAGAAAACTTGTCAAGGTAAAATGTTGAAATGTGAATTGCAATCATAAATGAGAAAGTATAATGTTATATGATATGCATGATTGTGTTACTTGGAAAATCAGAATGCATACAACATGTATGTTAGTTATGTTTCCTGTCAATCTAGATATTGTGGACCCATGTTGAGGGTTAAGTGTAAATGAATGGTGTACATGCATGTTTATTTTATTAATGATAATGTGCATATGGTTCATTATGTAAATTATTGTGGAAAAGAGTGCTAAAAGATAAATTTAACATGCCAGACAATTGTCGACAATTGTGAAAGGCCATAAGGCCTTGGGTTGATGACGGTTGCCTGCCTAGAGGGGTTCATGGAACTTGCCTACCCAGATTTCCTCTCCCTCGAGATGAATGGTCTCAGTAAGGGAAAAGATTTGGCCAAGATGGTGAAGAGGGTAAAAAGCGTGAGACAACTTTGTTGATTTGGAGCTTGTTGGAGGAGGCCCAAAACTCCTCATAGACGGGATGTTGTCAGAGGAATAGGTAGGACGCTGCCAAGAGGAATCCTATATTGGACCCTATGTGGTCATTGGAACTCTTGAGCCGGTTGGCCAGTGGAATTCCATACTAGACCCACTATAGTCTCTATAAAAGAATTGTCTAGATGCGTAAATGACTCGATCTGGTTGTGAAAATCTGTTCCCATGGGTTGGGAGGAGAATTCCTTTACCACTATAGTTCTCATAAGAGAACAAACTAATTAATTAGTTATGTGTTGTGTTAAAAATGAATTTTATATATAATTTTTTAAAATATGTTATGCACTTCTTAACACAAAAGGAGTTTAGTGCTCAGTAAGGAGTTATTGGAATTTTAGTTCCTTTATTATATTTCCAATCTTGTGATCGTCTTAGTAGGGGCTAAGACAATTTTCACTTGGTGCAGTTATTGACTATTTTGATGATTAGAGAGCTAGGTGCTCTTTGGGTACTTTTAGAAGTACCGTGTGCATGTCTTTAGAGGGAGCTAAGATAGTTTGCACGTCATGCAATGATTTACCATTTGGATGATTAGAGTGTTAGTGCTCTCTAAGTACTTGTAAAAGTATTGTGATTTAAATATGACCTGTCATTGCATAATTGATTGATAGTTAAAAGTATTTCATTTGATAAAAAATGTTGTGACTAATGTGATTGAATTTGTTAGTCATACATTACATGTTACTTACCATGGAGTGTTGATGAGTCGTCCAATCACTATTGCAGTGCTTGCGTAAAAGTGACCATGACTTGTAAGAGTAATTGGTAAGTAATGGTAAGTTGGTATAGAGATTTTGTTTTGTTTCTATATAATTGAATAGTGGCTAAGTTATGGAAAGTGGAAATTGCTTTGTTCTGTAGTTATAAATGCTTATGACTATAGATCAACATTATTTATTTTGCCTATTGGTATTCATTGGAAATGGAATCCTTCATTTTGAAGGGAAAGGATCTCATTTTCAGTTGTTTGGATTCTTTATAATGAGTAGAAATTAATTCCCAATGATAGATGAACACCAGGGATAGTGTTCTCTTTAGGGGGGAGTATGTAACATCCCTATTTCACGTTTATTTTACACAAAGAATATTAATTAAAATTTATTTATCCTTTATTACATGACATTTGGATTAGAATTTAGTTAGGGTTTGGTTCTTGATAATTGTTCTTTTGTTTTACTTACTAGTTGTGGGTTGTTTCCTAGATTGATGGCGAGGCAAAGGACATATGTCAGAGCTTCTATAGAACTTGGGAGCCACCATAATGTCTTCTTTCCATACCCAGTTTATGCTTTGGTTCATGGTCAGTGGAGCCGCCATTTAAGAGTAAAGAAAAAGTAATTGCTGAAGCCGCCATTTAAGAGCACAACAAAAGTAATTTCCCAGCAAAGGCCATTTAAGAGCAAAGAAAAAATAATTGTTGGAGTCGCCATTTAAGAGCACAACAAACATCATTTAAGAGAACAACAAAAGTAATTTCCCAGTGAAGGAATAAGTAAATGGTCAAAAGGAGGCATATGTGGATTTGATGACATAGTGAATATAGTCACTTTCAAAATGTCAAAGAATCCAAATGCCCTTTGTTGAGACCAAACCATTTCCCAGGTCATGGGTATTGTAGTTAAGATAAGTGTATATTTCATTTCATTTTATTTCTTGAAAAGAAAAGATACAATATGAATATTCTTGCACATACTTTATTACACATATTATATGTTAAATACACACATGGCAGAAAGAGTATGAAAGATAGAACATGAGAGTACATTTTTTGTTAACAAATGATATACATTTATAGTACAAGGTGTGACCGTTGGGTTCCACATCCCAAGGTCTCTTGGACTTCCTTAGTCTATTCCGCTTCCACACTAACCCATAGAGGATTAGGTGTCCAAAATTCCCCCCTTAATCCGAAGGGTTATGTATGAGTCCAAGAAGAGAGCTATAATACAAAATGTGAAAAAATGTATGGAAGCACTAGGCTGAATGTGCTCTCCAAAATGTTGGTATAAAGGGTGGTGGTTTAAGGATGACCACCAACACTATAATGCTTAGTGCAGTTCCTAGAACTCTTCCAAGTCTGGCATGAAGCTCAAGTCTTCTGCTAGAGGAAGTGCTCCTGATGTTTTGAAGAGGGAAACCTTCAACCAATAAAGGGAGGTATCACCTCGCATAAAAGGAGAACCTCAACCTGAAAAGGGAGGTCTCAACCTGTGATGGTTTAAGGATGACCAACAACTCTGGAATGCTTAATGCAATTCCTCGAACTCTTCCAAAACTGGCAAGAAGTTGAAGTCTTCTGCTAGAGGAAGTGCCCAAAATGCTTTGAAGAGGCATTACCAACTGAAGGCATGCTTAGGGTCATCTTTGTCTCCGGCTACAACTCTGAAACTGGTGTGGCAGGTTGTCGCTTAGGCTCGCTTGATGTGACTTTGAAGCTTGTAGATGACCATCATTTTCCCCCCTGTCAGATACAAGGCGAGAAGATGAATAAATCTCAATTGCAAGACTATTCAATACTCTAGAAAAAGTTCTGACATGTGACTGGAATATCTTCTTGGCTGTTGATGCCCATTGCTAAGAAGCGATCCATCCAAGATGAATCTTCGTTCTTGCAGGAGGTTTGTTTCTGAATCATCTGTGTGAAGAATGGGTGGTTTTATGACAGTGCTTACATGGACGAAGATCAAAATAGTGATCTTTCAAATGGCCAACTTGGTCACAGTGCTGGCATTTCACAATCTGTTGTGGCTGCTGTGGAAGAGAACCAGAATCTGAAACAGCTGAAGGTGAACTGTCATGAAGGAATCCAACACTTTGAAATTAGATTGGCTTGGAGTAGTTTGGAATGAAAGGACACGTCCTTGTCATATCCAAGACTAGTTCTGTGCTTGTTGTGGATAAGCTGTTCCCAAGGTCTGATGATGGGCTTGGGAAGTGAAAACTGAACTTCTGCATCTGCATGAAAATCTGCATCTGAAATGAGCACTGGATCTAAATCAACTTTCTACCTATGGGAGTCTGTTTCAATGTTTTGAACAAAAATAGGTTCATAATGATGACTCCTCTGTTTTAATTCTTCTTGCTGAAGCTGAGATTTAAGCTGCAAAAAGTCAATTTTCACTTGTGCATTTTGTAGACAATTTTGAATGTTTGAAAGAGAGTCTTTGCTTATTTTCACTGTGTCATTGACACTAGATTGTATCAAAGTTTCCAATAACTCTAATAATTCGTAAAATTTGGCCGTTCTCGACAACATCGATGATCTGATATGGATTACTGTAATGACACAAATGCTGTGAAAATATTCAAGGGCAAGATCAAGCTCAATGGAGATATAGAGCCTTTAGATGATGAATTGACCCAAATCCATGAGGACCAACTACAAGAGAAGGAATGGTTTCTCTGTCAAGTGGTTTCAAGCCCAATTCACAATCACAATGTTCCCATTTCCAATATTAACACAAGTCTAATGCATCACATAAAATCCAGAAAATCTTGCAACCAGTGGTCATCCAACACAACAAATGAAAAACAAGGAAAACCCATATGAATCAAGACAATTTGATCGAAGGCAACTTGTTGAACCCTCTACAGAATGATAAACACAGCCATATTTGACCAAACTAGTACTCGGTGCTTCTCACTTCTCGGAATTATTTTCAAAGTTTCAAAACAAGGAGCGATGTTGGAAAATCAGTCAAAGTGATGTTGGAATCGCAGCACAATCCAAGAAATGTTCAAATCGAAGCAGTGATGTTGGAACAAAGAGAAACTACAATATATGCAAAGATAACTCTTCGCCACATAGGGATCTTTGATGACTTCCCTGGCTTCGAAGGAATAGTAGCTTGGATCTCTAAGACGACATTATGTCCTGCATAAGCAAAAGTAACGCAATGAAAGGACAATGCAGCCAAGAGCAACTTTCACCTTGATGTTTGATAGTGGAAGAGGAAGCGCCTTCTACGAGTCCGTGGCACTTGAATCCCAGGGACTCCATGCAGTTCGATTCGACGGGCGCGTGACTTAGAAGCAGTTTTTTATGATGTATGAATAATCGATTGTCTTTTCCTTTTCGGTAAGAGCCTCTGAGTAATCCATCATGCTCAGTGTGATATTTCTTTATTCAAATTTGTATCCTGCATAAGTATGCATAGAGCGATGGACAAATTTCCATCATAGACCTCAGCGTTTCTTGCGAGACAACTGATCTTTAAATGATCCAAGAGGGGCATTTTCTATAAGGTGGGTGAAGAAAGTGTAACCATCACCAAAGATAAAGCGAGCTTCTCGACGTTTCGAATTTAGATCGGCTATGAGGTTTTTGGTAGCCGCGTTAAACTTGACGGCATACTGGTTGAGATGATAAGATCCTCTTGGGAACTACAATCAGTTGTGAGTACCCACTGCAGTGAAATACAACCCAGAGGTCCCAATCCTACGAAGAGCAACCTGCAAACGCTGTGAGTTGTTAGCGCAGTGTGGAGATGACATACTCTATGAAATTATCATGAGCGTATTGCCAAAAAACACAGGTGTCGATCCATCATCTGGAGCATATTGCAAGGAAACAACCTCCACAGGCGTCGATCCACAAAGGATAGTCTTGGCCTGAAACAATTTCCACTGAACTCCTAAATAATGTTGGATATTTGCTCTCAAACAATGCAAACAATTCACATTGGGCGAGTAAAATATCAGTGCACAAATAATAATAGCTTTAACATTGCATTATACGCAGACTCAAAAGGTTTAGTAATGGCATTTTGGTGACTGGAGGCATTGGCGTTATTGCTAGAAGCTTGAAAAATGGAACAAGTCAGACACCATCCTCATTGCATGATGCTTCACAATCAAACCATTTCCATCTGTGCTCGGCTACAGCCCTCAATCTCCTACCATCGTCCAGCTTCATTGTCAAAACTCTGCCATGAAACTCCACTCCATTAAACTCCACAGCGTTAGTGGCACAATTATCAACACTAGCACCACCGTAGATAACAAAACAATAGCCCATAGATAATGGTATGAAATTCTGCCCCTGGGAATCAAACCTAGGTGTATCGTTTCCAGCAGAGGCATACTCTACAATGGCATTCTGTGCTGGTTAGTCCTGATCGATGTGGATTCTTCATTTCTCATTTTCTACGACACTCAATGCGATGCTCTGCTAAGGGAAATGCTTCATATTACCGAAGCTGAGTTGTGTGGGATTGTTGTGTGTGGAGGCCAGGTATTAAAAATTTTGAGATATACAGAAGGAATAAGATGGTATCTGGAGCTGAGAATTGATATTCTTAATGAGGATTCCAGCGAGTGGGAATTGGACAATATATTACAGCACCCGGCTTTAGGGTGGGATCCGTTTTGCCTGAAGATGATTACAGGGCACAGAACGGTTGCCTGCAGTGAGGAGGATGTGATGTGGATTATGTGTTTGGTGGTAGAGGCTAAATTTAGCTATGGTCACAGTGTTCTGCAGAGGCACATGATATTGTTTAGTTACGATATTGGGAAGGACGAGTGGCAGAAGTGCAGAGGTTGTGATACTGGCAAAACAGAGGAGAGACAGCAGCTTTCTGACAGACAGTAATTTAATGGAGCATTACAGATAGTGGGTAGAAATGGGATGTAATGCACAGGCTGACGAGAGGGCAGATGGGTCAGGTTTCAAACTAGAGGAGCGCCCAAGTGGAGCATATTGACATCATTTCTATAGCTGGATGACTGACCAAATAGAGAAATGACAGACATATTTTGGAGAATATGAAAATGCCTAGGCCTAAACTTGGCTCACAGTAATTATGCAGGGTAGGAATACGCTTGCTGCTCTGATACCATGTTAAACACACACATGGCAGAAAGAGTATGAAAGATAAAACATGAGAGTACATTTTTTTATTAACAAATGATATACATTTATAGTACATGGTGTGACCGTTAGGTTCCACATCCCAAGGTCTCTTGGACTTCCTTATTCTATTCCGCTTCCACACTAACCCATAGAGGATTAGGTGTCCAAAATTATATTTGAATTTTGTGTGTTAAAAACTAAGTAGATTTGTGATTTCTTGAAATGCAAGATAAGTGAAAAAGATCTGGATTTTGCGGTTACAAAATTCACGTTAGTTTTCTTAGTAAAGAAAATATATTATTACATGTAGATAAAGATTGATTTTTATATATTTTTCTTGGTAAAGAAAATATGTTACTGCATGTAGACAAAGATTGTTATTATATATTTCTCTTGGTAAAGAAAATATATTATTACATATACACAAAGATTGTTATTATATATTTTTCTTGGTAAAGAAAATATATTACTAAGTGTAGATAAAGATTTTTATTATATAATTACGACATTAAAAGATAAATAACTTTGCTTGTATTTATATAACATTGCATATATGTAAGAAAAGATAGGATGCGTGATCTTTCCTTAAAAAAATAGATTTCTTACTAATGTATGAAATAATAGCAAATCCAAGCTATTTTCTTGGAAGTGAATATAGATCAAAGAGGGAATTTGTGACATATTTCCATGAGTAGCGAAAACTAAAAGAAAAAAGTTAATTAGATTATTTTTCTTGAAAAATGAGATTTTCTTTTGAAATATGTAGTTTTAATAACTACCTTATGTCTTTATAGGACACCAGTCCTTGTTGAAGAAAAGATAAATGATTTGTGTAATGTATATTGGTTAGTTTGTTTTAATTGTATGGTTTAATGCATAAAATCTTAACATTATTATTATTTTAGTTCTTATGCCCAAAAGAAAGGTTGACTATGATACTTTCTCGAAAACAAATGCATGAGAACTTTGTTATGATACTTTCTTAAAAACAAATGAATGAGAACTTTGTTATGGTACTTTATTGGAAACAAATTCATAAGGACTTTATACATAAAAAGATAGAGAAACTATGTTGGGTTCTTTAAAATAACTATGTGAAAAGAACACATATGTAGAAGCATAGAAACAATAGTTGACTACATACATGAATTTGTAGAACTATTGTGTTATATATTTTAAAAGAAAAACATGGATTTGTGTGCAGAAACGAGTAAGTATTGTGTTAGATCCTCGAAAGTAAAACAAGTAATTACTTATGCGCATGGAAGAAATAATGATTAACACATTAGTTTTGTTTTAGAGCAACACATGTCTTTGTGCATATAATAGATTTTATAAATAAATCTATTTTGAAAAAGATTATTTTCAGAAAAGGGACTTGCATTTGCATGTACAATAATGATGTCTATCACGTTAGTCTTCCCTTA
The DNA here is from genome assembly GCA_031772625.1 of Pinus tabuliformis. Taxonomy (NCBI): domain Eukaryota; kingdom Viridiplantae; phylum Streptophyta; class Pinopsida; order Pinales; family Pinaceae; genus Pinus; species Pinus tabuliformis. The sequence goes on from CM062818.1 coordinate 301,512,926, forward strand.
TAATAATATTTATTGTATTGAAAAGATTACTTACTTACATGCGAAAAGAAGAAGCTAAGGGGTTAGCTCTCTTGAGTAAGTTTTTATCTAATTACATGCATGGAAAACAAAGATAAGTTGCTAGTATCCTTTAAATATAATATGAATGGTTATAGCGATATCCTTTGGATATGAACGCGTATTGGTGCGAGAATGATCATAGTAACGTGGTAATTATTTTTACATTCTTGGTAATTATTTGTTTATACATGCTCAATGTTGTTAGAAGAAGCATGTTGTGATATTATATTTACATCTCATGGGTGCAGATGAATAGATGTTAAAATATCTCTTTTACAGACTGAATATTGATTGATTAATATTTCATCTAATCTTGTTACCAAAGCTTGTTGATGACAACAATGACAGTTTGTACCAAAGACAAATTATGTTTAACATTGTGGTAGATAAGGATCTAATAGTCCATGCTCATGAGGACAAGTTGCAGGATGGTACACTGATGGAGAAATCATGCCACAAGGATGTAGAGAGTGGTGATATGTAGGTAAATGGTTTCGTGACAATTGTAATAGCTTTTAGCTAGGTATGTGGTATTTTAATGATATTTCCTTGTAATATTTTATAACAATGGATAAGGAATGGACTCCCTTATAAGCCATTGAGTGAGGCGTGAACACCCTCACGAGCGTTTAAAAATAAAATTTAACATTTGTTGGTTTTCACCCTATGGGTTTTCAGGGTATATCGGTGTTCAACAATATGATTGATTATTGTGTCTGTTTGATGATGTTGATTCCTTATGTGATGTGATATCCATAATACCAAGTATGTTATTAATTAATTTGGTTAAGGGAATCATGAAATGAATGCAAAGTTCGTCAGACAATTTATGTTAATATACAACAATAGTACTACAACAGTGGTTGTTAATGGTTATGCAAGTTACTGTCTTTTATTCAAAGTTACTTTATGTACTAATGAACATTATATCTAATGGTTAATGAGGAATATGGAATAGTGATTTGGATAATTACCTATGAGTAATTTGTGTAAAAAAATTCTAACTCCCTGCATTTTCATGTGAGGTTACCGGGGTATGTTACATGCTCCATTCCTTCCACAGATTATTCAAACATTCCTCTTCATCGTCATTTTTCTGGCAATCCTCTTCACTGTGCCTCTTCCTCACTATTACTTAACTGTAATACACACCTTTCATAAAGATAAAGTCAAGGAAAAAAAGGTTGTAAATGCTTAAGCAATCAAATATTTATGATCATTATCAAATGTTTGTATTACTCACTATTCATAAAGACAATGTCAAGGTGATCCAGAAAAAAAAAGTTGTAAACACTCAAGTAATCAAATATTTATGACCATTATCAAATGTCTGATTATTATAAATGCTTATAAAACCCACAACTTCACATATTTCTCTTGTAGTCCAGGGTACACCAATAAGCATATACAAATATTTTTTTGATTAATCACATTTTCAGGATTGGGTCTACCTTTCTAACCAATTAATATGGTCCACCCCTAAGAAAATGTGAAAATGTGATTAATCTGAAAAATATTTTTCTACATTATAGATCACAAAAGTCTCAAATCTAAAAATAACCATATAATATAATTTAATATCAATACCTACTTTAACTGTGAGCGATTGGTTCCCTTGGCATCTAGGAAAGCTAATCCGTCATTCCTTTACCGCTCCAACCAACAGAGTTTGTGTGCTTACACCCCATATGGAGAGCTCATGGAAGATACATGAGGCCAGTTGAAAGATATGACGATGGAAATAAAGAGGTGGCTCTTTTGGTTCTAGCTCGAATCTTCAGGGATTGAATCGAAGTGGACGTGGGCGAACGAAAAGACATGACGAAACATGACGAAAGCTATGTCCACTGCTTATGCAGCAAAAGAAACCCGATGATCTAACCGCAAACACCAGGTAACACATTTCTTGACGTGGCAACTGGGGAGACGAGAGGCCCAAATATACATTGATAATTTTCTTCCTATCACTTTGATTTCCCCGGCACCACAACCGTGGATGTGAGACTCATACGAAGGTATATTCGCCCAGGTTAAATCCAATCCGTCCAATTAAATTAAAAAACAAAGTCAACAACGCCGCATCCAATTGGGGTTGAAATAGGGACGCCTACGACGAATTATATATTTTTAACATACTTTTAATATTATATATATAAATAAGTGTATTACTTTTATATATCCCGTGGAGATTTGGAACTTACGACGACATCCATCTTCATCTTCCCAAGCATTTCTATGAGCTTCCTTTGCTCCCTGTGGACCGCAATTATCCCGACTCACTCACGTCTCTTCAGTACATAGACTACTTGGAGAGTTATGCCCGCCGATTCCAACTTTGTCCGCGCTTCAATGAGCAAGTCATATCAGCCAGCACTGGTTGGTGGAAGGTGTGCACCATGAATCGCGAAAGAGGCAACTTTCATAAAATCCAGACCTATTCTGCTCGATGGCTTGTAGTAGCTTCGGGCGAGAATGCAGAACCCCAAGTTCCACGTATTGAAAGACGTTTGTAAATTCAAAGGCATTGTTCTCCACTCCTGCTCCTACAAAAAAAGAGCCACCTTCAAAGACGCCAGCGTTTTAATCACCGGTTGTGGCAACTCAGGAATGGAGGCTTACTTCGGTGCAAAGCCTTCAATTTGTCAGTGGACACGTGAGTCTATTCTCATACTCATAATTTAATTTTCTATACTTGTTATAAGCAATTTTCAAAACGTTTAATTTATTTTAAATTATAATATTATAATCTTATTACCATCAGTTTTATTTTTAAATTCATTTTCATTTTAAATTATCATTTATCATTAATAAAATAATATGTTGAATTATTTTTAGTAAAATATATTCGTATATAAAGGAAATACTCAACTCGGTTGGTTTATATACGTGTATGATGATTTTGATCGCTATCACAATAATCTTGGTTTTCTATTAACATGAAATGGAATCGATACTCATGGTTATCGTGATAATCTCTATGGAACGGTATCTTTTCAATGAGCGGTATCTTTTCAATTTTCCCAAATAGACAAACATAAATTTTATGTTATTAATCAATTTTATTTTCTATTAAAAAAATATAAATTATATGTTATTTATTAATCAATTTTATTTTCTTTTAAAAGAATGTTATGATATTCATGAACTGACTAAGATATTTAATGTTATTCAATTTTGTAGGTTATTTTAGGTTATATATATATATATATATATATATAAAATTAGTATTATTTAATGTTATTTTTTATGATAAAAATTATCATAAATTTTATGTTATTAATGAATTTTATTTTCTATTAAAAAAATGTTATGTTATTCATGAATCGACTATGTTATTCAATTTTGTAGATTATTTTAGTTTTTATAGGTTATATATGTCACACCCCTACACTTGCGGTGATCTTCCAACCACTTGTAGCGAGCTGCGACACCACCGAGCGCTTTCTTTTTAACAATACTAACACCCGTGGACTACGCCTACTTCAACATGAACATACTTAGCTTATGTTGCAACTGAATAAAGCATTATCCTTTATACTTTAGTGAAGACCATTCTTAATTATTAACCATGAACAATAAACCGAGAACATCAACAATAAGCAATTACAAAGGGAGGGGCAACTCCCAGAAAGTCTGCCCAACAATATATTATAATAGCTTCTTCAATATTACAACACAAGTAATGCTTGGCAGACTCCAAGCCAATACTTAGAATAATTTTACAACAAGGCATAGAACAACCTTTTACATCATTTTATACACCTTCGCATAAGAAGGAGTGCCCACCCGAGTCACTCGTCCTTCCTACCGAATCCTGCATAAAATTGCACACCAGAACCTCCTGTGGCACACTTGCCAACCGTTCACATAAGACAAACTTGCGAAGTCCTTAATTCTTATGCGCATGAGATATGCGCATATCCTTCCAAGACTATGCACCTTTTCCCCTTGTCCTTATGCGAGAGTGTATGAGCGAATGTTCGTTGTTGTCCCAAATGAACCTGCGCCTCAAGCTTTTATACGTTCACTTGGTGTGTCGTCCCTCCACGCGGCCGACCTTCGTTTCCATAGTTGTAACGCCCAACGATCATGCAAAACTCCGTCGGCTTACCCCAATGCTCTGTGCATACCTTCGTCGGCTCGTTCATAAGGCGAGCTGCCTGTCCGCCTTATAAGTGGGCGAGCGCACTCCACAACCGCGCGCATTCTCACACATGCCTTCGTCGTTTACTCCGCGCCCGCCTTGCGCCCGTCGTTCATCTCTCGGAGGCCTTACATTCTCCTCCACCTGAAATCGTTGTCGTCCTTGACAACATATCATCCTGGTAGCTCTCCACCAAGATCATCATTCATCCACGATGTCGACCTTTCTACACAAGGCAAACATCCTTGCAACATATGTAGAGACTCTTTCTCCACTATGTCCCGGCCTAGTGACCGCTGCCACCAAGCTCACCATACCAAAGTATGTATCTCCATAATCCATGCTCAGGTCCATGGAAACTCCATCCATCTCATCTGCAACATGTTGCCCATATGTGTGTCTCCTCCAAGTGAAGAGAACATCTCCTCAAACCGACTCTTGATGTGCCCCATTCAGGTCCATGAAGCTCTCTTCATCATCTGCAATGTGCCATCCTCAAGTCTCCATAGAAACAAGTACGCACTTGTCTCACCTACCCATGTGCTGCCCATGATCCTCGACCAAATCAGCTCCCATGTGTAGAAAGCAGTTGAGTCTCGGCTCAACCCATGCTCAAGTGTATCACCAAAGCATCATCATCACCATAAAGAAGCCTTCTCCCAAGGCCCCTTGTAAAGTTGGTGTGGTTCCTTCCTACCAAGGCCTCCACACCAACCTTCCTCCAAGGTTGTTCATCGAGAAAGGAAAGCCAGGAAGCTCCCTCCCTGACTCTCATCCACCCATGTATTGGATTGATGTTGTGTCCTCAAGTATCTGTGCACAGCCTCAATCTCCTCACATGTACATCCAAGCTCACCTAGCTTGTCCTTTGTCAGCTGAAAGTCATATATGCCCATGGCATACCTGCAAAAGTCCACTATCCCGGTAGGATCTCTACCCTTATAACCTTCATCAACCACTGCCTTTGAAGTAGCACTCGGGCTTCCTTCATTTGCAACTCCATTGTGAAGATCCTTAGTAGAAGATGCTCCCATCAAGTGTCTCCAAGTTCGTGAGACCTTCTTCTCACTTCCTCCACTCTTCTTCCTAGCCTTTGCTATGAAGTCCACCAACTTCTTTTCCTTTGTTTGCACAATACTCCCAAGTCCTCTTTGCTCCACATCCTCATGCTTCACATTAGTATCTTTGGGATACAAGATCATAGAATTCATCCTTGGTCTATAACCCGGGCAACTCCTTCTATTCATAAGCACCATCATGGTTTCTCCTCCAGCTGTGATCAAGAGAATGTCCCGGTCCACCATTGGCATGGCTTGTGCTAGCTCCATGAAGTCCAGTCCCAACACCATAGAATGATCATCCATGTCCACCACTCTCAAGTCCAACTTCCCGAACCATGTTCCTACTCTCACCTGTGTGTCCTTCAATACACCATCAACTGTTCTAATGGTAGAGTTGATAGCTTTGAAAGCACTCCATTCTTTTTCCATCTTTGTCTTCTTTCCAAAGGACTTTGCTGCTTTCCTGCTCAAGAAGCTATGAGTAGCTCCCGTATCGACCAAAGCTGCAAACTTCCTTCCTTTCACGGTCACTTGCACAAAACTCAGCTTCAAGGAACCACCTCCTTCTGTTGGCTTTGTCTTGTGTCTCACCTCAGCAACCTTCTTCAAGAATTCGGCCTCAGAAGTGTCAATAGGCTCATGCTCCTTCTTGACATTCCTCTTAAGGTACTTCTCCTCCTTGCTTGGTCCTTCTAGGGAACTCGGTCCCAGCCTAGCTTGCCTTGCCTCAAGCTTTCCTTCCACCTTGTTCTGCTTAAGTGCACCAACCAAGTGTCCATTGACCAAGTTCATGGAACTTAACTTCCGAATGTCCTCTGGATGATTTCGGTAGTGAGCTCCCAGCTTGTCAATGTAGTCAAGCTCTTCTTGTTCAATTACAACAACCTCTTTACTGAGAAGTTTCCTCTTGATTTCGGCTTCCACTTGGTCACCTTCCTTCCTCAACTGGGCTCTTTCATCAAAGAGCTCTTGAAGACTAAGATCACCATGTCGGACTTCCTCATCAAGTTTCTTGAGCTTCCCATTAGTAGTACTGCACAACCTTGGTTCGACTCGATCAACCCCAAGTTCACCTCTTGTTGTGGCCACAGCTTCCTCTTCCTTGTTGGCATCAAATGCAACTTGCTTCATTGCCCAACTAAGTTGGAGAAGTCCTTCGACATTCTTTCTCAAGGCTTTAAGTTCTTCACGGATTCGGGGCCTCTCTTCCTTCAACCTCTTCAACCTGTCCAAGGTAAGCAAGAGCTTCTTTCTCCCTTCACCCAAACTCGCCATGCCTTGTTGTCTACTGTCATGAGCAACCCAGCTCATCAGCTTCAAAACCTGTTCTTTGTCACGAGCAACCTTTGCTCACCAGCTTCGACCGAGCTTTGATACCAACTGTCACGCCCCTACACCTGCGGTGATCTTCCAACCGCTTGTAGCGAGGTGCGGCACCACCAAGCGCTTTCTTTTTAACAATACTAACACCCGTGGACTACGCATACTTCAACATGAACATACTTAGCTTATGTTGCAACTGAATAAAACATTATCCTTTATACTTTAGTGAAGACCATTCTCAATTATTAACCATGAACAATAAACCGAGAACATCAACAATAAGCAAGTACAAAGGGAGGGGAAACTCCCAGAAAGTCTGCCCAACAATATATTATAATAGCTTCTTCAATATTACAACACAAGTAATGCTTGGCAGACTCCAAGCCAATACTTAGAATAATTTTACAACAAGGCATAGAACAACCTTTTACATCATTTTATGCACCTTCGCATAAGAAGGAGTGCTCACCCGGGTCACTCGTCCTTCCTACCGAATCCTGCATAAAATTGCACACCAGAACCTCCTCAAACCGTGGCACACTTGCCAACCGTTCACATAAGACAAACTTGCGAAGTCCTTAATTCTTATGCGCATGAGATATGCGCATATCCTTCCAAGACTACGCACCTTTTCCCCTTGTCCTTATGCGAGAGTGTATGAGCGAATGTTCGTTGTTGTCCCAAATGAACCTGCGCCTCAAGCTTTTATACGTTCACTTGGTGTGTCGTCCCTCCACGCGGCCGACCTTCGTTTCCATAGTTGTAACGCCCAACGATCATGCAAAACTCCGTCGGCTTACCCCAACGCTCTGTGCATACCTTCGTCGGCTCGTTCATAAGGCGAGCTGCCTGTCCGCCTTATAAGTGGGCGAGCGCACTCCACAACCGCGCGCATTCTCACACATGCCTTCGTCGTTTACTCCGCGCCCGCCTTGCGCCCGTCGTTCATCTCTCGGAGGCCTTATGTATATATATATATATATATATATATATATATATATATATATATATAATATGTTATTTTTAGTTATAAAAAATGATGGTTTGTTAATTTATTAAAATTAAAATTAAAATTATTAATCTTAAACATCAATTGGTTTGATTTAATGTTTAAAATCATATGATCATATATTTGTTTTTAAAAGTTGTAAGTTGAAATTTAGAAAGAAAAAATGTATATGATATATTTCTTTTTAAAACTTGTAAGTTGAAATTTAGAAAGAAAAAATATATATATTTTCATAAATATTTTCAATCAAATTATTGTGCAAAAATAAGAAAAATAAATCTCTTATTTAAAAAGAAAAAATAAGAATAATAAATCTCTTATTTAAAAAGAAAATCCTTTATTTAAAAATCAAATCAAATCATCAAACCATTGTGGAAAAAGAAAATCAAATCATCAAATCATTGTGATGTAAGTTGAAATTTAGAAAGAATATATATATATATATATATATATATATATATATTCATAAAAAATTTCAATCAAATCATGGTGAAAAAAAAAAACAAATCCCTTATTTAAAAAGAAAAACCATTTTTAAAAAAGAAAATCAAATAATCATTGTGAAAAAATAAGAGAAATAAATCCCAATCAAATTGTGGAAAAATAAGAGAAATAGATCCCAATGAACCAAATCATCACGTCATTGTGGAAAAATAAGAGAAATAGATCCCAATGAACCAAGTCATCACATCATTGTGGAAAAATAAGAGAAATAGATCCCAATGAATCAAATCATCACATCATTGTGGAAAAATAAGAGAAATAGATCCCAATCAAATCATCATTCTCGGAAAATAAGAAAAATAGATCCCAATCAAATCATTGTGAAATCATCGTATAAAAATAAATCCCTATTTTTATTGGGTTATACATATATATTTGTGTAATTTTGTGGAAAATCATTGTGTAAAAATAAGAGAAATAGCCAATGAATCAAATCATGAAATCATTTTGGAAAAATAAGAAAATTAGATCCCAATCAAATCATCATTCTGGAAAAATAGGAGAAATGGGATCATTGGTTTATGCATGTATATTTGTGTAATTTTGTGGAAAATCATTATGGAAAAATAAGAGAAATAGATCCCAATGAATCAAATCATTGTGAAAAAATAATGATGAAATAGATCCCAATCAAATTATCATTGTGGAAAAATAAGAGAAATAGATCCCAATGAATCAAATCATTGTGAAAAAATAATGATGAAATAGATCCCAATCAAATCATCATTGTGGAAAAATAAGAGAAATAGATCCCAATGAATCAAATCATTGTGAAAAAATAATGATGAAATAGATCCCAATCAAATCATCATTGTGGAAAAATAAGAGAAATAGATCCCATTCAAATCATTGTGAAATCATTGTCTAAACATAAATCAGATTTTTGATTGGGTTATACAATATATTTGTGTAATTTTGATTAGTTGGGATTTAATTTGGTTTTGATTAATTGAGATTTAATTTGGGCAATTTATTGATTGAGTTTATTTTGAATGATTGATTGGATTTTTATTATATAAATAATCCAGAGGAACGAGGAATAATAATGTGTAATTTTGATTAAGGATTTATTTTGTTCTGGGCAATTTATTGATTGGGTTTATTTTGAATGATTGATAAGTTTATTGTGAATGATTAATTGGATTTTATTATATAAATAATTGAGAGGAATGATAATTTATTTTAAGTGATTAGGTTTTGTTTTTTGGAAGAAATAAGGGGATTATGTTTTTACTAATGTTTTATTCTAATTTGTGTATGTGTTTTTTTTATTATTAAAAAAACATACATATGAGTCTAGAGTTTTTTTTCCTTTATAAATGAGTTTTTTTTTTCCTTTATAAGTGAATTTTTTTTCTTTGTAAGTGATTGTCACAAACAAAAAAAAGAGAAACTCTACTCGAACAAATGATGCTGGCAGATAAAGATTTTAAACTAAATACATATTTAAAAATAGATTTTGAATTGTCGTATTATGATTTAAAACATAAAAAGTAAATAAACTAAATACAGATTTAAAAACAGAAATTAAACTATATACTATTTAAAAACAAAATTGTAGAATTATGGATTTAAAACACAAAAACAATACAAAAAGGTTTATGGAGAAATATAGATTTTAAACTAAATACATATTTGAATTGTGTAATTATGCATTTAATACGTAAAAAAAATACGAAAATGTTGTTGCAGAAATACATATTTTAAACTAAATACAGATTTTGAATTTTCTAATTATAAATTTAAAATGTACAAAAATACAAAAAAGTTGATGCCGAAATACATATTTAAAACTAAGTACATATTTTATTTTTAATAAATAAAATAATGTTGTTGCCGAAATACATTTTTTAAATTAAATACATATTTTATTTTTAATAAATTTGGATTTTTTTTTATCGATTGAGTTTATAATAAATTTTTGATTAGATTATACTTATATATTTCCAAATAATTTTAATTAGTTGGGATTTAATTTGGGAAATTTATTGCCTGAGTTAATTTTGAACAGTTGATTAGATTTTATTATATAAATAATCCAGAGGAACCAGGAATAATAGTTTCTATAATTTTAATTAGAAATCTATTTTATTTTTTTAATTTAACATTCCTATCAACTTCTTTTTACACTTTTTGAAGCAATTACCTCATAAATTACACCTAAATCATCTATACCAATATTTCTTATTCCTATCCTTCATGGACAAAAAAAATTAATTATCTCTTATCCTTAACCATTAAAACTTTAAACTATATCCACTAAAACTTGCAAAACAATGCGTATATGACCAGTCCAGACACGACAAAAAAGAAGACCAAATTTTTGCTGGACTTCCAGTTAAAAAAACCCAACGGGTTTTTTTTTTTTTTTTTTAAGGTGGAAGAATGGCCGTTGAATCTAAAGCATGAGATAGAACGCTAGGTAGCAAGCATTCGCTGGCGTCACTAAACAATAATATCGAATTCATGAACGCCTCGTAATACGTCTGCGTATACTGCGGCGAAGATGATCGGAATGGTAGTTAAGAATGGCTGGTGCGAAGTTTCCTGGAACTGTAACTACTTATCATGGCAGTGGTAGCTGGGGTGTTCAAATCCCATTTGATATTCGCAACGAAAACGTCGTGACGGGATTTGTCGAAGGATTTTATTCATTAAAAATTCCATATGCTGTACAGCCATGAAAAGTTCAAATCCCATTTGATATTCGCAACGAAAACGTCGTGACAAGATTTGTGGAAGGATTTTATTCATTAAGATTTCCATATGCTGTACAGACATGAAAAATACAGAAATGAATAGTAGGTGTGTTAAAACCCAGTACAAACATACATGAAAACCCACATGTTCTGCAACAAGAATTGTGCTTTGCTGATATTGGTTTCTGAAGTAGGGTTCGGGTCAGGGTTAGGCTTACAAGGAGGGATGATGGGGGATCTGTTGCTTCTAAGTGTGGGCTTGTGGACACTGGGCTTAGGCCCTTCGCTGATGGAAACGCTTGTACAATGTCATCGTCCTTCTTCAAGCTGAGAAGGTTTCAGCTCTGGTCTTGAATGCTCAGCATCAAAGACTGTAATCTTATACTTCTCAGACTATGTAATCTTATACTTCTCAGACTATGGGAGGGCTGCTTGCAAGGCATAAGATTACACTTCTCAGAAGGGCTACTTGCAAGGCATAAGATTACACTTCTCAGAATATGGGAGGGCTACTCGCTAGGCATAGGATTTCATGTTGGGTATTTTATGTTCACTTAGGTTGAAACAAAATTATAAGGAAAATTAATAAAAGAAAAGTATATGTTTATTTTTTGGTACAAATTTATAAATTATTTAGTTTATTTGTTTGAATGCCGTAAGGGTTATACAGACCAGGTTAGTTTAATTTCCCTTTTAAATAGATTATATTCCAAATGAATACCATGAGCCATAGTCATTTTTATTTTTATTTTACTTTTATAGGGTTATTTTTATTTGCTTATTTTAATTCTAATTTTATTTTGACTAATTTAAAAGGTTTACATAACATTGCATTAAGTTACAACATCTCTACTCTACTAGATTGGAGAGCGCCTTTTATTTTATTTTTATTCTAAGTAATTTTACCGAGTCAAAATGTTTAACATGGCTGAACAAGGTATTACAACATCTCTCCCATACTAGGATGGCAGGGCTGGACAAGACAATACAAAATCTCTTCCATACTAGACAAGCATTACAACAACTCTTCCATACTGGGATGAAGAGCTCTTCCATACTGGGATGAAGAGAGTGTGCCCAATTATCTTTGAAGATGTGGAATGCAATTTCCACATATAAAAATCATACATATTCTATTTACTTTCACTTTTCACGTTGTCTATTTATTAGACAACTTAAATTTTGAAATACAAATCTTATACAATATCAATAATTATCTTTGAAGATAGGAAGTGAAATTTCCACATATAACTATCATACATTTTCTATTTACTTTCACAATTCACATTGTGTATTTGCTACTCAATGTATATTTTCAAATACAATTTTTTATCAGTTATTAATGAGATGTGCAGTTACACCATCTTAATAATTATGTTTGAATATGGAGTGAAAATTCCACATATAACTATCATACATTTTCTATTTACTTTCATTTTTCAGATTGTTTATTTGCTACTCGATGCATATTTTCAAATAAAATTTTTCCAAAGAAAAATTCTTATCCATCATCCATTATTATTGAGATGTGTGCTACAACATCTTAATAATTATGCTGGAAGATGGAGAGTGAAAGTTCTACATATAACTATCACACATTTTTTAAAACATCTTAATAATTATGCTTGAAGATGGACATTTTTCATTTATTTTCACTTTTCACATTTTCTATTTGCTACTCAATAAATTTCCAAATACAAATTCTTATCCATCATCAATTATTATTATTGAGATGTGTGCTACAACATATCAACAATTATCTTTGAAGATGATGAGTAAATATTCCACATATAACTATTATAAGTATTTTATTTACCTTCACTTTTTACATTATCTATTTATTACTCAATATAAATTTCCAAATACAAATTCTTATCCATTATCAAAATTAAAGCTTTTAAAATTGAAAAATTCTTAAAAAGACATTTAGAAAATTAAACAACTAATATTTGTGAATCTTTACCGAATATTATATGTTATAAGTATTTTCACCTCTTATCCATATTAGAATTATCATTACATTTAATTTACATATTTTCTATTTTCAAGTCTTTTATCATAATATTATTTGTTTTGTTTGGATTTTTATTGTGATTTCTTAAAAATAAAAAATAAAAATAATAATTGTATGCTAGGATCAAATTATAATGACATTAAAAATTTATTAGTAAGACTTATATGTTATGGATTAATTTTCTTAGTAAGACTCAAATGTTTTGGTGAATGCTAATTTTGAAAAATAAGCAATCTCATAAATTAGGTCATTTTTTTTTCATATTCACATATTCCATGTAACTAATAATATCCAATCTATTGATTTATAGTATTTTATTGCATTGATAATGCTATATAGCTAACAATTAAAATTCATTATATGGTTATCGATTTGGTATCTAATATAATTATCATTTAGCATATTAATATGTAATTCATGCCATCCCCACTAGTATAATAGATATGAAACAAAACACATAACTAGGAATTAAATATAATCTTTTAACAATTCACCAATATTGTATAAATTTGGTAAATCTCATCATAAAGATAATGCATAGTTTTTTGTATTTCATATAAAATTGTTTAGTGATTCTGTCTAAGATTAAAGATTCTATTAATTTTGATGAAGTTTTCTAACACTATGTTTTTTTATTAAGTTTAGATATGAAATTGTACAAAATTCACATGATCAATAACACAAAACCTAAAATTGGAATTGCAATATTGAAAATTGTGATTAAGTTTATTTAATTTATAGCATCATCAAATCCTCATTATTTTATTATCTAGATTGATCTTTCCCCTTTTCTTAATTATATGATAATTCATTTATCAGACTCTACTCTACAAATATTTAAAGAATTCCTTATAACTCTTTTCTCCCTTGCCTCATTCCAAACTCAAGGCAAACTCAAGGTTAAGGAGACATAGACTTTGTAGTTTTAATAAAAAGTTAGGTGATATTTTGAAAATGGGTGGGTAAAAGGAAATATAATTGTTAATATATTCAAACTTATGATCAAAGCAAAATACCTATTGAATATAAGTAAATGGAATCAGATACATTCACACATATAAGCAACGTATTTCAATACAAACATATGGGAAAAAGGTTCAAATATTTTATTGAATAGAAGAAGGAATTACAACCATCATGTCTTATTCAAAGTCATTCCTCCAGCTTGGATCCCATCAACATCACAGCAAAAGCATGACAATCTTGTAGCATAACAATACTTGTCTCAAAGTCAATTCTCATAGCAACATTATCTCCTTACAATTCAACATAGTCCAGCCCCTGATCACTTAGATGAGTGTTTAATTTATAGGAGTGTTGGGTAGCGGAGGTCCTGCGTAACAGTTTTGGGGCAGAAAGCCCAAAAAGTAGGATTAAATTATTGTAAAAACTCCGAAGTATGCGGAGCATGAAGTATAATAGGATTGAGTCAAAGGGTAGTCCTCCCGAAAATAATGTAAAGAAATATAAATAGAGTTAAATAATGTAAAGAAATATAAATAGAGTTGGCCCGCGCAGGGATCTTGGGCCAAGGAAGGGTATAAATAGAGCACGGCTCTATGAGGGAAAGGCAGTTTGATTTTGGAAAAACATGAAATGTAATGGGGTTGTGAAGAAGATAGTCTGAAAGCGTCTGTAAGTCCGAGTCGAGGGTTGGGGTAGAAGGTAGAGGCTCTGCAGCTGTGTGTGCAGAGGCCTGGAAAGTCCGCAGCTATGTGCGCGGACCCCTGCAGCTGAGTGCGTAGGGCGGATCTGAATGTATTGAGGATAAGTGGAAATAAAGATAATTTTCTTCTGAAATTCTGTGTTCCTTCTAAGCTGTCGCGAATCTGAATTTCATAATATCTGTTTAATTTACTCTGCTTATTGTATGAATGAATGTAAATCTGGGTTCATTTTAATGTGCGAATCAGTTGTGTTGGTTAAATGTTTGCTTAAAGACCCTGTTAATTTGTAACCACATCCTCCAATAGAATAGCACGCTAATAAGAAAGATATAATCAATCTGGATCTGTGTGAATACCGAGCAGCGCGGAGCTGTAAACTGGTGCACGAAGCCTCCAAACCACACCAAGACATCCCTAGGGTGCAGAAACCTGGTTCCAGCACCCTCCCCTACTACCTCAGGTGAGACCTCAGTCCGCGCTCCGCGGGCTATTGCTGAAAGGGCCGGTAGCTGTGGGATTTGTTGGGCTAAATAACTCTTCCGAACCTGGGTCAGGCCCAAATAAGCCAACAAATGGTTCTGTTGCCGGGACCGGGATTTGCATAAGGGGTGTCTGGTGTGAAACGCAGGGACTCTATAGAAAAGAACGTTGAAAAATCAAAAGGATCAGGGACGGTAGTAGAGCAAGGGTAACTATGGCGAACACGATTCAGTTACCAGTGTTCAAAGGAGTAGGAGGCGAAGACCTGGAACAATTTTGGTTTGTGCTAACATTAGTATGGAACGCGTAGCAAGTCGTGGATGATAATATCAAGAAAGCCATCTTAGTCAGTGCACTACAGGATCGAGCGCTAACATGGTACATGAAGTATTCAAGCATCAACCCAACGACAGGGATAACAGACATCCATACTGAATTAACAAAGGAGTTTAGCCGGCCAAAGTCAGAAGCGCAGTCGGTTGTAGGATTCAAAGAGATCACAATGATGCCTGGTGAGACCCTGTGGGACTTGGATCAGAGGTTGAAAAGCACCATTCGCGAGGCCAACATGACCCTGACGGATGCACAACACCACGCTTGGTTCATCGCATCATTAACGCCATATTTGAAGATGGCTTTGTCACAACAAAAAATCTCAACCCAAGCGGAAGCGCTGGAGGCAGCAATGCGGCTGCACGAAACCCCAGTACAAGACCCAGGGTTGGGAGTTTAGCAAATCCAAGCACAGGTCCAAAATTTGTGTTTGGAAATACAAAAGTTAAAACAGGAACAGACATCGCATTCAGAAGTCTGGGAGGAAGTATGGTGTATAAAGTGCAGGAGCCAGGGACACGATAAAGATCACTGTCCGGTCTCGGTGAATTTTGTGGTCATGGGGGGACCGACACCATTGCGACCAGAGGCACAGGTAGGGCCGAGCATGATCGCCCTGCTCTGGTGCACAATCTGTCAGGTAGGAGGAAAGCACAACACTGATAACTATCATCTATTGCCAAAATACAACTAGACCCCCCAACAGCTCTTTTGCAACTTTTGTAGATCGGTGGGTCACGAAGAAAGAGATTGCCATAGCTATCGAATGTTGATGGACCAGGCACCTGCCTACAGAATGCAGACTGAGGTGCGAGGTCAGGATCCAGCCATGGCAATGGCGCGCAGTGGGTTCCTGGGACGAGGTCGAGGACGGGGCGGAATGGGATTAGGAAGGGGTCGTGGGCAACTAATCTGTTACAACTGTGGAGGACCAGGACATTACGCACGGGATTGTACCAATCCAACCCGAATATCATGTCCTTATTGTGAGCAATTCGATCATGAGTTGCTAGACTGCCCCATGCTGATAGCACAGATTCGCGACAAGAAGGCAACGCCTCCTACAACAACGCAAAACGTGCAGATGATGAGATCTGAACCACGCAACGACGAACCCACGGTAAACATGGTAGTGCGGAGCAGTACAGCCACAGGAGCGGTCAATGGGGAGGACAAGATGGAAGCTAGGAAAAGCTTCACGGGCGTCTCTACCCGAGGTAGTAGGGATCGACCTGAGCTAGCTAGGGATCCCTCGATGTTGACTACCTTCTTAGAGACATGCATAAAACTGCTTCGCGACAACAAGGTGGTTAAAGGGTTACAGGAAGTGATTAATAGATACGCAGGATGGGGTGAACCTCGCACAATCCGGAAGTTAGGAAGACACGCATCGCAGACGGGTCGGGAGATGCGGTTAACAGCGCAGATTGGCGACTACGAGATGGATCAGGTCATTCTAGACCTAGGTTCAAATGCAAATGTATTGCCTAAACAAACCTGGGAGCGTATGGGAAAGCCCACACCGCAATGGTCCCCGATTCAATTGCGTATGGCCAATCAACAGAAGATCTTACCCATGGGAATACTGCAAGGAATTATAGTAGATATTGATGGTGCAAGTACCAAGATGGATTTCGAAGTTATTGAAATCATGGACGAAAGTAGCCCATACCCTACGTTGCTAGGGATAGACTGGGCCACTGACATGAATGGGGTTATTGACCTCAAACAGAGGAAGATGGTATTTGAGAAGAAGTCGCTCCGTGTAGTCGTTCCGCTAGATCCAACAGACAGACTGCGCTACACAGAACCTGTGCGCAATGAAGAAAAGGACGATGCATTGGATTGTATCTACAAAATTGCTACAAATAGGCCGAAGGAGGAGCGGAGACTCTCGCGAGGCTACGCCGGCTCATGCACCAGCGATTCAGATGAAGAGGATGAGCGATGGCGAAATAGGGTGAACGGGGTAACCACGTTACACTGTAATATGATGACGAAATCGTTGTATTGCATTAAAGCTCAAAACCGTGAGTTGTCGATGTATGATGGGCTGACAGTAGTGGATGAATTCCTGGTTAAATTTGAAAGCACGGTACCAGAAGACCAATGGTTCGATGCACTAAAATGGACATTGTGTGCGACATTGGCGTGATGGTGGGACACCCATGAAGGGACCTTCGAAAATTGGCGAAGTTGCAGGCGCATGATGCAGATAAGATTTGGGAAGCCAGAGCTACGAATAACGGAGAAATACGATGGATGAGATGATCCGCACCTACACCTGACTAGATGGACCAAAGCTTATGGTGTGGAGCCTCAACCAAAATGGGTGCACTTATTTTATCATACCCTGGATGTCATTCCAAGGAACTGGTATACGGAAACAGAGCTCCGACATGGCACCGAAGAGTGGGATATCCTGCACGAAGGGTTTCTGTCGACATTTCTCTTTGAAGACCAATGGATGGATACCATGGACGATGCATTACAGATAGTAAAAACCGCCATATTCAGAACACCACCGGAACCAGAAGAAGACATGCCGTCAGACTGGTCACAACAGTTGAGCCAAGCCTTAACATGTTACAATGTACAAGTAGAAGATGATGAGGATGACCCGCATAACATTAATATACCAGAATCCGTAGGGAGTCGTGAGGTGCGCGGCCCCGAGATAGAAGACCCAAACATCACGGCGCCATTGAAAACAAAGCAAGTAAATATCGGAACAAAGGAAGAGCCGAAGTATGCTATGCTTGGGGACTATTGGGACGACGCCACGGTGGAAAAGGTTGTCGAGTTGCTCTGAGAATACCGAGATTTATTCCCTACAAAAATTACGGAGCTAAAAGGGATTCTAGGAGACTTAGGAATGATGAAGATAACTTTGAAGCTAGATGCAAAGCGAGTGAAACAACGACCCTACTAGTTGAATCCAAAATACAAAGAAAAAGTCCACGAAGAATTGGACAAGATGCTAGCAGTAGGAATTATTGAACCAGTCAAGGAGTGTGATTGTGTAAACCCTATGGTCGTGCAGGAGAAGAAACAGAAGGGTGAGATCCACATTTGTATCGATCTGCAGAAGCTCCATGATGCGTGTGTTAACGATCCATTTCCAACACCCTTTACAGATGAGGTACTAGAAAATGTGGGCGGGCAAGAAGCATACTCCTTCACAGATGGATTCTCCGGGTATCATCAGATCAAGATCGCGCCAGAGGATCGGAGCAAGACAATGTTTGCTACCGAATGGGGTTGTTTTCAGTATACGGTAATGCCCTTTGGGCTGAAGAATGCGCCGGCGATATTTTCTCGTATTGTGGTAGCTGTGTTCAAGGAATTTATCCACAAGTTCTTAGAAGTCTACCTGGATGACTGGACTGTATTTGGCTTGGTTAAGAAACATGTCGCGAGTTTACGATTGATGTTGGATACCTGCCGCTGGCACCAGATTGCACTCAACCTAAAGAAGTGTACTTTCCTCGTCCCTTTCGGGAACTTGCTGGGCCATGTGGTTTGTAAGCAAGGACTGATGGTGGATCTAGCAAAGATCGTTGTCATACTAAATCTACAAGCACCGCGAAGTGTAAAACAGCTACACGCTACATTAGGACACACGGGCTACTACCAGAAGTTTATAAAAAGCTACGCCCAAATCACGGCTCCAATGGAACATTTACTAAAGAAGGACGCTATGTATTGCTGGAACGAGGAATGTAACAAAAACATAGAAATGCTTAAGGAAAAGGTGGCATCTGCCCCTATCTTGCTCTTTCCAAAGTGGGACATTGAATTTCATGTACATGTCGACGTGTCGTGTATCGCGTTGGGTACGATACCCACTCAAGAAGGAGCGGAGGGAATCGATCACCCGATTGTGTTCGCAAGTTGCTGGTTGTCCAAAGCAGAAAAGAATTACTCTACTATTGAGCAAGAGGGATTGGTGATGGTATACGCACTCCAAAAGTTCCGTCACTATCTGCTCAGAGGACATTTTAAGATGTATACTGATCACTCTGCGCTCAAGTACCTAGTGAATAAGCCTGTGTTGGGGGGGCGCATCTGTCGATGGTTACTGTTGTTTCAAGAATATGACTTTGAGGTTATTGTAAAGCCGGGACATCTGAATGCAGGTCCGGATCACCTGTCCCGAATTGAGACCGGCGAAGAACCAACAAATCTAGAGGAGGGACTCCTGGATGCTCAGTTATATGCCGTGCGCGTTGTAGATGGCCACTTTGAAGATATTATCCACTTTTTAACTATGGGCACTGCATCGCAGGGGTATTCTATCTAGCAAAAGAAGGAATTAGTGATACGCGCAGCAGATTTTACCATAATTGCAGGCCACCTCTACAAGATGGGCAACGATGAAATATTGCGTAGATATGTAGCAGAATTTGAGCGCAGACAGATCCTGGCTGAAGCACATGGAGGGGTTTCTCGCAGAAATTATGCGGGCCGCGCCACCGCCCAAAATATTCTTCGTGCTCGATTATGGTGGCCCACTCTACATCAATACTCAAAAGCATACTGTCGGGCCTGCGATGTATGTCAATGGACGAGCAAACCATCGCGGAGGGATGAAATGCCCCTTCAACCACAGATGACGTTACAGCCATTTGAGAAATGGGCAATCGACTTCGTTGGGCCTATTGAACTACATAGAAAGACGGGCGTGCGCTATATCATCACTGCGACCGAATATTTGACCCGATGGGCCGAGGTGCAGCCAGTTAAGGATTGCACGGCTGCGACAGCAACAAAATTCTTGTTTGAGAACGTACTGACTAGGTTTGGCTGCCCCAAAATTCTCATGAGTGATAGGGGAACGCATTTTCTGAATGAAATGATCAGCGCACTCACTGAGGAATTCCAGATATATCACCAACAGAGTACACCCTACCATCCGCAGGAAAATGGGATCATTGAAGCCTTCAACAAAATTTTGGAGACCGCGTTGACTAAGGTCTGTAATGCGCGACGAAATGACTGGGACTTGCGCATCCCTGCTGTGTTATGGGCATACCGAACTATGTGCAAGAAGTTGACAGGCCAAACACCGTTTCACTTAGTCTATGGCAAGGAGGCTGTTATGCCTATGGAATATATTGTGCCTAGTCTGCGGATCGCGGCAATCACAAGTATGGCAGACCACGGGGCATTGGAGGAAAGGCTCGCACAGCTAGAAGAATTGGAGGAGGAACGCTTTCTGGTTGGATTCCATCAGCAGGTACAGAAACAGTGCGAGAAAGCATGGCATGATCGCCATATCAAGGTACGCACCTTCAAAGAAAATGATCTAGTCTTGCTTTATGACAGTAAGTTCAAAAAATTCCCAGGTAAACTCTGCATGCACTGGCTGGGACCTTATGTCATCAAACAAGTTACCAATGGGGGCGCGGTTCAGCTGGCTAAACTTAATGGAGACCCCTTCCCAGGAAGAGTGAATGGCAGTCGCCTAAAGCTCTACACGGGCGGGCCGACCACCTGACTAGCCGACGAGAGGATAGTCTCACCGCTCCACCCAGTTGAAAGAGAGCGTGGGACGATAAAATAGCCTGGGGGACAAATGCGCGAGTACTACAGTGCGTGTACATTTGACCAAACACAAGGATTGCGGTTGCGCGAAAAGGATCACACGGATGCGCTGATACAAGGAATGATGACCGTTGATACCACTATTCATGACAAGATGGCTGCATTATGGCAAAAGGGAGTGGGCAGCGGGCCATTAAGAGAAACAGTACGGGCCAGATATGAAACGAGCTGCCACAGATTTTACACGAACAGGTTACACGTGCTGGAACAGGCGATAAGCAGTGAATTTGAAATTCGCATGGCTTATAAATCACCGAGGGCGGCCTACACTTTGGAAACACATATGAAGCTGTTCATTATCTCTGCACAAGGCATGCGCCCGACGGTAGTGATCTGGCCGATGGAGAAGCAGGACTCTCTAAGGAGTATGGGGTTGACCGCTGCGGGTGTCCCGCAGGCTACAACATCACTGGTAGGGGATGTACTGGAAAAGAGGGAACACGAAGCAGAATTGGTCCGGATGCCGTTGCCTCACCCAGGGGCAGGCCGACGCAATACGACAGCAAAACGAAAGGATGGATAGACGGCGACCACGGGTAGATATGCAATTAACAAGTCGTCTCTGATGTCCCTCGAAGACTGGGATCTTGCGGACAGCAGCCAGGGTCTTGCAAAATTGCAACACAAGCTGCAGCAGACGGTGTGAAGAGAAGATATGAAGGTCGGAAGTGGCTGCAGTGGTACTAGGAGGTCCCATATGCGGCTCCCCCACTCACGGTAAAATCCTGTAAGGGGGTGTTCTATGTTAACCGAGCAAAGCAAAATGAGCATCATCGGTTGCGAGACGTGGTAGAAACACTGAAGCAAGAGCTGGACGAAGCGTTGCAGGAGACAATGAGGGAGCAGTAGGACGACAAGCGCCACTCAAAAGGAGGTGAACCACAAAATCCAAGGCAGAGCATCTAGCCGCGCTGGCAAGTGACTTGGGACGAGTCACGATAATTGTGTTGGGTGACCGTTGGGTAGCGAAGGTCCTGCGTAACATTTTTGGAGCAGAAAGCCCAAAAATTAGGATTAAATTATTGTAAAAACTTCGAAGTATGCGAAGCGCGAAGTATAATAGGATTGAGTCAAAGGGTAGTCCACCCGAAAATAATGTAAAGAAATATAAATAGAGTCGGCCCGCGCAGGGATCGCGGGCCAAGGAAGGGTATAAATAGAGCGCGACTCTATGAGGGAAAGGCAGTTCGGTTTTGGAAAAACATGAAATGTAATGGGGTTGTGAAGAAGATAGTCTGAAAGTGTTTGTAAGTCCGAGTCAAGGGTTGGGGTAGAAGGTAGAGGCTCTGCAGCTATGTGCATGGACCCCTGCAGCTGACTGATAAATGGTGGTTTAAGATTTCCCACCAACTTTGAAACTTGGCTTGCAGCAGTTGCCAAAATAATTATTAGTTTAGGCAGAAGTTGATTTCTTCTAAGAAATGGAAGTGCTCTTAGATAATGGTTTAAAGACGATCACAAACTAATGTCTAGAAAAATTTGTAAGTCTTCTATTGAGTGGTGGTTTAAGGAAGACCACAATCCAAATCATGCTCATGGAATACTAGTTTGGCTACAACTTTGAATCTAGCTCTAGCTAGCTTAGTTTTAGGTTTTGGTTTCTTGCTCTAGTTCTGGTGGTGACTCAAACTTGTTTTTTACCATTTGATTGATAGGACTTCAAAACTTGAATCCTAACAATCAATCATTTTCTTGTATCAGATACAAAGTGAGAAGCTATAAACATCTCCATTACAAGATGTGTCAATACTCAGAAGATGGATTCTATGGTATGACTAATGCATATTCTTTGTTTTTTATGACTATTACCAAGACTTGATCCACTCAAGATGATTATTTACTCTTGCAAGGTTCTTATGAGTGGAACATCTGTCTCAAGGATTATTATTCTTTTGACAATTCTCGTAAGGATGAATGTAAAAACACTCATTCTTCATGTGGCCAACTTGATAAGAATATTGAAAATGAGAAATATAATATGGAAATGGAGGAAACAAACATGAAATTTGTTGAAGAAACTTAAGACTTTCGAATTGGATTAGTTTGAAATAACTTGAAATGTGAAATGCCACTTCATTTTATTGTCCGACACCATATCTGTGCTTGTTGTTGATGAATTCTTTCCAATGTTTAATCATAGGATTGGGAAGTGAAAATATAACTTCATCTTTATTTGAATATGCATATCATGTGCTAGTTGTTGATAAGAATTTTCTCAAAAGAAAAAAAAAAGTTATTTAGAACTAGGACTAATTTAGCATGATGGTTCTTTTATTGTAATTCTTCTTATTCAAGTTGTGATTCAAGTTGTAGAAATTCAATTTTGTCTTGTGAATATTGTAAATAGGTTAGAACATCTATGATAGTGGCTTGAAGATTTTGACCTCAGTGTTAACAATAAAGAATATCATAATACTAAATAAATCTCGTGCTTTATTAATTGAAATTATTTTTCAACAATTTGGACTCAACAAATGAGAAATGTTATTTTCTCCCAAAATTTAGACTAAACAAATGAAGAGCGTGATTTTCTGCCAAAAATATATCTATGTTTACAATGAAAATTAACTAATAAACTTACAAATGAATATTTACAAGGTACAAATATTCTTGATGCTGAATTGAATTAATATTCAAGATTGAATATGCCTTGTATGCTTTTTCTTTTATTACTAGCTTGATTAATTTAAATAGATGCCTACATGAATGAAATGGGTTTATTCTTCTAACCTATAATATACTTCATCGCCAAAAACAATATTTCTAGCATCTGTTGTGAAAGATAGCTTCAGGATAAAAGAAAATTCTGGTTGCTCGAAGCTTCATTAGACCTTAGAAAACAAAATTTTCAAATGCAGAAAATATGGTGATGTTAGCCATCGAAGGAATATGAAGAAAATGATATAAAATTTCTTCGAAATAAGGCTTTTCCACTAAATAACACAAATTCTTCAAAGAATGAAAAATCTCGAATTAATTGAATATAATTTATTTCCTTGGGATTATACTTTCTTCTTATATGCGGTCTCCTTTTCATGCAAGCATGACCCTATTGCAAGGATCAAATTAACTATAATAAAAATATATGTGGACTGTTACGAGTATCGTCAATGTGCACTGGATTGGAGAATAAGGAATGGCGTGATCATTGACTATTTTCGTAAAAAATCGACATCTCCAAGCTCTGCTTTTTGAATATCCATTTCTTGATGGAAAAGAGAGTAGTAATAAGGTGGATCATATATACAAGATCCTTAAACATTAGCATGAGCAGGACAGGGATATTCTCACACATACAGGTTGATAAAAGAAAGAAATATGTGAAGATACTCTCAACCTCTATATCCCATATCAAAGAGAATATCAATCAAATGGAAAATCTAATAGCTTACCGCCAAAACCGCTATCATCCAAAATAAAAAAATTGGTAAAAATAATGAAAACTTTACATATTGAAGGGTATTGGTGTTCCAATATGAAACTAATAAACTAGAAAACAAGTTTACAGACCAACAATACTGCATATGTCTGAAAGCTGATGGCTTTGACACCATTTTTAGAAATCGAAAAATAGAGGGCACATTTAGATAAGCATGTGATGCCATTTCTCATTAATACAATATCGTGTAATCATTGGATTTATCTTTCAAGGTATATTTTAATCTCAAAGACGATTCTTGTTCCATTGAAACTTTTCATAATTTGTTTTCAAATAAATGATACAATTTATCATCATTTAAAAATAAAAATATAAATTATAACATATGTAAATAAAAATATAAAATAAATAAATTATATATATAAATAAAAAAATAAAAATAAAAAAAATTCAAATTACTTTTAAAAAGAAAACCAAAGAAAGAGAAAATAAAAACTTTAAACAATGAAAAAGGAAGATGTCATGAAAAGGATTTCTCTTGGAAAGAAAGAGATATTTGGAGATCATAACTTATTTTTATAAAAAGTACATGTTATTCACTTTTGTTTTACAATACAAAACTTCTTCAACAAAATATTAACTACATTAGGGGTGAATCAATATCTCTTTAATTTTTCACACAATTGATTAATTTATTAAATTAAACATTCAAGAAAAAATTATTAACATCACATCAATTGAACAATACACAAAATATGTAGTTCAACAAACTTTGCATTATGTATGGGTTACATACAACAATTTACCAGCAGAGTTGGAAGGAAGTGAAAGACTCCCCAATGCTTGTAGGAGTCTTCAACCTCCTTTACAACCAATCACTCTAACACCACTACCACTACTGCTATCTCTGCTGCTACACTCATTTCCCTTCAACTACCACAACCATCGTCTTTGCTACTACACTCTCCCTACCTCTGCTGCTGCTACTATTGCTACCTCTCCTTCTACATCACCTGTTGCCACATGCTATTACTGTATTCAACAAGACACAATCATCACTGTCACCATCTACCTCTAGAAACTCGTTTGTCTCTGCAAAAGAAAGCAAGCCCTGTTTTAGATTATAACCAAGGTCTCATTGTTTTGGAGATACTTCCTCTTGGTCTTCCTATCGCAGTGTTGTCAACAAGGTTTCACTGCTTATACTGCCTTCAAGAATACTATTATTCATTATGATGTCACCACCATGTTTACATAAAAGAAAATATTATATCTTCGTCATCTATAGAGTCATACTTCTAGGTCATAGTCATACATACATTAAATGCGAGGTTTTCTACTGTATTTTGTTGCGTGAAGGTTATGATCATATTGTTGCACTTAACCAAACACATTTATACTGTAACAATGATGGGAGCCATGCTACAATCCATAACCACATCAAGGTTAAGGGTACTATCATTCTTTTGATGTCAAGGTCTGTATCGAAGGTTCTTCAAGCACTATAATGGTCAACTTACTCTTACTGCTCTTACTTGGTTACACATAGTATGCCCATCCTAGCTTCTGGTCAAAAAATTTAAAACAATAATAGTGAGTGACCATGATAAATCCCCTTCAATGCACCATTCAAAATCATTGCATAAGTAATATCTGACTATCATCAAGTTTGTTAATCAAATCATCCAATCAAGCTTAGAAAACAGTGAGCTGATGTTTCTTGTATGGCTACAAGTTGATATGCAACTCTGACACTTAGATTTTCCACACAAATATGGTGCTATAGTTAAGGGTTGTGAGTTACTTGTATGCTTCCTCAACTCAACAAATGTCACAGTAGCATGACAAGATACAAGGATTCTATGCCAGAATTTATGTCTCACTTCCAGGTGTAGACTTAAAATTACAAGATGTCAAACCCTAGATGGAAATGTAACTGCATCCAACATTGTATTTGTTGCAATTATCAAGCAAAGGATCACCCAATAATATAGATTTCAAGGCACCTAACTCTTCCGATATTCACACCTCTCTATCTTTTGTTTTGTTTACAACTCAGAATTTGTAGTCAAATGCAAAATTTACACAAAAGGATTGCAACGCATTGAGTTTTGGAAATATCATAGTTGAATGCTTGCACATATGGACTCGTTTCTTGCATTCACATGATAAAATATCCAAAAATTATAATTTATGCACTTAATAGAGTATTTATGTAGGCGTGTGATTCATGTTATACCAATGCATGCACATAATGCCAATTTAAGGCCGAGACTGGAATGCAACAAACCACGTCAAAGGATAGACACTTTAATTTTTCACTTCACATACATACATACATACATACATACATACATACATACATACATACATATATATATATATATATATATATATATATATATACACATATATATAGATATATATACACATATATATAGATATATATATGTATATATATATATATATATGTATATATATATATATATATATGTATATATATATATATATATGTATATGTATATATATATATATATATATATATATATGTATATATATATATATATATATGTATATATATATATACATATATATATATATATATATATATATATATATATATATATATATATATATATATATATATATATATATATATATATATATAAAGGTTTCTTTCCATCACATAATTGGTAAGGTTCTGGTCATGCACATTGCATCATATATATCCCTACTCATAACTCCAATAGATGCTCTTGCAAAAGATTATAACTGCCATAAAAAAAATAAAAAATAAAAAGTTAAAAAAATCACTATGATCTAATTGATCATGAAACCTCCAGCATAGCAATCAAGTACTGAATTTTCATTGTAGTTAGAATGGTAATATAGTGCGGTCTCAACGTTGATTGATTTGCAGCCCATAAAATTCAGAGAGGTATGCTCCAGTTGCATCACTACCTATGTAAGGTATCTGCTTCCTTCGATAACATAACCTAAGCACAAAGAAACCATTAACACAGTCAAAAGCTGTTTTGGTTTAGTGATGAATTTAGTCCATGGAGCATGTTCACTCCAGCTAAACACTAGTCTAGATCTTCAATGAGCCCCTTTAGAGACCACTTGCAAAATCAAGACGAGCAAACCTACAAACTCCCCCTGTTTTAGTGTGTCTAGCAATTGTGTGATAATTCATTTTGAAATGTGTTTTATCTGCCAAACCTTGATGGTCTTGTCTTCCTTCCTAGTGAATGTCCTTCCTTATTGATTCTGTGGGGTCCATGTCAAGCTGCTTCTACAATATCGTGCAAAATGGACAAAATTATGGCATAAATAACACTCTACATCTCGTCTCAATAATGAAGAAAAATAGTTGTAATTCCTACTGTCATAGGCATATGGGAATTTGTCTTATCTTCCAAAAAAATGCTTCTAGGGCTTTGATAAAACTCTCTATCAATACTCCTACTATATCCCTTGCAGTCTGTAGCTCTATGTCTGTAGTTAGAACATTCATAATAATAACTATAAAATGTGCTTCTATACCTCGGTGTATAGGGTGAAGATTTGTTGAAGGTGTCTCACCTACTTGAGAATACCCAAGGCTTTCTTGTTATCCATTTCTAAATTCTCTTTGATGATTTGGAATTATTAATGCATCATCTTGATTTCTTCAGTTATTGGGCTTCCATCATTTGGTGTTGTTTGATTTGTACAAGACTTTGACTTTGGGATTCTCTCCATTTTTGGCATGAGGCTTCCTTTCATGAAACTTATTTTCTTCCTTGAAATGTGATTTCTCTTCATCTTTGGGATGATGTTTCTCTTCATGTGGCTGCTCTTCATCATTGGGATGAGGATTCTATTCTTTAGCATGTGGCTTTTCATCATTTTTGTAGCATGAGGACTCACCAACATATCCAAGAACTGTATTGATAAGTGATGATCTCTGGAAATTGATAATGTCATCCAAGACCCGTGAACCCTTCAATTTATGTTTCATCTTGTCCAATTATTCTCTCAATGTGACAATTTCCTGCTCACAGATCATGTAGTCTTATTCCTTCTGCTTCATCCGAATTCTTAAGACATCCTCACTCCTTTTGGCTTCTTCAAGATTCGTCTTCAAAGTAGTGATTTGCTTGCCATTTTCTTTATCTTTTTTATTCCACTTTGATTTTTCTTTTTCCTTGAGCTGGCTTTTCAAGGTACTTTCTCTCTTGTTCGATTCTTCTAACATGTTTTTGAGGTGCTCCACATCCTTCTTTGCTTCATCAAGTTCTAGATCATTTTTTGGTATTTTTTGTTTATTAATTTGATTTTGAATCCGGGTGATTTCATCTAGATACCATCTCTAGTTATCATAATACCTTGTCTTCTCAGACTTCAAATCTTTAATTTACTTAGAAGCACTATTATACCAACCTTTTACCAAATCCCTATCCCATTCCAATTTGCATTTTTTGTCTTTGAGGGATTTAATATATTCTTCAGGATCAACAACCATCTTATCTTCAACTGTAGGATCCATTTAACAAGTCTGAGTGCTATGAATCTACCTTCAAGTTGTTAAGCTTCCATCGAAGGACCGACTATGATACCAATTGTTGGAAATATTGAGAGGGGGGTGAATCAATAATTCCTTAATTTTTCATAGAATTGGTTAATTTATTAAGTTAAACATTCATAGAATTAATCAAGAAATAATTATGAAAATCGCATCAATTGAAAAATACACAGAATATGTCGCCCAACAAACTTTGAATTATGTATGGGTTACATTCAACAATTTAGCACCTGAGCTGGAAGGAGGTGAAAGAATCCCTAATGCATGAAGATGTTTGTAGACAAAGTCTGCAAGAATCTTCAACCTCTACAATCAATCTCTCTAACACCATTACTATTGTTTCTATATCTATTTTTGCACTCACTACCCTTACTTCCACTGCCACTGCCGTTGTCTCTACTACTACACTCTCCTTGCCTCTATTACTATTGTTGCTACCTCTCCTACTGCCACATGTTATTACTATATTCAAAACAAGGTAGTCATCACTGTCACCATCTACCTCCAACAACTCATGTGTCTTTGCACAAGAAATAAATAATTGTTTCAAATGATAACCACAGTCTCATTGTTTTATAGACACTTCCTCTTGGTCTTCCTGTCATAGTATTGTCAAAAAGGTTTCACTTCTTATACTGCCTTCAAGAGTATTATTATTAATTTTACTGTCACCACCAGGTTTACATAAAAAAAATCTATCACATCTTTTTCATATATCAGGGTCATACTCCCAGGTCATAGTCATACATACATAAATGCGAGGGTTGCTACTGTACTGTGTTGTTTCAAGGTTATGATCATACTGCTACACTTAAGCAAACAAATTGATACTGTAACAATGATGGGAGCCATGCTATAATCTGTAACCACACAAGGTTAAGGGTATTGTCATGCTTGTGATGTCAAGGTCTATACCAAGGCTTCTTCACGCACTATAATGTTCAACTTACTCTTACTGCTCTTACTTTTTTACACAAAATATGCTGATCCTAGATTTTTCTCAACGCTTCTACAAAAATAATAATGAATTAACATGATAAAACCCCTACAATACACAATTCAAAATTATTGCATAAGTCATATCTGATTGCCATCAGGCTTGTTCATCAAATCATCCAATCAAGCTTAGATAAAAATGAATTGGTGTTTCTTATATGACCATAATTTTATATACATGTCTAATACATGATACATATAAGGGGCTGTGAGTTACCTATTTTATATGATTCCTTTGCTCAATAAATGTCACAGTAGCACAACAAGGTACCATGACTCTATGCCAAAATCTATGTCTGACTTCTAGGTGTAGACTTCAACTTACAAGATGTCAAACCCTAGATGGAAATTTAAATGCATCCAACTTTGTCCTTGTTGCAATTATCAAGAAAAGGCTCACACAATAATACATATTTCAAGGCACCTAACTCTTTCGATATTCACACCTTTTCGTCTTTTGTTTTGTTTACAACTTAGAATTGTGCTCAAATGTAACATTTTCTCAAAAGGATTGCAACACATTAATTCTTGGAAATATCATAGTTAAATTCTTACATAGATGGACCCTTGTCTTGCATTCACACAATAAAATATCCAAAAATTCTAATTAATATGCTCAACAGAGTATTTATGTGTCATGTGATTCTTGTTATACCGGTGCATGCACAAAATTCCAATTCAATGTCGAGACTGGAATGCAACAAACCACTTCAAAGGATATGCACTTTAAATTCACACTTCATGCATATATATATATATGACTGGAATGCAACAAACCACTTCAAAGGATATGCACTTTAAATTCACACTTCATGCATATATATATATATATATATATATATATATATATATATATATATATATATATATATATATATATATATATATATATATATAGATAAGTTTTCGCATCACATATATCCCTACTCATAACTCGAATAGATGCGCTTGCAAAAGATTATATTTTCCATTAAAAAAATCACTCAAGGGATATAATTTAATTGATTAGGTAACCTCCAATGTAGTAATCAACTGCTAAATTGTTATTTCCGTTAGAATGGTAATACATTGTGTTAAACAGATAAATTCCTCTTGATGATAACAACAATCTCCCTAGATCCTAAAAGGAAACTAGAAACAAAACGACAATCAACCTAATTCCTTCCCTAAATATATCTTTTCTTGAATCATAAGCTAACAAGGTGAGAAATGGAAAATCGTACCTTATTATGACATGATTGATGAAGATCCCTCTTTGTGCTTCAATGCAACTCCTCCATGCTTGAATCTAGACCTACACACATGGAAACAACAAAGGATCAAAGTCATATGCAACATAAATGATTCAATAATTCAAACTAGTGATCAAGGAGACTAGTAACAAACATCATTCCAATGAAAAAATATAAATAACATCATTCCAACGGAAGAGTATAAATATCATAAACCATCCATGAAATTGATCAATTAATCCATTAAACAATGAAGTGAGAAGAAATGCTTGTTTGTATTAATTTCAAAAACATAAAAGAGCTACAAAACCTATGCCTTGATGTTGTGAAGATCCTCCCATTGATCTCAATCCTCTCCAAGAATTATAAGCTATACAACCTGATTACTCCATCATAAACTTACTCTCAATAGTCTCCCTCATTCGCCCACCTATGGCTTGTTTAAATATGCCAAAAGGAAGTAGTTTGAGATCCTTAGTCCAAGGATGAGATCCACTAAAAGAGGGATGAGGGCTCCTTAAATAATGGGAATTAGTTCCATGAAAAATGAGGTTAGGCTCAAATATACATGAGTTTGAGGCTTTTTGTTAGGAATGATTCGACCAACAATGCTTGTAGATCTTACTTTTTATTGATTGACTAGTGCAGTTTTTGTTCAGGAATAGAGCACATATCTACATAGTTTTACAGTGGAATAAATTACACATGTGCGATTTTTCTTCAGAAAAACCACGTAGATGCTCAAAAGCAGGGTTTTGTACGAAGATATCCAAAAATTCCACTTTATTCAAGTTATATAAGTTGTTGACTTGAAAGGGAGTGCTTCATGACACTTGGATGGATGGTGAGAGATCCAATTTTGATGATTTATTTGTCATGGTGACAAAATGAAGTGTAACAGATTACCACCTAAAGTGCAAAGTCAAAAAATTTTGAGGACTGCAGTACTTTATCATATCAAGGATTGGATCAAAGATCATGGTTGGAAACCTACAACAATCAATCAAGGATCACAATGTAATATAATAATCATCACTGAGGTAGGCATTCCCATACTCATAACATAAAAGTCTTAAAGAACAATATGGAAATACATAATGTCAAAGTATATATAGGATGGACACAACCATCAAACATAAAACTATATGTATAATCATGAATACAAAACTCCTCACAATCTGGATGGATGAAACTAGATCCAGGGTCTTGATCTCCATCTCTCAATCTATACTACAAATCTAGCCATGCAAGTAAATGTGTCAAAGTCAAACATGGAAAAACCAACTTGATTTCTAGTCAATGATGTGAACCGTTAACAAGTGCGAGAGAAACCACCAATAATGACAATGGTTCTCAAAGTACTCCCAGTACAATCTCTGAACTACGAATAAGTGATATGAATTCGAACACTCATAGAATCATTCGATCGAAGGCCAATGATGAGAACCTATTGTCGAAGGTGAGAAACCTACCATCAAGGCATGCAAGCTTTAAGGTACTGAATGTTTCTAGATCAACTTCCTAGATAATGAGTTGAAGTCGATAGGAAGTGACCTGTTGCAGGAAAGCCTATGACACAAAACACAATATCAAGTTTTGAAAATAGTTTGCAAGGACTGAATCAAGGATGGACGACGCGAATGAAGGCAACAAATTTCAAGGTAATTTGAGCTGAGGTTAAGTCTTCTGTTTAACATATTACCGACATGACAAAATTACTTGGCAGCATTTGACTCAATGATAATACCCAAAACCAACTAAATAATTTCAATAAGGTTCGATTAACTATGAGACAAATGTATTCCCCAACCCAGAGAGATATGTGATGGAGTGTCATGTTGAGGAGCGACATTCTGCATGAAATACAAGAAACAAACTTTTCTTCTCAATTTTCCCCCACCATTAATGGAAAGTGCCTGTTTATTTTTTACAAGATTGAGGAGGATAACATATGCTGGTCCTGTAAGCTCATCCTTCGGATGAGTCCATCGAAGTATTTTTAACGAACCCTAAGAAGGAATGGTTCGGTCTTGTTATGCTTAACAAGTCCTGTACTGTTTAATTTTTTATGAATCCAGTAAAGGGGTAACTCGATGTCATTTTCTTTTAAGATTTTGAAAAATACACAGAAAGGAAACTCATTCAGTTCTTTTACCGTAAAATTTTAACGAGCCGAAAGAAAGTAAAGCTCAAAATTTTTCAATTTTTAGAGAGTCAGAAGAAAAACATAAGTAGACTCCATCATGTTCCTTTTCGTAAGTCTAGTCCCTCAGGTACGAAAAAGGATAAAATAATACAAGAGAGAACTCTATTGACCATGTTCGGTCAACATATACCTTTTTCGTAAAGAGTCCTAGCTCAGTACTTAAAAGGGGTAAACTTATACTGAGTGGACGGTTATTTATTTACTTTTACTATTTCGAACAAACAAGTAATCAATGAAATTTTCATGTTTAAGAGTCTGAAAAAGGATAAAATAGGAATCCATGGTTTCTCTTGTTCATAAGTCTTAATGAGTTCGAAAATGTGTTAAAAATATACTCATATTACCGACTTTCATTTTAATTAATGAGCAGGAAAAGACAAAAAGAACTCGGCATATTCATATGTGTTTTATGAGCATGAAAAGGTAGCAAAAGAAGCTCAGGATTTTCATGAGTTTAATATCTTGAAAATAATAAGCAAAATAGACTCGAGATAAGTTTTAAGTTTCATTTTTACACAAGCTTGAAACAAAGAAAAATTGTTCTTGAGGGTGCTTTGATTTTTACACAAGCTTGAAACAGAGAAAATCGTGCTTGAAAGTGGTTTCATTCCCCTAGCATAATGACTCGAAAGGCACATACCCCCCAAAATTTTTTTTGCAAGATCAAATGAAAAACTTGACTCAATTAGGGGGGGGTTTGTTTCATTTTTTAATGAGGTTGACACAAGAAAAAAAACTATCCTCATGAGACCTATTTCATTTCTTAACGAGGTTGACATAGGAAAAGAACCATCCTCATGGAACCTTGTTTCATTTTTTAACGAGCTTGACACAAGAAAAGGAACTATACTCATAATGACATATTTCAATTTTTAACGAGGTTGACACAGTAAAGTGCTATCCTCAAAAGGATATGTTTCATTTTTTAATGAGGTTGACACAGTAAAAGAACTATCCTATACAATGTTTTTGTTCATGGCTTCCATATGGAAGAAACGCATGACAAGGGACACCCCTTGATCATGGCTTCCAAAAGGTCTTCATTAGATGGAAGAACAGTTCTTTGGAAGGAATACATGTCAAGGGGATCAATAGGGATAAGAAAATCATATGCAAATGACCCCATTGATGTTTTTATCATATCAGCTACTAGATCTAGGTCAAAATAACTCAAGCACACAGTGAGAGGATCACTTGCATTGGTAACTAAAAACATGGGATATGTTGCCACATAATTAACCTGTGGTAGGGTAGGTACCACTTCCACATAAGGAACATTCAAGGGTGTCAAATGACTAGTAGTCAAAGCAAGATCAACGTATGAAAGTTGATCAACCGTCACAATGTTTCCATTGTGAGGGAAGGACATCACGCAAAAGAGTGTCTATATGACAACTTTCATGGCATAGAAATGTAAGGGATCTTAGACTACCATAAGTGCGATACAAACAATCTTAGCTTCCCAGGAAATAGGTAACTTAGGAAGTATCCCTAAAGGTTCACTAATGGTTCTGTTAAAAGCTAACACATTCTGTGTAATAGGCATGAGCTGAGGGGAACACAAAGATTGCCAAGCATTCGAGGATTAAATACTGACAGAAGCACCTTCATATACATTTGTGCGAGACACATTCTTACCATAAGCCTTCACAATGATTTGGAAATGGGTTGAAGAAGGAAGACGAGGTTATGTGAGACTACTCCAATCAAAAGAAATAACCTTATTACTTGGATGGGGTTCAAAAGCAACAGATGAAATGTCCCCATGTGTAGAAGAATCTGAAGTAACATGAAGAACCTGAGCGGTATGAAGTTCACTGTGTAATCGGAGAGTGGGATTGGCCAAAGATGGAATCAATTCAACCAATTGATCAACAAATAGTCCATCAACTTGAGTGATACATGTTTCACTATCAAATGGAAGAGTGGGATTGACTGTACTTGGATTTAGCTCAATCACTTCGTCAATTAACAGTAGATGGGAAGATAGTTCATGGTAATTATTTAGAAGTTGTTGTTTTAAAATAGTAAGTTTTTCCAACAATTGAGAGGTTTCATCCATGTGAGGGCAAAGGTGACTATGATGAGTCCCTTTGCATAACCTACAAGGAAACATGACCTTAAGCTTTTTCCCTAGAATATGAGAATCATTGGTTGATGGATCAACAATAAGTTGATGAGAATTATTTGACAATACTTCCAAAACTTTATGAATACCAAGACAGTTGATAAGGAAGTGGTCACCCTTACAAAGCTTGCAAGGGTATTTTGGCTTATGATGCATTGTAGAAGTTCCCTCAACATTACCAATACTTACGGCCATGGTTGGTTGGTTGACTACTTTATTATCTTGTATCTTCTTCTTCTTCCCTTTATTCTTCTTCTTAATCACCTGGTTACTAGCATCAAGGCTTTTACCAAGCGAAGAAGAAGAAAGGGAGGAGGACATGTTGGATGAAGAAGGTAAAGGGTCAACAGTAGGTTGGTGATGTTGAGATGGTGAACTCGATCGAGGTGAAAAAATCGGTTGAGCTGGTACAATTGGAGTATTTGGAATTAAATAAGGTGATAACAACTATAAATGTAAACCTATCATGAATCTAGGAAGTGATAATGTAGCCATATAAGGAGGACTGACATTTCCAAGATTGGGAAAAGGACTAGGATTCTTGTTAATGGGGTTTCCTTGGTCGGTAAATTCCAGATGGGTAGCCATTAGATTCAATCCAAATAAATTTTATTATTAAAACTAAATACTATTCACAATCTACACCTAAGGTCTTGTAAAAAGTAAAAACAAACAAAGTAACACATGCTAAAAAATCTAGGGATTCAAACCATACAAAATCACCTTTCATAGAGATCAATATTTACTAGTTGGTCATGAAATCCAACGTCATAGAGATCAAAGTGAAATTTTTTATAGATATGAGCATTTGGAACCAGTTACCCTAACAATTTTCTTAATGAAACACTCTGGTGCAAGTAACTTTGTTATAAACCATGTCGAGCAAAGATTACCCTCCAAAAAGTCCAAGTAATTCTAGTCAGCCTCTGTTCCAAGTATAGTAGGACCTTCCCTCTATTGTCACCTTAGGTAGAGCCCTAGGATTATGGTCACTAAGTTTACCAAATACAACAATTTTACCTGGGGGGACAGTGGGAAATTGGAAGTGCACGCAAGGGCAGAGTAACAAGCTCAATCCCCTTGAAGGCTCCTCCACATGATCCATTAGAGGTTTACTTTCAAGTGACCCCAAGTACCTTTTGGTACCATTGTAATACGTGAAAATCGCTCTATCATAGCCAATGATGTGGGTACAATCACTTTACCAGATCCAACATGATCTCGTGCTTAACTCATGTATAAGTAGAGCTTCCCAGAGCAAAACGGAAATAATTGGATTTTGTCTCCCTAACTCAAAATTATATGGTTTGGTTGTAGCTATGGAAAGTTTACTTCCTTCCCTATTCCAAATCCCTATTACCTAATCTGATGTATGTGGAAAGAGCCCTAAAAATAATAAAAGGTCTAGATGAATTTTATTAACACTGTGTTATTAAGTTGTTATTTACGCAAAGGGTGAATGGGCATAAAACAGATGGTATTATGACTTGAAGCAAAACTATAGTGCATTAAATATGAAATTTGTAATATTTTCATTTTGATGAATTCTAGCTAGAATAAGTAAAGAGGTTCTTCTTTAGAATATTAACTCCAAAATATACCACTTCTAATATTTCAGTGCAATTCAAAGCTCTAAGTCGCAAACCACACAATGTAATCTATGCAAAATTTTCCTGAAAACTATGCAAATGTAATCTATGCACAATTTCTGTGAACACTATGCAGTTGTAATCTATGCGCAATTTTTGTTCATGAAATGAGAATTCTAACCAGGCAAATGTAATTGATGAGCCTTGGTATTGCAACAAGAATGCTACAACTCTCTAGGCTATCGACTTTAATTATCAACCCAGGGTTCATACAAAATTAAGAGGTATGGGCACTATATGTGCAGCATACAATGTGTCCTTCCTTTGCTGTCATAATGTGATGGAGTGTATGTACTAAATTCAAATCCTAAACTAATTGAAGAAAACGAAATGTTTGAAATGGAACCTTAACCTATTGCAAGATAGAAAGTACAAGGAAAGAGAATGAAATAAAATGCTAAAATACACCATTTTCTAACTAACTCCTAAAATGTTTTGCTTCAAAAGAATGCTAAGTTAACATGTATGCAATCCTACTATCCTAAGAATGCAAATTCAAACCATCAAACCTTCTACTGCTGTGCATGTAAATGAATAAAATAAATTTGTTTTTCTTTTTGTCTTTTTCATGTGAGAGTGTGAAAGCTAATCTCTTTTGGTGATGTGGCAAGTGGCTTCGAGATGATGGTGAATGGTCAGAAGGCTTGGGAGACAAGTAGGGACCCTTTTCTAGCTTCCTAGAGGATTTTTCCTCAATTCGGTGATCCAGGGTGTGACGAATGACCCTTCCAAGACCTTTTACTTTTGTGATGTGTTAAATTGCATTTTTAAAATAACATTAATGAATACATCTACATGCTGTAAATAACAGGAACATAACAATCATCAGCAACATAAAAACATAAGTCGTTGATAATGGAGTTCATCCAGGAGGGACTACCTCTTCGGGCCCCGGTGTCATGATGGTGTACGCCGCTACATTAAGTGCTATCAATAGTGATGATGTACACAAGATATGGTGTCACGATCATACAAGGAAAATTCCCTCACGTAGGAGTGGCGCGACGAGATGTTCCACTACATAAACTCTCAATCAAAAGACTCCTATCAATATGACACAAAAACTCATGCATGATGAGCATCCTGCCAACATGACATAAAAGGGATCTCAAAACAAACATGCATGGTGACACATGAGTATCCCATCAAAATAAAACAAAGCGATATCAAAACACAACATGAAAAAGACATCACATCAAGCAAGCAAGAATCATGAAAGTGAGTAAGACATAGGATCCCACATCGAGCAGCAACGAGGATCTGTGCAACACAATGCATAGCAAAAGAACTACGCGAATACACTTCATATACCTCACATCCAAGGGCCATCTGAAGAACTGGATGTCAAACTGCTGAAGTTGTTCGTGCCATCGATCTCACAGCATCAATCACGTGGAAATGGTTGCTCGCACATGAATGCTAACACCTGCATTCCACTCAGAAAAGTGGTTGAAGAATAGAATGAGCAAATGAGAAATTTGAATGCACCATTAGATTTTTGGCATCGAATAGTGCAAAATCAATTGTCAAATTTTTGAAGTCAGAGAAGTTGAGAATCTAGGGCTCAAGGAATCTTTTAGATTCCCCCTAGATTCCTTAAAGGTTCTACTTCATAGGTGGACTGGAAATCTGCAACTCCAAAGGCGAATCTGACCATGCCACTGTGATCCCTGCGGAAAACCATGAAAAACGACTATAAACTTGACTATATTTCGACATGGAGAAAAATTACCTCCTCGGGAAAATTTCAAGGATCATGGTTCTACTCCCTGTTCCTGCAACAATCATGGTTCCACCTCCATATTGAAAAATGGCCGAAAAATGTAGAACTCTGATGGAGATACAGACAATCCCATTGGTTCCTGGCGTTGAGAAGTGATGAAACCATATAAAATTTTTCAAATTCTGACAAAGTGAAATTTTGACCCTCCTGCAAAAGGTTTCCTCGAACTGCGTGCACTGCCTCCTCCGCCTCAAAATGTGTGCCCTCTCCTAGTTCCTCCTCCATGCATGGGCACACTACTAAATCCATGTTTATATAAAAACCTGGGTGGATTTAACAAGGAGGCAATTTGGCGCCATGGTTAAGTTGGGAGATTCGTTGAGGAGGGGTTGGGTGGTCAAACCCTGCCCCTCTCATTTTAACATTTTATTGTTAAAAAAATATCTGCATATGGTTTTTGGGGGGTTGGGTCCGCATTGGGCAGCCTGCCCCCATACTCCCCGCTGACTCCGCGTTTCTTTTGGCGCATTTAGTTTTGTTGGTGGTGGCGTATTACATATGGTGGTATGCATTTAATGGGGTTGGTTGTTGGTTTAGTATGGTATGGTGGTTACCACATGGGGCCGCTTGGTGGGGGCCAACCCACGTGGGCCAGGAGGGTTCAATCCTCGCCAACCTCAACTTAATTCCCTTAATGTATTGTTATGGAGAGTCATGGGTGCGAGTGCTGGCCCACCACCGCCCTTTTTATATTTTTTTTTAATACAAAAAAATCGTTTTTCAAAATTCTGAAATTTGTCCAAAGGAGTCTTTTTAACTAGGCCACAATTTTGCCTGGAATCTGGCCAGAGTTGGCCAAAATCCGGTGGCCAAGTTCTGTCAAAATTATGGCCTCCTTAAGTCTGCCCAATCAGCAAAAAGTCAACCCAATTTTGACCTCTTCTATCTTCCTCATCTAGACTTAGACTGACGAACTATTAACATTGTTGTGATGAGGATGACGACATCTACAACCTGAACTTGGTTCGAGAAAATTTCGAGCACTTTGGTTTTTGAGCTTCCATCAGTCCTCTTTGTCCTGTGTGTCTCTCTGGAGCCACCTAGATCAATCCTCCCCACTGAGGAGCTTTTGGTCCTCCAAAAGCATGAAAAATAATCTGCAACTTCTCTGTACCTTGTTTGCATCAAAAACATCCTGAAAAGGTCTCAGTTCCATCCCCTTCACCTTTGTTCTTTGGAGCCTTAGGAAGAGAGCTGACACCTGCTACCTCTGCAACCTGTAGTACATTGTTTCACAAATTACATGCTTGACTTTCATGACCAACTAATGACCCAAATGTCCCACACTTGCCATGATTTTATAGCACATACTCGGTGGTCAAGTTTACCACAAGATGGACGCAATACCTCGGCTACAAAAGTAAGGCCGACACATCATTATTGCTTCAACAAGTGATGGAAAACACATCATCACTGCAACACATGATTTACAATCATAAGGCCAAACATTATTGTCTTGACAAGTGATGGAAACATGACATCACTTTCACTGTTTATCATGTAGCTCAAAATAAGACTAGACATCATTGTTGCTGACTAAGTGATGGAAAACACATCATCACTTTTACATTTTAAAATGCAACAAATGATTTACAAAAGTACGACCGTGAAACGCTAACATATCTAGAAACCATTTTTCACTTATCAATGTGAATGGGTCACCTCCTTGTGGCGGTTTTGCTTGTCGAACAACTGCTTCACCTGGTTCACACACTGATGCTTTGTCTTTAAGGCGTTGCTCTGAATGGAGCCTCCAACAAGTGGCTCTTTGATGGCCACTTCTATTGCAATGACTGCAGTAGGTTTTCTTCCTCCATATCTTCTTAACTTGTTTCTTTTCATGTTGTTAAGAGGGTCATTCACGCCTCATCCTTTTGTGTGCAGCCATTCTTTTCCAAAACTTAGAAAATGTATGGTTATGTAATCCACAAAAGGTGCATGTTTTTCGATGCCATGTTTTACATTCATTATTATCACCATGATCATAATTGAAATAAACTTTCGAAGATCGAAAGTGGTTATACCTTCCCTTGCTATCTCTAGTGTAAGTATGGCAATGAGAGCTTGCCTCAGCTCTTTCCCTGTAATGGAAACTGCCATGGGATGATGGGGATGTTTTCCCATAATTTTCTTTCCTCGACGATTTTGACGATGCCTCGAACGAACCTAACACCTTTGAGAATTCTCCTTTAGTGTATCTTAAGCCTGCAAATTGATGCCGTGCACAACCTCCAATGGTTGAGTTTTGCCTTGGTTATTAACACCAAGTTCTTCTTCCTCCTTGTGCCTCGTCCTTGTAAGGAGCCTCATGTTTGTCCCTGTAATTGGGATGTCCAAATCTTCAATAAAACTCATACTATGTGAAGATGAAACCAAAAGGAAATCAACTTCTTTTACCTACTCTGTCGATTTGGAAAGAACTGTTGATGGCTTCTCATCATCTATTGTTGGTGGTTTGCTAGTTGTCTCAATGCATTCCTCAACTTCCTTTCCAACATACCCAAGTCCTGTTCGACATGGTAATTCCTCTACTTTGATGGGGTTGATAATTCCTTGGCCATTAATGCCCAATAATTTTCCTTCATACCCCATTTTCTTCAACAGTTTGGAGCCAATTCTTGTGGTATGATTTTCGTAAAACAACGAAATCATTATCAGGAAACATACATGAAGATGGAGAACTACTTTTTACCTCACATGGGTCACACTGCAGCTTTTCCAAGGCCTCATCCTTTGCTTGCAGCTGTTGTAGCAAACTATGTTTTTCCTCTTTCTCTTCATGTAGACACATCTTCAATTCAACATTCTCTGTTTGAAGATTCTACTTGTTGTGCTTCAGTTCTTCCAGGGCCTCTTCCGTGGCTTGCAATTGAAGCTGCAATCGCTCCTTTTCCTCTGTCTCTTTCTGTAGAGTTTCATAAATTATATCTACCCTTTTGGAAATGTTGAGCATGGTCTCGTACATCGCTTTTTCATCGTCTATCGCTGCACGTTCCATTGTTCATGCTGCAATTCACATCAATGCAAAGACCGCTCCGATACCACTTGATCAAGGTCAGGGTGTGATGAAGGAACCTTCCAAGACTTTTTACTTTTGTGATGTGTTAAATTTCATTTTTAAAAGAACATTAATGAATACATCTGCATGTTTTAAATAAGAGGAACATAACAATCATCAACAACATAAAAACATAAGTTGTTGATAACGGAGTTCGTCCAGGAGGGACTACATCTCCAAGCCCTGGTGTTAAGATGGTGTAGGCCACTGCATTAAGTGCTATCAATAGTGATGATGTATACAATAGATGATGTCGTGATCATACAACGAGAATTCCCTCACGCAAGAGTGGTACCACGAGATGTTCCACTACAGGAACTCTCAGTCAAAAGACTCCTATCAGTATGACACAAAAACTCATGCATGATGAGCATCCTGCCAACATGGCATAAAAGGGATCTCAAAACAAACATGCATGGCGACACATGAGTATCCCATAAAAATACAACAAAGGGATCTCAAAACACAACATGACAAATCATGACAATAAGTACATCACACAGATGATTCTGCATCACATCAAGCAGGAATCATGAAAATGAGTAAGACACAGGATCCCACATCAAGCATCAACAAGGATCTGTGCAGCACAATGCATAGCAAAAGAATTACTTGAATACATTGCATATACCTCACATCCAAGGGCCATCTAAAGAATTGGATGTCAAACTGCTGAAGTTGTTCGTGCCCTCGATCTCACGGCATCAATCGCATGGAAATGGCTACTCGCACATGAATGTTGACACCTGCATTCCACTTAGAAAAGTGGCTGAAGAATAGAATGAGAAAATGAGAAATCTAAATGCACCATCAAATTTGTGGCGTTGAATAGTGCAAAATTGACTGTCAAATTTCCGAAATCAGAGAAGTTGGGAATCTGGGGCTTAAGGAATCTTTTAGATTCCCCATAGATTCCTTAAAGATTCTGCTCCATAGGTGGACTAGAAATCTGCAACTCCAAAGGCGAATATGACCTTGCCATTGCGATCCTTGTGGAAAACCATGAAAACGGTTGTAACCTTGACTACAGTCTGACATGGAGAAAAATTACCTCCTCAAGAAAATTTCAAGGATCATGGTTCCACTCCTTGTTTCTGCAACAATCATGGTTCCACCTCCATACTGAAAAATGGCTGAAAAATGCAAAACTCTGTTGGAGAAATGGACAGTGCCATTGCATTCGTGGCATCGAGAAGTGCTAAAACCATATAAAATTTTTCAAATTCTCATAAAGTTAAAATTCGGCCCTCCTGTAAAACGCTGCCTCGAACTACCTCCTCCGCCTTGAAATGTGTGCCTGCTCCTGATTCCCCCTCCATGCCTGGGTGCACTAGTGAAATCCATGTTTATATAGAAACTTGGGTGGATTTAACAAGGAGGTAATTTGGCGCCATGGTTAAGTTGGGAGATTCGTTGAGGAGGGGTCGGGTGGTCAAACCCTGCCCCTCTCATTTTAACATTTTATTGTTAAAAAAATATCCGCATATGGTTTTTGGGGGATTGGATCCGCATTGGGCGGCTTGCCCCCATACTCCCCACCGACTCTGTGTTTCTTTTGGCGCATTTATTTCTATTGGTGGTGGCATATTACATATGGTGGTACACATTTAATGGGGTTGGTTGTTGGTTTAGTATGGTATGGTGGTTACCACATGGGGCCGCCCAGTGGGGGTCAGCCCACATGGGCCGGGTGGGTTCAATTCCCGCCGACCTCTCCTTAATTCCCTTAATGTATTTTTATGGAGAGGCGTGGGTGGGGGTGGTGGCCCACCATTGTCCTTTTTATATATTTTTTTAATTATTTTTTGATACAAAAAAAAACATTTTTGAAAATTCCGAAATTTGGCCAAAGGAGTCTTTTTAACTAGGCCACAATTTTACCCAGAATCTAGCTAGAGTTGGCCGGAATCCAGTGGCCAGGTTCTGTCCAAATTGTGGCCTCCTTAAGCCTACCCAGTCAGCAAAAAGTCAACCCAACTTTGACTGCTTCTATCTTCCTCATCCGGACTCGGATTGACGAACCGTTCACACCGTTGCGATTAGGACGACGAGATCTACAACTTGAACTTGGTTCGAGAAACTTCTGATCACTTTGGTTTTTGAGCTTCCATCAGTCCTCTTTGTCCTATGTGTCTCTCTGGAGCCACCTGGATCATTCGGCCTCAAAACAGGCTTTCCTACAAGATGCTACAGTGATTTCCTACAAGATCCCCTGATTTCCTACAAGATGTACAAATTTACAATAATTCATTGAATGACCAAGCAAATCAAATCCAAATTTAATGGGAAAAATTTTGGTATTAACTAGGATGTTTTAGGTCCCCATTCCAAGTGGAATCAATCAAAAATACCTTTGTTAACCCATGCAAAAAAAATAAAAAACATTA
This sequence comes from Pinus tabuliformis, assembly GCA_031772625.1. Classification (NCBI taxonomy): domain Eukaryota; kingdom Viridiplantae; phylum Streptophyta; class Pinopsida; order Pinales; family Pinaceae; genus Pinus; species Pinus tabuliformis. The sequence continues at coordinate 301,557,212 of CM062818.1, forward strand.
CTAGTCGAAAATCTAGAAATTCGAGAACTAGTGAGCTAGTAAATCTAAAAAATGCCTAACTAAATCAAGTGTAAATGCAATGGAGTAATTTTTTTTATGAACTATAATGTTTTTGTGATCTAATTCAAGTGGAACCAACTCAATTGAAGCTTTTTAGCATGCTCTAAAAAATAGCAGAAATTTACTGTTCTTTGCTAAAAAGGAGGTCCAACAATCTAGATTTGGGAATAGGAAGACTAATCCAAGCAGCTCAATGATTACTATGAACTTCCAAAGATTTTTCAAGGATGAAATAGTGCTTGTGATCCTACAAAATAACTTACATCAACCATTTAACTCAATCCTACAACAAGAAATTATTAATCCTAAATGCAGAAATAGAAATGAATAAAAATTCGAGATACATGTGAATAAGCAATGAAAAGAATGAAAGAAAACGATACAAAAGGGCTCTGAGGTTCCTAGGATGGAAAATCCCAAGGAAACTCAGAGACCTATGGAGGAGAACAAGATTTAGAAGCTGAACATGACACCAATCTTCATTATTTTCGTAAATAGAATTACATCCCTGCAAGAAAATACAATGGAGCTACAAGAATACAAGCTCTCTCCACAATAACACTAATGAATATCTATTCCTAGAGGAAAATTCGACTTGGTACTTATAAAAAATGATTAGGAATCATTCCCCATTAATGGAGGAAGCTTTCCCCACCAAAATCCCTTGATTAGTGGATCTAGTCCCCAGTACTAGGAATTTGCATTAAATGGTAGGGAACACATTCCTAGATTTTCTCAATCATTCCCTAGAGCCAAATTCGACTTGGTACTTATACAAAATGATGAAGAATCATTCCCTATGGATGGAGGAAGCTTTCCCCACCGAAATCCCTTGATTAGTGGATCTGCTCCCTTGATTGGTGGATCTGCTCCCTTGATTAGTGGAACACATTCCTAGATTTTCTCAATCATTGAAGTTCCACAATTTGTGTCATAATTCCATAATATCTTGTTCACTTATTATTTATTGTTGATCCTCCAGTAGTAAGGAACAAGTCCCTAAATTATCTCCTCCTCCAACTCTTCATAATTTGCCCAATATTCTCATAATATTCCACAAAAAATAAATAATATTAGGTACAAATATTCAATTATTCATAAATCTTCCCAATGAATATATTAAAGATAAAAATAAATTATCTAATGCAAAAAGAGAGGTTTAATGTGCTAAAGGATGGTCATAGGCCTTAATTTATGTTTTAAATTAGAGGCATGGGCCTTAATTTATGTCTAATTTAGAGGCCCATCATACCCCCTGCTGAAAGTGTTGCTCATCCTTTGAGCAACTTAGTGACCTCATTGTGCCTCATCTATCGCCCTTGGGCGCTCTCTCTTGTGCATTAAGAATCTTTGTTGTAGTTCTGCAAGGACGAGCCAAAAAACATATTTGTGCAAAGAATAATCCTTATTTCTTGAGACCATTAGTTTGACTTCTTCCCCTTATTCAAGATGGTTCTTGATTACTTTTTCAGTTTGGCAAGGTCTTCCACACCCTTATCAACATTCTGCTTCCTTGCTCCACCATTTATTTGCCTTAGGACTTCCTCGTGTAGGATTTCTGGGTCAATGTAATTCCTACAGGATGATCCTATAGAAAACATAGTCCCTTTGTAAACTGAAATAAAGGAGTGGAAAAAATGATAGGAATGGTGGAGGAATGAATGGTATTGAGTGGTAAAATAAAAATGTGAGTGACAGGGGTCTCTTTGTGATCCTCCTTTGCTCTTTGACCGTCCTTATTTTTGACCTGCAAATGGAAATTTCATAAAAATGGAGAGGATGCTCTCTTTGGTTTTTTTTTCCAGAATGAAATGGGATGGATGAATGATGAATAGATAGTGAATATGAAGTGGATGGAGGGCTTGGAGTGCTGTGGTGACCTTAGCCTTGCAAAAATTTCTTCTTTTAACTATTGTCCTCATTCCTCGAAATCATCACCCTTCATAATTTGACTTTTCAACATTGCATGAGTGAAGGAGTGAGTTGCAATTAACTAGCTGAAGGCAGCTGAGACTGCTGACCAATCCTTAGCTTATAAAACCTCATCTCTCATGCATTGACAACAAATTTCTAACTATAATATGCTCAAGAGAAGAGGTCAACAATTTGTACCTACCTGATGGTTGTTGGAGAGACATGCATGTTGTTGCTGAGTTGATGTTGATGTGCAGGTGTTGGATGGTGATGTTGATGATCCTGATGCTGCTGCTAAGCTCTGGAGGAGCTTCTTTGACCTCTGTATCTCCTTTAAAACTACTCACTGTCAATCCTGTAGGTGTTGTTCTGTATCCTGTAGGTTTACAAGACAACGAATTGTTTTGTCCATATCTCCCAAACGATAGACTGGATTGAGCTAAAAAATTTTGAGCATGTTGCCACCATCATTATTCACCTCCCCATAGAAAAAAATTTGTCAATGGATGCACGGATCTTGAGAAAACCTAAAAATAGCTGAAGGTGATGGAGGCCAATTTCTTGGAAACCATGCATTGGAATTTGTTGAAATTGCTTGGGAATGTTACCATCATCCATATGCATCCCTGCATGAAAACACCTTTTAAATGGATTCACGGGTATTGAGGAAATGCAAAAATGGATGAAGGTAGTGGAGGCCAATTTCTTGGAAATAGTGGACTTGAATTTGCTGAAATTTCTTGAGCATGTTACCATCATCCATATGCATCTCCCCCTGAAACAACTTGGAAAATGGATGCATGCTTTTCAAGTTATGGAAAAAACAAATTTATGCTCTATGTATTTTTGTATCTTGTAGTAAAACAGAGCATCCTGTAGTTTTTTAGGACAACAAAGAAAATGAGTGGTAGAAGCTTGAGAATGATGGGTTGATGGTGAAAATAGATGAGGGTAATGGATTGGCATGGCCTTGGCCCTGTTGGAGCATTTGAGTGAAGCAGGAGAAAGTCAAAATTTGACTTCTTTTAACTAGGCTTGACCAATTTTCCTTTTGGTAACAACTTGTTCTTGTTGCTTGCAGATGTTGGAGAGTACATGCATGCATGGAGCAAGGATTCTTTTTCTTTTCTCTTTTTTTAGGCGTACTAGCCACATCAATGAGGTTTTCAATTAGCAGGTCTGCCTAGGAGCCTCAAAGGAATTTTTCACCTAGGATCTTCTTTTTTTTCTCTCTTTTTTTTATTTTTTCCAACCCATTGACCTCCTCATGGAGGTTTTCAATCAATGAGCCAATGTGAGGCGCCTCCAAGGAGGTCTTCACCTTATATTTTTATTTTTTTCTCTTATTTTTCATTTTTTTCCCTCTTCTACCCTACCCTACTTGAAAAAAAAAAAAATCACTTTCAAGTATAAGAATACTTCCAATGGAGCCATGTGCACATCAAGATGACAGACAAAATGATGTGGAGGCTTGAAATGTAGGTTTTGACATGTACCTGGATTTCAGAGACCAAATGATTTGACTTTGAAAGCATCAAGCATAGTTGAGGAAGAGAGTGATGCTGCAACTTAGTGACTGTCTGGAACCACATTTCAATATAGTTTTGATGCCTATGGTCCACTTCCTGATTTAGATAATTTTGTATGTCTTCTTCTACCATGACCTTCAAGTCTTCCTCTTTTTCCAAATTGATCTCTTGAATACATGGAGGATTTGATGGTAACCATGATGGAGTTCTCTCGATCTCTAATTTTGATGTCTTCTCTTCATCAAATATATCCCATAATCCTTTGGTATTCTCATTTGGATGTGGTGCTTCAATGATATCAAGATAATCTCTTTTTTGCAGTACTCTTCCCAAGAAATGGTGAATACCATTGAGCTCAAGAGATGTTTCGAAGTTTTGTACCTCAACATTGTAAGCGGGCTAAGCTACTTCAATGTGTGGGTTTGGAAATGGTCATACAAGTAGTTGAGTGCAGGTGTAAATTTGAGATGGATGTGGATTGGGTTGTGGTTGTGGTGGAGGTGAATGGTAAGGATAACATGGAGTTTGGTATGAGGGATATTGAGGAAGATACTGAGGATATTGTGGATGGCTCCCATAAGTTCCTTCCCAACCTTGTTGCCAATATTGTTTTTGGAGTTGAGATAGCCAATGTTGCCAAGGGAAGGGTGTGTTCCAATTACTTTGAGGTGGATGTGCATAAGCTTAAAATTGTGAATTAGGCTCTTGCATCATATCAGGCTAAATAGGATGCCATGGTTCTCTTGGAGCTACATAACATTGATGCATTGGCAATTGGCTTGCTCCATTGTCCTCTTGGTGAACTTTCTTCAACCTTGGTAATGATGGTCAATGTTTAACATCATGTGATTCTGCAACACAAATATCAGAACTTTGTTTTCCTTCATCTTGAATTATTAACATTTCTACTTGTTTTGTTAGATTTCTAAGAATTTATGTTTTAAAATCAACAAACAAATTTCCAAGTTTAGCTTGACTTACAGATCTTGATGCTAATTTAACTACCCTTGCTTTTACTCTTGATATTTGTTTGCATGTTTCACAAATTTCCTCAAATGATAATTGATATACATCACTTCTACTCATGAGATTAAGGAGATCAATCCATTCATCCCTAATTATTCTAAGTAAGAGGGTTTTTAGTGTGTCAGATCCTAAATGGTGTAGCTTTTCCCTCTTAACATTATACATGAACCTCTCTATTAGATCCTCAAGGCTCTCATCTTCTCTTTGATTCATTCTAAAGATTTCTTCTTTAAGATCATGATCTTTATAATTTTCTATAAATATATTTTTCATATCTTTCCATGATCTTATTGAATTAGTCCCTAAACTCATGAACCATTTAAGAGCTCTATCCTTCAATGTTGCTAGAAACATTCTCAATTTTTGAGTTTTTAATAAGTAAGCATAAGATCTAAAAACAATCTCTAATTCAAAGAGAAAGGTTTCCAAATCCTCTAACCTTAGACCATGAAATTTTGGAAGAAAAGATAGAGGGATGTTCTTCATGTGGACACTTCCATTAGTATCTTGAATGGGAAATCCGATAGGATCTTCCTCATTGTCATAATCACCATCAATTTCTTCTACATTCTTCGCAATCTTCTTCTTCTTCTACCTGCAAAAGTGGATAGTGATATGGATCTTACTGCACCATGTGATCAAATGGGGGGGTGGGTTGGTGTTGGAGAATTCTTTTGTTTTTGTTTTTATGATTGAATGAAAACTATAATGCAATGCAACTTTCCATCTTTGAAATGAAATATACCTAATGAAAATATTTTTTGTTTTTTCAAAAGTAAAAAGAAATGAATCAACTACAGAAGAAAGCAATGCATACTTTGACACCTCCCGAGCAACGATGCCAAAAAGTGATGAGCCTCGGTATTGCAACAAGAATGTTGCAACTCTTAAGGCTACCAACTTTAATTATGAACCCTAGGTTCGTACAAACTTAAGAGGTATCAGAACTATATGAGCAGCATACAATGTGTCCTTCCTTTGCTGTCATGATGTAATGGAGTGTAAGTACTGAATTCAAATCCTAACCTATTGCAAAAAAGAAAGTACAAGGAAAGAGAATGAAATCAAATGCTAAAACACACCATTTTCTAACTAACTCCTAAGAGGCTTTGCTTCAAAAGAATGCGAAGTTAACATGTATGCAATCCTACTATCCTAAGCATGCAGATTCAAACCATCAAACCTTCTACTATGGTGCATGTAAATGAAAAAAATATTTTTTTTTCTTTTTGTCTTTGTCATGTGAGAGTGTGAAAGCTAATCTCTTTTGGTGATCTGGCAAGTGGCTTGGAGATGATGGTGAATGGTCAGAAGGCTTGGGAGAGAAGTAGGGACCCTTTTCTAGCTTCCTAGAGGATTTTTTCTCAATTCGGCCTCAAAACAGGCTTTCCTACATGATGCTACAGTGATTTCCTACGGGATACCCTGATTTCCTACAGGATATACAAATTTACAATAATTCATCGGATAACCAAGAAAATAAAATTCAAATTGGATGGAAATTTTTTTTGTATTAACTAAAATGTCTTAGGTCCCCATTCCAAGTGGAATCACTCAAAAATACCTTTGTTAACCCATGCAAAATGTCAGGCCAGGGTAACTCCACATTGAACAAAGGAAAACTGAGATATTATTTCATAAGAGAACAATTGTTTATATACACAAAGTGGACGGAACAGTTCATCTTCTTGATTATTGTTCACGTTTCAGTTTACCCAAACGCCTTTGGATTAGGTGTCAACATTCCCCCCCTTAATCTGAAGGGATGTTGGTGAGTCCAAGCATCGTTCTGAATCTTTCAAGCTTTTCTCTTCCAAGTGCTTCGGTGAAGATGTCTGCAATTTGCTCATTTGTGGAACAATGACGGAGATGGATTGTTTTGGCCTCAACATGATGTCGGATCAGATGATATTTAGTATTGATGTGCTTAGTACGATCATGAAACTTTGGGTTCTCGGCCAACTTTATTGCAGAGGTGTTATCAATCATGAGTGGAGTTGATTGTACTTGTTTTACCTACAAATCTTCAAGAATTTTCTTGAGCCACACAATTCCTTTCGTTGCTTCAGCTGCTGCCATGTATTCTGCTTCTGTTGTGGAATCTGCTGGTACTGATTGTTTGCGTGATCTCAAGGAGACAGCTCCTGATCCAAGACTCATAGCATATCCTGAAGTAGATACCCCAGTTTCTTTGTCTCCATCGAAGTCTGAATCAGAGTATCCAATCAAGTTGAAGTCGTCCACCTGTGTATACTTGATTCCAAGGTCTTGAGTTCCCTTCAAGTACCTTAGAACTCTTTTTGCAGCAGACCAATGTCCCTCACAAGGCTTTTGCATAAACCTGGAGAGGATTCCAACAGCAAATGAAATGTCTGGTCTGGTAGTAGTGAGGTAGATGAGACTTCCTATAAGCTGTCTATACTTTGTTGCATCCTCAAATTCCTTTCCTTCAATGGATGTGAGCTTCAAGTTTTGTTCCATTGGAGTAGAAAGAGGATTGCATTATGTCATGCCAAATCGGTTTAACAAATCTCCAATGTATTTCGTTTGAGAAAGAAATGTGGATTTTGGATGTTGGGTTACTTCAATGCCAAGATAGTAATGAACATAGCCCAAATCAGTCATTTCAAAACTTTTTCCTAATTCTTTCTTTGTGGATGCAATATAGCTTTCATTGTTCCCTGTCATTAAAAGATCATATACATATACCACAAGATATACAACTGTTTTGCCAACTTTCTTGACAAACAAAGTTGCATCATCAAGATCAAAATGTTTGAAGTTGAGTTTGAGAAGATGCTCAGTTAGTTTTTCATACCAGGCTCATGGTGCTTGTTTGAGGCCATACAAGGACTTCACAAGTTTGCATACTTTGTGTTCATGTCCTTTCATAGCAAATCCTTCAGGCTGGGACATAAAAACATTCTCTTTTAGATCTCCATTCAAGAATGCAGTTTTTACATCCATTTGATGGACTTTCCAACCGTTCTGAGCAGCTAGTGCAAAGAGTGTCCGGATGGTGGCCCATTTTGTTGTGGGGGCAAAATTTTCCTCATAATCGACCCCTTCCTTCTGTGCAAAACCTTTTGCCACAAGCCTAGCTTTGTGCTTGTCAAGTGAGCCATCAGCTTTGTAGTTGTTCTTGTAGACCCACTTGTAGCCAATTGGTTTGGTTCCAAATGGAGGATCAACTAGCTTCCAAGTGCCATTCTTTATGAGGGCATCATACTCCTTCTGCATTGCTTCTTTCCATTCATCATGAGAAGCAGCTTCTTTGAAGGAAGTCGGTTCAAAATCTGTAGACAAGTTCAATTCACAATCATAAGTAACATCCATATCAAGAGGTGAATTAGAGTTATCTACATCACCTCCATCTTGTCGGTTTGTATTTCTGGTTCCTGTTTTTCCAATTTCATCAGGATGAACACTTTCAAGTGTCTTTGTTAGCCACTTTGGGGGACCTTTTTGAGATGGTCCAGGCTGTTCTGTTGATTGAGTTGGGACTGAATCAAGATTAAGTCTCCCAATTCTATCAATTACATCACTTAAAGCATCATCAGTTGTTGGAGTGTCATGCAGGGGAGATTGTTCTTCAGAAGAAGATTCCACATGTTGATCTAGTATAGGAATCCCCCCTTCAAGATGTGGAATCTGATTATCAAACTCTTGAAATGATTTCGGTTTTTTGAATCTATCCAAGCGATCAAGTTGCTGCTCAACAACACTGTCAGATTTGGATGATTCAAGAAAAATGACATCTCTGGATAAAACAAACTTTTTATTTACTTCATCATAGAGGCGGTATGCTTTAGATGTGTTTGAATACCCCAGGAAGATACACTTACGACTTCTAGCACCAATTTTGTTTCTATGTACCTTTGGTATTAAAGCATAACAGGTGGAACCAAAGATCCTGAGATGTTTTACCGAAGGAACATGTCCATACCACAATTCATAAGGAGTCTTGTTTCTTATAGCACTAGATGGACATCTATTCTTTATATATGCAGCACATAGCATAACATCAACCCAAAACATTGTCTTTACATTTTTGAAGAAAAGCATGGATCGTACCATATTCAAGATTGTTCTGTTCATTCTTTCTACTACACCATTCTGTTGGGGATTATAAGGTACAGTTGTTTGATGTTTAATCCCATGTTGGCGAAGATAGTGTTCAAATTCATTTGATGTATATTCTTTTCTATTATCAGTGCGAATAGACCCAATATGAGATTGTGCATCATTTTCAATCCACTTATGAAAATTCTTGAATGTTTGAAAAGCATCAGATTTGTTCTTCAATAAATAAACCCAACACATTCTGGTGTAATCATCAATAAATGTCATGATATATTTATTTCCATTTGCAGAAGAAACAGGCATTGGACCACATAAATCTAAATGAATGAGTTCAAGCTTCCTATGTGCTCTTGAATGTGAATCATGAAAAGACTGTTTGCTATGCTTTCCTAGAATGCAAGCATCACATTGCTTATGTTTTCTAGGAATTGTAGGCAAACTAGCAACACCATTTTTCTTCAACAAGCGGAGACTATCATAGTTTAAATGTCCAAATCTAGCATGCCATAATAAACTTGACGGAAGTGTACCTTCTTCATGATGAGAAATATATGAGAAATGTTGTGCATGAGCAGAAGTTCCTTGCAGTATAAGAAGTCTTTCTTCTTCTATACCCCTCATGACAAGTGAGTGGTCAGATGCCTTTCTTACCTCAATCTTGCCATCAAACATGTGAATGGAGTGACCTTGCTGGCGGATGTGGACCAGGGACAGCAAGTTTCTCTTGAGCTGTGGGAGATATAGAACAAGATCCAGAAGAAAGTCTGGAAGACCAGGCAGTTTAAGCCTGATTGTGCCAAGCCCTGATGGCTTGATTTTTGACTGATCTGCAAAGTATACTGCTCCATCAACATTATCAGTGAAATCTTCAAAAAAATCTTTCCTATGAGTCATATGACAGGTTGCTCCTGAATCAAGCAACCAGTCATTTTTCGAAGAAGCAAGTGAAGCATTAAACAAATATTCATTTACTCCAATGTTACATTGTGCCTCAATATAGTGAGCGGATTCAGGTGCTTTACCTTTGTCTGTGTCATCAGTTTTACCTTTCTGCTGATTTCTTCTCTGCTCAATTTTGTCCCATGGTAGCTTGCATGTAGAAGCATCATGTGATCGATTTCATTTGCAGCGAATGCAATGCAGATCTGCTTTTTCTGCTTGAGAATGTCTGCCCCCCCTGCCTCTGAAGTATCTTCCTCTTCCTCTTCGTCCACCTCTTCCTCTTGTAGAATCTTGAGCAGGATGCTTTTCTTTATGAGCAAGGCAAACAGTCTCTTCAGAAGATTCAGGGACTGTTTTCTTTCCAAAGGCTTTCTCTCTTTCAGCAAACTTTTTCACAAGAGACTCAAAGGTTATGTCTTTAAGATTTCCATTTGCTTGTAAAGACTCAAGATAATTGGAGTAGGTAGGATAGAGTGCTTTGAGAAAGGCAATAAGAGAGATATCCAGCTCAACCTTAGTGGATTTAATATCATGCATTATAGACTTTATTTCAGATGCAAGAGCAAGAGGATCATTATTTTTCAGTTCAAGAGTGAAGAGTTTAATCATGAACTGAACAACTTCAAAGGCAGTGGAATAGGATGAAATATGACGAATTACTTCTTCATTTACAGATGCTGCGATCAATGCATAGGCTTTGCTCTTCTTGTTTTCCCAAATGACAAGTTCTTTATCTGATGTATGCTGCACAGGGTCTTTGTCTTCTTCTCCGAGACACACTCCTTTCCACAACTCATTGTAGATGAGGGTGTGTTTTACCATCCGAGACCATTCAGAATAGTTCTCCTTGCTAGTGAGAACTATTCTGACCATAGAGATGATTGAATGCATTCTGTAAAAAATTACTTCTGCTCGAAAAAAAAATCCTTACGTTACAGCCTTCAAATCCCTCTAATATTTGCTAAAAGCATCAACATTTCATTGTACATATCACTGCAATACTATTATGTTTTGAAAAATTGCGCAAGGGATCACTTCAATATATCACTTCATTTTATTAATATATCACTTCAATATATCAATATATTATGCAATACTACAAATGCTTTGGTCTATAAGACATTCTGGAAACACCGCAATATTTTGAATGACATACAAACGCTTTGAATTATTTAAACTGTGTAATATCATGAAGTCAACAAACTGCTCAACGCTATACCAAAACCGCCATCATAAATATACATTGAAGTTAAAATCAACAGCACAACACTATACTCTCAACTATCCCAGCAGCTTCGTGTCCACGAATGCATGAAAAAGACCCTCGGGATCCTTTCCGCTTCATGCAATATCTTATGCACACCTCATTCAAATATAAACCAAAAATTTTTAGAGTTGGCGAAATTGGACTTCAATATCCTACAATGTACACATCAGAAAGACATTCAACTTATCTCAAGGTGGATGACAGAGTCAGACATCGGGGAGCTGAATTTTTACCGAAAGCGTCACGCGGAACTTTTCTTTTGGGTAGTTACAGGCACGTTCGAGCAAGCTTGGCCGAAGTGAAATGTATTCCCGCTCCTCACCAGAAATGGAGACCCTGCAGCTAAATAGCTTCGGTCGTGCGGTTCACCATCCCAACTTTAGCAGAAAGCAACCATTTCCCTCAACTTACAAGAGATGGAGAATTCCTTCTGTCGCTAAAACTACTCGCCCAGCCAATGAGCTCTCAGCGCAAGATCTGTTTGAGTTATTTTTGCGAGAAAGAAAGATTACTGGAGATTTTGTCTCCAAAACTTCTTATATGCTTTGGAAAAAGGAAGTTTTGGAAGTGAATGAATCCAGAAGAACGAAAGTGAAGGAAAAACTTCAACAGCCTCAAAATATAACTGATGAAGAAAGTGGAGGCGACTTCTTGAAGCTAAGCCATATAAGAAAGTGGGTTTCTGGTGATGGTGAAGTTCCAGTAAATGAAACTGCTTCTACAGTTGAATGGAAAACAGATCGCGATGTTTCGGACCAAATGTGGCCTCAGGTCGAAATGTCGGAGCCGGATGGAGGTTTGCAGCAGAGGGACTGCGATGGCTGGAGAATGTTCCGCAGCGCACCACGGGAATGCCACGGGGTTGATTTGAAACTTTCGAGGGGAATTCGGATAGAAAGAAGAATTTGCTTGAAAACGTTTACCATGCAGATGCGCAGGGAATCAATGTCAGAACCAGGAAGAGGCAGAGCAGGTGTGGCAGATGCAGGTCAGAGCGTTGGTAGTTAATGCGCAGAGAGACAGAGGACAACAGCAGAAATGAATCAATGCGCTAACGTTCAGGGCAGAGTAGCGCTCAGGACTGAGCAGTGCTCAGGACAGAGGCAGGAGTTACAACTATTTCTGGGACCTGTGCTCTGATACGATGTCAGGCCAGGGTAACTCCACATTGAACAAAGGAAAACTGAGATATTATTTCATAAGAGAACAATTGTTTATATACACAAAGTGGACGGAACAGTTCATCTTCTTGATTACTGTTCACGTTCTAGTTTACCCAACCGCCTTCGGATTAGGTGTCAACACAAAATAAAAATAAAAAAACATTACTAGTCGAAAATCTAGAAATTCGAGAACTAGTGAGCTAGTGAATCTAAACAATGCCTAACCAAATCAAGTGTAAATGCAATGGGGTAATTTTTTTTATGAATTAGAATGTTTTTTTGATCTAATGCAAGTGTAACCAACTCGATTGAATATTTTTAGTGTGCTCTAAAAAATAGAAAAAATTTATTGTTATGTGCTAAAAAGGAGGTCCAACAATCTAGATTTGGGAATAAGAAGACTAATCCAAGCAACTCAATGATTAGTATGAACTTCCAAAGCTTTTCCAAGGATGAAATAATGCTTTTGGTACTGCAAAAGAACTTAAATTAACCATTTAACTCAATCCTACAACAAGAAATTATTAATCCTAAATGTATAAATAGAAATGAATAAAAACTAGAGATGCATGTGAATAAGCAATGAAAAGAAAGAAAAAAATGATACAAAATGGCTCTGAGGTTCCTAGGATGGCCAAGCCCAAGGAAACTCAGAGACCTATGGAGGAGAACAAGATTTACAAGCTGAACATGACACCAATCTTCATTATTTTCATCAATAGAATTACATCCCTGCAAGAAAATACAATCGAGCTACAAGAATACAAGCTCTCTCCACAATAACACTAATGAAAATCTATTCCTAGAGGCAAATTCGACTTGGAACTTATACAAAATGATTAGGAATCATTCCCCATTAATGGAGGAAGCTTCCCCACCAAAATCCCTTGATTAGTGGATCTAGTCCCTAATACTAGGAATTTGCATTAAATGGCAGGGAACACATTCCTAGATTTTCTCAATCATTTCCTAGAGGAAAATTCGACCTAGTATTTATACAAAATGATTAAGAATCATTCCCCATGGATGGAGGAAGCTTTCCCCACCGAAATCCCTTGATTAGTGGATCTGATCCCTTGATTCGCAAATCTGCTCCCTTGATTAGTGGAACACATTCCTAGATTTTCTCAATCATTGGAGTTCTACAACTTGTACCATAATTCCATAATATATTGTTGACTTATTATTTATTATTGATCCTCCAATAGTAGGGAACAAGTCCCTAAATTATCTCCTCCTCCAACTCTTCATAATCTATCCAAAATTCTCATAATATTTCACAAAAAATAAATAATATTAGGAACAAATATTCAATTATTCATAAACCTTCCTAATGAATATATTAAAGTAAAAAATAAATTATCTAATACAAAAAGAGAGGTTTAATGTGCTGAAGGATGGTCATAGGCCTTAATTTATGTTTTAAATTAGAGGCATGGGCCTTAATTTATGTCTAATTTAGAGGCCCATCAATAATCTATGTAAGAGAACTCTTCAAAACAAAACAAAAGATGATTACAAAACAACGGAATAATAAAAAGACTATTTCCCTTCACTAATCCAACTAAGGAACTAATCAAGTGTAAGTAAAGGAAATCGTGTGAAATTCCAAAGATCAAAAAATAATGACACTCAAAGGTAATTAACACTCGGACACAATTGTTAAGAAACTGAGACAAATCTTTGAGAAATGACCAAAGGAATTAAAATTAAAAACACCCAAACAAATCCTTAAAATGAAAATGCTTAAATGAATGTTATGAAATCAATGCTTAAAGTGTAATTTTGATTAAGCTTCAGTACTGGAATAAAAATTATCCCTGTTTTTAATGCAACATAAGAAGCACATCTCATCAAAACATAAATTCTTGAGAAACCCTACCTTTCAATCCTTGAGAACGGACAAATCTCAAGAAAATTCCTTCACAACACTCGATCAAACACACAGAGACTGACTAGAGTCATAAACAAATGTAATGAAACCATAAAAAAAAAATTCAAATTTTAATGAGAGGAAAAGCTATTTTTTCAAAAAATTCTTAGAGTATGCGCAGGTAGACATTATAGTACCGTGCATATGCACACTATTACTAAAGGTAATATGCGCATAACTGCACTCTGTGTCGAAATAGAAACTGCACAGGTCGAGAAACTGAAAGAAAAAATAAAAAAGTATCCAAACAAATCACAAAATATGAAACATCATTAACTTGTGAAGACTCAGATAAAGCTATCAAAATAGGTTCGAGAATAAAAAACAAAGAGATGGAAGAGAACAAGACATTCCCCAGTATGGTCGCCAATTTGTTAAGCAGATAAATTCCTCTTGCTAACAAGAGAAATCTCCCTAGATCCTAAAAGGAAACTAGAAACAAACATATAATCAAGCTAATTCCTTCCCTAAATCTATCTTTTCTTGAATCATAATCTAACAAGGTGATAAATGGAAATTCATACCTTATTATGACATGCTTGATGAAGATCCCTCTTTTTGCTTCAGTGCAACTCCTCCATGCTTGAATCTAGACCTACACACATGGAAACAACAAAGGATCAAAGGCATATGCAACATAAATGATTCAATAATTCAAACTAGTGATCAAGGAGACTAGTAACAAACATCATTCCAATGAAAAAATATAAATAACATCATTCCAACGGAAGAGTATAAATAACATAAACCATCCATGAAATTGATCAATTAATCCATTAAACGATGAAGTGAGAAGAAATTCTTGTTTGTATTAATTTCATAAACATAAAGGAGCTACAAAACATGTGCCTTGATGTTTTGAAGCTCCTCCCATTGATCTCAATCCTCTCCAAGAATGATAACCTATCCCACCTAATTACTCTAGCATAAACTTACTCTCAACAATCTTCCTCATTCCCCCACCTATGGCTTGGTTAAATAGGCCAAAAGGAAGTAGTTTGAGATCCTTAGTCCAAGGATGAGATCCACTAAAAGAGGGATGATGGCTCCTTGAAGAATGGGAATTAGTTCCATAAAAAATGAGGTTAGGCTTGAATATACATCAGTTTGAGCTTTATGTTGGGAATGATTCACCCAACAATGCTTCTAGATCTTACTTTTTATTTTTACTTTTAATTGATTGACTTGCACAGTTTTTGTTCAGGAACAGAGCATAGATTTGCACAGTTTTACAGTGGAAGGCACTGCACATGTGTCGTTTTTCTTCAGTAAAACCGTGCAGATGCTCAAAAGCATGTTTTTTACCAAGAGATCCATAAATTCCACTTTATTCAAGGTGTATAAGTTGTTGACTTGAAAGGGAGTGCTTAATGATACTTGGATGGATGGTGAGAGATCCAATTTTGATGATTTATTTGTCATGATGACAAAATCAGGTGTAACACAATGTGGTCTTAGTGTTGATTGATTTGCATCAGAAATAAAGGCCCAAAAAACTTAGAGAGGTATGCTCTGGTTCCTTCATAACCTATGCAAGGAGTAACCCTTAACGTATTCAAACACTGTTTTGGTTTAGCGTTGAATTTATTCCATGGAGCATGTTCACTTCAGTGAAACACTAGCCCAAATATTCAATAATCCCTTTTAGACATCATCTACAAAATCAAGACAAGTTAAACCCTCATATAAAGAAAAAAGCCCAAAACCCTTGTTCACTAACTCGCAAAAGAAGAAACCTTCATCAGAACTGTCAATATTATGCTGGCCACAAACCTTCATCAAAACCTTCAATATTATGACGGCCACAAAAATACAAGAATGCGTTCATTTTTCTTTCCAATATGGAGAGGCAAGGTGTATTTTTTTACTTATATATAGGAGAGTTTGAATTAGGTAGCCTACCTCTACCTTCAGAGGGAATAGTCAACTAATTTGAAATTTAAACTTTAAATATTTGGATCTATAAATAAATTTCCTTCCAAATTATGGGCCATTAGATTTTCTTTTGGCGTTATCCTCCAAAAACTGATTTGCGTATATTAAATTAAATTTAATGGCTACCTTTCTAAATTAGAAAAATATATATATATATATATATATATATTATATATATATATATATATATATATATATATATATATATATATATATATATATATAGATATATATATTTCCACATCATAAATGCCACATCATCTGATTGTTTCCTTAATTAATTTGAAATGCCACATCAACAACCCTTGGGAGTATTGACCATGAAATGGGGTCACAAACTTTGACTCAGATTTTCTCTCAAACCATGAAGGCACATGAGACACTCCACATATTAACGAAATCAACATGAAAAGGAGAATCCACTAAAAAGGATCTCCAAGGAAAACTCAGTGATTAGATGCTTCAAAAACCTCTAATAATTGTGAGGTATATCCATCGTCAAAGGAATTCAAACCCTAGAGCTAGGGTTTCGTCACTGCATGGTCAAGCTACATCCTCATGTGGACATCATCACATCAATGGCCTCCAAACCTTGACATCAATAATGATATCTACACTCACTCTACATCATGTACCTTCCTGCACCTGCTATACCCACTCTCACTTTGACATCAATGACAACATACTCAACAATTAAAAATATTAGATTGCAACATTTCAACAAGATAATTGAGAGACTATCTATTTTAAATACCAATCATGTTGAATAAGTCTTCCTTTAAAAAAAGTGTAACAAGTAATAATTTATTTTTCATTTTCCTTTTCATATTTTATAATTTATAAAAATAGTGTTCAATTGTTATAAATGTATTATTTCAATTATAAATTAAAGATGAAAAAATGTAATGTTTAATTATGATAAAGAATAAAGACATTTTCTCCAGGTTCAACACCAAAGAAAGTTGAGCTAGCTTGATTAGTGTAACCATCTATCTTGGAGAATATGGAGTGCTTTTCTTTTGAAAGTGTAATGCTTTCACATTTCTTGTATATCTATGTGTGAGAGATAGAGAGAGCACACATTTAATTTTAGCTTTAATATATGTACATGTTGATATAATATTGGTTTTCCAAATTTGAGAGATGTACATTATTAGAGTAATGTTTTGAATTGGAAAGCTATATAAACATATTATAATGGAATTGTCCTCACCAATGAGGCTAAACTATTGTATTTGAGCTATTTTAATTTCTAGCTTTTCATGGTTTTATCTTGTTTTTTATTCATATACCTTCAATGGTTTTTAATTGTCTTGGTGAACTACTTTCTTTTGTAGGTTTTTCTTTATAATTTGGTATCAAAGTTGCAATATTTTGGCATGCCCCTTTTCACTTAGACTTCAAGTTCTATGGAGATATCCCTTCAACCCACACAAGCACTTTCTATTATTTGGAATCAAATATCTTGGTTTTCTAAGTTCTCTAGAGGATACCCCCCCATTGCATGTTCCCTCTTCCTATTTCTTCGAGCTCAAACTTCTTAGGTTTTAGGTTCCTTGAAGGAACATCCTCCACCACAACTAATTGCTACAACTCATTTTCTTCGCCATTGGATTCCCCTAGAAGCTTATTCATTAACACAATTTCTCTTTAGAATATTAGGCCAACAAGTCACATTATTTGGATATTTGGAGGCCACCTTTCCACCCCATGCTTTCCCTTTATTGTCTATCTCTCTACTCAAATATTATCAATCATTTTTTTATCGAACTTCTCTATCTAAAATGCATTATTAGCACAAATATTAGCTAGATTTACATTTATTGTTTCTATTTCACTTCAATATTACACAATTTCCACCTTAGTGGATCCTTAACAAAAAATATCCCAATCTCTTTACTGTGATCCAAAAACTGTCCAAATCTCTTACTAATCCATTAAATTGCAACCTAGCATTTCTGCCTCCATGTGGAATTATATTTTACAACCATTTCCGTTAGCCCTTAGCCCTTATACCTTATCTTGATGGGTGTGGAATTATAAAATATAAGGGCTAAGGGACATGTGGGATTATATTCTACATCCATCACATACCCACTATGTATAATTTTGATAAACCCACAAAGAGATAAATTGGACATATATAAAAAATTATGTTTCATTTATTTCCAATTTATCACTCTATGAATTTACCATAAATATGGAGAGTGGGAACACATTATATGGAGAATTTAATTTTGCATCTAATGAGTGCATAGAATTGTAATTTGAGTAAAAAACTTTATTTCGAATTTAAAAGTTTTCTTGTAAATCACATATAGTCCTCTAACCATTGTTACATGATCATCATAATGGTTATAGGGCTACTTTCATTTTGTTTCCCAAATAAATATTCTATAAATTCAAGGATTCCTAGTAGCAGATGGTCACATGTATGGATCTTAAGTTGCTAGAAACCTCCATCTTCCTTGTATCACTTTTTATTTAAAAAAATTGTCAGTAATCAACTTATCAAGGTTCCAAGCATTTAGATTCAAAGTTATCATAAATAATAGTGTTTGTTCTATATTAAACGTTTTATCAATGGTTCTATCCCAACATTTTATCAATTATGTGATTCTCATGTTTTGTTTTGAATTTTTTGTTACAAGCACACTTCAGTTCTAAGGTAAAACTTGAGTTGAACATTTTATTTTAGAATCCTATTAGTTCATTTGAGATATGATCTAATATAGTGAAACATTAGACTACATATTTTCCTTGTCCCTAAACACTCATTGTAAATTCACACCATTTTTTCTACCACTTTATCTAATTATTAGTTGTTGTGATTGGTTCATGAAAGCGACAACTCTGCCCCTACAAGCCTGTGATGATCCTCTTCCCAATACTCTATTGAGTACCATCATTGATCATCATGGATCACATCCGTGATAATTCCAACATACCATAGTATAACTCAAGTTTCAACCATTGTATTATCCCTAGTCTAACTTCCACTTCGAACTGTTCTCTTATTCCACAAGTCTTACCTATGGTAGGGGTCACTGAGAGACACAACCTTTAGCATCAACCCATTATATAGTATGGGGAAACCTTGAGTAGTAAAACAAGAATCTAGGTCCTTGACAATATTAGAGCATTGCTAGAATACAATGCGAGTAAATCTATTCTTAAGGCTATATGGTGGCTCCCATTTTTTCAGAATTTTTGGGGACATGATTATGCAATAGTAATGGGATTCATGTAGGAATTTTATGGTGAGGTGGCCTAAGCTAGTAGTTTTGTTATGTTATCAACAAAGGAGTTAGTGGCTTAGGCCACATGGATTCCATAGACAAGAGACTGATGGTTCAAAAGAATCACGTGGAAAAATAGGTTTGGAACTGGTTTCTCGACTCTGCAGAGCTCAAGCCATATTGAGGATGAGGTGTGCCATAGTCATGGATTGTAGATAAATTTATAAACCCACTCTTCATCCTAAAAAAGTTCATAACATGTAAGGGAAGGCACGTTGTTACATTTATCTAACATATTAGATTGCTCCATTTTGAAGTTGGTGTCCATATCAACTTTCCTTAATTCCTCTGGAAAATCCCAGGGAAAATGAAAATGTGAGTGCAACATAACCCTTGAAATGATAGGCACAATTGCCACCACCATGGCCTCATTAAAATGTTTATTGTGGAATAAATTCAAAAGAGGAAAGGTGACTGGGATGATTTCCTAGTTCAAAATAAGTTTGATAATCCACTCCTAGGTCCACTACAAGTAACACCACAATAACCCATTGAAGAGACACTTGAAGAAGTTAGCAATGGATATAAGGAAGAAATTAGGAATAAACATGCAAGTTACGATGAGGATGATAGTTTCCAGGAAGTTAAGAACCTAACTCAATGTAAAAAAATATTCAGGAGGACCAAGAAGTCAGAAGGTAAGCCTCTTGTTATACAAAGGAGGGTGACCAGAAGTATGGTGACGACAAAATTACTAGAACTAGTTTAGACTATGCCCCCTACCACAATAATAACCCCTATGATAAAAATACATCACTTTCCTTCCATCCTATAGGACTGTATGAGAAAAATACATCATTTTCCCCTCACTCTCCCAACAAGGCTACACCCCTACCATATGAGTTATTTGAGGAAGCTCCTCTTGGACATATGTGTTTTTATTACAGCCATAGACAAGAAAGAGATCAAGTGACCTCCTCATTTAGAAAACCATGAACACAATTCTCAACATCTATTGTCCCTGACTATGAAGATTCAACTAGCCTATCCCTAGATGATTTTTGAACATATTACTAATTTCTATGAGCATGTGAATCCCACAACATTTTCTGTTGTTCCAAACAAACCTTCAACCTTGAAATTGAGAAAGAGAGATAGAAAAATCAAAGTTGAAAACCGAAATTGAATAATATAGGGTCCTAAATCGATTTGTGAAAGATGAAAATGTCGTATTGAAAAATGAGTAGCTATGAGAATAAATCACTAGATTGTCAAGGGAATACAGGAAATTCCTCCATATAGGTAGGAAGTGGTATAGGAAGAATTTTTATAGGGAAATATGTAATAAGGCCTCACAAAGAAAGTTACAAGAAGCAAAGTAGAAAGGTGGAGCCAATGTAAGCATTGACATTGGAAATTGGTAAAACAATACGACTCTCTCAATTTTGAATAATTCTGTTTAGAAATTCCCAATAGCAATCATGCTTGTATCAATTATTTTTTGTTGTGTGAGGACACACAAGGACTTAGAGTTGGGGGATATGTTGGGACTATGAATTGACACTATCCATATTACCAGTCAACACCTTTTCACCCCTACAAATGATAATTTTCCTAGTTATGGCTCTTATTTTTGCATTATTGAAATGAAACTAATGGAAACAAGGACAATGAAGTAACTTGTTGTTTTTTACCAATTGTTCATTTCTTTAATGTACTAGAGGAAGATTTAACTACAGTATTTCCATTAATGATAGTTTGTGAAAATAGGTCTTGCAACTCACATGGTTTCTTATAATTTGATTCCATGGTTACCATGATTTTGCACCCTAAAGGTGGAAATCAAGGCATGGGTTCTCTCCTTGACACCATCGAGAAGCTCTCTCTCTTAGTAAATCAAGTCAATGGTTATCAAGGAAGGTGTAGGATGACATTCAACCCAACAATGAACCATGGATAAAGTTAAGGAGGTAAAAATGTTAGCCAAATTCATGGGTCGTGATACAACAGACTTAGCAAGCTTCTACTTGGTCACCCCATTCCATATCAAAAGAGATCATACTAGTTATAAAAATTGTAAAGGGATCCACTTATATTAGCTAACTATTATTTAGTTCATATCTATGGTGATGTCCTTATGGACATCACAATGCATGATGTAAATATATAAATAACAATAACAACTTTATACTTGGTTAACAATATCAATATTATATCTTTATTGTAAGCCAATCGAGTGAGATTCATGGGGAATTTATGCAAGTGATGTAAGCTAAGGACATTGCAATATCAATCTACTATTGTTATTTCTCTGAGATGTATTTGTGTTTCATCTATGCATGAATTAAAGTTTTGTTTGTAGGAAATGTGCACTAGTTGGGAAGGTCCCACCAATACAACCACATTTCCCTCTATATTATACTATTTTTTTTATGCATTTCTAGTTTGGTTTGTCTTTTTATTTGTTTATTTGAATGAATCACACATTTATATATCTCTGCATCAAGATCCCTTGTAAATGTTTGGATTGATCAAATAAAACCAATGTATTAATACATTATATTTGGATTGATGCATTACACAGTAACCTCACAAATTTAAGAGGTTGTATCATTTATACTAACCCTATCATTATAGAAGAACCATGGTTCATTAGCTTTCAATAATAATACTATGTGTTAGTCTTATAGTCTTTTGAAGCTCGATTTTATACTTCTTTCCCTTGTTCTAAGCTTGGAATTATACTTTGAAAAGTGAATTTGATCAATAAAGGAGAGCATTGATGCATTGTAACCTTTTTTTTATATGAATGCACTGATCTCTTAGTGTGAAAGAGTATAATCTATCACAAAGGGCCCTGTATCAATAGTTAGTGATCAATATAGCTTACGGTTTGTTTTTGTATTTTTTTCTCATTGGGTCACTCACTGGAAGGAACTACACTACATTACAACTTCACTTAAGCCACTAGAGTGTTTTTATAAATAAATTTTGCAACGTCTGTGGCATAGAGAGTAGGGAATTTTCAATAGGTACCCTAGATGGTAGATACCCTATAAAAATTTGCTTTGAATGTAATTCTCTTGGCTAACAGATCTAGTTGGTATTTTTTGCTAGCTAACCCATAGGAATATTTAACCTACAATTAGACAAAAGGGATTATTATTATGACCCTTTAGGACAACTAATAGGTTTTTTATCCAATGATCCTTTAATATCTTTCCATTAAGTTTATTGGTTTTCACATAATACTGTTTGTTATATTATAGACTCATTAATTTCCTAATCTATGCTCATACAACGTAGTGCCTCAAAGTTTACGTTGTAGGATTGAAAAAAAATGTTCTAAATATGAGGTAATAAAATTCAACAAATAGCTTGCATGAACTTCCCATAGAGACTATCAAATTCAACAAAATATACTTAGATATCATGGATCTAAGGTTAAAGTTTAAGAATATTACATCATGATACAACTTTAGTGTGAAGTTGCAAAGGGGTCTCAAAGGTATCCTTGTTATTAACATTCCCTACTTCTCTAGCGAAAATAATATAGTCTCTAACCTTGTAACTAGTGATAATGATATGGTAGAATGGAAAAGCCAAGATTACTACAATACGATAAGTGGTAGGTTATGTAATGATTGATACTCAAACCCTAGCTAATATCCCATTAAAACCTTTAAATTTAAACAAATACACCAAATAACTTTTTCACTTCAAAATACTTAAATTTATTTTATATATAAGAGTAATTTTTAGGCTCTCCATTTCATTTCCCTCAAATACTTCTTTCTTTGTTTCCATATATATATAGTTTGTTACGAAACAAGGAAGTTACAAACTATATATGATATGGAAACAAGGAAACAAGAATTCGATAATTAGCATATGGAAATAAGGATTCGACAATTTCCTTATTCCACATCAAATCCACAATCAACATGACTATCAAGGAAATGGCAAGGATAGAAAATCCATTGTCAATCCCGACCATACTGCATGCCAATGAAAAATCACAACCAACAAACCACATGCATATGCCATGCATGCCAAAACTAGTGAGGAAAACATACATGCAACTCGGTACCTGTAAGAAAAATCCATTGTAGCTGCTAATCCTGATTTCCTCTTACACTTTCCTACTCTTCCTGTGCCTTCTTTCTCCAAAATCCAAGTATGCCACACCCTCCAAGAATGCTCCAATAAAACTCTATTTATCCAAGAGTATGAGAGAGAGAGAGAGAATAATGAGAGAGCTCCAAAAATGAACTGGGAAAAGGTTACCAATTGATCCTCAGAAGCCTTTTTATGAATGAGGCCTCTATTTTCTTCATTTTCCATTATTTTCCTTCATTTTCCTCCTCACATGCAAGATGCGACCTTTCACTTTCCTTTTCTCCTAATTTCCATTATTTTCATAAATAAAATTCCAATTAATGTCTCTAGCATTTCCAAATTCTTAGCCATTTCCTTTGCCAATTTCCTTAGCCATTAATAACCAAATGAACATCCACACTAGGATGTCTTGCCCAACATTAAGCTCGAAATAGGTGACCCATCAAACATGGTTATTATTTTTGCCTTTATTAAATTTTATTACATGGAATGTTCACCAGGGCTATTACGTAACCCTCCCCCTTGGGGGAACACCATCCTCGTTGTTCAACAACACATATAACCACAAAACTATTGTAAGAAAAATATACTGTCGATGGAGCTTTATAAATTAGCTCGATGCAATATTTACAATGATCAACCTGTTGAGAAGCAAACAAACATGAAAACATAAAAAACATAACATCATATTGACATGCCACCCATACCGCTTATTGGAGCTTTATAACATAGCTCATGGTGGTATTTACATCCATATACATATGTACATATAACAACATCACCAAAACATATACCAAGACATATACCAAAACACCATACCAAATCTACTTTACCTCAACAAGAAAACAAGGAAGAATACATAGCCTACATATGATTGTCCATCTCTCATGTAGCTTCATTAGGCCCAAAGTGCTTCCATTGCACCTTAACCTACTCAATTACTTGGTTCCGGAGCACGAGCACCTTTTTCTATAATACAGACTCCAGTTGGAATTCTCTATCTGGTTCCAACTCCAATACGAACCAAGCAATTACATGATCAACATCTCTAACATACTTCTTCAGCAATGACACATAGAAAACATCATGGAATTTCACTGTTGAAGGTAGTGCAAGTCGATAAGCTACTAGCCCAATCCTCTCAATAATACTGAAGGGTCCACAAAATCGTGGTGCTATCTTGGCACATGAGCCAATCCGCAAGGAGCTCTTCTTTGGTTTGATGTGCAAGTACACTTGTTCCCCAACCTGGAACTCCTTGAACAACCTGTTCTGATCTGCATATCTCTTCTGCCTATCCTGTGATGCCTTTAGATTCTTCTTAATCACCTACATTTCTTGTTCCATGTCTTCCAACATGTCTGGTCCAATCAACACCCTGTTAACTAGATCACTCCAACTGACAGGAGTATTTCAACTCAGTCCATACAATGCCTCAAATAGACACATCCTAAAATATTCATGATACCCATTGTTGTGAGCAAACTCTACTGGTGGAAGGTACACTTCCCACTTTCGCTTCTGATGCATCACATACATCCTCAACATGTCCTCCAATATCCTATTGACCCTCTCTGTCTTTCCATCTGTCTGTGGATGATAAGCTATACTAAAGGCCAACTCTGTGCCCAAACCTACAAATAAGTCCTTCCAAAACTTGGAAGTGAACTTCGCATCCTTGTTTGAAACAATCTTCTTTGGAACACCATGAAATCTGACCACATCTCTAATGAATACCTGTGCTACATTGCTAGTTGAGAATGTAGACTTCACTGGAATGAAATGTGCAACCTTTGTCAACCTGTCCACAATAACCATGATGGAATCATGTCGTCTCACTGTCCTCAACAAACATGTGATGAAGTCCATGAAATCACTTCCGATTTCCACTCTTGAATCACAATCAGCTGTAGTAGTCCACTAAGATGTTTACACTCTGCCTTTACATGCTAACAATCAAAACACATAGCCGTAAACTATGCTACATCCCTCTTGAGGTTCAACTAATAATAAAATGTCTTCACTGTTGTCAGTGTCTTCTGAAAATCTAGGTGACCCAAATATGGTTTCGCATGAAACTCCCTCAAGATCACCTTCTTGAGCTCACAACTATTTGGCACATATATCCTGTCTTTGAACCTAAGAAAACCATATGATGTAAGGTAATAGTCCACATCTTGTGCACCTACACCTGTACCATTACCTATATTATCACCTGTACCTATACTTTTAGTATCACCTGTACCTATACCTATACTACCACTTGTACATGTACAACCACTTGTACCTATACTAGTACTCTGTTGCAACTTGTGCATAATCTCCATATATTTGACATGCTGCTGACCTGCTTACAAGATCCTATTCTATAAGTCTGTCCCATAGGAGCTCATAGTTGGTAAGTGATTTACCTATATCCCCCTGCTAAGAGAATATGCCACTCTATTATCTTTTCCTTTAATGTACCTGATCTCAAAATCGAACTCACTGATTGTAGCCAACCACCAAGCATACCTACCATACAGATTCAATTGGTCAAATAGATACCGCAAAACACTGTGATCACTCATCAATATAAACCTCCTACCCAAAAGATAGTGTATCCACATTTTCAATGCATGTATAATCGCTGCCAACTCAAGATCATGTGTGGGGTAAATCTGCTCCTGCTCATTCAATTTTCACGACTCATAACATACCACCTGTCCATCCTGCATAAAGACTCCACAAAGTCCTTTTTTGCAAGAATCTGTGCATACAACAAACTATTTATCCGGATCTACAATATTTAAGGCTGGTGCATGTGTGAACAACTACTTAAGCTGCTCAAAACTAGCCTCACAATCCGCTATCCATTCAAACTTCTTACCTTTACTCTACTATGATTTGATAGGATAAGAAATATGTGAGAAGTTCTTGATGAACCTCCTATAATAGCCTACTAACCCCATGAAATATCTCACCTCATCTACATTCTTGGGATCTACCCACTCCATGATGGCCCTTATCTTTTCTGGATCTACTGCAATTCCTTCCTCAGAGACAACCTGCCTCAAGTAGTGTACCTTAGTCCGAAAGAAATTGCACTTGTTGGGCTTAACATACAATTGATGCTCTCTCAACAATATCAAAACTGTTGGTAAATTCTCGACATGTTCTTTCTCATTTTTAGAATATACCAATATGTCATCAATGAACATAATAACAAACTTATCCAAATGTGGACACAACACACTATTCATCAAGCACATAAATGTACCTGGAACATTAGTTAAGCCAAATGGAACTACACCAAGCTCATAATTCCCATACCTAGTCTGTAAGGTTGTCTTGTAAATGTCCTCCTCTTTGAAGTGTACCTGATAATATCTGGATATGAGATCAATTTTCGAGAACACTGCGACTCCCTTCAACTGATAGAAAAAGTCATCAATCCTTGGTAATGGATACCTGTTCTTGATGGTCACTTTATTCAACTTCCTGTAGTAAATGCATAATCTGAGAGTACCATCTTTCTTCATTACAAAAAAAACCAATGCGCCCCATGGTGATACACTTGGCCTAATGTATCCCTTGTCCAACATTTCCTTCAACTGTAGCTTCAACTCAACCAACTTAGGTGTGATCATCTTGTAAGATGCTTTTAATATCAGAGCTTCCCATGGCACCAACTCAGTAGAAACGTCTACCTCCTTGTGAGGTGGAAACTCTAAATTCTCCTTAGGAAATACATCCTTAAACTGTTGTAAAACTAGGTACTTTCTCAAAACATCTGCATCCTCAACTCCCTTACCCCTGTCAGTAGAAATGTGCACTACAAATAACATAGACCCTTTCTTGCGACTATACTTTGCTTGCATAGCTATTACCATCCTAACTAATGTGCCTTTCTTCTTACCCTGTAAGACTCTTGGTTCTCCATTGTCATCCACTCACTCAATGGCCTTGTCATAGTAATCCACTTTGGTTCTATGAAGGTACAACTAATCCATGCCCAAAAACATACTACATGATCCCAATGGTAATACATTCAAATGTGTTGTGATAGGCATACCATTCAAATCCAATGCATAAGATATTACCCAATGATGAACTCGATTATTTGTACCTGTAGCCCACTACACAAACCAAGATTCTGTATGAAATTCATTACTCAAACCACACTTATTTTCCAAGTCAGAACTAACATAGATATAATTAGATCCAGGTTCAATCAAAATGGAAATAACTTGATCACAAAGCTTACCATCCATCTCAATGATAGATGCCTGGTGGTCTGCCTTTTTGTTATCCAATGATGCATAAATTTGAGGAACACTATGACCAACATCCCCAATAGTCTGTGCATCCTATGCACTATATATATGGGGCCTACCACCCTATTTCTATGAACAATCTCTCCTGCAATGATATTGCGATAAGTTCAACACTCTATAGGCTTCTAGCCTGCGTCCTTGTTCTAATCCTCAGATCGATGATGATGTCCTCTGTCAGATGCATTGAACCTCTTAGGTGCTGTAACATTATCCTTATTACCTGAATCCTATGGTCTTACTCGCTTCTTGTCCCATTTTCCTTTGTTCTTTTCATTTCCTTTCCAATCTCACTTAGTCTCAAATCGATACTTCGATTGTTCATAGAAATGCTTTAGCTTTCGGATGGCCTCCCCCAATGGTCTAGGCTCATTGAACTCAATCCTATCTTTGAATTCCATTGGGAACCCACTAGTGAATCTTTGAATCTTGTCCTTCTCCTCCTTGAGGTAAGGCACATACCTTAATAGCTCCGAGAACTCACTAGTGTACTCATCATCTGTCATAGATCTCATCTTTAGTTCATAGAATTCCTTTGAACTGTCATCAAAATATCTCTGCGATAGGTACTTCCTTTTGAATAGACACTCAAACTCATTCCAAGTCTAGCTCTCCTCCTGTATACCTCTGACATTCTTCACATCTTCCCACCAAATGTCTGCTTTACCTTTGGGACTGAATGTAGCTACTCTAGCTTTCATGTTCTCTGAATAGTCATGCAACATGAAGAACTTCATACCAAGAAACCATGCCTCTGCATCCTGTGATTTCTTCATCTCTCCATCAAATGTTGGTGGCTTTTCTTTCTTAAACTCATTTGGAAAGTATCCCCTATCACTCTTCCTGTACGAATGGTAATGATATCGTTCATCATGTCTGTCAGAACTAGAACTAGAATGGTACTTGTGTCTATCCCTTATCCTATCCAAAGTGTCCAACAATCTACCATGTCTAACCATGTCATCGTTATCTGACATGTCACCAACATGCAACCTACTACCATATGCCCCATTAGTTTTTTCCTCCCGCTCATGGCTGATCTGAAGTCGACCCTGTCACTGTAAATCCGATAAACTCTGAAGTATCATTGCATTTACCTCTGCTATTTTCTCATGTGCCTGTATGATTCTGTCATTATCTACATTATAACTCCTTATTTATTCCTTTAAGCTTCTTAATTTTTCTTCCATATCGAAAGAATTCTTAACACCATACTACTCATCTTATTCATAGGGGGAGTCTTTATAGTCTACCATCTTGTTAGTCATTTGATATTTCTTCTTGCAAGGTATATCATGTCAGCTAAACCAAATCACAATAAACAAACGTACCTTAGTATAGTTTGGGGAGGATACCTCATCTGCAATATCAACAAATCAACGTGATCCATGTATAAAATAATCATGACAACATATAGAAACATAACACATAAGTGTATAACCATGCAACCATCATTCTAGCTAGGGTCCAGTCATCAATGCATGACCTTATCAACAATGCATACCATGACATTATGCATGAAAACAACCACTACATCTATGTACACTTGACCACATGCAAACATTAACGTGCATACGCAATGTGTAACCAACCACACACATACATAAACACATGTAATCAAGCATAAACGAACAATACTTGTAACCAAACCTACAAGAAGGATATTTTGTAACCAAGCATACAAGAATGTAACCAAACATACAAGAATGTAACCAAGCATACCAAATGATACATGTAAATGAGATATAACATGTAACCTGTCTTACACTCACAATGATGCACTCCACAATAGCAACATCAACTTCCATATGATGACATCACTACAACCATGGTCAACATCATGATAATGAAACAAACACATAGAATGCAAGTGTAAGAGACACACATGCAATTGACATGCATGCATAACCAACACACAACCCATCTAGTTCGAAGGGTGAACCATGCTCTAATACCTCTCTGTAACACCCTCCTCCCACATCTACACAAGCAATTGGCCAACCAGGGTAAACATGTGACAAGAGGCCACTATGATATGATTCGATCTCCCAAGTAAAATTAAGGAAGTGGAATTGACATAAACACACCACACAGACATTCAACACCAGCATTAGGACCCACGAGAACCAATCCAACCTTTTTGCCAACCAGTATCTGGGTCCCACTATGATCTTGGACCACTTGACCTCTGGATGCTCTCACAACCCTGCAAGACAACATCTACGGACTATTGTGCACAATGTTATGTCAGCGTCCTCAGGATTTGTGTCACTTTTTCAGGCCCAGAGCCTAGGCCACTTCCCAAAATTGAATGAAATCTTCAGAACAATAAAATAACAGAGAAATGATAGTACAATTGCAATTATTTGAATAAGACCTTGAATGGACCCCTACTAGCCATGACAAACATTTCGTTAAACATATCACGAATATGTAATCTATAGGTGTAAATAACATATCTGAGCATAGGGGTCTCATACTTAGCTGAGAATTGCTAAGAAAAATTGATGCCTCAACACATCAACTTCCATTTCATCCATTACATCATAGATACATTGCCCATTCATTTACAAGTAAAACATGATGAGAGCCATACTTAGCTACTGTCATAAAACTTATATATAACCAACACAATAGCAGTAGAAATACCAATGAAATCATAACCATATAAACCACATATAACCAGTATAATACTCATAGAATTACAAGGAGAAATAACTTCATATTGATGATGAAAAATCCAAACTCGGGATGAGACTTCCACGTTCCACCTGACCGTAGAATGGATGATCCAAATCTCTCTTCATTCATTCACCCCCATGCCATATTTCAAGCATGAATGTGGGATCTCATAGAACACATCAATCCAAAACCATCCAGGGCTTCGAAAGGCCATCCACCTCAACCCATCAAACAATGATTCCACCTCACAGTAGGACATCACAAAACCATCATCAGATTGGTTTCTATCATATCCTTCCAAGGCTGCTATAGTGTTTTTCCAACCAAGGCTTCTAGGACTAGCAACTCAACCAACGACTTTTACCAGTCTTCCAGAGTGTTTTACCAAGCATGGCTTCCAGGACTAGTAACTCAACCCACCAAGGGATTCCAGAGCATTTTTCCAACCAAGGCTTCCAGGACTAGTATCTCAACCCAAGCTATTACATGGCTTCTAAAGCGTTTGTCCAACCAGGGCTTCCAGGACTAATAACTCAACACAAGCTAAGGAAACATGAGAATCAACTAAAACAAAA
Source organism: Pinus tabuliformis (assembly GCA_031772625.1). Classification (NCBI taxonomy): domain Eukaryota; kingdom Viridiplantae; phylum Streptophyta; class Pinopsida; order Pinales; family Pinaceae; genus Pinus; species Pinus tabuliformis. Next base: position 301,587,992 of record CM062818.1, read on the forward strand.
CAAGGAAAACAAGTCCACAATCACCATGGCTATCCAGGAAATTGCAAGGCTAGGCAATCCATTGTCAATCCTGACTATCCTCCATGCCAATGATAGATCACAACCAACAAACCAGATCCATATGCCATGCATGCCAAAACTAGTGATGAAAACATACATGCAACTCGGTACTTGCAAGCAAAATCTGATGTAGCTGCTGATCCCGATGTCTTCTTACACTTTCTTGCTCCAAAACTGAAGTATGCCACACCCTCCAAGAGTGCTCCAAGAAAACTCTCGGTATCCAAGAGTATGAGAGAGAGAGAATAATGAGAGAGCTCCAAAACTGAAGTGACAAATAGTTATCAACTGATCCTCATAAACATTTTTATGAATGAGGTCTCTATTCTCTTCATTTTCCATTATTTCTTTCATTTTGACTTTTCACCTTCATTTTCTCCTAATTTCCGTTATTTTCATAAATAAAATGTCAATTAATGTCTCTTACCTTTCCAAAGTCTTAACCATTGCATTTGCCAATTTCCTTAACCATTAATAATCAAATAAACGCTTACACTAGAATGTCTTGCCCAACATTCATCTTGAAATAAGTGTACCATCAAACTATGGTTATTATTTTTACCTTTATTAACTTTATTACATAGAAATTTTACCAAAAATATTACATAATTGCTCCATTCATCTTTAAATAAGATAGTTATGAACCATTGTTAAAGCAGCATTCACATGTTACTTCCGCTTTTTGGATTGTCCATTATACTCTTGGCAATATTGCGAGTCAATTTTACACTGTCGCGTGAAAATTGGGCACGTGGAAATTCTCAAATTATATATCTATATATATATATATATAGATATATAAGAGAGAGCGCGCAGCTGGTGGGCAACCATTAGGAAATATTAAAAATTAAATTTTTGCAGTGGACTTAAGACTATTTGGAGCTCTGTTATCTTTTTTAAATATGCAGATATGTTTTGAATTTATATTTTAAATGCAATAATGTAATATTTTAAAATATATATTGATGGCATCTTTGCATATTGGGAAGAGAAAGAAGAGTATGCTTTGTATAATTATTTTAGTTTTTTAAAAAATTGTACATTTAAATTATAAGGGACATTATAATTTATGCTTCTTTAAAATCTTTTTTGAATTAAATAAATTATATTTAATACCTTAAAATTATTGAAAAATTAAATTATACAAAGTACACAATTCAACATTTTAATTTTAATAAATTTTAAAAAATTTAATATTAATTTGCACAATTTAGCTTTTAAGTATTTTTAGAATAAATATGCTTATTTAATTAAAAATATACTTTAAATTATAATTTAAAATTATTTTTCTTGGGATAAGGTTTTTTTTTTTTGAACTTGAACAAATAATTTAAGTTCTTTAATTCCAAATAACTTGATTTTCTTTCAATAAAAATAACTATTTACAAATAATAACTTAAAAACTATCCACTACTGATTTGACAATTAATTATAATATAACTTCTCAATATTAAAACAAAAAACTCTCGAAAATATAATATATATATATATATATATATATATATATATATATATATATATATATATATATATATATATATATATCTTCTCAATCTGATCGTTAAAACAAAAACCTCTCAAAAATATAATGGGTTATCTATATATATATATATATATATATGACTCTTCTCCAATCTGATCGATCGGCTTTTGAGGTTTTTCCAAAGATTACGTGAATGAAGACCACGACGGCAGAGGAAGCCTGTCAAATATAGTTATTTGGATAATATTAATATCACTATTTTGTTTGTTCGTATACGATTAAAATTATAATTAAATAGTCAATAACGATGAAAAATTGTTTTTGCTTTTGGGTGCGTGTACGATTAAAATCATAACTAGCATTTGCACCAGATGTTGCAAAGGAAACGTCGTAAGGCATAAAGTGCAGAAATCCATTATCCATATAGTGTGTGCATCAGGTCAATGACCTAAATATCAACATGTCTATTCACTTTTTCTAAATGTTGTAAACGACCAGAATTATAGAAATATTCCTAAATGTGTACCAATATTTATAGGCACACTCCTTATACCTTAAGATTTTTGGTTGCAGCTTCATATTTGGAAGTCTTGAGATTTACCAAAGCTTCAATTCTTGCTTCTTCTCGTTGATATCTGAATTTTACAGACAACTTGAATGCTCACAGATTTTGTTGTGAAAATTATAAATAACAAATGTTAGCAATCTATTAATTTAGAAAAAGCTTTGTCAGCGATAAACGTCTTATAGTGTTTATCAGTACATAGCATTGTAGGTTAGAGCTCATTTCAACTTTAAAAATTGGAAATTGGAAAAAAAAAAAAAAGGAAATTTCACAGAATTGTAATACGATCTTTTAAATGCATTAACACTAAGCGAATGATATGTTCTTTAAAAATGCGCCCATGAAAATCGTTCTCTATTAACGCAAGCAAGAAATATTTAATCACCACTGCAAATTGCTTTGACATTTGTTGTGGCCTTTAACAGTACATCTAACCGGTAAATTTTATGTTCAAAAACACTTTTTTACATTCCTGGTCTAAGTAGAAAATTGTTTTTTGTTAACCAAATTACAGAGACCAATCTGCATGTAGAGGTTGTGTTCACAACAGGCAAACACTTGGTGAAGAAAACGGACAAAAATATCATAGCTTTGGGGGTGGAAAGCTTTGTCATGTTAAGCAAGGCAGAAGTTGACTCAATTCAAAATTTTAATCTCAAGCATGTCACATCCAAGGAGAGTGCCTTTGATCAGGTCCGTACAGAAGGGAAGCCTCTGTGTCAAAAGACTGTAATTGCAGGAATTTCAACTGATAGAAAAGCCTAGTAACTGAAACATTTGGTTCAACATTTAGTCATTCTATGTTTCTTCAATAACATAAACACTGGAGCATGGCAGATTACTCACAATGCTCACACCTTTTTAGAACATTGATTGAAGGGGATTTGGCTTACTTATTCATTTTATATTTCATTGTATATTTAGCAAATTAAAACATAAATTATGGACTAAACAGGAACATGCCCAGGGAAAGAAAATTCTTAGAAAATGGTTGTCGGCATTCTAATCCAAATAATTGGAAAGAATCCCCAATCTTGTCAACTTTAAATGTTGCAAGAATGCCAAATTCATTGTCTATCTTCGATGCTTCAGAAATGTCTCAAATATCAGCTCTAGATCTTCTTCCAGTTACTTATGGTGATTCGATAGATTCTGATGAGAATAATGATGAAGGTCAAGCAACTAAAATAGATTCTCTTTCTGGACTTCCTATTAGTGTCTAGATCTTCTTCCAGTTACTTATAGTGATTCAGTAGATTCTGATGAGAATAATGTTGAAGGTCAAGCAACTAAAACAAATGTTCTTTCTGGACTTCCTATTAGTGTGAGAACACGTGAAAATTGTCAGGAACTTTATGGCATTCCAAATGCCACTAGAAGTGATGTTTGTGCCCAACACCTGCCAGAAGGTCAAAAAAATTTGTCCATGTTAACTGCAAAAATAAAGATAGAAGAAACTCACGATGACCCTATTCAACAAGAACTAAAGAAGAATATAGATATGGGGATTTGTTAAATATTTCAATGGGAAAGGACAAATATAACATGGAGGAAATGTCAAATAATAAACCAAACCAATCATCAGAAAGGAATATAACCTGCCACACATCTGTTGCTGAGTATCATAACAGCTCTAATGAACTCAATGTTGATGAAACTCAAATTTCCTTTATAGTAAAAAGCAATCAGCTACAAAAAGGTATTTTGGTTCCTCCATCTTCTGAATTAGTTCTAATACATTCAATAATCCTGACAAAAGCTTGAAAAAACTTCAATGAGCAATGCTCTTTATATGTTTCTCCCAATACAAAATTAACATTCCCTGCTCAACAAAGGTAGTGTAACGATCCCTAAGCATGTGAATGCATTGGACCACTGATAAGTGCAATTCTTAACTTTAGAGAAGTATGAGTGAAAATTGTGACATGAGTGAGAAAGGATTTTGCCCTTCTGGAATTGGAACCAATAAATCTTACCCAATATACTATATCTGCTTCAAGTTCTTGAAGTTTTTTGGGTTGTTAGTTGTCAAGTCTCTATATGGCACAAGGTTACCATAGCGTCCTCTGTGTAACCAAGAATTCCTTTCAATTTTCCCTCAGATTCTTCCCTATAAAATGAAATGTACCATATATGGTTAAAATAAAATACACAACCTCGAAACTTATTACTGACAAAGATTGTATATATCCTCATCCCTTCCTCTTCTTAGGTGGTAACTGAGACTACTTAATGGCCACCTTGATCTCGTCATAAGTGGTAGACTTCTCAAGTCTAATAGTCAAATCAACAACTGAAACATCTGGTGTGGGTACTCGGAAGGCCATTCCAGTCAACTTTCCATTGAGAGCTGGTAGAACCTTGCCAACAGCCTTCAAAAATACAATCACAATTAGTAGCTATGAGAACATAAAAGGCGATGCTGGTGGGGATTCATATTAACAAAATTATTCTGCTCCTGTACTGCTAGGAATAATGTTAAAACAAGCTCCTCTACCACCTCGCCAGTCCTTGTTTGATGATCCATCAACTGTCTTCTGTGTTGCTGTTTACATACAGAAACATAAGTCAATGCAGCTTGCAAACGCCTTGTATCAATAAAATTCAAGGGCATAATACTAATTCATAGTAAGTGTACCTGTGACGGAATGGACAATTGTCATGAGACCTTCAACAATGCCAAACTTGTCATTGATTACCTACGAGAGAAAATGGAGTGTTTTTGTTCTGTTTTAACATATAGTTCCTCCCCAGCAATATGTAATTTTTCTCATATAAAGACACCTATACAATGAAAACTGTGATAATTTAGTAAAAATATCATTGCAAACCTTAGCCAAGGGAGCCAAGCAGTTAGTAGTACAGCTTGCATTTGAAACAATGTTCAAATCAGATTTGTATTGGTGGTCATTAACCCCAACAACAAACATAGGTGCATCCTTGCTTGGAGCTGAGATAACAACTTTTTTAGCACCTGCCTATTGAAATCAACAAAAAAAAAATTATTGTATGGAGTTCAAATAGTAATTTCCATTGTTGCACTTTATACATTTTGAAATTTACAAAATTAGATATGTTAATAGCCTTTCAAATATTTTTTCATGCACCACAAAAAAAATCATAGAATAGATTGTTCTCCAAAGAAACTGAAAACAAACATATTATTTTTTAATCACTTCTTCAATTTCGAATAGTCACAACTATGGAGCAATTTTAAGGTAACCTTTCATGAGGTGACTGCTCAATTTGAAAGAAGTTTCAACATAGAATAGGGTTGGTTATGCCGATATCAGTCAACACTGTCAATTTTATAAATTGAGAAAGGGCCAAAGCGTACATGCTATTGCCAAATCTCCTTGCTCATGTAGGGAGGGAGCGGTATTACATGTGACAACTCCTTAGTTACCTGAGCCTCAAATATCATTTATCAATTTTAAGGTACATTGTATTTTTAATTAGTAGCATGTCGGATAAACTTTGAGGGAAAAAATCAATTATAATTGAATTGTGGAATGGTAATATTCAAAACTTCAACTGAGCACCTGTTTTCTCTTTGTCGGTGAAGACACCTGTGGATTCAACCACATACTCTGTGCCGACCTCGCCCCATGGTATTTCGTCAGGATTTCTATAGTTTTCAAACCAAACTGTGAACAGTTGGACAAATGGGAACAAATAGACAATGTCAGCACTTACCTCTGTTCGTGCCTAAGCTCAAGCAATAATTGACCTAAGAAACTCTCATTGATCTCCATAGACAAGTGTTTTCCCTGAAACCGAATACAGCAACAGATTTTTCTCCAAAGATTAAAGTTTTCGAGTCTTTGACCTTGACTTCATGATGCTTCCACTGTCTGTGGACACTATCATACTTGAACATATAATTCCGAAAAATAACAGAGGCACAGAAATTACTACAGAGATCTCGAGTGGGCAAAATATGGTAGAAGAAACCTATCAAACGAGTTAATAAAATCTTCTTGTTTCAGTTTGTCTGTATAACATAAATGCTGTTGGGAATAAATCGAGGAACAATCTTAGGTAGATGATCCAAAATTCATCGGGAGAATGATCTGCAAAGATGCCTAAATTTCAATGAAGAATTCCTCTTAGATAGATAAATAAGGAAGAAGAGAAAAATTTCTCATTTAAAAGGACTTTACCAAAGAATAATGTAAAAAGGTTGTTCTCTTTATTTCCGTTGAAATACAGTAACAACACTTTATGAATAAAATTGGCATTGCCACCAATCCAAAAGAAATGCTTCTTGAGTGCTATCTTTTATCAGTTTAGGTAAATTAATCTACACCTTCCAAAAGCGTTACCACAGCTAAAAAAATTCGAGCACTGTATTTTTGGAAATGAACAGATATAGCAGTTGAAAAGAGAATTACAAGTCTGTCAAATGCAGATCTGCTAGATTATTAACAGTTCCACTTAACATATTATTCTGCAAATGCCTGCAAGCAAACCTAAAATATTTCAGAATGTTTCAAGAATAGCCCCTACTCAAGTAAAAGAAAGCTTATTAGTCATTTAAGCTCTGTATCTGCCAAGAAAAATGTATGTAACTTACAGAGAAGAAAGACTTGTCAAATCGCTCATGGGGGCAGGGAATGGATCACTAAAATTATTAGAAGAGAAATCTCTGCAAAAGCAAAGATCGATTGAAAATATTCTAAAGCTCATAGTAATTATAACAAAATATGAACTGATACAGTTTTCAAACAGAAATTAAGAAACACTCAAAAGATCAAATGAAAATACTTACAGAATAACCTATAAGACCCAGAAAAATGTCTGGAATTGCACCCGTTAATTGATTATTATTGACAATCCTGCAAGGATTGTAATTATTTGCATTAGTTGTATTGCATTTCTACAACTTTTGATGAAAAAAATCATAATACAATTTGCCATTACTTACAAATCAGAGAGTAATGTTAAAGTTGATAAATAATATGGAAGGCTTTCAGTCAATTGATTACCAGAAAGCAACCTGCCAATTGCAAAAATCATTGGCCTTATTGTGCACTAGCCACCTTTTATTGGATATTGCATCATCATATACTATAAAATCTAATAAAAGAACAGCCTATTGCCCAAATTCTACAAAGCATGCTACCGAAGCATTGCCAAAACATCTAATAATTGCCTACAAGCTTACAGGCATTGTAAGTGAGGTGGATGTTGAAGAGGAACAACATCTCCAATATGATTATTGGTAAGATCCCTGCATTATGTCACAATAGCGGCTCTCAACTTTGAAATCTAGTACAAACTCATCTGCTGCTTTTTTTAACAGGCATTCCTTCCCAGTTAGTTTCAAGGAAAGGATTGCACAGTAAATCATTGAACTAATTTGAAGGTTTCATCTTGCTACTTACAGAGTTATTAAAGCTGTGAAGTTTACCAATGAATAACCCAGCTGTCCTCCAATATTTAAACCAGGAAGAACACTGATTATCCAGTGTCAATCTCAGTACAAAGTCCATAAAAAGCAAGGCAGAAGTTGACTCAATTCAAAATTTTAATCTCAAGCATGTCACATCCAAGGAGAATGCCTTTGATCAGGTCCGTACAGAAGGGAAGCCTCTGTGTCAAAAGACTGTAATTGCAGGAATTTCAACTGATAGAAAAGCCTAGTAACTGAAACATTTGGTTCAACATTTAGTCATTCTATGTTTCTTCAATAACATAAAACACTAGAGCATGGTAGATGACTCACAATGCTCACACCTTTTTAGAACATTGATTGAAGGGGATTTGGATTACTTATTCGTTTTATATTTCATTGTATATTTAGCAAATTAAAACATAAATTATGGACTAAACAGGAACATGCCCAGGGACAAAAAATTCTTATAAAATGGTTGTCGGCGTTCTAATCCAAAGAATTGGAAAGAATCCCCAAACTTGTCAACTTTAAATGTTGCAAGCATGCCAAAGTCATTGTCTATCTTCAGTGGTTCAGAAATGTCTCAAATATCAGCTCTAGATCTTCTTCCGGTTATTTATGGTGATTCGATAGATTCTGATGAGAATAATGATGAAGGTCAAGCAACTAAAATAGATTCTCTTTCTGGACTTCCTATTAGTGTCTAGATCTTCTTCCAGTTACTTATAGTGATTCAGTAGATTCTGATGAGAATAATGATGAAGGTCAAGCAACTAAAACAAATGTTCTTTCCAGACTTCCTATTAGTGTGAGAACACTTGAAAATTTTCAGGAACTTTATGGCATTCCAGATGGCACTAGAAGTGATGTTTGTGTCAAACACCTTCCAGAAGGTCAAAAAATTTTGTCCACATTAACTGCAAAAATAAATATAGAAGAAACTCATGATGACCCTATTCAACAAGAACTATAGAAGAATATAGATATGGGTATTTGTTAAATATTTCAATGGGAAAGGAGAAATATAACATGGAGGAAATGTCAAATAATAAACCAAACCAATCATCAGAAAGGAATATAACCTGCCACACATCTGTTGCTGAGTATCATAACAACTCTAATGAACTCAATGTTGATGAAACTCAAATTTCCTTTATAGTAAAAAGCAATCAGCTACAGAAAGGTATTTTGGTTCCTCCATCTTCTGAATTAGTTCTAATACATTCAATAATCCTAACAAAAGCTTGAAAAAACTTCAATGAGCAATGCTCTTTATATGTTTCTCCCAATACAAAATTATCATTCCCTGTTCAACAAAGGTAGTGAAACGATCCCTAAGCCTGTGAATGCATTGGACCACTCATAAGTACAATTCTTAACTTTAGAGAAGTATGAGTGAAAATTGTGACATGAGTGAGAAATGATTTTTCTCTTCTAGAATTGGAAACAATAAATCTTACCCAATATACTATATCTTCTTCAAGTTCTTGAAGTTTTTTGGGTTGTTAGTTGTCAAGTCTCTATATGGCACAAGGTTACCACAGTGTCCTCTGTGTAACCAAGAATTCCTTTCAATTTTCCCTCAGATCCCTCCCTATAAAATGAAATGCACCATATATAGTTAAAATGAAATAGACAATCTCGAAACTTATTCCTGACAGAGATTGTATATATCCTCATCCCTTCCTCTTCTTAGGGGGTAACTAAGACTACTTACTTAATGGCTGCCTTGATCTCGTCATAAGTGGCAAACTTCTCAAGTCTAATAGTCAAATCAACAACTAAAACATCTGGTGTGGGTACTCCTAAGGACATTCCAGTCAAATTTCCATTGAGAGCTGGTAGAACCTTGCCAACAGCCTTCAAAAATACAATCACAATTAGTAGCTGTGAGAACATAAAATGCGATGCTGGTGGGGATTCATATTAACAAAATTTTGCTGCTCCTGTACTGCTAGGAATAATGTTAAAACCAGCTCCTCTGCCACCTCGCCAGTCCTTGTTTGATGGTCCATCAATTATCTTCTATGTTGTTGTTTACATACAAAAACATAAGTCAATGCAGCTTGCAAACGCCTTGTATCAATAAAATTCAAGGGCATAATACTAGTTCATAGTAAGTGTACCTGTGATGGAATGGACAGTTGTCATGAGACCTTCAACAATGCCAAACTTGTCATTGATTACCTGCCAGAGAAAACAGAGTGTTTTTGTTCTCTTTTAACATATAGTTCCTCCCCAGCAATATGTAATTTTTCTCATATAAATACACCTATACAATGAAAACTGTGATAATTTAGTAAAAATATCATTGCAAAACTTAGCCAAGGGAGCCAAGCAGTTAGTAGTATAAGTTGCATTTGAAATAATGTTAAAATCAGATTTGTATTGGTGCTCATTAACCCCAACAACAAACATAGGTGCATCCTTGCTTGGAGCTGAGATAACAACTTTTTTAGCACCTACCTATTAGAAATCAACAAAAACAAATTTATTATATGGAGTTCAAATTGTAATTTCCATTGTTTCACTTTATACCGTTTGAAATTTACAAAATTAGATATGTTAATAGCCTTTCAAATATTTTTACATGCACCACAAAAAAGTCATAGAATAGATTGTTCTCCAAAGAAACTGAAAACAAACATGTTATTTTTTAATCACCTCGTCAATTTCGAATAGTCACAACTATGGAGCAATTTTAAGGTAACCTTTCATGAGGTGACTGCTCAATTTGAAAGAAGTTTCAACTTAGAATAGGGTTGGTTATGCCGATATTAGTCAACAGTGTCAATTTTATAAATTGAGAAAGAGCCAAAGTGGACATGCTATTACAGGTATTACATGTGACAACTCCTTAGTTACCTGCGCCTCAAATATCATTTATCAACTTTTAGGTACATTGTATTTTTAATTAGTAGCATGTCGAACAAACTTTGAAGGAAAAAATCAATTATAATTGAATTGTGGAATGGTAATATTCAAACCTTCAAGTGAGCACCTGTTTTCTCTTTGTCGGTGAAGACACCTGTGGATTCAACCACATACTCTTCGCCGACCTCGCCCCATGGTATTTCGTCAGGATTTATACAGTTTTCAATCCAAAATGTGAACATTTGGACAAATGGGAACAAATAGACAATGCAAGCACTTACACTCTGTTCATGCCTAAGCTCAAGCAATAATTGAACTAAGAAACTCTCATTGATCTCCATAAACAAGTGTTTTACCTGAAACCGGATACAGCAACGGATTTTTCTCCAAAGAGTAAAGTTTTCGAGTCTTTGACCTTGACTTCATGATGCTTCCACTGTCCATGGACACTATCATACTTGAACATATAATTCTGAAAAATAACCGAGGCACAGAAATTACTACAGAGATCTTGAGTGGGCAAAATATGGTAGAAGAAAGCTATCAAACGAGTTAATAAAATCTTCGTGTTTCAATTTGTCCGTAAAACATAAATGCTGTTGGGAATAAATTGAAGAACAAAAAATGTAAAACGAAGAACAATCTTCAGGTAGACGATCCAAAATTCATCAGGAGAATGATGTGAAAATATGCATAAATTTCAATGAATAATTCCTCCTAGATAGATAAATAAGGAAGAAGAGAAAAATTGCTCATTTAAAAGGAATTTAACAAAGAATAATGTATATATTATACAAGCGGACTTTGCCAAAGAATAATGTATTCATTATACAAACGAACTCAAATATTCTTGAAAGATACCGTATATAATGATCAAGTAGGATTTGAAATTTCTACATTCAGGAAAGCCATGGATGAAATTTCCCCCCAGAGATTTAATGGAGCCCGTTTCAGAGGTATGATGGAGTCCGTTTAATAGGTATGTTAGGGCGGCACAGGAGCCCGTTCCACATCTTTATAAAATATCTTCTCCTCATTTTCATATTTATCCCTGTTTTTATATTTCTTTTCCACTCCTGAATTCCTTTCATGTTTCCTTGTTACAAAGAACATAATAATAAGCACAGCTGCAATGACAGTTAACAACCCTACTACTGCAATACCAACAATCCTCCCACTAGTTAAATATTTGTTTTTTCTTTCATCGTGGGAACTCTTTCCTGATGATGAATTATGCCCAGGGCTTCTTGGGGATGACGGGGAAATAGAAGAAGGTGGTGGAGGGGCAGGAGATGTGTCAAACCGGTTGCCACCATACATATCAATATAGGGATGATGAAAGTTAAGAACCCTTGTGCCCAGGTTGTCCACAATCCAGAAATGACAAAGATAAAGATGCATAACAAGCAAGGTGATCAAACATTTTTGAAATTTGCACGAGTTATCCGAAATGTTGCATATCCTTACTTGAAGTTTGTAATCGTCAACAATTTTGGAGGCATCCATCCAGTAAAAAGGTTGTTCTCTATATTTCTGTTGAAATACAGTAACAACATTTTATGAATTAAATTGGCATTGCCACCAATCCAAAAGAAATGCTTCTTGAGTGATATCTTTTATCAGTTTCTGTAAATTAATCTACACCTTCCAAAAATTTTACCACAGCTAAAAAAATTCGAGCATTGCATTTCTGGAAATGAGCAGATATAGTAGTTGAAAAGAGAATTACAAGTCTGTCAAATGTAGATATGCTAGATTATTAACAGTTCCACTTAACATATTATTCTGCAAATGCCTGCAAGCAAACCTAAAATATTTCAGAATGTTTCAAGAACAACCCCTACTCAAGTAAAAGAAAGCTTATTAGCCATTTAAGCTCTGTATCTGCCAAGAAAAATGTATGTAACTTACAGAGAAGAAAGACTTGTCAAATCACTCATGGGGGCAGGGAGTGGACCACTAAAATTGTTAGAAGAGAAATCTCTACAAAAGCAAAGATCGATTGAAAATATTCTAAAGCTCATACTAATTATAACAAAATATGAACTGATACAGTTTTCAAACCGAAGTTAAGAAACACTCAAAAGATCAAATGAAAATACTTACAGATTAACTAAACCTGTAAGAGCCAGAAAAATGTCTGGAATTGCACCCGTTAATTGATTATTATTGACAATCCTACAAGGATTGTAAGTATTTGCATTAGTTGTATTGCATTTCTACAACTTTTGATGAAAAAAATCAAAACACAATTTGCCATTACTTACAAATCAGAGAGTAATGTTAAAGTCGATAAAGAATATGGAAGGCTTCTAGTCAATTGATTACCAGGAAGCAACCTGCCAATTGCAAAAATCATTGGCCTTATTGTGCACTAGCCACCTTCCATTGTATATTGCATCATCATATACTATAAAATCTAATAAAAGAACTCCCTATTGCCCAAATTCTACAAAGCATGTTCCCGAAGCATTGCCAAAACATCTAGTAATTGCCTACAAGCTTACAGGCGTTGTAAGTGAGGTGGAAGTTGAAAAGGAACAACATCTCCAATATGATTATTGGTAAGATCCCTGCATTATGTCATAATAGCGGCTGTCAACTTTGCAATATAGTACAAACTCATCTGCTGCTTTTTTTAACAGGCATTCCTTCCCAGTTAGTTTCAAGGAAAGGATTGCACAGTAAATCATTGAGCTAATTTGAAGGTTTCATCTTGCTACTTACAGATTTATTAAAGCTGTGAAGTTTACCAATGAATAACCCAATTGTCCTCCAATATTTAAACCAGGAAGAACACTGATTATCCAGTGTCAATCTCAGTACAAAGTCCATAAAAATCAAGGCAGAAGTTGACTCAATTCAAAATTTTAATCTCAAGCATGTCACATCCAAGGAGAGTGCCTTTGATCAGGTCCGTACAGAAGGGAAGCCTCTGTGTCAAAAGACTCTAATTGCAGGAATTTCAGCTGGTAGAAAAGCCTAGTAACTGAAACATTCGGTTCAACATTTAGTCATTCTATTTTTCTTCAATAACATAAAACACTGGAGCATGGCAGATGACTCACAATGCTCACAACTTTTTAGAACATTGATTGAAGGGGATTTGGCTTACTTATTTGCTTTATATTTCATTGTATATTTAGCAAATTAAAACATAAATTATGGACTAAACAGGAACATGCCCACGGACAAAAAATTCTTAGAAAATGGTTGTCGGCATTCTAATCCAAGGAATTGGAAAGAATCCCCAAACTTGTAAACTTTAAATGTTGCAAGCATGCCAAATTCATTGTCTATCTTCAGTGCTTCAGAAATGTCTCAAATATCAGCTCTAGATCTTCTTCCAGTTACTTATGGTGATTCGATAGATTCTGATGAGAATAATGATGAAGGTCAAGAAACTAAAACAGATGCTCTTTCTGGACTTCCTATTAGTGTCTAGATCTTCTTCCAGTTACTTATAGTGATTCAGTAGATTCTGATGAGAATAATGATGAAGGTCAAGCAACTAAAACAAATGTTCTTTCCAGACTTCCTATTAGTGTGAGAACACGTGAAAATTCTCAGGAACTTTATGGCATTCCAAATGCCACTAGAAGTGATGTTTGTGCCCAACACCTACCAGAAGGTCAAAAAATTTTGTCCATGTTAACTGCAAAAATAAATATAGAAGAAACTCACGATGACCCTATTCAACAAGAACTAAAGAAGAATATAGATATGGGGATTTGTTAAATATTTCAATGGGAAAGGACAAATATAACATGGAGGAAATGTCAAATAATAAACCAAACCAATCATCAGAAAGGAATATAACCTGCCGCACATCTGTTGCTGAGTATCATAACAGCTCTAATGAACTCAATGTTGATGAAACTCAAAATTTCCTTTATAGTAAAAAGCAATCAGCTACAGAAAGGTATTTTGCTTCCTCCATCTTCTGAATTAGTTCTAGTACATTCAATAATCCTGACAAAAGCTTGAAAAAACTTCAATGAGCAATGCTCTTTATATGTTTCTCCCAATACAAAATTATCATTCCCTGTTCAACAAAGGTAGTGAAACGATCCCTAAGCCTGTGAATGCATTGGACTGCTGATAAGTACAATTCTTAACGTTAGAGAAGTATGAGCAAAAATTGTGACATGAGTGAGAAAGGATTTTGCTCTTCTGGAATTGGAAACAATAAATCTTACCCAATATACTATATCTTCTTCAAGTTCTTGAAGTTTTTTGGGTTGTTAGTTGTCAAGTCTCTATATGGCACAAGGTTACCACAACGTCCTCTGTGTAACCATGAATTCCTTTCAATTTTCCCTCAGATCCCTCCCTATAAAATGAAATACACCATATATAGTTAAAATGAGATACACAACCTCGAAACTTATTCCTGACAGAGATTGTACATATCCTCATCCCTTCCTCTTCTTAGGGGGTAACTGAGACTACTTAATTAATGGCCGCCTTGATCTCGTCATAAGTGGCAGACTTCTCAAGTCTAATAGTCAAATCAACAATTGAAACATCTGGTGTGGGTACTCGGAAGGCCATTCCAGTCAACTTTCCATTGAGAGCTGGTACCACCTTGCCAACGACCTTCAAAAATACAATCACAATTAGTAGCTATGAGACCATAAAATGCGATGCTGGTGGGGATTCATATTAACAAAATTCTGTTGCTCCTGTACTGCTAGGAATAATGTTAAAACCAGCTCCTCTGCCACCTCGCCAGTCCTTGTTTGATGGTCCATCAATTGTCTTCTGTGTTGCTGTTTACATACAGAAACATAAGTCAATGCAGCTTGCAAACGCCTTGTATCAATAAAATTCAAGGGCATAATACTAGTTCATAGTAAGTGTACCTGTGATGGAATGGACAGTTGTCATGAGACCTTCAACAATTCCAAACTTGTCATTGATTACCTGCCAGAGAAAACAGAGTGTTTTTGTTCTCTTTTAACATATAGTTCCTCCCTAGCAATATGTAATTTTTCTCATATAAAGACACCTATACAATGAAAACTGTGATAATTTAGTAAAAATATCATTGCAAACCTTAGCCAAGGGAGCCAAGCAGTTAGTAGTACAGCTTGCATTTGAAACAATGTTCAAATCAGATTTGTATTGGTGCTCATTAACCCCAACAACAAACATAGGTGCATCCTTGCTTGGAGCTGAGATAACAACTTTTTTAGCACCTGCCTATTAGAAATCAACAAAAAAAAAATTATTATATGGAGTTCAAATTGTAATTTCCATTGTTGCACTTTATACCATTTGAAATTTACAAAATTAGATATGTTAATAGCCTTTCAAATATTTTTGCATGCACCACAAAAAAAATCATAGAATAGATTGTTCTCCAAAGAAACTGAAAACAAACATGTTATTTTTTAATCACCTCATCAATTTTGAATAGTCACAACTATGGAGCAATTTTAAGGTAACCTTTCATGAGGTGACTGCTCAATTTGAAAGAAGTTTCAACTTAGAATAGGGTTGGTTATGTCGATATCAGTCAACAGTGTCAATTTTATAAATTGAGAAAGAGCCAAAGCGGACATGCTATTGCCAAATCTCCTTGCTCATGTAGGGAGGGAGCGGTATTACATGTGACAACTCCTTAGTTACCTGCGCCTCAAATATCATTTATCAACTTTTAGGTACATTGTATTTTTAATTAGTAGCATGTCGAATAAACTTTGAAGGAAAAAATCAATTATAATTGAATTGTGGTATGGTAATATTCAAACCTTCAAGTGAGCACCTGTTTTCTCTTTGTCGGTGAAGACACCTATGGATTCAACCACATACTCTGCGCCAACCTCACCCCATGGTATTTCTTCAGGATTTCTAAAGTTTTCAAACCAAAATGTGAACAGTTGGACAAATGGGAACAAATAGACAATGTTAGCACTTACACTCTGTTCATGCCTAAGCTCAAGCAATAATTGACCTAAGAAACTCTCATTAATCTCCATAAACAAGTGTTTTACCTGAAACAGAATACAGCAACAGATTTTTCTCCAAAGAGTAAAGTTTTCGTGTCTTTGACCTTGACTTCATGATGCTTCCACTATCCGTGGACACTATCATACTTGAACATATAATTCTGAAAAATAACAGAGGCACAGAAATTACTGCAGAGATCTTGAGTGGGAAAAATATGGTAGAAGAAAGCTATCAAACGAGTTAATAAAATCTTCCTGTTTCAGTTTGTCCATAAAACATAAATGCTATTGGGAATAAATCGAAGAACAAAAAATGTAAAACGAAGAACAATCTTCAGGTAGACGATCCAAAATTCATCAGGAGAATGATGTGCAAATATGCCTAAATTTCAATGAAGAATTCCTCCTAGAGATATAAATAAGGAAGAAGAGAAAAATTTCTCATTTAAAAGGACTTTACCGAAGAATAATGTATATATTATACAAGCGGACTTTGCCAAAGAATAATGTATTCATTATGCAAACGAACTCAAATATTCTTGAAAGATACCGTATATAATGATCAAGCAGGATTTGAAATCTCTACATTCAGGAAAGCCATGGATGAAATTTCCCCCCAGAGATTTGACGGAGCCCGTTTCAGATGTATGATGGAGCAAGTTTCAAAGGTATGTCAGGGCGGCATGGGAGCTAGTTCCAAATCTTTATAAAATATCTTCTCCTCATTTTTATATTTAACCCTGCCTTTATATTTCTTTTCCACACCTAAATTCCTTTCATTTCCTTGTTACAAAGAACATAATAATAAGCATAGATGCAATGATAGTTAACAGCCCTGCTACTGCAATACCAACAATCCTCGCACTAGTTAAATATTTGCTTTTTCTTTCAACCAAACCAAACCAATCATCAGAAAGGAATATAACCTGCCACACATCCGTTGCTGAGTATCATAACAGCTCTAATGAACTCAATGTTGATGAAACTCAAATTTCCTTTATAGTAAAAAGTAATCAGCTACAGAAAGGTATTTTGGTTCCTCCATCTTCTGAATTATTTCTAATACATTCAATAATCCTGACAAAAGCTTGAAAAAACTTCAATGAGCAATGCTCTTTATATGTTTCTCCCAATACAAAATTATCATTCCCTGTTCAACAAAGGTAGTGAAACGATCCCTAAGCCTGTGAATGCATTAGACCACTGATAAGTACAATTCTTAACTTTAGCGAAGTATGAGTGAAAATTGTGACATGAGTGAGAAAGGATTTTGCTCTTCTGGAATTGGAAACAATAAACCTTACCCAATATACTATATCTTCTTCAAGTTCTTGAAGTTTTTTGGGTTGTTAGTGGTCACGTCTCTATATGGCACAAGGTTACCACAACATCCTCTGTGTAACCAAGAATTCCTTTCAATTTTCCCTCAGATCCCTCCATATAAAATGAAATGCACCATATATAGTTAAAATGAAATACACAACCCCGAAACTTATTCCTGACAGAGATTGTATATATCATCATCCCTTCCTCTTCTTAGGGGGTAACTGAGACTACTTACTTAATGGCCACCTTGATCTCGTCATAGGTGGCAGCCTTCTCAAGTCTAATAGTCAAATCAAAAACTGAAACATCTGGTGTGGGTACTCGGAAGGCCATTCCAGTCAACCTTCCATTGAGAGCTGGTAGAACCTTGCCAACAACCTTCAAAAATACAATCACAATTAGTAGCTGTGAGAACATAAAATGCGATGCTGGTGGGGATTCATATTAACAAAATTTTGCTACTCCTGTACTGCTAGGAATAATGTTAAAGCCAGCTCCTCTGCCACCTCACCAGTCCTTGTTTGATGGTCCATCAATTGTCTTCTGTGTTGTTGTTTACATACAGAAACATAAGTCAATGCAACTTGCAAACGCCTTGTATCAATTAAATTCAAGGGCATAATACTAGTTCATAGTAAGTGTACCTGTGATGGAATGGACAGTTGTCATGAGACCTTCAACAATGCCAATCTTGTCATTGATTACCTGCCAGAGAAAACAGAGTGTTTTTTTTCTCTTTTAACATATAGTTCCTCCGCAACAATATGTAATTTTTTTCATATAAAGACACCTATACAATGAAAACTGTGATAATTTAGTAAAAATATCATTGCAAACCTTAGCCATGGGAGCCAAGCAGTTAGTAGTACAGCTTGCATTTGAAACAATGTTCAAATCAGATTTGTATTGGTGCTCATTAACCCCAGCAACAAACATAGGTGCATCTTTGCTTGGAGCTGAGATAACAACTTTTTTAGCGCCTGCCTATTAGAAATCAACAAAAAAAAATAAAAAAATATGGAGTTCAAATTGTAATTTCCATTGTTGCACTTTATGCCATTTGAAATTTACAAAATTAGATATGTTAATAGCCTTTCAAATATTTTTGCATGCACCACAAAAAAAATCATAGAATAGATTGTTCTCCAAAGAAACTGAAAACAAACATGTTATTTTTTAATCACCTCGTCAATTTAGAATAGTCACAACTATGGAGCAATTTTAAGGTAACCTTTCAAGAGGTGACTGCTCAATTTGAAAGAAGTTTCAACTTAGAATAGGGTTGGTTATGTCGATATCAGTCAACAGTGTCAATTTTATAAATTGAGAAAGAGCCAAAGCGAACATGCTATTGCCAAATCTCCTTGCTCATGTAGGGAGGGAGCGGTATTACATGTGACAACTCCTTAGTTACCTGCGCCTCAAATATCATTTATCAACTTTTAGGTACATTGTATTTTTAATTAGTAGCATGTCGAATAAACTTTGAAGGAAAAAATCAATTATAATTGAATTGTGGAATGGTAATATTCAAACCTTCAAGTGAGCACCTTTTTTCTCTTTTTCGGTGAAGACACCTGTGGATTCAACCACATACTCTGCGCCGACCTCGGCCCATGGTATTTCGTTAGGATTTCTACAGTTTTCAAACCAAAATGTGAACAGTTGGACAAACGGGAACAAATAGACAATGTCAGCACTTACACTCTGTTCATGCCTAAGCTCAAGTAATAATTGACCTAATAAACTCTCAGTGATCTCCATAAACAAGTGTTTTACCTGAAACCAAATACAAAAATAGATTTTTCTCCAAAGAGTAAAGTTTTCGAGTCTTTGACCTTGACTTCATGATGCTTCCACTGTCCGTGGACACTATCATACTTGAACATATAATTCTGAAAAATAACAGAGGCACAGAAATTACTGCAGAGATCTTGAGTGGGCAAAATATGGTAGAAGAAAGCTATCAAGCGAGTTATAAAATCTTCCTATTTCAGTTTGTCCGTAAAATATAAATGTTGTTGGGAATAAATCGAAGAAAAAAAAATGTAAAACGAAGAACAATCTTTAGGTAGACAATCCAAAATTCATCAGGAGAATGATGTGCAAATATGCCTAAATTTCAATGAAGAATTCCTCCTAGAGAGACAAATAAGGAAGAAGAGAAAAATTGATCATTTAAGAGGACTTTACCAAAGAATAATGTATATATTATACAAGCGGACTGTGCCAAAGAATAATGAATTCATTATGCAAACGAACTCAAATATTCTTGAAAGATACTGTATATAATGATCAAGCAGGATTTGAAATTTCTACATTCAGGAAAGCCATGGATGAAATTTCCCCCCAGAGATTTGATGGAGCCCGTTTCAAAGGTATGTCAGGGCGGCACGGGAGCCCGTTCCACATCTTTATAAAATATCTTCTCCTCATTCTTATATTTATCCCTGCCTTTATATTTCTTTTCCACACCTGAATTACTTTCATGTTTCCTTGTTACAAAGAACATAATAATAAGCACAACTGCAATGACAGTTAACAACCCTGCTACTGCAATACCAGCAATCCTCCCACTAGTTAAATATTTGCTTTTTCTTTCATCGTGGGAACTCTTTCCTGATGATGAATTATGCCCAGGGCTTCTTGGGGATGATGGAGAAATAGAAGAAGGTGGTGGAGGGGCAGGAGATGTGTCAAACCGGTTGCCACCATACCTGTCAATATAGGGATGATGAAAGTTAAGAACCCTTGTGCCCAGGTTATCCACAATCCAGAAATGACAAAGATCAAGATGCATAACAAGCAAGGTGATCAAACATTTTTGAAATTTGCACGAGTTATCCGAAATGTTGCATATCCTTACTTGAAGTTTGTAATTGTCAACAATTTTGGAGGCATCCATCCAGTAAAAAGGTTGTTCTCTATATTTCTGTTGAAATACAGTAACAACATTTTATGAATAAAATTGGCATTGCCACCAATCCAAAAGAAATGCTTCTTGAGTGCTATCTTTTATCAGTTTCTGTAAATTAATCTACACCTTCCAAAAATTTTACCACAGCTAAAAAAATTCGAGCATTGCATTTCTGGAAATGAACAGATATAGTAGTTGAAAAGAGAATTACAAGTCTGTCAAATGCAGATCTGCTAGATTATTAACAGTTCCACTTAACATATTATTCTGCAAATGCCTGCAAGCAAACCTAAAATATTTCAGAATGTTTCAAGAACAGCCCCTACTCAAGTAAAAGAAAGTTTATTAGTCATTTAAGCTCTGTATCTTCCAAGAAAAATGTATGTAACTTACAGAGAAGAAATACTTGTCAAATCGCTCATGGAGGCAGGGAGTGGACCACTAAAATTGTTAGAAGAGAAATATCTTCAAAATCAAAGATCGATTGAAAATATTCTAAAGCTCATACTAATTATAACAAAATATGAACTGATACAGTTTTCAAACCGAAGTTTTTTTTTCTCGTTAAGACTAATTCTATTAAGCAGTAAAATATTGTACAAGAGGATACATTCCAGAGAAGCAAGAAACCGGCAACCGGAAATGATAGGACTATCAACCTCGGTTCCGGGAAAAGAGTGAAGCAAGCAGGGAGCTACAACTAGTCACTAAAGCATGAGAAGCATTGAGTGCTACCCTAAAAGAGTAGGGGTTTCAACACGAAGCTTTTTCCCTTTCCTTTTTTTAACTTCAACCCAGCCACTTTGGGGTGGATGGGCGATTACAACTTGCAGATTGGGGTCCTCCACGGGGGGGCTCTCCTTTTCTGAGTCCGAGGAAGAGGACAAATGGACACGTTTTTGAGCAATAGCTGTATCAGAAGAAGGTTCCCGGCCATCGGTGGAAGGGGCCACAGAGTGAGGGGCCTGAAACAATTCTTCATCGATATCTTCATCTTCAGAACTGGAGGAAGCAGAATCCCCGACTGGAGGGGGAGAGCATGGAGCCCATCGTTTGGACTTGGGCTTGGATTCATTGGCCTTGTTCTTTTTTGTCGGGCGAGATGGACAAGTATTCTGCAAATGCCCAGATTGTTGGCAATGTCTACACCGAAATGCAGTGTTCTCATAATCCAGCGTCTGGGTCCAGACAAAGTCATTTATCTTGAGATTGATTTGTTCTGGAAGACCTTTGCTCAGGTCTAACTCCACACACACTCTTGCAAATGAATAGAGACCTTTGGATTGCCGCCACAAATCTCCATGGATGAAGCTGCCCAATGTGTCTCCGATAGCTCTGAAGACACGAGTATTCCATAGGTGAGCAGGTAAGTTTGGAAGCCGAATCCATACCGGTGTCTTGGTAATGACCGCCATGGCTGGATCAAAATCTGGGAACCAGGGAGTCAAAAAAAGCCCTGCAGTTCCCATGAACCAAGGACCCTCTTCTAATGCCTTTCATAGTGCTTAATGTTATCAAAGAGAATAATGAAATAACCCTTCAAGCAAAAAAAGGTCTTACAATGATGTGTCCAGTTTGCATGGATCCATGCATAGAGATCCTGAGATCGAGGCCACAGACCATTAAATCTGCAAATGATGGCTCTTTCTGCAAAATCTTGATGCTGGGAAGCCAGCTCTTCATGCATGAGTTCAACAGAGGGAACTTCTTCAGCTTTTTCAACCAAGAAGGCCTTAGATTTAAGGGCTTCCGGGGGTTTGGGGATCTCGGAGTGGACTGCGTCCTTGTATGAGAAAGGCTTAGTGGAAGAAGATTGTCCCGCAGCACCTCCTCTCAAACGAAGGGTAGCCACCACCGAGCTGTTCCTGGATATGCTGTAAGTAGAGAGGTATAGAGGGTTTTCAAGTTGTTTACCTTGAAAGATTAGTCGCAGAAGGCTAGATGGGATCCCTATTCTGCTCTCTAAATTTAGTATGAGGTCCTGTACCAGGTCTGAAGGGTGAACCCATTGCATGATGGTCCTGCCTGCAGGCTGCGTTATCTGGATCTGAAAGGATTCAGATAAGGGCTTTGACCCCATGCGAAGCTCTGGATCTGGCCACAACACGGGATCTTCTGCTTTCTGTATTATTAGATCTGGCCGATCTGAATCCGGTCTGAAACAGAGACTGCGATTCAGATAGCAAGTGGATGCCTCAGATCCGTGCATAAACCCTGCAGATGAAGCATTTTCTGATTCTCTCTTGCTCTGAAAACGAGTAGTAGCTATCTGCTCTTGCTGTAAGCATTCTTTCAGCTCTGGCCCCGGTTTTGAGCGATTGTCCTTTTGCATGTATGAATCTGCAAAAGCTCTGCACAATCTATTGTTTATGCCTTCAATCCGCTTCCTGGACTCTGGCTGAGCACGGAAATAGGCTAGATCATTTAGATCCAAGCCAGATCTACTAAGTTTGGGCTCCAGCGTTGCAGGAGGGAGTGGATCTGCATCATGCAGTCCCCCCTGCCGTTTCTCCTTACGATTTGGGTTTTGTGGAACCTGGCCTCTAAAACCCTTACAACATGCAAACAGCTTTGTTCTGAAACGGATTTTAAGACCTCGATCCACCTAAGGAAGAGACCCTCCTCGTGTACCCACGCCAGAAGATGGGCTTCCGTTGAGACCCTCACCTTGTGGTCTCGATGGAAACATGTGGGTCGTTCCCAGTCCAGGATCATATGAATTCTTTTGACGTGGTGCTCCACAGATGCGTAGCCGCATAGATCTGGGATTTGAGGCGTTTGGCGGTGGGGGAAAAGCCAATCCTCTGTATGATCTTGCATCGGAGAAACCCTTATCGCAGCAATCACCGTCACCCCATAGTGTGACTCGCCTTCGGCCCTTGAGACGTCCTTAGGAACCGATCCAGCGGCAACCTACGTTCTGCGCGAGCAAACCCTAGCAAGAGCCATCGAAAATCCGAGCACATCAAAAATCAACATTTTTTTTAATTTAAAAACTAATAAGAATTATGGTTTTCAAACCGAAGTTAAGAAACACTCAAAAGATCAAATGAAAATACTTATAGATTAACTAAACTTGTAAGACCCAGAAAAATGTCTGGAATTTCACCCGTTAATTGATTATTATTGACAATCCTACAAGGATTGTAAGTATTTGCATTAGTTGTATTGCATTTCTACAACTTTTGATGAAAAAAACCAAAATACAATTTGCCATTACTTACAAATTAGAGAGTAATGTTGAAGTTGATAAAGTATATGGAAGGCTTCCAGTCAATTGATTACCAGAAAGGAACCTGCCAATTGCAAAAATCATTGGCCTTATTGTGCACTAGCCACCTTTTATTGTATATTGCATCATCATATACTATAAAATCTAATAAAAGAACTCCCTATTGCCCAAATTCTACAAAGCATGTTCCCGAAGCATTGCCAAAACATCTAATAATTGCCTACAAGCTTACAGGCGTTGTAAGTGAGGTGGAAGTTGAAAAGGAACAACATCTCCAATATGATTATTGGTAAGATCCCTGCATTATGTCACAATAGCGGCTGTCAACTTTGCAATCTAGTACAAACTCATCTGCTGCTTTTTTTAACAGGCATTCCTTCCCTGTTAGTTTCAAGGAAAGGATTGCACAGTAAATCATTGAACTAATTTGAAGGTTTCATCTTGCTACTTACAGAGTTATTAAAGTTGTGAAGTTTACCAATGAAATAACCCAGCTGTCCTCCAATATTTAAACCAGGAAGAACACTGATTATCCAGTGTCAATCTCAGTACAAAGTCCATAAAAAGCATAAAGAACCACTAAAATCTAACTCCTTACTTAAGAATGAGAGGTTAAAAAGGCCAGAAACATATGACCAATTACTAGTTGAATAAAACAGAGTAATATTGCATCTATAGGATCTAGCATCGAACATACATTCCAGTGATGTTAGGCCCCACACACTGAACACCCAACCAATTCTCACCGCAAGGATCACCTACACTTTGAACCCATCCTGCAAGGGGAGGTAATCCCAGGTTTGCATATAAAACATTTATCGCAAATACTGCAAAACAAACAATCGTACGACCATTAAAAAACATGTTCCAATTTCTAATATCCGACCGTCTGCTACACAAAAAGTTTTGAAGGTTATTCTAGTATAAATTGAACAAACCTTATGAAATAATGAGTCATAAGATGTCATCATAGAACATTTCCTCTTAAGAATCAAATAATTGAGAGAGATATACATATCAGAAACAAAGCTACCACAAACATCACTAAAAGCTTACCATCTTGGCTATCTGTAAAGCCATGTGTTAAAGAGAGATTCAAAACAAGAAGCAGTCCAGCCAAAATCAATAAAGAGTATTTTGCAAGTAGCCTGTCCATCGCAGACTGTTCCAAAACCCCTGCCGCTATTCTATATTTCACAGTTTCTTTCTACTGAGGACTTCATCAATGGTCCTTACATATATTTCGCAAATTTTACAATTAACTCTCGCGGTTTCCTTAAAATAAAGTAAAGAGGTTTACTCAAGTTTGACCCACAATTGTTCCACTTCTGCTACAAGAAAGTAGTTCAGATCCCATAAAATTTTCCAAGTAAGGGTTTCAGAGAGTAACTGCAAAACAAGAAAGTTACTAGAGATCAATGCAGAAGAAGGCGTGATTTAAATGGAAAGAAGTTAGCTATTAAAATTGAAACGAATGAATGCACCCAGAAGATTTCAAGCTTACAGAGGAAAAGACTTTCTGCACTCAAAGAGACTTAAATCTGAAAAATGGGAAAATTGCCAGTCCTAAAAATTGTATTTTAAAGTGAAAAACAAGGACGGAAAGCTTTGTTGAGCAGCCAAATGCAATGATTTAACGGAAGTACTAATAAATGTAGTAAATTTAAAGGTGAAAGAATAATGATTGTCGGTGCCGAAAATGTTACCTCAACAGTGAAAACGACGCTCTGTAAGTGCTGTTGAGCTGCCAAACAACGTGAGATTCCCGCTGTTAACGGCATACAACGCCTTGAAGGTCAGAAAAAACGCGATTTATTTTTGTTCTATCTAACATTAGACGCTTAGGAGCAAAGAACTTCCTTCTTTACATACATAAATAAAAAGTAATAAACAAAAGCAATGGTTAAAAACACACCTCGAGCTTTCAAGCTGCCAAACCCCAGTATTGTCCGTTTTCGAAACCACTGGTGTAAATATCATTAAAGGTTAAAGGAGGACTTTAATTTTACTTTAAAGCAAAAATTAAGGCCTGTAAATGCTGGTAACTTCACAGGAAGACGATCAGGGTATTGACCAGCCCATAGCCGGTCGGAAAGCGTATTTTACAGTTTCTGACATTTCCAAAGCATTCTTATATTTTCGACCGCACATTCAACGCCGACAAGCACAATTTTTGCGAGAGGACGAAAAAAATATAATACGAAAACACTCAAAGGTTGAACCACTGTTTGTATTTTGGTTTTCCGACGTCCCTAACGATATGGCCTATTTTCGACAGTCTGGAGCTTGAAAAAAGGCAGTCTGGAGCTTGGAAAAAGGCTAAAGCAGTGCTGCCCGTAAATTAAAAATAATGGCCACTAATGGCGAGGGACCGTGACCGTTCAAATCAGAAAATGCCTCTACAGTTCCGTTTCCCCTAATTTCCTCCGCGAAATGGATAAGAATGACAGCGGTTCCGTGGAATGATACTGTGTGCGCGGAGCTCCGGATCAATGAATCCTTTTCTCTCATTGAATTCATCTCATTTCTACATTCAGGAAAGCCATGGATGAAATTTCCCCAGAGATTTGATGGAGCCCGTTTCAGAGGTATGTCAGGGCAGCACGGGAAGCAAGAGCGGAGAATACTTTGCAGCAGATAATAGATGAGAGGTCGACCAAATGACCCCGCTCCGATCTAGCAGGGAAGGGTGAATACTTTGCAGCAGATAGTAGACGAGAGGTCGACCAAATGACCCTCCATATCCAGAGAACCTTCAGATAACCTTCCTTTCATCCAACGATTAACAATTCTCTAATCGTCTAACACATAATCTAACGGCATACAAGCATGACACGTAGATTTTAGGGAAGTTCATTTCAGAGGGAAACGCCTTACGACATAATTAAAAGATACGATTATAATTATACTTGAAAAGTCAATAAGTTCAACCACTGGAAGGATTAAACAATCGAGTAATCTAATTGTTTTCATTTTCTCTCGGTTTCGGTTTGTATACAATTCAAATTATGATAAAAAAGTAATTGAGTAATTTGCTTTTATTCAAATAGTTAACCAATCGAGTAATTTATGATTAAAAGTATTAAAGGGTCATTCAAAGACAAAATAGTTAAACAATTCTATGTTATTTTGTTAGAATTTTAAATTTCAAGATTTTTTGGTTTTAGTGTTATATTAAAATTTTAAATTTTATTATTATTTATATTCATATTATTAATTTTATTTCGTGAACGGGGTGAATAACCATGATTTATTATGATAAGATAAATCTTTATAGTTTTGTAGTCGTTCCTTGGAAACTGGCCTAGTGTATGTTTTCATTCAAGAAAGTCTCGAGAGTAAGAATAACATTAAATCGGAAATTGGAAGGCGGAATGAATGTTAGTGTGTTGGGGAAAATGATTGATGTAGGGGGCTCTTACTAGTTCTATGGTCTTCGCTACGACCCCTCTGTAGGTGGAAAAGGGTGCAGTGAGCTTTGTAGACCCTCGGTTGTCTGTGTCTCTACTCGAGGCTTAAAGATTATTGTTGGTTGCACCAGGAAATTTTAGGAGCCTGGGGCCGGGAGAACCCAAGTGTGGAGTCCGTGCATCGATTCGATCTCCAAATCCCTGGATGCATGCATAAAATGCAGTGTGAGCCGAGGGGAAACACCAAGGAATGAACAAGGTAATATTTCAAGCTTCAGTGTGAGGGATCTGAGTCTAAATTTTGATAGTAAGACTAGGAGTGTCGGTCCTTTTATGTTTGAAATTGTCTCTCGAATATTATTTTGTAAAGCTAGCTAGTCATTTAGTTTGGTGAGTTGCTTAGGGAATGTGGTGGTTAGTGTCAATTTGTGTTGTCTGTTTTAGGGAGCCGATTGTGGGGTGACCTTTCTCTTAGGAAGTTGGTTAACCTTGTTCTATTATTTGTTGGCTTCAAATATTGGTTTCTTCTTTTAGTGGGAGGACGGGCTTTCCCTGCTAGGGTGTGTGGGGGTGGGGCTTACTTTGTTGGTTTTGAGGGGTTTGGAGGTTTAAGGAAGGGGGTTCACCCAGGGGTGAGTCGTGAGTGTAAGAGCTTACCGCGATGAAAATGGGCGTTGTTGGTGGTTGAATATTTGTTAGTCAGGGTGGATCTGGCATGGGAATCCCATGTTTGTTGGGGTCTTGTGTGGTCAGTCGGGTCTCCTATTGAGGTGCTCCGTGGGGACACTATTCTTACTGGGGTTGTGGGCATGACTAGAGCCTACCTGGTGCTTTTCGCTTGAGGGGGTCCTTCTTTAGTTCTGTGGTGTTTAAGAGGGGTGGAAGAGATGATACGATAATGGGGCAGGATACATCACAGTGGGGGGAAACATGGGGGTGACAGAGGGAGGGAGATGAGGGCAAACCCTGTTGAGGGCGAGGAGGTGATAGATGTAGAAGTGGGGCGATGACTCGATCGAGAGCTCTCTCTAGGGTTGGTGGAGCATGCCCCATTCTTGGCCTTAGTCATCGAGCAACTAAGGTAGATTTAGAAACAAGTGAGTTGCATTGTTTAGTGTCGATATGAAGACATCCTGGAGTACATAGCCTATTTCAATGCCATCTAGTCTAGCCAGTAAGATATCCTGAACGATATTGCTTCCTTGCAAAGGAACCAAAGGTGAATAGTGGACCACCTATACAATATCGAGGCATGTGTGATGCATTTGGAATTCCATGTAGTTGGTGGAGATGGACCCCCAGAATCCCTGCGAGAGGGTAGGGATCACCCACCATGATTTCTCTTTCCATGTAGTTTGCTGTTAACATTTTTGGGTATGCATGTGGTATAATTAGTATGGGGATTTTGCTAAAAATTTTGTGTCATCTATCTTTTGTAAATCAGAATTTCCTTCACTATAATCTCCCCCCAATAAATCTGGTTAGAGTGAGGGGGGTAAAGGTGAAAATCCATTTGATGTAAACAACTTCTCATTGAAAATATAATGAAATTTTTTTGTCTCACAAAAAAAAAAAAATTATTAATTTGACTTAAAATAATTTATTTGTAATTTATAAGAAATTTTCTACTATCAAAACTATTAGATCACATTTTTAAATATGTTATTTTGAATATTATTTTTATGTTTTTTTTAAGATCAAATTCTATTATTAATTGATGTAATATTTATAATACATACATTGGAATGAGACTTCAATTAACCTTGGTTTGCTAGTACGAAAGAAGCAATAATTGAGACTCAGACATGTGAATTATACAAAATAAACATGATATGCTAAGTATGCCTATTGTTCACAATACAAAAATTTGGCAGGAATGCCATGGAGATCATAGTAATATAAAGTAAAATACATATATAGGTAGATGACATATAAATTAAAATTGTAGTTCCCAGTTGCAACATACCTAGAAACCATGGAGAGACTTGTTGGATCTTTGCATCATAGAATGATTTCCTCCATGCACTACATGCATTCATCCGTGATCTAATAGAGAAAGAGTTGTTCCTCCAAGTAGATGAGAAACTCACCTTTGCTATCATTATGCTCAAATTGGAACTTTCCTGGAAGATTTGTAATGTGCCAATATAGATTGATAGTGTGGAGATATTGATTATGACGAGTTCTTGCAGTGCCTAGATCAGGGACCCAATTTGATATCTCTTCCATAACCTCTAAGTCTAATACATCATCTATTTCCTATGCAAACTCCTTCTTAATGTCATTGATTTCATGTTTAACAACCAATGTCATGTACTCTCAGTACCTATCAACATAGGCATGGCTTCGCCCTTGGCGTTGTTGTGGAATTTGCGGCCCCTAGCTCCCCTCATTGACCTAGCTCTTGCTAGCCATGTTAACAACCCAAGCAACAACAAAATCTAATGATAGGTTTGGAATAAAGAGTTGGGGGGAAGGGAAAAGATTAAAAGCATCAACAAGGAGTAGTGCATAGCTCTATGGGCCATCCTTGGGGATTCTTTGCAAAGATGAAATTAAAGATGAAAAGGAAGGAAACCTAACCTAGAAGAAGATGAAACATCAATTAGAGAAGAAAAAATTACAACTAGTAGTGAATTATAGGGAACAAATTAGAATGAAGCAATATAAGAGGAGGCTCCCCCAATTCTATATGAATCCTGACACAAATGAATTCCCTCAGTAGTCGAAGAGCATAAAATGAAAAGGAAAGAAACGACAAACATGAAAATCAAAAGCAAAGAGGAGACTGGATAAGGCATAAGGGCCTTGTTGGCTAATCCTTGCGTATCATGAGAACCAACCAAGAGATCTACAAAGTTTCCCAATTGATTGTTGGAGTTACCAATTTACTCACCCTAAAGTAGCCACAAGAATGAGAATGTTCCCATCTGTGCCATAAAACATCCACAACACCTATTGAAATTGACACATACCTCCTTAAAATTATACACTTTTTATTCATTTCAATAAATTACAAAGGGATCGTGATCCTATCCTCGCAGCAAGTGTAGTTTTCGGAGATGATTTCATTTGGTATTCACCTACCTTATCCAGGACCTTATATAGATAGTGTTGTAACATGTTTTATTCTTGATAAGTTAGTTTTATTTTACAAAAGAGGGTATTTTAAAAAATAAAGAAAAAATGAATATTTGAAAAAATAGAAAATAAAAAAAGAAATAAAACCCCATCAAAAGAAAATCAAAATATTTGCATAAATGTGCTTGTTTAAATGCCACTTAATGAATAAATTTCATTTTGTAATAATAAAGGTTTGTGTGTAGTTTGTTTTTATGCCACAACCTTTTCTTTTGATTTGAATCAAACTGTTTAATCTTGATCAAATCATTTTTATTTTTTGTATTAGATTAGAAAATAAATTTGACCAAATAGTTTAATCTTGGTTGAAAATTAGAAATTAGGATAGATTAGGGTAAATAAAAGGCCTAATATGCTCAAATTTTGGCCTAACTCATCATTAGATTAGGTTTAGAATAGTTGATTAAATTATTAAGGGCAGCTAGTCTAAATGCGCCAGTAATTACATTAATTCTTATTATTGTTAATTACCCCACTTAAGTGGTGATTAATTATTGTAAAGGGTTATATGTAAATTATTTTTAAACCAAGCTCATATACAACAAAAATGTTTGTCGGCAAGTGTTAACGATCAAACTAAAATCAACGACTTCCGCCCTTCCCGCCCAGATCAACTGCGGGGAAGCACTTCGCACCCCCCTGCTAGGAAAGGAGATAACGACAAGAAGGGGGGGGGGGGGGGGGGGGGGCGGGGGGGTGAAAAGTGGTTTCATTCACCCAGGCCCCCCACCTACATGTCGCCCTCTCAATGCTTCGCACCCCCCCGCTCTAAACTGCTTACCACTACCCGCCCTCGGAAATAAACTATTCTCATGCCCGTGTCTTCCGATACCACCTCAACATCCAATTCTTCCACGCCACCTTCATCCAATCCGTTTGTGCCACGTGCCCTCCACCTATTTTCATAGATGTTCCTATTCACTGTTCCCACTATCCGTTCCCGAAGAAATGATTTATCCGTTGCACTGTAAATGCTTATCTGTTGCTACAATCCTTTCCCGTTAAGTTATTAATTTGTCAATTAGACCATTATTAACAACTTTTGTTGTAACGATAGTTTAAATTTCCATATAAATACTCATTTTCCCCGTTATAATGGCTTTTCTTACCATTCCATTTCTTCTAAATTATTCAGTTTACTGCAAATTCACTATTGAGCCAAGTCTGTAACTTGAATCATTTCTTAGCTATATCTATAGTTTTATGTCATATTACCATTTCTGTTTAATATTATGGCTCCTAAGAAGAAGGAAAAACCTCCGTTGGTTCTTCTTCAACACAGGAAAACTCACAAACTCCCGATCCTCTTAACCTGGACCATATCCCATTAGTCAAGCAATACTTGAAAATCACAGATACTGAGTGTGAATTTGACATGCTCGAATTGCACAATTGGCTCAAACAAACATATCTTGATTCAAAGGATGAAATAAACCTCCGAGAATCAAACCTTCCTTTGTACATGTTTCCCCAAGTCCATTCTTTTCTTGATTTGGTTATTTGGTGTCAATCCAAGTATAGTGCTTTGTAAAGAACAATAGTGGCTCAGAATGGTGACATTCTGATAACCATAACTGATGAAGCCATAAAGAAAATTCTTTTGATACTTGAGAGTGATTCCCTTAACTTTTTCTCCCCTACAGGTTTGATCCACCTATATCATAAACTTAAATTCCCTCAGAGAGCTCAGATCTTTGAGATTTTTCTCCCTGAAGATGCTGAGCTTCCTAAGAAAAATCCTCCTTACTCAACATCCATGTTTCCAAAGAGAGCCAAGAAAATTATTTCCCTGATTTCCTGCATGTCAGGCTACCCATCAAATTAATGGGTAGACGAGGCTATCTCAGGTTATTTGTATATCTTTTCAAAAGAAAACAAGCCTACCTTCATGTACAAACACAGCCAATTTTTTGTTGAGGTTATGCATGAGAAAATTATGAATATGATAACTAAAGGAGTATTCAAATACTCTTTTGTCTTATTTCACATCTTTACTTTTCAGCTGGGAGACAAATTTCCCATTGTTTTTCACAAGCAGGATGAGCAGCAAGAAGAACAATCAGTTATTCATTGGACCTCGTTGATAAGAAAGAACTCCGTTGATTTCAAATTTGCAGATTTCATAGACTGTTTCATTCACCCAATAGACAATATTTTCAGTAGTCAAAGTGAACCAAGATTCAGTCCCGAAATCAAGAGGATCTTACACCTTAGTGATCAAGTCAGAACAAGAGACTGGTATCTCTACCAAAAATACATAGAGATCATACTATATGGGTGTGAGTTGGATCCATATAAGTTTCCAAAGTATGTTCCAATGATAATTTTCTCTTTGGAATATATGAGGAAAATCATGAATATGGATGAGCTACATTTCTTCTCAGGAAAGAGAAAATCACTGTTTAAGATTAAAGCACAGGTTGGGTAATTCATTTGCAACACCACATCAACTAGCTCAGAGGCAGATGCCATGCTCAAACAGATGGGTTTTCAGCCTAGCTTCACTTGGTCCTACGACCCATTCAACATTATTTCAGATTTAAGGGTGGAACTTAAGACTACTCCTTATAATCACACACCTAGGCCTGAGATTGAGAAATTTAGAAATTAGGAACAATGGAAGAGAATACTCTTTAAGAAGAAAAGAAACAAGTCTTGCCTCCTTATACTCATTAGACTCCAATTTCTCAAACTAATCTTAAAAAAAGGCCTAGGGAAGGATCATCATCATTAACAATTGGAGAAAAGGAATTCATCCACTACCAGAAGAAACCAAGGATTGAATCAAAGGGTACTACTACTATTACAACTCAAGGGCAAAAAGAGCCTATTGTCATCAATCTCGATGATTCACAGATATCTATAGGCACTGATGAACCTGTAATTACTACTCCTTCTTCCTCTTCTACTTCACAAAATTTGCTAGAAATTACTCAATCTGCTGGACCAAGTGAAACAAAGGAGTCAAATGTTTTCACTAACTTTCTTGAGATCAAGAAGAAGAATGAAGCTCTAAAATCTAATGTCTATGCACAATTCTGGAAGCATAATTCCACTTCACAACATAGGTTACTAGCAACATTTGACAACGAGAAGGGAAGAATGTAGATGGCCTTTCTGCAGGCTCAAGTAGATTTTCCCAAAGTTTCTTCTAATTATAAGAAAACCATATTCTCATTTGATGCCAATTAGATTCATCCAGTTGACCAAATGGACATGCATAGGTAGTCTGGTGAGATGTTGTTCTCAACCATGACCGACACTACCATGGCATTGTCAAAGCTTAAAATTGATCTATCAAATGTGCAGTCTCAATTGAAAATTGAGAAAATATCATCTTTGGCTAAGGATAATAGGGTTAAGTCATTGGAGGACTTTGTCATTAAAATAAGATATGACCCTACTGATCTAAAAGAAGCAAAAGATATAATCAGAAGGGAGAACACAAATATTGCAACATTGAGAAAACAATTGAAACTACCTTCTGCAGACGACCCCCAGACTAAGGAAATAGCAGAAATCGAACAACATAAGGAAGAAATGTTGAAACTGATAATTGAAAAAAATATACAGATTAAAACCATGGAGGAAAATATTGAGAAGTTGCTTAAAGAAAAAGAGAAATTTACTCAATTATCTATAGCCCCCATCATAGCTATTCCTATTACATCTTCATCAGCCACTAGGAAATCTACATTGACAACAGAGGATTTGGACAAACTTTCACAGGAACTCATTCATCAAAAGCAGGAGAATGAAAGGTTCCATAAGAAATCCCAGATTTTGGGAGCACATAAAATAAAGAATAACAGTTTGTATGTTGAGGAAATGCAGAAAACACACAGGTTGAACAAAAGGATCGAAGATTTGTAGAGTCAGTCACTGATGTCACAGACCTTGGCCTAGGCCAAGGAAAGCATTTGGGTAGACATTAGTCAAGCCATAACTGAAATATGGCCATCCATTCAGATTGTTTTCGAGCAGGAGGAACTCATCAACAAATGTCAAGTAGCCATTGATGAAGTGAAACAATTTCTTAAAGATAAACCAAGTGAGGCTACTTATATGATCTGAGTTCTTAGTTCAAAAATCAAGACAAATTTGGAGAAAATAAAGATTTTAGATAGAACAAAAACCATTTTGGAGATCAAGAAGGTTCTCCAAAAGAATAACTTCATGACACAACTAGAGACTAAATGTCAAGCATTAAGGAACTT
The DNA here is from genome assembly GCA_031772625.1 of Pinus tabuliformis. Taxonomy (NCBI): domain Eukaryota; kingdom Viridiplantae; phylum Streptophyta; class Pinopsida; order Pinales; family Pinaceae; genus Pinus; species Pinus tabuliformis. Next base: position 301,622,569 of record CM062818.1, read on the forward strand.
TGTTCAAAGGTTTCACTTTAAGTTTAATTTACTTAAATAGAGAGGATTGCCAGGATTAGTAGCTCCAAATGATAGGCTTATTAGTTTTGAGGAACACTGCTAGAAAATTTACATCATATCAACTGATAGATCAATTTTTGTAGGCATAAACGCGCACATTACAAGGAAGCAAGAATTGGAAGCTTTAGATTTTGATTTGACCATTAAGCATGAAATAAAACATCTTTTTATAATTAAGCCCACTTTTGAGAAGTTTACAGGAAGTTTGTAAGTATCACCATACCAGGTGAACAAATATGGGGTCACTTCTGCGAAGTAATTGAGTAAATTTCATATTCAACTGACAGAGAGATGGGCAACACTTTTTGGGGAGCAGTCATCAACAGATTCGTAAAGAATAGTGCCGCCACTTAGTATTTTTCGATTTCCTATTATTTTGTACTATTTTTGTAAAATTTTGTAAGAAATATCTCTAGTAGATATTTGGTTTTGTATAAATAGCTCCTCATTTGAGTTATTATGGGTTGAAAACTTGTATGAACTTTGGAGCAAAATTGTAATCGAGCTGGAGATTTGCTGCAATTAATAAAAGGATTCTGAATTTTCTTTCTATATCTTGTCCTTCATGTGAGATTTTCTTTGTGATATTTCATACTGTTTTCTTCATATATTTAATTCTTTATGCAAATACTTGGGTAAGATCAAACTGAGTTTCAGTCAGTCTTAAATCCCCTTTGGAGTTATAAATATTAATTAGGGACTAGTTTATGAAGCTATCTGTTATTGTAAACTCCCCTTTATCTATTAATTTCCACACCCTTTGCATTTCTTAAATATATTTTCTTGTGTAAGTAAACATTGGTTACTTTTATTCATTCTTATGGCCAATTAAATATTTTGTTTAAATATTTAACAAGGTATACTTCAACAAATTCTACTAATCATCGACTTTAAATCAAATTGTTATTTTGGAAAAATAAATAGCCCTTTTAATTAATTCTGAAAGTAAATAGGTTCAAGCACCTGTTTTCAAATCATTCATAACTAAGGTCATCCAAAAACTTTTACAAAAACAACCAAAATATTTTAGATGCTCTGGCATGACTAATTAACCTAGATTCATCTCAAAGGACAACGGATAGCTCAAATGTTTGATCACTAATATCCATTAACGTTATCGGGCTTATAAGTAAAAATTCATATAATTACCTTATTATATTCCCCTTAGTTAATACAATCCACAATCTATATCCTAAGGGTAAGAAATGATTGTGACCCCTATTGAAATAACATATCACTTGGTTTTACATATGTCAGATTTCAATATTATGAATGAGTTTATGGTACACGTGATCCTCTAACCCATTTCATTCCTAACTATCTATAAGTTATAAGTTTGGAAAATTTGTTAATTTGTTTAGTCATATTAAAATTCCCATACCATGATTTGTTTTCCACCTTTTTTCATAGATTAAAGTCCCCTATGCGTGGAAATCGTATGGTTTGGAATACAAAGCGCTTGGGGAACTACGAACCAATCTTTGTGGTCAAACTCGACATATGCCATGTGCGCTTCACATGGTATGGTAGTATTGGTTTCTGTGAACGACAGTCTTGGTTTATGTGAATGGTTGGGATGCAACATAGAAATCCAATAGTTCGTTGCATTTGTATCCAAACCGTAAACCCCATTAAATGATTTTCCTTTGTCATTTACTGCCTATGTCCTCCCCTGAGTGATTCCAAGTGAATGCACACAAGACCGAACATCTTCCTGGTTATTCTATCTCCATGTATTGGTTATCATTTCATAGATGGATGACTGCTTGAATTTGGATTTAGCATGATTATGATCTTCATCTACGAATGACCAGCGAAGGGTTTTTACTCCACAGGGGATGATGGGGTGAGGAATGGACTTAAATCCCAACATTAGGACATCAAAATGCTCCAAAAATTGCTACTATGGGAAATATACTCTTTACGACTCAGAGGTAATTTAAGTTTCTTTGTATTTCTATTTTTAAGAACAAGTTTTCGTTTTTCCTTACCTTGGTTTCTATCATTTCCTCTTCGTAAAATCCCCCCTTATTTAAACAGTGGTTTGATATTGAGCATGTATTAGGGGAGGAACACGTCAGGATTTGAAGTGGTCCTTCTTACTAGGTTATCTGTCTTGCAGCCTTTTCAGCACACAACTCACCAATTTCTCTATGAGGTGATAATACTTTGTACCTATTCTTTCCTTTTTGTGTAATGTAAAAAACCTTCAAGTTTATTTTGTTTTCAATTCAAGCAAGCTTAAATTTATGTTTTTTATTCTCGTTAACCCCTCCTCAAATGGGAAAGATGAATACCCTGGAATTCGCACCTATAGTATGTATATTTTCCACTTATTTGGATTAATTTAAGATTGGGGGAACCTTTATAGTTCGACGACCGTTATTAATTGACTTACCTTTTATTTTCCTCTGTTTTTCTTCTCATTTTATAGGTAAAGTGAGCCTGTGTTCGTTTGGCTTGACTACATCCCTTCACCATGTCTATTTGTTCCACGACTAACAATGCTTTTCACTGCTACATATCAGTTCATCGTGATTACCTTCATGAAGAATGTTCACAAGAGTTTTTCAAACTAGGATTGTTCTCTATTTTATGCTTAATATTATGTTTGGTTATAGACTTGCCTACTTCCGATCTATGGAGGAGATTTCTTCTTAGAAGAAGGGCACTTGTAATATTTTTATAGTCATAGATGAAACCCTTAAATTCGTTTATGTAGGGTTGGTATAAAATATTCGTTGAGGATAATACTTTTATCCGATATACAATGTTACTCTTAGATTCTCATTTTGTAAGGTTATTATACTGTTGGTTAATGTAATGTTTTTTAAACTGTTACAAAACCCATTTTAGTGTAAGGTATGTAAGCCTGAGTTATTAAGTTACAAATCAATTGCATACTAAATTAATACATATTCAGTGGCATTGTTCTTTGTTCCACAATTTTTCCCATGTTCTATATTTATATAATAATGGCTCTGTAGGATGAATCCTAAGAATGTTACTTCAACTTGGTTATTAATTTACATCCTTTGTTGAGAATGATGAAGGTTCGACAATGTACATATGAATATGTTTGTTGAGCATTTAATTGCCTATGTTTTTAATGCATTATATGTCAAGGAATTGGTTTTGTTAATTGAGTAGGTATATCTGCGCCAACTCATGTGCACCATTCAGTTAGTCTTATCATTTGTTTGGAGTACATCTAGTTTATGTATCTCAAAGTATACTTGTTACAACCTTCTTTATTTTCCTATGCATATACTAGGAAAACCATTCCTCTTTGTATCCTAATTACCTTAATATACATATGGGGTTCAACTTTTGCATGTATTGTAACCTTTCAAATTTAGTTATCTACTTATAATCTAGTTTTTTCTTGATAACGACTGAAGTTCAAGCTTCATATAATCAATTTGTAGTATTAATTTCATCAGTGTTCCATTTGCATTTTCTCCCTTGTATATGTAATTTTTAATGAATTAGAAAGATATCAGGCATGACTCCTAGTTGACAGAACTCTTTTCCTTATATTGTTGGCAACGACTGTGGTAACCATAAGTATATTTATCTAGTTATGTTCTAGTTTGGCTCTTTTGGAAGAGCCTTTTCAATTAAAGTATGATCTATTTTGACTCATATATATGACACCTAATCGCATGGCTCTTTCTATTTATAAGGATAACGATAAATTACTCTTTTCCTACCTGATTAAGGAGAAACTGCAACAAATTTCCACTAAAAATATGTTTTGACTTCTAAGTGACCCATAGGCAGCCCTCGACTTAAGAAAAAATCACTCAACTAATCTCTTATTCCTCACCTATTACCTCTGGATATGGAATTTATTGTATTGCACCACTACATTTTGGGTCTAGCCGCCAGATTTACTTAAATACCTATATATGAACTTACTTTGCATACCTATTTTGGTTAACATGAACAACAATCTTGTTAATAAAATTAAACACTGCACAAATAGCAAATTTAACCGGAATCATTATAACCAATCCATTCAAAGGCCTATGACTCATTCACACATAATTATAGAACCTGTGCATAACAACCGATCATCCACATCTTGTTCACAGGAATATGTATATATCTATAGATATGTAGCTATATATATGTTTCTATAATTCAGTACTTAACATAGTTCTCAGCTATAAACAACTGGAAATAAAATCTCACATTAGATAGTAGGTATATAAAATAAACAGTAGCATAATTAACACACCAACCAGAATTTCTAACCGTAATCAACTGGAATAACTTGGGGTGAAATGTTTTCACCCTACCGTGAACCTTTTCCATAAATTTTCTCTTGAGTTGAGATATATCCTTCCCATAATCAACAACCTCTTGTGATTTTAGACAAGCCATTTTTATGACTTTCTTCCCTAACAGACTTTCCTTAGCGGCATCCCACTTTCTAGCGTATTCTAGCCCAATGGCAGAGGATTTTTTCCTATTTTTCAAAAAAGTATATTCCCTTTTTCGTTAAAGCCTATTGTTTTGTCCCACGACGCTTTATTCACCATTTCTTAATGTTTTTTCCACACTGAATGATTTCATATATTTTTTTCTCCCAATCATATTAAATCACATCAAACCACCCCTAGGGACTTTTAGGAGTGTTAGATTATGGTATGTTCTATGCTTATAACAGTTTACTTCTTTTTCTTATTATATTCCACATATTAGCAATCACATGTACATAAAGTAAAGTGCAGATAGAACATTAAACGATTGACAGAAAATAAGCCAAGACAAGCGACACAAGATGTGGTGGCTAGCCAGGGACAAACCCCAAAATGTGTGGGGAAACCCTTTGATCAAATATTCTTTTATCTTCAATAATTCAACAGAGAGAAATAGTACAATAAATTTGATTCATGTTAGCAGTAGCAAACCCTAGATCAGCAACATCAGCATTAGCGGCTTCATCATCAAACTAGGGCAAACGATATCTCAGAAACTGACCATCAGATCGACTTGATTCCACCACCAAACGTTGCAGCTTCCAGAGGAGGTTCAGATGAACCTACAGTGCAGTTCAGATGAGGAGATCTTCTAGTCCACGCAGGTCAAACTTTGCTTCTATAGTTGCAGCTTCAGTTTCGGCAGCTTTCAGCTTCAAACTAGGACAGTCGATATGTTGCAAACTGTCTGTCAAATTGACCTGATTCCACCACCAAAAGTTGCTGCTCCCAAAGGAGGTTTAGATGAACCTACAAAGAAGTTTAGATGAGGAGATATTTTAGTCCACGTAGGTCAAACTTTACTTTTGTAGTTGCAGCTTCAGTTTCGGCAACTTTTGGCTTCAAACTAGGGCAGTCGATATCTTGCAAACAGTCTGTCGGATTGACTTGATTCCACCACCAAAAGTTGTGACTTTCAGAGGAGGTTCAAATGAACCTACAACACAGTTCAGATGACGAGATATTCTAGTCCATGTAGGCCAATATTTACTTCTTCAGTTGCAGCTTCAGTTTCAGTAGCTTCTGATTCACATGTGTGAGGGAGAGACCCTTTTCTACACAGTAGAGAAGAGACTCTTCTCTGTGCAGTAGAGAGAGGGAGATGTGATGAGATGAGTGAGTCTAAATGAGGAAAAGTCCTCCTGTATTTATACACAACGTTGGAATTTGAATAGATGCGACTGTTGGGCTTCTGAGCCTCATGAGTTGTAGGTCAACTTGATAATAATTCCATAATCAAAATAAATTCATATCTCCATGAATACTTATCGAAATCAGATGATCTTTATATCAATCCTACACCTCTCGATGAGAGGAATCTAATAAAAATATTATCGGCCATGAATAAGATGACCCATATGAAGTTTTTCTCTAGTTGCCAATTTTAACACTCCCTCTCAACTAAGGAGAACTTCATCTGCAATCTGTCTATCGGTCGTTACTATTCATCCATAAAATGCACTGCCTTGTACAGCCTGTCGCTTGCCCTGCTCTGCTCTATTCTGCCTATTCTGCTTTGTCTTGTTCTGCCCTCTACTGATCTGCATTGTTCTGCTCTATTCTGCTATGCTCTTTCATTGTTCTGTTCTCCTTAGCTTTTGTCCGAGTTATGAAGAAGAAGAAATGATCGAGGATGTATCATACTAACTCAAAGTCAGTCTTAGAGTATGTACCACTGGTCCTAGACCAGTCTCAACCAACCCGAAGTCACAACTCCACTGGTCCCAGACCAGTATCATCCTCCACTGACTCAAAGTCAGTCTCAGAGTGCGTACCATTGGTCCTAGACCAATATCAACTGACTCGAAGTTAGCTTCATAGTAAGTACCACTCCTACCACTGGTCCCAGACTAGTATCGCAGTCTCAGAGAGTGTACCACTGGTCCCAGACCAGTCTCAACCGACTCGAAGTTAGTCATAGTATGTACCATTCTCACTGGTCCAAGACCAGTACTGCACTGACATGAAGTCAGTCTCAGAGTATGTACCACTAGTCCCAAACCAATCTCAACCGACCTAAAGTCGGTGTCATAGTATGGTACAACTCCTACCACTGGTCCTAGACCAGTATCATTGATCCCAGATCAATGGAGGTCATCCTAGCATAGGGAGTACAATAGATAAAACAATGCATCCATCCATACTACTATGGTCCCTAACTTCATTTCCCTGCTCATTGATAATATGAGAGGTACTTCCCATGAGTCGCAGATTGCATGGGTAGGATGCCTTGAAAAGAGAACTAATCAATCCTATCCTCACAGGAGAACACATCAATCCTACTATAATCAACATGGAGAACACATCAATCCAGGCCGCCATGGAGAACACATCAATCTAGGCCTCACAGGAGAACACATCAATCCTGCTACAATTGCCATGGAGAACACATCAGTCCATGCCTCTTAGGAGAACACATCAATCCTGCTACAATTGCCATGGAGAACACATCAATCCAGGCCTCACAGGAGAACTAATCATCTTGCTACACAGGAGAGCGAATCATCTTTTTCCACAAGAGAGCGAATCATCTTGTTCCACAAGAGAGCGAATCATCTTGTCCCACAAGAGAGTGAATCATCTTGTTTCAGTGCACACCACCAGGGGAGGGTGAGTCACCCTGTGGTCGTATGTTGCTCCAATAAGAACCACAAGCCCTTAGAGCTCCCAGATCTCAATGTACGCAACATGCAGGACCCTTGTACAAGGGTTTCTTGATGACTCCAAGTCGTTTGGGAAAATCACAGATTAGATCATTCCTCGGGGCTTTGACAAGGTGTATCAACTTGTACATCATCTTAATGTGATGGAGCCTCCTTGCTCATCGACTTACGATATCCCCAGATGATGTCTATTTTCTGGAACAATTGATGAATACGGGATTCCTCAATAATCGAATCCCACCTTTAGTTGTTACAAAGAATCACAGTGGTATCCAATGTAAATCCAAATAGCTCATTGGAGAGATTTCACAACCAAACTACCTCATAGGAGGCCATGCTAGCAGCAATATATTCTGCTTCGATGGTGCACAAATCCACTGACTTCTGCTTCCTGCTCATCTAGGATATCGAAGCAGAATCCAAAGAGAAACAACACTAAAAGTGCTCCAGTGATCCTCCACACTACCTGCCTAATCAGCATTCGAATAATCATACAATTTCATATTTCCAGTAGTGTATCTCAATCCATGAGAGATTGTGTCCTAAAGACATCTTAGAAGATTCTTAGCACCAATCTAGTGAGGCTCAACCAAATATGAGCTCACAATGCTAACTGCAAAACATATGTTCAGACGGAGGCTCACCAAGAACATCAACACGAATGAGTTTTTGAAACTCAAAGGAATTTCCCAAATCTGGTCTCACATCACTACTATATAATTTCTGAAAGTTAAGATCCTCGAGGTAGTCATAGGCTTGCAGTCCATCATACCAAATCTTTTCAGAATCTTCACCACATATTTTCCTTGACATAGGAAAATTTACCTTGGCTTCTGCCACACTTCAAGTCCTTGGTTCCTCATTTCAAATTCAGAAGCCAACTCCCTCTTACATTTGTGAATGAAAGGGTCTACACCTGTTAGAAAGAGGTCATCCACATACAGCGCCAGTATGAGAGGCTTGTCATTTTCAACCTTAAAGTAAAGGTTAGGATCAGCTTCACTCCTAGTGAATCCCAGCTTCATCATGTAGCTATCGATCCTCTCATACCATGCTCGGGGTGCTTGCTTCAGCCCATAGATAGCCTTCTTCAACCTTCATACATCAGATTTTTTATCATAAATCTCAAATACTTCGGATTGCTCGACATAGACCTCTTCTTTGATTGAACCGTGCAAGAACGCGGTCTTGACATCTATCTGATGTATGTTCCATCCTTGTGAAGCCACAAGTGCTATGATTGAGCGGATGGTTGTATATCTAGCAACAGGTGCAAATATCACATCATAGTCTATACCTTCCTTCTAGGAGAAACCACAAGAAACAAAACGAGCCTTATACTTTTCCGTACTTCCATCTGCCACATGCTTTATCTTGTAAAGCCATTTGGAAGTAACAACTGTCTTTTCCTAGGGTTTGGGAACTACTTCCCGGATGTCATTCTTCTTGATAGACTCATAATCTTCGGTCATAGCATCCTTCCATACTTGATGCTTGACGCATCTGAGAATGATGAAGGCTCATTTTGTATGATTGTGCTCATGATGGTCAGGTGTCGCTGATACCTGTTAGGTTTCTTACTTTAACGGAAGGTTCCTCGGGGTGCAGCATGTCCTTCAGCATCATCAAGTATCCCCCTAAGCCATGAAGGACTCTTCCTAGAAGAGGAAGGCTCAGGTGGATAAATAGGATCCATGGGTTCCTCCACGTCAGAGATTGTTACATCATCTACCCATAGAGACAGCTTCCACAATCGTACGGTTCTTCCTTTCTGCCACACCATTCTATTTAGGAGTATATGGTGTAGTAGTCTCCCTCTTAATGCCAACCTCAGGTATGCCTGAGTGAACCAACTATAATATATCGGAGGTCTTGCTTTGACTTGAGGGGAATGGTCCCCTTTTGAGCTTTTCTTCGGCACATCCCAGACATACACCTTCTTTCTCTACTTGGAATTCAGGCATCCCTATTACCATCTGTCTTACATCGGGTAGAGCTTTGTAATGAAGGTCGGAAAACCTCCGATGCCAAAGTTCGGACTGAAGAGATGTGTCATAAGACATGACACCTAGCGGACTTCCACCGACTTGATATAAAGAATCAACTAGAAACCCAAGAGTGAAAGCATCTTTAACATTATTTTTCCATATACGTACCTTGCCATCGCTGAAGGTTACCTTGTAGCCTTTGTCTTCCATTGCTGAGATGGACACCACATTCTTTCGGAGGTTAGGTGCATTTAATACATCTTGGAATTTCTATCCTTCTTGAATGGTTGTCCTCTATCATGATTTCCAGCATTCCTTTTACCTTTGCTATTGAATTTTCCATCCCTTCGATTACCATGAGATGGATTTTGATCATCGTCACGGTGAGAGTCCTTTCTATCAGGGAATTCCCTTGCATAGTGACCTGCTTTATTGCAAATGTAACATCATCCTTTTCTTCCACACTTAGGTCCAACCTTTCCTTTTGATTTAGTCTCAGTATTATTTCTTTTCTTAGCATGAGAAGAAAAAACAGTAGGAGGACCTTTAGGCAAGGGCATTTGTTCCTCTTCTACCCTTGTTTATTCTTGAATGCATCTAGCCATTAATTCCTCAAAACCAAGAATTAGATTATTGTTTAGAAGAGTAGTCTTGAACACGTACCATTCAAATGGTAATCCTCCAAGAGTTGTGAGTGCCATTTCTCTGTTAGCAATAGTCTCCCCGATAGATAGGAGATTGTTCTTGATCTCGGTGATTCTTAAGAAGTATGTTTGCATACTCTCATATTTACCCTTCTTGATTTCCCTCAGCTTATTTCTAAGAAACAAAACTTGATTTGCATCATTAACTTTAAATAAACTCACCAGTCTATCGTAGATTTCCTTGGAGGTGACCAGGTTAGAGATGTAGGCCACCAAGTGCTTGCCGATAGAGTCCCAGATGATCTTTTTTGTTTTGACTTCTCCGTTTTTCCATTTGTTCCAGGTAGCAGTGCATGCATTTGATGGAAGCTCAACAATATTGCCTCTTACATGGTCCAACACTCCTTGATCTTCAAGGGTTAGATCGATAGACATCTTCTATCCGTGATAGTCAGCCTTCTCACGAATCTTGTCTTCGACAGGAAAGAGTGTTGAGGACCCCATAGTTCTTTTAGGATAGCCTTGCCAATCTTCTCTTCGGTGATTGCTCTTGCTCTTTCTCGGGCTTTTTCTTCACCTCAGCTCCGATACCATGTTATATTATGCTATGTTCTATGCTTATAATAGTTTACTTATTTTTCTTATTATATTCCACAGATTAGCAATCACATGTACATAAAGTAAAGTGCAGATAGAACATTAAATGATCGATAGAAAACAAGCCAAGACAAGAGACACAAGATGTGGCGGCTAGCTAGGGACAAACACCACAATGTGTGGGGAAACACTTTGATCAAATCTTCTTTTATCTTCAATAATTCAGTAGAGAGAAATAGTACAATAAATCTAATTCATATCAGTAGTAGCAAACCCTAGATCAGCAGCATCAGCATTAGCGGCTTCATCATCAAAATAGGGCAGACGATATCTCACAAATCGACCGTCGGATCGGCTTGATTCCACCACCAAAAGTTGCAGCTTCTAGAGGAGGTTAAGATAAACCTACAACGTAGTTCATATGAGGAGATCTTCTAGTCCCCGTAGGTCAAACTTTACTTCTATAGTTGCACCGTCAATTTCGGCAGCTTCCGGCTTCAAACTAGGGCAGTCGATATCTTGCAAACTGTCCATCGGATTGACTTGATTCCACCACCAAAAGTTGCGGCTTCCAGAGGAGGCTTAGATGAACCTATAGAATAGTTGAGATGAGGAGATATTTTATTCCACGCAGGTCAAACTTTAATTCTGCAGTTGCAACTTCAGTTTTGGCAGCTTCCGGCTTCAAACTAGGGTAGTCGATATCTTGCAAACCGTCTGTCGGATTGACTTGATTCCACCACCAAAAGTTGCGGCTTTCAAAGGAGGTTCAAATGAACCTACAACATAATTCAAACCAGGAGATATTCTAGTCCACGCAGGCCAATCCTTACTTTTGCAGTTGCAGCTTTAGTTTCCGTAGATTTCGGCTTCACATGTGTGAGGGAGAGACCCTTTTCTGCGCAGTAGAGAAGAGACTCTTTTCTGCGCAGTAGAGAGAGAGAGAGAGAGATGTGATGAGATGAGTGAGTCCAAATGAGGAAAATTCCTCCTGTATTTATACACAATGTTGGCATTTGAATAGATGCGACTGTTGGGCTTCTGAGCCTACATGAGTTGTAGGTCGGCTTGATAATAATTCCATAATGAAAATAAATTCATATCTCCATGAATACTTATCGGAATCGGATGATCTTTATATCAAGCCTACACCTCTCAACGAGAGGAATCTAATAAAAATATTTTTAGCCATGAATAATATGACCCATATGAAGTTTTTCTCTAGTTTCCAATTTTAACAAGGAGTAATTAAGGGAATTTTATCCTTTTCTTATTCATCCACCTTAGTTTCTGTATTTCATTAACTCAAGTTCTTTCCCAAGTAATTATCTAGTTTATCTTTATTATTCAATTTTATTTAATACATCACCATGTTGTATTTCAAATTAAGTTCATTATGGATTCTTAGCCATTACACTAGAATAGTTCATTCTAAATAAAGAATATTTACAGTAACACAGAGGGGTATTACAACTTCCAATTTTAATAAAAATAACACCGCCCTTGGTATTTATTTCTCAGTTGCCTCACTTATGAAAAATGATGGGTAGGCTTCTTTCATAATATCCTCTCATTCCCAAGTAGCCTCCTTAGGTGTAAAGTGCCTCCACTGCACTTTAACCCGAGCGACGACTTGATTCCAGAGCATGGTCTCTCTCCGATCCAAGATATAGAGTAGCTCTGGTAAAAAGTCTCCTTTGAGTTCCACCTGTATCAAGTTCCAATAAATTACATGAGAGTTATCATGGATATATTTTTTTAATAAGGATACATGAAAAACATTATGAACTTTAATATGACTCGGAAGAGCCAACTGATTCCACTGGACCAACTTTGTCTAAAATTTCAAAAGGCCTGTAGAATCGTAGTGCCAACTTGGCACAACTCCTTGTTCTGAGATTACTTTTTTATGTTTTAATTGTAGGTACACATGGTCTCCAATGCTAAATTCTTTATGAGTCCTCTTCTTGTCTACATAACTTTTTTTCCTCTCTTGTGTTATTTTGATATTCTATCTAATCTTTCGCACTATCTGTTCCATTTCTTACAAAGCTTCAGGTCCCAATATTAATTTATCTTCTGGTTGACCCCAACTGAGTGGCATATGAGACATCATTCCATATAAAGATATAAAATGACTCATTTTGATGGAATCTTAGTAGTTATTGTTTTAGGAAAATTCTGCTAAGTGTAGAAAATCATGCCTAGTAGGCCTATGCATGACATACATGCGTAGCATATCTTCTAGGATCTGATTTTTCCTTTCTGTCTGTCCATCTATTTGAGGATGATATATAGTGCTGAATTTTAATTGAGTCTCCATGCTCCCAAACATATCTTTCCAAAAATTGGAGGTAAATTTAGCATCTCTGCCCGACACTATCATTTTTGGTATACCATTCAGAAGAAAAATTTCCTTCATGAAAATGTTGGCAACCTGAGTGGTTCCAAAAGTAGACTGCACTAGTATAAAATGTGCTGCTTTAGTCAAAGTGTCTACCACCACCATGATGGAATCATGTTGGTACTTTGTTCTTGGTAACCCTATATAAAATCCATTGAAATTACCTCCCACTTCCATTCAGGAATGGGTAATGGATTTATTAATCCTGTAGGATGTTGGTGCTCCATTTTTACTTGTTGACACTCTAAGTATTTTGCTAAATATTCTTCCACATCACTCTTCATACCCAACCAAAACAGGTTTTTCCTTAATTTTGTTACCATCTTCTGGTATCCTAGGTGACCAACATATGGTTTCTTGTTGTATTCTTCCAATATCATTTGTTTTAACATGACTGCATCAGGAATGTACTATATGTTTCGGTAGGTTAGTGATTTTTCAGAATTTTCAGCATATCCCAAAACTTCTTTTTGATTTATTTTCTACTACATTTCCTGATATTGAGGGTCTTGTTGCAGTGCCTATTTCATATGTTCCCCAAAATATGTATTAGTGATGCTCACAAAATTTCCTACCAAAGCATGAGCATGTCTACTTAGAGCATCTACAATTTTGTTCTCTTTTCCTTTTATGTGTTTTATATCAAATTCAAACTCACTAAGGAAGGCTAACCACCTTGCTTGTCTAGCATTTAAGTAAGGTTGGCTAAATAAATATTTCAAACTAATGTGATTTGTCACCAAAATGAATTTCTTCCCCTATAAATACTGCCTCCATATTTTTAGAGTGTGTACACTACTGCCAATTCTATTCATGTTTTTTCGTCTTTCTAGATTCATAGGCTATTACTGCATTTTCCTGCATCAACAAACCCCTAAGTCCTTCTAAACAAGAATCAATACAAATGGTGAATTCCTTATTTGGATCTGAAATTTTTAGTATAGGGGTTGTTCTTAACAATGATTTTTATTTGTTAAATCTTTCTTGACAATTGGTTGTCCATTTGAATTTTATTTCCTTTTTCCGCAAGGAGGTAATGGGGTAAGCTAATTTGGAAAATTCTTCTACAAATATTTGATAATATTTAACAATCCCCATGAATGAGTGAACTGCTAACACATCTTTAGGTGTGTGCCAATTCATAATAGTCTTAAACTTTTCACGGTCAACAAAAATCATTATTTGGAAATAATGTGCCCTAAATACTGAATTATGCTTTTTGTAAAACTCACATTTGCTGAGTTTTGAATAAATCTTATGTTCTCTTAAAGTCTGTAATACCTATCTAAGATTTTCTTGGTGTTCTTCTTCATCTTTAGAGTTCACTAGGATGTCATCTATGAATACTAACACAATTCTATCAAGATATTTGTGAAGTACGCTATTCATTAGACACATGAAGGTTGTTGGTGCGTTAGTGAGACCAAAAGGTAACACTACGAACTCATAATGTCCATATCGAGTTCTAAAAGATGTCTTGTGAATATATTCATCTTTTATCCACAGCTGATGATAACCAGTCCTTAAATAAATTTTTGAAAAGACAATTTCTCCCCTTACTTGATCAAACAAGTCATCAATTTGGGGTAGTGGATATTTAATATTTATAGTTAACTTACTTAGGTGCCGATAGTCGATTCACATTCTAAATGTGCCATATTTTTTCCTGACAAATATTATAGGCCACCCTCATGGTGATACACTAGGTCTAATATAACCCTTAGGTAGCAGCTCCTGTAGCTACATTTTGAGCTCTAGTAACTCTGTTATACTCATTTTATAAGGGGCTCTAGAAACAAGGTTAGCACCTCGTACTAAATCGATAGAGAAATCTATATCTCTGTGAGTGGGTAACTTAGGAATTTCCTCTGGAAAAACATCTTGAAACTCTCTTATAATTGGTAAATTCCCTAACCTTTCTTTTTCTGTTAGTTGTCCATCCATTTCCACATGCACCAGGTATACTTGGCATCCTTTTCTTGCATTTCTTTTTAACTGTAAAGCTAAGATTTTCCTGACTAATACTAGTTTTGGTTTTCCTCTTATCAATTTGGGTTGCCCATTTTGGTCTACACAACTTATTGTTTTCTCCAAACATTTTATGACAACTCTCTATTTTTCTAGCCAATTCATGCCAATTAATATATCATACAATCCTAATGGAAGAATGTTTAAATCACTTATGTGGAGTAACCATTCAATTCCACATGAAACTGTCTTATTTGATGAATTACCTTTTGTTTGGTATCGGTTGCTAACTATACCATCCATGCATTCTCAAATTTTTTTAATTGCAATTTATATTTTTCCACAATTTGGGGGCTAATATAACTTAAACTAGCCCTAGGATCAATTAAAACAGAAACAAATTTGTTTAGGATAGTACCTTCATTCTCAATCATAGTAGATTGATGCTTAACTTGCCATCCTCTAAAGTTGCACTAATTCTATTAACATTTCTAGCCACATCATTTACAGTGGTTGCTTCATGGCATTCTTAAATATTTTGAATTGATCACAGATTATGCAGACAATCCCTTAACATATGTGGTTCACCACAACCCAGCACTTCAACATTTCTCTTTCATTGCCCCTTATACTCTTTTTGTTGTTCAATTCCATGGGGATTGACCCCGTGTGAGGCTAAACCGGCAAATTTACACTTCCCTTGTTGAAATTCTTCCTTTGATGCTCCTTTCAAAAGTTTGTAAGATCAAGAGATTTATGTCTTTTTATGGTCATGGACGCTTTGTTTTTATCCTTATTTTTCCATGATTTCGACCTTAATTTCTATTTTTGAACTGCTGGTAACATAATCTAGCTTTCCTTACTACTTCATCCATAGACTTAGGATTGTCGAACTCAATCCTCTCTTTGTAGGGTGCTAGTAAACAATTCATAAATTTCTGTACGTTTTCTTTCTCCTCTTTAGTATAGGGCACATATTGTAATAAGTCTGTAGATTTTATTGCAAACTCATCCATATTAAGCTGAACTAACCTTAACTCATGTAACTCCTTAGCACGATCACCATAATAGCATTCACTCAAATACCAAGATTTAAACTGCTTATGAAATTACTCCCAAGAAATTGTCTTCTCTTCCAACAAATGTACACTTTTAGCCTCTTCCCACCAAAGAGTTACTTTTCCCTATAACTGGTAAATAGCTAGTCAGCCCTTCAAATTTATTTCATCCTCATATACATAGAAGTATTTCATCATGTTAAAAAGGCACACTTCCACATCTTCTTCCTTTTTCCCACCAAAGTAGGGGGTTTGATTTTCCGAAATTCTCCCTGCAACTCCATTTTCTTCTTTTTCTTATATGATTTTGAATATGTTTTATTTGATTCTCAAACACTTTCAGACCTTTCCAACTTTGTCTCTACATCTTTCCATTTCAGCGCTTCTGGTTTTACACTTTTATGATTGGATTTTTCCATGAATTTCGTTATCATACGTTCCTACTCCTCACTAGCCCTCATTAGCTCTTCATTGTTGTTTCTGAGATGAGTTAGTTCTTGTTTTAGATTTCTTTTAACTTCCATAAAATGGGAGTTTTGTGTAGTGGTACCTCCTCCTTATTCAACATATAAATATTCCTCGCCTATTATTGTTGAAGGAGATTCCTCTCCCATCCTATAACGACTTTCTTCACTTATGTACCTTATAATACAATACAATATGCTATCAATATTTTTGTAATTATATTTCAATACAATTTTTTATTTTCTTTTTTGGTTGTGATGGTCCATTGTAGGACCAATGCTAAACTAGACGCTCTAGTACCACCTGTCACATACCTCGTTAACACTGTAATTTTTTTTTTTTTAAGAAATTACAAAGGGATCGTGATCGTGTCCTCACAACAAGTGTAATTTTCGGACATACTTTCATTTGGTATTCACCTACCTTATCCAGGACCTTATATAGATAACTCTTATGTTTGATCACTAAATTTTGTTAATGTTATGGGGCTTATAAGTAAAAATTCCTATAGTTACCTTATTATATTACCCTTAGTTAATACAATCCTCAATCTATATCCTAAGGGTAAGAAATGATTGTGATCCCTATTGAAATAAAATATCATTTAGTTTTACATAGGTCAAATTCAAAATTATGAATGGGTTTATGGCACGTGTGATCCTATAACCCATTTCATTCATAACCATCTATATGTTATAAGTTTGGAAAATGTGTTAATTCGTTTAGTCATATTAAAATTCCCATACAATGATTTGTTTTCCACCATTGTTCATAGATTAAAGTCCCCTATGCATGGAAATCATATGGTTTGGAATACAAAACTCTTAGGGAACTATGAACCAATCTTTGTGGTCCAACTCAACATATGTCATGTGTGCTTCACATGGTCTCGTAGTATTGGTTTCTGTGAATGATAACCTTGGTTTATGTGAATGGTTGGGATGCAACATAGTGATCCAATGGTTCATTGCATTTGTATCCAAACCCTAAACCCCATTGAACAATTTTTATTTGTCATTTGTTGGCTATTTCCTCCCTTGTGAATAGACACAAGTGAATGCTGGAATGAATGCTCACAAGCACAAACAACTGCCTGGTTATTCCTATCTCCATGTCCTGGTTATCGTTTCACAAATGGATGACTTCTTGAATTTGGCTTTAGCATGATTATGAGATTCATCAATGAATGTCCAGTGAAGGGTTTGTACTCCATAGGGGATGATGGAGTGAGGTGTGAAATGAAATCCCAAAATTCAAGCATCCAAATGCTCGACGACTGCCTAGTCTGGGGAATAGTATATTTATGCCTTAGAGGTAATGTAAGTTTCTTTGTATCTCTATTTTTAAGAACATGTTTTTCTTTTTCCTTACCGTAGTTTCTATCATTTCCTCTTCATAAAATTCCCCCTTATTTAAACTGTGGTTTGATATTGAGAATATCATATGGGAGGAGTGTGTCAGGAGTTGAGGTGGTCCTGCTTACCAGGTTCTCCGTCTCGTAGAATTTTTAGCATGAAACTCACCAATTTCTCTATGAAGTGATAATAATTTGTACCTATCCTTTCCTTTTTGCGTAAGATATAAAAAACCTTTATTTTTTTTGTTTTTGTTTTTGTCTTATTTTTTTTTGTTTTTGTTTTTGTATTTTTTTTGTTTTTTTGTTTTTTTTTTTTTTTGTTTTTTTTTTTTTTTGTGTTTTGTTTTTTGTTTTTTGTTTTTTTGTTTTTTGTTTTTTGTTTTTTGTTTTTTGTTTTTTGTTTTTTGTTTTTTGTTTTGTTTTCTTTGTTTGTTTGTTTGATTGATTTTATTTTTTTTTGTTTTTTTAGTGGAAGCAAGCTTAAATTGATGTTTGGTCTTCTTGTTTTCCCCACTTAAGTTGGGAAAGGCGAATATCCCGACATTCACACCAGGTAGATTTTCCACTTATTTGATTTGGATTAAGATTAGTGGAACTTTTATAGTTCGACCACTCTTATTAATTGACTTACCTTTTATTTTCATTTGTTTTTCTTCTTCTTTTATAGGTAGAGTGAGCCTGTGCTTGTTTGGCTTGAATACATCCTTTCATCATGGCTAAGTGTTCCACGACTAATGGTGCTTTACACTACTACAAGTTGGTTCATCGTGCCTACATTAATGAAGAATTTTCATGAGAGTTTTTCAAATTGGGACTTTTCTCTGTTATGTACTTAATCTTATGTCTGGTTATGGACTTTCCTACTACCTATCTATGGAGAAGA
Source organism: Pinus tabuliformis (assembly GCA_031772625.1). NCBI lineage: Eukaryota > Viridiplantae > Streptophyta > Pinopsida > Pinales > Pinaceae > Pinus > Pinus tabuliformis. The sequence goes on from CM062818.1 coordinate 301,641,143, forward strand.
TTTCTTCTTAGAAGAAGGGAACTTGTAATATTTTTATAGTCATAGATAAAACCCTTAAATGCTTGTATCTGGGTTTGGTATAAAATATTCATTGAGGATAATATTTTTATCTAATATACGTTGTTACTCCTAGCTTCTTGTTTTGTAAGGTCATTAAAATATTGGTTAATGTGATGTTTTTGAAACTGTTACAAAACCCATTTCGGTGTAAGGTCTGTAAGCCGGAGTGGTTTAGTTACAAATCAGTTGCATATTAAATTAATTTTTATGTTCCATAATTCTTCCCATGTTCTATATTTATATAATAATGGCTCTGTTGGATGAATGCTAAGAACGTTACTTAAGCTTTGTTATTAATTTACATCCTCTGTTGAGAATGATGAAGCTTCTCTAATGTACATATGAATAAGTTTGTTGAGCATTTAATTTCCTATGTTTTTAATTCTTTAGATGTCAAGGAATTGGTTTTATCAACAAAGTAGCTATATTTGCACCAACGCATGTGCACCATTCAGTTAGACTTATCATCTATCTAGAGTACGTCTAGTTTATGTATCTCAAAGTATAGTTTTTACAAACTTCTTTGTTTTCCTAGACATATACTGGGAAAAAAGCTCCTCTTTTTATCCTAATTACCTTAATATACATATGGGGTTCAACTATTGCATGTATTGTAACCTTTCAGATTTAATTCTCTGCTTCTAATCTAGTTTTTGCTTGATAATGACTAAAGTTCAACTTTCAGATATTAAATTTATAGTATTAATTTCATCAGTCTTCCATTAGAATTTTCTCCCTTATATATGTAATTTCTAAGTAATTAGGAAGCTATCAGACATGACTCCTAGTTAGCGGAACTCCTTTCCTTGTATTGTTTTCAACGCCCGTGGTAACCGTAGCTATATTTATCTAGTTATGTTCTAGTTTTGTTCATTTGGAAGAGGCTTCTCAATTCAAATGTGATTTTTTTTGGCTCATATATACTGGACCTAATTGCATGGCTATTTCTATCTATAAGGATAATGATGAGTTCCTCTTTTCCTACTTGATTAAGGAGAATCTACAATGAATGTCCACTAAAAATATGTTTTGACTTGAAAGTGACCCATAGGTGGCCCTCAACTTAAGAAAAACTCACTCACCTAATCTCTTATTCCGCACCTACTACCTCAGGATATGGCATTTACTGTATAGAACCACTACATTTTGGATATAGTTGTCGGCTTTATCAGTATACATATATACGAACTTAATCTGCATACTTATTTCGGTTTACATGAACAACACCCTTATTAATAAAATTAAACACTGCACAAATAACAAATTTAATTGGAACCATTATAACCAATCCATTGTAAAACCTGTGAGTCATTCACACAATAATTATAGAACCTATGCATAAGAATCAGTCATCCACATCCCATTCACAGGAATACATATATAATTGTATATACATATCTATAATTCAGTACTTAACAAAGTTTTCAACTATAAACAACCAAAAATAAAATCTCATGTTAGATAATAAGTAGATAAAACAAACAATAGTATAATTAAGACATCAACCAGAAGTTCTAACCGTACTTAATTGGAATAACTTGGGATGAACAATTTTCCACCCAACCATGAACCTTTTCCATAGATCCACCCCTAAGTTGAGTTCTCCTTCCCCAGAATCAACAACCGCTTGTGCTTTTAGACAACGCATTTTTATGCCTTGCTTCCCTAGCAAAATTTCCTTAGCAACGTCTTGCTTATTAGTGTCTTCCAACCCAATGGCCTAGGTTTTCTTTTCCTATCTTCGAAAAGTATCTTCCCTTTTTAATCAAAGCCATCCTTTTTCTCCCACAACGCTTTGTTCACCCTTTCTAAATGTTTTTTCCACACTAAGTGATTTAATCGATTTTTTTCTCCCAAACATATTAAATCAAATCAAACCACCCCTAGGGACTTTTTAGGAGTAATTAAGGGAAGTTTATCTTATTCTTATCCATCCACCTTAGTTTCTAGATTTGGGTAAGGATCTCATTAACTCAATTTCTTTCCAAAATAATTATCTAGTTTATCTTTATTATTCAATTTTATTTAATACATCACCATGTTGTATTTCAAATTAAGTTCACTATGGCTTCCTAGCCATCACACTAGAATAGTTGATTCCAAATAAAGAATATTTACATGAACACAGAGGGATATTACATCTTCCCCCTCTAAAAGAAAATAACACCTTCCTCGGTGTTTATTTCTCAGCTGCCTCATTTATGAATAATGCTAGGAAGGCTTCTTTAATAATATCTTATTATTCCCAAGTAGCTTCCTCAGGTGTAAAATTCCTCCACTGCACTTTAACTTGAGTGACGATTTGATTCTAGAGCATGGTCTCTTTACGATCCAGGATACAGAGTGGCTCTAGAAGAAAGTGTCCTCTGGGTTCCACCTGTATCAAGTTCCAATCAATTACATGAGAGTTATCATGGATATATTTTTTTAATAAGGATACATGAAAAATATTCTAAACTTTGATATGACTGGGTAGAGCCAACTAATATGCCACTAGACCAACTTTGTCTAAAATTTCAAAAGGCCCGCAGAATCGTGGTGCCAACTTGCCACAACTCCCAGTTCTGAGAGTACTTTTTCTAGGTTTTATTCATAAGTACAAATCTCCAACAATAAATTCTTTATGAGTCCTCTTCCTATCTACATAATTTTTTTTCTTGTCTTGTGTTGTTTTAATATTCGATGTAATCTTTCACACTATCTGTTCCATTTCTTGCAAAGCTTCAGGTCCCAATATTAATTTATCTTCTGGTTGACCCTAGCCGAGTGGCATATGACTCTTCCTACCATATAAAGATTCAAAAGGACTCATTTTTATGGAATATTGGTAGTTATTGTTGTAGAAAAATTCTACTAAGTGTAGAAAATTCTCCAACTTAATAGGCCTATCCATGACATACATGCGTAGCATATCTTCTAGAATATGGTTTTTCTTTTCTGTCTGTCCATCCATTTGAGGATGATAGGCAATGTTGAAGTTTAATTGAGTCCCCATGACCTGAAATAGAGCTTTCCAAAAATTTGAGTTAGGTTTAGCATCTCTGTCTAACACTATCATTTTTGGTATACCATGTAGATGAATAATTTCCCTCATGAAAATGTTGGCAATCTGAGCAGTTCCAAAAGTAGACTGCATTGGTATAAAATGTGTTTCTTTAGTCATAGTGTCTACCACCACCATGATGGAATCATGTTGGTACTTTTTTATTGGTAACCCTGTAATAAAATCCATTGAAATTACCTCCTGCTTCCATTTAGGAATGGGTAATGGATTTAGTAATCCTGTAGGATGTTGGTGCTCCACTTTTACTTGTTGACACTCTAAGAATTTTACTAAATATTCTACCACATCACTCTTCATACCTAGCCAAAACAAGTTTTTCATTAATGTTGTTATCATCTTCTGGTATCCTGGGTGACCAACATATGGTTTCTTGTGGTATTCATCCAGTATCATTTGTTTTAACATGACCACATTAGGAATGTACAATCTATTTCGGTAGGTTAGTAAAATTTCAGAATTTTTATCATATCCTGAAACTTCTTTTTGTTGTATTTTCTACTGCATTTCCTGAAATTGAGGACATTGTTGTAGTGCTTGTTTATTTTGTTCCCCAAAATTTGTACTAGTGCTACTCATAGAACTTCGTACCAAAGCATGAGCATGTCTACTTAGAGCATCTACGATTTTGTTCTCTTTTAATTTTATGTGTTTTATATCAAATTCAAATTCACTAAGGAATGTTAACCACCTTGCTTGTCTATCATTTAAGTTAGGTTGGCTAAAGAAATATTTCAAAATGATGTGATATTTCACCAAAATTAAGTTCTTCCCCAATAGATAGTGCCTCCATAATTTTAGGGTGTGTACCAGTGATGCCAATTCTAGATTATATATAGAATAGTTTTGTTCATGATTTTTCATCTTTCTGGATTCATAGGCTATTACTACATTTTCCTGCATCAACACACCCCCAAGTCCTTCCAAACAAGCATATGTACAAATGGTAAATTCATTATTTGGATCTAAAATTTTTAGTATAGGGGTTGTTGTTAACAATTTTTTTAATTTGTCAAAGATTTATTGACATTTAGTTGTCCATTCAAAGTTTATTCCCTTTTTCTGCAAGGAGGTAATGGGGTAAGCTAATTTTGAAAACCCTTCTACAAATATTTGATAATATTTGGAAATCCCCATTAATGAGAGAACTGCTGACATATATTTAGGTGTGGGCCAATTCATAATATCCTAAACCTTTGCAGGGTCCACAACTAATCCTTCTTTGGAAATAATGTGCCCTAAATACTAAATTTTTCTTTTGTAAAACTCACATTTTCTTAGTTTTTCATAAATCTAATGTTCTCTTAAAGTCTATAATACCAATCTGAGATGTTCTTGGTGCTCTTATTCATCTTTAGAGTACATTTGGATGTCATCTATGAATACTAACACAAATATTTCAAGATATTTGTGAAGTACCCTATTCATTAGACACTTGAAGGTTGTTGGTGTGTTAGTGAGACAAAAGGGTAACACTACGAACTCATAATGTCCATATCGAGTTCTAAAAGTTGTCTTGTGAATATGTTCATCTTTTATCCACAACTGATGATAACCAATACTTAAATCAATTTTTGGAAAGATAGTTGCTCCCCTTATAGTTAACTTGTTTAGGTGTTGATAGTTGATGCACATTCTAAGTGTGCTATATTTTTTCTTGACAAATAGTACATCCCCCCCATGGTGATACATTAGGTATGATATAACACTTATCTAGAAACACCTCTAGTTGCATTTATAGATCTAGTAACTCTAGTATATTCATTCTATAAGGGGCTCTAGAAACAGGGTTAGAACCTGGTACTAAATTGATCTAGAAATATATATCTCTACGAGTGGGTATCTTGGGAATTTCCTCTAGAAAAACTTCTTGAAACTCTCTTATAACCGGTAAAGTCCATAACCTTTCTTTTTCTATTAGTTGTCCATCCATTTCCACATGAACCAGGTATACTTGGCATCCTTTTCTTGCATTTCTTTTTAACTGTAAAGCTAAGATTTTCCCAACTAATATTAGTTTTGGTTTTCCTCTTATCAATTTGGGCTGCCCATTTTGGTCTACACAACTTATTGTTTTCTCCAAACAGTTTATGAAAACTCTCTATTTTTATAGCCAATTCACGCCAATTTATATATCATATGATCCTAATGGAAGAATGTTTAAATTCACTTATGTGGAGTAACCATTCAATTCCACATGACACTATCTTATTTAATGAGTTGCCTTTTTTTTGGTACCAATTTCTAACTATACCAACCATGCATTCTGGATTTTTTCTAATTTCAATTTACATTTTCAAAAATTTGGCAGCTAATATAACTTAAAATAGCTCCACGATCAATTCAAACAAAAACATAATTGTTTAGGATAGTAAATTCAATATCAACCATAGTAGATTGATGATCAACATTCCTATCCTCTAATGCTGCACTGATTCTAGGAATATTTCTAGCCACATCATTTACAGTGCTTGCTTCATGGACTGCTTGAATATTTTGAATTGATCATGGATTATGCAAACAGTCCCTTAACAGATGTGGTTCACCACATCCCCAACACTTCAACGGTTCTCTTTCCTTGCACCCTATACTCTTTTTGTTGCTCAATTCCATGGGCCTTGACCCCGTGTGAGATTGAGCCAACAAATTTACACTTCCCTTGTTAAACTTCTTACTTTGATGCTCCTTTCCAAAGTTTTTAAGATAGGGTTATTTCTGTCTTTTTATGTTCATGGAATATTTGTCTTTATCCTTATTTTTTCATGATTTTGAACCTTCCATTAGGGGAATTTTGAGGTATAAAATGGGCCTCCTAAATAAATTAAAAAATAATAGTGGAAATAATAAAATAATATTAGATTACATCATCAAATTTTAGAGAAAAAATAAAAAACTACTTTTTCAACTTATCTCCCTGTGGGTTTATTTAAATTTCGAGCAGGAACACTTGTTGGATGAAAATTTTGATTCCTCATCTAAAGAGTACCCATGTTTCATACTTTCGATGGACCCTGCTACATGAAAAACATGATTGCAATCACGCTTTTTCATGTATTTCTGATTTTTCATGTAGAAGGGTCTATGAAAAGTATGCAACATGGGTACTCATAGAACGAGGAATTAAATTTTTCATCCAACGATTACTCCCCATCGAAATTTGAATAAAACCTTAGGGAGATAAGTTGAAATCATTTTATGTGTAGAAGGTTCTATCAAAAGTATGCAACATGGGTACTCATTGGATGAGGAATTAAATTTTGCATGCAACGAGTACTCCCAGTGAAAATTTGAATAAAACCTTAGGGAGATAAGTTGAAAATACAAGTTGAAAAAGTAGTTTTATTATTTTCTAATATTTTTACTCTATACCACAAAAATGGTGAATCATCCACCATGGTTGACATCATCATCTTGAATCCTATTGGTTCTTATAAAGTTTATTTTTCGTTGAACATTTTTCTTAGGAGGCCCATTTTAGACCTCAAAATTCCCCTAATGATTTCTATTTTTGAACTGTTAGTAACATAATCAAGATTTCCTTTCTCCTTCATCCATGGACATAGGATTGTCAAACTCAATCCTCTCTTTGTAAGGTGCTAGTAAATAGTTTAGAAATCTCTGTACGTTTGCTTTCTCCTCTTTAATATAGGGAACATACCATAATAAGTTTGTAAATATTATTACAAACTCATCAATAGTAAGCCGCCCTAACCTTAACTCATGGAATTCCTTAGCACATTCATCATAATATCATTCACTCAGATACTGATATTTAAACTGCTTCTGAAATTCCTCCCAAGAAACTATTTTTTCTTCCAACAAATGTACACTTTTAGTCTTTTCCCACCAAAGAATAGCTTTGCCCTATAATTGGTAAATATCCAGCTGAGCCTTCAAATTAATTTCGTACTTATATACCTAGAAGTATTTGATCATGTTAAGAAGCCACACTTCCACATCTTCCTCCTTTTCCCCATCAAAACTAGGGGGTTTGAGTTTCCGAAATTCACCCTACAACTCCATTTTCCTCTTTTTCTTATGCGAATTTGAATATGTTTTATCTAATTCTCCAGAACTTTAAGCCTTTTCCAACTCTGTCTCTACCTCTTTCCATTGAAGCCCTTTTGGTTCTACACTTTTATGATGACATCTACTCATGTTCTGCATATAATAGAGTTCCTATAGTTGATTTCTCTCTTTATAAGGATCCATTAGTCCACTTATGTTATGGTCCCTTATGCAATATTTTTATTTTTAATCAAAGAAATGATTTTATATTATCACACCACTAAGGTTTGTTTAGAGGAGCCCTTGCATTAATTTTCTAAGTCTAGGTTATAATGTTTATGTTTAGGAAAATGGCTTTAACCATAGCTGTGTTGGATAGCAATATATACAACCTATTAAACATAGGCGCGTTGGATAACAAGAAACACAACCCTATACATAACCTTTAGGAGTATTAATTAGCCATTGAATAAATATTTCATACATAAGACCATGGGATAATTTTGGTTTTCAATGGTTATTATTCCAAAGTTTTTCCCAATCCACATATGCAGTGCTCTCCCTAACGTGTCTAACCTGAGTTGGTGGAATCTGTGGTGATCACATGGTGGCCTCATGGCCTGGAATGATGCTGAAGGGATGCCTACGATGTGCTTTGGGGATCCAACAATGGTTCTTTAACATTTTAAACCCTAAGTTTTTTTTCATTGGGTTTCTCATTCCACCTAGTTCATTTCTCAAACTCCTTTGGCACTCTCACTCTAAGGCACTTCCATTCAATTTCAAATCTTGGCTAGAGGTGGTGAAATGTAGCCAGGCGTTGAATCCAACTCCTTGGTAAGTGATGTTATGTGTTGGTATAATTCAATTTATAGTTCACACCTGGAATAACTTCCTGCTTTTTGTGTTAAGGTCTTTTTTTTCCTTCTTGACTCTTAGACTCAAAAAGGTGTTTAATTACATAAAAGGGTATCGTGGGTTCAATCTTTATGGTTTCTTAATTGTTTTAAAATGGTATCTCTTGTATTTATTTCGATTGAGTTTTCTAGCTCTACTACTTCAATGTTTGAATGATTCCCTTGTCTTTCCCATTTTTGTGTTGCAAATAAATCCCTATTCTCTAAGGCGTCAAGACCACAACGTTTTATTTGTCATTCATCAATGTCGCTGAGATAACCTGTAATAGGTATTTTTTTCCTTATCATTGTACAATGGGTATATTCAATACTCATACTCACCATACCTTTATTTTCGTTTCACCTAAACTAATTTCAAATTTTCTTGGTAGCCTGGAGTCGAAGCATCTGACGAGCCAGACCAGAATAAAGGATCTCTTCTACAGGTGAGTTTAACTGTTTTTATATTTTTTTAGGGTTTAATACCCTCCCCTCAGTTTCCTAGATGAATTTTCATGTAATTTACAGTGCTAACTTTCTGGTTCCTGCGTTCTATAGGTATCCTGAAGCCCTTGTTGATGCGTTTGGCCAACGATGTTATGATTCAACATATAATGATCACTCTCTTTCTTGATAGGTCGGTGTTCCCTAAATACAAAGGATTTCTTTATGGAGTTGAATATTTTCCTGGATTTAATTCTAGAACCAATATGGTGTTGGGTTCAAATTCTTATTCAGGAATTTAGAAGCTCTTACAAAGCTTATGGTTTTTCAATTATGACTTTCAAATTAAAATCAAGATTCTCCTATTTGCAAGAAGTCTTAACTGAGAAATTGTAAATGAAAACATATATATATTTGGGTATTTACCCACAATAATACTATAGGCATGACTCTGTACTCCTTTGCATTGTAATGGTTCCACATCAACATCGTAATGTGCTTATGTGGCATGCATAATTATTCGCGAGATTAAGTCCCTCTTGGAGTTTCATTTTATATCCTATTAACGGAAAGAAATTAAGTGTTCCTACTCTTTTATGAGTTGAGTATTTGTTGCAGTGATGTCATGGGAATTTCATTGTTGTAACATTATGTACTCTTTGTTTTCTTGTTTTAATTTCTTGTTCATCTGTTTCTAAATATTTATAATTCCCCAGTTTTCCTTGGAGCTCATATTCATTCCCTCTTAGAGGGATGATTGTGGTAATAACTTGCTTTGTTTTTGGGTAATGTTATTTTTACTCTGGTATCGATGCTCATAGTCCTCTCGAATTTACATGTTATTAAGGAAGAGCTTCTACCATCCATGTGCTCTATTTTCACCAATGTTGAATGTTTGTTGCTTTTTTTCCCAGATCGTACCTAAGTAAATTTGAAAACACCAAGTAGGTAAATTCCCATTTATTCATTTTTCTATTTAATATACCTATGTAGAAAATTTCATCCTTCGATGGATGTCTGTAAGAACCCCCCAACCTCTTAAGGCTGACATCACGATTTCTGTCGCACACATCCATAACTAGGGAGTCTTAATACGACTCTTCTTGAATGATCCTAAGCATTTGATATTGGCTCGAATCTGCTAAGTATAGTTTAAGAAAGAAATTAACAAACCTTCAAGATATTTAGTTCCATCAAAACTAGTAAACACCAATTCCAAATAATCCTAGCAACATACTTAATTAAGGTTTTTCTATATAAAGTTTTCTACTAAACTTGTTGGGGAACCAAACCATTCCAATCACATGCTAGTTTACCAGGATATGTTAGAAAAAAACAATGTAAACTTTGAAACGGGAACTATAAACTCAAAACGGGAACTCTGGCCCAAAAACCCCAAAAAAACATCAAAAACAGTGCTAAAAACGAAAAGTGTGTATACTGGAACGATGTTTTTTTTTTTAGGTGCCAATTTTGAACGTGTTTTAAAAATGGCGGTGACTACGAAATTTTCGTGCAAAATATAGCTTCAAAACGAAAGTGATGCTACTGGAATAACGTTTTTTTTTTTAGGGTCAATTTTCAAACTTTTTAAAAAATGCTAATAAAACCAATTTTTTATGTCTCAAACAAAGTTAATTTTTAAGGAAAAAACACATTAATGTTTCTGGTAGAATATCATTTTTCTTTCCTAAGTATAAATTTAACATGTTTTCAACCACACCATGCTAGATACAAAAGAAATTGAAATTTTTTCAACTATAAAATTAAAAAACCATGACATTATGAACAAAGTATATCACTCAATGAAATCAAAAGTCTTTATTTGTATACTAAATAAAACAGACATTATATCTCTAATTTGATATTGCATTGTAGATATGTAAACAATAAAATTTATCATACTTAAGACATAATCGAACAACATAAAAATGCTTCATAACTTCTCATTTAACAACATATGGAAAACATTAATTTTATTTGAAGATATGATGCATACATCAGTTATATAATCTGTCTTAAACAATTATTCAAAATCACTCATATTTTCTTGCACACCATCACAATTCACATCTTCAAATGAGTGACTGGATGCTGATGAAGATGTTCCATATTCTTCTCTTTCATCAACTAGTGCCCCATCTGAGTCCACATGCATGCCCAACATTCCAGGTTTCAAAAGTCTTCTAGATCTACGACTGGTTTCAGCAGAATCCCATGTCAACACTATTCCTTCTGGTAACAACCTTTTCAGAATCTCTATCATCTTGAAGCGAAGAGTTCCTCTCTTTGTTAAATTGAAGTAATAAACAAGTATGTCAACATCCTCCAATTGTAATATGTCTGTGCGGCGGCGATTTATATTTGTACCCTTTCTTTTTCCTTTTCCACCATTTTTTTTGTCAACTACCATCTTTGGCTTATACACACCATTGAATGGGTGTGTATTTGTGGCATACCAATGTACTTCAACACTTGTAACATCCTCATTTTCTGTAAAGACCTTTATAACTTTAGCAACCCAAAATGGATAGCCTTTGGGATCTCCATCTGCTAGCACTGCAATCATGCAACCCTCCTTAATATCATGTACTGAACTCCTATAAAGGTCTTCCATGGCTTCACATTGTGCACGAGATCTTCTGGAACCAATATACATCTCTCTTTCCATTGCCTGTGAAGAATTAATAATACCTTGAGTTTGTTGCTGTTCAACAATGTTTACTTCCTCTTGTTCATTCGACACATTTTGTGGCCAAATAAATGGATTTTTCAAAGGTATATCTTCATTGGTTGTTGTTGAAATGATATCACTTTGATTATTGAAAAATAACTCCCACCAAACTGAATCAACAATGTCAAAGTACTCATATGTATATCTAATACATTTTTTAATTTCTTCTAGGCAATCAGAATAATTTATATGTCTATTCTGTCTGCGTGCATTCTGAACTTCACCAACTGATTGTAATAACAATATTTTTGATGCAAATATTGGACGATCTGGAATGAACTTCAAAAATTGCAAACCTGATGACGGTGCCCATTCTGTAGTAGTTGAAAACTTCTTGCCCCATATTAGTGTTTTCCCATATGAAATTGATGTTGGAAGCTAATATCATTAAGTTGTTCAATGCAATTCCCCTCACCATATGATCCTAGAATAAACCTTCGCATGTCAACAGTTTCTTCCAACACTTCAAAAGCAGGCTCTGGCATGTATGATTTCTTAATACATTCAATTAGTGATGGCAAGCTCCCAACTTCCTTCCTCCTCAATGTGACTGAAAAACGACTGAAAATCTGATCAATATGGTCATGAGTGTGCCCAACAAGAAGGAAACCAACCTTTACCTTTTGAAAATTTCTCAATTCAACAAGCATGTTCAGATACCGAAAAACAACCTGATTTTTGTTTTCACGGCAAGTGTTGTCCAATTGTAGATACAAAACTTCAGGAAGATTACCAGACCAATGAGAAATCACATCATGAATTATGGTTATGGTCAGATTTGAATCATTATGAATATTTGGAGCTGTGAAGTACACCCTTGGCAACATTTTCCCATTGAAGACCATACAACCGACCAAGTGAAACTGAATAAAATTTTCCTCTTGTAGATTTTTGGGTGTGCGAATAAAATGTGGTAAAAGTGTTTTCTTCTGGTCCATACCATCAATTATCAAACCCAAATATTTATTTGGATTATCATAACACTTCTTTCGATGCTTGTACAACTTCTTCCTTTCATTTTTTTGTTGTTCGCGATGCTCCTAAATTTCTTTGACAATTAAATCTACACAACATAAAAGAAATTCATTAAGAAATATGTTTTCATAGTTGATGACTATACAATTTTGAAAGTAAAAGTTATGAACACTTACCTCTTTCTGAGCCTTCACATTTGTCCCTTTTTGATTTAAGAGAAGCACATGTACTGCAAATCCCCATCCTTGTCTTCTTAGGAATACGAACATTATTGAATTCTTTCTTCCATATCTTCACAAAATATTGATATGTAATAAATTGGCCCTGTCCCTCAGCACTTTCTGCATATTCTTTGTATAAGTTGTAGTTTTCTCATCTTGAAAAATTATCTGGAATATGTATTGTCCCTCTACTTGGCATACACTCTCCATGCTTTGAAAAGAAATCTTTCATCCATGACATTGCAGTATTTGATAATGGCCCAAACTGTCTTTTATAACGTACTTCTGAATAAAATGTGGGATCCTTTTCCAAATTTTCTTGAATTCTCGAGAGACGAAAATTCCCAATTGAATGAAACATTTTGAAAGCTTTTATACACAATAATAAATTCCTAATATGATAATCATAACCTGACAATGTAGAATGCATGCAGCCAACTAAATATGAGTTTTGCATGCTTTTATTCATTGACAAATATCTCTTCCTGCTTTCTAATGCAAATGTGAAATCCATACGTTTCAAGCAATTTTTTTGGCAACATTCACTTGAAATGAGAGCGTTGATAGAACTTCTTCTCGTCATATATTCTGCTCTACCCCTTGTATAACTAGAATAGTTTGCATTGATACGAAAAGGTCTGCTCCTACTCCTCGATACAATATTTCTTGGCAACATCTCCATCATTGGATCATCACTACTGCTCTCATCCTGTTCTTCATCACTGTTGCTCTCATAGTCCTTAGAATAAGGACTAAGAGGAGATTGTGATACTCCAATCTTTTGAAAATCATCATCCCGCGCTTCATCACTGCTACTCTCATAGTCCTTAGAATCAGGACTAAGAGGACATTGTGATACTCCAATCTTTTGAAAATCATCATCCCGCGCTTCATCACTGCTGCTCTCATAGTCCTTAGAATCAGGACTAAGAGGACATTGTGATACTCCAATCTTTTGAAAATCATCATCCCGCGCTTCATCACTGCTACTCTCATAGTCCTTAGAATCAGGACTAAGAGGACATTGTGATACTCCAATCTTTTCAAAATCATCATCCCGCACTTCATCACTGCTGCTCTCATAGTCCTTAGAATCAGGACTAAGAGGACATTGTGATACTCCAATCTTTTGAAAATCATCATCCCGCGCTTCATCACTGCTGCTCTCATAGTCCTTAGAATCAGGACTAACTGGACACTTTGACACTCCATTCTTTTGAAAATCATCATCCCGCGCTTCATCATCGCTGCTCTCATAGTCCTTAGAATTAGGACTAACTGGACACTTTGACACTCCATTCTTTTGAAATTCATTATCACACTCATCATCACTGCTGCTCTCATAGTCCTTAGAATCAGGACTAACTGGACACTTTGACAATCCATTCTTTTGAAAATCATCATCCCGTGCTTCATCACCGCTGCTCTCATAGTCCTTAGAATTAGGACTAAGTGGACACCGTGACACTCCATTATTTTGAAATTCGCCATCATGCACGTCAAAACTACTACTCTCATAGTCTTCAGAATTAGGACTGAGCGGACACCGTGACCCTCCATTCTTTTGAACTTCACCATCACGTTCTTCAAAACTACTACTCTCATAGTCCTCAGAATTAGGACTAAGTGGACATCGTGACACTCCATTCTTTTGAACTTCACCATCATGCTCTTCATCACCTCTGCTTTCATAGTCCTTAGAATCGGGACTAAGTGGAAGAATTGATTTTCTATTCATAGTGGAATAATTCCCGCTATACTCATCAATATGAATAGAGTTGTTACGCGATGAAGATGTTGATGGTGTATAAACCAAAACTTCACCATCAGAACAATCCATCCCTTTCAAACAGAAGATGTTGAATGATACAAATGGAGTCTCCTAAGAATATTATATAGCTTAAAGAATGAAATATTCCCTCCAAAAATTTTCGCGAAAATATTTCCCTCCAAAAGTTTGTTAGATTTATTTACCTTTATTATTTTGTTCTACAATTCATTGAAAAACATAAACTAAATTTTTTTATGAAATCAATCACTGAAATTCAAATTGTAAACTACAACTTCTATATTAATTATTCTAATAGTTAAAGTATATAATATTTACTAAACAACTAATTTTTTTTTTTAAATTTTTATAATATATTCTAAAACAAATTAATCCCATATTCAATCCATTGTAAAATAACTCTACAATATTCGCTCTATAATAATTTAAAACAAATTATCCCACATTAATCGTACAGAAAAACATCTTCGTATTTTCACTTATATATTAAATTTCGTTATCACTATTACTTACCTCACATCCAGGTTTTCTAAAGTTCGTTGAAAGACGTGAATTTGTGGAGCAGCTATATTGCTATCAACAACATATTCAACGAAGAATTATCACAATTGAAAGGTAAGTTCAATTTTTTTTTCAAAAATTTCATATTAAATTAATTTAACATCGAAGAAGATTTTTTTTTTTAAATTAATAATTTTTCCAAGCCAAAATAACAATTATGTCAATCGTGAGCATGGTGGGCCCAATCAAACTCAATCACCCAATAACCGTGGGTAGGTCGTCATCGTGCCCCCTTCCCCCAACCCATTACCAATCTTTCCCATTCACCCATGCCCTCTTCCCCCTTCTACCCTACCCATGAGCTAGCCCTTGCCACCCCCAACTCACCCACCCATGCACCCTTTCCCCAACTCTTCCTTCCCTACCCCACAACTCTCCTCCCCATAAGCCCACCCCCTAACTCTCATTCCCCTCCAATCTCAACTCCTCCCCCCCTTCTTTAACGCCGGCCCCATGGACCCCACCCCCTACCTCCTTCCCCGTGCCCCCTCTCCCTCCACCCCCTTCTGCCCCTACCCCTACCCCCCACCTACCCTTACCCCCCCCCTTCTGCACATAGCCCTACTCCCCACCCCCTCCCCCCCGCCACCCTACCCTACCCCTACCCTACCCTACCCTACCCCTACCCCCCCCATTCCCCCCCTATCCTACCTCCCCCCGTCCCCCCCCCACTCCCCCTATCCTACCCCCCCCATCCCCCCACCCTACCCCTACCGCCCCCATTCCCCCCCCACGCCCCTACCCTACCCCCCCCCCCCCACGCCCTAACCCATTCCCCCCACCCCCGCCCCCTATCCCACCCCATCCCCACCCGGCCCTACCCCGCCCTACCCGGCCCACCCGCCCTACCCCGCCCACCCGGCCCACCCCTCCCACCCCGCCCACCCACCCTACCCGGCCCACCCGGCCCACCCCTCCCACCCCGCCCACCCGGCCCTACCCCGCCCTACCCGGCCCACCCGCCCTACCCCGCCCACCCGGCCCACCCCGCCCACCCGGCCCACCCACCCTACCCCGCCCACCCGGCCCACCCGCCCCCCCTCCCCCTCCCCCTCCCCCTCCCCTGCCCCTCCCCGGCCCCCTCCGCTGCCCCTCCCCCTCCCCCTCCCCCGCACCTCCCCGGCCCCCTCTGCCTCCCCCTCCGCCCGCGCAGGGCCACCCCCGGGCTGCCCCGCCTCGCCCGACCCCGCCGGTCGGGCGGGGCGGGGCGGCCCGAGGGTGGCCCTGCGCGAGCGGAGGGGTGGGCGGAGGGGGCCTGGGAGGGGCGGGGGAGGGGTGGGGGAGGGGGCGGCGGAGGGGGAGGGGGAGGGGAGGGGCGGCGGAGGGGGGCGGGGAGGGGCAGGGAAGGGGGAGGCAGAGGGGGAGGGGCGGCGGGGTGGGCCGGGTGGGCGGGGTAGGGCGGGTGGGCTGGGTCGGGCGGGGTCGGGCGGGTGGGCCGGGTGGGCGGGGTCGGGCGAGTGGGCCGGGTGGGCCGGGTGGGCGAGGTAGGGCGGGTGGGCCGGGTCGGGCGGGGTAGGGTGGGTGGACCGGGTGGGCGGGGTAGGGCGGGTGGGCCGGGTGGGCCGGGTCGGGCGGGGTAGGGCGGGTGGGCCGGTTGGGGATGGGGTAGGATAGGGGGCGGGGGTGGGGGGAATGGGGTAGGGCGGGGGGGGGGGCGCGGGTAGGGGTAGGGTGGGGGGATGGGGGGTGTAGGATAGGGGGCGTGGGGGGGGGAATGGGGGGGTAGGGGTAGGATGGGGGGGGTAGGGTGGGGGCGTGGGGGGGGAATGGAGTGGGTATGGGTAGGGTGGGGGGGGATGGGGCGCGGGTAGGCTAGGGGGGGTGGGGGGGGAATGGGGGGGGTAGGGGTAGGGTGGGGGGGATGAGGGGGGTAGGATAGGGGGCGGGGGGGGGGATGGGGTAGGGCGCGGGTGGGGAATAGGGGGGGTAGGGGGGGGATGGGGTAGGGCGCGGGTGGGGAATAGGGGGGGTAGGGGGGGGATAAGGGTTGGGGGGGGGGGGTTGGGGTAGGGCGCGGGGATGGTGGGGGGGGTGGGGTAGGGGGGCCGCGTGGTGTGGGGAGTGGTGGGCGCAGTGGGGAGGGGCGGCCGCGGGGAGGTGTTGGGGCGTGTAGGGGGTTTGGGGGCGGCGGATGGGGGGGAGGGGGTTTTGGGGGCGGGGGTGTGGGGGTGTGGGGGCACGGTAAGGGGTGGGGTGAGGGAAGGGGAGGGGGGCGGGGAGGGGGGGAAGCTCAGAGGGTTGTGGGGGGCGCGTGGGTAGAGGCTCGCCCATACTTACCTAAATGTCTACTTAGCCTCATTATCCCTCACCTGACCTCCCGCTCGCCCACCGACCCGCCTGCCTGTTAGATGTGGCTGGGAAATTCTGATTATACAAATAAAAAAATTATGGTATATTTTTGTTATTAATTTAAGTTAATATGTTTTTTTATTTACTAATTTATGTGTTTTTTTTAGGAAAATGGCATCAAGGAAAATTTCTGTGAATCTTTCTGGACCAAAGAGTCTTAAAGGTGTATCTTCAAAAAACATTGGTGAACGAACTCCACCTGAGCTCATGCCTACAAATATTTCAAGTGCTTCAAGTGATAAGAAGCTAATCTCAGATTGGAAAAGTTCAAAAGAGGTGAAATTTCCATCAAGAGTCTGGTATGTGAAAGAAAGAGAGAGCACAACTGTGAATATATATCTATACATTGATATACACCAAAATAATGAAAATTTGGAGGTTATGGGAAGAGTCATAGATATGTGTTCGGTACCAAACACCGAAGTTGTTTACGTACTTACAAAAGCTCCCAAGTCACATGAAAGGATTAAAGACCGACTATCATATTCATTATATGACACGAGAGAGGTATCTACAAAGTTGTGTAAACAAATCGTAAATGAGATGACACAAACATCGTAAGTATTTTTATTTGTATTTTTATTTTGCGTTTTGAAAGTGTCTCGCTATATTTTTTTAACTTTGTTTATATTAACATATGATATTTTGTTTGGCAGAATTTTGTTGAAAGTTGTTCAATTAGGTTGGGAGACATTCATTTCATAGAGCATGATATCATGAAAGTTGTCAGCCATTTTTACTCAGTGTCAGAAGAAGATATGGAAAACATGGAAAATGTAGTAATTGATGATGCTACAAAACTACATCCAAAGAATCAGAAAAAAAGGCCTCTGGTGGATAAATCTAGCAAGGGTAAGCAAGTTACTTTTGAGGATGATGAAGTTGAAATTCACAATGAAGCATATGTTGCCATTACTGAAGATGACATTGGAACTGAAGAAGGTCGTAAAAAACCAAAAGTAGCAATGCCCAAGAATAGATCTCTTGAGAATGTTATGACGAAAAAAAGTAGAGTTGAAGATCTTGAAGTAGTCATTACCAGCAGTCAAGAACCTAGTGAAACTTCAAAAGAAAGCAGAGAAATCATTACACCAGGAGCTGATTTAGATGATGGCATAATCAAAACAAAACAAAATGCCATTCGACAGAATTTGACAAAGAGAAACTTAATTGATGGTGGTCGTACATTTCAGTTAAATGTCAGAAAAACCTATAAGGCAAGTGAAGGACAATGCCAATATCAAATCAGAAAGCCACATCATCTGCATGTTCACAACTTGAAGACATTGATGAGGTACAATCCATCTGCTCATGTGGTTAGTTATGTGCTTCTTGTTGATCCACTTCAAGTTCCCAACAAAGAAGCATTTGATAAGTCAAAATGTTTTGAATACAATTATTATGTGCTTGGGGGGAACCATTCTGTTGAAGCTCAAAGACAATTGATGGAGGAATATCCTAATAACCCACGTTTTGAAACAATGAAATGTGTCATTTATGCTGGTTTAAATGAAACAGAAGCAAAGTTAGTGGCATTGGATCATAATTCAGATAATGAATATAGGATGTCTATGACTTTGATCCAAAAGGTTAGATTTATTCATAGTGAATTCCTAGAAAAATGTGGCGGGGATAAGATAAATATTATTGCAGATTTCCGAAAGGAATGTTGTATGGAAATAGGCTATCAAATTGAAGATAAAACCAATTCAAAAGGTGGAAAAGACAACAGATATAGCGATTTATTCAGAGGTATTGATAACATTTTCCAATTGGCATTTAGAACTGGAGATATTTGGAATTTTATTGATGACATTTTTAGCATGTGGGAAGACATTGGCATTAAAAACCAGAGGGTCAAAAAGTCTAAGCCATTGATATGTAGCAACAATAAATCAGCTCCTGAACTGAAGCAACTTCCAGACGATATGACCATCACGCCTTGGAGGGCGATGCAAGGAGTGAAAGATGAAAAAATTTTCAAAACAATATTATCTCGTGTGAGGTCAGGGGAATTATCATTGGAAGAAATGTCTAAAGAATTTCAAAAGTAAGTTTGCTGAATTATTTTTACTTATTTCCAGGATTATAGTTATCTTTTAAATAAAACATGTTGTTATTGGTAGTATTTGTTATACATATCATTATATTAACTTTTTCTTACTTTATCTATGCAGTCACAAAGTTTACATGAAAATTCAGGAACAAATGGTTAAACTGTTGAATGAAGATAGTTGGGATGATGTTGTACGCAACTATCCAGATTCAAGTTCTACATCAACATTAAAAGATTTTTATCTTGCATTTAAAAAGGTAACTTGATTTATACATTCAGTTTTAATCATCTGTGTACTACTTTTAATTTAAAACTTACACATACATTTGTTTGTTTGGTAAAAGATGAAGAAAGAAGATAATGGAGAACTAGACAATTTCAAGACTTTTATTGAAAAAATAAAGATTGAAAGACTGAGAAAGAAACGTATTAAGAATGTTGTACTTGATCCAACTCTTAATCATTTCATTTGGAATGGGCTAGACACTATTCAATATCAAGTAATATAAGGCGACTGTGAAGACATTGCTAAACTCGTACTAAAAAGGGATTATGCCCTGGTTATTGCAGATATTCCCCATGGTTTCAATATTCCAAACATTTACTATGATAGTGACCCTTATACTTATCAAGCTTTTAATAAAGTGGTGGCGGGATTTATGGAAGTGACGTCATCACCATTATGGAGATTTGTGACATTTCATTCAAACACACAATTGGCAATGGTATTGTCAAGCTTCAAGGGGAAAACAAATTCAAGGATGCAGCTTACATGGTAAGATGTTTAAAGGTATATTTGATTAATGTTGAAAAATTCATTTATGTACAAGTTAATTGAACTTTTACTATTTTATGTTACACGCAAAAGTCAAATCTTCTTAACAATGAAGATCAACAATTTATAAACGACTGTGAGTTCATTCATATTGATAGTTGGGCAAAAGATGATAGCCATATGTCTATGATTTTTAATCGGGTGGAGAGAAAGAGTCATAGCCAAATACTGACTTATGATGTTGTTGTGAGAAAACTAACATATGAAGACAAAGAAACGAAAGGAGAGATAGTTAACATTTATCAGAAACCACAATTATTGATTAACTATCTTATAGACATATGTTCAAATGAAGGAGATTGGGTTCTGGATTTATTTTCTGGCTCAGGTAGGTTTTGCCACATGGAATTGAATTTCAATATGTTCTTTTTTTTAATTAATATGTCATTGTACTAATTTACTTCATTATTTTTTTGTGCTTGATAATTAGGTACAACACTAGCATGCTGCCTTCAAAAAGAAAGAAATTTCATTGCAATTGAGAAAGATCCATTACAATGCAATTTCATTCAGCAAAGAATTAATGCTCTTCAATTTCTTCTAGATGAAATGCAAGAAATTGGGTTGAGGAAAGGGGACTTTAGTGAATCACATGTGGCAAAAAAGGCAAAGGAACCCCAACCATCATTACATGGAATGTTTGGAAAGACATATATTGGGAGATTTGCAGACATCAAAGACCCATTAGAAGAGGAAATTGCGCAAAAGGAAGCAGAAAATATTGTGGAAGATGACAATGATGAAACTCTAGAGGACGAAGAGTTTGGATTACGTGACATTGTTGATTAAATTTAAGTTATACCTGGAAATCAAGCTTTGCAATGTTTTGACTCTGACATTTCATGAAAAGAATAATCAATGAATTAAAGTTGTTATGTGTTCAATATTTGTAATTTGTGATTTTCGCATTGATTTTTAAGTTAATTATTATTTTTTGAAAAAAAAGTTGTTATTATTATTTTTTTGACATGAAATTCATAAAAAAAACTATTATTTGACCATTTTTAGTTAATATTTTTGTATAAAAATTGTGATTTTGACATGTTAATTCTAGCAAAAAATTATCAAAACGTTTAGTTTTTTTGTTATATTTATGTTAAAAATGGTTATTTTTATGTCCATTGTTAAAAAATGTTGTTTTTTAGAAACAATTGTTTCATGTGGTTTGAAAAATTAATTAAGGATGTATAAATATGTAGATTATCTAAAATTCAAACTATCGACTTTCTAATTTAAAAATGCAAAACAATAAAAACCCCCCTAAAAAAAAAAATTAAGATAGAGAACAAGAAAATATGAATAAAATGACGACTTCAAAAACTATCAAATTTAGAAAATAATTTTTCACATTTCACACACTAGAAAATTGAAATTCAAAAAATAGGTCTTTTAAAAAAAGGGTGTGATGCAAAATACTCACTTTTTAAAATCAGCATGAAAATCACTACCATTCTAAAACTTGATTTCATCCTTGAACATGAAAAAAAATTAAAGTTCCAAAAACCATGTTCTAAAAAAAACATGTGTATTCTGCATCACCACTTTTGAAAATCGGGTCATTTTTTTGCTATCTCTACGAAACGGGTAACAGTATCAGTTCCTATTTCAAAGTTTACATTGTTCAAATTATTACAACAATTTACTTTCAATTTATGTATATGATTGTATAACAAAATTCCAGAAAAACAATTTTATTTTATCTACATATCTAGTTTATATATAAAAATTAAATAAAATAATCTAGCTCAAATGACAAATACGATGCGAGTAAGATCATTGAACATAGTTTCTTTATATTTAACAAATACTAGCTTCCCTATTGCCATTCATTGTATACAAAACCCCATATAACATCTACAGGTGAAATGTACCCCACCTGCTACAGGCATCTGATACTTAGTTATCTTCCCTTACCTCGCAAGTACAGAGTTGGGAGGTTACCACCTCTCTAGAGTAACTTGTGGGTGGGTCAACAATGACTAGAATAATTTTCTTACAATAGTGACTAAAATATTATTAATTGTCATCAACAATTGAAATAACTTAGCTTATAACCAAAACAAAAATTCTAACTGGAGACTGTTTAGGAAGATACATGTTTCCACCCAACCATGAACCCTCACCACTGGTTCCCCTCGAGCTCTGATCTCTTTGCCCCTTGAATCAACTACCTCTTGTGATTATAGCCAAGGTATTTTATGCCTTGCTTCCCTAACAAACTTCTCCTTAGTGACGTCCCACTTTCTAGGGTTTTCCAACACAATAGCTAAGGATTTTTCCTATATTTTGAAAAAGCATCTCCCCTTTTTTGTTAAAGCACGTCTTTTCTCTTGTGGTGCTTTATTTACCCTCAATAAATGTTTTTTATACACTGAGGGGTTTAATATATTTCTCTCTTGAATCATATTAAATCTCATTAACAAATCCTATGGATTTTTAGGAGTTATTTTTGGGAAGTTTGTCTTGATCCACATTGATTTCTAGACCTGAACAAAAATATCTTTAACTCAAGTGTTTCTTCCCCAAATAATCTCTAGTTTTTTTTTCATTCACAAAATTTATTTATTACATCATCAAACTTTTATTCAAATAGAGTTCACTATGGCTTTCTAGCCACCACCACTAAAAATAGTTCAATCTAAAATAAAATATATTTACATAGAAATAGAGGGGTATCAAATTTTCCCCCTCTTGAAAATAAAACCATCCTTAGTGTTTATTACTCAGCTACCTCATTCATGAATAATGTAAGGTAAGATTCCTTCATAGTATCTTACCTCTCCTTGGTAGCCTCCTTAGGTGTAAAGTTCCTCCATTTCACTTTAACCAAAGTGAAAAATCGATTCCAGAGTGTGGTCCCTTTCCTATCCAAGATGTAGAGTGGCTCCAACAGAAAGTCTCCTTTGGGTTCCACTTGTATCAAGTTCCAAGCAATTACATGAGAGCTATCCTGAATATACTTCTTTAATAATGATACATGAAAAACATTATGAAATTGGATAGGGTTGGGTAGAACCAACTGGTATGCCACATGACCAACTCTGTCTAATATTTTAAAAGGCCCACAGAATCGTGGTGCCAACTTTTGCGCACGTTTCGGTCCTCAAAGTACTTTTCTGGGTTTTAATCTTAAGTACACATGGTCCCAAATCTTAAATTATTTATGAAATATCTTTTTATCTGTGTAACTCTTTTGTCTATCTTGAGTTGTCTTGATATTCTATCTAATCCTCTGCACCACATGTTCAATTTCCTGCAAAGCATCTAGTCCCAATATTAATTTGTCCTTTCGTTGACTCCAGCTGAGTGGTGTTTGATAGTTTCTGTCATATAAGGCTTCAGAAGGACTAATTTTAATTGGATTTTGATAGTTATTATTATAGGAAAATTTTGCTAAATGCATAAAGTCCTACCACTTAGCGGGCCTATCCAGGCGTATCCAAGATATGATTGACTATTTCGGTCTTTCCATATGTTTGAAGATGATATGCAGTGCTGAAGTTTAATTGAGTCCCCATGCCTGCAAAAAAGGCTTTCCAGAACTTGGAATTAAATTTGGCATCCCTTTCCGACACTATCATTTTTGGTACACCATGTAGTCGATTTTTTTTCATGAAAATATTATAAATATTGACGGTACCAAATGTAGATTGCACCAGTATAAAATATTTTGCTTTAGTCAAAGTGTCCACAACTAACATTATAGAGTCATGTTGTCACTTTTTCCTTGGTAATCCAGTAATAAAATCCATTGAAATTACTTCCCACTTCCATTCAGTAATGGGAAATGGATTTAGCCATCCAACAGGTTGTTGATGTTCCACTTTTACTTGCTGACATTCTATGCATTTTTGCTAAATATTATGCCACATCCTTCTTCATGCCTAGCCAAAATAAGTTCTTCCTTAATGTTGTTATCATTTTTTTGGTATCCCGGATGACCTGCATATGGTTTCTTATGATACTCATCCAAGATTATTTGTTTTAGAATGACCACATTAGGAACATATAATATGTTTCGGCAGGTTAGCAATTTTTCAGAATTTTCAGCATATCCTGGAATTTCCATTTATTATAATTTCTGTTGAATTTCCAAATATTGAAGATCTTCTTTCCTAAATTTTTTAATCTATTCCACAAAATCTTCACTAACACTACTTACAAACATCTTTGTCACAACATGGGCAGGTCTACTTAGAGCATCTGCAATTTTATTTTCTTTCCCTTTTATGTGTTTTATATCAAAGTCAAACTCACTGAGAAACGCTAGCCACCTAGCTTTTCTAGAATTTAAATCAGGTTGGCTGAAAAAATATTTCAGACTAATGTGGTATGTTACCAAAGTATTTTTTTCTAATAAATAATTCTTCCACATCTTTAAAGCATGTATTACTGCTGCCAGTTCTAAATCATACATAACATTATTTTTTTCATGTAGTTTCAACTTCCAGGACTCATAGGTACTACTAGATTTTCCTGCATCAACGCACCCCCAAGGCCCTCCAAATAGGCATCAGTACAAACAATGAATTCCTTGTTTGGGTCTATAATTTTTAATATAGGGGTTATGGTCAAAAGTTGTTTTAGCTTGTCAAAACTTTCTTGGAATTTCACTGTCCACTCAAACTTTGTTCCCTTCATCTGCAAGGAAGTAATAGGATAAGCAAATCTTGAAAAGCCCTTTATAAACATTCAATAATAACCGGTGATCCCCATAAATGAATGAGTTGCTGACACATCCTTAGGTTGGGGAAAATTCATAATAGCCCTAACCTTTTTGGGATCAACACTGTATTTTGTCTTTGTAAAACTCACATTTGCTGAGTTTAGCATACAATTGATGTTCTCTTAATGTTTGTAACACTAATTTCAAGTGTATGTTCTTGTTGTTTTTAGAATACACTAGGATGTCATCTATGAATACTAGCACAAACTAATCTAGATATTTGTGGAGTATACTGTTCATTAAACACATGAAGGTTGCGAGTGCGTTGCTAAGACCAAAAGGTAACACTACGAACTCATAATGACCATATTTTTTTATGAAAGTTTTCTTACAAATATCTTCATCTTTTATTCGCAGTTGATGATAACCAGTCCTTAGATCAATTTTTGAAAATATAGTTGCTTCCCTCACTTGATCAAATAGATCATCAATTTGGGGAAGTAATTATTTATTTTTGATAGTTAGTTTATTCAACTAATAGTAATAAATGCACATTCTAAATGTGCCATCCTTTTTCTTAACAGATATTACAGGCCTCCCTCCCATTGTGAGACATTGGGTTTGATATAACCTTTGTTTAACAACTCTTGTAACTACATTTTTAGTTCTAGTAAATCTAGTGTACCAATTCAGTAAGGAACTGTAGACATGAGGGTGGAACCTAGTACTAACTCAATGGAAAAATCTATATCTCGATGAGGGGGTAAACATGGAATTTCCTCTAGAAAAACATCCTAGAATTCAATGATAACTAGGAAGGCCTTTTATTTTATTTTATTGTTTGTTGTTTATTAGTTTCCTTGCACCATGTATATCTAGCATCCTTTCCTTGCACTTCTTTTTAGTTGTAATACTGAAATTTTTCGGACTGATATTGGTTTTTGTTTACCTCTAATCAACCGATTTTTCCCATTTTGAGCCTTACAATTCACTGTTTTTTCTAAACAGTTTATGACAACTCCATGTTTCTCCAACCAATCCATACCTACTAATAAATCATAGGATCCTAAGGGTAGAATATTTAAATTTTCCTCTCTGAGGTACCCATTTAAGTTGATAGGACACTATTTTATTTGACAGGTCACCTTTCTTTTGGTACTAGTCACTTACTGTACCAACCATGCATTCTTGAATTTTTCTAATTTTAAATTACATTTTTCCACAATTTGGGGACTAACATAACTCAAACTAGCCCTTGGATCAAGTAAAATAGACAAAAAATGGTTTAGAATGGTACCTTCAATCTCAATCATAGTAGATTGATGCTCCACCTATCTGTCTTCTAGTGCTGCATTGATCCTAGGAATATTTATGGCAATATAATTCACAGTCATTGCTTCATGAATTTCTTGAATATTCTGGAAAGATTGTGGATTATGTGGGAAGTCCCTTAATTAGTGTGGTTTGCCACAACCCCAACACTTAAGGGGTTCCTTTTCCTTGATCCCACTGTTCTTGTTGCTATTCAATTCCATGGGGTTCAACCCACTGTACTACTGTGCAGGTTGTGATATATTTCCTTTATTTAATTTCTTCCTTTGGTGATCCTTTCCAAAATTCCTAATGTAGGGAGGTTTTTGTCTTTTTTACTCATTACATACTTGATTATGTCTTTGTTCTGCCATGGTTTTAAAATTTCCCCTCTATTTTTGAATTACTGATAACATAATCTGTCTTTTCTTACTGCCTCATTCATTGACTTAGGATTGTCAAATTCAATTTTTTTCCTTGTAAGGGGTTGGTAAATAGTTTATAAATCGTCGTACCTTAGCTTTTTCTTCTTTAATATAGGGAACATACTATAATAAGTTTATAAATTTGGATACAAACTCATCCATAGTCAACTGTCCTAGCCTCAACTCATGGAACTCCTTAGCCCAATCATCATAATACCACTCGCTCAGGTACCAAGACTTAAACTACTTCTCAAGTTCCTCCCACAACACTGTCTTTTCTTCCAAAAGGTGTACACTTTTGGCTTCTTCCCACTAGAGAGTAGATTTGCCTTGTAGTGGGTAAATAACTAGTCAAGCCTTTAAATTACTCTCGTACTTATAGACCTGAAAGTATTTTAACATGTTAAGAAGCCATGCTTCCACATCTTCCTCTTTTTCCCCATCAAAAGTAGGGGGTTTGATTTTCCTAAACTCTCCCTGTAACTCCATTTTCTTCTTTTCCTTTTGTGATTTTGGATATGTCTTATCTGATTCTCCTCCACTTTTAGACTTCTCTAACTCTGTCTCCATATTTTTCCTTTTCAACCCTTCTGGGTCTATGCTTCTATGGATGGACTTCTCAGTCAGCTCCCTTATCATTCGTTCCTTCCCTTCACTCACCCTCAACAGTGGTTCATTATTGTTTCTGAGATGCGTCAGTTCCTATTGAAGATTCCTAATAACCTCCATAAACTGAGAGTTTGGTGGAGTGATGCCTCCTCCCAAGTCAACATACAACTCTTCATCGTCGGTTATGGCTGGAGGGGGATTTTTTACCATTTTGTAGCAATCTGCATCACGTGTGTAACTTGTAAAACAATACAACCTACAATTACTATTTAGTAATGGTATTTCTACACATATTATATTTGACTGTGATGGTCCCTGACAGGTCCAGTTCCAAACATGATCTGATACCACTTTTCATGATTTCTCTTAACACTTCCACACAATTTTTTTGTTTTGTTTTCCTTCTCTTATGGCCCTATAAGTTATTGTCTCTTGCTATTGAATACTTCTTTTACAACTAGATGACATCTACTCATGTCTTCATATACTATAGTTCGTAAAGTTTATTACTTTCTTTATAAGGATCCATTAATCCACTTATGTTATGGTCCCTTATGCACTATTTTTATTTTTAATCAAAGGAATGATATAGTATTATCACACCACTAAGGTTTGTTTAGAGGCACCCTTGCATTAATTTTCTAGGTCTAGGTTATGATGTTTTTGGCTAGAGAAATGCCTTTAACCATAGGCACATTGGATAACAATGTATACAACCGTTTAAACATACACGCGTTGGATAAAAATATACGCAACCCTATACATAACCTTCAGGAGTATTAATTAGCTATTTAATAAATATTTCATTCACAAGACCATAGTATAATTTTAGTTTTTAATGATTGTTATTCCAAATTTTTTCGCAATCCCCATATGTGGTACTCTCCCTAACATGTCAAACCTGAGTTGGTGGAATCTGTGGCAATCACATGGTGGCCTCATGGGCCAGTACGATGCCTAAGAGACAACTATGATGTGTTTTGGGGATCCAACAGTGGTGATTTAACCTTTGAAACCTAAAGTTGTTTTTAATTGGGTTTCTCATTCAACCTGTTTTATTTCTCAAACTCCTTTGAAGTTGTCGCTCCGAGGCTCTACCTGTCAATTTTGAATATTTCCTGGAGGTAGAAAAATCTAGTCAGGTGTTGAATCCGACTCCCTGGTAAGTGATGTTATGTGTTGGTATAAGTTAATTTATAGTTCACACCTGGAATAAATTCTCGCTTTCTATGTTAAGGTGGTTATTCGTTCGTTCTTGGCTCTCAGACTTAGAAAGGTGTTTAATTGAAAAAGGGTATGTTGGGTTTGACCTTTATGGTTTCGTCATCATTTTAAAATGGTAATTGTTGTCTTTATTCCGATTTAGTTTTCTAGCTCTACTACTTCATTGTCTGAACGATTCCCTTCTCTTTCCCAGTTTTGTGTTGCAGATAAATCCCTAATCTCTAGGGCGCCAAGACCACAACATTTTATTTGTCATTAATTAATGCTACCGAGCTAACCTGTAACAGGTAATTTTTTCCCCTTGGCATTGCACAATGGGTCTGGTCAAAACTCATGCTCGTCATACCTTTATTTTCGTTTCACCTGAACTAATCTCACATTTTCTTGGTAACCTAGAGCTGAAGCATATCACGAGCCAAAATGGAACGAAGGACCTCTTTTATAGGTGAGTTTAGCTGTTTTTATTTTTTTTTAGGGTTTAATACCCTCCCCTTAGTTTCCTAGATGCATTTTCATGTAATTTACAATGCTAAATTCTGGTTGTTGTATTCTATAGGTATCATGAAGCCCTTGCTGACATGTCTAGCCGATGTTGTTACGATTCAACCTCTAACAGTCACTCTCTCTTCAAAGGTCGATGTTCCGTCAATACAAATATCTCTTTGTGAAGTCGAATATTCTACTGGATTAAATTCTAGACCCGATATGGTGTTGGGTTCACATTGTGCTTTACGAATTTAGAAGCTCTTACATAGCTTATGGTTTTCCGATTATGACTTTCAAATTAAAATCAACACTCTCCTACTTGTGAGAAGTCTTAATTGAGAAATTGTAAATGAAAACATATATTTATTTTGGTATTTACCCACACCAATACTATAGGCACAAATGTACTTAATTTCCATTTTCCAAGTGTTCATATATATTTATTCTCTCTGTGAGAGATCATTTCCTAAATTTAGTAATTTTCCATGAAGTCTTCACTGTTTATGTGAATGAATATATTTGTAGTGGAAATAATTTAATGCACAAATAATGTTTAGTTTACTAGTTTAATTTCGACAACTGTATATAATTAACAACTAATTCATTTAGTATCATTCCATGAGAGGGAACAACTCTATACTCCTCTGCGTTGTAATTTTTTTCTTATCTAAAATTTATTGCGTTAATATATGGTTCCATATCAACGTCCTGATGTGCTTATGTGACATGCATTATTATTAGCAAGATTAAGTCCCTCTCATGGGTTTCATTTTATATACTATTAGTAGAAACAACTTAATTGTTCCTACTATTTTAGGAGTTGAGTATTTCTTGCAGCTCTGTCATGGGAATTTCAATGTTGTAACATTATGTGCTTTTTGTTTTCTTATTTTAATTTCTTATTCATCTGTTTCTAAATATTTATAATTTCCCAGTTTTCCTTAGAGCTTAGATTCATTCCCTCTCATAGGGTTAATTACGGTAATAAATTACTCTGATTCTGGGTAATGTTATTTATACTATGGTATCGATGTTGATAGTCCTCTTGAATTGACATGTTATTTAGGACGAACTTATACCATGCATGTGCTCTATTTTCACCAAGGTTGAATGTCTATTTCTTTTTTTCCAGATTGAGTTATAACCGAGATCATACCTAAGTAAATTTGAAAACAGTGAGTAGGTAAATTCCCATTTATTGTTTTCTGTTTCGTCTACCTGGGTAGACATTTTCATCCACCGATGGCTATCTGTAAGAACTGCCCAACCTCTTAAGACCGACATCACAATTTCCATCACATTCATCCATAACTAGGGAGTCTTAATAAGACTCTTCATGTATGATCCTAAGCATTCGATATTGGCTCAAATCTACTAAGTATAGTTTAAGAAAGACATTAACAAAACTTTCAAATATTTAGTTCCATCAAAACTAGTAACCACTAGCTCCAAATAATCATAGCAGCATACTTAATTAAGGTTTTTCTATCTAAAATTTTGAGGTAAA
This sequence comes from Pinus tabuliformis, assembly GCA_031772625.1. Taxonomy (NCBI): domain Eukaryota; kingdom Viridiplantae; phylum Streptophyta; class Pinopsida; order Pinales; family Pinaceae; genus Pinus; species Pinus tabuliformis. Next base: position 301,671,360 of record CM062818.1, read on the forward strand.
ATTGTTGGGGAACCAAACCATTCCAATCACATGTGAGTTTACCATGATTATGTTGGTCAAGTTAGTACACTAAATTACTTTTAATTCATGTACATGACTGTACAAAAAAATCCAGAAAAACAATTATGAGTCGGTGTGAGTAGCATCATTGAACATAGCATTTTTCTGTTTAACAACTACTTCCCCGATTTCCATTAACTGTATAGAAAGCCCTATATAACATCTACGGGTGAAATGTACCCCCCATGCTACAAACATCTACAAACATCTGATACTTAATTACCTTCCCTTACCTCGCAAGTACAAAGGTGGGAGGTTACCACCTCTTCAGAGTAACTTGCAGGTGGGTCAACAATGACTAGAATATTTTTCTTACAACAATGACTAAAATATTAGTAATTATCATCAACAATTAAAATAACTTAGCGTATAACTAGAACATAAATTCTAACCATATACCAACTGGAGACTGTTTAGGAAGATACATTTTTCCACCCAACCATGAACCACCAGCACTAGTTGCCCCGAGATGAGATCTCCTTGCCCCTTGAATCAACAACCTCTTGTAATTCTAACTAAGGTATTTTATACCTGGCTTCCCTAGCAGACCTTTCCTTAGCGACGTCCCACTTTCTAGGGTTTGGAAACCTAATATCCTAGGATTTTTTTCTATGTTTCAAAAATGTATCTCCCCTTTTTCATTAAAACCCACCTTTTTCTCCTGTGGAACCTTATTCACCCTTACTCAATATTTTTTCTACCCTGAGGGATTTAATAGATTTGTCTCTCCAATCATATTAAATCTCATTAACAAATCATAGGGGTTTTTAGGAGTGATTTTTGGGAAGATTGTCTTGATCCAAATTGAATTCCAGATCTGGGAAAAAATCTCTTTAACTCAAGTGTTTCTTTCCCAAGTAATCTCCAGTTTTGGTTTTTCATTGACAAAATCTATTTGTTACATCATCATACTTTTATTCAAATAGAGTTCATGATGACTTTCTAGCCACCACCACTAAAAATAGTTCAATCTAAAATAACAAATATTTACATAGAAACATAGGGGTATCACAATACTAATATGGTTTTGATTTCTTTGGAACAAAAAGAAAAAATTATAACAGTCGTTTAACTAATATTAACATGGTTTTGATTTGAGGAAAATGAGAAAAAGTTATGATAATAATTTTACCTTTGAAGATATAATAGTCGTTATAAGTTTTAAATTCAATAGTGATTTTATGTTATAATATATAATATATAACTTAGGTAGGTTTGATTTGAAAATTCATTATAAGTTATAGTATATAATATAAATTTGACTTTTAAGTTATTTTAATTTTAATTTTAATATTTATATTAATGTTAATATTAATATTAAATTTAATACTAGGTTTAATAATAGTTTTAATTTTAATATTCAATAAATATATATATATATATATATATATATATATATATAGATATAGATATATATATATATATATATTGATATATTGTTAAGCTTGGTAGGTCCATTCCATTTTCTATTATATAATAAACAATTTTACACCACACAGATTAACCGAGTGGCCTCAAGTTGCCCCGAGGGGAAACCAAGTCTGTTGGACACCGATCAACGTTATAAGCCATCCAAAAACAATATTTTTTCAACCATTCTAGCCAGGCTAGATGCATCTCTATCTCAGGTCCAGACACTACATAACTGTAAGAACTCACATTTGCAACATAAAAATTAAAAGCTAACCGCATAGACAAAAATTATGCATGGGATGAGTCTAGTACTTTTGTTCCTTCGAGGTAGATGTGACGGGAGCAGGATCTTCAGCTATTGCCCCTAGCATGTCATACAACTCCATAATGCATGGGATGTGGCGGTCAATTTTTTCCATCCTGATATCTTTTTTGTGCAGCTAGAAGAGGATTTTCTCCATATCCATCTTGTAATTTGGCAATCCTTGTAGTGTCACTGCCATCCCAACTAAGATTTGCTCCATAGCCTTGCTTAATAGGCTCTTCATGAGCCAATACAAGTACAAATTTTGCTTAAACTGAGTGATTCTTCTGCGGGTGTTTCTCGGATCTAGGACTAAGGTCCTCGAGTTGTCCATCTCCTCCTTAGATGCATTACCTTGTTTCACTTCCTCTTCCCATTCTTCCAGCAAATTCTGGATGCCCTCATCCGTCCCCTCATGGTAAGCTTCTGTTGCCTCTGTTATGAGGTGTTTGACTGATTTTCTACCCTTGCGTGGCTCTGACATGCTCAACCCCTTATCTTGCCTAGGAGCTAGGCCTCTTCTACCATGTCCACAACCTCGCGCAACATGCACCATACCATGTCATCCTAAGCACTCATGACATCCACAGTAAGTTAGTTTCAAACACAAGATTGAAACAATACACCACCTCACCCATTCCTTATTACTTGGGGTGGGGTATGTCTTGCCTTGTTTCTCTTCACTTCCTGTTCTCACCACATTCTTGCTATGATGGGTCAGAGCCCATAGCCCCCAATGGGGGAGGCCCTGGCCCTAGCCCCTTGAAGTGCCCTTTCCCTCCTCTCCAATTCTCGCGGCCATATGCAGGTTTACAATCCCATACCCATGCCAAGCTCACATTCCCCCCTTGCAATCTGCAATATACTAGCTATGGCTCAAGTTCCTATCCCCCCTTGCCTCTACCTAAGAGCTCTTGCCGCTCGTTTCCCCCCAGCTAGGTCTCCACCCATCATTTTTGGTAACCCAATGCTTACTATGTGAATTACGGGCATGGCTGCATCCTAGGAGCCCTACCACCTTCTTTGCCCTACCCCCATCTATGCTCCACTGCCCTTCCTACATTACCCTATGATTGACAAGCTCCCACCCTGGCTTGATGGTAAATCTTAGTGCTTCCCAGCCTAACTGTGGAAAACTTCCCCCCAACTGTCATGGGTTTTACCCATTTGACATAAGAAAAAATATGAAAAAATAGGCCATCACGAGCAGTTGCCTACCCCATTGCCACCATAAATTTCCTATCCCCTTGATAGACCCACTTACATCCCAGCTTAACCACAACAAGATCATACTTACAGGTTTGAGGTGGAGTTGAATAGCATACCTGGATTTCGCAATTGTTCGATGACGATGGCCCTCGTCCTTCACGTTCCGATGCTCACGACCAGCTCTGAGCCACCATCCTTCTGCATAGACTATTACACTAACAGTACCGTCGAAATTCCCCTCCATTTGATATACCCTGGCATTCAGCCAGTCTTGCCACCTTGCCCACTTCCCCAGCTTGCCATCTTGCCGAAGGACACTACACCCCCTGCCTCGAGCATGTTGGGGGAGACAGTATTAAGTGCTAGGGTACCCAACATAACTACACCCATGCATCCCAGCTGTCGGCCTGCATCCCGATCGGGATCCTGAGTCGCTTGGACTCTGCTTTCTCAACCCTGCCTATAGTCCTGTTCCACGATTAGCTCCAGAGGATTGAAGTTTACATCCTAGGGTTGGACTGGCCATTGGTTTTCTAACATTTCTTATTGATGATTGCACCCCTAGTTTGCCAAGAAGTCAACCCATTTGTTTCCTTCCCTCCTAATGTGCCTGACCTGGATATAATCAAACTTGGGGATGATTTCCCCTATCTCTTGGATGAGTCATGTTGTCCTCCAACTCTGGCTTAGCTTATCCCACTTAGTGCCATTATTTAGTTTTTCCACCATATTGATGACCAGGCTTGAATCCCCTTCCACTTCTAGGTTTCGATATCCTAGTCTGACAACTATTAGGAGACCCTTCCAGACTGTAGCAAACTCTACCTCATTGTTACTTGCTATCCCACAACTTTCGGCATAGATGAACCTAGTGTTCGCTTGAGGGTCCCAGAAGAGGCCCCCTAACCCTGCTTCTCCTTGTTCCCTTTGGACGCCTCGTCGAAATTTAGTTTCATAAAACCTTCTTCTGCTGGAGTGAAATGGGATTGGGATGGTGACCCTGTGCTGTTTGTTTTCCATGCCGAAGTAGCAATCATTCCTGGGGCTAGATTGAGTTTCTGTAGGATACGAGCTTCCTGGGGGGGGACTTGCCAATATTCTTGGTGCCATGACTCAGCCAAGATTGTTTCCCTGATATTTTGGACTACACCTTCCCAGACTTTCTCCTGAGTATTTGTTTTATTCTTAAAGATTCTGTGATTTCGTTCCTTCCAGATAGCCTAGAGATTGAATCCGAGGGCTAGACCCTAGGCTCAGTTTACTACTGGGATGGAGTAGATGTGGTTTCACCATAGAATAATTGTACCTTTTATGTTGTTTTGATCTCGGTCCATTCTTTCAAAAACACCTTGCATTGGCCTCCATTTTTGCTCTGCAAATGGGCATGTGTTGAGGATATGTTGTATGTCTTCTCTGTGTTGGTGGCATAGCCAGCAGAAGGAAGGCCCCTAGAATCCTCTTTTCTACAGTTTTTCCCAAGTCAAGATACGCCCTTTGTAGACCATCAAGAGGAAATGGGTTACCTTGGGCCACCATCCTCCCTTCCAGATTTTTGTCCATATTACATCTTTCCTATCCTAGTCTTGTCTTGGATGTCATAGGCTTCATTTATAGTGAAGATGCCTTTAGTGGTGTGTCCTCAATTATTTTTCAAATCCGTTCCATTGCTCTGTTTCTATTGCCTGGTCCCAGTTTTCCTTTGTTTTCCATCTCCTCCAACTTTCCATACCTTGGTCTTCTTTCCATAATTGTTCCACCACATGCTTGTTCCTATCCCTCGTATACTGATATATATCCTTGAACTCCTGTCTCTCTATCATTTTTCCTCTCTGTTTCCATGAGTCCGTAAAAAATCTTGTTGTTTTGCCATTACAGATCTCCCAGAAGGCATGCTGGTTAATGAGGTGCATGTTACCAACTGCCAGATTCCACACCGGCGATCCTTTTGGGGGATCTTGGTATCTCAGGATGTCCTCCATTCTCCCCGGAATATTGTATTTCCTCATCCAGATTTGCTTCCATAGGTCAGCTCCCCCACCCATCCATCTCCACCAAATTTTTTCTCCCATTGTTTGGTTTAGAATGTAGGGGTCTCTAAGTCCTAGCCTACCATCCAATTTCTTCTTAGTCAGCCCTTGCTATGAAACCAAATCCCATTTCCTAATTCATTGCACTCCTCCCCATCAGAATTTTTTGAATATGTCCACCATTTTGGAGCATTCTCCTTTGGGGGTAGCCATGCCTCAGAGTTGGTATATGGGGATTGACTAAAGCACTGCTTTGAGGAGCATTGTTTGGCTAGCCAAGTTGAGGAATCTAAAAGTCCAACAATTGAGCTCTCCTTGTAGTTTCTGGAGGATGTCCTGCCAGCATAAATTTCTCTAAGGGTTGTCAAATAGGGGCATGCTTAGGTATTTAGAGGGTAGAGTACCAGTAATAAACCCGAGGATTCTGGCAAGATAGTTCCTAACATTCCCTTGGGTATTGAAGAAAAATATGCAAGATTTACCATTATTTATCATAGTGCTAGAGGCTTCTTTCAAGGAGACCTGACATAATAGAATAATGTCGTCAACAAAGTGTTGATGGGTGATGGGCAGGTCATTGCCCCATATCCCGAGGCCTTGCAGACGAGATTCTTGAACCTCATGTTTAATGAAACGTCCAAGGCCTTCCGCTGCAATGATAAACAAGAAGGGTGATATGGGATCCCCTTGCCCAAGGCCCTGGGTAGGGTTGAAAGTCAGGGTAGGAGTCCCATTCAATAGGATAGAGACTACCAGGGATGATATCATGGCCAGAATCCAGTTTATCCATATTTGGGCAAATCCAAAGGCTTTGAGGGTGCTCGACAGATACCCCCAGCTGAGTCTGTCATATGCCTTGGATAAATCCAACTTTATCATCATCCAAATATGGGAGGGGTTTCTGTTGTAGTATCCAAAACTGCAGCTGCCCCTATTGAGCATGTCAAACTATTGATACAAAACCAGGATGAAATGTTGAAGTCTAGACATCTTGTTGAACCATACAAAGGGATCGAGGATTGTTTTGCGAAGACAATGGAGGATGAAGGTATCATTGTGTTATGGAGAGGGAACACTGCAAATGTTATCCGTTATTTTCCCACTCAGAGTTTGAACTTTGCATTCAAGGATTATTTTAAGAGACTCTTTAATTTCAAGAAAGGTAGGGATGGTTACTGGAAATGGTTTGCTGGAAACCTCGCCTCTGGTGGTGCAACTTCTTTCCTTTTTGTTTATTCTTTGGACTATGCTCGAACTCGGCTGGCTAATGATAACAAGGCTGCAAAGAAAGGAGGGGGGAGGAAATTTAATGGGTTGCATTCACCTTTCATGGCAAGAAAACCCTTTTTGGTTCGAACAAACAATGATTTCTCGCTTATTCTCTTTATTTGATAACAATTTTTCATTTGTAGCTAAGAACTCAGCCTTGGGTTTATTTTTGCAGTTCTTCCACCTGACATGGTTATGGTAATTTTTTGGAAGCCACCCTTCTCTGGAGCCATTAATGTTCACCTTTCACGGTAAGAAAACCCTTTTTGCTTCGAACAAACAATGATTTCTCTCTTATTATCCTTATTTTATAACTGTTTTCCATTCGTAGCTAAGTAATGATTGGAGAGAAAATGCCCCTTTATCTCCTCTTTCATATCATGTACGAATGTTGGGTTTGACACATACTCTGCCAACTTCAGCAATCCAAAAAATCAATCATACCATGATGGATACCCAGATTGGAAAGTCATCAATTTAAACATCCATGTCAAATAGGTTGGGAGGTTTACCAAGTGAAAAGTAAATAAAAAAAGTGAATGAAGTATGAATTGGAAAATTTTTTGACCATGACATATGATCTAGTAATTTGTTTTTCTTTGTATTTTATGATTAATGGTTATGCATGAAAGCATTTTGTTCTTTTAAAATTTTGATGGAAGTTACCTTGAATCTTTCCACAATTTCTATTTAAAAAATGATTTGGGAAAATACTATGAGATGTGGTGTAGTGTATTTTAAAGATTGTTAATTTTTTTCTAAAAACTATAGTAACATTCTAAGAATAGATATGGAATCTTCAAAATTTCAGTACATATAGGAGTTAATGTATGAGTAATACTCAGTATTGTGTTTTTTTCCAATTTCTAGGAAAATGTTGAATATAAAACTCCATCTGGGCATACCCGAAACATGTGGGGTGATTGTTGGCTGATCATAGTAGCTGGTTCAAATGGTCCCTTTGGAAAATATGTTGTGGGAGCATCTGCATGTTGTACATTGGACTCGGGTTTTTTTCATGGGACTTTTATAATAAAGAGAGTATGGCATTCCAAACTGAATCAGAGGCCTTCACTTCAACATCTAGTACCATATCTCCAGTTTTTGTTGGGAGGGATATCTAGGGGAGAAATTTTGGCTTTGTGAATGTTGTGTGAGAGAATCAATGTTGGTGGTATAGGCCATATGAGCCTCTTTTAGTATCCACTTCAAGTCCCCAAAAGACAATTAATATTGATGATATCCATTATGTAGATCCTGTGATCAACTCAGAGACATAAAGGCATGTAGCAAATATGAACTACTATAGCCCACTGCAATGGAGAAATAAAGGCAAGGTAGTTGTAGAAGAAAATAAGGCTATCGGCCTTTGGGTTGTTAATTCTATGGATCCTCGTCCTCTACAATCCTTTTTTCTTCCAGGTAGAAACGTTTCAACTCTTCATGTTTATGTTGAATGTAGTGGCAGTGTAAGAAAAAGTTATGATGAGATCTTTTTTCCATTACTCTCTCATGTCTAGGTGTATGTTTTTGTGTGTATCACAAGAAAATTTTGGGTCAAATAATCATTAGTTATCACCTATCTTGATGCAAGAGCATGAGGCTTAAAGACGAAAGGTTTCATTTTATTTCAAAAATCCAAAAAAAGTTTACAAGCAGAGTGCTATCCTTTAGCTGTCAATTTACAAAGTTTTCTAGATAGGAATTGAGCTAGAATATAGGTATTTGAATGATTTTGTAATTAATCCAAGTAGTTTAGAATTAGTTTGTTATGAAACCAACTCAAAAAAAGATAGAAAAGATAGATCAACGCCTTAGAAATAAGCCTCTTCGAGGGGGCAACCTCTTTTACATTACACAAAAGAACTACTCTTAGATGATACAAATGACAAAACCTCCTTTCTATATATATGAGTCGAAGGGGTCATATATAATAAGAGCCGACATAACAATAATAATCTAAGGGCACACTAATAACAATAGTGGGCTTCTATAGGGCACAATAATAACAATATGGGGACTACATGGGCATAACAATATAATAATGGGGTTGTACTAATAACAATAAGGGGTTAGACTAGTAGTATAGGGACCTAACATGCCCCTCTGCTTCAAAAAGTGTTGTCCTCGACGCTTGAGTAGTTCTTCATGCTTCTGTATAAAATGTGGAATCTTCAGTGAGTAAGTTCTTCCACTTGATGATATACTCTGAAATTGATCGATTTCGTAGCTGTTTGGTTCTTGTTTCTGTGACTGCTCTAGGTTCCAATATGATTTTTCCTTCCTCGTCAAGTTCTGGAAATATTGTTTGAACTGGGATCTTTTGCAACTTTTGAATGAGTGGCGACACTTCTTCATCCCTCTTCCATTCATCCCTTGCTTCGTTTATCCATTATAGTTGGATAATATAAATAACACAAAACAATGCTTCCACATCCTCATCCCTTCTTGAGAGTGCATTTGCAACAACATTTGACTTCCCATTTTTGTAAATGATTTTAAAATCATAACTCAACATATTTGTGACCCATTATTTCTTTTCTTCTAAAGATAATCTTTGTTCTAAAAATTATTTCAAACTATCATGATCCAGTTTTACCTTGAAGTGTCTTCCCATTAGGTAAGGTCACCATTTCTTAAGTGCATGTAGTATTGCCAACGTTTCCTTCTCGTAAATATATTGCTTGAAATGTAACCATAAAAATACCCAATCACCTACATCAAAACTTCTTTCACTGCGATGTTGATCTGCCTCTTGTTTCATTCGATTCTGCACCAAAGTGGCGTTATCGTTTAAAAGTTGGAGAACTTGTTGTTGATGCTTGATTTGATCTTTCACTACTTGAACCTTTTTCTTCTTGATATGTCCTTCTATCTTGAGAGTTTGAGTGGCAATTTCCTCAAATGCATTACAAGATATGGTCAGATTCATTTCTTGATGCTCGATGTGATCTTTCACTTCTTGAACATTTTTCTTCTTGATATGTCCTTCAATCTTGATAGTTTGGGGAGTGGTAATTCCAGCCAATGCGTTACAAGATATGCTAGGATCCATTTCTTCTTTCTCGATGTGATCTTTCACTTCTTGAACCCTTTTCTTCCTGATATGTCCTTCTATTTTGAGAGATTGAGGAGTGGTGATTATTTCCAATTCTTTACAAGATATGGTTAGATTCATTTCTTCTTTCTCTGGGTTAGTTCCTGGTATATATCCTCTTTTTTTGATGTTTCTTGATCCTTTTCCTCCTCCTCTTCATAATCTATGTAAAATGATTTCTTCTCAACACACTTATGACCTTTAGCGTATTTTCTATCACAATTGTAACAAAGCCCTTTTTCTCTTTTTTCTTCCAATTATTGCGGTGTAAACTTTGTAGGTTGTGGAAGGCTAAGAGAAAAAACACTTCGATAATTATAGTCATGAGTGGTGGGATTCCTTGTTTCCATAATTTCGCTTTCAGTTTTTCTTGCCAACCCGAATGCCTTCTCAAATGAATGAGGTTCCCAAAGATGAACCTCATGTTGAATGTTATCCTTTAAAGTCCCTATGAAGACATCAATCCTTTTCTTCTCTGGAATATCATTTACCCTTATATTAAATTTTTTGAAATCCTCAATGTGCTCTACCATTGAACCCTTTTGTTTGAGATTTAGAGGGTGTTACTCTTTGTATCCTCATAATGTGCTATCATTTCTTCCGTGAAAATTGACCAAGTGACAAGTGCTCTACGAGAACACAACCCTTTATACCATAAAAATTTATCTAGTTCTAAATATGAATATGAAATACGTACCTTTTGTAATAGTTGCACCTCATGTAGATCAAAATATTGCTCCATCTGTAGTATCCAATTTATCGGATCCTTGCCATCAAACTTCCTCATATTGCCTTTTCTTGATTTTAGGAGCTCGATCTTGAAACAACTGTAACTCTATAATTTCGGATCTCCAAGTTCTAAAATTTCGTCCTATAGTAGCCCTCTGAGTCATATTTATAACCCCGAAATTTCGATCAAGATTGGATTCTGTAAGGAAGCGTCATGTCAAATCTCCCACGATTACCCAATTATAGACTAGTTCAGTAGATCGAAATTGTACAAAGTGCCTCGTGTCACTGTTTCAAAGATAGGACGTGAAACCAATACATAGAAAAGTACAGTCTGTCCTCTTTCTGAAACTTCTTATGAAATTTCAATTTTATGCTCAGAGAGAAAGTTATGACGATTTTCCTAAGGTCACCTGTTTAGGATGTAATTTGGGAGCTTGCAGAAACCCTAAACGTCTCAGATTATATCTTCAAAAATATAGCGAGAAAAGATCTGAAATTCAGACCCGAGCTTCACACGGATTTTGGTTCAAATGGGTTTTAATTTCAAAGTCTAAACCTTCGTAGAACAAATATTATAGTGACAAGTTCTTAGTTCACGATGACCTATTTGTGATAAAATTATTGAGCTTGTAAAAACCCTAACTTCCTCAAATCATATCTCTGAAAATATAGCGAGATAAGATCTCAAATTCGGACGCACAGTTCAAACCGATTTCTTCTCAAATGGGTTCTTTTTTAGCTTCTGAAACTTCGTAGCGAAAAAGTTATAGCGAAAATGCCACGATGGCCTGTTTGGAGTAGCAAAACCCTAGAATCCACAGCTCTGATACTAAATGTTATGAAACCAACTCACAAAAAGATAGAAAAGATAAAATAACACCTTATAAATAAGCCTCTTCGAGGGGGAAACCTCCTTTACATTACACAAATGAACAATTCTTAGATGATACAAATGACAAGACCTCCTTTCTATATATAGGAGTCTAAGCGGTCATAATATAATCAGAGCCAACATAACAATAATAAGCTAAGGACATACTAATAACAATAGTGGGCTTATATGGGGCACAATAATAACAATATGGGGACTACATGGAAACAACAATATAATAAGGGGGTTGTACTAATAACAATAAGGGGTTACACTAGTAGTATAGGGACCCAATGTAGTTGAGATTCTCGAGGAGAATATCAAGCAGTTTAGTTTTTTATCTAGGATTAGATAGACTCAATCCATTGATTGAGGATCGGGTTGTTGGATGTAAAGTATTTTATGTAAGTTTTGAACTATTGTAAGAGGATTTGGCTAGACTTGGTTATGGAGAATTAGACTATAAAAGAATTGAAATATCTCAGTATCTCTATGTATTTTATGCATGAAAGGTTAAATCTCGAAGGTTGAATTCTTTTGAAATATCTCTGTGTATTGTTGAATTCCAGTTTGGCCTGTAAAATTAGAGTTTTGTATGATCGGTGTTCTCATGTTTAAATTCCTCATTCACTGTGTATTAAGTTAAGTCGAATGTGTTTCGACCCATAGAATTTTAATTAGCTAAAATCTGAATTCATTATTGAAGAGATAAACCTAGCAGAAGCGCTACAATCATAGCGGAAGGAGGAAAAAGTTTGATAAACTTGTGAGGAAAATCGAAGAAGCCTAGAACTGTCTGAGCGACAGAACCGTTAGATCTACGGTAGTCACGTGCAAATCAATGTCAAGGTTTAACCGAAAAACCAGATGCGATATTTTATCAAACTGGGTTAATAGTGAAGTTGATATGGGCCATTTGATTAGAGGATTGAGATCCAACGGGTTTCACGTGGAAAAGTGAAGGGTGGTTAATAAAATCTTCGGACCCGATGAGCAATTAAACAGTGTCTTGATTCCATTGAAGTTCGAATGGTCATAACAGTCCGTTGTGGAGGCCGTGATCCAATATAATGGTCGCGTGTTAAAAGTATACATGAGTTAATCCAAATTTTGGACTCGAGAAATTATAAGCTAGAGCTTTGTTTTCTTTCAATTCCATGAGAGAGGTAGAGGACGGTGGAAAAGGCAGACCCAAGAAGTTTTTCAACAGGGTCTTAACTCCTTTCAGTTATGGGTAAGTGAAGTTCTGCTATTTTCTGGGTAATATTAGAAACTCAGTTGTTTTAGTATAATATCTAACTTTGGAGGCAGATGACTAAAACTCCAAGGGAAATAGAAGAAGAAATTCCACCTGTGCTTGAGGAGATTGTTTGAGGATTTGAACGAATATCCCTTACACCTGCAACCAAATATATAACTTTGGAGGTAGATGACTGAAACTCCAAGGGAAATAGAAGAAGAACTTCCACCTGTGCTTGAGGAGATTTTTTGAGGATTTGAACGAATATCCCTTACACCTGCAACCAGATATCTAACTTTGGAGGCAGATGACTGAAACTCCAAGGGAAATAGAAGAAGAACTTCCACCTGCGCTTGAGGAGATTGTTTGAGGATTTGAACGAATATCCCTTACACCTGCAACCAGACAACCATTTGTGGTACCAGAGCAGCATACTGACACTAAACAGGATCTCAAGGATCAAAAAAATAAATCCAACATGGCTTTCATAGTTGGGTCGAAGAAGAGGAAGACAAGTTGCAAATGTTGAAGTGTTGGAAGCTATGCAAGAGATGCAAGCCAGATTAGAAGCAACGGAAATGGGAAGAGATGCAGATGCTGGAGATGTTAGTGAGCCTGAAGTTGGAGCTGTAGAAGAAGAGAAACCTGCAGATGTAACTCCTCAAATGAGATTCTTTAAGTCAGTATTGAGATCCACATCCAAGCCCAGACTTGAAGTTTCAATTTATACAGTACACTTAAGCCCTGAAGAATTGACAAACTGGATTAATGACATGGAGAAATTCTTTGACTATGAAGAAACAAATGAAGGAAAGAAGGTGAAGTTTGCTGTCTCAAAATTGAAAGAACATGCAACACTTTGGTGGGATGGAGTGCAAGCAGAAAGAAGAAGACTTGGTAAATAGCCAATTAAGAATTGGAATAGAATGGTGGCAAAGATGAAAAGTAAGTTTTTTCCAAGTGACTATCAGTAGACATTATTTAGACAGATGCAGAATTTGAGACAGAGGTCTATGATAGTAAAGGAATACACAAAGGAATTCTACAAAGTGACTATAAGAGTAGGACAAATCCAAGATACAAATGAGAAGGTTGCAAGATATGTGAATGGTCTCAGAATGGATATCCAAGATGAGATAAGTGTACTCTCTCCTAAAACAATAGAAGAGGCTTATTAGATGGTATTGAACGCTGAAAAAAACTTATGAGGAAGCAGTCTGCCAAAAATAGAGGTACTTTCTGAGGAAGGGGAAGTCAAGGTGGTAGAGGAAGGTCTACAACACCTATAGATGGAGGTAGCAACAGCTCAAGTCAGCATGCACATAGAGGAGGTGATGCAAGTGGCAGAGGGAGTTTTTCTAGAGGAAGAGGAGGCAGAGGCAGAGGAAGAGAAGTCAGATGTAACAAGCTAGGACACAAAGCCTATGAGTGCCCAGAAAACATAGGAATGAATCAGAGGAATGCAATTGTTGCTAATATTGAAGAGGAAGCAACAAAGGTAATAGAAGAATAAAATGTACCAGAGAAAGGGGAATATTTGGTAGTTAGCAAAGTTTTTTTAAAGCCAGCTAAGGAAATTGTTGAACCGGCACAGAGAAAGACCTTGTTCAGGACTGTGTGCAAGGTTCAAGGGAAGTGTTGTCAGATGATAATTGATAGTGGTAGTATAGATAATTTGGTCTCCACAAAAGTGGTGGAGAAGTTGAAATTGAAGACAAAGAAACACCCAACACTTTACAAGGTGTCATGGCTTCAAAATGGATATCAGTTGATAGTGAATGAGCAGTGTGAAGTGGAACTGCAGTTGGGCAAATACAGAGACAAAATTTTGTGGCATGTAATGCCTATGGATGTGTACCACATATTGCTGGGAATGCCTTCGTAGTATGACAGAGGAGCTATGCATGATGGAAATAATAACACATATAAATTTAGCAAAGATGGTGTCAATCATACATTGTTGCCTATGGAAGAAGTGGATGGATCAAGGAAACCTGATCCAAAGACCTTATTTTTGAGTAGAAAGGAGTACTTGCAGCAGATTGAAGAAGATGAGGTATGTTTTGCATTGGTTTTCAAACCTAAGGTAATACTTACTTCCACAAAAGTTTCTAATTTACCAATTGAAATTCAAGAGATGCTGGACAATCATTATGATATCATTGTAGATGATTTTCCTGATGAGTTACCACCCATTAGAAAAATAAGCCATCATATAGATTTGATTCCAGGAGAAAATCTACCTAATAAATCAGCTTACAAAATGACTCCCATAGAGAATGAGGAAATCAGGAAACAGGTTCAGGAACTGTTAGACAAGGGACTGATTAGAGAGAGTTTGAGTCCTTGTGCAGTGCCAACAATGTTGAGCACAAAGAAAGATGGAGGCTGGAGAATGTGCATTGATTCAAGAGCAATCAATAAGATAACAATCAGGTACAGATTTCCTTTATCAAGAATTGAAGATTTGATGGATTGTTTGAGTGAAGCAAGATATTTTACAAAGTTAGATTTAAAAAGTGGTTATCATTAAATCAAAATTAGAGAAGGGGATGAGTGGAAAACTACTTTTAAGAAAGATGAAGGATTGTATGAATGATGGTAATGCCTTTTGGGTTGTCAAATGCTCCCAGTACATTTATGAGACTCATGAATGAAGTTTTGAAAGAATTTATAGGTAAATTTGTAATAGTATATCTGGATGATATATTATTTTACAATAGATCAAAAGAGGAACATGTGAGACATCTGAGTTATGTATTACAGAAGCTACAATAAGAGAAATTACTGTTAAATTTTAAAAAATGTTCATTCATGAAGGAAAAATTGGTATATTTGGGTTTTTTTTTGTTTCTGCTAAGGGGTTAAAGATGGATCCAGAGAAGATCAAGTTAATCATGGAATGGCCTTCACCAAAAGGTGTCTTTGAGGTAAGAAGTTTTCACAGTCTTGCTAGTTTTTATAGGAAATTCATAAGGAATTTTAGTAAGATCAATGCTTCTATTATTGACACTATAAAGAAGGATAGACAACCATTTAAATGGACTATTGAAGCATAAAGGAACTTCCAACTGTTGAATAGAAAGATTACTAAGAAACCTATTTTCATTTTGCCTGATTTTAATAAACCTTTTCAAGTGAAGTGTGATGCCAGTGGAGAAGCCATTGGAGTTGTTTTAAGTCAGGAGGACAGACCTGTAGCTTATTTCAGTGAAAGGCTGAATGAGTCAAAGAATAATTATTCTTCTTATGACAAGGAGTTTTATGAAGTGGCGTAGTCTTTGAAGAAGTGGAGACATTACTTGATGTCAAAGGAGTTCATACTTTATTAAGATAACCATGCATTACAGTACATTATGCAATAACCAAAGCTTAACCAGAATCATTCAAAGTGGGTAGAATACCTTCAAAGTTTTAATTTTGTGTTAAAACATATAACTGGTCAATCAAACAAAGTAGCAGATTCCTTAAGTAGAAAAATCATTTTGGTGCAAGAAAGTCAAATTCAAGTGCTTGGTTTTGATTTTCTTAAGGAGTTATATAAAAAAGATTTATATTTTAAAGAGACATCTGAAGCTTGTAGAAATCCTGTTTTGTTAGACAAAAGTAAGTGGCTATATTATTTCTTGCAAGAAGGACTGTTGTTTAAAAGAAATCAGCTGTGCATACCAAATTGTTCCGTGAGAGAAAATTTGATTAGAGAAAAACATAGTGGTGGATTTGGAGGACATTTTGGTGTAGACAATACTTATGAGCAATTGAACCGGTTTTATTTCTGGCCGAAGATGATAGCTGAAGTAGAAAAGTATGTGAAGAATTGTAAAGTCTGCCAGTATGCAAAGGGAAGGAGCCAAAACACTGGTTTGTGTGTTCCATTACCTATTCCAGATAGGCCTTGGGATATGGTAAGTATGTACTTTGTTTTGGGTTTTCCAAAAACTCAAAGGGGACATGATTCAACTTATGTAGTAGTTGACTTATTTTCAAAAATGGTACATTTTATTCCATGTTATAAAACGAGTGACGCTACTCATGTTGATAACTTGTTTTTTAGGGAAATTGTAAGGTTGGGTTACCTAAGAGCATTGTTTTAGACAGAGATACCATATTTGTTGGTCATTTCTGGAGGACTTTGTGGAAGAATCTTGGAACTAAACTGAGTTTCAGTTCTGCTTATCATCCTCAGACTGATGGGCAAACTGAAGTTGTAAATAGAAGCTTGGGTAATCTTCTGAGAAGTCTTGCAGGTGAACATACGAAACAATGGGATCAATATACTTATAATGATTCTCCTAACAGGAGTACAGGGAAGATTCCATTCCATATAGTTTATGGAATGCACCCAAGAGGAATGTCTGAATTGAGAGATTTGGGTAAAGCTGAAATGAGGAGTGCTCAAGGAGAAGATTTTTCTTCAGAGATTCAAGAAATACATGAACAAGTAAAACAACAGTTACAGGACAACAAAACGAAGTACAAGAACAAATTGGATTTGAGGAAGAGAGAAGTTAATTTTGAGGTTGGAGATTTGGTTTTGGCACACCTAAGGAAGGAAATATTTCCAAAAAGGGAGTATAACAAATTAAAATTCAAGAATATTGGACCATGTATAGTTTTAAGGAAATTTTCTGCAAATGCATATGAGATTGAGTTACCCCATGGTATTGGACTATATCCAATTTTCAATGTTGCTAATTTGTACAAGTATGAAAAGGGACAGACATAAGACACATCAGAAGACAAGGAAGAACAAGAGGTGGATTGGGTAAAATAGCTACCCATACCGAAGGCATTGGAACCAGAGAAGATATTGGATAAAACAGTGTTTAAGAAAACAAGGGGACATTTTCAATACTTGGTCAAATGGAAATATCAACCAATTGTTGATGCTACCTGGGTCACAGAAACCATGCTACAGAAGTTGGGCCATTCAATAGAAGAGCTCATGGACAGGAGCCCATGAAGAATTTTTTCCTCGGGAGTCTGATGCAGGAGCATGAGGCTTAAAGAAAAAAGGCTTCATTTTATTCCAAATATCCAAAAAAGGTTTACAAGCAAAGGAGTGGGATCCTTTAGCTATCAATTTACAAAGTTTTCTAGATAGGAATTGGGCTAGAATATAGGTATTTGAATGATTTTGTAATTAATCCAAGTAGTTCAGAATTAGTTGAGATTCTCAAGGAGAATATCAAGCAGTTTAGGTATTTCTATAGGATTAGATAGATTCAATCCATTGATTGAGGATTGGGTTTTTGGATGTAAAGTATTTTATGTAAGTTTTGAACTACTGTAAGAGGGTTTGACTGGACTTGGTTATGGAGAATTAGACTATAAAAGAATTGAAATATCTATGTATCTCTGTGTATTTTATGCATGAAAGGTTAAATCCTGGAGGTTGAATTCCTTCAAAATATCTCTGTGATTGTTGAATTCCAGTTTGGCCTGTACACTAAGAGTTTTGTATGATTTGGTGTTCTCATGTTTAAATTCCTCATTCGCTATGTATTAGGTTAAGCCAAATCTGTTTCGACCCCTGGAACTTTAAATAGCTAAAATTTGAATTCATTATTGAAGAGCTAAACCTGGCGAACGCGCTAAAATCATAGTGGAAGGAGGAAAAAGTTTGATAAACTTGTGAGGGAAGCCAAAGAAGCCTAGAACCGTCCGATTGATAGAACCGTTAGATCTACGGTAGTCGTGTGCAAATCAGCATCGAGGTTTAACCCAAAAACCGGATGCGATATTTTATCAAACTGGGTTAATAGTGCAGTTGATTAGGGCTGTCCGATTAGAGGAGAGAGATCCAACATATATCACGTGGAAAAATGAACGGTGGTTAATAAAATTTTTGGACCCGATGATCAATTCAACTGTGGCTTAATTTTGTTGAAGTTTGGATGATCGTAACTGTCTGTTGTGGAGGCCGCGATCCAATGGTGGTCCCGTGGTAAAAGTATAAACGGGTTAATCCAGATTTTGGACTCGAGAAATTATAAGTTGGAGCTTCATTCTCTTTCGGTTCAGTGAGAGAGGTAGAGGACTGTGGAAAAAGTGGATCTGAGAAGTTTTTCAATGTGGTGTTAACTACTTTTGGTTCTGGGTAAGTGAAGTTCTGTTATTTTCCGGGTAATATTAGCAATTTGGCTGTTTTAATAGAATATCTTACTTTGGAGGCGGATGACTGAAACTCCAAGGGAAATAGAAGAAGAACTTCCACCTGCGCTTAAGGAGATCGTTTCAGGTTTTGAACACTTATCCCTTACACCTGCAACTAGACCACCATATCTTAGAAAGGTGAATGTGTAACCAATATTTATTTTTGGAATGCAAGGCAAGTTCTTTAGAAATATAAGGTAATGACGGAGTCTTCTACACCCAAGGTTAAATCAATGTATTTGTCTTATGATTGACTTCTGGAATAGTCCTAAAAATCCCAAATTTTGGAAAGACTGGGCAATCAATTTATGCTCAAAGTGATTCAATTTTTGGAGGGGTTGTAAATACAAGGTTCTCTTCCAAGGCACCAATTCGATGGTACACCAATGGTCTATTTGGAAGGGAAAGTCTATTTGTGTTTATGTGTTCCCATTGTCTAAAGCCCACTCTAAGAACCTATTTTAGATTCCTTAGTTTCAAAATTCATACTCTTAGAACAAAGAGATTATTGTGAGATATCCACATCTTCCCTCTGAGAATAAGGTTTACTGTCATCCATTGTAAAGCAGCCTATTTTCCTTGCCCACATAGCCTGCCTTTGTAGCACGTGACTTTACTTTTCCTGTATTTTGTCTTTCCTTTGCCCAAGATGGAAAAATAGGAACTTTGGCACTCTCTCCTTCTTGCTGAAATTTAGGCAACTCCACCTGTGGCTTGCTGGAAATAACATCAGAATATGTATCACTCTGCAAATTGTTATGTTCATTATCATAAAACATTTTGACAACCAGAATATTGCACTTCCACAACCATTAACCATATAACAACAAAACCGGATTAATACTTCTTCCCAATATGTGAAAACCTGCTTACTCTAAGTGATCGAGACAAGTGCTTCACATTCAATAAAATACTCTCTTAATTCTAGAGAAAATAATTTTAACAATGAACCCATCATACAATTATAATCTATGATATAACTCAATTATGCAAAGTTTAAATTTCAAATTTCTTCTCACAGAAACATCGGTAAATAAATAACAATGCATATTTTTTTTACTTCTATCTTTTTGGCTACTATTTCCTCCGCTCCCGCCTTACAACGTTTCCTTTGCAACATGTGATGCAATTGCTAGTTATTTTATTGAAAATTTAATATATATTTGTGAATTATTTTAAAACTTAAATTGTGAAATTAACATATAAAAATTCTTACACATAAAGGACTAAGATTACTATATAAACATATTTTTCTTAAAGAGAAAAATAATTTTATATATGTTTTAAATTAATTAAGTTTTAAGTTCAAAGATTACTATACCAATGTTGCATTTCAAGCTTTTCATATAATTAAAATGGATTTGTTTTTATTTTTACTTATAATACATATATTGATGCCATTTTGTAATAGTGAAACATATTATTTATTTTTAAAAACATTAAAGAATTTGTAAATTTGGGGAAAATATCAATAATGTAGTTTTTTATCTTAATAATCGATGCCACAAGAACAATAGAAAAATAATTAAAATTATATAAAAATTTATATGCAAGTTGGTATGATATATAAATAAAAATAATTTAAAATATATAAATATTTGTATGATAAAAAATCTTTATCATGAAAGTTGGTATGATATATTGCAATGATTTGTAAACAAAGATAGATAGAAGAAAGAGAAGCATGTTCATTTTTTTTGGTTTATGCATTCCATTCCATTCCACAATCTTGGTTAATTCAAACTTAAATCCAAATAATACACCTAAGATGAGATATGAGACATAATAGATGAAAATTTTTGGTTTATTCATTCCATTCCACCATCTTGGTTAATTCAAACTTAAATCCAAAGAAGACACCTAAGATGACATATGAGACATAATAGATGAAAAATGGAGAGGATAAGTGCTACAGAAAGTGACACACATAATAGGTGATAGGTTGGAGATACATCATATTAAATGTAAGTTTGGATAAGAACTAGAAAGTGTGAGACACTTAATAGGAGACAAGTAAATATTTTCTTAATATAATATACGAGAGAAAAAAACCATTGTTCATTTAGTCAACAACACATTAACTATTGCATGCTAATGATAGTTAAATACTTTCCTCTCACCATGGATTCAATTAACAATTGCATGCTAATGATAGTTAAATACTTTCCTCTCACCATGGATTCAATTAATTGAGGTTCTCTTTCTTAATAAAAGATCAACATCAAAAGAATCAAGTCTAAGGCCCCACTTTACAAGACTACCTAACCAATTGATAAGCACATTGAAGTCCAAGGAAAAAAAATGTGTTTGTGGAGGATATATTTGATTGATATATTGTGAAATGATATCCTCATCTTGAATGTAATAACCATGCTTTATAAAAGATGAATGTCTTGAAGTGTTATAGATCATATTTTTAGGATACCTATTCGAAAATTGGTAAACCTAAAGCAATTGAAAATGGGGTTAGTTAGATGAAGTAAAGCATTGTACTTGAACGGCAGATGAATTCAATGTTGAAATAAGAGCACTATCACATACTATTCTGTGAAGAAATTTGGATTCAATTTTAAAATAGGAAATGGGCCCCAAATTGTTGATACGAATTCTTAGAGCTTCAAATATAATTGAGATTTTTAGTACTTGATAGCACAATATTATTATTTGTGTTATATGCGTGTTGTATGTGCATATAGGAGATTTTTTATTTGCAGGTTCAATGTTGTATAATTTATATGAGGAACATATATATTATGTATATTATGTTGATGTTGTGAAATCCATAATGTTACTTGTGGGAATTGAATTTGGGTGGATAGAATTTCATTCTTACCTCCCGACCACATGAGATGTGCCCAATTAACAAGTGCACATACGGGATTATTGTCATTTCCCTTTTCATTTCTTGCTCTTCAAGAGTACTTGAGATCTAAAATCTAACTATCTTTTTTTTATTGTACTTAGTTGTTAGTTTTTAAGACTTTGATGATATTTTCTCTCTTATTTTGTTGAGTTGGTTTTATCAATCTAAAGTTATATAAAACTGGGTGCACTTAATTGAATTTAGTTAAATATTTTCATTAACACAATTTTATGTAAAGCTTCACTTGCGTGGATTTATTCCACACCATTACTAAAACTGGGTGCACTTAATTGAATTTAGTTAAATATTTGCATTAACACAATTTTATGTAAAACTTTACTTGCGTGGATTTATTCCACACTATTACTATTACAGAAAAAAACTGATCCATTCTTATATTTGGGTCATTATTCCTTGTTTTTCTTGTTTTTGTTTTTAATCTAGTTTTGGGTTTGGCTAAATTTGTCTTCCATTTCACTATTTGGATAAAAATCATTTCATGGGATTTCAATATGAGTTTATATATCCAAGTTTGTCCATTTCGATCACATTTTCCTATTTACATGAGCCATTTATTGTAGCATTTTGTGTCAATTTTTTTGGGTTTTGAGAGTAATTAACACTATCTCATTTTTATAGTTTCACAAATTAGACATTTGATTGTTCGTTGTTTGTGGAAATTATCTTTGAGAAAAATATCTTGAAGAACATGCATAGTGCCTCCCTTTTTTTTTTTGGTTCTATTGATGCTCTTATTTTGTAGATTAAGGTTTTAAGATTACATTGTTTGTTGCTTGAGTTTTGTTAGTCATCACACCCTTCACATCCTTGGCCACTATGTAAAATGGAAATTCCCTAAGGAATTAATCAATGGTCACAATACCATTTCCTACTTCATATAGATAAAGGAAGTACTTTCTAATGATCCAAGCCATGTATGAACAAATACAAGAAGATCATACATGGCAGAAAGTATCCAAAAACATTCAAATTTGTATTTATATTGGATAGTCTATTTTCATAGGCTATTGTCATGCATTCACTCTTGCATTCATATAAATGTGTTATGGGTGTTCTGAACTAGAAGAATAAGCTTTTTTCAGTGGTGTCCATGTTAACCTCACAATACTATTAAGTGATCTGAACATCTTCCATGTATGTCCCCGAGGTTCAAACTAATGGCAAGGAGAATAGTGTCGATCATGTTATGATCCCCAATGCTATGCTTCCTACACATTGCGTGAGATTGATCAAGGTCAAAATTTTAGGAGTCAATTCATTCTTGTGGGCATCTTAGGTTCCGGTCCTAAAGTAATCCTTGTGGTTATTTTGGATTTAGATCCCTCCATTAGGATTGTGCTTTTTTTGGGTTCAACTCTTAGAATAAAATAAAACATTTAGGTATCATAATTCATATTGAATAGTTATAGATATTTGTCCACACTACCATCTAGAATAAAATCAAGAATATGGGCCATTATTAATTTCTTGGCATCCATCACTTCCATACATCATAACTTTTAATAGATTAAGGGTTTTCATTCTTTGGATTCTATATAATCAATCAATCCCATTACAACAACAAGCACTATTAAGCCCTATAATTTCCCCATGTCGACCCTAAAATCTCATATTAATACTTAGATGTTGAGTGATTACATTTATATTATTATATTGTTATCTAGCATAGAAAATTACAAGGTATCATTTTATTATAATTGTAGCCTTTGTCTCCTATATAGATACTAAGAATTCGTAGTCCTAAGATCATGAAATATTATCCTATACATTGTATTAATTGTAAAAGGAGGTTTTCCACTCAAATAATACTTTAGTTATTGGTTTCTAATCTTTTTCAAGGTGAAAGTTTCATAACTGATTTGGTATCAGAGCTTATGATCATAGGGTTTTACCACTTTAAACAAATCAGCTTGGAATTTTTTGCTATAACTTCTTTTCGAATGTTTGAGATGGTGAAATTTGAAGAGTATTGATCCAGGGGATCAGTAAAGTGCTAAAAAATAAATGTGCTCAAAATTTTTCAAAACTAGTGCCAAAATGTAGATCTCACCGACTTGAATCCAACATAACTTAATTCGCTCAAAACTGATATTGTATTCTCCCGATATCGTGTTCTGATCATTTTCCCAAACATGTAAAATTTTTGCATGTTGAAGTACAGGACTGCTAACTGGGCAGTTCGTACATTGACTGGGCAAGTTGAAAGGGCAATTTGACTATGTTTCTTAGGCCAATGGCAGGCTGCCAAGTGGCCTCACCAGATTGGCTCGAATTGGTAGGTTCATGATTGGTTGGTTGAATGTTTGATTGACCAATAATTGGGTGCCACATGGCCCAACCACAGGCTACCACATGGCACCCTGGGGTTGTGCAATTTTTTTTAATGGGCTTAACTAGCTTCCTTGGGAATTGAATACAAGACCGGTGGCAAGACAATGCAACAGTCTATCATAGTGCTCTGGGTGGTTCTTAACACCATATGGAATCACGTTATATTTAAAGTTTCATTGGAAACTGTTTGGGGGATGGTGCCAGAGCTAATCCCTAGCCCCCAGTCTCCCCACACCCACGAGACCATAGGAAGAAGGGAGCCTAGGACTCGAGCTTAGCCCTGGGTCAAGGTTCCATAACCATTATAAAACCATAGTGCAGGGAGTTTGGTGTTTAAGGTTGGGAGCTCGGGGATAGGCCCCAGATCATGGTTTTATGTCATATCACGTGACCAAGCTCTAACAGAACAGGCACTCGTGGAAGGGGGGCTAGAGAATAAGCCGGGGACTAGGACATGTGGTAGTCAATGGAACTGTGGACACGAGGAGATAAGGAGTCGACTGATAGGTGTGAAGAATTCAAGACCAGCTTCGGGTCACGTGGAACCAATATAACCATGTCACGGGCTACGTGGGGCCTATGCCGATGGGGGTGGGTGGTTAGCCCAAGCCCCTAGGCATATGGCCCATGTGGCCCTATTTTTCTGCCTAAAGCGGTCATTGGGCATTTAAAGGAAGCGACAAATTGCACCCGAAATGACGCAAATCCCACCGACGCCAGGCGAAAATGTTATGTTTCTTCATTTAAAATTAATGTTTTCAAATTAAAACCATACAACACCTTCCTACTATTGAGTTGTATATATCTCACTAATTTATATGGCCATCTTACATACCAACTATCCTAGGTTCTTCTTGTCTTGAACTACTTTTTCCTTTCATTCAAACCATGTTGAATTTTTTTTTTTCCCCTGGGAAAAAGTCGTAATTACTATTAATATTAAGAAATTAAATTTTGTAGATGCCGAAGCATATTCATATGGAGGCAGCAGTGCCTGTCAAGTTCACAGTCTGTAAATCTGGCTAAAGAAAACAAGTTGTCTCCACGCAGGGAGCACTACCAAAACAGTTAACTAGCAGTGTTCAAAATTGTGTCCATGCTCTACGCAGAGAGCTACATATAAACTGTATAATATCAAAAAAAGAGTTGTACTCATGACTAAACAGTAGATATATATACATGCTATAAACAAAAATGGTACTGTTATGTGAGGGCTTTATAGCCCATCTCCAATATGATCATCAAAAGGTCTGTGGTAATGCTGGTAGAATGTTCCGTCGATTTCCTCCTGAATCAACCAGTCATTTCCTTGTCTGTGCGCTGCCTCTTTGGATAGCTGGTCGGCAACGGTGTTCTGTTCCCTGTAAATGTGTCGACAGACAAATGATTCAAAGGAAGTAATCAGTCTTTTAGCTTCATCTAAAATGTGCCTCAATGAAAATGCATGACAATGAGATGCATCATTCAGCCAGTTGCAAACAATTTTAGAATCTCCAAATAGCTGTAGGTGTCTACACTGTTTATGAATTGCAAAATGTATGATGTGTTTAGCCGTGCACAGTTCAGCAAAGTTATTGGTGCCTCTGCCTAGATTTATTTGTATCTTGAAGCAATGCATTTCATTGAGATATAGTATGGCCCCTCCCCCATAGCCCGCATCCTGTGCCGAGCCATCAAAGTAAGCCCAAGGCTTAGATTTGTCAATGATCGCAGGTCTAATGGTGCGCGGGGGGGCAGAGGATTCCTCTTCAGTTATCATTTCAAAATCAGCAATCGTATGATGTAAGATTGTGGGCCAGTGAGGGATCCTGAGGTTGAAAATGGCCTGATTGCGCGCAATCCATACTGCCCAGCAGGCCAGCAATGGAATGTTGATGGACTTCCCGGTGTGATTCTGGCACCAGTTATTCCATGCTTCCATGAGGTTATTACCTTGCCAGTCTTTCAAGTGCGGATAGTGAGAGGTGAGGGATTGCCAAAACTGCAAAGCAGTGCTGCATTTTAAGAAAAGATGATCTGTGCTTTCTTCCTCCTCTCGGCATAAGTGGCAACGAAAGGGACCATAAAATGATCTCTTCATGAGATTGGTGCCTATAGGGATTTTGTCAAAAAGAATGTTCCACATCAGTAATCACGTGCGAGGAGCAGATTTAAGTTTCCAGAGCGCTTTCCAATGTTGCCATTTAGGAAGATCAGAATGTCATCAACAAATAACAGATGAGTGAGGTAGAAGTTATCTGCAATTTTAATGCCTGTCAATAAATGCCTATCTCGAGCCGATGAGATAATTCTACTTAATCCTTCCATAATAAGCAAGAAAAGCAGAGGTGAGAGCAGACATCCCTGTCTGAGCCCCCTTTCTGAAGTGAAGAATGAAGTAGCTTCACCATTAAGAAGCACACTATAGGATACATCAGTGATGCAGCTCATCGTCCATTTGATAAATTCATAGGGGAAACCAAGATATGTTAGCAGCAGCCTTAAATACAGCCAGTTAGTTCTGTCAAAGGCCTTGGATAGATCCACTTTTAGAATCATTCCCTTCTGTTTTTTGATCTGCATGGTGTGCATGAGCTCTTGAGTTGTGGCTATAGCCTCATGTATCTGTCTATGGTGTAGGAAGGCGAATTGCTCTGAAGATATGTGTTGCGAGAGTATGGGCTTGAGGCGATTGGCAATAATCTTGGCAATGATCTTATATAGACAATTACAGAGAGAGATGGGGCGAAAGTCATCGAAGGAGACCGGGTCATTCGATTTAGGGATAAGGGCGATGAAGGTGGATTTAATAGCAGAGGATATTCTGCCCCTCCTTCTGCTTTCCTCTACAATCTTCAGTAGGTCATTCCCCAGGATTTCAAGGAAAGCGATGTAGAATTCAATGGTCCACCCATCTGGGCCTGGGATTTTATCTTTTTTAAACCATTTTAAAGTAGCCTCCAATTCTTCCATGGTCACTTCCTTCAGTAGTTCATCTGACTCTTCTTGTTCTACATATCTGGGGAAAAGTTCAGCCACCCTCATGATTTCCATGATATTAATATCTCCAGGAGCTTTATATGTACACCTAAAGTGCTCTGTAGCCAGTCTGGCTAGGTTCGGTTGTGATGATACAGGTTGTCCTTGTTCAATTCTTAACTCCCATATAGTGTTGATGGCTTTGCGCCCATTGGAAAATTTATGGTAAAATTTTGTATTATCATCCCCCTCTGTGAGCCAAATTGCCCTACTTCTTAGCCTCCAACTTTCTTCTCTTTCTTTCAGAATTTGAGAGCGCTTCGCTATAAGAGAGGTGTACTGCTCCTTGCTCTCGGGGGTGGGGAAGGTCCCATATGATGAATCCTCGAACGCAGCAATGACTCTTTCCGCCTCTTTCAGAGTTTGATTATCCTGGATACATTTTTGATGTGCCCAGATCTTAGATATCTGCTTGAGTTCAGTTAATTTTCTAACAAAGCCCTCTGAGTGGTCCTCATCTTCCCTGATAAGGTTGTTTTTCCAATAGTTATTTACCAATTGTATATAAGAAGGGTCCTGTAACCAAGAGGCATTAAACTTGAAGGGTCTTTTGATTTTATGGTTAATGTCCACTGCTTCTAAGAATATAGGGCGATGGTCCGATATGCCTCCCGTACCGGCCCATTGACGAATTCTGGGGAGTCTGTTGAGCAGTGACTCCTTAATAAGGAATCTGTCGAGTCTTCTGGCCAAGCTTTGTTCTCCACTTCGGTTATTTGTCTAGGTATACTGAATTCTAGCAGATGGAATATCCACCCACTGGTGTTCCTCTAGTAGGTTGGATAATGTATCTGATAAGGAATCGACCTGCGCCAAGTGCCCCCATGACTCGCAGAATCCAAGGGAAAAGTTTAAATCACCTCCAAGTATAATGTTGTCCGCTTGAAGTAATTCAGATTCCAGTAAGGTCCTCCAATAGTTGGCTCGGTCGGCACAAGGGCCATAGACATTGATGATTCGAATATCCAACGCTACAGAGTAAGCAAATATGTCTAGACCAATGTAACCTCTGCCACCCCAAATGTTCTGGATCGCCATTGCTCTGTTACTAACCCCAATAGCCAATCCACCGGATCACCCAGACGCATCCAGTGCATGGAAGGTCCAGTTAGGTAGCCAGGAGTTGAGGGTATGGACCAGAGGTTCGGCCAAGCAGAGGGATTCTTGTAGAAAAATAATATATGGCTGAGATGAGATAAGCAATCTCCTGAGTGCTAGTTTTTTGGCTAAACTAGCAAACCCACGGCAATTGTAGGATAGTATCTTCATGTAGGATGAGATAGAGGGCCATTCTTCGCTCTAAGGGCCCTGAAGATAGTTTGATGTCGCCCGAGGGCAACTTCTTCATCTGCAGTGTGTCTCGCTTTGGTTATGCGGGAGGGTCGTCCACGAGAGTTCTTGAGAGTAATAGGAGCAACCTCAGGGTCTAGTCCAATGGCATCAAGACCTCTGTCCTTCGATCGGGATCGAAGAGAATAACGGGGGGATACCTGGGAGGTAGGAATGGAGAGGGATGCGAGGGATGATGTTATCAGCGATGGCTGGCAAGGGGAGGCCACCGGAGAAGGAAGCGGGAGGGAGCAAATGAGAGAGGGGTGAGGGGGTAAGTCCCGGGGATAACAATGAGCCACAGGTGATGAAAGTGCGGTAATAGGATCTGAGCTAATAATGTGCTGAGATGTAATGCCAAATGATATGCATGAAACAGGAGGCAAAGGAGAGGGGGATGAAAAAGACATACCCGTCGACGCGGTGCCCGCTTGTTCAGTCGCTGGACGCACAGGAGCTGGTGATGAAGGAGGGGGAGCAGTGGAGACTATAGCAGTGTCTGCTGCCTCTGGGGTGCTACGGGATCCACCAACATCCTGTGTATGCACTTGCTCCTCTTGATTCTGCTCCGGATTCAGCCTGGGGGAGTCGCCCAGGGGTTGGTCGGCCACTCCATCCTTAACATTCCTCATCGCTTTCCGAAGGAGTGGACAGTCCCTGTAGAGGTGTCCCACTTTGTGACATCTGCGGCAGCGATAGGGGATGCCTTCGTAGTCAATAATCTGTTTGCGTGCTGTGTCTCTCCATTGAATGGTAATGAACTCTTGAAGTCCTCCCCTGGTGTCCAGGTTAATGAGAATCCGGGCATAAGCCATCATGCCTGTCTGCTGGTAAGATTTGTCGTAGTCCATGAAAGTGCCAATGGCATTGCCAATCCTCCTGAAGATATCTTCTGACCAGTAATGTAATGGTAGCCCTGGGAGCCGAATCCATACGGGCCCGATGCCTATCTGCTCCGTCTCGGGGTCAAATAAAGGAGTCCATCTCTTAAGAAGCACCGGGGCATGTTCAAAGTGCCAGTAGGAGGACAAGACCCAATTTGTATGGTCAGCACGAGTGAACCTCAATGCGAACCATCCCCTCACAAAGGTTTGCACGAAAGGGATGTCCACCAAATGATGACCCCAAACTTCAGCTGCCCAGGTCTTCAATCGTGCTGCCGAATAGTTTCGACCTCTGATGCGCCCAACTAGTACTCGATCTGCAAATTCCATTGTCTCTCCCCATTGGATGTCCTCCTCCAGTGTGAGAAAGATGTCGTCCTCCTTGGATTTGAAACACCGGTATTTCTTTTTAGGGCCCTCTGAGGGAGGAATGTTCTGAGGGCGACCGAGGGGAGGGGAAGTTACGTTCAACGGTGTCGGGATCTGATGTGAGGAGGAGGGGTCACAGATGCCTGAAAAATTATGGGGGCCCGAGAGCGGAGGTACGGAGGTGAAACTTCCGGAAGAAGGACCGAGAGACCCAGAGAGTCCGACTGTGGCAGAGGGTAGAGAAGGTGTTAGTAGCGGCCAGGAAATGGAGCCAGATGCCGGTGGTTCTAATCTAGGGTTAGGGTTTAAGTAGCCGGAAACGAAACCGAGGGTTGCCGGAGAGTGGGGGGGAGTAGAGAGTGCTGGCCAGGTCAGTGGTACATCCGGGAGGACCACAGGATATGACCTCGACTGTTCACTAAGCGAGAACGGAGAGTAATTTTCGGAGAGGCCCGAACTGAACATACCTTCTGATGTGGTAAAGGGTGAGCGCCAGATGGAGACCACTTCCAAAGGGTCAGCTGAATAATCAACGGCTTCTAGATCCTCCATTGCCAGCTGCGTCTTGGAACGGCGGACACCTCGGTGAGTAGAGAAACCCGGAGAAAACGACAGTTCTCAGTTAACGGACCGTGCAGGGCAGGTTCAAACCGTCACAGGATGTAAACCGGTAGTCGCGGCAAAGTTCTCTTCCTTCGTTAAAATTCCAGCACGAAAACGAAGAAGGGGTTCACGGCGGTTAGAGGAGAGACGGTATCAGTATAATACGGGTAGACGGAGGGCATCGCGGTTCAAAAGCTGCAGAGGGTTCAGAAACCCTAACCTAAACCATCGCGCGCTATCTCCCGTCCCGTCTCCATTCTCCTTCTACCATCCAACTTAATTACCCCCATGTTGAATTTTTATTTAACCATGAAAATGTATAATGAGCCATTTGAATAATTCCTTTACTCTACGTGCCTTGCCCCATGCGTGTTTTAACTAGATTACTTTGTGTGGAATGCATGTTCCATTACCGATAGTCCAATTTCTATTACTTAAATCTCGCCATATAGAATAACTTATTTGGATCTATTTCCAACTTTGTCCATACTCCCCATAAACAAAACTATTGCTCACATACAACTTTTAAAGCAGAAAAATAAAATATAAACTAAAGTTTTAATGAAATGCCTTTAAACTTATAACTTGCCCATTAAATTTAATAATAAAAAATCATTGAATTTAATCATAAAAATATCATTGAAACACGTAATCTTTTTATTAATAATCCGTTGTGGATCATCCATCAAATATTCTAGAGGTAATGATCCATTCTAGATCATTAAATAATCAAAACATCATAAATAAAGAAGATTTTTAGCAACATAGGCATATATGTTGTATTAATATGGAAAGTACCACCATCATTGAACACATTAGATTTGGGATAGAGATTAAAGTTGTATTTTAATTACAATTATAAGAAGAATTTGGATTTAAACTCCTTACCATATTAAATTTTGATCAATGCATTTACTACTTTCTCTAAATGAGAACAGAATCCTCTTTGACTAAGACAATATAGTCATTTGATAACAGTGCGTAAACGCTGGCATTCAATGACCTTTTCTAATGATGATCTGTATACCACATTGACTGAAACTCCCATTTCTACCTCTATAGCCTCATTAATGCGCGGCTATATGCGCCGAAGATAGCCAGTGATGACTAGAAAATAAAAATAAAAACGGCGTGTTACCTTGCGCGTGTTATAAACTCCTATCTCCGGCGCATGTATGCGCCGTGCATTAATGATACTATAGAAGTGGAAATAGGAGTTTCCCCACATTGACGTATGAGGAAGGAAGTAGATTCGACTCATACGTACTCAACTCTAAGATTCCCTGCATTATTCTTGCATACAAACAAATCGACCGATCGTTTTTGCATTGGCAAAGATGACGGGTAAATTTGTATAATTATGGAGTAAATCAGATGTATCTTTCAGTAAATATTTTTATATATGATGTTTAGATTTAATAATGTATGTTTTTATTTATATAATAATTTATTATTATATTAGTAAAATTATATTAATAAATATGGTTGATATAAACTAGAATATTCACAATTTAAAACAAATTCTGGTTCCCTAAATAACAACGTGATATATTAAGTTAAAATTTAATTATATTTAATTTAACAGTAATATTAGTAATTTAAAATAAACTCTCATTCCCTAAAATAACTGCATGATATATTATGTTAAAAACTAATAAAAATATAATGTTTTACAAAAACTTACATAATAATAATTCATATATCTACACTACAATGATAACATGGCTCATCCGGAAACCACAATTGGTGGTTACCTCACAGTAAACACAATGATAATAAGGAGTATAGGGCTTTAAAATAAAGGAGTTGTTTAACGAGGCGGAGTAATTTTCTCGAGGGCTATTTTTGATTAGAATATGGGTAAAAAATTTCAAAAAATCTTCTAGTGGCAGTGTTTGAATCCTGTTTTTATGGTGGAAATAGATTCAGCACCATCAAAAACGTCTAGGACACCAAAATTTTTGACAACTATAACTTAGATTTACAAAAACCTTTGCTGGCTTTTCTCTAAATATAACCAAAATTTCAATAACTTTGGAAGCAACTCATCACCTGGTTAACTAGGCTAAAAAAAAGTAAGATTTAAAGCAAACTTATTAAATCGATCACTTCACACCTATATAATAAAAGTTGCTTCAGTACGAGAATGATGAATTAATAATTAAACAAAATGCTGGTCTCAGTGAAGCTTAAAAAAGGATAAGATTTTAAGTGAACTTATTAAATCGGTGACTTCACACGTATAATAAAAGTTGCCTCAGTACGAGAACCATGAATTAATAATTAAACAAAATGCTGGTCTCAGTGAATGCTAAAAAAGAAGGATAAGATTTTAAGTAGACTTATTAAATCTGTGACTTCACACGTATAATAAAAGTTGCTTCAGTACGAGAATCATGAATTAATAATTAAACAAAATGCTGGTCTCCGTCATTGCTATGCTATGGCAATCTTCTGCACAAAATCAAGAAATACAAGACATTAAAAACAAAAAAAATCACATCACAACAATTGGACAATAAAAACACTATTTTTTTTTGAAAGTGGACGTCCACGTCTCTGAAATACGCCAAAATATAAGAGTCAAGTCATTTGCATGTGATGTTATGGCCAATCCCAAGAGATCATAGTAGCAACGCGGCAAAAAGTACCTATGGCGATAGAAGGAATCTACGACATCAAATAAAATGCCGGTGAGCAAAGGCAGGCACAACCAGGCGGCACAATAAACATGGCGTTCGGTTATCTCCCCTTCCAATCAACATCGTTGGTCAATCAAGACCTAAGCGGAAAAAAATGGGCACCATGCTATCAGAGATGGCGAAAATAATAATAATTAAATTTAATTAGTAATTCTTGCTTTCTAATCGGAAAATTGTGACGATAAAAAATAATAATTTAATTTAATTGGTTTTTTTTTTAAATGGAAAATTGTGATGTTTTTATTATTCAATTTTTTTTAGATGAAGAATATTCCCGGCTCATTAAATCTTGAGTGTTTAAATCGTTCAAATTCCTCAACCCTCATTTTAATATGGACCACACATATCAACATAAAAATTTATATATTTTATATCAAAATAATTTAAATATTATTTTTATTTCTTCACCATAATTTTTTAATATTTGAAAATTTATTAACATAGATAATATATTAATGGTATTTACATTAATTTATTTTAGTGATAAAATGCACAAATTTTAAATCATTATTTTTTTTATATACATCAAACTAATCATCGAAATGTTATTGATATTATATTCAATTTCAATTAGCATGTATAGTTTAGTATGTCTAGTTTAAATACAACTTTCAAAATTTTAATTTAATCATCAATAACTATTTATTATGTGGATGCTAGGTATTTAACTTCTATAGAATATTTTAAAATATTTTTAATAGTATACACAAATTAAAGGTTCAAATTTATCTTAATATAATTAATCAAAAAAATGTTACGTGAATATGTGTGATATGAATATGAGTGATGATTTTTGTACATGTCATATTAGTAAGCCATGATATTAGCCCATGGTATTGTAAGAAAACTTATTTACAAGTGAGAGAAAATGAGTTTTACACCATAAAACTCTTCATGTTTTATTCATACTCAAACATATTGCATTTATATAGTTGGTGTGAGATCTAACTATTTCCAATCTTGGAGATTGTGGTTGAGAGAATATCTCATCAATATCCAACAACGCAACAAACCAAATCTATCAAATCTACCAATGTAAGCAATAATCCTAACACCCTTCCTTAATGTTTAAATTAGAAACAAAAATAGTGAAGTCACATATTTCACATTGATCTCTTTGTCTGGAATCGTCTTCATTAGAACTTCCATCTACTTTGGAATCTCATAGACAACACTCTTTCTTCAATCACCAACTTTGAGTTACCATTTGATCTACATAAGACACAACCATTGTTGACATATTTGTAGGATCCATGATTGTTGACTACGTTGAAAAATAGTCTCAATAATGAATCACTCTATGGACTTACTTTCACCTATCAAAATCCAACGAGTTACAATTTGATAATTATGCATGTAAGTGGTCTAGGTACAAAGTGTATACAAAAGTCAATCATACAACTTACCCTTTTTAATATACAAAAAGTTACATAAACATAAATATAAGATGTAATTGTTGATCTTGAAACACCTTAGAACAACAAGACCACTAACATATAACATATCGTAGAACGAAAAATTGGTTCTTCAATATATAATTTCACACAAAATAAACAAGGAAAAATTTAAGAAACCCCCTGAAATTATATGTATAATAAATGGGAAAATCTCGATGATACATATAAAAATGTATAGGCTATTTTTCAATTATATAATATGTATATATATTTTTTTGGTGAATCTTTTATTGAATTAAAATTTTTTGTTAAATCTTGACGTTTTTTTCACTAAATTATAAAACATTATTAAGGCATTGAAAATAGTTTTACTTCTCAACGTAGTGTTTTGGTGATTAAGGAAGTGATGATATGTTCAAAGTTTTCAACACCTTCACAAGTCATATTTTGGCATTGGGAAAGATCAATGCAATATCTCGGAAAATTTCAAGTCATATTTTGGCATTGGGAAAGATCAATGCAATATCTCGGAAAATTTCAAAGGACCATTAATTTATGTGACATTAATTCCCTACCCAACTATTTCAAGTTTTCGGCTTGCTCATTTTTAGGAGAAATTTCTCCACTTGGTGAGTTGTAGTAGGGTTGGCTTGGTGGCATTTGGGTGGCAATTAGGTTGGTGAGGAGTTATTTTTTTGAGATAAATTTCAAACTCTTATGGTGACTAGTACTAAAAATTAGTGTAGGTCATATTGTTCCACCAAATAACTACGGATAATTAAAATAAAATTTGAAAACCCCTATTCTACAAAAATACATCTGTAAAGATAATAAATAATAAATAATATTAAAAATATTTATTATTATTATTTAAATAATAATAAATATATAATAAAAAACATTTATTATTTTTTCTTTATTATTTTTTAATATTTACAACCATAGATAGAATAGACCGATTTCTAAATGGTGTACATAATTTTTATATTAAACATAAATTAAAATAAATAATTTTTTTTTATATAAATATTTTTAATTAAAATTTTAATAATGATTGATATAATAATAATTTTTTTGATTAATTATATATAGTATTACTTATATTTTATATATTTTTATTTATATTCTATTTTATATTGAGTTATATAAAGAATATGGTTAGAATGTCAAAACAATTTTTTGAGTTATTTAAAATACTATTTTAATAATACTTAGTATATTTAGGTAGAAATTTAAAGAGAGTAAATATAAACATTATACCTTACATTAATTTGTTTTCTATCATAATGAAATAGTTTAATTATATATGTACATCCACATCCATTATTATTTAAGCATTATATGTTTATATCAGTTTGGGTCATTTACAAGTGTTATGGGCATTTTTGTTAGAGGAAAGTTTTTGATATATATATATATATATATATATATATATATATATAATTGAAATTTCTTCAATCTGTTTGACATTAATAATATTTTTCTAGTATCTTTTCATTTTGACTAAAAAAACTATATATATAGATAATAGTTATATAAATTATATATATATATATATATAAATTATATATATATATATAGATAGATAGATAATAGTTATATAAATATAATTATAAGTGTATATATATATATATATATATATATATATATATATTTCTTGAATTTTTTAGCTTTATATATATATAATCCAATCAAAATATAAATTATATTATTAGTATTTTTTAAAATTTTTTCTTTATATTTGTTGTATTTTATATTATAAAAGTAAATAAATAAGTACGTGCAAATATATTTTTAACTAATAATATAATACAAGGAAAATTAGCCATGTCAATTTAGAAGATTATATATATATATATAGATATATATATTAAATTGGAAAAATTGAAATTATTTAATTAATATTTTAAAAGAAAAAACTCTGTTTTCAAATTTATAAAATTATTAATTTTGACTTGCCCATTAAATTTAATCATAAAAAATCATTGAATTTAATCATAAAAATATCATTGAAACACGTAATCTTTTTATTAATAATCCGTTGTGGATCATCCATCAAATATTCTAGAGGTAATGATCCATTCTAGATCATTAAATAATCAAAACATCATAAATAAAGAAGATTTTTAGCAACATAGGCATATATGTTGTATTAATATGGAAAGTACCACCATCATTGAACACATTAGATTTGGGATAGAGATTAAAGTTGTATTTTAATTACAATTATAAGACGAATTTGGATTTAAACTCCTTACAATATTAAATTTTGATCAATGCATTTACTACTTTCTCTAAATGAGAACAGAATCCTCTTTGACTAAGACAATATAGTCATTTGATAACAGTGCGTAAACGCTGGCATTCAATGACCTTTTCTAATGATGATCTGTATACCACATACGGAAATTCCTATTTCCACCTCTATAGCCTCATTAATGCGCGGCTACATGAGTCGGAGATAGCCAGTGATGACTAGATAATAATAAAAAAAACGCCGTGTTACCCCGCGCTTGTTATAAACTCCTATCTCCGTCGCATGTAGCCGCGCATTAATGAGACTATAGAAGTGGAAATAGGAGTTTCCCCACATTGACGTATGAGGAAGGATGTAGATTCAACTCATACGTACTCAACTCTAAGATTCCCTGCATATTCTTGCATACAAACAAATCGACCGATGGTTTTTGCATTGGCAAAGACGACGGGTAAATTTGTATAATTATGAAGTAAATCAGATGTATCTTTCAGTAAATATTTTTATATATGATGTTTAGATTTAATAATGTATGTTTTTAATTATATAATAATTTATTATTATATTAGTAAAATTATATTAATAAATATGGTTGATATAAGCTAGAATATTCACAATTTAAAACAAATTCTGGTTCCCTAAATAGTTTTAAATTCTGGTTCCCTAAATAACAACGTGATATATTAAGTTAAAATTTAATTATATTTAATTTAACAATAATATTAGTAATTTAAAATAAACTCTCATTCCCTAAAATAACTGCATGATATATTAGGTTAAAAACTAATAAAAATATAATGTTTTACAAAAACTTACATAATAATAATTCATATATCTACACTACAATGATAACATGGCTCATCTAGAAACCACAATTGGTGGTTACCTCACAGTAAACACAATGATAATAAGGAGTATAGGGCTTTAAAATAAAGGAGTTGTTTAACGAGGCGGAGTAATTGTCTCGAGGGCTATTTTTGGTTAGAATATGGGTAAAAAAATTTCAAAAAATCTTCTAGTGGCAGTGTTTGAATCCTGTTTTTATGGTGGAAATAGATTCAGCACCATCAAAAACGTCTAGGACACCAAAAATTTTGACAACTATAACTTAGATTTACAAAACCCTTTGCCAGATTTTCTCTAAATGTAACCAAAATTTCAATAACTTTGGAAGCAACTCATCACCTGGTTAACTACGTATAAAAAAAAGATAAGATTTAAAGAAAACTTATTAAATCGATCACTTCACACCTATATAATAAAAGTTGCTTCAGTACGAGAATGATGAATTAATAATTAAACAAAATGCTGGTCTCAGTGAAGCTTAAAAAAGGATAAGATTTTAAGTGAACTTATTAAATCGGTGACTTCACACGTATAATAAAAGTTGCCTCAGTACGAGAACCATGAATTAATAATTAAACAAAATGCTGGTCTCAGTGAATGCTAAAAAAGAAGGATAAGATTTTAAGTAGACTTATTAAATCTGTGACTTCACACGTATAATAAAAGTTGCTTCAGTACGAGTATCATGAATTAATAATTAAACAAAATGCTGGTCTCAATCATTGCTATGGTATGGTAATCTTCTGCACAAAATCAAGAAATACAAGACATTAAAAACAAAAAAAATCACATCACAGACAATAAAAACCCAATTTTTTTTTTTGAAACTGGACGTCCATGTCTCTGAAATACGCCAAAATATAAGAGTCAAGTCATTTGCATGTGATGTTATGGCCAATCCCAAGAGATCATAGTAGCAACGCGGCAAAAAGTACCTATGGCGATAGAAGGAATCTACGACATCAAATAAAATGCCGGTGAGCAAAGGCAAGCACAACCAGGTGGCACAATAAACATGGCGTTCGGTTATCTCCCCTTCCAATCAACATCGTTGGTCAATCAAGACCTCAGCGGAAAAAAATGGGCACCATGCTATCAGAGATGGCGAAAATAATAATAATTAAATTTAATTAGTAATTCTTGCTTTCTAATCGGGAAATTGTGATGATAAAAAATAATAATTTAATTTAATTGGATTTTTTTTTATCTGGAAAATTGTGATGTTTTTATTATTCAATTTTTTTTAGATGAAGAATATTCCCGGCTCATTAAATCTTGAGTTTTTAAATCGTTCAAATTCCTCAACCCTCATTTTAATATGGACCGCACATATCAACATAGAAATTTATATATTTTATATCAAAATAATTTAAATATTATTTTTATTTCTTCACCATAATTTTTTAATATTTGAAAATTTATTAACATAGATAATATATTAATGGTATTTACATTAATTTATTTTAGTGATAAAATGCACAAATTTTAAATCATTATTTTCTTCATATACATCAAACTATTTACATTAATTTATTTTAGTGATAAAATGCACAAATTTTAAATAATTATTTTCTTCATATACATCAAACTAATCATCGAAATGTTATTGATATTATATTCAATTTCTATCAGCATGTCTAGTTTAAATACAACTTTCAAAATTTTAATTTAATCGTCAATAACTAATTATTATGTGGATGCTAGGTATTTAATTTCTATAGAATATTTTAAAATATTTTTAATAGTATACACAAATCAAAGGTTCAGAGTTATCTTAATATAATTAATCCAAAAAATGTTACGTGAATATGTGTGATATGAATATGAGTGATGATTTTTGTACATGTCATATTAGTAAGCCATGATATTAGCCCATGGTATTGTAAGAAAACTTATTTACAAGTGAGAGAAAATGAGTTTTACAACATAAAACTCTTCATGTTTTATTCATACTCAAACATATTGCATTTATATAGTTGGTGTGAGATCTAACTATTTCCAATCTTGGAGATTGTGATTGAGAGAATATCTCATCAATCTCCAACAACGCAACAAACCAAATCTATCAAATCTACCAATGTAAACAATAATCCTAACACCCTTCCTTAATGTTTACATTAGAAACAAAAATAGTGAAGTCACATATTTCACATTGATCTCTTTGTCTGGAATCGTCTTCATTAGAACTTCCATCTACTTTGGAATCTCATAGACAACACTCTTTCTTCAATCACCAACTTTGAGTTACCATTTGATCTACATAAGACACAACCATTGTTGACATATTTGTAGGATCGATGATTGTTGACTACGTTGAAAAATAGTCTCAATAATGAATCACTCTATGGACTTACTTTCACCTATCAAAATCCAACGAGTTACAATTTGATAATTATGCATGTAAGTGGTCTAGGTACAAAGTGTATACAAAATTCATTCATACAACTTACCCTTTTTAATATACAAAAAATTACATAAACATAAATATAAGATGTAATTGTTGATCTTGAAACACCCAAGAACAACAAGACCACTAACATATAACATATCGTAGAATTAACCAAGTCAATGATGTGTTCTCTTGGCACTAAACAATATCAAGAACCATTAACTCTAACTTCGTTATTGTGTCGAAAAATTGGTTCTTCAATATATAATTTCACACAAAATAAAGAAGGAAAAATTTAAGAAACCCCCTGAAATTATATGTATATTAAATGGGAAAATCTCCATGGTACATATAAAAATGTATAGGCTATTTTTCAATTATATAATATGTATATATATTTTTTTGGTGAATCTTTTATTGAATTAAAATTTTTTGTTAAATCTTGACGTTTTTTTCACTAAATTATAAAACATTATTAAGGCATTGAAAATAGTTTTACTTCTCAACGTAGTGTTTGTGGTTAAGGAAGTGATGATATGTTCAAAGTTTTCAACACCTTCACAAGTCATATTTTGGCATTGGGAAAGATCAGTGCAATATCTCGGAAAATTTCAAAGGACCATTAATTTATGTGACATTAATTCCCTACCCAACTATTTCAAGTTTTCGGCTTGCTCATTTTTAGGAGAATTTTCTCCACTTGGTGAGTTGTAGTAGGGTTGGCTTGGTGGCATTTGGGTGGCAATTAGGTTGGTGAGGAGTTATTTTTTTGAGATAAATTTCAAACTCTTATGGTGACGAGTACTAAAAATTAGTGTAGGTCATATTGTTCCACCAAATAACTACGGATAATTAAAATAAAATTTGAAAACCCTTATTCTACAAAAATACATCTGTAAAGATAATAAATAATAAATAATATTAAAAATATTTATTATTATTATTTAAATAATAATAAATATATAATAAAAAACATTTATTATTTTTTGTTTATTATTTTTTAATATTTACAACAATAGATAGAATAGACCGATTTCTCAATGGTGTACATAATTTTTATATTAAACCTAAATTAAAATAAATAATTTTTTTTATATAAATATTTTTAATTAAAATTTTAATAATGATTGATATAATAATATTTTTTTTGATTAATTATATATAGTATTACTTATATTTTATATGTTTTTATTTATATTCTATTTTATATTGAGTTATATAAAAAATATGGTTAGAATGTCAAAACAATTTTTTGAGCTATTTAAAATACTATTTTAATAATACTTAGTATATTTAGGTAGAAATTTAAAGAGAGTAAATATAAACATTATACCTTACATTAATTTGTTTTCTATCATAATGAAATAGTTTAATTATATATGTACATCCACATCCATTATTATTTAAGCATTATATGTTTATATCAGTTTGGGTCATTTATAAGTGTTATGGGCATTTTTGTTAGAGGAAAATATACATAGATATAAAAGTTTTTGATATATATATATATATATATATATATATATATATATATATATATATATAAATTTATACATACACTTATAATTATATTTATATTTATATAACTATTATCTATATATATATATATAATTATAATTTATATAGCTATTATCTATATATATATATAGTTTTTTTAGTCAAAATGAAAAGATACTAGAAAAATATTATTAATGTCAAACAGATTGAAATTTCTTCAATCTGTTTGACATTAATAATATTTTTCTAGTATCTTTTCATTTTGACTAAAAAAACTATATATATATATAGATAATAGCTATATAAATTATATATATATATATAGATAATAGTTATATAAATATAATTATAAGTGTATGTATAAATTTATATATATATATATATATATATATATATATATATATATATATATATATATATATTGAATTTTTTAGCTTTATATATATATATATATATAATCCAATCAAAATATAAATTATATTATTAGTATTTTTTTTAATTTATTCTTTATATTTGTTGTATTTTATGTTATAAAAGTAAATAAATAAGTACGTGCAAATATATTTTTAACTAATGATATAATACAAGGAAAATTAGCCATGTCAATTTAGAAGATTATAATTATTTATATATATATATATTAAATTGGAAAAATTGAAATTATTTAATTAATATTTTAAAAGAAAAAATTTACCCTACTAATTGTTTTCAAATTTATAAAATTATTAATTTTAAATAAGAAAATTAGTGAAACACTGGCTTCTTTGTTTAAAGTAGGGTAGATAATAATAATAATAATAAATCACTAATATTATTAGTGTGAGAAATAAATAGTTTTCTTTTTGCCAAATACAATGAAATAAAATGTAATGGAACAAGTGAATTGATTAAGAAAAATGCAAATTCGGGTGTTGCTATAATTTTGCATCAAAATTCATTTTAATTTTTTACATGAAAATTCATTTATAAACATTCCAACACTAGACTACAATGTTGTAACTATATATATGATTTATATATATATATATATATATATATATGAATTTGACATATTTATATAATTGTAGGTGAAAAAAGATCGCTTTAAATTCTAAATGAATTTATCTAAATTGTACCAGAAAACATAGTCAATCTACCTTTACAAATAGAAGGAAGGGAAGGAATCGCTCCCACTTCGTCTCCACCAGTAAATAATCTATATAAATAATTATATTTTTTTATTCCATACAAAAAATTAGTATCTCTTTCATCTATATAAGTAATTATATTTTTTATTCCATGCATAAACTTACTATCTCTTTCATTTTTATAAGTAATTATGTTTTTTTATTCTATGCACAAACTTAGTATCTCTGATAATGTTTTGTAAAAAAGTTTAATTATTATTGTTTTTATCCGTATATGTTTGCTAATTATATTTTTTAATTATATACACAAAATTTTACCAAAAAACTACAACATGTAAGCAATATAATGTTTCCAAGCATTGTGGAAAACTAATATCTCCAACCTATTGCGATTTCTTTTTAAGATCTACCTTAAACATGAATAATATTTTAATGGAGCATATAAAACTATTACACTCAAGCAAAACACAAAGGTGGATCATGTAAAATCAAAGGAATTTAGAGATTATTATTTCTGAAGGTGATTTCAAACCTTTAAAGCTGCATGAAAATGAGTGAATGTGAATCTCAACGTGTAGAAACTAACTATTTTGTATCTTTTTTAAAAGGGATATGGTAAGTAAAAGAGAGACATTACAAGTTAGTGGTTTTTATATCTACATTGGAATATGGCTCCACCACCCTATTGCCATCATTTATAGGTAATTGAATTAGAAAGGAGATATTGCTAGAGTTATGAGAACAATTACCCTTTCATGATACATGGTGGATCAAACCCATTGAATGTCGTGGAGTGTCCATGTTAAATGAATTTGTGAACTCCCACAACAATCTTCGCTGGACTATTATTTTATTGATTTTTTAACAATTTTGACGACTTTGATAGTGAATGTAGTGACGTCTACAATTAACTCTATCTTACAACCAAAATATTTTAGCTTTATAAAATCAGCTCTCTCTTCTATATAGAGTGTTAAATGATTTAGTGGATGATTTTTTTTTTGAATCTCTTCTATATAGAGTGTTAAATGATTTAGTGGATGATTTTTTTTTTGAATCGAGACATCTAAAATATGAAAAGACTATACATACTCTTCTATTTATATAGAGCTTTATTGATATTCTCTACTATTACAATAAGAAAAAATTATAATAGTTTATCTAGGTAAAAATTAAAATAAAAAAAGTAAATTTTAATAATAATATTTATATTTTTATGCCAAATAGCTTCTTTATTTTAAGAACAAAATGTAGGTGAATGCTTACCAAATTATAATGTAGATAGTCGAATAACTATGTTCCCTAGATGTCAAAACAACATGGAAGAATTGACAAGCGGATCTCTTTCGACTACAATGGTTGTTTAAATAATGATGGAATGGATTTCATATAAACCTCCAATTCATATAAACCCATGATTCCACATTCCATGAAACTTGAGATACATTTTACTTGAAAAAAACAAATTCCAACAGTTTTTGGTTAATAGAAAAATATAATAGAGTGAAAATAAATTCCACCAGGAGAAACAAATCCAAGTAATTAGCATTCCCATAAAAATATGGTAAAATACATCTTGATTCTTCTATTACCATAAAAATAGGGTGAATGAGAGAATGTAGTTTGAATTTTACTAGGAAAAAAATAAATTCCATGAGGAAAAACA
Organism: Pinus tabuliformis; assembly: GCA_031772625.1. NCBI lineage: Eukaryota > Viridiplantae > Streptophyta > Pinopsida > Pinales > Pinaceae > Pinus > Pinus tabuliformis. Next base: position 301,715,037 of record CM062818.1, read on the forward strand.
AATCCAAATAATTAGTATTCCCATAAAAATAGGGTGAAATATATCTTGATATTTGCCATTAACATAAGAATAAGGCGAATGGGAGAATATAGTTTGAATTTTGTAAAGCAAAATAAATTTTTAAACACTCCCCATCAAATTCCCATGGGTTAATGGTTTCCAACTATTTTTCTTTTTAAATAAATACAAGGTGATGCATATTCAAACCCCTATTTTTTAAAAAATCACTCAACCAAAATAAATAACCCCTAATTTCGCCCCTAAAATTTTCTATGAACATAAATATTACATAAGTACACACAATTTAGACAAAATCATTTAACCACTTAATTCTCCATATAAATCCACTTTGATTAAATGTCTTTACCAAGTTTCTCAAATGCCTTTTGCTACAAATTTAGTTTTAGGCATTGCATGGTTGCATTAGCTAGTCTGAAACAAATTTGACACTACCATGGCTTTCCATGCTATCAAACCTACTCTAAAGCATGGCCTCTAATGGACTTTGTTGAAACTTCAAATTGGGAATCCAATTTCGTATGCCAAGTAGTCAAAAATTAATTCAACACTCTTGAACAAAAGTGGAATAAGCTTCTTTAGATGAAGCCCACTCAATCCAAAGCAGTGCATACTTACAGGAACCGAATGAAAGAGGATCTAAATTCCATAATGCTAATGGAGAAGGTGATGCAAGTGTTCTTAAAAACTAAGACTCCATGGATAGGAGGAAGGCCACTACAAACTATAGCTTGAATAGAACATCTTAAGCATGTTTATTCAACATCATCAATAACTTCAGAAAAAGTGTCATTGTAAGAGCACAACATATGATGGATCAATGAAACTTCTATCATCTTCTATGGATTTTTGTTAACGTACTTCAAATACTTTTCCTCTTCAACATGTTCTTCACCTTCAGGTACATCTATTTGTGGCATCTTATTATTTTCATTAACTCATGAGAAATCTTCATGCCTTGTTGCATATGAGAGAAAAAACACGCATTACACATAAATACATGTTATTATGTCATGCCTTTCCCAGTGTGAAAGAACTCGAGCGTGATGTAGCCTAATGCTCCCTTTACATTAGTGACCATGAAGGATCTCCAGTCATGTTCAATCTAGACATGCAAGGACGAAGCTGGCGAGTTAAGAAGTAGTCAGAAGTGAGCATGATGTTGTTGGCTTTAACGTCCCGGTGGATTACCTATTGTTGGCATTCCTCATGGATATACAATAGAGTCAAGGCCATGCCCAAGACAATGTTATATCTTTGCTTCAAGTCCAGAAATCCTCCTGCAATATCCACTCTAAAAATATGTTTTTCTAGGTTATAATTTGGCATGAATTCATAAACCATAATCAAGTTCCCCTTTGGTTTCCTCACTCATAGGGGTGGAAAAGCCGAAGTGGGATTCCTCGAAGTGAGATTCCTCATCGAGAATGATAGACAGATCAATGATGGAGGAGAGAATGTGATCCAAGGGCAACGCCACTAGTGGAAACACATCTGATTATTCCACACACAGGAAATAGAACAAAAAAATATACTCTTGCTATCTACACATTAATCCTACATATTTACAAGGAATCAACTATCACAACTCTCACATCATCTTGAACCTCCTATGAGGGAGTTAATCCAGAACTTGCTATGATAACACGGGAGAAAATTAATTTCACATTATAAAACTTTTCTTGTTTTATTAACACTTAAATATATTGCATTTTTATAGTTGGAGCGAGATCTAACTATTTCCAATCTTTGATATTGTGGTTGAGAGAATAACTCAACAATTTCCAACAAGCCAAATCTATCAAATCTACCAATATAAACATTAATTCTAAAAATATTAATAATATCCATAGTAAAGTAGAGTGAATCTCCATAGTTTAGAATCTTGTCACAATTTTTTTTAAATGTATATACTTTTAACTTATGTATTATTTAATTATTATAATAATAATTTAAAATTCCTCGATCAAGGTTTTGGAAGTTAGGGGGCATGCGAAATTCATACACTACTTTTCATTCAACTATCAATCTTTACTATGATTAACCATTTTGGGAGGAGAGACATTTCTCCTTGGATTTTTTAGTATATTTTGGCTTCTCTCCCATTGTAGTTGGGACAATTTCCTTGGAAATATAATAGAGGAAGGTTTGCATTTAACAATAAATTCAGAGAGAAATGGTGTAGTCAGTGGGCTTTCTATTAGGTTCAAATGTTGGCCTTATGTTTTGGCTATGACTTGACATGTGCCAACATTTTAGGCGACTTGGATTTTGGGCTTGTAGGTCCTCGGTGTAGGCATTGGCAGCTGAGCAATGGTTGGGTAATAGGGTTTGGGCATATAGGGGTCGCAAATCTTGAGACACAAATAGAAATATTGGAGCTTGACATTGCAGGAGTTGGTGACGCTCATGGGGGCTTCACTCAATGAATCTCTGAGATATCATGTGCATTCGTGTCATACTAAACAATACCCTTAATTTGGCTATATATTGGAAAATACCTCTAAAAATAACATTATTTAACCCCCTACCAATATGAACCCAATACACCTTCCCAATTTAAAAAATCCCTACTTTCACTAGATATTGTAAGTATCTATTTTTTCATTAACATTTTTTATACCCCTTTATATTTTTTCATTAACTTTGAGCTTCATTTTTTTATGTGTGGAAATATAAAAACCCTTTACCCCTTATTATATGCTTAATATATTATGTCATTTTTTCCTGAATATATATCCCCCAATATGAACCCACATGGTATGGTATTTCTTCCCCAATGAAGCCCCCGTGGTGGAACTAGTCTTTCTCCAGCTTGTACAACCTCACCAATTTTTGTTGAGAGGGTTGGTCATTACAGAGTATTTTTCTATTGTTCTGGTTCAAAAATATCATTCTCTAGTTTCTATTTTAGCTGTTGGATCTTTGTTTGTTTTATTTTGAGCTCATCTGGGTCAGGTAGTAGCCTAAATTATGGTGTCTCCCAGTGAGCATTAGACCATGTTAGGAGTCTTTGATCTACTATTTGTTTTGTTTGTTTGTTGGCCTTCTCTACCTTGGAATCCCAGAACCCCTTTGGTTTTGTTTTTTTTGGATTTCTGAGTCTCAATGCTTTGAGCCCCTAGGTATTGTGGGTAAGCCATCTTGTCCGACTCTTTCTCTTTTAGTGCAATATGCCTCAATAGCGAATGTGCAGTCGTCAAGGGTTTCAGAGTAGAGGTCCTCATGACAGGGCATGTGCCCAAGCTCAAGCTCATGATGTTGTTTTCATCTTCCATTCTTCCACCCCCCTTGAAATTTGTGAGGAAATTCGCCAACTCGAAGCCCTAACCACCAAAAACCAACAAACATATTCTAATTTAGAAATCCAAGCATAATTAGCCAATTGGGTTCTTGACCCTAGTCATACCAAAGGAAAAAAAAGCTAGTACTTGAACTCCATCACCCTCCATTGGCAAATGAAAACACTTTTGGGTAGGGTCCTCAAGGAGAATCATGAAGACCTCAATGATAGAATCTCTTCTATGATTGAAATCAATCAGGTACAATGTTATCAATGACTTTGTCTTGCTAATTTGGATGTATGGCTAGCTCACCTTGAAAGTCATCTTCAATGTGACCTAAAAGCTCTCTCTCTCGCTAGAACAAGTGCTTAGGATCCAACTCCAACTACTTCTTCTCACTCTTGATGTTACGGTCTACCTCGTGGTAATTGTTTTTTTAAATTTTTTATGTATTCTAGTCTATGATATCTGTCAATAATTTATCAGTATTAAATGTTTTTACTTTATATTTCCTAAACTCTAGTTAATGGTCAACAATTATGGTTTTTCTAAAAGCAGATTATGACTAGACATTATATAAACAATAATATTATTATTTATTAGTAGATGACAAAATTTTAAAACAATCCAATTTTAATAAACAAATAATAATAATAATTTAAAATAAAACTATAATTTAATTAATTAAATTGTATATATAACTAAAGGCTTTTCTTCGCAATCCAATTTACTTGGCTAGTACACGATCACATGTATGAGTACAAGTAGTTGTATGTTTTACTCTTAGTTAGGTGAAAGTCCTTCTCAAGTTCCATGTAAAAGACAGAATCTACACCGCCCCATCTAATTTACTTGACTAGTAGACGATGTCATGTATGGGTACGAGTAGTAGTATGTTTTTCCTTTTCTTCGCAATCTAATTTACTTGGCTAGTAAACGATCACATGTATGACTACGAGTAGTTGTATGTTTTTCTCTTAGTTAGGTGAAAGTCCTTCTCAAGCTCCATGTAAAAGACAAAATCTACACCGCCCCATCTAATCTACTTGACTAGTAGACGATGTCATGTATGGGTACGAGTAGTAGTATGTTTTTCCTTTTCTTCGCAATCTAATTTACTTGGCTAGTAAACGATCACATGTATGACTACGAGTAGTTGTATGTTTTTCTCTTAGTTAGGTGAAAGTCCTTCTCAAGTTCCATGTAAAAGACAAAATCTACACCGCCCCATCTAATTTACTTGACTAGTAGACGATGTCATGTATGGGTACGAGTAGTAGTATGTTTTTCTTGTGGTTTGGTGAAAGTCATTCTCAACGTCCATGAAAAAGACAAAAAGACAACAAGTCTTTTCATTTAGTGTTGTATTGTCTTTATGTTATCAACTATGTACGAACTATACGAACTCTTTGGTACCTTGATGGTCATTTCGAGCTGGTCGCACAACATTGTAGCCATGTGCAACAGCCCAAACGAGCATGCTGCCATAGAGTTCTGTCGGTGTTAGGTGAAGGGTTTGAATCCATAGTGAAATTGACGGTGTTAGGTGAAGGGTTTGAATCCATAGTGAAATTGACGGATTTGGAACCGTCCAACGATGCAAATGCAGAATGTGTAAAAACGGAACAGCGGAATGTGTAAAAGAGGAACAAATGATATTTGAAGCGTTTGAACACTGTTTTCGAAACCCTCCAAATGGTCAAAATGTGTTGTATTAAAAAAATTAGATATATCCTTCAAATGGTTAAGATGTGATGTAATATGAAATGTAACTCAGATGCGATGCATTAAAAATGTAGTATATATTTATGTATAATATGTTAATTTAACTTATCTTAATTCAACTTTTTTATCATAATGGAGTAGTTTTAATCTTCGTACATTTTTTATAAATTAAAGATGATATATGATTTTTCTAAGCTATTAACTAAATTTTATTTTCTCTTTTATATGATAAGTTATTAAAAATATTTTGTCTTTCTTAAATTAATAAATTTATAGTTTTTTCTAAGATTATTCACATCATATAGCAAATCAACATTCTTGGTATGTATTCACTTCCTCTTAATTTGTCTCTATGAATGCATGCTCAGATGCCATGCATTAAAAGAATGTAATGTAATATATATATATATATATATATATATATATATATATATATATATAACTTATCTTGATTCGAGACGCGGAGCAGAGAATGGGGAGAGAGAACTTTGGCGACTTGGGGTTTCGACATATATATATATATATATATATATATATATATATATATATATATATATATATATATAACTTATCTTGATTCGAGACGCGGAGCAGAGAACGGGGAGAGAGAACTTCGGCGACTTGGGGTTTCGACCTGCAATGGCTCTCTCACGCCTCGGCATACCTTCTGGAGAATCCAACAAGCTGAAAGCGCTGCGGCCTGTGTGGGTTAACAGTGGCACGCAGAGAACAAGACCCCCATGTTATTTGCAGCAGCGAGGGTGTACAAGGAAAACGGAGACGCGAATCGGCCCAGATCTGGGGAATACAGGCCTCCCTCAGGGGGCGAAGATAGACGGAAAACCCCAGATCGGCAAAAAGGGCTTGGATGAGCGGAGGAAAGCTATACAGATCGACCACTTGGCAACCTGCCAAAAGGCCGTAGCTACAGGCGAGAAAATGCTCGGTAAGGGAGCGGTCTATAACAAAAATGGAGCCCTCCGCCGACACTGTCAAAGGTCTGAGGAAAATCTCCAGATCTCTGCCTATCAAAACGTCGTTCCGTCCTTTTATGACGCAGATCTAGATATCCAATTGCCTTGGAACCCTGATTGGGCACTAAATCCATCATTCTGCGGCATGGAGCACAGACGGCGTCTCATGCTTATGGATACAGACCCTCTTGTGGTAGATCGACCCTCTAACAGGTCAGTTCGGGAAGCCCCCTCACCGAATACGCTGTGTCGAGACGAACTGAAGGAGCAGAGCAGAATCACAGGCTTAGATCTGCCAAAAACAACATCTGGAATCCTGGTAAGAGATCCCATTTTTCAAGTCTTTATAAAAAATCCTGAAGGAAAATCGAAAATAATATGGGTAAAAGACACAGATACTGTTAAGAAAATGCAGGAAATTATTATGCAACAGTTGGGTTACCCCATCAGAATACAAAACCTGATACATGGGGGCAGAGTGCTACAGGACACAAAATATCTTTGGGAATACAGAATCACACCTCTGTCAACAATTGTCCTCAACCTGAGGTTAAGAGGAGGTGCAACCAACAATAATAAGAATCCAGACAGGGCGGGAGGAAGTGGCACTGGTTCAATTGGGAAAAAACCAGGCAGCATTTCCTTCAAAAACGTCCTACAAGGGAAAAACACAGGAGCAGCACTGGACCAAACTGGTATGGACGCAAGGCCATACATAGTGGAACAGCTAGAACACACCCCAGAATACCACATAGATATGCCGGAAATAGATGAGCAATGCACCATATATGAAAGAAAAGCAATAATATGCAGATTTAACTGCTATTGGCCCAAACCGGCGGAGCTTTTCATTTGGATCTACACGAACTGGACCACGAACTGCGAAGTACACCTATGCTCAAAGGGGTTTTTCATTGTGAAATTTTTATCAGCAATAGACAGAGACATAGTAATTCAAGAAGGACCTTGGTTCTGGGGATCCACTGGTCTCTTCATTACACCATGGTTCCGAGGATTCGATGCAAACACAATGGTTGTCTCGAAGATGCCAGTTTGGGTGTGGCTACACAACCTCCCAATACATCTTTGGAATCAGCAAGTACTCACTGGAATTGGAAACACAATCGGGCGTTACATTAAAATGGACACCCAGCGAGTGGAGGAAAGAATTTTTACTTTTGCACGAATATGTGTGGAAGTAGACCTCAGCAAAGGCCTGCCAGACCAAATCCAGCTGAAGCACAGACATAGCAGCTGGACTCAAGTAATAGATTATGAAAACACTGCATTCAGATGTCGAACATGTAGACAAACAGGACACTTACAAAACACGTGTCCAGCCGTTAAAAAAGACAATCGCAGAAAGAAGAAAACGGAAAAACAAGCAAAGGGATGGTACATTCCACCACCTCCCCCGGAGGACGAGGAGGAAGATGAGATGGATTATGCCAACCCAAATGAGAACAATCAGATGGATAAAGAACCAGTAGCAGAAGATACAAATCCACCGGAAAATATAGAGACAGCTTTGGCAACAAGATCAGAAATGGATATGGGCAGAAATAAACGTCTACATACATTAGACACATCAGACTCTGATAACCCTCAACCTGTGGCTAAAAATGCATTAGCACTGATAACTCCCATAGAATCACAGGGGAACTGGAGAAAGGTTGAGAAGAAAAAAGGGAGAAGAGCTTGACTTTTCCCCACCTGTACAAAATATTTTTGCATTTATCAATTTATTATCATGAAATCCATACACCCTGTGTGGTGTGAAAGGATCTATGCATCATTATGAGCATCTTTTTTTGAAATCTGTTTACAGCATATGCCATGAGGCATCTACAACATGTAATTTTTCAACCATTAATGAAAGATTACGATTTTTCCATGGAAAAAAAGCTAACTTATCTTAATTTAACTTTTCTATTATATTGGAGAGGTTTTATTTTTTGTAAATTTTTTATAAATGGAAAATGATATAGGATTTTTTTAAGTTATTGGCTAGATTTTATTTTCTCTTCCATATCGTAAGTTATTAAAAAAATTATTCTTTGTCAAATTAATAGATTTATAATTTTCTCTAAGATTATTCACATTACATTTTAAACTGACATTATTTGTATCTATTCACTTCCTCTTGAATTGTCTCTATGAATGTAAAAAGGGGATCCATCTTTTATTGATTATACTAAGTATTTGTCTTTACCATTTTAGCAACATACTTATTTTTCTTCCAATAATAGTAATATCTTTATTTCTACTACTAAAGCTAGGTAAATAAACAATATGAAATACAAATCAAGAAGAAATATTTGATACCAATGCTCCACCATGAAGGTGACTTATTATCTCCTCTAGTATCTACTATTCCTTGAATTTCTATTATTCCATTTAATTAAATATTGAAACTGATGTTGACTTTATTTAATTAAATATTCAATTTAATATTAACCTTGATTATTTTGGTTTTTTGTTTTTTCAACATTTTTCAATATTTTTAGTATGTTTGACTTGCAACTGTCCTTGCCATTCTTGCATGGTTCGAGCTTCACCATCCTTTTCCTCCTCATGAAACTAAAATAAGTGATAAATATTCAATAAATGTCAAGGGCCTCAACTTGTAGGAGTTATTACATATTTTTCTCAAAATCACACATGGACCAGTTTTCTTATACTTAGAGTTTTTTTGTGTGTTCCTCTAGTAAACCTATCCCTCCTAAAATGTTGCATCAGTACATCACCTTCTGATAAAACCATTAACTTTTTATACAAATCAACCTTCTCCTTATAGCTAGAATTACTATGTTGTAAGTTTGTAACTTTTCGTTGACTCACTCATGAATGTCATAGATGATTTTTACAAAATTATCTGCATCAATGCTCCTCCTATCCTGAATTTTTGTCAACTTAACCAAGTCTTCTTATCATAAACTACTAAAATATAATTTTACGATTGGATCTCCTCCTATCCTAATTTTTTCTCAACTTAACCAAGTCTTCTTATCATAAACTACTAAAATAGAATTTTACAGTTGGATCTATTCACTCAGTTGTTGTACAAGTTTCCTAAAATGTAGTTATCTACCTCTACTTGATTATTTATTTGTGGATGATATGTTTGAACTATAGTACAACTTGGAAAACATCTTATTTCAAAGATCCTCCCAAAATGTCCAACAAATGAAGTCTATCGCCTTGAAGTGAAACTCCTAGTAAGCTCATGCAAACTTATAAATTCCTACAAAAACAAAAAGCATCACTAAACTTTTCACACAATATGGAATGTCATATTAAAAAATCTATCCAGAACCACTAACACTAAATCATGACCTCTATGTGTCATAAACAACCCAAAAATGATATCTATGCTTATGCCTTCCCATGGATTTTCAGGTATAGGTAAATGAGTATATAACTTATTGTTTTGGCTTCTTCCCTTAGCTAATTAACAAATTATATAGAACTAAAAGAAAATTCCCTGCATCTTTGTTGATAATAGGAAAAATACACCTTTATCCATCGATTCCTTCATTTTATCCACTCCAAAATGTCCCCCTAAACCTCCACCATGTAACTTTTGAATGAGGTTTAGTCTCAATTAACTCTGTAGACTACACAATTTTTTTATGCTTGAACAAAAATCCAAATATAGTGTCCTATTCATAGTTCATGGTTCTTTACATGCTTTCCATGACTCTACAAAATTTGTGTCATGAAAATACAATCCCTTCGTGTTTTCCAATTTATCAATTTCAACATGCATGATATTTAAAAGAATTACCCTCTAGCTTATTGTATTAGCGGCGTTATTAGTTTTTTTAAACCTATGTTTTAAAGGAAATGAGTAACTCTTAAATGCTCCACCCATTACAAATTATTATGATTCAACTTACTTCAATTTTATATGTATTATGATGTCTAATTATTGGTCAATAAAACAAATTCCTTCTACAAAAAATAATTTCTCCATTTCTTCAAGGATCGAAAAATGACATAGAATTATTGATCATAAACATAATCATTTTTCTTTATATCATTTAACTTCTTAGTAAATGATGTTATTTGCCTAGCATCTTGATTCAAGGTTTCCCCAATTACTAAACCACTTACATTACAATCTACTTGAAATACATCCCTAAAATGTGGAGGTATTAACATTGGCTATTAAATTACCTTCTTCTTCAAAGTTTCAAAAGACATTGATACTGACACTATCCATTGGCAAGCTCAAGGAATGGTGCACAAAACCAACAAAAGTCTCTATTAAAATTTTGTTAAAAAATTGTCAAACCATGGAAAATTCTTACCTCAAATGTGCATCTAGGAATTGGCCAATCCTCAATGGTTTTCTCCTTTTTAGGATCCAACTTCAAACCTTCTTTGAAATTATAGAAAATAATAACACCTCTTCTTGAAGCTGCGGAGGTTTGAACAGATTTCGATGGCGGCCTTATAGTCGAGAGTGTAGGAATTTACATGGTAAGTTCCTCAGACAGAACACCAAAGGACACCGCTCACAAACAGATCACAGATCAATACACCAGTATTTTGATGTGGTTAAAACCCTCAAAGAGGGAAACAGTCCATGGCCTGAGCCAACGCGGCCACTTCAGGCAATTTATTAATAAAAGAATGAAAATTTACATATGCTTCTCTCATAGACGGATTACTCTACGAATGACCCTCCATGCTCTTTAAATAGAGATCATGGACCAATCAGGTGTTAAGCCATGGATCAAGTGTCGATAATACCGAGGAGAGAATGAACTGTCGGATCACTACATATCGTGACCGTCGGATTGTAAGTTACAAAATGTACATAGTAAAGAAACACACTTTACCTAACTCTATACTAGGCCAAGTTGTGCTTAACTATTTCCTATGTGTCGGAATATCCTAACATCCCCCCTTAAGAACAATTTGGGATAGGATTGAAGGATTTAAAAATATGACACAATAGGAGAAGGAAGGAGGCACTAGAGCCTATCCCCCCTTAGTGACAACTTCCTGAACTCCAACCATAAATCGAAGTTTAGTGAACTTCGCCTCTGTGAGAGCCTTTGTAAAGATTTCTGCAACTTGATCATTTGTTGAACAATATTGCACTTCAAGAACATGGTCATGAATGAGCTTTCCGATGAAGTGCATGTGCATTTCAATGTGTTTGCTACGCTGATGTTGGACTGGAGCTTTGCATAGCTGAATGGCACTTTGATTATCACACCAAACTGTAGTCGGATGCTGCTGCTGAAAGCAAAACTCTGACAGGATCTGACGAAGCCACAAGGCTTCCTTACTAGCTTCTACGGCACCACGATACTCTCCTTCTGCTGAAGAAAGAGAAATGGCACCTTGTTTCTTGCAAGCCCATGTAATAGGTCCTAAACCAAGAGTGAACACATAACCTGCAGTAGACTTCCGATCATCAGGGTCACCAGCCCAATCAGAATCAGTGAAACCAACCAATAGAGTAGATGCTTCGGCACTGTAATGAATCCCAAACTAAACTGTACCTCGAACATAACGAAGTATTCTTTTAGCTGCTTTCCAATGACTTTCACGTGCGTTTTGCATAAACCGAGCAACAAGGCCAATGGAAAAGGAAAGGTCAGGACGAGTATCGGTTAGATACAAAAGTTTTCCTACAAGTTGACAGTATAAGGTAGCATCAACCTCAAGAGAAGTACAAGTGACTGAAAGTTTGACTCCAGACTGAAAGGGAGAAGGGGCTGGCTTACAATCTTCCATGTGAAAATGGCGTAGAATATCACAGGCACACTTGGACTGAGAAAGGGAAATACCTTCCTTGGATTGCAAGGCTTGAAGACCGAGAAAATAATGTAAGTGTCCTAAGTCTGTCATTTCAAACTTCCTTTTAAGGCTAGACTTCACATGGTTTATAAGGTTGGGATCACTACCAGTCAGGATAAGGTCATCAACATAAAGAACAAGAATGATAAGAGACTTGCCCACTTTCTTGGTGTAGACAGTATTGTCAGAATGACACCTAGAAAAGCCATTTTCTAAAAGAAAGTTATCCATTTTGGCATACCAAGCTTGAGAAGCTTGCTTGAGACCATAAAGGGATTTCTTAAGCCAACATACAAAGCTCGAGTCTATTTGTATAAAGCCAATAGGTTGTTCCATATAGATTTCTTCATGCAAGTCCCCATGCAAGAAGGCGGATTTAACATCCATCTGATGGACTTCCCATTTGAAAGAGGCAGCAAGGGAAAGAACAAGGCGGATAGAGTTCATTTTGGCAACAGGGGAGAAGGTTTCAGTATAGTCAATGCCTTCAACTTGTGAAAAACCCTTAGCAACAAGACGAGCTTTATGTTTATCAACTTTCCCATCTGGTCCACACTTGGTTCTATAAACCCATTTGCATCTAACAAGTTTTCGTCCCTTTGGTAGAGGAACAAGATCCCATGTATCATTTGCCAATAATGAATGATATTCTTCATTCATAGCTGCTTCCCAATCTGGATGGCCTGAAGCTTCTGCAAAGGTGTCAGGATCATAATTCACTGAAGCTTGAGCCAGTAAAGAAGAGGCTCTCTCGAACTGAGAACGTGTACGTCGCTGATCTGTAGGATCACCGGCAAGATCACCTGGTGCATCCCGAGTAGCATGGACCCATTTTGGAAGCTGAGGAGCTGAAGGAGGATCCTGAGAAGGTGGGGGAGGATTTTCATCCTTGCTTTCATCATCTGAAGAAGAAATATTTTCAAAAGTAGAAGAGATAGGGAGAGGTGGCACATCCGCCGAACTAGGCTCGCAGGCCGATATATTTTCATCAAACTTTACATCTCTTCTAATGATAATATTTTTGGACTTAAGTGGAATAAGTCTATATCCTTTGACGTCTTCAGAATATCCAACAAAAATACATTTTTCACTCTTGGGTTCTAAAGCTTTATGTTTCTCATTTGGAATATGGGCCCATGCTTCACTTCCAAAAACACGAAAGTGACTTACATCTGGTTTGATTGAGCTCCATGCTTCTTCTGGAGTGATATTCTTTAAAACCTTAGTAGGAGTGTGATTTATTATGTAATTTGCACAGTTAATTGCTTCTGCCCAATAATTAAGACTAAGTCCTTTAGATTGAAGCATACAATTAGCCATTTCCTTTAAGGTGTGATTATTCCTTTTAGCTACACCATTTGGTTGTGGAGTATATGGAACAGTATGTTGCATTTGAATTCCATTCTCAGTGCAAAAGTTGATGAATGTGTTTTTAACATATTCTCTGCCATTATCAGATCTTAGCTTAAGAATTTGATGTCCAGATTGTTTTTCAACAAAGGCCTTAAAGGCCAAGAACATGTTAAATACTTCACTCTTGAGTTTTAAGAAGTATACCCAAGTGCGTTTGGAGAAATCATCAATGAAAGTTAAGAAATACTTGTAGCCAGAGAATGAAGCAACTGGAAGTGGACCACATAAATCACTATGCACAAGCTGTAAAGGGGCTGAGGTGTGCCAAGAGGCACGTTTTTCAAAACTGTCCCGATGATGTTTTCCGAGTACACATCTGGAACAAACACCATCTCTACAAGATACCATTGGAAGACCTGTCACCATATTTTCTTTACATAGATTCTGAAGAGAGCGATAGTTTAAGTGACCAAATCGCTCATGCCAAAGTTTGCTCACTTCATCATTATGAGCAACAAATACTGAGGGAAGATTTGATGACCCAAAGTTTTGAAACTTATACAACCTTGTAGAATCATCAGCAATGCCAGTAGCTAAAATCTGTCTAGGATCTCTTAGGTCCTTAATTACAACATCGTGAGGTGAAAATTCAATGATTTCACCTTCACCTGAATGAGTTATCTGATATACAGATATAAGGTTGTAGGATAAGGTTGGAACACATAATACATCATTAAACTGACCATTGTCTATATGAATAGTTCCAGTCCCTACAACACTAAGAGATCTATCATCACCAACATATATATTTTTGGTGTTACAATCATTTAAAGAAGAAAACATTGCTTTGTTTTTGGCCATGTGATAAGAAGCTCCAGAATCAATGAGCCGCTCATGAGAATGAGAAGCAGAAGATACATTTAGTGCATAGCCAGGCCGAGATGCTTGACAACCACATGCAAAAAGTGCCATTCCTGAAGATGAAGTTGAAGTTGAAGAGTGCTCCAAATGGATGTTATGCTTCTTCATTGCTGCTTCCAAGGCTTCCATCTTCTTAAAGCATTTGGATTCTAAGTGGCCATCTCGATTACAAAAGTTGCAATGTCTATCAGTCTTCTTCCCTTTGTTTTTATTTGTCTTATCATTTTGTTGAAATGATTTTTCATTTTGAGGCTGAAATTGCTTAGGACCCTTGTTTGGTTTAGGACCATTCTTTTTAGGATACAACTTCTTAGGATTCTTTGGATTTGGTTGCTGCTGGGCGGCTAACGCTTTCTTAGAAGAGTTTCCAAGATGAAGAAGACCAAGGTGTAAGAGTTTTTCTTGTTCTCTTATTAAAGAATCACAAAAGGAATCAAAGGAAGGGGACTTGTAGGTTTGTCCTTGAGAAATGAAGGCTTCTCTTGTAGAATGGAAGGTAGAAACAAACATAGAATAGGTTGGTCCCAACTTAGTAAGAATGGAGTAGATAAGGCTACTATCTTCTTTCTTAACCTTAACACCTTCCAAGAGAAGTCTAAGGGTCTTGAACTTGGACAAAAAATCTTCAATGCAAGAAAAATTATTGGGGTCCAATGTAAGAAATTCATTTTCAAGTTGATGGGCTTTAAGTTCATTTTTAATTCCAAAGACTTTAGTAATCTATTTCATTGCTTCATCAACAGTATCAAGTTCTGCAATATGGAATCTAATATCTGGAGAAATAGACATCCCTATCAACCCACGTGCTTGGTCTTGCCTATTTTCCCATTTAGCTGCCCTGTCTTCATCTTTTGGTTTGGTCTCTTGGCCTGTGGCTATTCTGTAAAGACCTTTACTTCTAAGTAAATCCACAATGTGGGACCACCATTGGAAGTAGTTGGTGCTGTCAAGAATAACTTGGCATGGACATTCCATTTTTAAAAAAAATGAAGCTATAGATGCTGAAACTAAGTGTTTCAATGGAAAGATCTCGAAAAATTAGGCCATTTCAAAAAAAACGGTTTTGAAAACGGCTTCCGGATGAAGAAGTTATGGCTTTTTGAAGAAAATTTGATGAAGTCGCCGACGAAGTGCGGGAATGTGCGGAAATGAAAAATCCGCCCCCACAAAATGGAGACCTGAACCCAAGACCTCTACTCTCATAAATTAGCTTTGCACCAAGTGAGCTATACAAAAAATTTGAGAGAGAGAGAGAGAGGGGGGGGGGTTGATGCTTTGGGTTGCGTGCTTTCTTTGAGAAAGCTCTTTTTCCCTACAAAACAAAAAACACAAAACCCAACACGGACATACAAAAAAAAATGAACCTTGCGGCTCGAAGTTAGCTTTAGCCGGAAACTAGATATTTTCAAAAACGAACCTTGCAGCTCGAAGTTAGCTTTAGCCAGAAACTAAATATTTTCCTCAATGTTTCTGATTTTCCAAGATCACACTAAGGCGCAGCGGAAAAGAGCATATGCATGAGAAAAATCCTTCCTTTCTGTTTCTGATTTTCCCAGATCGCATAGAGTCGCAGGGCAAAGAGAATATGCAGAAATGATAGGTATAGATCCGGTAATAAAAAAGGCTAAATAAACCGAAAACCGAAATAAACAGAGAGAAAATAACTGTAAACTGCAAATAAACACTATATACCTCCAGATCTTAAAAATGACGCAGCTAGGGCTACCGGAAACCTTTTCGCGTGAAACGAAAGGGGTTCCTCACTGGAACAAATGCTCCCAACACAACAGAGCAGTCCTCTCGGCCCGAAAGCGGTCAGAAACAGTAGATCTAGGAAACGGTTGTCGGATGCAGTTCTACCGGCTTCAGATTTGGATCACCAATGGACGCGGCCCTCAGTTAGCTCTGATACCATGTAGGAATTTACAGGGTAAGTTCCTCAGACAGAACACCAAAGGACACCGCTCACAAACAGATCACAGATCAATACACCAGTATTTTGACGTGGTTAAAACCCTCAAAGAGGGAAACAGTCCACGGCCTGAGCCAACGCAACCACTTCAGGCAATTTATTAATAAAAGAATGAAAATTTACATATGCTTCTCTCATAGACGGATTACCCTACGAATGACCCTCCATGCTCTTTAAATAGAGATCATGGACCAATCGGGTGTTAAGCCACGGATCAAGTGTCGGTAATACCAAGGAGAGAATGAACCGCTGGATCACTACATATCGTGACCGTCAGATTGTAAGTTACAAAATGTACATAGTAAAGAAACACACTTTACATAACTCTATACCTAACTCTATACTAGACCAAGTTGTGCTTAACTATTTCCTACGTGTCGGAATATCCTAACAGAGAGTTCGGCAGGCTCACCCTACTAATTTGGCCATTTTGGGAGGCGGAGGTTTCCATAAATTCTGATTCAACAAGACCTCAAGAAAGAAAGACAAGTTTCAATCAAGAAAGAAAAGACAAGACAAGACAAGAATAGGCGAGGACCGGCAGGGTGCGTAGCACGCTCGACTAATAAGGAGAGGGGCTCAAAAGTATACTTCTTTAAGTTAATTTGTAATTTATTTATGTTAAGCCATTCCAACACTTGATTCACATGACCCAAGTATTCTTCATTAGATTGGCTAAAAATTAAAGTTTTATTAAGATATACAATGGTAAAAATTCTTATAAATGGATTCATGACCTCATTCATCAATATAGTAAAAGTATCATGTGTTATTAATAGATGTGACTAACCAATGGAGAAAAAGTCCATCATTTGTGTCGATCTTTATCTTCCACTCATCAACTTCCGTTATCTAAATATGATTGTTTTCACTCCTCAAGTCTATGTTTCAAAAGGAGGTTTCCCACCTGAAGTAATCCATGAGGTCTTCTATTCTTGATACACGAAATAGAAACTTGATAGTAATATTGATAATGGCTCGTGAATTGGTGTAGAATTCATTTACCACTCTAATTTTTTTCAAAATAACTAGGACAACATAGGGACTCCAACTTTCTAATATCAACCTGTTGTAGCGGCTACAACCACCCTCCAAAATTTTGGCTCACATGCAAATTTTGGAGCCTACTTTGGATCCTACGATCGAACATCCTTGGTCGCTTGTTGGTAAGTTGATGATTTTAAGCTCCCCTCCTTGATCCTAAGAGTTGTCTGCGTTCTCTCTTTATGAAACATGTGTCATTTTCGGACATAGGGTTTGTTGTTTATCATGCAAAGGGAATGTTATCTTGCTTCAAGGGAATTGTGTGTGTATGAGTGGTCGTCATCACATAGAAATGTTTCACACTCACCTCACACACTCTTGTCATGAAGGTTGTTGCATCAATAAAAGTATGTCTTATGCATTCTAGATTGTCTACATTGTGTCACTAAGTGTCTGTGTGCGATCACAGTCAATTCCTATCATGTTTACATATGTTTCACTGATCTCACACTTGGCCATTTTCCCAAGCAACATAGCCTCATCCAGCTTCCCTAAACTGTGTGCTTTGCTTCTGAAACCATCAAGCTTCCTCCCTTGCCTGCTAAAATCCTACAGTGCGTAAAGACACCAACCTCCCTTCCCTGCTGAAACCCTCCAGCCCGCAGAGACCCCAGCCAACAATGCTCTCCAAAAATGCGCAGAGTAGTCACGCAGCCAGCATTGCTCTCCAGAAATACGTAGAGCAGTCCAGCTACACTACACTCAGAAATTGCACAGAGGTGTCCTCCGAGGACCCCTGTCCCTTAACAGTGCTTTGAGCCTCAAAACTACACAGTGTTGTCCAAGTTGTCTTGTTGGTATTGCATATAGAAATTGCGTAGATGGGCCTCCCAGGGCCTCATTCCGGCAGCAGTCACTGTCTGCTGAAATTACACAAATGTACCTCTAAGTGACTATAGGAAAATGTGACATGCTGAAATCACTTCCAAGGAGTTGAGGAGAAGGACCAAGGAACCGAGCAATGGAAAAGATTAGGATGGCATGCAAACTTCGTCGGATGCATGATCATCTTGAGGCTAAGTATGGAAAGTAAGGAACATCTTTCGAAGTACACCTCCTAGTTGAGTTTGCAAGACTGCTTGTCATTGTCATATCACCCTGTGCTTAGTAACATGCATTTGCGCAAACGCGAAAATTCATCTTATGTGTTTCTTCTACATGTCTTGCTTCTTTTTCACTTGTTCGACCAACTTTCGCCATCCGCATCTTGATTTCTATGCCATGCTTCCGACCTCGTTCTGGTGATGTTGAAGGTTGTGTTTGAGTTGTGTTCGTCATGTACGCATCTATCGCACTCTCACATGATGTTGTATGCACTATCACGTAAGCGTCGTTGCAATCGTTCAACAATCTATCGCAACTGTCGTGCTTGTCACTCGCACCGTCGGTTAGTCACACTAAGTATATGTTGTCTTGATGGTTTGAGGTGTCTTGTCATCGAGTCATGTTGAGTGTGTGTTTGCAAGGCTATGTATACACAAGTTCACTTTCCCACACACTTAGTCATTTTGCTGAAATTCTGATGATCGGATCACCCTCGAACAGCCAGACCTTCATTGAGTTGCGTTGTGTAGTTTCGTCCCTCAGTGATCATGTACTACTGCCCAGAATTGCATAGTGCTTGAGGCTGTCTCCTAGGAAGCCTGCACTGAGCAATCCTGGAATTGACCAGATTGATTGTCACATAAAACAACGCAGAAGTTTCTTAGCAAGCCATTTCAATCTGCGTTGCCTGCAAGCACATCAACCAAGCCTCTAGTTGGTCAACTAGAGAGTTTGATTGGGCAGTGACCCTGGGACTTACTCCCCCAAAAATTTGTGCAAAAGCTGCAAAGCTTGTCCACTCTGCTGACTGAAGAAACTACACAGACATGGTGGATAGACACCTTGTGTCCATCACTGTCTCCCTCAAAAAATTGCGCAGTTTTTCCAGCCAGTCATCTAGTCAGTCAACCTGCTGCTCACCAAGAAAACTGTGTAGTTTTCATGAGCAGTCACCTAGCTGCTCAACATCCCGCTCAGCTCAAAAACTACACAAAGATGTTCACCAAGCTAACTTCCAAGAAATGGCGCAGTTTTTCCAACAGACTCCCCCAACTCGCTGCCACCTCCCCAAAAACATTATGTAATTTTTCCAAGAAAACGTCCTGCAGCCCGCTGCTAGCTCCCCGGAGAAATTGTAGTTTTGTTGCCAATCCCCCTCTGCTTCCTGCACTGCCTCCCTAAAAAAATTGTGCAGATATGCCCTCCATCTGAGCCATATCCCACAAAAAATCACTGCAAATCCGAATTGTCCATCTCAGTCTCCCAGTGAGCTCTGCGTAATTTTCACTGGCAATGCTTGGAGCCCACATCCCAACTTGAAATATTCCTTGCATAGTTTCATACCCTTGTCCTCTCTCCCAATCACTTGCATCCAAAAGTGAACAATAATGCATCATGATAGACTAGGAGATTTATGGATTTGATGTCATCTCGTCATGAGTGATTGCAGATACATGTACATGGATGAGACATGATTCAATGATGAACGAGATGAACAAGGAGAGAATGCGAGGAGATTCATTCGCGAACAGATGAATGAGGAATGCATGCAAGGAGATTGTTTTGCGAATAGACAAACTAGGAATGGATGCAAGGAGATTTGTTCGCAAACGAACGAACACATGAAGCATGTCAAAGTACAAGCAAAGGAGGAACATTCACATGCAAACATCAAGAAAACACCAAGACCATTGAAGACTTCGCACACCTTTCCATGCAGAGATGAAGCTATGATACACCAAGAACACATCCATCGCTCAGTAGCACTGTAACTCGCCATGGACGCCAACAGACGCTCTGTAACTTTTATTTGAGGAGCGAGCAGTGGCTCTAATGCCCCACTTACGGGGTCAGTGATGTATGGTGTACCGATTTGTCTTGGAACTTTCACTTAATTCAGAAACCTTTTAACAAGCCATCAAGTTTTCACACATGCATTGAAATTTTTTGTAAGACTATTCTTTGGACACTTGTAATGCATGTTGCTTGAACATGTGTTAAGAAAGTTGAACTATTTTGGTTGTTCTAATACATATGTTTATGAAAATGTGTTGTATAAATTGTTAACATTGCCTTTCATGTGTGTGATGCCTCGTCGAATACTAGACAAAACCATTTCGATAAACTTGTTATAACGACCATCTCAATTGCATGGACTACTTCGTTGGGTGTTGTATGTGCTATCCACTCATTGTTTGTTTGTGACTGCCACATCTGTGTGGACTACTCCGCTAAAAGCTGCGCATGTCCTATTGTGTTGTGTGTCTCTGACAGAGTTGGGACTCTTCCCTTTCGACTGGACACTCACTTCCACCCTCTCCCTCTGCGGTCAAAGAACCTTGACACAAGTAACACTAAGCACTCACCAAGCACACGAACCTCGCTGTTTGGCGACAGAGAAAACCACTCTCACGTGCTAACAAGCAAGAGCTAAGGAATATCTTTAAGATAATGGCAACCGGGTCATTGTACCTGATGGGACTCCTACACCAAACAATGTGAGGTCTAGTTGGGACTTCATACCGGGGAGATCCCTTGAATGTTGGCGGGTCGAGCACCATCAACGCAACCCCTTATTAAGTAATATGTAAAATTGCATATTTCCTTCTTCACTTTTTGTGGGAGTCAAGAATTAAATCAATATAATGTGAAATACTTCTCATTACAGATATTCCCTTTGGCATATCATTAAAAACAATCTTTGAAAACACATCCAACCATTTTTGAATATCTATTTTCATCTAACTCTTTTACTCATCTTCTTGTACCTTATTTGGAATTATATCCAAACAAAATTTATCCTTTCTTTATTCTTTCATAACTTAATTTAGTGATCACAATATAACATGATCATTATTGTTGTGATTACGCCTAACATCACTATTTTCCATTGCCATTGTGTCCTCTTCTGCCATTCACTCTATGTTATAAATTTTTCCATCATTATTGAATTCATATTTAATTTTGATACCATCACGGCCATAAAATAGCCATCGTCTTCCTAATGATAAATGACATGTTCCCATCTTCACTACATCACATAATACTTGGTCACAAAAATTATTGATCTTGAAACTCAATAAGCATTGCTCTATTACATGTCGGCTCCTTTGTATCCATGAAACCAAATATGTGTTTCACAAGGTATGAATATTAATTTTATCTTATAGATCACCTCCATGGGCACCAAATTTTATGCACCCCACAATTTATGACCAAATTACAATGTTTTCCTTGAACCTTACTTTAATTTTAAAAGTCATCTTCCTCTATCCATTTTCTTTTGTAGCCTATTTTCATGCTTTAATAACACCCTCCTAGACATAAGGTTATCACCCTCTTCATGTTGAAGTACTACAACAATGTTTCCCATAACTCATGCCTCACTTACATGTATGAAATGAGTCTTAGGCCTCATTCCTTCTTCCTATATTGTGCTTCTCTATGCATTCATATGACTTGTGTCATTATACTCCACATTTGTGCCAAGTAATGACATACTTACCCTTTCATGTTCGATATACTCTATGTATGCTAGCCTATTTGTCTTATTTGGAAATTTGACTACTAGATGATTTAACTCATCTCCCTTCACTAGAATGTCTATTTGTAGCGTTTACTTTCCCTCTATATCTAAGATTCTAATATTCTTTCCTCTAAAATATTGTTCCTTTCCTATTTAATGTTTTCTCTACCTTTAAATAAATATGGTATGCTTCATCCATAGTTCATAAATAATGTGTACTCATCACATATTTAATCGAGAATATCAATACATTCACATGCCTTGGTAACATTTGATACTTTTTTTCATTAATTCTTGATTTACATGATAGTTTGAATAAGTATTCGATATACTCCCATACATATGTCGTTTTTTTGCTTCAAATATTATGTTTTTTTGCCCAATTTTATTGGTAGTCAATAGGAGGGAATAATACGTGATTCTAAACACCATTTTATTTTAGGTATTTAACTTACCCTAGTGCTTTTCCACTTTATATTTATGTACAACATCCCACGAAGGGATCTAAACCTCAATTTTATTAGTTGTTGTAATGAGTTGCACATGAAATATAGCATGCATGATCTAGACGAATTGGAACATGTATGGTTAAATTCTTAGTATGGGGAATTAATGTCATTTGTATCATCAGGGGATGACCTAAAAGGAAAATTGACATCATTGAATTTTAAATCAAGGGATCCATAATCGGAGGTGAAAGGATAAGACTAGACTTGTTGTTAAATGTAAATGCCATCATCTAGTTTTAATGATAGAAGGGCCATATGATAGGAATTTCCAACTCAAAACCATAACATTGAAAATAAAAGAATAATACTTTGAATGGGGTATTTCGTATTCTAATGGATCCCATTAGCAAGTATAGTTGGAGGTCTGATGCTCAGGAATATTGTTGTTGTGCTTGTGGAGTCTAGCATTAGATATTATTCGATGTATACACAATGATTGTGAAAAAAAACCTATAGAATCTCTTTATTGTTATTATACTTGTTTCTATTGATGGGGTTACTACAATGTTAATGTTTGGAGTTTCTTTTGCCTCAACCTATGTTATTGTTCTCATTGGAAATGTTATTGTAGTTTGGAAAAATAATATTTGTGTAAGTTATGAAGCACATGGAGGAGAATATTAATAATATAGGAGTAATGAAATACCATTTGGAAAGAATTATGCATTCAAGAACTATAAAATGTGGATCCCAATGCAATAGCCAAGGGATTTGAGCCTCAATATTATTAGTTGCTACAATGAGCTCAACATTGACTATGTACATGGAATTTAGATGTGTGGGGACCTACATGGTTACATTATAAGCCTAGGTCTCAAAGTCATTTGTACCATTGGGGGAGATGACCTAAACAAATGATTAAAGCCTCATTTAACATGTCATGAGTTTCTAGTTCAAAACCACAACATCAAAAATTAGAGAATACTAGTAAGAATATATTATTTAGTATTCTAAGAGATCTCGTTACCTAGTATGATTGGAGGTATGATTCTCATAATTAGTGTTGCAATTCTTGTGTAGTCTAGCATTTACTTTCACTGATGTACACACATTGCTTGTGAGATTGAGTCTAAAAATCCCATCTTTGTTAGTATATATGTTGTTAGTGATGAAGTTGTTACAACATTAACCTTTTGAGTTTTTTCCTTTTCCTTAGTGGGAATTATGGTTATCACTGTAAATGGTATTATGCTCTGTAAAAATAACCCTTGTGCTAGTTGTAAATCATATGGAGAAGAATATAAATAGCCTAGGAGCAATGGAACACTAGTTGGAAGGAATTGTGTAGTCATGACAAAGAGAATGGGGGGCCCAACACAGACATATATGAGATGGAAATGGTGATTTGGAGTGTTACATATAAAATAATTTTTATCATTAGAATAAAGAGGAGGAGGTCGTTGCGGATGTTGAGAAATGGGCTAATATGTCGAGATTACAAGGAAATTAAACAAGTTTTTGTATATTGTGGATGAGACAAAACCCATTTGCAAATGTCCCTAAGGAGTGAGATAAAAAAGGAAAGAGAAAGCCTTCGCTCACCATAAGTGAAAAAGTCAAAGGAATACACGTTAATGATGAAGTATGACAAAGAAGGAAAGTTCTAGATAAAGAAATAGAGCATAAATGATATGTGGTGATGAGATGAAATTGTGATTATATTTTGGGAATATCGATGCTAATAAGGAGTGATTATAATGTTTGTGTTGTTATAAATAGTATTATATATTTGTTTTCCCTAAGTTTAAATGTTACAATTGAGCATATGTGTTGTAAAGGGTGCATGATCAATTGTACTTGACACCTCAAATTTTTGGTTCAAGCTATAAAAATAAATTTATAGGAAAGCTAATTTCCACAGGTGTTTTACAGGCCCAATTGATTTAATATTACAGTCAATAATGTCGTAGCATATGTAATCATGTAGCATATATCCCTACTTTTCATAGAGGGGACATGACACCAAGTTATGGAACAAACCAATGGGTAGGTATGAGGGTGATATGTGTACTCATATGCTAGCTTGATGCAGAACTGGAAAAATTGAGTCTTTGACTAAGGGTAAAATGTGAGACGGATTAATATCAAAACATGAGAAACTTAAGACCAAGTTATGATTAAAACAATGTTGAACTGCACATTACAACCCCAAAGTGGGGATATATTGGGTTAAATATATATGATATGACCCAAGAAGGGGCATATATAGGGTTACAAGTACATGTACCTGTAAATGTAAATGTGAATGTAATAGGGTCATCCAACAATTAAAGAGACCACATGTGTAATGTGTGGATAGGAACATATAGAGATCATATATTCATTATGGAGGGGAGAGATATGATTGGGAGGTAAGAATGTTCTTGGATCTCAAGTTACTCCTATTATTATTTGTATTGGAGTTGTTCTCCATACTCAAGTTTTTCATCTCTTTGGACCATAACACCTAATCTCTACTAAAAGGTAATGTATTTTCGTAGTATTGAGAAGGTTGTTAGATCTAGCTGATTCGAGAGATGTTATCCAACTAATTAGGGTTGATTTGAGAGATATTATCCAACTAATTGGCTCCATAGATTAGTGTTTGAATGCTTAATTGGATAATTGTATGATCAATATAGTTTGTCTATCTTGAAAAGATGTTGCTCAAATAACTCATGGTCAACAAAAAAAGTTTGATGGACCCAAGGAGAATTGAACCTGAAGTGTCAAAACCTTGGTAGAGGGGCTTCAACCACTTGAGTTACCCATCAAGACTAACCTACTTAAGTTCATTATTAATAATAATCTGTGTTTCTCCTATCTATGAAATTCAAATTAAAAACAAATACTTGATTTGATACTCAATGTAAGAACCCAAAAACTGTCTGGTTCAACTACGTATGAATAAGCATATATTTCCATTGATAGTGCTTAGTGGGATGAATATTATTTACTCACAGATCTGGTTAAAAACCATGAAAATAAATAAGTTAAAACCCTCAACACTCATGATCCCAAGCTACTTCAACCAGTACTGATAGATCCCACCGGACCTTCTGAAAGTGCAATGTTCCGGGAAAATATCTTCCTTTATAATGCATGCTATAAATTATATTAAGTTGGCAACGATGATCCCGTGTTAAAAAAAATTTAAAAAATTGGAAGGACTACAGTTTTCTGGCAAAGTATAAAAGAAAAATATGTAAAAATAAATATGCTTATGTCCTTATATGCTCATTTTAAATACATCTACCCACGTAATCTGATATTTAATCATTCTAGATATGTTGCATCGAGGTGCCAAATAATCATGGATTACAATGTGTTTAATATGGAAGTATTTCTTGTGATGTAATAGTGAGATAGAGAGCCCACTAATGCATGCAACGATGGAGGAAGTACCTTGGAGAGTATGAGCGGACTGCCACATACGAAATTAATCGGCCAGATCGTGAGATGGAAGGCACATTGTACCCTTCTACCTAGTCCTTCACTTTTAACCACTAGTTTATCCATTGGAACATAAAAATCTGAGGTAAAATTGTGGATGGGATTCTGGAAATTGGAAGTGCTTTAAAGACATGCCTAAGGTTTTATGCTTTGAATTTACAGGTTCTATTGAGGATAATGCTTAAACTAAGTTATGTAATTTTTGACAAATTAGCCAACAAATTTTGTGTTCCGAGTTATCAGAATTAGGGCAGAAAATTAATAGATGTAGTCAGTTATCATTTAACAAATTATTAGGGGCAGTAGATTAGTTAGATAATGGATAATCAAATTAGAAATATGTAGGCTATATAATAATGTATTCATTGCTCCTATCAAGATATGAGATTCCAATGAGAGTTCAACTCATGGATTTATAATTAGACTTCTCTTGTTTTTGTTCATTAGTTTTGTTTATGTTTTCATATGTATGCTCTTAATAGATTTAACATGTGGTATCAAACCTAGGTTAAGAGAGTTGATTTATATGTAAAGTGTGTGTTGTTGGAAGGAGGTTTCAAAAGTTTGTGAAAGCCATTGGCAAGAGTTTTTTTGTGAAGCCTGTGAAGATTCAAGTTATTGGTTGGAGTGCTTAGGAGTTAGAAGCAATGGCCAACAATATGAATATTTCTCAGCCACAAATACCAGTGTTTAAAGGTGAGAACTTTGGTTTTTGGAGCATTAAGATGGAAACATTGTTTCTCTCACAAGATTTGTGGGATTTCGTAGAGAATGGATATACAGAACCAGATGCTCAAACACTTTCCTGTTGGACTCAAGACCAAAGAACCTAGCTAAAGGAAAATCGTAAGAAAGATTCAAAGGCTCTCTTCCTAATCCAACAAGTAGTGCATGATTCTATTTTTCCAATACTAGTTGGAGTAACAAAATCAAAGGAGGCATGGGATGATTTGCAACAAGCATATCAAGGAACTGATAATGTAAAATTTGTTAAGTTGCAGTCCTTAAGAACATAATTTCAAACTTTCTGCATGCAAAACTCTGAATCTATTCAAGATTTTCTCACTAGAGTTATGGGTATAGTGAATGAAATTATGTCTTATGGAGAATATTGAAAAGATCAAAAAATTGTTGAGAAGATTTTAAGAAGTTTGCCTGCAAAATTTGATGGGGTTGTTGTTGCTATTGAGGAGTCTAAGGATCTAACTCAGTTGTCTATGAATGATCTAATGGGGTCTCTTCAACCTCATGACCAAAGAATCAATAGATCTTCTAAAAAATCTATTGAGCAAGCTTTTCAAGCAAGAGGAAATATTTTCAAAGGCAAAAGTGGTTCCTCTCATGAGGAAAGCTAGAACACTTCTGGAAGATGAAGACGAAGAGGAAAAACATACAAAGGAGGCAGAGGTAGAGGAAGATTTTTTTCTGCATACAACAAAGGAAGAGGTAATGATGGCAGTGATGAAGGTAAAATATTTAATAAATCCCAAGTTCAGTGTTTTTATGGTAAAAGATTTGGCAATTATGAAAGAAATTGTTGGAAAAAACAAAAACAACAAGCTAATTTTTTTGAAGAAAAAGAAGAGGTTGGCACTTTATTCTTGGCTTGTGATTCAACTAATAATATTTCCAAAGAGGTGTGGCTTATGGATAGTGGTTGCAGCAATCACATGATAGGAAACAAAGATGGCTTTGTGTAGATAGATGAATCTACAAAATTTGATGTACTATTGGGAGATGGCAAGCCAGTTGAAGCTAAAGGTAAGGGAACAATTGCTATGAAGACAAAACAAGGAAAAACAAAGCACATTAATGATGTTTTATATGTTCCTGGTCTAGCACATAATTTGTTGACGGTGGGACAAATCCTTGAAAAGGGATATTTAATTGTTTTCAAGGACAAGCAATGCATAATCTATGATAAATATGATCACATTAAAATTATGGATAAGACTAATATGCTGCAAAACAAAAATTTTTCTTTCAATCTCCCTTGTGAAGCAAATAAAATATTGAGTGTTGCTTATGATGATAGTTCCTGTCCATGGCACATAATGTATGGGCATTTGAATATGAAAGGCTTGAAATTGTTATGTAACAAGCAAATGGTCAAAGGGTTACCACTTATTGGTTCTATTGATAAAGTCTATGAAGGGTGTATTCTTGGTAAGCAACATAGGGATTCATTTCCAGTAGGAAAGTCATGGAGAGAAAGTAAACCATTGGAACTATTGCATGCACATATATGTGGTCCTATGAAAACTTTGTCTCTCAACAAAAATAAGTATTTCATTGTTTTTGTGGATGATTTTAGTAGAAGAATGTGGGCATATTTCATTAAAGAAAAATCTGATGCATTTGTCATATTTCAACAATTTTAAGCTGTTGTGGAAAGACTAAGTGGTTATTGTCTAAAAACATTACGCACAGATAGAGGGGGAGAATTCACTTCTAATAAATTTGATTCTTATTGTAAAATGAATGGAATTCAAAGGCAATTGATAGCTAGTTATACTCCCTAATAGAATGGCATCGTTGAAAGTAAGAATATAACAATTGTTGAGGTGGCTAGGAGCATGATGAAAGGTAAAAACCTTCCAAACATCTTTTGGGCTGAAGCTGTAGCTACATCTATTTATTTTCTTAATATATGCCCAACAAGAAGTGTACAAAACATTACCCCTTATGAAGCGTGGTGTCGAAGAAAAAACAATATTTCTCATTTAAGAGTCTTTGGCTGCATTTCCTATGCTCATGTTCCTACTGAAAAGAGAAGACAGCTTGATGATAAAAGTATGAAATGCATTTTTATTGGATATTATAAGGAATTCAAAGGTTATAGATTGTGAAATCCACAAACTGAAAAATTAATTATTAGTCGTGATGTGTTCTTTGATGAGAAAGAAGAATGGTAGTGGAATCATGATGTGCAACAAAAAACTCCAAGTATTGTTGTACAAGAAGATGAATCTTTTGTTTCTGCAAATCCATCAAGTAATGAAAATACTTCAGGGGCCACATACACTCCATCATCTTCTACTACTTCAAGTCATGTTTCAAGTCTGTGTCCTCCTTCGAAAAAGACAAAATCTTTAAATGAAATTTATGGTTATACTAATTTTTCTTTGATATCTCAGATTGAAACAGAGCCAAGATGTTTTGAAGATGCAGTAAAAGAGTTAGTTTGGTGCAAAGAAATGGATGAAGAGATGATAGCAATTAAAAAGAATGAAACATGGGAGCTTGGGGATCCTCCCACTAAAAAAGAAGTCATTGGGGTGAAATGGTTGTATATAACCAAGTATGCAGCTGATGGATCAATAAAATGGCACAAAGCAAGGTTAGTAGCAAAGGGATATGCTCAACAACCAGGTATTGACTATAATGAAACATATGTTCATGTTGCAAGATTTGATACAATCAAAACTGTTTTGGCATTGGCAGCACAATATAAATGGTTAGTTTGTCAATTTGATGTTAAACCAACCTTTCTAAATGGTGAGTCGAAAGAAGATATATATATTCACCAACCCCAAGGATATCAAGAAGTAGGAAATGAACATAAAGTCTACAAACTGAAAAAGGCTCTTTATGGGCATAAACAAGGTCCAAGAGCATGGTATGGTAGAATTGACACTTATTTTTTGAAAAAGGGGCTTAATAGAAGTGAAAATGAACACACATTATATATCAAGTCAAATGGTAATGATATAATAATTGTGTTCTTATATGTAGATGACTTGTTATACACATCTTCAAGTGATTTGTTAGTGGAAGAGTTTAGGCAGACTATGATGACTGAATTTGAAATCACTAATTTGGGTTTGCTCCATTATTTTCTTCGCATAGGAGTGACACAAATGAATGATGGAATTTTTATTTCACAAGAAAAATATGTTTCAAATATTCTTAAAAAATGGAAAATGGGAAGTTGTAAACCCATGAACACACCCATGAATACAAATGAAAACTTTTCTGTAGAAGATGGAGTTGAAAAGGTAGATGTTCAATCCTATAGGAGTCTGGTAGGAGGTCTTTTGTATCTTACTACCACTAGGCTTGATATTATGCATGTAGTACGCTTGATTTCTAGATTCATGCAAAGTCCAAGTAAGATTCATTTTGGAGCAGCAAAAAGAATTTTGAGATATCTCCATGGAACAAGAAATTATGGAATTTGGTATACTTCATCAAAATATTTTGGGTTGGTTGGTTATACAGATAGTGATTGGGGTTGATCTTTTGATCATAGAAAAATCACTTCAGGTTATGTATTCAGCCTTGGATCAAGTGTAGTATTATGATGTTCAAAGAAGCAACCAACAATTTCGTTGTCTTCTACAGAGGCAGAGTATATTGCAGCAATAATAACAACATGTGAAGCAATTTGGTTGAAGAAAGTATTGCTAGATCTAAAACAAGAACAAAAATATGCCACGACTATTTACTGTGATAACTTGTCTACCATTTCCATAACTAAAAATCTAGTGTTTCATAATCACACCAAACACATTGATATAAAATATCATTTCATAAGAGACTATGTGGCAAAAGTAGAAATTCATGAAATAAAGTTTTGTACAACGAATGATCAGCTTGGAGATATATTTACCAAAGCACTACCTAAAGGAAAGTTCGAATACATGAGGGATATGCTTGGAATCACCTCATTAAGCATTAAGGGGGAGTGTTGAGGCTAATGTTTAAACTAAGTTATGTAATTTATGACAAATTAACTAGTAAATTTTGCGTTCTCAGTTATCAGAATTAGGGCAACAAATTAATAGATGTAGTCATTTATATTTCAACAAATTATTAGGGGCAGTTAATGGATAATCAGACTGGAAATATGTAGGCTATATAATAATGTATTCATTTCTCCTATGAAGATATGAGATTCCAATGAGAGTTCAACTTATGGATTGATAATCTAGACTTCTCTTGATTTTGTTCAATAGTTTTATTTATGTTTTCATATATATGCTCTTGATAGATTTAACAAGTTCTAAGTTGAAATTTTGCACATTTGTACTTATTCCTTCAATTCTTGATAACAAGATTTTCCAAAAAAATTACTTCAATTGTCAATATTACTATGGAGGGTCGGCATAAGTGACGACATACACACAAACACTTTCCATAATTTCTTCATTTTTAACTGCCTAACTGAGCACAAGAGAGTCGCTGAACAAAACTTGCAACCAAGGCAACATAAAAAAACAACATATATACACGTTTTCCGTAATTTCTTCATTTTTATATAGCCTAAATAGGTGGGGTGTCAACATCATCACTCGGATTATTCCACCAGGTCCCATGGAAATTCTTATGTAAATTACATCTTATGGGATTTTTCCACCAAGTGCCATGGAAATTCTTATGTAAATTACATCTTATCGATTCGATCATAATTTGTTATGTGGGATTATCCCTCCAACTGTCCTTGAAATTCTCATGTAATTACATCTTATTGATTTCAGTTATAAAATATTTTGTGTAATATGTTGAATATAATGGAGAATATCGTAGAATAGGTAGATTTGGTTCACGTAGCCTCAGGATAGGAATTAGTTTCTATTTCTTAGGATGCTATTCTAATTTCCCTAAAACCATGTATTCTATTTAATGTGTAATGTTGATGAACAATGTAGAGCATTCTGTAGAACCAAACTCTCCTGCTTCAGACTCTCTTTCGTAGAGCTGATCAGTGGGTTTTATTTTAATAGAAACATTGCCATTTTTATCATGGTATCAGAGCGTCAGGGTTGAGGAGCCTATACGCTGGCTGGTGGGTGGTTCTTTGAACAGAAATAGTCGCAGGTTTTGAGTGGATAGCCGTGACGATAGCACTATTACACTTCTCGAAATTTTTATTTTTTCGATCGTCGCAGTTTTTTAGTGTACAACTATGACATTCTCAGAAAATTGATGTAAAACTACGACAATCTCGGATATTGGGTGTATACCTATGACACATCTCAGAAAATTGGTGTATTTCTGTGACAGTCTCGGATATTAGGCGAATATCTGTGACGATCGTGTAAATCAAAGAAATTGTAAAGGGAGCCAAGAACAAGGTTGTATCTGTCAGAGAAGCTGAGTGGAGAAGCCAAGAACAAGGCTGTAGCTGACAACAGGAGGTTGTTTGGAGGTTGAGAAGAAAGCCATGGTGATCTGCGCATGTGTTGCGAGATCAAACAACAGTGATCTGTCTCTGTCACAGATCTAGGATAAATTTAACATCTTTTACCTGACGAATTTTTTTTCTAAATTGCCAAGATGAATAACAACATATTTGAAGCATGCATGAATGAGCATAACAAGCTCAATGGTTCCAATTATGCAAATTGGAAGTTTAAGATGCAGACTCTACTAGAAGCGTAGAGTGCTTGGATGATTGTGAATGGCGATGAGCCAAGGCCCGTGGCTGGATCAGCATCGGTCCCAGATTGGGAGAAATGAGAAATCAGAGCAAGGACAATGTTAAAGATGAAAATGAAAGACTGCATTATATCGCACATCAGAGAAGGTAAGTTAGCTAATGAGATCTGGGGAATTCTAAAGGAATTGTACGAGATCAGAAATTCAAATCGTCTTCTTTTCCTCAAGAGTAAGATTATGTCCATGAAAATGGAGGAGAATGAAACGATTGCTTCATTTGTAGCAAGGATCAAGGATCTGAAAACCAAATTATCATATATTGGTCATACAATGGATGATATAGATCTTGTGACCATTACAATGAATGGTGTCACTGATGATTATCAAATGTTCATCACTGGGATCAATGCCAGAGAAAATATCCTGCATTTTCAAGAGCTGACAGGTATACTGATGTAGGAAGAAGAGAGGAGATCGACTTTGAAGCCCCAGAGTGCTGATCTTGCATTGGTTGCGAGGAAAAACTTCTATAAAGGGAAAGGAGTTCCACAACAGCAAAATGGAGCAAGTTCACATAAACGACCAAATCTAACCCAAGGTATGCACCCGCATAAAAACTACTCTAAAAACTATGAAACTAAATGTTTTTATTGCGGAAATTTGGGTCATATTGCCAGGGAGTGTAGGAAAAAGAATTATCATAAAGAACAAAAAAAGCTAAAGAGACATGCAGGTCATCTCGCGAATGGTGATCAGGTGCAGAATTTGAGGTTGTTCATGGCAGATCGTGATGAAAATGTTGATGCAGACATCTGGTATGTAGATTCAGGAGCGTCAACACACATGACAGGGAACAAGCACTGGCTGGAGGATTTTAAAGAGATCAACGAAGGCGCACAGATTTACCTAGGAGATGACAAAAGTCATCAAATCAAAGGATGTGGGAAAGTTTATGTCATTCTACCTGATGGTAATATTAAAAAAATTTACAATGTAATGTATGTGCCTGGCATAACAAAGAACTTGATTTCTGTATCAATGATTACAGATCAAGATTTGAAAGTTGAATTTTTAAAATCTAACTATTACATTAAGGATCTGCTAGATGGAATGAAGACAATTGCTATAGGAATCTGAACAGGAGGACTATACAAGTTGGATGTGAGACCTACACCAATTCGAGCATTGACAACAGCGAGCGTAACTACAGAAGAGCTTTGGCACCAGAGATTCGGCCATATCAATTACAATGATTTGCTATTACTACAGAGGAAAGAAATGGTAAGAGATCTTCCTATGCTAAAGCAAGTACATAATGATTGTGATGCTTGTACTTTAGGAAAAATGCATAGAGAAGAACTCCCTGTTAGAGTAGAAAAGAAACAGAGGGATATACTAGAGTTAGTGCACACAGACCTTTGTGGTCCCATTTAGACAAAATCATTAGGAGGTGCAGTGTATTTCCTACGGTTTATTGATGACTGTACAAAGTTTTCTTGGGTGTATTTCTTAAGTAAGAAGAGTCATACATTTGAATACTTTAAGCAGTTTAAAAATATGATTGAAAGACAAATAGGGAAATAGATAAAAATTCTTCGCTTTGATCAAGGGGGAGAATACAGGAAAGATGAACTCATCAGATATTGTGAAGATCATGGAATTTTGCAGCGGTTTAAAGTACCCCATACTCCACAGCAGAATGGAGTAACAGAAAGGAAGAACAAAACTCTGGTGGAATGTGCTAGAAGTATGCTTAAAGGTAAGAATCTTTCAAATGGTTTTTGGGCTGAAGAAGTGAATATTGCGGTTTATTTAAAAAATAGGAGTCCTACAAGAAGTCTTGAGTTTAAAACTCCTTTTGAAGCTTTATATGGATATAAGCCTGTAGTAAAACACTTAAGAATATTTGGATGTAAAGCATTTGCCCACATACCAAAGGAATATAGAAAGAAATTAGACTCACAAGCCATCACATGTACTTTTATATGGTATTGTTTGTCATATAAAGCATACAGATTATTTAATCCCTGTACTCACAAGATCTTTGTTAGTAGAGATGTTAAATTCCATGAGCAGGATAATGAAGAAATTGATGAGCACTATGACGGATGGGACATTCTGTACTTTGAGGAAGAAGAAGCAGAGAACAATCAGGGTCAGCAACAAACAAAGGTAGAGGATGAACAACAAAAACAACAGCAACAACAACAACAACAACAACAACAGCAACAGCAACAGCAACAAGAAGAAATAAGGTTTAAAACCACCACCCCACCACTTAGGAGATCAGGGAGGAAAGCTCAAATGCCTGCAAGATATAGCGAAAATGCTTTTATAACTAGTATGATGAATGTGGTTGAACTGTCTAGTTATAAAGAAGCAAATGAAAATAATGAATGGAAAATAGCCATGGAACAGGAATATGATTCAATAATCATAAAAAACACTTGGGAATTGATAGAACTCCCTAGAGGAAAACAGGTCATATGTTGCAAATGGTTATATAAACCGAAAATTAACGCAGATGGAACTATAGAAAAACTGAAAGCTAGGCTGGTTGCATAGGGGTACACACAAAAAGAAGGGATAGATTATAAAGAAACCTCCGGCCCTGTAGCTAAATTGAATACCATCAAAGTGTTAATTGCTTTAGCTACCAAGAAACATTGGATGATGCACCAACTAGATGTAAAGTCTGCATTTCTGAATGGAGAACTGAAAGAAGAGGTTTATTTAGAGCAACTGCAAGGGTTTGTCCAGAAGCGAAAAGGACATTTAGTCTGTAGGTTGAAGAAAGCACTCTATGGACTAAAACAAGGTCCAAGGTCGTGGTATGAGAAAATTGATTCATTTTTTCTACAAGCTGGCTACAATAGAAGTAAGAATGACCCTAATCTTTACACCATGAAAGATGAACAAGGGCGCGTAGTTCTAATTTCATTATATGTAGATGATTTGATAATTACAGGTGATGCTATATATCTAATTGATGAAATCAAGCAGCAGATGTCATAGATGTTTGAGATGAAGCATCTTGGTGAACTCAGACACTGTTTAGGTCTCGAGATCTGGAGAGATTCAGGTCAAACATTTCTGTCTCAAGAAAAGTATGTCAAAGGCCTGTTAGAAAAGTTTAGAATGGATCATTGTAAGCTGACACCGGTACAATTGCAGTGTGAGGATGGCTCAAAAGCGGCGGATGCAACACTTTACAGACAGTTGGTTGAGAGTCTGATCTACCTAACCACCACTAGACCTGATTTGGCTTATGCAGTCAGCATGTTAAGCCAATTTATGTCTAAGCCACTTGAAAGCCATTGGAATGCAGCGAAGAATGTTTTGAGGTATCTACAAGGTACTGTAGATTATGGAACTATTTACACTCACTCTTCTAATGTTAGATTGGAAAAATTTACAGATTTAGATTGGGTAGGAAATGTAGATGATCGCAGATCTATAACAGGTTATGCACTTAGTCTTGGATCCAGGGTGATCACTTGGAGCAACAAGAAACATAACACAGTCTCCTTGTCCTCAGCAGAAGCTGAGTATCAAGCCATGTGTGCAACAATATGCGAGGCGGTTTGGTTGCGGAGACTTCTCCAAGATGTTAGGGAAGAACAGACAGTTGCAACAACAATCAGATACGACAATCAAAGTTCAATCAAGCTGGCCACCAATCCGGTGTTTCACAAAAACACTAAACATATTGATACTCAATTCCATTTTGTTAGGGAGAAAGTGCAATCTAAATAAATTCATCTGGAATATTGTAATACATGTGATAATGTTGCGGACATTTTCACTAAGCTCCTTGGAAAAGTAAAATTTCAAATGTTTAGGGAGATGTTAGGCATATATGTGAACCCATTCTCCATTAAGGGGGAGTGCTGAAGATAATGGAGCATATCCTAGAATAGGTAGAGTTGATTCACATAGCCTCAGGATAGGAATTAGTTTCTATTTCTTAGGACGTTGTTCTAAATTCTCTAAAACCATGTATTCTATTTAATGTGTAATGTTGATGAACAATGTAGAGCATTCTGCAGAGCCAGACTCTCCTGGGTCAAACTCTCTTTCGTAGAGCTGCCCAGTGAAATTTATTTTAATACAAACATTGTCATTTTTATCATAATACAACTTCCATGACATTATATTGCACTATTGATCTGGAACTTATCGAGAAGGAAAGCTTCTAAAATGTTCCTCAGATTATCCGACCATTTTTGAATGAGTGAAGGGGAACTTCTTAACAATAAATTAGCTAATACATCGAACATATCATTTGCGTTACGTTTTCAATTTTCTATAATTCCTATTCACGTGGTATGGCATTTAAAATGTCCCTCGGAATATCCAACAAACCACGCTGGAATTTGTGAGGAGGAAAACCTCATCGTAGAACACCAATGCGAGGATAACCTTGTCATGTGTACTACAACATTTCAATAATTATGTTTGGAGATGGGAAGTGAAAGTTCCACATTTTATATTCAATAATTATGTTTGGAGATGGGTAGTGAAAGTTCCACATTTTATATTTACTTTCACTTTTCATATTGTATATTTGTTATTTAATATAAATGTCTGAATACAAATTTTTATCCATCATCAATAATTATTTTTGAAGATGAGGAGCGAAAGCTTCACATATAATTATCATATATTTATTTTTTACAATTCACAAAGTTTATTTGTTACTTAATATAAATTTCTAAATATTATTTATTTATTTATTCACATGTATTATAACATTGGAATAATTATCTTTGAAAATAGAGAGTGAAAATTCTACATATAATTATCATACATTTTCTATTTATTTTTATTTTACTATTCAATATAATTTTCCAAATACATAACATCTGAATAATTATGTTTGAAAATGGAGAGTGAAACATATAATTATCATACATTTTCTATCTTTATACTATTCAATGTAAATTTCCAAATAAATATTCTTATCCACCATCAAAATTGAATCTTTTAATTTTTAATTTTATTTAATTTTAGAAGCTTAAAGACATTGTGTTTGTGAATACTTATTTGAAAATATATATTACGAGTATTCTCAATTCTTATCCATAATAAAATTAGCATTAGATTTATGTTTATTTTATATATTTATATTTTCAAATCTCAAAGTATTTGTTTTGTTATCTTTAAACTTCAAAATCATTATGATATTTACATATTTTATATTTTCAAATTTCAAGTTTATAATAATGATATTTGTTTTGTATCTTTTTCCTTCCTACTTACTTTCATATCATTTTATTTGATATATAGATGAATGTTAATTTTGAAGAGTAAGCAATCTCATAAAGTAGGTTATCTCTTTTTTCATGTTCATATATTCCATGTCACTAATAATATCTAACAGATTGGTATATAGTTATTTTATTTCATTGATAATGGTATATGTTTAGCAATTAAAATTCAGTATATGGTTACATGTTTGGTATCTAATATAATTATCATTTCTGCATATTAATATGTAATTCATGTGGTCCAACTACTATAATAGATCATGAAAATAAAACATAATTAGGAATTTAATATAATATTATAACAATTCACCAATATTAAAAAAGTTTGGTAAATCTCATCATAAAAATAATGCATAGTTTTTATTTATTTCATATAAAACTATTTAATGATTATGTTTGAGCTTAAAAATTCTATTAACTTTGATGAAATTTTCTAACACTGTGTTCTTGATTAAATTTAGATATAAACTTGCACAAAACTAACATTGTCAACATGACAAGGCCTAAAATTAGAATTACAATGATGAAAATTGTGAGTATATTCATTCAATTTATAACATTATCAAATCCTCATTATTTTATTCTCTAAAATGATCGTTTTGTTTTTCTTAATTATATATTTATTTGTTACACTTTACCTTTTGTAAATATATGGAAAATGTTTTTTTTTTTTCCTTGCCTCATTCCTAACCTAATGTAAAGGAGACATAGACTTTGTATTTTTAATGCTTGAAACAACATTTATGAAGCTGGGTGAGATTCTTAAAAAAAGCCGGGGAGAAAGAAACATAATTGTTATTATTTTCAAACTTATGCATTAGGGATTATACTCTATATACATGATTTCCATATTTAAGTGAGATTGGAAAATGCTCAAAATGCATCTATAGATTATGTTCATGAAGTTATTTGATATAATGATTATCTAAAATTTTGTATTAATTTTTAACATTTCAAAATTTCACATATATATAAATAAAAAATTATCTTTGAAATTATAAAATATGTTTATTAGTATTCTTTATAATAATAATAATTATTATTTTTAGTTCTTATTTGAGGAAAGAAATCAACTTTTTTCTTAGTTTGAGAACAAAAACAAAATTGTTAGTACCATGTTAGTCGACCTGCCTACTTACCCAAGTGTTTATAATATTTATGAAAGCATTAAAGTCTATTACATTATTGCCCAGGATTTAAATTTAGATTGGAAAGATAATAACCATTTAGATTAGAAAGATAATAACCATTCTGCTCAACCAACTAATAATCTAAATTTATTTATTTAATCATTTCTTAAATTTAACCAATAATATTTTGTTTAAAATATATATTTTTAACTCTTCCAATAAAATTTCAAAGTTCGTTATTACTCATTTATTTTATGGCTTTAAAGTCCCAATAAACTGTCTAATAAACTTTGTTTACTTTTATTTCAATTGATAGCGAAGATAAAATCTCAGGATCAATGACTCTTTCCATTTAACTGTTTTGCCAACTTTTCATAATGAACGAGATAAATGAAAATATACCTTAACCTTACACGCGAGATTAAATAAAATCTCAGCATCAGTCACTCTTTTCAATTGACTGTTTTGCTTAACTTTTCATAAAGAACGAGTTAAATGAAAATGTACCCTAAACTTACGTGCGAGATTAAAAGTGATTTGTCAAATCAAAATGAATTGTCCCGCACCATATTTTCCTTTTATTTTATTTTAATCGATAACGTGGACACGATCTAAATATTAATCATGGCTAAGTGTCACTCATCATCGCTTGTGGAACTCTATAAATTCTGCCAGTGCTCTTCTCCACCCAAACATATCGCATTTTAATTCGTTGATTCACTCGATAAACATATTTCTGAATCATCATCTAGCATCACCCATGGCTATTACCTGCGGGAATCTGCCACCAACGTTTGAAGATAAGATAACCATTCTGAGTATTGATGGAGGAGGCGTCCGTGGGATTATCCCTGCAACTATCCTACAATTCCTCGAGGAAACACTTCAGGTATTGTTTATTCTAATCTATTACACCACTAATAACAAAGGATATTGTATATTAACTCTGCAAAACTGAGTGATGGCCAATTTGTTACAGGAGCTTGACGGTCCGGACGTTCGTATAGCTGATTATTTCGACGTTATCGCAGGAACGAGCACTGGAGGGTTGGTGACTGCCATGTTATCTGCTCCAAATGAAGACAATCGTCCACTATTTGCTGCAAAGGATATTACTAATTTTTATTTAGAGCACTTACCTTCTATTTTTCCACCGACGAAGTGAGTCTAGCAGTTCATCTTTTTATTATATTTTATGTAATCAACTAAACAACATCTATGATGTTTATGGGTTGAATTTAACTTAATGGTTGATAGTAAAATGTGAGGGTTGAATTTAACTTAATGGTTGATAGTAAAATGTGAGGGACAAGAATAAAGTCAACTGTTCAATTGATCAAATTTTAAAATCATTTCAAAATTTGCAATTTTGCTGAAGATGACCTCAAAATTTGCAATTTAGATGAAGATGACCTATTCATGTATGAGTGAAACAGAAAATGAGTTATTGATAACCAATCTAGCAATTCATTTTACTATTCTATTTTCTGTAACAACAGCTATATTCTTATAAGTTGAAATTAACTTTCTGTGGATTTTACAGCTATATTCTTATAAGTTGAAATTAACTTTCTGTGGATTTTCTGAATAACTCAAAATCTGATTAAATGGAATAAAGTCAATTGTTTGTTCTAGATCTTGTAAATTAAATTCCAAAATATTTTTGAAATATGCCGTTGAGATATGTGAAAAAATTGTAAATTGTTAT
Source organism: Pinus tabuliformis (assembly GCA_031772625.1). Taxonomy (NCBI): domain Eukaryota; kingdom Viridiplantae; phylum Streptophyta; class Pinopsida; order Pinales; family Pinaceae; genus Pinus; species Pinus tabuliformis. The sequence continues at coordinate 301,755,145 of CM062818.1, forward strand.
TTACAAGAGGAGAACATGTTATTGGCAGTGAGTGTGTTTTTCTTTTCATGTCAATTAAATTTCAGAATATTTTCGAAATCTGCAGTTAAGATATGTGAGCAAGTTATAAATAAGTTATTGAGAATCAAAATGAGATATGAGATTTCATGTCAATTAAATTTCAGAATATTTTCAAAATCTGCAATTAAGATATGTGAGCAAATTATAAACAAATTATTGAAAACCAGTATTAGATATGAAAGAGAGTCCATTTGAAATTGAGTTATTAACAGATATGTGAGCAAATTATAAATAAATTATTGACAACCAGTATGAGAAATGAAAGAGAGTCAATTTGAAATTGAGTTATTAACCATAAGTGTGAAATATATGAATCAATAATAACTTGATTGTGGGTTTCAGAAATATTTTTAAATCTAAAATACAAAAAGCAAGTTAATTAAATTGTATAAGTTTTTTTTGCGAATAGAATTCGAAATTTACCATTAAAATAAAAATAGCATATATCGTGTTAAATAAAAATACCATGTTAATCTGTAAGTGAAATTGGAAATGAGTTATGGGCAGTTATATAATCTGTGAGTGAAATTGAAAATGAGTTATTGGCAGTGATATCGTGACATTGGCACGGGATATGACGGGGCCAAAATATTCTGGGGATTATCTGCACAAGCTCATGAAAAGATATCTGCGAAATATACGTTTACACCAGACGCTGACGAACGTGGTGATTCCCACATTTGACATCAAAATAGAGGAACCTGCAATATTCTCAACTTTTGTGGTAAGATTTTATGATAATATAAATCTACGAAGCGTTCTTTAAAAAGAAGAAGATTTCCAATTTCAGTTACAGCTACTAAATCTGTTTCAGGCCAAACAAAATGAGTTGTACGATGCATTTTTGTACGATGTCTGCGTTGGAACGTCAGCAGCCCCAACATATCTTCCCCCTCACTACTTCAAGACACAAAATTCCACCGGCAAGACCCGAAGTTTCAATCTCATAGACGGGGGAGTTGCAGCTAACAATCCAGTAAGGTTCCTTTTATATATTTTTCATCGTTATCTGTTAATTGGTGACATGATGACATATATGACTGCAACCGAAATTTTGGATGCCACCAGTGCCTTTGGTATCAAAAGTTATATAATGCAGTCTTCTCTAAAATTGTGTTGCAGACATTACTTGCGATAAACGAGGTGACTAAACAAGCTCTTATAGAAAATCCAAATTTTCTGTTCCTACCCACCAAAACTCAGGTGAAGTTGAGTTATAAATAGATTTATGTTTGTATAAGTTGGATTAGCCTTTATGGATACATTCTTTCTTTCATGTTGTTGAATTTCAATTAGATTATAAATTTTGGATACATTATTTCTTTCATGTTGTTGAATTTCAACTAGATTATAAATTTTGGGAATTTTTTAAAATTTAATAACTAAAAAGAAATTAAATAATCTAACATCACCACTATTATTTAAAATATTTCTATAATCTGTAATCTAGACAAAGATAAGTAGATAAAGATAACTATAACAGAACAGACTGTGTTTTAAACAGGACACTGGCAAGTTTCTGGTGCTTTCTCTTGGAACTGGACAGAAAACAGCTAGTTACACCGCTGCTAAGGCTGCAAAATGGGGACTACCTGGATGGTTATACAACAACCGTAAAACACCCATAATTGACATGTTTAGAGAGGCAAGTGCAGATATGGTGGACATTCATGCATCTGTCGTGTTTCAAGCCTTTAATTCAGAACATAACTATCTAAGAGTCCAGGCCAAGTTACCAGGAGATGCAAGCTCAATCGATCTGTCAACGGAGAAGAATCTCCATGACCTGGTACATATAGGCAAAGAGCTTTTAGACGGTCCAGTTTCAAAAATGAATATAGAAAACGGTGTGTTTGAGCCACTGCCACACGGAGGCACGAACAGGGATGCATTGACCAGGTAATTATCATGATTACATAAATCAGAAAAGCCAGTAACTTAGACCAAATGAATGATAGTTTAGAATATATTTAATATGGAAGTTAATCTGGTTTGAAGCATGGTATTAAAGAAAACGATTTGGCAGGTTTGCCAGAGCACTGTCTGATGTAAGAAAATTGCGTCGATCATCCTCGAAAATAGCATCCTCTGCACGTTCTAGGTTGTGAATACAGCTGCAGTGTGGTTCCCTTTTGGTGTAACAGATTTTGTTTGTTTGTTTTAATGGTTTTTATAGACGTAATGTGGTGTGATAAAATCTACTATATGGGAGAACTGGACTCAGCGTAGTTTAGGTCTATTATTTGAACGTTTAGAGTAGATGTAGTGTGGTGTGATAGAAAGTAACATGGGAACAAAGTGTGCCTGGAATCAAGGGTTGACTGCAGTCCGGCCTGAATATCAAAAGATGCAGTTTTATGTGATGTAATTTTTGAAATCTAATTAACCTGTAAAAGGGCATATGAAAAAGTTTGAATAATAGGATCATGGATGTTGGATACTGCAGTGTTAATTCAATTTTGTGGACTAACATGGACTGTAATAGCGTGATCGAAATATATATTGCATTTAACAAAATATGAAAGTGATTCTTTGAAATGCAGATCTGTAGTTTGTACACAAATTGTGATAATAATGTTGTAGATTTTAAAGTGTGCATGGGCACAAGCAATTGCATTAAAAGCATAGTATTTTATTTAATAAATCTCAGTTTGGCCAGCTGTATATTTAACATGCGTAGTTATACATTCAGATTCTATGGAAATATAATTGAAAGGTTAAATATAGAAGATTAATTAAAATAATTTGTTATTTTAATAACTAATGTTAGCATTAGTTAACAAAAACTGAAAACTTTGCGAGACTCTTTGTATCAATTAACATTTACTCTAAGTTTCAAATAACACCTCTAAGTTGCTTATTGGCTGAAAAAACGATTATATGAACCTATGAAAAAGTGATATATAAAATATAAATCGAAAAGGTTAGGTTAAATTGAATTGATTAGCTTTGGTTTTTGTTCAGAGAATAATGCAAAGCCCGCAAACCCAGCAGCCCGGAAGGGGCAGGGGACTAATAAAATATAATTTAATGTTTTTGTTTTATAATTTTTTTTTCAATATATCAAATATTGAAAGTGATCTTTTGAGATATACAAGTTTTAATTATTTAAAATGAATTTACAATTTTATCTAGTGTATTAAAAATTATATTTGAAAATTTGTTTCATATAATTTTGTTTATATTTATACTTTTTTAAATATATTTATATAGCTTGTTTTGGGTAATTTAAATTGTAATGGTCGTGGAAATGAAATTTCACTCAATTGGGAGTCTTGGGTTCAAATCCTGTGTTATACAGTCGATTAGAGTGAGAAGTTGGAAATGATTTTGAGAGTTACTATTTAAGCATTTCTTGAAAAAAAATATTATTATTTATTATAAATATTTTACATATTTTAAAATATTAATATTTTTTTATTATATAGAATATTGTAGCTTATGTGAAGAAATTTTCCTTAAAATTTTATTTATAAAATTATAATTTCAAATTAAAAAATATTTAAAATCTGTTTATCAAATTAAATGAATTAATATTTCAAAGTGATTGTGTTGATTGAGAGATATTATTATGTAAATGTAAAAAAAAAGAGTTAATCTAAATCCATAATTTATTAAATGCAAGAAGGGATCAAACAAAATCTAATGAGATATTTTAATATAAAATAAGGAATAACAACTAGGGTTTCTTCTGCCTACACTGATTTGAAGCTTCTGTAGCCTCTATGCTAGTTTGTATAGCACCCCCTGGGGGCAATGACAGCCCCTCTTACATGTCAATGACTGCTAATCACTCTAGCGAGGAACCACCATGGATTGGCACTCGCATCTATTGTCAACAAGGCAACCCAACAACGTCATCAAGCTCTGACCACAAACTAACAATCACTCCAATACGGGATTCACCTACTAAATCAAGGAAAAATTTGGGTTGGTGTCGACCACAAGCTCAGGAAGTCCCTCTTCTTAAGATCCCAATGGAAAAATTAGGATCCACCATTGAAACGATGAAGGAAAGAGTGTTGATCTACAAATTTATTAGCCCATGGCCAACAGAAAAAACTCTGCTCAATTGGCTAAGGAGAAACTAGACCATTAAGGGAGATGCATAACTGAAATTAAGCTCATTGGGTTTTTTCACAGTAATATTTAACAACATTGAAGATAGGGACAATATTATGCAGGGAGGACCCTATTTCATGAACTTTGTTGTTCTCATCATCAAACCATGGGTTCTGAAATTCAATATGGAGAAGGAATACCTCTCCAATATTTCAGTATGGATTAGATTATATTCCCTCCCTCGGGAATATTAGGACCCATAAATATTAGCCCACATTCGTAACAAGCTGGGAGAGTTTGTTATGCTCTTACAGATAACGAAGGTAGGAAGATATAATTCCTATGCAAGGTTGTGCATCTATATGGATCTCACGAAACCCCTCCCTGCCAACATTCAACTCAGCTGTGAAGATGGCATTTGGGACAACAAATGACTATGATAAAATCTCGTTTAGATGGAGGTACTTCCATGATTATGACCATCTCGTCAAAGATATCCCTAAGAAACTAGTGACTCAGGAGGTGAATCAAGCCAATGTGAATTCACAACCAAGAGAGGAGGGCTTCAAAACAATAGTTGGGCAGAAGTGGACTACTAAGCAGAAGGGTGATTCTTTGAACCCTTTGAATGTGTAGAAGAAAAATAAATTATCAGTTTTGCAATCATATGAAATAGAGGAACCAGAAGTGGCTCAAGCTATAAGCCACGCAAATGAAGTTCAACTGTAAAAGAACAAGGAAACCATGGAGACTTCAAACCCGCCTCAAAATTATCTAGATCCCATGGGTAAGTATCCATCCCCGATGGAGGAAGAGAACTTACAAGACCCAAAGCTACAAGCAATGGACTTGCAGTAGATAGTCAGTGAGTGGCAAAAAAAAGACCTTGCTATGATTCCTAAGGACCAAATCGAGCTGGTAGCTCGTGCTTACCTTCGAAACCAATATGTGATGCTGCAATAAGCCAATAAGCCAGGTATTATTTATTACCCTTCAACATCCTTCTCATTGCAGGGGATAGGAGGAATGCCACATAGGAACTCCCACTGAACATGAAAGAACCAAATAAAAAAGTGTGAAAATCCAAGAATCAATTGCTACAAGATCTAGGAGAATTTTTTGTTACCTCAGGAAAGATGACACCAATGACAACACTCGTTCACTCCCAACCTTCTTCGCAATGACCAAGATCATATTGTGGAAAATAAGGGCATTAAACAAAAAATATAAATGCTCGATCCACAAAAATCTAATTTCCATGAATCATCCTAACATTCTTTTTCTTCAACAAACCAAATTCTCTTAACATTCTCTTTCACAGAGCATTCCATCAATATCGAGAAACTATGAATTCCTGTCACAATGTGCAGTAGGCACTTCAGGAGGTTTAGCTATTCTATGGAATCCTTCCATGGTTTCTACTCTGGAATCGTTCTCCCTTCCTAAGATTTTGTTGACAGTGCTAGACCCGCCAACATTTCAGGGGATCTCCCCAGTAAGAAGTCCCAACTAGACCTCAGACCATCTCGAGTAGGAGTCCCAGCAATGGGTAGTACAGTATTGCCTTATCTTCTGTTGTGCATAGAGGTAAGTACGATGTCCTTGTTGGTAGCAGGGTGTGACCTTGCAACAAGTCAAGGAAGGTGTATGAAAGAATCTAACACAAGGAAAGGGGAAGGAGTGTGCCCCTTAGAAACCTGTGATAGCACGTAGTTTGAAAGGGAACACACGAGCAGAAAGATGTCACGAGATGGAAAGCAAGATAGCCGACGATCCAAAGTGATGGATTATATCAACAAAACACTTTGATAAGATTCATACAAACACATACAGAATAGTCCATACATACATGCGTAAATTACATCTACATACATCATTAGAGTAACCAAGATAATTGAACTACAATAACAACATATGGATGAAACGTGTTGGCTCTGTTATATTAAAAGAGTGAAAGATCCAATCATACATACAACCATGACTTCCACTAGCCATGATAGCGGAACATTACAGTCACTGCCACATGCTCCTCCAAAGAGATGTACTAGCTCTGGACTGTGGAGAAGCCAAGGCTCGTTACAATACATTCTGAGCTTTCTCTAAGTTATACCTATAGGAAGCTTGGCTCCCAAAAGCCTGTACAATGATTTATGAGGTTCTATAAATAGAAGAGGGTGGGGTGACCCTTGACATTCCCCTTTGTGACTCTTCACCTACCCTCATGATGCTTCAACTACTACATGAATATTCCATTCTACTATTGTCATGTTTACATTACAATCCGATGTGAGAAAAAAATAGGCTTGAGTATGTCATGCAAGACATCACTAAGACTCAGAAAATTGTGGGAAGATTAACTCTTCGACATCCTTGCGATGATTGACGGTGGCGAACTAATGCCAAGCTTGGTAGTCAGTTATGGTTTCGTCGTACTCTATGGTGACATCCTTCTGAAAGTGAACTCTTTCCTCCGTTGCATCCGGTAGATTGATTTGACACCTCTTTCCAACTCATCAAATAACATGTGCATCATAGCCTTGAGTGCATCCAGACCAACTACATGCTGATGCATAGTGTTTGCGCTCATTTGCAAGTCTACGTTGGTGGCTACACACATCAACTGATCAAAGTACATGTCCAAATCCAGTCGGACTTGGTTATTTTACTTTTCCTTGGTGAGTCTGCTAATGGATGGGATCGCATGGGTGCGCACAATGACATCGATGCTCCTAAAAACCCGTGCATGTAAACCCTATAAGCTTGTGATGAGCTGTGGGAGTTCCTCATAGTTCCAGATTTCACACTGGATGTGTGCCTTCAACTCTACTGCCTTTGGCTTCATCATCTTTGGCAAGTGCAATGGGGCTCCCTTGTAACTCATTGTCCATATTTGTATGTGATCGAAAACAATGTGTAGATCTGACAAGATGCATTCTCTCCTAAAAGAGCACTACTGCAAACTATTGAGATGGACATCTGACTTATGCATGGTGACGAAGCTAAAGTACAGCTTCCGCGTGACTATCTCGAGAAACGATACTTCATCTACTATCGTTCTCCTTAACTCTGGTTTGGCGGATGTTGTAACTTTCTCTCCTCCCTATTTGGCCACTTGTAACTCCTTAGTCATGCGCTCGTTCTGAGCTATCAAGAGTATAAAACTCGAGCTGGTGGCTTTGGCATATGCTTTTGTAGCATCGACCAATGCAGCTAAATTTCTATGCACATCGAACATGATCGCTCGCTCTTCAAACTGCGTAGGAGATACACGGACATCTGGAGTAGGCACTTTGCGCGACTACACAACTATGTGTTGTGATGCGTCGAAAGATATGTTGTGCATCTATGCTTCCGGATTGTCTTCAAGGATTTCAATGTCTCCTTGATCACTTGGGACTTTCTCTGCTTCCGAATTTGGTGAAGCCGGTGGGGTGACCTCTTGGTCCTGAGGCATGAGGTCAATATCCTGATCTAACTCTGTTTGAACCATTTTCATCGCCATATTCTCTAGCATCTATTCAATCTCTTGAGAAAAGTCCCTCTCTTGCGGCTGCTTACCCTGTGTGCTTTGTGCCAGACGCTCGGATGAGTCAATAACCTATATGGGTGTAGTTTCATCAATATGTGCATGTTGTACCTCCTGTTGTTCTTGTTCCTACTGCGCTTCCCTCTCCCTTTTGTGTAGCTCTTGTTCTTCCCTTAGTTGTTGCTTCAACTCCTACAACTCCTTTTCTTTTTCCTCCAGCTTTTGTTTCTCCCTCTGCCTTTGTGCGATCCTCCTGTCACGTTCTCGCCTCTTAGCCTCAATCTCCAAAGCTGTTGTCAACACAAGTGGGTTTGCTTTGAACTTGCAACTTTTCTCTGCCTTTGCGCTATCTGCAAACTTACTCTTTCCTTTGTCAAGTGCAGGTTTACTGCCCTCTGCTGTTGCTGATGATGCTGCTCTATGAGATGTTGTTGCCTTCTACTCTGCTAACGAATCTATAACTATTCTGACCGGTTCATTGATTCTGGAGAAGTGATAACAGTATCTCCATGGGTCTTCCACAGGCCAATGACATGCCCCATGGATACAAGATGATGCGCTCTTGCATAGTGGTCCTTTACTAAGCAATGTGGGTCATATGAATTTAAACTTCTGGTGCCGAAGGTGAATCTCTTAAATTCCTCCATCTCGGCCTTATCATGCTTGAGATTCTGGATCTCATACAACCCAATCCGTAAAGAAAGAGTGGGCCAAGGTGCCTTCCTCTTCCAATGTAGTTTCGTTGACAACCTCATCAAGATGTGATATGACACTTCTTGCATGAACAAATTATCCATGGCAAACTTCGGTACAACATGCAGAGCCTTCTCCACATTGTACATATGGATAAAGGTGCCAAGGGCTTAGGCATAACAATCTGCTATGTCAATCATTGCCTCCATCGCTACCTACGACATGCAATGTGGATCCTACTCAAAGATAATCTTGTATACTAAGGTGATGAAGTCGCCTAATAATTGTATGATAATTACACGGATGTTGCATTCGAAGAACAACCTGAAATAAATGTGTACATAAGTTATTGAAGGTGGCCATGCACAACCCAAGCCTGGGAACTGCTAGCGAGCACATATCGCATCAAGTATGTAAGCAGACATGAAAAGCTTTACTTGTTGACCCTTGGGCGAATGTCGGGCTTATGCTACTTGTTCCTTCAACCTGAGAGCCAACATGTCGGACCAGTTGAAAGGTCTTCCTTCACTTGCTAGTTGATCCAACACAATCAACGAACTCCGCGAGAAGGTTTTTGTGCTCTCTTGGCCGTACAAGCGGCATCAAAGATGACCAAGAGCTGATATGCCTTCCACAGCATCCTTATCTTGTAAACCTCATTGGATGTTGTCTTAAACTTGGAAGAATCTTTCACCCAGCTCTTCAAAATGTCTCTTGAGTTTGCACTGCTGATGGGTATGGTGAAGGGTGTATCCATCGTGATCACCAGCTGTGGAAAGTGATACATGTCCTGAAAGTCCTTTTCCCTAAAGGTAGAAAGTTATGTTCCACTAGCACTGCTCAAAACCATTTTCTCTGGATCAGTATGCGAGACAATCGAGTGGATCATTTCCACACATGCAAATGCGGGATACCTACATGCAATCTAGTATAAGCCAAACTTGTGTATGTTGACAAAGACCCTGCAATCTTCCAGATTCTCCTCAAATGTGCCTAGACATGTGTCATTGATGCCCTGCCATTTCATCTTGATCTACTTGTCTATGAAAAACTTAGCGTTTTCATCGATTTGCAAGCTCATAGACACTTTCTCAACTACATCTCCAGTTGCACTATCAATAGTGTCGTTTAACCCTTCTCTCTTGGAAGCCATTGTAACTATACTACTGAGAGTTGGATGAATACCTGTGATAACTAGGGACAGAGAAACACTCATGGCAAGCACAATGTCAGTTGAAAACCAAAGAAACTTGAGCACTAACATGAAACACACCTGGGGGACTGACTCGAAGGTTTGCACAATTTTTAGGGGGAGGTTGCGTGACTGACTGCCAGAACAGCGCAGGACATAGCCTGTACTGTCATGGGGTTGAATATTTGCTGAAAATGCATAAAGAATAGTCCACCTTGGCCTACTGAGGACTAAAACTGCGCAATGCACAGTTTCAGTTAGCAATGGCTGCAACCCCGGTAAATTGCATCTGCGCAATTTTGGGCGCCAGTGGGCACTTCCTCTCAGAATTACACAGAGCAAGCCTAGAGGCCAATTTTGGGAAATATCTGTGAAATTTCAGGGAGGAAGGCAAAGCCTTCACCCTCACAAATGAGCAATGCAATTTGGACAAGGAAAGATCCGGGCCAAAGCAACCGAGAAGTGCTAACGGGCGACTGACAACATGAAAAGGGTGAATGCATGTGCAAAGTTGAGCGTAAACAAGAGTGAATGATCATGCATGCAAACAGTTAGAGAAGGATTCATAGATGGGAAAACAAGTGTGTGAAGCGAGTCGTCGCAACGGTGACTGTTAGTGCAGAAACAATGTCGTGCATGCGACAACAGTGAGATGCAATGAAAAATTTGAAACAATTCTTCTACAAGCTAACATGCATTAAAATGAAATCAAGCGTTCAACAAAACCAAGCAAACAACGCTCAGACAAACCGAAATACAAAAAACAACATAAAAGCAGACTTACCTAGAAAAAGCTAAGCTGAGTGTGCCGAATTCTCCTAGATGCGATGTCGGATGCCATAGCTCCAAGATCAAAGTAAAGGACAAAGCAGCACTTGGCAAGAGGTTTCTAAAATGACTTTTGCATGTAACCTCCAGCTGCTCGAAATGGATCCCTAAAATCTAGGAATGCCTTTTGCTTTTTTTCTTTTTTTTGTTTTATGAAAAAGCAGCCCATACATGTAAAACAAGATTGCTCAGTCCTGGAGGAAACCGTTCAACTTGGGAGCACATGCAACAGACTGTAAGCCTTGGAGTGACTTATGTGCAGTTTTTAAGCTGAGTGGCTCTCGTTGCGTATCCGGCTCTACACAATTTATTGATTGAAGCCCTGGTTATTAGCTAGAACTGCGCAAATTTGGAGAGCTAGCCTAGTGATGGGCTACTCTACGCAATTTCTAGAGGGAGGGGTTCCTGCTTGCTTTGAGAATTTATGGAGAGTAGGCGGCCGCCTCGATGGCTTGCACAATTTTGGAGAGGAAGAATGGTTCCCCTCTACTACTGCGCAATTTACCAAGTAAGCACAACAACCATAAAATGACCAAGTTTTGGAATGTCAACTTGCATGTGGGAGGCAAACAAGCTAGCAGACACATGCTGATAGGCCATTGAAACTCAAGTGAAGCATATGTACCTAGACAGTGCAAGACATGATGCTAAGGATGGTTGGTGGGGACGTTCCAAAATGAAGCTAAGGAAAAATTTTGGAGGGTGGTTGTAGCTGCTACAATAGATTCTCATAGTCATTTTCGAGCCAGTAGGTCAGTAGGTTCTTCCTAGTCCAGCTTAATGTTTATGGGTCGATCTGCCCTTTTGAAAATAAACTCTTCATTTCGAACCTTTGTTTTGTGCACGAGCCGGTGAGGCAAAATCCCTATATTGTCTCTATTGATTTCAATCTAATAAGAACCCTTTATGAATATAAGTGTGGAATAAGGAAATAGGAGGAAGTAATAGAATCATTCAACTCTTTCATAGATCTTTGTAAATTAATTATTGTCCAAATATCAAATGGTACTCACACCTAAAACAATAGAAGAGGAGGAAATCACCTTCCTGACTTCTGAGGAGCTCTTAATGCTATTCCTTAAGCTTGATGCTTCAACTCTCCCAAGTTATGGATTTGAGTATTGGCCCATCGCTCTAAGCTGGATTAGTCAACATCCCCAAGAAAAAAATCCATTTCACTTAGAAGCATATTAGCTTAAGCACCCTAATTTCCTCCCCCACATGCAAAAATGGTGGTCATAATCAACCTTCATTCAAAGAAGGGTAATGTATAGATTTCAACAAAGGATGAAATACATTAAGGACAATATTAAGGAATGGAATAAGAAAGACTTTGGAGATATATCCAAGGAAAAAAGAACCCTTGAAATCCAAATGGAGCAGATTCAATAGTGCATAATTTTGGGGGAAACACAACTAAATTAAAAGAAAAAGAGGGCACCCTCAAGCACAAACTACAAGAGAGATTGGCCCAAGAAGAAATAATCTATAAGTAGAAGTCAAGAGTTAAGTAGGTGAAAGAAGGTGAGTGCAATAATTAAGTTTTTCATAGATCTATGATCAACTATAGGCATAAAAACAAAATCCACAGCCTTCAGGGACCCAAAGATCAATGGGTAGAGGATCACTCACACATGAAAGATCTTCTATCAGGGCACTTATACCATCTCTTAACATATCCCACGAAAGATACAACCTCTACAATCAGAAGAATTATGCAACACATCCCCAGATTGATTACTAAAGAAAAAAAATCGACGCTTTTAAAATCGATATCCTTGCAAGAAGTAGAAACAATAGTCATGGGACTGCTCAGGACATGATTTTATGAGTTTTTATGCAATTAGAAAAATATAAGCCTCTAGAAGGCGAGTTGGCAGAGGAAGAGATTCGTCATTTTGTTAGGGTTTTATTTTAAATAGTCAGCCTACAAATTGTTAAAGTGACCAGTCAATGTAATATCAGGCCAAAAGGGGGATAATATAATGTAGAAAATGGGCCAAGTAGGGTCCAATACAATGTACGGGGGCGGTCAAGCCTGAGAGGCCGCACCATCAAATCTTTTTTCCTTTAATCCAATAAATTTTTGTATGATTTTGAGATATGCATCTGTTTTCTTTTATGTGTATGGTTTTTCTTTTGTTCTTGCATTCTATTGAGAGCAATGAGAATTACAAGAGGGTTGAGAGCTCATAGAGAGGTTACCATCATGGCCATAAGGGATGTCATCAAAAGAAATAACATCAGAGAGGCAAGGTTACTGATGGATAAAGAGGGAAGGATACAATGGTCGAACACATATTTGGGTCACTACATAAAGCAAATATTGAGGGAAGATCCTGACCTTCCAAACCCTAGATTCAAGCGGGCCTATTTGGATGGTTAGGTTGAACATTAGTTAACAGTCATAGTGAAAAGTGAGGGGGGAATGTCGGGTGTGAACCGACCCCTGACCTGTGATGCCAAAGTTGACAATAACTTCGACTTAAAGCGTGGATGTTTTGTTCAGGGATTTGTGGCAGTACCTATTCCTTTGGGGATTTAATGATGAGTGAGCCCCATTTCTACAAGCTAGTCTTGAGATAGAAAGAGTGTCAGCCCATAACCCATAGTTTTCGAGAGTTTGAAGCCATCACGGGAATGAAATGTGCTAACCCTTGGCTTAATTTTTATCAATATATATATACACACACACACATACACAACCAATGTAGATCCATCTTAACATGTATGTACAAGGATCAAATCTCTTGAAGTGCAAATTTTTCCTCAAGTTTCACACTTAAAAAGAGGTTTTTACCTTGAGGGATTAGTTCCCTCTTTCTACATAGATCCAAAGTTAAGATGGATCTATCCTAGTTGAAATAATTGCGTTGAGAGACTCTCTACAACCAAGTACATGAGGGAGATGTGAATGTTAGATTTTAAAAAATGAAAAATATATGTATGTGTTCGCTGATATATGTATAGGAAAGAGATGTTGTGTGTAACATTACTTAAAAAAAAAATTAACATTATTTTAAAAATCAATGTCAACCATTTTTAAGTACTTGAGTTTTAACTTTTATTTTACATCAAAGTTTATATAATGAGATAAAGTAATTTAAAAAAAATACTTTTTAGTATGAGGGAAAAATGTAATTTCTTCATAAAGCCGAGATCTATGATAGAAATGTGTAACATCGCTCATCGGCTCTTGTCGAACATGTGGAGAAATCCAAGCACCATGTCTGTATTGAGGATTCCAAGGTAGGGTTGACCATTTCCACCATAGGAAACTTAGGGAGGCTATTGAGATTGAAAGGCATGCTATGAATCTCAATAGAGATGATTGTTGGAAGTTAACTAAGAGTTGGATTTCGGCCCTCTCCTTAGAATCCTCTTGCCTCTTTTCCCTTTATACTTTTTCTCTTTTTCGTTATATATGTATATCATATTATTTGTAACATAATTATAATAAATACTCCACCTCCTAAGTTCTTTATATGATATAATTTCCCTCCTCTCGATTTATTTACAACTTATATCCTTTTTTGACCCTATTTTTAACTTAATTAAAATCGATTATCATTCTCCTAATTACCTCATAATATATTACCTCTCTTTACTTTATAATATATAATATTTAGATCTAAACCTTTTTAATTTTTAATAAACTCCGTGCAACAACCTTCTTATTTAGATTTATAGATTATTCTTTGACCCTTGTTAATTTATGAGTATTCTTTACGATATATTATTCCTAAAATCTAATTTATAACTAAATTTATTAACCTGCTCTTAACCTCTCTTTTCATTATTAGTTACATTAGTGATTATAACATAATTATTATTTAATATTACATAACAACTATTTTTAACTTATAACTTTCTTATTATAACAACTATTTTTATTAATTACTTATTCTTAACCCCCTCTTATTAATTTTCTTAACAATATTCTTACTCCTAACATCTATTTTATAGCTAATTTAGAATATTAAATATTTTATAACTAATTTTAGAATATTAAATAATTTATAAATTTAAAATATTAAATCTACCTTTTCAAAAAAGTTTATTTACTTGTTTGACTACTCTCCAACGACTAGTTTTCATCAACTAACAAAGTAATATAATGTTAACATTTTGACTAGGTCAAAATAAAATTTAAATATGGTAGAGGTGTGTAACTTAATGTAATGTAAACATTGTAACTTGTTGAAAATAAAATTAAAATAAGAAAGAAAATAACCCTACAAAAGAAAGTGGCTCATGGTATTGACCCATGGTTTTAAAAATCCATTGTATTAACTCATGGAATTCCTTTGGAATATAATCTATTTAAGGGGGATTGAATTGCCTAGATTCATGTTAGTTTGATTTTATATTTAGATTCATCTTAGTTTGATGTTATATTTAGATAAATCAACTATAAAATTAGTAGGAGTGAGGGGAAATGTTGACTAGAATGTAATACTTTTAATTAGTATTTCCCCACCCCTCACCACTATTTATTAGGTGGGGGTGGTTATAATGTAATATTATATTTTATGTAATTGTAATGTCAGCTCAATTGTAATCAATATATTTGTAATAATTAATACAGATGTGATCCATCTATAAATTTAATTAATAAGCGGATGCAAACTTAATATTTAAAATATGACAAGATTCTTAATCATGAATATTTACCATGGATATTATTAACTTCTAAGTTGGTTTTTTTTTACAATACCATGGGCCAATACCCACAAAAAAAAGATAGAGAGGGAGAGGAGGGAAGAAAATTATGATAATACAATGGTTTATTAACACCATGGGCCATCTAGCATTTTGATTATTATGTTATGGATCTAGGCTTTTAGTTATTTTGTTACAATACCATGGCTTATGAATACCACATGCCCAAAAGCCATAACTTATTTCAAAATCAAAATATTTTACAAGTAATTTATTTTAATTTAATTTTACAACATTTTTTAATTACCCGGTGAGGCGTTCCCCTATGAAATCAACTCCCCCAACTGTCGCCCTGTCCTGATCTACACCATTCGATCAGATGTTAAACGATTGGAAATTTTAAGGCCCTTGGATTAATAGTTAAGATAAAAAAATCCCTAATAGTTAGGTTAAAACGGGCATTCTCCAGCATTTTTACAACATTCTCTTCATGGTTTTCTGGTCTTGGTGACCAAGAAAAACAACAAGGAGTGTTGTGATTTCGATAGGGCTTTCAACTTTAGTTTGAAGATGTAGGGTTCAACTTCAGTTTGAGGATGCAGGGTAAGGAAAGCCCAATCCTTCATTCATGCAGTATTGTTTCCTTATGTGCGATGGTTTTCCACTTCTGCAATGCGTAAGAGGCACTCGGGGGGAATTTGGGTGTTTTTCATTACATTCATTTTTCTCTAGAAGGCTGCAAAATTCTTCAAAGAAGGTTCAACAATCCTCTCATTAGATTTGAGTTAGGATAACTTGCCAAATTACCAACTCCTGTCGATATAGGTTGGTTTTTGAACCTATTTTGAAAAAAAAAATTTCTTTGTTTGTCATTCCCGACTTGTTGGAGTTTGTTATGCTCGAAGAGGGTTTTATTTTGTGTTTATCATTATGGGTTCCTTTTATTTGCATGTTGAGTTCTAGTACTGCAACCTTGAGGGCTTTGAAGGAAATGGCCATGGCCTTCCTCCATCTGAGTCTTTTTTTCTTTGTTCTTATTTTCATTACAGTCACACAGTGTGTTAAAACTTTGCACCATCCTGCTACAGATGATAAGAGCAACTACAGGAAAGGGCTTCCTTAATTTCTTGAGCTTCTACTATTTATGCAACTCGCTCTTTCTGAGGTCAGCTCAAAGACTGAGTAAAGACAAAGTTGAATTAAAAGCCCTCAAGCAAGAGAAGGAAGAAGATGCCTGCGTTAAAAAGGAAAGACAGTCTCTTGAGGAAAGTACCAAGAAGAAACTTACTCAAATGGAGAATGCATTACGTAAAGCCAGTGGGTAGGTAAAACTTGCTAATGCCATGGTCTGCAAGATGGAAGAAGAAAATACACCGGTAAGGCATGAGATGGAGGCTACGAAACTAAGTGCTTTAGAATCTGCAGCAGCTTGTCAAGAAGCTCTTAAGAGAGAGAAGGGAATGCAAAATAAGTTTGAGGCCTGGGTAAGACAGAAAGCTATGTTTCAAGAAGAACTTGTCAGTGAGAAGCGTAAGCTTGTACATTTGCAGTAGTGACTAGTAAAAGCTAAAGAACAGAAACTACAAACTGAGGTCAGAAATTTGAATGGGTTCATCCTGATATCCTCCTCACTAGTCTGTTGATGTTGTAGTTTTAGTTTTGGATGTAAAATGGGTCCTCACATAAGGCTTCTCCAAAATCCGTTTTTTTATGCTACATGTCAATAATTAGCAGTGAAGAATTTTGAGGAAGGAGAGCATAAAAATTTCAAAATAAACAATTTTTTTTCCTATTTTCAAATGGGTTCCAGTGACGAAGCTTCTGTGGATCGGGGTTATATTGTCTACTTTTAATTCACATGTAATAAGCCATGGGCAAGAATGAACCCATTTTTTTGGTTGTTACCTAAATTATAATGGAAGGACTAACCCCTCTTTAGGGTTTTTTTATCAATTATTTGGCTTGATGCTTTCAATTAGATGGAATTTAGCTAACTATAATTTCTGACTGCTTGGATGGATCAACTTAGAAATAGTTGCGAATGAGCTAATAAAATTATGCAACCACAAGATCTAGGATTCCATTTGCGGTCAAAAATCCTATATGACCATTTAGTTCAGACATAAGTGCATTAATCTAAGTAACAAACCTTGATGTTAAGAATGCCCTCAAGTAAGTGTTGTTTGCGGATGGGGTGGATCTTCTTGACCCTGTACAGGCTAATGTTATGAATTCATTGTCAAAGAAAATCGATGATAACACTGGACAAGAAGCTTTAGCAATTACATGGCGTGCAACTGAGGCAGTGGAGCAGTTCTCTGGAGTTTTGGAATCCTTGAGAATGGAGCTAGATGAAATGACTGGGAAGACAGGCGAGGTTGGTTTCTGTTGTTTCAAAATTTTCCTGAGATACCTGTTAAGTGTATCTCTTGTGATTATGGACATTCATTTTGTTTTTTTAGCTGGATATGAAGGCTTTAATGCTTAAAATATAAACCAAGCAAATGGTGTAAATTTGTAAAACAAAATTATATTAGAATATATGCAGGCCTTAGCAAACAACAGAGACAGATTTTAGGATAGACATAATAATTGAAGGTTCAGTACATACAATTAGCTTGAGGGAATGTTAAATAATTTTAATTTAACTTTCATGCTAAATAAGTTTCAAATCTTGTAATGGTCGTCATCCTGATATGGATACACGTGAGATCCTCTTATGATATTATGTATTTTTATGATGTCTCATTGTGGATGGACTTCTTATGTAGAATGTGAGACCTTTGCCAGAGGAAGTTCAAGATGCCCTATGGGTTGCATATAAACATTACAACAATTACTTGGATGCATTTGGCCCGAATGAAACCTATTTGAGAAAGAAAGTTGAAGGGATCTTATTTCCCAAGTACTTGATGTATATATTAGTGGACGCTGAAGACAATGGTGATCCTATCGCTATTTATTCATTTTGTTCATATCTGATACATTAAGAGAGGAAGAATGTGGATTTGAAATATCCCATGTATAGGCTGATGTGATGAATGCATTGTCAAAGAAAACTGATGATAACGCTGTACGTGAAGCTTTAGAAAATGCATGGCATGCAGATGAGGCAAACAAGCTTGCTGATTGGGAAGCCTAATCAGTCAGTAGAACAGGAATTGTCAATGAGAAGTTGTAGGATTGATCCCGAGATAATGGATGATGCCTCCAACTTTGCAGCTGCTAGTACAAAGCTTTCTTTGTCATTGGATTTAGCTAGAGATGTTGGCGCAGAAGTTGTTCATGATTCTACAAGTGCTGCTAAAGATGCAGTTGATTCTAACTATAATATTGTTTCATTGGATCAGATTTTTGGAGGAAATGGCTCTGGGGATAGAAAGGATGAGATGCTTGTGAAAATGTTCCATCACGTTAGAGAACTGGAAACACTTCTAAAAGAATGGATTGAATGGGCCCAGCAAAAGGTAATGTAGGTATCTCATAGACTGAGTAAACGCAAAGATGAATTAAAATTCCTCAGGAAAGAGAAGGAAGAAGTCGTCCACCTTAAAAAGGAAAAACACTCTCTTGAGGAAAGTACCATGAAGACACTTTCTGAAATGGAGAATGCATTATGTAAAGCTAGTGGCCTGGTAGAACTTGCCAATGTTGCGGTCTGCAAGATGGAAGATAAAAATACACTAGTAAGGCATGAGATGGAGTCTGCAAAACTGAGTTCTTTAGAATTTTCAGCATCTTTTCAAGAAGCTCTTAATGGAGAGAAGGGAATGCAAAAGAAGTTTGAGTCTTGGGTAAGACAAAAAGTTATATTGCAAGAAGAACTTGTGAGGGACAAGCGTAATCTTGTACATTTGCAGCAGTTGCTAGTAAAAGCTAAAGAACAGAAACTACAAAATGAGGTCAGAAACTTGAACGGGTTCATCTTGATATCCTTGTCACTGGTCTGTTGATGTTGTAGTTGTAGTTTAGGTTGTAAAATGGGTCCTCACATAAGCCTTCTCCAACATCTGGTTTTTTATGCTATGCATCAATAATCAAAAGTGAAGAATTTTGAGGAAGCAAAACATAAAAATTTCAAAATAAAAAAGAAATGACAAGGAAAAGAAGTTCAAAACCTTTAAAGTATGTAATTACTAATTTGGAAAGATCATTATTAAACAACATTGCATAGTGGAATTTTGTACGGAGTGTCATTTCTGTTTAGAACAGGGGAATTCTTAGTATCTCCCTAACATGCATTAGGATAATTATGATACATGAGTTAATGAATGCCATGTCTAATTCGTACTTGTTTAGAGCTCGGATTTCATCTATTATAATATATCTCAACACAAATCAATATATCTGTAAACCATTTATCTTTATTGAGAGGAATTTAAACCTTGAAAGAGAACTTTACCTCTTATTAATTGTGAGCTTATCATATTCAATGCACTTCCTTCATCAAAATGAGTTTTTAATTAACATCAACATATACAATGCATCTTCTGAATCACAATGTTTCAAAAAGGAAACACAGGACCTTGAAATTTTAATATATATGTCACAACAACTCAGTTTTGTAAACCATTTATCTTTATTAAGAGGAATTTAAACCTTGAAAGAGGACCTGTCCTCTTATTAATTTTGAGCTTATCATATTCAATGCACTTCCTTCATCAAGATGTGTTTTTAATTAACATCAACATATACAATTCATCTTCCAAGATTTTAACAATGAAAAATGTCAATGCTTTGTAACAATATCTTGCTTCTGAATCACAATGTTTCAAAAAGGAAACATAGAACCTTGAAATTTTAATATATATGTCACTTCATATTTTCAAATATTCTTTCAAGGTTTGTTCCTTATATTGGTGGCATGCTTGAGCAGTTACCCAAGCTTTCTTCAAGTCTCATCAAGTTGTAATTCCATACTTATATTGTTAATGCAGGTTTGAGGATATGTCACTGTAGTATATGATATTACAAAATTTTCATCATCTAGTCATCACTTTTTGCACTCAGACAGGTTTCCCATATCATACCTGAATACACCAAGATGGTTTTTTATGCTATGCGTCAATAATTATCCTTAAATGATTCTTTAAGGATCTCTTTATAACTACATACGATTTGTAAGTAAATGTTTCTAGAACATTGACACATACCACTAATGTACTTCATTCATCAAGAAATTCTATACATCAACAACTCCAAAGAAATTTATGATACAATTCCTTGACACAAGATTTTTCAATCCAACTTTTACTTGGTATTTACTGAAAGAGTTCCTTTAAAATGACAAGAGAATATTGAGATCCAGGAATACTTCAAAAATCATAGACGTCAACAACTGTAAAGAAATTTATGATACAAGTCTTTGACACAGGAATTTTCAATCAAACCTTTACTTGGTCTTTACTGACATAGCTCCTTTAAAATGACAAGAGATTATTGAGATCCAAGAATACTTCAAAAATCATTGTAGGTGATGACACAAACCTACTAAGTATTAAATTCACTAATCTTCATGTAGGTCTGTGATCTTCAACACTTTAATTGTAACATCAATTATTCCTTTTAGACAAGGTTAGTTCCAAGAGCCATAACAAACACTCAAGAGGTACTGATCATGAGGTTCATAAAAACACTTCAAGCTAAGATGTCAATCTAAATTGAGACATTAGATTAAACCCTTCTCTTATGTATAACCTTCCATTACTCAAAAAGGATGAAAAACGTATTTTCAACTTCTTTTTGAATGCTTTGTTCAAAGTGACACCATCTCGGTTCCTTATGAAATTATGTAAATATGTTCTAGACCTTCAAAGATCATTGTAGTATATAGATTTTATTGTGGAATGTTTGAAAACTAGAAGTACAATCATAATTTTGTTCACAAGGTAAGTTCCATTGATACTTTCTTCTCTCAAAAGGGGTATATATCAAAATGTAAGCTTGCTTTTGTATTTACTATGATTTTCTAAGGTACTTTGAGAAGTCCTTCGACCTTCTATTGTTAGACCTGAGGCATTTTTGCCTTATGAAATTATGTTGAGGTATCATTTTCGACCTTCATGTAATAATACTGAGGCATAATATTTTGGACTCTTTTAAGTCATTACTAAAGGGAGACTTTTAGTATATATATGTGTGTGTGTGTTTGTGTGTGTGTGTGTGTGTGCGCGCGCTACTTCCAAATGGTGAGGCCCAAAAGAAGAAAAGTGGCAGGGCATCATTGACCTCCAACATAAGCATATTGCAAAGACAAGTGTCATTTCTATTTAGAACAGGGGAATTCTTAGTATCTCTTTAACATGCGTTAAGATAATTATGATACATGAGATTATGAATTCCATGTCTAATTCATAACTATTTAGAACTCGAATTTCATCTAGCACAATATATCTCAACACAAATCATGTGTATGGCCCAGCCTTTTCCATAAGAGAAAAGTGTCATATATGGAGAAACTCAAACAAAAGATCATATGAAGAGAAACCTAACTAATGTAAAAAGAGATTTAGGAACTTTGTTTTCACCAACTATGGGGATGAATAAACTAGACCAAACAGAACATAATGAAGCATGTTTATTAAAAATGTCTCCTATTGAAAAGGGGTTGCTTTTGATAGGAATTGAAAACTCAAATATGAGATGTAGGACCAAAGCAGGTTCATGCATTAGATGCTCTGGTGGAACTGAAGTTCAGCAGAGTTCTATAGATGTATCAGACTCAATGCAGACAACCTTGCTAATTAGGAAGCCTAATTAGTCAATAGAATAGGAATTGTTAATGAGAAGTTGCAGGATTAATCCTAGGACGGTGGATGATGCCTCTAGCTTTGTTTGTCATTGGCTTCAGCTTGAGATGTTGGTGCAAATGTTGTTAATGATTCTACAAGTGTTGTTAAAGATGTAAATGATTATAATTATGGTACTGTTTCATTAGATCACATTTTTGGAGGAAATGGATCCCATGATAGAAAGGATGTTCTTGTAAAAATGTTCCATCGCATTAGAGAACTAGAAACACTGCTACAAGAATGGACCAAAAGGGCCCAGCAAAAGGAAATGTAGGCAGCTCATAGACTGAGTAAAGACAAAGCTGAATTAAAAGCCCTCGGGCAAGAGAAGGAAGAAATTGTCTGCCTTAAAAAGGAAAAACAGTCTCTTGAGGAAAGTACCATGAAGAAACTTTCTAAAATGGAAAATGCATTATGGAAAGCCAGTGGGTAGGTAGAACATGCCAATGTTGTGGTCTGCAAGCTGGAAGAAGAAAATACACTGGTAAGGTATGAGATGGAGGCTACAAAGCTAACAGCTTTAGAATCTGTAGCAGCTTGTCAAGAAGCTCCTAATATAGAGAAGGGAATGCAATATAAGTTTGAGGCCTAGCTAAGACAAAAAGCTATCTTTAAAGAAGAGCTAGTCAGTGAGAAGCATAAGCTTGTACATTTGTAGCAAGTGTTAGTAAAAGCTAGAGAATGAAAACTACAAACTAAGGTCAGAAAATTGAATGGGTTCATCTTGATATCCTTGTCATTGGTCTGTTGATGTTGTAGTTGTATTTTGGGCTGTAAAATGGGCCCTCACATAAGCCTTATCCAACATCTGGTTTTTTACGCTACACATCAGTAATTATCCTTAAATGATTCTTTAATGATCTCTTTATAACTACAGACAATTCGTAAGTAAATTTTTCTAGAACATTGACACAAACCTCTAATGTATTTCATTCTTTGAGAAATGCTAGACATCAACAACTCCAAAGAAATTTATGACACATGTCTTTGACATAGGATTTTTCGATTAAACCTTTACTTGGTTTTTACTGACAAAGTTCCATTAAAGTGAAAAGATATTATTAAGTTCCAGGAATACTTCAAAAATCATAGGCGTCAACAACTCCAAAGAAATTTATGATACAAGTCTTTGACACATGTTTTTCGATCAAACCTTTACTTGGTCTTTACTGATAGAGTTCCTTTAAAATGAGAAGAGATTATTGAGATCCAAGAATACTTCAAAAATCATTTTAGGTGATGACACATACCTATTAAGTATTAAATTCATTGATCTTCATGCATGTCTTTGATGTTCAACACTTTAATCGTAGCATCAATTCCTCCTTTTAGACAAGGTTAGTTCCAAGAGCCATAACAAATCCTCAAGAGGTACTGGTCATGAGGTTCATGAAGAAACTTCAAGCTAAGATATCAATCTAAACTAAGACATTAGCTCAAACTCTTCTCTTATGTATAATGCCTTCCAAAACTAAAAAAGGATGAAAAATATATTTTCAACTTCTTTTTGGATGCTTTGTTCAAAGTGACACCATCCTGTATATTTATTTACTTCATTCTATTATTGTAGTGGTATGCAATTTACACAAGTTTCAAACACTTGATTGGCAGGTTACAGTTCTTGGCACATCTGGACTTTCTGGCTTGTATATTGAACAACATAGTTAACATTGTTAATGTTATCCCTGAAAGATCGGGGATTGAATTTTAATGTAAAGCTTGGTGAACCTTTAACTAGTCAATTTTTCAATTTATTTATGCATAGCAAGTTTTAGGTAGAATATGTGCCCCCATGCATAAACATGAAATACGTTTTCATCATATACACTAGGAAAATTTTGCAATGCATTCTATTGTCTATTGTTGAAATTAACACAAGATCCATCTTAACTCAATATTTGAGATGTGTCCTACTAAGCTTGCAAGCTAGGAGGTTTGGTCTGGAAAGGTCTTAACTAAGCTAGCTATACAGTGTCTTGCAAAATCTTAACTGAGCTTAGCTAAAATGCTTGTCATGAGCTCAAGATCAACTTAAGAAGGTATGGTCATGATTACTTGGTTATGCTTGAACTCAGGAAAGGTCCTATTAAGGTTTTAGTATCAAACTCCTATTTAGATGAGTGAAAAAGCATTCATATTGAGAATTTAAAAAATTTAAATATGGTTTTATGCATCTCTGTATTCTTTTGCATCATACATGTTAGATTTTCCCATTCCCATGTCATGATTGTTCCTCAATTTATGCCTTGAGACATTTCCTTTGCAACATTTGGTGCAAACGATAGTTAAATCTAAGAGAAAAAAGGTTATAATTACTTTTGACGTATATCTAAACCCTCCATCCTCACCACTACTAACAATATTCCCATAGGGTTTAGATAGAGCTTTTAATAAATTAAAAAATGAGAACATTTTTTTATATACATATGTGAAATTTATATAATATAAATAATATTATAAAGAACCAGGATAGATCCATCTTAACCAATGATCCAAGCGAAGTGAGAAAGGAAAGTGATTAACAATGATAGAGGAAGGATAGTCCATGATTCTTTTAAGTTTTCTATTATCGTATTTTCTTTAACATGATTGATCCAAAATATAGATTTAATATTTTACAACCAATTGTGTGTATTTTTTATTTTTTTATTTTTTTATAAATTTAGATTCTTTCCTAAATACAATACAATGGGGTCATATTTAAGAAAGAGAGTGATATGGAAGGGGGAATAGAGTGGGGAAGAGAGACATGGAGGTGGGAGAGACAGTGAGAGAGAAAGGAAGAGAGAGAGGAGGGGGAGAGAGGGAGGTAGAGAGATGGATTTGGAGGGGGAAAGAGAGGGAGTGAAGAACAAAGGCATTGAGAGATAGAGGTGGAGATAGAGAGGGAGTGACAAGGGAGAGTTGAAAATGGAATGAGGGAGAGAGGAGATGAGGGAAGATAGAGAAAATGAGAGGATAAAGATAGTGAAAGAAAGGGGAAATAGAGAGATTGAGACATAAATATGGATGGGGGAGAGAGGAGGATACGGGGAGGGAGATAGTGACAAAGTTGGAGGGTGGAGAGGGAGAATGAGTATAATGGGGGGAGAGATGGAGGGAGGTGGGAGAGAAAGGGAGAGAGACGAAGGAAAAAGAGAGAGGACTTGAGAGAGAGGAGAGAGAGAGAGAGAGTTGGAAGGGGAAGAATGACATAAAGAGAGAAAGGTGGAGAAGGAGTGGAAAGGGAGAGACGGAGAGCTAGTGTGTGTGTGTGTGTGTGTGTGTGTGTGAGAGAGAGAGAGAGAGAGAGAGAGAGAGAGAGAGAAGGCGAAGAGAGAGAGGGAGAGGAAGAGGGAGGGAGAGAGATAGATAGTTATGGAGAGAGAGTGTGTATGTTTTGGTGGTGAGAAGGAGAGACAAGGGGAGATAGAGATACCGATGGGGTGGGGGAAAGTGTGGAAGAGAGGGTCAAAGAGAGGGAGGGAGGAAGAGAGATAGATGGGATATAGAGATATAGATGGGGAGAGAGAGAGAGAGAGAGAGAGAGAGAGAGAGAAGGGGAAGAGATAAAGAGGGAAAGGAAGAGGGAGAGATATATAGATAGATAGATAGATATATACGAGGAGAGTGAGAGAGAGTGTGACATGTGTTTAGGGGGCTGAGATAGAGATACCAATAAGGAGAGATGGAGGGAGGTATAGATATATATGGAAGGGGGGAGAGAGGGAAGAAGAGAAAGATAGAGAAAGGGAGGGAGAGGTAGATAGAGAAAGACGGGGAAGAGAGGGAGTGGAAGAGAGAGAAGGAGAGGGGCAGGGAGATAGACACATAATGGAAGATGGACAGAGAGAAGAAAGAGACACATAAAGACAAATACAGACATAGAAGCTAGATTAAGAAAGTCATGAATATTTTTTATTTTCACTAAAAGAGAAGTATTTATTTCAATGTAGTTGTTGATTTTTAATCCTATTTGATCACATGCACTAGATGCATTGATTTCAATGCTGATGTTGATTTCTACTCCTATTTGATTTCTTGCACATGATACATTGTTTCCAGTGTAGATATTGATTCCTAATCCTATTTGATCGCTTGCACTAGATGCATTGATTTTAGTGTAGATGTCGATTTCTAATGCTATTTAATACCTTACACTATATGCATTGATTTCAACGTAGATGTTGATTTCTACTCATATTTTATTTCTTGCATTAGACACATTGGTTTTAGTTTAGATATTGATTTGTGATTGTATTTGATTGCTTGCACTAGATGCATTGATTTCAGTATAGATGTTGATTCCTAATCCTATTTGATTGTTTGCACTATATGCATTGATTTTACTATAAATGTTGATTTCTGATTTGATGCAACTAGATGTACGATGTACATTAATTTCAAAGTAATTAGATTAATAGTGTGCAATGATTTCAATGTAAGGACATCTTTGCCTTATCCATGTATATCTCTATCTCCCATTGTCTCTCCTTCTCTATCTCTCTATCTAACCCCCTAAACATACACACTCTCTCTCCATATCTATCTCTCTCTCTCTCCATCCCTTTCCCCTCACTGTCTCTCTCTCTCTTCTCCTTCTATCTCTCTCTAACATTTCTGTCTCCATATCCATATCTCTTGCTCCCTCCCTGTCTTTGCCTCTCTCTTCTTCCCTCTCTCCCCCTTCTCACCCCCAAAACATAAACACTCTCTTTTGGTGTAAGCACATAAAAATTATTCATGACGCGCATTGACTCATGTGTTACAGTAATTCAAACATAAATACAATAGTTGATTTTTCATCCTAAATAAAATGTTTTCTTACCCAAAATGTTTGCTTCTTGAAACTATAAACTATTAATAATTGGTTACATTCTTATTATTCCTATTTTCCATCATTCAACGTTGTTAATTAATTTGCATTCAAACACGGTAATAGAAAATAACTACCATTGAAAATTATTTGGGGTTTAACACTCCATAAGTCACAATGGTTGACTTTGGAGAAAACTACTACTAATATTGGAGAGCAACAAAGATGAGGTATGTTGTTTACTTTAGTAGCTTGAGTTAAATATTTCAATGGTCTATTATTCGAACTACAATTTTCATATGATCGATATGAGAAAATGGTAAAACTAATAGGTGTGACAATAAGAACAATAGAAGAGATTGATCACAATGAAGATTATTTGTAATTGACTATATTCTTATTATTCACATTTTCTATTAATCAAAATTGTTACATTTACACATTGCACTCAAAAAAATTATTTCATCATTCAAGTTGCTAAGAGTCTCTCCCACCTCAACTAATTGAGGTAACTAAGCAAATTTTAAATTAAAATGACCAAATTAATCTTAGACATATTTAACATATTTAAAATGATCAAAATAATTAGATGTTCAACAAATTTTGTATGACCGCACAAGGCTGAAACCAACCGAGATCCATATTAACACCAGATATATTAAGTGTTGAGAGAGATCAAATCTCTCGAAGTGCAAACATTTCCTCAAGTTTTGCACTCAAAAAAAAGGTTTGCATCTCGAAAGATTTGATCCCTCTTGGCGCTTTATAGATCCGGTGTTAAGATGCATCTAGATTGGTTTATCCTCAAACCATTACTTTATATTTTATTTTAATATCACTAATATTACTATTTAAAAACAAATTTTTTATTTTTAATTTTATTAAATATTATTAAAATGAAATTATTAAATATATTTTTTGTAATCTTAATTTTATAGCAGGTATTATTTTTAAATTTGATTCTTTTAAATATTTAATTAATTCGAAATAAAATAAAATATATTGAATTTAAAAAAAAAAATTATATATAATTATTTACATTCCCTTTAATTTAATTTTAGATTATTTAACATAAAGTTATATAAAATTGTTTAGCTTTTAATTTAATTTAGCCCCAACGTAAAGTCTTATTTCTGTAAATAACAAGTTGTTATTAAATATATATTTCAACTTTATAAGTCTACTGAATACTCGTACTCGTGAGACAACAAAATGTAAATAATTTTCACGGGAAACCACACATCCACGCAAAATAAACAATATATAAACCGGATTGAGCAAAATAAACAATATATACAACGGATTTAGAAAACTCGAAGCAAAACGAGTTGACATCCACTTATCGCATTATAGTCCACATCCACCGCATTCACCACATGCATGATAAAGTGAGTTAATCCAATTATCTAATTCTCGGGAGATGTTCTTTTTCCAAAGAAAATCGTGTCTGGAGCAGTTCTATAGTCTGGTATGGGGTTGGATTGCGAGACTTGTGGGGTTTAAATTGAAGACTAGTCTTGCTCACCAATAACTATGTGAAGTTACTAATTTTACAAGGTACAATAATGTATGCTTGTTCAAATAAATGGGTCATTATTCCTGCGAATTCAGAAGCAAGATTGCCTTAATTTTGTTGTTAAACTGGAATATATTTATCTTATTTTCTTTTATTTACGTTCTTGATAAAGTGAGCAGTGAGATGAAGCTTCAAGGCACAAATGCAACTTGTAATCTACCTGAAATGGAACAAGTGTGTGTTGGGAATTGTAATTTCTCCTGTCTGCAAGAGTTGGCTAAATTTGGAGAGTCAATTAACCGAGTGAAGTCGAGTGAGTTCAAGTTAAGTCATATTTTGGGAAAAGTCGAATTTAGAGTGTGTGTGTATGTGAAGCTATTTTGGGCAAGTTATTAGACAAAAAAGTTTAAATACCCCTCGCTAGGGTCATTGTAATCAAGTCAAGTCAAATCAAGTCTTGAGTGATCAATAGAAGAACCGCAACTCGTGTAATTGTTTGTATATGAAATTTGTTCCTTTCCTCCTCTGCATTTCCAACAAATTGGTATAAGAGCTGAGATTAGAGCTAGAGGATCTAAAGAACCTGCAATTGCAGCTTCCAGAACAACATCATGTGAGCGATAAGTCACAATGAGAATTGAAAGTTGTTTCCATCGCCGCATGCGTGAATGAACACATGCGAGTAGAGCCACCCGTGATATTGAGAAGGGTCTGTAGCCACCGTCATGAGTCAACATTGGTGTCGTGGAGTTAAGGTCTTCAAGTTGATTTGTAGAACTATAGCTGAGCCAATTTTTTTTAAAATAGAGTGAGAGTTGTAAGTGGATGAGTCACCATATTCACCAAATGTGCACAAGTTAAAGGTTTATTTTAAAGAACTAAGTCTTTACAAGGAGTGATATGGAAGATAGGCTCATGCAATCAAGAAAGCATCTATAACACAGAGGAAAAGAAACAATCATCTGTCGTAAAGCGTGATGGAAGAAAATTAAGGAAAGGAATAAAAAAGAAGAGATAGGGATCGTTGCCATGTTTAGAGAGGTTCAAGGCACAACCAAGGAACTGAGAAGTCTAGCAGAAGACAAAGAAGAAATCAAGGATGATTGGTGTAACTTTGATCTGCTACCACCTCATACGTTTATAAGTAAATATTTGGATCATTGGGCTATCAAGATGCTAACTTTTCTTCGAGCTAAAAAGTTAACTGAGTATGAGTCTAATAGCCCATATGATGAAGTATGTGATGCTTTATCATTGAATTTTATGAAACATGCATTGGATGAGAAGTGTTTGTGTAAGGTAGAAAAAGCTACAACTTCTGAGGAAGTATGGAAGATCTTGGTAAGAAGAATTTGATGCAAGGGGAAATGACATGTAGCAACAAGATGTGTCACAATTTGTTGAATCAACAGTAGATCTAAGAGTAAATGAGAAAGACTCTAAAAGGACCCCAGAGTTTGCAGGATCCCACTCAAATGTAACGCCCCTCCCTTGTGCGTTAAATTATTGTAAACCTAAGCTGAGGAAAGCTAGGTGTGATACCCTCCTTTATGGGTTAAATTATTTTAAACCTAAGCTGAGGAATGTTAGGTATGATATGTAATATGAAAAACGAATATGTTATTAAATAAATTAATAAAATAAATCACTTGGAGGGTGGAGCACCAAGAGAGATGAGATTCTTGCCAAATCCCACTGAGGAATGGGATAGAGATGAATCTTTCATGATGAAGCTTCTAGATGTGATTCTAGATAAGCTTGGATGGGTGGGAAATAAAGATCCATCGAACATAAAAGCTTTGCAGGAGATAAAGGCAAGATTTTATGAGGAAAAGCCTCATGGCAGATAAAGACGAGCTTTTCCGAAAAAGACCAAGGCAAATGGAAACATCCATAAAGCGGGACGCCGCTAATGGAAACTAAATCATGAAAGAGGGTATTAAATACCCAGTGCATTGATCAATTGAGGACAATTGATCCTTGGCAAGAACCTCAGCTCGGGGGGAATCAGAGGTGATTCATGGTTGGGTGGTGGTGCTCCACTCTCCAAGTGAGGTTTTAGTTGGTGTCATATGCGTGGAATGTTTTGTATGTTGATTCTTACTCTCTCTCTCTATTATTGTTCCAATTTTCTTATGAGAATATTTCTTAGTTCTTCGCCATGAGAATGTTTGAATGAATTACATGTGCTTGTGTATTAATATATTTAATGGTGTTTCCCTCTATTCTGATGAGATTCACTTGCATGGTATGTGTTTCATGTTAATCCTTACTTATTAGGATGTTAAATCATACAATTCAGTTATATGGATTGCTTAATTACCTCTCTTATGGAAATGATGGATTAAATAATGCATGTGACTGTCGTGTGATCTCATATGCATATCAAAGTTATTAAGATTATCTTTACATTGATAAGAAAGGATAGCATGCCTTAGTGTTTTGCAGATGTTCATGCATGCGGTATAAGGAATTAATGGTATATCATTTTAATTATGCATATATGGGTCTGTAAGATATCCAACGAATCTAACTGGAATATAGATATCGAGTGAATTTAACTTGAATATCACCAAGTTGACTAAGGTAACTAGTATGCCTATAATGATATGATATCTCTAGTGTTGTGTCATAACTCGGTAAACGTTTATGCTTGCGGAATAATTGTAATAATTGTCAGTATATGGTCTGAGAACCAGGTTATCCGAACCATGCCTGTTCTAAGACTTGTATCTAGTTATGAAAAACTAGTTAGTTATGCATGATGAAAGAAGGATATAATCATGATGTAGGACCATGATAGTAGAGTTAAATTAAGGCCCATAAATTTTAAATGGATTAATCAAGTAAATTATTATGGGTTGCATGTTGTGGTTAGTCCTTTCCTACATCTAATAGATCATGCTTAATATTGATTTGACATATAAGCTTTATAGATAAACTTAAAAGTCCACATCCTCCCACTCTGTGGTCAAAATTGATAATGACTATGGAGTCTATTATATAAATGTTAATAAGGATATACTGGTGGGCTAAAGATACCCTTTACCAAGGTTCAATATTAACGATAAATAATGAAAAAAATTCACCTGAATCGGAGCTTATTAGCAAATTTATAGGGTAGGCTTCGAGGGTACGTTACAAATGGTATCAGAGCAATCAAGTTCAAACCTTACGGCCTATGGGCCAATACACCTCCATAGGGTATGGATAAGTTTAAGCCTTAATTTGGCCTCACTACCACAAACTCTACTGAAGGGTCCTCCTATGTGTTAAATATGGACTCTTTAAGATTGAATCTAAATATTAAAAATGTTAGATAAAAGAAATGGGAAGCACATATGCACAGTTCTTGTTGCATGTAATATTTAAAATGAATTCATTAGGAAGGGACAACATAAATAGATAGGTTGAACTACTAAAGGGTTGATTTCAAAAAATAGGGCCCCTATATAAAAAAGGTCTTAATTGTTTAAATTAAGACAGGAGGGTTGTAAAGGATGAGGCTCGAATTGTGTGCTAGCATTAGCATATAACACGGGTTAATTATATAAAAATAATAATAATAATACAACCCAAAGTGTAAAAGAAAAAGTTAAGAGTTGGTTAATTTGATAGTGGCATATCGGTTAATTATTTATAATGGGTCAACGCCCCTTCATGTGACATTCACATGGAACAAGCGGCGTTAGTACAACTTTTTGTTTTGTTGAGTGTGGCGGAATTAAAACACCAAGAGATAGCAAAGAATGTGCGCATAAAACCACAAGTCAGACATGGTCTGTAAAAATGGAAAATCTACCAATGAACAATGACTTCCTGTTGATCTCGTCATAGTTAATATAAGGATCTCGTTGGAAATTTACCATACAAACTACTCACAAGCACACCGTAATAACGACCATCTGCTTCACGATTCTCGGCTTGCTATCATGGGTGGGGTCTTTGCTACACCCCACGAGCCGAATTACTATGTAGAATATGCCTCCATAGAGCTGAGTCTTCGATCAGAATTCTGAAATCAAGAATTAGGTTGAACCTCACGATGAGGAACTCAATGGAAGAAATGTGTGACTCACCACACGATGGCCTCTCCCCTATGGTTGGGCACTAGATACGGGGATGTGATGTGTATTTTAGTGTGGAATGAACATTGGTCTAGGTAATCAAAACTAAGAAACTTTGGCGATTGTTGTTTCTGTTTAAAAAAAAAAAAAAAAAAAAAAAAAAAAAAAAAAAACCATGCCACAGTGCCTTATCACGATGAGGAGGTACGTGTAAAGGCAATACGATAAAGTTGCAGGAGGAGTCCCAACAAAGTTGTAGCGATGTTTCCTTGAAAGGATTGAGGAAAAGCCAAAGCTTGGCATGTTTCCTTCCATCGATTGTCCACCGAATGGAAAACGCTGAGTTGGGATAAGGATTATCCTGAGTTGGAATGTCTCTGGCTCACGAAGGCAATGAAGATTCGAATAATTGATTGGATATTAAGGAAACCTTATCCCAGCACCCAACGGTATATATTCTGCTGAGATAAAATCTGTAGGGAAAGAGTAATACTAAGGAAGTCGGAGGCTTCTACTCCAGAATGCCAAATGTTAGCCATTAATTAATTATTTATACCTTGCATGGTCGCAATAAGATGGGTGATGCACTGTAGGGATTATCCTCCCTTGTGGCTTGGATGTATGGGACGCCATCTATGGTGATATGCAAGATGGCCACAAAGGAAATGATGTTGTTTCCAAGGAAGGATGGAAAAAAAGCCCGATATTCGATTTGTTTCCTTTTCTCAACGATGAGTTGAAGGTGTTGAGTTGGGATAATTATTATCCTCAACCTATTGGATTAAGAGACAACATAATGATTTCCTTTCCAAACAATAAACTTACTATTATAAGTTATGTGTGACGTGCTAAGTAAAAGCAGTCACAATGTTTCTAAATAAGTATATGGATAGGATAAGAACATAATAAGATGTGGTTGTAAAGCTTCTCTAACAATCACGAGCTTTCATTTTGATTTTTAAGGAAATCATGTTAGTAACTAAGGTTTCCTGCTTTACGGGTTTCTTTAAAGACATTAAATACTTACATTAAAATGACTTTTCGAATTTTATTTTGAGTTGATGTTGTGGGTGAGAACACACTAAGGTCTTGGGTTGAAAACCCCAATAGAGCAGAGGGCAAACAGTAGCAGGAAATTGTTAGACAAATAATCTAAATGCTTATTCTACTGAACTAGGAAGAAGTGTCCTTACTCGGAGGTCCTATGTTTGGGTAGATCTCGCAGGGTGCAAACCCTCTACTTCTCCTGATGCCTTTGAAACGTATAAATTATTCAAACAAAGCATATACCACAATAGAAACGTAAATCATATTCATCATATATACATATGATCATATAAATGAATGAACAATTACACATTAATATAAGATTCATAAACAAATCACAATATAGATCAATGCATAAACACGTTTTAGTATCAAGAATAGAACAACATTTCTTTATTGATGTAAACTACAAGAAAACTAGAAAGCTACAACCTGAGTCTTCCTCCAGCACCAAGTGGAACCGTCCTTCGGATCCATCCTTTCCCAGCCTCAGCAGTCTTCCTCCATCATCATACACAAGGATATCTCAAGAAGGATGAAGGATATCTCAGAAGAGGAAACAAGAGTTTCCTAAAGGTTTAGGGAGTGTAGGAGGCATAGGGATTTCTTTAGACTTGATCAGGGATAAATGAGCTATAATATCAATATCTCCTTTCTTCTCCCTTAAGGCCTTCCCAAGGAGGTCTCTTTATACCTCTCCAAATTAGTTTTTTCAGTTGGGAAACAGTTCAGCCACGGGCTATAGGAGGTGAGTAACAGGTAAAACCTATGAACTCCACCCAAAGGAAATTTATTATTTTTAAGTGCTTTAACACATGTACACGGGTTGGGTATATGTTGATTCGCATGTACACACTTTTATCACAAGGCAAAGTAGCATATATGAAATAAAACACTATTTTTTAGATTTTGGACTGAGTCTGGAAGGAAGGGTTTCCCTAGGCCATAACCAAAGCATCAAGTCAACCAAGAGTGGTAAATAGTGCTATAACAGATGCCCCCTAATATATGAGGTCATAAGGGGTACATGATGGCTGAAATGTATTAAGTGTATAGAAGTAATCATGCCGAGACCAGGGAGGAGTTCAGCAAAATTCAGCCTGCCAAGCCAGTGAAAGGGATTAGAAAGAAACTGTTGTCTGAGGCGGGCATACCCATGCTCAGAGATAGAAAAGCATGTTTGCATGTTGAGTACAAAAGAAGATCGAATATGCATACAAGTATAAAGGAACTGAAGATACATAATGGAGCATATAATCATATCCAAATATGTACATGTCTGAATATCACATATAAAGAGATGATCAATGATGCTAAAGTATGAAGCTAATCAATGAAGTCATAAAGCTGATCCAAAAAGTAACAAGTCAAATGGTGGAATAAATGGTACTACACTTCAACTCGGGTTCCAACATATAGGATGTCGTTGTAAGGAATTCCAACATATAAGGTGGATGGTGTCAACTAGCAGAAACAGGAGCAACTGACAAGTGAACTAAGAAATGTTGATGCAAACCCGAGGTCTTCACCGATTGCCGTAGTACATTTCTGCACAATGGGAATAAATGATATGAAGTCTACCACGTGAGAAATCATTTGATTACGAGTCATCGATGTATACCGTTAACAAATGTGAGACTACTCACTGATAATGATGATTAGAGTCAAGGTACCTACTACAATCTAATAAGTTCGAATAAATGAATTGTAGTCGAACACTTGGAAGAATATATCAATGAGGAGACAATGATGTTTTCTCGCTGTCGATAGCGAAGGAATCTGCCATTGATGACTGCAAACTCTAAGGTACTGCCAAATGGACTCTAGATCTCCTTCCTAGTGTAATGAGCTGAAGTCGATGTGAAAAGATCCGCTAGAAGGAAGGCATTAAGGCATCCTTCATCACTCTAGCACGAGTGTAACCCATAATCCAATAATGTGGAAGGAACCGGATGAATAAAGATGTAGTAACCCAAATGAATCATGTTTCCAGCGTACACAAGATGTAGCTAGCACACGATAGAAACTCTCTGAATGAACCAATAATGAAAGATGACACAGAGGTGAGGAATCCACCAATAGGGTCAAATGGAAACGAAGGCACTACATGAATCCCAATGTGTTATAATGAAAGATGAAGTAGAACAAAAGGGAAACTACTCAGTCAAAGACCCATGATACTAATTGATGCTGGGCACAAGGTGAACTATCAATAATAAAAATAGGACCAGGGTGCGGCTCTAGATCTTCCCTCAGAGAAATTTGTCATAGTCGATAAGAGAAAGACCCACAATAAGAAGTCAATGGAGACCACCTCCAACCAGCACGAGCAAAGGACCAACATAGCTGATGTGATAACAAACATGACGCTGACAACTAGGGATGGTCGACTAAAAAATAGGTCAAGGGACACCGCAGAGAGGCTCACTCCGTTTTACTTCCCTTAAACAAAAGCATGACTCTACTGTGACTACATGGTAGCATATGATAACTTTGTATAAGTTTGTCATGCAGGAGGCATAAGCCAACCCTCCACATGATTGGAACATATAACCAATCAGAGGAGTCCTGACTCAATAACGAGTTTAAGGCTCTCTTAAGTCAAACTAAAGCCCATCCCAATGGAGGAAATACTTATCTTTGGAGTGCTTTGTTCAACGATGACATAACTGACTCTAGATGCCATCAAACATGAAAATAATGTCCCGTTCCGCTCTTTTTGGTATATATAATTTTTTTGTCTTTTTCATTTATATGAATCCTGAAAAATAATGAAAGAATGTCATAGTATAGTGTAAAGAACGAGTGTCAAAAAAACCAGATGCTATAATTCCTGGGAGGGGAACATTCCTATGCTCAATGCAAGGTGGCGAAACTAGTCAATGAAACTCAAAGGAATGTTCTTTCCATGGGTAAAAGGGTAGGTCATGTTGCAGAGACTAAAGTGATTGTAAGGTTGATTTTGTAGAAGAAATGGTCGAAAATTAGCTTAAACACGAGTCCAAGTGAAACCGGCTCAAGGCCAAAAAGTGAAAATAGTCAATATGCAATGCAACAATACAACTCAACACAAAGGAGCCTCTAGGGTATAAAGCCAAAAAATAATGAAGAAGAACAAGAATGAGTCTCTAACGCAAAAGTCATGACGGGACTAAAGAGGACTCTCAAGCCTACTCAATATAGCAGCATGGGAAACATATGTCAGTGAGGATATAACAAAGATGCCCATGTAAATTTTGGCTCTACCATCACGTCATGATTTTCAAAGACGGCCAGTGAAAATAGTTTGTGAATCAAGACATGATGGGGTCGACCTTATGGAAAAAATATCACAGTGTGGAGGCTAGTATGCAAAATGCAGCGGAAAGTGATATTCGCTAATCTATATGCCAGTAAGAAAGCGATACCTGCCATGACAAGTCTACAATCATGGGACCGAAGCGATTTCTCAAAAAAGTCTCAAAAATGTCCTGTAAAGACAACCCATTCCCAACACTCCAAACCAAAAGGTAAAAAGGTCCATCAGATAAAAATCAACTTTATAAAAAATAATTTTCATTTTTCAACCTATATAAGGACTTTTGGACTCAAATTTTGTCATTTGTGTTTTGAGCAAGGAGCTGTGAAGAAAAACTCTAACAAACTGCCTCCATCAAATTCAACTGTTCAAATTGTTTCAAATATTCCAGGTAACCTTTTAATAATTTCATTTTTGATGCCTTTTAGATGTTTTTTCATAATTTTGATCGTTGGAAATTATGTTAAAAAATTCAACTCTATGTACACGTTGGTTAGATACAGGTAAGCCACGTATACGAGGGCCCTACACACAATTGCGTAAAAAGCGAACCCTCATGTGCATGAGTAAAAAATTTTAAACATTGATTTAATGATTTGAAACATCTTTTTTGGCAGGATGACAATTACCCGGCATGAATGGCAGCACAGTGCCATTGATAACCAAGTGATGGAGGATCAAAATGCCTTGGATGCTTTGAGAGGTTGTGGTTTTCTAAAATAATTTAAAATGCTAAACATGAAGGCGAATACTCAATTGCTTGAGTTTTTGATTCATTATTGGAGTGAAAAAGATGATGCATTCATGATTGATCAGATGCCCCTGAGGATTGAGATAGAAGATATTTATTTTATTACAGGTCTTTCTCGACGGGGAGAGAGATTGCATTCTACTGGTAGGAAGAGAGGTAGTCTCAGTGAAGAAGACTACGTCTGCATATACTGTCATGGCTACCCCAAAAAGGTTGGAATTTAGATTCCAATCAAACACGTAGAGAGTTTATCATTGAAAATCCTACCATTTATCATAGCCAAGGTAAACGATCTTACTGCTCTACATCAGGCTTCATGGGTGTACATGAGCCTAGCAATGGATTGCCTCGCTACTCTCTTTGATTGGTGTACACCTATGTTGAACAACATGAAGAACCAACTCACATCCATTTAGAAGGGTCAGAAAATAATTTTGGATACAACACTATCTTATGCTCATTATTTTTTGAGAAAGTAGTTGGGCTTCGTCCCAAGTGATTATTTACCATCAGTAGCCCGAGAGATCTGTAGATGGGTAGATGGGCTGACTTGATGAAATGCCTAGGGGGTGGTGAGGTCCATACAACGACGTTTGATGACGAGTTTTTCCTTTGGTGGGATCAACAGGTCATTCCAGTCGATGACTACCCTTACACTAGAATGGATTTCCAGGGAGATCCGGACCTAGTATTGCCACCAGATGCAACATGGGGTGCCATAGGTATAAATGATTTTTGAATTTTTGAATTTTAAAGATTTTTTTTATTTTCAATATAAATGAATTAAAAAACTTTTTGATGAGATAAGACACTTACAAAATATATTGATCATGTTTCAGATGTGGGACGAGTGAGACCTAACAGATTTCCTCGACATAGGCGTCATGGAAGAGATTCCGAAAGGGTTGTAGCTAAGACTGAGAGATTTCTCCTTGCAGTACAGGGGAACCTGGTGAGACTAACTCACTAAGTACTCATGGTGGCCATAGAGGACTTACCAGAGGAGATGCAACGACGCATAGTAGGAGTACCACGGGATTGGGTGTGACTATTTTGGGGTGTGGCCAATGCCATCATTTACTTTCTTGCTGCACATCCTGAGTAGGATCATGAGATAGATGATCAAATATTTTTGTGATTTAGACATGATGATGGGCATAAGCCCAAATTTTGTAGGGCATGTTGTCCCAATTTTTGTATATTATTTTGGACACAAACACTCTATCTATATACACATAATTTTATGATGATCGTATATATAGATGATACTTCAATTATTTTTGATGCTTTTTAATTTGATGAATGATTTATATGCCAATCCAACTCTTGATTAGCAATAGAATCTGCTAAGGAATTTTTTAATCGTGGAATGTGAACAAATGTAATGTAAACAAATGATCATTGTAACAACCACACTCTCAAAAATTGGCGATACAAATAGGGATCTCATACCCGATAGATGTTGTTCAGTTGAGATACCATGAGTTGTGAGTCTAAATAAACCACTAATGAATCAATATCAAGAGATATCGCTTTAGATAACAAACTAATAACAACAGTATATTTGGAAATATTATTCAAAGTAGGACCGATACATACTCCTCTCGAAATCATCAACTGGCCAGATGGATAATAAATCACCCAAGCCGCGGAAGCATGGTTACGGGTGTGTCCACTGGCATCATCAGTGAACCCTAGATATATCAAATCATCCATCAATACCTGCCAAAGTAGATCAAAAATATCGACATCACTAAAACTGTTAGATAAATATGTACAATCATACAATATATACAAATAAGTAAATGCTTCTCTGAAGCCTAAGAAAAGTACTTCTTAAGGTAGAGCCCATTTCTGGGCTCTGCCAACTTGTCAGGATCCCTAGGGATGTTCAATGGAACATTTTGTGAAATAACAGACATATTAACTTCGGCAGAAAACTGTGTCGGAGCCATAGGGTTTGAAACTTCATGAACATCACTAGTATAAGGACTGGACAAACGTGACTCGACTTCTTGAAAATGAGGGAGGAAATACGAACGATGATGCAAATCATCCCATGGTCTATTAACACCCATCGTTTCTTCTAGAATTTCTTCTTCAGATGTAAGACAATATCTAAGAAATCTTGAGCTGAAGTTGAATGGAGGGTCTAGGTCGTAGCCACATCTCCATCCAGCTCCTCTCACGAGAAAGGAGTAGGATTGGAGTTTGCAGAGTCAATAATAGACTGATTAGAAATTTCTGTTGTAGACATAAGACATGTCATTCCACCGACTTGCCTTTTATCCAATGTGATGATAAATGAGGGTAAGGGCCAAGGGTCCAAAAAATAATGAGTTATAAATAACTCTCTTCGAGAAGGTACCTTGGAGGATGAAAAAGCATTGATACTAGCTATAGGAGTAGGAAGATCAAAAGTACCCATTAAGGAAGACTACATTCCAACTCCTAAATTCTCTATAGGTTGTTTAGGATTCTCCACTAATGGAGTAATAGAATCAGAAGATGCATGGGAGTCACACGGAGAATAATCCATCTTATCAGCCTTTACAATTCTCCCTTCATGAGGAAATCAAAGAATTCGAAATAATGATGATACAATGGCATCCATCTCATATATCCAATTCCTGCCTAAAAGGAGGTTGTAATCTAGATTCACATCGACTATTTCTACTTCAATATTTACCACCTTTTCCAAAACACAGATGGGAAAGGCTGGAATAATCACGTGTGACCTATGAGAATGACCATCAAATTCTTTCAACAAAGTTGGTGAAGGAAAAACGTGGGGCGATCCAATGGCCTTCCAACATGACATGGACATTACACATGTGGAAGCTCCCTCATCTATAATAGTTCAAAAGATATTGGTATTTCAATATGTTGACTTTATCTAAAAATCCATATGATGTGGGAGTCTCTTTTTGATTTTGAACATATCAAATGTAATCACAATAGAATTTTTTAGATCAATTGCTCCGATTGCAGTGAGTAATGCACTCCTTTGTGCAGGGCACAACTGGAGTACCTCTAATGCCGACAAGCAAAAGGACCTTGAGCAAGATCGTCTACAATCGAGTAGTTTTGGGCTGCCCTAGCATTAGGGTTAATGGTCGAGCATTTTGCAGAGCCTTTTAGCGTCTGAGGTATAGACTCAACAGAGCACCTCTCAATATGGAGTGGCTCAAAAGCATTGGAAGAATACTTATCCTTAGATGACTCTAATTCACCATAATCACGCGATCACGTAGCACCGTTGATATGTCAACTCATCATTTCGACATTTGATGTATTGTCCCCTTCCTGGTTGCCCCCTGCGGAGGTACCAATACTAGAGTTTACGCCAAAAAGTAATTGTTTCCCTTGGGGAAAAGGGTTAGTGAGGACAACCTGGTAGCTAGAGGACCCCTACTGAGCTAAAAAGCACTGAGCATCTTGGATCTTAGGGCAGAGATGAGTCAAATGATCTTCATTGCATAACTTGCATGGAAATTTTAATTTTTTCTTAGACTCCTTTCTACCCCCAACGACATCATTGTCGGGTTTGTTTACATTTCCCTTCCCATCACGGTTCTTTTTCCTACCTCATCCTTTATTCCTCCCATCAGATTATTGGTTTCCTTTGGGGTTAGAAGTTCCCACAATATTTATAGACGCAGGTTGAGAAGGTGTAGTTACAGACGGTGATGCCTGCATAGAA
The DNA here is from genome assembly GCA_031772625.1 of Pinus tabuliformis. Lineage (NCBI taxonomy): Eukaryota > Viridiplantae > Streptophyta > Pinopsida > Pinales > Pinaceae > Pinus > Pinus tabuliformis. The sequence continues at coordinate 301,796,136 of CM062818.1, forward strand.
GAAGCAGTTTGTAAATACAACTTCTACAATTAATTCCACAGGTTAGCCATGTTAGGATCGATCAATCTGACTAACCTGTCAGCATGGGGGCCTGGCTTCGGCTTGGCTATATCAACCTTGGACCTAAGAGCGTCAAGTAGAATTTTTTGAAGAACCCCAGATTGAGAATATATAAGTTCTAACTACTGGGCCCTAAAAATAGCGTGCTCTTCGGTGAACACAACGGAGAGTGACACGTCCTTAGAGATTTTAGGTTGTAAAGATTTAAGAAACCATTAAAGAAGGAATTCTTGTGAAATATCAGCTTTTATGAGCCTCTTCCTTCTCCTCCATTCCTGGATATGATCCGAAATGTGGGTTGCCTGACCCTGGTGAAAATTAGCAAGAAGCTCAATTCTAGCATCATAGCGGACAAACAACTGAAAATGGTTCAAAAACATGGTTGCCAAATCGGCGCAAGAAGAGAAGGTTCCCCCTGGAAGTTCAATGTACCACTTAGCCGCATTTCAAGTTAGGGTATGTTGGAATAATCTCAACTTGATTGAATCATCTATCAGGGAGTTTGATGAACACCATAAGTGGAAAGTGGTTACGTGGTCACTCAGATCTTCACCAGTCTTCCCTTCAAATTTAGGTATATTTGAGGGAAGTTTGGTTGGGATTGGAGGCCAAACCGAGTTATACTTGATCAGATCATTACTCAATTTATAAATATCTGGCAAGTTGAATGTTGCCAAGAAAGGTAGTTGTGGACGACCCTGAGGATTCCACCCAATGTGAGCGAAATTCCCAATGTTCTGAAAAGAATGCCCTAGATTTGTGAAGGCACCAGGTTGCCTAGAGTAACTCGTAGACCCAACTGAACCATAAGGAGCTCCTTGTGGTCCAGAAAAGACCAGAGTTTGACCAACTCCTGCCAAAAAATTTCCGTAGCTAGTAAAATTTCCCCCTAGGGAGGTGTTAAAAGGAGCAGAGAGCCCTTGGTAAGGGTTCCATGCATTAGCATAGGGAGAAAAGTTTTGGAATGAACTGACAGAAGAATATGACATATTCCCCTGTTAGCCAATATAAGATTGATTCCCGGCTCCTAACCCACTAACCGCAGGGTTTGTCCAACCTTGAAATGGATTATAACTTTGACTTATAGAGGAAAAAGGTATTGATCCCAAAGATGGGTTGGAATGTGGTATATGACCACTCCCAAAAGGGAAACCCTGAAAGGAATCTGACCCACTTGCCATGGAAGGCATGGATGTGGAGGTAGCTGATGGAATACTTAACAAATCCGAAGGAATCGTGCTGGTCGGCATTCCAAAAGGGAAAAAGCCAATTCCGGAGGCAAAATCTTGAGTACGTCCACTTGAAGATGGGATGGAAGTAGAGCCAAATATATCAGTGCTATGAGTAATGGAAGGTATGGGAATCGTTCCTCCTCCTTGTACGGATACAGGAGTTTCCATACTAGTAGCACTCATGGTGGATGCCATCCTTCCAATAGTGGTCATCGAAGGAAAATATTGAAAGAAAAGTAGGCTTGAAGGCCTGTTCGTTAGAGTCCCGACGTATAATAAAACATCTGTGTGATTGGGAGGAAGAGGAGAATTAGGAGCCAAAAGAGTCTCTTGAAGCTCTTCGACCTCAATAACGTCTTTTGACTGGAAGAGGACTCTAGAAAGACCTAGAGTGTTCCTCTCCAACTCTCTACTTGTACAAGGTCTATATTTTGAATCAATAACTCCAACGAGAGGATCAATCTCCGATGCGTCTACTTCCAGTGATTGAAAATCACTCACATAATTTCTCCTATGCCTTCGAGGAGAACACTCAAGACTTGTAGGTGAAATCCCATGAACTCTCCTAGACCGACGAACCAGTCGATCAACCACTTTGAATTATTTTTAAGAAATCTAATTAAAAGAATCAAAAAATTTGTAAAGCTAGGCAATTAGGAGTAAAGATCACTCTCTAAAAATCCCTAAATATGCATTCAATCAAACTACTTTCGAGTATTTCCACTCCAGGTGATGAGGATTGGACACCAAAATATAAGAAAATGAATATCAAGGACCTTTCGAAAATATTCTGGGGTAGTGACGGCCCCGACCTACTAGCTAAGGTATCTTAAGCAATTATGCTGACCTCCAGACATGATCCTTTTCCGGTGCAAGCACCCAAACTTTGCAAGGGTACCCTCTAGAAGTACTGAATAATGTGATGCAATGTCTGCCTCAGGTGCCATGGGATTCCCCTCCGCAACCACCTATGATATCCCTAGGAAAGGAAACTATGGGCACTAACTCGTATCAAAAGTCGGTTGGAACAGTCATGAGGTGGTATCCAACAAGTAGGAGAGGGGGTATATCTCTTGTTTGTCCTCACTCTCCCTTGCGATTAGCTCCCAGTCACGGAGCTTTCTCGGTCTTTCTAACGATATTGAATTTCACTCGTTATTCAACTTCTATGTTTGATAATTTGAGCGGCCTTGGAGAGTTAACTCTCCACTGACCTATTATAAGGCCCTAATGAACCAAAACTTGTTGGTGTTTGTTAATGACAAAAATAAAAAGTTCTAGTTCATTTTATTAAATTGCTTGATTTTATAGAGTTGTTCTTTAAGTCAAGGGTATTATGAGAGTGAAACTGATGATGTTTATGACTCAAAAGAAACCAATAGAAACCTAACTATATGCATGCAGTTATTTTCTTTCAATGAAGAGTGATTTCTACTTGGGTTCTACGAAAATATTATATAAGAAAAATATTTTTCTTTTCTTTTCTGAAACACTCCACACACACTCAAAATCTAAAAATATTATATAATGCTTAAGATGTAAACTAACCTAATGCAATTTTAAATGACGATGCAAGATCCTAAAAAACACTCATACTATAAGCAAATGTGCTTCTTTATAAATTCAATAAGCCAACATGATAATGAAGAGGGCAAAAATTTTAATAACAAATTTCCCTCCAAAGAAAGCAAAGCAAATCGAAAAAGATCATAATTGCTCAACAACAACAAAACAAAAGAAACCAAAAAGCCAAAAGCTTGGAAAAAAGAAAAGAAAAAGCAATGTTTTTTGTGTTTTTCTTTTAAGGAAACTAAAGAAACTTTTGAGGTCACAAAAAGAACTACTAAATTCGAATAATCAAGAAAGAAGCACAACGAGTCTTTATATCTTGCAAGTTATACAACTCATTAATAAATGAAACTTGAAACAAGAAAGACTACAAACTCACACAAACTGATCCGAATAATAGTAAAATATTTCAGCAAATCGACAAAATGTCAAGAAAGAAAAACTTTCAAAATTGCCAAAAAGATACTCAAAAAAGCACGAAAAGCAACAAGGCCAATCAAAAGGAAAAGAAAATCAAGGCAACTTGAAATTTGGGCTACAAACAAAATTGAGATAAATTTATTTCTCTAGAAAACAAGAACATCCAAGAACTTCAGACAGAAGCCTTGAACCCAAGACACAAACCAAAAACTTGCTTAACAATAAATCTTAGGCCAACTAGGCTTTTCAGCGAGAACGAGATTTAAAAAAGAAAATTTTTAGGAGAACTGAGTTCTTCAGATAGTGGATGACCATAAAATAATAGAAATCGCCAGGTAGTAGACCTAACTAGGCAAAAATATTCGAAAAACAATTCAAAAAATTGTATACATGATTGTGTAAAGACACAGAAGCATGCACATGCATTTCTAACACAAGAAATTCATGTACACGCAAGTCTATTTGAGGAAACTTGCATGTATACGCGATTATAACCCAAGAAAAAAGCATATACAAGGCTCAATTAAGAAAAAAAAAAATCAAGGCCTGATCCAAAAGATCAGACTTGATGCCTGGGAAGCTAATGAGTCAAATAACACTGTAAAAGCAAGCAATCAAGAAAACAAACCTTGATCGAGAACAAACAACCCAAACCAGGAATAACAAGAATGTTATCCCTAGTGGAGTCGCCAATTCTGTTGCGGGTGAGAATACCCTAGGGTCTTGGGTTGAAAACCCCAACAGAGCAGAGGGAAAACAACAGGAAGAAATGCTCAGACAAATAATCTAAATGCTTATTCTACTGAACTAGGAAGAAGTGTCCTCACCCAGAGGTCCTTCATTTGGGTGGATCCTAAAGGGTGCAAACCCCCTGCTTCTCCTGATGCCTTTGAAACCTATAAATTATTCAAACAAAGCATATACATTAGTAGAAACGTAAAGCTTATTCATCATATATACGTCAGATCATATAAATGAATGAACAATTACACATCAATATAAGATTCATAAACAAATCACAATATAGATCAATGCATAAACACATTTTAGTATCAGGAACATAACAACATTTATTTATTGATGTAAGCTACAAGAAATGTGGAAAACTACAACCTGAGTCTTCTTCCAGCTCCAAGTGGAATTGTCCTCTGGATCCGTCCTTTCACGGCCTCAGCAGTCTTCCTCCATCATCATACAGAAGGATATCTTAAGAGAGGAAACAAGGGTTTCCTAAAGCTTCAGGGAGTGCAAGAGGCACAGAGATTTCATCAGACTTGATCAGGGATAAATCAACGATAATATCAATATCTCCATTCTTCTCCCTTAAGGCCTTCCCAAAGAGGTGTATTTATACCTCTCCAAATAAATTTTTCAGTTGAGAAACAGTTGGACCATAGGCTATAGGAGTTGAGTAACAAGTAAAACCAGTGAACTCCACCCGAAATTATGGAAATTTATTATTTTTAAGTGTTTTAACACATGTAAGCAAGTTGGGTATATGCTGAATCGCGTGTACATTCTTTTATCACAGGGAAAAGTTGTGTATAGGAAATAAAACACTGTTTTTTAGATTTTAGACCAAGTCTAGAAGGAAGGGTTTCCCTATGCCATAACTAGAGCATCAAATCTACCAAGAGTGGTAAATGGTGCTATAACAGTTGATCATATTATTAACAATTTTGAAGAAGGCCCAATTTACGGGACCAAGCTTAGTTAATTTCCTGTTGAGGAGCCTTTGGGACAACATTACAAAATTCACGGCCCCTCTTACTCCCAATGCTCGTCGTAGATGACAGAATAAATTATGGATTTGCTATGCAATTATATCACCGCGTCTATGAATAAATTACACCATATTCTTTTAGAATACCCAATATCCTTTTCTCGAGCTCGTGGATAATCATTTCCAAAGATTAACTTTTGAGCACCTTTCATTCAGGAGGCCCATTGAGATCGTATTGCTTTGGGTTATGTATAAAAGAAATCACGCATTATGAGGTGGCTCAATAATATTTTTAAGGACTCTAATCACAATATATCAGAGGGCCAATATCACGAAGTATTTGCAGATCAAGATAGGGTTTTGGGATATGTATTATGGCTCTTTGGATGGGCATGCACATAGTGTAAATAAGGATTTGGATCACATTAGCACTTTCTCTCTCTGAGGAAGAACAAAGAAAGGCGAATAGCAGAGGAGGCAGTTTTGAAGTGTACAATGATGAAGAACTTACTAGAGATCTATAAGGAAACCTGGACATTGGCTCCCCTCCATGTTCAAATCAAAGTCCTATTTATCCTTCGACATATGGTTATCCTATAGGATACAAGATTTGTGGTGGGTGCAACAATGAGATAGTCTATGGCTGCCTTTTGAGCTGTATGGGAGCTACTTGGTGTCCTCAGTGTTTTCGATTGTGATGCTTGGCAAGCCTATTTTTGAACATGAGTTTTCCATGTCAGGAAAAGATCCATACCACAAATTATCTTACAGGGAACTTTATCATCCAAAATGTGATGTCTCTAACCATTTTGGATGCATAGAGTAGTGGAAATGAGATGTAGGGTTTGATGAAGTGCATTCAAAACTCTAGAAGCTGAAAACACAGAACATATTTGCTCCAGAAGTTGTTGCTATCATTCGTTTGAAACCGACGGGATTCACAAGTCACAAAGAGTAAGTCGTTCCTTTCCTGTATTGATGTGTCAGTAATTGCTTTCAGTGAAATAGTTGTTATTAGACAATTCCTCTACTGAAAATCTTATTAAAATGGTTAGGTTTAGAGATCTGTTTTGTCGCTGCAGTTTAGTATATCCGGACATGTCGCCAAAAAATATGAGAAATGGGTAAACTGGTTACGGTTTAAGTTAAGGCTAGCTAGAGATCAAATTGTCTAGCGATTTTAGTAAAAGAGTGATCAAATTGAAGCCTCTAAGGTTGAAATATGAATACCTGTCGCGCATGTGATTATCCTCTGCCAGAATATTGAACACCAACATTAAATCAAATAACTTTCACCTCTTCAAAATTTTCGTTTGTGCATTTTTTTTAGAAACAAAAAAGGTATATTTGATTCACATATGTATATAAAACAGAATTAGAATCTCCCACTTTGTATTTACCACATATCATTTATGGGACAAACAACTTTTTCCTGGAAGGATTGTTGAGTGCACACTGTACCTCTTCTCTAAAAACACAATGTTAGTAAAGGGAAAAAGTTAGCTTTGGTCGATAATCTTTGAGCACCTCATGAGGGGGAGGACCCACGTTGTATTGATGCAGTTGTGTGAACACTCATGGAGAGGTCTTTTGACTAAAAAAGGGTGTGTAAGATGTGTCATCCTGTATGCTTCATGTCTTTTGATTTTGGCTTGATTTTTTTTAAACGATGGCCTTGTAAGTTTCAATCTTAGATGTCTTGGTTGCAGTTCCCTTTTCTAGTGGGACGACGACTTATATATTATTGTGTGGAAATCTTTTGAGTTGACAAAAAAATAAAATAAAATTGAGTTGTAACAAGGAGGAATTAAAAGGGTTTTGGTTAAACAACTAACACACTTTTTGCCATTGGATCAAAATCATAAATTCACAACCTCCATAAGATGTACATGGGCCGTGCAGAAAACTATATTGGAATGAAATAAAATTGATTATTCCAATAGGTAAAATTTTTAATTTTAATTGGTGAATGAAAGGAAAATGGTACAATTGCTGTGTAGGTGCATGTCTAAATAAAATCACCTAAAACGTGAAAGGAGTATTATATAATAGAGAAAGTCCATGGTTGTATCATTATTATATTGTTGATACATATACCCATGCATTGTCATGAATTGTTTTGTATGGGTTACCATAGTCTGGCTGAGTAGTCATTTAGATACACGTGTTTTGAAGAGGATCATGCTTAATATCCATGCATAGTAATGAGTCATATCAATCTTCCATGTAAGCACTTCCTGATGAATTCTGGTATTGTCTCTGGATTCGTTCGTCAACCTTACGGTCTCTTCAATGTTGAAAGAAAGTAAAGTCATTCTTCAATAATTATAATGATGTTGGTTACCCCAATGCCTATTAAGGGGGAGTATATAGAAGGAAAAAGCATGGTTGAACTCGTAAAATAGCGTGGAGTTGTTGTTGTGTTGTGATAGACTGCATGTTTTGTTGCTTAGATGTTGGGCATAGTTGTGTTGAACAAGGATTGATGGTTTGTGACTTGTAGAAAAAATGTTGTGCTACTAGTGGTGCTTACAATTATGCATAGCATGTGGAAATTTGGCTTTTCCTCCATGTATGGGATTTGAATTGCTTGAAGTCTATTGAATTTATATTTTTGTTAGAAAAAATGATTGGTTTGTTATGTGCCAATGATAAATAGGCAAAGTACGTATGAATAACTTATGTTTATGTTTAAGAGTCGATATGGATAAGGGAACTTAAGGATATTAGTCCTTATGGTCATGGAAAATCTTACAACTAAGTTGTTATAGCATGCCATGTGCCTTAGTGAGCAAATGACAAAAAAAGAAGAAGTAATGTTGTCCGATTTTGTTTAAAATCAATAATCAGTAATTCATATGGGAGGGAGATATGATTACTTGAATGGCACACTTGCACATGTTGCCTTCATAAGTTAGAGAATCACAATTCTCATAAAAATAAACTATGATAACACTAGAAAAGAAATTTACCATGCTTATTAGGAATTATGTGGTAATTGATTTCGGTCAAAGATTAAACTATGGTCATCATGTTATAAAAATTGTAAATGGTAAAATTGTTATATAGCATGGTAAAGGTTTTCAAGGAATAGTGTTGTGATGGTGAGAACAAGTTATAGTACAAGACTATATAACTGTACAAATTATCATTCAATTTAATCCTTTGGTTAATGCATCTATATACAATGTAATTTGTGCTTTGATTGGAAGAAAATGTGATTAAAGGAAACCTAACTTTAACAGATTATTCTATACCATGACATATGCATCTTTCAATGGATATGTGTAATGGAACCTATAAGTATCCTTGAGTACAAACCATGGTAATTTATAAGAAGCACAAATTGTATGGACCACTAGGGCAATTAAATAGTATCTAACAATCTATTTAAATACATTGATATCATACAAATTGAAATTCATAATTTGTACCAAGCAATTTCTGGAGGTTCTCTTGTTGGATTGCATTAATAATGTGTGTGAATAACACAAGAAACGTGGCATAATCCATAGAGGGATTTTTACAATGGATAATTGATCTTTTAGTTAAGGGGGATTTAATGTTAAAGATGAAGAGCTAACATGTAAGTACCCTAAGATGATAACTACCTATAACTAAAAGGGAGTAGGATTGAAAGTAGTAACACTTTCATGTAAAACTCACGAAGGGGAAATGATATTTATATACACTAAATTATGCATGGCCAACAAGTTGTTGAGGCATAAAAAGGGAAATAGTAAATCATACGAGATGAATTAATTAAGAATGAAGTATGAACTGATGAATATTAAACTTTAAAAGTTATGAGTTAATAGTCTGATGTAGAACGTTAAGTAGAAGGTATCATTAAGATGAAAACATGCATGAATACAATACTATACTATTGATATTGTGTTACAACCAAATGGAATATTAACATGATCTACACTTGACATAAAACTTTCTTTGATTACAGAAATGAACCATGCTCATGAAAATTCCTTATAGACTAATCATAGTTATTCTATTTACTAGAAATAGATAAAGGAATGTTTGGCATGATACTAACATAATGGGAAAAAATGTGGATAATGTTTATTTCATGCAGGTGTTACCATGAGGATGGTATGATGGGTAGTAGCACAGATGGTACTATGTACAACAGTACATACGGTACCAGTATGACTACATATTATATGTATATCAGAGTGTATAATAAAGCTTGTGTACATGTATGCATGAAGACATTGGGTAGATTTTTGGTAGGGCAACCGACTTGAAGGTTGCACAGAAGAAGGAAAGTAAGCAAGGGTTCAAGGATAAGTAACCATGGTTAATTGTGCTTTGGCATACATACGATTATGTTGAATATATATGATGAAAATGTATAATGAATATATATGGTTATGAGAACTAATCTGTTATGACATTACAGGCATATTGATGTGGAAAATATGCTAACATATGTTTTGTATGCAGAGAAAATGCAGGAAGAAGGTGTTTGAAAAAAATAAAAAGTCTTCGAAGAATGCTAGAAGAGAACCTGCATTCTTCAGATAAAATAAAAAATAGTTGATTTAGTAGCTATGGAAGGAGATATGTTGGGAGCACTCTTGGTAACTGATGTACATCAAAATAATTGCATCAAATGGTGGAGACATGAGAGCTGTGGATTTAGAAACCAACTACCTATGAATGAGGACATGATGTAGTGATACACCGAGGACGATGTAAAGTTTAAGGGGGGGAGTATGTAACACCCATCCCTTGTGTGTTCAATTATTGTAAACCTAAGGTGAGGAAATCTAGGGGTGATACCCTCCTTTATGGGTTAAAGTATTTTAAACCTAAGCTGAGGAAAGCTACGTATGATACGTAATATGAAATGGAAATATGTTATTAAATAAACTAATGAAATAAATCACTTGGAGGGTGGAGCACCAGGAGAGATGAGATTCTTGACAAATCCCATTGAGGAATGGGATAGAGATGAATATTTCATGATGAAGCTTCTAGATGTGTTTCTAGATAAGCTTGGATGGATGGGAGAGAAAGATCCATCGAACATAAAAGCTTTGCGGGAGATAAAGGAAAGCTTTTATGAGGAAAAGCCTTGTGGGAGATAAAGACGAGATTTTTTGAAAAAGACTTAGGAAAATGGAAAAATCCATAAAAGCAGGACGCCTCTAATGTAAACTAAATCATGAAAGAGGGTATTAAATACGCAGTGCATTGATCAATTGATGAGAGTTGGTCCTTGGCAAGAACCTCAGCTCGGGGGGAATCAGAGGTGATTCATGGTTGGGTGGTGGTGCTCCACTCTCCAGGTGAGGTTTTAGTTGGTGTCATATGCATGGAATGTTTTGTATATTGATTCTTACTCTCTATGTGTTATTGTTCCAATTTTCTTATGAGAATATTTCTTAGTTCTTCGCCATGAGAATGATTGAATGAATTACATGTTCTTTTTTATTAATAGATTTAATGGTGTTTCCCTCTATTATGAGGAGATTCACTTGCATAGTATGTGTTTCATGTTAATCCTTACTTATTAGGATGTTAAATCATACAATTTAGTTATATGGATTGCCTAATTACCTCTATTATGGAAATGATGGATTAAATAATGCATGTGACTTAAGTGTGATCTCATATGCATGCCAAAATTATTAAGATTATCTTTATATTTATAAGAAAGGATACCATGACTTAGTGTTTCGCAGATGTTCATGCATGCGGTATAAGGAATTAATGGTATATCATTTTAATTATGCATATATGGGTTTGTAAGATATCCAACGAATCTAACTGGAATATAGATATCCAATGAATTTAACTTGAATATCTCCAGGCTAACTAAGGTAAATAGTATGCCTATAATGATATGATATCTCTAGTGTTGTGTCACAACTCTGTAAAAATTTATGCTTGCAGAATGATTGTAATAATTGCTAGTATATGGTCAGAGAAATAGGTTATCTGAACCATGCATGTTCTAAGACTTGTATCTTGTTATCAAAATCTAGTTAGTTATGCATGATGAAAGAAGGATATAATCATGATGTAGGACCATGATAGTAGAGTTAAATCAAGGCCCATAAATTTTAAATGGATTAATCAAGTAAATTATTATGGGCTACATGTTGTGGTTAGTCCTTTCCTACATCTAATAGATCATGCTTAATATTTATTTGACATATAATCTTTATAGATAAACTTAAAAGTCCACATCCTCCCACTCTGTGGTAAAAATTGATAATGACTATGGAGCCTTTTATATAAATTTTAATAAGGATATACTGGTGGGCTAAAGATACCCTTGACTAAGGTTCAATCTTAATGATAAATAATGAAACAATTTCACTTGAATGGGATCCTATTAGCAAATTAACTGGGTAGGCTCACAAGGTACGTTACATCAAAATTGGACTATGGTCATGAAGACTATAAAATTGAAACCCATTATGTAGGCAAGCATATGGATGAAAAAGGTTCAACAATGATTGCAAAGAGAGAAGTTGAAGCCTTTGTGCGTGAAACAGAGTAAGAGAATATAAATGCTCAAAGGCTCCACAGTAATGTGGATGGTGCAAATGATGGTGAATCTCACTATGACGAAACACATATGGATGGTGACTGCAAAGAGTGAGATGTGAATTGGTGAATCCAGCTATAGCTAATGAATTTGGTGAAGATGAAATTTTTAATGAGCACATGCATGCTCTAATAACCTACCATAGGGTGGATGAACATTATATTGATGATATGTGTGGCTTATTTTTTGAAACATAGATTTATTGTGGCAATATAGTAAGCACCATGTTTGATGAATCATTGAGGGTTGAAGCTACCCCCATAGCAGTAAATTATGGAACAATTAGAACTGCTCATGAAGTAGTATGTGAACAAGAAACAACTGAGTTTGGCATAGACAAAGCTATCAATAGAACAACAAGTGGTTTGGTGGATCCAACAATTGAAATTGTTGATGTTAAATTTGATGAAGATAATTTAACTAGTTATGAGTGGTTGAACATGATGCAACAGAAAGAATGCATTGATATGTTTTTATTTGGTGAAAGAAGCACTCTTATGTCTAGAAGCCAAGTAGAAGACAATTTGTTTGTAGCAACAGAGGTATGTAAAGGAGTGGAAGTTAAGGCACAGAAGGAATCTCTCAATGCAGAGCATAAATAATATATTTCTAACATTGGTCTTGAGTGTGAAAAGTACAGGAAAAAGGCAACAGTACTTGATGATGAAAGTGAAGAGGAGGACATGGAAGTTTCAGAAAACAAGGAAGAATGCATTAAAACCATTTTTAAGCAATTAAGTCAAGAAGAGATAAGATTTTTCTATCAAGAAATATGGAAAAAAAGAAAGTTAAGAATATGAATCACAAGAAGCAACATAAAAAAAATAGTTTGAAGATGAAAAATTGTTGCAGCAGTCCATAGTTGAACGAATCTTTGAAGAGGAAGTTGTAGAAGACATGATCAAATTGTTCTTTATAACAAATTCAAGACAATTCAAAGAAAAATTGTGGGAAGAACAAGTAAAGAAATATGGAGCCTACGACAATAACGCACAACTGAGAATCAAACAATTTCGATGATATAGAATTTGGAAGAAGAGAAAAAGGAAATGAAAAATTGTAAAAGTTTTCAGTCATTGTAAGCCTAGCTGAGACATAGACCAGCAGACATGTTTGAGCGATGATTGGGTCAATTTCCATTGTAAGCCTAGAACGCATAGTTGAGTCATGTTATGTTTAGTAATATGGTCGTAATCAAGGGGGATTGTTCGGTATTGTAATTACTCATGCGTGCAAGAATTGACTAAATTTGGAGAGTTAGTTAACTAAATAAACCTGAGTGAGTTTGAGTTAAGTCATATTTTAGGAAAAGTCGAATTTACAGTGTGTGTGCATGTGAAGTTATTTTTGGTCGAGTTACTAGATGAAAAAATTTAAACAATCCTCACTGGGTTCATTGTAATCAAGTCAAGTCAAATCCACTTTTGAGTGATCAATAGAAGACTCGCAACTCATGTTATTGTTTGTATGTGAAATTTGTGCCTTTCCTCCTTTATGTTTCCAACAATGTGGACATTTATAAATACTATACGCCTGCACGAAAACACGTCCCACATATACTACATGTTTTCCACTATACACCTACACTTAAACACATCCCACATGAACTAGATCCTATCCACTAAAAATTATTCCACATAGACAACATTCACTCACTCATTCATCAATATATTGTTTGTTTATATAAAAGTATTTGTCAATCATCGAGCATTAGCCATGGCTATGGACTGCAGTTATCCCCCACCATCTGGTGGAAATATGATAACTATTTTGAGTATTACTTGATAACAAATAGGTTGATGAGTCAATACCAGGGCATGAGCGAGACTACACAATTAACTTGTGTTTTTTGGATTTCAAAATATTCTCTTAATTTCTAATCTAGTTAGGTTTTCAACAATTAATTGGTAAGTTATATGACACAAATCTAAAATTTGGTAAGTTATATGACAAAAATATAAAATTTGAATGCTACTAGTGACTGACAAAGAAGTTACGTGATTCGGTGTTGCATACATTACTTGTGATAAACATGGTGACTAGAGAGGCTCTCTTAGGCATTCCAGATTTCTCATTGTCCACCCTCCAAAATTCAGGTCAGTTATATCAAAGTAGATTGATGCAACTAGGAATTCCTTAATAGTGACTCATCAAGGTATTTGTTTTAAATGAACAATTCGACAAGAAATAACGAATTCCTTAACAGTGACTTTAGCTATGTGATTTAATCTCATTGATGGGGGAATTGTGACAACCAATCGATTAAGTAATCTTTTGGAAATATAGATTTTTATGTTGGGACATGAGAGAGATTAAGAAATCAATTTTTGTTTTTCAAGCTAAACAATTAATTGTCATTAAGCATTAATGTTTTCATCATCCATGTTGTCTTCAACATTCATTTCTGCAACTTCTATGAAAACTTTATCGAAACATGGTGTTGCAAACCATGCTTCATGGAATTTTAATTGTTCTTCAAAATTTGTTGCTCATTCCTAATTGTTGTTTACATCTGCACACTTAAAATCGAAATTAAGATTAAAAACATTTGCAAGATCATATTATGCTCTGCAATGAGAGCTTTCTCTTTGTGGGCTTTCTTCTATGCTTGTGCTTTTGTCTCTGTCTCTTCCACTTATTTACTAACATGTGTTGTGGCAAACAGGTTGTCTTCCACTTTGTTTTCAGACTCAAGTGAACTTCTCTCACTGATATGATGATTTTGTTGCATCATCTACAACCATTCATCATTAGCTAACAATTATTCATTAAAATTTGCATCAACAATATTAAATGATTGATTCACTGTAGCATTGATTGCTCCAATGACAAATGCACTATCATCAGGAAGCTCTATTGCTCGATTCACCATACTGTGATCCACTTGTGGCTATGCACAGTGGGGTTCATAAGAATCTATGTGCTCCTCTTCTACTTCTGCAAATTCTTCGCAGCCATCATCCACTTGTGGTTGGGCACAGTGGGATTCATCAAACTCTTCATCTTCAACTTCATTACTCCATCTTACACCAAAATTCCTTTTAGGGTATCCTAGGTCTCATTGGTTGTCTTTGCATATGCAATGAGGAATGAAATTCTATCGTCTACAAATTCTTTTATGTATTTCAATGTGACGACATTTTTTTTTTTCATTTCACTTCCAAATCCTTCAGAAATCTTCATACATCTCTTGTTGTTGCTTGGACTTTCTCAGCGTCTTGGCTTTTCCCATTTGTTGAGCGTTGATTGATTGAGTCAACAAAAAAATCGATCTGCAAAATAACGACTTCTCTATTGTCAACTATGGCTATGACAACAATGGTTGTGGTTGTAACTCATAGTGACCGTTATCCAAATAAACAATAGGACCAAACACTTTATCCTTTTATAAAAGCAATAAAAATATTATAAAACTTTCTCACAATAAAAACGCTTCCACAAACACTTTGACAAACCTTTTCAATCTTTAAAAACATTCCTTCACAAATGTTTTTTAATTTGATAAACCAAAATCTCTTTTAAATAAAAAACAAACTCCAAACATTTTAATGATCAGTTTTTTTTTTTTTTTTTCCAAATAATAATTCTTCAAAACACTTTTCAAAGATTTTTGGCTAGATAATGGATTTTTAAATGAAACCTTTTGAAAAGAACTAAACCCTTTTAATCCTTTTCCAAACTCTTAAAAAAAACACATGCGCAAAGCACCGTAAGCACACATTTTAAAAAAAAAGACTTCATGTGTAGATACCTTAGGATTTGAATTTTCGTATTAGTGGTTGCACATAGTGTTGTAAGGCCTCGTTCTTCCAAATTTCGTGGCTTCCAATTTGGTTTTACAACTATAACGCAATTTTCCAAGCGTAGAATAACGCAGCTCTTGGTTTTCTTCAGTTGTTTTTTAACGCTCTGGTTTCACGGCTTGAAATGCGTTATTCTCCCAATTTAAAAAAAAATTCCGAAGCCTCACGTTCACTATGTTTTCTACTCTTTTTCTGTGAATAGACATACATATAGCAACTGCTTATAACATGAGAGGCTTCTCACCGTTTCCTCACGTTCACTATTTTTTCTGTTCTTTTATGAATACACATATATATAAAATATTGCTCTCAACGAGTTTTATGCAATTTCACCTTTTCTCTGTGCAGATCTCAAAGAGATTAATGTTGTGATACCATATTAGAGAATGAAAAATGGAGCAGAAGTCACCAAATTCACATTACTCAAAAACTTGTTAAATAACATTACAGAAAGGACAATTTTAATAAATGACTAGAATGAAACTATCAATTAAACTTAACTGAATTAGAGTAAAGTCAAAAACTTAAATAACATCATATACGAGACAATAGTTATAAATGACTCCAGTGAAAATTTCAACTAAAATTAACTGAACTAGACTAAAATCAAAATGAATATAACACTTTGGATAGACTGTTGTAACACCTAACAAGCAGTTAAAATTGAATTATCCAACCAATTGAATATTATTTAATAACTTATTTGGTTAAAACCCAACAAAATGAGCGATTGGCCAGATCGCAATATGGAGGTCACATCGTACCATTCTCCCCCGTCCTTCACTTTTATCCGACATAAAACTGTGGGCGAGATGATGTAAACTAGAGGCGCTTTAAAGACCTTCCTGAGGTTTTATGCTTTGAAGTTACACAGGTTATAGGTTGAAAAAAAAAATTATGCTTTGAAGTTACACAGGTTATAGGTTGAAATAAATTTTCTGCATTTGTACTCATTCGTTCAATTCTTAATACCAAGATTTTCCAAGAGTAGTAGTTCAATTGTCAAGAGAAAAATTATTAGGGAGAGCTAGCATAAGTGACGACATCCACAAATTTTTTTTCCATAATTTCTCGTTTTTTATTGCCTAAACGAGCACAAGAGATTCTAAACTGATCAAAACTGTTGACCAGGACACCATAAGAGACAACATATATACACGTTTTCCATAATTTCTTCATTTTATTATAGCCTAAACCGGTGATATGTCAACATCGTCACTGGGATTATGCCACTAACAGCCCAGGAAATTCTTGTGTAAATTACATATTATCGATTCGATCATAATATGTTACGTGGGGTTATCCCTCCAACTATCCTGGAAATTATCTTGTAACATATTTTGTGTAATATAAATTCCTTTGCATTATATTCACCTATTGCCTTGGAACTTACATACAGGGGAAACGGATAAAATGTTCCTGGCATTATCCGACCATTTTTTTTTAATGAATGTGGTAAGAAGTCTGGATAATTCCATTGATTCAAATGTTGGAATCTATGCTTTAATTCATTCAATGAAGGTTACATTTCAAGGATAATTTTAGGGGTGAATGTTCGCCCTTTGGCGAAATTAAGGGGTTTTAAATTTTTAGTGGGCGAATATTTTGTATCATAGTACATTTTTACAAATCACCTCAAATAGCCCACCTTATTTTAAGGGAGAGGGTAAAAAAGGTAAATTTAGCCCTTGAAATTAGGACTTACAACCTTCCATTCGGCCATTTTCAAGAATAGGTTTTATTTAAGTGAATATATTCGCCCATTTTCAAGAATACGTTTTATTTAAGTGAATCATATGGGCCAAATACCATATTTATAAAAGAGGTATGGTAAATTAATAAAAATATAAATAAATGAGAGGTATGGTAAATAAATAAAACATTTTTATATTTACTCCATAAGTCACCTTATATACATGTAATAGTGTAAACAAATAAAAATATAAGTAAAGTGGAGGTATGGTAAATAAATAAAACGTCTTTTTATACTTACTCAAAAGGTATGGTAAATAAATAAAAATATAAATAAACTAGACGTATCCTAAATAAATAAAACCTCTTTTTATATTTAGTCCATAACCCTCGTTCTATTTATGAAGGCTCAAGAAAGAGGTTTTGTTTAAGTGAATCCTATGGGCCAAATACCATATTTGTAAAAGAGGTATGGTAAATTAATAAAAATATAAATAAACGAGAGGTGTGGTAAACAAATAAAACATTTTTTTATATTTACTCCGTAAGTCACCTTATATTTACGAACACTCAAAAAATGGGTTATATTTAGGTGAAACTTATGGCCAAAATACTATGGGACAAATACCATGGACTAGATTGTTATTAATACCATGCAAAAAACCATTATTAACCCTAATATTAGAATTAATAAAAATAAAAATGGCACATGGTATTGACCCATGGTATTCACCAAAATGGCACATGGTATTGACCCATGGTATTCACCTGGAATGTAGCCTATTTAAATGGGGGAATTAAACCAGCATGTAGCCTATGCTAAGATTCACTAGGACTTTACAAAGTTTTATTATTTAGTGAAAAACTCGCCAAGATCTTACAAGATTTTATAATTGAGTAAAATATTAGCCATGCCTGGTGAGAGATTCGCCAAAAAATTATATATACATATTATATTATTGATAAAATCGCCTTCCATTTTTCCTATATACCATGGAGATTCGCCCATTTATTATATTTATAAATTTAGGGGGGGTTCTTAAAATTTTCCCTGTTACATTTATACTTCAAAAATATAACTGAAACAATTATAACTAGAAATCCCTAATTTATAACTAAATCCCTAACTATACAGAAATCCCGAAAGATTACAACATTCCCCCCCTAATCTGAAGAGACATCTAACATACCAAGTAAAGATCTAAATTTATCAAACTTTTCATGCCCTAATGCTTTAGTAAAGATATCTACAATTTGTTCTGATGTTGGACAACATGTCAGATGAATTGTTTTGGCCTCTACATGATGTCGAATCAAATGATACTTGATGTTGACATGTTTGGTTTGATCATGAAACTTTGGATTCTTGGCCAATTGAATTGCAGAAGAGTTGCCAACAAATAAAGGGGTTAAATCTTTTTTTTTCTCCTACAAATATTCAAGTATTTTCCGAAGCCAAATGATTTCCTTAGTGCCTTGAAATGCTGCAATATATTCAGCTTTGATGGTAGAATCAACAGGAATAGATTTCTTGCGTGATCTCCAACTCATGGTTGCTGATCCAAGATTCATCAGATAGCCAAAAGAAGAGACTCCATTCTCTTTATCTCCATCAAAATCAGAATCTAAATAACCAGCAAGACGGAAGTCTAAAACTTTGGTATATTTGATAGCATAAGTTTGGGTTCCTTTTAGATATTTCAGTACTCTTTTTGCTGCTACCCAATTCCCCCCACAAGGATGATGCATAAATCTGGAAAGTATTCGTACAACAAATGTTATATAAGGACGAGTAATAGATAAATAAATCAAACTTTCAACAAGGTTGGATCTTGAATTGATTTTCCTTATTTTGAAGTAAGTTCTCCGTTGGTGTAGCAACATGATTACAACCCATCATACTATATCTGTTAAATAACTTACCAACATACTTCTCCTGAGAGATGAAAATATGTTGTGGTTTTTGATCAACTTCAATTCCAAGATAATAATGAAGTAAACCTAAATTTGTCATATCAAAAACCTTTTTCAATTCCTTCTTAATAGATGATATATATTCATCATTGTTTCCTGTGATCATCAAATCATCAACTTATACAACTAGATATACAACTGATCTTCCAACTTTCTTAACGAAAAGAGTTGCATCATCTAAATCAAAATGTTTATAATTTAACTTTAGAAGATGTTCAGTTACTTTCTCATACCATGCTTGTGGCGCTTGTTTCAAGCCATACAAAAACTTCATTAGTTTGCAAACCTTTTGTTCTTTCCCTTTAACAGAATTTTTTTTGGATGAAACATGTAAACATCTTCTTTCAAATCTCCATTTAAAAAAATTGTTTTGACATCTATATGATGAATTTTCCGTTCTTTTAGAGATGCAATAGCAAACAAAGATCAAATAGTGCCCCATTTAGCTGTAGGAGCAAATGTCTCTATATAGTTAATACACTCTTTCTGTGCATATCCCTTCGCTACAAGCCTTGCCTTGTGTTTGTCTAGTTAACCATATGCTTTATACTTAGTTTTATAAATCCATTTGCAACCAATAGGTTGGCTACCAACAGGGGGATCCACCAGTCTCCATGTGCCATTTTTTATGACAGCATCATATTCCTTTTGCATTGCATCTTTCCACTAATCATAACTAGTAGCTTCTTCAAAACAAGTAGGTTTACAATCCAAAGAGAAGTTAAATTCACAATGAGAATAGTTACATGAGGAACTTCCAGTCTTAAACTCATCATATTTCTTCGGAAATGTTTGAATATGAGATGATCTTCGCAAAGGTTGTGTAGGAAGTTGCTCATCTTCTTCATTTGTCTTAGTTCTTTCCATTTCTGTCCCTGTCAACTCTGTTGCCATTTCTGTCCCTGTCATGTTTGTAGAAACACTTGCATCAACCAACTTCTCATCAATAGCATAATTATCATCATTGAGAGAAGGAAAATCCATAGACTAATCTAATATAGGTATCCCCCCTTGAGGATGTGGAAGTATATTCTCTGATTCATCATAAAACCCTGAAGGCACAAACTTTTCTATCTAATTAAGTTGTCTATCAACAGTGATGAAATCTTTATCAGATTCAAGAAAAAATACATTTCTTCACAAAATAAATTTCTTTTTCTCTTCATCATATAATTGGTATGCCTTTGAAGTCATAGAATACCCTAAAAAATACATTTTCTACTTCGTTCACTCAACTTAGTCCTCTGTTGTTTAGGAAACAAAGCATAACATTGAGAATCAAAAACTCTAAAATGTTTAACAATAGGAAGACGATTATAACACATTTCATATGGAGTTTTGTTGTTAATGAGAGAGGATGGGCACCAATTTCTAATATATGTTGCGTAGAGCGCTACTTCTCCCCAAAACATCAATTTTACATTCTTAAAAAACATCATTGACCTTACCATATTAATCAATGTTCTGTTCATTCATTCGGCAATATCGTTTTGTTGTGGATTATATGGTATTGTGGTCTAGTGTTTGATTACATTCTCTTGCAAATATTTTTCAAATACATGTGAAGTATATTCTCCTCCATTATCAGTTCTTATAGTACCAATCTTTAGTTGAGCTTCATTTGCAATCAAGAGATGGAATTTTTTAAACACATCAAAGACTTGTGATTTTTTCTTAAGCAAATAAACCCAACACATCTTCCAATAATCATCAATAAAATTTAGTATGTATTTATTGCCATTTGCAGTTGGTACAGGCATAGGCCCACATAAATCAGAGTGTATGAGACTTAGTTTTCTTGTAGCTCCAGAAGCAGAATTCTGAAAAGATTGTTTGTGATGCTTTCCCAATATACAAGCATTACATGGAGTCAATTTTCTTGGAACTGTTGGAATTCCTTTAATCCTCTGTTGTCTCATAATTCTAATACTTTCATAATTAATATGACCAAATCGTGCATGCCACAATAAAGAAGATGACAAAGTATCATTTTGCTGAACCAAATAATTAGTGTTCAATGTAACAGACAACACACCTTTCAATTTCAACAATTTATCCTCTTCTACATCAATCATTACAGTTTTATTGTCAGATGCTCTTCGAATTTCCAATTTACCATCAAATATGTGGATGGAATGTCCCTCTTGTTTTATTTGTACAAGAGATAACAAATTTCTTTGGAACTGAGGAATGTAAAGAACATCATTCAAAGTATAATTAGAAAGTCTAGGAATTTTTAACTGAATAGAACCAATCCCCCAATGGTTTGATTTGAGACTCATCAACAAAATACACTACTCCATCAATATTATCACTGAATTGTTCAAACAAATCTCTTCTAAAGGTCATATGACAAGTGGCACCAGTATCTAAAATCCAACTGTCATGCCATGAAGAAAAAGAGGTACTAAATATATCTTCCATATGAAAATTACAATGAGAAACAACATAATGTGAATTCTCTGAAGACTGTCCTTTTTCTGGGATTAGATCATTATTTTCAAGAATTTGTTCTCTTCTTTCATTAATTTTCTCCTAGTGAATTCTACAATTTGCAGTTGTATGTCCAATTTTACCACATCTAAAGCATTTTACAATGGTTTTATCAGGAAAATTTCCTTTTTTATCATTCTATTGTCTATCTCCATGAATATTTCTACCCCCCTACCTCTATAATTATTCCTACTTCGACGTATATTACCCTTAGTATTTCTTTCAGATTCTTCTTCAGGTTTTTGGTCCTTTTTAGAAAGACATAGGCTTTCAGTATTAGAATTATGTGATGTTTCTTTCTTGCCAAAAGCCTTCTCTCTTTCGGCAATTTTCCCTACTAGTTTATCAAAATATAAATATTTTAATGGCCCACTAGCTTAGAGAGATTCCAAGTAGTGTGAATAACTAGGGTAAAGAGCATTCATAAAGGTAGTGAGTTGCAGATCAAATTTAACGCCAGTAGATTCAATTTCTTGGTTGATGGCTTTAATTTGAGAAGCAAGTTTTAGAGGATCGTTATCTTTCATTTCCAAATTAAATAACTTCAACAATAACTGAATTATCTCCAATTCAGAATGTGAATCATAAAGTTCTTTTAGTTTTGTTATGACATCATATGTTGTTTTATTCTCAGCAATGTATCTGCTTACCTCTTCTGAGACTGAAGTGGAAATTAGGTGTAGGCCTTTTTATCCTTACTTTGCCAAATTGCTAATTGTTTCTCCTCGTCAGGTTGATCTGGTGAATTCCCTTCTTTTCTTTCACAAATTCCATCCCACAAATCATTAAAAATAAGTGTATTTTTAACCCTTTTCAACCATTCTTGGTAATTTTCCTTTCCGGATAGAACAATCCCAATTAAAGATACCAAGGAGCTCATCTTTTTTTCTAGATAATGACAGAATTCTTAAAAAAACCTATTATGATTACAGGAACAAAATTCTTTTAAAAAAAAATCTATTTCAATCATTACAGCATAAATTTCCCTTTAAAAAAAAAAAAAAACTATATTAACTTACAAAAAAAAAAGCTATTAACAACCCAATAGTTTTATATTAAAAACAGTGAGTGCAGAGTCTCCACCAATATTAAAAAATCTGCCAAAGTAGAGTCTCCACCAAGCACAACTCTACCAATGTTGTTGACTCCACCAATGTTGCCGCGCACACTTCCAGGTCACGCTTCTACCAACGCTGCTAAGAGTGAAGGATTCAGAACAGCAAGCACATCTTCTTCGCTGGTTTACAACAATGGAGGATCTAGACGTTCTGGTTCAATGAAGATCAATTCAAGCTCTGATACCACTGATAAGAAGTCTAGAAAATTCCATTAATTCAAATATTGAATTCTATACTTTAATTCAATCAATAAATTTTACATTTATACTTTAAAAATATAACTGAAACAGTTATAACCAGAAATATCTAATTTATCACTAATCCCTCTCTATACAAAATCCCCAAAAGATTACAGGAAGGAAAACTTCTTAACAGTAAATTAGCACATGGATACTTTAAAAATATAACTGAAACAGTTATAACCAGAAATATCTAATTTATCACTAATCCCTAACTATACAAAATCCCCAAAAGATTACAGGAAGGAAAACTTCTTAACAGTAAATTAGCTAATACGTCGGACATATCATTTATGTTACGTTTTCAATTTTCTATATTTACTATTCAAGCGGCCTAACCTGCTAAAACGTCACTCGGAATATCCAACCATCCACGCTGGAATTTGTCAAGAGGAAGATGTCCTCGTAGAGCACCAATGCCAGCACAACCTTATCATGTTTGCTACACCATCTCAATAATTATATTTGGACATGGGTAGTGAAAGTTCCGCATATAATTATTGCACAATTTTTACGTACTCTCACTTTCCACACGGTCTATTTGCTTTTTTATCAATCATCAATAAATGAGAGTGAAAGTTTCACATATAACTATCAATATACATTTTCTATTTATTGTCACATTTTATATGGTCTATTTACGGTAAAATCTAATTTTCTCAGTACAAATTACATATTGATATTTATTTTTAAATATACAGAGCGTATAAATATTATACATTTTTTATTTAATTTCATTTTTTATATGGTCTATTTATATTCTATGTAACTTTCCAAATACAAATTTTTATCTATCATGAAACTTTTAAAATTGAAAATTTCTTCTTTTAAAATTGAAAATTTCTTCTTTTCTAAAGAAAATTAGAAGCTTAAACACATGATGTTTGTCCACATTTATTTAAAATTATATATTTTAAATATTCTCAATGCTTATCGATAATAGAAATAATATTACATTTAATTTAAATATTTTATATTTTCCAATCTCAAATTAGAAGCTTAAACACATGATGTTTGTCCACATTTATTTAAAATTATATATTTTAAATATTCTCAATGCTTATCGATAATAGAAATAATATTACATTTAATTTAAATATTTTATATTTTCCAATCTCAAGTATTTGTTTTGTTATATTTTCCCTTTATGCTCATTGTGATATCATTTTATTTATTATGTTTATGTGTTTGTGAATCTTTACTTGAAATCATAAATCAAATCATAAATCATATATTATAAGTATTTTCAATTCTCATCTATTTTAGAATTAACATTATATTTGTTTTACATATTTTATATTTTCAAATATAAGTTTATAATAATGTTATTTGTTTTTTATCTTTTCTCCTTTATTTGCTATTTTTATAGGTTACTTTTTGTTTTTGTTTTTATTTCTATTTTTATTTATTAAATAAAATTATGCATTAGCAATGTAAATTATAATGGCATTAAAAATTTACTAAGAAGATTTAAATGTCTAGCTGAATGTCAATTTTGAAGAGTAAGGAATATTGTAAATTATGCTATTTCTTTTTTCATGTTCACATATTCCATGTCACTAATAATATCTAACATATTAGTTTATAGTTATTGTATTTCATTAATCATGCTACATGTTCAACAATTAAAATTTAGTATATGGTTTTAGCTTTAGTATCTAATATAATTATCATTTTTGCATATTAATATGTAATTCATGTCAAACCCACTATTATAATAGATAATGAAAACAAAAGGCATAATTAGGAATTCAATATAATCTTTTAACAATTCACCAATGTTGAAATTTTTTGGTAAATCTCATCATAAAGATAATGCATGGTTTTTCTTTATTTCATATAAAATTATTTAATGATTATGTTTGAGATTAAAAAATTTATTAACTTTGATGAAATTTTCTAAGAGGGTGTTCCTCATTAAATTTAGATATTAACATGAACAAAGCTAGCTTGTCATGAGGGCAAGACCTAAAACTGGAATTACAATAATGAAAATTGTGATTATCTTCATTCAATTTATAGCATTAACAAATCCTCATTCCTCATTCTTTTATTCTCTAAAATGATTATTCCCCTTTTCTTGATTACATGTTTATTTGTTACACTCTACTTTTTTCAAATATTTGGAGAATGCCTTATAACTCTTTTTCCTCATTCTGAACATAAGGTAAAGGAGATATAGACTTTGTAGTTTTCATGTTTGGAATGACATTTATGAAACTGGGTAGGATTCTTAAAAAAGATGGTGAGAAGGAAATATAATTGATATTCAAATTTGTGCATTAGGGATTATACTCTATAAACACAATTTCCATATTTAAGTGGGATTGGGGAATGTTTAAAATACATCCATAAATTATGTTCATGAAAATATTTGATTTTATGATTGTGTCTAAAATTTTATATTGATTTTTAACATTTCAAAATTTCACATATATATCAAATTTATTTTTGAAATTATAAAATCTGTTTATTAGTATTCTTTATAATTATTATAATTATTTTTACCTTTTAGTTGATAAACGATATCAGCTTCCTTCTTAACCTGAAAGCTAGAATAAGGTGGTTGGTACCACGCTAGCCCACATGTCTACTTACTTACGTGTTTACAAGGCTCTAAGGTAACCCAACAATATTCATTACCCAAAGTTATTGCAACGATATTAATGAAGACATTAAAGTCCATTATATTATTATCTAAATATAAATAAGAAAGATAAAAACCATTTTACTCAAACAGATAATAATCAAAATTAATTTATTTAATCATTTGCTAAATTTGACCAATCATATTTTTTTAAAAATATATATATGTATATATATATTTTATTTCTTAATTATTCTTTAATTCTCTACAACAAATTCCAAATTGGATTATTACTCATTTATTATATGACTTTAAAGTCACAGTAAATTTTTATTTCAATGGATAGAATAGATAAAACTCAAGATCAATCGCTCTTTCAAATTCACTGTTTTGCCTAACTTTCCATAATGAACTAGATAAATGAAAACCTACCTTACACGCGAGATTAAATAAAATCTCAGCATCAGTCACTCTTTTCAATTAACACTTTTCATAATGACCGAGATAAATGAAAATATACAATATACTTACTCGCGAGATTAGATACAGTCACTCTTTTCAATTAACTGTTTTTGCCAACTTTTCATAAACAACGAGTTGAATGACTATATGGTTCAACATTGACTATATGCATGCAATCTAGAGGTATGAGTAGAGGTATGAGAACCTACGTGGTTACATTCTTAGCCTAGGGGGTTCAAATTAATTTGTATGATTGGGGAGATCACATAAATAAATTATTGAAACCTTATATGATATGTCATGAGTTTGCAATATAAGACAAGTAGTTATTTGGAGATTAAGTCAAGTAGCCATTTGGAGGGGTGAAAAGGTGTTGGAATATGCAACTTCTATTTTTTTTATTTTTTTTAATGTGTTATTATGTTTGAGGATTATTGGTATTGTTATCATTATTTGGATTTAAGTTATGACCCCAAAGGGGTCTATATTGCATTAAATGTATATGGTTTGATCCAAGAGGTGAATATATGAAGTCAAATGTAAATATGATATGTAAATGTTTCTATAATAAGTTCATCTAAAAAATAAAGTGGCCACATGTGTAACATGTGGATAGGAATATATATAGATCATGTATTCATTATGGAGGGGAGATATATAACTGCGAGGTATTAAGGTATTTGGATATGTGGAGGAGTTTCTCCTATTATTATTTGTATTGGAGTTGTGCTCCATGCTCACATTTTTGTACAAAGTTTATGCTTCTTATTTTTATGTCATTCGACCATAACACTTCATCTCTACAAAAAAAAGCCTCTACTTCAACTTTACAAAAAATTCCTCTTCCTAGTATTGAGAAGGTGGTTAGATCAATGTGATTAGCTCCCCATATTAGTATGTGGTTGCTTAATTGGATGATTCTATGATTGATATATTTGTCTATATTGAAACAAATGTTATTTTTTTGTAGTTATATGTGTATCATTATATTGTTTAATAGAGGCTTAACACAAATTTGTGGGTGCAATAACGTCTATTCTCCACTCTTTCTAGTTAACCCTATAGTTCTCCTAGTCATATGTTTCTCAAAAAACTTGTAGTGCATATTTTGTTAAGTTTCCTAATTTAACTTCTATATATTTATTAATTCACTATTTATTTTTCTTGAAACATAAGTGAATTCATTTTTTTTTTCTTTTCATAGTGTCTCTAAGGCAGGCCCAAGTGAAGGTCTCACATGTAGTGTCAACTCAATACCAAAACCTGACCGCAGTGGATCCAAGAAGAATTGAACTTGTCCCTCATGAATATAGATGACCAAAGACTTAGCAAGGGGGAATTCAATCACTTGAACTACCAATAAGTGCCATGAAGGCTAACATAAGTGAACTTATTATTAATAATAATCTCTTTATTTCTACTTTAAACAACATGAAATTAAAATTACAAAAACCAAATATTTGATTTGATACTCATGGGAAGAACAAAAAATTCTCTCATTCAACTATGTATGAATAAGCATATATTGGCATTGATAGTGCGTAGTTGGATGAATATTATTTACTCGCGGATCCGGTTAAAAATTAACAAAATGAAGAAGTTAAAATCCTCAACAATCACGATCCTAAATTTCTTCAATGAGTATTGATTGATCCCAAAGGACTTTAAGAAAATGCAACATTATGTGCAAATATCTCCCTTTATGATGCCTACTATAAATTATCTGAAACAATGGAAATTGTGTGCAAGGCACAAAACTTCTTCAGAACATTGAGGAGTTATCTTCTTTCCAAAAGCCTTCTCTCCTTTATCAAAGTTCTTCTCAAGGGAGTCAAAGGAAATCTCCTTCAGTGTTCCACTTTCTTGCAATGACTCAAGATAATATGAATAAGTGGGGTATAGTGCCTTGACATAAGTACTAAGAAGAACATCTATTTCAATACTAGTGGCATTTATGTCATGCATAATGAATCTTATTTTTTATGCTAAGGCAAGAGGGTCATCATTTTTCAACTCAAGATTGAGCACCTTGATCATCAATTGAACAACTTCGAGCTCAAAGTGTGAGTCACATAATTCCTTCAACTTCTTTAAAGATTAAACATAATTTGAAAATAGACAAATATGATGACTCACCTCTTCATTTATTGATGTTGCAATCAAAGAATAAGCTTTGTTGTTCTTTTTTTCCCAAATGGAAAGCTACTTATCTGAAGTGGGTTTTTTATGTGCTTTGCCTCCTTCTCCTACACGAACTTCTTTCCAAAACTCATTAAAAATTGAGGTGTGTTTTAGCTTCCTATACCACTCATGGTAGTTCTATTTTCTAGTGAAAACTTTTCCAGTGAAAACTTCTCCCACTACAAAGATGAGCGAATACATTCCTACCAAAGTTCTAAAATAACTTTAATTAAACTAAATTTGTATATTACCAATAATTTTGATAAAAAAGAATCAATTAAAAATTTACTAAAACCCAACGCTACATATGTATATAACCTTTAAACATCAACAATCCATCATTTACTAACCATTATATAATTTAATGGTTACCGAAACTAATAACCATAAGGGAATATGTGTACTATATATCATAATACACCCCTCACGACCTTCTAAAAAATATAGCTCAACGTATTTCATATCATATACCATAATAACTCAATGCATTTCATATCCCATCATCACATACCAACAATGCGCACCATATATATCTTCATATGCCATGAAACCATGTCTCTATGTATTGAATACCATATCAATCGACCATTGTTTATATATATCGAATACATTCAACGCACATATGCATTCAAAATGATTTAACGCACCATATACCATTGCATAGGATTAATCGATCAGAATCAATGCTTACATATTCAGTCAACAGCGATGTCTCATACACATAAGATTTGCAGGAGTACAAATTGTTCAACACACATCACACCAACATAATTGCAATGCATCATAACTCCAATATTCAATAAGAACCAATGCACATATACACTAGTGCATAAACCAAACAAGCGACTTTCAAAATTAATTTAGGAAATTCCAAAATTAATTCAACGACTTTTAAATTTTTTGCATAGATCCAAAATACAGTATAGTTTACTGCCATAAAAAATGAACTCAATGCATATCTTACAATCCAACGCACTAGATATAGTTCACGATATTGAGTTCAACGAACATAATCAATGCGTAGAGCAACAATACACCAACGCATAATCGCACGGTCTAACCTTCAATTCATTTCAACACCTACAGCAACGAACACACACACCAAATTGTTCAATGAATAAAGCACAGAACACTCTCTCGATGATAGGGAATAATGGCAGGTAAATAGGAGTTACACGAAAGGAAGCTAAAAAGGAGTCTGATTCTGATACCTAACATAGGTTAGGAGAGTAACTGCATTAACTAATTTAGTTTTTTCATTATTTTGTATTAAAAGAAAGTATAGATATATACAAGGAGAGGGATGCTATTGGGTTCTATCTCTTCATGCTTTTTTTACTTTTCTATTCACAATATGTATATGGATTTTCTTAATCCCAAATATTAGTTGTCAACAATAATTCTGATACCTAACATAGGTTAGGAGAGTAACTCCATTAACTAATTTAGTTTTTGCATTATTTTACATGAAAAGAAAGTATAGATATATACAAGGAGAGGGATGCTATTGGGTTCTATCTCTCCATGCCTTTTTTACGTTTCTATTTACAATATGTATATGGATTTTCCTAATCCCAAATATTAGGTGTCAACAATTTGACTTGCAACAATTCTTCCCATTCTTGCAACAAAAATTGTGTCCCATACATACAACTCCATGTTTTCTATTCTAACAACTTCAACATGCATAATGTTTAAAAAAATCACCTTCTAGCTTAATGTATTAGCCATGTTATTGCCTTTTTTAAGACCTACATTTAAAAGAAAATGAGTAACTCAAAATATTCCACCCAATTCAAACTCTCATGATCCAACTTACACTGATTTTCTATTTACAACAATTTCTAATCATTTGTAAATAAAAAAAATTCCTTCAATAGAAAATAGTCTCTCCATTCTTTAGGGATTGAAAAATGGGATAGGATTCTTGATAATAAATATGATACTTTTTCTTTGTATCTCTAAAATTCTCATTAAATGATGTTATTTGTTTATCATCTTCATTCAACGTTTCCATAATCCCTAAACCACTTACATTACAATATACTTGAAATACGCTAAAATTTAAGGTACTAACAATGGTTGTTCAATTACCTTTTTCTTCAATGTTTCAAAATATTTTACTACTAATCGTATTCATTGGAAGGCTTAATTAGTGGTGCACAAAAAATTTTCAAACCATGGAAAAATCTTACCTCACATGTACATCTAGGAATTGGCCGATCCTTAATGGTTTTCTGCTCTTTATGATCCAACTTCAAACCTTCCTTGGAAATTATAGAAAATGAAAAAAAAAACTCTTTTTGCAATAAAGTAAACTTCTTTAAGTTGATTTTCAACTTGTTTGTTTTAAGCCATTCCAACGCTTTATTCACATGCCACAAGTATTCTTCATTGGATTGGCTAAAAATTAAAGTGTTATCAAGATTTAAAATGGTCAACTTCCTTATAAATGGCTTCAATACCTAACTCATCAATCTAGTAAAAGTATAATGTGTGTTAGTAATAGATGTGGCTAACCAATGGATAAAGATTCCATCCTTTGTATCGAACTTTATCTTCCACTCATCACCTTCCCGTGTCTAAATATGAAGATATTCACTCTTAAAATATATCTCTGAAAATAATTTTTTCCACCTTAATTAATCCACTACGTCTTCGATTCTTGGTATGTGAAACTAAAACTTCATAGTAATATTGTTAGTAGTTCATGAATTGGTGTAGATTTACATTCACCACTCCTTTTTAATTTTAAAATAACTAAGATATCATAGGTACATAAACTTTCTAAAATTAACTCCTTATTAAGAAATCCTTACAATTGCTTATTTCCTTCTTTCACCTTTTTGTGGGAGCCAAGAATTAAATACATCTAATGTGAAATAATTATCATGGGACCTGTTCCCTTCGACATATCATCAAAAACAATCTTTGAAAGTTCATCCAACAATCCTTAATCGTTGTTTGCATTTAACTCTTTTAGTCATCTTCATGTACCTTCTTTGGATATATGACCCAAAAAAAGCTTCCTTCTTTTATTACTTCATAACCTATTTTATTGAGCACAACATTACATGACACCTTGTGTTGTGACTACACTAGCTTCACTATTTCCATTGTCATTGTCTCCTCTTTTGCCATTGGCTCTAGGCTATAAATATTTACATCCTTATTGAATTCATAATTAATTATGATACTATCATGGAGAACCTCCCCATAAAATAGTCATTTTCTTGCTAATAATAAATCACATGTCCATCTCCACCACATCACCTAATACTTGGTAACAAAAGTTGTTGATATGGAGACTCAACAAATATTGCTCTGTCATAATGAATTTTTTGCCCCTTTGTAACCACGAAACCAAAAATGTGTTAGGAAAGGGATGCACTTTAATTTTATATTATAGATCACCTCCATGGACACCAATTTTTATGCACTCCCACCATTTATAATCGAATTACAATGTTTTCCTTGAACCTTACATTCATTTTAAAAAGTCATCATCCTCTATCCATTTTCTTTCATAGCATTTTTTCATTTTCAAGTAAAACACTCCTAGATGTACTCTTTCCACCATCTACATGTTGAAGTACTACAAAATTATCTCTAATAATGTATGCCTCACTTGTATTTATGACATGAGCTTTAGGACTAATTCCTTCTTCCGCGATTATGCTTCTCTAGTTATTCAAATGATTTGTGTCCTTATACTCACATCTCTAGAAAGTAATGGAATACTTACCTTATCCTATTCCATATACTCTGTGTATGATAACATGGGTGTCTTCTTTATAAATTTGACTATTGGATGCTTAAACTCCTCTCCCTTCACTAGAATGTTCTCTTGTATCCTTCACTTTTCCTTGGCATCTAATATTCCTTCCTCCATAATTTTGTTTCCACTTGTTATTTAAGTTTTCCTCTACCTTCAAATAAATATGGTATGTTTCATCCATATTTCAGAAATAAAGGCTACTCATCACATATTTAATCTATAAGTTCAATAAATTCACATACATTGGTACCATTTGATATTTTTCTCTTGAACTCTTGATTTAAGTGACAATTTGAAGAATTCTTTTATGTGCTCCCATATAGATGTCCCTTTTTGTTTCAAGTTTTGTGGTTCTTTGTATAAACTTGATTGGGAATCAATAAGAAGGAACTCATCCTTGATTTCACTCACCATTTTATTTTATGTATTTATCTTCCCCTCGTGCTTTTGCACTTTATATTTTTGTACAACATCCAACCAAGGGAGCGAAGCCTCAATTTTATTAGTTGTTGCAATGAGTTGCACACCATAACTGGTATGCATGATCTAGAGGATTTGGAATATGTGTGGTTAATTTCTTAGTATGGGGTATTAATGTAATTTGTATCATGAAGGGGTGACCTAAAAGGAAACTGACATCATTGCATTTAAAATCAAGGGATCCATAATCAAAGGTGAAAGGAACCGACTACCATTATTGTTAAAGGTATATTTTCATCATCAAGTTTTAATGATTCAAGGCCCATATGATATGAACTGTCTGTTCGAAAACATGGCATTGAAAATAAAAGAATAAGATTAAGAATGGAGTATTTTGTATTTTTTGGGATTCCATTACAAAGTATAGTTGGAGGTAGGATGCTCAGGAATAGTGTTGTAGTGCATGTGGAATCTAGCATTGGATATTTTTCATGTATACACAATGCTTGTGAAATTCTGTCTATAGAATCTCGTTCTTATTAGTATATTTTTTTCTATTGATGTATTAGTATAATTTTTTCTATTGATGTATTTACAGCCGCATGTTAATGTTTGGAGCTACTTGTTCCTCAACATGTGTTATCGTTTTGATTAGAAATGTTATTTCTCTTTCTAAAAATAATATTTGTGCAAGTTATGAAGAACATGGAGGAGAATATTAATAGAATGGGACAAATTAATCATCATTTGGAAGGAGTTAAGAGGATCCCAATGTAGTATCCAAGAGATTTGAACCTCAGTATTATTGGATACTGCAATGAGTTCAACATTGAATATGTACATGCAATCTGGAGGTATGGGAACCTACGTGGTTACTTTATCAACCTAGGGTTTCAAATTAATTTATATCATTGGGGGAGATGACATAACTGAATTATTAAAGCCTCATACGACATGTCATGAGTTTCTGGTTCAAAACCTCAACATTGAAAATTAGAGAATAATAGTAAGAAAATGATGTTTATTATTTTAAGACGTCCCATTATCTAGTATGGTTGGAGGTATGATGCTCAAAATTAGTGTTGCAATAGTTTGGAGTATATAATTCAATTTCACTTATGTACATGCATTGCTTGGGAAATTGAGTAACCAAAATCCCATTTTTGTTAGTATATATGTTGTTAGTGATGAAGTTGTTACAACATTAGCCTTTTGAGTTTTTATTTTTTTTCCTTAGTGGGCATTATCACCGCCAATGGAAATGATATTATGGTCTATAAAAATAATCCTTGTGCAAGTTGTAAAGAACAATGTGAAGAATATAAATAGCCTATAAGCAATGAATCACTAGTTGGAAGGAGTTATGCAGTCATGAACTAGAGAATGGGGAGCTCAACATAGGAATATATGAGATGGAAATGATTATATGGAGTGTTACATTAAAGTAAGTTTTATCATTAGAATAAACAGGAGGAGGTTTTGGCGAATGTTGAGAAATGGGTCCACATGTCAAGATCACAAGGAAATTAAACAAGTATTCTAATATCGTGGATGAGGCAAAACCCATTTGCAAATGTCCTTAAAAAGTGAGATAAAAGGGAAAAGTGTAGCTCTTCATCCATGATTTTTCAAAAATGCAAAGAAAGACATGCTCATGATGAAGTATGAAAAACAAGGAATATTATTTATGAACTAGTTGACTATAACTTTTGTGTTGTTGTAAATAATATTAGATATTTATTTTTCCTATGTTGCAATGTTATAATTGTGCATATGTGTTGCATGGATCGCATGATCAATTGTACTTGACACCTCAATTTTTTTTGTACAAGATGTAAAAGTATAGCTATAGGAAAGTTAATTTCCCTGGGTGTTTTGCTAGCCTTATTAATTCAATATTACATTCAATAATGTGGTAGCACATGCAATCATGTAGAATGTATCCCTCTTTTTCATAGAGTGGAGATGGCAGCAAGTCATGGAATGAAACACTAGGTAGGTATGAGGGTGGGAGGTGTAGTAGCTTGATGTGGAATTGGAAAAGTTGAGCCTTCGACTAAGGCGAAAATGCGAGATGGACTAATATCAAAATATAAGAATGTTAAAACCAAGTTGTGATTAGAAGAGTGTTTAACATGTTGGTTAACCATGTATGTGAAAAATGGTTCCTATAGAACTAGTCGATAAAATGGCTACTCACCAATGTATTCGGGTGGATGGAAATTGTTTTTTAATTATTTTAATAAAGATATATATATATATATATATATATATATATATATATATATATATATAGTTATAGTTACAAGATGAAAATCCCAAGTTGGACTAGGCATACACTTTGTTGGGCAAGAGGTTCTTCAGTTCCTAGTAAACTATGTGTTGCAAAGGATAACATATTAATGAAGACTTGAGCTGATGGAAATTAAGATAGGAAGCCATTTGGAGGGGGGTGGGGGCGGTGAGGCGGGGTAAGGTGTTGGAATATGTAACTTCCACTTTTCTTATTTGTTATTATTTTTGGGGATTGTTAATATTATTGATCATTATTTGGACTTCACGTTATGATCCCAAAGGGGGTGTATATTGGGTTAAATGTGTATGGTATGCCCCTAGAGGGAGCATATATGCAGTTATATGTAAATTTAATATGTAAATGTAAATACTAGTGTAGGGACCTAAGAGGTCATCCAAAAAATAAAGAGGCCACATGTGTAATGTGTGGATAGGAATATATAGAGATCACGTATTCATTATGGAGGGGAGAAATATAATTGGGAGGTATGAAGGTATTTGGATATCGCGAGAAGTTTCTCCTATTATTATTTGTATTGGAGTTGTGATCCATGCTCATATTTTTCTACAAGGTTTATACTTCTAATTTTTATGTCATTTTACCATAACACTTCATCTCCACAAAAAAGTCTCTTCCTAGCATTGAGAAGGTCGTTAGATCTAGTTGATTTGAGAGATATTATCCAAATAATTAGCTCCTTATATTAATGTGTGGTTTCTCAATTGGATGATTGTATGATCAATACAGTTTTTCTATCTTGAAACCAATGTTGTGTTGTTGTTGTAGTTATATGTGTATCATTATATTGGTTAAAAGAGGTTCAACAAACATTTGTGTGTGCAATAATGTCTATTCTCCACATTTTCTAGTTAACCATATAATTCTTCACCTCATGATGTTTCCCAAATAACTTTTTGTGCATATCTTGTTAAGTTTCCTAATCCATTTTTTTTAAACATAAGTGAATTCATTTTTTTTTCTTTTCATACTGACTCTGAGGCACACCCAAGTGAAAATGACACATTCCACATGCAGTGTTTATGCGTATAGATCCAAGGAGAATTGAACCTGCCCCTCATGACAACTACTGCTATAGGATAAAATGCACAGTGTATGGAGAATGGGGATACCCTCAAGGGTATTCCCAGGACCCTTGGCAGACTATAAGATTATCTGCAGCTATCACAAAGTTACATGCATGTCCATAAACAATAACTAACTATCAAAGTAAGACATATTCATTACCTCAAGTCTCTGTGTAGATTTGTTGGAGAGCACAATGCAGCTAGGTGGAAGTCCCCTGAGGTGGCTCCAAATCAAGTCCTGCACATAGAAGAGACAAGCATAATCACATCATACAACCTTGATAACTAATAAATGAATATATAAAAGACATCTAGTTACACATAACTAAGCTACTCATGCTAAAAGGTTTTGGACAAGCAAATAAATGAATGATAGTACCAACACCACGGAGTAGACAATAGAACTGCAATTATACATTAATGTCAGAAGAGTGATTACAACAATCTGTTGCATCAGCCCTCCCTTACCCCTCTAGCTTCTCTCTCTCTCTCTCCCTTCTTACCAACTTCTTATGCTTAGGTTTGAGACTATGCTCGACAATCAAGTAAGTTATCCTTTCAAATGATCTGACCTCCATCACCATAGCCCTAGCTTTGCTTATGTAGCAATTGAGTTAGGGTTTCCAAGTTCCTTCATGAGTCTCTTAAGGTAAAAGCAATGATGTTGCCATGCTATTGAGCTCTTACCCATTTGCCTCCTTCATTAGGATTAGAAATCTCACAAATAGGTTGAACTTTAATTCTTTCCTTGCTTTTTCGAGTAGATTTAGGAGGGAATATAGAGATATTTATGAGTTAATTCGATCCTTTGACCTCTAGATTCTCATTAGGATCCACTAATGCTATCCCCAAACCAACAAGTAGAGTTAGTAGGGTCAATAACACTCCCTTAGGCTTACAACGAAGCTTTATAAAGCATGTTGTCAATGTTTAGCCAGCGTTTGTATGGAAACATGGCTTGTGATCTTGGTCTTTGCTTCAGCTATCATGTCTTTCCCCTCTAAGCTGATGAAGAGGTCATTTTGCTGTATAACAGATGCCCCCTAAAGTGTGAGATCAGAGGCTGGGATGATGGTCGAAATACTTTACTTAACTGTAATTGTCGTTCTTCGATAAAAAGAGAGAGAGGATCAGAGCTTCGGGCAGTATGGGAAACATGATACAACACATATTTATATAAAACAACTAAAATCATGTCCTGAGTCGGGAATTCCCACACTCAGTAGCTATGTCAGAGTGATTTTCTCATAAAAGAGATATGATGATGTTGGCCACCGATAAGCACAATGCGGATCGGATGTCATAATAGGATCATTCTGATGACCTGTCTCTAAAAAACAATATACGCAACTTGGGAGAGGAAACAAGGCTGAGTGATGCAAGCCTCTGCCTAAGATCTTGATTTTTGCTTCACCGGGTAGCATAGATTAATAGATGTGAATATATGCGTTGATGTCGAACACGCACGAAATCATCTCATTACTAGTTAATAATGGAGACCGTTAATAGATGCGAGGAAGGCCACCAATAATGGTGATGGTCTCCAAGATGCACAGTACAATCTAGCGAGTGTGAAAAATGTTCTTGTCATCGAACACTCATAGAATCGCTTAACATGAGAAAATAATGAGAACCCTCGATCAAACACAAGGCGACCTGCCACTAATGTCTGCAAGTACCAAGGCACTGAATGTGTTCCTGGGTTGTCTTCCTAGATAGAGTGTTGAAGTGGATAGGAAGATACCTATCGAAAGGTAGGAAATAATGTGTCTTACAACAATCGACATGAAACAGGACAAGAATGATTTGTTTTTTGAGGAATCTTTGAGCATTGTCTCTAAACGACAGAGGGCATGATGAAAGGATATGCTTGATGGGTTGATGGAGGAAAAAAAAGGTTAACCCTTGAACAATAGAAGGGATGACAACGGTTTTAACCATGTAGCACTAGACTCATGAACACCAAAGAGTGTTAGGATACAGAGATGCAAGAACATCGAGGTATTTAGGGTAAACTCATAGGATGGTAGGATTCATATTGAGAGGTTGTCACAAGGAAGGTTTATCTGAGGGAGTTCCATGTTCAAGGGAACGACTGCTGCCAAACCATGCTTTCTAATACTGAATGCAATTGTATTGTCTACTTTCCCCATCTAATTAGTTTAGTGAGTCCAAACAAGTAAACTTGTCGATCTTTTCATATTTTAAGAGTCTGAAAAGGACCACGAAAAGAGCGACTCTATGCCCTATCTAATTAGTTTAATGAGTCCAGACAGGAAAACTCGTCAATCTTTTCATGTTTTGAGAGTCCGAAAAGGATTGTGAAAAGAGTCACTCTATATCTTGTCTGTTTAATTTAATGAGTCCAGAAGAGACAACTCGGTGGTATTTTCATATTTAGAGAGTCTCAAAAGATTGTAAAGAGTGACTCCAGGGTGGTCCCTTTGTCATAGTTGTTAATTGAGTGTGACAAAAGGTTAATAGTATACCCGGATCGGTTACTTTTCTGTGAGTTAATCTATTGAATCCGGATAAAGAGAAACCTATGTTCAATAGATGTTGACCTCATTTTGTTACGAGTATGAGGAGATGGACTAAACTCATTTTTCGTCGTGAATTTTTAATGAGTCACGCGGCGACAAACTCAATGCCTTCATCAAATTTTAACGAGTCAAATAAAAAAGACTCAAGGTATATTTTTCAATTTATTGAGCAAGGAAAAAGAATAAAAGAACTACTCATTCCTTCTTCGAAGATTTAACGAGCCGAAGAAGGGGAAATACTCGAGGAATTTTTTATTTTAAGGGCGAGAAATGGTCCCAAAAAAGAAAGTGCTCTAGTTGTTGTCGTAGATTTTTAACAAGTCCGGTGACAAAAAATCAATATTTTTCAGTTTAACGACTGAGAAAAGTACTTAAAAGAATGCTCGGTTCATATTTATAAATGTTTAACGAGTCTAAAGAAAAAACTCGGGAATTTTTCAATTTTATGAGAGAAAATAAAGTGCCTAAAAAGAATGCTCTAATGATCTTTTTCAGTTTAATGAGCTAGTA
The DNA here is from genome assembly GCA_031772625.1 of Pinus tabuliformis. Lineage (NCBI taxonomy): Eukaryota > Viridiplantae > Streptophyta > Pinopsida > Pinales > Pinaceae > Pinus > Pinus tabuliformis. Next base: position 301,834,898 of record CM062818.1, read on the forward strand.
AAAGAGTGAAAAAGAGTTGCTTGAGCATCGTCGTATGTGTTTAATGAGTCCAATGATGAAAAACTCCAGTATTTTTCAGTTTTTGAGAGCGAGAAAATATCCCACAAAAGAAATCGCTCATTTTAGAATTGCATGCAGTGCTTTACTGCTTTTCATTCAGGAGGGTACTTTCATCAAAAGAGGAAAAAAGTATTAAAAAGTAGCAATTCATATCCATATGGGTTCATGCATGATAAAAAATCATGGGGAATGGACTACTTCCTCTTTAATGATTTCAAAAAATCATGTCTACAAAAATAAATATAAGGAAGTCCTTTGAGCTTTCACATTCACCATTTTCACTATTTGAGAACTGTGAAACCGTTTTGGAGCCAAAGAGGAGCAAATTTTCCACGAACCATTGTAGGAGATCCGGGCAACCATTCAACGTGCCATGAGTCCCAAGTAGAAGCCAAAACCTCTCTCTATGAATTTCTTAACATTTCTTATCAGTTTATGGGGTGAGTTCTTGTAGACCTGAGGTGCCCTAAAGCAATGTTTGTGCATTAACGCCCTCTAGCTGGCCTGTAGGGAGCATTAAACATGCTATAAAACCTATTGGAGGGCATTAATCCTCCCTGTGTACCACTGGCGGGAGAGTTAGAGCTTCAGGGCACAGTTTAAAACCTCATGCAGCGATTCCTGAAGTTGTATTGCCCCATTTTGACTGATTTTTGGGTTATTTTGCACAGGTTTTAGGCCATAATGACTAGCTTATGGAGAGAACGAGCCCATGATAGCTAGGAATTGCTGATTCAAAATGATCCATCATGCATACTTGCTTTGTGCCATTGTGGTTTATTGAAGTATGCAAAGTTGGAGCAAGTGTTCAAGATTGTAGATCATGAGCTGGCTATTGACCATGATGACATATACCTTTTAAGTGGTTTGTCATGACGTGGGGCATAGGAAAACCTCACCGGTGGTAGGCCTAATCCATGATCTACCCTAGAGATGATGCAATCTTACTACATTCCTGAGAGTGGACTTGTCAGCAACAGAGTCCCCATAAAGAGGATAAGGTCTAGGTCTATGAGGGCCATTTTATGGTTGATTGTGTATTTGGTGGGGTCAAAAGAGCCCCACGTTGCGATAAAGTCCCAATTATTGCTTGCAATTGACAGTGTCCAGCCACAGATGTTCAACTGGTGTGAAGCAGTGCTTCGCTAGTTGAAGACAGAGTTAACTGCATGTAAGACTTGAACCCAACAAAGTTGGGTATGGTACTCTCATAGTCTCATTCATTCTTGAGAGGGTACCTGTTATGCGCCTAAGGATGAGCTTAGGTCCCTTTGATCCGAGGGAGCTGAGACAAGGGCGATGGTCATCACTCGATCCTCGCACAGGAGGAGGATTGATCCGACATTTCTTTGAGGAAGATTTCTTCTAGTGGCTTCGTGGCCAGATCGTGATGATTGACGAATATGCTTATGAGGGCATGGACTTCACCGATGACCTTGACTTGATGCTGTTGCCTAGGACCAACTGGGGTCCTCAAGGTGAGAATGGTTTTGAAAGTAATTCAAGTACTTTTTTGCTTTTGAATTTTTATGTGATGTTTTTATGGGTGAACAAGTGCTGACATGAATCTTTATGCTTAACACAGATGTGGCGCCATTACGACCTACCAACGAACCCCGCCATATGATACGAGGAGGCCAACTACCTGCTGGGGGGTTTGATGCCGAGAGTCTTTGCGAGGTTTTGAGGAACCTAGAGGGCTTAAGCATGGTGTGCCCCCCCTTCCTATGAGGGAGATTCCCTCTCATATGCAGCGGCACACAGTCGGTGTACTTGAGCAGTTTTTGGTTCCTCTTCGGAGGATAACTAGAGCAGTTTTAGCATTTCAAGAGCAATAGGCTCTTTTTAGCATGTGTTTTGGCATAGCCAATGGGTGTTTGTAGCTAGGCTTAGTAGCCATTTTGTACTTAAAACATCCAAGTTTTGGAATATTCCGATGTAAAATACTGGATTCTATCTATATATATATAGAGAGACATTTTGGTATTTTTATGGCATAAATGTTTTTTAAATGTTTTTTGTAAATTTTTTAACTCTGTAATTTTTTAATTTTCATGCATGCTCCTATAGTGAATGAGATAGATTCCAATCTAACACATAGTTTGCTAATGAATCAGCAACTGTATTAAATTCTCTAGGAATGTGTTCATATGTTATAACTTCAAATTGACGTTCCAAGATTTGTACCCTTAAATAATGACGTAACAAGGTTGGATTATGAATGTGATAACAATTTGTCAATTGCATAACAACTAGCCAAGAGTCTAACCTAACCACCGGATTCGAGATGTCCCTTGATGACGCTTCAGTGAGAAGTGAAATTACGGACATGTACTTAGCAATATTGTTGGTGGCGGTAACCAGAAGGACTCCTCTGGAACAAAACAATTCTGAATCAGGTGTGTAGATGACCCAAGTAGCTGATGCAATGTGCCATGTTTGACAACTGGCACCATCAGTGTATCCTACGTATGCTAAGGGTAATGAAGACATCTGCATTGCAAGAAGGATGTATGAGACAAGTACTCCAATAAATACCGAAACAATCCGATCACACCAAAAAGGGAAGAAAAAAATTATAATTACATAAAATTACAAATCACATGCCCAGTGCAGTACTAGGCATAATACTTTTTCAAATAGAGCCCCTTTTTGGGCTCAGCGAGCGGGACTCCTTCCTAGTCCTGAAGTTCATATGCCCCTTTCGAGAGGGCTTTCTTGATGACATAGGGGCCTAGCCATAAGGGTTGAAGCATTCCTGCTGCCAAGAGGTCATGTTTTTTTATCATAGAGAAGAACAAGATCTCCCTCTTGGTAAGACTGAGACTTGACCTTTTTGTCATATTGGGTTTTTACCCGGCACTTGTGGGCCTCGAGTGCCAATTCGACATCTCGACAGGTTTCGTCCAGTTGATTGAGGTATAGCAGGCGCTCTTCTTCGGTAGTAGTGCTGGGTAGGAGTTCAACAGCTATTTGTAGGGAAGGGATCTGACACTCTATTGGTAAAACTGCTTCCAGGTCGTAAGCTAGTTGAAAAGGTGTAAAGCCCGTGGCAGTTTTTACTGAAGTTTGGTATGCCCATAGTGCCGAATATAACATTCGATGCCAATTGGTTTTATGATTTCCTACCAACCTACTTGACCATTAGCTTGGGGGTAGTAGGAGGATGATTAATCCTGACGAAAACCTAGCAACGATGTTAAGTCAGACATCATGTGATTCTAGAAATGAGACCCATGGTTTGTAACGATCATGTGAGGTACACTGAAGCGACAAATAATGTGATTAAACAAGAATAGCACTGCAGTTTCCCCATCAACTCAGTATGTGGGAAGGGCTTCAACCCATTTCATGCAATAGTCCACAACTACTATGATATAGTTGTGTCCAACAGAGGAAACGAGATTGCAAGTTACGAAGTCTATTCACCATTTGGAAAAGGGGTCGACGGAGATAACCATGTGCAGTAGGGCCGGAGGAGCACACATTTTCTTCGTGAACACTTGACAAGGATGGCATTTCCGGATGGCCTTGACACAATCTTTTAATAAGATCGGCTAATAATAGCTTGAACGCAAGATTTTCTGTGCAGTAAATATGCCAGAAAGATGACCGCCACATGCCCCAGCATGCCAGTCATTTAAAACATGTTCCACCTCTTCACGAGTGAGACAATGTCAAAGAACTGTATCCGCACCACGAAGATATAACGTATCGTTAATCAATAGATAGTGTCACGCTTGGTGGCGGATACGACTACGGTCACCTGACGATAGTTCGAGGAGGAATCGTTGTGCTTGGAGGTATACAAGAATTTCATCGTACCAAGGGTCAGTAGTGTCGATAAGATAGATAGATTCATCTAGAAGAGGATCATGGGCTATCTCGTTAGGATCAACAATGGGAAGGTCCGACAAAAGTTCGGCGAAGACTAAGGAGTTCTTCGCCTTGGCAGTGGTGAAACCAAATGAACTTATGGGAGGATCATGATCCATTTCGAATATTGTCCTCCAATTACTTGACGAGACAAAATGTGTCTCATGGGATTCTTGAAGGCGGTGACAGTGGTCTGTCGTAGCAGGATGTAGTGTCAGAATCAGTTGACAGCAAAGACAACTGCAAATGACAGCTTTTCCGCATGTGAATATCTAAGTTCGGGCCCAGCCAGGCATTTTGACAAATAATGGATCACATGTTCACTCCGGTCATCATGAGTTTGAACCAAAACCATTTCAAGAGAGGATGGTGAGGCTACCAGGTATAGAAGAAAGTTGCGGCCATAGTTGGGAGCGCTAAGGAGTGGGGTTGATATAAGCGCCTTTTTCAAGCAATCAAATGATTGTTGAGCTTGATCATCCCACATATACGACACTCCCTTCTTAAGTAGGCGCATAAAGCCTTTTGTCAACTTAGCATAGTTTATGATGAACCATCGTAAAACATTTGCTTTCCCTTGCAAACGTTGGAGCTGCACAACAGATTGCGGTTCGGGCAATTTAGTAATTGCCTTTACCTTATTGGGATCAACCCTAATCCCGTACTTAGAGACAATGAATCCAAGTAAGCGTCTAGACTCGACAAAGAAAATGCACTTATGTGGATTTAGATAGATGTTGTAAAACTGACACCTAAGAAAGATGGCTCTTAAATCGTTTAGGTGTTGCGTTCATTGCTTGGAATAGGCTGGAAGGTCATGCAACTAAGCTTGAACGATATGCCTAATATCATGAAATGCGTAGTCCATGGATCTTTGAAAAGTTTCTCCAGCATTCTTTAAACTGAATGGGAGTTTTTGATAGGCAAAGACGTCGCATGGGTAGATGAAGGCAGTTTTGTGCCGGTCTTTGGGTTTTATAGCACTCTCATTGTAACCTGAGAATCCATCCATGAATGAAAATGATCCACAACTGGCGTAGTTGTCATTGATTTAATCGATGAACGGTGTTGGATAATTATCTTTGGGACACATGGTGTTTAAGTCTCGATAGTCGAAACATACACGGATGGTTCCTTTTTTCTTATCGAAAGGAACCAAATTGGAAACCCATTCCGTTAAACAAACAGGATAGACGAAACCATCATGTAACAACTTTTCCACCTCGTTTTTGATGGCCGCTGTTTTGCGGGTATGGACCAGTCGAAGCCTTTGACGGATAGGTTTAACATTGTCGTAAAGCTTGATGTCATGCTTGACAATAGATGGATCTCTTCCAGGCATTTCCTCATAAGACCAGGTGAATGTATCGCAAAATTCCTTAAAAAGGCAAGTGAAGCTTGAAATTTCCTTAGGATTGCAATCTGCTATAATCTGGATGTTTTCCATGATGCTTGTCTTGACAAAAATATCGATGAGCAATGTCCTTGAAATATTGCCCATGTTTCGTTCTGCCTCCAAATTTTGGATAGTCGTATAGGGCTTGGAAATGATTTCTGGTATGTTAGGTGACAGGATTTGAAGAGGCATCATGTCCAAATCAGATATCAAAAGACGATAGTGTGAGTCCTCCCAAGGTCGCTCTTCTAAACTCATGATTTCTCTAATAGCTTTGTCCATAGGTAGGACTTCATTGAATGGATCAAAAGAAGGAGCAGCTATGGGAGGAGCAGTGGTACCGTTGGCCATAACCAAAGTGATCAGAGATTCAGATGCAGATTGAATGGCTTGGTAGGCCAATTCAGTTGGTGACAATGGCATTTGTTCTCCGTAAGTGTCAATGTCTGAAGGAGCTAATAGGATCCATGGATTGGTTTGTTCATGAGGAATGGATGAAAGCATATTGATCATCTGTGAAACCTTGGGCAGCTGAAGAGGGAAACAACCCATCAGGGAAGAAGCCTTCAGTAGACCGGTACCGATACTGACGTAAGAGTCAGGTACACCACCTACTAGGGGTACAGAGTTGCTTGGTAATGGGGAATAATCAGGGGTGCAAAAAGACAGCTGGTCCACCATGGCTACATTTCCATCCAATGGAAATAGGATGATGTGAAATATAGTAGACACATTGGCTGTCATGGCATATGTCTAACTGCGACCCAGCAAGAGATTATAATCGAGTTTTTTATCTACAACTTCTATGTCCACCGTTACGTTTCCCATACAAGGTGATGGGGTGGCTAGCTAGGTAACCTTTTGGAATGAAAGTGTGGCTATTGAAAGCTTTAAGGGAATTCGATGATGGTGATAGGATTGGAGAACCCAAAGTGAGCCAACATGAAGTCGACATGACGCACATAGAAGCACCTTCGTCGATGACAATTCTATGTATACCTTTACCTTTCGAAAAGATTTGCACCTGAAATGCAAGCTGGTGGGAAAGGGGAGGTTTACATTTTTCCATGTCAAAAATCGAAAGCATGGAATCCTATGGGTTGATACCACCAATAGCTGAAAGCAAAGATTTCCTTTGTGCTCAACATGTTTGTAATACTTCGAGCACCAACATAGCTGATGGCGCTTGCACCAAGTCTTCTACAGTTCCATAGTTTTGGGCGGCACGTGCAAATGTATTATGCATTATGCAACGAAGTGCCCCTTTAGGGAGGCGAATTACAAGGTCAGCAACCGGCCTTTCAATATGCAAATCGTTGGGCAGTGGTGGGTTTTCACTTAAGGAATGTTCCTCTGCATGAGCGACAAGAGTTCCATAGGATTTGGCTCTTGTTTGTAGATCTACCATTTCAAAGGTGTAAACAGTAGAGGGTCCTTCACCAGCCGAAGGATGTTGCAAACCACCGTTGCCCCCTTGCAGGGGTTAGGGTTGGTTTGCAATGAGGTGTTGCTCCTGCTGAGCAGGGAAAGGATTATTAAGGACAACGAGGTCCTACCAGTATCCCTTTTAGCAATTAAATCTCTGCATTCTTAAAGACATGGGCAGTGATAGGTCATGTGGTCTTCAGCACAAATATTGTAAGGGAATCTGGTGGGTTTATCATTTCCGTCGTCAAGAGGCGCAATGGCCTTCTGCTTTGGGGTTTTATACTTTGTTGACTGCTCCTCAGAAGGAGTAGTCTTTTTCTTATTCTTCTTGTTCTTACCACTGGGTTTTTGCGTAGTCTGCACAAATTTTATTGCGGTGGTAGGAAGAGCAGTCGATTTAGTAGAGGGGTCCACTGACATCTGGGAAATGTGATCGCTGAGTAGTTTTACAATGGCCCCAGAGGTTGCACCGATAATCCCATTGGCGTGCACTCCGGTGTGCTGAGTAGTGGGGTATTGGAGTTGCGAGGGGCATTGGGGATTACGTCATAAAGAGTGCCAGACTGTGAATATATCAGATCTAAGTGCTGGGCACTACGTATGGATTGGTCTTCTGTGACCGCACCACCTAAGGTGACATCCTTAGCGATTTAGGGGAGTAGTGACTTGCAAAACTAGTGTGCTAAGAGATAGTCTGGGAAGGGAGCTTTGACTAACCTCCGCCTACATCTCCATTCACGTATATGATCAGAGATGTGGGTGGTGGTATCCTGACGTAATGAAGTGAGGAGTTCTGTCCTAGTCTCATAGTAGATGGGTAGCTGGAAGTGCTTTAAGAATTCCATCGCTAGAGTGTTAAAGGTATTTACTAACGCGTGTGGTAACTCGATGTACCACTTAGCTACGTTACCAGTAAGGATGTGGGGAAAAAGACGTAATCGGGTACTATCATCCACCATGGAGTTAGAAACACACCAAAGATGATAGGTGGTGATATGGGTACTCGGATCCTCCCCTTGTTACCCTTTGACCTTGGGGATGTATGTCGGTATTTTATGCGAGATTGGCGGCCAAAGTAAGTTATGATAGATGGGCCATTTGTAAGTTTGTACAAGTCGCGGATATCCAACGATGTTAAGAAAGGCAGAGTGTGTGATGCCCCTGACCGACTAAGGCGATGACATATGACTTGAGGATCCTTGCGGTCCTCCCATCGTTTGAGTCCCAATATAATACATAGGTTGTGTGGTATAGTAGTTGCCTTGGGGTATGGCATTGTAACGTGGATTTCCATGGGGATTGTGATGTTGGAGTATAGCATTGCCCCCAGGATAAGCGGTGTCCCCTTGACTCATTTGAGGTTGTGAGTAGGGTGCCCCCATGGATTGGTTTAGACCTCCTTGAGGATTCCCGCCCACCACAGAACTAACCATATGTCCTTGACTGACATAAGGAGTGCTCATGTCAATCAGTGACTGACCATGCATGCCTGAAAATGGAGGGGGAACTGTTACGTTCCCGATCGGTATATGCATATTGGGAGTGCCCACAGATACTTGAATCTGGGGGTTAGAACTATATAATGGATGCCAACCATATTGTTGGTTGAAGGGACCCGCGCTAACTATGCTATATTGAGTGTTATAAGGAGTGTTGTATGTAGCACTTGTCGAAGGTATAGAGTTTGACACTAAGGGGGTGGAACCCAGCATAGGCTGGGTTCCACTTGTGGAGGGTGTCATGTGAGGGTTTGTACCTGAGACAAATTAGATAGCAGGGTTCACCATCAACGGTGTGGTAGTGACCATCGACTAGGGAAGTGGTGGGGGACCAAAAGTTTCCAAAAAGTTTGACGACCCGTTAGTCATTAACTGGATGGATGGAAATGTTCCAACTGAAGACAGAGGAGGTGCAAGTGCCACGCAAACCAAGAGTGGGTCCAACGGATTCATGATCAGAGGGTTATAGGGACGAATAAATCCTACAGCAAAGAAATCCTACAGTAAGCTTGAATCGTTGATTGTCCAAACAGATTTTGTGTGAGATCTTGGAGCCTAATTTCCCAAAGATGGCGAATCTGGTTCAATGGAGCTCAACAGATCTTTCACAATGAGTGGAGGAAGTCGTAACAATCGTTTATATTGACGACGAGGGTCGGATGTAGCCACGGTGACCATTAATTTTTATCAATAAACTTTATCGTGATATTTGGTAAAGTCTCAATGATAACACTCGGGTGCCTAAAAAATAAAAAATAAAGATAAAAAATACACTAAGTGAAACAATCAACAAATAGAGGGAAATGACCCTGTCTGATAAGCACCGATCACTGGAGATGAAACCCAGTATCACAATGAATAATAGAGAGGGTTGACCAAATGTATAGTTATGGTTACTCTAGAGATTCGCCCGAACCTCAGATTGAGGGGCCAAGTACTCTCGTGAAGACGAACACCCTCCGAAAAACTGAAGATAGAGTAGGCCCGTCTGTGTTAGGTACCAGGGCAGCTCGCCCCAGTCACCTTGTGTAAGTCCCTAAAAGTATGGCCACTAAGGATACCTCAGATCACAGACACTACTAGGGGGGCACATAGTCGCAGATAGTACACTGTGTGGGCAGGATACCTAAGTCCCTGACTCAGCTCCGAAATCCCTGAAGGGATCCCCAATACACAAAATACCCAAAGTAGTTGTAAGAGAAGACTGGCTACCTTCACTTACAATCTGATGTTGTCCCGTATTTAGGTCCTCTTTGACTGGAGTGGTCCCGGTAGTATAAGTGCAGAAGGAATTTTCTCTCTTTTAATGACACTAGTTTTGGTTTCTGACCTTGGGCAGTTTATTCACACTGCCTATCTCAAGATCCTAGCCTGAACTAATGTTTTTTTCTCTATAAAGAGTTACTGATTGATTTTAGGTAGATTTTATGTGTACCTTTTTAGTGTCTTGGTAGAGGTGTTGATGTATGATATTTAGTGGGACTCCAACTCAAAATCATGCAAAAGATAATGCTCGAAAATATTTAATTCGATGAAATAAGTTGTATTCTACAAGTGAGAGTCTTTCATGCATTCATATTTATTCCTTGCATCCTAGTCATTATAACAAATGCATAACCAACAAAATTCTTTCCAATGCTTTCTAAAAACTGTTTGAAACCAAAATAAAGAAGATTTTAACCAGCTAAGAAGAAAAATGAATAAAAAAGTCTTGATTTTTCTTTTATAAAAACTTTTTAAGAATGAAAAAAAAAAATTCCTAAAAAAAAAAAATTATTTTAGGACACAGATCTTGCTAACAAAGTATATTTGCAGATCCTTTTTCAATCCATGAGCAGGTTTCCCATCCTTTTGAGTTTATAGACACTGTTGCATGTCAAAATTTGGGTGACTAACGCTTTGTAGCATAGGCCACAAAGAGTTACTGGTCTACTAACGCACTGTTTGTACAGACATAGAACTTTATAAATCCTTGTTTGCTCTGCTAACCTATGTTATTGTGGGAAAAGAGTTCAAAACAAGGCTTTGGGGATCAGATCTAGGGCTGAACATATGAGGGAAGAATGCAACAAGGTCTTGATGGGCTAGAAAAGGAATGCAGAAGTATAGGGAGGTCTTAGAAGGAGGAGGAAACTAGAAACTGTTCGGTTGAACTGGGAACTAATGTATAGTCCCCAATGGAGTCGCCAATTTTGCTATAGGATAAAATGCAGGGTGTATGGAGAATGGAGACACCCTCAAGGATCTTCCGGGGACCCTTGGCAAATTGTAAGATTATCTGCAGTTGTCACAAAGTTACATGCATGTCCATAAACAATAACTAACTATCAAAGTAAGACAGATTCATTACCTCAAGTCTTTGTGTAGATTTGTTGGAGAGCATAATGCAACTAGGTGGAAGTCCACTGAGCCAGCTCCAGATCAAGTCTTGCACACAGAAGAGACAAGCATAATCTCAACATACAACCTTGATAACTAATACATGAATATATAAAAGACATCTAGTTACACATAACTAAGCTACTCATGCTAAAAGGTATTCGACAAACAAATGAATGATAGTACCAACACCACGGGGTAGACAGTACAACTGCGATTCTATATTAATGTCGGAAGAGTGATTACAACCATCTGTTGCATCAACCTTCCCTTACCCCTCCAACTCCTCTCTCTCTCTCTCTCTTCTTACCAACTTCTTATGCTTAGGTTTGAGACTATGCTCGACAATCAAGTAATCTATCCTTTCAAATGATCTGACCTCCATCACCATAGCCCTAGCTTTGCTTATGTAGCAATTGAGTTATGGTTGCCAAGTTCCTCCATGAGTCTCTGAAGGTAAAAGCAATGATGTTACCATGCTTTTGAGCTCTTTCCCATTTGCCTCCTTCATTAGGATTAGAAATCCCACAAATAGGTCGAACTTTAGATGTTTCCTTGCTTTTTTGAGTAGAGTTAGGAGGGAATATATAGATATTTATGATTCAAGTCGCTCATTTGACCTCTAGATTCTCATCAAGATCCACTAACGCTATCCCCGAACCAACAACTAGAGTTAGTAGGGTCACTAACGCTCCCTTAGACTTACAAAGAAGCTTTATAAAGCATCTTGTCAGTGTTTAGCCATCATTAATGTGGAAACAAAGCTTGTGTTCTTGGTCTTTGCTTCAGCTATCATGTCTTCCCCCTCCGAACTAATGAGGAGGTCATTTTATTGTATAACAACTACCCAAAAACTTGACAAGAAAAACTTCCATCACCTAAACAACCCATAAAAACTTTTAAAAATAACATAAATAAATCGATTATTAGTAATAATCTCTTTACTTCTCCTTTAAAAAAACAAATACTTGATTTGGTACTCATGGGAAGAACCCATAAAATCTCTCATTCAACCACGTATGAATAAGCATATATAGCCATCGATAGTGCTTAGTGTCGTGAATATTATTTACTTACGGATCTTGTTAAAAACCAACAAAATGAACGAGTTAAAACCCTCTAACACTCACGATCCCGACCTGCTTCAACGACTTCTGATTCATCCCAATCGACTTTAAGAAAGTGCGATATTCCGTGCAAATCTCTTCCTTTATGATGCATGGTATAAATTATGTGAACTTGGCAACGATTATATGCGAAAAACAAAGATGGAAGGACTACAGTTACATTCTCAAAGATAAATATGTACCAATAAATACGGCTATAGTTTAACTAGATTGTTTTTCGTTTTGAAAATCAATTTTGTTAATATTTTGATAAATTTTAATTTAGTAATCATAGAAATTTTGATAAATATTTGTAGAGATTTTTATAAATTTAAATTATAACTATTAAATTTCAAAATTTTAGGTGTCTTAAATATTTTAATGACGCTGAATCAATTTACACCATAAAAATGTGATTTAAACATTGTTTTTTTCAAACTTGTACATAAATATCAACCTATACTTAGGTATACCGATGTAATCTGAGGTTTACACGTTCCAATACAATGCAGCCAGGTGCACATGCGACACAACAATGGAGGACGTATCGTGGAGAGTATGAGCGGCCTTTCACACACGAAATTCATTGGCCAGAGAGAGGTGACAGAGCCCACTAATGCACACGTGACAAAACAATGGAGGTCGTATCGTGAAGAGTATGAGGGGCCCGCAACACACGAAATTCATTGGCCAGATCGCGAGATGGAGGGCATATCGTACCCTTCTGCCCGGTCGGTCGCTTTTATCCACTGGATCTTATGGAAGCTGGAGGCGCTTTAACGACATGCCTTAGGTTTTATGCTTTGAAGTTCTGGGTTAAAATTTTGCACATTCGTACTCGCTCCTTCAATTGTTAATAGCAAGATTTTCAAAGAGAAGTACTACAAGTAACGATATGCACGCAAACATTTTCCATAATTTCTCCTTTTTTTTATCAAACCTTCCAAGAGAGTCGAGATTGATCAAAACCTCCAACCAGGGCAGCATAAGAGACGACATATATAATTTCTTCATTTATTTTTAGCCATCGGTGAAATTATTGTGTAAATTACACCTTATCGATTCGATCATAATATGTTATGTGGGATTACCGTCCTGAAAATTCTCACGTAATTACATCTAAACAGTAAATTAGGCAATACATTATTATTTGCGTGAAAATATTTCCTATTCACATGGCATAACATGCTAAAACGTCCCTCGGAATATCCAACCAACGACGCTGGAATTTGTGCAGAGGAAAAGCTCCTCGTAGAACACCATGCGAGCACAACCTTATCATGTGTGCTACAACATCTCAATAATTATAATTATTTCTGGAGATGGGGAGGGAAAGTTCCACATATAACTACTATAAATTTTCTATTTATTTCACTTTTCATATGGTCTATGTTCTATTAAATATAAATTTCCCTATATTAATTTTTATCCATCACAAAAAATGAGTGAAAGATTCACATATAATTATCAATCAATATGTGCTATTTTACATTATATATTAATTTTTATCCATCACAATAAATGAGTGAAAGATTCACATATATTTATCAATATGTGCTATTTTACATTATTTATTTACTGTAAAATATAAATTTCTATATATAAATTTTCATCCACCATATGTGTGCTACAATATCTCAATAGTTACATATATTATTTTTTTATCCACAATAAATGAGTGAAAGATTCACATATAATTATCAATATGTGTTATTTTACATTATTTATTTACTGTAAAATATAAATTTTCATCCACCATATGTGTGCTACAATATCTCAATAGTTACATATATTATTTTTTATCCACCACATGTGTAGTACAACATTTCAATGATTGTTTTTTAATATGGAGAGTGAAAGTTTCACATAGTTTTTTTTGTTAAGTTTAGCAAACTCTCTTATTTTCATGTTTACATGTCTATTATTCACCCTGCTATGGGGGTAGCACAAAATTTGAACACAAGATCTTTGGTTAGGTAGGACTTCGTTTCCAAGGCAATAGCCACTTAAGCTACCCCAGTTCCACATATAACTACCATATATTTTTTATTTAATTTTATTTTTCAAGTTGCCTTTTTAATATTCTATATAACTTTCCAAATACAAATTCTTACCATCATCAAAATTGATTTTTTTTAAAATTGAAAATTTCTTCTTTTATGAAAAAAATTAGCAGCTTAAACACATGGTGCTTATGAACATTTATTTGAAATTATATATTATGAATATTCTCAATTCTTATCAATATTAGAAATAGCATTACAAATAGTTTGCATATTTTATATTTTAAAATCTCAAGTGTTTCTTTTGTTGTCTTTGGCCTTCAAACTCATTGTGATATCATTTTATTCGTTATGTTTATGTGTTTGTGAATCTTTACTTGAAATTATATATTATAAGTATTTTCCATTCTTATTGATTTTATAATTAGCATTACATTTATTTTACATATTTTATATTTTCAAATATTAAATTTATAATGATGTTATTTGTTTTGTTATCATTTTTTCTTTAGACTCACTGTCATATCATTTTATTTTTTGTTTTTATAAGTTAGGTTTTCCTTTTATTTTAATTTATTTAAAAAAATATGCATTAGGGATGTAAATTATAATGGCATTAAAAATTTACTACTAAGATTTAAATATCTTGATGGATGTCCATTTTGAAGAGTAAGGAATCTCATATATTAGGATATCTCTCTTTTATCATGTTCACATATTCCATGTCAGTAATACTATCTAACATATTGGTTTGTAGTTATTTTATTTCATTAATAATGCTACACGTTCACTAATTAAAATTCAGTATATGGTTATAGCTTTAGTATCTAATATAATTATCATTTTTCCATATTAATATGTAATTCATATCATCTCCACTACTATAATAGATAATGAGAACAAAAATCATAATTAGGAATTAAATATAATCTTTTAACAATTCATAAATATTGAAAAAGCTCCGTAAATCTCATCATAAAGCTAATGCATAGCTTTTCTTTATTTCATATAAAATTATTTAATGGTTATGTCTAAGATTAATCTATTAACTTGATGAAATTTTCTTACACGTGTTCTTGATTAAATTTAGATATAAACTTGCACAAAAGTAGCATTGTCAACAGGGCAAGACCTAAAATTGAAATTACAATAACGAAAATTGTGATTATGTTTATTCAATTTATAGCATTAAAAAATCCTCATTCTTTTATTCTCTAAAATGATCATTCCCCTTTTCTTAATTACATGTTTATTTGTTACACTCTACTTTTTGTAAACATTTGAAGATTGCCTTATTCTCAACCTAAGGTAAAAGAGACATAGACTTTCTAGTTTTAATGGTTCAAATGACATCTATGAAGATGAGTAAGATTCTTAAAAAAAGGTGGGGAGATGAAAATATAATTGATATTCAAACTTATGCATTAGGGATTATACTCTATAAACATGATTTTCATATTTAAGTGGGATTGAGGAATATTCAAAATGAATCCATAAATTATGTTTATGGAAATATTTGATATTATGATTATATCTAAAATTTTATATAGATTTTTAACATTTCAAAATTTCACATATATATAAAATTTTAAAAAATTATCTTTGAAATTATCAAATTTGTTTATTAGTATTCTTTATAATTATTAATATTTATTTTATTTTTATTTGATAAAACAAATCAACTTCCTTCTTAGCCTGAAAACTAGATTGAAGTTGTTGGTACCACCCTAACCCACATGTCTACTTACCTAAGTGTCTACAAGACTCTAAGTCAACACAACAATGTTCATTAACAAGAAATTATTGTAGCAATATTTATAAAGGCATTAAAATCCACTATGTTATTGTCTAAACATAAATAAGAAAATTAACAAACACATAATAATCCAAATTAATTTATTTAATTATTTACTAAATTTAACAAATCATATTTTTTTAATTTTATTTTTTAATTATTTTTTAACTCTTCGCAGTAAAATTCCAAATCTAATTATTACTCAATTATTTTATGACCTTCAAATCACAATAAACGGTCTAATAAACTCTGTTTACTTTTATTTCAATGGATAGCGTACATAAAATCTCAGGATCAATCGCTCTTTCGAATTAACCGTTTTGCCAACTTTTCATAATGAACAAGATAAATGAAAATATACCTTACACGGGACATTAAATAAAATCTCGCCGTCAGTCACTCTTCTCAATTAACCGTTTACTGACTTTTCATAAGGAACGAGATAAATGAAAATATACCCTATACTTACACGCGAGATTTAATAAAATCTCTGCATTAGTCACTCTTTTCAATTAACTGTTTTTGCCAAATTTTCATAAAGAACGAGTTGAATGACTATATGGTTCAACATAACATTGACTATATGCATGCAATATTGTGGTATGGAAACCTACGTGGCTACATTCTTAGCCCAGGGGTTCAAATTAATTTGTATGATTGGGGGAGATGACCTAAATAAATTATTGAAGCCTCATATGACATGTCATGAGTTTCCAGTTCAAAACCACAACATAAAAAAATAGAAAATAATAGTAAGAAAATAATGTTTATTATTTTAAGAGTTCTTATTATCTAGTATGGTTGGAGGTATGATGCTCAAAATTAGTGTTGTAATGTTGGTGGAGTCTAGCATCTAATTTCACTTATGTACATGCATTGTTTGGGAAATTGAATTTGTAAATTTTTTTTGTTGGGAAATTGATTTTGTAAATTTTTTTTGTTAGTATATATGTTATTGGTGATGAAAATTGTTACAACATTAATTTTTTGAGTTGTTTTTTTTCTTTTGTGGGAATTATCATCTTTGCTAGAAATGATACTATTCTCTATAGAAATAATTATTGTGCCATTTGTAAAGAACATCGAGAAGAATATCAAGTGTAGGAGCAATAAATCACTAGTTGGAAGAAGTTGTGTAGTCATGAACTAGAGAATGGGGAGCCCAACACAAGAATATATGAGATGGAAATGGTGATGTGGATTGTTACATTAAAATAATTGTTATCATTAGAAGAAAGAGGAGGAGGTCATTGTGAACTTTGAGAATGGGGTCAAGATGCCGAGATGACAAAGAAATTAAACAAATATTTCAATATTGGGGATGAGGCAAAAAAATCATTGCAAATCTCCCTAAACAATGAGATAAACAAGAAAAGTGCAAGTCATCACTCATGAGATGTTAAAAATGCAAAGAAATACATGTTCATGATGAAGTATGCCAAAGAAGGAACACTCTTGATGAAGAGGTCATAAATCATATGAGGTGATGAGATGGAGTTGTGATTATATTTTGAGCATATGAATGCTACAAAGGAATGATTATCATGTTAGTGTTGTTGTAAATAATATTACATATTTTTTGTTCCTAAGTTGAAATGTTATAATTTAACATATGTGTTGCAAGGGGTGCATGATCAATTGTAGTTGACGCCTCAAAGTTTTGGTCCAAGTTGTAAATGTATAGCTATAGGAAAGTTAATTTCCTTAGGTATTTTGCAAGCCCTGTTGATTCAATGTTACACTCAATAATGTGGTATCACATGTAATCATGTAGCAGGTATCCCTCCTTTTCATAGAGTGCACATGACATCAAGTCGCGGAATGAACCACTAGGTAGGTATGAGAGTGGAAAGTGTACCCGTATGCTAGCTTGATGTGGAATTGGAATAGTTGACTCTTCAACTAAGGGAAAATGTGATATGGACTAATATCAAAATGTGAGAAAGTTAATACCAATTTATGATTAGAAGAGTGTTTAACATGTTGGTCAACCATGTATGTGAAAAAATTTCTCTATATAACTAGTTGATAAAATGGCTAGTGGCCGATGTATTCAGGTCGATGGAAACTATTTTACATTAACTTAAACAAATAAAATATTTATTTTTTGTAGTCACAAGATGAAAATCCCAAGTTGGAAAAGACATGTTCATTATGTAGGAGTTTCTTCAGTTCCTAATGGATGATGTGTTGAAAATATTAACATATTGGCAAAGACCTAAGATGATATAGATTAAGACAAGTAGCCATTTGGATTTGGGGGGGTTGGTGAAGGGATGAGGGAAGGTGTTGGAATATGTAACTTCCACTTGTCTTATGTGTTATTATATTTTGGTAGTGTTGGTATTATTGATCATTATTTGGACATCAAGTTATGACCCCAAAGGGGGGCTATATTTGGTTAAATGTATATGGTATGACCCAAGAGGGGCATATATGGGGTTAAATGTGCATGTAATATGTAAATTTTTAAGAAATAGGGTAATCCAAAAAATAAAGTGGCCACAAGTGTAGCATGTGGATAGGAATATATAGAGATCATGTATTAATTATGGAGGGGAGAGATATAAGAGGGAGGTATGAAGGTATAATTCATTATTTTTATTGGATTTGTGCTCCATGCTCACATTTTTGTACATGGTTCGTGCTTCTGATTTTTATGTCATTTGACCATAACACTTCATCTCTACAAAAAAAAAAAAAGTCTCTACCTCATCTCTACAAAAAAAATCCTCTTCCTAGTATTGGGAAGGTGGTTAGATCAAGGTGATTTGAGAGATATTATCCAAATAACTATGTCCCTATATTATGTGGTTGCTTAATTGGATGATTGTATGATCGATAGAGTTTGTCTGTATTGAAACAAATGTTGTTGTTGTTGTAGTTATATGTGTATCATTATATTGTTTAATAGAGGCTTGGCACAATTGTGTGTGCAATACTGTCTACTCTCCACTTTTTCTGGTTAACCCTATAGTCCTTCACCTCCTAGTCAGATGTTTCTCAAATAACTTGTGGTGCTTATTTTGTTAAGTTTCCTAATTTAACTTTTATATTTTTTTCAATTAACTATTTTTTTTTCTTAATACATATTTGAATTCATTTTTTTCTTTTCATAATGTGTCTAAGGTAGGTTCAAGTGATTTTCAAGTGATGGTATCACATGCAGTGTCGACTCAATATCAAACCCTGACCATGATGGATACAAGGAGAATTGAACTTTCCCCTCATGATAGATGGCCAAAAACTTAGCAAGGGGGAATTGGATCACTTGAACTACCCATGAGCACCATGAGGGATAACATAAGTGAATTCATTATTAATAATAATATCTTTATTTCTAGTTTAAACAATATGAAATTCAAATTACAAAAACTGA
This sequence comes from Pinus tabuliformis, assembly GCA_031772625.1. Classification (NCBI taxonomy): domain Eukaryota; kingdom Viridiplantae; phylum Streptophyta; class Pinopsida; order Pinales; family Pinaceae; genus Pinus; species Pinus tabuliformis. The sequence goes on from CM062818.1 coordinate 301,853,819, forward strand.
ACACTTGATTTGATACTCATGGGAAGAACTAAAAAATATCTCATTCAACTAAGTGTGAATAAGAATATATTGTAATTTATAGTGCGTAGTGGGACGAAAATTATTACTCACAGATCTGGTTAAAAATTAATAAAATGAAGGAGTTAAAAGCCTCAACGCTCATGATCCTAAATTTCTTAAATGAGTATTGATTGATCCCAATTGAATTTAAAAACGTGCAACATTCTGTGAAAATACCTTCCTTTATGATGCATAGTATAAATTATTTGAACTTGGCAATGATGATCATGTGAGAAAAAAATGTGTGCAAGGCACACAACTTCTTCAGAGAACTGAGGAGTGACTTCTTCCCAAAAGCCTTCTCTCTTTTATCAAAATTCTTGTCAAGGGAATCAAAGAAAATATCCTTAACTTTTCTACTTGCTTGCAATGACTCAAGATAATGTGAATAAGTGGGATATAGTGCCTTGACATAAGCAGTGAGAGGAACATCTATTTCAATACTAGTGGCTTTTATGTCATGCATAATGCATATAATTTTTTATGCTAAGGCAAGAGGGTCATCATTTTTCAACTCAATGTTGAACAATTTGATCATCAATTGAACAACTTCGAGCTCAGAGTGTGAGTCATATAATCCCTTCAACTTCTTTAAATCTTAAAAATCATTTGAAAATGGATAAATATGACGACTCACCTCTTCATTTACTGATCTTGCAATTGAGGCATATGCATTGTTGTTCTTTTTCCCAAATAGAAACCTACTTATTTGAAGTGGGCTTTCCAAGTGCTTTGTCTCCTTCTCCTTCACAAAATCCTTTCCACAAATCATTAAAAATTAAAGTGTGCTTTATCTTCCTATACCACTCATGGTAGTTCTATTTTACAGTGAGAACTCCTCCCACTATCGAGATGGGTGAATTAGGACAACCTCGAATAAACTAAATTTGTATACTAGTAATTTTGATAAAAATATCTTAATTTTTTTTAACCAAAACTCAACATTGCATATTTATATTAGCTTTAAAAATCATATATAAACATCAACCATAATCATTTACTAACAATTATATAATTTAATGGTTACCGAAATGAAAACTCATAAAGGAATATGTGTATTATATATCATAATACTCCACATGACATATCATAATACACCCCTCATGACCTTTTAAAAAATAACTCAATGTATTTCATACTATATACCATAAGAACTCAATGCATTTCATATCCCATCATCACATACCAACCATACGCACCATATATATCTTCATTTTCCATGATACCCATATATATATATATATATATATATATATATATATATATATATATATATATATCGAATACCATATGCATCCACCATTTTTTATATATATCAAATATGTTCAACGCACATATGCATTCAAAATGATTTAACACTCCATATATCATTGTAATCGATCAGAATCAATGCCTACATATGCAAGAAGCAATGATGGCTCATACACATATGATTTGCAGGAGTATGCATTGTTCAACACACATCACACCATCATAGTTCCAATGCACCATAACTCCAAAATTCAATAAGAACCAATGCACATATACAATAAACACACAACTTCCAAAATTGATTTAAAAACTTTGAAAATTAATTCAACAACTTCTAAATTTTTTGCATAGATTCAAAACACAGTATAGTTTACTGCCATAAAAGGGAGCTCAATGCAGAGATTACAATACAACCCACTAGGTATAGTTCATGATATTGAGTTCAATGACCATAATAAATGCATAGAGTAACAATACACCAACGCATAATTGCACATCCTAACCTTTAATGCATTTTCGTACCTAGAGAAACGAACACACCCACCAAATTGTTCAATGCAGAAAGAAGATAATGCTCTCTCGATGGAAGGGAATAATGATAGATAAATAGGAGTTATAGGAGCAGAGGGAAGCTAAAAAGGGTGTCTATGTTAAGCTATGAGAGTAACACCATGAATAAATTTTTCTTTTTGCATTAAAATAAAGAAAAGATATATACAAGGAGAGGGAGACTATTGGGTTTCATCTCCCAATGTCTCTTGATGTTCCAATTTCTTGTATTTTTCTATTTACAATATGTACATGGATTTTCCTAATCCCAAATATTAGGTGTCAACATTTTGACTTGCAACAATCCTTCCCATTCTTGCATGGTGTGAGGTTCACAATCTTTTTCTTGCTCATGAAATTTAGATAAGTGAAAAACATTAAATATTGAAGAAATTTCAAGAGCCTTAGCTTGTAGGAGTTATTATATATATATATATATATATATATATATATATATATATATATATATATATTTTCTGAAAATATTATATGGACAAATTTTCTTATACCTGAGTTTTTTGTGTGTTCCTATGGTAAATATATCGATCCTAAAATGTCTCGTCACTATATCACCCTCTTTTAAAACCTTCCACTTTCTATATTAATCAACCTTCTCCTTATATGTTATAACCTCAAATTGACCTTCTCATGAATGTCATAAAATATTTTTACAAAATTATCTGCGTCAATGATCCTCCTATCCTCAATTTATGGAAACTCAAACAAGCATTCTTTCCATAAACTACTAAAATAGATTCTTACCCTTGGATTTATTCACTAATTTGTTGTACAAATTTCTCAAACTTGAGATATCTACCACTATTTCATTATTTGTTTGAGGATGATATGTTTGAATTGTAGTAGAACTTGGAACCCTTATTTTGCCAAAGAGCCTCCAAAAGTGTCGAATAAATTAAGTCTCTCTTCCTGAAGTGATACTCCTAGGAAGCTCATGCAACCTTATAATTTCTTGGAAAAACAACAAGCACCACTAAATGTTTTACACAATAGGGAATTCCATCTTAAAAAATCCATCCACTACCATTGACACTAAATCAAGACCTCTATGTGTCTTAAACAAGCCCAAAATAAAATATATTCTTATGTCTTCCCATATATTTCCAGGTATAGGTAAAGGAGTATATAGCTTATTGTTTTATCTTTTTCCCTTAGCCAATTAACAAACTATATATATATATATATATATATATATATATAATTTCCTACATACTTGTTGATAATAATGAAAAAATTCCTTTCATCCACCAATTCCTTTGTCTTAACCACTGCAAAATGTCCACTTAAACATCCACTATGTAGCTCTTGAATGAGGTTTTGACTCATTGAACTCTATACAATACATAATTTTTTATGATTGAACAAAAATAATTCTTGCAAATACAAATCAAAATATGTTTTCTTATTCATAGTTCATGGTTCTTAACATGTTCTCCATGACTCTAAAAAATTTGTGTCTCATACATACAACTCCTTCATGTTCTCAAATATAACAACTTCAACACGCATGGTGCTTAAAAGAATCACCTTATGGCTTAATGTATTAGCAATGTTATTGACTTTTTTAGAGCTACATTTTAAAGAAAATGAGCAACTCTAAAAAACTTTCACCCACTTCAAATTCCTATGATTTAGCTTACCTTTATTTTCTATTTACTACAATGTCTAATGATTTGTAAATAAAACAATTTCCTTCAATAGAAAATAGTCTCTCCATTTCTTAAGGGATTGAAAAATGGCATAGGATTCTTGATCATAAATATAATACTTTTTATTTGTATCATTAAACTTCTCAGTAAATGATGTTATTGATTTAGCATCTTCACTCAAGGTTTCCCCAATTCCTAAACCACTTATATTAAATATAATTGAAATATGTCGCTAAAATGTGAGGTTCTAACATTGGTTGTTCAATTCACTTCTTCTTCAATGTTTCAAAATATTTTTCTACTAATAGTATTAATTGGAAGGCTCAATGTGTGGTGCACAAATACCACTACATTTTCTAATAAAATTTTGGTAAAAACTTGTCAAACCATGGAAAATTCTTACCTCACATGTACATCTAGGAACTGGCCTATCCTTAATGAATTTCTTCTCTTTATGATCCAACTTCAAACCTTCCTTGGAAATTATAGAAAATGAGAAAATAAACTCTTCTTGCAAGAAAGTAAACTTCTTTAAGTTAATTTGCAACTTGTTTTTTTTAATCCATTCCAACGCTTGATTCACATGCCCCAAGTATTCTTCATTGAAATGGCTAAAAATTAAAGTGTTATCAAGATTGACAATGGTAAAATTCCTTATAAATGGCTTCAATACCTAATTCATCAATCTAGTAAAAGTGTTATGTGTGTTAGTAATAGATGTGGCTAAATAATGCATAAAGATTCCATCCTTCGTAGCGAACTTTATCTTCCACTCATCACCTTCCCTTGTCTAAATATGAAGATATTCACTTGTCAAATATATCTTTGAAAAGAAATTTTCCCACCTCAAGTAATGCATGACATCTTCTATTCTTGGTATGTGAAATTGAAACTTCATAATAATATTCTTAATAGTTTGTGAATTGGTGTAGATTTACATTCACCACTCTTTTTTAGTTTCAAATAACTAGGATACCATAGGGACATAAAAATTTTAAAATTAACTCCTTATTAAGAAATCCTTACAATTTCTTATTTCCTTCTTTCACTTTTTTGCGGGAACCAAGAATTAAATCAATCTAATGTGAAATACTTATCATGGGAGCTATTCCCTTATACATATAATAAAAAACAATCTTTGAAAGCTCATCCAACAATATTTGAATCTGTATCTGAATCTAAACCTTTTACTCATCTTCTTGTACCTTCTTTGGATATATGACAAAAAAAAAGTATTTCTTTTATTCCTTCATAACTTCTTTTATTGAGCACAACATGACATGAAAACCTATGTTGTGACTACACCTAGCTTCACTATTTTGCATTGTCATTGTCTCGTCTTCTGTAATTGGCTCTAGGCTATAACTATTTCCATCATTATTGAATTCATAAGTAATTATGATACTATCGTGGAGAATCCCCCCATTAAATAACCTTTTTATTTATAATAAGAATTGACTTGTCTATATCCACCACATCACATTAGACTTGGTCACAAAAGTTGTTGATATGGAGACTCAACAAATATTGCTCTGTCATAATGACTTTTCGACCCCTCTGTAAACATGAAACCCAAAATGGTTTGGAAAAGGGATGCAATTTAATTTTATATTATATATCACCTTCATGGACACCAAATTTTATGCACTCCAAGCTTTTATAATCAAATTACAATGTTTTCCTTGAACCTTACATTTATTTTAAAAGGTCATCTTCCTCTATCCATTTTCTTTCATAACATTTTTTCATGTTTGAGTAACACCCTCCTAGACATACGATTTCCACCCTCTTCATGTTGGTGTACGAAAAAATTATCTCCAATAATTTATGCGTCACTTGCATGTATGACATGAGCCTTAGGCCTCACTCCTTCTTCATTTATTATGCTTCTCTAGGTATTCAAATGATTTGTGTCCTTATACTCACATCTATGGAAAGTAATGACATACTTACCCTTTCCTATTCCATATCCTTTATGTATAATAACATGGTTATCTTCTTTATAAATTTCACTATTGGATCATTCAACTCCTCTCCCTTCACTAGAATGTCCTCTTGTAGCCTTCACTTTCCCTTGGCATCTAGGATTACCTCCTCCATAGTTATGTTGCCACTTTTTATTTAAGTTTTCTTCTACCTTCAAATAAATATGGTATCTTTCATCCATAGTTCACAAATAATGGGTACTCATCACATATTTAATCTAGAAGTTAAATAAATTCACATACCTTGGTACTATTTGATACTTTTTCTCTTTAACTCTTGATTTAAATGACAGTTTGAAGAATTCTTTTATATAGTCCCATATATATTCCTTTTTTGTTCCAAATTTTGTGGTTCTTTACATAAACTTGATTGGTACTCAATAGGAAGGAAATTATCCTTGATTTTAGTCACCATTTTATTTTATGTATTTATCTTCCCCTCGTGCTTTCCTGATTTATATTTTTGTACAACATCCGACCCACGAAGCTAAGCCTCAATTTTTCTAGTTTTTGTAATTAGTTGCAAACCACAACTAGTATGCATCATCTAGAGTCTTTGGAACATGTGTGGTTAATTTATTAGTATGGGGAATTAAGAGGTGACCTAAAAGGAGAATGACATCATTGCATTTAAAATCAATGGATCCGTAATCAAAGGTGAAAAGAACAAAGTACCATTATTGTTAAAGGTATATTCACATCATCAAGTTTTAATGACTGAATGCCCATATGAGATGAAATGATTGTTCGAAACCATCACATTGAAAATAAAAGAATAAGACTAAGCACAAAGTATTTTGTATTCTATGGGATTCCATTACCAAGTGTAGTTGGAGATAGGATGCTCAAGATAGTGTTGTAGTGCATGTGGAATCTAGCATTGGATATTTTTCATGTATACACAATGCTTGTGATCTTATGTCTATAAAATCTCGTTCTTATTAATATATTTTTTCTATTGATGTGGTGACTACAATGTTAATGTTTAGAATTGCTTGTTCCTCAACATGTGTTATCGTTTTGCTTAGAAATGCTATTTCTCTTTGTAAAAATAATCTTTGTGCAATTTATGAAGCACATGGAGAAGAAGATTAATACAATGGGACTAATGAATCATCATTTGGGAAGAGTTAAGCGGATCCCAATGTAGTAGCCAAGAGAGTTGAACCTCAATATTATTGGCTACGACAATGAGTTCAACATTGACTATGTACATGAAATCTAGATGTATGGGGACCTACGTGGTTACATTATCAACCTACAGGCTCAAATTAATTTGTATTATTGGGAGAGATGACATAAATGAATTATTGAAGCCTCATATGACATGTCATGAGTTTCTAGTTCAAAACCTCAACATCGAAAATCAGAGAACAATAGTAAGAAAGTAGTGTTTATTATTTTAAGAGATCCCATTACCTAGTATGGTTGGAGGTATAATGCTCAAAATTAGTGTTGGAATGCTTTGGAGTCTAGCATTTAATTTCACTTATGTACATGCATTGATTGGTAAAGTGAGTTTGCAAAATCCCATTTTTGTTAGTATATATGTTGCTGGTGATGAATTTGTTACAACATTGGCCTTTTGAGTCTTTATGTTTTTTCCTTAGTGGCCATCATCATCACTAATGGAAATGATATTATGCTCTATACAAATAATCCTTTTGCAAGTTGTAAAGAACAAGGAGAAGAATATCAATAGCCTATAAGAAATGAATCACTAGTTGGAAGGAGTTATGCAGTCATGAACTAGAGAATGGGGGCCCAACATAGGAATATGTGGAGTGTTGCTGTAAAGTAAGTTTTATCATTAGAAGAAATATGAGGAGGTTGTGCCGAATGTTGGGAAATGGGTCCAAATTTTGAGATCACAAGGAAATTAAACAAGTATTCTAATATTGTGGATGAGGCAAAACCCATTTGCAAATGTTCTTAAAAAGTGAGATAAAAAGAAAAGTGCAGCTATTCAGCCATCATTTGTCAAAAATGCAAAGAAAGACATTCTTCTGATGAAGAATGACAAACAAGGAATATTTTTCATGAATAATGTGACTATAATGCTTTTGTTGTTATAAATAAGATTAGATACTTGTTTTTCCGATGTTGAAATGTTATAATTGTGCATATGTGTTGCAAGGAGCTCATGATCAATCGTACTTGACAACTCCGAGTTTTTTCCAAGATGTAAAAGTATAGCCACAGGAAAGTTGATTTCCCTAGGTGTTTTGCAAGCCTTATTAATTAAATATTACATTCAATAATGTGATAGCACATGTAATCATGTAGCACGTATCCGTCTTTTTCATAGAGTGGACATGGCAACAAGTTGTGGAATGAACCACTAGTTAGGTATGAGGGTGGCACACGTAGTCATATGCTAGCTTGATTTGGAATTAGAAAAGTTGAGCCTTCAATTAAGGAGAAAATGTGAGATGGACTAATATAAAAATATAAGAATGTTAAGACCAAGTCCGAATAGAAGAGTGTTTAACATGTTGGTGAACTATGCATGTGAAAACCATTCCTATAGAACTAGTGGATAAAATTAGTGACCAATGTATTTTGGTGGATGGAAATTGTTTTATATTAATTTTGACAAAGAGTATATATATATATATATATAGTTACAAGATGAAAATCCAAAGTTGGACAAGGCATACACTCTTTTCAGGCAAGAGTTTCTTCAATTCCTAGTAGACGATGTGTTGCAAAGGATAACATATTGATGAGGATCTGAGCTGCCATTTGGAGTTGGCGGGGGTGGGGGGCGAGGTGTTGAAATATGTAACTTCTACTTTTCTTATGTGTTATTATGTTTGGGGATTTTTAATATTATTGATCAGCATTTGCGCTTCACGTTATGATCCCAAAGAGGGGGTATATTGGGTTAAATGTATATGGTATGACCTAAGAGGGAGCATATATGCGGTTAAATGCACATGTAATATGTCAATGTATATGTAATAGGGTCATCCAAAAAATAAAGAGGCCACATGTGTAATGTGTAAATAGGAATATATAGAGATCATGTATTCATTATTCGTATTAGAGTTGGGCTGCATGCTCATATTTTTGCACAAGGTCTGTACTTCTAATTTTTATGTCATTTTACCTTAACACATCATCTCTACAAAAAAAGCCTCTTCCTAGTATTAAGAAGGTGGTTAGAAATAGTTGATTTCAGAGATATTATCCAAATAATTAGCTCCCTATATTAGTGTGTTGTTGCTCAATTGGATGATTGCATGATCAATATATTTTATCTATCTTGAAACAAATATTGTTGTTGTTGTTATATTATATTATTTAATAGAGGCTTAACAAACATTTGAGTGTGCAATAATGTCTACTCTCCACTTTCTCTAGTTAACCATATAATTCTTCACCTAGTAATAAGATGTTTCCCAAATAACTTGTGATCCATCTCTTCTTAAGTTTCCTAATCCAACTTTTATAAATTTGTCTTTTAACTTTTTTTTTAAAACTTAAGTGAATTCCTTTTTTTCGTTTCTCATAATAACTCTAAGGCATGCCCAAATGAAGGTGCCCCATGCACTGCTGACTCAACAACAACGTTGACCCAGGTGGATCCAAAGAGAATTAAACTTACCCCTCATCACTGCTGACCAAAAACTTGGCAAGGGAGACTTCAATTACATAAAATACCGATAAATCCCATGAATACTAAAATAAGTGAATTCATTACTAACAATAATCTCTTTATTTTTCCTATAAACCATAGGAAATTCAAATTAAGAAAAATAAATACTTGATTTGATACTCATGGGAAGAACCCATAAAATCTCTCATTCAACTACGTATGAATAAGCATATATGGCCATTGATAGTGCTTAGGGTGTTGAATATTAGATTGTTTTGTCTTGAGAATAATTTTGTTAATCTTTTGAGGCAGTGATAAGTACGGATTTTTTTTTTGTAATATTTTGATAAATATTTTTGTAAAATTTCAATAAATTTATCTAGGGATTTTTGTAAATTCAGATTATAGTTGTCAAACTTCAAAAATTTTCTTGCCTTAGAATTTTTTGCTGTGATAAATCTATTTTCACCATCAAAAACACGATTTAAACACTACATCTACAAAATTTATAATAACTTTTTTTTCCCAAATTCCTTAACCTTCCCCGCAGTTCCTCGACCTTGATAGATTTGTGCATAAATATGCGTTGTCCTTACATATAGCAACGTAATCTGAATACAATATGGAAGTATATCTTGTGATGCAACAGTGTGCCAGAGAGGCATGACAGAGCCCACTAATGCACACGTGACACAACAATGGAGTACGTATCGTGGAGAGTATGAGCGACCTGCCACACACGAAATTCATTGGCCAGATCGCGAGATGGAGGGAAACCAATAAATCCTATGCTATTGGGCCATTAATGCATAGGATTTATTGGTTGTCAGTACCTTATGCTTGGTGTATGGCCTTCTTAATATGCATACCATACATGGCCATCGTCTTTCCGGCAACGTTTACGGTTTCAACTTCAGCGGCTAGATTAATTGCTCTGACCCACACAGCTCCATAATTCGTACTTCTATCACATCAGTTGGTTAATGCAGTTTTAATCTCAATGCCATTGTTTACCATTTCAAACCTTCCCGTTCACTATTTCAAATTGGCAATGGCGCCCAATTTTTTTGAAATTAATTTATTTCGATTTCAAACTGGCGCACAAATATTTTGTTATCCCTCCTCTGGTATCTGCTCATATAGCAGCCTGGCCGAGGAGCTGAGCCAGTCCATACCCAGAAGTTTCATCAGGCACTCCCCCAGCGGAATTTTCTGCGTCTTGCTGAAATAGTCTGCATCATCTAGTTGGTGGATTAACTTCTGTTCATTTTCTCTCTCATTCTCATGATGTTGTTTATGTTTGAGATAGTTTGGTGGAGAAAAGTAATCGAGACGAACGAAATACAAAGACGCCCTTTACCAGGCCAAGACTCTGTAGGCCCAGAGGTTGAATGGCGAGTATGACATCTCGACTACCTGCTCGGACGCGCATCTTCTCCTCCGAGAGTGACCGATTTCATGGGTTCTATGGAGATCAAGATGACCGAAGACAGCCGCTGCCGAGGACTCTACGCCACCCAAGAAATAAGGACCGGGCAGCTCTTGCTGGTAAGCAACACCGTCGCAGTTGCTTATAAGAGTGTTTCTATGGCCATGTTTCAAGTGGACAACAAGCGTAAAATGAACAACGCATCTCAGGAAGATCTTGTGGCCACGGTAGTCTGTGCTGCCAGGAAATCACAGAGATTGCTCCGTCAAATTTATACTTTATTCTATTCTTCTACGCCCAGCAACCTTTAGGTTTCTGCCATAGATCTATTTAAGACGGATGATCAAATCCTTGCTGGCCAAGAAGTAAAAAATGAAATTTTGCAAGTGGATGTTAACTGTATTCGGGAAATTGTAAGACTGAACTCATTGGATGAAGGCATAGAGACTTTTGTTTCAAAATCCAAAATAAAGGAAGCCAGACTTGGTCTCCGAGAACTGAAATATACCAGACTCTAGTTGTTGCCGTCCCTCATTAATGATTCCTGCCTGCAGAACTTGAGCTGGCTGGTAGTCAGAAATGCCATGTTTATACATGTTTCCAAGCCCATCGGGAGAGAAGAGATCATTGTTCCTTACTTTGATACCTCCTTCCCTTGTTGCAGCACCAAGCCAAGTGAAAGAACTGGGGTTTTAAGGGCAAGTGTAAGAGATGCATTCCGGAGCACTCTTTAAGGAAATCTCTGGACCCTATAGTTACGGTAAGGGTTGAACAATTGTATGACAGAAAATGAATTGATTGCTGGAAGGTCTCATCAACTTTTGAACCATATAGATCTTCTGGAACAGGCAAAATTTGCGAAGCCTTTCCCAAAAGAAGAGATCATCCAGAGTTCCCATGTTTTGAAAACGGAAGAAGAGAAGCTCTGGATTCGTGCATCATTTTTGTCTGCATACCTCCTATCCACAATGTTGAGAGGCTTCGTTCCTTCCAGTGAGAAACTTATGGAGGCTATTCATAGCACCGTGGCCGACAACGTACTAAATATGGCCATGGCAGCAGGGAAGTTAAAGAATTTCCGGCATTGGATGGTGGATGAAAATGAAGGAATTAATGCACGACTTGCATCAGACCAGGCAAGGGAGGCATGCATTAGTGTGTTTGGTAGACAAAGTGAATATGTTCTCAATGCGCTCATCCTCATGCATTCAAACGGACTCCATCATTATGGAACCATCACAAATTTCTCAATAAATGAATGTTTCAAGAGAACTCTGGGTTGAGTTCTTTGACAATGGATTTAAAGGACAATAAATCAAAACAATGCATAGATTCTGAATGATTTGTATAAATAGTTTAAGTCAAATTCTCTCAATACTAATTTGAAAGATAGTTTATTTGGTTACTAGTTGAGAGTCACCAAAAATCTAGACTTAATAAATAAAAAATTCACAGTTAGTTGTTAATTTTTTTTCCATGAAGATCTCTAATCTAGATTAAACTAATTTTTCTTTAAAAATGACATTTCATTAACAAACACCATCGAGGTACACCCATCGAACAACATAATCTATATTCAGGTTAACTCAATCTAGACTTTCTATATCATAGAGTTAATAAGCAATTTCATCTTTTTGGCCTTTAACTTCACTTCATATTGTAATAAGCATGTCTTTCGGATTAATCACATCAATGTTATTTGGTGACATTTCAAACCAACTAATGTGGTTTACTTCATATTCCTTGGAATTTTTCAAAACAAATTATTATCTTATAGTTATAAATATTATTGATGGGATTCTTTTCTATTTTTCAAATTTATTATTTTACGTGCTAATTTTAGATTAAATTTTAATAGTTTAAAAATGTAGATAAGAAAAGAAAGATATTTATTTATAACTAAGAGTAAAAAAAATATCATTAATCGGGTTCTTTCCTATTTTTCAGATTTATTATTTTTCTTAGTGATTTTAGATTAAATTTTCATCTTTTAATAATGTAAATAAGAATATGGAAATATATTTATATATCAGGAAAGGAAGATATTTATATTTAAGAGTGAAAGAAATAAAAATGAAATGTATATAATTTAGATTTGATAGTTTAACTGTTGTATGTTGAGTTCTTTGACAATGGATTTAAAGGACAGTCAATCAAAACACTGCATAGATTCTGAAAGATTTGTAAAAGAAGTCTAAGTCAAATGCTCTCAATACTGATTTGAAAGATAGTCCATTTGGTTATTAGTTGAGAGTCACCAAAAATCTAGATTTACCTAATATCTTTTCTTTTTTCTTTCACTACTTCCAGTAATGACCAAAGATAGTTCCTCCATGAAGATCTCTCATATGGATTAAACGAATTTTGCTTAAAAATTGCATATTCTTAACAAACACCATCGAAGTACACCCACTAGCAACATAATCTATATTTAGGATAACTCGCAATCTGGACTTTTGGACTTTTTGTATCTTAGAGTTAATAAGCAATTTGAGATTTTTGGCATTAACTTCACTTCATATTCATATTCCTTGGTTTTTTTGCAAAATGAATTATTATCTTATAAATATTATTGATGGGATTCTTTTCTATTTTTGGAATTTATTATTTTACGTAGTAATTTTAGATTAAATTTTAATTTTTTAATAATGTAAATAAAAATGTGAAAAAAGAAAGAGAAAGAAATATATTTATAATTAAAAGTAAAAAATAAATATCATTAATTAAATTCTTTCATATTTTTTTAGATTTATTATTTTACTTAGTGATTTTAGATTAAATTCTCATATTTTAATAATGAAAATAAGAATGTGGAAATATATTTATATATCAGGAAAGGAATATATAAATGAAATGTATATATTTTAGTTTTGAAGTTTGGGGTCGAACAGGACTCTATTATTGTATTTGACGATTCCATTTAAATCTGAAAGATCGTAAATGACATTTAGCCCAAATGAAATTGTAGTTTTTACGATGTATTTGGATAAACTATCAAATTTTGTTAAAAGCATATACTATTATAGTTTTATAAATTAAATGATTGATAAGTATTAATAAACATCAATCCATAATAAGTATTTAAAGATTTTATAATACATCTCATGGTATAAATTCATTTTAACTAAAGATCTAGTAAGTAGGCTAGAAGGATCAAATCTCATGAGGCTCAAACTTCTTTTAGGGTACCCAATTTAAACATGCAGTTCCAATAAATCTTTGTTGGAATTCACACTACATTGTAATATCAACCCAACAATGATGTTTTATAATACTTTTAATTAAAATTAATCAAATATGTATTTTCATTTTTGTTTTTTCTATATTCTTTTTTTCATTTAGAGAATATTTTATTTTTATTTTAAAAGGAACACATGTCAACTTGTTGAGCACTAAGGGAATTATACAATTGTTCTTGGTGCAAAAATCGTAAAAATAATTAAATTAATTTTATTATTATTATTAACCATAAAAGGAATTAACATATAACTTAAATATGTATGCATTTAAATAAACATGTAACAAAAATTTTCAAGGATTAAACGTCACTTTATCATGAAGATTTTTAATTTGTAAATAGATTTTGTTAGAATACTATGGACCAATACCATGGTTCATCAATATCATATCCCAAAAACCATAACTCATTTCATGACACTTGTTCAAATGACATTTTTATTTAATTAATCAATTCAATTAAAATGACAAAAATGGAATAACTACTTTGAAGATCAATTTCAACTTTTGATTTGTGAATATCATTAAGAATATTCTAGAATGTTTCATGGAGGTTAAATAATTATCATTTACCTAGCAATTATTGATAATTAAAATGAAATTATGGAATCCCTATTCCAAAATAAACAAGTCTACTAATATAATTCATATCAAACTGATGAAGCCAACACATAAGAGAAAAAATTGTAATAACTTTTAAAATAAAATATCATTTGAGGCATGGAGGTTAAATGTAGAAAATGAATTCTTAAAAAACTAAAAATTAAGTGTTTCAACTTATAGTTAGATTTTAGGAGCTCTTTTTACTGATATAATTGATGAGTTTTTCAATTTTTTAATATTTACCATGTTAATATTTTTAGCTAGTGAGCTATCTCATAGGATTTTGACGAAGAACACTAACTTCATTTAACAAATAATTAAGTTATGCCTTTATTCAGTAAATAATTTATTATATAAATGAAGAACAATAGGAGTGGAGGCCTAGTAGGTGGCTTCTACTCCAACAACCTCTGATGGCACCCACTAACTTGATCTGATAGGTCTCAGTACTGCCACTTGCTTCCATGTTTCAATGTAAGCCCCTACCTGACATACATCCACGTTTTGGTTTTCATTTTGAGGGAAGAATGGGTTAAGTCTAACCCTCCCAATCAATGAAGAATTCACCAGAGCTAAACACATTGTATGATTAACAGACAAAGTTTAAGCTCCCCCGTAATGACCACACAATACAGGAGTCAGTGTTACATGCATGTTATGGTAAATATTTTTACTATGGAAGAAACACTAGTCGATTACTTGGAGGACCCACTAGAGGGTAAAACCATTTTCACCTCACCGACAACCAGTCCTCGAGGTGAGCAACAACTCCCCTAGTGGCTAGGAAACAATGGATTCATTGATGGCACACTTTCCTCTCCAAGGTAGCATTTTGGATGGTCATTTTGTGACAAGAACAAACTCAAAAGACCTAATTGAGGATGTTGTTGGACTGGTTCTTCCCTCGAGAACCTCAAACCTTGAAGGTGGCCAGTTCACAGTTCCCTTCCATGACTCCCCTTATGGTAACACTAGATATACCTCCTTCTCTTCTTTGTATGAAGGTGCAACTCCTTTCCATAATTTTTCATGGTCAAAGAGTTTTTTCTTTGAAAATCATGTTTTAGTGGCTCCTAGTATCCTCTGTCATGCAGGCCACCCCTTGATTTGGCCCTTTTCAGAAGATACACTGCTTGTGAGTTTCTTTGCTCAGCTGTCCCTATATCCCCTCTTCATCGACTCTAGAAATATCCCTTTAATAATTTCTTAAAATCACCCAAGTTCATTGGTCATTAGAAAAATTTGATGCATAACATAACAAGTGACCAACATATTTATCTTATCACCAACAAACCTACCGATGATCAATGAAATTTGATGAGTAGCATAATGTGCTACCCGAAATATTTCACTAGCCACTGACAAGCCTATCAACATTAGGAAAAATTCAATGGGAAACATAATGTGCAACCTAACATATTTCATCGATTTTTGACACCCTTATCAATAATTGGAGAAATTTGATGAGTAGCAAAATATGTAACCCAAAATATTTCATTGACCTCCAACTGGCCTATCAGTGCTTAACGGAATTTGTTGGGTAGCATAATGTGTGACACAATGCATTTCATCGATCACCAATAAGCCTATCAGTGTAGGTATCAGAGTGTTGCTCCATGTTGACTTCTCAACACATCCTCTTAAAATTCACTACAAAGAAATTTTAGGATACCACTTTGTTTTCTCAACTTCAACTTATTGTCCCATTTATGTTTTCTAAGTAATCATCTTGTTGAAAATTTTGATGAATAATGTTTTCTATTGTTGAGATTCATTTGAAAAATATCCAATAAATTTTGGAAAAACACAATCAACTTTAATAATTGCTTAAAATAACCCAATTGGATATTAGAAAAACTTGATGCATAACATAACACTTGACTGTTAGGATATTCCGACACATAGGAAATAGTTAAGTACAACTTGGTCTAGTTTAGAGTTAGGTATAGAGTTAGGTAAAGTGTGTTTCTTTACCATTGTACATTTTGTAACTTACAATCCGACGGTCACGATATGTAGTGATCCGACGGTTCATTCTCTCCTCGGTATTACCGACACTTGATCCGTGGCTTGACACCCGATTGGTCCATGAGTTCTATTTAAAGCGCATGGAGGGTCATTGTTCGGGTAATCCGTGCATGAGAGAAGCTTATGTAAATTTTCATTCTTTGATTAATAAATTTCCTGTAGTAGCCACGTTGGCGCAGGCCGTGGACTGTTTCCCTCTTTGAGGGTTTTAACCACGTCAAAAATACTGGTGTATTGATCTGTGATCTGGTTGTGAGCGGTGTCCTTTTGGTGTTCTTTCTGAGGAACTTACCCTGTAAATTCCTACATGGTATCAGAGCTATTTGAGGGTCGCGTCCGTTGGTGATCCAAATCTGAAGCCGGTAGAACTGCATCCGACTGTCGTTTCCTAGATCTGCTATTTCTGACTGCTTTCGGGCCGAGAGGACTGCTCTGTTGCGTTCGGAGCATCTGTTCCAGTGAGGAACCCCTTTCGTTTCATGCGAAAAGGTTTCCGGTAGCCCTAGCTGTGTCATTTTTCAGATCGGCAGGTATACAGTGTTTATTTGCAGTTTACTGTTATTTTCTCTCTGCTTATTTCGGTTTCAGTTTATTTAGCTTTTTTTTTAACCGGATCTATACCTTTCATTTCTGCGTATGCTCTTTGCCCTGCGACTCTGTGCGATCTGGGCAAATCAGAAACAAAAAGGAAGGATTTTTCTCATGCGTATGCTCTTTTCCCTGCACCTTAGTGTGATCTCGGAAAATCAGAAACATTGAGAAAAATATTTAGTTTTTCGGCTAAAGCTAACTTTGAGCCGCAAGGTTCATTTTTTTAATATATCTAGTTTTTTTGGCTAAAGCTAACTTCGAGCTGCAAGGTTCGTTTTTCTTTGCATATTCGTGTTGGGTTTTGTGTTTTGTGTTTTGTAGGGAAAAAGAGCTTTCTCAAGGCAAGCACCCAAACCAAGGCCCCCCCCCCCCTCTCTCTCTCTCTCTCTCTCTCAATTTTTTTTTATAGATCAAGTGGTTCAAAGCTATTTTAAGAGAGTAGAGGTCTTGGGTTCAAGTCTCCATTTTGTGGGGGCGGATTTTTTCATTCCCGCACATTCGCGCACTTTGCCGGCAACTTCAACAATTTTTTTCAAAAAGCCATAACTTCTTCATCCGGAAGCCTTTTTCAGAGCCGTTTTTTTTTAAACAACCTAATTTTTCGAGATCTATCCATTGGAACACTTACTTTCAGCATCTTCAGCTTCTGTTTTTTTTTAAATGGAAAGTCCATGCCAAGTCATTCTTGACAGCACTAACTACTTCCAATGGATAGCCTACATGGAAGATTTACTTAGAAGTAAAGGTCTCTACAGAATAGCGACAGACCAAGAGAAGAAACCAAAGATGAAGACAAGGCTGCAAAATGGGAAAATAGACAAGATCAAGCACGTGGTTTGATAGGGATGTCTATTTCTCCTGATCTTAGATTCCATATTGCAGAACTTGAGACTCCTCATGAAGCAATGGAAAAACTCACTAAAGTTTTTGGGATTAAAAATGAAATTAGAGCCCATCAACTTGAAAATGAGTTGCTTACATTGGATCCTAATAATTTTTCTTGCATTGAAGATTTCTTGTCCAAATTCAAGACCCTTAGATATCTTTTGGAAGGTGTTACGGTTAAGAAAGAAGATAGTAACCTTATTTATTCCATCCTTACTAGGTTGGGACCAACCTACTCTGTATTTGTTTCCACCTTCCATTCTACAAGGGAAGCTCTCATTTGTCAAGGAAAAGACTACAAGGCCCCTTCCTTTGACTCTTTTTGTGATTCTTTAATAAGAGAACAAGAAAAACTCTTACACCTTGGTCTTCTTAATCTTGGAAACTCTTCCACGAAAGCGTTAGCCACCCAGCAGCAACGAAATTCAAAGAATACTAAGAAGTCATATCCTCAAAAAGAATGGTCCTAAACCAACTCAGCCTCAAAATGAAAGATCATTTCAGCAAAATGATAAGACCAATAAAAACAAATGGAAGAAGACTGATAGACATTGTAACTTTTGTAATCGAGATGGCCACTTAGAATCTAAATGCTTTAAGAAGATGGAAGCCTTGGAAGCCGCAATGAAGAAACATAACATCCATGTGGAGCATACTTCAACTTCAACTTCCGGAATGGGACTTTCTGCTTGTCGTTGTCAATCATCTCAGTCTGGTTATGCATTAAATGTATCTTCTTCCTCTCCTTCTCATGAGTGGCTCATTGATTCTGGAGCCTCTTATCACATGGCCAAAAACCAAGCCATGTTTTCTTCTTTAAATGATTGTAACACCAAAAATATATATGTTGGTGATGATAGATCTCTTAATGTTGTCGGGACTGGAACTGTTCATCTAGACAATGGTCAGTTTAATGATGTATTTTGTGTTCCAACCTTATCCTGCAACCTTCTATCTGTATATCAGATAACTCATTCAGGTGAAGGTAAAATTGTTGAATTTTCACCTCATGATGTTGTAATCAAGGATTTAAGAGATCCTAAACAGATTCTAGCTATTGGTATTGCTGATGATTCCACAAGGTTGTATAAGTTTCACAACTTTGGGTCATCAAATCTTCCCTCAGTATTTGTTGCTCATAATGATGAAGTGAGCAAACTTTGGCATGAGCGATTTGGTCACTTAAACTATCGCTCCCTTCAGCATCTATGTAAAGAAAATATGGTGACAGGTCTTCCTATGGTATCTTGCAGAGATGGTGTTTGTTCTGGATGTGTACTCGGAAAACATCATCGGGACAGTTTTGACAAACGTGCCTCTTGGCACACCTCAGCCCCTTTACAACTTGTGCACAGTGATTTATGTGGTCCATTTCCTGTTGCTTCATTCTCTGGCTGCAAGTATTTCTTAATTTTCATTGATGATGACTTCTCCAGACGCACTTGGGTATACTTCTTAAAACTCAAGAGCGAAGTATTTAACACATTTTTGGCCTTCAAAGCCTTTGTTGAAAAACAATCTGGACATCAAATTCTTAAGCTAAGAACTGATAATGGTGGAGAATATGTTAAAAACACATTCATCAACTTTTGCACCGAAAATGGAATTCAAATGCAACATACTGTTCCATACACTCCACAACAAAATGGTGTAGCTGAAAGGAAAAATCGCACCTTAAAGGAAATGACTAATTGTATGCTGCAATCTAAAGGACTCAGTCTTAGTTTTTGGGCCGAAGCAATTAATTATGCAAATTATATAATCAATCGCACTCCTACTAAGGTTCTAGAGAATATCACTCCAGAAGAAGCTTGGAGTTCCATTAAACCAGATGTAAGTCACTTTCGTGTTTTTGGAAGTGAAGCATGGGCCCATATTCCAGATGAAAAGCATAAAGCTTTAGAACCTAAGAGTGAGAAATGTACTTTTGTTGGATATTCTGAAGATGTAAAAGGTTATAGACTTATTCCATTTAAGTGCAAAAATGTTATCATTAGAAGAGATGTAAAATTTGATGAAAATAAATCGGCCTGCGAGCCTAGTCCGGCGGATGTGCCACCTCTTCCTATCTCTTCTACTTTTGAAAACATTTCTTCTTCAGATGATGAAAGTGAGGATGATAATCCTCCCCCACCTTCTCAGGATCCTCAACTTCCAAGATGGGTCCGTGCTACTCGGGATGCAGCAGGTGATCTTGCCGGTGATCCTACAGATCAGCGATGTACACGTTCTCAGTTTGAAAGAGCCTCTTCTTTACTGGCTCAAGCTCCAGTAAATCATGATCCTGACACTTTTGCAGAAGCTTCAGGCCATCCACATTGGGAAGCAGCTATGAATGAAGAATATCATTCATTATCGGCAAATGATACATGGGATCTTGTTCCTCTACCAAAGGGACGCAAACTTGTTAGATGTAAATGGGTTTACAGAACCAAGTATGGACCAGATGGGAAAATTGATAAACATAAAGCTCGTCTTGTTGCTAAGGGCTTTTCACAGGTTGAAGGCATTGACTACACTGAAACCTTCTCCCCTGTTGCCAAAATGAACTCTATCCGCCTTGTTCTTTCCCTTGCTGCCTCTTTAAAATGGGAAGTCCATCAGATGGATGTTAAATCTGCCTTCTTGCATGGGGACTTGCAGGAAGAAATCTATATGGAACAACCCATTGGCTTCATACAAACAGACTCCAACCTTGTTTGTCGACTTAAGAAATCCCTTTATGGTCTCAAGCAAGCTCCTCGGGCTTGGTATGCCAAAATGGATAGCTTTCTTTTAGAATCTGGCTTTTCTAGGTGTTATTCTGACAATACTGTCTACACCAAGAAAGTGGGCAACTCTCTTATCATCCTTGTTCTTTATGTTGATGATCTTATTCTTACTGGTAGTGATCCCAACCTTATAAACCATGTGAAGTCTAGCCTTAAAAAGAAATTTGAAATGATAGACTTAGGACACTTACACTATTTTCTCGGTCTTCAAGTCTTGCAATCCAAGGAGGGTATTTTCCTTTCCCAGTCCAAGTATGCTTGTGATATTCTTCGTCATTTTCACATGGAAGACTGTAATCCAGCCCCTTCTCCCTTTCAGTCTGGAGTCAAACTTTCAGTCTCTTGTACTTCTCCTGAAGTTGATGCTACCTTATACCGTCAACTTGTAGGAAAACTCTTGTATTGAACCCATACTCGTCCTGACCTTTCCTTTGCTGTTGGCCTTGTTGCTCGTTTTATGCAAAACCCCCGTCAAAGTCATTGGAAAGCAGCTAAAAGAATACTTCGTTATGTTCGAGGTACAGTACAGTTTCGGATTCATTACAGTGCCAAAGCAGCTCCTCTATTAGTTGGTTTCACTGATTCTTATTGGGCTGGTGACCCTGATGATCAGAAGTCTACTGCCGGTTATGTCTTCACTCTTGGTTCAGGACCTATTACATGGGCTTGTAAGAAACAGGCTGCCATTTCCCTTTCGTCAACAGAAGCAGAGTATCGTGGTGCCGTGGAAGCTAGCAAGGAAGCCTTGTGGCTTCGTCAGATCCTATCAGAGTTTGGCTTTGAGCAGCAGCATCCAACCACACTTTGGTGTGATAATTAAAGTGCCATTCAGCTATGCAAAGATCCAGTCCAGCATCAGCGCAGCAAACACATTGAAATACACATGCACTTCATCAGAAAGCTCATTCATGACCATGTTCTTGAAGTGCAATATTATTCAACAGATGATCAGGTTGCAAACATCTTCACAAAGGCTCTCACAGAGGCGAAGTTCACTAAACTTCGATATATGCTTGGAGTTCAGGAAGTTGTCACTAAGGGGGGATAGGCTCTAGTGCCTCCTTCCTTCTCCTATTGTGTCATATTTGTAAATCCTTCAATCCTATCACAAGTTGTTCTTAAGGGGGGATGTTAGGATATTCCGACACATAGGAAATAGTTAAGTACAACTTGGTCTAGTTTAGAGTTATGTATAGAGTTAGGTAAAGTGTGTTTCTTTACCGTTGTACATTTTGTAACTTACAATCTGACGGTCACGATATGTATTGATCCGACGGTTCATTCTCTCCTCGGTATTACCGACACTTGATCCGTGGCTTGACACCCGATTGGTCCATGAGTTCTACTTAAAGCGCATGGAGGGTCATTGTTCGGGTAATCCGTGCATGAGAGAAGCTTATGTAAATTTTCATTCTTTGATTAATAAATTGCCTGTAGTAGCCACGTTGGCGCAGGCCGTGGATTGTTTCCCTCTTTGAGGGTTTTAACCACGTCAAAAATACTGGTGTATTGATCTGTGATCTGGTTGTGAGCGGTGTCCTTTTGGTGTTCTTTCTGAGGAACTTACCCTGTAAATTCCTACAGTGACGAGCACATTTTTCTTATCACCAACAAACCTACTGATGACCAATGAAATTTGATGAGTAGCATAATGTGCCACCCAAAATTTTTCACCAACCACTGACAAGCCTATTAGCATTAGTAAAAATTCAATGGGAAACATAATGTGCAACCTAACATATTTCACCTATTTTTGAAACCCCTCTCAATGATTAGAGAAATTTGATGACTAGCAAAATGTGTCACCCAAAATATTTCATTGACCTCCAACAGGCCTATCAGTGTTGAACGAGATTTGATGGGTAACAAAATGTGTGACACAATGCATTTCATCGATCATCAATAAGCTTATCAGTGACAATGAAATATATTTGGTTGGACATGATGTAACTCAAAAGAATTCATCGATGGCCAACAAATCCCATAAGTGTCTAGAAAATTGTGTTACCTAGAGGATTTCATTGATACCATAGAGTTTATCCATCACCAAAAGGTCGTCAACATTCAATGACTTAATGGACATTAGTGAAATCCTAATGTTGATTTTCGATGTTAACCAAATCACTCAATAGGGCACTAATAATATTTCTCAACCATCCATTTAAAAGATGAAGTTCGATTCGAGCGAGTCCATCTTGTCATAAATTAGGCCCAATGACATCAAACCATGTAATTCCATGTCACCGTTGACACAATCAACAAATATTTAACTTGAAAATGTTATTTGTGATGGTCGAAAATCAATAATTGATGGAATTTACCTAGTATAGCATCAATGTAACCATAAGGAAAACATCAAAACTCGAAATACATAACACTAATTAGCAATCCATGATGTCATCCACTAATGGGTAATCATTGACGAATGCATCCAAAATCCTTTTGAAATCACCAAATGGCAGTTTCATGTGCTTGGAACATCATACCAGCCATCAATGTCGATTCAAGCATACACTACTACATTAGGACTAGACAATTCAGAAATTTTGTCATAAATAACATAGATTGGGTGCCCAGTTGGATTTAAATTCACCTAGAATCTTGTAATGCTTCATTCCATAAAAAGAATTCAAACAAAAGTCAAACCTAGTTGGATTTAAATTCACCTAGAATCTTGTAATGTTTCATTCCATAAAAAAATTTCAAACAAAAGTGAAACAATGAAGCAACTATTGTTTCAATACATGGTGATATCACTTAATTATATTTGATTATTGTTTTATGATTAAGTGATTTGAGATGAAACCTTCATATTTTACATTAGGTGAAATCATCCTTAGTTTAGAGTTATTCATGGTAATTTCCAAACATTTCCCATCCTTTTTCTTTTTCTATATAAAAAATTGGATTTTTTTTTGCATGTAGAGTCAAACAAAGAAATGCTACAAAAAGGAGTTGTAGTGTGGAAATATCCAAATAATCCAAATATGAAGGCTAAGGAAGCAGTCATAACATCTATCCCTATGACGATACATGAGGAAGAATATAAATTAGGAAGATGATCAGATGTTATTTCATTGTCGAAGAGAAATTTGGATATGAGGATCCTTTGATTTGGGGATAGAAAAGAAAGAATATGATTGTCGATGATGATTCTATCCTAGAAATACATGTATACTATGTCCAAGAACTAATAACACACATACTTCACACCATATAGTTAACAATACCAATGAAAGGTAGATTATTTTGTTTTCAATTTTATCAAGAAATCAACTTTACATTTGGTAATGGGATGGGCATTAGCATTTCCAACAATAGAATTGATCAAATAGGTTACCAATCACACCAAGCTCAAAAGTGGTATGATCATTAGTGAAAAGGGAGAATGCATGGACAACTTCCTACCTCAAGATGTAAGAAAGTACTGTGAGTTTTCTCATTTCAATCTTTCATCCTCTCTTTGGGTGTAACCACAAGTTCAATCAGTCAAGGTGTCCCATGGGTCTAGGGAAGCCTCATTGGAATTGAACCTTTCCCAATGGTGAAAAACTCATATCTTTACACCATTGGAGTCTTGTAAAATTTTCCCCTTATATAACACATTTTGAGAAGGAGTTGTTATCATTAGGACAACCTGGAGAGTTTCAACATTCTCCTAACTTACAAGGCATTAAGTATGCACATGGTACAAACATGCTATCAAAAAAGGAGAAATGCAAAGCTTAGTTAGTAGCAAAGGGTTATTCCCAGTTACAAGGAATTAAATTTGTTGATATTTTTTCTCTTGTTCCTAAGTTTACTTCTATTATATTTCTTATATCTATTGTACTGCTTTTGATCTTGAAGTAGAACAAATGGATGTGAACATAACATTCCTTTTTGGGGATCTAGAAGAAGAAAACTACATGAAGCAACTAGAAGGATTTGTTGTGAAAGGAAAGAAAGAGTTGATATGCATGCTAAAAAATTCCTTGTATGGGTTAAAGCAATCACCAATGATGTTGTATCAAGAATTTGATACTTATATATTGGGACTTGAAACATCCCCAATTCACCCAACTGGGGTGATGCAACCGACACCGACACCATTACCATAATCATAAAATATACATATACATAACATGGCATAATAACATGAAATAAAAACCATAAAAGATAAACCATGGGAATGCATAAAATAAGTTTCAAATACTTATATGTTAAAATATGTCGATCAAACTATGGAATTTGGGATAACATTATTTTTAGAAAACATCAATACAAGGTCATGGTCGGGCTTCGCTATCAAAATATACAACTATGATTTGGCAAAGTTTCCTTGGGCAGGAAAAAAAGGAGCTTGAGCTCCTCACAAGAATTTTTAAAAGACACAACCCCCATCATATAGTTAAAGAGCATTGCAAGTATATGAAACTCTTACATCCATATGAACATTAGTCTCTCCCTAAGAACTCATGTTCCAAGACATGCTCACATATGAAGAGTTATGGAACAAAATGCAATAGAGAGAATATTATGACTTGCTTCCTATCCACTACCCCAAAATAAGGAAAAGGGAAAAACAAAGAAAGCAATTCCCTTCAAAAGTAGAGGCCCTTTGAAAGGCCATAAATGAAGAGAAAAGGCTTAAAGCCAAGGCCCTTGAAAGGAAAATATTTCAAGCCAAAATGAGAATAGAACAACAAAGGTTGGTCAAGACCAAAGCCTTCATTGTTGATTAAGTAACTCTTCATGATGATGAATGAAAAACATAGACAAATGTATATAGCCTTCCAAGATTCATACTTGATACAAATGCTCAACTATGAACACATTCATTATATGTAAGCATAGTTTTGCTTGTAAGTTAAGGTCCCACCTACAATGCTCATGTTGGCTCCCAATTTTTATATACACACATATATTAAATTGCACACATATGAAGAAAACTTTTGTCTGTGTGTGACTTTTGTAATTGCACACAAATATAACAACATGCATATCTAAAAGCCACACATGTAGATTTGGAAATGCATATAGGAAAATACTTATAAAAGTTTATTGACACATTTTTTGTTTCCTAATACTTCAAATTTTAATAGGTACTCTATAAATGGTATCTCATGAAAAATGAGGCCATGCATGCCCACCACTTGTCATCTTATAATTGAATCCAGACCATCTCGGGATGCACTGAGGCATATAGTAATCAAGCCCTTTGCTGCGCATCACATTGGATTAATAACTAGATATATGATACATTTGGATAATTTGTTTATATCTAGGCATCTGGGCCTCCACAAGTGCAACCAAGAAATGCTTAAGAAAATAGTCGGATCTATATTTCCTTACCTTAGCCAACATGTGGACCCCAACAGAATGGTGATATAAATGGAATGATAGGTGGGTCTAGGTGGCAAAGGACATCAATGTGGCAACCAAAGGTGATGACACGTGACACTCATTTTTTTCACTTTTAGGTGGTTAATTGGATAGGCGGTAGATGACACTTGGAGATAGCAAAGAATAACACATGGAAATGTGTTGACTTGGAAGATTAGGTGGTAGTGACATCGAAGTGATGACATGGTAGTGACATGGAAGAGATGATGTGGCAGTGACATGGAAGACATGACATGGCAAGAGAACCAAGTGGAAAGTTTTGATTGGTTCTCAAAATTTTCACATGAGAACTCCTGAAGTCTCAGGACTTGCACTGGGATTTGTTTGGCAGACTTTTTCTTTTTATTTTTATTTTCTCAAGTAGGACCATACCATGCCATGCAAGAATCCTATTGTCTAGGGTTGTAGGTAGCATGGACATGAGATTGAAGTCATGATCTGAATTCATCAAAAGCAAAAGAATTTGGTTGAGGTTCCAAAAATGGTCTTGATTTTGCACGTAACAGGTTATTTGGTTATTTGGGCCTTCGGGTAAAAATAAATATAGTGTATAAAATTTTAAGCTTGGATATGAATATAAATGAATAGGTGAAATACCTATTAAATTTCTTGTCCGCACTTGGTCATATGGATTCCATTAAAGCCCTTAGAAATGAAGTGTTATATGAAAGTGCATATAGGAAATTCAAATTTTTGAAAAAGAATTTGTTTTTTTATTTTATGAAAAGATGTTAATGTTTTTAACACATCATTTAACTAAATCATTCACAAATGACAAGTGGTGGACATGCATGGCATCATTTTGCATGAGATCCCATTTATAGAGTACCTATAAAAATTTGAAGTATTAGGAGAACAACAAATATGACAATAATATTTTATAAATATTTTCCTATATGCGCTTCCGCATATACATGTGTGGTTGTTAGATATGCATGTTGTTATATTTGTGTGCAATTACAAAATTCACACATATACAAAATATTTCTTTCATATACGTGCACTTTAATATATGTGTGTATATAAAAATTGGGAGCCAACATGACCGTTGTAGGTGGGACCTTAACTTAGAAATGAAACTATGCTTAAATATCAAAAAGAGATTAAATATATTGACAGTTTCATATGCAGGAATGAAAGCGCATTTATGAAAGTGGATTTCTCTATATCTGCTTGCATATCTATATGCATATACAAAAGTGCTTGCATATACATATGGCTTCTAACATTGAAAGGGGTTGAGTTTGGGGTAGTTGTTTTCGTTTGTTTCTCTTTCTTGCTAGAGACTGACGTAGGGTGAGAGGTATGGTGACAAAAAGCACATGGGTGAACTTCTCATGGGGCTTCTTACTCAAAGACATAGTAAATGGTTTGAGGCATCTCATCCACTATCAGAGTAGCAAGGAGTGTTGGTGTCACTGTTTGGATTGATGGAGGGCCTCTAATGCATCCTGTCAGGTGTATCCAACCATCTGCCACCTCTCAACGTATCATCCATGTCCAACATGTATCATGATTGAGACCTGATATCATATTCCTCATTAGTCCTTTCCTCTTGCCCATGGATGATCCTCAACTGTTCTTGTCAATGCAAATTTGATAGGATATGAAGGATTACTACATTACCTTCTACTTGATTTTCCTGAGCTTTGACAAGTCTTTCCTGTGACTCAATCAACTTGTTATTGTCTGCCTTGCAAATTCTGATCTTTTGCTTCAAACTTCTCAGTGTATCTGCTAAATCAAGAGAATACTCATCTCCTTTCTACTTGGATGATCTGTAAGGAGAGTCACGTGAATTGTAATCCACCATTCTGCTCGTCATATCTAATCTTTTATCACCTGCAAACATGCCATGTTAGATAAACCAAATATAGACATAATCAAATCATACCTTAGTGTGTTTCATGGGAGGCTATCTTGTATGCAACATCAATTGGTATTAGCATAATATACATAATGACACCAACAACATCATGATGCAACAATTGCAATAATGACCACCACAATGCATGTCTAACCTACTATGCATGATAAACATAATAATCACAATGCATGCACAACCAACACAATAAAAACTAACATGCATGCAGAACAATCACATTCACTAGACTCTTCAGCCCAGTGACTCTTCAGCAGACCTACCTATTAAAGGCACACCGACCACACTTTAATGGCTGTCATACAAATTCTAATTTTCCTTCCTTGGACAAGCAAGGCACCTCTTTCCCCAAGCAATTTGACCTCCCTTAGATCTCTTAGTGTTGGGAAAAATACCGGGGGGTGGGGGGTGTTGGTGTTGGTGAATTAGTATTTTAAACTCACTTTAAACTTTTCATTTAATATTCTTCATTTTGTACGCTACTGTCATTTATGCAAACCACGTATATATGCAACTTCTATGAAGTAAAGCCACATATATTCAATTAACTAACTTTTCGTATGTTCCATCAAATATTCATCTTTAACTAGTGCATCATTATGTCATTATTCATTTATTAAGAAGAAACCATGAGAAGTAAAGAGAAGCTAACACAAAACATAAGCAACACACATAGAACACTGAGGTTTTATGTGGAAACCCAATGTGGGACAAAACCATCGTTGTCGTCGTCTTTGTCTTCTTCTTTTATTACAAAGGAAAACATATTACAATCTTGTATTGGCACAGACTCATACCAGTATACAGGGACCCACCTGTAGAAGGCTACAACCTTCTCTCATTCTCCAACACCCATTGGAAGGGAGCTCCAACCCCTTGATCTCGTTTATCGACTCCTACCAGAAGGGAGCTCCTACCCCCTGCACAAATTCTCCAGCTACTACTCGAAGGAAGCTTTGACTCCCTCAATGAAGGCTCCAACCATCAACACCTCTTGGTTACCACGTTTCATAATGTTTCATACTAGATCCACCTGACTCAACACATAAAAAATGTAGGCCACCTTTCATCATATTTTCAGATTGGACCCACTTCTATTATTAAGCTCAAACCAAGTAACAATTGTAAAAACAATCACTGAATCAAATCACCCAATCATTGAACCAATTGAATCATCAAATCAATCACTGAATCAAATCACCCAATCATTGAACCAAATGAATCATCAAATAAATCACTGGATATTTATCAACCAATGCAACTAGATCAAAGAAATTCATATCAATGCATAACCACTCATAAGTATACTAGACCATGTACTATTCATCACAGAAACCAAATGTTGTCACTGTAAACCCTGATCAAACACATGTCAAAATGTATATGCTACTTCTATGAAGCACACCTGTGTATGTACACGATTCCTCTAAAGATGACCTGTGTACAAATCTCAATATATTGGCAGTTGAATATGATTCATTGTAATACTGAAATAACCACTAAACCAATTACTACATCAATCATAGATCATTAATCTAATTACATATCACAACACAGTAACATATTTACTAATCAACATTTCATTCCATAACCAACTCAACTCAACCAGTATGGTCAAACACAGATTATCATGATAGAGACATCATTGACAGACAACAACAAACATAGCAGAACAGATGAAATGTCATCAACAAGCCATATTGAAAAACCCTAGAAGGCATATGCGACTTCCATAAAACAAATCAATGTATGTATTAAACAACCATGCATAACACCCATGTACAAATTCTGAACACACTGAAAAGCGTATATATTCTATGAAGTCTTTTTAGTGTGTTTAGAAAAATGTATATATATTCTGTGAAGTCTTTTTAGTGTGTTCAGAAAAGCGTATATATTTTGCAAAGTCTTTTCAGTGTGTTCAGAAAAGCGTATATATTCTGCGAAGTCTTTTTAGTTTGTTCAGAAAAACACACACACACACACACACACACACACACATATATATTCTGTGAAGTCTTTTCAATGTGTTCAAAAAAGCGTATATATTTTGCGAAGTCTTTTCAGTGTGTTCAAAATCAGTACGTGGGTGTTATGCATGGTTGTTGCACATTAACTACAATCTTGTATACTATATTTTTCTAGCATTTGTTTCAAAGACAATAATTAATACAATGAGGATATTTTTTAGTTTTTGTTATGAGAGAAAAGATAATTCAAAGTTGTTCTTGGGTGCATTCTTCTATGCTATGTTTATATGCATTTGTTCCAAAGTCAATAAGTAATATGATGAGGATTTTTTTTTGTTTTAGCTTTTTTAAAGAGAAAATATTGGGAAATGGATGACATTGGTGGTTTAGTAGAGCTTCATGGTTCAAGAACTCTTTCTTATTTGGAAAATATCTTACAACCAAGAGCCTATGGAGGCCAATAACTAATGATGATTATTAGAGAAAAGTCATAGAATAAATATGAATAACTGATATATATTTAAAAGAACAAATAATAGATTAACTGATCAATATTTTAGAAACTTTAGAATGCTTGCTACCCTTAGGTTTATGGTATTGTAAGATGAATAATTGTGAATTGAAAGAAAATAAAATAGGCCTAGATCCCTAGATAATTGGAACATAGGAAATCAAACACATAAATAACCTTAGTGGGGAACATAGGAAATAAAACACATAAATAACCTTTGAAGGATTCTATTTGAGAAAGGACAATGACTACTCACATTGGTTAAATTTTATGATCAAGAGATAATGGAGGCGTATCTAAACAATATCATTGAATGTATTTCTAAATATTTCTTCTTCTCATAAAAAAATGGATATAAATTTTGTATTTTTTTTCTTCTCCCAATAAAGTTGATGCTTAAAATATTTGATTGTTTCATAGATAAATTTAAAAAAAAAACATGGGTTAAAAATTCAATTAATTATTTGCCTAAGAATAAGGATGCCTTAATATATGTCAAATTGGTGTAAATACAATAAGTATGTGGGCCATGTTAAATGGATGGACACTCTTTGTTTGGCTCTTGGTGGAGCATAAAAGGATTGGAATGCAATCATTACCACTTCTTCGATTCACCCCATTCTATCCAAAAATTTAGTAGCAAATGGGAGGACACTTTATGAAAGGATTTTAGATATCATTATGTTGGTATTTTTGAGTATTATTGTAAAATGTGGCTCTTTATTCTATTTTGAGAATACATATAGAATCATATTATTGATTGCTAAGTAATATGAAATGGAAACTATATCCAATTGTAATCATCCATATTCAGTTTATCACAATATTTTTCTAAAAAAATCATTATTTATTGATACTCTAACACGATTTTTTTATTAAGAGAAATTTGAGGTTTAAAATGGGGTTTTTAAAGGAAAATAACAAAATAATAGTTAAAACAATAAAATAAGAATTATGAATTTATAAATGAAAAGAAAGAAAACTTTTTTTATAGTATTTTTTTTTTTTTTATGTATGTTTAGTCAAATATCAAGTGTAGGTTTACTCAAATATCAAGTGGGCACCTTGTAGATGAGGAATTGAATTTTGCATCCAAGAAGTACCTACTCCATTTGAGTCATTTTGTGGATACATTTTTTTATTTTAAGGTCCATTGTTGATGTCAAAATTCCCCTAATATTTATTTACTCAAATACTTGTTATAAATTTAGTTTTTATTTTCAGGGATTAAATCATACAACACAATCTGTATATATAAATCTTATTTTTTGAAAGACTCTATTATCATTTTGAATATTATTTGTTCTTTTAAATTTCATTTTGTTAATACATTTTTTTTGAGGTTTATTGTTGATCTCAAAATTCCCCTAATATTTATTTACTCAAATAATTATTATAAATTTAGTTGCTATTTTCATGGGATTAGACCATACAACACATTTTTTTTTATATATTAATCTTATTTCCTAAAGACTCTATTATCATTTTGAATATTATTTGTTCTTTTAAATTTTATTTTGTTAATACATTTTTTTGTTTTGAGGTTTATTGTTGATCTCAAAATTCCCCTAATATTTATTTACTCAAATAATTATTATGAATCTAGTTGTTATTTTCATGGGATTAAACCATACACCACCATTTTTATATATTAATCTTATTTTCATAAAAAATCTTAAACAATGGATATTTAAGGAGAAATTAATATTAGACAAACAAAATGATATTTAGAGAACTATTTATATCCATATAACTTGATTTTTTTCAAAAATGTGAAATTCAAATTTATGTTATGCAAAAAAAAAAAACTCTCATTTTACATAAATAATAAAATCTAAATTAATTATAATACATTTGTTTCTCTCATGTGTTATAAATAAATTTATTCTCATAATTTTTACCCCTGCAAACTTCATTAATATAATTTAACAAAAAAAAAAAAAAAACTTTTAAAATATTTCTTCTTTACTTATGCCTTTCAATATGTCCTTCCCACACATAAGTTATTAACTAATATCTAATATTTTCATTATTTATATTTTATTAATTTTCTACTTTTCTGTATAAAATATTTTAGAAAATTATATTTTAACATAACCCTTGAATATAACTTGAAGGAAGTATATTCTTACAAGTACCTAGGGATTGATATTCATCATAAGCTCAACTGGAACTATAGCATTGAGAAAAGGATTAATGGGGGGTGGAAAGCTTACTTTGGTCTTGAAAATAATTGTAAAATGGCAAACCTCGTAATGTGGGATAAAAAGAAGTTCCTCTTTGAAACTTTAGTCACTCCTGTTATCTTATATGGATGTGAGGTTTGGGGTTGCAACATCTTTAGAGAATCTTGGAGAAAGATTGAGCAGATCCAAAAGCGCTTTATAACGTATAACCTGAAAATTAAAAGCAATACACCTTATTCTCCTTATAGAAGTAGGTATTTCCCTTATCGAAAGCCTAGCTATGACTAGGCTTCTGTTGACAAGCACAAGCTCAATAACATAGGAGATCATAGACTTCCGAAGCTAGCTTTAAATTCCAGCCAAAACCATCTAAGGCTTAAACAGGGGTGGTATAAACACACGAGGGCCTAGATAAACCATTGGAAGATCTACCAGAATGATGCACTGCAAAACATTAATAACATTAAAAATATTGTTACTTCTAAGTTCAAAGAAAAAATGTGGTGTGAGAAAGATTTAGCGGCTAAAAGAAAATTGAGTTATTATAAGAAGGTCATCAACCCCATCTTCGAAGATCAAAAGTATCTCTCTATTTTAACTAGCTCAAAGAGGAAAATTAATTTAGGAAAGTTTAGAATGAACTATCATGAGCTCCATAGTGAAATAAGTCGTTGGATAGTTCCTAAAACACCATAGACGGAAAGAATTTTCCATCTCTGTGATAATAGGAACATTGAGGATGAAAACCACTTCCTCTTAGAGTGCCCGGCGTACAACAACATTATATCTCAGTGTCATAATCTTTGTCGCAATACTGACCTTCCTAGCCTTTTAAAATGTCAAAATTATAGTGAGCTGGGAGGCTTCTCTCCAAATTTTTTGAGCATAAAAACAAAATCTTAAATCAAACTAAATAATTTGTTTCTTTAGGTCCGATAGACAAGAGTTTGGTCTTAGTGGATGTTAACCATCATCATCATCATCAACAACAAATATCTAATATTTTCATTATTTATATTTTATTAATTTTCTAATATTCAATATAGAATATTATATTTTTAACATATTTTCTTTAGTTATTTTATTTTATCTTTCATCCACGAATCACATATCTGAAGTCAAGGGGTGAGTTTTAATTAAGTCTAAATAATGAAGTGTACTATGCTCCAGTTACTAAACCATTATTTGCGGACGCCTTTTGAGCTTTTATTAACTGCACCCACGCTTTGAATAATTACGCATATCTAGTTATTAACTATTAGTTATCGTTGTGACAGCACTTGACACTCACGCCGTCAGCGGGAAAACGAGAAAACGAGGGCAAGACTACTTGGAAAGTTTGGAGTGACGGGAAATACGGTAATGAAGTCACATGCATGCTCATGGTAGTCATGCAAGAATCTATGTGTTTCTTCTTTATGGAGAGATGCAGAAGATGTACTTAAAGAACATTAAATACCGTATAGCATAGGAATAGGAAATATGGTACCAGTAATTTTTAAAAGCAAGTCACTAAGGCCATGATTGCCTCAGTGATTCACCAACATACATGCATGAGTAACATACATACACATACATCATACACATACATCATGATTTATTTTCCGCCGGCTTCCATAGCTCTGACTGCGGCAGGCTCCACCACCGCTGCTGCTCTCACAGGCTCCTCCGCTCCGACTTAATCACTTGGATGTACTTAATGCAACTGGATGTAGTTAATGAAAATGCACTGTCCACCTACACACATTCAACGAAACCTCCGCGAGCAAGATTTCAAACTCGCAGTCCCCCTAAAAATTTCAAACTCACAGTCCCGCTGGAAATGAAATGTTAGAAATGTGAGAGGGTGGGCTGTGACACGTAAATTTTTTAAATTGAAATGAAAAGTGCCCTCCCTATAAGAGGGTTAGAAGGAAGACCTGGAGTGCTTCGCATTCTAGCTATACCATATGCAGTTCGATCTAGATTCGAGCTAACCGAAAATCATGGGTGAAGGCGAATTGAAGCAAATTTTCAAAATGTTGCTTGCTTCTGCAATGTCAGAAAGATGGACAATGTAGGCGCAGTGGTCGAATATGAAGAAAATTAATTTGACACGCCTCTATTGTTATTATTTTAGGACAACAATTTTTATGGTAATAATTTACAGGGTGTTTTCGTGTTCCATATATATTCATGGCAACTTTCTTTTATTATGTCTAGCGAAGAACTCGAATTTTGGCCCGGACCTAACAAAGTTTCACCGAGAGCTTTTATCCAACTGTTTCCTTGTTCAAACTCAATTTCAACTTTGAAAAGTGCGGTTCCAGTTCGAATCTAGCACTGAGAGTGCTTCTTTGGTAATAAACATATCACGATGGAGCTTAAACTTCTCTTATAGTTCCGTATTCGCACGCACCGACACCAGGTATTGAGAAAATAATAAATCTGTTTAAACATGGCACAAAGAATGATTGATTGGAATTTCAAACACTACCCAAATATAAATCTTGATTGCAATGTCAAACGCTACTGAAATATAAATCTTCATTGCAGTATATAGGGTTTCATTTCCTCAAATTTCTCTCAATATCCAGGCGGAAATCCTTCAGTAAAAGCTTAGCTTGCAAGTGAAATTATTTGCGTTATTGGCGGAAGGATTTTGAATTTAGTGTTGTAAGTTATCGTTGCACAAAAATTGGAAGATCGAGGAGAAAGCTTGCTTGCTAAGTCGTAGTCTCCCATTTCATCACTGTAATTTTTTAATTAAATTAAAGTTCATAAGGGTTTTTATATGAGACGACTGAGTGGTATGTATAATGTCAAGTTCCAAAGCGGCACATACATTTTTGGCCTTGTGATAATTTTTGAATCAAAGTAACATTCATAAGGGTTTAGGGTTTTCTCGTGAGACGACTTAATGGTCTACACAATGTATGTTTCAATTCCTTGCATTGGAATCATCAAGATTACTTTAAAAAGTCTCAAATTTAACATAGTTAAAAAAAATTTAATATCCTCATTAAAAATAGAATTTGATTCCTTGAAGAAGGGAAGAGGGAAGAGCAATAATGGATCAAATTACAAGACCTTACCGTACCGTGAGCGTGGTGAAACCTTCGACGTCGGTTGCCATAAGATTCGACTCGAAGTATAGGTGAACAACGTTAGATCACCTAAAAGAATTTTATAGGAGAATCGATATATTGAAGGTAGATGTATTATTATTCATATATACATTTAATATATTAAAATTATTTTATAGGAGAATCGATATATTGAAAATAGATGTAATATTATTCATATTTTCATTTAATATAGTTATGTTGTAATGTAGATTTATTTAATGGAAATCTATATATTATGTAGATTTATTTAATGTAAATTTATATATTAAAATATAAAATTTAAGCCTATCAAATTTGTACTTAATATTATATAAATTTATATTTTATTTAATTTATATTTAAAATTTTAAAAATGATAAAATAAAATATAGTCACATAATAATATATTGATATATTGATGAGAGTAATAAAGTTTCATAAAATTGTATTAAAAACAAATAAATATCTATTTATATTAAATTAATTTTCTAATTTAAAAATGTATAGTGAAAATTTATTATATTGGACTTTGTATTTTAGGATATTAATTATTTTAGGGGATTTCTCAATTATAAGGAAGACATTAGAACAATAAATAAACTAGTCATTTTTTAAAACTTATATGAATCCATAAAAATATGAGTAAAATATCATATATCACATTCGTTAATGGTTGATCACGTGCACTAGTTTATTAATTAATGTTTGTATAGGACCCTATCTCATATTAATTTCAGAGGAGAGTTTTGAGGATGGTTCTCAACCCTTCTCATTGGAAACCTTCTCTTGGATTTGGCTAAAAGATTTAGTAAACATTTGTGCCAAATTTGTAGGAGTAATTATTGTAGGCAGACAAGAATGGAAAGCAATTGCAATAGTGGATTGATTATGCTAGGGCTATAAATAAGGTGTTATTGCGAGCCTTGGATGTTGTTCATTTATTGATTAAGGTGGGAATTGGTGGGAATTTTTATTGTTTTGAGAACTGTAGTTTAAATTTGGTACCTTATCTTTTAGTCTCCCTGGTATTTCTTCTAAAATATTAGAATTTTTTTTGTGATTTATGGGCATATGAAGAGAGGAGCTACTTTATTTGTATAACCTTGTTGCTATTTGATCCGAATTGGATCAATAAAGGACTGTCAAAGAACCATGACTGTATTAAGTCGGGATAAATCTCTAAAGAATTCCAAAACAGTGATAAAAGACACCCTCTGAACTAGTGGTAATGGCAGCCAGCGTGGAATGATGAGGACCTCAGTCAAAGCGCGCTGACCGAGGCCCATGGAGATTGCGCGGGAGGTCAAAGTAGCCCCTTGGAGCCCCGGATCAGGAAAAATAAGGAGGTTTTTGATGCACGATTAGCGCTAATCGCACATTGCTAGGCGAAAAGGGCCAAAATGGGGGAATCCCGAACACTCGGTCAAATCGAGAACTGAAGAACCGTGGGCAGAAGAGGAAAAAGTGCTAAAAGGACAAGGCGGGACCTGCGCTTTGGAAAACCGGCGGTATGGATCAGGGTGCCCTCAAACGGTAAGAGGTTTTGGAAGAAAGCGGAGCGATCCCGTTCATTGATTGACGCATGGCAGGTGGAGGTAAGAGAAAACCACTATTGATCGCGCGTTATTGGTCGAGCAAGTCAAATGCGCGAAACGTGTGTATGATTTTGGATCTGGGGGACCCAGATCGGACAGCTGAGATTTTGCTTGATGGAGGAAGCTGAATTGACAAAGGAATGAGCCGTGATTTAAGAAGATTTGGAATTCGTTTGACCGCCATGGTGGAGAAAGACTTCATCCACAACATAATTGAAGAAACGAACCAATGAAGCAGGCTGGCGCCATTTAGAGGAGGACACGTGGCCACTCTTTGAAGTGCTGATGATGATGCCAAATCAGGGAACTCCAAGCGCAGTTGCAAAAGGCGAATCGACAGAGGCGGAAGAGGAACCGAACAGACTTGGAACGAATGGCCTAAAAGACATGAATAGAGACAGTCGAGGGAGTGAAAGGTTGAAGAAAGTTAGACAGCTAGTCGAAGTCGAGAGACTACGAAGTGGAACAGTGAACCCAGAGAGGAGGACTAAACATGGAGGACATTAAAGCAAAACAGAAGGGACAAAGGGCCGAGTTTACCAGCGGCAGCATCGAGCACCAGCGAACATAAGAAATTCAAGCCATTCCATAGAGGAATCTGTCTGGACTGAGCATCACATTTGGCTCTTTCCACTGTAGACCAGAAGGTCACAGAGCTGGTACGAAGAAGAAGTCTGTGTACTCAAGTGGTTTGGGAAATCCAAGGACCACCCTGCCAAGCAAACCTGCTTTAGGAGAACTCATATTGAGTCCCTGTACTATAATTCTCTACTTAAAGGCACAATAAAACAAGGCCACCACTAAAAGCTGGACCGAAGACGTAGCACTGGATAATAGGGTGAATTCCTTATTAAAATTTCTTGTGTCTTTATGTTTGTTTACTATATTTCTCTGTTGTCTTTCAATTTAATTGTCTATGTATTGGCAATTTGATCGATCTATTGCTTCAATAACACAAACACACACCAGCATATGAGTCTATAATACTCTATTCATTAAAATATTTAACTGATGTCACTCATAGTGTGATTATCAGATCAGGTGGTATCAGAGCTCTCAGAGCTCTAGGATGTAAAGGTTAGACAAGCTTGTGTTGCTTTAGCTGTTGAATGCTCACTAGATCAAAGCTCAAATTAGGAGAAGGAGAGTTGGTCAAAACTAATCCTGAAATTGGGAGAGTCTATCCTCGGAAGACAATGTCAGAGGAAGGTTCTGTAGGGCCAGACCCTCAATTCATAGAAAGTTTCCTAGCTATAAAGTCTATGGTAGAAGAGATATATAGGGACTTTAGAAAGAATAAGGTTGAAGTTTCATCAGGTTCTAAAGAAGATAAAGAAGAAGATGAATCTCGTTTCCATGACCACTCAAAAGGAAAAGGGAAAGAGGAAAGTTTTCTCACACCTCCTAATAGCCCTGTGTATAATAAGAAAGCATCTTTGATTAAGCTAGATTTTAAGTTTGATTTTCCTATGTATGATGGAGAGCTGAATGATGAAAAGTTGGACAATTGCATTAGACAAATTGATGTGTATTGCAGAGTGCAAAATATCGACTCATACAGGAGAAGAATTCAGTTGGCAAGCCTACGCCTAGGAGGCACTGCCTTGGTTTGGTGGGAAGGCAGAACCGAAGCTGATATGAAAAGACATGGTAAGACCATCTCTGTCTGGAATGGATTTGTTTCTCCAATCAAAAAACAGTTCTATCCATTGGCCTACATGCAACAAGCCATGATGAGTTGGCAGACTCTTCGGCAGATGAAAGGGCAAAGTGTGCAAGGGTACACTCAAGAATTTAGAAAGAGAGCACTGATTCTAGGATTCTCATTAGACTCACCAGAGACTCTTTTGAAGTACATTGGTGGTCTACACAGCTATATGAGGCATACTATCCTCATGTTTAATCCCACTAGTATAAATGAGGTATCTAGACAAGCTACTCATCTAGAAGCTAGAGGAAAGAATGGAAATCCAAAAGTTGGGGGACCATCTCAACCCACTGTAAGCAAGAGCAAGGAGAAAAGAATGGTGAAGTGGAAAGCAAGGAAGGCTAACACTGCATAAAAAGGAAAAGATTCATGAAATCACTGTAAAAGGTATGGGCATGATGATGAGCACTGTCGGATTCTGCATCCAGAACTGAGACCTAAGAAGTCCGACGGCAAGAAGAAGAAGACTATTGTAGCTATTCAAAAAGATTTGGGGTTAGACTCAGGAAATGAAGCAATCCTTGCAGCCACAGGTATAAAAGGTAAGAATTTTGAAGCATCTACTAGTAATTCTGCTCAATCTGTTATTGATGAAGAACATGAGAGAAAAAGACATGAGCTTTTCCATATTCGATTTGTTTCCAAATATCAAAAGATTGATACTTTGTTTGATAGTGGCTCATAAGTAAATTTGATTTCTGAAGCAATTGTAAAGAAATTGGGATTAGCAACTACATCTCATAAGAAACAATACCCATTAGGATGGTTGAATGATAAAGTACAACTACAAGTGACTAGACAGTGCAAACTCAAGTTTTCTTTTGGGTCAGCATTTGTAGATGAGGTTGAGCTAGACATAATTCCTTTGGGTATATGTGGAATTGTTTTAGGGAGTCCCTACTTGTATGATAGAAAAGCTATGTTCTATAGAGCTGAGAACAAGTATCTACTTGTTAAAGATGGAATCGAATACTTTGTAAGAGCTCATAAGCTCAAGAATAATTATACTCTCATAAACTCAGGACAAATGAAAAGAATGATAAATTCATGCAAACAATTCTTACTGATGGTTGCAAAGGAAAAGAAACATGATAAAACCAATGTATTTGAGGGTTGTAATACTAAGCAGCAAGCTGATATAGAAAATATTGTTTCAGATTATAATGCTTTGTTTCAAGAACCTAAAGGTCTGCCACCCAGAAAGGAAATAGTACATGATATTATTTTGCAGCAAGATGTTCCATTGCCTAACATTGGGATGTATAGGTTGTCTGCTTTAGAGAATGCTGAAATCAAGAAGCAGGTGCAGGAGTTGCTCGAGAAAGGGTTCATTAGGCCTAGCACATCACCATGTGGACCACCAATCGTTTTGGTGAGAAAGAAAGATGGTTCGTGGAGAATGTGCATTGACTACCGAGCACTGAATAAGATAACAATCAAAAATCATTATCCCCTTCCTCGCATAGATGATCTTTTAGATCAATTAAAGGAAGCTGTTTATTTCGCCAAGCTAGATTTGCACAGTGGATACCTCTAGGTCAGAGTTGCAGAGCGAGATGCATGCAAGACGGCTTTCAAAACAAAGCAGGGATTGTATGAGTGGCTGGTTATGCCTTTTGGCTTGACCAATGCTCCTACTACTTTTATGAGATTAATGAATGATGTACTCAGACCTTTTCTTGATGACTTTGTTATTGTGTATCTAGATAACATTCTGATTTTTAGCAAAACATGGGAAGAACATTTAAAGCATGTTAAGAAGACATTAGATGTTTTGAAAAGAGAAAAACTTTATGTTAAACTCTCAAAATGTGAATTTGGAAAAACATCTCTAAACTACTTGGGTCATATAGTAGGGGGAGGTGAATTGAAAATAGATCCCTCTAAAGTGGCAGTCATTGTGAACTGGCCTAAACCCAAGTCTGCTACAGAAGTGAGAAGAGTCTTAGGAGCAGCACAATATTGGAGGAAGTTCATTTCTGACTTTTCCTCAATTGCAGCTCCCTTACATGCTTTAACAACATTGAACAAGGTGTTTCAGTGGGGAGGCAAACATTAGAAAGCCTTCGACACCTTGAAAGAAAAGATTAGTATAGCACCTGTACTAGCACTACGTGATCTACAAAGACCATTTGAGATCCAAACTGATGCCAGTGACTATGCCATGGGAGCAATGTTGACACAGCATGGTAAACCCATATGTTATCATTTTGAGACTTTTAATCCTGCAGTTGTTAACTATCCTACATATGATAAAGAATTGTATGCATTAGTTCAGAGTGTGAAAAAGTGGAAACATTACTTAATGGGCAAAGAGACAGTAATACATACTAATCATCAACCACTTCAATATCTACACTCCCAAACTAAGTTGCAACAATCAAGACATTACAAATGGATGGGTTTTTTGCAACAGTTTCATTTAGTCATCAGATATAAGAAGGGCATACATAACAAGGTTGCGGACATGTTATCTAGACGCATTATAAATGCATCTACTATACTTAAGCATAATTCTGTGCTACATGAAAGCTACATTGAACAATATGCTCAAGATATAGATTTTAAAGATGTATATGCAACTTTGAGTGAAGACAAAAAGGTTGAAGAATTGGACTATCATGTGAAGGACCAACTCTTATACCATTGTGGGAAACTCTGCATTCCACAAAGAGAGAGAGTAAAGATAATTAGAGAGGCACACACTTCTCTGATATCAGG
The DNA here is from genome assembly GCA_031772625.1 of Pinus tabuliformis. Taxonomy (NCBI): domain Eukaryota; kingdom Viridiplantae; phylum Streptophyta; class Pinopsida; order Pinales; family Pinaceae; genus Pinus; species Pinus tabuliformis. The sequence goes on from CM062818.1 coordinate 301,895,520, forward strand.
TCACTTTGGGGTAAGTAAAATAGTTGCACAGCAGCAAATATTTGTTATTGGCTGGAAATGAATGAGACAGTTTCTAGATATGTGAGAGGATGTACTATGTGTGCTAAAAGCAAGCCCAGTAACATAAAACTAGGTTTGTACACTCCACTACCAGTACCTTCTGACCCTTGGGAAAGCATTTCCATGGAATTTGTTGGAGGACTACCTAAATCTAGGAAATGTCATGATTATATATATGTTTTTGTGGATAGGTTTAGAAAAATGTGTATTTTGATACCTTGTAATAAACAGATTACAGCTGAACAAACTGCAAAATTGTTCTTTGAATATGTATGGGTTCATTTTGGATTACCCACTTCTATTGTATTAGATCGAGACACCCTATTTGTCGGGAAGTTTTGGTCAATTATGTGGGAACTGATGGACACCAAACTGAAGAAAAGCATAGCTTTTCATCCAAAAACGGATGGCTAGACAGAAGTAGTTAACAGGACAGTAATCCAGTTATTGAGAGGATATTGCAGCAAACATCCTAAGCTTTGGGATGAACACTTGTGTTATGTGCAGCATGCTTACAATAGAGCAAAACATTCTTCTACACAAAGATCTCCTTTTGAGGCCTCTTTTGGTTTCACACCAAGGTCTTCTTTGGATTTTGTCTTTGGTAAAGATACCATGGTTGATGGACATAGTGATGTGGACAAGGCAACTAGGTTCATTGAACAAATCTAGGAGATCCACCAGGCAGTACAGGCATAGTTGGAAAAGAGCCAAGCCAAATACAAGGCTAGGAATGACAAGCATCGGATGGAGCATAGTTTCCAAGTTGGTGACCAGGTCTGGCTATATATCAGCAAGGACAGGATGCAAGGTGAAGGTAAAAAGATAAAGCCTATCAGGTATGGACCTTTTAGGATACTTGATAGGATTGGTGAAAATGCTTTTTGCCTTGATTTACCAACTTACGTGCACATCTACTCAGTCATAAATGCAGATTGCTTGAGATTGTTTGAACCTTCAATGATTGAGGACCCTGAAGAGCAGAGTCAATTGCCTTCAATCGATGACCTACTACCTGAATATCTTAATGAATTGCAGGAAGACATAGTGCTGGATAGGAAGGTGAGGAAAACGTGCAGGGGAGATGTTGAGTACCTCAGAGTTGGGCTCAAAGGTTCAAAGCCGAGCAGTGCAAAGTTGATTAAGATTGGACAAGTGAGACAACAGTACCCTCACTTATTTGATGCTTGAAAGAAAACCAACTTTTGGTGGTCCAAAAGCTTTTCAATGGGAAGGTCGTGATCCAAATTGGATCCATAAAAGACTGTCAAAGAACCATGACTGTATCAGGTCGAGAAAAATCTTTAAAGAATTCCAAAACAACGATCAAAAACACCCCTGAACTAGTGGCAATGGTAGCCAACGTGGAATGACGAGGACCTCGGTCAAAGTGCACTGAGCGAGGCCCATGGAGACTGCGCGAGAGGTCAAGGTAGCCCCTAGGAGCCCCAGATCGTGAAAATAAGGAGGGAGAAAAGGGCCAAAATGGGGGAAGCCCAAGCAATCGGTCAAATCGGGAATCAGAGAATTACAGGTGGAAAAGGAAAAAGTGCTAAAAGGACAAGGTGAGACCCGCACTTTGGAAAACCAACGGTATTGATCGGGGCGCCCTCAAATGGTAAGAGGTTTTGGAAGAAAGTAGAGCGATCCCATTCATTAATCGACGTTGGCAGGTGGAGATGAGAGAAAACCGCCGTTGATCGCGTGTTATCGTTCAAGCAAGTCAACCGCGTGAAACATGCGTATGAAGTTGGATCTGGGGGACCCAAATCGGATGGCTGAGATTGCTCCCGATGAAGGAAGTGGAATCGACGAAGGAATGAGCCGCCATTTAAGAAGATTTGGAATCCATTTGATCGCCACGGTGGAGAAAGACTTCATTCACAACATAACTAAAGAAACGAACTGACGAAGTAGGCTGGCGCCATTTAGAGGAGGATACGTGGCCACTCCCTGAAGTGCTGATGATGATGCACAGCTGTAGAAGATGACTCGATAGAGACAGAAGAGGAACTGAACAGACTTGGAACGAATGGCCTAAAATCCATGAACAAAGACAGTCGAAGGAGTGAAAAGTTGAAGAAAGTTAGACAGCTAGTTGAAGTCGAGAGACTACGAAGTGGAACAGTGAACCCAGAGAGGACGACTGAACATGGAGGACAGTAAAGCAAAATAGAAGGGATAGAGGGCCGAGCTGACCAGTGGCAGCATCAAGCGCTAGCGAGCTTGAGAAATTCAAGCCATCCCATAGAGGAATCTGTCCGAACTGAGCATGACATTTGGCTCTTTCCACTGTAGACCAGAAGGTCACAGATCTGGTAAGAAGAAGAAGTCTGTGTACTCAAGTGGCTTGGGAAATCCAAGGACCACCCTGCCAAGAAAACCTGCTTCAGGAGAACTCATATTGAGTCCCTGTATTGTAATTCTCTTATTAAAGGCACAATAAAACAAGGCCACCACTGAAAGCTAGACCAGAGACGTAGCCCTGGAGAATAGGGTGAACTCCATATTAAAATTGCTTGTGTCTTTATGTTTGCTTACTGTATTTCTCTGCTGTCTTTCCATTTAATTGTCTGTGTATTGGCAATCTGATCAATCTGTTGCTTCAATAACACAGAACACACACCAGCACATGAGTCTATAATACCTTGTTCATTAAAATCTTTAATTGATGTCACTCATAGGGTGATTATCAGATCACTATTACATTTGTGTTTAACAATGTTTATTCATCAGTAATATTTTGTTTAAAATTTTCAAGGTAGAAGGACTAGTACTCTCGCCATTGTAATAGATAGTGTGATGCTTATGGATTTGGTTCATTCTAATCCCAAGAATGTGGTCCTTTATCTTTATCAATTTAGTTGTATATATTTAATGGGTATATGTATCCTTGATGTTATTCTTAGTTGGATTATCTATTTTAACAATTATTATATGATTTTTTTAGTTCCTTGTCTTAGTTCTACTCAAGATATTTGTATCCTTTCTCTATGTGTATATGATTTTTTTAGTTCCTTGTCTTAGTTCCACTCAAGATATTTGTATCTTTTCTCTATGTTTTTTAAGCGACAAACCTTTCTATTTCAAGGAGACAAATATTCTTTGCATGTCCATATCCTTATGTAACAAAAAGTATAAATAAAGATATCATAGAATATATATTAACAATGAGAAGAATTGAGAAGTACATATAATTATACAACTTCATTTTAATTACTCCCAACACAGCACCATCATGAACATGTTTGTACATCAAAGAGAGGGAATATAGATATTCAATAAGTAAAATATAACATGATGTGAAATCTAACTGTAAATCTAGGAAACGATTATTTCGCATCTAAATTCAATACTTATACAAATTAAATTAAAAAAAAAAAAATAGAAACTAATAAAAAAGTCAGAGGAACCAATAAACACCTAGCAACATCACTCAACCTTTCTAATAAATATTAAAATAAAACTAATAATTCATAGGTTTCAAATTATATATGTATATAAAATAATTTATTTATTTTTTAATAGAAATATAGATATATATACATATATCTATATATAAGTAGTGTTTTCACTTCATATTTAAGTGTGATATGACATAAATTAATTAGTTATATAAAATAATGTTAGGCCCCTATACTACTAGTGTAACCCCTTTTGTTATTAGGACAACCCCCTTATTATATTGTTGTACCCATGTAGTCCCCATATTGGTATTATAGTGCCCCATAGAAGCCCACTATTGTTATTATTGTACCCTTACATTATTATTGTTATGTCGTCTCTGATTATATTATGACCCCTTAGACTCCTATATATAGAAAGGAGGTCTTGTCATTTGTATCATCCTAGAATTGTTCATTTATGTAATGTAAAGGAGGTTTCCCCCTCGAAGAGGTTGAATTATAAGTCTTTCAACTATCTTTTCTATCTCTTTGTGAGTTGGTTTCATAACATTTGGTATCAAAGCTTTGAATTCTAGGGTTTCGTTGCTCCAAACAGGTCATCGTGGCATTTGCAATATAACTTTTGTTCTGCGACGTTTCAGACGCTTAAAAAAAACACTTTTGGGATGAAATTGTTATGAACATCGGGTCCAAATTTCATAGCATTTCGCACTATATTTGTGGAAATATGATCTGAGGAAGTTGGCCTTTTTGCAGACTCCCGAATTTCATTCCAAACAAGTGACCTGGGGAAAATCATCATAACTTTTGTTTTGAGCATCAGATTGAAATTTTGTAAGAAGTTACAGAAATAGAATGGACAATATTTTCCTGTGTATATTTTTCAAATACAAAACAGTGACACGTGGCACTTCATACAAGTTCGCTCTTCTGGAAAGGTTTATAATCAGGTCATCTTGGGAGATTGTGCATGACTCCACCTTGGAGAATATAAATTCGGTAAGACTGATGGCATTGTAAAGAGGACACGGAAGGCTACTGCAGGTTGCAATTTCAGAACTGGATGATCCAAAATTACAGAGATACATCAGATTCAATATTGAGCTCCTACAAAGTGAAAAAAGGTGTGTAGTTTTTTTATTTTTATTTTGCATAAGCTTGGTTTAAAAAATTAGTTTCAAGGAATTCAAAGGGCATATTAAAGCATTATTATCGGTAATTGATGCCCCGAGGAAAGAAAATGAAAACACCTAGTATAAGAAAATCAATATGCAACTGATAGCCTCAGGCCATCATTTTTTCATGGGTAGTCCCACTTCCTATGGTTTTTATCATAAGTTCAACATTTATGTCATTCTCCTCCATAGCCCTTAGCCTCTTCTCTCACAGTCTGAGTGAATAGAGCTCTTTCTACATTAGTAAACCTTTTCTAAAACTCATCGTTGCTAATGGTGATTGAATTCCCTTCCTTTTTTCCAAGTAGTTTCTGTGCAATTACATGCTTCTTTCCTTTGAATTTGAGGCTTCCTTTTTCTTTCCAATCATTCCTATTTTAGATTTCGCTTCTTTCCTTTGAATTTGAGGCTTCCTTTTTCTTTCCAATCATTCCTAGCTTAGATTGCTCGTAGTAGTACTTCATTTTTGTAATAGCCTGCTCAAAATTTTGTGACTCATCAAACTCTATCATGTCCTTGAAAGTATGTGGAAATATTTTTGAATCTTTTCCTTCTCATCCTCATACTTCAATATCCAGTTAAATACCAAATAAATGCGTAATTTTTTTTATGTTTAATATAAAGTTGATATGTAATATTTAAAAATATATATATTAATAACTAAAAAATATTTTTGAATAAGTTATAAATAAAGCAATTCAATGTCTCTATTAAACATTACCAATGTTTCTATTAAGCATTATTGATGTCTCTATTAAGAATTAGACGGAAAAAAACAAAACAAAATACAATTTTATATCAACTTGAAATAGATAAAGACAAACTATTTAATCACCTAAAAAGCCAAAAATAAATATATTTAAAAAAATTGTGAAAATCTCTAATTTGCTTAATTAGACATTGTAACCATGTTTAAAAATGTTCTCAATATTCTTTATTTTGAACAACAATCAATAAATAAATTACAATAAATCTTAAATCAATAATAATTTACTAAGACAACACAAAGAGTTTACGTGGAAAACGATGGGAAATGATCAACAATTATTTTTATTAATATTGACGATGCTGATGATGATGGTGGTGGTTAACGTCCACTACAACCAAATTGGTCTATCGGACCTATAATTTTCTTATTTTTTAATTTTTTGTCTCCTCATCTTTCTTGGCGAGATTGGTGCTGTAGCTTTCTTTTTTTCCTCTACGGTCTTCCAGCTTCCTTTATCTTGCATCTCCTTCATCTCTTCTAGTTCTTAGGACATTGGTGTCTTAGCTTTGCGATCTATTGTGTTCATCCTTTTGAATATAGTTGGAGAGGAAGTTTGGTCTAGGAGATCTGCTTTGCTGGTAAATGAATATTTATTTTGTGCGGTATTCGAATCGTCATAACTGTTGATGCTTGAGGGGTTGTTGAGTTCACTTTCCCCCTGCTTGTTTTGAGACTTTTTTCTTTCATGCCCGATTTCTTGTGATTCAGAGTTTTCTCGAGAGTATTCTTGTTTGATAACAGTGTTGTGTTCTTTTTGTGCTCCTTCCCACCATGTAGATCTGTGGTGATTCTTTCTAGCAGAATTTTTCTGGGAGGCTTTTCGGCAATTTTTGGCTAGATGGCCTATCTCAAATCAGGATCGACATCTGAAGAGGACACTTTCATGATCGAGTTTCTGGTTCCATACATAGTCTTTATTGTTAGGTTTATTTCAGCTGGGAATCTGGCGCTAAAGTCCATTTCCACATAGATGCGTGCATAGGTGGTTTTGGCATATTCCTCTATTTCTAGGCACCTGCAGTAAAATTTCCCAATTGCATTTCCAATGGCTTTTAGCGAGGAGAGATTCCAGAGATGCAAGGGTAAGTTCGGTAATCTCACCCAAACTGGTGCTGCGTTTATGACTGTTGTTGAGGGATCGAATGATGGGTTCCACGGCTTCATGAATAGGCCTGAGTTTTCCCAAAACCAAGGGACAGAATTTAGAATACATTGTACATCAAACTTCACCTCCACTCCAACGTCCTATGCCTTCCACTCTCTATTTTTTATGCGAGTCAGCGGCCACAATACCATGTGTAACCAAAACCATGTGCAAGCTATAAACCCGAATTATTATTTTTCACTCTCTCTTTATTTTGTGAGAGATATACTATATTGAAATAGTCTACACAAGGAAATACTATAGGAGCAATACCATGTGTAACCAAAACCATGGGTCCGAAACAATAGATCCAAAACCATGTGCAAGCTATAAACCCAAATTATTATTTTTACAACGAGAACATCACAAATAAATATTTAAATATTATGACAACTATCAATATAACTTAATTTTGTTTTATTTTTTATTTTTTAACATTGTATTTTATAATAACTAATTTAATGAGTCATTCACAGTACATGCATGGCTTAATCATTGAGACAACCATATGACTACTCCCATGGCTTAATCATTGAGACAACCATACGACTACTCCAAGGATAAACCAGGTAATCATAAAAGAGCGCGCACACACACATATATTTCACAAATTTATTTAGTTATAATATGATTTTAGAATTTTTGTTTATTTTTTATTTATGGAATATAAGGTTTGAATGTAATGTCAAATTATAGTCATTGTTTAAGCAAACTACCTTAAAAATTTGTGAAAACTTCATAATTACATTTGTGTATGTACATTTAATTTATATTATAGTTAGAAAACTTCATAATTGCATTTGTGTATGTACATTGAATTTATATTATAGTTATTAATTGACAATTGAATACCAATTAGAATGATTTTGGAATGCATCAGTATAAATATGCATAGATTTTTTGGATCTCACGTGTGACCTTTACACTATCAATAAAATATAAAATAAATTACATTTAAAAATTGAAAATTATTATAACACAAAGTTAAAATTGATTTCTTGGGTTAAAGCCATTTTCCACGAACTAGGTGGAAATTGTTATACAAGTATTAAATTGCAACCATAAATTTTTAATTTAAAGGATTTTAATTTGAATGTTATTTAATTGTTTTGATTTATTAAGAGCTAAATTTTTTCGACCATTAAGTTGTGCTCAACTTATTTTTATTAGTCATAAAACCTTTCTTGAAATTAAGTGTAGGAAAACTAACTATGTACTTGACCAAGGGTGTCATATCATTCTTCAATGCATGACCTTTCTTTATTACTAGACCAACATGTACGCATTCATCATGGTAGTGAATTTGTAATGTGAATGGAAGCATTTTTCATTCATATGTGTATTACTTGATATTGGTGAGGTGAACCTTGAAAGAGATAATGCTTGCAGCCATTTCACTTCATTCTTATATACAGAGTGAGTTAATCACTCCAATTTGGAATTGGATTACAACTTGATGACCATGACCTAGGACAAAGCAATCTTGTTTTGTTCCCTGAACAAACACGTATAAAATAAGACTCTTAATCAATGTCATGATGTCAACTTCAATTCCACATGTTTAATATGTAGGATGTTTCATCTACATGTCTCACATGGAAGACATTCCTTCTATGTTAAGAGCCACAAAGAGAAAGTTTGGATAGGCCTTTCTATGTTATGTCGTTGCACTAATGGAAGTATATTGTTCATGCATTCTGGGTGATCAATGTTGTGCCATCAACTGTTATAAGTGTGTGATCATGCTCAAGTTTTGTCTTTTTTCACTTTGGATTTACTGATCCCACACTTAGCTAAATCCGGAAAAGTACATTCTTGAGCAACCTGATCTCACTCAGCCTTCTTGAACTGCATAGTATAAGTCCTCAAGCTCACACATTAATTCTTAGATCTTGCCTTCCAAAACTATGCATTGCGCTATCTTCGTGCTCAACCCTAACCCTTTAGCTATGGAACTGCACAATCCCTACCTTTCAGTCACCTTCCCCAGTGCATTGTAGAGTCTTAAGTAAAAAGCCTCAAACTTGACCACTTGAACTTTACAACTATGTAAGCCCTTAGCCACTGTTCGTCAAGAACTGCGCAGTGGGCAACCTGAAGCCTCAAGCCTCCATCCTTACCACTTGACATCCTTAACTGCGTAATTTTCTTCCCCTGGCCAACCTAAACTATGCATTACACAATATCAAGGCTTAGTCGTGGACCCGAACCTCCTAATCTGCACAACTGCGTAATCCTTAATCTAGTGCCTTAGCCTATCACTTGGTTCCAACTCAGTTAATTGTTGTCATGAAGCATGTTAGACTAGGGCCTTGTCAAACTGATGTCGTCTTGTTATGAGTGGATTTCAGTTGTAGGTATTATATAATTTTGTGACAAGATGATGATGGAGGAGATAAAGGAGGAAACCATGCTAGAAGACACCTTTGTAGCTGCAAAAACAAGTTGATCAATTAAAAAAGACAAAGGGACACCAAATTGTGACAACAGCTAGAGATCAAGATCACATTGAAGAGTCCCTACCTTCAAGCCTTATGGAGGAAGAAGAAGAAGATGTACTATATTTTAAGAAGACATGAAGACAACAATAGAAAGAATGACTTGGCATTGTCATATCTTCATGCGGTCTATGTCATCAATGTCATGTCACGTCTCATCAAGGTGTCATTTCAAGATGTATATGAGTCATCATTTTCCACATCATTCATGGAAGTACAAGAGTCATCTATAGAATGTTAAAATTTGTGCATATACGGAGGTTGTGTATATACAATGGTTGAAGTTGAGAATATATGGAGGTTGCCTATATATAGAGGTCGAAGTTGTGTACAACTTTCGGATATGAAAATTTTCTATATATGCACATATATAGAAGTTGTGCATATACAATAGATGCACATATATAGAAGTTGTGCATATATGGAAGATGCACATATACACAATTTATGCGCAACTTTAGCCACTGTATATTAGCAATTTCCATATATGTGCAACTTTCGTATATGCACATATACTAAAGATATCTTTGTGCATATACTAAATATATGAAAATATATAGAAATTAAATATATGTGCATACACATAATATGTGCATATATGGATGCTATGCCTATACAGAGGCTAAAGTTATACACAACTTTCGTATATGCACATATCTTCCATCTATGCACATCTTTCGTATATGCACAACTTCCATATATGCATATATCTTATGTATATGTGCAACTTTCGTATATGCACATATCTTCTATATATGCACTACTTCTATATATGCACATATACAAAAACATTGTATAACTTCCTTAATATGCATATACAACAACCTCCATATATGCACATATTTTGTATATGCACACATCTTCTGTATATGCGCAACTTCCATATATGTGTATATCTTCTGTATATGCACATCTTCCGTATATGTGAAACTTCCATATATACGCATACACGAAAGGTATGTGCATATGCAAAAGATGCACATATATGGAAGACATGCACATATATGAAAGATGTGCATATACGAAAGTCATGCACCTTCTATATATGCACATTTTCTATATCAAATGTATTCCGTATATTTTGTGTATATCTTCTATATGTGCGTAACTTTCGTATATGCGTACATCAAAAAGAAACACTAGATTTGGTCAAAGACCAAGTAAAAGCCCCAGTAGGGGGGAAACCTTTTGAAATTCTTCTTCTATTAGATTGTCATAAAATGCTTAGCATAGATTACAATGAGCCCAATACAATATCCTCTATAAATAAAACCTAATAAACTTCAAAAATAAGTTTCCACTGTCGGAATATATTAGAGAAAACTTTTCTCATCTGTGGTCAACTTCGATCAATGGTCAATTTTAGTCAAACTCCCCGGTCGCATGCATGAGGAGTTGTTCAAGCAACTATAGGAGCTCAGTCGCTCCCTTGATGCTTGTGTGCTAGCGTCTGGGGTCGAAATTTCTCAGTGAAAAGTCTACGCCTATAGCTCAAAAACCCTAAATCAGATGCAAACCTCAGAGCCTATAATTTTGGACCTTTGCGAACTTCTTTCATTGTCCTTGCTTCAAACCTGTGCAAACCAATCAATAAGAAAATAAGAATAAGATGCTTGGTGATATCCAAATGATCTTGAGGTCACTTGTATTTATAGGCTTCCATGCGTGTCCAATTTTCTTTAGGGCTGACCTTGTCTAAATGTGCATATGTGGGCTTTCCTTCATAAGTACACTTTCCTGTATCCAATTTCAGTGATCTTTAGGTCAATTTTTGTCCTCTATAATATAGGAATTCAATCAAATCATCATCTCCATTAAATAAATTGTCCAAAGTAGAATTTTATTGTAGTTGTATAATTTTAACACTCCCTCTCAACTAGGGAGAATTCCACCTATTCGCTCTCCCATATCATGTCCCATCTTTGCTCAAATAGGGAGAAATTTTCTAATTGGAGGGGATATGAAGGTCGTTGAGCAGATCTATCTGAAGGAACTTTGTGAAGAGTTTGAGAGAAGTGAGGTGAATGACTTAAGTGAGTGACTCAATGGTTCCTCTTTAAATCACATAAACGAAAGTTGTGCATGAGTTGTGCATATACAGTAGATGCACATATACATAAGACATGCATATATAGAATATATGCATATACGGCAGACATGCATCTAGATATATATATATATATATATATATATATATATATATATATATAAGATATGCATATATGGAATATATGCACATATACAGAAGACGTGCATATATGGAAGTTAGGCATATATGGAGGTTGTCATATAGGCATATTACAAAAGTTGTACATTGCTTCTGTATATGTATAGTTTCCATATATGTGCATATACTGAAGTTGTGCATACATGGAAGTTATGTGCATATACGGAAGCTGCACATATACAAAATATATGTGCATATAGAGAAACTATGCATATATAGAAGATATGCGCATATACGGAAATTGTGCAAAAATTTAGTCTCTATATATGCACAACTTCCGATGTGTGCATATCTTCCATATATGTGCAAATGGAGTCATTTCATAATATAATTAGAGCCTAGATAACAATAATAATGTAAGGGCACAATGATAACAATAGTGGGCTTCTATGGGGCACAATAGTAACAACATGGGGGATACATGGGCACACAAATAAAAATAGGGGGTACACTAATAATAATAAGGGGAATACGCTAGTGTTATAGGGACCTAACACTTTGGTTCTTTTAATTCAATAAAACTAATGATGATTTTTTTAACTAGCCATAACCTCTCATCTGGGAGGGGTTTTTCTAAGAAGGAAATACCATTGGAAATCTATTTAGGAGATCCATGCAACCATTCTATTTGTAGACTATTTCGTACAACATAACTTCATCAAAAACTAAAACAACTTCAAGCACCTAAATCTTCATGTAATGAGACTTTTTGAAAGATCCAACTATCATATCACTTCATAAAGATATATGTCACTGTTGTCTCATACATTCCCTTTGAAAACAATGACATATTGTTGTCATCAATGGCAACACTATGTGCAACACAAATGCCTAGTTGATAGCCAATTCTTAGGAAATCTATCACCTGAAAATAGGTCCAACTATAAACCTAACATATACACCCTATATCAACATATATAAGCTCAGAAATATGCATGGATACGTCTATATGTTCCACTAGGACAATAAAACCATTTTCTATGATACCATGTTAAAATTATGGGAGAGAAATATAACTACTAAGAGATATGAAAGAAAACAAAAAATAAGAAATACAGAAGTTGTGCATAATAAAAACAGTCTGCAACCATATACAGAAGCTGTGCATACATAAAACCAGCCTAAAACTTCTGTAATACGCATATACGATAACCTCCATATATACATAACTTCCGTATATGCGCACATCTTCTGTATATGTACAACTTTTGTATATGCGCACATATTTTGTATATGCACAACTTCTGTATATGTGCATATATGGTTCTCCTCGTTGTCCTCATCATCAACATGATTTCATTCCTTCCTTGCATGAACTAGGGTTTCTTCTTTCAATAGAAACAACAGATTTAAGGTTTTATCTACAAGCCCTAGGTTTTCACATCCAAGACTTCAAGTCTTCTAGAATTTACAAATCCTATTTTTATAAATTCATTTTACACCTTTTATAAGTCCAAAAGATGGAAATTGCGCATATAAACAATATATACGCATATACAGAAAATATGCACATATAAGGAAGTTGGTCATATACGAAAGATATGCATATCTTCCATATACACGCAAATTCTGTATATGTGAATATATTTTGTATGTGTGCATATTTATTGTATATGTACAATTTCTATATATGCACATATCTTCCATATATGCACATACACATAAGTTGTGCATATACAGAAGTGTACAAGTTTCCTAACATGCATATACGACAGTTTCCATATATTCACAGGTTTCGTATATATGCATATCTTCTGCAGATGCGTAACTTTTGTATATAGGCATATGTTCTATATATGCACATCTACTATATATGCACATCTATTGTATATGCGAAATTTCCAAATATGCACATATATAGAAGAAATTCACATATATAAAATAAACGTATATACAAATAATATGTGTATATACAAAAGTTACACATATACGAAAGATATGCATATCTTTTGCATCACATATCTTTTGTATATACACAACATTCATATATGTATATACGGAAGTTGTGCATATATGAAGGCTATGTATGTGCATAGGTTGAAGTTGTGCATGACTATTTATATGTGTAACTTCTGTATATGCACACGTATGGAAGTTGAACATGTATGGTAGATACACATATACAGAAGTTGTGCATATATGGAAGATGCATATATAGATAATTTATGCGTAACTTTAGTCACTGTATATATGCAACCTCCATATATGTAGAATTTTCGTATATGCACAATTTCTTTCATATACTTGCTTTCTGTAGTGACACTTGGCCTTAGTCCCAAAATTAATTAAATGAATAAATTTCTTGGTTAGTGACAAGATTTGTGGATGATAGGCCACTTACTCTTTTACTAATTAAGCTATGTTATTTATAAAAACTAGAAAAATAGATTGAAAAATATGTGTTGAATTTGGCCACTTACGTTTCTCCCTAATTAAGATATGTGAGAATTTGCAAATAAAAATAAAAATAAAGATAATCTAATTTCTAATACAAAGCTTATAGAAGCTTAGTGTGTGATGTGTAATTGTGTGCAAGTGATCACGTGAGCATGAAAAGTGTGATAAAATGTGGATATTCAGTGATCTGTTACAATATTTTCCTAATTACACTATATTTCAATTGTTCCTTGCATGAAGAAGAAATGATGTGCAGATAATGGGCCGCTTACTCTTTCTCCTACTACATTATGTGTGACTAAAGGGAGGTGGAAAACACAAGTGTGTAAGAAGACTTTCATATGCTAGCCCACGTTCGCCTACAAGACGCAAGGGAAACAGAAATTACTTTCGTATATGCACATCTTTTCCGTATATGCACAACTTTCGTATATGTACATCTCTTCCGTATATGCACATCTATTGTATATGCACATCTATTATAAATATGAAACTTCCAAATATAAACATATAAGGAAGAAATAAACATATACTAAATAAGTGCATATATGGAAGATATACACATATACAAAAGTTACGCATATACTAAAGATGTGCACATTTTCTGTATCACATATCTTTTGTATATGTGCAACTTCCATATATGTGCATCTCTTTTGTATATGCACAACTTTCACATATGTACAAATACATAAGTTTATCCATATATAGAAGAAATGTGCATATACGAAAGTTGCATATATATAGAAGAGATGTATATACAGAGGTTGCGTCTATATAGAGGTTGCATTTTTGTGCATATATGGAAATTGTGCATATAAGGAAGATATGCGCATATCTTTCGTATATGTGCATCTTTTGTATATGTGCATCTACTGTATATGCACAACTTCTGTATATTCGCATATCTTCCGTATATGTGTAAATTTCTTATATGTGCATATCTTTTGTGTATGCACGTCTTTTATATATGTGCATCTACCATATATGCGCAACTTCTATATACAAAAATTGCGCATATACGAAAATTGTGCATATACAAAAGATATGTGCATATCTTCCGTATATGCGTAACTTTTTTATATATGCATATCTTTCATATATGTACATCTTTTATGTATGTGCATTTACTGTACATGTGCAACTTCCATATATAGAAATTTTTCATATACGGAAATTATGCATATACGGAAGATATGTGCATATCTTTTGTATATGCCAAATTTTTCTACATGCACATATCTTCCAAGTATATGTGCAACTTCCGTATATACACATAACCTCCATGTATGTGAAACTTTAGTATATATAACTTTTGTATATGTGCATCTTTTGTATATGCACAACTTCCGTATATGCACATATCTTCCATATATGTGTAACTTTCTTATATGTGTATATATTCCATATATGCATGTCTTTTATATATGTGAATTTACAGTATATGTGCAATTTCCATATACAAAAATTGCACGTATACGGAAATGTGCACATATAAGAAAGTTATGTATATACGGAAGATATGCGCATATCTTCGGTACATCCCTAACTTTCTTATATGTTCATATCTTCTGTATATACACGTCGTTTATGTATATGCATCGTATATGCACAAATTCCATGTAAATAAATTGCACATATACAGAAATTGTGCATATTTTCCGTATATACATACAAGGCTCTTTTGAGTCTACACATATCTCACAGTCATATGTCTCAAATCCACTTATGTGAAACTTCTATATACACATAACCTCCATGTATGTGAAACTTTAGTATATGTAACTTTTGTATATGTGCATCTTTTGTATATGCGCAACTTCCATATATGCACATATCTTCTGTATATGCGTAACTTTCTTATATGAATATATCTCCCTTATATGCATGTATTTTATATATGTGAATCTACAGTATATGCGCAACTTCCATATATAGAAATTGCACGTATACGGAAATGTGCACATGTAAGAAAGTTATGTATATACGGAAGATATGCACATATCTTTTGTATATGCACAATTTCTGTATATGTGCCATTTCTATATATAGAAATTGCACATATACGGAAATTGTGCATATATGGAAGATATGCGAATATCTTCAATATATCCCTAACTTTCTTATATGTGCATATCTTCCATATATGCACGTCATTTATGTATCTGCATTGTACACATAAACGACGTATTTATGTATATACAAAAGATATGCACATATCTTCCGTATATGCACATCGTTTATGTATCTGCATCATATCTACATCATATACATATGTATATGCATGGTATATGCGCAAATTCCATATACAGAAATTGCGCATATATGAAAATTGTGCATATACGGAAGATATGTGCATATCTTCCGTATATACATAATTTTCTTATATGTGCATATTTTCCGTATATGCACGTATTTTATGTATATGCATCTACCGTATATACACAAATTTCATATACAGAAATTGCACATATACGGAATTTGTTCATATACGCAATATATGCGCATATTTTTTGTATATTTCCTTCTTTTGTATATGTGCATCTACCATATATGCGCAACTTATGTTTATACGCATATATTCCATATATGCGTAAATTTCTTATTGTGCATATATTCCATATATGCATGTCTTTTATATATGTGCATCTGTTGTATATGTGCAACTTCCATATACAAAAATTATGCATATACGGAAGATATTCGCATATCTTCCGCATATCTTTTGTATATGCGTGACTTTCTTATATGTGAATATCTTCCATATATTTACGTCTTTTATGTATGTGCATCTACCATACATGTACAATTTCCATATATGGAAATTTTTCATATATGGAAATTGTGCATATACGGAAGATATACCATATCTTCTGTATCTGTGAAACTTTTCTATATGCACATATCTTCCAGGTATATGTGAAACTTCTGTATATACACATAACCTCCATGTATGTGAAACTTTAATATGTATAACTTCCATATATGTGCATTTTTTGTATACGTACATCAACCGTATATGTGCACCTTCTGTATATGCATATATCTTCCGTATATGCACAATTTTCGTATATGCGCTATTTCCATATACAGAAATTGTGCATCTACGAAAATTGCGCACATATGGAAAATATGTTCATATCTTCCATATATGCACATCGTTTATGTATCTTCATCGTAAATGTGCAAATTCCATATACAGAAATTGCACATATACGAAAATTGTGCATATACGAAAGATATGTGCATATCTTCTGTCTATACATAAATTTTGTATATGCGCAAATTCCATATACAGAAATTGCGCATATATGTAAATTGTGCATATGCGGAAGATATGTGCATATCTTTCGTATATACATAACTTTCTTATATATGCATATCTTCCGTATATGCACATCTTTTATGTATGTGCATCTACGTATATACACAAATTCCATATACAAAAATTGTGCATATATGGAAATTGTGCATATATGCAATATATGCGCATATATTCTATATATGCGTAAATTTCTTATATGTGCATATCTTCTGTATATGCACGTCTTTTATATATGTGCATCTACCGTATATACGCAACTTCTATATACAAAAAATGTTCATACACGGAAAATATGCGCATATCTTCTGCATATGCGTAACTTTCTTATATATGCATATCTTCCATATATGTATGTCTTTTATGTATGTGCATTTACTGTACATGTGTGACTTCCATATATGGAAATTTGCATATACGGAAATTGTGCATATACAGAAGATATGTGCATATCTTCCGTATATGCGAAACTTTTCTATATGCACATATCTTCTAGGTATATGTGCAACTTCCGTATATACACATAACCTCCATGTATGTGAAACTTTAGTATATATAACTTCCATATATGTGCATCTTTTGTATATGTGCATCAACCGTATATACACAACTTCCATAAATGCACATATCTTCTGTATATGCATAACTTTCTTATGTGTATATCTTCCGTATATGTATGTTTTTTATATATGTGAATCTACAATATATATGCAACTTCCATATACAAAAATTGCACGTATACGGAAATGTGCATGGTTCTCTTGTGTGTATAGGAGGGTAATCAAGTCACTTTTTGATGATTTAACAAGTAAAACCCATGAACAACTTTAATTGAGCATTCAGCTAGACCAAAGGTCATAAGATGACCTTGAAATAGTTTTAAAACATAACATGATACCAAAAATAACTAAAACATGTTGGATAAGAATGGTCTCCACCATGACATCATCCTCCAAAGCAGGCAATAATGCATCAAGGAATTGATGCAAAGGTACAAGAGTGATCCTAACTCCAATAAAGTCCCAAAGTGCATGTGTACATCTCCAAAAGGTGCCTCCTCCATTGTGGCATCATCCAAAAGAGGCCCTACATCACCCTTTTCATGCATTGGGGAGCAAAGTGGCTACAGTGAAACTTCAAAGGTATATAAAATCTATATGCCTGGTAAAAGAGAAGTGGAGTGTCATTATAAGAAAACTCAACTTGAGCCAAGACTTGATCCCACTGCTTCGGATGATCTCCAACCAAATTCACCACTTCATTTTGACCACCCGTTTGTGGGTAGTATGCTGAACTAAAGTTCAATTATGTGCCCAGTTTCCTCCACAATCTTCTTCAGAAATGTCCCAAAAATTTTATGTCTTGATAAAATACGATACTTTTCGGAATTCCATGTAATCTTACAACTTCCCGAAAGAATAGATTAGCAACAGGAGGGGCATTACTAGTTTTAACAATGTGAAAATTTCCTTAAATTGTAGCAACTTTAAATTTATTCTTCTGGCTAATTAAATTATGCAGTTTATTTTTTTACGAAAAAATAACGAATAAATCACATCGCAAATTTTCACAGATAAAGTATGTTGTGGAAATAAACTGGACACTAAGAAAATGATAGCACACACAATAAAATTGACACGTTAGTTTTGGACAATTGTTCCCAGAAGAACCCAATGTGGGAAAACTAGTACAACAACTCAGGGTTTTATTATTATGCAACAACGAAATTATGACTAAAACCTCTAAATGCCCAAAACTAAAAATCCTCACTGGCCACAAAAATTACTGAGACAAATATTGCCTCACCCAACACTGATCCAACTCCAAATCTGGCATAAATTGGGCTGCTCAAAACCCCTACATCAACGTCTGTGCCAATGATGTGTAGCCCCTCACATGCACTACATAGAAGATCCTCTTATCAAAACGTCAAACCCAACTCAGCCTTGAAAAATTACTTGTTGGCCTTTACAAAATTTCTCCTCGCCTCCAGAAATGATTATGGGATTTTTTTAAGAAATGATATCTAGTATTCTTCTATTGGCTATTGTTGCATAGCTGAGGAGGAGGAGAAGCCATACCAATAACGTTGATATTAGCACTCTCGATACTATGAACAAATATTTAGTAACCTCCTTGATGTGTGGAAAAAAATAGAAGAAATAGGGAATGAAAGATAATCCAAAGTGACCCAAGCAATGATGTATGGTGGAGAACTCAAGGAAAATGTAGATGAACATAGTGAGTCCTAGTGGAGTTCATTTTCCCCATGAATCTTCATAACTGGGATGGCCCATCCTTGGAAACATGTAGGTTATTATCGCAATTAACATTACCTAGCTCCAATGTATCATAAATAAGTTATTCCTAATTACCTCACCACTCAATGGTTATGGATTGTTCAAGATCTCTTTTAGTGAAGTTATTTGTGTTCACCATGTTCATAACCTGGATGGTTAGACCACTAAGGATGAGTGCATTATCAGGATCCCAATGGGCTCTCTTCTTTCTTTCCTTCATTGTATTCCATTCCAAGAAGGATAATGAATACTAACACACTACAACAAAGCCCAAATAACTCTGCAAGTTGCTCGAGAGTGAGAGGGATCTTGTCACGCTCTCCTTGAACTTCCATGGTTGAAGCAAACACAATAGATGATGAGATGAAGATAGAGGACAATAGATGGCTACAATACATCAACAAGGCCCTATACTCCAAAACTTCAAAAGGTAAGCGATGCATGCATTTTTGCAATTACATCATTATTTATGTCCAATACTTTAATTGATAGATCAACTTAATTGTAAATTTCAAATTATTTTATAAATACTATATTATATTATAATATCAAAAATTTAATATTTTATAACTACTAAATTGACACCATTAAATACATAAAATAGTAATTTTTTAGCCAATAGTCAAACACTTCGAATTAAATTATTATTATGAAGAAGAATATATATATATATATATATATATATATATATATATATATATATATATATATATATATAACTTGACACCCATTACATATAAAAACATTGAGCAATAACATGTTCAATATGATAGCCATTCAAATTGCAATATATATATATATATATATATATATATATATATATATATATATATATATTCAAAAAAATACTAACTTTTAATGTACAAAGTTAAACTATACAAATTTTATAATTTTTTTAGGTCAACCCCAAACTAATTTGGGTCTGACCAAAAACTCAATGCAATATCCTATGCATATAGCAAGGCTAATGGTAATTTTATAAAAATCAACTGCACACTTTTGTGATTAGCTTGATTTTTCAATTAAACCAAAGGGATTTGTGAACACATATTTCACTGGTGTTTAAGAGTGAAAGAGAAGGCATTTTCAGTTTTTGTGTATCGGGCATCACATTTCCATCGATTTTCTTATTAAAGTGAAGGATTTTTGAAGTGCCAAGGTGCATATGTTCACATTACTGCTCAATCTCTTAGACATTCCACTTGGGCATGACAATGGCTTGGGTTCCTTTTGGGTCTGTTATCCGTGGTGCTAACATGGTCAAGGGCTTGTCACTAGCCATACCAACTAGGATTCAAATCATCGACAAAGGGCTTCTTGGTTGGTCAATAGTCGACTCTCCTCTCATTTGCATTCTTGCTAGCAGCGTGCCTTTCTCAGGCATAAGTATCAAGTGGTCTTATGCATAATTGGCCAGATCAGTCCCAATCCTATATTAATAGTGCCTTGCTTTCCATAGCATTCATGAATGGCTCTATGGAATGACAAGAGTGTTATTCTATTTACTCAATTTTTATCAAAAATGCTAGGCTTGGGAGCCTACAGTTAGTCTCATAGTTTTCATAGTCTCTATGGGTTTTTTGCTCTATTAGATGCAATGCTCAAATGAAGACAATGTAATACAAAGATTTTGAATTTTTTCTTCTAGTTTGGTTTCCCCTCGAGCAGACCAGTAGCACAAATACACTTCCTCTGTACTGTTTTTCTAAAAAAAAATTAAGGGTGGTTCACGAGCACTGAGTGACCGCTACATCCATGGGAAAATCTTGGCAGATCAACCTAAAGGGATCTATCCGCCGACCAAACTAGAAAGGCCTAACCCCAAGGGCGTCGAGGAGATTTGACCCCATGACCTCCTGATAGGCAAGGTACTTAGCAACATGAACTCGACCAACTAAGCTATCGCTTGAAACTTGTACTGTTTTTCTAATAAAAGCCTAACCCTTACACAAAAAAATTCAATTTTACCAACTTATAAATATTATACTTATATATAATTAACTTCTAATAAACTAATTTACATAAAAATTATAATATTTAAATTATATTCTTTTAATAAATTTTATATATATTAAAATTAAATCGTTATAATTTCAATCTTTAACCCAAAAAAATATAATTTATATAAAAATTTTAATAATAAATTATTTGAGGTAAACAATTCAAATTAAATGAACATTTAAATATTTTATTTTTAAATTCCATTTTCTTTTATAAAATGTTTTATAATTTTAATAAACTTATAAAATATAAATTATTGTTGTTTTATTGGGGTGAAAGAATATGAAGAATTGGATTGGAACAACTTTACCACAATCCAAGCCATGAAGTTTTAGTTAATCCACTCATTCTAGGCATTATTGATACTTCCTCATCGGTCTCACTTAACTTATGGTTTTTCTACTTCAATTAGAATTTACCAATATTATAACATAATTTTTTGTATAATGAAATTTGGACTAATAAACCATTTTGTAGACGAAAAAGTAAAATAAAATTAAGCTTTGTAAATATAATTTCTAGCCTCAAAAATCATTGAAAATAAATTTTGATATAATTTCATAGAAAGAACTTATTTAAACAAAAAAAGGTATTATTAAAAAAAATACTTATTCTTTTAGAAGTATATTTAATTCCATCCTTATAATGTAAATTATTATTTCCTACTTTTTAAAATTTCTCATAAAATAACGATTTATAAACCAATATAAAACATGTTATTTAAAAAATTAATTTACTAATAAACTATACATCAACCAACTTAACATAAACATAAAAAATTATTATGTCAGAGAGAAAAATTTGAAATGTTATAGTATATCTATATTTGTAGTCGATCGACATTTTAGCATGAAAATATTAATGATAACTAAATCAGCGTCATATCAAAAAATCAAGTTTTTAATTAAGTAAATTAATATTTGAAATGACTCTTTCCACAATAAATATCAATTACATAATTTAAAATACATATTTTAAATTTAACATTGAAATGGAAAGATGAAGAAATATATTTTATACTTTAATATAATGTGATGATAATATTTATTGAAAAACATAATTAATATATTTGACATTCGATTTTTTTTTAAATCTAAATGTTAACAAAATTATTATAATTTTTTTCAAACTTATTATATTTTTTATGTTTCAAGAATTTATAAAGGACAAGGTTGTAATAAATATTTTGAAATTGAGTTTTAATTTTGGGGGTATTGAAGGCATTTTAAGAAAAAAGTAGTTTTTATTCTCAACATTCTTAGTGTTAAAAAGATCACATATTCTTGCATCTCAATTTTTTGGAAATGTCTAACATTTAATTTCATTATGTAGCTTAAGGGAACTAGTTAATATTTTAGCAATGTTGGTTTCATTCTTTGTGCTAGTAGAAATTGAAATATACTTTTGATCTTGTAGATTAGGGTTGATCGTGTCCTTATATTATCTTAACTTATTTTTATTTACTAATAATAATTTAATATTATCCCTACATGGTGACATCTTCCTATAATCCCCAAAAACTTAACCCATACATGGCGTCTCAATGTCATTCTCACGTTGAGCCATTGGTGGTTATGCTTAGAGTTGGAAGCAATTTTGGGGAGGCTCTTGTCATCCCTGTTGTTTATATTGTTCTTATACATTAAGTACCTAACCATGGCCACCTACTAAATGGGGGATAGGTTCACTTTTGTAAGGAGGATAAGATAGGGTACATTGGTTTTAATATCATGTTTTTAACTTATAACATTCTTTTGGATTTTGTCCTTACTTATCCAAGATTCTCTAGAAATATTGCATCCCGAGAGTTCATATTTGTATAAGATAAAAGGAGTGACAAGAGTATCAAATAGAAATTTTTTCTTATCCCACCACTAAAGTTTTGCTAATTTACACTTTTTTTCAAGTCCATATTAAAATTTCCATCCCTCATTTATCCTTTTTTAACACTATAGTTACAATTGATTTTATGATTAATATAGATTTCAAGATATTTGTATGAGCACACTTACTCCAAACTATTATTATCATATATATGAAAGTGTCATAAATGATCTGATGACATTTGATTAACATAACCTTTATTTTTTCTATGTCCATAGATGTACCTATACTACAACAAAAATCCTTGAGGATTCTTAAATCATTATTAAGGTCAAAGGAACAATATCATTAGCATAAAAAAGAAGGATGATGGCTATACCAGCAAGAACTGGTCCAATACAACTAGCTTCTTTTGACCAACATTCTATTTTATCAATGTAAATGCCAAAAAAATGGGGAACATGAGACAATCTTGTTTGACTAGTATATTACAATTAATTTCTTCCAACCATCTTTCAATGTTCTAAAACTTGGTAATGATACTTCGATATAGCCTTACAAAAATAACTCTTAACACATAAGAAGCTTTAAATATAAAATTACAAATTAAATTATAATTCCAACAAAGTTTAGCAAAGCAAATTTTAGACCTCCAAATACTACGACTTCACAATTGACAATTGTAAGTGTGAGATGTCAAACGTTACAGCAGATGAGACGACAAAGGATATTAGTTCTATTATAATGCACCCTTATGCAATGTTAATTAAAGTTGAAAGATAGTACACAATTGAATGATATTTCTTAAGGTCAGCGAGTCATATGTTTCTTCTTTTTCCAAAAATACTAACCTAGTGAGGTGGGTTAATTAGCTAATTATAATAATCATGTAATTAAAAAAATATCTTAATCATAATAATTTTATAATTTTAAAAAATATTTTTATTCCTCATTTTAAAAATAAGAAATAACTAAATTTTAAGTGTAAAAATCATAATTAAATAAAATACTAAACTCTTCTTCATTAATAGAAAAGAGACCCACTTATATACAATATTTTTTACTATTAAAATCTACTAAAACATACCTAATCCAACTAACTTTTGATTTGAAGCTTTAACTTAAAAAAAACACACATTCATTCATTAAAATTGAAAAGATTTGTACACACTCATTCATTAAAATTGAAAATATTCATATTTGAAATTTTATTTATAATTTAGTCTATGAAAAATAATTTATACTTTATCATTAATATTGTGATTGTTGTGATTGTGATGGTGTAAAATTTTACTCCGCCTTCCACCTTCCACGTTATGAACTAACCCCTTCTATCGAATTTGATCCCATATCACTGATATTATTATTTTTATATTTTCTTACTTATAATACTACATTTAATTTAATTTGTTTTGTCAAAACGTAATTCGAAATGGTGGAATATCAAACATGATACTGCTGGAAAATATGTCATCTGAGCTTAACCAAAAAAATACAAGTCATACAACCTCTGGTACCAATATTTTGAAACGGCTGTACAAACTTAACTTTGAATATGTGAGAGAAAGGCCGACAGGATCGTTTAGCCTCTTCAATTAATAGTAGAAGAGACCATTAGTTAAACTGGAATGAAACCGCTCAATACATTACGAACTAAACTAAATATGGTCCATATTATTACACCCACTGTTGGCACATTCACAGATCTATTTATTTGCCTTCCATACCTATTAACCTATTCTTCAGACTTACCCTCAACCTCAGCCTTCTCTTCGATGGGAGCTCCATCAGCTTTTTCTTCAACGCCCACGCCCTCGGCGGATCGTAAACCTATTCTTCAGACTTACCCTCAACCTCGGCCTTCTCTTCGGTGGGAGCTCCTTCAGCTTTTTCTTCAACGCCCACGCCCTCGGCGGATGGTTGACCAACAGTCTCTCGTTTTGCAGGTTCGGCTTGTTCGGGCATTTTGGTGGAATCGTTGAGTTTTGACACTTCGTCGGATTCCACCGGGGCCGATTCTGCTTCAGGCTCCGAGGCATGCGGCATTACAGTTATTTCCTCTGCAGATTTCTCTACGATGGGGGGGCTTTCATCTACTTTTTTCTCGGCCGCGGGAACCTCTTGTGTGGGACTGCAGGCAGGAGCTTCTTCTTCAGTAGGCCCTTCAATCATGGGTTCAATCTCGGTAACCTTCACAGCTTCCTCTAGGGGTTTCACTTGTTCTTCGCTTGCCATCAATTCAGCTGACGTGGTAACCTGCACAAAGAAACAATGCATCACGGTATGATCAAATACTTGGTAAGAGTTCGATCCATGCAATTTTAAGTGGAAGTTGGGAT
Source organism: Pinus tabuliformis (assembly GCA_031772625.1). NCBI lineage: Eukaryota > Viridiplantae > Streptophyta > Pinopsida > Pinales > Pinaceae > Pinus > Pinus tabuliformis. The sequence goes on from CM062818.1 coordinate 301,920,983, forward strand.
CCATAGATCTCGCTACAGATCAATCGATCTAAACTAAAAAATATGAAATCAAAACGGGTACGAGGCATAAAATTGCAATGTCAACCTGCAGAGCCTCATTGATGTACCTCTACACGGGCCATATTCTACTAATTCGAAATGTTTACACAAGATGATAAAGAAATTGAATCTTCTCATTCAAACGGAAATTCAATGGATGGTATCAGAAGTTTTATAGGTGGACTTGTTAATTGGCAGCAGAAATCCTACAATATATTCTGCTACCGCACCATGGGAGATGGGAACTCTCGGTCGATAGTGCTACCGCCTACGGTGGATATCCATGGCGCTCTGTTGAAAATTAGAAGGAATTGGGCCTGAGCGAAATGAATGTTTGAATTCAAACCAACTGAAAATTCAACTAGACGCGCGGGGTAAATTTGAAATTCAAATAAGCGCGGTGATGCAATACAATTGAAATTCAAAATGTCTCGACAAGGAGAAACGTTGAGTTAATGTTGTCGGCATGTGCGAATATATTGCCAACTTAAATACATTAATTAATTGAGTGAGGGCATTTTTCATTTCAATTTAAAAAATTTACGTGGCACAACCCACCCTCTCACATTTCATTTCAAGCGGGACTGTGAGTTTGAAATTTTGAGCGGGACTGCGAGTTTGAAATCTTGCGCGCGGAGGTTTAGTTGAATGTGTGTAGGTGGACAGTGCATTTTCATTAACTACATCCACTTGCATTAAGTACATCCAAGTGATTAAGTCGGAGCGGAGGAGCCTGTCAGAGCGGGAGCGGTGGTGGAGCCTGCCGCAGTCGGAGCTATGGAAACCGCCGGAAAATAAATCATGATGTATGGGCATGTATGTTACCATGCATGCATGTTGGTGAATCACTTTGACAATAATTGCCATAGTGATAGTGACTTGTTTTTAATAGTTGACCATGGTACCCTTCTGCCCAGACCTTCACTTTTGGCCACTCTTATTTCAGATCCTATAGAAAAGTAAATGCTCTCTGACATGTCAGGTATTTACCTTTTTCTCTCTCCAGGCTGCTATCCCAATTCACGCGCTGTCGCTCAGAGGGAGAAAGATAAATGCCTGGCATGTCAGACAACGTTTACTTTTCTATGGAATCTGAAATAGGAGTTCCCTTCACTTTTATCCACCTTATGGAAACTAGAGGCGCTTTAAAGACCTGCCTTAGGTTTTATGCTTTGAAGTTACAGGTTCCACGTTAAAATTTTGCATATTCGTATTCGTTCCTTCAATTGTTAAATAGCAAGATTTTCCAAGAGAAGTACTTGAATTGTGAAGAGAAATACACAAACATTTTACATGATTTCTTCATTTGTTATGGCCTGATCAAAACATCGAACTTCCAACCAGGGCAGCATAATAGACAACATATATACACGTTTTCCATAATTTTTTCATTTTTTATAGCCTAAACCGGTGAGATGTCAACATTGACATCAGTTAAAATTTTGCACATTCGTACTCGTTCCTTCAATTGTTAATAGCGAGATTTTCCAAGTGAACTACTTTAATTTCTCACAAGTGACGACATACACACAAACATTTTCCATAATTTCTTCTCGTAATTACATCTTATCCATTTCAGTTGTAACATATTTTGTGTAATACAAATTCCTTGGCATCGTATTCGCTTATTACCCTAGAACATATCTGGAAGGGAAACTGCTAAAATGAAGGGGAACTTCTTAACAGTAAATTAGGTAATACATCGGACATATCATTTGCATTTCGTTTTCAATTTTCTATATTTCCTATTCACGTGGCATAACATGCTAAAACGTCCCTCGAAATATCCAACCAATGACGCTGGAATTTGTAAAGAGGAAAACTCGTAGAACACCCATGCGAGCATAACCTTATCATGTTTGCTGCAACATCTCAATAATCATCTTTGGAGACGGGGAGTGAAAGTTCTGTGTCACATTTTTTATTTACTTTCACTTTTCACATGGTCTATTTGATTTTTATCTATCAGCAATAAACGAGAAGTGAGAGTTTCTTTTTTGTTGTAAGCTAAGGCGATACTCTGTTTTTTCATTACTGAAATTAAAAGATATTACATAGTTGGACAGGTCTCAACCCGCCCTTAAGGGAAACCGGGTTTTTTAACCATTTGAAGTTTTTCAAAGCCATCCAAAAACAGTATACTATCAGCCTATCTACCCACGCTAAATATCCTTCTATTCTTACTATAGGTAAACTATTTTCCTTCTGAATCATTATCATCTACAAAACCAAAAAACAAAATAACAGTCTAGATAAAAACCTCCTAGCATCAGTTGCATCTTCGACCTTGACGCCCATTCCACCAGCTTGAAGCATCTGCAGGATTTCATCCATCTTTCTGTCTTGCATAAGGAGAGTAACTTGAATATTCTTCAATTCCCTTTTCATGGTTGGAATGCCCTGGACCAATTCAGCCATTTCTAGAGCCACCTGCTCCACAGCTTTGGCCAATAACCGCTTCATGCCCCAATAAACATGTAAAGACTGTTTATACAAGGACATTTGTCCTCTCGTATGGCCCGGATCAGGGAGGAACTGCTCCCAATCCTCCATTTCAGGATCTGAGATCTCCTGCATAGCTTCTTCCTCCAAATGCTCTATAATCCTTCTGATATTTGGATTGGTAGCTTGGGCATATGCTTCTTCTGCTTCCTGGAATTTCCTCCTCATGTCTTTCTTGCCTCTCTTTCTGCCTCTGACCTCACTCGCTGCTGCCTCCTCAAATTCAGAACGTACATTCCTATTCCCTCGGCCGCCTCGTCCTCCAGGCCTCCCTCTCCCTCTCTGGTTAGCGCTTCCTCGCGCTCCTCTACCCTGTCCGCGCCTATCCACCTCCACTTCGTCGTCGTCTTCCTGATCCTCATACTCCTCCTCGCTGTCCCCCTTTTCCATCTCGTGGACCTTCCCCGTACCCGCTTTTCCGTGCATTGCGCATTGAGGCTCCTCGTCTGCAATATAATTGCGAATATCAAACTCTTCCTCCGAGTCATCCTGGATAGTAAGATATATCCTCTGCAAAGCTTCTTCGACCGTGCTCTTTCCTTTCTCCACTGGAGTTGCTGCCTTGCTCCTCGTCCACCTTCTTGCTTCCCTGTCCTGGTGCTCTGCCATGTTCCAGTCCTTCTTCTGTTGCAATTTCTCTCTACACTTCCTCGCTCTGCTTTGCTTCTCTTTTGAAGTCTCCTTTTGCTTTGGTTGATTGCATGCAAGCCCTATATTATCGCTATGCTGCCACCTTGCCTTCTTGAAGCTTCTCTGCAGCCTGTCATTGTCATTAATACCCATTCTACATTCTCTTCCATGATGGAAAACGCTGGTTGACGCTCTGATGTTGCCACCGCTTCTCCTCGGTACCTTGCCCGATTTCCCCCTTGGAATGCTCATCCTTCCCGTGGGTTGATTGCTGTCAGCCTTCATGACTTTAATCCCATAATCTTGATCCTGCAAACACTTTGATCGAACATTTATTACTCTGTCCTTCCCCCTCCTTACCATAATCCGGAGGCGCCTAATTATTCCTTCCCTGTGCGGTCGCGTCATCATGATCCTGACTTAATAGATTTTTTAACTCATTCCACCTTGGATCATCCTGTAATGATATCCAGCTGCCATCTACGCTCCTATTCGATCCTCCGCTTCCCCAATTAGCCAATAGATCAGCTACACGGTTTCCATTTCGCAGTACATGGTTTATTGTAGTATACTCGATCCTACTCAGCATCGCCTCAATATCCTGTAGGATCCCTGCTGTCCGCCAACTCTTCGATACATGTTCCCAGCTCTTCCCATCCCTTAATTTCTTCAACATATCAATCGTGATTTGTGAGTCGCCTTCGATTTCTAGATTCATATACCCGTTCCTAACTGCTATCCGGAGTCCGTGGTGCACTGCCCACAATTCCGCTTCGTTGTTCGTCATTTCCCCTCCCCCTTCAGCATAAACCCACCGCGTGTGCAGCGGAAACGAGAAGTGAGAGTTCCACATATAACTATCAATATATATTTTCTATTTACTGTCACATTTTACATGGTTTATTGGTATAATATAAATTCCAGATACAAATTTTATCCACCATATGTGTGGTGCAACATCTCAATAATTACATATTAATAATGATCTTTGAATATAGAAAGTGAAAGTTTTATATGATACATCTTTTATTTAATTTCACTTTGTCTATTTACTATTTTGTGTAACTTTCCAAATACAAATTCTTATCCATCATTAAAATTGAATTTTTTAAAATTGATTTTTTTCTCAAGAAAATTAAAATCTTAAACACATGGTTCTTGTGAAAATTTATTTAATATTGTGAAAATTTATTTAAAATTATATATTATGAGTATTCTCCATTCTTATCAATATTAGAAATTGCATTACAAAAAGTTTACATATTTTATATTTTCAAAGTTCAAGTGTTTGTTTTGTTATCTTTGACGTTCAATCTCATTGTGATATCATTTTATTTGGTATGTTTATGTGTTTGTGAATCTTTAACTGAAATTATATATTATAAGTATTTTTAATTCTGATCGATTTTATAATTAGCATTATATTTATTTTACATATTTTATATTTTCAAATCTCGTTTATAACAATGTTACTTAATTTGTTATATTTTTTTCTTTAGACTCACTGTAACCTCATTTTATTTGTTATTTTTATATGTTAGATTTTAATTTTAATTTATTAAAAAAAATATGCATTACGAATGTAAATTATAATGACATTAAAAATTTACTACAATGATTTAAATGTTTTGATAGAGGTCAATTTTGAAAAGTAAGGAACCTCATATATTAGGCTCTTTCTTTTTTTATGTTCACATATTTCATGTCACTAATAATGTCTAACATATTGGTTTATAGTTATTTTGTTTCATTGATAGTGCTATATGTTCAGCAATTAAAATTCAATATATGGCTATAGCTTTAGTATCTAATATAATTATCATTTTTGCATATTGATATGTAATTCATGTCATCTCTCTACTATAATAGATAATGAAAATAGAAAGCATAATTAGGAATTCAATATAATCTTTTAACAATTCACCAATATTGAAAAATTTTGGTAAATCTAATCATAAAGATAATGCACAGTTTTTCTTTATTTCATATAAAATTATTTAATGATTATGTCTAAGATTAATCTATTAACTTGATGAAATTATCTAACAATGTGTTCTTGATTAAATTTAGGTATGAAGTGGCACAAAAGTAGCATTGTCAACTGTGCATGACCTAAAATTGGAATTACAATAATGAAAATTGTGATTATGTTTATTCAATTTATGGCATTAAAAAATCCTCATTCTTTTGTTCTCTAAAATATCATTCCTCTTTTCTTAATTACATGTTTATTTGTTACACTCTATTTTTTGTAAATATTTGGAAAATTCCTTATAACTCTTTTTCCCCTTGCCTCATTTTGAACCTAAGGTAAAGGAGACATAGACTTTGAACCTAAGGTAAAGGAGACATAGACTTTGTAGTTTTAATGCTTCAAATGACATTTATGAAGATGAGTAGGATTCTTAAAATTGGTGGGGAGAAGGAAATATAATTGATATTCAAACTTATGCATTGGGATTATACTCTATAAATATGATTTCCATATTTAAGTGGGATTGGGAAATGCTCAAAATGCATTCATAAGTTATGTTAATAAAAATGTTTGATTTTATGATTATATCTAAAGCTTTATATCGATTTTTAACATTTCAAAATTTCACATATATATAAAATTTATAAAAAAATTATCTTTGAAATTATAAAATTTGTTATTAGTATTCTTTATAATTATTAATATTTCTTTTACTTTTTATTTGATGAAACAAATCAACTTCCTTCTTAGGCTGAAAGCTAGAGTGAGTTTGTTGGTACCACCCTAACTCACATGTCTACTTACCTAAGTGTTTACAAGGCTCTAAGCCAACACAAAAATATTCATTAACAAGAAATTATTGCAACAATATTTATGAAGACATTAAAATCCATTAAATTATTATCTAAACATGATAAACAAAATTAACAAACACCTAATAATCCAAATTAATTTATATAATCATTTGTTAAATTTGATAAATCATATTTATTTTTAAATATATTTTTTAATTATTCTTTTAACTCTTCAGAAAAATTCCAAATTTGATTATTACTCATTTATTTTATGGCTTTAAAGTCACACTAACCGTCTAATAAACTTTGTAGACTTTTATTTCAATGGATAGCGTAGATAAATCTCAGGATCAATTGCTCTTTCGAATTAACTGTTTTGCAAACTTTTCATAATGAACGAGATAAATGAAATGTACCTTACACCCGAGATTAAATAAAATAATGTCTTAGTTTAGGAGATTTTTTTTTTCCTGGAAAGTTATGGAAATTTGGGTATATTTTGAAAAAATCTGGCAGGGACTTTTGTAAATCCAAGTTAACAGTTAAATTTCAAGATTTTCAGTGCTTTAGAAGTTTTTGATGGTGCTGAATCTATTTCCACCATCAAAAATATGATTTAAACACTACCTCTATAAAAAAATTTAAATTGTTTTTAAACAAATTCTGTCCATTTTTAACAATCCAAACAATTCCTACACTTCAATAACAAATTCCAAATAAAATCTCAACCGTCATTCTTTTAACTAAAATGAAATTTTCAATTAACTAAAATGAAAATATACCCTAAACTTACACGGGAGATTAAATAAATCTCAGCTTCAATCACTCTTTTCAATTAACTAGTTTTGGGAACTTTATGATCTCAGCATCAATCACTCTCTTCAATTAACTAGTTTTGGGAACTTTTCATAAAGAACTAGTTGAATGACTATATGGTTCAACATTGACTATATGCATGCACTCTAGAGGTATGGAACCTACGTGGTTACATTCTTAGCCCAGCGGTTCAAATTAATTTGTATGATTGGGGGAGATGATCTAAATAAATTATTGAAGCCTCATATGACATGTCATGAGTTCCTAGTTCAAAACCATCACATTAAAATTTAGAGGATAATAGTAAGAAAATAATGTTTATTACTTTAAGAGATCACAAGAATCTATTATGGTTGGAGAGATGTGATGTTCAAGAATTTATTATGGTTGGAGATATGATCCTCAAAATTGGTGTTGTAATGTTGGTGGAGTTTAACATGTAATTTCACTTATGTATATGTATTGTTTGGGAAATTGAATTTGTAGTGTTGTAATGTTGGTGGAGTTTAACATGTAATTTCACTTATGTATATGTATTGTTTGGGAAATTGAATTTGTAAAATTTCATTTTTGTTAGTATATATGTTATTGGTGATGAAAATTGTTACACCATTAACATTTTGGGTTGTTTTTTCTTTTGTGAGAATTATCATCCCCACTAGAAATGATATTATGTTCTATAGAAATATTTATTGTGCCATTTGTAAAGAACATCGACAAAATATCAATAGCCTATGATCAATAAATCACTAGTTCGAAGGAGTTGTGTAGACATGAACTAGAGAATGGGGAGCCCAACACAAGAATATATGAGATGGAAATGATGATGTGGAGTGTTACATTAAAATAATTGCGATCATCAGAAGAAGGAGGAGGAGGTCATTGTGAACTTTGAGAAATGCGTCGAGATGTCGAGATCACAATGAAATTAAACAAATATGTCAATATTGTGGATGAGGAGAAAAACCATTTGCAAATCTCCTTAAAAAAAGAGATAAACAAGAAAAGTGCAGGTCATCACTCATGAATTGTGACAAATGCAAAGAAAGACATTTTCATCATGAAGTATGACAAAGAAGGAATACTCTTGATGAAGAAGTCATAAATGACATGAGGTGATGAGATGGAGTTGTGATTATATTTTGAGCATATGAATGCTACAAAGGTATGATTTTAATGTTTGTTTTTTTGTAAATAATATTACATATTTGCTCCTAAGTTGAAATGTTATAACTGAACATATGTGTTACAAGGAGTGCATGATCAATTGTACTTGACACCTCAAAGTTTTGGTCCAATTTGTAAATGTATAGCTACAAGAAAGTTGATTTCATTAGGTATTTTGAAAGCCCTGTTGATTCAATGTTACACTCAATAATGTGGTATCACATGTAATCATGTAGCATGTATCCCTCTCTTTCATAGAGTGGACATGACATCAAGTCATGGAATGAAACACTAGGTAGGGATGAGAGTGGCAAGTGTACTCATATGCTAGCTTGATATGGAATTGGAAAAGTTGAGTCTTCAACTAAGGGGAAAATTTGATATGGACTAATATCAAAATGTGAAAAAGTTAATACCAAGTTATGAGTAGAAAAGTGTTTAACATGTTGGTGAACCATGCATGTGAAAAAAATTCTCGATATAACTAGTTGATAAAATGGCTAGTGACCGATGTATTTGGGTGGATGGAAATTGTTTTATATTAACTTAAACAAATAAAATATTTAATTTTTGTAGTCACAAGATGAAAATCCTAGGTTGAACAAGACATACACTTTGTTATGTAGGAGTTTCTTCAGTTCCTAATGGACTATGCTTTGCAAATGATAACATATTGATGAAGAGCTGAGATGATAGAGATTAAGACAAGTAGCCATTTGGAGTTGGGAGGAGAAGGTCTTGGAATATGTAACTTCCACTTGTCTTATGCATTATTATATTTGGGTATTGTTGGTATTATTGGTCATTATTTGAACATCAAGTTATGACCCCAAAGGGGGGCTATATTGGGTTAAATGTATATTATATGACCCAAGAGGGGCATATATGCGGTTAAATGTACATGTAATATGTAAATTTTTAAGTAATAGGGTAATCCAAAATATAAAGTGGCCAGATGTGTAGCATGTCGATAGGAATATATAGAGATCATGTATTAATTATGGAGGGGAGAGATATAACTTGGAGGTATGAAGGTATAATTCATTATTCGTATTGGAGTTGTGCACCATGCTCACATTTTTGTACAAAGTCTGTGCTTCTGATTTTTATGTCATTTGACCATAACACTTCATCTCTACAAAAAAAACTCTCTACTTCATCTCTACAAAAAAAGGCTCTTCCTAGTATTGGGAAGGTGGTTAGATAAAGGTGATTTGAGAGATATTATCCAAATAATTATCTCCCTATATTAGTAATTGGTTTCTTAATTGGATGATGGTATGATCGATATAGTTTTTCTATATTGAAACAAATGTTTTTGTTGTTGTAGTTATATGTGTATCATTATATTGTTTAAAAGAGGCTTATCACAAATTTGTGTGTGCAATAATGTCTACTCTCCACTTTTTGTAGTTAAACCTATAGTTCTTCACCTCCTAGTAAGATGTTTCTAAAATAACTTGTGGTGCATATTTTGTTAAGTCTCCTAATTTAACTTTTATATGTTTTTCAATTAACTGTTTCTTTTTCTTAAAACATAATTGAATTCTTTTTTCTTTTATTTTCATAATGTCTCTAAGGCAGGCCCATGTGAAGGTCTCACATGGATTTTCGACTCAATATCAGAGCTTGACCACAATGGATCCAAGGAGAATTGAACTTGCCCCTCATGATAGATGGCTAAAGACTTAACAAGAGGGAATTTGATCACTTGAACTACCCATGAGCACCATGAGGGATGACATAAGTGAATTCATTATTAATAATAATCTCTTTATTTTTACTTTAAACAATATGAAATTCAAATTTCAAAAACAGAATACTTGATTTGATACTCATGGGAAGAACCAAAAAACCTCTCATTCAACTAAATATGAATAATTATATATTGTCATTAATAGTGCATAGTTGGATGAATATTATTTAATCATGGATTTGGTTAAAAAATTAACAAAATGAAGGAGTTAAAACACTCAAAACTCATGATCCTAAATTGCTTCAACGAGTATTGATTGATACCAATGGAATTTAAGAAAGTGCAACATTCCGTGCAAATCTCTTCCTTTATGATGCATACTATAAATTATTTGAACTTGGCAATGATGATCATGTGAAAAAAAATGGAAACTATGTGCAAGGCACACAATTTCTTCAGAAGACTGATGATTTCTCTTCTTCCCAAAAGCCTTCTCTCTTTTATCAAACTTATTGTCAAGGGAATCAAAGGAAATCTCCTTAAGTTTTCCACTTTCTTGCAATGACTCAAGATAATGTGAATAAGTGGGATATAGTGCCTTGACATAAGAAGTGAGAGGAACATCTATTTCAATACTAGTGGCTTTTACGTCATGCATAATGGATTTTATTTTTTATGCTAAGGAAAGAGGGTCATCATTTTTCAACTCAAGATTGAAAAACTTCGAACTCAGTGTGTGAGTGAGATAATTCCTTCAACTTATTTAAAGCTTCAAAATCATTTGAAAATGGAGAAATATGATGACCACCTCTTAATTTACTGATGTTGCAATCAAGGCATAGGCCTTGTTATTCTTGTTTTCCCAAATGGCAAGCTACTTATCTGAAGTGGGCTTTCCAAGTGCTTTGTCTCCTTCTCTTTCACAAAAACCTTTCAACAAAACATTAAAAACTAAAGTGTGCTTTATCTTCCTATACCACTCATGGTAGTTCTCTTTTCTAGTGAGAACTTCTCCCACTATGGAGATGAGTGAATTCATTCTTACAAAACTTCTGGGACAACATCAAATAAACTAAATTTATATGCTAGTAATTTTGATAAAAAAATCTCTTAATTTTTTTTACCAAAACTCAACATTGCATATGTATATCAGCTTTCAACATCACATATAAACATCAACCATGAGTCATTTACTAATCATTATATAATTTAATGGTTACCGAAACGAAAACTCAAAAGGGAATATGTGTATTATATATACTGCACATGACATATCATAATACACCCCTCACGACCTTTTAAAAAAGGACTCAATGTATTTCATATTATATACCATAAGAACTCAATTCATTTCATATCCCATCATCACATAACAACCATAGACACCATGTATATCTTCATATTCCTTGATATATATATATATATATATATATATATATATATATATATATATATATATATATATATATATATATATATATATATATCCACCATTGTTTATATATATCAAATATGTTCAAAACACATGCATTCAAAATGATTTAACGCACCATATACCATTGTAGAGGATTAATTGATCAGAATCAATGCTTACATATGCAATTAGCAATGATGACTCATACACATACGATTTGCAGGAGTACACATTGTTCAACACGCATCACACCATCATAATTCCAATGCACCATAACTCCAAAATTCAATAAAAGCCAATGCACATATACACTAGTGCATAAACCAAACACGCACACACCAAACTGTTCAATGTAGAAAGAAGAAAATGTTCTCTCCATGGAAGGGAATAATGGTAGATAAATAAGAGTTACAGGAGAAGAGGGAAGCTAAAAAGGGTGTTTGGCTCTCATACCATGTCAAGCCAGGAGAGTAACTCCATGAACTAATTTTTTTTCATTAAAATAAAGAAAATATATATAGAAGGAGAGGGAGACTATTGGGTTTCATCTCCCAATGTCTCTTGATCTTCCAATTTCTTTTATTTTTCTATTTACAATATGTACATGGATTCTCCTAATCCCAAATATTAGTTGTAAACATTTGGACTTGCAACAATCCTTCCCATTATTGCATGGTGCCAGCTTTGCCATCCTTTTCCTCCTCATGAAATTTAGATAAGTGAAAAACAATAAATATTGAAGAAATTTCAAGAGTCTTAGCTTGTAGGAGTTATTATATATTTTTTTCCTAAAAACCTTACATGGACAAAATTTCTTATACTTGAGTTTGTTGTGTGTTCCTCTGGTAAATATATCAATCCTAAAATGTCTCGTCACTATATCACCATGTTTTAAAACCTTCCACTTTCTATACAAATCAACCTTCTCCTTATATGTTGTAACCTCCAATTGACCTACTCATGAATGTCATACAAATTTTTTACAAAATTATATGCATCAGCGCTTCTCGTTTCCTCAATTTGTGGAAACTCAAACAAGTATTCTTTCCATAAACTGCTAAAATAGACTTTTACCCTTGGATTTATTCACTAATTTGTTGTACAAGTTTCCCAAACTTAAGATATCAACCACTATTTGATTATTTGTTTGAGGATGATAGCTTTGAATTGTAGTAGAACTTGGAACCCTTATTATTCCAAGTAGCCCCCAAAAGTGTCCAATAAATCAAGTCTCTCTCCTTGAAGTGGTACTCCTAGGAAGCTCATGCAACCTTATAATTTCTTGGAAAAACAACGAGCACCACTAAAACTTTTACACAATATGGAATTCCATCTTAAAAAATCCATCCATAACCATTGTCACTAAATCAAGACCTCTATGTGTCCCAAAAAATCCCAAAATAAAATCTATTCTTACGTCTTCCCATAGATTTTCAGGTCTAGGTAAAATAGTATATAACTTGTTGTTTTACCTTTTCCCTTTGGCCAATTAACAAACTATATATATATATATTCCCTACATAATTGTTGATAATATTCCCAAAATACCTTTCATCCACCAATTCCTTTGTCTTATCCACTCCAAAATGTTCACTTAAACATCCATTATGTAACTATTGAATGAGGTTTCGACTCAATGAACACCGTAGAATACATAATTCTTGGAAATACAAATCCAAATATGTTGGCTTATTCATAGTTCATGGTTCTTAACATGTTTTCCATGACTCTAAAAAATTTGCTCTATTACATAAGACTCCTTCATGTTTTCCAATATAACAACTTCAACATGCATGATGCTTAAAAGCATCACCTTCTAGTTTAATGTATCAGCAATGTTATTGCCTTTTTTAGACCTACATTTTAAAGAAAATGAGTAACTCTAAAAAAATTCCACCCACTTCAAATTCTTATGATTTAGCTTACCTTGATTTTCTATTTACTACAATGTCTAATGATTTGTAAATAAAACTATTTCCTTCAATAGAAAATAATCTCTCCATTTCTTAAGGGATTGAAAAATGGCGTAGGATTCTTGATCATAAATTTAATACTTTTTATTTGTATCATTAAACTTCTCAGTAAATGATGTTCTTGATTTAGCATCTTCACTCCAATTTCCCCCAATTCCTAAACCACTTAGATTACAATATACTTGAAATATGTTACTAAAATGTGAGATACTAACATTGGTTGTTCAATTCCCTTCTTCTTCAATGTTTCAAAAGATTTTTCTACTAATATTATTCGTTGGAAGACTCAATGTCTGGTGCACAAATCCCACTAAAGTATTTATTAAAATTTTGATAAAAACTTGTGAAAGCATGGAAAATTCTTACCACAAATGTACATGTAGGAATTGGCCAATCCTTAACGGTTTTCTTCTCTTTATGATCCAACATCAAACCTTCCTTGGAAATTATAGAAAATGAGAAAATAAACTCTTCTTGCAAGAAAGTAAACTTACTAAAGTTAATTTTCAATTTGTTTGTTTTAAGCCATTCCAACACTTGACTCACATGCCCCAAGTATTCTTCCTTGAACTAGCTAAAAATTAAAGTGTTATCAAGATTGACAATGGTAAACTTTCTTATAAATGGCTTCCATACCTAATTCATCAATCTAGTAAAAGTATTATGTTTGTTAATAATAGATGTGGCTAACTAATGGATAAGGAGTCCATCCTTTGTATAGAACTTTATCTTCCACTCATCACCTTCCTTTGTCTAAATAAGAAGATATTCACTCATCAAATCTATCTTTGAAAATAACTTTTCCCACCTCAAGTAATGCGCGACGTCTTCTATTCTTCGTATGTGAAATTGAAACTTCAGAGTAATATTCTTAATAGTTCGTGAATTGTTGTAGATTTATATTCACCACTCTTTTTTAGTTTCAAAATAACTAGGATATCATAGGGACATAAACGTTTTAAAATTAACTCCTTATTAAAAAATCCTTTCAATTGTTTATTTCCATCTTTCACTTTTTTGTGGGAGCCATGAATTAAATCAATCTAATGTGAAATATTTATCATGAGAGTGATTCCCTTTGACATATCATCAAAAAATATTTGAAAGCTCATCCAACAATATTTGAATCTCTATCTGAATCTAACTCTTTTACTCGTCTTTTTGTACCTTCTTTGGATATATGATAAAAAAACAAATTCCCTCTTTTATTCCTTCATAACTTCTTTTATTGAGAACAAGCTTACATAAAAACGTATGTTGGGACTACACCTTGCTTCACTACTTTCCATTGTCATTGTCTCCTCTTTTGTAATTGGCTCTAGGCTATAACTATTTCCATCCTTATTGAATTCATGTGTAATTATGATACTATCGTGGGAACTCCCCCCACCCTCCCCCCATTAAATACTTTTTTTCTTGATAATAATAATTGACGTGTCTATCTCCACCACATCACATTATACTTGGTCACGAAAGTTGTTATATGGAACTCAACGAATATTGCTCTGTAACAATGACTTTTCGACCCCTTTGTAACTATGAAACCCAAGATGGTTTGGAAAAGCGATGCACTTTAATTTTATATTATAGATCACCTTAATGGACACCAAATTTTATGCACTTTAACTTTTTATAATCAAATTATAATGTTTTCGTTGAACCTTACATTTATTTTAAAAAGTCATCTTCCTCTATCCATTTTCTTTCCTAACATTTATTCATGTTTGAGTAACACCCTCCTAGATGTACTCTTTTCAGCATCTTCATGTTGAACTACTAAAAATTATATCTAATAATTTATGCCTCACTTTCATGTATGACATGAGCCTCATTCGTTCTTCCTTTATTGTGCTTTTCTAGGTATTCAAATTATTTGTGTCCTTATAATCACATCTTTGGAAAGTAATGACATACTTACCCTTTCCTATTCCATATCCTCTATGTATAATAACATGGTTATCTTCTTTAGAAATTTTACTATTGGATCTTTCAACTCCTCTCCCTTCACTAGAATTTCCTCTTGTAGCCTTCACATTCCCTTGGCATCGAGGGTTCCCTCCTCCATAGTTTTCATCTACCTTCAAATAAATATGGTATTTTTCATTCATAGTTCACAAATAATGGGTACTCATCACATATTTAATATAGAAGTTAAATACATTCACATACCTCGGTACCATTTGATACTTTTTCTCTTTAACTCTTGATTTAAATGACACTTTGAAAAATTATTTTATATACTCCCATATAGATGTTCCTTTTTGTTTCCACTTTTGTGGTTCTTTGCATAAACTTGATTGTTAATCAATAGGAAGGAACTTATCCTTGATTTTACTCATAGATGTTCCTTTTTGTTTCCACTTTTGTGGTTCTTTGCATAAACTTGATTGTTAATCAATAGGAAGGAACTTATCCTTGATTTTACTCACCATTTTATCTTAGGTATTTATCTTCCCCTCATGCTTTCCCGCTTTATGTTTTTGTCAACATCCCAACAAGGGAGCTAAGCCTCAATTTTTTAGTTTTTGTAATTAGTTGCAAACCACAACTGGTATGCATGATCTAGAGGCCTTGGAACATGTGTGGTTAATTTATTAGTATGGAGAATTAAGGGGTGACCTAAAAGGATAATGACATCATTGCATTTAAAATCAAGGGATCCATAATTAAAGGTGAAAGGAATATATTACCATTATTGTTAAAGGTATACTCGCCTCATCATGTTTTAATGATTGAAGGCCCATATGAGATGAACTGATTATTCAAACCCATGGCATTGAAAATAAAAGAATAAGACTAAGAATGTAGTATTTTGTATTCTATGGGATTCCATTACCAAGTTTAGTTTGAGATAGGATGCTCAATAAGAATGTTGTACTGCATGTGGAATCTAGCATTGGATATTTTGTATGTATACACAATGCTTATGAAATTATGTCTATAGAATCTCGTTCTTATTAATATATTTTTTTTTGTTGATGTGGGTACTGCAATGTTAATGTTTGGAGTTGCTTGTTCCTCAACATGTGTTATCATTTTGTTAGAAATGTTATTCCTCTTCGTAAAAATAGCCTTTGTGCAATTTATGAAGCACATGGAGGAGAAGATTAATAGAATGGGACTAATGAATCATCATTTGGGAAGAGTTAAGCGGATCCCAATGTAGTAGCCAAGAGAGTTGAACCTCAATATTATTGGCTTTGGCAATGAGTTAAACATCGACTATGTACATGCAATCTAGAGGTATGGGAACCTACGTGGTTACATTCTCAACCTAGGGGCTGAAATTAATTTGTATCATTGGGGGAGATGACATAAATGAATTATTGAAGCCTCATATGACATGCCACGAGTTTCTTGTTCAAAACCTTATCATCGAAAATCCGAGAATAATAGTAAGAAAATAATGTTTATTATTTTAAGAGATCCCATTACCTAGTATGGTTGGAGGTATGATGCTCAAAATTAGTGTTGCAATGCTTTGGAGTCTAGAATTTAATTTCACTTATGTAACTTCCACTTTTCTTATGCATTATTATGTTTGGAGTTTGTTAATATTATTGATCATTATTTAGACTTCATGTTGTAATCCCAAAGAGGGTGTATATTGGGTTAAATGTATATGGTATGACCCAAGAGGGAGCATATATGCTGTTATATTTCATATAATATGTAAATGTAACTACTAGTGTAGGGACCTAACAGGTCATCCAAAGAATAAAGAGGCCACATGTGTAATGTGTGGATAGGAATATATAGGTCTGTACTTCTAATTTTTATGTCATTTTACCATAACACTTCAGCTCTACAAAAAAAATCCTCTTCCTAGTATTGAGAAGGTGGTTAGATCTAGTTGATTTCAAAGATATTATCCAAATAATTAGATCAAATTAGTGTGTGGTTGCTCAATTGGATAATCTTATGATCAATATATTTTGTCTATCTTGAAACAAATGTTGCGTTGTTGTTGTAGTTATATGTGTATCATTATATTGTTTAATAGAGACTTAACAAACATTTGTGTACAATAATGTCTACTATCCACTTTTTCTAGTTAACCCTCTTCACCTCGTAATAAGTTGTTTCCCAAATAACTTTTGGTGCATCTCTTGTTAAGTTTCCTAATCCAACTTTTTTTTTAAACATAAGTGTTCTTTTTTTTCTCTTCTCATAATGGTGCCGCATGCCACATGCCACATGCACTGTTGACTCAACAACAGATCTTGACAGATCTTGACGCAGATAGATCCAAAGAGACTCATGACAGCTAGCCAAAAATTTAGCGTGAAAAACTTCAAATACGTAAACTGCCCATAAAAACCCCTTAAAAAATAAAATCATTATTAACAATAATCTGTTTATTTTTCCTATAAACCATATGAAATTCAAATTAAGAAAAACAAATGCTTGATTTGATACTCATGGGAATAACCCATAAAATCTCTCATTCAACTACGTATGAATAAGCACATATGGCCGTTGATAGTGCGTAGTGTAATCAATATTATTTACTCACGGATCTGGTTAAAAGCCAACAAAATGAACGAGTTAAAACTTAAAACCCTCTTACACTCACGATCCCGACGTGCTTCAACGAGTTCGGCTTGAACCCATTGGAAATTAAGAAAATGCGATATTCCGTGCATCTCTTCCTTTATGATGCATGCTATAAATTATCTGCACATGGCCACAGCGATAATGGGAAAAACAAAGATGGAAGCGCTACATAATTTAACTAATTGTTTTTTGTCTGCAAAATTATTTTATCAATATTTAAATTTTTTTAATGGCACTGAATCTATTTTCATTATAAAAAAACATAATTTAAACACTATTTTTATAATTTAAACACTATTTTTTTTTAAAGCAATTCCTCTGCCAATAAACTTGTGCATAAATATCCACCTCTCCTTACCTATAGCGATGTAATCTGATTTTTACACGTTCCAGAGACAATGCAGTCGGGTGCCAAAGGATGACAACGTTTTTAATATGGAAGTCATTCTTCTGACGCAACAGTGTGCCAGAGCGACGATGACACAACAATGGAGTACGTATCGTGGAAAGTATGAGCGGCCTGCCGCACACGAAATTCATTGGCCAGATCGCGCGATGGAGGGCACATCGTACCCTTCTGCCCAGTCCTTCACTTTTATCCACTGGATCTTACGGAAACTGGAGGCGCTTTAAAGACCTACCTTTGGTTTTATGCTGTGAAGTTACAGGTTGTAGGTTAAAATTTTACGCATTCGTACTCGTTCAATTGTTACTAGCAAGATTTTCCAAGAGAATACTTCAATTGTCAAGAGCAAGATTACTACTGAGGGCCGGCATAAGTGAAGCCATAGACAAACATTTTCCATAATCTCTTCATTTTTATATTGCCTAACTTCGAGAGTGATCAAACCAGGGCAGCGTAAGAGATAACATATATACACGTTTTCCATAATTTCTTCATTTTTTTTATAGCCTAAACGGGTGAGATGTCAACATCGTCATCGGTGGAATTCTTGTGTAAATTACATCTTATCAATTCGATTATAATATAGTATGAGGGATTATCCCACCAATCGTTCTGGAAATTCTCTCGTAATTACATCTTATCCATTTCAGTTGTAACATATTTTGTGTAATACAAATTCCTTGGCATTGTGGGGAGTGAAAGTTCCACGGATAATTATGGCAATTTTTTTTTTATTTAGTTTGACTTTTCACATGGTCTATTTGCATTTTATCCATCATCAATAAATGAAGAGTGGAAGTTTCACATATAATTTTTAATATATATTTTTTATTTACTATGACATTTTACATTGTTTATTTACTGTATAATATAAATTTCCAAATACAAATTTTTATCCACCATATTTATGTTATAACATTTGAATAATTATATATTAATAATAATTTTTGAATAT
Organism: Pinus tabuliformis; assembly: GCA_031772625.1. Taxonomy (NCBI): domain Eukaryota; kingdom Viridiplantae; phylum Streptophyta; class Pinopsida; order Pinales; family Pinaceae; genus Pinus; species Pinus tabuliformis. The sequence continues at coordinate 301,939,907 of CM062818.1, forward strand.
AAAATGATATATATATATATATATATAGATATATATAGATAGATAGATAGATAGATATATATATATTTTTTCTTTTATTTCACTTTTTCACATTGTCTATTTATTATTTTATGTAATTTTTCAAATACAAATTTTTATCTAACATCAAAATTGAAACTTTTAAAATTGAAAATTTCTTCAATTCTAAAAAAAATTAAAAGCTTCAAACATAATAGAATTTTCTAACTTTCCAAATACAAATTTTTAGCCATCATCAAAATTAGAACTTTTAAAATTGAAAATTTCTTCTTTTCTAAAGAAAATTAGAAGCTTCAACATGTAAATATTTATTTCAAATTATATATTATAATTATTTTCAATTCTTATGGATATTAGAAATAACAATTTTATATTTTCAAATAATGTTTTGTTATCTTTGCCTTTCAAACTCATCCTGATATAATTGTATTTGTTATATTTATGTGTTTGTGAATCTTTACTTGAAATTATATATTATAAGTATTCTCAATTCTCATAGATTTTATAATTAGCATTACATTCATTTTACATATTTTATATTTTCATATATCAAGTTTATAATATTGTTATTTGTTTTGTTATCTTTTGTCTTTAGACTCATTGTAATATCATTTTATTTGTTATTATTTGTTATTTTTATATGTTAGTTTTTACTTTTATTTTAATTTATTAAAAAAAATATGGATTAGGGATGTAAATTATAATGATATTAAAAATTTACTAGTAAGATTTCAATGTTTTGAGGAATGTCAATCTTGAAGATTAAGGAATCTCATAAATTAAGCTAGCTCTATTTTTTCATGTTTACATATTCCATGTCACTAATAATATCTAACATATTGGTTTATAGTTATTTTGTTTCATTGATAATGCTATATGTTCAGCAATTAAAATTCAATATATGGCTATAGCTTTAGTATATAATATAATTATCATTTTTGCATATTAATATGTAATTCATGTCATCTCCACTACTATAATAGATAATGAAAACAAAAATCATAATTATGAATTCAATATAATCTTTTAACAATTCACCAATATTGAAAAAGTTTGGTAAATCTCATCATAAAAATAATGCATAGTTTTTCTTTATTCCATATAAAGTTACTTAATAATTATGTCTAAGATTAATCTACTAACTTGATGAAATTTTCTAAAAGAGTATTGATTAAATTTAGATATGAACTTGCACAAAACTAACATTGTCGATAGGGCAAGAACTAAACTTGGAATTACAATAATGAAAATTGTGATTAGGTTTATTCAATTTATAGCATTAACAAATCCTCATTCTTTTATTCTCTAAAATGATCATTCCCCTTTTCTTAATTACATGTTTATTGGTTAAACTCTACTTTTGGCAAATATTTGGAGAATACCTTATCACTCTTTTTCTCCTTGCCTCATTCTAAACCTAAGGTAAAGGAGACATAGACTTTGTAGTTCTAATGCTTCAAATGACATTTACGAAGCTGGGTAGGATTCTTAGAAAAGGCCGGGAGAAGGAAATATAATTGATATTCAAACTTATGCACTAGGGATTATACTCTATAAACATTATTTCAATTTTTAAGCGGGATTGGGAATGTTCAAAATGCATCCATAAATTATGTTCATGAAAATATTTGATTTGATGATTATGTCCAAAATTTATATTGGTTTTTTATATTTCAAAATTTCACACATATATAAAATGTATAAAAAAAAATTAACTTTGAAATTATAAAATTTGTTTATTAGATTCTTTATAATTATTAATATCTTTTTTACTTTTTATTTGATGAAAGATATCAACTTCCTTCTTAGCCTGAAATCTAGAATGATATTATTGGTACCACTCTAGTCCACATATCTACTCACCTAAGTGTTTACAAGGCTCTAAACCAACACAGCAATATTCATTAGCAAAACATTATTGCAAAAATATTTATGAAAACATTAAAATCCATTATGTTATTGTCTAAACATGAATAAGAAAATTAACAAACACCTAATAATCCAAATTAATTTATTTAATTATTTGCTAAATTTAACTAATTGTTTTTTTAAAATATATTTTTAATTTTTTTTTTTTTAAATTATTCTTTTAACTCTTCGCAGTAAAATTCCAAATTTAATTTTTACTCATTTATTTTATGAATTTAAAGTCACAATAAAGACTATAATAATTTTTTTTTACTTTTATTTCAATGGATAGTGCAGATAAAATCTCAGGACCAATCGCTCTTTCGAATAAACTGTTCGCCAACTTTTCATAATGAACGAGATAAATGAAAATATAGCTTACACGCGAGATTAAATAAAATCTCAGCAACAGTCATTCTTTTCAATTAACTGTTTTACCAACTTCTCATAATGAACGAGATAAATGAAAATATAACCTAAACTTACACGCAGGATCAAAGACAATCTCAGCATCAGTCAATCTTTTCAAAACTCTTTTTACCAACTTTTCATAAAGAACGAGTTGAATGACTATATGGTTCAACATGAACTATATACATGCAATCTAGAGGTATGGGAACCTACGTGGTTACATTCTTAGCACAGGATTAAAATTAATTTGTATGATGGGGGAGATGACCTAAATAAATTATTGAAGCCTCATATGACATGTCATGAGTTTCCAGTTCAAAACCACAACATTAAAGTTAGTGGATAATAGTAAGAAAATAATGTTTACTATTTTAAGAGATCTTATTATGTAGTATGGTTCGGGGTATGATGCTCAAAATTAGTGTTGTAATGTTTGTGGAGTTTAGCATCTAATTTTACTTATGTACATGCACAGTTTGGAAAATTGAATTTGTAAAATCTCGTTTTTGTTAATATATATGTTATTGGTGATAAAAATGGTTATAACATTAATCTTCTGAGTTATTTTTTCTTTTGTGAGAATTATCAACGCTACTAGAAATGATATTATGCTTTATAGAAATAATCATTGTTCTATTTGTAAAGAATATCGATAGCCTAGGAGCACTAAATCACTACAAGTTGGAAGGAGTTGTGTAATCATGAACTAGAGAATGGAGAGCCCAATATAAGAATATATGAGATGGAAATGGTGATGTGGAATGTTACAGTAAAATAATTTTTATCATTAGAAGAAAGAGGAGGAGGTCATTGTGAATTTTGAGAAATGGGTCAAGTGCCGAGATCATAAGAAAAATAAACAAATATTTCAATATTGTGGATGAGGCAAAAAACCATCTGCAAATATCCCTAAAAAGTGATATAAAAAAGAAAAGTGCAGGTCATCACCCATTACATGTGAAAAATGCAAAGAAAGACATGTTCATGATGAAGTATGACAAAGAAGGAATACTCTTGATGAAGAAGTCATAAATGATATGAGGTGATGAGATGGAGTTGTGATTATATTTTGAGCATATGAATTCTACAAAGGAATGATTATAATGTTTGTGTTGTTGTAAACAATATTAGATATTTTTTGTTCCTAAGTTGAAATGTTATAATTAAGCATATGTGCTCAAGGGGTGCATGATCAATTGTACTTGACGCCTCAAATTTTTGGTCCAGGCTATAAATGTATAGCTATAGGAAAGTTCATTTCCTTAGGTATTTTGAAAGCCCTATTGATTCAATGTTACATTCAATAATGTGGTATCAAATGTAATCATGTAGCATGTATCCTCTTTTACATAGAGTGGACATGACATGAAGTCATGGAATGAACCACTAGGTAGGTATGAGAGTGGAAAGTGTACTTATATGCTAGCTTGATGTGGAATTGGAAAAGTTGATTCTTCGACAAAGGGGAAAATGTGATATGGAATAATATCGAAATGTGATAAATTTAATACCAAGTTATGATTAGAAGAGTGTTTAACATGTTTGTGAACCATCTATGTGAAAAAGGTTTTCTATATAACTAGTTGATAAAATGGCTACTGACCAATTTATTCGGGTGGATGGAAGTTGTTTTATTTTAACTTAAACAAACAAAATATTTATCTTTTGTAATCACAAGATGAAAATCCCAGGTTGGACAAGACATACACTTTGTTATGTAGCAATTTCTTTAGTTCCTAATGGACTATGTGTTTCAAATGATCACATATTGACAAAGATCTGAGATTATAAAGATTAAGTAAAATAGCCATTTGGAGTGGAGTGGGGTGTGGGAGGGTGAAGGGATGGGGGAAGGTGTTGGAATATGAAACTTCCACTTGTCTTATGCGTTATCATGTTCATGTATTGTTGGTATTATTGATCATTATTTGGATATCACGTTATGACCCCAAAGGGGGGCTATATTGGGTTAAATGTATATGGTATGACCGAAGAGGGCATAAATGGGGTTAAATGTACATGTAATATGTAAATGTTTAAGTAATAGGGTAATCCAAAAAATAAAGTGGCCACATGTGGATAGGAATATATAGAGATCATGTATTCATTATGGAGGGGAGAGATATAACTGGGAGGTATGAAGGTATAATTCATTATTTGTATTGGGGTTGTGCCCCATGCTCCCATTTTTGTACAAATTCTGTGGTTATGATTTTTATGTCATTTGACCATAACACTTCATCTCTACAAAAACCTGTCTCTACTTCATCTCTACAAAAAAAATCCTCTTCCTAGTATTCAGAAGGTGGTTAGATCAAGGTGATTTGATAGATATTATCCAAATAATTAGCTTCCTATATTAGTGTGTGGTTTCTTAATTGGATGATTGTATTATCAATATAGTTTGTATATATCGAAACAAATGTTGTTGTAGTAGTTATATGTGTCTCATTACATTGTTTAATAGAGGCTTAGCACACATTGTTGTGTGCAATAATGTCTACTCTCCACATTTTCTAGTTAACCCTATAGTTCTTCACGTCCTAGTAAGATGTTTCTCAAATAGCTTGTGGTTAATCTTTTGTTAAGATTCATAATTTAACTTCTATCTATTTTTCAATTAACTGCTATTTTTTCTTAAAACATAATTGAATTCATTTTTTTTCTTTTCATAATGTCTCTAAGGAAGGTCCAGGTGAAGGTCTCACATTCAGTGTTGACTCAATAACAGAGCCTTATCGTGATGGATCTAAGGAGAATTGAATTTTCCCCTCATGATAGATGGCCAAAGACTTAGCAAGGGGGAATTCAATCACTTAAACTACCCATAAGCTCCATGAGGGATAACATAAGTGAATTCGTTATCAATAATAATATCTATATTTCTACTTTGAACAATATGAAATTCAAATTAGAAAAACCAAATACTTGATTTGATACTCATGGGAAGAACAAAAAAGTATCTCATTCAACTATGTATGAATAAGCATATATTGTCATTGATAGTGTGTAGTGGGATGAATATTATTTATTCACAGATCTGTTTTTAAATTAACAAAATAAACGAGTTAAAACCCTCAAAACTCTTGATCCTAAATTTTTTCAACGAGTATTGATTTATCTTAATGTAATTTAATAAAGTGCAACATTTCATGCAAATCCCTTCCTTTATGATGCATATTGCAAATTATACAAACTTGGAAATGATGGTCATGTGAAAAAAAAGATGGAAATTGTGTGCAAGGCACACAACTTCTTCAGAAGACTGAGGAGTTGTCTTCTTCCCAAAAGCCTTCTCTCTTTTATCAAACTTCTTCTGAAGGGAATCAAATAAAATCTCCTTAAGTTTTCCACTTGTTTGCAATGACTCAAGAAAATGTGAATAAGTGGGATATAGTGCCTTGACATAAGCAGTGAGAGGAACATCTATTTCAATACTGGTGGATTTTATTCATGCATAATGAATGTTATTTTTGATGCTAAGGAAAGAGGGTCATCAATTTTAAACTCAAGATTGAACAACTTGATCATCAATTGAACAACTTCGAGCTCAGAGTGTGAGTCATATAATTCCTTCAACTTATTTAAAGCTTCAAAATCATTTGAAAATGGAGAAATATGATGACTCGCCTCTTCATTTACTCATGTTGCAGTCAAGGCATATGCCTTGGTGTTTTTTTTCCCAAACGGAAAGCTACTTATCTAAAGTGGGATTTCCAAGTGCTTTCTCTCCTTCTCCTTCACAAAATTCTTTCCACAAATCATTAAAGATTAAGGTGGGCTTTATCTTCCTATACCACTCATGGTAGTTCTATTTTCCAGTGAGAACTTATCCCACTATGGATATGAGTGAATTCATTCCTACAAAACTTGTACGATGACCTCGAATAAACTATATTTGTATACCAGTAATTTTGATAAAACTTCTCTTAAAAAATTACCAAAACTCAACATCGCATATGTATATCAGCTTTAAAAATCAACCATACATCATTTACTAACCATTATATAATTTAACTGTTAACAAAAATAAAACTCATAAGGGAATATGTGTATTATATATCATAATACTCCACAGACATATCACAATACACCCCTCATGACCTTTTAAAATATAACTCAATGTATTTCAAATTATATACCATAAGAACTCAATGCATTTCATATCCCATCATGTCATACCAACGAAATGAACCATATATATCTTCATATGCCATGATACCACACCCACACACACACACACATATATATATATCGAATACCATATTCATCCACCATTGTTTATATATATATCGGATACATTCAACACAAGTATGCATTAAAAACGATTTAATGCAACTTCTACGATTACAAAGGATAAATTGATCAGAATCAATGCTTACATATGATGTCAGAAATGATGGCTCATACACATACGATTTGCAGGAGTACACATTGTTCAACACACATCACACCAGCATAATTCCAATGCACCATAACTCCAAAATTCAATAAGAACGAATGCACATATACACTAGTGCATAAAACAAACACACGACTTCCAAAATTGATTTAGAAACTTCCAAAATCAATTCAATGACTTCTAGAATTTTTGCGTGGATTCAAAATACAGTATAATTTACTGCCATAAAAAAGGATTCCAATGCAGAGCTTACAATCCAATACAATAGGTATAGTTCATGATATTCAGTTCGATGACCATAATAAATGCACAGAGCAGCAATACACCAACACATAATTCCACAGTCTAACCTTCAATTCATTTCAACACCTAGAGCAACGAACACACACACGAAATTTTTCAATGGAAGGGAATAATGCCATATAAATAGGAGTTATAGGAGCAGAGGGAAGCTAAAAGGGGTGACTGGCTCTGATACCATGTCAAGCCAGGAGAGTAACTCCAATAACTATTTTTTTTTTTTTTTACATTAAAATAAATCATATATATATACAAGGAGACAAATACTATTTGGTTTCATCTCCCAATGTCTCTTGATCTTCCAATTTCTTTTATTTTTCTATTTACAATATGTACATGGATTTTCCTAATCCGAAATATTAGGTGTCAAGATTTTGATTTGAAACAATCCTTCCCCTTCTTGCACGGTGTGAGCTTCACCATCCTTTTCCTCCTCATGAAATTTAGATAAGTGAAAAACATTAAATGTTGAATATATTTCAAGAGCCTTAGCTTTTAGGAGTTATTGAATATTTTTTTTGAAAAACTTACGTGGAGAAATTTTCATATACTTGAGTTTTCTGTGTGTTCCTCTGGTAAATATATCGATCCTAAAATGGCTCGTCACTATATCATGCTCTTTTAAAACCTTCTACTTTCTATACAAATCAACCTTCTCCTTATATGTTGTAAAACCTTCCTCTTTCTATACAAATCAACCTTCTCCTTATATGTTGCAAAACCTTCCCCTTTCTATACAAATCATCCTTCTCCTTATATGTTGTAAAGCCCTCCCCTTTCTATACAAATCAACCTTCTCCTTATCTGTTGTAACCTCCAATTGACCTACTCATGAATGTCATACAATATTTTTACAAAATTATCTGCATCAATGCTACTCATATCCTCAATTTGTGGAAACTCAAACAAGTCTTCTTTCCATAAACTACTAAAATAGACTTTTACCCTTGGATTTATTCACTAATTTGTTGTACAAGTTTCCCAAACTTGAGATAACTACCACTGTTTGATAATTTGTTTGAGGACGGTAGATTTGAATTGCAGTCGAACTTGGAACCCATATTCTTCCAAAGAGCCTCCAAAAGTGTCCAATAAATCAAGTCTCTCTCCCTCAAGTGATACTCCTAGGAAGCTCATGAAACCATATAATTTCTTGGAAAAACAACAAGCACCACTAATTTTTTTACAAAATAGGGAATGCCATCTTAAAAAATCCATCCACAACCACTGCTACTAAATCATGACCTCTATGTGTCCTAAGAAATCCCAAAATAAAATATATTCTTATGTCTTCCCATGGGTTTCTAGGTATAGATAATGGAGTCTATAACTTATTGTTTTAACTTTTTCCCTTGGTCAATTAACAAACTATATATATATAAAAAATCCCTACATACTTGTTGATAATAATAAAAAAATACCTTTCATCCACCAATTCCTTTGTCTTATGCACTCCAAAATGTCCACTTAAACATCCACTACGTAACTCTTGAATGAGGTTTTGACTCAATCAACTCTATAGAATACATAATTTTTTATGCTTGAAGAAAAATAATTATTGTGAAAACAAATCCAAATATGTTGTCTTTTTCCTAGTTCATGGTTCTTAATATGTTTTCCATTACTATACAAAATTTGTGTCCCATATATACAACTCCTCCATGTTTTCCAATTTAAGAACTTCAACATTCATGATGTTTAAAAGCATCACCTTTTGGCTTAATGTATTAGCAATGTGTTGTGGCCAGCAACAACCCCCCTTTGTTATTTAGTGTTATTCCTAATACTAAATAAGTGGGGACCCTTAGTTAAAAATTTAAAAATCAGTTAGTGCTTAAATTTCCTTTCCTAATAAAACTTACCATCATAAACTTAGGAAGACCCCCTTGAAAAATCTAAAAAATCTAAGTTTTATGATAAGGTAAGACAAAATCTTTCCTTAGGAAATATCGCATCGCAAAAGGATAACAGATACCTCCTTACAAGCCGAATTCTAACATTGCGAGATCACGATACGCGATAATAAACAAATATTGCATCGCATACATCAAAGACAACTTACATCGAAACACCTTAAATTGCCGATATGCGATGACGCATATCGCAAATCGCATTTCGCAGAAAAAAGATTAGCGAAGATTGTCATATATTACATTCCTGCGATGTTGCGATATTGCGATATTGTAGTTTTGCGATAAAGCAACAATGCGATACCACGATTATGCGATAATGCGATATTGAAAGTTTGCGATATATGAAGCAAGCAATGTTGTGATTCTGCGATGTTGCAATCTACGATATTGCGAAGCAAATCACAAAATCGCTTCGTTGCAGATCTTTCGGGCTCATGGTTCAAAAAAGTATTTTCCATAAACCGACACCTGGTTATGCACTTTAATGTTAATTAATGAGTTAGTTGCCAGTTATTAATGGAATATGGTTTCGTGCTTATCGAAAAGTCATTGCACGTAAGGTGATATATTTTATACGTCTTCGACATTTAAAAATTTTCCATCACCTTCCTTATCATTATTCTCACTTCACTTGTAAATTGCAGGAACGAAGAACAGAGAACGATACAAAGCAGTACGCAGGATATTATGGGAAAGAAAAGTAAAGCTTCGAGTTCTGAAGAGAAAGAAATGGCGCCATTTTATACAGACACAGCCTGTAACAGAGACGCTGGTATTGCTACGTGGGAAGGCATGTATAATCTACTTGAGGAGGAGAATCCCAGAATAATGGAAGTTACTGCTACTGCGGGCTCACATAGTTCTTCTGAGGCATCTATCACAGAACTAGCTTGTCAATTCTTACACCGGATAGCAGCAAGGCCCAAAATTCTCCCATACATGGACATGGTTAAATGGATACTGGACAGCGTCGATATCAGAAATAGACAGTTTAAGACTCAGAGTCAAGAGCTTACAGAATCATTATTTTTACAAATTTTGAGCTTTATATCCGCTAAAAGAAAAAAGCGCAAAAGGCGAAAAACGCATCAAGGAAGCTCGGATCAAGAAACAGAGGCAGTTTCCGATGCGCGATTAGCGCTAATCGTGCATCGTTGAGAAAAAAATCTCGCAAAGGAAAGCTTCTAATTGCTCAGTCACCTACAAGCCCCGAAAAGTGCAAGAAGGCAATGATAGAGACATACTGGAAACAGAAAGCTCAAGGAAAGGTAGAAGCAATCCAACTGTTAACCAAGTTGAATTGGGATTATTACTGGGCACACTTGGTAAAACCACATAGCCAGTGGATGACTCTTAAGTGTATCATCATTTCTGTTGAGAAGATGGCACCATCTCTCACCGATTCTGTTTTCTCATCTCAGCTAAAATCAGAAGTTGGTTAGCCAACTCTTCTCAAATAGATGCTGAATGCGTGTGATTTCAAGGAGCAGATACAAAAGTAGTTTTAATTTTTTTTTATTTTGCCTGAAATGAGGACAGTCATTTAAACTGCATCCTGCATTTTTGTAATAAGTTATTTTTAGATTTAGTTAATAGTATTTAAACCCTTCTCATGCATTTAGAGAAGGGTCCTGAAATTTGTCAAAAATTTATCCCCAGAACATGCACTTTTGTACCCTTTGAGGAGGTTTTGATGAATGAATGGAACAATATTTATTGATATTTGCATTTGATATCTGCTACTGATGTTGCACTTTTGTATTCTTAGTGGATGTTAGATGAAGAAGAGATAAATCATCATCTCTTGAAGCTCATTAGTAGGACTAGTTATAAATGGTACTTCTATCTCTTAACTATTTCTACCTTTGCGTTAAAGTGATATTCATGTTTAGTTGTTTATATATTGATGCGTGAATGCTTGAGTTATCATTTGGCACTTTTGTACGATGATAACTATTTATTTATGTTTAATGTATGAGTAGCTTATTATGCGATATGTTTTTCACAACTGTTTCGTCTAACTTTTTATACGAAGTGGTTCATCCTTATTGAATTCTTTTCTCATAACAGTTGAATGATATTTATTACCAGTTGTTATTTGAAATCATTTTAGATCGCATAACGGAAAGATTACACCTCGGGTTAGTGTAGACTTAGATATTTCTGCTTATTAGAATACAATTTCTATATTATTAGATTAGAGTTAGAGTAAAAGTATTCCATTTAGAAACTGTTAGAAAGAGAAATATCAGTCCTTCACACACACACACATAAATTGGGAAAATGGTCCCATATTCCCAGTCGGACCCACTATACCAAACGGAAAAGGAGTTGCTAACCAAGGTCCGGCCTGGGTGGGTATCCCCCTTGTTGTAGACCCGATTTTCGGGGCTTCAACACAATGTTATTGATTTTTTTATACCTACGTTTTAAAGAAAATGGGTAAGTTTGAAAAAATTCCACCCACTTCAAATTCTTATGATATAGCTTACCTTGATTTTCTATTTACTACAATGTCTAATGATTTGTGAATAAAACATTTTCCTTCAATAGAAGATAGTCTCTCCATTTCTTTGGGGATCCAAAAATGGCATAGGATTCTTGATGATAAAAATAATAGTTTTTCTTTGTATCATTAAACTTCTTAGTAAATGGTGTTATTGGTTTAGCATATTCACTCAAAGTTTACACAACTCCTAAACCACTTACATTACAATATACTTGAAATATGTCACTAAAATGTGAGGTACTAACATTGGTTGTTCAATTCCCTTCTTCTTCAATCTTTCAAAAGATTTTGCTACTAATAGTATTCATTGGAAGTCTCAATGTGTGGTGCACAAATCCCAATAAAGTATATAATAAATGCTGGCAAAAACTTGTCAAACAATGGAAAATTATTACCTCAAATGTGCATCTGGGAATTCGCCAATCGTTAATGGTTTTATACTCTTTAATCCATCTTCAAACCATCCTTGGAAATTACAGAAAATGAGAAAATAAACTCCTCTTGCAAGAAAGTAAATTTCTTTAAGTTAATTTGCAACTTGTTTGCTTTAAGGCATTCCAACACTTGATTCACATGTGCCAAGTATTCTTCATTGAACTCGCTAACAATTAAAACGTTATGAAGATTTACAATGGTCAACTTTATTATAAATGGCTTCAATACCTAATTCATCAATCTAGTAAAAGTATTATGTTTGTTAGTAATAGATGTGGCTAACTAATGGATAAATAATTCATCGTTTGTATCTAACTTTATCTTCCACTCATCACCTTCCCTAGTCTAAATATGAAGATATTCACTCGTCAAATATATCTTTGCAAAGAACTTTTACCACCTCAAGTAATGCACGACCTCTTCTATTATTGGTATGTGAAAATGAAACTTCATAGTAATATTCTCAATACTTTGTGAATTGGTATAGATTTCCTTTCACCACACTTTTTTTGTTTCTAAATAACTAGGATATCATTGGGACACACACTTATTAAAATTAACTCCTTATTAAGAAATCCTTACAATTGCTTATTTCCTTCTTTCCCCGTTTTGTGGTAGCCAAGAATTAAATCAATCTAATGTGAAATACTTATCATGGGAGCTATTCCCTTTGACATATCATCAAAAACAGTATTTGAAAGCTAATCCAACAATATTTGAATGCCTATCTGCATTTAACTCTTTTACTCATCTTCTTGTACCTTCGTTGGATATATGACAAAATTTTTTTCCTTCTTTTGTTCCTTCATAACTTCTTTTATTGAGCATAAAATTACATGAAAACTTACGTCGTGACTACACCTAGCCTTACTATTTTCCATTGTCATTGTCTCCTCTTTTGTAATTGGCTCTAGGCTATAACTATTTCCATCCTTATTAAGTTCATAAGTAATTATGATACTATCGTGGATAACCCCCCATTAAATAGGCATTTTCTTGTTAATAATAATTTATGTGTCTATCTCCACCACATCACACTATACTTGGTCACAAAAGTTGTTAATGTGGAGAATCAACAAATATTGCTCTGTCACAATGACTTTTTGACCCCTCTGTAACCATGAAACCCAAAATTGTTTAGAAAAGTGATGCACTTTAATTTTATATTATAGATCACCTTCATGGATACCAAATTTTATCCACTCCCACCTTTTATAATCATGTTACAATGTTTTCCTTGAACCTTACATTTATTTTGAAAAGTCATCTTCCTCTATCCATTCTCTTTCATAACATTTTTTGATATTTGAGTAACACCTTTCTAGCCATACGCTTTTCAACCTATTGATGTTGATGTACTACAAAATTATCTCCAATAATTGATGCCTCACTTTCATGTATGACATGAGCCTTAGTCCTCATTCCTTCTTCCTCTATTGTTCTTCTCTAGGTATTCAAATGATTTGTGTCCTTATACTCGCATCTATGGAAAGTAATGAAATACTTACCCTTTCCTATTCCATATCCTCTTTGTATACTAACATGGTTATCTCCTTTAGAAATTTGACTATTGGATCCTTCAACTCCTCTCCCTTGGGTAGAATGTGGTCTTGTAGCCTTCACTTTCCCTTGACATCTAGGATTCCCTCCTCCATAATTTTGTTGCCACTTGTTATTTAAGTTTTCCTCTACCTTCAAATAAATATGGTGTGTTTCATCCATAGTTCACAAATAATGGGTACTCATCACATCTTTATTCCATAAGTTAAATACATTCACATACCTTGGTACCATTTTATACTTTTTCTCGTTAACTCCTGATTTAAATGAATGTTTGAAGAATTCTTTTATATACTTCCATAGAGATGTCCCATTTTTGTTTCAAATTTTGTTGTTCTTTGCATAAAATTGGTTGGTAGACAATAGGAAGGAACTTATCCTTGATTTTACTCACCATTTTATTTTAGGTATTTATCTTCCCCTCATGCTTTCCCACTCTATGTTTTTGTAAAACATCCCACCAAGGGAGCTAAGCCTCAATTTTATTAGTTGTTGCAATGAGTTGCAAACCACAACTGGTATGCATAATCTAGAGGCTTTGGAACATGTGTGGTTAATTTCTTAGTATGGGGAATTAAGGGGTGACCTAAAAGGAAAATGAAATCATTGCATTTAAACTCAAGGGATCCATAATCAAAGGTGAAATGAAGATACTACCCTTATTGTTAAAGGTATTTGCATCATCAAGTTTTAATGATTGAAGGCCCATATGAGATGAACTGACTGTTCGAAACCATGGAATTGAAAATAAAATAATAAGACTAAGGATGAAGTGTTTTGTATTCTATGAGATTCCATTACCAAGTGTAGTTGGAGGTAGCATGCTCAAGAACAGTGTTGTAGTGCATGTGGACTCTAGCATTGGATATTTTTTATGTATACATAATGCTTGTGAAATTATGGCTATAGAATCTCGTTCTTATTAATATACTTTTTCCTATTGATATGGTTATTGCAATTTTAATGTTTGGAGTTTCTTGTGCCTCAACATGTGTTATTGTTTTGATTAGAAATGTTATTTCTCTTTGTACAAATAATATTTATGCAATTTATCAAGCACATGAAGGAGAAGATTAAGAGAATGGGACTAATGAATCATCATTTGGAAAGAGTTAAACAGATCCCAATGTAGTAGCCAAGAGAGTTGAAACTCAATATTATTCGCTACTGCATTGACTTCAACATTGACTAACTACATGCAATCTAGAGGTATGGGAACCTACTTGGTTACATTATCAAACTAGGGGCTCAAATTAATTTGTATCATTGGGGGAGATGACATAAATGAATTATTTAAGCCTCATATGACATGTCATGAGTTTCTAATTCAAAACCTCAACATAAAAAATCAACGAACAATAGTAAGAAAATAATGTTTATTATTTTAAGAGACCCCATTACCTAGTATGGTTGGAGGTATGACGCTCAAAATTAGTGTTGCAATGATTTCAAGCCTAGCATTTAATTTCACTTATGTACATGCATTTCTTGATAAATTAAGCCTCAAAAATCCCACTTTTGTTAGTATATATGTTGTTGGTGATGAAGTTGTTACAACATTATCCTTTTGAGTTTTTATTTTCTTTTCCCTTAGTGTGCATGATCATCGCTAATCGAAATGATATTATGCTCTGTAAAAATAATCCTTTTGCAAGTTGTAAATAACAACGAGAAGACTATCAATAGCCCATATGTAATGAATCACTAGTTGGAAGGAGTTGTGCAGTCATGAACTAGAGAATGGGGAGTCCACCACAAGAATATTTGAGATGTAAATGGTGATGGAAAGTGTTACATTAAAGTAAGTTTTATCATTAAAATAAATATGAGGAGGTTGTGTTGAATATTGCGAAATGGCTTGAGATGTTGAGATCACAAGGAAATTAAACAAGTATTCTAATATCGTGGACGATGAAAAATCCATTTGCAAATGTCCTTAAAAAGTGAGATAAAAGAAAAGTGCAACTCTTCACCCATGATTTTCAAAAATGCAAAGAAGGACATGCTCATGATGAAGTATGACAAACAAGGAATATTGTTCATGAAGAATGTGACTATAATGTTTGTGTTGTTGTAAATAATATTATATGTTGTATTTTCCTATGTTGAAATGTTATAATTGTGCATATGTGTTGCAAGGAGTGCATGATCAATTGTACTTGACACGTCAAATTTTTTGTCTAAGATGTAAAAGTATAGCTATAGGAAAGTTGATTTCCCTAGGTGTTTTGCAAGTATTATTAATTCAATATTACATTCAATAATGTGGTAGCACATGTAATCATGTATCATGTATCCCTCCTTTTTATATAATGGACATGGCACCAAGTCATGGAATGAACCACTAGTTAGGTATGAGGGTGGCAGGTGTAGTCATATGCTAGCTTGATGTGGAATTGGAAAAGTTGAGCCTTCAACTAAGGAGAAAATGTGAGATGGACTAGTATCAAAATGTAAGAATGTTAAGAAAAAATTATGATTAGAAGAGTGTTTAACATGTTGGTGAACTATGTATGTGAAAAACGTTTCCTATAGAACTAGTGGATAAAATGTCTAGTAACCAATGTATTTGGGTGGATGGAAATTGTTTTATATTAATTTTAACAAAGAGAATACATACATATATATATATATATATAGTTACAAGATGAAAATTCCAAGTTCGACAAGGTATACACTTTGTCAGGCAACAGGTTCTTTAGTTCCTAGTAGACAATGTGTTGCAAAGGATAACATATTGATGAAGACCTGAGGTGCCATTTGGAGTTGGGAGGGAGGAAGAGGGGTGGGGGGGAGGTGTTGGAATATGTAACTTCCACTTTTCTTGTGTGTTATTATGTTTGGGGATTGTTAATATTATTGATTAGTATTTTCACTTCATGATATGATCCAAAAGGGTGGGTATATTGGGTTCAATGTATATAGTATAACCCAAGAGGGAGCATATTTGCAGTGAAATGTACATTTAATATGTAAATTTATATGTAATGGGGTCATCCAAAAAATATAGAGGCCACTTTTGTAATATGTAAATAGGAATATATAGAGATCATGTATTCATTATGGAGGGAAGAGATATAATTGGGAGGTATGAAGGTATTTGGGTATCTGGAGAAATTTCTCCTATTATTCTTTGTATTGGAGTTGTGTTGCATGCTCATATTTCTATACAAAGTTTGTACTTCTAATTTTTATGTCATTTTACCTAAACACTTCATCTCTACAAAAAAGGCATCTTCCTAGTATTGAGAAGGTGATTAGAAATAATTGATTTCAGAGATGTTATCAAAATAATTAGCTCCCTATATTAATGTGAGCAAGTCCATGGTTGTTGATGATTTCATGATCAATATAGTTTATCTATCTTAAAACAAATATTGTTTTCGTTGTTTTAGTTATATGTGTATCATTATATTATTTAATATATGCTTAAAGATAATTTGTGTGTGCAATAATATCTACTCTCCACTTTTTCTAGTTAACCCTATAATTCTTCACCTAGTAATAAGATGTTTCCCAAATAAGTGGATCTCTTCTCAAGTTTCCTAATCCAACTTTTATATATTTGTCTTTTCACTTCTTTTTTTTAAACATAAGTGAATTCCTTTTTTTCCCTCTCATAATGACTCTAGGCATGTCTAAATAAAAGTACCACATGCATAGAGCTAACCCAGGGATCCAAGAAATATTGAACTTGGCCCTCATGGCAGCTGGCCAAAAACTTGCAAAAGAGACTTCAATTACTTGAACTACCCATAAACCTCATGAGTGCTAACATAAGTAAAATCATTATTAATAATAATCTCTTTACGTCTCATATAAACAATATTAAATTCAAATTAAGAAAAACAAATACTGATTTGATACTCATGGGAAGAAACCATAAAATCTCTCATTCAACTACGTATGAATAAATATATATGAGCATTGATAGTGCTTAGTGTGATGAAATCACGGTTGTGGTTAAAAACGAACAAAATGAATAAGTTAAAACACTCACAATCCCAGTTCCCTACCTGCTTCAACGAGTATTGATTCATCCCAATGGACTTTAAGAAACGGAAATATTCGTGGCAAATCTATTCCTTTATGATGCAAGATATAAATTATCTGAAATTGGCAACGATGATCATGTGAAAAACAAAGATGGAAGGACTACACTTACAGTCCAAAAGAAAAATATTACTAATAAATATGGCCATAGTTTAATTAGATTGTTTTGTGTGTTAAAAATTATTTTGGTAATATTTTGATAAGTTTGGGTAGGAATAATTATGTAAAATTTTTGTAATATTTTAATAAATTTTGGTACGGATTTTTGTAAATATCAATTAAAGTTGTGAAACTTTAAGATTTTTGGTGCCCAAAATTTTTTGATGTGCTAAATCAATTTCCACCATCAAAAATATAATTTAGACTTATGAATTTTTTTGTAAATCTAAACTAAAGCTATCAAACTTCAAGATTTTTGGTGCCCCGAAATTTTCAATGTGCTAAATCCATTTCCACCATAAAAATATTGTTACGTTGTAAGGCGTTCCCCTCTTAAATGAACTTCCCTCTTTCCCACTTGTCATCACCTTGGTCATTAGATTATATGTTATATGATTGGAATGTGCTTAATCGTTGCATCAAAAGTAGTTTGAAATGAAGGGTTATTAAACCCTAACCCATCACTGCTGAACGATTTCGACTTCATGTCTTTTGTTGCAGGCAACGAAGCTCACAGGCCGCCTATGAGTAAAAATTCAGTCTTCCGTCCCTTGGAATGGTTTGGACTTTATGTTGTAGGTTGCAAGCAGGAACGACTTGGACTTCGCGTCGTAGGTTGCAGGCAGGAACGGTTTGGACATTGCATCGTAGATTGCAAGCAGCACGGGGCCAGATAAACCCTTGCCACAACAATAGTTTTTTTTTCTTGCTGTAATTCAAGAAATTCAAGAAGAGGAAGAGACTCTTAATGGTTGCAATGGACCATATTCTTGTAAAGCAAGAAAAGTTTGGCAAACTGCATTCATTTTTAAGACTCGAGAAACAATAGAATTTCATTCTATTCAATTTTGAGTGCATTCTGATGTCTGAAACTACTGCTCTGTGTCCTATTTTGGTTGATAGGGTGATTAAGTAATCAAGATGCAGTTGGATTCAGGGGAAGAATAGGATGCATATATTTCTAGCAAGAGCATAATTGTTTTGAGGGAAACATGGGCTTTTGCTTTCGGTTACATTTTAATGTTGTTGTGTAGACCTGTAAGGACAGTTGTTGGGCTTTCACCAATGGAAAAACATTGGACAACTTCGCCCCTAATTTGATATGGAGAAGTTGCTTCAAGATTGGCTGGTAAAACTGGTTATGCTGTCTCCTAGGTATTTCATTCTCTTACCCTTCAATGAGTATCTCTCCAATTTCTAGATTGATTTTGTAGGTTCTTACACTTGCTAATATGGAATGGGGTGAAACATTTGATCCATCATTCTTGGGTATGCAGGTGAGGTTGAAGAGGAGTGCATTGTTGATTGATGTCATTTTGATCAATATAGCACACAGTTCCAGAGTAGTAAAACTAGTTAATGTATGGGTGAGGTAGTTACCTATACCCAAATTCTTCAATAGAAATAAAACAACTTCAAAAAGCACCAAAAGGACCCATGTGGTTATGGGTGAGGTAGTTACCTATACCCAAGTTCTTAAATCGCAATAAAATAACTTCAAAAAAGTGCCAAAAGGGTATTGTGAACCTAAGGCTGTTGGAGAAGAGAAAGAAAAGAGAACAAAAAATTGGAAACAATCAGGACTCTAGAGCTAATTGGCCAGTGAAGTCTGGTTGGAGATGGTAAGCTCAGAAAATAAATAGTTATGATTAGAGAGAGGTACAGTTGTGTGAAATGACATCAAAGTTGGGTGGAGCATTGTTATCAAGGTTGGGTAGAGCATTGTTTTCCAAGTGGTTTGTGGTCTACTTGTGAGTAAGCAATACTAAGATAAGTATAGCATACATGGATTTCAGAGATCTGTGGTTTGTGTTATTTGAATTTCTGATTGGAGAACCCACAGTAATGGAGTTTTTACACCAACGTTTCGAATCCCAAATGGGATCCATCATCAGGGAAAAGAGAAAGATGAAGAGAAAGATGATAAAAAGAAGAGCCAGATGGAGGGAATAAATACTTATGAGGGCAGAATGATAGAGGTAAAGCACAGGTCGGCTGGAAAAATAATGAAACCTAATTTTAATTTTAATTTTTAAATTTAATTTTATTTATTGATTTTAATTTTAATAAATTAATTTTAATTTTAATAAATTAATTTTATTTATTTAGTAACTTTAAAACAAAAACATTAAACTAAACATTTTAAAAATAATTTTAAAATCATAAAATTATCTAGATACTAAAATAGATAATGATAAAAATATCAAAAAATATTTTTAAAAACCTGAAACCCTAATGGTAATAATATCTAGAAACTAGAATATAAATTTTAATATTTTAATATTTAAATCAAAACCTAATAACATTAATATTTATATAACTTAAAGACATAACTAAGAATTTATCTAAATATTTATCTAAATAATTTTTAGATAAATATTTAGATAAATTCTTAGTTATGTCTTTAAGTTATATAAATATTAATGTTATTAGGTTTTGATTTAAATATTAAAATATTAAAATTTATATTCTAGTTTCTAGATATTATTACCATTAGGGTTTCAGGTTTTTAAAAATATTTTTTGATATTTTTATCATTATCTATTTTAGTATCTAGATAATTTTATGATTTTAAAATTATTTTTAAAATGTTTAGTTTAATGTTTTTGTTTTAAAGTTACTAAATAAATAAAATTAATTTATTAAAATTAAAATTAATTTATTAAAATTAAAATCAATAAATAAAATTAAATTTAAAAATTAAAATTAAAATTAGGTTTCATTATTTTTCCAGCCGACCTGTGCTTTACCTCTATCATTCTGCCCTCATAAGTATTTATTCCCTCCATCTGGCTCTTCTTTTTATCATCTTTCTCTTCATCTTTCTCTTTTCCCTGATGATGGATCCCATTTGGGATTCGAAACGTTGGTGTAAAAACTCCATTACTGTGGGTTCTCCGATCAGAAATTCATATAGCATACATGTTTAAAGTCTATCTTTTATTGTAAGTAAGAAAATCTCAGATAATTATAATATACATGTTTAAAGTCTATATTTTATTCCATGTATAGACCTGCAAAATGGTAGTATGTTAGAGACTAATTTGTGTGCGAATATTTAATTCTAGTGGTAGAATCAAAAGAAATCATTAATAAATAACATATAGGAATTTTGTGTTAATGATCTGGCGGGTTTAAACTTTTTACGTAAACCTAACATTTTCCTAGTAGAATGAATGAGAATAGCACCAAGAAATGTAAATATTGATGAATATAAGGGTTTTTCCAAGAGGTTGGGTTAGTCTCCTGGTTGGGTTCTGGAGAGAAACAACAGGTAGACAGTCCTTGACTCTCGAAGTCATAATTCATGTTTGTTGAAATGGAAGATTATTGATTCTGTATGAAACCTATAAGAGGGATAAATTAGCAAGGAAGTAGTTCTGAAAACAAATTGAAGGCAGTTGTTAGCCTTTGGGGAAGAGAAGAAAAGTAAAATATAATTACTGTAATTTTAAACCTTATTATCATCTTGGAAGAAAAATAGTAATGAGCCTTAGCAAGATAGTATTCACCCATGGTTTGTAAAAGTCTTTATGTTCTAAATTCGTAGAAACAGTGATATAAAAGATTGGGTTACACAACAAATTTACTTAAATTAACAACATATGAGTGCACATAACAGTAAAATTACACTATAATAATTTTCGTAAACAGAGTAAGAACCGAATGACAACACCAACAGACTTTAAACAAATTGTTCTTGTACAGTTATTCAACTTAACCGTACAAAGTACCCAAATAATAAATATTGTTCGTAAATAAGCACTTTAACATTTCAGATAGCAATGAAAAACCAAAGAAAAATATTATGTTCCTTCCACTCGACGGTTTTGACAAATGACTAACAACATATAAGAGCATAAATAGCCAAGTCTTCATACTCCGACACTTTAAATTGCACAGTGACAAATTTGGAGCAGACCCATAACCCTGAAGCGTATACAATATCCAAAACAGAGAGGAAATTTCTGATAGAAACATTGCATTGAATTGATAATACAATTTTTCCATTGGATTGACAACACAATTGCTTGGTTGAGTTGAGAATAATACAATTAATGCAAGCATTGTGTTGGAGAATCTAATACACATGTTGCAATACAATAAGGTTTTATATCAAAGAATGCAAATAAAATTTACATTTTAATGTTGCTGTGTAGGCCTGTAAGGAGAGTTGTTGGGCTTTCACCAATGGCAAAACATTGGACAACTTCACCCCTAATCTGATATGGAGAAGTTGCTTCAAGAGTGGTTGGTAAAATTGGTTATGTTGTTCCTAGATATTGCATTCTCTTACCCTTCAGTGAGTATCTCTCCAATTTACGGATTGATTTTGTAGGTTCTTACACTTGCTAACATGGAATGGGGTGAAACATTTGATCCATCATTCCTTGGATATGCAAGTGAGGTTGAAGAGGGGCGCTTTGTTGATTGATGTCATTTTGATCAATAGAGCACACAGTTCCAGAGCATTAAAACTGGTTAATGTTGTAATTTTGTTATGGAAAGAAAGGTTATCTTCTTGGGTTGTGCATCATTACTGGTGTTGTGCTAAAAACAGATTGTAAAAATAGTGATGACTAGATTCAATCAGGTAGTTTGGAATTGCCTAAGATCACTAGTCACATGTGTGATAAATTAGGTTTCTAGAACATGAGGTGTGCTAATGATTACATGGTGGATGAGATGGAATGCTCTATGGACGACATCTTTATCCATTGTGATAAGGACAATGGAATCTAACGTAGGAATCTGAGCATTGTGTTAGAGAATTTAATACACATGTTGCAATGCAATAAGGTTTTATTTCAAAGCATGCAAATAAAATTTATATTTTAATGTTGTTGTGTAGGCCTATAAGGAGAGTTGTTGGGCTTTCACCAATGGAAAAACATTAGAAAAATTCACGTGTAATCTGATATGGAGAAGTTACTTCAAAAGTGGTTGGTAAAACTGGTTATGTTGTCTCCTAGGTATTACATTCTCTTACCCTTCAGTGAGTATCTCTCCAATTTGAGGTTTGATTTTCTTGGTTCTTACACTTTCTAATATGGAATGGGGTGAAACATTTGAGCCATCATTCCTTGGATATGTAGGTGAGGTTGAAGAGTATTTCATTCTCTTACCCTTCAGTGAGTATCTCTCTAAATTTTGAATTGATTTTGTAGGTTCTTACACTTGATAATATGGAATGGGGTGAAACATTTGATCCATCATTCCTTGGATATGCAGGTGAAGTTGAAGAGGAGCGCATTGTTGATTGATGTCATTTTGATCAATAGAGCACATAGTTCCAGCGCAGTAAAACTGGTTAATGTTGTAATTTTTTATGGAAAGAACAATTATCTTCTTGGGTTGTGCATCATTATTGGTGTTGTGCTAAAAACAGATTTTAAAATAATGATGACTATATTCAATCAAGTAGTTTGGAATTGCCTAAGATCACTGGTCACATGTGTGATAAATTAGGTTTCCATAATATTATGAGGTGTGATAATGATTACATGCTGGATGAGATGGAATGCTCTATGCACGACATCTTTATCGAATTTGATAAGGATAATGGAATCTAACATAGGAATCTGAGCATTGTGTTGGAGAATTTAATACACATGTTGCAATTCAATAAGGTTTTATATCAAAGCATGCAAATAAAATTTATATTTTAATGTTGCTGTGTAGGCCTATAAGGGGAGTTGTTAGGCTTTCACCAATGGCAAAACATTATACAACTTCACCCCTAATTTGATATGGAGAAGTTGCTTCAAGAGTGTTTGGTAAAACTGGTTATGTTGTCTCCTAGGTATTGCATTCTCCTACCCTTTAGTG
Source organism: Pinus tabuliformis (assembly GCA_031772625.1). Lineage (NCBI taxonomy): Eukaryota > Viridiplantae > Streptophyta > Pinopsida > Pinales > Pinaceae > Pinus > Pinus tabuliformis. The sequence continues at coordinate 301,963,404 of CM062818.1, forward strand.
AGTATCTCTCCAATTTCTGGATTGATTTTGTAGGTTCTTACACTTGCTAATATGGAATGGAGTGATAAATTTGAGCCATCATTCCTTGGATATGCAGGTGAGGTTGAAGACGATTTCATTCTCTTACCCTTCAGTGAGTATCTCTCTAATTTATGGATTGATTTTGTAGGTTCTTATACTTGCTAATATGGAATGGGGTGAAACATTTGATCCATCATTCCTTGGATATGCAGGTGAGGTTGAAGAGGAGTGCATTGTTGATTGATGTCATTTTGATCAATAGAGCACACAGTTCCAGAGCAGTAAAACTGGTTAATGCTGTAATTTTGTTATTGAAAGAACAACTATCTCCTTGGGTTGTCCGTCATTACTGGTGTTGTGCTAAAAACAGATTTTAAAAATAGTGATGACTATATTCAATCAGGTAGTTTGGAATTGCCTAAGATCACTTGTCACATGTGTGATAAAATAGGTTTCCATAATATTATGAGGTGTGATAATGATTACATGTTGGAGGAGATGGAATGCTCTATGCACAATGTCTTTATCCACTATGATAAGGACAATGGAATCTAACGTAGGAATTTGAGCATTGTGTTGGAGAATTTAATACACATGTTGCAATGCAATAAGGTTTTATATCAAAGCATGCAAATAAAATTTACATTTTAATTTTGTTGTGTAGGGCTGTAAGGAGATTTGTTGGGCTTTCACCAATGGAAAAGCATTGGACAACTTTGCCCCTAATCTGATATGGAGAAGTTGCTTCAAGAGTGGTTGGTAAGACTGCGTATGTTGTCTCCTAGGTATTGCATTCTCTTACCCTTCAGTGAGTATCTCTCCAATTTCTGGATTGATTTTGTAGGTTCTTACACTTGCTAATATGGAATGGGGTGAAACATTTGATCAATCATTCCTTGGATATGCAGGTGAGGTTGAAGAGGAGCGCATTGTTGATTGATGTCATTTTCAACAATAAAGCACACAGTTCCAATGCAGTAAAAGTAGTTAATATTGTAATTTTGTTATGGAAAGAACAATTATCTTCTTGGGTTGTGCATCATTACTAGTGTTGTGCTAAAAATAGATTTTAAAAATAGTGATGACTATATTCAATCAGGTAGTTTGGAATTGTCTAAGATGACTAGTCACATGTGTGATAAATTAGGTTTCCATAATATTATGACGTGTGCTAATGATTAGATGTTGGATGAGATGGAATGCTCTATGCACGACGTCCTTATCCACTATGATAAGGACAATGGAATCTATCAAAGGAATTTGAGCTTTTATAGAGTTTTTCTTTATTCGCTTGACTAGATTATTATTTTCTTAAATATTGATTTCTTCCTTTATCTACAATTCCATTATTTAGTTGATATGCTTGCTTTCTTGATAGATAATTGTTGGTGGTGGTGTTGTTGAAGCAACTTAACAGTGCATAGAGAACTTGGTAACCATATAGGTTTTAGGGGAATCTCTTTTGATCACACCAAGTTGAGTGCATAGTCCTTGACTCTGAATGGTACTTATGCAATTTTTTATTCTTTTGATTCATAATCTCAATTTTGTTCAATATTTGTTTCCCTCTAATTTTTTTTTGGAATATAGTTCTTTTGTTGGAAATGATGTTTTTTTGGTAGGTTGTTGGTGATGGTTATGTTAAAGTAGCTTTATTGCTATCCTTCGGGAACTTGGGAACCACTTTAGATTCTAAGGAATCACTTTCTATTATAGAGTTTCAAGAATATTTTTTGATCGTTTCAAAGGTGTGTGCATAACTACTTATTTTACAGAGTATTGAAATGTAGGATATTGTCGTGAATGTTGCAAAAGATGCTAGAGAGATTTGTGCTTTAACATCATACTACTCAGAGAAAGGCTGACAAAATGCATCTCCTCAAGTACGAAGAATGAAAAAATTTGTTTGCTTCTGTCCAAAATGACAATGCAAAGTTTATTGATAAGAAGAGCCATAACCCCGAAGTGTAAAAAACCAAAATCCCTAATTCTAATTACTCTTAAAATCGATAAAATAATGGTCTCTGGCTACCCACTGCCTACATCTCTAGATATTGTCTTTGAAGTTCCTAAGAGAGTTGTTTTGACAGTTATCAAGGGGTAACGTTTAACACCATTCAAAGGAAGCGTTGAATAGCCATTAAAGAATGCATTGAAGAAAATTTAGAAGTTGTGTGAACTATTACAAATACATTGAGGGAGAAAATGCATAAGTTGCATTAAGAAGTCATACATCAAATACATCATGCGTGCAAAGGAAAAATATTACAAGTTGTGTTGAAAAGGCTATTACAAAGAGACAATAATACAAACAAATGCGTTGAAAGGATGCAGTGATTAAAATGCATTCAAGGGATATATACAATGCAACGCGATGAAAATATAATATAACCATATGTGTTGCAGATATACACAAACAAATGTGTTGGAACTATACAAGCCATGCGTTGAGATGGATATGCAAACAAATGCTACATTATATTACAACTGCATTGAAAGGAATGATGTAAACAAACCTGCGTTTAAAAAATGTTACAAGAAGTGCCTTGTAGGGATACAATGTTACAAGAAGTGCCTTGTATGGATACAATGTTAAAAAATGTTACAAGAAGTGCATTGGGAGGAGAAATGTTATTGCAATGGTTGAAGAGTGATAGAAACATTGCATTGAATTGATAATGCAATTGCTGCATTTGATTGACAATACAATATACAATTTCTTAGTTGAGTTAAGAATAATACAATTAATGCAATCATTGTGTTGGAGAATTTAATACACATGTTGCAATGCAATAAGGTTTTATATCAAAGCATGCAAATAAAATTTACATTTTAATGTTGCTGCGTAGGCCTGTAAGGAGAGTTGTTGATAAGGACATTGGAATCTAACATAGGAATTTGAGCTTTTATAGAGTTTTTCTCTATTGGCTTGATTAAATTATTATCTTCTTAAATATTAATTTCTTCCTTTATCTAAAATTCTATTATTTTAGCTTATATGCTTGCTTTCTTGATAGATAATTTCTAGTGGTGGTGTTGTTGAAGCAACTTATTAGTGCGTAGAGAACTTGGTAACCATATAGGTTCTAGGGGAATCTCTTTTGATCACACCAAGTTGAGTGCGTAGTCCTTGACTCTGAATGGTACTTTTGCAATTTTTTATTTTTTGATTCACAATCTTAATTTTGTTCAATATCTGTCTGCCTCTATTTTGTTTTTGGAATACAGATTTTTGTTTGGAATGATGTTTTCTTGACAGGTCGCTCGTGGTGGTTCTTTTAAAGTAACTTTATCGCTATCCTTGGGGAACTTGGGAACCACTTTAGATTCAGGGAATCACTTGCTATTATAGAGTTTGAAGAATATTTTTTGATCATTTGAAAGGTGTGTGCATAACTACTTATTTTGTAGAGTATTGGAATGTATTGGAATGTAGGTTCTTGCTATGAATGTTGCAAAAGATGTTAGAGAGCTTTGTGCATTAACATTATAATGATCAGAGAATCATATAGTATTGGTGTTGAATTTGACTTGATCCAAATAGAGAAGTATTTTTTATGATTATATTTTCCAAAAACCACAGTAAATAAATATACATAATAGATGAATATATCTCTTAATTTAATGATTATATTTTCCAACAAAGGCACTCTTCCTAGAACTCACCATATACAAAGTGCTCACACTAGAACTCACCATACTCACCATATACAAAGTGCTCACAGTTAACTCATAGTTAACTCAAAGGATATTGCTGCAAGTGTCCAATGTATAAAGCATCATTTATAAAGTTGTGATGCAATTTTAAACTTTGAAATACAACCATCATATTTTTTTCGAGGTTATTTTGTTTATTTACGTCATCCATTATAATCTACTATTTGGAATTTTTTATTAAAATTTAAAAAACATTTTAAAAAATCAAGAGCCAATCTTTGTTACAAGCATTAAAATATCTATAAAATTTCAAATAATGTAAATCATATGCAATTTTCTTTATTAATTCTTATTTTCAATAACCATTTACATTTGTGCCTTACAGCTTTTCCTTTGCAACATCTGGTGTAAATGCTAATTTAAACTTGTGCATCAATATGGACGGTCTCCCTACTTATAGCGATGTAATCTGCAACGTAATCTTTACAAGTTCCAGATACAATGCAGTCAGGTGTCAATGAATCACAACGTTTTTAATATGGAAGTCTTTTTTGTGACGCGAGAGTGTGCCAGAGAGACGTGACAGAGCCCACTAATGCAGACGTGAAACAACAATGGAGGACATATCGTGGAGAGTATGAGCGGCCTGCCACATACGAAATTCATTGGTCAGATCGCCAGATGGAGGGCACATCGTACCCTTCTGCTCAGTCCTTCACTTTTATCCACTGGATCTTATGGAAACTGGAGGCGCTTTAAAGATCTGCCTTAGGTTTATGCTTTGAAGTTACAGGTACCAGGTTAAAATTGTGCACATTCGTACTCATTTCTTCAATTGTTAATAGCAATATTTTCCAAGAGAAGTACTTCAATTGTCAAGAGCAAGATTACTACGGAGGGCCGGCATAAGTGACGACATACACAAACATTTTCCATAATTTCTTCATTTTTTATTGCCTGATCAAAACTTCCAACTAGGGCAGCATAAGAGACAAATTCCTGTGTAAATTACATCTTATCCATTTCAGTTGTAACATATCTTGTGTAATACAAATTCCTTGCCATTATATTCTCCTATTATCCGACCATTTTTGAATGAATGAAGGGGAGCTTCTTAACAGTAAATTAGGTAATACATCGGACATATCATTTGCTTTCGGATTTCAATTTTCTATATTTCCTATTCACGTGGCATAACATGCTAAAACGTCCGTCGAAGTATCCAACCAATGACGCTGGAATTTGTCAAGAGGAAAAGTTCCTCGTAGAACACCAATGCGAGCATAACCTTATCATGTTTGCTGAAACATCTCAATAATTATCTTTGTAGATGGGGAGTGAAAGTTCCAAATACAATTATGGCCCACTTTTTTATTTATTTTCACTTTTCACATATGACTATCAATATACATTTTCTATTTACGGTCACATTTTACATTGTTTATTTACTGTGTAATGTAAATTCCCAAATACAAATTTTTATCCACCATATGTGTGGTGCAACATTTTAATAATTATATATTAATAATAATCTTTGAACATAAAGAGTGAAAGTTTCATATATATATAATACTTTTTTATTTTATTTTATTGAAACTTCTAAATTTGAAAATTTCTTTTTTCCTAAAGAAAATTAGAAACTTAATAGAAACTTTTAAGATTGAATATTTCTTTTTTCAAAAAAAAAATTAGAAGCTTAAACCCATGGTGCTTGTGAACCTTTATTTGAAATTATATTTTATAAATATTCTCAATTCTTATTGATATTAGAAATAAAATTACATTTAATTTACATATTTTATATTTTCAAATCTTAAGTATTTGTTTTGTTATCTTTTCCCTTCCAACTCATTGTGTTATAATTTTATTTGTTAGGTTTATGTGTTTCTAAATCTTTACTTGAAATTATATATTAAAAATATGCTCGATTTTATAATTAGCATTACATTTATTTTACATATTTTATATTTTCATATATCAAGTTTATAATAATGCTATTTGTTTCGTTATTTTTTATCTTTAGACTCGTTGTAATATCAATTTATTTGTTAGTTTTTTCTTTTATTTTAATTTATTAAAAAAAAATATGTATTAGTGATATAAATTATAATGACATTAAAAAGTTACTAGTAATATTTAAATGTCTTTATGGATGTCTATCTTAAAGATTAAGGAATGTCATAAATTAAGCTATATCTCTTTCTTCATGTTTACATATTCCATGTCACTAATAATATCTAGCATATTGATTTATAGTTATTTTATTTCATTGATAATGTTATATGTTTAACAACTAAAATTCAGTATATGGTTATAGTTTTAGTATCTAATATAATTATCATTTTTGCATATTAATATGTAATTCATGTTATCCTCCTTACTATAATAGATAATGAAAACATGAAGTATAATTAGGAATTCAATATAATCTTGAAATTATTGCAACAATATTTATAAAAGTATTGAAATCTATTATATTATTATCAAAATCTATGATATTATTATATTATTATCTTCACGGTAAAATTCTAAATTTGATTATTACTCATTTATTTTATGACTTTAAAGTCACAGTAAACTCTCTAATAAACTTTGTTCAATTTTATTTCAAGTGATAGCTTAGATAAAATCTCAAGATCAATCCTCTTTCGAATTCACTGTTTTGCCAATTTTTGGTAGTAAACAAGATAAATGAAATTTACACACTAGATTAAATAAAATTTCAGCATCATTTATTTATGGAAAAAGGTTGTTGGAAGAATTGTTTAGATGATTTTAATGGTGGAAATAGATTCACACCATCAAAAACTATAAAGCACCTAAATGAACTACTGTAGTCTCGATTTATAAAAATCCCTACCAAATTTTATAAAAACCTTAATAAAATTTCCATAATTTGCAAGATCAAAATAAACTTATTAAGCTATTACCTTTTAAATTAACTGTTTTGCTAATTTTGCCGATTTTTCATAACAAACTAGATAAATGAAAATATACCCTAAACTTACACGCGAGATTAAATAAGATCTCAGCACCAGTCGCTCTTTTCAATTAACTGTTTTTGCCTGCTTTTCATAAAGAACGAGCTAAATAAGAACGTACCCTAAACATACACGCGAGATTAAAAGTAAAAGGTCAAATCAAAATGAATTGTCCGGCACCATATTTTTCCTTTTATTTTATTTTGATTGATAACCCGGACACGATCTAATTATGAATCATGCCTAGCTGTCGCTCATCATCGCTTGTGGAAACTCTATAAATTCTGCCAGTGCTCTTCTGCACTCAAACATATCGCATTTTAATTCGTTGATTCACTCGACAAACATATTTCTGAATCATCATCTAGCATCACCCATGGCAATTACGTTTGGAGATAAGATCACCATTCTGAGTATTGATGGAGGAGGGGTCCGTGGGATTATCCCTGCAATTATCCTTGAATTCCTCGAGGAAACACTTCAGGTATTGTTTATTCTAATTTATTACACCATTAATAGCCAAGCATACTGTACATTAACTCGGCAAAATTGAGTGTTGGCCATTTTCTCACATGAGCTTGACGGTCTAGACGTTTGTATATGTCACGCCAAATAATAACTTCACAAATTAACTCACATCTTATTCATTCAGGTTGGTCTTTATTATATACATGAGGGAGAGGTTGTTCACTTCATCTCCCTATGACTATTCATATTTTTTATTATTTATTTACATTAATTACATTCACCCAATCTTGATGATTAGGTGTCAACATTCCCCCTCTTAATTTGAAGGGATGTTGGTGAGTCCAAGCATCATTTTTAATTGTTCAAGCTTTTCTCTTCCAAGCGCTTTGGTGAAGATGTCTGCAATTTGCTCATTAGTGGAACAATGACAGAGATGGATTGTTTTGGCCTCAACATGATGTCGAATCAGATGATATCTAGTATTGATGTACATTGTTCGATCATGGAATTTAGGGTTCTTGGCCAAGTTTATTGCAGAGGTTTTGTCAATCATGAGTGGAGTTCACTGTACTTGTTTTACCTGCAAATCTTCAAGAATTTTCTTGAGCCACACAATTTCTTTTGTTTCTTTAGCTGCTGCCACGTATTCTACTTCTATTGTGGAATCTGTTGGAACTGATTGTTTGCATTATCTCCAGGAGACAAGTCGTGATCCAAGACTCATAGCATATCCTGAAGTAGATACCCCAGTTTCTTTGTCTCCATCGAAGTCTGAATCAGAGTATCCAATCAAACTGAAGTCATCCACTTGTGTATACTTGATCCCAAAGTCTTGAGTTTCCTTCAAGTACCTTAGAACTCTTTTTGCAGCAAACCAATGTCCCTCACAAGGCTTTCAAATAAACCTAGAGAGGATTCCAACAACAAATGAAATGTCTGGTCTCGTAGTAGTTAGGTAGTTAAGACTTCCTACAAGCTGTCTATACTTCGTTGCATCTTCAAATTATTTTCCTTCAATAGATGTGAGCTTTAAGTTTTGTTCCAGTGGAGTAGTAAGAGGATTGCATTCTGTCATGCCAATCCTGTTCAACAGATCTCCAATGTACTTCTTTTGATAAAGACATATGGACTTTGGATGTTGAGTTAGTTCAATACCAAGATAGTAATGAACATAGCGCAAATCAGTCATTTCAAAACTTTTCTCCAATTCCTTCTTTATGGATGCAATTTAGCTTTCATTGTTCCCTGTCATCAAAAGATCATCTACATATACCACAAGATATAAAATTGTTTTTCGAACTTTCTTGACAAATAAAGTTGCATCATCAAGATCATAATGTTTGAAATTGAGTTTCAAAAGATGCTTAGTTAGTTTTTCATACCAAGCTCACGGTGCTTGTTTAAGGCCATACAAGGACTTCACAAGTTTGCATACTTTATGTTCACGTCCTTTCACAGCAAATCCTTTAGGTTGGGATATAAAAACATTCTTTTTTAGATCTCCATTCAAGAAAACAATTTTTACATCCATTTGATGGACTTTTCAACCATTCTGAGCTGCTAGGGCAAAGAGTGTCGAGATGGTAGCCCATTTTGCTGTGGGGGAAAAAGTATCCTCATAATCGACCCCTTTCTTCTGTGCAAAACCTTTTGCCACAAGCTTAGCTTTGTGCTTGTCAAGTGATCCATCAGCTTTATACTTGTTCTTGTAGACCCACTTGCAGCCAATTGGTTTGGTTCCTAATAGAGGATCAACCAGCTTGCAAGTGCCATTCTTTATGAGGACATCATACTCCTTTTGCATCGCTTCTTTCCATTCATCATTAGAACCATATTTTTTGAAGGAAGTTGGTTCAAAATTTGTAGACATGTTCAATTCACAATCATAAGAAACATCCATATCAGCAGGTGAATTAGAATCATCTACATCACCTCGATTTTGCCGGTTTGAATTTCTAGTTTATGTCTTTCCAACCTCATCAGGATGAACACTTTCAAATGTTTTTGTTAGCCACTTTAGGGGACCTTTCTCAGATGGTCCAGGCTTTTCCATTGATTGAGTTGGGACTGAATCAAGCTTGAGTCTCCCAATTCTATCAAACACATCACTTAAAGCATCATCCGTTGTTGGAGTTTCATGCGGGGAGAGAGTTCTTCAGAAGAAGATTCCACATGTTGATCTAGTATAGGAATCCCCCCTTCAAGATGTGGAATCTGATTATCAAATTCTTAAAATGATTTTTCATTTGCGAATCCATCCAAGCGATCAAGTTGTTGCTCAACAACATTGTCAGTTTTGGATGATTAAAAAAAAATTACATCTCTAGATACAACAAACTTTTTATTGACTTCATCATAGAGACGGTATGCTTTGGAGGTGTTTGAATACCCTAGGAATATACACTTACGACTTCTTGCACCAAGTTTGTTTCTATGTACCTTTGGTATCAAGACATAACTGGTGGAACCAAAGACCCCGAGATGCTTTACCGAAGGGACATGCCCATACCACATTTCATATGGAGTCTTGTTTCTAATAGCATTAGATGGACATATATTCATTATATATGCAGCAAATAGAATAACATCAACCCTCTGAAATATCTTCCTCTTCCTCTTCGACCATCTCTTCCTCTAGAAGAATCTTGAGCAGGTTTTTTTTCTTTATGAACAAGACACACAACCTCTTTAGAAGATTCAGGGGTCGTCTTCTTTCCAAAAGCTTTCTCTCTTTCAGCAATTTTTTTCACAAGATAGTCAAAGGTAATATCTTTGATATTTCCATTTGCTTGCAATGACTCAAGATAAGTGGAGTAAGTAGGATAAAGTTTCTTGAGAAAAGCGATAAGAGGAATATCCAATTCAACCTTAGTGGATTTGATATCATGCATTATAGATTTTACTCTGGATGCAAGAGCAAGAGGAACATCATTTTGTAATTCAAGAGTGAAGAGTTTAATCATGAGTTGAACAACTTCAAGTGCAGAATGTGACTCATAGAGTTCTTTCAGCTTTTGAAAGGCTTCGAAAGCAATTGAAAATGGCGAAATATGGCAACTCACCTATTCATTTACAGATGCTGCAATTAATGCATAAGTTTTGTTGTTCTTATTTTCCCAAATGGCAAGCTCTTTGTCTGAGTTAGTATGTTCAGGTTCTTTGTCTCCATCTCCAATGCACACTCCTTTCCACAACTCACTGAAAAGAGGGCGTGTTTTATCATCCTGGACCATTTAGGATAGTTCTCCTTGCCAGTGAGAACTATTTCTACCATGGATATGATTGAATTCATACTGTAACAGAAAAGAAAAACTTCTGCCAAATATAATTTAGCCTAAACATTTTGTGGAAGAGCTCCAATACATAAAAAATGTTCAGCGTATTCAACACTTCATGCCACAGTGCTTTGACCCGTGACCTTGTTTTAAAAAACTCTATTCAACACATGGCATTCAACAATTTTTATATGAAAAAAAAACTTCAACGCATACACAAGTGGGGCAGTGTAAATACAATGTAATACCAGCGTTCAATGTAATACCACTGTTCAATGTAATACACAAGACTATGTATTAAGGCAACATAAATGCAAGAATTGATACCAGCGACCACAGTTCAAAGCACAACCATATATGATACCAGCGTTCTGAGCTGCAAATCTTCAATAGACTTCGATGGCAGTGTTCAATAAATTATTCAAACAGACTTCGATGGTAGCGTTCGAGAATTGTATTAAACTAGACCAGCGTTCAATGGATTATATATGGATGGGGTAGCATTAAAGATAAACAATCATATGTGTATATATGCATTCAATGTAAATATATGGGTGGGGTAGCATTAAAGATAAACAATCATATAGATAAGCAATGGTAATGGCGGTATAGATAAGCAACCATAAGAATGATGTATGCGGGTGTATACCACAACGTATATCACACAGCCTCCAAACACTATTTCCTCCTATGCAGACGCACCAGATAGCTTGGTTGGGAGAGCGTATTCAATCCATGCTCACTGCACCATTAAAATTGATTCGGTTCGCTGGTTAGGATCCGGAACAGCACCAATTTGCTTCTTCAACTCTTCCCCTCGAGCAGTTGTTATAGGAACAGTGCCAGGGTGATCAGCAAAAAATTGTTTGTCATCCCCAAGATCTAGTTTAGTTCCAACGATAACTATTGGAACACCGGGTGCAAAATGCCTCAGCTCAGGCTTTCGGTGTTAGAAATTTGTTCTTCCTATTGCATTTGATGGACCAAAAGGGTTTTCAATCAGGTGATTGTGGGTTCATGCCCCTACCTGGCGTGCCAACTGTTAGGAGGGAATATGGCAGACAATGGCAAAAAATGGTTATGGTAGAGAGCCCAGAGAGCGTAGAAAGGAAAGGAGGGAATATGGCACAGACAATAATTATGGCAGAGAGTCTAGAGAGTGCAGTAGACAGACTCCACAGGGGGCAGTGGACAGACTGCAAGAAAATGGCAGAAGGGAGTTACAACTAATTTTGGGAGCTGGCTCTGATACCATGTCAGGCCAGGTAGTAACTCCACAAATTAACTCACATCTTATTCCTTTAGGTTGGACTTTATTATATATATGAGGGAGAGACTGTTCACTTCATCTCCCAATGAATGTTCATATTTCTTATTATTTATTTACATTAATTACATTCACCCAATCTTGATGATTAGTTTTCAACAGTATATTTGATTATTTCGATGTGATGGCAGGAACGAGCACTGGAGGGTTGGTGACTGCCATGTTATCTGCTCCCAATGAAAACAATCGTCCACTATTTGCTGCAAAAGATATTACTAATTTTTATTTAGAGCACTTACCTTGTATTTTTCCACCGAGGATGTAAGTCTAGTAGTTTATTTTTTTATATAGTTTAGGTAACAAATTAAACAACAATTATGCTCATATGATTTTAATTTTTCCTTCTTAGTTAGGTTGAATTTTTTAGTTAGATATTGATGAGCTTACATTATGGTCATGTTGAAGAATAAGATTGTATAAAGGCAAGGGTGGGGAATTAAACTTATGACTTAATATCTAAGAGTGCAATAAAAATGCATGAATCACTACATAAATCACTCCTAGATCGAGTGAATATTCTCAAAATCTGCCATAAAACATAAAAATTACCTATTTATATATATGAATGAAATTGAAAATAAATTATCGATAACTAGCCTATAACAACAACTATATTGATATGACCTGCAATTAATTTTGAAAATACTTTCCAAACCTGTAATAGAGATATGTGAATAAAATTGAAAATGAATTATTAATAGTTAGTCTAAGATCTGTGAGTCGAATTGAAAATGAATTATTAACAGTTAGTCTGAGATCTGTGAGTCGAATTGAAAATGAGTTATTGATACTCAGTCTAGCAGTAACAAACAATAGCTATGTTGATATGAGATGAACTTAACTTGATCATGGATTTCAGAGATATTTTTAAATTTAAGGAATATAAACAAAGTCAGTTGAAATGTTTGATATTCCTCATGTTAATCAAATTTCAAGATATTCTTATCTTGAGGTCTGTGATCAAAATAAATATAGGCTATGAAGTAAAATAGACTGATCTGTGAGTGAACTTGAAAAATGAGTTATTCACAGTGATATAGTGACATTGGCATGGGATATCACCGGGCCAAAATATTCTGGGGATTACCTCCACAAACTCATGAAAAGATATCTGGCAAATATACGGTTACACCAGACGCTGACAAACGTGGTGATTCCCATATATGACATCAAAGTAGAAGAACCTGCAATCTTCTCAACTTTCGAGACAAGATTTTATGATAATATAAATCTACGGAGCATTCTTTGAAAGGAATAAGATTTCGATTCTCAGTTACATCAATCTGTTATACTAAATCTCTTTCAGGACAAACAAAAAGAGTTGTACGATGTTTGCGTTGGAACGTCAGCAGCTCCAACATATCTTCCCGCTCACTACTTCGAGACAAAAAATTCCACTGGACTTATCCGAAGTTTCAATCTCGTAGATGGGGGAGTTGCAGCTAACAATTCAGTAAGGTTCCTTCTATATATTTTTCTTCGCTATTTGTTAATTGGTCACATGCTGACATTTTTGTAGGCTGGTAGTACCTTTCGTACCAAACATTGTGTAATGCAGTCTTCTCTAAAATTTTGCTGCAGACATTACTTGCGATAAACCAAGTGACAAAACAATTTCTTATATAAAATCAAAATTTTCTATTCCCAGCCACCAAAACTCAGGTGAGTTATAAATAGATACATATCTTTATAAGTTGGATTAATCCAGCTCAGAATTCATTGAAATATTGGTGATTGGTTTCTTAAGGAAGTACTTGATTAGGTAAATTTAGTTGAATTACAAATTTTGGGAATATATTAGAATTTGATGAACAAAAACAAAGTGAATTATTTAATTTCATTAAGGTTTTCCAAATTCAAGAATATTTCCAAATATTTCTAGGTCAGATTCAGGAATATTTCCATATTTCCAAATATTTCTAGCTTAGATTCAGCAATATTTCTAAGTTTTTCCAGATTCAAGAATATTTCCAAATATTTCTAGCTCAGATTCAGGAATATTTCCAAATATTTCTAGCCCAAGGATTAGCTTGAAGTGGTGGTTTATATCAAGCCTGATATTATTTATTTCTAGCTCGGATTCCAGAATATTTCCGGATATTTCCAGCCCAAGGATTAGCTAAAGTGGTTTATATCAAGCCTGAAATTCTTTAATATTATCGTTAGTTTTTGTTGCCGGTTCCCTTGTGCCTGGATTTCTTTGTGCCCCATCCAAGTAATCAGAAGCCATGTTTTATCCGTTTACCAACCACAACCCTCTTGAATTACCTTGAGGTTACGCCTCGTAATTAGTGCTACTGATAGTTTACCTCATTTACCACACTAAATGTGGGATAATACTCCTAGTTTCCTGTGCTTCCATAAGTTAAAAAACCAAAAAGAAAAGAAGAGAGAGAAAAGAAGCAAAAACATTCAGGAAAATAAGCTGAGGAATATTTCCAAAATCTATAATCCACATAAAAATAAGCTTAACTGATCAAGCTGTGTGTTTTAAATAGGACACTAGAAAGTTTCTTGTGCTTTCTCTAGGAACTGGACAGAAAACAACTAGTTACACTGTTGTTGAGGCTGCAAAATGGGGACTACTTGGATGGTTATATAACGATGGTAAAACACGCATAATTGACATGTTTAGAGAGTCAAGTGTAGATATGGTGGACATTCATGCCCATGTCCTGTTTCAAGCCTTTAAATCAACACAGTACTATCTAAGAGTCCAGGTCTTTTCCTACTCATAAAAATATTTTACTAGAATGTCTATTTACATATTAGACTACGCTTCTGTATTTTTTCTGTTCTGTCCATACTGAATAGCTCTAACAAATTGGATAACTGGGCTCAGGCCAAGCTTTCAGGAGATGTAATCTCAACGGATCTGTCAATGGAGAAGAATCTGTATGACCTTGTACATATAGGCAAAGAGCTTTTGGATGGTCCAGTTTCAAGAATGAATATAGAAACCGGCGTTTTTGAGTCACTGCTAGATGAAGGCATGGACAGGGATGCATTGACGGGGTAAAAATAATGATTACATTCAATCAGAAAAGCCAGCCAGAGTGTTAGAGAAAATGGCTGATAGTTTAGAATATATTTAATATTTGTGGAGGTTTGCCGTTACACCAAAACCCGCAGGTGTTGGTAAACATTACAAGCCAGTAACTAGGATACCCAGGGTGGAAATTACGGATTCTATAGAGGTGCGGTGATTCTTCCAACAGCCCCCCTCAAACGCAACTTGGGGGAATCGAACCTGGGTCCAAGCTCTGATACCCCCCCTGAACACCACTATGGGGAAAAATAGAAAATGGGCCCTGGCAACTAAGGCCAAAGGTCACCCAAAATACAGTGCAACTTGTACTAAAATTGAGGAAAGAGGGAAAACCTCGTGGGAAAAACCCCCCCTCAAAATACAATGTAATCAAAAGAGAAGAGGAAGAAAAATACAGTTGCTAAGCAATCGTGTCCTTCACTCCAAGACGATCACGCAAAGAGCGAAACTTTTGCTCAGTGAATATCTTGGTGAAGATGTCTGCAGTCTGTTCTGCTGAAGGACAGAACTGCAAATCAATGACCCGATCATGTACTAAGTCTCTGATGTAGTGCATATGGATCTCTATGTGCTTCGTCCGCTGCCGCTGTACTGGATCCCTGCAAAATTTGAGAGTGCTCTGGTTGTCACACCAGATGACAATGGGCTGGTGGAACTGGACGCCCAACTCAGTGAGGAAGTGTTGTAGCCACAGAGCCTGAATGGTGATGTTGACTACTCCTCGGTACTCAGCCTCAGCTGAAGAGAGAGCAATAGCAGCCCGCTTCTTGCTCGACCAACAAATAGGGCCAGATCCTAGACTGAGTGAATATCCGGAGGTGGACTTGCGATCAATGTTGTCTCCCGCCCAATCAGAATCTGTGAAGCCAAGGAGATTCAATGAAGTGCCTGCTGCATAGTGAATCCCGAAGGTGATGGTGCCCTGCACATATCGGAGGATGCGCTTGGCAGCATTCCAGTGTAGCTCATGCGGCTCCTGCATGTATCTGGAAACTGCCCCTACTGCATATGAGAGATCTGGTCTGGAGTGGGTGAGGTACAATAAGCTCCCCACTAGCTGTCGGTAGAGAGTGCTGTCAACTAATGGAGTGTCACCTCCATCCTCAAGGCGAACCCCAGACAGAAAAGGAGTCGGTGCTGGCTTGCAGTCAGTCATGCGAAATCTCTCGAGGAGATCCCGTGCATACTTAGCCTGAGAGAGTTTGATGCCTGTGGCATTCTGGCTGATCTCAAGACCAAGAAAGAAGTGTAATGGACCCATGTCCGTCATGAAGAACCTATCATGCAAGGCCCTCTTGACTGTAGCAATGGCTGAAGCCGAGCTGCCAGTGATTAGGAGATCATCTACATACAAAACTAAGATAAGAAGGGAATCATGTGTCCTAAGCATGTAAACATTCGAATCAGACTTACATATTTCAAAGTTTTGTGATAAGAGAAAAGAATCCATCTTCGCGTACCAAGCTCTCGGGGCTTGCTTAAGGCCGTAGAGAGATTTCTTCAGTCTACAGACCAAAGATGAATCCTGAATGAAACCATGTGGCTGCTCCATGTAGATCTCCTCAGATAGGTCTCCGTGAAGAAAGGCATTCTTCACATCCATCTGATGTACTTCCCACTGCTGGGCAGCCGCAATGGCAAGTGTAAGGCGTATGGAATCCATCTTTGCTACTGGAGCAAAGGTCTCGTCATAATCAATGCCATGCACTTGTTGGAAGCCTTTGGCTACTAGCCTTGCTTTCCGTCTGGTGATTTGCCCATCTGCAGCACTCTTGGTCTTGTAGACCCATTTGCATCGGACAAGTTTCCTTCCTGAAGGAAGGGGGACCAGATCCCAAGTCTGGTTCTCGAGGAGGGAGTTATACTCCTCCTCCATGGCGGACTCCCAAGATGGATGCCCAGCAGCCTCAGCATAAGACTGTGGATCAGAAGACTGAACCAAATGACAATGCCAGGAGGGCGATGGTTCAGTGGCAGTGAGGACAAGAGGAGGCTCAATAAACTCTGAGCTAGTCCTCTGTAGATCAGAATTATCCCCCACAAGACCATTTCTAGTAGCTGGTTGGTCTTGTGCATATATCTCACGTAAGCTCCTTGTTCTCTGATTTATGACAGGGGAATATGATTCACTGTTGGAAGCCCGATCTGGGCTTGGATGTGGATCATCATTTGCATGCACTAGATTTGTATCTGAAGACTCTGTCTTTGCATCTGCATGCTCTTCCTCGGCATCTGCATGATCTGTATCGGCATATGAATGCACTGAGTCATCATCTCGGACATGAGGTAGATAAAAAGTGTCTGCATACGGCGCTTGAGGTGCATGTGAGAGACTTTCCTCAAATTTGACACTTCGCTCAACGATGAGCTTGTCCATAGAGGGAATCAGGAGTCGATATCCCTTCACACCATCAGGGTATCCAACAAATATGCACTCAATGCTCTGTGGATCAAGAGCTTTCCTCTTTTCAGAGGGGATCCGGGCCCATGCTCGAGAGCCGAAAACACGGAGGTGAGTGACCTCTGGTTTAGTGCCGCTCCAAGCCTCAAAGGGGGTCTGGTCCTTGACAGACCTATGAGGAGATCTGTTCTGGATGTAGTTAGCACAATTAAGTGCTTCGGCCCAAAGCTTATGAGGCAGTGACTTGGCATGCAACATGCAGGAAGCCATCTCTTTGAGAGATCGATTCTTTCTCTCAGCAACTCCGTTCTGCTGCGGAGTGTATGGAACTGTATACTGCAACTGTATGTCGGACTGAAGGCAAAGGTTCTGAAGTGCTATGTTAACATATTCCCCCCCATTATCTGTACGGAGGGCTTTGATCTTTCTCTCTGACTGTGTCTCAGCTAGTGCTTTGAAATCTTCAAAGTGCTAAAAAACTTCAGATTTGTTCCTGAGAAGATACACCCAAGTATACCGTGAGAAATCATCAATAAATGTAAGCACATACCTTGCTTTGTTGATGGAAGGATGAGGAAAAGGCCCCATGAGATCACTATGGATCAGATCTAGAGGAGAGGATGCTCTGTGAGTCTTGCCGGTGTCAAACGTTTCTCTGGGATGTTTGCCAAGAACACACCCTTCACAAACTCCTTTGGAGAAATTGATATTTGGCAAGCCTTCCACCATCTCATTCTTGCTTAGCTGCTGCATATACCTGTAATTTAAGTGATCAAACCTCTCGTGCCAAAGCCTACTACTATCATCAGCATGTGTAAGCAATAAGGAGGATTTAGATTCAATAAATTCAGAAAATGTATATAGTTTGGCTCCATTGTTTACCTCACCAGTTGCAATTTTGGCATTGCTATGTAGATCATATATGTTCACTGCATCTGGAGTGAATTCCACTCTCTTTCCGGTGCCAAAATGAGTGATCTGATAAACTGAAAGCAGGTTTACCAAAAGTTTTGGAACATGAAGCAAATCTTCAAAGCTTCCATGTAAAAGTTCCACTCTACCTTTTCCGGTGACCTCAATAGGTGAGTCATCTCCCATGAGGATGGGAGGTCCTTTGCATGCATCCAAAGAGGAATAGACTTCCTTTGCAGCAGCCATATGATGTGATGCACCAGAATCTATAATCCATGCATCAGGAGAAGAATTAATTGCAACTAAAACATGAAAATTGTTACCTTTCCCGTGTGGCGGATCCTCAGTTTTCTTCTTGGCTCCCTGAGGGATGTGGTCCCCAAGGTTGTGCTTCTGAAGGATTTCTGCCATTTGGTCAATTTGTTTCTTCATGCAAGAGGATTCTGGATGGAATCCTCTTTGACAGTAGGTGGATCTGTTTCCTTTCTTCCCTTTCTCATTTCTCGAGCCGGAAGAGTCATTGAAGGGCTTGGTGTACCCTTCCTTCTTTGGATGGGAATGTGCTTTTCCTTTGTGTTTTTGCTACTGATTTTTATGATTTGAATCAGATCTATGATTTTTATTGTGGCTGCCATCATGCACAGCAAGTGCATATGCTTTTGGAGGTTTGATTTTCCCCATGCCAATGAGTTTATCTTGCTCAAAAATGAGAGACTCCATAAATTCTTTGAGAGAAGGCATAGTGTAGGATTTACCTGTTGCGAGCCTTACTGAATGAAATGTAGACACAAAGACGGAGTATTCCGGTCCGAGCTTTGACATAATAGAGAGAACTTGGCGACTCTCCTCCTTGGATTTGTCAATTCCACAACCCTTGAGTTGCAGCAATAAATCATTATATTTGGTGAAGAAATCTTGAATTCTGTCATAGTTCCGTGGATCCAATGATAGCAGCTCCACTTCAAGCAGATGTCCTTTCATCTCATCCTGTTTCCCATAGAGCTCTTCAACCTTTTTCCAAATCTCATTGGGAGTATTGCAGGCAGATAGATGAAACTACAACTCTGGAGAGATGCACATGCATATGGATCCGTGGGCCTCATCCATACGGTTGAGGTACTTGGATTTCTTTATGGCTGAAGTGGGTTCCACTTCTGTAGCCATGGTAATCCTGTACAACCCTTTATGATGAAGGTATCGAGCCATTTGGTCCTTCCATTCATGATAGTTGTACGGTGTTAGGATCGATGCTTTGGGAAACTCCATTTTTCTGTCAATCTTCGATCTCCAAGCTGTAATACTTGCAAAATAAAGTACTGGTGCGCCTTTTATCTAGCAACCTGTGGGCTCTGATACCATGTGGAGGTTTGCCGTTACACCAAAACCCGCAGGTGTTGGTAAACATTACAAGCTAGTAACTAGGATCCCCAGGGTGGAAATTACGGATTCTATAGAGGTGCGGTGATTCTTCCAACAATATTGACGTTAATCTGATTTGAAGCGTGGTACTAGAAAAACAATTTGGCAGGTTTGTGAGGGCGCTGTCAGATGAGAGAAAATTGCCTCAATCATCCTCAACATAGCATGCTCTACACATTTTCGGTTGTGAATAAAGCTGGAGGATGGTCTTCTTTTGGTGTAGCAGCTATTGCTAGTTTTCATGGTTTATATTGATGTAATGTGGTGTGATATGGGAGAACTGGACTAAGCATAGTATCTGTCTATTATTTGAACGTTTAGAGTAGATATCATGTCGTGTGATAAAAATGTAATATGGTAGCATATTTTATTTGAATATCTAGAGTAGATATAGTGTGGTGTGATAGACAGTAATGTTGAAACAGGGTATCTGGAATCAAGGGTTGACTGTAGGGTCAGAGTTTCAAAAGATATAACAGTTTGTTAATACAGTTTTAATGCAGATTTATGTGATGTAATTTTGGTAATCTAATTAACCTGTAAAAGGGAAAAATCAAAAGTTTGTTGGAACATCGATATTGGATACTACAGTATTAATGTAATTTTGTGGACTAAAATGGACTGCAATAGCCTAAGCAAAATACACATTATAGGGAACAAAACAACCAAGTGATTATAATATACATTATATGTAACAAAATATCAAAGTGATTCTACATTGAAATCCACATCAGTAGTTAGGTACACAAATAGTGATAATAATGTCATGGATTTTAAAATGTACATGCAGACAAGCAATTGCATTCAAAAGACTGCATTTTTATTCAATAAATCTCAGTTTCGCTGTTGGTGCGTAGATAGGAACAACGTTGCATATTCTACATCTGTAGGTACATATTCAGATTCTATTGAAATAATTTTTTTTTTCAATACGGAAAAAATGCAATACCTTTTTATAAATAAAAAGAGAGTACTTTCTCTAATGTTTTCCATACATTGTCTCTTCGATATATTGTTTGTGATGGTGTATATTTCCCTATACGTTTTATACAATTTTTTCACTAAATTGTCATACAAAACTCTCTATATGGAAATATAATTATAATTTTAAATATAGAAGATTAATTAAAACTATTTTTCATTTTAATAAAGTATAATTTATATATATAGATATATATATATATATAAAGGGGATAGGGTCATGTAACTTTACAATTGATTTTAGTCATAGTAGTATTTTTATCATAGTAAATTGTCTCCCAGGGATTAGACGAGTTTATGCTAAAAAAACTTTATAGCTATAGATTCTCGAGTAAGACTCTAGCAATATAATACAATTAAAAAAAATCATATTATATAAGGGAAAATACTGAATTAGTCGCAAAAGAAAAAAAAACTATGAGGTCTGAGAGAAATCACCCAACATTGCATCGACCCTCATTTGGACCCCTTGGGCGACGAGTTCTTTTACTGCTAGGGAGAGAAGCACTAGGGGAATGAAGTCCATTTGAGTTGCTCATTGTTAATGACGATGAGACCACCAGAGCAACAGCCCAATGCATAAGGAGGATAATTTCCTCCTTTAAATCATCCAATCTGTCCTTCGTTTCCATGTAGAGAGTGAGAACCTTTGCCTCCATGAAAAGATGGAAGGAGCTTTGATGTCACTCTACCATGTCCTCAAGCGTATTAAGTGAGACCAACGACACTTGAGAGGCACTTAAAATCTTATCGATCACAACTTGTATCTCCTCATAGTCCTAGGGGTTTTCTGTCCTGAGATGAAAACAAATTCTGACAATGGAACAAACCCAAGAGTGATAGTTGAAACAATCAGGAGCATCAACCAAAATCCAATGACCAAGATGGAAGACTGGAGACATTGATATATAGAAATGGTGTAGATTGTGACATGAGCCAACTTACATTGAAAATAATCAAATCCTCATTGTTGAGCCACTAATATAGGGGAGTGTTGATAGTGTTGGACCCGCCAACATTCAGGGGATCTTCCCGGTATGAAGTCCCAACTAGACCTCACACAATTTCGTGTAGGAGTCTCACCCGTTATGATGGCCCAGTTGCCATTATCTTAAAGATATGCCTTAGTTCTTTCTTGTCAACACATGAGAGTGGTATACTTAGTTTTCAAACAACGAGGTTCATGTGCCTGATGAGTGCTTAGTGTAACTTGTGTCTAAGTTCTTTCACTGCAGAGGGAGAGGGTGAGAGTGAGTCTTAAGTTTAAAGGGAATAGTCCCAACTTAGTTAGAGACACACAACACAACATGACATGCACATCTTCTGGTGGACTAGTCCACACAGATGCGGCAGTCACGAACACAAAGTGAATAGATAACACATACAACACCTTACGGAGTAGTCCTCACAAGTATGATGGTTGTTAAAACAAGTTTACAAGAATGAATATGTCTAGTGTCTGATTGAGTAGTCCACAAGGGTGATAGATCGATAACAAATGAGACAACACATTTCCAACAACATATGCACTGAAACAACTGAAATAGTTCAACTATCTTAGTACAAGTTAAAACAACATGCATTACAAGTGTCCAAAGAATAGTTTTACAAATGACTACAATACATGTGTGAAAACGTGTTGTCCTATTAACAGGGTTCTGAATTAAGAGAAAGTTCCAAGACAAATCATTACACCATACATAACTAACCTCGATAGCGGGGCGTTGGAGCCACTACTCACTCCTCAAAGAAAATACTACATACTTTTAAGGCTATTTGGGAGGAGCCAAGGTGAAAATTCTTTTACATGAACAAATGAGGGGTATATATAGCCAAGGGTGAGCTTGACCATTGTAACTCTTCGACATCCCTCATGAATGTTTGACTTACATCGATCTTCAACTTTGTATGTGGGTCTCTTGGACTTCCATGTTACATTACATTGATATAGAAGTATGGCCCACACTAGTGATGTGGCCGAGACGATTCATGACATGAGTTGATGTGACACTGTTGGTATGTTCATACTGATGGTAGTGTGCATGTCAAGCAGTTGTGCTGATGAGTGATGAGTGTGCTCTTGGTGTATCATAGCTTCACCTCTGCATGACAAGTTGTGCAAAGTCTTCGATGGTCTTAGTGTTCACTTGATGTTCCATGTGCATGTATCCCCTTTGCTGGTACTTGCTTCATGTGTTCATCCATTCACGAACAAGTCTCCTAGCATGTGTTCCTCATTCATCATGTTCGTTGTCGTGCCATGTGTCATCCATGTACCTACCTTTGCAATCACTCATGATGAGATGACATCAAATCAAGAAATCCCCTAGTCTACCATGATGCATCATCTTTTGTTTTCAGGTGCAAGTGACCAGAAGAGAGGACAAGGCTTTGAAACTACAGAGAGCACATTTCAGGTCAAGATACGAAGCTCCAGGGAATTCTCAGGAAAAACAGCGGAGATGTCACTAAGAGGCTTGGTTGAGTAGTCTCGAACAATAGTGACATCTGCAAGATCTGCCTCAACTAGGAGGAAAAACTGCACAATTATTTTGGGGAAGGCAGTGCAGACAACAAGAGGCACTACTAATGAAAACTATGTAGATTTCAAGAGGAGGTCGGGATTCGACTGCAGGAGCTTGCTCGCTAGAACTGCATAGATCTGGGAGGAAGTCATGCAAGACATGTCTGCCCAATTTCCAGGCTGA
Source organism: Pinus tabuliformis (assembly GCA_031772625.1). NCBI lineage: Eukaryota > Viridiplantae > Streptophyta > Pinopsida > Pinales > Pinaceae > Pinus > Pinus tabuliformis. Next base: position 301,986,603 of record CM062818.1, read on the forward strand.
GTGGGGTGTTGGGCAGCAGGGGGATTGTCCATGAAAACTGTGTAATTTTCAGGAGGAATGGCAAGCAGGCTGGCAGGGGGACTGACTGACAAAACTACTTAATTTCTAGAGATATTGAAGTGACAGGAAATAGTTTCTTGTCCCTCATTTTTGCGCAATTTCTTTAGTCAGTGCAGGCAAGTAGACTAGTAGCTTTTGCATAATTTTGGGAATGAGTGCAACCCTTGGTCACTTCACAGTCAAATTCTATGGTTGACTAGTGGGAGGCTTGATAGAGAGGGTGGCGGGAAGCGCATACTAAGATAGCTTATTGGGAAAATTCTGTGTTTTTATGGGTGATATTCAGCCAGGCTGACTATAGGATTTTGAAGTACAAATTGCTTATAGGGTAACCTCAAGCTCTAGGCAGTTCTGAGCAACAGTGCTTGTCACTAAGGGATGAGACTGTGTAGTGCAACTCAATGGAGGTCCGACTAATGGAGGGTGGTCTGGTCGATAGATCTTTGGCAAAATGGTTAAGTGTGTGAGTGTGTGAACTCGTGTATACATGACCTTGAAAACACACACTCAACATGACTCAACGACAAGACACCTCAAACCAACAAGACAACATATGCTCAGTGTGAATAAGTAAGGGTGAGAGAAACAAGTGTGACACTTGAGTTAGATCATTGAACGATCGTGTCGACACTTGCGCGACATTGTATACAACTTTGTGTGTGAGTGTGACATATGCTTACATAGCGAACACAACTCGTACACACAAAGATAGACCTTCAACATAGCTAGAACAAGACTGCAAGCATGGCATTGGAGCCAACATGCTAAAAGACGACCAATGAATAGTCATGCAAAGAGCGTGTAAGGACTTAGCATGAGCTCATGGGATGAGCTCGATTGTTTGCAATCATCAAGGAAAAACCAAGGAAGGCTTTGAAATTGGATGCATGCCAAAATTTTGGAGGGTGTCACACCTACTACAATACTTGGCGACACACTGGTTGAATACCTGCTTCTGTGTTTTGGTTTATTAATAACATAGGGCCTTTGTCTATTAGGGAGTATTGAATCATTGTGCGGGTTACTTTGGTTTTCCCACTTACCCCATGGACATACATGGTTCACCTTTTGCCAAGTTAGTCAAACAAAATAACAATTTTTAGCTTGATCATAGTGTTTCAAAATTAGGAACAATAGTTTGGCTGGGGAGTTTAAAATTTTCAAAGTATAAGTTTTCATCTCTGGTGTTTCTCCACTGTTAGCAGGCCTAGACAGTACCCTGGCGGAGTCACACATGAACACATGCATTGCTCCATTTACAGTGAGATTGGTCAATACCCTGGTAGATTTGCATGCTTCATCTCTCTACGCAAGAAGCCTTTCTCTTCTTTTGCCTTTGTATTTTTTCAGAAGATGACTGTGTATAGGCACTTATTTATTTTCGGCGCAGAAGAACGATCCTAACTTATTCATAGCAAAAGAGGTTGTTCCTTTAGAGAAGCATGTAATATCTATGATTTAGGTTTTCTCGTTTGGATTTTTCCCTTCTCTGTTTCTACAAGATGGATGAGCTTGAACACACCAAGTAGAAGATTGAGTACAGGCATGGCGTTTTCAAGTGTGGACACATTTCATTGTTGGACATGAGATTCGCTTACAAACGACTCATATTTTCTGTGAAGACTTCATCAGCTGAAGGTTACAACCAAGCATAAAGAAGCCAAACATAGGACTGGCCAAGTGTTGCAACATCATAAGACTCTTTGGATGTCAGCCACATACTCATTCAAAAGCAAAAACTCAATGGAGGGAAGCACGTATTGGAAAAACAAAAAATAACATGATACTAAGCAAACAAATCAAAACGAAGAAAAAATAGCAATGCATAGTGAAAATATAACAAGCAGTAAACAAACTATGTAAATAGGGTGGGGCGCGGCCGTGACTTACTGAAAGTAATGCTTTAAATCTTGGTCATTGATAGCAAGGTTGTCAATCCTCTTGTCAAGTGATGGCATATAGAATGTGTGTGGGACAAGATTTTCTTAAAACTTATATGGACCAACCAACAGGGATTGGAACTTCGTATGTTTGCCTCTATCTTCATGGGGTTTGTCCCATTTCAAGACTAAGTCACCCACATCGAATTTAGCATTCCCTGCAAACTTTTTGTTGAACCATATCTTGATATGGTTCTGGAGGAGCGCAGATTTTTCTTTTACTTTTATCCTTTCTTCGTGCAACTTGTGAAGTATATCCATCCTATGTTGAACTAGCAGATAAGGCTTGCCTTGGGATTCTTGGGAAAATTGGAGAGTAAGAAAGTAGATGTTTGGTGAGAGGATGGCTTCTTTACCATAAACTAGGAAGTATGGCAAAGTGTTTAGAGAGGGTTTGGGTGTTACGCAGTCAGCCCATAAAGCACTCGTCAAAGTAGAGTTTCAGTTTCATTATTCAAAGTAAATTGTCTTCTTGAGAATGCAGATAAGGCTTTTACTTGTAGATTCAGTGAGGCCATATCCCTACAGGTAGTAGTTATCTGTGTTTAAGCACGATACCCTATTGCAATGCAAAATAATAAAGATTTAAAGACAAAAATTAAGTTGTGTTGTAAAAAAAAAGTGATACCGGAAAGCCAAATCATGACATGATGTTCTGTTAAAGGAAGTTGATGACTTCCTAGTCATTCACTTGCTTAAGCGGAACTACTTATGTCCAATGCATGAAGTAAGTTTTAGCTGTCAAGATGTAGTGGTGTTGTTTTAACGAATTTGTGAATATTTTTCCAATGATGTCTAGGTCCCACTATTGAAATGGTTCAGTCACTGTAATAGGGTGCAATGGGGTTGTTGGCCTTCTTGTTTTGTCAGTGCATTGCTCAAAGACCGGGCACTTGCGAGCATAGGCATGTGCATATTTGAATAATATGGGCCAGTCAAAACTAGATCGCATGACTTTGTGCACAGTGGTGTTTCTTGCGAAGTGGCCCACGACTGGTCCATCATGCACATCATGCAAGACCTTCTCTGAATCATGTACCTCTAGGCACCTAAGAAAAATTTCGTTGTTGTGCTTTCTGTAAAGCACTCCATGCACCAACTAATAAGGTAATGCTTTTAGGTGAAGTGCCCTCTTCTATCTCATGGATAAGTGAGAGGCTATGGTGCCATGCTCAAGGTACTGGCACACATATTCATACCAATAGTTTCCATATGAAGATTTCTCCCAACTAGTGAGCTCTTCTTCTTTCTCTTGGGCATGGGCTACTTTAGATGCGAGTCTACATAGGCCATCACCCTTGACATTGTGAACTGACTTGATGTCAAGATCATAATATTGCAAGCCTGTCATCTAGTTCACATGTCCTTTACCCAGCTCTTGTTGAACAAGCAGTGATTGTACTTCTTGGTGTGGCACAAAGACTATGTAATGGTTCTTCGGCAAGTACGGTCTGAAGTGTTTCACCGCCTTGTAAAATGCATATGCTTGTTTGTTGAAAGCGTGGTAGTTGGGTTTGGGTCCCTGCATGCTTGCACTCATGAAGGAGATGGGACGTTCGTTGTTGAACTCATCCTTCTGAGTGAGTACTGCAACAAGAGAATTGTCAAAGGCAAAGGTGTATAGTAAGAAATCCTTGTTAAAGTTTGGGTTGTAGAATGCAGCCTCATATGATATATATTGCTTGATATAGGTGAATGCATTCTTTTCCTTCTTACCCTAGCTCTAGACTACATCCTTCTTGATCATGTCTTGCATAGGTTTCACTATTTTTGCATAATCCAAGATGAACTTCTGGAGGAAGTTGTTCTTCCCCTAGAAGGACTACATGGATTTCTTGTTGGCTGGGTGAGGAATCTGTGTAATCCTCTGAACTCGGTCTGGATCAACCTTGATCCTACTTATGGAAATCATGTGCCCAAGGAGGTTCCCCTCAAACACTGCGAATACGCTCTTCTTCGGATTCAAGGATATCCAATATTTTCGGCATTGCTCGAGTATCTTCTTCGTATGTCATATGTGGTCTGACCGTTTTCTGGAAAAGACCGTCACATCGTCAAGGTAAACTACTATGGTCTATCTGATAAGTCCATGAAAGATGATGTCCATGGTGCACTGAAATGTGTCACCTGTGTTCGCAAGCCCAAATGGCATTCTTTTGTAGGCAAACGTACCCCACTTGGTACAGAAGGTAGTTTTCAGTTTATCAGATTCTACTACCAAAACCTGGTTGTATCCCAAAAAACCATTGGATGGAGAAAACATTTTCTGCTCGAGATACTGTTTGTAAAATATGTTCCATCGACGGTATAGGGTAGTTGTTTTTATCTGAGGCGTGGTTCAGGTTTCATAAATAAACGCATAAGCGAATCTACCCCAACTTCTTACATATATGAACTAAGTTAGAAACCCATGTAGAATGAATAAATCTATAAATGATATAAGCATCCAACAACTTAGTTAGTTCTTTCTATATGAGGGGTTCAAGTGACATATGTATTTTTATCAGCGTCTGCTAAAATGGATTGACCCCTTCTTTGATCAGAATCACATGTTGGATTATTTGTGTGTCACATGTTTTCAAATAATCGTATGTCCATGCGAACACATCCTAATAATGTTTGAACAAGTGGAAAAATGCTTGCCACTCCTACAGTGTGCAACACATACCGAGATTGACAAACTTCAAAACTTCTGTTGACCCCAAGTTGACCTATTCATGCATCATGGTGGAACTATGGGTTTTGCAATTCCTTGGCCCTTTAAAGCAGTTCTACAAGTCATAGAGATTTTCAAGAGATACCACAGCCTTGGGGATGGTGTTTCCTTTCTTGTCATCAACCGTGGCTAACAGACACTGCTTGTGCTCATCTTCGTCAATGATTGTGTCCTTGAAGACATCAACGTTGGCCATCAAGTGTAGTATCTGTTAATAACTTTTGAGATTAGGTGACAAAAAATGTATGGTGTTATGCACCTGTCATACCACAATTTCTGAATCACTTGCCTCTTTGAGCACAACAACATTGAGGATAATGGCGTTGTGCAAGCGCAATACGAGTTCTTCATATTCAGCAGTGTTGTTGATGTACTGGAACTCCATGTGGCTTGAGATCAAATGTTTCTTGTGCTTTGCGTCTATCAAGACACACACAGCTCCAGAGCCATCCTGTGTCATTGATCCATCAAAATACATGGTTCGCAACTCGTTTGTACACAGACTGCTTGATGCTAGTTCTACTATTGCTAGTGCTAATGGTACTAGTCATACAATGTATCGTACATGTTTCATTTCCATTAGTTGGGCAAGGAAGGAGACCCAACTGCATGTCCAGTGGGGTTGGATTTGGTTCTGTGAGATAAAATCCCAGTTATATTTCCAAGAGGTAGTTGCCAAACATGAGTTTTGTGAAAGCCAACGGGTCATTCTAACCATTAGGGGAAGTGAAATTATGTTTCATGTATTTCTTCGATAACACCCAGATCTTATTTCTTTTATCCTCGTAAAGAATTGATAAGTGTGACCAGTCTGTGGAAAATTATCCATTCAACTTGTTGGACCAGTCTCTACTAAGCAATAAGCCATACACTTCCGGTATGTCCACAATGACAATGTTGATGCATTAGTGAACTTTGACGTCATGAGATAACTAGATGATCACATCCCGTAGTTCACCAATGAATGGTACTCATGTTTGATCTAGTTGCATGATCTGTGCAAATATCTTGCTCCATTTCGCATTGATCCTCATGGAAATGGAGAGTGGCATGATGTTAGCTGATGCGCCAGATTCAACCAAAATGTTGTGAACATTGCAGTTAAATATTTCAAATGAGAGCAAGAATGGTGGGCATACAGAGTTGGCTTCTTCCATATGGAGTGTGTTGAGCACAGTTGCGAGTGAACTAGGAGATGTGCTTGCTCCGTTGTTGGTAGAGGTTTTTGATGGTGTTGAATCCATTTCCACTATGGAACCCAAAATGTTGAAGTTTGACTGTTGTGACCTATATTTACAAAAATCCTTTCCGAATTTTATCAAAATCTTACCGGATGTTCAATAATTTCAAGGAAAAAAAGAAGTTTGTTTAAACTACAGCCAAAATAAATTCTTTCTTTGTGGATGTGCCCTGGGTACCTTTTAGTGTGGGTTTTGAGTTTAATCAAGGTGGTCCTCCATTAAGTGGAAATGACTGGAGTTATGAGATATGCCTTAGGATGTGTCCACCTTTCATTAAATTCTTATTATCCTTGCTATGATTTCGAGACCAGAGAAGGAAAGGAATATACCAAAGGGGGAGATCTCGATGCTCACTAGAAACCTCTGACAAACATTGAAAGAAATGATAGTATATCAAAGTATTACTATGGTTTGACATATTATGGGATTGGGATATGGTACTTCCTTTGATTATAATTTATCTCTCCTTGGGTCATCATAGATAATTTTCTACTAAGATGTTAGGCTATGAATTCAAATGTTTGAGGATGTTATTGTAACACCCTCCTCCCACATCTACCCAGGAAAATGACCAACTAGGGTAAACATGCGACAAGAGGCCATGATGATAAGATTCAACCTCCTTGGTGACTTTAATGAAATAGAATCGATGAAACATCAGATACATTCATCCAGCTTCATCCAGATAACCTTGAGGGGACAAGTCATCCACTTAGACTACCTATCCCTGGGTCCCATTGTTGTTTGAGAGACTTAAGGGATGGGTGACGCGCCCTAGACACTACCCAAGTGAGTTAGTTTTAGGACTAATTCTCCCCAGATACTTCCCAGGTGCTTTATAATGCTTCCCAGAGACTTCCCATGCAAGTTAGTCTCAACATTAATGCTGACATTTCGGGATTTGAGCCACTTTTCTTAGCTCAGAGCCCGGGACACTGCCCAGAATGGAATGATCACTTACAGGCATTTTATCAAACATATCATCAACATGTAACCTACAAGTGTAAATAACAAAATTGAGTGTAGGGATCTCATAGTTATCTGAGAATCGCTATGAACCATTTTTCCCTCATGCCATTTGTTGTCTTATCACTTATTAGGTCATAAATACAATATCCATTCAAACACAAGAAAAAAAATGCTGAGAGCCAAACATAGTTGTTGCCATAAAATGTACATATAACCAACATAATAGGAACATAAATACAATGGACATATCAACCATCAAAATCCATATATATATATATACATACATACACACACACACACACACATATATATATATATATATATATATATATATATATATATATATATATATATATATATATATATATATATATTCACATGAAAATCAAGGGAATGAATTTATCATTAATAAATGCAATGAACCAACCAGATATGGGACTACCACATTCCACCCGACCATAGATTGACTGAGCCAAGTCTTTCTTCAGCCAATCACCCCCATGTCATATTCCAAGCATGAATGTGGGACTCATAGAACACATCATAAAACACCAATCATTGTGGATTCCACCAGAGTTCTTCGCCTACACCGTGAGGAATTTGAGTGCCTCCTATTCTCTTAGGCTTTACTGTGCATCTGCCCTCTGATCTAGGGATCACTAGGCCCTACACTGAGACATACTCTCTAGATTTACTATGCATTCCATCCTAGAATCACTAGGCACAATGGAGAGAAAATCCACCTCTTGGCTTTATCATATATCTCGCCATTCATCGACAAGGATTCTTAGGCCCACCAAGGCACACAATCTGGCTTTATCGCAATCCACAGTCTGGTTCATGAGTTACTATGCCAGTGGCTTCGTTCATTGTCTGGTTTAGGGACCACTACCACCATGTGTTTTTCTTTTCAAAGATCCACCCCACTCAACCTCGAATCCAATCTGGCCATTCCCAACAGAACACATGAGAGAACCCATCTCATCAAAGCTATCAGGAAATGACAAGGCTAGGCTAAAAATACTATCACACCTCACGAAACCCATGCCATGGTATAAAATAAACACATGAAATCCCATTCATTCCAAATCTAGAAAGGAAAATACACATGCAAGTTCATACCTGCAATGAAGCCTGTTGTAGCTGCTTGATCCTATGTTTCCCTCCTTCATCTTTGCTCCCTCTTGCCTTATTTTCCTTGCTCCAATGGCAAAGTGCTCCAAGAAAAATATGAGTGTCCAAGAGTACGAGAGAGAGAGAGAGAATAATGAGAGAGCTCCAAAGCTAAAATGACCAATTCTTGCCCACTGATCCTCAGAAGCCTTTTTATTAAAGATTCCTCTATTTTATTCATTTTCGATTATTTTCCTTCAATTTCCTCCTCACATGCAACATGTGACCTTTCACCTTCTTTTTCTCCTAATTTCGATTATTTTCATAAATAAATGTGCCAAAATACCTTTTTGCCTCTTTAATGCCTTAGCCATTGCCTTTTCCAATTTCCTTAGCCATAAACAACCAAATAAACACACACTACGATGTCCTACCCACCATTCAGCTTGGAATACATGTCCCATCATCTGTGGTATTTATATATTTTTACATGGAATTTTCACCAAGGTTGTTACAAAACCCTTCCCCATGGGTACACACCGTCCTCAGTGTTCAATGACACCTATAACTAACATGACTACTAAAAACAAAACATACTACCCATGGAGAGTTATAACACAACTCGTTACAGTTTACAAGGAATGACATGATCAAAAGAAAATCATCATGACAAAATGACCAAATAAAAACCATACTGCATGTTGGAGCTTTATAACACAGCGCATTACAATATTTACAATAACTACATATACACATATGCACATTTGCTAAACCAACAAATAAGAGAATATGATGTCCACATCTGTAACAAGGGAATCTAGAGGCTCACACCTCTACCCTCAAAATAATACTAGGATCCACCTCTTTCCCAGGAAGTCCAAAATCCACTGCAAAGTCAAATCTGCATCCAATGTCCAACGCTATAATCCTGTGCCACTTGTCTTCTTAATGAACATTTACCGGCTCATTGTTCCAGGGCACACTCCCAATGTGCATCTGATTCCATCTGGCAATGCTAATGACCCAACCAAATCCATCCAAGACCTTCCCTTCTCTGCTACACAGTCCCTTGGGAATCCGGTCAGCTCTTCTGTGCAGTCACTCACCTTCCAAGTTCCGCTCACACCCTTATCCTGCGTTGTCCATCCCTTGGAAAGGCTTCCTCGCATCAGAAGATACAAAGACCAAGGCATATCCCTTCCTTAAAATCATCATACCAGTCATAGCATGCTCATGGAAATCAATGGACACTATTGGGTACCAGTGTCCCACAATGGCCATGCTCTTGAAGTGCTTTACCAGCATATTACTGTGTGCTTCAATTCCTTTGTTGTTGTTGCTAATTCTTGTAGTCGATTTCGATCACCCAACCAGGCATTTCATGCATTCATGTATGAAGCACATAAATTCCATTAGATTTGAAATAAATTGAAATAAATTCACATCATACCTCATTGGTAGCTCATTAATAAGGTTCATTTGCAATCTTGTTCTCTTCCTGGCACAACAATTCAAACTAGCATATTTGACCAAAACATGTATAAAAATGTCATATGAGGTTAGCTTAAAACATAACCATCAAAATCATAAATCACATGTAACCATCATAACCAAAATCATAGATCACATGTAATCATCGTATACCAAAATCATAAGTCACATGCATAATAAAATTAAAATACAATACAGATACCTATCCTTCATCGATCCTTACTTATTCCTTTTTTCTTTTATATAGACATTGGATCGGTTGCCACACCCAACAAACACCCAATGCCTTCTCCTCTACCAGGTGCACATACGCATAGTGTGCATCACACACATACAACCACACCTGACACACAACACCATACAATACATGCACGTACCCCTGATGTACAACACATACACCTACAACCAGTGTACAACACAGTGCATCCATCTATACCCGATGTGCAATACCACCCAATACATGTACCTACACAGAGTATAACACAACGAGTACACACACCACAATAGTGTGACTACATGATGCACATACATAATACCACATGCGCATAACATAGCATGGACGACATGCACACAATACCACATGTACACTAGTACCATATGTACAATATGTAGACAGTGCCACTAGTACACTGCACCACCTGTACAACATGTGCAAAAAATCACATGTACGTGGCACCACATGCACAACGTGTACACAACGCCACATGTACACTACACCACTATGTAATGCATACACAATACTGCATGTAGACAATACCACACACACGACATGTACGTGACACCACATGTACAGAACACCACTTGCCTGACATGTTCATAGCACCACATGCACACAATGCCATTTGTACAATATGTACACAGCATCACATACACACAGTACCACTCGTACAATCATGCATACCAGAACATATGTACATAGCACCACATGTACAACATGCACACAACACCACTTGTACATAGCATTGCATTCCCAACATGTACATAGAATTATCTGCACACAACACTGCATATCCAACATGCACAGAGCACCATATGCACACACGTCGCATATATGTCATGAAGACAATACAATATCTATTCAACACCGCATATGCAATCTTTGCACAATCCTATTTATACCATCTTGTACATAACATTGCATAAATAACATGTACACATGCTATGTATACACAACACCTCAAGTGCACACATCATAGATGCAACGTGTAAAACATATACAACATATACATGACAGTAGTACCACACATCCAAAACCACATTTTCCTTACCAAGAAACCTTGCTTCCGGTATCTCATTCATGCTTATCCTAGCATGTCACATACCACATTTCTTTCACTTTATTGATGTATCCCTTGGTATAACCTGTCCATAACATAGACATAATATAATCATATAATATCAACTCATAACCACATGATAACGACCTCATATATTTGTCTTGACTACTCTTCCCACTTGATTCCTCATGAACCAGGAACCTCTTCATGCCATTAAGTTGCGTAAGCAATTATTCCTTCACAAGCATGATCCCTAACAATCCCTATCAGATAGTGACATAGATACCTACATACATGCATATATAATCATTAGCATAAAACAATCATTGTCATGTTAGACAAAGACATTCATACATATATATTTTGTATACTTATATAAACATCACATAATCATGACCATAACATAATTACCATAAACATAAGATCTAGGTTAAGAGAAATTCCTTTATTCATGAAACACATGTGCAACATTGAGAAAAATAGTTCCCAGCATATCCATGGCATATGACACCTCAAATCAATTTACTTTACCTATTCTTGTTACCTTTCTCATGACTATACTACCACCGTCCATTTACCACAATGGACCAAGCCAGTCCGACCAACTGTCATAGTCCTACCTTCCGCCATGCTTACTCATGCACCGAGCTTCATATGAACCTTACAGTAGCTTTTATGTACCACACAGCTCTGCCCAAGCTCCATCAACTTTCCCAACCAATTCCCAAGACTAAAAAAAATAAAAGAGAAGACAAGAAAAAAACCAAGAAGACCTCGAAAACCCATAACGATATGACATTAAAACAAAGTGGCAAGGCCTTGCACCAGACATAAACAAAACCAGAAATCAAGATCAAAATACAAAAAGCACAAGACTGACACCATGACTCAATCCCCATGGTTCTCAAGGGAGGCTCCACCTGAGCCATCTTCAAGATTTCATGACAACCTGTCTTGCCATCCAAATCCCTGGATCATGCTGCCATAAACACATAACTATCAATGTATAATTAGACATAATAATACACCAATTACCTTATCTAATTGTGCCAAGCACATTGCTTGCAATTGAACACATCCACACCGTCTCTAAAGGGACTTCAATCCTTTAAAAGATCCACCTGTAGCTAAAGACTAGCTAATATACTTGTCAAGTGTATGTTCACGAATATAGAACATATCCACATAATGTTAGAAAAAATCAAGGTTAAGAAGACTTCCTGTGTGCAAAGCACTCATTCGATCGAAATTAGGGTTTCCAAACATAGCCAAATGAATTCTTGCCCAATTCCTTTCCTTTAACTTTTTACCTTGCTGGAATTGAGGCTTACTATATGTTGTCCCATCACCAAATTGTTAGTTATGTAATCACATCAATTATTGCCTTGTCACGCTAATACCATGCATGTTTCCACAACTGATCACACATGTCAACCACATGTTCCAAATATCAAGACAATCATATTTATCAATTGGAAATCAACATTTAGCAAGAATAACAATCATGTCATAATCCATAGTCAAATCATAGTCATTAGACATAATGCTACAATTATCAACTACATTCAAATATGTATCAACTATCTCAACACATATATGTTAGTAAAATAATCTTAAAACAAAATCATTGGAACACATACTCATATTATGTAATTCATCAAACATTCAACCAACTTGCAACATACCATGTTAAAAAAATTAACTACACAACATAATATGCACCAAACACTCATATACCAAATAGACGACATAATCAACTATGAAACACCAAGTACAATACATAAGCAACTCATAGCTTAGGGTACCTCATGGGAGGCTATCTTGTCTGTATAATCATTCTAGTTCGCAATATATAACTTTACAACATGTCAACATAAATCATGACATCCATAACAATAACTAACTAATATGTTCACATTATAAGCTCATAAGCATCTATCATTCAAGCATAACAATCACATATGTACGATCAATCCAGATTAGTATGACACCATATCGCAAATATGTCGGCTCATACCCGGATATCGCAACCATAACCATCTTCATAGGTCAAACCAAGTTAAGACAATAGATCTAATATCAATATCCTCAACGCAATGTACATAACCATCACACATATGACCAGGCCAAATTAGAACATCAAGATGTCAATAATGTAACCCTAATCATCAAGTTAATTGAATATAACAATAATAATCTATATATCACACTCATCAACAACATAAAACAAAATCTTCAAGCTAACTGTCATATAAAAATCAACAAGCTAACCTATAACATACTTATCAACAACATATAACATAATCATGAGGTTATCTAATATAAAACAACAATAGTAATGGACACAACTACAAGCTACTATCATTCTTGACTATGTGACACATGTGCATATAACTACACTAATCATATATCATTTATAACATCAAATGCATGTACATAAACCTAATGTATATAATCATAATGCATATCAATATCCTTAACATACATACCTGCATGCCCACATGCAATACCTCTATGATGATCTTCCCTTAGCTCGAGGTCCAATGCTGCAACTTCACTTTGATTATCTACATCTCTTGCTTTATCTCAACCAACACATTAGCATCATAACAACCAATAGCACCATGATGACCTAAATTTCATACAATGACTCGACAAGGCATGTTTGACCTAATATTCAAACTATAACCAAGACCATACATGCATAACAACTGTATATAGACATATAACACATGAGTACAAAACCATCTATACACCATTCTAGCTAGAGTCCAATCATCAATGCATGACCATATCAACTTCAAAAACCATGACCTCATGCATGAGAACAATCGTTAATCCATTGTACACATTGGGACATGCAACCAACAGTATGCATAAGCAATGTCAAGCCAACTATCAATACGCATAATGCATGTAGTCGAACATAATCGATCAGTTTTTGTATCAACTTACAAGACTAATGCATGTAATCAAAATATTAAAAAATGTAGCCTAACATACAAGGATGTAAGTAGGTATCATGAAATCAACATGTGAGCGACATATAATCCATACACAGTCAGTCACATACCCATTTCAAATATACTTCATGAAATCAATATCAAATTCTCCATGATAACCATACTACAACCCTAATCCATCATCAAGCAAATGCAACAAGTATATAAGTGTAAGAGACACACATGCAACTGACATGCATGCATGACCAACACACATTCAACCCATTCAGTCCGAGAGTTGAACCATGCTCTGATACCACTTTGTAACACCCTCCTCCCACATCAACCCAAGCAACCGACCAGCTGGGGTAAACATGCGACGAGAGGCCACTATGATAAGATTCAACCTCCTTGGTGACTTTAAGGAAATGTAAACGATGAAACATCACATACAGTAATCCAACTTCATCGAAATAACCTTCAGGAGACAAGTCAGCCAATCAGACTGCCTATCCCTGGGTCTCACCACTGTTTGAGAGACTTAAGGGTAGGGTAACACTCGCTAGACACTACTGAGGTGAGTTAGTTTTAGGACTAATGCTCCCCAAACACTGCCCAAGTGCTTTATAATGCTTCCTAGACACTTCCCAGGTGAGTTAGTCCCAACACTAATGCTAGCATTCTAAGATTTGAGCCACCCTTTTTGGCCTAGAGCCCGGGACATTGCCTAGAATGGAATGTTCACTTAGAACTAGTAAGGATGAAAGGAAACAATGATGTAAAAACAACAATATGAACAAGATCATCAGCAGACCCCTACTAGCCATGACAGGCATTTCGTCAAACATATCATCAACATGTAACCTACAGGTGTAAATAATAGAATTGAGTGTATGGATCTCATACTTATATGAGAATCACTATGAAACATTGTTCTCTCATGCAATTTATCGCCTTATCACTTATTAGGTCATAAATACAATATCCATTCAAACACAAGTAAAAACATACTGAGAGCCAAACATAGTTGCTGCCATAAAATGTACATATAACCAACATAATAGGAATATAAATACAATGGACATATTAACCATCAAAATCCATATATATATATATATATATATATATATATATATATATATATATATATATATATATCAGTACATTTGCACATGAAAACCAAGGGAATGAAGTCCACATCAATAAATGCAATGAACGAATCAGTGATGGGGCTACCACGTTCCACCTGAGCATAGATTGGCTGAGTCAAGTATTTCTTCAGCCAATCGCCCCCACACCATATTCCAAGTATGAATGTGGGACTCATAGAAGACATCAAAAAACACCAATCAATGTGGATGCCATCGGAGTTCTGCGCCTACACGGTGAGGAATTTGAGTGCCTCCTAACATCTCAAGCTTTATCATGCATCCACAATCTGATCCAGGGATCACTAGGCCATACATCGAGACTACTCTACAGGACTTACCGTGCATTCCATCCAGGAATCACTAGGCCCAACGCAGAGAAAATCCACCTTTTGGCTTTACCGTATATCGCGCCATTCACTGACAAGGATTCCTATGACCACTGAGGCAGACAATTTGGCTTTACTGCAACCCACAGTCTCGTTCAGGGGTTACTCGGCCAAGGGCTTCATGCATCCTCAGTCTCGTTCAGAGATCTCTACCACTATCTGTTTTTCTTTTCGGAGATCCACCCCACTCAGCTTGGAATCCAATCCGACCATCCCCCACAAAAAGCAAGAGAGAACCCATCTCATCAAAGCTATCAGGAAATGGCAAGGCTAGGCTGAAAATAATGTCACAACTTGCAAAACCCATGCCATGGTAGAAAACTAACACATGAAATCCAATGCATGCCAATTCTAATAAGGAAAATACACATGCAAGTTGATACCTGCAATGAAGCCCATTGTAGCTGCTTGATCCTACCTTTCCCTGCTTCATCTTTGCTTCCTCTTGCCTTCTTTTCCTTTCTTGCTCCAATGCCAAAGTGCTCCAAGAAAAATCTAAGTGTCCAAGAGTATGAGAGAGAGAGAGAGAATAATGAGACAGCTCCGAAGCTAAACTAACCAAGTCTTTCCCATTGATCCTCATAAGTCTTTTTATTAATGAGGCCTCTATTTTCTTCATTTTCCATTATTTTCCTTCAATTTCCTCCTCACATGCAACATGTGACCTTTCACCTTCCTTTTCTCCTAGTTCAATTATTTTCATAAATAAATGTGCCAAAATACCTTTTTGCCTCCTTAATGCCTTAGCCATTTCCTTTTCCAATTTCCTTAGCCATAAGCAACCAAATGAACACACACTATGATGTCTTGCCCACCATTCATCTTGGAATACGTGTCCAATCATTCGTTGTATTTGTATATTTTTACATGAAATTTTCACCATAGTTATTAGAGTGATAAAAGTTTACCACATCATAATCTGATATTAGGGAGACAAGCCTTTTGCTAGTAGTTACTGACTCCATAAAAAGAAATTGTTTTCTTAGGCTTGGTGAATTAGCGAATAACAAGCATAGA
Source organism: Pinus tabuliformis (assembly GCA_031772625.1). Classification (NCBI taxonomy): domain Eukaryota; kingdom Viridiplantae; phylum Streptophyta; class Pinopsida; order Pinales; family Pinaceae; genus Pinus; species Pinus tabuliformis. The sequence goes on from CM062818.1 coordinate 302,002,906, forward strand.
ATGACTAAAAAAAATTAGTTTTGAGATTCTAAGTTCCACAACGATTTCAAAACCCAAAGCCAAAAACTCTTAATGGTCGTTAGATACACTTCCAATACCTCAGGTAAATTGATACTCCATTTTTCCATAAAATTAATGAATATTTCTGCAGCATATCAAAACTAATTAATTCTTCTCCTCATATTTTAACATTTATTTTTATAGGTTTATTTTTTTTTTTAAATATATCACATAAAAGTGTTTTCTTTTGAGATATAATTTTTTTTATTATTTAAATTAAATTTATAATTTTATTTAATATATTAAAAATTATAATTTAAAATATGTTTAATATAATTTTATTTATATTTATATTTTCAAAACTCATATTATAATATTTTCATTTCTATATAAATTAAATATTCTCTTTTTTTTTTTTACAGAAGAGATTTTGTAATAAATATACATATTACTGAGATTTATTTCAAGGGCTTATATGACCATTTATTCTCATGGTTTTGAATCTTACTATTTAAGCACTTCTTCGCAACTAAATATTATTATTTATTATAAATATTTTATATATTTAAAAAGTAGCAATATTTTTTATTATATAGAATATTACAACTCATGTATTAAGAAATTTGGCTTTAAATTTTATTAATAAAATTGTAATTTAAAAAATAAAAAATATTAAAAATCTTTTTATCGAATTAAAAAAAACTGTAATTTAAAAAATAAAAAATAGTAAAAATCTTTTTATCGAATTAAATGAATTAATATTCCAAAGTTATTGTGTTCATTAATAATCTTTAATGGAGCATGAAGACATATTATTATTTAAATATCGAAAAGATAAATTAATCCAAATCATAAATTTATTAAAGGTAAGAAATTAAATAACATTTAATGAGATATTGTAATATAAAATAAGTGGTGCGAGGCATTTTAGTAATGTAAATTAAAAAGGATGTTTTAGAAAAATTTAAAAACTATATATAATTTATATGATTAATATTAAATTGATAGTAGTTAATATGTAAATGGAATGTTATATTTTTTTATTTTTGTTAGTGATTTACAAACTAAAATGTGAAGTGGATAAATTAATTGTTTACTTGGGTATAGAATATACATAAAGTTTGGTGAACAGTAATTATTAATCAGTTTATACATTTATAGTTTTATTCCAATATAAATGTCATAAATAATAGTGAGAAATAAATTCTTGGAAATAAATTTATTTATATTTTATTCCTATCTATTTTTTACGTAAACACTTGCTTAAATTATGATGGAAACTAGGTAATAGTAAATATGTTCTTTTCGAGTATGAATTATTTTCAAATTTTTACATTTAGATGATTTTCTTACGAATATTAATAATAAAAAAATAATTATACAGATATCTATACTGTAACCATGTCATAACACAGTTATCCACCTAACATTATGTTATAGAAAAATTGTAATAAGATTTTCAATTTATTGTCCTAACAAATACTTGAAAAATAATTATTAATGAATAACTACATCGTAAAATCAATATTATTTTTTAAATAAAATACACCAAATATATTAATACCGTTTAAAATTAAAATGAACTAAATGACATTATACGATTTTATAGAATGTATAGAAATGTCAAAACATAAACATTTTCCTTGAAAATTAGTTTGGAATTAACTTCCGATGCGCATCACTTTTCAAACCGCTGCCCGTCAAAATTGGTTATGAGTTTTCGTAATTCCATCTCGAGCGCAACATTACCGTTAAAATTAGATGCCTCCAACACATCCCAAAGGAGCAGTGACGCTTCTGAAGTACCCCGCATAAATATGCGTTGTTGAGTGATATTGGTCGAAGGAACGCTACCTTGCTTATCATTATTATTTCTTTAGGCCGGAACTCTTCCAATTGGTTGCCAGCATTAATTATTTCCAATTTGAAACTAAATAAATAATTATCTTATATATAAAATAATTGGTTTTAAGGATGATGATGATGGTGGTGGTGGTTAACATCCACTGAGACCAAAAACAAATTATTTATTTTGATTTAAGATTTTATTCCTATGCTCAAAAATCTTGGAGAGAAGCTTCCCGAGCTCACTATAATTTTGACATTGTAAAAGGCTAGCAAGGTCAGTATTGTAACAAAGATTGTGAAGTTGAGATATAATGTGGTTGTACACGGGGCACTCTAAGAGGAAGTGGTTTTCATCCTTGATGTTCCTATTCTCACATATATGGCAGATCCTTTCCATCCATGGCATTTTAGGAACTGCCCAACGACCTGTTTCACTATGGAGCTCATGAGAATTCGTTCTAATCTTCACTATATTAATTTTCTTCTTTGAGCTAGTTAGAATAGAGAGATACTTTTGATCTTTTAGGGTGGGGTTGATAACCTTTTTATAATAACTTAATTTTCTTTTAGTCGTTAAATCGTTCTCACACCACATTTTTTCTTTGAACTTAGAAGTAACAATATCTTTAATGTTATTTATGTTTTGCAATGAGACATAACAAGATAAAAATATTTATTTAATTTAACTCCTGTGGGGTGAATTTTGAGGGAATGGGGAGGATAGGGGTTGTGCCGATCCCTCAAAATAGATAATGTAATTAATGTCGGGGTGGCATGGTCACCCCTCACATGTATAAGCATGTAAATTGATTTTTTTTCCTCGCTAGATAATTAATTACTTGATGATGAGACTCGTGAGTTGTTTGTATTTGTATTTTCAAGTGGAGGGGTACAAATGTAACCATTTTTGCGTAGGACAGAAAGCGGGGTAGGAGTTACAGGTGTGATTGACTAAGAATTTTCTCGTTGTAGAATGATTAATAACTTTGGACAATAATTTCTAAAAGGAGTTGTTTGCTTCCAAGTTTGAGTATTGCATGGTTGAGAGATCTCGTGAAGCGACCATGTGGCAATCTACTTTTGCAGACAAAAGGAATATTTTGGGCCTCACGGTGAGCCTAGCATTGTGAGACTCATCACATTGACTCCATCTTTGGGTGTATCGCTCCACCTAGTATGTGCTAGGTAGGTATCCCCTTTCGTTTGTTTTGTCTTGTATAATTCACATGCATTTCTGTTGAATGTGTCTGTGTACATTAGAAAGAATGTGTTTTTTTCTCTAGGGGTTGATATTTTTATTCATACTAGTTGGAACGACCCTCTAGGCCACAAATCCTTTGTATGTTTTGAGATAGTTACTGAAAATCATCACTTTCACAGTTATTTTTATGTTTATGGTTGGTCTCCCTTGGTTTGGGACTCTAAATATCTATTCTTTTTAAACTACCACCCTCTAGCTTGCAAATTATTTGGGGATTATGTAAACACCCCTCCCACGTTTACCCAAATTCAGCATCCTAGTAGGGTAAACATGAGATGAAGAGTTACTATGATACGACCCGATCTCCTAGCTTTAGTTAAGTAAGTGGGGCCTACTACTCACCACCAAGTAGCAACTCACAACATTCCTTAGGGCTACCGGACACTCAAGGGCCAAAAGACCACCCCAAGTCACCAAACCTTAAGTTGGGGCTACATTTTTCACAACTTAACCCCAAACCACATGCATGACAAGGCATCCATGCGGTTACAGGCCTCCAACCACATGCACGACACTTCCTGAGTGCAATTGTGACCCAAATTATCCAGTTTAGAGGGTGCAGTCCTGAAATCTAAGCCAGGTTTCTAGGCCCAGCCTCCAGACCACTTTCCAGACATTCTTGTAACTTCTTAGAATCACTAATGACATGATAACAATGATAAATCCTCAAGATTAAATAAAAAATTGGCGTAGATTGACCAGAACATGCTAGGCATTTCTTCAAACACATGGAAAACATGTAAGTTACAAGTCATGAATGCCTATCTCATCATGAAAGTTTGAGATTCATCTAAGAGTCACCTAGAAGGCCTTATTCCCTCTTCGCATTGATGCAACAACACTTAATAGTCCATATATTCATCAACTCATTATTAGCTAAATAATTCATGACAAGAGCCATAAATGATACACATCATATAACCATCATACAAACCATGACATAGCAACCATAATATTACCATCATAATCAATACATATACTCATAGATCACCATAGGAAAATGTCTCATATTAACATAAGAAAATAGCAACCAAGTCAGGGACTTCCACGTACCACTCGACCATAGATTAGGTTGAATCAAATCTCTCTTTCAACCAATCACCCCGCACCGTATTCTAAGCATGAATATGGGATCTCATGGAATAAAGTGAGACAAACTAAACAAGAGTTTCCAAAGGCCAAACCACCTCAACCCTCTACCAATGATTCCACCTCACGGTTGGACATCACTCACATCAACCCGATCGATCTCTACCCAAGATATTTAGGCCTCCAAGAACTAGTAACTCAACTCACAACCTTCTAGCTCATCCAGAGCATTTGTCAAACCTGGCTGCAGGGACAAGTAATTCAACCCACTAAGGAATATAGAGCATTTGTTGCAACCTAGTCTCTAGGGATAGTAACTCAACTCAAGTTGTTCCAAGGCTTCCAAAGCATTTGTTCCAACCCACAACCATAAGGAACTGTGAGCACCAACTAGAAAAAATCAAGTAGAAAAACCCACAACACCACGACTATCCAAGAAATAGAAAGGCAAGGCCAAAACCACTGTCAATCCAAGAAATCCTTGATGCCAATGACAACACACAACCATAAAAGCACATGCATATATCATGCATCCATAAATCAACAACGAAATCCCACATGTAAAGAAATCCAATTGTAGTGGTCAATCCACCTGTTCCCTTAGGCTTTCCTACTTCCATTTTTCCTTCTTTCTCCAAATCCAGTGTATGCTAAAACGCTCCAAGCATGCTACAATAATTCTCCAAGAATTTTCTAAGTGTGAAAGAGTATGAGATAGAGTGAATAGAAGAGAGCTCCAAAACTGAAATGAAAAAATGATTAACGGACAAAAGTTGTGAACTGATCCTCATAATCCTCTTTATCATTAAGGCTTCATTTTATTCATTTCTCCTCACATGAAAATTTGTGATCCTTCACCTTCCTTTTCTCATATTTTCCTTTATTTTCATAAATAAATATCAATTAATGCCTCTTTTCCTTTGCCAATTTCCATATCCATTTATTAACCACCATTAATACCCATAAATATGTTTTTCCCAACATTCAAATTGAAATATGTGTCCCATGACCTTGGTCTTTTTCTATTAGTTACATAGAAAATCAACAAAAGTTTATTACAAACTCCTCCCCCTTTGGGAAGTACCCTCCTCGGTGTTCAATGACACTTAATAACCAGAAAAAACACATGTTTCTGATGGATCTTTATAACACAACTTGATGTGGAATTTACATCATATCATGCTATAGAGACTATGACCATCATAAGATGAACACCATACCAGTTATTGAAGCTTTATGACACATCTCTATGCAATATTTACATACATAATCATATATATAGACATAACCCAAATAGAACATCAAACACATATATCATAATATATCTACTCAACCAGCAAATAGAGAAGGATACATAGCCCACATCTGATCAACCCTCTCCCATGTAACTTCATCAGGTCCAAAGTGCTTCCACTGCACTTTAACTTGCTCAATTTATCGATTTAGGAGCATGAGTATCTTTCACTGAAAACTGAATTGAGGTTCCAACTGGCATTATCCTTCTAGTTCCACCTGTAATATAGACCAATCAATCATATGATCAAAAACCTTCACATATATCTTAAGCAATGAAACATGGAAGCACCGTGGACTTTGATTTTCGGAGGTAGCGTAAGTCAGTAGGTCACTATTCCAATCCCCTCAAGGATCTCAAAAGACTCGCAATATGGAGGTGCCAACTTCGCACATGATCCAATACTCAAGGATCTCCTCTTGGGCTTGATGCGCAAGCACACATGTTCTCCAACAAGAAACTCCTTAAACACCCTATGCTAATCTTCATAACTCTTCTGCCTATCATGTGCTACCCTTATATTCTTCTTGATAACCTGTATTTCATATTCCATCTCTCTCAACATGTCTGGTCCAATCAATACTCTATTCACTCGATCACTCCATCTAATGGGAGTATTACAACTCCGCCCATAAAGTGCCTCAAATGGACTCATCTTCAAAGATTCTTGATACCCATTATTGTACACAAACTCTACTAGTGGAAGATACTCCTCCCACCTCCTCTACTGGTGCATGACATGCAGCCTCAACATGTCTCCAAGATTCATGTTGACCCTCTTTGTCTTTCCATCTATCTGTAGATGATAAGTTGTATTGAAGGCCAACTCTATCCCAAAACCTACAAACAACTCTTTCCAAAACATGGAAGTGAACCTGTAATCTCTATTTGACACAATCTTCTTAGGAATAATATGTAACTTCACTATCTCCCCGATGAAAATATGAGCTATGTTACTAGCTGAGTTCATAGACTTCATCGCAATGAAGTGAGCTACCTTGGCCAACTTGTCAACAATAACCATAATAGAATCATGTTGCTTCTATGTCCTTGGAAAACATGTAATGAATTCCATGGAAATGACCTTCCATTTCAACTTTGGAATCAGAATTAGTTGAAATAAACCACCTAGATGCATACACTCTTATTTTACCTATTGACAATCCAAACATCTCGTAACATACTTAGCCACCTATTTCTTCAAGTTTGGCCAGTGTTAGAACTTCTGAACTGTTTTCATTGTCTTCTGATATCCTAGGTGACCTGAATATGGATTGACATGAAATTCCCACAAGATAAGCTTCTTGATCTCGTTGTTGTTCAACACATAGATCTTGTACCTAAATCTGACCAAAACATCTATTATCATATGATAATCCACATCCTGATCACCTATACTATGTTGTTGTAACCTATGCTTAAGTTTTTGGTACTTGTCATTCTGTTTCCCTTCCTGCAAGATCTGCTCCTTTAAATCTTTCCCATATGAAATTATAGTTACAATGTGATTTACCTACACTCTTCTTCTAAGAGCATTTGTAACCATGTTCTCCTTGCGCTTAATGTAATTAATATCAAAGTTAAACTCACTAAGTGTGGCTAACCATCTAAATTTCCTAACATTCAAATTAGGTTGGTAAAACAAGTATCTCATTCCACTGTGATCACTTATCAACACAAACCTCATACCAAGAAGACAGTGCCTCCACATCCTCAATGTGTGAATAATCGCTACCAATTCAAGATCATGAGTCACATAATTCTTTTCATGCTCATTAAGTTTCCTTGACTCGTAGCATACCACATGTCCTTCGTACATTAGAAGTCCACCAAGTCCTCTCTTGCAAGCATCTGTGAACACCACAAACTTTCTTTTTAGATTTATAATCTTCAATATTGGAGCATTCATAAGAAATTGCTTCAACTACTCAAAAATAGTTGCAGATTCCTCTATCCATTCAAATTTCCTTCCTTTCCTCTACAAGGATATAATAGAATAGGAAATCCGTGAAAATTTCTTGATGAACCTTCTTTAATAACCTTCTAACCCCATGAATGATCTGACCTCATCAAAATTTCCAAGAGATGCTCATTCTATGATAGCTCTTATCTTTCTCAAGTCCACTACTATACCTTCCTTGGAAACATCATGTTCCAAGTAATGAACCTATGTCTAAAAGAAATTGTGTTTACTATGCTTGGCATACAACTGATGTTATATCAACAAGATTAGCACTACTACCAAGTGTTCTACATGCTCTTCCTCACCGTTGTGGTCTATCAATATGTCACCAATGAATATGATCACAAATCTATCTAGTTAAGGGCACAACACACTATTAATCAAACACATGAAATTCACTCGAGCATTATTAAGAATAAAAGTAACTACTACAAACTCATAATGCCCATACCTGGTATAGAATGTGGTTTTGTAGATGTCCTCTTCTTTGATGCGTACCTGATGGTACCCTCATCTCAAATCAATCCTTGAGAAAACTTTTTCTCCCTTTCATTAATCAAATAAGTCATCAATCCGTGACAAACTGTACCTGTTCTTAATCATCACCTTGTTCAACTGTATGTAATCAATGCGCAACCTGATAGTACCCACATAGTACCATCCTTCTTCTTCACAATGAACACTAGTACACCTTAAGGTAACACACCTGGCCTTATGTATCCTTTATTAAGAATTTCCTTAAACTAAAAATTAAATTCCACCAACTTCAAAGTACTTATTTTTTATGGTGCCTTCGATGCTAGTGATGCTCGTGACATCAACTCAATAGAAATGTCCACTTCCCTATGGTGCGGAACTCTACAATTTCTGCAGGAAACATATCCCGAAACTACTGAAAAACCATAGACCTTTTCAAGACTTCAACATCCTCGACATCCTTCCCTTTGTCACTGGAAATATGAATTTCAAACAATACACACGCTTTCTTTTTATTGTGCTTTTCCTACATAGTTGTAACCATTCTCAGTGACATAGGTTTCTCCTTATCCTATAAGATTCTCTTCTCTCTGTCATCATCTAAGAACTCAATAGCCTTATCATAACAATCCACCTTAGTCATGTGAATGTACAAACAATCCATACCCAACAACATATTGTATGATCCCAAATGAAGCACATTTAGATGGCTTGATGTAGACATACTATTCAACTCAAATGCACAATATATTACCCAATGATGAACTTTTTTCATAGTACTTATATCTAGCTACACCAACCATGACTGCATGTATTTATTTATTCAAACCACACTTATCCACCATATCAGGACTAATATAACTATAGTTAGATCCAAGGTAAATTAAAATAGAAAATGATTTTAAGTTACTAGGGTAATTGTAGACCAAAAAATATTTTCAAATATTTAGAAGTCAGTTTTTGCCCCTTCCTCAGATTCTCCTTTAAAGTTTGGAGGTCTAGTCTATAGGTTTTAACCCATTACAGAAATTACCTGCATACGAATTCTAAAACACAAAAAATAAAAAATGCGAGACCATAATGCATAAAACACATATACACAAATATTTTCCCCTGGATCCCAAAACTGGGACTACCAGCTTGATTTTTTAGTATTTTCCTTTCAATGTTATAATACATATTTATAAATCTCGAAGCATCCAGTACCATGGACCAAAAACCATCGGGTCCAAAACCATGGATCGAAAACCATCGTGTCCAAAAACATGTGCGGAAATCATGCACAAAACCATACGTGGGTCCGCCCAACATAACATAGGTTCCAAAAACAAAATTTTTTGGGGCGTTACCCTAGACCCCATAGAGTGGCATTACCTGTGCCTCTCAAACCCCCTGTGACTCCCCTTGCTACACAATCAGCGCAGCGAAGGGGGTGCTCCGCCCCCCTTCTAACCCCGCAGTTAACTACGTGGGTTAGTCATGGAAAGAATATAACACAACCCAACATTCTCCCACTTTTTGTTTTCCTTCCACAGGGGGCCACATGAGAGCTTAGTCATTTATCCACCCCCACAATGCCCATTGTTTCTCTACTCCAAGAGAACTTTTCAAAGATCACAGATTTTGTCAATTCATCTACAATATTCTTCAAAGTGTCCACCTTTACTAGCAACACCTTTTTGTCTTCTATCATGTCCCTCACAGAGTGATACTGAACATCAATGTGCTTTGTCTTTGAATGATATGGAGGGTTCATTGCTAAGAAAATTGCACTTTGGCTGCCAAAGTTTATCCTTACAACGTCCTGTACTAACCCCATATTTGAACACAATATTTGCAACCAAACTACTCCCTTGCTTGCATGAGTGGCTGCCATGTATTCTGCCTCTGTAGTTGATAGTGCCACTACGAATTGTTTCTTACTCATCCAACTGATTGCACCTGCAGATAGGTTAACATACCCACTTGTAGATCTTGTCTGATCTAGATTTCTAGCCTAATCTGCATCAAAAAAGACATGAATTTTTAACACTTTGTCCAATCCTAGTCTTCCTTGGTAGCACAAACCATGATCACTAGTGCCACACAAATACATGAAAAACCGCTTCACTATTGTCCAATGCTCCTTCCCTAGTTTTGACATAACTCTGCTCAATACTCCTACTGCATGTGCAATGTATGGTCTAGTACAGACCATCGCATAGATCAGGCTACCAACTGCACTTGCATATGGAACACGAGACATATCCTCTTCCTCTTCTTGTGTCTTGGGACACTGTTCAACAGATAACTTTACGCCTACAGGAATAGGAACCTTCACTAGTTTACTTTCCTGCATATTAAACCTCTGCAATATTGTCTTGACATACTTCCTCTGGTTTAACCAGAGCTTCCTCTTTTCCCGATCTCTTTTAATTTCCATGCCCAAGATATATTTTGCAGCACTAAGATCTTTCATGTCGAATTTGGAGGACAATTGGGTCTTCAAATCCTAGATAATTTCTTTGTCATTTCCAACTACAAACATATCATCCACATACAAGACCAGATAAATAACATAGTCACTAATTAATTTAAAATACACACAATGATCTACTCTGCTTCTGGTGAAGCCAAGTCCCTGTATAAATGTATCAAATTTCTAATACCACATCCTTGGTGACTGTTTTAACCCATACAAAGACTTCTCTAACTTGCATACCAGTTCTTTCTTACCCTTCACTACAAAGCCTTCAAGTTGCTTCATGTAGATCTCCTCTTCCAGATCCCCATGTAATGATGGCGGGGCTGCAGGCTTTAGAGACAACTTCTCTAGTGTGCCAGCAAGTTCTTCAATATCTCGGTCTACTGGCCTTCCTTCTCGGTCGAGCGCATCAGTCATTAGATTGGTAATTCATTTCCTTTTAAAATCATACTGTTATGCTCTATTAACAGCCAGTCCCCATATATCACAATCACGTTTAATGAATTGGCACATGCATAACAGTTTTACATCAATACAGCTCCAGAAGTTATTGAATATACACACGCGACATATCAGGCATACGCATGTATATATATTTCTATTGCACACATCCGCAGGCTTTCTGTCTTTATTTGTTATGGGCGGTAGTTATGAACAGGCATTACCATGTAGACCGGCGCATCTCCTCAACCGGCCCATTCAATTGACGACTTTTCACCTTCCTCGTGGCACCGTTAACAGCATAATAGATGTATCTATGTGTATACTTTATATCATATAGCGTTATTGCATACAGTTTTATACCAATAAATTCCACGCCTCCTTCCACAACCGAGACTATATATATCTATAACAGTCCTGGTTAATAAGTCGCACATGCATAACAGTTTTATGGGATCTTGTTACGCCCTTCAAGCTCAGCCGCAAGCAAACATACAGCAAGTATGTAAACAACAACTCTTCAACTGGATTTTTAACATATGATACGCAGACTATATATATGTATACTTACGCCATCCGCAGTAAAACTTCCACTTTAACGCAGGAATGACTACCACACTCCAGATTCTCATGAAAGCAAGCCTGTGGCCTTTTACCCACGAGTTCATGATAATACCATGATACCAATTCTATTACAGAGAGTTCCACAGTCTCGGTGCCGGACTTCTAGGTATATGTTTCAATTACAAACAGAAAATATAAGAACTCTTGAAGGCCTGAGGCAGATGCGTAATTACTAATTAGAACTGTATATCATCATGAAATAAAACAATTTCAATCATTAAGGCACAATGCTTGCGCATGAGAGACAAAACGAACATTAGAACACACCCTTCTATTCCTAGTTTTTTCCATATGAGTATATACATTACACAGAGGATTGAATTGAATTCTTCAGAGCGCATAGGTTTCTCTTTAAAAGTATGCTCAAGGCGCTCTTTCCTCTCCCCTTGAGAGATTTTCTGCCTTTTGTTTTTTTTTTATCAAAGATAGGCATTTTGATCCTTATCTTTTACAAAAGTCAGCTTTTCCCTTTTTCCCATAATGATTTAAAGCATGAAGCTTTATTCTCCCTCTTATCCTAATTTTAACTGAAAAACATAGAAATTCTATCCTATTTCCTTCATATCCTTTTATTTAGAAAAAGAATATTTACATAATCTGCTTTATTAAAATAACAAAGTACTAAAAATTATCACCCCCCTTTTCATGGTCTTGATGCTCCCGCATCAGACACCCAACCTTAAAATTAATCATGATCTCCTGATCATATTTTTGGATCTGTGGATGCCTGGATCGCATATCTTGTGCTGCAAGTCATCAGGTGCTATTGCTTGCTGTCCTTCTCCAGGTTCCCATATCTTATGCTGCCTTGCTCTGCTAGCTGCACTTGCGCAATCTTTTGTTGTCTTGCTTTTGCTGCTTCTCCTTTGTTTTGCTGGTGTTGGCCTCTTCCAGGATACTGTAATCATCAACTTTCTGATGCTTTCAATCTCTTGGTCCAATAAATCTCCCAGTTGTTGATTCCTTACTTCTACGCTGATCTCTGTTCTGACTGCCACCCGATCATCCACCCCCTCTTGTCTTCTGGAACAGAGAATTTCTTTTCCTTTCATTTGACTGTTCAACTGAGCCAATTGTTTCTCAAGACCGGCAACAATACCTGCATTCACAAAGCACATGTTAAAATTAAAAACATAAGGCTCCTGGGCCTTATCTCCTTTTGGCAATGATTTCAGTGGTTGCTCTGTTTTTTCCTTCTCTTTTGCCAGCATATTAGTATGCTGATCCGAATTCTTAGCAAAATTCATGCCACTATCCACGATGCCTTCTTGCTCTTGTCCCTTGTATTGAACTTTTTCTCTTGCAATCTCTCTATCATATCTTGGATTTTCCAACCAGTGCTCTATCAATGCAATTTCTCTATAGCATTGTTGCAGCATTTCATCATCATTTATAGTCCCTGCATTCACACACACACTGTCAGTTTGAAAATCACTGAGTTCAACAGTCTCAACTGTTGGTTCACTTATCCATGCTACAGACTGATCTACTTCTTCTGCATCCATAAGAACTTCTTCTTGTGCTGTAGCAACTTCACGAGATTGCATGTCTTCCTCAGCCCCTGTAACCACATCAAAAGTATCAGCTATATCCAGCTGATCTGGCTCTACCCAATAACACAAAAACTCATCAATGATCTCCTCTTCATGACTCAATGGTGTACTTATTGTCTGCTCCAGGTATTCCTTTTTTCCAAGTAACAGAGTTCTTGAATTAGTCTTCTGTCCCGGCTCATCTTCTTCTTGCAGAGGCAACAATGTATGATTGATACCATCCTTCCCAAACTTGTAAGTGTTTCTCCTTCCATCATGCATGGCTCCTCTGTCATATTGCCAAGGTCTTCCAAGCAATATGTGACACACGTCCATAGGCATCACATCACAAACAATTTTATCCTTATACTTGCCCACTTGAAATTCCACTTCACACTGTTCACTTACCAACAGTTGATGTCCCTTTTGTAACCATGACACCTTATACGGTGTTGGATGCTTCGTTGTCTTCAGCTTCAATTTCTCCACTACATCTGTAGAGACCAAATTATCAGTGCTGCCACTATCAACAACCATCTGGCAACATTTCCCTTGGACTTTGCATACTGTCCTGAATAAAGCTTTCCTTTGCGGCGGTTCAGCAGCCACCTCCTTCATTGGCTTAAGTAAAACTTTATTAACCACCAGAGATTCTCCTCTTTCTGGTGCATCTTCTTCTTCTGTTACCACTGCTGCTGGTGCTTCTTCTTCAGCTGGAGCAACAATTGCATTCCTCTGCTTTATGTCTGCATTCTCTGGGCACTCAAAAGCTCTGCGTCCCAGCTTGTTACAGCTGTAACATCTTATCTCTCTGCCTGCTCCTCTGCCTCCTCTTCCTCTGGAAAAACTCCCTCTGCCTCTTGCATCACCTTCTCTGGGTGCATGCGGGGTTGAGCTACTGCTATCTCCTTCTTTAGGTGCTGTAGATCCTCCTCTACCACCTTGACTTCCTTTTCCTCTGAAAGTCTCTTTCCCTCTGGCAGACTGCTTCCTTATGAGTTTTTCCTCAGCTTTCAGTGCCAACTAATAAGCTTCCTCCACTATTTTAGGAGACAACAAACTGATCTCATCCTGAATGTCCATTCTGAGGCCATTCATGTATCTAGCCACCTTCTCATCTGTGTCTTGGGCTTCACCAGCTCTTATGCTTATTTTATAAAACTCTTCTGTATACTCTTTCACTGTTAAAGCTCTCTGTCTAAGATTTTGCATTTGCCTAAACAATGTTTGCTGATAATTACTAGGCAAGAACTTACCTCTTAATTTTGCTACCATTCGGCTCCAATTCTTGATTGGCTACTTACCAAGTCTCTTCCTTTCCGCCTGCACGCCATCCCACCAGAGTGCTGCATGGCCCTTTAACTTGGTGACAGCAAACTTAACTTTCTTCTCATCTTCTGTTTCTTCGTAATCAAAGAATTTCTCCATGCTGTTGATCCAGTCGATCAGCTCTTCTGGATTCAATCCTCCTTGGTATATCGGTACTAACTGGTTCCATGGTCTGGCTGTGGACTTTAACACTGACTGAAAGAACTTTATCTCAGGAGTAACCTCTACAGCTTCCTCTTCTTCAACAGCTTCAATTTCGGGCTCACTGACATCTCCATCATCTATATTTCTACCTGAGGTTAATGCATCCACTCTAGTTCGCAGCTCTTCTATGGTTGCCATTAGTTCAGCATTTGTAGCAGGTCGTCCTCTTCCACCACGTCCTCGTCCTCGTCCTCTTCCAACTCTGAAAGCCATCCTTCTTCTTCTCCTGAGATTCAGTTCAACGCCAGTTGATGGCTCTGATACCACTAATGATGGCGGGGCTGCAGGCTTTAGAGACAACTTCTCTAGTCTGCCAGCAAGTTCTTCAATATCTCGGTCTACTGGCCTTCCTTCTGGGTCGAGCGCATCAGTCATTAGATTGGTAATTCATTTCCTTTTAAAATCATATTGTTATGCTCTATTAACAGCTAGTCCCCATATATCACAATCACGTTTAATGAATTGGCACATGCGTAACAGTTTTACATCAATACAGCTCCAGAAGTTATTGAATATACACAGGCGACATATCAGGCATACGCATGTATATATATTTCTATTGCACACATCCGCAGGCTTTCTGTCTTTATTTGTTATGGGCGGTAGTTATGAACAGGCATTACCATGTAGACCGGTGCATCTCCTCAACCGGCCCATTCAATTGACGGCTTTTCACCTTCATCGTGGCACCGTTAACAACATAATAGATGTATCTATGTGTATACGTTATATCATATAGCGTTATTGCATACAATTTTATACCAATAAATTCCACGCCTCCTTCCACAACCGAGACTATATATATCTATAACAGTCCTGGTTAATAAGTCGCACATGCATAACAATTTTATGGGATCTTGTTACGCCCTTCAAGCTCAGCCGTAAGAAAACATACAGCAAGTATGTAAATGACAACTCTTCAACTGGATTTTTAACATATGATACACAGACTATATATATGTATACTTACGCCATCCGCAGTAAAACTTCCACTTTAACGCAGGAATGACTACCACACTCCAGATTCTCATGAAAGCACGCCTGTGGCCTTTTACCCACGAGTTCATGATAATACCATGATACCAATTCTATTACAGAGAGTTCCACAGTCTCGGTGCCGGACTTCCAGGTATATGTTTCAATTACAAACAGAAAATATAAGAACTCTTGAAGGCCTGAGGCAGATGCGTAATTACTAATTAGAACTGTATATCATCATGAAATAAAACAATTTCAATCATTAAGGCACAATGCTTGCACATGAGAGACAAAACGAACATTAGAACACACCCTTCTATTCCCAGTTTTTTCCATATGAGTATATACATTACACAGAGGATTGAATTGAATTCTTCAGAGCGCATAGGTTTCTCTTTAAAAGTATGCTCAAGGCGCTCTTTCCTCTCCCCTTGAGAGATTTTCTGCCTTTTGTTTTTTTTTTATCAAAGATAGGCATTTTGATCCTTATCTTTTACAAAAGTCAGCTTTTCCCTTTTTCCCATAATGATTTAAAGCATGAAGCTTTATTCTCCCTCTTATGCTAATTTTAACTGAAAAACATAGAAATTCTATCCTATTTCCCTCATATCCTTTTATTTAGAAAAAGAATATTTACATAATCTGCTTTATTAAAATAACAAAATACTAAAAATTATCACCCCCCTTTTCATGGTCTTGATGCTCCCGCATCACCATGAAGAAATGTTTTCTTCACATTCATCTGTTCTACCTCAAAATCAAAAGCAACAACAACAGATAAAAGTAATCTAATAGAAGCTACCTTGGAAATAGGAGAAAAAATATCACCAAAATCAATTCCGGGCACATGGGAATAACCTTTTGCTAGCAACCGAGCTTTTTATTTCTCCACCTTTCCTTCTACATTTATCTTCTTCTTAAACACCCATTTGCTACCAATGGGTTTCCTTCCAGCTAGCAACTCCACCAGATCCCAAGCCTCATTTTTGTGCAAAGATGCCATTTCATCAACCATGGCCTATTTCCAGAGTTTTCCATCATCTGAATCTACTGCTTCCTTCACAATTCTGGGATCATCATCAGTAATAGATAAAGCAAAATTTGAATAGAAAGAAGATGGACTATACCTTTCTCGCTGCCTTCTTTCTCGAACTGATCTTCTCACGCCTGGAGTTAGTGGCTCTTCATCTTCTGATTCCTCCTCTACTGTAGGGTTTGATTCTTCCTCCTTTAGCTCAAACTCTATCTTCTCTGGTTCCTTTGGTTGGACTTCATGTTTAATAACATCTTTTACCTCTCTGAACACCACATCTCAGTTGTACACAACCTTGTTACTGGGTTCCAAAGCTTATAACCCTTTAAACAATCCTTATACCCAATAAAGATGTACTTTTCAGATTTACTATCCAACTTTGTTATTTTCTCCTTTGGAACATGTACATATGCATGACATCCAAATACCCTCAGATGTAAAAGAGAGGGTTTCTTACCAGTCCATACCTCTTGTGGAGTCTTATCCTCCAACGCTAATGAAGGTGATATATTGACGAGGTAACATGTTGTCTCCACCGCCTCTGCCCAGAATTCTTGTCCTAACCTGACACCATTGAGCATGCTTCTTGCCCTTTCCATCAACGTCTTGTTCATTCTTTATGCAACTCCATTTTTTCGAGGTGTATATGGAGTAGTTTTCTACCGTGCTATACCATACTTCTTACAGAATTCTTCAAATTCCTTACTACAAACCTCTCCACCGTTATCTATCCTCAACACCTTTATCTTCTTCTCTATGTGGTTTTCCACCAGAGCCTTAAATTCATTAAACCTGTCAAAGACTTCAGATTTCTTCTTAAGGAAATATATCCATGTATTCCTTGAGAATTCATCTATAAATGATACATAGTACATAGACTTACCCAGTGATGGAACCTTCACAGGTCCAAACACATCATTGTGCACAAGCTCTAATATCTATTTCGCCCTCTTACCACCAGAGGGGAAACTCACCTGATTTTGCTTCCCTTATACACAATTTTCGCAGAAATCAAAATCCAGAGAGCTATTACTCATACCTTTTACCATACCTTTACCATGAAGTATTCTAAGGCCCTTCTCTCCAATATGTCCAAGCCTTTGATGCCACAGCATGGTCTTCTCTCCAGAGACCACTAGATTTTCTGCTCCGCTTTCAGGAACCATAGAACTATTGCACACATCAACAACAATGCTACCTTGCATTTTGTATAAAGTTCTAATCCGAACTCCCCGCATTAATACCAGTGCTCCCCGAACCATCTTGTAGGTATCCTTATCAAACACAGTTTTTCCACCTGCATCATCCAACTTTCTTACAGAAATCAGATTTCTGGCTAATGTAGGAATATGTAGAACACCCGGAAGTGTTCTAAACCTTCCAGCTTGCAAATTCGACATTACTTTTCCGCGACCAATGATTCTATCCTTCCTATCATCCCCTAATAAGACATCACCACCATCGTATTTCTCATACTCGCAGAACCACTCTCTATGGGGAGTGAAGTGAAATGATGCACCTGAGTCAATCGACCATGCCTCATGATCTACATGTGTACTTGAAGAAGCCAAGTACACATCCCCACCTTCATCTGAGGTGGTTTTCACCTCTACAGAAGGAGCATCATCAGATCCCTTTCCTTTGTCAGGAGCTTCAGATTTACAGTCCCTTTTGTAGTGCCCTTCCTTTCCACATTTCCAGCAAAACACCTTTATAGGTTTTCTTAGAGATTTAGATCTCCCTCTAAATTTAGATGCCCCACTCGATGACTTATTTTTGTTTCTGTTTTGGGACCGTCCTCGTACAAACAAGGCATCACCATTCTAGCTCAACATATTTTTCCATCTCATCTCCTCCATCGACAAGGATGAGACTATTTCATCAAACTACAAGGCAATTGCATTGATACATATTGCAATAACCAAACTATCCCATGAATCTGGTAGAGAACACAACAAACTGATGCACTTATCTTCATCTAAAATTTTAATATCAACATACGCTAACTGACTTACCATAGTATTAAATGCGTTCAGATGCTCTGTCACCAAATCTCCATCTTTCATCATCAAGTTATACAGCTTTTTCCGCAGGAACAATTTATTCACCAGAGACTTAGATTGGTACAAAATCCCTAACTTGTCTCATAAAGCCTTCACCATAGCTTCCCCTGATACATTCAACAATACTGAATCTGAGACACACAATCGTCTTGTGCTCTTTGCGTTCCGATCCAAATTCTTCCATTCTTCATCGGAGACTCCCGTTGGTTTAGTACTTGGATCTACTGTGATCCACTAATCTTTATCCACCAACAGATCCTGCATCTTAAGTGTCCATAACTCAAAACTCTGACCATTAAATTTATCGATCTCTATCTTTCCACTGCTCATCATCTTCTTTCAAGACTAGAATCGATCTCACACTGAACATGGTTTACCACAGGCCCGAGCGAAACCCCTCAGCAACAAAGGCGTCCCCTTGAATCCAAAACAACTCTGATACCAAATGTAGGATTTAACCTTGTACAGAAATTACCTGCATATGAATTCTAAACACAGAAAATAAACAATGTGAGAGAATAACACATAAAACACATATACACAGAGATTTTCCCTGGATCCAAAAACCGGGATTACCAGCTTGATTTTTCATTATTGTCCTTTCAATGTTATACTACATATTTATACATGTCGAAGCATCCAATACCATGGACCGAAAACCATCGTGTCGAAAACCATGGACAAAAAACCATCGCATCTAAAAACATGTGTGAAAATTATGCACAAAACCATAGGTGGGTCCACCCAACCTAACATAGGTTCCAAAACCAGAATTTTCCCAGGCGCTGCGCGGAACCCCATAGAGTGGGGTTACTTGCACCTCTCAAACCCCTTGTGACTCCCCCCACTCTGCAATCGACGCTACAAAGGGGGGGATCCACCCCACTTCTAATCCCCTGATTAATGACGTGGGTTAGTCGTGGAAAGAATATAACACAACCCAACATAGTCTTCTTGAATTCCCCTTACAACTGATATGCAACCTATTTTTTAAGACAAGAACGTACTGATATCGGATTTTTGTTCCTCCCTTTGATGAAACTCTTTTGTTTGACTTTCAGTAGAAGTTGTAGAGTTAGTTCTATTAGTAAATTAGCTACTATATATTTTCCTATGAGATTCTCTAGCGCTCTTACTACCTCTATTTCCCTCCAATCTTCTGAGTATGCAATAGCCATTAATATCCTCTTGCTCATCCTTTTCTTTGGAGTTTTTTTATTGACTGGATTTAACATTTTCTAAATATTCCTTCAAGCTACGAACTACTTGCAAGATTTTAGATTCATGATTATCTGGATTACCAAATTCTCCTCCCATCATTCCTAGCTTAGTATTATGCTCATCACCTTCCCTAGGTGACCCTAAAAAAGTCTATCCATTGTTATCCTCAGCCATACTCCAAATTCTTATAGTTGTTATAATTGTCCATATGTCATGAAGAATATAATATTTCAGTTTATGACCCTCGAAAGGCCCAACGTTGTGACCTACAACCCTGATACCAATTCTAACAAACACCAAAAACCATACCAATTTTTTTTGTAACAAAGGTAATAGTATCCTATGAGAAAATTATTTTATTGTCTACATTTCAGAAGAATTCTAAGATTTACTTAACATAAAATCGATACACATCATGAAATTAAATGATAGATTTCATAAACCTTCCTTTGGCCAGGTTTAGTCTTTTATATTCCATTAAGATTTTCTAATATTATTCCCAAAATCCTTCAAAAGTGAAATGTTATGAAAAAAGTGTTTTTTTTTATGAATCCATATGATTTTGGTTTAATATTACTAATTAGCACTATTTTTAATATTTTTCTATAACAAAGATAATATTATCTTATGGGAAGATAATTTTATTATCTACATTTTAGAAGAATGCTAATATTTACTGAACATAAAATCCATACACATCATGAAATTAAATGATAGATTTCATAAACCTTCATTTGACGTGGTTTGGTATTTTATATTCCATTCACCTTTTCTAATATTATTCCCAAAATCCTTCCGAGGTGTAATGCTATGAAATAATTGTTTTGTTTTATAAATCCATATGATTTTGGTTTGATATTACTAATAAGCACTATTTTTAATATTTGTTTATAACAAAGATAATAGTATCCTACAAGAAAATTATTTTATTGTTTACATTTGAGAATAATTCTAATATTTACTTAACATAAAACCATACACATCATGAAATAAAATGATAGATTTCATAAACTTTACTTTGGCTAGGTTTGGTCTTTTATGTTCCATTCACTTTTTCCAATATTATTCCCAAAATCCCTCAAAGGTGAAATGTTATGAAAAAAGAGTTTTTTTTTATGAATCCATATGATTTTGGTTTAATATTACCAATTAGCATTATTCTTAATATTTTTTTTATAAAAAATATAAGCATCTTATGGGAAAATTATTTCATTCTCTATATTTCGGAAGAATTCTAATATTTACTTAACATAAAACACATACACATCATGAAATTAAATGATAGATTTCATAAAACTTCCTTAGGCTAAGTTTGGTCTTTTATATTCCATTCACTTTTTCTAATATTATTCCCAAAATCCTTCAAAGGTGAAATGTTATGAAAAAAGCGTTTAGTTTTATGAATCCATATGATCTTGGTTTAATATTACTAATTAGTACTATTCCTAATATTTACTCAACATAAAATCCATACACATCATGAAATTAAATGATAAATTTCATAAACCTTCCTTTGGCTAGGCTTGGTCTTTTATATTCCATTCACCTTTTCTAATATTATTTCCAAAATCTTTCAAAGGTGAAATGTTATGAACAAATTCTAATATTATTCCCAAAATCCTTCAAAGGTGAAATGTTATGAAAAAATTTTAATATTATTCCGAAAATCTTTCAAAAGTGAATTGTTATGAATTTTTTTTTTTTTAATGAATCCATATAATTTTGATTTAATTACTAATTAGCATTATTCTTAATATTTATTTAACATAAAATCCATACACATCATGAAATTAAATGATAAATTTCATAAACCTTCCTTTGGCTAGGCTTGGTCTTTTATATTCCATTCACCTTTTCTAATATTATTCCCAAAATCTTTCAAAGGTGAAATGTTATGAACAAATTCTAATATTATTCCCAAAATCCTTCAAAGGTGAAATGTTATGAAAAATTTTTAATATTATTCCGAAAATCTTTCAAAAGTGAATTGTTATGAATTTTTTTTTTTTAATGAATCCATATAATTTTGATTTAATTACTAATTAGCATTATTCTTAATATTTATTTAACATAAAATCCATACACATCATGAAATACACATCATAAAATTAAATGATAAATTTCATAAACCTTCTTTCACTAAACTTAATCTTTTATATTCCATTCACCTTTTCTAATATTATTCCCAAAATCCTTGAAAAGTGAAATGTTATGAAAAAAGGGCGTGTTCTTTTACATTCCATTCACCTTTTCTAATATTCCCAAAATTCTTGAAAAAAGTGAAATGTTATGAAAAAATTATTTTGTTCTATGAATCAGCTTTTCTAATATTGTTAGAAAATCTTCCCAAAATCCTTCAAAGGGGAAATGTTATAAAAAAAAAAATCTTCAAAATTCAAATGTTATGAAAAAGTGAAATGTTATGAAAAATGAATTCTTCAAAGGTAAAATGTTATGAAAAATATGCTTTGTTCTATGAATCACCTTTTCTAATATTATTCAAAAAATCCTTCAAAGCTGAAATGTTATAAACCTTTGAAATGTTATGAAAAATAGTGTTTTGTTCGATGAATCCATATGATTTTGGTTTAATATTATTAATTAGCACTATTCTTAATCTCCACATTTTTTAAAATTTGGCGTCAGTTGATTCATAGGAATATGATTTTGGTTTAATAATACTAATTAGCACTATTCTTAATCTCCAAATTTTTGAAAATTTGGTGTCTCTTATATCAGTTGATTCATATGATTTTAGTATCAGTTGATTCATATGATTTTGGTTTAATATTACTAATTAGCGCTATTCTTAATCTCCATATTTTTGAAAATTTGGTTTCTTTTATATAGTTCGAGCTTACTCGCAAATGAATTACTTACACTTTGAGTTTTTATATGAACCATATCTCCATATGATATTGGTTTAATATTACTAATTAGCACTATTCATAATCTTCACATTTTTGAAAATTTGGTGTCTCTTATATCAGTTGATTCATATGAATATGATTTTGGTTTAATATTACTAATTAGCACTATTCTTAATCTCCACATTTTTGTATATGATTTTGGTTTAATTACTTGATATGATTTTGGATTTTGGTTTAATATTACTAATTAGCACTATTCTTAATCTCCAATTTTTTGAAAGTTTGGTATCGGTTGATTTATATGATTTTGGTTTAATTATTTGATATGATTTTGGTTTAATATTGGATATGATTTTCGTTTAATATTACTAATTATCACTATTCTTAATCTTCACATTTTTGTATATGATTTTGATTTAATTATTTGATATGATTTTGGTTTAATATTACTAATCAACACTATTATTAATCTCCACATTTTTGAAAGTTTGGTATCAGTTGATTCATATGATTTTGTTTTAATTATTTCATATGATTTTGATTTAATTATTTCATATGATTTTAGTTTAATTATTTCATATGATTTTGGTTTAATATTACTAATGAGCATTATTCTTAATCTCCACATTTTTTATTTTGGTTTAATTATTTGATATGATTTGTTTGGTTTAATTATTTGATATCCACATTTTTTATTTTGGTTTAATTATTTGATATGATTTGTTTTTTATTTTGGTTTAATTATTTGATATGATTTGTTTGGTTTAATTATTTGATATGATTTTGGTTTAATATTACTAATTAGCATTATTCTTAATCTCCAGATCTCCACATTTTTTTATTTTGGTTTAATTATTTGATATGATTTGTTTGGTTTAATTATTTGATATCCACATTTTTTATTTTGATTTAATTATTTGATATGATTTGTTTGGTTTAATTATTTGATATGATTTTGGTTTAATATTACTAATTAGCATTATTCTTAATCTCCAGATCTCCACATTTTTACAGTTTCAGCTCCACGTTAATCTCCACATTTTTACAGTTTCAGCTTTGGTTTACAGTTTCAGCTTTTCAGCTTATTAATCTGCACTTTTTTACAGTTTCAGCTCCATAAACTCCACATTAATCTCCACATTTTTACAGTTTCAGCTTTGGTTTAATTATTTGATATGATTTTGGTTTAATTATTTCATATGATTTTGATTTAATATTACTAATTAACACTATTCTTAATCTCCACATTTTTTAATGAACTTACACCATTGTATGGTATTAGATTATAGATCATTCAATAGTTGGGATTCTTGTAATAACTTTACGAAAGTCCTTATTATAAATCTCACCACTTTAGTTTCCAATTTACGTGTGGTATATTCCAACATTATGGTTCTGGAATTTTCTAAAGAGATTGTTCATGTCTCCAAAAGACTCGTTTCTATCTACTATGTTGAAACATACGATCCATTCAACAATAACATGAATGATTGATATCAAACCCTAAAATATCTACGTTGTGCATTGATTAGGATTTTCTGTGTCTTAATGACTATTCCGACCGCTGACATGTTTGTTTGCTCATTCATTTTCTCTAGAACAGAGTTCTGATGCTTTGCAACCAAAGGTACCATGGTTCCTTGATGGTACTGCGTATGTAATAAAAAAAGAACCTTCACTTATACAAGCCTTCTTTCGACAACCTGCCAAAGAGGAGTTTTATACTAAGTACTTCAATTCTCTTTTCGGATTTCACCCGAGGTAATTGTTTTCATTTTCGCCGATGGGTTTTTTTGTTTATAATAAATTTATTTATAGTCTGTGTTTTTTTCCTCAACACAGACTCATTCCTTTCATTCTCATGTTTGCGAGTATATCTATGGGATTTTAGCCTAATTTTGGGTTTGTTCACCAGTTATGGTCGTTGACTATAAATTAAGTTGCGAGGGGTTTTAGAATTTTATTTTCCATTGGCGAGATAATATCAATTCTTCTACTCACGTTTTAATAGGTAATTACTACAGTTGTTACTTATAATTTCTATAGTTAATTTTATTTCTCAAAGTTGAATTTCCAAGGTTTAACCCTAGTGACTTCATTGTAGGATTTCTAAGTTTCTTATGGTCGCTTCCATAATTAGACTTGGCTCTTGTTCTCTAGAGGACCTTTTTTTCCTCATCTCTCGTCTGTTTTGGTAGAACGAATTATCTCCATTAAGGTACATTCCTAATTCTACCAATGTTCCTTTGTTTCATTAGTTTTTCCTTTTCTCGTTGTTTTTAAGGTATAAACCCTAACCTTCGAGGGTATATCTTTTTATTGTTTCTTTTTAATTACTTCAGACACAATTAAAGGTCCTCATTAATAGTATATTAATATGAGAACAATCATTAACTTCACTATTTGACATGCATTTTTATGAGGCTCAATTACATTATAGTTAGGGTTTAATCCCTGGAGGCGTCCTTATGCACATATCTTTACATACGTTCTCCTCTGATTTTGTTTTAGGGTTATTATAACGTTTTAAACCCTAGCCAACTTTTAGTTAATTTTCATCAAGTTTTATATTTATGGGTTTAACCAAAACTATTAATTTTTTTTAATAACATAATTATGTTTATAATTTATACGGTTCTAACAGATGCATTTTCAAAGGAGTTCTCTTTAGGTTAATATTCTTATGATTATTCATTTTTACTTCTTGAACTATTCTAATTGAGATGTATCTTGAAGTGATAATGACATTTTTCTTTTATTGTTTAGTAGTAGGTAAATGATACCGTAAAGGTTAGTTTTGAAATTTTATCTTTCAGTGCTATAACTTGAAGTCTTCCAATCGCCCATGGAGATTTCAGCTTCTTCCTTCTAGTTCAGTCAATCGCTCATGGAGATTTCAGCTTCTTCCTTCTAGCTCAGACAATCCCAAAGTCTTCCAATCGCTCATGGAGATTTCAGCTTCCTCCTTCTAGGTCAGACAATCCAAAAACCTCGAGATTTTTTTTTCTCTGCATGTGTGTGATTTTTTGTTCGAAGAAAATTACGAAGGTCTTCTCTCATTTTCTTTAGCTCTTTAAAAAGATATTTCCCTTTATTCTTCTTTTTAAAAAGATTACATTCTATAGGCTCTTTATTCTTGGAATTGTATACTACTTAAGTGAATTTTTACCCAAAACATTTTGATATATGCAACATACTCTGTTTCTCTTTGACCACATTGCAATTGTAGAAAAATCCTTATTAAAATGGAAAAATTATTGTCTTTATATTTCTAATTATAGGAATACACATTCATATACTCTTATCTCTGTACAGTAAAAATTGTAGAATTAGCCATTCTTCAAATAACAATGTAGAAATGGTTATAGTATTACATCTAATAATTATTTCTTTCAAAGATACGTTAAAAGTCTATTTGTTCTCAATATTTGTTTGATATTTAAATTTATCATGTCTTTTCTACTTTTGTAAAGTTCTTATGTATTATAATAAGATTTTTTTCCTCAATATTTACTTGATATTTAAATTTATCATGTTTTTTCTACTTTTATAAAGTTATTATATATTATAATAAGATTTTTCTTAGCCATTCTTCAAATAACAATGTAGAAATGGTTATAGTATTACATCTAATAATTATTTCTTTCAAGGATACGTTAAAAGTCTATTTGTTCTCAATATTTGTTTGATATTTAAATTTATCATGTCTTTTCTACTTTTGTAAAGTTCTTATGTATTATAATAAGATTTTTTTTCTCAATATTTGCTTGATATTTAAATTTATCATGTTCTTTCTACTTTTATAAAGTTCTTATGTATTATAATAAGATTTTTCTTCTCTTCACTTGACCATTTTCACGGAGTGTATTTCTAGATTATTAATACTTGAAGTTATTATATATTATAATAAGATTTTTCTTCTCTTCACTTGACCATTTTCACGGAGTGTATTTCTAGATTATTAATACTTGAAATATATGTGTAGGTTTACACTACTATATATGTTGGTGATATATGTGTATTTTACTCTTCATATACTATGTGAGTTCTTTCTTAACTCTTTGTCCATATGGTATAGTAAATCTTTTGAAGATAAAATTAGATAATAATTTAATTATCTTTTTAGTAATGATTATATTCCAAACCTTGACGATTCTATATATATATATAGAACCTTCTATCATTCTAATCGATAAACTCTCATAAAAGAAAAAAAAAACTTAATTTTTCCTTTCTTATTGAAATTTACACAATAATCTAAATTATTGACATTACTAACAACAAATTTAATCAGTGAAATTTATACTTTCCTCCTCAACATCTAATCTAAGTTTCCTCTATTTCTTTCTTTTTGTAAATCCACATTTTTGTATTAATTTTGGAAAATGATACATTGTGAGGAGGGAAAAAAGGCAAAAAGGTAAGGTTCACCCTTAATTTATTTGTTGCCCATTAGGTACATAAAAAGGAAAACTAAGAGTAACTAGAAAAAAATATCTAGCTTCATATCAAGAGCCCACCAGACACAAAAGTGATAAAAAATTATAAGATATCCCACTTGCCTCATTACACATTTCATTCATTTGGTTCATTAGCATCATTACCTCCATCAGCTAGGTGATCAAAGGCATCATGGATATGTGATTCCATGTGCACCATATGTCCTTCAAAACCATCCATAAGGTCTTGCAACCTTTGATGATTTCTTAACAAAAATGCTTGACGGTCCATAATACACACTTGATTGTGCATAATATTAGCAAGGAAACTAATCGCTTCATTGTGGTTCAACTAATGAACATGGGAAAGTTGATCCGTCGAGACTTGAACAGGGTGAATTTTTTCTTTGATAGAGTCAAAAGGTGATGGCAACTCCACTCGCCCAAGTGAGCCTCTTTATGGAATTTCAAGATCGCCTTCCTCCTCTTGGCCTCCCAATATTTTTTCTCCTCTTTTGTGTTGACCACCCCCTCGATGGGATATGCCTTGTTGTCTAAGCATTGCATACTTACTAATATCCCAACTATGAGTGAAAGTAGAAGAATCCACCTAGAATAAGCATACAATAGCTCCCAATTGGCCCCATCAAGGATTGCTAAGGGAGATAAGTATCTAGACTCCTAACTGAGTAAGGTATATGGAATGAAAATGACATTGTGCTCCCTCCTTAAGCATCACCATGGTCAAGGTTAAACAAGCTAGAGTGACAAATACGCTATCTACATGAATCACAATTAAACACCTATCAACCAACCATAAAACATCAAAATTCTTCCACAAGGGAGCAACAATGCAAACTGCAACCCTTCTCCAGTGCAGAAAAAAAGAACATACCAAAAATTCCTTAGATTGGGGGGAAGAAGGCTCCTGTACCCGAGTTGGAAAACAAAATTATCCTACTAAGGAAATGACATAATGGAAAAATTACTTGCAGAGAAACCATTCAAATCCCAAAGAATCCCCAGAATGATGACCAAACTATATCCCACTGTAGTTTGTGCCAATGTGGGAATTTGTTATACCAGGGAGCTCTGATTGCCCTATATCCCTAAACAAAAACCATTCCAAGATACTAAACTATGGGGACCATTTCAACCGGCTACAGACTGGGTACTTTGGCTAACCTACGATAGTCAATATAAGCCTCTGACTTGCTAAAGATATAGCTTGTGGCTCAGAGGAGACTCATTAAGTCGAGACTGATTCCTCTTTCAATTATACTACGCTGAATTTCCCTGTAGTTACATGGTTTTTTCCAAAACGTCATATGCATTTTTATGTCAACTAATGCCTCGAGAATGTTCATTGGGTAACTTCTCAATGCCCACCTTCTAACACATTGAAACATTATGGTTGTCACTTGGGGATTAACATTCCCTTTCACCATCATACAATCATCAATCCGCACCCCTAGTGGGGAAGAATTATTATTATGAATCAACTCTTCGAATAGTTGCAGGACCTATGGAAGTGTTTCAATTTACCATTCAGATGCAAGGTCTTGATTTTCCTTAGAAGATCCATTATTCGTTAACCAATCTACAACCTTATTCCTAGATCTTTTGGTGTGCATTACGATTGCACATGGGAAGGACAAAAATATTCCCTATGTTTGGGAGATCTCTACCTCCAACCACCAGCTTGTAGTTAATTTAGAGGTAGGTGATCCATTGAAGATTTCTTAGGTAGACCAAATCACCATCTATGAGTTACTAAAGAGCTAGACCTTGGGGATATTCATTCTTTTTTCCAGACTAAGGACTTTCTCAAGTATAGTAACTTCAACCATGTTTTTGGTTGTAGACCCAAATGAACCCATACAGATATCCACCAATGTCCTGATGGATCTTGTAGAATCCCTCCAAAACTGGCTGGTCCTAGGTTACCTTTAGAGGCCCTGTGGAAATTGATCTTGATAAATCCCTCAGGAGGAGGTATAAAGACCAGTGGGGAGGCTACCAAGACTGAGGGTGATGGGGGTGGATGAGGAACCAACATGGTCGAGACAAGGTCAAGAATTGCAAGGATCAAGGCCTCCTCTTTGTTATCTTTCTAGTCTCCTCAATTCACTTCTTCGATAAAATACTTTTAGTGATATATCTTTGGTGGTTTTCCAAATAAGATGAATTGTTGGATTTTGGTCTTTGAAGATAGCTATGTTGTTACCCATCCAAATATTCCATAAGATAAATCCCAAGAGAAGAACCCATGCTCGGTTCATAATTGTGTTCTTGAAGAGTGACATTCTGCATTATTTTATGGTTTCAATGAGGTTATTTCTCGAGCTATCGAGGTGTTTAAAGGTGTAATAACCCAACTCCCATAAGGTGTTTTCCATCAGAAAAGTATTTAATAAATGCTCCATATTTTCCTCCTATTGTTGACAGATCACACACCTTGACAACCTATTGAGCCCCTTTTTAAGCAACTGATCCCAGGTGAGAAGACAACTTCTGCAAAGTAGCCATAGAAAGTGGGACACCTTTGGCCATATCTTTGAATTCCACCATTTTCTCCACATTATGTCTCTAGGAAGAGATGTGTGGTAAAGAGAAAATGAATAATCTTCCTTAATTCAAAACATACCCAATGAATTGAAACCCCAATGGAGTTTATATTGGTGCTGAGAGATTGGGATGCAATGATCCTTCAATATATTAGAGAAAAGCTTCTAGTATAGAATGGTTTCTGAACATTTCCAAACTACTTTTGTTTTCCATTGTCTCCATTCTTCGTTAGGGGAGAGGTCCTTCCAATATTTTGTGACCTTTATATCATTAAGCATCCTCATGAGATCGTGGAAAATAGCTAAATCAATATTCCGTATGAATCTGGGAAGATGATGCCACGAATCTTCCCAAAGTAAGGTCTATTTTCCATCATGGATCTCCCAAAAGAGGTGATATTTAACTATATGAATATTCAGCAATATTCCAGACTACTAAACATGAGGGGAAGTCTTTAGAACTAATAATCTCTTCTTGGTTACAACCCAATCCATACCTTTTGTTTCAGATTTTTTTCAATAGTTTTGGCCCCCCTGAATCCAATGCCACCATAGTTTGGCACTCAACACCAAATCTAACATCCTAGGATCTTACAGCCCCAAACCTCCTCCAAGATTTGGAAGGAAGAACTTATCCCAAGGCACCAACAATCATTTTCTAAGGAGATTGGAGCCCTAACAAATAATTTTTTGGAATATAGATGCAATTTCTTGATAAATTCCTTTTGGAGTTAGAGGAGCTTATAATTGGTAGATTAGAATATATTGTAAGACTTCCTTTAAAAGGGCAGCCCATCCTTCGAGATTAAGGGATGAAAAGTCCCAACTCAAAATTCATTAGTTTAATTTGTTACACGCTTCTTTCCAATAGGTTATCTGCAATCGATTAGACACCAAGGGAACTCCTAAGTATTTTGATGGGAGATTACCAATAGAGAAGCCCATGATATGGGCTAAATTCCTCTAGATCAAATGAGGGGTGTTAAAAAAATTCATGCTAGACTTTTCGTTATTTAATAACATACCTATGGATTCTTGAAATTCATTCAAGTTAGCAGTTATTTCTCTGGCCTCATGAACTGTTGGTTCTCCAAAGAGATTATTATCATCCAAAAATTCTTGGTGTGATGTTGAATGATCTACATCAGGGATATTGATTCCTTTAATTTGTCCCAATCTCCTTGCTTCTTGAATCAACCGACTCAATCCCTCCAACACTATAATAAATATGAATGGATATAGCATATCAATTTGGCATTGTCCTCTACTAGGGCAAAAGGTTTTTAAAGGAGAAGCATTGAGCAAGATGACTAAGAATGGAGTTGTTATCATTGACTTAATCCACCTAAATCATTCTTCTGAGAATCTAAAAGTTGCCAAAACATGAAAGATGTAACAACCTTTGTCAAAATTCCATGTAAATAAAGTTAATAAAGGTAAAATAATAACCAAGGTCATGGGACACATATTTCAACCAAATGAGTCTCTCCCCACCTTCAACCATTGAACTTGTGATTTCTTTCTCCAAAAAACCTCCTCTTGATTACGGCTCTCCTCAAGTTCATGAATAACTCTTCCCTCATCAATATCTATGTCCTTTATTCATCCCTCTCTAATGATTGACTCTACAACTCTTCCATTTTTCCTCTAGTTACTTTTTATCTTGCTAAATATCCCAAAATTCTTGTTTGTTCAGGTTTTTATCTTGATTTTTAATTCCTTCAATTTCTTTTGGTATATTTCTATGTGGCTATTACCCTAGACCTCTATCTCTTGCCACCATTGTGACAACTTATAAACAAACCCTAGATGCCTCAACTAGAAGATCTCAAATTTCAAGGGTCTATTTTTGGGTGTCGATTTCATGACTATTTCCAGTCTGATGGGCCAGTGATGTGACCCCATTCTAGGGAGGAACATAGTTTCTATGAAAGCATATATGATAATGACTTCTTATGAAATAAGAAATCAATCCATTTTATTTGGAATTTTTTGATGGTCGCCCCTACGGTTCTTCCATGTGTGGACTCCATTTTGGGTCTCCACATAAACAAGCTTTAGATTCTAGATTAAATCATTACAAAGGGTTGAAATAGTATTAATCCTTCCAATCCCCCCTCGTTTCTCTTCAAATTTATGGATCATGTTAAAATACCCCCTATGATTCAACTAGGTTCCTTAAGATATTACCATATTCTTCTGAGGTTCCATAATAACTTCTCTTTCATACATAGGGCAGGTAGCCTGTATACCACCATGAGGCTTGTCCACTGCTCAGATCCAATGCATCGAAATTTTCCTGTCAAGCTTTGGTAAGTGCCCTCCCATCTCTCAAAGGTCACCAGTGACAGGTCCCAGAGGATGGATAACCCTGTTGCTACTCCACCTGCAACAATTTCCATCCCCTCACTTACACACCAATATTTAGGAAGGATTTTTTCTATATATTCACTTGTTATTCTGGGTTCCTACAATAAAAAAATCTCTCGTTGTTCCTTTTTTTTTTTTTTTTTTAAATGATGGATCTTACCTTAACTATTTAAGCCCTAAATATTCCATGAGACTATCTTCATGGACTAATTTGTATGGTTGATGGGAAACACACTGGTATTTGACTAATTTTCCCGAAGTTCAGTACGAATTCCCCTACTTTCTGCAATACTTCTTTAGAGTTTTTTCTACCTCATTTCCCTCGCTCTACTATGGGGAGCTCTAATTGCGATAGGTTGAGTTGTCCACTATCCTTTCTGATATTTGATTTCTTTGGGGCTTCTTCCTAATAGGATAATCTAGCACACCATTGACAAAATAAGTTCTGGAAGTGGAGCAGCTGATTAGATGGGATGTCTTTGACATCTCCTTTCACCCATTCTATGAAGAATTCCAACATTGTTTTTCAAATGAGTTTAGTTTATTGTGCTTCTCTTCAATTTACAAGATAATTTTGTTGGTGTGGGTGAACACTTCTTTTATCCTTCGATCTTCCTCAATATATTCTGATTTTTCCTTTTAGGGTTATATTTTTCTATGCCTTTGTCTTTTTGTTTCCTGACCTCCATAACTTGTATGACCATCTGTTTTGTAGGACTTTCAATATGTCCATTTGGTTCTATATTTTCCAAGGTTGAGAATGGGTTATTCCCTTGGGTCTTTTGAAGTTATCCCTTACACATATTCTTCCTTTGTGTAGCGATTGAATATTGAGACTATCTAACCCCATTGGGGTTTGGTTGATTTCTTGTAGATCTACCCTTTCTCGAGCCCAAAGTTTGAAAAAACTTTTCATCCTTCTTCTCCTTTTCCTTCTACTCTTCTACCACTGTGATTGGAAAATATCGGAAGAGGTATCCATATTCATGGAAACAATGTAATTTTGATGGGAATATGCTCATAATATAGGGGCTAAGTCTAGATTTAGTCATGGTAGTAGGTCTATTAATTTTTGGAGAGGTTGTAAGATATTCACATGGACATAGATACGGGCATAGGAAACATGTCTCCTTCTTTTGGTAATCTCCAAAATCTTGAAAATTTTCCCAATGAAGTTTCTAATCTCCTCTAGGAAATCTAGTTATGAGAAGTCCTCTAGTAGAGATAGTAGCAGAACACACACTAAGGTGGACAAAAGTTTCTCCTTCACTGGGTTGTAGTACTCTTCTGAAAAACAAATGAACAACCTCACATTTTTCATAAGGTATGGCCCATTTTCAAAGACTTTTTTATGGTCTAATAGATCTGCAAATACCACTATCATGAAGCCTTTTTCTCTCAACCTAAGCTAAATTGGCACATTATTATTCCATTTCACTTGTATCCATTGAAGGATTTCCTGTTCCTTTGGCCAAATACCCATAAATTTACATATCAAGGCCTGGTGTTTCATGAATTACCTAGTATTTTATAGCCAGTTGTTTAGAATCACAAATTTTTAGTTAGGAGTAGATTTTGGAAGTCACTGACCACAAATTCTTTTCTACCATTGTGCTCCTATAAAAGGAAACTCTTCATTTTCCTTCATGTTGGTGGATGAATTTGAGAATCCTCCAATGCCTTTTCTCGAGCCATGGATTGCATTTCTATAGGAGGAGGGACCTCCCCCCCTTCGAGGGGCCACTCATAGAGCAACCAAGGTGATGATAGCTATAGACTATCCTGGCCCAGAGGCATGGTGATAACGAAAGTTTCTACACCTACAGAAAAACATGCACACAGCTACCACCTTCAAAAACCATAGATGGAGTGAATTGTCGTAACCAAAACATGTAAATTTCCACTACTTGAAATCCATGAACTAACTCATTTAAATACGATACTTCTTCATGTATATTCTCATCTTTCTATTGTTTTTTTTTAGAAATCGATTTCATATTTTAAATTTACAAAACATACAGAACATAACATAATAATTAATTTTTTCCTAGAAATTCAGAAAGTTAGAGGGACTGACTTGAAATTTGTAAATATGGAGACTACTACAACAGCTACACATCTCCACCCATCCTTTACACCTTTCTCCAAAAATTGTCCCCTTGAGCATATGCTTGGAAGTGCTTTTTGTCACTTTCTTGCCTCTCACTATTTTAACATTGGGTGACTCTCTTCCTTTGGTAGGAAAAAAAATAGATCGCCCCCTTACCAACACAGTTGGTAGGTGGTAACAACCTAAACCTCACCCAACAATTGGGAGGGAGTTAATAGCTCATTTATGAGCTCTACTCCCCACTCTCAATGGAAACATCATGTCCTTAAGGGAAGTTATGGATCAATTATTTACATAATCATAAATAATCCAACAATTTATATTAGATTCCTAGGAATTAATGAATGAGTAATACATATTGAATATTAACTTGCAACCATATCTCTTTAGCGAGGTGTTACTTTAGCATCAATTTTCAGATTCCTTTTATTTCATTAATAGGGTACTAATTAGAAATTCACATTCAATGTTTATGAACAATAAAATGCCAATAAAATAGTTTCCAAATAGGTTCTAAACTTAAAAGTAATATTCAAAGTTACTCATATGCAAATTTACTTTATAAAATCTAGGTCAAGGATATCAGAAACTACTAGTGTTTTTTTTTCTAAACTAGATTCTTTTGTTCTCATGCTCAAAGACTAACATGGTATAACATATTTTATTATATTAGGATATCGAAAATATAACACAAATGAGGAAGGATATGAGTGAAAATATATTATATGGATTGAAAAATGGTGAGAAGGAATGGGGAAATGCCCCTTATATTTATACCAAAATAATGGTTAGAATTGATATCGTAAAAAATAATAATATATCATCATTTGACCAAATCAAGATTTAAGTAATTTTAGTTTTTCACTTTATATTTATTTGGTTAAATATAAGAGGAAAAAATTAAAAAAATAGGGTTTATGGATTTAATTAATGGTATATTATTTAAAAAAAATGCTTTCTTAAGTTATCCTAAAGAAAATATCTACCAAATTTCTTGGGGGTTTATGTTATGAAAATAAATTTGATATATGTCTCACTAAGCTATTTTCATGAGATAATAGTGTAAAAATTGGTTTCAAAATGCGAAACTCATAGTATGATCTTATTTTTTTGTAATCCTAACATTATGGGTTAGGTGATCCATTTTTTAGCAATAATAATGAGTATTAACAATGTTTCCTTTGAAAACTCTTGAATCATTAAATAATCCATAAAAATTTAAAAGGATAGAAATGAAATTAATTGATGTCATACTTACAAACACTATATCATTATCTCCCTTTTTTTATGTCTTTTATGTGAATAATCCTTTAGTAGCTATATTTCTTATATTATTGTTTTTTCTTAATTTAATTTAGTTTCTAATTATTATTTCAAATTTTAATTCTTATTTTACAATGAAACTTTTTTAATCCTTAGTGCACTTGAGGAACTCTATAGCCCAATATATAAGAGATGTTTTAATGTTTTGTCCTGTCATGTTGTAACATGTACCTACACTATTCCCTAGAGGAACAAACCATAAAAGAAAACTTATGATTAAGTCAACATGTTAATTAAATATTCCACATTGTGATAACATCTTATGGGTACAGATCTAGGGAAAACAATGAGTTTTTATCTATTTATTTCAACAAAAATTTAATTCCAGCTTATTTAATCCTTAGGTCGCATCCAATCACTAAATAAATACAGGTGTACAATGATTATGCCTTTGTGAAAGCTTTATGTACGTGGAGTTGGAATGTTGATCTCGAGGCATTGGAGCCACATCCTCCATCCACTTGTAATGACTTTGACCATGGATGGAAGCTCCTTCACTTTTTGTTAGACAATTGTTTCTTACCGTGTCCCTCGAAATGACATTCATTGTTCTTACCCTTGCCTGAGATCCAACTCTGTAATTTTTCCTCTATCCATGAACAATGTGCATCCTCCAAGTTGTCGATAACATCTTTTGGGTTTTCCTTCTGAGAACAATATGTTTTGTGGATGTTCCTTCGTTTGCCATGTAGTGACGATAATTCTTATATATGAGTTTTCCTATTTTTCTGCATCTTATTCTTCTCCTTTTGGTTCTTATCATTTTCAGAAACACTGTGGCTAATTGGCCTTAATCCTGCAGGATCTTCACTACCTCCATCAATGACAACACTCCCCAGCAGCTGGCTGAACCACGACGGTCTCCTCATAGGTAAATTGAGGCATAATTTTAGTAAGCTTGTGGTTTTCCTAAAGATTTTTCAATACAACACCATCATCCTAGGTAAATCCCCTTTGTTCTTTGATTCAATCTCTTGTCCTAATTAAACATAAAATGGCTTACACTATATACCTGTGCAGGTTTTAATGAGTTGTTTTTCTTTGCCTTTAATATTAGGTTTTCCCTCTTCCATGATTCCCTTGGCTATGGATTCAACTCTTAACCGTTCTGACTTGGGTTGTACACTTCTTTGCAGGTTTTTAATCCTACCCCTCCTGACAACCAAGGAATTACGATTACTACCTTTTCTAGGTTCAACAGCATCAAGACTTTTATGCTATAATTCCATCTCAAGTTGATTGTAGTTTTTCTGAATGGAAAAATTAGGGTTACAAGGTCTTGAATCTCCATTCAAAGGTTTTAAGTGTTTGAGAATGTTACATTAAATTACATCGAATGTATTAAGAGTGATTTATGAAATGCTCTTAGAGCATAGACCGCATGTTACTTCTCTAGATCTAATGAATTTTTGATTAAATATTCTTGTAATGTCAACCTCTTTCAAGACTGTTAAGTTACAAAACTATTATCGAACAGTCTCCGTAATTTAGATGTAAAGTGTACATTTCCTTCTTGTGTCTCATCTTGCTGTGCTTCAGAGGCCTCGACTGTGTCTTTAATTTATTTTATCATTTGGTCTTAGAAGAGTAGTCTCTGTTGCGATTACTGGAAACCACTGTATTTATATATACAATTGTTTCTTATTCTTTATAATTTCCTCTAATTTTTTCCCTATCCGATATCAACTATTGTTATATTGAGCTGTGTAAAGAGTTGTAGCAATAATCATGCTCACTGCAAGGTGCTACCAAAGGGAATATCTATTTGTTTATCTCAATATTTTCTAGAAATATTCTATTACTATTCTGACAACCCCATCCTTTTTCCATGGAAGGGTTTTTATTATATTTCCCACAAATAGACAATATTGTAGCATTTCTTATTTTCATTTATGTGCAATTTTTCTTTCTTTTCTCAGGTATAGACTATCTCATTAGAATGTATAAGAAAATGTTTGCCCGATATTGCACGAGAAATGGGTTTTCTTTAATAATGAGAAATGGAAAAAAACCATTTATTCTCTTCTATTGCACATTAGTAAATTGTTCGGTAATAGTAAGAAATGAGGATGGGCTTTTCTATTTTATTTTTCCAATTCTTCTTTTATATAAGTCAAGACTCAGTATAACTACTACAGTGAAATAATACAACACAAATATTTCCTGTGCAAGGGCTTATTGTTTCTACTGCATCTTTTAAACAAAAATAACAAATAATTCCTTTTGCTTCAGTTACTCAATCTCAGTTACAATTCTTTTTAAAAAGGTAAAAGAATAAAACTTAACAACCACACTGCAATGAAAAAAAACATTGTTATACCAACTAGAACTAGGAAGTCTCTACTCCCAACCGTGAGGCTGGCAATAACGTTGAATCTCCCCCAATATTCCCCTCATCTAGTTAGTATAGGTGTCAAGTGTAAGTTTTCCAGCCTCCAAACCTCAAGACTGTCGATCCAGTTTGGGGTTTCAACTTACCAAGATCTCTCGAGGGTTCCACTGGCCTGTGTCCTGCTCAAGAACCCCTCAGCAGATTACAATATCCCATCCACCTGCACAACATCCTGTAGTAATTTTTCCTTTATCAGTCTCTCTCTTGCGTCAGTCCTTAGGCCCTCTACTCCTTTTCCCCAGAAAATACGAACTACCCTCTTGGAACTGCCTCTTCCCAAAGAGGAGGAGTTCTAACTAACAAAAGTATCTGGTGAGGTTTTCCTATATTTAATTCCATATAAATATTGATTTTTTTTTTCCCATAAACCATTTCTTCTTGAATCATGTTTGAATTACCGTATTTCATTGGTCTTTTACTTAGACCAATAAGTAGTTCTAAGTTTGTAAAAAAAATGTAAAAACATGATTAAAATTGTAATGTAAATTCTTGAAATCTATGGGTGTCACATCTTCCCCCCTCAAGCAAAACATCATCCTCAATGTTTGATTCAAACTTTTTAATCAACTCTGGGTATGCTTGCCACATGAACTCTTTATCTTCTGAGGTAGGTTCATCTGGACTGTGTGCTTCCATTTTGGTTTAACCTGGATGATAGCTCTCCTCCGTAACGTTGTTTCTCTCTAATCTAGAATGCCCAGAGTTTATACCAATAGTTCTCCGTCTAATTCGACCTATACCCAAAAGTTTATAGTACCATTATTAGTATTATTCACATACATTAATTTCAAGTGGTTTAATTTTGTAGTACCTACATATCTTGCCAACTAATTACATGTTTAGGGTCATAAACATATTTATTTAATAGTGACACGTGAAACACATCGTGTATTCTGATGTGATCTTATAGCGCTAGGCTATATGCCACCAATCTAATTCTTTCCAAAATCTGGAAAGGTCCATAAAATTTTGGTGATAGCTTAGAAAATCCACCCCACTACAATGTGATTATTTTTGGATTTAATCATAAATAGGTGTGATCTCCCATCTAAAACTCTCGATATGTCCTTTTCTTGTCTACATAAGTCTTTTTCCTATCTTGGGTAGCCTTTAGGTTCTATTGTACTTTCTTGATCACCTGCTCCATCTCAACGAGCATGTATAGTCCCAATAACAGTTTATCTTCTAGATTATTTGAGTTATTAGGTACCCGACATTTCCTTTCGTATAATACTTCAAAGGGACTCATTCCTAAAGATTCATGGTAGTCGTTGTTGTAGGAAAACTCAACTAAGTGGAGATATTCCTCCCACTTAGTTGGTTATTGCATTCCGTACATTCTTAACATGTC
This sequence comes from Pinus tabuliformis, assembly GCA_031772625.1. Classification (NCBI taxonomy): domain Eukaryota; kingdom Viridiplantae; phylum Streptophyta; class Pinopsida; order Pinales; family Pinaceae; genus Pinus; species Pinus tabuliformis. The sequence continues at coordinate 302,042,149 of CM062818.1, forward strand.
CTCTAGCACTTGGTTCACCTGTTCATTATGTCCATTAGTTTGAGGACGATATGCGGTGCTAAACTGGATATGAGTCCCCAGTCCTGTGAACAAGGCTTTCCAAAAGATAGAGGTAAATTTCACATCTGGGCCTGAGATCACTACTCTTGATATACCAAGTAATTGAAATATCTCTTTCATAAAAATATCATCAATTTAAATTGTTTTATATGTGAATTTGACTGGTATAAAATGAGATGTTTTACTTAATTTATCCACCAATACCATGATGGAGTCATTCAATTTCTTAGATCTAGACAACCCTGTGATAAAAGCCAATGTAATGGTATCCCACTTCCATTCTGGAATGGGGAGGGAATGAAGCAACCCAACAAGATGCTGATGTTCAACCTTAACTTATTGACATTCCAAACATTTTTCCAAATACTCGTTGATGTCCCTCCTCATTCTTGGCCAAAAGAAATCATTTTTTATTACAAAAAACAATTTTTGATAACTAGCGTGAGCAGCATATGGGCTCTTATGGAACTCATTCAGCATAGATTTCTTAACGTTAATTGGATCAGGAACATATATCCTACATTTGAAGGTTAGTAATCCCTCACTATTTATACCGTAATCAGAATGTTTTCCCAACTTCTGTGCTTGACTGGCTTGCTGCCATAAAAACTTGTACTCAAAGTCATCATGGGCAACTTCTTCAATCTTCTCTAGAAATTTTAATTCTTCTTGACTATAACTCATTTCATAAATACAATATAACCTCCTACTTAGTGCATCAACTACTAGGTTCTCCTTGACTTTAAGGTTTTTAATATCAAAGTCAAACTCACTTAAAAATGCATTCCATCTAGCTTGATGAGCATTCAGATGAGGTTGGCTAAAGAAATTCGTTAAATTATTGTGATCAGTCAATAAAAAAAAAATCTTACCTAGAAAATAATGTCGCCACACTTTTAAAGCATGAATCACTGCAGTCAATTCCAAATCATAAGAAGAATATTGGTGCTCATGGTCCTTTAGTTCTTGGGATTCGTAAGCTATGACTTTTCCATCCTGCATCAGCACCCCTCTGACCCCTTCCTTGCAAGCATCATTACATACAGTAAATTCCTTTTCTGGATCTGCCACTTTTAAAACAGGGGCTGAGGTCAGTAATTGCTTCAAACGCTCAAAACTTTGTTGACATTCTGGGGTCCACTTGAACGCCTTTCCCTTCTTTTGCAGAGAGGTAATTGGATAATTGGTTCTACAGAAACCTTCAATAAATAGATGATAATATCCTGCTAACCCCATGAAGGAACAAATATCAGCAACATTTTTGTGAATATGCCATTCCATGATGGTTTTGATCTTTTCAGGATCCACTTCTATTCCTTCTGCTAATATAATATGTCCCAGGTATTGGATCTGATCTTTGTAAAAATCACACTTTCTATATTTAGCATATAATTGATTATCCCATAACGTTTGTAGTACAATCCTCAAATGTCTTTCATGTTCCTCTAAGTTCTTAGAGTATATGAGTATGTCGTCAATAAAAATTAGAACAAATTTGTCCAAATATGGATGGAAAATACCATTCATTAGGCTCATAAACATGGCAACAACATTGGTAAGACCAAAGGGTAACACTACGAATTCATAGTGTCCATAACGACTCTAGAATGTCATCTTACTAATATCCTCTTCTTTAATCATATTTGATGATATCTGGACCTTAAATCAATTTTTGAAAATATCTTTACTCCTCTAACTTGATCAAATAGGTCGTCAATCCTTGGTATTTGGGTATTTGTTCTTAGTGGTCATCTTATTCAACTATCTATAATCAATGCACAACCTCAATGTACCATCATTTTTCCATACAAAAAGTACAGGGGCTCCCCAAGGTGACACACTTGGGTATATATATCCCTTATCCAGAAGTTCTTGTAGCTACATCTTCAGTTCTGTTAATTCAGGTATGCTCATTCGATATGGTGTCCTTGATACCAGAGTTGCACCTGGAATTAACTCTATGGTGAAATCAATGTTTCTCTTAGGCGGTAGCCTCGGTATTTCTTCTGAAAATACATGAACAAATTCTTGAATAATATATACATTCTCCAAGGTGGTTATCTTATCCTTGTAATTCGTATAACCTACCTAGATCGCATATATTTGACATCCTTTTCGAAAGAATCTCCCCAACTGATGGGAAGTGAATGGATGGTAATTCTGATAGGAATTAATCTATAATAATCTTCAAAATCGTTCATTATATATCTCAAAGTTCTAAAATTTAAAAAAATATATATAAACTAACTAAATAATAACTTTATTTAAAATCATTATTATTAATGATAAAAATAATTAATTATTCATTAATTTATTCCATATAATCCATAATCTATATTTATGTAATACTAGCATAGCCGGTCAATTAATGGTTCATTTCTATGGGGTGAAAATTAGAATGCTTCGGCTCTCGATATGACCATCCCGCCTGCAAATCGCTTAAGAACCCTAATCACAGGCCGCCTCTGACGGCTTAAGCTCTCGACGCCGCCGGACTCCTTCTGGAAGCCTGCAATGGCAAAGACTGCAGGAGGGGAGAGCTCCGCCTCCCCTCCATTGGACACTCCAAACTCTGACAAGGAACAGCATAGGACGCCTCTGACCCCTTCTGGCGCAGTCCCTGAAGCTGAGCAGGGAGGACAAAGGACGGATGGAAAAGAGAAACCCACAGCCCAGACTGATGAGGTAAACACAGAAAAAGAGGCGCACAATAACGCTTCGTCGTCACAGCCAAAGGCGACCTCGGCCACCTGCATCCCGAAGGTTGCAGAACGTATCAAGGTCGATCTGTCAAGCCACCACATCAACGGTGAGATCCAATACATGCAGGATCATGTGCTAATAGGAAAGTTTCTTGGATTCTGGACTACTGAAAAGGCATTACAGGGCTGGATAACCTCAAAATGGAAGCCCAAATGACAAGTTACCCTGCAGCTTGGACCGAAAGGCTTTTTCACGGCCATCTTCCATTGTGTGGAGGACAAAGCGCGGATATTCGAAGGCGGCCCATACTTCTTTAACTCTTCAGGACGTTATCTCACGGAGTGGAAACCAAGATTTAACCCTGATAAAGAAGACTTCAGCTGGGCTCCTGTATGGATAAGAATGTATTCCCTCCTAGTGGAATACTGGAAAGAAGAAACGCTGGCAGATATCGGCAACAAACTTGGGACCTTCATCAAAGTTGCGGCAGAAACAAAAACCCGCAAATACACCTCGTATGCCAGGATCTGCGTTCAGATGCACCTAACCAAGGCCTTAGCTGATTCGGTAAGTCTCTTTCACGATGACTTTGAATGGACACAGCCTTTAGATTATGAGCACATCCCCTTTCGCTGTCGCAAATGTCATGAGCATGCCCACCTCTTCCGAGACTGTCCTCTGAACTCGCAGTATAAAGCTTCATCTAATGACAATAATAAAGACTTGGAAGGTTTCACCAAAATTCCCACCCGCCGCAGGCATGCCAAGAAAAGCCAGGTTGTCTCTAATAATGCCATCAAAGCAGATTCCCAGAACAGATTTACTGTGCTTGCTTCTCAAGATCCGCAGGACCAACCCAGCTCTGACCCCTTGGAGAAGTTTTTTATGCCTTCATCCTCCCACAACACCTCAGCCCCCATGTAGTCCTCGGATCCTGCCTCTTCTCACCACATTCCTAACCCTCCTTCGGATAATGCAAAATTGGTTTCAGATCATAGTCTTTTCCCCTCTTCCCAGGGGAAATCTATGCTAGATAATAAACAACAAGCCTCAGCCATGGATCTAGATGCCGCTCTAGCTCTCAGTCTAAAGGAAGACGCAGATGAGGAAGACCAGAGCTCCCCTATCATCATGGAGGAAGATCAGGTGGATATCAGCTTAGATGGTCTTGACATCTTCAAACTTGAAACGGCATGCAAACAAAAAGAATACAACTCAATTCCCCCCTGGCAAATAGACAGACTTGAAGGAGTCCTGACCAAAGTGTAGCACAATAAAAGTCTTGGCATACAAGGAGGAAGCCCCTGGGACGGAAAAAAGGCGCTCAAAGAAACCAAGAAAAGGGGACGAAAGACAGACCTCTAGAGGACCATAATAGTAGGTGAAATACTTGTGGAATCGGGGCGATTCCCTAAGTTGACAAAGTTCTATAAACCCAAACCTCAGTTTACATGAAGCTCATTTCCTGGAATGTGAGAGGACTCAACAACCCCTCAAAACATCGAATGATCAAAAACCTGATTCAACAAGAAAAACCATCCATAGTTTTTCTTCAAGAGACAAAAAGCAGCAACGCAGCTATTGAAAGAATTCGAAACAAGATTTGGGCAAGTAGCAGCTCTATTTCAGTAGATGCCTCTGGAGCCTCAGGCAGACTTTCCATTCTGTGGAACCTGCAGACTATTTCATTATATGATTTCCATGCCACCCTTCATCTTATCCAAGCTTCCTTCCACCTCATCGGCACCAATATCCATGGGCATCTCACAAATGTGTATTTTCCGCAGACAATTCAGCAAAAACTTGATCTTCTGGAGACAATCTCCATCCTCAATGAAAATAGGCAATTTCCCCTCTGGATTGGTGGCAGAGACTTCAACATCATAAAATCTATGGAGGAGAAAAAAGGAGGTAGAATCAGGCTCGACAGTGATAGCACTGGCCTCAGAGAATTCATACAGAACAATCAACTCATGGATATTCCAACCTCCAATGGAATTTTTACTTGGACAAATAAGCGTCGAGGCATTCACCACATAGCCTCAAGGCTCGATAGGTTCTTCATCTCGAACAATGCAATCCATTTGGGAGGGGATTTCAACGCCTCCATCATTCCCCAAGGAGGATCCGATCATTGGCCAATTTTGCTACAATGGTCCAGGCCAGGCACTTGTTGCAATAGACCTTTCCGATTCGAAGCCTTCTGGCTCACAAATACCAATTTCAAGACAGTGGTAAACGAGGCATGGAAATCTTAAATTCCGCCAGAGGGAGCAAAGATGTATCAATTCCAACAAAAGCTGAAAAACTTAAAACAAGTCCTCAAAGTCTAGAATCGCACACATTTTGGTAACATACAGGAGAATCGCGAAAGACTGGAACAACAAATGAAAGCACTTCAACGAACTTTCATTCTAGAAGGCAGAACAGATGAACAAACACAATAGGAGCAGATCCTTTGGAATCAAATTGAAGAGCGCAGGAAACAAGAAGAAACTCTCTGGCGTCAAAAATCCTGAATCAACTGGCTAAAAGAGGAGGAGAAGAATACAAAATTCTTCCGTAAAACCACAATCCAAAGGCGAATGCACAATAACATTACATTCATAAACAATCAACAAGGGGAAAGAGTCGAAGCACATGAGGATATGGAGAAGGAATTCACAGGATATTTTAGGGATATTCTCAAGGAGCCCACAGGTAATAGGGATGAAGCAATCAGAACCATCACGCAACACATTCCTTGAATCATAACGGAGGATCACAATAATAAACTGCTTCAGCCCACGTCTCTAAAGGAAGTCGAAGAATCCATGGCTCAACTTAAAGATTGCAAGGCTCCTGGGCCTGATGACTTTACAGCCAATTTCTTTCATGAATTTTGGGAGCTCATTAAAGCTGAGGTTTGGGAACTAGTGGAGGAATCCAGAATCATGCACTGGATCCTCCCTGCCCTTAATTCCACCTTCATAGCATTGGTTCCCAAAGGAGAAGAACCAAACAGGCCGGAAAAATATAGACCAATAGCGTTATGCAATGTTATCTACAAGCTTATCTCAAAGGTCATAGCGAACAAGATTAAACCACTTCTTCCACTACTCATCTCTCCAGAACAGACGAGATATGTAGAAGGTCGGCAGATCATGGATGGAATAATTCTATCAAATGAGGTAATTCACTCATTAAAGCTTCTCAAAAAGCCAGGTATGATTCTAAAACTAGATCTCTCTAAAGCCTCTGATAAACTCAGTTGGAAGTACATTCACAAAATGCTTTTGGCTTTTGGTTTTAGCGCAACTTGGACTAGATGGATCATGAACCTTATCTCCTCTCCCAGCTTCTCTGTCCTGCTGAATGGTTCACCCTCATCTCCTTTTCGTCCCTCTCGTGGCATTAGGCAGGGGGATCCACTTTCACCTTTTCTCTTTGTTATAATGGCAGAAGGGCTCAGCAGGCTTCTCAAATCCGCTGTTTCCTCCCAAGCTCTAAAAGGTATCTCCATCCATGGTCTCAATCCTCAGTCTCATCAGCAGTTTGTTGATGACACCATGTTATTCGGCCATCCTTTCTCGCAAGAAGCTGATGTCTTCAAATCTTTACTCTCCCTCTTCTTAGACACCTATGGCACAACCATAAACGCCTCGAAATCTCAACTCTTCTTCTTCAACACCCCCCCCCACTATGCAAAGGAATATTGCCAGAATTCTGGGGTTCACCATATCCCATCTACCTTCCAAATACCTTGGGGCTCCCCTATCTGACTCTGCCATCAAACATGCTTCTTGGCGGTCTCTCCTTGATAAATTAGAATCAAAGCTTTCATCATGGACTTTCCGTGCTCTAAATATGGAAGGCAGACTCGTCTTAATCAAATCGGTCTTACAAGCAATGCCATTGTATCTTTTTTCCATCATGGCAGCTCCAAAAGGGGTCCATAAAGCCATACGTAACCTTCAGCGCAACTTCCTATGGGGCTCCTCTGGACTGAATAGAAAATGGGCTCTTGTTAACTGGAAAGAAGTCTGTAAAATCAAATCAGAAGGAGGGCTAGGATTAAGGGATCCTCTCCAAAGCAACAATACAATGGGAGCACGAATGTGGTGGAACTGGATCTCCAAACCTCATTCACCATGGGCCAGATTATGGCAAGCAAAATATGCCCCGGGAAGTCAATGGAACGATCTCATAAGAATCAACTCCACAACCCAAGGATCACCCATCTGGAACACTGCAAAGCTTCACAACAATTTCATTCAAGAGCACAACTTCTGGGAAATTCACTCAAGCACAACAACAAGGTTCTGGGAGGATTCGTGGCAGCAACTCCCTAAACTAGAAACTTTATTTCAAAAGCCTCTTTGGCAAATTCATATGCAACAGGCGAACCTCACCCGTGTCCACCAATTCTGGCAACAATCCACGCATCATGACTTCCAAATCTGGAAACCAGCTAGCCTCTGGCAGATGGACTGGCAGGGAGAAACGCATTCTGACATCGATCAGGAACTCACATACAAAAGAATTCGCTACTCCAACCAGCAGGACAGACTAAGATGGGGTCATACACCCAAAGGAACATTTACCACTAAAGAAGCTCATCAACTACGCTATTCAGACATCCAGGCAGACAAGGATCAAATATGGGGAAAAGTTTGGCTACCAGGTCTATGGCCCAAGATTTCAACTTTCTTATGGCTTCTAAGTAAAAGGCACATACTTACCTGGGACAACTTGATAAAACGGGGATTCATTGGGCCATCAAGATGCCCAAATTGCAATCTCAACTCTGAGACCATCAGTCATTTAATGGAAACATGTCAGCTAGCTAAGCAACTTTGGGAGAAGGTTGAAAAATGCAACATGAGATCGGACGCAAGGATGGAGGATGTAACAGAAACTATCAGGAATTGGACTAAGAACCCATTCAAAAGCCAGCTTCTCAACTCTCTGTGGAGTCTTATTCTAGGATTTTTGTATTGGATTCTCTGGAAGGAGCGAAACTACAGAATCTTTAATAATACCTACCGGTCAATAGACGCTCTGTGGCTTATCTTCAAAAAAAACATTCAGGAAACCTTAGCCATCAGGACGTGGTATGATACAGACATGCCAGAATCTCAGCAGGAGCGCAATATATTGAAAGAATGGAATCTAGACCTTTCCTCCTTAGCAAAGGTCATCACCCGTCCCTCAATCAGCTCCACCTCCCCGTTATCCTGGTCCCCACCCGCTACCAACTCATACAAGCTGAATTTTGACGGGGCGGCCAAAGGTAATCCTGGGCCTGCCGGATTTGGAGGAATCTTCAGAAGCCACACAGGAGCATTATTGCATATATACTATGGATCAATTGGCAAAGACACCAACAATGCAGCAGAATTGGAAGGACTCTGGGAAGGGATTTGCATAGCAGAACAAAAGCACTTCTTCCCTCTTGAGGTTGAAGGAGACTCTTTCATTCTCATAGCCGCTGCTAAAAGATTACAGGTAGGGGCTACCGCAGTCAAGATCGCATCAAGTTGGAGATTGCTCAGTAGAATGGAATCACTGGAGGAAAAGCTAAAAAATCCCCAAAGCATAACCTTCCAGCATGTAAGAAGAACAACAAACCAGGTAGCAGACAGAATGGCTAACCAGGGCGTATCTCAGCAAATACCATACTTCTCAGGTTCACTGGACATGGTAGATGATGACCAACTCAAAAAGGACTGCATCTCTTTGGTGCAAAAATATCTCTCCCTCCCGGATGCGGGTGTTTAATATGCAGCGCAGCCCACAGGTGGTGCGTCACATGGGCATGTGTCAGCCCGGACGTGCCATGCAGTACCTTGCAGCTTGTTTCATATGGGCGAATGCAGGTGATCCTCCGCGGGTGTTATTACCAGTCTTGTCTGCCTTTATTGTCCTCCTGCAAATCTGTACGATGGCGCTTCATATGCCGGGAACCTTTGTCACATTTTTGCATTCATTCGAAGCTTCTGGGCACTTCGCTGCAGCATTGGAGCATTCTCTGGTGAGGTGGGGGATTGCGCAGGGACATTCTTGCTTTGTGGCAAACTTAGCAATGCAGAGGGAGCGCCTCAGAATGAGCAGCCAACGAGGAGGCTCTCGGGGTCGGGCTTCAGCTCAGAGGACCACAATTTCTCCTTCTTCCTCTATCGAGGTAACATCTGACCAGCATTGCTTCCATGGTAGAGCAACGGGATGTGGCAGTGTGCCTGGGAGCGGAGATATACCAGAATGCAGACATGCAGAGCATCCCACAGTCAGGTATAGAATACCTTGCACACTGGCAAACTCCACATTCATCATATTTGTTTCTGTCGAGCATTGTGGCAATCTCAGAGGTCAAGCTGAAGCAACTCAAGGAAACCCTCCACCGGCTCAAGGGACTGTGCCCACAATTGATCTGCAACACCCTACTAGGGAAAGTTCCTCCCCAGCTACTCAAGCTGCCCTTGGGGGCCCAAGCGAACCGGCTCAGAGGATCCATACCAGCTCGGTGGTCCCTCTCTCTCACTTGGATGACTCCCAACAATTTAGGGGCAAGGTGGAGGAAGAGCCCTATACCACAGATGATGATTAATTCAACCAATCAGTTCGCTCTCAGCAGCCTGGAAAGGAAAGCTACACTCTGTTTTCGTACCTTGTTATCTGTATGTGTTCGGTTTCAGTCTGGATTTCAAAATCTATGTGTTGGCTATAAGGATCCATATGTTTATCAGTCCTTGATCAAGTAATGTCATGTGTCGTTATGTTAGTCCGTCACAGGATGTTCATGCTCAGCATCCAATTTTTGTACCTGTTCAATTTTGGGTATGTATAAATTTGGGCAAACTGTCAATCTTTCGGTAGGAGTTACAGGGCCATGGCCCTGTTGTAACACTGATGTAATTTTTTGACTTTTTGTACTATAATAGAATAGCCTGATTCAGAAAAAAAAAAAAAATGCTAGCATAGCCATATAAAAATCAAATGTATGGTAAATTCATATAGGCATCAATTTATAATAATCATCAAAAAATTTCATCATATTCTACTGCTAAAATTAAAAGAATCATTCTACAATCTAGTATGAGCCCAAATTCCTTTCATGTTCAACTTGGTGTTGACACCTGTCCCTTAGAAAAATAATTTAAATGAAAAGACATTGTCCGGTATAATAAATACATAAATGATTATACATATTAAAGCATCATAAAACATTAGTAACCACATTCTCATTGTGCTCACTTGGTTCATTAATATTTCATTTTCACTTTTTGAGTAATAAATGAATTGTATCGATGCCCATGTTAAAATAATATGATTTCATATAACTTTACATAAATAAAGTAATTACAATTTGATAAAAACATGTCTATATATACAAAATGACTTTTTCATGACTTTGTTTCTCATTAATTTTAATCAAAATAAGGTAGATATTTTTAAAAGCTTGAGTTTAAAGTATTTAATATGTATAATTCAAGTTCTCTGGGGTTTTTGTGTTTAATCCATTTAAGCATTCAAAAATGTATTTTAAACAACAAAAAATAACATTCTTGGTTGAAATTGTATATCTCGATTATGGTAAATTCAAGAGTCAAAGTCTGTTTTGTCATATAAGTTAGACTAGACCTATATTTACATTATTTGTGTATATATATGATTCAACCCTCAGAAGAGAAAATTAAACAAAGGAAAAATAATTTTGTTACTTGTAAGTAAGACAAAAACATGTAATTCATTCAATTTTTAATATAAAATTACAATAATAGTAAATTATTCAAGAAGACAATTTCAACAATAAAATATTACATATGGTCTCTATAGTGAGAGACAAAAAAACCAATATAGATTACTTAATCACACATTTATCCAGCACTAAAAGGATTGAATCTCTTGAATTGTAAGTACTTTTTCTTCCATTCTAAAAACGCTTGCATATAATCAGATTTAATGCATCTCGTCTCTTGGTAGATATGTGGTTAAGATAGATGTATATAGTTATAAATGAACTAAATTATAAGTTTATCTAAAATTATTATAATTATTAATGATACAAAGAATATATATATATATATATATATATATATATATATATATATATATATATATATATATATAGATAGATATAGAAAAGCATATTTCTTAGCCATGGAGATTCAACCCCAATTATCATGGATATTCTTAAAGTTATTTAAAATTATTATTATTATTATTAACGATAAAAATAATTAATATATAAGTTAAACACATGCCTAGTGAGCACACGCACACACACAAACATATATATATATATATATATATATATATATATATATATATATATATATATATATATATATATATATATATATATATCACTAACCATGGAGATTCAACCCTATTTTATCATGAATATTCTTAATGTGTAACTAGGCTTGTTACAGTAACATGGGCCAATACCATGGCTTATCAATACCACATGCCCAAAACAACCATAACTTATTTCATATTTCACTTGTTCATGTGACATTTTTTTGTAATTAGTGAATTTAATTATAAAGGAAAAAAATGTATAACTACTATGGAAATAAATGTTAGCCTTTGACTTTTGTATGCCACTAAGAATATCCTAAAATATTCTTTGGAGGTTAAGTTTATAGAATCCATCCAATAACTAGTATAAATTCATCTTAATCACATTTCCCATGTGTTTACTAGGATTAAATCTCTTGAGGTGTAAAACTCCATGAGAGTGAAAAATTTGAAAAATGTCTACAACTTTGATCACTAGTAACACTTCTTAAAGATATGATTAAGGTGAATATATATATATATATATATATATATATATATATATATATATATATAACTCAAAAGGGATAGTTTTCTTCTTTAATTACATATAATATATACATAGTTGAAAATGAAATATTTTACATAGGTTCATGTTTTATTCAATTAAAATGATTTACGCATTTCTTTTCTATTAAAACTTTCTAATTTGGGTTAACATTAAAATAATTTTTTCCCTATATGAAGATGATTAAAATAGATTAATTAATATGTACAGTTAGATAATTTATTTAAGTACTATACTAAAAGATTTTAAAAAGTATTACACACTTTCTTCATATTAGAGAGTAAAAATATAATATATTTTTTACTTTTAATTATTTCATCTCTCTGTAAGGTTTGATTTAAAATTATATTACTTAACATAGACATCAAAATATTTTATTTGTGGCTTCGAGTGGTTGAATTATTTTACCACAACTTCTTTATTTTATGTTGTAATATCAATAACCAATAGAACAAAGTGATTTTTTATTTTTTTAATTATTTTAATTGAAAAAAGAAAAATATTTATATTATTTTTTTAATTATTATGATCAACATTATTTTTTATTTAGAAAACATTTTATTTTCTTATTATATCCCTCTCTCTATATAAAGAAATACATATCAATATTTGAAAAAACCTTTTATTACTCTAGAAAATACACCTCTCATTATAATTCTTAATAATTAAAATAAAATTCTATTCCAAAATAAACCTGACATAATTAACTTAAATTAAATTATTTTGTACTAAATAATTTAATTGTTTTTCATAACTCTGTGCCAATTCCCCTTATTAATTTATTCTATTTCCCCATTTCTAATTCCTTTAGAGCTTCTTTTTATTCACTATTTTATTTTAATGTGCTATATTTTTCATAATATTTCCACAATATATTTCAATGATAAATGAAGATTCCACTCAAAACATTCGCACATTTTATAACTTTGTCATAAACCAAATTTTAAAAGATTGTGAGAAACAGTTGGCTAGATGATGTTGGGAAGATGAAGGTACTATTAAAGGTGAAAACTACACCTTAAGGTGAAGAAGTGATCAATGCCTCTAGAATTTGCATAGAGTTGGTAAAGGTCATGCCAATATTGATTTCTAGCATTAGGGCCTTCATGATTTAATGAGCAACGTAAAATATTTAGGCGGTCGAAGGAAGCTTAGAAAATGAAGTTTGTGAGTAGAGTTTTCACTGAAGAAAAAACAAGAGAACACTTGTACCAAAGAGAGTCATAGTTATGGAAATTATTATAAATATTTTGTTGCCGGTATAGATAGTTATTATACAATTTTCTTGAAAACCAATATTAGCATAACGATAGCATACCAATAAATAGCTAGATAACATCGTAACATCGATTTAGCGCAAAAGAAAGAATCCTATCCATTGACAACAATGTTACAATCGAAAAAATTCTATCTCTTATTAGTTCAAACCCAAAGCAAATTGAAATCATTGTCTTTCCACAGTGGTCATACCCAAAGCAAATTTAAACAATGGGTCAAAATTCATATCATTATAATGATAGCTATTACCCCTGCTATGAGTTTGTTTCAATGATAAATATAATTATTTATTGGCTTCGACGGTTAATGTAACAACCAGAAAAGCCCTTCCCTTGAGCTTGCTTTACCCAAATGGAGTTATTTTCTAATGGTTTGTGACGGTTGGGATATCTGCCACCAATAATATATAACCATGGAATTATTGATATCATGTTAGTTCCTAGTCGAATTGTCTCTATTATTGTGTTACTTATGGATCATTGGATCACCTAGTTTCGTAGTTTTGTTTGGTTATATCTCTTCACAACTATAGGGAATATGGATTGGACCATTGATTTATTGTACGTCAAATTATTAAGAATTTTATTAGGGTTGATCCTAGTGCCTTTGTACCCATTTGATACTTATTTTGGAATTTTGTTTGATATGCTACCTTCAACGTTTTACCTTCAACAAAATTTTACAATTGGAAATTTTCCTTGAAGGTCATCTCTCACTATGTCTATCTTAATATTGGATTTTCATGTGGTTGATAATTTATCCAATGGCTTGTTTATAAAATTTTCAACTTTGTATTATAATTAACATTTTAAACTATCTAAATATCCTTTAAATTATGATTATTTTTGTTATAGCAAGGTTGATTCCAATTCTAGTAATAGTTGATCAAATATTTCTTTTTTTTAACGGTTTGGTTCTTAAAATTTTGCATCGCTTAGAATTATTTATATTTTTTTCCATTCTGTCAACTCTAATTGTTCTTATAATGTCATATTTTTTTTTGCTTTTTGTCCAATCTCCTTAGCTAAAAAATTTCTACTTATATCTCTCTAGCTTGAACTTGGTAGATTACTATTTAACTTTGATGCCTTGAAAATTCCATATTCTAAGTCTTATATTGTACTTATCATTGTTTTTTCCATGTTTTTCTTTCCATGAGCTTTATTTTGAATATCTTAGATTGTACTATATAGTTCCTTCATTTGTTTCTTTCATTTGAGGTGCATCTTTCTTATTATTTTATTTTTAAATATTGCTAGTTTTCCGAGTTACATAAGTTCTAGTATTATTTTCTTTATCTTCTCTCATACATGCTGGGAGTGAATTTCCTCTATTGCTTTGTCAATCCCTAATTGTATTTCTTCTATGTTTGTGATTGTTCTTAGAATCTTTGTATTAGGAATATGTGTCACAATATCTATTCTACTCTTCTTGTCCTCTATTAGAGGACCTACATTTCCTTATCAATAACACTGAGATCATTTAATATTTGCTTCTAACTTTTGTTCACCATATACTAACCTACCCATTAGGTTTGAAAATTATCATCCCCTAAACTCACTAGAAGAAAAAATAACATTGGTGAGGGGCAAAAAATGTCGCCCTAAGCTCATTGGTGATGGTAAAAAGAGTCCTCGTCACTAAAAATTGAACGACGCCAAAAGTGGTGTCACCAAAAGTATAGGTGTTCTAGTGGAATTCAAGGTTTGTCACTCATAATGATTTGTAATGACGGATAATGACTGTAACCATTTCATATAAGCAATGGTCACAGACCATAGCCTCAGTCACCAAAAAATTGAACATCACCAAAGATGACGTCGCCAAAAGTATAAGTGTTATGGTGACATTCAAGGTGCATCACAGATATTGATTATAATGACAGATAGTGACTGTCACCATTTCATATGAACAACAGCAATTTATTGTGATGGATCTTTCATGGTTGTCACTATTGGTGAATATATATGGTGACATTTGTTGACCGTCACTAAAAGTCGCATTGCTGAAACTATAGTTGTTGTGGTGACATTCAAGGTCCGTCACGAATAATGAATATAATGACAGACAACGATCGCCACCATTTCATATCAACAACAATGATTTTATGTTACATACCTTTTATGTTTGTCATTATTGATGCATATATATGGTAGCGTTTGTTGACTACCATCATTTCATATTTTGGTGAAGGTCGAAAAATGTCACCATAAGCTCATTGGCAATGGTCAAAAGAGCCTCCATCACAAAAAATTCATTGCATTACTTTATATGGATATTAAGGAATGATGGAATTGAACCACCAACCTCCTACTTGTAAAGCACATGCTCTTCCATTGAGCTAACACCTTTTAAAGAATTATACTTTTAAAAATTAGACCTTGAAACTTCATAAATTGTAAATTATACAACTTTCAATATATTAAAGTCTCGTCAATATTTTACTAAATAAGTAAAGAATCATTGAAGTAGTGGTCCCTACCTAATGGTTACATAAGTTATGACTAGGCATCAGGCACTTACTTTTACTGTTGCTTATGACATAAATTCAGTGGAAAACGATCACCTATCCTACCTATTAAAATGCGTACCTATTGAAATGGAATGAAAATGAAAAAGTGAAACATAAATATGTGAGTCCATGTTCAACATATAGATGCAAGTTTGGAAACATGGTGGGGGGATTTTCTATTCTAATTGGTGTACTGAGGGAATGGTGCTAATAAGGGGATCACCTCAAATGGTCTACCCTAACTTATTTTCTACTTTGAACCAACCAATAAGTATCCATTTGTTGCGAAGATAGGTTGGTATTTTCTACTTCCTCTTGGCTAACCTTGGTAAATGCCTCCTTAAGTTGTGCAATGGTGAATAAACACCCTAGAAATAAGAGGGAAACTACGCAAAAGAGCATTGTTTATTTTTGTCTATTTAGGGAGGTCCCAAGGATCACCTATTAAAAATTCTACTTGACATGGAGCTTCACATTGTCTGAAAATATGGATGGGGAAGGGTTGTAAGCCTTAACTATACAACTAATGTCCTAGCCACTAAGCGCCATAGAATAATAATATCGTATATCGACTTATTGACACAACATTTTTATATGAGAAATAGTTACATATAAGAGACTCAATATGTAATTAGAAGTGAAAGTCTGAAGACATTTATAACCTATAAATGACCTATAACTAGCCAATACACCGAATATTGCAAAGGAAATGTCATAAGTGGATAGCATATGGAAGAAGAACATTGATGAAGACAAATGCAATATGTTATAGGTTGAGTGAAAGAAAAATGTCAATGTTGTTGTTGTTGGGTGTTTTTTTATAATTGGGACCTTTGTGTTTCCTTTATCACGTAAAAATTCAAATAAAAATTTACAAATTTTAGATATTTGAATGATATCTAAACTTCTATGCAAATGTAAGACAGATCTCCAGAAACCGTGAACCACATAGGATAATATATATATATATATATATATATATATATATATATATATATATATAGATAGATATCACATAAACCAACATGCAATTTGGAATTTCACAAGTCCACACTCAAAACATGACAACAACCAACAAATAAAAAAATTTGAAACTTATCACAGTAAGAGTATCTCTTTTCAGTAACAGACACCAAACAATAAGTCAATAATTAGTTTACTTTAAGACCGTAAAACATTGGAAAAAAATGTGTTCAATTATCTACCAACACAAAATGGACTTAATTCTAATGAAGAAAAAGAGTCGATACTAAATCACAAATAAAAATGACCAACAATAATGTAATTTTTTTTTTCAATAACACACTCCATCACTACCTTCCATGTCTAGACATCTATATTTTGCAGTGTTTAACAACCTCTTTTGCAGCAAAATCCAGTGAATAGATTTCATAAGTTTGAACTATAAAATCCATAAAACATGGAGTTGATGGTACCTTTCTTAGTGTGTTGGAGAAGAAAAAGATGACAAATCTAATTTGTTGTTTAGTCTTGATTCACTTGTCCTGCATGTATATTGGTGTTTTTGTTTAATTTTTAGTTCAAATTCATATGGATCAACATCTAGGGTAAACATTTTAATTGCTCCTTAGTGTGGATGAACCAGAATGCTCAAATGAGCCAACAATTGTGTCGTCTCTAGGTTTAGGACCACCTTTTGCCCTTGTTGTAGGGATCTTAATCCCCATAACCCGATTTTCCCATTTACCCACAACATGCTCCTTGGTTGGAAAATTCTTTTTCTTTCATTTGCGTGGAGTGCTTTCTTTCACTCGAGTTTTGAAACCCTTAAGATTAGGTTCAACATACTACATAAGATAGGCACAATGACAATTAAGCATATTACTCAATACATTATTAATAGAACCAGAGATACCTTGTGAATATATCATATTTGAATTTAGCAGATTGAGAGAATCATTTTTCCTTTGCTTTCTTTTATCCCCTAATGTTTAAGTTTCTTTGAATACTTTGGCATGCCATTATCTCCATTAGTCATCAATTTCTTTGTGTGTGTTGGTGTTTTATCATCTATATGTGTTTTATAAATACCTAAATCTGATTCTGTCGAGGCCCTTTTCTCACTAATGGAATAATTTTTTGTAGTACTTTTGCCAACTACTAGTGAAATTGAAGATAAAATTCATTTTACAACACAAATTTTTTCAATTGAGAAACATGGAGACATAAGAAAACTCTGCATATATATTATAGGAGAGGACATATTACTAGACTTAAACACCTTATCCTGTTGAGGTGTTCCAGTGATTTCACTTGGGTAAAGAGCAATAGCTTCACCTTCATTCTTGATTTAATTCTTTTTATTTGAATTTCACTTGTGACATTTTTTATATGAAAAGGAATCAAAATCATCACTAGTATTAAATTCATTCAACACGGACTTTGGAGATTCCACTGGCATCTACGTTTTTTGTGCCATCCCCGAAATCATGTAGATCCCTCTCGATAGTAGAATAAGATGTGTTCCTACTACTCAAGAGCACATTCCTTATTAACCATTGTTACCCGACAAAAACCTAAGAGACAACACAATATCAACATACATGAATCCCCCCATAGAAATATAATCATAACTTAGCTAATAAGTCTAAAAGATGTTCTTAATTAATAAACTTTGTGTTTGGAATTTTTTTTCTTCTTTAAATTTAAAGAAGACTATGTTGTACAACACTTCTGTCTATTTATCTAGGCAATGATATCATAACATATGTCAAATTGTAGCAATCTACAATACCTAAAGTAAAAGACAAATTTTCTCAAGAAAATTGATTTAGAAACGAGCATTGAAAACTATATGTTTGTCATCAAAGGTTTAATTAGTTTAACAACAAACTAGTCGGATTTTGAAAATCGAAATCATTCATAGGAAAATAACAGGACAATTGCCAAAGTCACTACTCACAAAAATAAAGCTAGATTCACTATTTCTATTGCAGATAACTGAAATTTGGGTAGTGGTCTAATAGTTAGAGCTAATTTTCAAGGAAGGCTTGTCAATACCATTATTTTTTTTACACATTATATCATCTCTCTAGATCTAGATCATATAGCTTGTTATTCTCAAGTTCTACCTTTCAAGTATTGATTTCTGCCTCACCCTTTAAAACAAAATTCTACCACTCCAGTTGATTTTGTTTTGTCAAGAGAATTGGCAGGACCTTCCCATCCTCTGTTTTACATCAATCAATAACCATCCATTAATGCTATAAATAATAACTGATACACAACAAAGGCCAAAGATGCACTTCTTGTATACCTATGTTCTAGGACTCGTCTGACCTTACTGGTGGGAATCTACACCTATGTAACTATAGAATGTTCCCCTCCCCTTCCTATGTAACTACAGGATGTACCCATCCTTCCCTTCCTACTCCTTTATAAATATGAAAATATGTGTGTGATGCTCTCATGTACTAGTTGAGATAGTTTCCAGCTCATTCCTGCATGCTTATTATAGAAACCGATTCTCCTTGTGCTCTATCAGTTTCCAGTTAGGTCTGGTCGATAAGTTCAGATTTGTTTTGTAATGGAGTCCAATCTGTCAGGACCAAACATTAGATGGATTTCAATGTTATACAAGCATCAATTGTATTATTGTTTTTGGTCATTGTTGGTGCTATATCCGAGTTTTTCAAAGTTTATGTCTGGGAGCCTTATTGGATAAGAAGATCTTTGGAAAAGCAAGGAGTGAAGATTCAATAAGTATGTAGCCCCTAGCTATTTATTGGACTAGATAAGGACTCCTTAGAAAAGTATTAAGGATGTTTCAAATCACTAGAAAGCAATGGCACTAACCTTTCCTATCATTGGAAACTCCTTTACAAGGAAAAATGTCAATGATAAGAATGTAAGGATTGGCTTAAATCCAATTACGAGATATAGTGGATAAATTATTCTAGGTCCTAACCTAATAGACCATTTTTCATGAGAAAAAAGTAATTATTTTTTACTTTACATCAAATTGTGTATGATATTGCTACAAATGTTTGGCAGTGGGGTTGTGAATCAACATAATCTATCAATTTGGGTGGAGAATGGAAGGATTCAAAGGATTCCATGATGTGGTCTAAAAATAATGTTACACATATGTACACTATAAATTCAGGTTATATATATTTAATGGATATTTTTGGTAAAGAAGATATGTGATGGTGGAATAAAATACAAAAAATAAAGTCACCTAAGAAACAAGAATCTTCCTATGGCTCACAATCATAGATAAGGTTCCAACATGGGAAGGCTTACATAAAAGAGGAAGACAAGGACCCAACATGAGGAATGTGGAAACAATTACTCATTTAGTTATTCATTGTCCATATGCTTAATATCTATAGAAAGATCTAGAAAAAATAACTGGAATGGACAATGCTTGAAGAGGAACTTCGATGGAAGAATGCCTTAAATCTTGGTTTCAAAAATAGGAATTAAAAGATTTTAGGGAAATTATATGTCATGCTAAATGGGATATTTGGTTGGTATGTGATGCCCAAATCTTTGAAGGGAAACAAATTCAAACTTCCAAGGCTTACAATCAGGTCTATGGAATTTTTCATGAATTCAAAACATCTTCAAAGGTAAGACAACAATGGCAAGTGGGAGACATATATTGACAAATCCTATCCATGAATTTTCTTTGATAGTGCTAGACAAGGACAAGATAATTTTAGAAATGAAAGAGGTCTTTTATTCCCATCTGAAGAGCCCCTCATCACATTCAAGGCTAGTCTGGGAATTGGGTCAAACAATTACACTGAAATAATGGTCCTTCATATTCTTTTGAAAAAATCCATGGAAAAAGGGCTAGGAAACTGCACGTATATGGTAACTAACTGGTTATTCAATGGATTAAAGGGGAGATTAAAATTCAATGTATTATGCTGGAAGATTTTGGAAAATCAGCTAAAAGTGACATCATCCTTGTTCCCTGCCATATCACACATTCATGTATAATGTGAACACAATATGGTGTCTAGCGCACTTTTAAAACAAGGTTAACATGTTGAAGTTGGATTATATATTTTAGAAGAATCTATATTTGGTTCCTTGATGCGGTCAAGGTATTCTATCTTTTGATTTGAAGGCTAGTGCTAATGAGTCATTCTCAATGTTATTTGTTATAGATTCTCCATTGTAAATTTCTCTGGACAGTCATGAGACTTACTTTTGGCACCAATATTTACAACTTAATCTCAAGTTCTTAATAGTAGAATGTAAGGGGGATTTATTTTCTTTAAACTATGATATTTTTAATCCATATGTATCCAGAGGAAAAAATGAATAACTTTTTTATGTTCATCTTGTTTTGTACACATGCCTAGAGCGAAAAAATAATATGATTTCCATTCTTTCTTTTGAATAGAAATTATAATTTTTTCTGAGGAAACAAATTTGAGCTTGTACTATGATTTAGACAATCTAGGAAGCAAAGAATTCAACTTAATATGTATCTATCTAGAAAATTGTCATTAATTTACATGAAGTTTCAAGTGGAAAATATAAATCCTCTTGCAAAAAATCCATTTAGTTCAAAATATGAATAAAAGCAAATCCAAGATATGTAACTTTTTGGCTAGATTAATGCATGAGAAGAAAGATATACAAAACAAAATTTGAAAAAATGTAGCATTCACATTTACAAACCATGACTAGGTTCAACTATCATATTTTAGATTCAGAAAAACTCAACCCTTCCCTTAATCAATTTGACAATGGAAAAGAAATTGCACTAGAGATAAATGGAAAAGAATGTGAGTGCAAAACATCCTTGAAAAAATTGAAGAACTAACTAGCTAATACTTCTACAATTTTAGGAGATACTTGCATTTAAGGAAAATATAAAAGAAAGATAAGGAGATCTTATAATTTACATACTTGACTTATCGAAGATATAGAAGTCCATCTTGAGGTGGTCCAGAATCAAAATCATGCTCTCCAATAAGGAACATAATATTGTCAAAATCATCATGCTCCTCATATGGAAAACTACTATTTTGTTGAATGTTTTCAATATTTCTTTCTGAAATATGAAAAGATAGCTCTTCGTAGTGCTCTTCGTTTGATTTTATCAACAAAAATGTATCTACAAAATAAATTTTGACAAAAATATAAGATACTCATTGGCACATTGAAACGATGTTCTGATGGAGATGGGTAAATAAAGACACATGTTTCCTATGTGTTTCTTATTTTATACATATTTATCATTCAAGAAGGATACATAAAACACTAATGGTGAGAGAATTTTATCCTTGAACAAAATAAAAGTGATAATTAAGAAAATTTTCATAACAGAAAAAGTTTCATAGCAGTTTCTGAAAATTGAAAAGGTAGCTCTTTGTAGCACTGTTCATTTGATTTTATCAACAACAATGGACATACAAAATAAATTTTCACAAAAATATAAGATACTCATTGGCACATTGGTAACAATGTTCTAATGGAGATGGATAAATAAGGGAAAGGGATTCTGATGTGTTTCTTGTTTTATATGTATTAATCATTTGAGAAGGATACAAAGAACACTAATGCTGAGAGAACTATATCCTTGAAAAAAATAAAAGTGATAATTAAGAATAGTTTCATAACACACAAGCAAATAAAGTTGTTAAGGGTGAAAATCCAAAGGGAGGGCAATGAAAGTTCACGAAATCTAAAATGGAAACATGCTATAGGCTAGTAAGGAAATGAATTCTTACCCAATAAGTTGGTTCTTCTCTATAGGTCAGCTATAGAATTCAGTGATAATGGAATGTTCTCATGAGGGAAAGTTGAAGGAAGGAAGCTGGCTCACCACACCATGTTCTATTCTTAGCTAGTGAAAAGGCCCTGTTTCAAAAGACCCATTTTCAATTTGATTTCCACGCTAGTGATTTGACCAGTTATTATACCTATTTTTTTCTATTTAGGCTCCCCCGCCATGTTGTATTCTTTTCCTATATAATATGATATTAAATCCTTTCATCATGAGGAGAAAGAAGAGCCCCATTCTCTTTCTATTTTGAATCTTGTCAAGTATATCTCTGCCTATCCATTCATTACTTAAGTATGAAATTAGATCCTGGAGCTGCAGAACTAACTACTCTCTTAGAAAGGAGAATTACCAAAATCAAACTCCAAGGAATCAAGGTAACCCTCCCAATAAGCATAATAATGCTGGGGGAAATAAGAAGAATGCCAATCCAAATAAGGATCCTAATTGTCCAACTAAGCAAGGGTTTTAACAATCACTCATCATATGGGTTAGGAAAAAATCCCCAACTTCAAACTAATAATTATACAACAACAACCCCATATTCCATGAAGGAAAATTACAACTTATACATCTTTGAGGAGAGCAAGTTCTAAATGATGAGAAGTCCGAGAGAAGAGTGAGTTCCAACTATAACCTAGTCAAACATCACCATCAGTACATGAAAGATCACACGTACGCATCATTCACTTATTAGCCTTCCCACCTAACACCTTCACATTATACTCGATCCGAATAGCACAAGATTTCTTCAGTACCGATTACCCAATATGCATTAACCATTCAGTTTGCCTACCCAGTCCCCTTTCCCCAATTCATTTAATTCACACCTACCCACAATAGGAAACACACACAAGCGGGTAGACGAGGACATGTACATGGTTGGGGAACATTGATCGATCGAATCGATTTCCTCAAACTGATTTGTCTTCCATGGGAGGACCCAACAAGCTATTTATAAAGACTCACTCAACAAACACTAGAATAACCACTTCACAATAAGTATTTGTTGTTCATTCAAGTATAGCTAGTGGTGGTTCATATAACACGGTTTTATAGAGCCCTTGCTTCATAGAGATGACTAGTTATTCTAGCCCCCTAGTTGTGTTAATGTGTTGACTACCCTGGTTACATATTGGAAACTTCTCACATATAGCCTGGTAGGTCATATAGGCTAGGAAACTCCACTAATTACATATTGGACACTTCTGACATGTGCAATGGAAATCACCACACAAAATCAACCATATAGGATGGAATTGAGAGAACATCCGCACATGCCTACATTGTGGGGGGGCCTACAACTGATGAGAATGATTCACTTGATAAGACACACATAGGTTTTGGGTCCAACCCAATGGGCAGAAGAGTCTTCGGTGGGAGGCCCAGAGGATAAATGGTTGATTATAGTTACAAATATCATAGTTGGAGGTTAGGCGGTACATCGGACAGAGTTATTCACGGCAAACATCGGCACCTACCTTGGTCACTCAACCTAGAGTAAGATTTCTCTCATTAACCCATTACCATGCCTTGACACACCCTACATATAGGTCAACCCCATCCACTCCATCCATGCCACGCTTTCTGGTCCATCCCCCCGCTTACACGCCATTCTATTCAAGTTGATATGTACTCGCCATACAGTTCAAGCCACATCCATACACGCATACACGCTTTATACCATGCTAAGAGAAATAAGTTATTGTGAAGAGAAGTAGTAGTTGTTGTGAATCTCGTGCTATAGCTTATTTTTGTCCACTTCTTGTAGCCAATCGATCATACTTTTGCTTGACACCTCTCTTTTGGTAGAATTTGTTCTTAAGCCTCGTAATGAATATTTCATTCACGATTTTGGTATTCTTTTGCTACTTCATTCTATCCTTGAAGACTTGAACCATTTTAGACCTTCTCTCGTTGCTGAATTTCACTAATTTTTCACTAATTTCATCTTATAACTAATTGGATTTCGTTATGTTTTCTTTTGGATTGGAACTTGCTACTTCTTATGCTTGGTAAACTCTTTGATCTACTGGTGGATCTGGATTAGATGATACTAGTAGATCTGTATCCGGGTAAAGGGAAGCTTGAATTGGGTCTTTCAAAGCATAAACTAGATCTCTATAACTACTATATGGATTTCTAACTAGATCTGATGCTTCTTTTGATGCTTATGACTTTGCTACTTCCTCTAGCTTCAATGCTATCTATGCTCTAACTTCTGAATCTTGGTCTGGGTCTGGGTCTCGATCAACTGCCTCCTATGCCTAGTATGTTGGAAATGATGTGGCACTCAGTTTCCAAGTTGATTCACTAAGTTAACAACATGCATTCAATTAGCTTAAACGTTCAGCTGTTGGGAAGTGTGTGCACCCAGCTGCACTTGTGCATACATTGATGTCATGGATGCATACTTTTTCTATATGAATATAGACTATATGAATAGAGAATGGAAAACAACATTTAGAGGGACTGTTCTTATAGACATTGGTCTACTTTGATCCTTCGTTGATCTCTACTTGTGTATGTTATTTTGCAGTGTTTGCATTCTTTGTGTATGTGTTTGCTTTTCTTTTGTTTCTATAGGTTTCTTTTCATGGTATAAGAGCTTATTCTCTTCTAAGTTTTCTTCTTGTAATCAAAGAAGTTCATGCTCTTGTATGCTTTCTTATAATAGGTAGAATAAGTTGAAATAGAGTGTTTGGCTTAAGTTGGAGATTTGCAGCTGGAGTAAAAACTTCAGTTAACATCAAAATGGCAACAAAAGTAGAGATTTACAAGTTTGATGGGAACAATTTCACTATATGGAAAATCTAATGGGAGGATATTATTCTTGATAGAGATATTTGGACAACAATTACAGGGAGACTAGCTGGAATGAGAAAAAATGAGTTGAATAAAGTAGATAGAAAGGCTATCTTTGATATTCGATTGTGTCTAGCAAATCAAGTGATTCTAAATGCCTCTTAAGCATTTGAAGCATAGGCTATGTGGGAGAAGCTGGAGAATATCTATGCCTCTAAATCACTAGTGAACAAGCTGCTCTTGAGGAAGAAGTTGGTTGTGGTCATGGTTCTTCTACTCATTCTACTCTATATTCCAATGATGTTGTTGGATCTATAGAAAGGGCTGGATCTCACGCTAGTGGAACTAGTATGAAAACTACTAGTGAAACTAGTGGGGGTGCTTCTACAGGTACTTATACAGGTTCTTATATAGGTGGTGCTCCAACTGACCCAATCGAATCAATTGTTTCTATTGAGAAAACTGAATCAACTGCATTTATAATAAAGCGTAATTATACGTAATGGAATAAATTAGGTAAGTAACTAATAACCCTTCACGTAACTAACTCAAGTAAGTGATAACCTGACTTTCAAAAATGCTTTGTTATATTTGTAATTATGCTAAGGGAAAAAATCATTTGAACCTGCTAAGTGTACTATTTTCTTCCCTCAACATATATTTCCTCTTCATTGATCGATAGCTTGCTTTTGCATCCTAAGTGCTGGCGAAACGAACAATTTCCATTCAGTGGTCATAGCCGCCTATAAACACCATTGAAAACATATCAGAATTGCTATCGAAATGCTATAAACATGCATGTGGTTCTCTTAAACTAGCACCTCTGTAATGAATCTCACGATGATTTGAAATATAAAGAATCTAAATATATATATTCGTATATGAAATATAAAGATATTTCTATGATCAAATATAAAGAGATTTATACATGAAAAAAATGTCCAAGAAGGAATATCTAAATGAGTCTTGAGTTAGGTATTCTAAACTTTATATTTTCCTTGAGAAGCCCCAAATACCAACCATTCAAGCTATACTGCAATAGTGATCGTATCTGTAACTATTGCATTTCTGTGATTTTGATTTTGAGCTACTCAAACTCAAGGTTCAAAAGTAACTCCATGCTTATCAAGCAATGCCTTTCTCATCAAGAAGTCTGCATCTGCAGCTTGTGAATTTTGGATTAGCATGGTCTATTTGTTTATGATTTTTCCCATAACGGTCTTGGTGACCCATGGCACTGTCAAATTCCTTGAGATAATGTTCCAAAATAGAGTGGTAAGAAGTCAAAGCCTATTAATCTGCCCCTCCGTTCCTTGAAGAGGTATTTCTCATTGATTTGAATGTCCTTTCCTCTTTTAGTCAAAGAGTTGTATTTGGGCTTGTATCACCCTTGTGCTTCTTTAATGATTGCCTAAATGAATTTGAAACATAAACAAGTGGGATATTTGCACATAATTTTCAAATGGTATTCTTGGTGTTTAATAGATAGAATCCTCGACTAGCAGCCAACATTTTTCCAACAATAGAATGGAGCACGTGAGAACTTGATTCTCTATCAACACCAAAGTTGGCTTATTGTCATGAATGTTTTCCTCCTTTTACCTAGAGAGTTTCTTTTGGGCCCTTACAAATGTTTTCTCTGATATTTTGTTCCTAGATTTTGATGTCACATGAAAATTTGAACCGACTGATCTCCATGTTCACATACTGTAGCTTGAAATTTTAAATTAGCTCTTCCAATGAAGGCTTGAAAGAGAATGAAAATACACACAAGTCAATTTTTTGTGCCCCATTGTTAAATGATGTCTTTGTTCTTTATAAAGATGAACTCTAGACTAGCAGGGTGCATCTGGGGATCTGTTGTTCCTCAAGCACCTATGTCTTATCTTCAAATGGATTTTCCCCAATTACCCCCAAAAATAAAAAGGAGTTGCCTTTGGGCCCTTACAAGTGTCCACCCTATATCCTGTGCATATATTTGATCGATTTCACATTGCCAGAGAATTTGAATGGACTGAGCTCTATTTGCCCATGCTGTAGCTTTAGTTTTTACATTAGATTGTCTGATTAAAGCCTGAATGAGAATGGAATATACACAAGTTGGTTTCTGCACCCCGATTTCAAATAATATTTTTGGTGTTTAATAGATGGATGTTTGACTGGCAGGGTTCATAAGGGGAACCTGATGTTAACACCAAATTTGCTCACTGACATGAATGCCCATTTTACTTTTACCTTGAGAGTTGCATTGGGGCAGTTGAAAGTGTTGGCTTTGATATCTTGTGCTCATATTTCAATATGTTACTTATAATCAAATAAACTTGCTGGCATATCTCCATTTCCACATGCAGCAGCTTCAATTTTTAGGGTACCTTATCCAATAAAGGTCTGTAAGAGAAAGGAAAAATATACAATAACAGCTTTTTGCACCTGATTTGAAATAATATTTGTGGACTCTTGACTGACAGGGAGAATGCAGGGAACCTGATGCTCTTCGAACACCAAAGTCCTCGAGGAAGAAGGAAAACAATTTGTCAAACCAGATACAAAAGTGGAATCCAAAGGGTAGACTCACTTCCTTGTAGATGTAGGAATCTTAACTAGTTCTGTGGTTTTGATTTACTTCTCTTCATGTTGAAGTTTGCATATTGCTTTTAGTTGCTCAAACTATGCTCATGAAGGGATTTGCAATTTTTCTCTGCAGATTCCTCTCAAATTATTGTAGTTAAGGCAACCTTGCATTTGTCTGTAGTACTGACAACTGTAATATGCCGTGAAGAAGAGCTCAAAAAATTCCTTGAGTTTGTAAGATGTGCATAGAAAAAAATAAAGTTGGAAGCATGTATGTATGTGGATGTCCTGGAACTGGGAAGTCTTTTATTTTGGAGAAGGTCAAATTTTTCTCTATTGAATGGGCTAAAGAGGTGAGTCAATAGTCCTTTGGTATATTTTTTATCTAATGAGATTTCTATTTTCTGGTTTAGAATATTCCACTGAGGCATATAGTGGACTTGTTCATGTCATATGATAGATAACTTTCTATATCTAGAACCTTTGTTCTACGTTACAATGTTTCATTAGTGGGAAATAATATCTTTTTGGGATCAAATAAACTGAGTTGTTTATGACTTGATTTCAAAAGTTGACTCTACATGTGACTAGGTTGGGATGCCACCCCATACTTTAGTAGTTGTTCACTGCACTTCTTTGACAAACACTTCAGACATATTCGTCGATTTTGAATAGTAAAACCAAAAATTTGACTCAAGCAACATATTCCAAAAATAGAATGCACACTCGTCAAATCTTGGAGAGATGACAAGAGGCATTTTTTACCTTGTTTTATTGAAAATCCTGATTCAAGCGAGAGAAGAGGCATTTTTATTGAAGAATTGGAAATAAACAAAATTGTATACCATGATTTAGGATGGTCCATTAACTTTAATAACATAAACAAGCAAGTGTGTGCAACATTTTCTGATATCTGTATCTTTGAAGTTCCAGAACTTTAAGATTTGTTGACACCTAGAAAACTTGCTAGCCCGAATAAGGAAAAAAATATGCATCCAATCAAACTTTAATTTCGAATGGGAAAACCAAAATTGCGCTTAATCCTATAGATGATAAAAATAACATACATAGGAATTCATATAATCTTAGAAAAAAATGAGATGAGCTACAACATCTAATGCACCAAGTTTCCTAAAAACCCCGATTCAAACATGATTTGTTTCATCCACAACCACTCAAACAAAGAAAAACACTTCGCTAAGAAATCTAAAACCATCTGCAATATAAGTCGAACTGACCTTGGTCATGATGGCGCTGTAGTGGTCAAGGGCCCTATTTTAAAAGGCTTGGTGTAGGCCCACCCTCTCTCGAGTCATCATGAGTGGCAGACAGTTTTGGGGAGTTGTATGAAGCCGAATCCACCCTTCCCCAAGTTGTAATCAGAGATTCAATTCTTTCGATTTGTGACCCCTCTCAGGGGGTCATTATGTTTGCAAGTGCAAGCTATGTATCTGGTCTCCTCCCTTGCAGCCAAGATTCAAGAACGGACCATGATCTGCCTCTGCCTTATGCATAAACCAAAAGAATATTTATGAATAGTAAAGACATGGAAAAACATACAACAATATTTATTGAAAAACATTAGAGACATAGATTACTGTGTGTGATTTTAGCGTTCCCTGTCATTGTTGCATCTTGTATTATCATATATGTATTTAAATAGCAAGGATTCCGAGCAGGAGAACATTTGTAAATACAAAGCACATCCAGCCACATGTAACAAAAACTTTATGAAAGGCAAGCCGAGTATTTAGATATGAAACACAAGTCGAGAAACATGTAACTCTATATATTTAAATGACAATAAAGTCCAACTAAGAGGGAGGAGCACTTGCAGCATGGGCAACTGTAGTAGCAATTTCCCACCTCGTAAGCATTACTTGCACTTTGTACAAGATCTAGCCTCTCCTTGGGTTGAACTACTGTACAATCTCATCCATTTGCATTCGGTTGCTAGGAAATGAAATGGGTTTAACATTTAAACAGAAATCCAAAGAGATTAGTAATAATATATGAAAATGATATCTTGATTTTCTAATGAACAAGAGGGTGATGGTGATCCATACAATTAGCTTGATCACCTCTCAATATATTGAAGATCTGATGGTGGGGTTCGATACCGGGTCTACTACTAGTAAAACCCTCATTCATAACTCGCTGCAATCGCGTTTGGCTATTTTCTTGAAAACCCTCTTCAAATCATTGTCACATGCAGTAAATATACAAATTAAGGGTTTTAAGATCCTGTTTAAAAGCAACTTTTTCCTCATATTTCCAATAAGCTTCCCTTAATTGGGAAAACCCACATCCCTCAAAGGGATCAACAATTATCAATATTCTCCAAGACTCTATACATAGTAACTACTTCCCTACATGTGATAACTAGTAAACCTACAACTCCATAGTGCATTACTACATGTAGAACTCATACAAATCTATGATAGCAACAAAAAAATCTAGTTTGGCTCTCTCCTTTAGAAAAATGAAAAAATCCTCCTTAGTCCTTGAACGTAAATAAATTGGCTCTTAGATTTATCAAAAATGTTGAAATTTTCCCTCATGAAAAACCAAATCCTCCTTAGTCCTCGAACGTAAATAAATTGGCTCTTATCTTTTTAAAAAATGTTTAAATTTTCCCTCGCCAAAAAACAATAGATACAATTTTAGTTGTATTTGAGCAACTAACTACTCTTACTCTTACCTAGTTTTTTGGTTTAGTTTGGAAAACATTTATCATATAGTGGTATTTACCATAATAACAATAATTATCTAATTTTAACATTGAGATTTATATGCAATGATTTTGTTAAAGTTTACTAGTAAGAATTTGAAATTTCTCAGAGGAAACAAGTGTTTTTAGTTTGGTTGTAAAAACATTTATGTATTCTTGCATATTAGGTATGTGCAAAGAAAAGAGAGTATATAGTAAGTGGATTTAATAGTTAAAAACAAGTGTTAGTTTCTCAAAAATCATAGGACAAATCTGGAAGGGGTAGGATCTGTATCCTTCTCTATGTTAAATAAATTCAAATTGTTGTGTGAATGGGGTTGTAAAACCCTTTGTTTTTATATTGAGAAAATGGAGTCCTCTCCTAGTCACTTGCATATTTTAAGTTGTCATAAGAAAAATAGGTTATTTGCCTTAAAATGTGAACATTTCATTTTAGGAAGTGTGATAATACAATTTCAATGAGGCATTTAAAGATGAAACGAACATGCACATTTGGGATGATAGTGTTATGTTATAATTAAGGCAAGAGTGCAGGTCTAGGAAGACTTTGACAAGGGATGACGACATGGAATAGTTGTGAAGAAAACTTAAGAAATTTGACAAGTTTGGCTAGTACTAAGTGAACATTCCTTTATCAATGTTGATACCCTCTCCTTGGCATAACCATTTTGCAAGATGAAGAAGAAATGTGAAATACATGTCTGGCCCACTAAAGAAGTTGGCAAGGTTGTTGCAACATATATAGATGGTTATGTCATGTTTCAAAAGGAGGTGTTGGGACTTCTAAGGTGACCATTGGAGTATATTTTTCATGGAGTTCCAAGCAGGTACAAGGATCAGATAAGGAGAAAATTATACAAATCCAAAAAATAGGCCATATTGGGTTAGGATATTACTATTTTGGGATATCCAAAGTTAAAGGTGCATTTTATAGCAATGTAGTCTAAGAACTTGGGTGCATGTCATATCTTAATGGTGCCTTGGACTTTTAGTGTGTGTTAGTGGAGTCAACTCATTGTGTTTAATGAGCACTAGATAGAATGTTTCTAGTGAAGGAAAAAAGCCCACAAGTTAGAGATGACTTAACCATTTGGCAGTGTAAGGTGTGTTATGCCCTAGTTTGGAGGAGACAACTGGAACCATCTTAGAGTGTGATGGGTTGTGCCATCAACTTAGGTCCACTTACATGGGTTGAGGTGTAAAGGTACCCTGTGAGTTGAGGAAAATGATTAGAATACTTACCTATATAAAGTGTTTATGATTTAAGATTAATGATTTTTTGTTGGAGAATGGAAGAGGAAAATAATAAAGGAGAGTTGTTGAGGTTTGTTGTAAATTAATCAAAAGGAAGTGAAAGTGTCTCTTTTTAGGAGGATTGTTCAAGTTGTCTCTTCAAATAGGACTAAATTTTACTTTTGGCTAGCGAGTTGGCCTCAAAAGCATTGGTTGGGTACACTACAAATCCTAGCCCTAACATATCTAAGCTAGTCCATTAGATATATTCATCCTGGGCAAAGGTTGTAAAGGCTAAGGTGCAAATCACTCCTCTTTAATGTGGGTTTTAAACGTCTCATTTGAGAAAGATAAAAACAAGGTCACAATATTGAAAGGAGGTCCTTGATTTTACGAAAACCCAATTCCAGTGCTTAATCCATGGTGTGATTCCTTCTATTTGGGTTTGGCCTTGAATGATGAGATCTATCTCATCCTCACAAGAGAACTCGTGGCTGAATATTACAACAACAAAATGTGGCACACCATATTCTTACAGGGTTTCAAGGGAGGGGTATGCAAAGGAAGTGAAAAAAATCAAACTTCATGTTGATTCAAAGGAGGAGTATGTATTATAGGTGTTTCTAGAGTTCTTAACAAAGGTGAAGTGGAGTAGAGTTTACAACATATTGCAATTCCTTCTATTCCACCATTCGAGGAGCTAGAGGGAATTGAATTTAAGGGTCATAGGTGAAAGTTCACAAAGATCTTAAAAATTAGAAGGTAGGTGTGATTTAGCATAGGATTTATTCTTAATTTCCTAGCCTTTGTCTCCATGGAACCCCAGTGGACATTTCATAGAATTTTGGTCGTGCTTATGTCATTTATGACATTTGAATGGAATTCCATTGTAGTTTAAAGCCTTAAGAGAAATGATGCATTGATGTTGGAGTTTCATTTCACTACACAACTCATCTCTAATATTTGAATTTACCAATACCCTTAGCACCTTCATCTCCATAGAGTATTCGAAAGTGAGGTCAACCTCCAAGCATTCCCCTAGCTTGCTTCCAATTTTGCTAAGAGGGACCTTGTCTAGTCTCTCTTGAATGGGATAAAAAATAAGGGTCAATGCTTAAGCATGGAAGGGATGGAGTCAATACTCCAAACCTTATTCAGACCCAATGAACCTCTTCAGACTTATTGAAAAATACAATGAGCCAAATCCTTACGAGTATCATGTCAGGGAGTATTAGGGAGTGCCACGAAAACACAAGGGTGAACTAGTTCAAAATGCGTGGAAATGAATGAACAAGAGTGTGTGATAGGGAGTGACAATGAGTCCCAAGTTTGTTTAGGAGGGAGTGACACGGTTATATGTTAGGTAGTGCCAAGGAATGTTAAAGTGCTAGGGTGTGTCAGGGAGTTCTAAGGTGTTCCAAGGAGATCCAAATCATGCCAATGAATGTACGAGATGGTAACATGTGCCACATAGTGTCAAGAGATTGTTAGACATGGCAGGTGCTATGGAATGTCAAGATGTAAACTATATTTCTCATTTTTTATGGCCACAGTTGGATGTGAGACTTGAATTGATAACTTTTTAAGTGGGATGAATTATAAGCAGTTCTTAAGTGAACAAGGCATAGTCTAGTTGTACTAATCGTAACTTGGTCAAGTTGTTGTAGTGGAGCTAGGACTTGGTTGGATTCCCAAGTCCCAAAACAAGTAAGGGTAACATGTGCCACATAGTTCCAAGGGATTGTTAGACATGTCAGGTGCTATGGCATGTCAAGATGTAAACTATATTTCTTAGTTTTTTTATGGCCACGGTTGGATGTGAGACTTGACTTGATAACTTTTTAAGTGGGATGAGTTATAGGCAGTTCTTAAGTGAACAAGGCATAGTCTAGTTGTAGTAATCGTAACTTGGTCAAGTTGTTGTAGTCAGGCCAAGACTTGGTTGGGTTCCCAAGTCCCAAAAAAAGTAAGGGTAGCTATGAGGGCATGATAGATAATGAGTGTCAACACATACCAAGGAATGAAAAGGTGTGCTAACACATCTCAGGCAGTGTCAATGCATTATTAGGAGTGATAGGAAGTGTTAGGGGTCACAAGGGATAACTAGGTCAAAATGCATGGAAATGAATGAATAAGAGTGTGTGCCAATGAGTGTCAGTGAATTCTAGGTGTCCTAAGGATGAAGTATGTTAGGATAAGTTCAAAATAGAACTTGCGTGAGGAAAGACTATGGTTGCAATAAGGGGATGGAAAAAGAAGTTTAAAACAAAGGGAGACTTTGGGTTGGGCACAACATTGTTTTTCTAATGACTTGGTTGGATTCCCAAGCCACAAAAAAGGTAAGGCTATCTATGAGGGCATGATAGCTACAGAGTGCCAAGGTGTGCTAGGGAATGCTAGGAAGTACTAACACATGCTAGGAAGTTCGAAGGCATGCTAGGAATGCCAAGACAAGCCAAGTGCTAAGGCATGCTAAGATGTGCCAGGTTCCAGTGTGTGGCGCCAACGCATGCTAGGGAGTGTTAGGGCCAAGTGCCAGGGAAACACAAGGGAGAACTAGTTTCAAATGCATGGAAATGAATGAATATGATTGCATAATAGGGAGTGTTAGCGATGTCCAGGTGTACTAAGGAGGGAGTGACAAGGTATGCTAGGTAGTTGTAAGGCATACTAGGGTGTTAAGGAAGCATGCCAAGATGTGTCAAGTGCTAAGGTGTTCCAATGATTGATAAGGAGTGTTAGTGAGTGCTAGGGAAACACAAGGGAGCACTAGGTCAAAATGCATAGAAATCAATGACTAAGAGTGTGTGAGAGGGAGTGTCAGTGATTTCCATGTGTGCTAAGGATGGAGTGACATGGTATGCTAGTAAATTCTAATGCATGCTAGAGTTCCAGGGAAGCATGTATCGAAGATGTGCCATGTGCCAAGGTGTGGCAATGCATGGTAGGAAGTGTTACAGAATGTCAGGGAAACAAAAAGGAGCACCAAGTCAAACTAATGCATGGAAATAAATAAATGAGAGTTTTTGACATGAAGTATTAGTGAGTTCTTGATGTGCTAAGGTGGGAGTTACAAGTTATGTTAGGGAGTGCTAAGGCATGCTAGAGGCCATCAAAACAAGCCAATATGTGTTAGGTGCCAAGGTGTGCCAATGCATGACAGGGAGTGTGTTATTAGCCTATTTTACACCTCTAGGTCACTGACCCTCAATACTTGATTATGAATGGATCTTTCCAATCTCGAGACACTTTTTTTGCCAGTTTTACCCAAAGTCACTTGCACAGAAACCTATGGGAGTGACTGTGGACCCAGAGTCACTCTCAGGCCCACTCTATGGAAGCAACCAAGGACTCTTTTCCTCCTTTCAGTGCCAATGACCAAGGATTTATTATAGAGTGCCTTAGTCCCTAAGAGATCAGTTCAACTCCTCATCTATTCGAGTTGGCCAAGACTTATCTCTCTTTGTCCTGAGCATCTAGATACACTACCTCCGGACCTTTCTTCTACCTATTTATACTGGACAATTTTAGAGGGTCAGCTGTTTTTGGATTTTTGGAGAGCTACTATCGAGATTCTGATCTAGGGTTTATGCTTCTATGAGCTTGTGAGGTTCTTGTTCACTAGCCTACTATTCTTCATGCTCACTTCTTGGATATAGTGGGGAAACTCTATTGGATTGTGGAGAAGAGACTTGGAGGTGAAATACCATCATTGTATTATTTCTTTTATGGTTAATGGAAATTTGTGTTCCCTTCCTTATATGAGTTTGTTTTCAACATGTTATATATCGACATTTATTGCTTTTGATCTAATGATCTTTTGAGGAAGATCACATGTCGTCTTCATTTTTTCGTGGCTGTGTGCACAAATAGATATCTGGTGTGGATGTGTTGGATTGCTTGAGTGGAGTGCAAGACCTGCATCAAACTAAAAACCCTTCCCTGACATGTGAGGATTCGATGTGTGGTCCCTCATCTTTATATCATAGATTTGATTGTTTGCTGCATGATTGGGCATTTGCATTGGGAATTATATTTTGTCCCATTGATTTCATTATGCTCTATCTGGTGATATGTTCTAGACATGAGATCACATAGCAACAACTCCTTGCAGATTTAGTTGCAACAGAGTGTTAGGGAGTGCCACAGAAACACAAGGGAGAACTAGTTTCAAATGCATGGAAATGAGTGAATAAGAGTGTGTAACAGAGAGTGTTAGCGAGTTCTAGTTGTGCTAAGGAGTGAGTGGCAAGGTATGCAATGAATGAATAAGAGTGTGTAATAGAGAGTGTTAGTGAGTTCTATCTGTGCTAAGGAGTGAGTGGCAAGGTATGCTAGGTACTGTCAGGGAATGCTAGAGTGCGAGGGTGGCATGCTTAGATGTGTCAGGCGCCAAGGTGTGTGAATGTGTGCCAGGGAGTGTTAGGGAGTGTCATGGAAACACAAGGGAGAACTAGTTAAAAATGCATGGAAATGAATAGATAAGAATTTGTGATAGGGAGTGTCAATGAGTTTCATGTGTGTTAAGGAGGGAGTGACAAGGTTATATGGTAGGTAGTGCTAATGCATGTTCGAGTGCCAGGGCATGTCAGGGAGTGGTAGGCTATGCTAAGGAGTTCCAAAGCATGCTAAAGAATGCAGGGGTAGTAAGCACATGCCACATAGTTCCAAGGGATTGTTAGACATGCAAGGTGTTATGGCATGTCAAGATGTAAACTATGTTTCTTAGTTGTTTTATGGCCACACTTGGACATGAACCTTGACTTTCTAACTTGTAAATTTTTAAGTGGGATAGGTTGAAATTGGAGATGAGTAGCCTAAGATGAGTTATAGTTAGTTCTTAGGTGAATAAGGCATAGTTTAGTTGTAGTAACCGTAACTTGGTCAAGCTATTGTAGTCAAGGAAGGACTTGGTTGGGTTCCCAAGTCCCAAAAAAAGTAAGGGTAGTTGTGAGGGCATGATAGCTAAGGAGTGCCAAGGCATGCCAAGGAAAAGGCATACTAACACATGCCAGACAATGTCAATGCATACTAAGGAGTGTTAGGGAGTGCCATGGTTGTTGAGAAATCTAGGGCATAGTAATTAGGTGATTTCTCTTCTTATGATAACTATTTGTGAATGATTTTTACTTCTTAATATTAGGATCTTCTCTTTACTTAGATTATTATAGTGTTATTCTTCATGAAACAACTACCAATGCATAAACAATGAGGAGACAAGAGACACAGAGAATATGCGATCAACTAGGGCCAAAACCTCTCCAACATGAGAGGAAAACCCAAACAAATTCTTCTTCTTATAGAGACTTAAATTGACGAATACCAAGACCATGACCTAGACCCTTGACTCAATGACCTCTCCAAGACCAAGTCACAAGCCTCCTTGATTCAACTTCCTTCTTTTTCCTTGAGTCAAAATGATAAATATTCTTCCTTCAATAACTCGGCTATCCTTAAAATTTTAGTTCCCTGGATCATATTTTTAGTTCTAGACCCTCCTACATAAACCTAGCACATGTGGTTGACCAACCTTTTGAACCTTGATCTTCTTCACTTGGATGGTATTAACTATTATTATAATTCGGCTTGTAACCTTGCTTATCTTCTTCCTTGATTCGACTTCTTGCAAAACAACAAGACCTTCAACCTTTTCTGTAGTAGATAGTTCTTCCTTCCTTTGCACATGTGGACTTATTAGCCCTAAAACAGACCCATAAACAACACCAAAATTTCCGCTCTTCATTTCCTTCTCTTCGTTGGTTATCTTTGCACTTCTTATTGCAGACTCACTTAACCAAATTTACTTGTCCATAAATGGAGGTTGATTTTCCCTATATATAGTGTTTTGTCCATAAAAAACACGTGTTAGGAAGTGTTAAGGAGTGCTAGGGAAACACAAGGGAGAAATAGGTGAAAACAATGCATGCAAATGAATAATTAAGAGTTTGTGACAGGAAGTGTCAATGAGTTCTAAGTGTGCTAAGGAGGGAGGGATAAGGTATGATAGGTAGTGTTAAGGCATGTGAGAGGCCAGTGCAACATGCCAAGATGTGCCAGGTGCTAGGGTGTGCCAATACGTGTCAGGGAGTGCTATGGAGTTCCAGAGAAACACAAAGGAGCACTAGTGTCAAGTGCATGGAAATGACTGAATAAGACTATGTGACAAGGAGTGTCAGTGAGTTTTAGGTGTGCTAAGGAGGGAGTGAAAAGGTATGTTAGGTAGTGCCAAGGAATGCTAAAGTGCTAGGGTGACATGCCAAGATGTGCCAATGCGTACCAGGGATTGTTAGGGAGTGCGACAGAAGAAGAAAGGAGAACTAGTTCAAAATTCATGGAAATGAATGAATAAGAGTGTGTGATAGGGAGTGTGACTGAGTTCCAACTGTGCTAAGGAGCGAGTGACAAAGTTATATGCTAGGAAATGCCAAGGCATGCAAGAGTGCCAAGACATGTCAAGCAGTGGTACAATGTGCTAGGGAATGTTAAAGCATGGAAAGGAATGTCGGGGATTCCAACACATGCCACCTAGTTCCAAGGGATTGTTAGACATGACAGGTGCTATGGCATGTCAACATGTAAACTATGTTTCTTAGTTGTTTTATGGACATGGTTGGACGTGAGTTTGCCTTGGTAACTTGTTAAGTGGGATGAGTTAAGATTAGACATGAGTAGCCTAAGATGAGTTATAGGCCATTCCTAGGTGAAAAGGATATAGTATAGTTGTGGTAGCTATAACTTGGTTAAGATGTTATAGTCGAGGTAGGACTTGGCTGGTTCCCAAGCCTTAAAAAAAATAAGGGTAGTTATGAGGGCATGATAATTTGAGTGTTAGGGCATGCCAGGGAATGAAAATGAATGCTAACAGATGCCACACAATGTCAATTAATGTCAAGGAGTGTTAGGTAGTGTCAAGGCATCACCAGGGAGAACTAGGTCAAAGTGCGATGGAAATGAATGAATAAGAGTGTCTTCCAGGGAGTGTGAGTGAATTCAAGAATGAAGTGTCTTAGGATAATTTCATAGTAGGACTTGCAATATTTAAGCCTACGATTACAATAAGGGGATGGAAAAATATTTTTTAGACAAATGGAGGCTTTGGGCAAGGGACAACACAATTTTTTTAATGACTTGGCTGGGCTCCCAAGTTGCAAAAAAAGTAAGGCTATCTATGAGGGCATGACAACTAGGGAGTTCCAAGGTGTGCAAGGAATGTTAGGAAGTGATAGCGCATGGTGGAAAGTTCCAAGGTATGTTAGGCATGCCAAGACATGATAAGTGATAAGGCATGCCAAGATGTGCTAGGTGATAGGGTGTGCCACCAACGCATGTTAGGGAGTGCTAGGCAAACATAAGGGAGGACTATATTAAATTGCATGGAAATGAATGAACAAGAGTGTGTGATAGGGAGTGATAACAAGTTCTAGGTGTGCTAAGGAGGGAGTGAAAATGTAGTTTAGATAGTGTCAAGGCATGATAGAGTGCTAGGAAAACATGTCTAGATGTGCCAAGTGCCAGGGTGTGCCAATGTGTGCCAATCAATGTTAAGGAGTGCTACAGAAACACAAGGGAGCACTAGGTAATAATGCATGGAAATGAATGAATAAAAGTGTGTGACAGGGATTTTTAGCGAGTTCCAAGTGTGCTAAGGAGGAGTGAAGAGGCATGACTGGAAGTGCTAAGGAATGTTAGAGTGCTAGGTTGGTATGCAACCAAGATGCGCCAACACATGCATGGAAGTGTTATCTTGGAGTGTTAGGGAAAAGCAAGGGAGAACTACGTCAAAATTCATGGAAATGAACAAATAAGAGTTTGTGATTGTAAGTGTCAAGGAATTCCATGTTTGTTAAGGAGGGAGTGACAAGGTATGCTAGGTAGTGTTAAGGCATGCTAGAGGCCAGGCGACATGCCAAGATGTCCTAGGTGCTAGGGTGTACCAACACATGCCAAGGAGTGTTAAGGAGTGCTAGGGAAACACAAGGGAGCACTAGATCAAAATGTATGGAAATGAATGAATAAAATTTTGTGACTAGGAGTGTCAACAAGATTTAAGTGTGCTAAGGAGAGAGTGACAAGGTATGTTAGGTAATGCCAAGGAATTCTAGAGTGCGGTGACATACCAAAATGTGAGTGTTAGGGAGTATCAGGGAAATACAAGGAAGCACTAAGTCAACATTCATGGAAATTAACAAATAAGAGTGTGTGACAAGGAGTGTCAATGAGTTCTAGGTGTGTTAAGAAGGGAGTGACAAGGTTATATGCTAGGTAGTAGCATGGTATTATAAACTACGAATGTGTGTCAGAAAGTGTTAGGGCGTGTTAAGGAGTATAAGAGAATGCCAAGGAATGTAGGTGATGCTACCACATGCCACATGGTTCTAATGAATTCTAAGTCATGTAAGGTGTTATGGCATGCGAATATGTAATTTGTGTTACTTAATTGTTTTATGGCCATAGTTGGATGTGATGAGCCTTGTGTTGGTAATTTGTTAAGTGGGATGAGTTGAGATTGGACATGACTAGCCTAATATGAGTTACAAGTATTTCTTAAGTGAACAAGGCATACATTGAATTTCCACAGCACATGAGAATATGGGTTTGGTCTTAGAATCTTTGATGGAAACACACTCAAGTGTGAAAACAAATCTAATTTTCAGAATGAAATATACACACATAAGGGAATCAACTAATGCACATGAAAAATTTTAACTCTTTCAAACTCTTCTTTGTTATATTAAAAACTATAATAGAAAAAGCTAAAGCTCCTATACTATGGATCATGCCCCTTTACAATCACACTGATACATGGAATAAAATGAAGGCTTGGTGTTATTCCTTTGACAACTAATTTACCTTCAACAAGACAACACTTGACCTAATTGTTGATGGTGGCCACATACAACCCTTTCGGTCCACGTGCCCTGAACACATCTTGTAGGTCCTCTTCCCTCCCATTCTGCAACTCCTCAATCTACCTCTATCAATGAACTCAACTCTGTTAGGTTACTGAACTAAACTAAATAAAATTTTCCCTCTAGCTACCTCCTTTTTCCTTCAAGGTCTGCCACACTTAGGGTCTTTCATCAGTTGTCCATAACTTCGTTTATAAACAACTCTTTGGTATGCCCATTTTTTCCATACTGTTGCTCCAAGATGAAAATTCTAGGGTTATGGAGGTCAACCTTCTTCTCAGTGACTTAATCTTCTATAATATAGTGAACTAGGTCTAGTTGGCTAGCCACTTGAATTCTACATTCATCCATAAAGGTTTGCACATCCTTAGGCCGAAAGCAATGACCCTTCAACCAGTCTTGTTGTCCTTCACAAGTACAAGAATTAGGGATTTTCTTTGACAGTCACCTAGCAACCCTCCATCTGTACTAGGAATTCAATCAATTTTCCCAACCACAATAAAATATTTTACGATCTAGTGCCCATAACACTGCCCTCATCTAGGGATCTTCAAATCTACCACCTAATAGTGATTCAGGTCATCTCAAAATCACTATTCTTATGTACCAATTTCTTTATTGTCTAATCTAGGAACAAATATAAACTACTCCCCTTATGATCCTTATTGCAATTTGTAGAAGACGGAGCTAGGGTCACAAATCATCCACTAATAGTCCATTGACTAATTTTTTATAGGTTTCTTCATACCTTTGTCCAAAATTCTATGGACAATCCACCAAAATCAACTCCTCTTCATATCAATCCATTCATCATATGGAAAATCGATTATGTTCAATCTTCTACCTAGGTTCCACTCTCCTTTGGATCTGTTATCTCCACACATACTTCTGTTAACCATCTTCTAGATCTGTGGTCTATATTGCAGTGATAAACCTCGCTCTAAAGGTCATTACCCTTCTTCTTCTACGCAGATTTGTCACAATCTTAAGGGCATACTTTATGGACTAGAAATGCTAGGAAACCACCCTAACCGGGGAATTATACTTATATTCGCATTTCTTTAGAAGAAATCCTATCCACCCATAGAAAAAACAACCATTTCCTCCATAAGGGACTCGACCTAGCTCATACGGATCAATAGATTTTGGACATTTATTTTAGTGAATCTTGACCTCAACTTCAGATCTTTATCACCCTTAAACTATAGTTACCTTAGTCAATATTACACTTGTTGCTACTTTTGGTCTGGCCCTAAATTCTAGTGCAGACCCTCCTCCATTTGTGTTGGTTTTTATCACAAACCTTGTAACCTACTAACCACCACAAGATAGGTTCTCAAACCTCTCTGCTATTTCAGAATTTGATGTGGCCTTCACACAAAAACACCACTAAAATCACATGCCCAAATTCTCACGAGTTGCCTCTATTGAGCTTGATTTACTAGAAGAGAGCCAACATTATGCCATCCTACTTCCTAGCTCGAACCCAATAAGATATGCGGTATTCTTGTGAACTCTCACATGATGATCTTGCTCTTGGTGGATGATAATGGCCTCCCTTTAGAAACCCTTACTCAACCCTCTAACTCGGCCTACTCTAGGACGACATATCTCCTAGCCTCCTTGATCAAATGAGCTCCTTCTCACTTGATGTTCTTGCCTTCATACTAGTTTCTCCTTAAATAGATTTTCCTAGCTAGGCCTCTTAGGAACCCTCTAGAACTTATGAGTTTTATCCACTTAGACATTACGAAATATTAATTTTCCTTTTTAATTTTCTTTTAGATTTAAAACCCTGTCTTGGGTCTGAAACCCCTTCGCTTGGGTTCTTTTCCCACAAAGCCTTTTTTGGCTGAACTCAGACAAACCCATCTCACTAGGCCTATGGAGTAGCTCCCACATTACATAATTCAACAACATAGTCTATTTGTAGTAATCATAACTTATTAAAGCTCTTGTAGTCAAGCGGGTTCTTCGTTGGGTTCCCATGTTGCAAATTAAGTAAGGGTAGTGGTGAGGGCATGATATCAGGGGAGGGCCAGGGCATGACAAGGAATGAAAAGGTGCACTAGCACATGTCAGTAAATATCAATGCATGTCAAGGAGTGTTAAGGACTTCCAAGCCATCACAAGGGAGAACTAGGTCTAGATGCATGGAAATTAACAAATAGGAGTATGTGCTAGGGAGAGTTAGTGGATTCAAGTGTTCTAAGGACAAAGTGTGTTAGGAGAAGTTAATAATAGGATTTACAAGAGGCAAGCATACAATTGCGATAAGGGGCTCGATGGAGTAGTTTTAGATAAAGGGAGACTTTGTGTTAGGCACAATACTGTTTTTCCTTTAGCTATTATTTTTATATGACATGTGGCACATTTTGGCCTAATGCTCATGTTTTAAACTATTTTAGACAATTGCATATTGTACATTGTTGTGTATAGGTTTTGGGGCACTCGGCTTGTGCCAGCTTATCTCATGTGAGACTTGTGCATCTTGTGGTTCTTTCAAACTCTTCGTTAATTCTCTATTGTTTATATGAACTAGACATACATGTGAAATATTGTCTTTGTAAGCTATGTGGCTTAGTTGTTTTATGGCCATCGCTAGATGTGATACTTGTCTTGGTAATTTATTAAGTGGGACAAGCTAATCTTGGACATTGATGAGAACCACTATTGTAGCAAGAATGCTGCAACTCCTGGGCTACCAGCTTTACTTTATCAACCTGGGGTTCGTACAAACTTGGAGGTGACAGTGCTTTATACATAAGTAAAAGTGATGGTTTTGCCTTTTGTCATTGTTCAGCTAGAGAGAGACCGCTAGGGTTTTCAAGCCAGACTTCTATGGATTCAGAAAAAGATTGGTTCCTTGATGAAAGAAATAGAAATCTACTCTAAGAAAGAGCTGAACTACTGTAATAATGAAAAAAACTGAAACTCAATGCTAAGGCACACCATTTCCTAATTAACTACTAAGCGTTATTCCTTTTAATAATGCTAAATTAACATGAACAAAATGTTACTATCCTAAGCATGGAAGCTAAAAACATCAAACCTCATTGTTATGCATGTAAAGGACTGTAATAAATTTGCTTTGTCTTTTTATGCATTTCATGAAAAATCAAGTGTGCAAGCTAATCTCTTTTGGTGATGTGGCAGGTGGCGTAGGGATGTTTTCGGATGGTTGAAAGGTTCAAAAAATGGTTGGAATGTTTGGGAGACCCTTGGGTGACCTTGGGTGGCTTCCTAGAGGTTTTCCCTCAATTCAACCTCAAAATAGGTCACTACAGGAAAACCTACAGGATATACTAAAAACCTACACGATTCTCTTTATTTCTATAGGATACAACCAAGAGAAAAACAATGGGTGTTGGAGGTGATGGAAGGCTTAGGGAAGGTGTTTGATGGATGGAATGGAGTGAGAAAAGGCCTAGGATCACTCAGAACCCAAGACCAAGTTTAGGAGATGGTTGGATTTGTTTAACATGCTTGGGGGGAATTTCTATGTAAAATGATGAAATTAGTGAATGTCTTGATGAAAACAAGGAATGCCTATGGGTGGATGAAGTTGGAAGGTGGTTTCTTGCTATGAGATCTCTTTCTACTTTTGAAGCACTTCCTCTACATCAAACATTTGTAAATATCCAAAAAGTCATGTAAACAAGAAGAATTCTCATGAGCTAGAAAAGCAGAATTTAATGAAATAATTGTCTACCTTATGCATGAGTAAATTGTTGAATAAAATGGAATCGTGGATGAGATCTACTACAAG
Organism: Pinus tabuliformis; assembly: GCA_031772625.1. Taxonomy (NCBI): domain Eukaryota; kingdom Viridiplantae; phylum Streptophyta; class Pinopsida; order Pinales; family Pinaceae; genus Pinus; species Pinus tabuliformis. The sequence goes on from CM062818.1 coordinate 302,086,319, forward strand.
AATGAAGATAGAAGAGATGGAAATGAAATCCTACACTTCCAAAACTAATCAAATGCTGATTCAAGTACAATAAACACTAAATCTTATGAAGGAAATGGAAATCTGGCTTTTTGGGGCTGCATAAGGGTCTTTTCCTCAAATCATGATCCCAGAAGGAAGAAGTGGGGACAGGACACCCACTGACATCTTTGTGGTGCTTCTCTTATCCCTTCTAACCTGCTAATGAAGTAAGGCACAAATGGAAGCAAACTAATAAATAATTAATCAAATCTACACTACTTGCAATGAAATACTTATAAAGAGAGTTTAACCATGAATCTATAAAACTAAGCTAAGAATACAGATACATGAAGAGGAGCCTTTTATGCTAGGTTTGGTCCCTAACATAAGAGCTTCAGCCCTATGAGTTAACTCAGTGCTGGATAAAAAAAAAATCATTCTTATTACCAAAACAAAAAATTACATCAAAGTCTTCCACAAGTCTAGAGCTCAAAAATAACTAGAGTTTTTACAACAAAAAATCAAATCCTAATGAGGCTCTAGGCCTCTCTACTTATACAACTAAAGTCTCCAATGACTTCCTTAAATTTAGGGTGTCTCGGATCCCAAACTCGCAATGAACTAACTCTTTTTCTATCACTTGCTTGGCTGACTTCTGATCTTCATGACTTGGCTGCTTGCACTCCGAGCTGGTGGGATTAGTGGAGGAATATTCAAATGGGGGAGTAGTAAATGAGGAGGATTTAGCTCCTACAATCTCTCTCATTTGTTCCATTCGAGTTTCAAACCTTATTCTTGCCAAAATTCCTTGATTTTCTCTTCCAAACCTGCACTCAATGCATATTAGTTCATTAGGCATAATATCTAACTTTAACTCATCTCATTAAACAAAATATAATCAAAACATGTAATAATTTGTGAGAAGAGTTGGTTCAACTAAGCTAGGACGTGAATTAAGGCCCATATAATTACCCAATGATGAGGCTCATCATCACCCCCCTGCTGAAAGTGTTGCTCATCCTCTAAGCAACTCAATCGATATCCATGCCTTTCATAGCTGTAGTGGCTTCCATGATACCCCACGCCGTTGTTGTGGTTTCCTCTTCTTGTGCATAGAACCCTGCCTTCTTTTCTACCTCCTCCCACTACCTCCTTTATTCTTCTTCCTTCCTTCCTTCTAGCATCCCTAAGAGTAGTGGTGGACTGAGCCTCAAGCCAATCCAATTGACATTGAGCCGTTGAATAGATTTCTTGTACATGGGTGTCCTGTTCAGTGCTTCTCTCATTCTTTGAGGAGAGTGGTACTCTCGTATATTTAAACTGTATGTTAATTTGTTGCATCTCCTCAGTCAAGCTTGCATGTTTTCATCCCCTAACAACCTGAACATGTCCTCAAAATGTGTAATTTCTTGCTCTTCGGCAACAAGATACCTGGGTGGAAGCTGAGGATCATTTACAATTAAATTATGTGTACTGATGAGGGCCATTGGATTGGAATCCCTAGATCTGATCATAAGAGTATTTGTTTGTTCTCTTTCCAATATCTTCTTCATTTTTGTAGCCCTTGCTTCCTCATGGTTCATCCGTGATGCCAAATCCATCAAATGTAAATCTCCTAGCTTGGCACTAGGACCCCATACATTCATGTCTGTTAAGGCCAAGTTATGTAAATAAAACTCAGACATCTTGGCCCTATCTTCCAATGTACTTTGATCACAAAGATCAATGAACTGTCTATAATCCTGAAATGGCATAGTGCCTCTCTGTGCTAGGGTCTTGATTTGGAACTACAACCACTATTCCTTAAGGTATAGGGCATAGGATTTAGTTGGCATCCTGCACTAGATTGCTTCCAAAGAGAGACTAGCCATGGATGCCAATTGATTCTCTCTTTCTTGTAGTTGTCCTTTCAACCATGCATTTTCTGTCTCTAACTAATTTTTCATTATGGCTTCTCTATCTCTCAATCTACTTAGTTCTCTGCCCATCTCCTTGAGCTTCTCCTCCATGTGACCAATGTCCTCCACCCACTTGGACTTGGAAATCTGCATCCATCTATGAGTTCTAGCTCTCTCCTTCTCAAGCTCAAAGAATAATGGAATAGAAAATTGTTGTGGAATGACCCTTCCCCCTTCAATAAATCTGTAGTAGGAGTCAACGTTAGGTCGGGGGCTAGGTTCCCTTGGCTCTAAGTCCTATTATTTTGCTTCTTCTTGTAGGCTTCCCTCCTTATCCAATTTTTGAGTCTCCTATAGGACTCATTCTGCTTCCTGTAGGTCCTACTGTGTATCCTGTAGGATTTATTTTCCTTTGGATGAGGTGGATCTAGTTATAGGCCTTCTCACATAGGTGATAGGAGACTTAGGGGAGGTTTGTGCTGAGGATCCTCTTTCTTGTGTTTTCATAGGAGGAGGCATTTTCTCCTGCTGTTTAGGTGAGTCCTCAATTACAATGGGAATTTTGGTTGGAGTTTGGGGTTTCCCCTGCCTTATCCTTGTGCTTTTCCTTGTTCTGAAATATAAGGGGGTCTGCCTCTGTCTTTTGCCTTTTTGTTTGATAGGGGTGCTAAGAGAAGTGAGGGTAGTTGATGCTTCTCTCAGTGGGTTTTGGAGACACCCTAGGTGACTCCTCCTTGTCTTCTACCCCCTCTTTCCCATTGCCCTTTTCTCCTATGTCTTTCCCTTCTCCTTCTCATTGTAGATGCTCATCTTATTTATTAGTTTCCTCTTTATCATCTTCTTTTGTTTCTTTATCATCCTCTTTCTCTTCCTCCTCTTCTTCTTCCTCATCTCTCTCCTCATTTATCTCATCTTCATCCTTCTCACTAACAGTAGGACTAACATCATATGTGAGGGATTTGATATCCTACTCTGTCTGCATGTCTTTGAAAATTGACCATTGGATAGGAATTCTAAGGTTGTCGAGGGCATCTTCTATAATTATTCTAATTAATCCATTGTGATCTAAATTTTGTGGGTTTCCTTCTTACACCTTTACGCTTGTGTCTATTAGTGATTACAGAAGGAAGTATGGTATGCTGAGCCTATGGTTAGGAGGTGTTTTTGCTCCAAACCTCAATTCTTCAAGAAGCCTCAAGTGATATCCATAAACCACACTATACCCACCCTCACATGATATGTATTTGATAAGGTGGTAGCTCACTTCATTCGAAAAATATGGTATATTTGTTCTCCTTACTCCATTCTTGTCCTCAATGGGCTCCTCACCCTCTAAAAAGAATTTCTTCTTGGCAGATTAGCTATCTCTTGTCTTCCTTTCTCCAAGGCACTCTTAGCAGAAGTGTGGCAATTGTGTTTATGAGTTCATGGGTGAGATCTATGGAGAGACCTCTCACCACAATAGTGGCATGGACTTTGGTCAGTGGAATGAGAGAGAGAGAAAAATCTCGAGCCACTTCATCCTCATACCCTCTTAATTTTTCAAAATACCCCATCCAATTATGTCTTGTGAAGATTTCTAACACTTGAGGGTGTTTGTGGATTCTCATAGTGTTAATGACTCCCTTCTATTAAATCTCCCTATCATTTTGGTTGGTGAATTTTGAGGAGTTGAGATGGTTGATACAATTTTTAAATGCAGAAGTAAATAACTGAAAGAACTGTGGAGACAATTTCCTTACACAACTGCCAAATTCACTCAATACTAGGGGATTTTCTGTTCAATTCACTTTGAGAAAGTGAAGTAATTATAGAGCCTACCTCCTCATAGTGTTTGTTGTAGCAAAACCCCATGTTTTCCCTTCTAAAACTCCTCTCGGCCAATCTTCTAGATAGTTTTTCTGTATCCTATAGGTTTCCTGTGTGATCCTGTGGGATTTCCTGTGTAATCTTGTAGGAAGTCCTGTGCAGGAGAAATATGGAATTTTCCTCATCTGTAGGTTGCTTGTGTATGAGAGTGACTTTGTTAGAGTGAGCCTCGAGGAAATGAATGAATGAGTGCATGGGGAATGATGATTATTTCCTTTTATGGTCGAGTTGGGTGAGGTGGTGTGCTGGAAACTGAGGTACATTTTCCATTTTTGGACCGTTGGTCCCCACTACCACCTCATCATTCCACTCTCCTCGTAATCAACTCCAACTTCATGCATCTGTAGCCTTAACTGCTTTTGTCCTTCTCCTTTCTTTTCTTGACTTGACTACTGCCACGTGTGGGAGGACCAATTGTTTTTTCTTTGTTGACTGAATGAAAGTGGCCAAGTTAACTGGCCACCTTTCGCTTATAAACCAACTTGCTCATAAACTTTACACCTTTTAACTACATTATGAAACTAAGGGAGTGAAGCGAGATACTTACCTGTGGTGCTAATACCTTGCCACAGTTGTTGAAGACCTAAGGTGCTTGCTTTGTGTTGGCTGCATGCTATTTCTCCTTTCTTCATTATTTATTATTACTTTTTTTTGATGGTTCCCTTGATGTGCAGGTACCTAGTGTTGAAGATGATGGTGCTACTACTACTCTGGAGCTTTTTCTGCCCTTGGATCTTCATGTTGGAAGCTTGCTGCAATCATGATTTGTATTTTGTGGGATAGGCTGCTACAGGGTTTCCTACAGGATGTCCTGTAGCTACTTCTCCCTTAGAATTTCTAATCATTTCTTCTGTTGGGATTTTCAGGATGATGACATGGATTGAGAGGAAGACTAGGAGCATGGAGAATGAGAAATACTTAGGTGTTGCTCCCTTCTGCTCTTTGTTTCATTTTTTCTCTTTGTAGGTTTCAACCTCGTACATAAATTACCTGCATATGAATTCTAAAACACAAAAAATAAACAATGCGAGAGCATAACACATAAAAAAAATATACACAGAGATTTCCCCTAGATCCCAGAACCAGGACTACCAGCTTGATTTTTCATTATATTTCTTTAAATGTTACAATACATATCTATACATGCTCAAGCATCCAATACCATGGACCGAAAACAATAGGTAGGTCTGCCCAACCTAATATATGGTCCAAAAAAAAATTTCCCGAGGTGCTGCCCTGGACCCCGTAGAGGGGGGCTACCCAGCCCCCTATGACCCACCTGTTCTGCAATTGGCACGACGAAGGGGGAGCTCCTCCCCCCCTCTATCCCCCTGGTTCACTATGTAGGTTAGTCGTGGAAATAATATAACACAACCCAACACTCTCTGTGTTTTCTCTTGAAGACTAAATTTTTTTATTTTATTTTGAAACTGATTTTTTTAATGGTGAATGTAGGGGTGATGAAAGTGGAGACAGGTATGGTAATGAAGTTGTGATGTAGGGATGTTATTATTTTGACATGGCAGGTCAATTTCTCATCCTAGGGTCACTTTCTGTAGGATTCTCGAGCCACTATAATTCCTACAGGATCATCCTGTAGGTTTTTAGGGGATCTTGTAGGTTTACAGGGGATCCTGTAGAAAACACGGTCCCCTTGTAAACTGAAGAAAATGATAGAAGAAAATGAAATAAATGGTGGATTGATGAATGAAAATAGGTGGAAAATAAACATGGGAGTGGAACATGTTCCTTTTTTATTCTCCTCTATTCTCTGATGGTCCTCCTTGTTGACCTGCAAATAGAAATTTTCATGATTTGTTTCTCTCTTTTTTTATTGAAATTGAATTTTTTAATGGTGAATGCAAGGGTGATGAAAGTGGAGACAGGTATGGTAATGAAATTGTTATGTAGGGATGTTATTGTTTTGACATGGCAAGTCAATTTCTCATCCTAGGGTCACTTTCTATAGGATTCCCAAGCCATTATAATTCCTACATGATCATCATGTAGGTTTTCAGGGGATCTTGTAGGTTTACAAGGGATCTTGTAGAAAACACAGTCCCCTTGTAAACTGAAGAAAATGATAGAAAACAATGAAATAAATGGTTGACTGATGAATGAAAATGGGTGGAAAAATAAAAATGGGAGTGGAACAGGTTCCTTTTTTATTCTCCTTTGTTCTTTGATGATCCTCCTTGCTGACATGCAAATAGAAATTTTCATGATTTTTTTCTCGTTTTTTTTTTAAACAACTAGTCATCTTCTAAGAGGTTTTCATCCTAGTTATTTTCCCGAGGTGCCCCAAGAGAGGTTTTAACCCAGAGATCTTTTCATTTTCTCTTTTTTTTATTTTTTTTCTCTTTTTTTCGACACCATTGGGCCTCCCCAAGAGGTTTTCAACCCAATAGTGGGAGTCAGGTGCCTCATCAAGGTTTTCACCTGAGTCTCCTTATGTTTTCTTCTCAGTGACTTGATGAGGCAGGAGCTAAGACTTGCTCCATTACCATCACTATTTTATCGATACCATCAACGAACTCTTTCTTTGACAATGGTCTTTTGTAAACTTTCAATCTATGTCCATTAACAAGTAAAGGAATGGCCTCTGCATCTATGGTTCTCATCTGCACTGAACCACTATCATCAAATATTTCTATAACATAAGGCCCTATATTGAATTTAACTTGCCCTTAAAGCATTTATATCTGGAATCATATAACAAAGCCCAATCACCTTCTTGAAATTTCTTATCCTTGATGTTCTTATCATGCCAGATCTTCCTCTGAAGTTCACTTACCTCTATGTGTAGGAGGGCATGCATCCTGAACTCATCTAAACCATTCAACTGGAGCAATCTCTCTTTTTGTGCACCACTAAGATCTAGATCTAGTTGGGCTGCCATCCCTTATGTGTTATACTAAAACTCAATGGACAACAGGGCCTTTTTCACATAGACCAGCTCATAGGGTATGAATCCAGTGGTGGTCTTCTAGGTGGTATTATAGGCCCAGGTGGCCTCAACTAGTATATCTAGCCAATCTTTCCTACTGATGTTAACCACTTTCGTCAAGATGCCCTCTAGTTCTTTGTTGGTCACCTCCACTTTCCCATTAGCTTGTGGGTGATAGGGAGTGGAGTTTATATGCTTGATCTTGTGTTGGCTGAGCAAGTCTTCAATCATGTTGGAGGTAAACTGGCTACCTTGATCAGTGAACAGCTCTCCAGGGTAGCCAAATTTTTAAAATACATTCTCCCTTAACAACTCAGCTACCTTCTCCTCTATTGCTTCCTTAATTGCCTTGGTTTTAGCCAACTTAGTCAGATAGTCAGTGCACACAATGATGTATTGTTTTTTCTTGGAAGGAGGGTCAATAGGTCCAATGAAGTCCATGCCCCACTTGTCAAATGGCTTGAAAATTACTTGAGGCTGCAGAGGTGTTTCATCCCTTGGAGTAGGATTTCCCATCCTTTCGCACCAACCACACTGACTAGTATATCTTTTCACATCCTGATGAGGAGCGGGCCAATAATAACCTACTTGTAACACTTTAAATGTTGTCCTCTTTGCTGCAAAGTGATCTCCACAAGTCCCATCATGATGGGTCAAAAGGATGTCAAAGACTTCTTCCTCCCTGATACACCTTCTCAGCATTTGATCTGGGCCAAGTTTGAAGAGATTCCCCCCAATCTAAGTGAAGGGGGCACTCTTCCTTATAATCTTGGTTTTCTCTTTGGAGGGAAAGTTCGATGGGAACTATGAAAATACCAAATAGTTTGCTATGTCAGCAAACCATGGAGAGAGAAATAAAACAACGAACAAGTTCTCATATGGTAACTTGTCATCAACCATTCCCTCCTCAACTGTAGGCAGAGTTAATCTGGACAAAAAGTTTGCAACAACATTGTCCTTGCTAGGCTTATCAACAATAGTTAGATCAAAATGTTGCAATAAAAGTAACCATTTTATAATATGAGCATTCACATAAGGTTTATTCATTAAATATTTGACTGAAGCATGGTCAATATGGACAAATGTTTGATATCCTATAATATAATGCCTAAATTTGTTCAATGAATGTACAATAGGCAAGAGATCGTTTTCAGTCACTGTGTAGTTTAGTTCGGCCTTTAACAGATTCTTACTGATAAAGTAAATGGCATAAGGAAATTGTTCAACTATCTGATGTAGGGCTACTCCTATGGTTTTGTGTGAGGCATCAACATGAATATGAAATGGAAGGGCCCAATTTGGGCCTTGGAGAATCAGTGCAGTGGATAACCTGTTCTTCAGGATGTCCAAGTCCTATTGACATCTTTTTGACCATATAAACTCAGAGTCTTTGGCCAACAACCGAAATAAAGGACAGGCCAACTTGCTGAATTCCTTTATGAACCTTCGATAGTATCTAGCTAACCCTAGGAGACTTTTGACATCTTTCTGCTTTTCAGGAGGTGGGACCCTTTGGATGGTAGCTATTTTGTTTGGGTCCACTTGCAATCCTTGCTCAGATATTGAATGACCCAGCACAGTCCATATAGTCATTAAGAATTCAGATTTTTTGGGATTAAGAGACAAGTTCATTTGAATGCATTTATGTAGTACTTTACCTAGGTTGGATAGATACTCCTGGAAATCACATCCATAAGATGTAAAATCATCCATATAAATTTCTAACGCATCATGGACTAACCCAACAAAGATACTTAGGATTACTCTTTGGAAAGTGGCAAGAGCATTGCATAGGCCAAAAGGAAGAACCCTATAGGCAAAAGTGCCCCAAGGACAAGTGAAGGTGGTTTTATCCTAGTCCTCCGGGATGATTTGGATTTGATTGTACCCACTGAATCCATCTAGGAAAGAGAAAAACATTTTCCTTGCCAGACCATCTAGCACTTGGTTGATGAAAGGTAGAGGGAAATGGTCCTTCTTTGTGGATTTTTCCAATTCCCTGTAATCGAAACAAATCCTGCACTTACCATTTTTCTTAGGAAGTAACACCAAAGGAGAGACTCACTCATTGTCACAGATAGGATAAATGACTCCCTAATCTAGCAATTTTTGCAGTTCTTCTTTCACTATATCTTTAAGAGCTGGATTCATCCTCCTTTGGGGTTGTTGGACTGGCTTGGAACATTCTTTGATGTAAATGTGGTGATTACACACTAAGGGGTGTACTTCCTTCATTTCTTTGTAATTCCAAGCGAAGGCATCCAGATGTTCCTTTAACATGTTGCACAACTTCTCCTCTTGGAGAACATAAAGAGATGGATCTATTTTCAAAGTTCTCTAAGGGCCGAATTCTATGGTTTTGATACAGAGAGGGTTGGAATCGGCCAAGTACAGATCAATTGGATGGTTGTTCTAGGTTTCCTTTACTACTTCTTCTAGGGACAATGTACTGGAAGTTGGACTTTGCAGTAGATGTTCATTCAAATCATCTTCATCCTATTGTCCTCCTCCCATGGTTGTTTCTAAGGTATACAATTGGGCATAGTAAACTTCATCTTCTTCCTCCTCTTCCAGCCATAAAGGTAAATCATGTTCTAGAGATGGATAAGGAGGAGGGCATAAGACTAACTGCTTGGACATATTCCCATTCTTGATGGTCATATTCCCAGCTCTGGAACTGATGTAAGCATCGACAGTGGCCAACCAGGGCCTCCCAAGGATGAGAGGGTAGCCAGTAAGCTTAGCCTTAGGCCGAAGAACTAGGAAATTTGCAAGGTACTCCCAAGAGTCAATGGAAACCATCACATCCTCCACAATATGCTTAAGGGTCACTATGGAGTATTCTGCAAGTTTCATGACTGTTGTGGTCTTTCTCAATGAACCTTGGAGGTTGAGCTTGAGGATGGTGTCCTTGGTCATCACATTAATGGCACCCCCAAGATCAATCAAAGTGTGTGGGACAATGGTGCCATTGATGTGCACATCTACTATAGGGCTCCTAGGGTCCAAATACTTTGGACATATTTCCTGCCCCAGCATTGAGTTGGACAACTGTCCAATGACATTAATGGTAGGGGTATCTCTTCTTCACCTCCTTGGGTGCTTGAAGAACTTCTCCTTAATCAACTTGTTGTAAATAGGTAAATATTCAATGGCTTGGAGAAGTGGAATCTTGACTCATAGGTTTTTCAATTCTCCCAGAAGTTCAGTCTCTTTTGGGGTAGGCTGGAGTGGTTGAGTTAATCTCTCAGGAAAGGGTGGATTTACTTTAAGAATGCTTTCCTCTCTTTCTTCTTCAACCTCCCTAGGTGGAGGTGGAGGTGGAGGTTGGTTATCTGGGAGAACTCTCCCAAATCTCAGGTTAATTTCCTGGATCTCCATAGCATAAGCTGGATATGTTGCCTCTCCACTGTATACTTGTTGTTCCTGTCTGTTGTTTGGGTTCAGATTTGGTTGGGCAGGCATCTGGGTTTGTTTAGGTGGAGCAAAGTGTAGCAGTTGTTGTTGGGCAGGGGGTGAAGGCAATAAAGCAGGAACATTGTTGTACTAGGTCCTCCACCCCTGGGATAGTGCATTCCACTGAGGTTGTGGCAGAGTATATGATTGAAATGACTGGTTGGCTAGCTAGGAATGATACTGAGATGCAATGGACCAAGGAGGAGGTGTAGACCAGGAAGGATGAGTAGGGAGTCCCCAAGAAGGTATGGATGTGGTGTGGTTGGGGTTGTAATATGCATGGGATGACCCTTGCATGCCCTGTTGGTATGACGTAGGCCCATGAGGTCTCCTTTGGTTTATGTAGCAGAGCTACTCAGTGACCCCTAGTACGAAGGCATGCTAGGGAATGCTAACATGTGTTAGATAGTGCGAAGGCATGTTAAATATGATAAGATGTGCCAAGTGCTAAGGCATTCCAAGATGTCCAAAGGTGTCACAATACGTGTTACGGGTTGTCAAGGCAATAAAAATGAGAAAATGAACATATAAGAGGGTTAATAAGTCATCAATTTACATTTTCCAAGAGGGTCATGCTAGTCACACCAGCACTAGGTGCCAATAAGTAACAAGTGCCAAGTGTTAGTGCATTCTAAGTGCCAAATATTCCTTTGTTACTTCTCATCTACTTTCCAATAGTTGATCTCAAATAAATTTTAATATTAAACCATGCCAAAGCATACTAAGGCATCTCAATGAATGCTAGACATGCTAAGACTTTCCAAGTGCCAACACATGCTAAGTGCCAATGTGTGTTAGGGAGTGATACACTTATTATGAAGTGGTAGAGCATGTCGAAGAGTGCTAAGGTGTGCCATAGAGTGCTAATGCATACTAAGGAGTCTTAGGGAAACACAAGGGAACACTAGGTCAAAATGCATGGAAGTGAATTAATATGGGGGTGTGTCACGAAGTGTCAACAAGTTCCTGATATGCCAAGGAGGGGGTGAAAAGGTATGCTAATCATTGGTAAGGAATGTTATGGAATATTAGGGCATGCCAAGACACGTCAGAGTGTGTTAGGGAGTTCCAGTGTGTGTTAACATGTGCCAAATAGTGCTAAGGCATGCCAAGGCATGAAATATGCTAAGGCATGCTAGGATGTGCAGGGTTCTAGGGTATGCCAACAAGTGTCAAGGATTTTGAAGGAAACATAAGGAAGAACCAAGTTAAAATTCAAGGAAATGAACACATAAGAGTGTTAATAAGTTAGGACTTTATCTTATTCAAAAGGGGCATGCTAGGCACACTAATAATATTTTCCAATACGTGCCAAGTGCCAATGTGTGCCAAGTGCTAATCTATGTTAATGCATGCCAAAGTGTTCTAGGGCATGCTAGGGACTACAGGGCATGCCAACACATGCTAGGAGAGTGCTATGCTATGCTAGGGCCTGCCAACATGTGCTTGGGTGTCCTATTCATGGTAAGATGTTCTAGGTACAAAGACGTTCCAATAAATTCAAGATGCCAAGGAATCTTAGTGTGTGCCAAAACATGTTAAGATGTACAAAGAGTGTTGAGGAGTGATAGGTCTCTCTCATTAATAGAATTGACAGTGCCTGATTATGTATTAAATAATATAGTTCCTATATACACTAGTGGAAATTTATTGAAAGGGAATTCGTTAGATAATATAGCTAATATAGATGATTCATGCGTTGACTCATAGGAAAATTATATTCTCATTAGTTGAGGGAAATGATAGACACTAATTACTTATTAACAAATTGAATCACTCTAACCACTATGGCCTTAAACACATAATTGAAAAGAATCCACAACAATGGTCTTAAATCATTATCTCTTGACAAAAAATATAGTAGCATGCATGTCGCGTCATCAAAAATTCATTGGAATGATCAATGATGATGGACATTTTTTGACCGTCACCAAAAGTAACCAAAAATAGAATTGGTGAGGGTCAATAAAAGATCGGCACTACAAATGTCACCAAAGAGAGAATTAGTGAGGAGCCTTTGACAATCCTCACCAAAACTGTCACTAAAAATGGCTTTGGTGACAAAACTTAATGGACCATCACTATATGCACTTACAACAACTTTTTTCTAAGGATCATCACCATATGCGACATTGGTGATGAACCTTAAAGGTCCATCATAGGCATGACCCTCACCAATGACCTTTCTTCTTGTAGTGACTCTTCATATTTATTTTTCGTAGGGCATAGTCTAAACCCCTCCATTAGGATTATGTCTTGTTTAATAATTTGGTAAGAACACCATTTTGAATCCTAATAATACTATATAATTTATGTGTTCATGTTTATATTTCTTATATTGGTATTTAAATGTCGTAACTATGATGAATTGAATTGAATGCCTAAAAATAATGTGTATGTAAATATTTTTATACTTATTAAATATTTAGTAGCAAAATGTGAGTGTGAGAACTAATATTGACTATCATATAATGGGTGTGAATTTGTAAAGGGGACTATGAGAATTTACTTTGACCACTATTTCTAAAAAATGTCACTCATAAGATCTTAATTGAAAATATCTACTTCATTCTCGCACAAACTTAGAGAGAAATGAGTGATGCATTTGGTAGTTAAAGTAACAACTTACCACATTTGAGGGGGATAAGTAGAGGTTGTGGAGTTCTTTCATACTATAATGAGTAGCATGGATAGGTAACCATTCTATAATTCTAGTAGTTTGGGAAAACTTTTGGACTCATGTAGGGTAGACAACCATAGGGGCATTGAACTGTACTCATAGAGACGAGAGGTGCACCCATGTCTAGAATAGAAAAATCATTAGTGAAATGTGGCCATTCCTACATAGCATGTTTGATGGGACATTATAAGTGGATATGTCACATTTATGGTTCTGGAATATACCAATAAATATGTTGAGCATAGATTGGATCAATGTTAATGTGTTTTAGGATCTACAATAAAGAATTTTGACTACAAAAGGCTTGTATGGAAAATGTGGAACTTGTATGAGATGATGGGGTCATTATCTTATGCATATTGTATTAGCATGATAAGCAAGGAGCAAGGAAATCATGAATGAAAAATGGAACATCAAAGGGGTTTCCATAATTATTTTGCTAGCCGACAAACAAGAATCTAGACAACATGGAGACCCACGGATAACTATATATGGAATATCATTGATGGTTTCATTATTCTGAAGAAGAATTTCCTTCAACCATCTCATAAATATGAGTGTTGATAATTTCCCCTTGTTGTAGTATGGCATAACTTTGAGTACACAACTTTAGAGATTTGTTGTGTCATTAATCCTATGGGTGGGTAGAAAAGACTCCTTCCTATATTAGTTTCCAACATTAAGTATAATTTTAGATAGGTTTGTACATACCTTGTTATGGAAGGTGAAAATTTCTGTATTTTTTTTAATTTCCTACATGTGGTTATGTGGAATATAAACATTTTCTAGAAAGAATTTAACTTACGATTCCTATGATTTATAAACATGATTTTATACATAGATTTAATGAAAATGATAAATATAGTCTCTAGATAAATTTCTTGTTCAAACTACTAATTTGGTGATATGGCTACAATGGGCATATTAATACAGAAACCGTGCCTATAAAGGTAGAGGAAATTTTCCCTTACAACTCTTCATTTAGATTGAAGGCATGGCATAGTGGTGAGAGATGCCCACTGAGCCTAAAAAATGATGATTAGACTTACACCAACCATCCAATAAGTATTGTAAATTTTTCACAAAGGAATGGTGACAAAATTAGTTCAAATGTTGAATAAGGGGAGTAAAATCCTAAGTTTTTATCAAAAAAAAAAATAATGAAAGTCTTGAAAAATATTTGAGTTAATATATTAAAGTATTCTCTAATGAATACATGAACTTGTACACACTATTGGAGGAACCATTTGAATTTCTTGGATCTTAGTTAATATAGCATCTACTAGGAATGTTGTTATGGGGTTGGTTGTGGTGTTGATACAAATATCGTAAATTTTTATATGGGGTTTGGAAGACTTGGCAATCTTCTTTGAAAATGTGTTTCTAGGATTGTTTGTGCTGAAAAACATTTTCTCATGTATAGCCTCAGTTAAATTCATATCATGAAGGCTAGTTATTTTTTATCATGCATGCATGTTGGTTATTTATTTTATCCCTATGTCTCTTCATTAGATTGGGTATATTCATTGATTTAACTAGAACATGCAACTAATTAAGCATTGAAAGGATATTCATTATAGTAGCTATTCAAACCTATGATTTGGTATACTTTTGTGATTTCCTTGGTAAACTTTATCGAAAATTATCCTTGGGCACCTTGGGAAATAATGGAGATTGGAGGGTGAATTGTTTGGGTAGGATTACGTAATGTGAGGCCTGAGGAGTACCTGGAGGACTCCTAAAAACACTAGAACTACAAGACTTTGATACTTCATGGATGGTCTATAGTAGAAGTCCAGGAAAAGTAGTGGCACATCTCAATGCGCTATAGAGGTACGCGAGGGGGCACACTACCATGGGTTTTGTTGGTTGGCTGATGTGGGACTGTAGCTAGGAAATTTATTAGAGTTGGTTCCAAAACTAATACATATTTATTAGTACCTATTATAGCCCTATTTTCCACCTTATTTTAATGAGAGGAACCACATATCCACTTCTTTCACTTGTTGGCCTAGATGTATCCTTTCTCATCCTTGTTTGAGCTTAGTTAGTATCTTATTGCTTCGATAACCTAAGCATATTTTGTACTAATTACTCCATGCATGTGTGCATAATGTCACCCAATACATATCATATCCTCTTCCTTGAGGTGATGGATATTAAAAGTCTAGAAGAATTATTTCCCGGGTAGATCAACCCGACCTATCTTATCATGAGTTGGTGGAGGGTCAGTTGCAAAAGTTTCCTAACTTCTCTTAGCCCCAGGTGTTGATAGATACATCACCTTACATCTACGAGAGGCCTATGTAGTGATACGCTCTCAAGTGTGAGAGGAAAAACTAAAGAGAGATAACCTGGTAATGCTGGTAAAATATCGTCAAAGCATTCTTCTCTTATGTCTCAAATGAGCCCAAATTTTCTTTAAGTCAAGGGAAGAAGAGAACTAATTAATCAAAGAAGAAAATACACTAAGATAAAGGTATAATATTGTTATGTACCATTTTTAATCTATAAATGGAAAATTGATTTCCTTCTCTAGTTTAACTATGAGATTATGGTTTACTTCTTTTAATAGTTCATAGTGCACCATAACTTGACTTTTCGGGAGGAATATATTGTTTTGTTCATCTGTGCATGTATGTATGTCTGTATTTCAAGGAGTTGGTGCAAGATATATTTGTAGGAGAAATGTTTCCAACTACTGTAAAGGGGTCTTCAATCTACACCAGGATATGCGTGTTCTACGGTGAAACATTTTATTTATTTATTTGACATTGTTTTCTGACTAGGGAATCAATTTATGTCTTTCATGCACGATTTGGTAGAACTTGAAATAGGATTTGTGGGACAATAGTCCCTTTTATTTTGTGTGAAATTAGAGAAAACAAGCAACATATATATGATTTTATTTGGAGTTGGGTGATATTTTTCAATTATATAGTTATTGTCCTAGATTGGTGGTGAACCATTCTCACAAGTTTTGAAATAATATCATTTATGGCTAGGTTGAAAGTCTAAGGTTTGTAACTCATCATTGAATAATGTTAATATATGTAATTTGCACTTCATATGTATTGATTGATATGTATATTTGATGTGTGAATATAATTAATTTATTGGCATCTTTATCCATGGTTGTATCAATTTTCTATATATAATTGTTGTTGTGTATCATATATTTGGAACTAGACATGTATGAATAGAGTTATTAAGGTACTACATGTATCTTGGTGTTTGAACTAGATTTATTTAGGTGACTAGAATGTTCCATAGGATTTCTACCAAATGAATTAGGTGGTTTGATGTAGGTTGGAGCCAACTAAAAATAATTGATATATAATTAATGGATGGTACTTTCTTAATATGGAAAAGAGATAGTAAATCCATCTATATAGTAAATGTGTAACTAACCCTATTATGTAAATAGATGAATAATGAACTTTGACTATGTGGTTGACAGATAGTTAATAGCTAGTAAGTCCACATGGATGGGTAGTCAATGGGAATGAAAATTAGGTATTTGGATAACAATTAGTTGACCGGTGACGAATAGTGGTATTCATTAATCTAGGGTTGAATTTGATCTCTATGGATACATCGTAGAGGAGAATTTTGTTTTCAAATTTTTGAGAAATGGAGATTGAGTTTTCTAAAGTATCACATAGTCTCAATGGTGTAAGTATTGTGTGAGGTGTGTTAGAAATTGTTATTATAATATAATGGCTCAAAGAGTAGACATACATTGGGTTAAATGCTAGAAATTAAAGTGTGAGCCTTGAAGAACACAAGAAAAATAGGGCTAATTGAATTGACTACGTAGCTCTCTGAGTTGCTACTCAGTCAATTTATGTATTATAGTGGTTGACTAATTCAACTAGCTAGTGAAATACTTTGTATAGTCTACCAGAATTTTTTACTGTTTAATTCAACTATAAGGTCGATGGAGTTGAATATCTAGTATATGTTTTTTATGATCAACTTCTTTGACCATGTTTCTAGCCAAAACACTTCATTGGCTTACCTAACCTAATGGTCAACAAAGTCGATGGTTTAACTGATTTCCTTTAGAATTGACCAACTATCATGGTTGAGTGGTTGATTGATTCAGTTAATTATCAACTCATTACCCAACCAAATTGATGGATGATTAATTATTCAACCAAACTAGTTGTCGACTAGTTAGTTAGTTTGATTGATTTTAAAATGAAAGATTACATTGATTGTGTTAAACCATTAATTGACTAACTTGGCAATTTGGTCAAATCATATTGATTGTAAAAAAATTATAAACTGGTTGACCTAAGTCGCAAGTGGACCAAATCAACTATTTAATTATGATAGGTTGATTTAATCACATAATCCTATGCACCATAGCGATTTAAATTTCATCACGAAAATGGATTTTCGAATATGGCTATTTGTGTGATAATCATAAACTTCTTTCATCTAAAATTTCCTTCTTAAACTTGTGAAAATCATTTCAATAACATCAATATGATTTGAACTAAGGAAAAAACATAATTAAAATATTATTCAGTGCCTGTCATGATTAACTAAAATTTAAATGAGATTTATATATTCATATAGTTAATACATATTTGTTAGTGCCTCCATATGGTATTGGATTATAAAGGCCAGTGTGAATGATTACTCTTGAAACAAGATCCTCCAATAGGTTTTTTCCTATTTTTAACACGTTGTTGAGATTCTTTTTCATTAATAGAACACTTGTGTTTGCATTTTATGTTAACATGACTTGATTTAGACCTCATTTGAGTTGAATTTAATATAATTACATATTTCAAGAATATAGATGGAAGTCATTTGTGTAATCTCACTCCTTTTGTATTTCCAAAATATTCTCTAAATCTAGAATCCATATGGTCCTTATAACTCCTCAATATCAAAAGTATGCAGACAATAATATATTAATCAAACATGTAAGCATCCCCACCACTACATTATTTAGAGGAGGATAAAGGAAAGGACTTGGATTCTGAGATAGTTCTTCTATGATTTCTTTGTTGTAAAACAACATTGGAGACAACATCCACTACCTCTACACTTTCTTGCATATACATGTCAAGTAAGGGGGTATTCCCATTATATGAAAACCATTGAAACACACCCCACTTTGTAGCCTTAATAGCTCTATAACTAACTTCCTTCTTTCTAATTACAAGACAAAGCACTAGAAACTTATGGTTGTCCTGTTTAAAACATATAGCATCATTAGTCACTATTGAGAATTTTAAAAACTAGCGATAATAGAAATATGATAAAACAAGATTTAAATCAAGAATATTCCCAAATCCTCATACAGAATGCATGACATTGTCCCATTATATAGCATGATAACTCCTACTCAACTACAAATTACTCATATTGAAAACAATGAGTTCTACACATTCTATAACATTAACTTAACTCAAATTCTACAAAATCTATGACATTCATTTATCTATTAACTCGAGTTATATACAATATAGAACATTCATTCATATATTAACTCTATTTCTCTCCCTTAATGGAAAAATGAATTATTTATCACATCTAACTTGTCTCTACATAAGATAAACATATATTTTTCAATAGGGTTAGTAAAGATGTCTGCCATATTATCATTTGTATTACAAGAGATCAAATTAATTTCCTTTGACTGCTTTTTTTCTCATACAAAATGATGTTGTGTTTCAATGTGTTTTGATCTTGCATAATAGCGTGAGTTTATTTCCAGTTTTAAAGAGATTTGGTTGTCACACTTGATGATTGTTGGTCCTTATTTTTCTACCATATCTTCAAGAATTCTACTTAGCTAAATTTCTTCACATATTGCACTACATAAGTCCTTTTTATTGATATTCGATGGACAACAAAGAAAAAATTGGTTATTTCTTATTGCTCCATGACACAATAATTGATCCAATATTAAATTCATAACTAGAGGTGGAGTTCCTCTCTTCTAGATATTTTGCCCAATTAGAATCGAAATAACTTGTCAACTCAACATTCAAATCATTATTATACTCAATATCAAACTTTTCAATCACCTTCAAATATCAAAGGAATCTCTCGGCGACCTTCCAGTGGCTTAGCCATGAATTTACTAAGTATATTGAATGAATAGTGGTATTTAAGTAATTTAGATTTTCCACTGGTTGTTTATACAATGTGCCATTCACTTCTTTTTTCTCATCATCAATGTTGAGTTTAACATTTTGTTCCACTGGTGCAGATATTATTCTATGTCCATTCATATTGAATCTATTGATTAATTTTTGTGTGTATTTACTTTGTGTGAAAAAGCTTCTACCTTTGTCTCTCCAAACTTCAAAACCTAAACTGTAATGCAAGTATGCAAGATCCTTCATTTCAAATTCTTGTGACACACTACTTTTGATTTTTCTAATTATACTAGTAGCATTTCCTCTTTATGATAAGATCATCAACATATATAGAAATCAAAAGAATATGCCTTTTTTCCCTCTTAACATAGAAATTTTGATCTCCTTCACTTTTAGTAAATCCTAGTTGTGAGAAGAATTTATCAATCTTCATATACCAAGACCTAGGTGCCTATTTGTGTCCATATAGTGTTTTCTTTAACCTGCAAACAATATGTTATTCTTCCTAATTAAAAAAGCCTTATGTTTAAACAAGATATACTTCTCCCTCTTATTCTCCATTCATAAATTATGACTTGACATCTAACTGATTGAGGTTCCAATTATGCTTAGTTGTCAATGCAATCATCCGTATAACAATGATCATTTTACTTATAAGTGCGAAGGATTTTTCATAATCTATCCCTTCTTTTTGTAACATCCCTCGTAAAAATTCCATGTAAAAATATATAAAACCACAGTTGATGGAACACATATCCCAAGTTGGATAGTGGGAGAAACATCCTAATGGGTGTTGATTCGGTTTACTTTGGCTAATAAAATTGGCAAAGGCAATGGCTAAGGCTTTGGAAAGGAAAAATGAAAATTTTGGCACATTTATTTACGAAAATAATGGGAATTGGGATAAAATGAAGGTGAAAGGTCACAAATTGCATGTGAGGAGTAAAATGAAGGGAAATAATGGAAAATGAAAAGAATAGAGGCCTCATTAATAAAAATGCTTCTGAGGAATAATGGGCAGGACTTGATCAGTTCAGTTTTGGAGCTTTCTCATTATTCTCTCTCTCTCTCATACCCTTGGAGACATATTTTTCTTGGAGCACTCTTGGAGGGTGTCACATACTTGGATTCTTGAAGCAAGGAGTAAAAGGAAGAGTAGGAAAGTGCAAGAAGGCATCGGGATCAAAAACTACATCAGATTTTATTATAGGTATTGAGCGTCTTGTATATTTCCTTCACTATTTTTGGTGTGCATGGCATATGTATGTGGATTTTTGGTTGTGATTTTTCATTGGGATGGAGGATGGAAAAGGTTGACAGTGGATTGCCTAGCCTTGTCATTTCTTGGATATCCATGGTGATTATGGATTTATTTTAATTGTGATGTTTTTAGTTGGTTCTCATGTTTCAATAGATTGGGTTGAGTTACTAGTCCTAGAGCCTTGGATGGACAAATGCTTTGGAGCCTTGGAACAACTTGGGTTGAGTTACTAGTCCTGGAGACTTGCTTGGACAAATGCTCTAGAGCCCTTGGTGGGTTGAGTTACTAGTCCTGGAATTGTGGTTGGACAAACGCTCTAGAGACCTGGATGGTTGGGACAAAGACCGATCAGATGATGGTTTTGTGATGTCCGAACATGATGTGGAATCACTATTTGATGGGTTGAGGTGGATGGCCTCTAGAAGCCCTAGATGAGTTTTGATTGATGTGTTCTATGAGATCCAGCATTCATGCTTGGAATATGGTGTGAGGGTGAATGGTTGAAGAGAGATTTGGCTCAGCCATTCTACGTTCGAGTGGAACGTGGAAGTCCCATCCCAGGTTTGGATTTTGAATCATTATTGAGATGTTATTTATCCTGACATTTATATCAGTATTTTTATGGATTGTATGTGGTCTACATGGATGTAATTTCATGAGTATTTCTATCGCTATTATGCTGGTTATGTATGTGTTTTATGACAACAACCATGTATGGTTTTCCTCATGTTTTTACTTCTAATTGAATGATTAATGTATTTATGACCTAATGGATGGAATGGAAGTTGATGTGTTGAGGCATTAATGGTTCTTAGTTATTCTCAGCTATGTATGAGACCCCTATGCTCTGAGCTATTAATTACACCTATAGATTACACATTTGCAATATGTTTGATGAAATGTTTGTCATGGCTACTACGGGTTGATTCAAGGTCTTAAACAAAAGCCTTTCGTACTATCATTTCCATGTTATTTTACCGATATCAAGAGATGGTTTAATTATGGTTAGTGACTTGGGCTTTGAGCCTAAAAAAGTGTCTCAAATCCTAGAGTCATTGGCATAACACTGACAATTTGGGTCTCTGGTTGCTGGAAGGCAAGCCTACGCGATTGACTATAGGGTTACAGTCGCATGCATGCCTTGTCATGGGAGTGACTTTTGGTTTAATTCATCTAAATGCTAGGTTAAATTAAGGGTTGGGCCCTGGAGTGGTGGATTAGCACCTAGGGGTATTGAAGCACCTGAGGGAGGTCTGTGTGTTGTGTTTCTGTCGATTCCATTTCCTTAAGGTTACCTAGGAGGTTGAGTCATATCATAGTATCCTCTCGTCACATGTTTACCTTGGGTGGCTTATTGCTTGGGTAGATGTGGGAGGAGTGTGTTACACTTTCTGTTAATAGCCCTTTGATTCCAGTTTAGCTTTATATTTATTAATAGTTCCATTAGCATTAAATTTAATTTTGAAAAACCATTTTGAGCCTATGGGAAATTTATCCTTAGACAATTTTTTCAGCTCTCATTTATAATTTTTTATAATATAATCATACTCTTTCTTAATTTTCACTTCACCATTCACCATTTTCATTAGATTATTGAAGTTAAAAGGTTCTATGGTAGTAGTATTTATAACTTAATGGCGGTTGAATTTGACGTGATGACCTTCTTGGTATTTCATTGCTTTTATCCCTTCTCCTACTTTGTGGTAACTCATTTCCTCTAGATGTTATTTCACTACTTAAGGTGTTCAAATCAACTTATTCTTCTTGTTTCTACTCTTTCATATCATCAACTTCATCTTTGACATCATCAAAGTCATGAGGAATATGGCATGCATCATAATTTTCTTCCCTATAGACTTCATATGCTTGTTCAAGAAACAAAACATCTCTACTTGCAAAAACTCTATGTGTAGAAGGATCAAACATATTATACACTCCATGATCAATAAAGTAACCAATGAAAATACATTGGATGGATTTGGCATCAAGTTTTCTCCTAGCTTATTTCATAACATGAGAAAAATATTTCTTTCCAAATATTCTTAAATGGCTTACTTCTCATTTATAACCATAAGGAGATTCAAAGGGAGTCTTATGATTTAACTTTTTGTTTGACTTCTCTTTTTTAAATAAACAATAGTACAGATAGCTTCAGCCAAAAAAACATTTGTAAAATGTTTACCTTTGATCATGCTCCTCGCACATTCCACTAAGGTTTTGTTCTCCCTTTCAGCTACTAAATTTCGTTGTGGATTATGTGGCACCATGTATTGTTCTACAATTCCATGGGATTTGCAGTATTTGACAAATGCACCTAATGTATATTCTCCCCATTGATCAAATCAAAGGATCTTGGTATATTTTCTTGTTTTCCTCTCAACCAAAGCTTTAAAATATTTGAGATATTAAAATACATCACTCCTCTTTCACATGAAATAAACCCAAGTACATTTTGTGCAATCATCAACAAATATCAAGAAATAATATGTTTCTCCTAATGATATAGTATACATAGGCCAAAGCACATCTTTATGCACAAGTTTAAGATTACCCCCTTTTATTTTAACTATATGAGTAGGGAACTCTTCCTTATGCATCTTCCATAATGCACAATTTTCACATGCTAAATATGCATTCCTTAACAATGGAAGCTGCTCTACTATTCTTTGTTTATGTAATAGAACCAAGTAATGATAATTAATGTGGCCATAGCTTTGATTCTGATCGAGGAGCATCCAACTGAGCAATTTCATTGTATTCTAGTTACTCAGGGGGTTTTGTGTTTTCAAGGAAGCTAAATTCCTATGTATAAAATTAATGTAATTATTAATGTTTTGACTGATTTGGAATAGGAATTAATTAAATATTGGGAGAATTTGTAAATTATTTTGAATGTTGGAGAACATGAGAGAATTAGGATAGTTGAGAGTTCATAGGTATCGATAGGTTTGGAAATTAATTGTAAAAAATTAGATTAGGAATTAGTTGATGATTTTGTGGATTAGAGAGGATCCTTAGGGATAAAGAAGAGATTTTAGGATTTTGTTGAGAAGGTTATGGATCTAAACCAGGAATTGGTTATAGAATCCTTTTGTATAAATGTAAGCCTCAACGCATTAGAAATAGATTAGAAAAAAAAGAGATAATATAGAGAAAGAAATAGACAGGTTAGGGTTTGACTATAAGCCTATGGGAAGAAAGACTAGGAGGCCATTGATTAGAATATCAGGCCAAAGAAAGACTCATTATGTAATTATTTGTTTATACATATACAAAGAATTTAATTCTGAATTGTGCAAGTGTGGATTGAGTAATTGAATTATAAATTGTGTGTGAATTAGAGTAATTCTACATAACATAGGTTTGCAGGTGAGCAGAACTAGAGAAGAAGTGCATAGAGGAGTATTATGGGCTTTCACATAGACAGTAGTGGAGAAAACCCTTAAATGTTATAGTGAAGGCATAACTGCAAGGTTTCCTAAAAACTAAGGATTTATGGAGAAAGCGTAAAGGCGTGAAGAAATGAAGTAACAATGTACCGGAGCTGTTGGATCATCAAGATCGACAGACGAGATGGATGGAAGACGAACGACGGAAATCTATTAGTCTAAAATAGAGTTAAGAACTAGATGGAGCAAATTAAGCCATGTAGCGATAAAATGAAGGAGTGGTCTTGTGGAAGCGGTAATGGTATATTGCGTAGTCTCAAAATGGTAAATGGTGTTTTTCTAATTTGCGTGATTAATCAAAGGTGGTGACACGTAGCACAACCAAAACAACTTTTCTCACAGGCTTACGTATTTTTATCTATTGTGCTAGTTATCACGTGATATGGCGTGATCAATGTTGGATTGAGACAAGAGAATTAACGGTGGAGATTTGAAGTGCAGGTTGGGCATTGGTAAATGTGCAAAGTGGTGTGAATTGGCAGAATGGTAAGTTAGTTAAGGGTTAAATGGTTTATGTATAATTTCTATTATACAAGAGTTATAATTGAAATAAAGCAAAATAAATGTATTATGGTTAATTTTGGGTTTAAACTAAAATCCAAGTTAAAGGGTATTATCGATATGCACGGATAATAAGAATTAACCAAAGATTATGGAAGGGTTTTGTAAGGTTCCGCTCAAAGGTTTATAAAGGCTTAGACTTTGGATAGTTAAATGAAGTGTTTCCTCATAGAGTTTATTGAAAGAGCATTAAACCTTGATTTAAGAGAATTTTTCCTAGGTAGGAAATCGAAATTCTTGGGACATGTATATGACAAGAATTTTATATGCATACTGTGGGTATGTGAAGCTTAGGCTACATCATTTGGTATCAAATCTAGAAAAAACTCTTTTTAATTAAAATAGAATTGTGAAGGAATGCAAGCGTGATTACGGAAGAAAGAGGAGATACGATTTTAAATTTGATAGACAATAGGCACACAAAGATGAAGTGTAGGAGAATAATGGGAGAATTTGCAAAGGAAAAGAAGAAAAGAACAGTCCATTCAAAGTGCAGAAAATATGATGCAGAGATATGGAAGACGAATTGATATGTTTTATTTTAATTATGGTTTGAACATTATGTTTGATTTCATGTTGTAGATGAAGGAGTAATATCTCAACAGAGGAACAACAAGAGGAGCTGTAAAAGGAAGGACCAGTTGTGTTCTTGAAGACAGAGTAAGTGGATACTCTAAGGGAATGCGGTGAAGAACCTGAAGAATCTAGCTGAAGGTTGGACAAGAAAGGACAAGAGTGTTCTCAAAGGGAGTGGAAGTTGCAGAAGCAAGGAAGAGCAAGAGAGTTTCTCAAGAGATGGTTCCATAGGTAGAGAACCATTGATCAATTTTGAGGAAAGCTTGATGAGTGGGAGGTACAGGGAGTTGCTAAAAAGGGAAGCTTAGGTGCAGTTCACAAGTGAACAGATAAAAGTTCACAGAACAAGAAAGGATGACTACTGAAGGTCATTGCAGAAGAGAGAAAGCTGAGATAAATTTCCATCTTGAGTTGTTGATGGAGATGTTGCAGATGAATAAGGAAGACAACATGCATGGATGTAATATGAAAAGGAGAGTCAAATGGCATAGATTGCATGTCAAATTGGAGCAAAGAGTGAATTCTCAATTGAAGGAAGAGTTACTCAGATTAAATGAGTATGTATGTGAACCCGAATATGGTCCATTACTTTTTGAAAGTAATGAAGAGACAGAGGAGAAATCTACAGAGGAGCTGACTCATATGAAGGATTCAGAACAACAAGGAGATATGATGACTGAAGCATCAAGTGAGACCACAAGGTCTTATGTTTTTAAAACTGATAATTTGTGTATGATTGCAGGTATTACAGGAGAAAAGAAACCTTTTGAAGATGTCTTTAGGATGGATGAAGATCTTGAAGTAAAATGTGACAAAGAAAATTTCTCAGAAGAGGAAGAATTTGACTGGTTACAATAGAAAGAGTCTATGGATGAGTTACTTAATGAGAGAAGAAAGTCATTTGAAGTTGTCATAGAGATGGAATATCAGGATCTTATATGGATGAAGAATGAAGGAATATTGTCTCAGAGAGGTAATCTAATTAGTTTGATTAATGTTATTGATAAAGAGAAAATGGAGGAGAATATTAATGCAGATGATGGGGCAAGGACAACTCTTGAAGAAGCTTTACAGAGAGACAGCATGGCAAAGTGTATTGAAGAAGAAGGGGAGGTAGACTTGTCTCAAGACAAAGAAAAGACAATCACAAAATTGAAGGAAGAAGAAGGACATCTACTAGAATATGTTAAGAAAGAAGAAGCCTGTGCAAAATATTTAGCAAAGGGAGGAAGGACATCTAATCATTGGTCAATAACAAGTGAAGGTATGGAAAATTGTGTAAATTTTCAAAATTCTACTCCAATTGAAATTATTGAGTTATATATAATGTTAGACTTTCAAAGAAGAAAATTGGAAAAGAAGAGGATATATACTCAGGATAAATTGTTGGAAAAGAAAGACAAAGAAATTGTGATGAATGACAACCATAAGGGAAAAAGAATGGTAATAAAAGTTCAACAAATTGGTATTACAGAAGAAGGAGTTCATTATTATGAACCAAAGCAGAGAGATATGATTGAAACAGATGATATGGAGGAGAGTTGAAATCAACATACTGATGTGTTGACAAAAGAATTGGAGGAAAACTCAAGGTAACATACTCAGAGGTTGCCAGAGATAGAAAAGGTAACGGGGCCTTCTATTTTTAATTCTGATAAATTTTTTATGATTACAGGATTTGATGAAGATGAGACAAACATGTTTCAAGTTGATGAGTCAGTTTTAAAACTGAAAAATATTGGAAGTTGCCAAGTCAGACATACTGATGACGAAAATGAAAACCATGAAGATATCGTGCTTGAAGCAGTTAAATTTACTGACAGAATCAGTCAAGGAAATGAAAGACAATTACTCAGGGTTGTAAAGGAAGAGGAAGGAAAATATGCTAGAATTGATGAACAACATAGTGATGTATTTGAGAGGAATCAAGTATAAAGGGAATTGGAGGACAATTTATTTTTTGAAAGTAAATTTACAGATATTGAACATAGTTTTTTTGGAAAGCCACAAGAAGGTAAGGATGAAAGGGTGGTAGTAAGAATCCAACAACTTCAAAGAGAAGATAATAAACAATAGTTTGAAGATGAGTGGACAAAGTACAACAACAAATGGCAAAGTAATTATTAGTCAGAAGATAAATTGGACATAGAGATTGAAAGAATAATAAGATTGACGGTGAAGGTGCCTCAGAAGAAAACAACAGTAAGCAGGCCAAGCAGCAACAAGATAAAGACAACAACAGATTGTGAAAACATAGCTAGTGGGACAAAGTAACATAAAGTGTGGAGACCTGGAGAACAGCAACAAACAACAACAACAACCAAAGAAAAATTACAGAACAAAGTATGGGATCCAGGAGGACAAAGGTTGGGAGCACATGATCTAGAGATCGTGATTATTTCAACCTTGGGAGTCTGACGCAGGAGCATCCAGCTCAACAATTTCATTGTATTCTAATTACCTTAGAGGGTTTTGTGTTTTCAAGGAAGTTGGATTCCTAGGTACCAAATTAATGTAATTATTAATTATTTGAGTGATTTGGAATAGGAATTAATTAAATATTGGGATGATTTTGTAAATGTTCTCGAATTTTGGAGAACATGAGAGAATTAGGACAGTTGAGAGTTCATAGGGATTGATAGGTTTGGAAATTAATTGTAAAAGCTTATATTAGGAATTAGTTGATGATTTTGTGGATTAGAGAGGATCCTTAGGGATAAAGAAGATATTTTAGGATTTTGTTGAGAAGGTTATGGATTTAAACCAGGAATTGGTTATAGAATCCTTTTGTATAAATGTAAGCCTCAAGGCATTAGAAATAGATCAGAAAAAAAGAGATAAGATAGAGAAAGAAATAGACAAGTTAGGCTTTGACTGTAATCCTATGGGTAGAAAGAGTAAAAGGCCATTGATTAGAATATCAGGCCAAAGAAATACTCATTATGTAATTATTTGTTTATACATATACAAATAATTTAATTATGAATTGTGCAACTGTGGATTGAGTAATTGAATTATAAATTGGATGTGAATTAGAGTAATTCTACATAACGTAGGTTTGCAGGTTGGCAGAACTAGATAAGAAGTGCTGAGAGGAGTATTACGAGCTTGCACACAGATAGTAGTGGAGAAGCCCTTAAATGTTACAGCGAAGGAATAACTGCAAGGCTTCCTAAAAACTAAGGATTTATGGAGAAAGCATAAAAGCGCGAAGAAATGAAGCAACAGTGTACCGGAACCATTGGATCATCAAGATCGACAAATGATATGGATGGAAGATGAATGCCAGAAATTGATTCGTGTAAAATAAAGTTAAGAACTAGATGAAGCAGATTAAGCCACGTAGTAGAATAGTGGAGTGGTCTTGTGGAAGCGGTAATGGTATATCACGTAGTCTCAAAATGGTAAATGGTATTTTTCTAATTCACACAATTAATCCAAGGTGGTGACATGTAGCACAACCAAAACAACTTTTCTCGCGGGCTTACGGAATTTTATCTATTGTGCTAGTTATCGTGTGATATGGCATGATCACTGTTGGATTGAGACAAGAGAATTAACGATGGAGATTTGAAGTGCAGGTTGGGCATCAATAAATGTGAAAAGTCGTGTGAATCAGCAGAATGGTAAGTTAATGAAGGGTTAAATGGTTTATGTATAATTTCTATTATACAAGAGTTATAATAGAAATAAAGCAGAATAAATGTATTATGGTTAATGTTGGGTTTAAACTAAAATCCAAGTTAAAGGGTATTATTGATATGCGTGGATAATAAGAATTAACCAAAGATTATGGAAGGGTTTTATAAGGTTCCGCTCAAAGGTTTATAAAGGCTTAGACTTTGGATAGTTAAATGAAATGTTTCTGCATAGAGTTTATTGAAAGAGCATTAAACCTTGATTTAAGAGAATTTTCCCTAAGTAGGAAATTGAAATTCCTGGGACATGTATATGACATGCATTTTATATGCATATTGTGGGTATGTGCAGCTTAGGCTACATCAAATACCAAAGAGACTTTGTTGTCACGGTTATGAATCCCGATGCCTAATGACTTTTTATTCTCACATCAAGCTTGCATAAGCCTGCAATTATCACTCTTCTTGCTATCATGTTGTAGTTATCGTCTATATCATTGACAAAACAATGTGACTTAAGGAATTAAACTTTGAGATTTTGATATGTAATGGTGGACAATGACATTATATTTTTCTTGATTCCAGGGACATACATCACATTTTGTAGCTTACACAACTATTTTATAAAGTTACCCATACATTGTTGTAACCTTTTATTTCATAAGATTAATTATCTCCTAGATTTATGTGAGTACCATTATTATTTTAATGATAGGTACCAAACCATTCACTTTTTCATGTCATATGAATTGAAGCACCAAAGCCAATAAACCATACACTATCATCATTGAATTTTGTTATAAGACAAAATTTGAAATAAATATTTTAAAATAAATAATTTGAAATTATTGAGATTATTACTAATTAAGGCATATTGATCAAGAAAATTACATGAATTCCTTATATGTCTCGACCCATCAAATTTCTTTTTATAGTAGTATTTAACAAAATTTCCAAGCTTACCACAGTAAAATCATACATCCTTCGTCTTCATGTGGGTAATTGTCTTTGGTGGTTTTGTGTCTCATGCATTTTTAATTTTAATTTCCACCTTTATTTTTGTCCGATGACTTTCCTCTATATGGATGCCTTCCCTTGGTGACCAAATCCAAATCTAAAATCCGATATTTAACATTAAGATTCTTTCTTCTATTTTCTTCTTGCAAGAGAATACCTATTAATTCATTGAAGGTAGGAGATTTTTCCCAAGCTAAAATTCCAGCGATAAACATATGATAATTAGCTAACATCCCATTCAATGTAACCATTACATAATCCTTGATGGAAATATTTCCACCAATATCACCAAGCGTATCGTTAATTTATTTGATTCTTCGAAGAAAATTAGTAATATTTTCATTTTACTTCATCTTAATTGAGAAAAGCCACTTCTTTAATAATAACACTTAATTAGTATTGGGAGTTTCACACAACTTTTTAAGCATTTTGGAGGTTTCCTAAGATGTAGCAAAATCCCTAATATGTGGCATAATATTGACCTTTATCGACATTCATAAAAGTACCTTAGCCTTCATCTCCTTGCACTCTCAATATTGAACTGAAGCTAGTAGTGCTACAGGTTTGGTTTCATCTCTTCATATTATTGTCCAAACGTTGTAGCCTTCCATTAATATGTGCAAAATTAAATTTCCAATTCGTATAGTTCTCTCCATCTAGCTTTGTGGAATCATTTAAATATTAATCCACTTTTGGATTTGCTATTTTAAAATATTATATATACCCATGTAAAAAAATTGTGTGAGATCTAAAAAAAAATACTAAATACCCCCAAAATAAAATCTTTACAAAACTAAAAAAATTATGGAGGAAATCTGTAGATTCCTCAAATTATTCATAAAATCATACCACCTATATCAAGCTTGAATCATCTGAAAACACAACCAGTGCACCTTTAACAATTTACCCTTTTTTTTTTTTTTTTTCCTTGCCAATCAATACTACTACAACTCTCTTCATAAGGATAATGTCACCCCTAAAAATAAATTACATGGAATTTTCTTGTGAAATTCTACAAATTCACCAATCCAACGAGGTTCCAACCCTAGCCCCCAAACACAATTGGTCTTCATAGCTTGTGCACATCATGGGCAAAGCTACAATGGTTGTTGAAGGCGTATGTCCTAGGCTCAAACCTTGAGTAGAGATTTGTCCTGTATAGGGAACCCATGGTGATGGGGTGCACCTTAGAATACCTCCCACCTATGGATTCGAAGTACCAAATGGAAAGCAAGAAAAAGGGATGGATTTTCAAGGGTTTTCACAACTATAGATGTTAATCTAGCACCTATGGCCAATTCATTCTTCTCCACCAAAACGAAAATCAGCCCTTGGAAACATAACTTATTCCAATTCCTAGTACTGGCAGGAATGTCGAGTTGGCACACAATGTTTACTCCAACACTGTCACCAACCAAGAACATGTTTTTGAAGCTTGTGTGGGTAGTGAGCCATGGATCGATGGGCACACCCTTTGTGACATCTACTAATAAGAGAAAAACGCAACTACAAATAGACAACATTGCCAAATTAACCCATGGAGCCTCAATTTGTCTCTCATAGCAGTGCCCAAAAAAGCACTAATATTGATCAAACTTGATCCCACCCTCTCTAACAACCGAGATCTACATGAATCCTATGAACCCAAATCCTACCCTCTCTAACAACCCGGATCTGCATCAGGCCTCCCAATCCAGATCCCACCCTCTCCCACAAATATGGATTTAGAAACAAAACATGCATTAATCATACCTACTCACCACTTAATTATTTTATTAGAGATCAATACATGTGTTTCTTAATAGTTACAACTCCACAAACAAACTAATGACCACAACTAACTCAACAATTAATCACATGCATAAGAAACTAATTGAACTCAATATTTATGCCTAAATTTTGATACTGGACTACAAAATTGACTATGATGCTTGGATTAATAGTTATGACACCTAGAAAATGGGAAGGGATGGTAGGCAAAAATTAAACTAAGATGCATGCTAGTCTAATTCTTAGCTAGGCTTACTATGACTCTCTGAATTACTTTAGTTTTTTATTTTTTTTGTAGGGTTCAAGTTTCAGTTCCTTCATTTGTTGGTCTGTCTCTTCCACTTGTCCATGCATGTTCTCTAATTCTTCAAAAATCAACTTGTATGTGAACTGGTTCCACATGTCATCTTCTCTTGTGTTGTTTTCATCATCAAAATTGCATTGTAGCATAAGTCGATAATACAAATTTATCTCTTCATGACTTCAATGAACAAAAATTTCATTAAAAATTTCATTTTCTACAATGTCCATGTTGTCTTCAACAATCATTGCTACAACTTTTGTGCAAAATTCATAAAACTATGTTGTTTCAATCCATGATTCAAGAAACTTCAATTCTTCAATTTTTTTTTCTTGATCGTCCCTTTAACCTACACACCTAAGATCAATGTTAGGTTTAGAAACCTCTGCAAAATGTTCCTCATAGGCTTCCTTCTCTTGTGTTTACTTCTCTTCCTTTGTCACTTCCACTTCCTCTTGATTTTCAAATAAAAGTGGACTTCTTTCATTGAATAAAATCATGTCAATGAGATGTTTTTGTTGCATCATCTCCATCCATTCATCCCTAGGCAAATATTCTTCATCAAAGCTAACATCAACAATTTTAATTGTTGGATTCACCATACCACTAAGGGGTCCAATGGTAGCTTCACTATCATCAACAAGATTTATTGCTAGATTCACCAAACCTTCATCCACTTGTGGCTTTGCATAGTGGGTTTCATGAGCATCTATGTGCTCTTCCTATATTTCTAATAGCAACAATAATGATCAACATTCACTTTGAACTGGCATTCACAAAATTGTTTCTGTAGATCTACTGGTATAGATCCATGTTCCTCTTCATATTCAACTTGGTTACTCATCCCTACACCAAAAATCCTCTTAAGGGTATCTAAGGTCTCATTTGTTGTATTTCCATCTGCAATGAGGGGAAAATTGTTGTCATCTATGGATTCCTTTATACATTTTAATGCAAAGATATTATTTTTCTTTCTATCTTCTAACATATTCAAATAGACTTCAAACAACTCATTTTTCTCATATTGTTGCTTCAAATTTCTAAGCCTCTTGGATTTTACCATTTGTTGAGTACTGACTCAATGCAACTCAACAAGAAAATCGACTTACAAGTAGTGACAAGGACAGATCTCATAAAATCACATCACTTTTAACCCCTTTTAATTTAATAAAAAAGAAAACTTGAATCCCAATATTACAATGTTTACTTGAACAATTCTTCCTTCTCTCTCATTTTTTTTTAAATAGACCCTCAATTAATGAAGTACTTTTTTAAGCAATTATACGTTACATAAGCCATTGTTCAAAATAATACCACCACACTTTTAAATATGCATACCTCACAAACTTATGCATGATAAAGGCTTTACTTAGCTTTGAGTCACATTGAAATCTTTATAAATATTTTAAATGTAGCTATACTCAATTACTCAAATGTAAAATCTTTTATAGTCTTTTTAATGCTGAAAATTACAAAGTTGAGGTCGTGTTGAAAGTCGATGTTTCAACCTTTTAATCAAGACTCGATGGAACTCCATAGAGACTTTTCAAGGAAGGCTTTGATTGTATGTGCTCATTTTTAACTGGAATGGAGGCTCCATTTATTTATTTTTGTACCTTTTTATTTATTTTTATTCATGCTCCCAGTTGGCTTAATGGTCCCAATGAATTATTCTAAACAAAAAACTTTTCCAATGGAAGTAATTTGCATTTGACTTTTCAATGAAGAGGAGGCTCATTATTTTTTTGTACCTTATTGGTAAGTTCCAGTAACACTAGGCTGCTCTAAACAAAACAAATTATTGAAAATTTCTCCACACACAACAACAATGACTCATTCTTCTTCACCATATATCTTGATTTATTTCCACTGGAATCTGGACTTGGCTATGATTTTCTCACGTGAATAGGCTGCTATTGCAAGAACTACCCACAATACAGGCAAGCCATTCTCTGCAAGGCTCCCAACCATAGTCTTCTAAATAGGCAATGTCCAATTCCCTCAATTTGTTTTGTTTCTCCCAAACGATTTGAATACAGAGCCCTCAATTCAATGAATTCGAACATAAAACTTACAATAATCTCATAGAATAATTATCTCAATACGAGTCAGGTTAGCGATACTCAAATTTGCCTTCGTCCATGCCCCCTCAATTTCACATACACCTCTGAGCTCCAGCCATTGCCCTAACAACACTCACAATTTATGAAAAAGAAGCTTCATTTTTTATCATTTTTTTATAAAATGCCCTCTCTTTTTCAATGGAGTAGTCGACCATACGTCGCTGCAACAATCTTTAGAGAGGAAAGAAAATGCTTGCATCCACAAGTCTTCAAAATGCTTCTTTACTATCAAGAATATGGCTTCCACTAATGACACGCTGACCATTTCAACGGAAATGTAACTTCATTAACAAGAAGTTAGCATCTGCCACAAAACCAATGAAGACTATGGCGACCCGAACCTCGCACTACTGCTTCGTTGACGGTCAAGGACTCAATCATCCACCACACACAGTGAGACAAACATCCATTTTATTTGTTTTTTATAAACCTTTAAAGGGGTGCAAAACCCGCCTCCAGTTTCTTTTTATAAACCTTGAAAGGGGTGCGAACGGGCTTGGAATTTCAAATCCCCTACACCCGTCAAATGAAAATTTGATGATGTTTTAGCATTTTTCATGCCCTTCATTTTATGTTCTACCCAAATTTGTGGGTGTCAACTACTCTTGCATTTCAACTTTCATTAATCTCCCTAAAAGAGTGCCTTATTTATTCCCAAGTTAGCATATGTGTTTTGATATAGCATACAACCATACTTTTGATATAACATAGTATGAGGTTTATTTCTTTAGATATAGCATACAACCATACTTTTGATATAACACATTATGAGGTTTATTTGTTACAGTTAAACTGCTCTAATAATAGTCGAATATGTTTTGATTTCCTAATTATATGGTCCAATGAACTAGTTTTTTTTTTTTTTTTTAAGACCTACGAGTCAACACAACATATATTTTGATATGAAATATAATGATTTTTTTTAGAGAAAAAAATAATACATGTTCCAATAATTGATAGATATTTTGATTTTGTTTTTAGTAAGATGTTTATACATCAATGACTTTTATACTTAAAACAAATCATCTCTCAAATTCTTTATCAAGTCCTTTTTTACTATTGTGTATATAATGAAACTAGTCGAGTAACATGTTAAGCTCAATATTTAGATGAAAGACCTTCAAGCCTAACACCAATATTTCTATAAAATGCCTTCATGCTAAACAAGCATATTGAAAATATAACAAGGTGGAAAAGCCTAACAAATACTATACATTTTTCTAAGTTGACCTTTTCTCAACCATTCATAGAAGAAGAATAATGGGACACCACATAGAAAATGAGCTACACTAAAACATTTGGGTAATAACTCTACCAAGGGGATCCTATTACAAAAAAGACATCAGATACACCAATCACAATTTTTAAAGCCCAATAATCAATTTTATAAGAGAACCAAAAAATAACCATTTTCACCAAAAAAAATTGAGTCACTACAACCAAAATTACATCCTTACCCCAAGTTAACTTATAAGTTTCACATGTAACATCCACATTGAATCCACATGTGGCCTAGACATAAATACTCCCAATATCCTCAATGAAACCACCTTACTTTCCAACCTACAATTATTCCATGATTCTATCACACTACTTTTAATATAAGTGGTATTTGTTATGCAAAGAACTAGATTATCTTTTGGAGTTTCCACCATGCCAATTGGGATTCGATGCCAATTCAAACGCTTTTCTTTCCCTTAATTTCTTTCACTATTCAAACAAATGCTCCACTTGATTATTTTCCATGTTTCCAGGTTCGGTAAATTTCCTCTTGCAGTGCATCAATTTCTTCATGTCCTTTACTCCACACTAATAAATAATTTACATTATTCGTAGTAAACAACATCTTACATGGCAGGAATTTAGAGGTTTTCAGTTCCAATAAGATAAACGACAATTTAAATTATGGGTCTTGTATCATAATAAAGATATCTTAGACCAAAGGAATTGATAAAAGGAAACTAAAATTATGAGCTATCGTATACCAAAGGAATTGATAATAGACTCCCTACATCCCAAGGATTGTGAAGACAGAGATTTCAAGTGATTTCCATTCGAAATTTCAAGCATGTTTACTGTGATTTCCATTCAACATTTCAGGCATGTTTATCACTTATTCAAGAAACCTTGTACCGAACATACTTATGACCAAGGTTCAAAAGGATCCTTTGAAATAGAGACGCAATGATGAGAATGATAAGAATCATAAAGAAGAAATACCGTGACTTTCAAAAGATGCGTTACCATTAATGAGCCAGGAAGAATTGTCGCCCTGATTGAGAGAATCAACGGGTGGCTCTACAGGAGTAGGAATGAACTTGTGCTCCCTTGTGATAAAAGCTAATCAATTTGCTCCTCTTTCCAAGGTTGAGTAGGAAATTAGAACCTATAACCTATCAGTTTAAGCCTATTGTAACTCGCATTCGGTCATCAAGTGCAAGTAACCATCTAAGTGGTAGTTATAACTGGAGGGTGACCATTTAATCTGCAGTTAACACACGCCACAACCAATATACCCTAATTTTGTCAATTTCTACGGTTGCCATGTTAATGAATTTGCTTGCTAGAATCCAAGGTGGGAGAGAAGCAAACAAAACTAGATACTAGATACATATTAAACATTAGTAGCCTACCTGGCGTTACCTTTGTTGGTGCTAGGTATTATAGATTTGGACGGTTCCAATCCCAAATTAAACGTCAATATGATGGGTTATTGATATATAAGATATGTCATGTTTGATGTGTATAAATTTACACCGTAAGTCAAATACGTTTTGAAATAGAAAATACGTCCTGGAGGACGTCAAATTCCAGCCCTGGGTGCAAAATTCTAGAAGAACCTCCACTCTGGATTAATTCACAGAGTGATACATACATTAGACATAAACATCATAGTTTGTTTAATTCATGGAGGTACGTACTATTTAATTCATGGAGGTACATACAATAAACATAAACATCATAATAGCATTATTAAACATACAACATAATTATGTCATGAGAATTCACAGAGTGGTACAAACATTAGACATAAATATTATAGTCTGTTTAATTCATGGAAATATATACATTAGACATAAACATCATGATAACATCATTAAACATACAACATAATCATATCATGAGACTGGAATCGAATAAAAAAAAAATCATTAAACCCTCCAAACCACTGGAAATAACTTCCATTCACCTTACTCTGATACGATGATAAATATGTAGAGAAAAACAAAGCATACATTAATCATATCAACTCACCTCCTAATTTTTTTATTAGAGATCAGTATCTATACGTGTTTGATAGTTACAACTCCAAAACCTACTAATGATGTGCTGTCTATGCATAACATAATTCATTGGACAGAATGTAGCTTAGTTTATGCGAGACGTGTTTGAGTGGAGGGGTATAGTATTTTATAAATATCCACACCTCATCCATTTCAGGTAGATTATAAATTGCATATTTGTGCTTGCAACCTTCATCTTAGCATCCACGTTATCAGGAAGAATTAGAAAAGTAAATTATAAATGTCCACACCTCATCCATTTCATGTATCATGTAAATTATATGCTGCAACTGTCTATCAATCCTCATCTTAGTCTTCATGTTTGTTAAGTGTGAAGCTAAATTCATGAATCACATACAGGATTCTAGATCCTTCTACACCGCCATTAGTTTCTAGATCTTCGGGATTTTAGATCCTTCTACACCACCATTAGTTTCTAGATCTCCATCTAAATCACATACAGGATTTTAGATCCTTCTTCAGCCTCTATTAATTTGTAATTTCTCTAGCCAAGGAATGCAAGCCAAGGTCCAGGCCTGTTACGTAATGCAAAGTTATTTCTATTCTCTAGTGATTGATTTATCTATTCTGCTGTTTCTGATTGAGTAATCTTGTTGTTTCTCCATTTCTCTGTCTCTGAAATTATTCTTTGCTATTTTCGTCTAAGTCTCTAAGTATAAATCTGTTGTGTGTGTTATGTATGCTCTGAACTAACAACTAGTATAATAGCTAGCATCGAATATCCACTGTGCAAGCCGCTTAGTGCCATCGCCTTACTCTGGCAATGTTCGTTAAAATGTTGGCTGTTACCTCTGGAGCTGTTGAAGGATTTGTCCAGGAAATCAGAAATTGCTGCAAAGAAGGGAGTCCAGGAAAAGGATCTGTCCAGGAAATATCTGAGAAACTAGCTGAGGAACATTAAGACAATTGTTGCAAGAAATAAAAAGGTTGTGGGCATATGGTGAAACATGAATTGAAGCCTAAAGCGTGGAGTGCGTAAGTGATTTAGGTGGGGTTCGTGTTTTTTTTTTTACATCAAACTTGCACGTATACGTCAATTTTTTTTCTCAAACCAACATATGTATGTGTGAAATGTGAAAAGGTTAAAACATTATATATGTTTTTTATTTATTTATTATGAAACATATATAATTATATGTTGGAATTTTGAAAACTATATTTTAAAAAGGAGCAGGAATTTTGAAAAGGGTATTTTAAAAGGAGGAAGGTCATTATTACTAAATTTTAAAGAGTAATAATTAAAGGTTTATTTTTAAGTGGAGTTTTTCTTTTTGGGCATCAATATATTGAAAATGGAGACAACAGTGATAGATATGGAGAAGTTGAGCAGGGCTAATTTTGCCCTATGGAAATCACAGATGGAGGATATATTGATTTTTAATGATGAGTATTTTCCCATTGAGGGCATAACAAATAAACCCTCATCAATGACAAATGAAGAGTGGAATAAGGTAGATAGAAAGGTGATTGCAACAATCCACCAATATATAGCAAAGAATGTGTATTTCAATCTGTCCGGAGAAAAGATGGCAAAAGGATTATGAAGGAAGCTGCATGATATATATTAGAAGAACACAACATCAAACAAAGTGTTCTTGATGAAGAAGCTTTATAATCTCAAAATGAAGGAGGTTGCTTCAGTTGTTGAGCACTTGAATGCATTTAATATTATTACTAATTAGCTTGCCACTGTTAAAATCATTTTAGATGATGAAATTAGAGATATTTTGCTAATGTGTTCTATGCCAGATAGTTGGGAAAATTTAATTGTGACTATGAGTACTTCAACAACTGCAGGGACCCTGAAGTTTGATGATGTCGACCACAGTTTAATGAATGAGGAACTATGACACAAGTCAATTGCGGAAAACCAGGGCAGAGAAACTCTAGCTCTAGTTAATCATGGTAGGAGAATTGATCGAGGCCGGTAAGGGTGATCAATATTGAGAGGCTGATCAAAATCAAGGAGAGGAAGGACCATCTGCTTTCATTGTGGCAAACCCGGGCACATGAAGAAAGAATGCCAATTTTGGAAGAAAGGACAAAAGGATCAAAGACCATCTAATACAAATCACAAGTCATCCAGCACAAATGAAGGTGAGACTACTGCTGTAGCCACAGATGGTGATGTGTTGTTTACTATTTCAGTAGAGGATGCATGTGTATATACATCTAGTAGTAGCTTTGATTGGATCCTTGACTCTAGGGCATCTCACCATGTAATCCCATGTAAAGATAGTTTTGTTTCATATAATCCTAATGATTATGGTAGAGTGCATTTGGGGAATAATCATTTTTGCAGTATTGTTGGAGTGGGAGATGTCCAGATCAAGATGAAATATGGACAACATATATTGTTGAAACAGGTCAGGCATGTACTAGAAATGCGCATGATTTTAATCTCTATGGGATGACTGGATGATGAAGGCTATTCCACAAGCTTTGGAAAAGGAGGCTAGAAAATTAGCAAAGGGGCATTAGTCGTGGCCAAAGGAGCCAAGACAAAAACATTATACACATTGACGACACTGATAGGAAAATCAGATTTGGCTACTGTCACAAAAGAAGGAAATTCAGCAGATTTGTGGCATAAGCGCTTGGGTCACAGGAGCGAGGAAGGCTTAAAATCCCTTGTTGGTAAAAATTTATTGCCAGGTTTGAAATCCTACAATCTTGATCTTTGTGAGCATTGTGTATATGGTAGACAAAGGAGGGTTTCATTCCTTGGAGGTGGCCATGATAGAAAGAAAAATGTGTTAGAATTGGTACATTCATATGTGTTTGGGCCTATTAACATCAAATCATTAGGAGGAGAATCATATTTTGTAACATTTATAGATGATGCATCCAAGAAGGTTTGGGCATATGCTATGAAAAATAAAAGTGAAGTGTTTGGAATATTTCAAAAATTACATGTTGCTGTTGAAAGAGAGACTACCAAATTACTGAAGCATTTAAGAACAGATAGTGGTGGAGAATATTGCTCAAATGCATTTAAGGAATATTGTAACAGGTTTGGCATAAGGCATGAGAAGACTGTGCCTGGTACTCCTCAACAGAATGGTGTCATAGAATGGATGAATCACACCATTATGGAAAATGTGCAAAGTATGTTGTCCAATTATGGTTTAGAAAAGAATTTCTGGGTTGAAGCAGTCATGACCGCTTGCTACCTCATAAATAGATCTACAACTACAGCCTTGGATGGCAGTATCCCAGAAGAAGTTTTGACTGGTAAGAATCTGAAATATTCTCACTTGAAAATCTTTGGATGTGAAGCATTTGTACATATTCCTAAAGAAAATAGAACTAAGCTAGGTGATAAATCTATGAAATGCATTTTTTTGGGATATGCGGATGAAGATTTTGGTTATCGTCTATGGGATCTAGTCAAACATAAAATTATTAGAAGTAGGGATATTATATTTAATGAGTCAAAAATATTCAAGAGGACTATAGGTGAGTTGGAGGTCAAGAAGGTTATTGACAGGATAGAAGAGCAGTAGGAAAACATACCACCAATACAAGAAAATGAACAACAAATACAGGAGAATGAAGAACAACAAGTGGAAAATGACGAACAAGAAGAAGAAGGAATCTTGCAAGAACCTTTACAGGAGATTCAACCTGATAATGCACCGCCACAGTTGGCTTGCAAATCTTCTAGGCCTAATAAGCCTTCACAAAGTTATCCTCCTTCAAACTATATTTTGTTCACTGATGAAGGTGAGCCTAATTGTTTTCAAGAAGCTTGTAAAGTTGAGCATAGTGAAGAATGGAAGAAGGTAATGGAAGAAGAAATGAACTCTTTGCTAAAAAATAAAACTTGGGAGTTGGTAAACCTCCCAAAAGGTAGAAGGCTCTAGAAAACAAATGGGTTTACATGATTAAACATGAAGGTAACGAAAAGAAGGAGAGGTATAAAGCAAGGCTAATGGTGAAAAGTTTTTC
This sequence comes from Pinus tabuliformis, assembly GCA_031772625.1. Lineage (NCBI taxonomy): Eukaryota > Viridiplantae > Streptophyta > Pinopsida > Pinales > Pinaceae > Pinus > Pinus tabuliformis. The sequence goes on from CM062818.1 coordinate 302,127,246, forward strand.
CCAAAAGGAAGGTATTGACTTCACTGAAATTTTCTCAGTTGTTGTTAAAATGTCATCCATTAGAGTCATTCTTGGTCTAGTTGCTACTTTAGACTTAAAGTGTGAACAGTTAGATGTAAAAACCGCTTTCTTTCATGGTGAATTGGAGGAAAAAATTTATATGGAGCAGCCATAAGGCTTCATAAAAAAGGGCAAAGAAGACATTGTTCGTAGGTTGAAGAAGAGTCTCTATGGGTTGAAACAGGCACCTCAACAATGGTACAAGAAATTTGATTCATTCATGTTTGAACATGGTTTTCAAAGGTTGGAAGCTGACCATTGTGTCTATATTAAGAGGTATGATCAAGGAGAGTATATCATATTATTGTTATATGTGGATGACATGTTGATTATTGGGCATGATAAGAATAAGATCAATAGGATGAAGAAAGATTTGGGTAGAAAATTTGCAATGAAGGATTTGGGACCAGCACAACAAATATTGGGCATGCGGATTATGCATGACAGGAAAAACAAAAGGTTGTGGCTATCACAAGAAAAATATATCAAGAAGGTACTTGACAGGTTTAATATGAAGGATGCCAAGCCAATTGGTACACTCCTTGTAGCTCACTTCAAGCTGAGTACTGAATTATGTCCTCGTGATGACAAGGAGAAAGAAGAGATGACCAAGATTCATTATGCTTAAGTAGTTGGCAACTTGATGTATGCCATGGTATGCACACAACCAAACATTGCATATTGAGTGGGAGTAGTGAGTAGGTCCCTTGCCAATCCAGGCAAACAACATTAGCAAACAATAAAATGGATTTTGAGGTATCTCAAGGGTACTAGTCATTATTGTTTATGTTTTGGTCATGATGAGACTATGCTTGAAGGATTTACAGATGCGGATATGGCTGGAGATATGGACATCAAGAAGTCCACTACAGGTTATTTGTATACATTTGCAGGTGCATCAGTATCTTGGGTGTCAAGGCTACAAAGAATAGTAGCCCTCTCTACAACAAAAGCAGAGTACATAGTTGCAATAGAAGCTTCTAAAGAGATGTTGTGGATGTAGCAATTCCTAGGAGAAATAGGAATCAAGCAGGACAAGTATGTGTTATATTGTGATAGTTAGAGTGTCATTCACTTGGCGAAGAACTCAGCATTTCATTCAAAAACCAGCACATTGACTTAGGGTACCATTGGATCCGGCATGTGTTGAAGGAAGAACAATTATCCTTGGAAAAGATCCATATAGATAGGAACCCTGCTGATATGCTCACTAAGATTCTACCACAAAATAAACATGAGTTATGTAGAGGCATGGTAGGACTCGGTGTGACTTGATGACTCTTATTTGGCTTCAAGTGGGAGAATGTTAAGTGTGAAACCAAATTCATTAATCACATATAGGATTCTAGATCCTTCTACACCGCCATTAGTTTCTAGATCTCTAGGATTTCAGATCCTTCTACACCACCATTAGTTTCTAGATCTCCATCTGAATCACACACAGGATTCTAGATCCTTCTTCAGCCTTTACAAATTTGTAATTTCTCTGACCAAGGCATTTAAGCCAAGGTCCAGGCCTGTTATGCAATGCAAAGTGATTTATGTTCTCCTAATTGTTTTATCTATTCCGTTGTTTCTGATTGAGTAATCTTGTTCTTTCTCCATTATTCTTTGCTATTGTCGTCTAAATTTTTGAGTATAAATCTGCCATGTGTGTTATATATACTCTCAACTAACAATATTATCCACCACCAAAATAAAATGATATAAATAGATTGCAGTTTAACGAGAAAAATCACGCATTCTTGCTTCTGAGCTCGCACGAGCAATGACGCAATTGTTTGAAAAGGCATGCATTATTGTAGCGTCCTGCAATGCAAGACTAGTAGCTATATGTGGGTTCATGTCAGAATTAGAGATTTGGATTAAGTCACTTTGTCATGTATGTTAGTCCAAAAATTGGATTAAGTCACTTTATCATGTGAGACCAATAACCCTTAAGCATGTGCTGGACGTGGACTTTAATGCGATGAGTGGATGTCAACTGATTTTTCTGCGAGTTTTCCAAACCTAGTTCATATATTGTTTATTTTGCGTGAATGCGTGGTATGCCGACAACATTAGGTTTACATCTTTCTGACCGACGAGTATTTTGTAATGGTTACCTTTTATAGAAAGTTAAAAAACATATATAATTACAATTTGGTATTTATGGAAAGAAAATTTAGCACGTGACTAAATTAAATTAAAAGCTCAATAATTTCATATAACATTATCTTAAATATTTAGATATAATAATCAAAATATATATTTTATTTTATTTTGGAGTAATCACATATTTAGAAAAATCAAAGTTATCAATTCGTAAGTTTTTATGGAAAAGAATTAATACATAATATAAAATTTATATTAAAAAAATAATATATTTTAAAATTTGATTTTATTAATATTTAATAAATTTAAATTAATATATAAAAATAAAAATTAAATATTTTGTTTAATTTTAATATTATATAAAAAAATATATATATATTAAAAACTTGGATTTTATTAATATTTAATAAGTTCAAATTAATATATAAAATTAAAAAATAGATATTATTTAGATGGTAATATCATAAACTAGATATTATTTAGATAGTAATATTAGTGATAGTAAAATAGAATACGCAGTAAAGTAATCGTTTAGTGATAATATTATATATATAGTTGAACTTTGCAGTCAACCTCACATGTAATTAGTAGTAAATTTTTATGGGTTGAAGCCTTGTCCTGTCTTCTATCACTACAAGGGGATTTGATTTCAGTGTTTTTCTTTTCAAATATTTTACTGATTTCGAATTAATCAATATCCATAAAAATAATTAAAATTATAAAATATTATTAAAATTTTTAAATATCAATAAAATAATAAAAAATTGTTAAACTATTTTAACTTTTCAATTTATTGATTATTTAATTATAATTTTAATCTTATAAAAAAACAGATTAATCAATTACTAAATTAGATTAATGAATTATTTATTTATTTTTCTAATTTTTTAATTTGATAATTTTTGTTTAGATAATTTTCGGCAAAATCACATAACCAATTTTTTGTCGACGCGTTTCGAATCAATCAGTGTGGTTCATCGTCAGGACAAGTTGAAGAACCAATCAGACTTAGCTTGATTAATTTTTAATTATAATTTTAATCTCAAACAAAAACAATTAGATTAATTTTTTTATTAACAAACAGATTATTGAAGTATGTAACTATTTTAACTTTTAAACTTATTGGCTTACATACACGATCAAAAAATACAAGAACATTTATTTAATGTTTGAACTTGACTTTTATAATTTCAACGATATACGAACCCAAAAGTAAAAACAATGAGGTAAACCAGTAGCCATATTTCTTTTATCCAAAAGAACATATTTTACAAACGTCTTGTTGTAAAATAATTAAAGATTATAATTTTTCTTAATTTATTCTTTTTATCCAAAAGAACATACTTTACAAACTTCTTGTTTTAAAATAATTAAAGATTATAATTTTTTTAATTAAATGTGGTTTAAGTATATTGAGTGACCGTTGTATAATTGATATGAGAATATAGGTAGAGTAATTTTAAGGGTTCGACAGTTTAGGTTTCTATTTGTTGGCAAAATTAGCAAGCCCTAATTCCAAGGGTTTTAGGGAGATTTGAACATGTAACATCGTGATAGGGGAGGTATTTAGTAAGAAGAAATCAACATTTGAACTACCCCTTGAGAGTTAATTAGAGATTATAATTTCATTTTCCATTTATATAGATTAATTTTAATAAAAAAATACAAAACATAAAATAATTAAACAATCCATATTGTTTTAAATGCAATCTAACATTACTACATTTAAAACATAGGTTCATCCCATAAATGTATATTTAGAAAAACACTTATAGTTTCTTTTAATAAATTCGGTTTCCCAAGAATTTATCTCCCATTCATATATATATATAATATGTGGGGATTTTTATATGAAGTTGTAAATACTTAATCATCCACATTATCTTACTCAATAAAAAAAAATTCAAAACATGTAGCCATAAAACTTAGTTCACACCATCGCATAAATCGAAAACACTTATAACTATCTCAAAACACTCTAGGGTTGAAGATATAAATTTATAGATTAATTTAATATGTTAATCTATACCTATCTTGGCAATGAAAATCATTTATATCGTGGTTCAATCAAAAGCGCTAACTACAGAACTAAAAATGCCATTAAGCACAATGGAGGGAGATCAAATCTCACCTAGGTCCTCATCATTCAAAGATACAAGATACAAAAGAAAATTGATGATCACACATTGACCATAATATAAGGAGTATGATTCCTCACGTGTTGTTTTAAGATTTTCATGGTATCCACCCTACAAGGGGCAACACCCCCCGTATAAGGGGAAGGACCTCTTCATTAGTGTAATAGATTTAGTTGGCACAAAGAGTGAGTGAGGAGAGTCTGTGTACTGTGATGTGGAAATGAGATCTTAGACAATTATTAAGGTATTACAGACTCATGTGCATGGATTTGCCTATGTTACTTTCTCCAATGGATCGATAAGATTGCGAAATACATAGACAATGAAGTAGTTAAAAAACATAATAGACAAACACACATAAACACAACAGTTTAAAAAGGAGCTTACCCAATACTCATGGGCTACGTCTCCTGGTCCAGCCTTCAGTGGTGACCTCTCTATTATGTCTTCAGAAGCAGAGTTTTTACAAAAGTGAGCTCAATTTGAGTCTCACACAACAAATACAAAACAATAAGGCTTTACTTGGATCCCCCAAGTCTTTCTGAGTACATGGAATCTCCTCACTGACTCTCTATCTCTGTTTGCTCTCTGTCTCAGCAATGCTTGCCTCTATCTCTATTAGTTTGTGGCTTTAAAGCCAATAGGCGCTGTTTGTTCATTTCTCCTTTTTGGGATCTTTGGCTTCCCGGCCTCTGCTTGTTCAGATCCGCCTCTGAGCATTAGTAATCATTGCTAAATGTTTTCAGGGATGGTGGCCACCTATTATGTAAAGGAATGGGTCATCGGGCCTTTGAGATCCCCAGAAACAGTGTTCTCTGTGTTAATAGAGAAATACACTAAAAACGTAGGAAATTCACCAAACTGTTGTTTATCGGATTTGAAATACTATAGATTCTGCTTTATAACTCCTATCAGGTCTGCCTTTGTGTCGCTTATCGCATCTCCATTGTTGATCTGGGAGATCTAGATCCAATGGCTGAGGTTCACTTTAGGCAACCCATGCATACGGGAGTTAACCACTCGAAAAGAGTGGTTTTCTCTCTCTAGGGCCTGGACACTTGGAAGCCAATGTATGGGCTCGCGTGGAGCCCGACCAAAACCTCTTACCGCTTTCGGTCCTTCTGAAATCCTGCTTGTTTCCTTTGTATTAAAAAATACATTAAAACTTTGCAAAATCCTACAAAACGGCCCATATCAGACTTGAAACAATATATATATAGATATAGATATAGATATAGATATATATATATATATATATATATATATATATATATATTTTCATTCACAAACCCTTTCGGGTCCAGTTTTCATCGCATCGGCGCTTCCCTTCGTATTTCATTTAATAAATGAAATACGCGAAATACATAGAAATCTGTCGTTTGACGAATCTCAAATTTTATGGAATATCATTTTATAGCTCTATCGGGTCCGGCTATTGCATCACGCATATATATCTATCTATATCTATATATATATATACATATATATATATATATATATATATATATATATATATATATATATATATATACACATATATATACATATATATATATATATATATACATATATATATATATATATATATATATATATATACATATATATATATATATATATATATATATATATATATATATATATATATATCTATATATATATATATATATATATACATATCCCTACTACTCTGTGTAGCTTCGATGTGATGTTGCAATGCGATTGATCGCAATCACATATCGCACATACCCGTGGGCCATTTGGTAAGGGCTCCACTATGGTTTGCTTACGTGATATTGCGATGCAACGTGGGCTGTCGATCTGCGCGCTTAATCGACGATCCTCACTGACCCTACTGATCGTTGTCGCATTCCCCATGTAGTAACCTTCAATAGCCTCTGCATGTCAAGGCTGATTTGATTTGCCGATCAGATTTAGACCATTGATCAGCCACATCAAATGGCTCCTATGCATCACTGTCCAAGCCGCCAATAGCTCTGTTTTTGGTCATTTCTTCGTATTTTTGCCTCCCGATAGTGTAATCTGATATTTCTAAAACTTCTTCTTTTGTGATTGTTTTGATTTATGAAGACTTAGAGGGTTTCTTGGATCCCTTTTGGATCACGCCTTCCCACTGAAAAAGCTTTTGGACCACCAAAATTTGGTTTTTAAGAATCAATCAAGTGAGGATATAGCTTCCTCACTTTTCCAATCTCTATCCATCTTGCATTGCTTGGTTTTGAACCCTTGAGTCCGATTCTTAGGTACTCAACATCCACTTTGTGCATAGTTCTCACCTTCTTGTCCAGAATTGCATCTTCCTACAACTCATTAAGATATTCAAGCAACAGACCATCAATAGAAGGGAACTGACTTTGCTCTTCGGGGTCTTCAATCAATGAAGGTTCAAATAGTCTCAAGTTCTCTGCATTAACTACTGAAGAGATGTGCATGTAAGCTGGAAAATCAAGGCGAAGAGTGTTCTCACCAATTTTCTCAACTATCTTAAAAGGCCCATACCTTATTGGCTTTAGCTTCTTTCCTTCACCTTGCATTTTGTCTTCGCTAATGTACAGTTAGATTTTATCACCAACTTGGAAGCTATGTTCAATTCGATGCTTATCATGCCTTGCCTTGTACTTGGCTTGGCTCTTTTCCAGTTGTTCCTGCACTGCTTAGTGAATTTCTTGGATATGTTCAATAAACTTAGTTGCTTTGTCCACATCAGTGTGTCCATCAACTATTATGACTTTACTAAAGACAAAATCCAAGGGAGACCTTGGTGTAAAACCAAAACAAGTCTCAAAAGGAGATCTTTGTGTAGAATAGTGTTTAGCATGACTGTAATCATGTTGCACATAACATAAATGTTCATCCCAAAGCTTGGAATGCTCACTGCAATAGCCTCTGAGCAACAGGATCACTTTCCTGTTGACCACCTCTGTTTGACCATCTATTTGTGGATGAAATGTTGTGCTCTTCTTCAATCTAGTGTCCATTAACTCCCATAGACTTGAACAAAAATTCCCAATTAATTAGGAATCTCGATCAGAGACAATAGAAGTGTGTAACCCAAAATGAACCCATACATGCTGAAAGAACAACTTCGTTGTTTGTTCATTTGTAATCTGCTTGTTACAAAGTATTAAAATACACATTTTGTTGAACCTGTCCACAATAACATATAAATAATCATGACCTTTTCTAGATTTTGGCAATCCCCCAACAAAGTCCATGGAAACACTATCCCAAGGATGAGAATGAACTAGAAGTGGAGTGTACAAGCCTATTTTTCTATTGATGAGCTTGCTTTTAGCACATATGGTACACCCTTTAATATATCTAGAAAATGTTTCATGCATTCTTGGACAATAACAGAACCTTTGTCGCTATGCAACTGTTTTACTTACACCAAAATGACCTGATATTAGATAAGTGTGTGCTTCTCGGATTATATTAACTCCTTCAGTTTGAGGAACGCATAACTTTCCCAAATGATACAAGTGTTCATCCTTAACATGGTAATCCAATTCTTCTACTTGTTTGCCATGACTGAAAATTGCATATACATCTTTAAAATCTACATCATGAGCATATTGTTCAATGTAGCTTTCATGCAATACTGAATTATGCTTAAGTATAGTAGATACATTTATGATTGGTCTGGACAACATATCTGCAACTTTATTGTGTATGCCTTTCTTATATCTGAATACTAGATGAAACTCTTGTAGAAAACTCATCCACCTATAGTGTCTTGATTGTTGCAATTTAGTTTGTGAGTGAAAATATTGAAGTGGTTGATGATCAGTATGTATAACTATTTCTCTGCCCATTAGGAAATGTTTCCACTTTTTCACACTCTGTATTAATGCATACAATTCTTTATCATATGTGGGATAACTAACTACTGCAGAATTAAATGTCTCAGAGTGATAACATATGGGTTTACCATGTTGCATCAACACTACTCCCATGGAATAGTCACTGGCATCTATTTCAATCTCGAATGGTCCTTGAAGATTTGGTAATGCTTGTACTGGTGTTGTACTAATTTTTTCTTTCAAGGTGTCGAAGGCTTTCTGCTGTTTGCCTCCCCAATCAAACACCTTGTTCAATCATGTCAAAGCATGTAAGGGAGCTGTAATCAATAAAAAGTTAGCAATAAACTTTCTCCAATATTGTGTTGCTCCTAGGAAGCTCCTAACTTCTGTAGCAAATTTGGGTTTAGGCCAGTTCACAATGACTCCAACCTTAGAGAGATCTATCTTCAATTCACCACCCCCTACAATATGGCCCAAATAATTCAAAGATGTTTTTCCAAATTCACATTTTGATAATTTAACATAGATATTTTCTCTTTTCAAAACATCTAGAGTCTGCTTTACATGCTTCAAATGTTCTTCCCATGTTTTACTGAAAACAAGAATGCCATCTAAATATAAAATTACAAAATCATCAATAAAAGGTTGGAGTACATCATTCATAACTCTCATGAAAGTGGCAGGAGCATTAGTTAAGCCAAAAGGCATAACTAGCCATTCATACAGCCCTTGCTTTATTTTGAAAGCAGTCTTCCATGCATCTTGTTCTGCAACTCTGACCTGATGGTAGCCACTATGCAAGTCCAACTTGGAAAAGTAAACAACTTCTTTCAACTGATCTAACAAATCATCTATGTGAGGAAGAAGATAATGATTCTTGATCATTATTTTATTTAGTGCTCTGTAATCAATTCACATCCTGGATGAACCATCTTTCTTTCTCACCAACATGATTGGAGATCCGCATGGTGATATGCTTGGCCTTATGAACCCTTTATCGAGTAGCTCTTGTACCTTCTTTTTGATCTCTACATTCTCTAAATTGGATAACCTATACATTCCGATGTTAAGCAGTGGAGCATCTTGCTGCAAATGAATATCATGTACAATTTCCCTTTTGGGTGGTAGACCTTTAGGTTCTTGAAATAGGATATCGTATTCTGAAACAACATTTTCTAAATCAGCTTTCTGTTTAACATCATAGCCCTCAAATACATTGGTTTTATCAGGGTTCTTTTCCTTTACAACCATTAGTAAAAATTGCTTGCATGAATTTACAATTCTTTTCATTTTCCATGAGTTTATGAAAGTGTAGTTATTTTTGAGCTGATGAGCTCTTACAATATATTCTATTCCATCTTTTGTGAGTTGATACTTATTTTTAGCTCTATAGAAAATGGTTTTTCTATCATACAAGTAAGGACTTCCTAAAACAATACCACATATATCCAAGGGAACTATATCTAACTCAACCTCATCTACAAAAGTTGACCCAAAAGAAAACCTAAGTTTACATTGTCTAGTCACTTGTAGCTTTGCATTATCACATACCCAACTTGATGGATATGGCTTCTTGTGAGGTGTGGTTAGTAGTCGCAACTTCTTTACAATTGCTTCAGAAATCAAGTTTACTTGTGAACCACTATAAAATAAAGTATCAATCTTTTGATGCTTGGAAATAACTCTAATATGAAAAAGCTCATGTCTTTTCCTCTCATTTTCTTCATTATCAATAGGTTGTGCATAATTACTAGTAGATGCTTCAAAAATTTTACCTTTTACACCTGTGGCTGGGACGGTTGTTTCATCACTTGAGTCTGACCCCAAATCTTTCTGAATAGTAGCAGCAGCCTTCTTCTTCTTGCCATTGAACTTCTTGGGTTTTATCTCCAGATGCAAATACGAGCAATGTTCATCATATGTCCATCCTTCTTGCAATGAGTGCATGAAGGTTTGTCTTTCTGTATAATGTTTTCCTTCCTCTCTTTCCATTTATGCTTCCTCTTTTCCTTGTTCTTGCTTGTAGTGGGTTTTGATGATCCCCCAATCTCTGGGTTCACATTCATGCCTCTAGCCTCCAGATGTGTAGCCTGAACTGATACCTCATCTATGCTAGTAGGGTTAAACATGAGAATGGCGTGCCTCAAATAGCTATGTAGACCACCTTTATACTTCAACAAAGTTTTAAGTGAGTCTAGAGAAATGCCTAGAATTAAATTCCGGGGTACAACTTTGTACACTTTTCCCCTTTAATTGGCGAAGAGTTGGCCAACTCATCATGGCTTGTTGCATATAAGCTAGTGGATAGAATTGTTTTTTAATGGTACAAACAAATTCACTTCGGGTAGAAAGAATTTTACCATGCTTCTTCAAATCGACGTGTGTCCTGCCTTCCCACCAAACTATGGCAGTTCCTCCAAGGGCAAGTCTGGCGAGCTGAATCTTTCTCCTTTTTGAATCGATGTTCTACAACTTGCAATATACATCAATCTATCTAATCTAGTTATCTAGCTTTTCTGCATTTAATTCTCCATCATATGTTGGCAAATCAAATTTTACATCTATTTTAATCAAAGGGCTAGAAGGAGGTGTTCATAGAGGAGGCTCTTTCCCTTTCCCTTTGCCTTCTGAATGGCCATCTAGAAGAGGTTCGTCTGTTCCTTTGTCTTGTTTGGAGGTTGAAGTATCTTCACCTTGACCTTTCTTAAATTCTCGATACATCTCTTCTACCATGGCTCTCATGGTCATGAAACTGTCCATGAAGTAAGAGTCTGATTCTATTTCCAAGGGAATTTCTTCTGTCATTTTCCTCCTAGGATAGACTCTTCCAATTTCTGGGTTAGCCTCAACCAATTCTCCTTCTCCTAATTTGAGCTTTGACCTAGTTAGCTTTCAACAATCCAGCACAAGCTTGTCTAGCCTTAGCAAACCTAAAGCTCTGATACCACTTGATCTAGAAATGAGATCTTAGACAATTGTTAAGGTATTACAGACTCATGTGCATGGATTTTCCTATGTTACTTTATCCAATGGATCGATAAGATTGCGAAATACATAGACAATGAAGCAGTTAAAGAACATAAATGCCAAACACACATAAACACAACAGTTTAATAAGGAGTTCAACCAACACTCCTGGGCTACGTCTCTTAGTCCAGCCTTCATTCGTGACCTCTCTATTATGTCTTCAGAAGCAGAGTTTTTACAAAAGTGAGCTCAATTTGAGTCTCACACAATAGATACAAAACAACAAGGCTTTACTTGGATCCCCCAAGTCTTTCTGATTACACAGACTCTCCTCATTGACTCCCTTTCTCTGTTTTCTCTCTGTCTCATCACTGCTTTCCTCTATCTCTATCAGTCTATGGCTTTAAGTCCAATCGACACTCTCTATTCATTTCTCCTTCTCAGGCTCTCTGGCTTCCCGGCCTCTGCCCTCTCATATCCCCCTCTGAGCGTTAGCAATAATTTCTAAACGTTTTCAAGGATGGTGGCCACTTGTTATGTAACAAGATAGGTCATTGGGCCTTTGAAATCCCCAGAAATAATGTTCTCTATGTTCATAGAGAAATACACTAAGAACACAAGAGATTCTCCAAACTACCATTCATCGGATTTGAAGTACTATAAATTCCACCTTATAACTCCTAAAGGGAATGCCTTTGTGTCGCTTATCGCATCTCCACTGTTGATCTAGGAGATTTGGATCCAATGGTTGAGGTTCATTTCAAGCATCCCATGCATACAGGAGTTAACCACCCAAAAAGAGTGGTTTTCTCTTTCCAAGGCCTGGACACATGGTAGCCAACGTATGGGCTCAGGCGGAGCCCGGCCAAAACCTCTTACCACCTTTGGTCCTTCCGAAATCCTTCTTGTTTCCATTATATTAAAAAAATACATTAAATCTTTGGAAAATCCCACAAAACGGCCCATATCGAACTTGAAACAATATATATATTTTCATTCACAAACCATTTCAAGTCCGGTTTTCATCGCATCGGCGCTTCCCTTCGTATTTCGTTTAATAAACGAAATACATGAAATACATAGAAATATTCCATTTGACAGATCTCAAATTTTATGTAATGTCGTTTTATAGCTTTATCAGGTCTGGCTATCGCATCACGATATAAATATATATAGCCCGGCTCCTCTGTGTAGCTCCGATGTGATATTGCGATGCGATTGATCGCAATCGCATATCGCACATACCCCTGGGCCATTTGATAAGTGCTCCGCTGTGGTTTGCCGACGCGATATTGCGATGCAATGTGGGCCATTGATCTGCATGCTTGATAGACAGTCCTCGTTGACCCTGCTAATCACTGTCGCATTTCCCATGTAGTAACCTCTGATAGCCTCTGCCTGTCTCCGCCGATTGCGATTTTCCGATCGGATCTGGATCATTGATTGGCGAGATCTGATGGCTCCTATGCATCACTGTCCAAGCCACCGATAGCTCTGTTTTTGGTCATATCTTCGTGTTTTTGACTCCAGATAGTGTAATCTGATATTTCTAAAAATTCTTCTTTTGTGATTGTTTTGATTTATGGAGACTTAGAGGGTTTCTTGGATCCCTTTTGGATCAGTGTAGTAGTTTTTTCATCTTTCTTTGAATACATCCTATAAAATAATAATCTTACTCCTCTTTATAAGAAATTCTAGTCCCCACAAAAAAATGTTTTCGAATAAAGATTGTGTTACTTGTAATTCATGTACCTTATTTATCCCTTCTAAATATGAAACTTTGGTTTGTAATAGTTTGATGTCTTTTCTGTACTTCTATCAGTTTGACAAAAATTTGATATGCCAAGTGAAAGTCATAGTAACTTTCCCAAAACATGATGATTTTTTCATTTTCCCACAAGAAAACTTGTATAGCCTACCACATATCTAATTTTTCAAATACAATTTTCAAATTTTTATTTTTATCTAAGGTACATTTATATGTCTTCTAACATCTCTAAAAATTTCATGACAAGAATAGTGGAGTGGTCTTGTGGAAGCGGTAATGGTATATTGCATAGTCTCAAAATAGTAAATGGTATTTTTCTAATTCGCGTGATTAACCCAAGCTGGCGACATGTAGCACAACAAAAACAACTTTTCTCGCAGGCTTACATAATTTTATCTATCATGCTAGTTATCACGCGATATGTCATGATCACTATTGGATTGAGACAAGAGAATTAACAGTGGAGATTTGAAGTGCAGGTTGGGAATCGATAAATGTGTGTTATCAGGAAAACTAGTGTCCATTCAGAGCTGCCAGTCCCACTAACATGGGTACCTATCTTAGAAACAAACAAACTAAAGTTACTTTTATTTTCCTTTATGAGAGATAGAGGGGAGAGAAGCAGAGAGTGCCAACCTTAGTCTTTCGCTTGGCCCCTTGCTTGTTTGCTCTCCCCTTTGACAGATATTTGCCACTCTTTCCTCGCTTGTCCCGCTTCAAAGAACACCTGTACAGTCAAAGCAGCATAATACCATCAAAGCATAGAGATCTATAACCATAAACAATATAGGATCAGATGTATATTGACCATACAAATTCATATATCAATACAAGATTCAGAGATATACAAGAATATGGAGAAAATCTCAAATAGATTTATTGATAGAAGTAGTAGAAGAGAGGATTACAACCCATTGGTCTGACCCAGTGCCATCCTCCCAGAATGAAAGCCCTATTCACCTCATGAAAATCTTAGATCACCCAACAATGTTGCACAGAGAAAAATAGCACTTCCTTACAAATACAAAATTCCAGCCTCTAGATCTCTAGGATGAGGGATCCATATATAAATGTTTGCAGGTGGGTGAGTCAGCTTCTGGGATTTTGATTAGTGTCCTCTCTATAATAGTTCTTGGTTCCACTTGGAGATTTCATGATCTCTTACTCATCGCTGGTTAAATTCAGAGAGGCAAGTGTCAAATGGACAGTTTCTAGAAGACTCTCTGGGTTTCCACCTAGCCAACTGCCTCTGCCATTTATCTTCTCTTTCTCATCGCACCCTACAAAAGGGCTTTCCAGTATGCATCATACTTTTTGCATGTTGCAGGTGAAATTCATTGTACCCTTAGCACTGAGCAGTCTGTATGGTCCAGTTTTGAGTAGTTTTTCGTGGAGAACTTCTTGGAGATGATGTAATCAGCTGACCTTGCTTCTTTAGGGTATGAAACAACACTTTTAGGGACTTAGAAGCCCTTGGTTTTATGGACATATGTGATTGGGGTTGTAGTTCCCAAATATGTCTATAACAGTTGCCCCCTAAAGCATGAGGCCATAAATCTTTTGATGTTGGGTGAAATACTTTATCATGAGGATCCGAGGTTTTTCGAACTGGAAGGTGACCTGTAATAAGATACAATATAATACATTATCTTCATAATATTTTCATGATCTAGCTGAGGTGGGCATTCCCATGCTCAGCGTTATAAATTCATTTTCCTGTACATAGGACAGACAACCGTCTGTGTGGCAGACTGATGATTCTGGTAGAGCCATCATCCTTTGGCTTGGATGATTATCTGTGCAGCAATGTTGTACATTTGATGTCTTTATTTTACTGAATATATCATAGCCTGAATGGATGAAACTAGATCCAAGGTCTTTAAAACTCGTTCAAGCTTCACTCGAAGTACAAGTCAATCCATGTGAAAAGATGTTCTCACGTCGAACATGGACAAACATCACCTGATTACCAGCCAATGACATGAGCTATTAACAGGCGTGAGAGGAAGCACCGATAATGAAAATTACCCTCAAGGTACTGCAGTACAATTCACGTGGTGTGAGTATATGAGTCGATGCCGAACACCATGCAAAATCTTTTGTTCCTAAGTCGACTTCTTGGATAATGAGCTGATGTCGACAAGAAGTGACCCGTTGTAGGAGGGCCTTAATGAATCCCACATCTACGACACGAAACGGAGCAAATGATTTCATGGAGGTGAAAATGATCTGATGATAAAAGGTTCAGGGTGGCCATCATGAAAGAATGGAACGTGAAAGTATTGCAGCGGATGAGACACAAGCTAGGTTGGTGAATTCTCTAAGCGACTTCTCTTGAACATATTGGCGACACTGAAATGGATTGGTAGTGTTAACCCCAAAAATGGATGGTTACGGTGGACCAATGGCAATATGACTAGTGAACAGAATAACCCAACCCGACTCAATCATGGTGACGGAGTGAAAGTATCATGTTCAAGAGCGACCTGCTACCAATAAAGTTTCTTCAAGTTTCCTTCCCAATTTTTCCCCATTCATTGTTGACCAGTACCTCTTTATTTTTGTCAAGCTTGAGGAGGATAACATATGCTTGTTCTATAATTTTCCCTTCGGGCAAACCCATCACTATGTTTTAACGAGCCTAACGATAGTGACACTCGCTCTTGTCTTCATGGACAAGTTTGTCGCTATTATTTTAATGAGTTTAACGACAATTATAACTTGGTTATTTTTAATTTTAGAGAGTTTGAATAGAGACAGCAAGAAAACTCCAGTAATCCTTTTTTTTCATATAATCCCTAAAGTCCAAAAAAGTATAAAATAATATGAAAGGGATGACTTTTCGATAGTTTTAACGAGCCGAACAAGACAAACACTTGATCTTTTTGTGTAATAATCCCTCAGGTCCAAAAATATTAAAATCTAGAGGAGGGATGGCACTTCTAATCACTTTAACGAGTTGGAGAGGCCAATTGCTCGGAAATATTTTCATATTTTACGAGTCAGATGAAAAGAGCTTAAAGGAGACTCGTTTTTTGAGGAACGAGTGATATTTTTGGGTAGCAGCTGGTTCCAGGTAAGGCTTGCAACTTTTCAATCACGGCAGTGTAAAGAAGGTGGCTAATAGGATCACTCGTCGCAGTTGTTCCTCAAAAGGGGTAAACAATCAAATGGAGGCGTATGATCGGCCTAAAAATAATGGAGGTGATGGTAAGAACACGAGCAGGGTTCAAAATCTAATAATTATGCAATCACAATTGTTATTTAGCAGAGGTGGGTTCATTTTTTAATGAGCTTAAACTCTGGTGGAACATATGCTCATTGATAGGTTTATTTTTTAACGAGCTTGAACTTCACATAAAATTGCTCGTTGCTAGGTTTATTTTTTAACGATCTCTAACTTTGCATAAAACTGCTCATGCCAGTCGTATAATAAGGATGTCTCATCAGTAGGTTAATTTTTTAGGGAGCTTGCTCTATTCGTAACTTTGATCCGCAGCCTTTTGCATGTAGGCTAGGAACAACCAACTACTGTCCTAGGGCTTAATTAACTATTGGGGCTAAGTAGGAAAACTCTTCCTTTACTTTGATGGTGCCATTTGGCCCTTGCAAAGGTGAATGGTTGATCAAACCAATCACCTAACTTAAGTAGTTGAAGTCAGTAAAAACTACAAGGTTAGAGTTACGCTGGTCGTTTTTCACTTGTATGCAAAAGGTTTGCATGCCCCCAGGTATAGCGAAGTAGAGTTTCCAAGTTACCATACAAAAGTTCTTGTATCCACAAGATGATTCCACTTGCACAGTAGACAAAAACACTTCCTTGGCTTAGTCCATTGAAATAGACGAAGGTGATTCTAGTTCCAATCACCTAACCTTGACGAGGGAATCGTATTCTAGTATAATCCCATTTTCCTAAATGGACGGGCGTGTCAGACTAGTCATATATCTTCTGTGGAAACCTACCCTATACCTAAGGTTTCTCTGCCGAAGCAGACCAGGGTGCATGCCCCCTGGGGTTCAGTCACAATCACCGAATCACTTGCGCTCATCAGGTGGATGGACTAGAGATTGATGAGACATTCCTTGCATAAAAAGACCAGTTAGGGATGGAATTTGACTATTAGCTATGTGTGAACCGAGGAATGAAAGCTGGTCTACAAGCTGGACCACTCTGCCTTCATGCGGAAAACACATCACTCGAAAGAGTGAGGAAACAATAGCTCCCATGCTATAAATGTAGTCACATCCAAGGAGTATATTGTAATCTAAAGGTCCTTGGACTACCATCATGTTTAGATGAACGGATTTCCTTCTCAAAGTTATAGGCAAATTTGGAAGGATCCCTAACGGTCGACTGGTTCCTTTGTCAAAGCCTGTTAGATTTCGCATCTTAGGAAAAAGTGATGGCGAACCAAGTGCTTTCCAAGTAGTTGAGGAAAGGATACTCATAGAAGACCCTTCATCTATGATAGCACCGACCATGACCATTCTGTAAGCTTGTACTATGATTTGGAATGGTACATTAGATGGTAGACGAGGTCTGCTTAGTAGATTCCAATTGAAGTAAACGTCTAGGTTTCTTGGAGGTGGGACCAAATAAACAACTAGATAAATCTCTGAATAACTTCCTTCCTGTGGTAAAGGAATGGATAGGTTGCCCCCATGTTCATTGGAGTCTGTGTTTACGAAAAAGAATTTGAACGGTGTCATTCTCATTCTCTTTGGTGACTCTATCATCTGAAGGTAGACCTTATGAAGACAAGACTGGATCGACTGCCGTCTCGACCTGTTGACTTTGGTATGGCGTGGACTCAGAGCATTTATCTTCAATGTAGATGCTTCGACCGACCACAAAGGTGTGTCAGTCTGATTTTCAACTCGTGATGGACTCGGCAAGAGTTTCTTGTATCCAGGAGGAAGTCGTAGTGGTGAAGCAGGATGGTTATCTAAGACTCTTTTAGCATCATCTAGGAAGGGACAAAAATGGATGGCATGATCGCCTTCACATAGTCTACAAAGAATTTATATCTTCCTTTCTGTCCATTGACTTCATTTTCACTAGTTGACGGTGTACTCTCAACATGATCGTCAGAGCTTGACGACACCGGATTGTGCAAATGAGGAGACCAGTCCCTTAAGATCCATGGGATGCAAGGATAATCTTGATGATAGTGGTCCCTTTTGCAAATGACACATGGAGATTTAGGTTTGGATGGTGTAGTGTGTGGATTTTCACTAGACGATGTATGGTTACCCATTTTCACCATTGGCTCCTTCTTCTTCTTCTCCTTCCCTTTCTTCTTCTTCTCAGTTACTTGGTTTTTAGTTTTACTAGTTTCGCCAAGTGAAGAGGAAGAAGGAGAGGGAGAAACAAACGAAGTAGAAGGTTGGGGGCAAACTCTAGTATCATTTGGTTGCTGATTTGATTGCTTATGAATCACGGTGCTTTGAACGATGGATGTTGAGAAGAGCCATACTGGCAGGTCAATTGTCATACCAGGAAGGGACAATGTGGCCATATGAGGTGCACCAACATCTTCCCAAGAGGAGAAGGGACTTGGATTTCCCCCAAGGGGAAATCCTTGATTGGTGGAATCCATTTTCTCAACCTAAGACCAACGAGGGAACAGTGACGTTATTCCGATTAAAATAAATTTTATGACGCTTTGACACAACTTGCTTTTTTAGTTTTTAAGATTCGAGAAAAAGCTAAAGATGACTCTAGTCGCCTTCGATTTTTAATGAGCCTGAAGTGACAAGTGCTCAAATGGACCTTTTCTTTTAAGGAGTCTGAAAAGGAACGAAAGTGACTACCCTGGAAATCTAGACAGAGGGATCACCAAACCAATCGCAAAACTGTAGAATACTTTTGACGGTACAATAGTTAGTCTTACCGAATGCCGTGTTCTGTGCATTGCGATCGAAAGGGCGACAGACACGGCTTCCTAAGGATAAAGGATATAGCCTATTGTGGTCTCCCAATATATACTCGATAGTACGTGGGAGAACAAGTCCGTACTGGAACTTGTTGTCTCAAAGAGGAGGAATCACCCAAGCTACGATGAAAGCGATAGTTACCAGGTTTTACGATGTTGGAATACATCCCTAGCCTATACTTCTAAATGTTGTGCATTAGGTTCCAAAGTGTTTTTATGTTCATTGAAATTTATTTTAAACAAACATTTACTTTCTCTTTACAATGAAAATCCTAGTTACTAAGGAAAGAGAAGTAAAATCTTTTCAACATAGAGTAGAGAGCACACACTGAGATGCACTATCCTAAATCAATCTCCAAAGCAGTCTAAATGCAAATGCACATGCATGTATTTGTTTTCCACTTTCTTAATGTGTGAATGACAAAAATAATGCTAAGTATAGATCTGAACTATTCTTCTTTCAAAGTGACAGTACTAACAATTTTCTTTTTAAAAATGAAAGGAAGACTAAGATGACACTTTTTGATTTCGAATTCAAAAAACGAGAGGAAGACTAAGATGACACTTTGCTATTTCGAATTCAAAAAATGGAAGGAAGACCACTTTGCGATTTGAATTCAAAAAATGAAAGGAAGGTTAAGACGACACTTTGCGATTTCGAATTTGAAAAACGAAAGGAAGGCTAAGAGCGACACTCTCAACTTTAATTTGAAAACTTCTTTCGACACTTGGAATACTATTAGTTCAAATTAAATACAATGGAAAAAGTGTAATCGACTATTGACAAGAATAAGACTCTTTTCTTTGACTGAAAACAAAACTTGCGACACTTTCAAATCGAAAGACGACAGTTCGATTAAGCTACTGTTTGCAAAAGAGAACTGTAAATGGCAAAAAATACATAAAAAAAATTCACAATTCTTTGTACAATGGAGGCTGAATAATGCAAAGGAAGGGAGTTTCAATAGTGGTATACTGATCACAGAGAGCAAAATTCCTGAATAATGCTGAAGAGAATGAAGAAAAACCAAAATCTGGAGGCAGAAACAGTCTTATCTGATCATCGCACCTGTAACACACGGAAACGGGGATGCATCTCACCTACAGCACAGGGGAGGTGTGATGCATCGAGACTGTCAAAAGGAGACAGTGCGATGGTCTAGGGACGAGACTTTAACTTGGTCTTTGGTCACAGTTTGTAGCTTAGTTCAAGGATTTAGGCTGGGCTAATGATAGTTAGTCAATACAAAGTACAATGGCTCATCTAATGAGGTTACTTGAGCTACCACCAAGGCACTTAGGATGTTTGCAAGTCAGTTGTTCCGTTTATAAACAAAACCCGAAGATAGACTGAAGCACCATTTATCTAGTTTGCACTTGCATAGCAAATGTAGTTCGAAGGCTACCTGGCTTAACTTCAGGCTCCGTCTGTAGTTTATAAAGCAAACAAATATAAACAAGAAAACAAGCTATTCACTACCCAGCGGAGTCGCCATTTTGTTATCGGGAAAACTAGTGTCCATTCAGAGCTGCTACTCCCACTAAGATGGGTAGCTATCTTAGAAACAAAAAAACTAAAGTTACTTTTGTTTTCCTTTATGAGAGATAGATGGGAGAGAAGCAGAGAGTACCAACCTCAGACTTTCACTTGGCTCCTTGCCTGTTTCCTCTCCCCTTTGACAGATCTTTTCCACTCTTTCCTCACTTGTCCCGCTTCAAAGAACACCTGTAGAGTCAAAGCAGCATAATACCATCAAAGCATAGAGATCTATAATCATAAAAAATATAGGATCAGATGTATATTAACCATACAAATTCATATATCAATACACGATTCAAAGATATACAAGAATATGGAGGAAAACTCAAATAGATTTATTGATAGAAGTAGTAGAAGGGAGGATTACAACCCATTGGTCTGACCCAGCACCATCCTCCCAGCATGAAAGCCCTCTTCACCTCATGAAAAGCTTAGATCACCCAACAATGTTGCACAAAGAAACCAACAACACTTCCTTACAAAATACAAAATTACAGCCTCTGGATCTCTAGGATGAGGGATCCATATATAGATGTTTGCAGGTGGGTGAGTCAGCTTCTAGGATTTTGATTAGTGTCCTCTCTCTAATAGTTCTTGGTTCCAATTGGAGATTTCATGATCTCTTACTCATCCCTGGGTGAGTTCAGAAGGGCTTTCCACCTAGCCAACTACCTCTGCCATTTGTCTTCTCTCGCTCATCGCACCCTACATAAGGGCTTTCCAGTATGCATCACACTTTTTGCATGTGGCAGGTGAGATACATCACACCCTTAGCACTGAGTAGTCTATATGGTCCAGTTTTGACTAGTTCTGAGTAGTTTTTCATGGATAACTTCTGGGAGATGATGTAATCAGTTGACCTTGCTTCTTTAGGGTATGAAACAACACTTTTAGGGACTTAGAAGCCCTTGGTTTTATGGACATATGTGATTGGGGTTGCAGCGCTCAAATATGTCTATAACAATGTGCAAAGTCATGTGAATAGGCAGAATGGTAAGTTAATGAAGGGTTAAATGGTTTATGTATAATTTCTATTACAGAAGAGTTATAATAGAAATAAAGCAGAATAATGTATTATGGTTAATTTTGGGTTTAAACTAAAATCCAAGTTAAAGGGTGTTATTGATATGCACGGATAATAAGAATTAACCAAAGATTATGGAAGGGTTTTATAAGTTTCTGCTCAAAGGTTTATAAAGGCTTAGACTTTGGATAGTTAAATGAAATGTTTCCTCCTAGAGTTTATTGAAAGAGCATTAAACCTTGATTTAAGAGAATTTTCCCTAAGTAGGAAATTGAAATTCCTGGGACATGTATATGACATGCATTTTATATGCATAATATGGGTATGTGCGGCTTAGGCTGCATCATTTGGTATCAGAGTAAGAAAAATCTCTTTTTAATTAAAATAGAATTGTGAAGGAATGCAAGCATGATTGCGGAAGAGGAGATATGATTTTAAATCTGATAGACAACAGACACACAAAGATGAAGTGTAGCAGAATAACGAGAGAATTTGCAAAGGAAAATAACAAAAGAATAGTCCATTCAAAGTGCAGACAAGATCATGCAGAGATATGGAAAATGAGTTGATATGTTTTATTTTAATTCTGGTTTGAGGATTATGTTTGATTTCAGGTTGCAGATGAAGGAGTAATATCTCAGTAAAGGAACAGCAAGAGGAGCTATAAAAATAAGCACCAATTGTGTTCTTGAAGACAGAGTAAGTGGATACTCTAAAGGAAAGAGGTGAAGTACCTAAAGAATCCAGCTGAAGGGTGGACAAGAAAGGACAAGAGTGTTCTAAAAGGGAGTGGAAGCTGCAGAAGCAAAGAAGAGCAAGAGAGTTTTCTCAGGAGATGGTTCTAGAGCTAGAGAACCAAAGATCAATTTTAAGGAGGAAAGCTTGATGAGTGGCAGGTACAAAGACTTGCTAAAAAGGGAAGCTTAGGTGTAGTTCACAAGTGAATAGATAAAAGTTCAAAGAACAAGAAATGATGATTATTGAAGGTCACTGCAGAAGAGAAAAATATTAGATAAATTTCCATCTTAAGTTGTTGATGGAGATGTTGCAGATGAACAAGGAAGACCAGAGGCATGGATGGATTATGAAAAGGAGAGTTGAATGGCATAGATTGCAAGTAAAATGGGAGCAAAGAGTGAACGCTCAATTGAAAGAAGAGTTACTCAGATTAAATGAGTATGTATGTGAATCTGAATATGGTCCATTACTTTCTAAAACTAATGAAGAGATAGAAGAGAAATCTACAGAGGAGCTGACTCATATGAAGGATTCAAAACAATAAGGAGATATGGTGACTGAAGCATCAAGTGAGACCACCAGTTCTTATGTTTTTAAAACTGATAATTTGTGTATGATTGTAGGTATTATAGGAGAAGAGAAACCTTTTGAAGATGTCTTCAAGATGGATGAAGATCTTGAAG
The DNA here is from genome assembly GCA_031772625.1 of Pinus tabuliformis. Classification (NCBI taxonomy): domain Eukaryota; kingdom Viridiplantae; phylum Streptophyta; class Pinopsida; order Pinales; family Pinaceae; genus Pinus; species Pinus tabuliformis. The sequence goes on from CM062818.1 coordinate 302,150,018, forward strand.
TAAAACGTGACAAAGAAATTTTCTCAAAAGAGGAAGAATTTGACTGGTTACTATAGAAAGAGTCTATGGATGAGTTACTTAATGAGAGAAGATAGTCATTTGAAGTTGTCATAGAGATGGAAGATCAGGATCTTATTCGAATGAAGAATGAAGGAATATTGCCTCAAAGAGGTAATCTAATGAATTTGATTAATGTTATTGATAAAGAGCAAATGCAGGAGAATATTAATGCAGATGATGGGGAAAGGACAACTCATGAAGAAGGTTTATAGAGAGATAGCATGGAAAAGTGTATTGAAGAAGAAGGGGAGGAATATTTGTCTCAAGACAAAGAAAAGACAATCACAGAATTGAAGGAAGAAGAAGGACATCTACTAAAATATGTTAAGAAAGAAGAAGCCCATGCAAAAAATTTAGCAAAGGGAGGAAGGACATGTGATGATTGGTCAATAAGAAGTGAAGGTATGGAAAATTGTGTAAATTTTCAAAATTCTACTCCAATTGAGATTATTGAGTTATATAGAATGTTAGACTTTCAAAGAAGAAAGTTGGAAAACCAGAGGATATATACTCAAGATAAATTGCTGAAAAAGGAAGACAAAGAAATTGTGATGAATGACAATCATAAGGGAAAGAGAATGGTAATAAAAGTTCAGCAAATTGACATTACAGAAGGAGTTCATTATTATGAACCAGAGCAAAGAGATATCATTGAAATAGATGATATGGAGGAGAGTTTAAATCAACATACCGATTTGTTGACAAAAGAATTGGAGGAAAACTTAGAGTAGCATACTGAGATGTTTCCAGAGACAGAAAAGGTAATGAGGCCTTATATTTTTAATTTTGATAACTGTTTTATGATTACATGATTTGATGAAAATGAGATAGACATGTTTCAAGTTGAAGAGTCAGTTTTAAAACTGAAAAATACTGGAAGTTTCCAGGTCAGACATACTGATGAGGAAAATGAAAACCATGAAGATATCGTGCTTGAAGCAGTTAAATTTACTGACAGAATTAGTCAAGGAAATGAAGGAATTAGTGAGGGTTGTCAAGGAGGAGGAAGGAAAATATGCTGGAATTGAAGAACAACATAGTGATATATTTGAGAGGAATCAACTATAAATGGAATTGGAGGACAATTTATTATTTGAAAGTAAATTTACAAATATTGAATAGAGGTTGTTTGGAAAGCCACAAGAAGGTAAGGATGAAAGGGTGCTAGTAAGAATCCAACAACTTCAAAGACAAGATAATAAACAATAGTCTGAAGATGAGTGGACAGAGTACAACAACAAATGGTAAAGTAATTATCTATCAGAAGATAAATTGGACATAGAGATTGAAAGAATAATAAGATTGATGATGAAGGTGCCTCAGAAGAAAACAATAGTAAGTAGGCCAAGCAGCAACAAGATAAAGACAACAACGGAATGTGAAAGCGTAGCTAGTGGGGCAAAGCAACATAAAGTGTGGAGACCTGGAGAACAACAACAAACAACAGCAACAACCAAAGAAAAATTACAGAAGAAAGTATGGGATCCAGGAGGACAAAGGTTGGGAGCACATGATCTGGAGATCATGATTATTTTAACCTTGGGAGTTTGATGCAAGAGCATCTAGCTCAACAATTTCATTGTATTCTAGTTAACTTAGGGGGTTTTGTGTTTTCAAGGAAGTTGGATTCCTATGTATCAAATTAATGTAATTATTAATGTTTTGAGTGATTTGGAATAGGAATTAATTAAATATTGGGAGGATTTTTAAAATGTTCTTGAATGTTGGAGAACATGAGAGAATTAGGACAGTTGAGAGTTCATAGGGATTGATAGGTTTGGAAATTAATTGTAAAAGCTTAGATTAGGAATTAGTTGATGATTTTTTGGATTAGAGAGGATCCTTAGGGATAAAGAAGAGATTTTAGGATTTTTTTGAGAAGGTTATGGATCTAAACTAGGAATTGGTTATAGAATCCTTTTGTATAAATGTAAGCCTCAAGGCATTAGAAATAGATCAGAAAAAAAAGAGATAAGATAGAGAAAGAAATAGACAGGTTAGGGTTTGACTGTAAGCCTATGGGCAGAAAGAGTAAAAGGCCACTGATTAGAATATCAGGCCAAAGAAAGACTCATTATGTAATTATTTGTTTATACATATACAAAGAATTTAATTCATTACTGTGCAAGTATGGATTGAGTAATTGAATTATGAATTGCATTTGAATTAGAGTAATTTTGCATAACGTAGGTTTGTGGGTGGGCAGAACAAGAGAAGAAGTGCATAGAGGAGTATTATGAGCTTGCACACAGACAGTAGTGGAGAAAACCCTTAAATTTTACAGCAAAGGCATAACTGCAAGGTTTCTTAAAAACTAAGGATTTATGGAGAAAGGATAAAGGCACGAAGAAATGAAGTAATAGTGTACCAGAACCGTTGGATCATCAAGATCAACAGACGAGATGGATGGAAGATGAATGATGGAAATCTATTCGTGTAAAATAAAGTTAAGAACTAGATGGAGCAGATTAAGCCACGTAGTAGAATAGTGGAGTGGTCTTGTGGAAGTGGTAATGGTAAATTGCGTAGTATCAAAATGGTAAATGGTATTTTTCTAATTGACACGATTAATCCAAGGTGGCGACACGTAGCACAACCAAAACAACTTTTCTGGTGGGCTGACGCAATTTTATATATCATGCTAGTTATCATGCGATATGACATGATCACTGTTGGATTGAGACAAGAGAATTAACAATGGAGATTTGAAGTGCAAGTTGGGCATCGGTAAATGTGCAAAGTCACGTGAATCAACAGAATGGTAAGTTAATGAAGGGTTAAATGGTTTATGTATAATTTCTATTAATCAAGAGTTATAATAGAAATAAAGAAAAATAAATGTATTATGGTTAATGTTGGGTTTAAACTAAAATCCAAGTTAAAGTGTATTATTGATATGCATGGATAATAAGAATTAACCAAAGATTATGGAAGGGTTTTATAAGGCTCCGCTCAAAGGTTTATAAAGGCTTAGACGTTGGATAGTTAAATGAAATGTTTCCACATAGAGTTTATTGAAAGAGAATTAAACCTTTATTTAAGAGAATTTTCCCTAAGTAGGAAATTGAAATTCTTGGGACATGTATATGAAATGCATTTTATATGCATATTGTGGGTATGTGTGGCTTAAGCTGCATCAGATTCCAAAGATATTTTGTTGTCATGGTTGTGACTCCCTATGCCTAATGACTTTTTCTTGTCACATCAAGCTTGTATAAGCTTCCAATTATCACTCTTCTTGCTATCATGTTTTAGTTATCCTCTATATCATTGACAAAACAATGTGACTTAAGGAACTAAAATTTGAGATTTTGATATGTAATGGTGGACAACGACATTATATTTTTCTTGATTCCAGGGACATACATCACATTTTGTAGCTTGCACAACTATTTTATAAAGTTACACATATATTACCATAACATTTTATTTCATAAGATTAATTATCTCCTAGATTTATGTGAGTACCATTATTATTTTAATGATAGGTACCAAACCATTCGCTTTTGCATGTCATATGAATTGAAGCATCAGAGCCAATAAACCATACATTATCATCATTGAATTTTGTTATAGGACAAAATTTGAAATAAATAATTTGAAATTATTGAGATTATTACTAATTAAGGCATATTGATCAACAAAATTACACGAATTCCTTATATGTATGGACCCATCAAATTTCTTTTTATAGTAGTATTTAACAAAATTTCCAAGCATACCACAGTAAAATCATACTTCCTTCGTCTTCATGTGGGTATTTGTGCTTGGGTGTTTTGTGTCTCATGCGTTTTTGATGTTAATTTGCACCTTTATTTTTGTCCCATGACTTTCCTCTATTTGGATGCTTCCCCTTGGTTACCAAATCCAAATCTAAACTTTGATATTTACCATTAAGATTCTTCCTTCCTTTTCCTTCTTGCAAGAGAATACCTATTAATTCATCAAAGGTAGGAGATTTTTCCCAAGCTGAAATTCCATTGATAAACATATGATAATCAGCTAACATCCCATTCAATGTAGCCATTACATAATCATTGATGGAAATATTTTCACCAATATCACCAAGCTTATCATAAATTTATTTGATTCTTCAAAGAAAATTACTGATATTTTCATTTTACTTCATCTTAACTGAGAAAAGCCTCTTCTTTAATAATAACACTTAATTAGTATTGGGAATTTCATACAACTTTTTAAGCATTTCCGAGGTTTCCTAAGATGTAGCTAAATCCCTAATATGTGGAATAATATTTTCCTTTATGGACATTCATAAAAGTACCTTAGCCTTGGTCTCCTTGCACTCTCAATATTGAATTGAAGCTAGTAGTGCTACATGTTTGGTTTCATCTCTTGATATTATTGTCCAAACGTTGTAGCCTTCCATTAATATGTGAAAATTAAGTTTCCAATTCATATAGTTCTCTCCATCTAACTTTGTGGACTCATTTAAATAGGAGTCCACTTTTGGATCTGCTATTTTAAAATATTATATTTACCCAAGTAAAAAAACTTCACCAGATCTTAAAAAAATACTAAATACCCCCAAATCTAAATACGAAATATATAAAAAGAAAATATCAAAATCAACTCTTTACAAAACTAAAAAATTATGGAGGAAATCTCTAGATTCCTCAAATTATTCATAAAATCAGACCACCTATATTAAGCTTGAATCATCTGGAAACACAACCAATGCATCTTTAACAATTTACCCTTTTTCTTTAATTTTCCTAGCCAATGAATACTACTACAACTCTCTTCATAAGGATAGTGTCGCCCCCAAAAATAAATTACATGGCATGTTCTTGTGAAATTCTACAAATTCACCAATCCGACGAGGTTCCACCCCTAGCCCCCAAACACAATTGGCCTTAATAGCTTGTGCACATCATGGGCAAAGTTGCAATGGTCGTTGAAGGTGTATGTCCTAGGCTCAAACCTTGAGTAGAGATTTGTCCTGTATAGGGAACCGATGGTGATGGGATGCACCTTACAATACCTCCCACCTATGGATTCAAAGAACCAAATGGAAAGCAGGAAAAAGAGATTGGTTTTCAAGGGTTTTCACAACTATAGATGTTAAGCCAGAACCTGTGGCCAATTTGTTCTTATCCACCAAAACTAAAATGACCCCTTGGAAACATAACTGATCCCAATTCCTAGTACTGGCAGGAATGTCGAGTTGGCGCATGATGTTGACTCCAACACTGTGACCAACCAAGAACATGTTTTTGAAGCTTGGGTGGGTAGTGAGCCATGGATTGATGGGCACACGCTTTGCGACATCTACTAATAAGAGAAAAACACAACTAAAAATAGACAACATTGCCAAATTAACCCATGGAGCCTCAATTTTTCTCTCATAGCAGTGCCCAACAAAGAATTAAGATTGATCAACCTTGATGCCACCCTCTCTAACAACCGGGATCTACATGAAGTCTATGAACCCAAATCCTACCCTCTCTAACAACCTAGATCTACATCATGCCTTTCAACCCTGATCCCACCCTCTCTCACAAATATGGATTAAGAAACAAAACATGCATTAATCATACCTACTCACCATTTAATTATTTTATTATAGATCAATACATGTGTTTGTTAGTAGTTACAACTCCACAAACAGACTAATGACCACGACTAACTCAACAATTAGTCACCTGCATAAGAAACTAATTAAACTCAATAGTTATGCCTAAAATTTGATGCTGAAATACAAAATTGACTATGGCACTTGGATTAATAGTTATGACAGCTAGAAAATGGGAACATATGGTAGGCAAAAAATTAAGCTAAGATGCCTGCTAGTCTAAGTCTCAGCTAGGCTTACTATGACTCTCTAAATTACTTTAGTTTTATCTTTTTGTTGTAGGGGTCAAGCTTCAGTTCCTTCATTTTTTGGTCTGTCTCTCCCATTTTTCCATGCATGTTCTCTAATTCTTCAAAAATCAACTTGTATGTGAACTGGTTCCACATATCATCTTCTATTGTGTGGTTTTCATCATCAAAATTGCATTGCAGCATAAGTCAATAATACAAATTTATCTCTTCATGACTCCAATGAATGAAAATTTCATTAAAATTTTCATTTTCTATGATGTCCATGTTGTTTTCAAAAATCATTGCTGCAACTTTTGTGCAAAATTCATGAAAATATGTTGTTTCAGTCCATGTTTCAAGAAGCTTCAATTATTCAAAAAAAAAATCTTGATCATCCTTTTTACCTACACACTTAAGATCAATGTTAGGTTTAGAAACCTCTGCAAAATTTTCCTCTTATATTTCCTTCTTTTGTGTGTACTTCTCTTCCTTTCTCACTTCCACTTCCTCTTGATTTTCAAATAAAAGTGGACATCTTTCATTGAATAACATCATGTCAATGCGATGTTTTTGTTGCGTCATTTGCATCCATTCATCACTAGGCAAATAGTCTTCATCAACGCTAACATCAACAATTTTAATTGTTGGATTCACCATACAACTAAGGGGTCCAATGGTAGCTTCACTGTCATCAACAAGATTTATTTCTAGATTCACCAAACATTCATCCACTTGTGGCTGTGCATAGTGGGATTCATGAGCATCTATGTGCTCTTCCTATATTTCCGGTAGCAACAATAATGATCAATATTCACTTTGAAGTGGCATTCACAAAATTCTTTCTGTAGATATGCTGGTATAGATCGATGTTCCTCTTCATATTCAACTTGGTTACTCATCCCTACACCAAAAATCCTCTTAAGGTTATCTAAGGCCTCATTTGTTGTATTTGCATTTGCAATGAGGGGAAAATTATTGTCATCTATGGATTCCTTTATACATTTTAATTCAAAGATATTATTTTTCTTTCTATCTTCTAACATATTCAAATAGACTTCAAACAACTCATTTAGCTCATATTGTTACTTCAACTTTCTAAGCCTCTTGGATTCTACCATTTGTTGAGTACTAACACAATGCGACTCAACAAGCAAATCGACTTACAAACAATAACAAGGACACATCTCATAAAATCACATCACTTTTAACCCCTTTTAATTTAATAAAAAAAAACTGGAATCCCAATATTACAATGTTTACTTGAATAATTCTCCCTTCTCTCTCATTTTTTTTTTTAAATAGACCCTCAATTAATGAAGTACTTTTTTTAAGAAATTATATGTTACATAAGCCATTTTTCAAAATAATACCACCACACTTTTAAATATGCATACCTCACAAACTTATGCATGATAAAGGCTTTACTTAACTTTCACTACTACACCAAGGGCACTTTTGAGACATTTTTTAAGACAAAAGAAATCTTTTTTCTCAAAAACTCATTTTTTATTTTAGTTATTTTACATTAAAATTAAATATCAATTGATTTGTCTTAAATATATACTTTAAGACAAGAATAGGTTGAGACAAAAATGTTTAAAGACAAAACTTTATATTTAAGACAAAAATATTTTACGACAAAAGTAGTTTGAGACAAATATTTTAAGACAAAACTTTATATTTAAGACAAAAATAATTTAAGACGAAAATATTTTGAGACAAAACTTTATATTTAAGAAAAAAATAGTCTAAAACGAAATTATTTTAAGACAAAAACAATTTAAGACAAAAATTTATATTGAAGAAAAAAGAATTTTGAGACAAAAATATTTTAAGACAAAACTTTATATTTAATACAATGACCACTTTAGATAAAACCTATGTTTAATATGATATTTCACTTCGAATGAAAATGGAGGGCAGCGCTGAGTTTCAGGGTGATTTACGCGCGCGTTCTAAACTGGAGCTACCGCGCCCCTGCTTCCTCGGCCCATGCAGCCCTCCACGGGCCCCTTGCCTAGCAGACCCTATTGCTGGGCTCTCAATCCTTCCCAGCATCATTGCAATCGGGCTCTGCCTCCCTCCTCCGGCCAGTGCTGCTACTGGCACAACGTCCGCATCTGGTTTTGCGATCACAGAGGAGTGTAGCCGCCACCATGAGTGCGCCTGGGGGTGGGGAGCCTTCTCCCACCCAACCATTCTCTTCAGAAGAAGCATTTAAAAGATTGCTCTCGCAGAAAGGGAAGAAACGTTTGATTCCAGAAGTCTCGAAATTCATCAAAAAACTGGAGGAAATTCCTGAGATCACCCTGCCAGAAGACCAACCGATAAAAATCGCCCTAGCCCTGGCTGACAGAGGGTTGGTAGGACAATTTATGGGACACCGGCCCTCTACAAAAATAATAGATGACTGGATCCAACGCAACTGGAGGCCCCGGCTGGAAAACAATGTGATCTGTTATGTTCTCGGAAGAGGGTATTTCATTTTCTAGTTCACCTCCAAAGAAGATCGAGATTTGGTTTTCAGAAATGGTCCATATTTTATGGGAAATTAGGGTCTGTATTTTAAAAAGTGGACCCTCGACTTCGATCCCTCAATCGACACCCCTAAAGAGGTTCCAGTCTGGGTCCGGCTTCCCAATCTTCCAATCCATTGTTGGAGCTATCACACCTTGCAGAAGATTGGAAATGGCCTACGTCGTTTCATTGACAAAGAAGATAACAAGGGCCAATATACCTATGCAAGAATCTGTGTGGAAGTCAATTTGGAAGCTGGACTGCCTGAAGCGGTAAAACTTACAGTCAGAGAATGGCATCACTATCAAAAATTGGATTACGAGCAACTGCCTTTCAAATGCAGAACCTGTCACGAACATGGACACTTCCAATGAAATTTCCCAAAAGCTTCAACCAGGGACAAAGTGGATGAAGAAGGATGGAAAGAAATCAAAAAGGGCAAGGCAATCCCAAAACCAACTGAGAAGAAGAATTCAGGGCCATTGGTGAAGCCCTGGCCTAAACCAAAATCCAAAGAAGTTCCAAAAGAGGGTTCTTCCTCTGGGGTAAAGACAGATGCCATTCGAACCCAAGAGGAACCAGAATACCCGTTGAAGAAAGTAAAAGGAGCAAAGGCAAAGTAAACTCTTCCTCCATCAGAGGATGAACAAGGGGAAAAAGAAGAAAACGAGGAGCGCATCAGTCTGGCTCCGATTCTAAGGGAGATTCAGAAGATGGAGTCTCAGATTCAGACATCTCGCAAGTCACTCCTATCAAGTCGACCAAGGGTCAAAATTCCAAGAAGAAACAAAGAGAGGAACAAACTTATTTGGATGTTCTCCAAGGCTCTCAGAAAACTCTCAAAGGAATGATGAATACCAGATCTAGGCGCCAGCATGGTCAGGCTCCAAAAGGAGCTACAACCTTCCAAGCCAGTAAATAATGAAATACATCTCCTAGAATTGCAGAGGGTTAGGTAGCAGGTTGAAGGAAGAAGCTCTGAAAGACATTGTAAGGATGTACTCGCCTGAAATCCTTCTCATCTAGGAGACAAAACTGGAGGACCTTCTACTCCTCCAAGAAAGAAAAGCATTCTGGCACAAAGGCCAAAGGAGAGCAGTCAATGCTAGAGGCTCCTCTAGAGGGATTGCCTCCTTTTGGGATAGCTCCAAATATGATCTGATTCACAAAGAATGTTGCCCCCATTGGCTACTCACTAAGCTCCTCCATAAAGAATCTGGCCACCAAGTAAGTATGTTCAGTCTTTATGCTTTGGTCTTACCATCTGAGAAAAAAATTTGTTGGGACTCGCTCCAGTCCTATCTTTTCTTGCACAACCCAGAAAATATTATTATTGCAGGTAGCTGCAGAAGAGAAAAAGGGGGGTTCGTTGGTCAAGGACCCAGATAGAAAATGGGTTGAAGACCTCATTTTAGATTGGGAATTAGAGGATATCAAGCCCACATCTGGGAAATTCACTTGGACAAACAAAATGGTAGGCCCCAGCCACATTGTTGCTCATCTAGACAGATTTCTAGTCCAATCCTCCTTCTTGACTTGTGGTTTACTGACCACCTCTAAAATTCTTCCGAACTACACCTCTGACCATAAACCCATTCTTCTTGAGCTCTCCTTGGATGGAAATCTTGGCCCCATTCCCTTTAGATTCAGTTCTCTATGGATTCATCAAGAAGGATTCCAGGAGGTGGTTTGTGAGGCCTGGAACTGGCAAGTTCATGAAGGATCCCCTCTCTTTGTGTGGGAAGAAAAAATGAGGAGACTTAAAAGGGAGCTCAAGGAGTGGGCTAAAAGGTTGAAAACGCCCACCGCCAAAAGAAAGGAGATGCATGACAGTTTAGCAGGCCATCAATTAACAATGGAGAATTATGATGTAACTCAAATCCTTATTCAAAAAGAAGTAGAGCTGCAAAAAGATCTCCATAGAGCAAGTAGGGATGAAGAAGAGTTCTGGAGACAGAAGTCCAGAATTCTTTGGTTACAGGCCGAAGACAAAAATACAAGCTACTTCCATAAGCAAGCTGAAGCACGCAAGCACTTCAAAATAGTAAATTAAATTCACTATCAAAACACTATGGTTAAAGATTTTGAAGGCATAAAGCGAGCAGCCCACTCCTTCTTCAAAGATCTTTACTCTGGCCCGGAAGACCCTCCTATCGATTCTCAAGCCTATCTGATTGATCTTATTCCTCACTGTGTTCAAGATTCTGACAATATTATGCTAACTGCTCTGATCAGTATGAATGAGATTAAAGAAGCTTTGGATTACATGGATCTGGATAAAGCCCCGGGCCCTGATGGGTTCACTACAAGGTTCTACCTAACTTGCTGGCCTACAATTAAAAGAGACCTTCTGAGAATGATCCGTAAATCTCAGACCTGCACTAATATTGGAGGTAGTACCAACTCAGCCTTGCTTGCCTTGATTCCGAAAGACAAAGGCACCACCGATTTCAGCAGATCCAGGCCCATCTCTTTGTGTAATATAAGTTATAAGCTGATTACTAAAATAATAGCCAACTGTATTAAGAAAATTCTGTCGGTCATCATCCCTGAAAACCAATGGGGATTCCTAAAAGCGAGAAATATTCTTGACAATATTGTGCTGGTGCAAGAAGAAATTCATTCAAGCTATCATCGAAAAGAGAAAGGCATGGTGATTAAGCTAGATTTGACAAATGCCTTTGACAGGGTGAGACATGATCTCCTATTTTTTGTGATGGAGAAGTTTGGCTTCTCAAAAGTTCTCATAACTTGGGTGAAAACCTGCATTTCCTCCCCTTGGATAGTGCCTCTGGTTAACGGTCATTCAACGGAATTTTTCTAGGCCTCAAGGGGGCTAAGACAAGGTTGCCCTTTGTCCCTGCTTCTTTACGCCATTCAAGCTTCGGTGCTCGGCTTCTAGCTAGACTACTATCAGCAGATCCAAACTTGGCCAGGCCTGAGAATGGCTCACAATGTTAAAGACATAAATCATTCCCAGTTTGCTGATGATACATTATTTCTTGGAGGAGCTAGCATAAATTATACTAGAACCTTCAAGAAGGAGCTAGACATTTATAGGGAGGTTTCGGGCAGAAAGATTAACTATCTAAAAAGCAAGATCTATGGTTGGAACTTCTTGATCAAAGATTTGACAGACATAGCAAGGCTATTAGAAATGGAAAGAACACTGACCTGGGACTCATTTAGGTAACTTGGGATCCCAATCCTCAAATCAAATCCTAAGATAGCTCACTGGATGCCCCTCCCAGATAAGCTAAAACTCAAAATACAATCTTGGGGAGCCTCATGGTTGAATAATGCTGGGAAGGTAATCCTTATGAAATCTGTTCTCATAAGTCACCCAGTTTATCAAAACTCCATCCTACTAGCCCCTAAAACCTTTATTAGTAAAGTGGATGGTCACCTGAGAAGATTTTTGTGGGAGGGAGGGAAAAATAATGAAAGAAGGCTCCATTTAGTTAATTGGGACACTATTAAGAAGCCATTCTTGGAATGAGGTCTCCAAATGCGGGATCTGGCAGCCCAAAATCTTGCTCTGGGCTGAAGCTCCTTTGGAACATTGTTTCTAGGAATCCTACGTGGAGAAGGAGAGTTCTATGGAAAAAATATTTTCATGGGCAGCGTTTCAGGTGCTTGGACCAACCTCTTAGAATTTCCAAAGGATCACCAGTTTTCAAACTCTATCTCACAACGTTGAAACTTTTCAGTCATAAGCTTTATTCGATCCCAAGTAATGGGAAAAAAATAAAAATTTGGGAAGATTCGATTCTTGGAGATGAGCCCTTGAATCAGATGGCAGAACTGGAAAATATCAGAGCTTGGCTTCAGGGCAGCAATCTGGAAACCCTTTGGGACATCTCCAATTGGACAAATGACGTAGAAAGTCTATGGGATGGTTGGAATTTGGGAGAGGTCCCTCATTGGCTGGATGGTGAAGCCAATTTATTGTTGGATTTGCTCCAAGGAAAATCTCCCTTAAAGGCCTCTTCTAAGTACAAAATAGGGTGGGGTTCTCTTTCAAGCTCTCACTCAGCAACAAAAGGTTACAAAAGTATGATGGTTGTCCCTAGCGTCGCCCCAGAGCCAACTCAATGGAAATTTATTTGGTCTTTTCCTGATGTCCCCAAAATTGACTTCTTTTGCTGGACTCTGGTGCATAAAAGTATCCTCACTAGAGATAACCTGAGGAAGCGTGGAATGGAAGGTCCCTCTAGGTGCCCTCTTTGTGCATTGGATGAAGAAACAACTAACCACTTGTTCTTATTGTGCCCCTTTGCTCAAGATGTTTGGAAGGGTGTCGTGATGTTAGGACCTGACAAAATAGAGCTTCCAAGAAATATTCAAGACCTGCTAAGAAACTGGGCCAAGTTATCCCCATTTTGTCTCTCCAGAAAAAGCCTTCTCAAGACTGGTTGGATGTGGATCCCCAAATTCACATGCTGGAAACTGTGGTTGGAGAGGAACAACAGAATATTTAGGGAGGAGAGTTGTAACCCAGTCAGAATTATCACTAAGATCAAAGCTCTGTTGGGCGAGGCCTTAGAAACCAAACCCACCATAACAAATGGCATGATTCTGGATAGTGAGGAAGATCAATGGTTAAAAGAGCTTGTTCCAAATCATTAGAATAGATCCATTCCTCCTTAAAGCCCCTTCTCATTGGGAAATTCGTCTAGAAGAACATGAATTCATCAAATGGAGATCTGCTTTAGATGGTCACTGCCTATTCTTCGATGGGGCCTCTAAATGTAACCCAAGAAAGGAGGGTGGCGAGGGAGTTATCTTAAGCCCAGGTGACTCAACTAAGCTATGCTTTTCTTGGGGTTTGGGGCATGAAACAAACAACAGAGCAGAGGCTCTTCCTCTGTGGCAAGGTCTAAATCTGGCTATCAAGAGGAATCTCCTCTCCATCTCAGTCTTTGGAGAATCCAGACTAATTATATAGGCTATGAACTCTCAAAAGATCCCTTCTCGGGTGCAGTTAGCCCCCATCCTCAAAAATATCAGACTATTATTGCCCAAGTTCCACAAAATCTCCTTCTATCATGTTCTGAGGAAGTTAAACTCACAGGCGGACTTGGCAGCCAACCTAGGCTCTCTCAGGAGCAGGAGATCTCTGTTAGTAAATGACGTTGAATCAGACTGTAGCATTCCTTAATTTTGGAGTTCTCCGGGCCTCTATTCCTTTGAGCATTTTGCTAATTTAGATTCTCTAGACTTCGGGACCAAACCATTTTGAGCTAGCTGCTATTAGGAAATGTGGACTCATCCACAAGGGAAAATTCAGAACGCAACCGTGGAATTTTTTATCTCCGTTTGTCATTGGAACTCACTGCTGCGTCTGGGTAAGTGCTGGGCAGTTCACGAGGAACTCTTCAAGGCCAATTTACTACTCTTATCATTCTTGAACACTATGTAACACTCCGCTAGACATTTCAAAAAGAAAACGCAGTGATTCTTGGGATGATCCAACACTCCGGTGCGTTGGATCTCCTCTCTGCAACCTAGGAAGCAGAGCTACGTCACGGAAAGCAAAAGTAGCAGAATTTCAAGCCACCATTCTGAAACCAAATCAAGTTCTTTTTCAAGCCTCTATCTGCATTCACAGTGTAACTCATTCAGCAGACTATTCAAAAGCAAAATATTCTTTCCCTGCTGAATGTAACAAGGAAATACAGGGTTTCAGTGTTAAAGTCCTCGATAGCTGATTTGCCGAATTTTAAATAAAAACTAACCATTTATCTCAAAAAAAAAAATGGAGAGCGGAGCACGTAGGGTTTGACGCTGCTCTGCAATTGGTAGACCTTCACAGACTGCGTCGTTCTACCATTAACCCTCAGCCATAAGGCAGCTACAGCACAATAAGGAACAACTATCACGCAATGGTATCCCCTCAGGGGGAGGACATGATGCCTCCCCCCGCTGATACAGAAAACAGCCTGCGACAGACTGAAAATGTCAGGATGGACCATCCAGAAGATACAACAACAGAGAATGAAAATACACCAACGAATAACAATAGAAATGAAGAACCACGAGTGACGTCAAACACCTGCAAGCCGGTAGAAGTTGACAGACCCAAAATCGAGCTCCCAAGTCAGCGCATCAACACTCAGATCCAGTTTATGAGGGATCATGCTTTGATAGGAAATTTCATAGGCCTTTGGCCAACGGAGAAAGCTTTGCACCACTGGATCACAGCCAAATGGAAGCTAAAATGGCATATAACACTACAGTTAGGGCCTAAGGGCTTCTTTACTGCCATTTTCAATTATTTCGAGGACCGTAACAGGGTATTGGATGGAGGACCATATTTATTCAATGCAGCAGGGTTGTTCCTAAGAGGATGGATCGAATTCTTTAACCCAGACAAAGAAGATTTGAGTTGTGCCCCGGTGTGGTTCTCCCTTTATTCTCTCCCTTTGGAGTATTGGGACGAAGACTCTTTGTGAGACATTGGGAATGATTTAGGCGAATTCATGAAAGCGGCGGAGGAGACAAAGTTGAAGCGATACACCTCCTATGTGTGGATCTGTGTATACATGCACCTCACCAAAGCTCTCCCAGACGCGGTAAGCCTCTACCATGATGATTATGAATGGTTACAAACAATAGATTATGACCATGTACCATTCCGTTGTCAAAAATGCCACACCCTGGGCCATTTATTCCAAGACTATCCCTGCAATATGAAATCCACGACCACCCCTTCAATGGAAAAATCCGACCTGGATGGGTTCACAAAAGTTCCCAATTGCGAAAATACCCATAAAAAGCCCTCTACCTCAGTAAAAAAACCTGTCACCAACACCTCCTTGCCTTCAACAAGCAACATCTTTGAAATCGTGCTCCAGCGGAAGGTTCATATTTAAGATAATCAGAAACAACCTGAAGCCATTCCTAAGACTTCCGCCCATTCTACTCCATCAAGCTCAAAGGAAGCCCTCACTTCTAAGCAACTCGCGGACACCAAAACGCCCTCTCCCAGTAACATGCAGAAAAGGACTGCTCAAGGTATGGAGGTAGATAGCACTCAGATGCATCTCACGATTGTAGATGTTATAGAGGCAGAGTAGGAAATAATACAGCACATGGAAGAGGAACCAGAGAGGTTCGACATCGGAGATCTAGATATACCAGGAACAAGCTTGTAAGAAAAAGGAATATGACAAAATTCCTAAGCGACAGCTAGAGAACTTAGAAGTAATTCTCTCAAGAGCACAGAAGTAAATATCATTAGGCGTCCAAACTGGTAATCAGTGGGATGGAAGAAATATCTTCAAAGATAACAAGAAACGAGGATGGAAAACCGATCTTCAGAGAACCATCCTATAGGGGAAATGCTGGTGGAATCTGGAAGATAATCCAAGCTCACCAAATACTATAATCCCCTTCCCAATCGTGAATCATGAAGCTCATCTCATGGAACATTAGAGGGCTCAACAGCCCAGGGAAGGGACGATTAATAAAGAACATGCTACAACAGGAAAAGCCTTAAATTCTCTTCTTTTAGGAGACCAAGTGTAATTCCACAACGTTGGATCAGATCCTTGCCAAAGCATGGCCAGGAAGCAAAGAAGTGGTGGTGGAAGACATTGGAGCCTCAAGAGGGCTAGCCATCGTTTGCGATGATATAGATATAACACTTACCAACATACATGCTAGTAAGCACTTTATTCAGGCCAAGTTTCATTAACAGGGACAAATGTTCATGGACACTTAACGAATGTCTACTTCCCCTAGGAGGCAACAAACAAAGTAGACACACTGAACACCCTAACTCAAATCAACTCAGAAAGATCCCACCCACTTTGGATCACAGGAGGGGACTTCAACATGATTACAAGATTGGAGGAAAAAAGATGAGGACGGATCAAGCTGGACTGTGAGAGCACGCACTTCAAAAACTACATTCATAACAACAGGCTTATAGATATGGAATTCAACAATGGTGTTTATACTTGGAACAACAAGCGTGCAGATTCCCACCAAATTGCATCTCAGTTAGACAGATTCCTGATCTCTGATAATGCAATACATCTTTGCGGGGATCTCTTAGCCTCTATATTTCCACTCTCTGGCTCGGACCATTGGCCTATTAGGCTTCACTGGCAAATACTGGGAGACAATGTTCGCAGGCCCTTTCACTTTGAAGCATTTTGGCTGAATCACCCTAATTTTCATAACCTGATAACAGAGACATGGAGAAATTTCACACCACAAAAAGGCACAAAAATGTACAAGCTCCAATGTTGACCTTTTGATCGCATGCGAGATTTTGAACCGGAGCTCCTACGCCCCTGCAACGTCGCCTCCTGCGGCCCTCCATAGGCCTCCTGCCTGGTAGCCCCTACTGCTGGGCCTCTAGTCTTCCTCCTCGACACCCCCGTAGTCGGGCTCTACCCTCCTCCTTTGGCCAGTGCTGCGACTGGCTCCCTTCTGGCCTTTCCATGGATGGGATCAACCCCTCCTAGATGCAAGACAATGAAGACCAGGCTGAGATCTTTGCCTCCCTCATTTCGGAAAATGCTACCATCCAAACCAAACCCATAGCTTCAAAGTTCGTTAAGAAATTGGCTGACATCCCATAAATCTCCCTTCCCCCTAGTCTCCCAAGCAAGGCAATGATCTCTCTAGCAAAGAGAGGTCTGGTTAGACAATTCTGGCCTGTGGCCCTCTCCCAGAGCTGTACAGAAATAGGTGGAGCACAACTGGAACGTGAGCATCCAAGGAAAAATTGCAATAAGATTCTGTGGAAGGGGTTACTACACATTCCTCTTTGAAACCAAAGAAGACCAGAATCTCATCTTCAGAAATGGTCCCTACTTCACGGATTCGAGAGGTCTCTATCTGAACAGATGGTCCCCTGACTTCGACCCAGAAATGGATATACCTAATTTAGTCCCGGTTTGGGTTCGCTTTCCCCATCTCCCTCCTCATTGCTGGGGAGATGAATTGGTCAAAGACATTGGGAACGCTGTCGGAAAATACATCGACAGATGCGAACCAAAGGACAACATGCACGCATGTGCAAGGATTTGTGTTGAAGTCGACTTAGGAAAGGGCCTTCCGGAAGCACTCAAGATCAAAGTGGACCAATGGACCCATATTCAGCATCTGGACTACGAACAAATCCCATTCAAATGTAAGGTATGCCATGAATATGGTCATTTTGCTAATAGGTGTAGTAAACTAAAAGAAAATGAAATGAATGAAAATGCTGAAGCCAGTGAAGACACATGGGAACAAGTCAGAAAAAAAGAAAGGAAACCCCAAACAGTCTGGCCCAAAACCAAAGCCTCCCCCATAAATCCAAGTTTCATCCTTCTCCCCCCCCCCATATTGACTCAGCCATTACCCTGTACATCAAACCCCTTCGAATATTTGGAGGAAGAAGACCCCTCATCCCCCCACTCTCCTCTTAATCCCCAAGAGCCCCCTCTTCCTGAAAGCCAACGCCAAGACACTATCAAATCCTCATTGCCTCTTACTATTTCCTCTCAAACTCTTCTTGATCCTCCCCTCAATAGAATCACCAGAATCTCATCTAAAGATCACGGGGGTTCTAGTGAACCCTCCAAGAAACCTGGCCCATGCAGTAATGGGAACGAAGACACCCATAGAAACTTATATCTTGGGGCAGCATGACAAAAAAGCAAAAAACAAGGACCAAGGGGGGGGAGCACCTCCCCGCATACTGCATATCCAATGATGAAAATATTATCTTGGAACATCAGGGGACTTGGGCACCCCTCTAAGGTAGCAGCCCTAAGGGATCTTATCATTTCTGAGAAGCAAAGAATTATTATGTTACAAGAAACAAAACAAAACCACAAGGAATGAATAAATTCATTGAGCAGCAGAGACAATATAGAGGAAGCATTAGTGAGGCAAGAGGAGCCTCAGGACGAATAGCAACAGTTTGGAATCAAGGTATATGGAACTATATTTCGGAAACAATAAATCAACACTGGATCAAAACAACTCTGGAAAATAAAGGAGATCAGCAAGCCATTATCATCTACAACATCTATGTGCCGAATCACTGCAGAGATAAGGATAGTTGTTGACATGATCTAAAAGACAGTCTGGATGCAGAAGAGAACACTAACATTATTCTAGGAGGTGACTTTAATTTAATCCTCCACGCCAATGAGAAAAGGGGAGGCAGTTTTACGCTTGATCCATATATGATACAGTTGGAAAATATCATGCAGGAGCATTATCTTATGCATGTCCCTCCAAAAAACTGTAGATACACCTGGAACAACTGCAGGATGGGTGCTGGTAACATCATGGATCAGTTGGACAGAATTCTCATCAATATTACCCTTCTCTCTGCTTTCTCCATCAGATATGCTAACATTCTAACGTGCTCTGCCTCCGACCACTTCCTAATAAATCTAACGCTGGAAAATCATAGGCCACTTGGGCCCATTCCATTCAGATATAGTTCTCTCTGGAATGATATACCAGCAGTTGCAGGAATTGTTTACAGCTCTTGGATCTAACACGTGGAAGGCTCTCTCAGTTTCATTTGGGAAACAAAACTACGGAAAACAAAACAGGCCATCAAAGAATGGGCTAAAACAAAGTATCAACAACCAAAGATGGTAAAAAAAGAAATTAAGAACAATCTAGAGAGTATCCAAAGAGCAATAGAGGATAATGGCCTTTCCCAAGAGAACAAACAACAGGAAAATGAACTCTACTTACAGCAATACCGAGTTAACGGAGAAGAGAAAACAAAATGGAGGCTCAAGTCGAGACAATTATGGTTACAAGTGGGTGACAAGAACTCAGCTTATTTTCACAAGCAAACGACATCCAGAAAGATAAGGAATAATGTTAGCTCCATCCTAGATGCAGAAGTTGATAGACAAAGTACTCAGGAAGCCATTCGAAGAGCTGCTACAGATCACTATCGGGACCTGCTAACAAAAACAAAGGAAGCAGAGGATTATATAGATTTATTGCAGCATCTCCCAACAGGGATAAGCAGGGAAATGAATGACATTTTAAGCAAGGAGATAGATGAGGAGGAAATCAGGAGATCAATCTGGACTCTTCAACTTGATAAAGCCTCGGGACCGGATGGCTTTCCCATCTGCTTTTATCGAGCATTCTGGGGAATTATTAAAAAGGACTTGACAAAAATGCTCAATTGGATCTAACAAAAAGGAAAAATAGGAGGATATACCAATGCTACTTATCTAGCAATCATCCCCAAAGAAAACAGGCCATCTTCCTTTGCTTGTTTTAGGCCCATATCACTCTGTAACTCCTCCTATAAAATCTTGACAAAAATCATTGCTACCCGCTTAAAGCCTTTGCTCCCTTGGCTCATTTCCGAAAATCAAGGGGGATTCTTAGCCAACAGACAAATAACTGATTCCATTTTACTTGTGCAAGAAGCCATCCATTCGAGTCAAACCAAAAATGAGAAAGGGTTTATCCTCAAGCTTGATCTGGCTAATGTATTTGACAGAGTGAGACACTCCTTCTCTTGGCAGCTTTGAAGAAGATGGGATTTGATGACCGCTTTCTCAACCTCATTCGAGCCTGCATTTTGGGGCCATTGATCTCCCCTCTTGTAAATGGCAGACCTGGAGAAGTTTTCCAATCCTCCAAAGGCCTCTGACAAGGTTGCCCCCTCTCACCTTATCTCTTCATTCTAATGGTTGAATCCTTCAGCAGAGCGTTGGACTTTAACCGAAGGGTTGGCATAATCACAGGAATAAAATTTGGGGATGGGGTCAAGAACATAAATCATTCACAATTTGTCGGTGACACCCTGCTGATTCGAGGGGCCTCCACCACAATAGCCAAGTGCTTCAAATCTCTCCTTGAAAAATACATGAGCTACTCTGGTGGAAAGGTAAATAATTTGAAAAGCTGCATATGTGGCTGGAACACAACAGTACATGTGCTTCACAATATCGCCATCATCTTTGGAGTCACATGCAAGTATGATTGGACTCACTTCTCTTACTTGGGCATGCCTGTAAGTGCTGGACCTTTGAGAGCAGAAGTCTGGGACGCAATAGTCGACAAAATGAAAAGAAAAGTGCAGCAGTGGGGATCTATTTTGGCTCGACCCAGTTGGTCGCCTCACTCTTCTTAAGTCGGGTATTTCTTCTCTGACCCTATATCATTTTTCTCTTCTTCAAGCTCCGGCCTCCTTCCACAACAAAATGGAAATCGTCCTTCACCAATTCCTATGGCAGGGGGGAAAAATGATAAAAATAAATTCAACTTGATTAATTGGAAGCAGTTGATCCAACCCCAAGACTGAGGAGGTATTGGAATTAGATCTCCTAAATTTCTCAATTTAGCCTTTGGAGGCAAAATTGTCTGGAGACTCATTACTGGACTCCCAACATGGTGGAAAAAAGTTCTGGAAATTAAATACATCAATTTTCCTAGACAGCAGCTTCTTGATTGAGATATTCCCAACAGAGAATCCTCCAAAATTTGGGGATTATGCAAGAGAGAAATTCCACTAATCGCTCAAAATACTTCAAAAATCCCCAAGGGAGGTGCAAGCATCAATATTGGAGCAGACAGAATCATGGGTCAGCAGCCAATAAATAGACATGGGGGAGTCCACCCTATCCTTTCCTTTTTTGAAAGAACATGCATTCATTACCTGGACCAGATCTCCCAATGGGATCCTCACACCGTTCTTTGGTCAGGTTGGGCCTTCCCAGCCATACCCAATAGTATTAACGCAAGTCATTCTATCCTTCAATCCCTTTTGCATAGTATAGCCCCTATCAAAAAGAACGATCTTGATGTGTTTCATTGGGACCCATCTGGATACTCTTACACCATCCAAGCTGCTCACCATTATATTTGCAACATTAGCTACCCCATGCCAAGTTGGCACCACTGGAAGGTATGATAGAATCTTAGGACCGCATGAAGACCAAGAAACCCAAGGTATGATAGAATATTAGGACCGCATGAAGACTCCATCTGATGCATAACCCTTTGGAGGCTAGGTATGGAAAACAAAGCACGTATTTTGAAATACAACTCTTAATGTAGCTTAAAAGTTTGCTTATCATTGTCGTATCATTCCGTCTTCAATGACATTCGTGGTTGCAAGAACTGAAATTCATTCCATGTGTTTTATCTACGTGTCTTGCTCCCTTTCACTTGTTTATACATAGCTTAGAAGATGAAGAGTATTACCACTTGTTTATTTAAGCTACTGAGGTTGTGACCAACATGATCTTATGACTAACCAGGCACAACGCAAGGCATCCTAAGTGGGATGAAAGATGTTTGATGATAAGTATGTAGTCAGTACACTCCTCTGCATTACTCCTTTGCATTAATCCTTGCCTTGTATCTTGCATGTACCCTCACCGCTTGTCAGATTTGGGTACCTACTGCCAATAGTCTCTTAGCTCTTTCCTGACAAAGCAGGTGAAGGAATTTCCTTCAGCCTGATTTCTTCAAGGCTCTTCATAGAAATTATAAAGCTAAGAGAAGGAGATGTGGAATCTCACTATCAAACTCTTGAAAATATTTTGCATGTTCGAATATATCCAAACAATTAAGCTACCACTCAACAATATTGTCAATCTTGGAAGACTCAAGAAAGGTCACATCTCTAGATATTATAAACTTCTTATTCACATCATCATATAGATGGCACGCTTTGGAGGTATGAGTACCCAAAGAAGATACATTTTTGATTCCTTGCACTGTGTTTTTTTATCTGTTCCTTAGGTATGAAGGCATAATATGAGGAACCAAAAACCCTGAGATGCCTGACCGAAGGAATGTGGCCATACCACATTTCATAGGAGTATTGTTTCTAATAACAAGAGTTGGACACCTATTATTTATGTACACAACACATAGAACCACATCAGCCCAAAACCTTATGAACTTAACTTGTGAACTATGCCAAGTTCATAGTGAAAGTAATACATTCCAATGAAGTATGTGTTGAAAAATGCAGAAAGAAATTCTCAATTTGATTTTTCCTTGATTAAATTGAAAAAATTCAAATTTCCACATCAACAAACAACTTGGATGATGTTAACTTGTGTGAATTAACTTCGAGAGAGCAATAGAGTAGGTTTGTGTCTTGTGATTTTGATTAAAACTTCATAAGTAGTTGCAACTCTACACCATAATTTCTACAAGGATGGTGGAGGCAAATTATAGAATATTTGTTAGTAGACAATATCCATACTTAAAAGTATCTATGACAACTTTTGCAAGAAGAAGACGTTGAGGATAAAATATTGGATTGTGGAAGAATTAGTCACAAAATTCACAAGGGCAATAATTTTGGTTGCAGGTGTGGAGGTAGATGGATTAAATGTAATTGTGTAGTAGACAAGTCACAGCTACTCCTTTGATATTTGTCGATGATGTGTTACTATTTGGTAGATTGACCTCTTTTGATCAGTATCTGCACTCCTTATGAATAATAATAAATCTCATATGATTTTTGCTTACTGAGATGATGCATTAGTACTGGAGATTTATCATAATTTTGGTGTTATCTCCATTGCATTGGATGCAGATTTTGAAAATCTTAGATTTATGATCCAACCTAATTGTTATGGAATTAAGGATTGGATTTTACTTATAGAGAAAATCCACTGTAAACTTTTATCATGGGCATAGAGGTGTCTCTCCCTAGGAGGCAAGTTGACTCTAGTTCAATTAGTCCTTCAGAGAATCTCTGTATATTGGCTTCATATTTTCGCTCTGCTTAAGAATATCAGTAAATGTATATTTTTGGCTTCATCTTGGCATGAGACAATGTGTTGTAAGGGATAGAGTGGGCCTGGTCGTTGTTTACTATGTATGGAGGTGATGGATAGCCAAACTCATCTATTTCTTTGATTCTCCTCAGAAAAATCATTTTGGAATGGTGTATTTAATATGTTGCATTTACAGGTAGATTATAACTACTCTTTTGTGGGTGATTGTATTCGAGACTGGATTATTGAATATAAAACATTTGGACCACTTCCAATATACATTGGGGATTCGACCCAAAGAATGCATTATTGTCTTGAGCTCCTTTGTTGTGATACATCCACCTCCATCCTTGTCAAAAAACCTAAAAGCCTCCCTGAACTTAGACATAACCTCCATCCCATATTCCTTTAGTAGATAAAACCCATCTCTCATTTTCTGACCATGCCAATCTACCCTCCATCCCATATTCTCTCATGAGCCTTGTGTAGACCACCATTTCATTCAAGGATGGGCAATTTGGTTCGTGCTCTAACCATATTTGTTAGATACTTTCCCTGTTTTCTTGCTTATTCATTCATTGCCAAACACTATACCACTAGTTCTAAGAATCTTATGGATACTTATGACATCATTTTACATCAGTATGGCCACCTTTAATAGGTATACAATAGATTCAAGACTTGACATATAGACACATGAGTATGTGACTTCATTATATCTTATGTTGGATTAGATCACTAAAAATCACTTTTTATATGATTAAACAATATGGTTATGGTACTCTTCTTTTTTATTCATTTCAATAATTTTTAGCTCTAATATCACTCCTTCTTCACCTTGTTTCTTCAGTTTACAGCAAGTGGGTGGTTGGTTCATTGGTGGTTGGTTGGTTCATATCAATTAGTGAGTAAAGATATTAGCTACCTCAAATATAAACTATGGGGTAATCAAATTCTCATGGAGTAGGAATAAGTCACTCCTTCCTTAATGATTGAAGAAAAAGAAACTCAAGGAAATCAGCACGAATGAAGGAGAGACACCAAGTCCAAATGAAAAGATCAAAGAAGTAGCATATAACCCCTATGCCACCCTATATTGAAACTAGGAGTCAAGATATCTTGAGTACAAATATTATGCATGAAAATAATCCATTTATGTCTAAAATCATTGCTAATATATCAAAAAGTATACTCCCTAAGATTATCATAGAATCCCGAGGTGATTTTGTGAGGAAGAGACAAATTATGGAAAATATCATCCTTATACATGAAGTTATCCCCTTTAGTATGAATGATGAGGAAACCTAGATGATTCTTAAGTTGGATATGGAAAATGTCTTTAATTGTGTCAAGCATAACTTCATGTTTGGGTTCCTTTAGAAAATTGGGTTTAATAGAGGATTCATTGCTTTGGATATCCACATGTATCAAAAATTTGTTGGTTTATCCTTTATGCAATGGGTTCTATATGCATTTTTTTGTGTTAGGACCCTTTTAGGGTTGGCCCTTATCAACTTTGATGTATATAATCATGGTAGAATCCCTTATCTAGAAATGGAATATAAATTGTTTTGATAGCTTATTCCAAGTATGTATGATTGGTGGAATCGAGTCATTCATAAGAAGAATCTAGGAGTGTGATTTCATTTCCTTGATCATGTCATAAAAGTTAGAAAATGTTCACAAGTCTAGAGGATTATCAATGTTGTTTTCCCTCCTTAATATTAACTAACTTTATTTCCAATAGATAATGAGCATATCAACATTTGGCATCAGAATATCATGGGGAGGACTCGTTTATCTCAACATTAAAACCTTGTCACCCCTAAAAAATTGTGGAACACCATGGGTCGTCATATCTTTTGTTTCGCTTTACATATCTAAAGAGGAAAGGTTGTGATTTCAAATTCAATCATCTAATCTATTTTTTGCAAGTAGATCTAAGCCACATTTTAAGAAAATTGAATTCATCTTTAGACATTTCCTCCTTCACACAAATGGCTAGGGTTTGAAGTATCAGCCTCTATTTTAAAATGAGATTCTATTAAGACCCGTCTAATATTTTGTTTGGATTTTCGGCCTAAGCTTGAATCAAAATATATTTTGAGGAGGCTAAGAGGGTTTTAAAGTTGATTTATAGCTTCAAAATTGATTTTTTCTTTTAATTTATGGAGCTAACTCAATTTACTTATAGGCTTAGGAGTTTTAGACACCAAATTCATTTGAAAATTTTGGCAAATTTTATTCGAGCTTTTCACGGGATTTTTGACGCGGTTTTGATTCAGCTTTTGGAAGTACTCTGGACTTTGACTAAATCGCATTTTGCGGCTCATCTTAGCATAAACATCATGCATATGATGCTTCTGAGCTTTCTTCAATCTTGAGGATGCGACAATGTTCACCGTTGATTGCTTTAAGCATATGGAGGAGGATTAACTAGATTTTCCTTCATAAGTGAATATTTGCCACTAATGCAACCAATGTTTTCGCCAATGTAATAAACACAACACTCCAAGAGAGGGTATAAGGATTATTTCCACGTAGAAAATCTTAGTTAGCACAATATGAATTATGTAATTCCCCAATGCCACAACCTGAACAACGAGTGACGATACATAGCATAACATGTATTGCAATAAAATTTATTATGAAAGCGTAAGCTCCCCAAGAAAATATCATATAGAAGTAGGATAAAGCATTTAATGTTGACGTTTCCTTATCTGCATTGGCTTTTGGAAAACCTACAGTAAAGGCATTTGGATTTCTTTTCTGGCCTCTAAAGCGGTTACGAGGCAAACAAGCCCCTGGCCTCGCCAGACATCTGGTTAAGACCACAATCTTTCTTCTATAAGAGGTGGCCTCCCCATGATCTTGGTGGATTTCCGGTTTTCAAGATCTCGGTGTATTTCCAGTTTTCAATATTATGGCTTATTCCTAGCTTAGGGTTTGGGCAGCTCTGCAGTTTGAAAGCTGCTTTTATTTTTCCAAGCGGTTTCATGTCTATAGAAATATCAAGCTTTGGAGAATTCCTCTGTCGGCTAGCCTTGGAACGATGGTTTGAAGAGTTCCTTGGGAGAAAGTGGTATTTCAGATTTTTTGGTTTCTTCAGAGCTGGAAGACAACAATCAGGGTTTCTTTTTAGTTCACGCATACACTTGCACCCCTTGTGGGCTCTCCCCTTTGTGGTTTGGCTATAAACTAGAGCTCTGGGCTACGTGTGGGGTTGACCAGGATTTGGTATGTTACGTAGATTTGATGCTTAGCTAGGGGACATGGTTTGAGATTAGAGCCATTCTTTTTTTTTTTCATATAAGGATCATGACTCATCGATTTGATACCTTAATTACTTTGGTTTTGCCAATTTTTATTCAAAAGTATATACATGAACATAGAGGGTTTCAAGGAACAGAGAGGGTTTCTGCAAGGAACAGAGGAACGAAAAAGATTGAGAAATGTTTGCAGATTCATGAAGATGGTGACAATGCCACATCAATGCCACTTTGTTTCATGTTGTGTTAAGAGATGGCTAGAGAATCGCCTCGATTTGTTCCAGAGGGATTCTCCAGACGGCACGAGAAATTGGGCTTTTGGGAGGAATTGATGGAATAGAATCCAGCAGTGGGCCTAGCGGAACTACTCCATTCCCTGCCTGATTCCTGCCTTGACTTTCCATTATGAATCCACTGGAAAATGGTGCCGCATCTTCATCAACCAAACAATCCTCCACACTGCAATGAACCAACACCTTTGCTTCTACAACCAAACCTTCCTCCTCGTCATCAAACAAACCTTCCTCCTCGTTTGCCCCATTGCAATGGAGGGTGTGTCAAGAAAATGGAGAGACAAACACCAATCTTTGAGAGCCACGAGACTAGGGCTTCTATGATGGGAATTAAGGGCATGAGGCCCAACAGTAGTAGAGCACATAATCGTGTATTCATGGGTGGTGGGAGATAGATACTAAGACCATCATTCTTAGGAAACGTGGGAGACATGGGTGCTGACTGAGTGGGAAACAGTAGGAAACAGTGGGCTAGGTCATCTTAAAATGGAAACAGGCTGGCTTAAAATGGAAACAAGATAGCTGAAAGAACTGAAACTTCTTTGGTGTAGAGGCTGAAAATATTTTTGGTGCCAAATTGTTTTAGTTTTTATATGCTGGGCTTTCACTATTATTTTGAAAAGGAACTCGAAGCTGAGCTAGATGTTTCAAGGAAGACAGCAAAGGGTTTATTTTCCACAAGTATTTTCCTTTCAATTTGATGTATTTCCCTTGCAAAGATGTTGGCATTGGTATTATTTTCCTTGCGTAGCTGTATTCATTGGTATAGCTCTAGGAATTGGGATTATTTTCATGGTATAGATGTAGGCATTGGGATTATATTCAAGGTATATTTTGGTTTGTGAGTATAATTTAACGTGTTTTCCAACTAAGGAAAGTACTTTTGAATTATACTAGTGCATGAGCATGGAACCCCAACCTAATTTGAATTAATTGGTCTCTAGCAAAGTCTATATATTGCATTCATGTTCATCAATAACATATTATTAGATTTTATTAGAAATTTGAATTGTCTCTCTCGTTCACTAGTTAATTTCTTAGTGGTTTTATTCCCTCTTGTTTCTTCTTTTGCAAGTAGCTATCTAGTATTTTTTCACACTTATATCTTTCTATTATAGTTTTATCTTGGCTAAGAAACTCATCTTGGTACCATTTCCTAAAGTCCTGAATTATTGTGATTTGAATCTATTCTCCTTCAAGGAAGTTTTGTTCAAGAATGCTTATTTTTATTTTTCTTATGTAATTCACTCTTGGAACCATTTCGAAGAAGCTCATATGAATTGACTATCCCAACCTTAGACGAATCAAATAATGATTTTGTTACTAGATGTATCTATCCTTTTAGCATGGTGTATTTTTATGGAGGTGATTTTCCTCATTTTATTTGTAGATAATATGTGTTCTTTAACCTCTCAATGAATCTTTATCTTTGAAATTAATCATTGGTATCATTAGGTCTTTGTTGCAATTGCTTCTGAATTTCAAATAGATTTTCTAGCAACAATGCATTCAATTCTAATGGTCTTTCTCTCTCTTGGATTATCCTTTCATTATCTATCACGTAGCTTTAGAGTATTTCTTTTAGGATCCTCACTATTTCTACAAGATTTAGGAGTGCTTCTACTTTAGGATCATCACCATTTCTGCAAGATTTAGGGGTTTTTCTACATTCATCCTCTCTTGATATTCCTCAAATTTTACATGGTTGGTTTCTTCAAGAGGACATCATACCATATTGGGTTTTTCTTGTGATGTTGGTTCCACTTTTTTCACTCAATTATATTTTCTTTTTAGTGTTGTAATGCAAAAAATTCAATAATTAGTTGTAAATTAGCATCACAATTTAAATTAATAATGGAGTATAACCTTTTATATGCAATTGTGTCTTATAACATGATAGTGTTGCACCCTAACCCAACATAAAACATTGTAACAATCCTAGTTCCTTTGGGTGTGTTTTGAGAAATGAGGTCATCCTTTTATGAAAATGCACTCCCCATTGGCTCATTGCTATATAATTCAACTTTTGTGCAATAAATGGCCAAATTGTGTCACTTGATATCTACCATTCTAGGAGATGCACTGGGATGATCTTTTTCTTGGATATGTGATCATGTGTTTGGCACTAGACTCTAATTCTTTAGCATGAAATAGGTCCATATCACACACAACTTGCTTTTACCAGCAAGATAAAATCACATATAAGATGGAAATTTTCTTTATCAACAATATAGGGAATGGTCCTTGTAAGTCTAATTGCAAATTTTGTAATCTATTGCTCAAAGTCGGTATTCTGTCTACAAGTTTGGTTCTTCTTTAATCCCCTTTACTAGGAACATTCATATCATCCAAAATAGTATAACCCTCAGCTACTTCTCCAGATTCTATAGGATTTTATGTGAGGAGAATACTTTCAAAATGATCTATCCCATCCAAAACCGTAGCATCCTTCTCCATGACACACGCATGGTCTCCAAGTGGGACATGTAGTGACAAATATTCAGTCTCTGATGTCACATCAATTTCTATAAGCTCAAGATTTTTCACTAGGGTATCATATTCTGGTCCCTCGACATGTTCAAGCCTCTTCAATGGATTATCCAAGGAAAGTTGTTGATTACACACATCCTTGTCTTCTAGAAGAGATTCATTCATACTTAAACAAGGGGATATATTGTAACTTTTTCTAAGTTCCACGAACTTTTGGATGGAATATTGGAGTCCAGGCCAAATTAGGTGCTTAAACAAGGAGATATATTATATCCCTCCATAACCTCAGGGATCCTCAACAGAGCATCAAACTGTGAAGGTTCTTGCTTTCTCACCACAATTTGTATATTTTCTCCAACTTTGAAATTTTGGGTCTCTCCAGCTTCCTGGCCATTGTTTCCCTCAATTTTGGCAGGGTCAATGAATCACTCATGTTTTTCGTTGTTGTCCATATCAAACAATTGTTCTCTAATTGGACTTGCATCAGTTATGCCATCAACAATAAAAATTCTTTCCTGGCATGCTCCATATTCAACTTCATTCTTTTCCACAGCTATATTATGTGCCTATGTATCCTCAGGGGTCTTCAAAGGATTATCCAATTGCTAAAGTTCCTACTTGTCATATATTTCAACATTTATTTATGTAATGATCCTAACTAGTGTCCACAAACTTTTCTTTGTATATTTCTATTACATTATTCTATACAAAATGGCAGACCAGGTATTTATGTTGCTTTTGGTATTTGTATTATTTATGTTGTTGATTTAGTTAGAGGTTGGATTTGTTTTTAGAAATAACTTTAAAATGATACTTCAAAAGTTGGTTTGTGACTAGTTAAATGCTTGGTGGAACACTCTGATAAGCTTGCCTCAAAGTGTTGGACAGATCTTCAATGCTCACTCAACACAGTGGTAGAGTTTTGTTCAGGGTTTTGAACCTAGTTATCAATTTTTTTCATATCTAATTCCTACAGAAGCACTAAACACTACCTTGAAACAACAAAAAAATAGAAGTACAAACAATCAAGTGATCAAAGAGCCAAAAAATGCATTGAAAAACTACATATTCATAGATTCACTCCCTAGGTTTATTCATTGGTCATGTTCTCTTGAAAAATAAGTAATACCCAAGTTAAAAATCACAGTCTTGTTGTTTAAAAAACGTGGTGCATTCAGGGAAATAGCACATCGTCATCTGAATATTCAGATGAACAGCAAACAAGACCTACTCCAGGTACAGATGAATAATTCAATGAAATGATATGTTGCAGTTGCAAAATGTGCTAAAATAGGAAACTAAAGAAGCGAAAGCTTGTTGGTATCCATAGATTGGAACATGGAGTTTATATAGAAGAGGTACATTATAATTAACATATTTTTATTCTTATAATAAATAAATATGCACATTATTTAATACATTATTATTGATCATCTCATTTGATTTTTTTATTTATGAAAAGCCGCTTCTAGTTCTCAATATTCATGAAGAACCAATGGATGATATTGATAAGAGCGACTCTCAAGATGAAGGACAAGACACGTTTATGGAAGAAGCCACTTCGCAGATAAATGAGGCTGGTGTAAATGCATTTATCCAAGACTTCTACACATCTTTTGAAGAAGTTGTTGATTCACCCCTAGCTCATTTGGCTAGGACACCTCTTTATGAAAATGTTGAATCTTCTATATTGGCGAAATTATGTTGTTGTTGAACTTGAAGGTTACACATGGACTGAAAAACACATGCTTTACTGATATATTAAGGTTGGATTTATATTCCTATAAATTGATTCTCTAGATGTCTTAAAAGTTTTGAATATTGTGTATACTTATAAAAATCATTTATTGCACTATGCAGACTTTTGGCAAACAAAATACTTCCAAAGGACAATAATTTTCCTCGTTCTCATAGAGAAGTATCTTCAATAATGAAAGACATTGGAATGGAGTACAAGACATATGATGCATGTCTAAATGACCATATATTGTACTATGGAAATAATGCAAATTTACAACAATGCTCAAAGTGTCACACAAATAGGTATCGTCAAGATCAATTATCTAAGAACATTCCTTATAAATTATTACGACACATTCCACTAAAGCCAAGGTTTGAGAGAATGTTCAAATGCAAGGAGTTGGCAAAATATATGGATCATCATGCACAAGGGAGGAGCCAAGATGGTGTCATGCGTATGGTTGTGGATAGTAAATGTTGGAAAGATATTGAGGTAAAATGGCCACATTTTAGAAATGAGCCAAGGAATGCAAGAATTTCTCTAGAAATGGATGGCGTAAATCCTTTTAGAGATCTTAGAACAACATATTCTGTTTGGCTAGTGTTAATTATTAACAACAATCTCCCCCCTTGGATGGTAATGAGAAAGGAATATGCAATGTTAACTGTTATCATACCAGGTACTAGAACATGTGAATGCAATGTTTTCTTGAAGATTATATAAAAATATTTCAATTTAGTTAATCCTAATAAATAACTCTTTATTCACTTACAGAAATATCAGGTAAAGGATATGGATGTATACATGGATCCCCTTATTGATGAGCTTCGTGAATTATGGGATGGTGTAAATATGTTTGATGTATCAAGACCTATCAATGATAGAAACTTCCTATTTCATGCGATTCTTATCTGGACAATTCATGATGCCCCCGGGCTCTCTATTTGTTGTGGTAATATAATATAAATTACATTTATAATTATTATGTTCATTTTAGCATTTACTAAATATGGGTTCCAATCTTATTTTAGGACTACAAACAAAGGGGAAACATGATTGTCCATCATGTGGGCCAAAATTGTTGCATAGGCAGTCAAGGGATCTCAATAAAACTATCTATGATGAGTATCGACAATTCTTACCCCAAAATAATCGCTATCGAGTGCGTGATAAACATATGTTCAATGGAAAGGAAGTGGAAATGAGGAAGCCAATAAAGATGAGCCCCGCTAGGTGGAAAGTGATGTATGACAAAAAAGAAGGGACAGGCTTTCCCCTAGGAATGAAAAGACTCTCTATTTTCTACAAATTAGAATATTATCAGAGCTTGCCAATAGCCCACCTATTTGATACTATGCACATTGGGAAAAATGTGGCAGAGTGCTTGTGGAAACATCTAAATGGAAATAACATTGAAGAACAAATAAAGTTATGAAAGGACCTTTGAGTTGCCAATATCATGCCGAACATGTGGTTGCACGAAGACAACTCATATGTTCATGCTCCATGGACATTTACATCAAATGAGAAAGAAAACATCATTTCTATTATGAAAAGCATAAGATTTCCTTCTAGCTTTGGTGCAACATTAAAAAACTTATTCACAAGATATGGATTAGAGTTCTCAGGCCTAAAAACACATGATTGGCACAATTGGATAAAGGTAACGTTGTCACATGTTATATTTGTTGGAAACTTAATTATAAAATTGTATATCCTAGTGATAATATCAATTCATGCATATTTGAACATGGTTATTTGTTAATAGACATGCTAGTATAGTGATGAAATTAGGTCATGCATATTTGAAAATGGTTATTTGTTAATGGTCATGCAGTATGTGTTCCCTGTAGCAATACCAAGTACTTTTGACCACAATGTCACTTTAACTATTTACAAATTATGTAAATATCTGAGGTATTTTTCAATCCATCATGCATACTCTTCCATTACTCTTATCATTTGAAGTGCAACATTGGTTACACCTTTATATGAGTTTCTACTTTTAGTTTACAAGAAATAATAGGTCTTTATTGTAATACTTGTAGGTGGGTCTCATCTAAAGAGATACATCAGGATGACTTGAAGTATTGGAAGAGGAATGTTTCACTTTTGATGTGTGATATTCAAATATGCTTCCCTCCAAGCTTCTTTAATTCTCGAAAGCACTACCTTGTACACCTAGTAGAAGAGATTGAACAATGTGGTCCTATTCATATTCGAACAATGTGGCTCGTGGAGAGATATATGAAGGTCTTGAAACAATTTGTAAGGCAAAAGGCTCGAACAGAAGGGTCCATAGTTGAGGGGTACATGGTTTTCCAGGCCATGGTTCATTTGAGTGAGTACTTACCTCAATTGCATCTTGAAGCTCCGCAATTATGGAATTATAACCAATCTGAATCATTTGCAGGAGAAAAATTAGAGGGAGAAGGGACTTCAAATAGGATAAAAGGTATAAAAAAATGTTAGGAGTTATTTGTATCTTAAGTTTTATATTACATGGCTTTAAATAATTATTAATTCATTGAATGAAAAAAATTTCAATGTAGATGCGAAAGAGTGGGAGGAAATACATTTGTATGTTGCATACGATTCTGACTTTACGTTGGAATGGATGGAGAAGTATGCTGAAAAAAAGAAATTAGAAGATGAAAATGCATGGGCCAATATATATAATAGACATGGTCTAAACACTACTCGAGGATTGCCTGCAAGCCATAAAAGAAAGTGGCTAGAGAGATGCTCATTGAATTGTCTAAAGGCCAATATTGAACACGAGGCAACAAAAGGGAATAATAGAGTAACACAACAACAATTGAATTTCATTAAAGGATCCATAAATGGGGAGGTGATATATATTAATATATTTCATATATTTAATAAATTTTTTGTTAGATTTCATGTCCTTGAATCTAATTAGTTGATATTTATATGAATTTAGGTAAGATATTACAAAGGAATGTGGACTTTTGGTCATCATTTTCGCATCAAAAAAGTTGATGAAAAGAGAAAAACTTATGATTGTGGAGTTTCAGCATCATTTGAGGTGGAATGTCGTTCACATGCAAATGATAGACAACCAATCACAAGAACACTTCGCTACTATGGATTGTTGGAGGACATTATTGAGCTTGATTTTATGTCTTTCAAGAAAGTTATTTTTCATGCTGAATGGTACGAGCTTATTGAAGTGGGAGAAGAATAAACTATCTTGCTCCATGATAATGGATTCCACATGATCAATACATCTAGGTTTGAAGCCACTTCTAAACCTTATGTGTTTCGAAGTCAATGTGACCAAAATTTTCTCATTCCAAATTTAGAACAACCTGGTTGGTCATTTGTGATTGATTATGATCCAAGAGGATGAAGAGTAACATTTGTTCAAGATGTAGAGGACCATGATTTACGTGAAGATGCAGAAGTTCCCCCTGAAGACATAGATGGCCAAGATGGAGATGATGAAGAACTTTTTGTCAATGATGATATCACCAAGATGAAGACCAAGACGAGTTTATTGAAGTTTCTGAAGGACATGAGCAACCACATGGGCATCAAATCCATGAAGATGATGAATTCATTTATTTTAATTTACCTGTAGTTGAAGGTGATGAAGGCTATGAAAATGATGGTATTAATTTATTTGTGGATTTAGGGTCTATTAATGATGGGTATATATGCCACCAGATGAGGAGATTTCATCTGAGAATGACATTTTATGATCACTATGTATACTTTAAGATAGTTTTAAGGATTCACTACAATATAATTTTTCTTTACAAGTTAGACATATGAGTTTTTAATTGTAATGAACATTAAGTAATTTGAATGTTTAATGTTTTACTTATGAGGATGACATTTTTCGATCACTATGTTTACCTTAAGATGGTTATAAGGATTCCCTACAATATAATTTTTCTTTACAAGTTAAGTATTGAGTTTTTAATTGTAATGAACATCAAGTAATTTGAATGTTTAAGGTTTTACTTGAAAGACATATATATTTGGTGTTACCGATTCTATTTTCTTATCGGTTTTTTTATCAAGGTTTTCTTATTTTTATGTTATTATGTGTTTTCTTAAGAATGTGCCCATGGGTGTTACTAATGCTACTATGGGGGATTCGGTGATATTCACTACTTTTATGGAAATGTTAACAAATGCACGAGGGCAAGATGCTGCTATGATGATGCATGAGGTAAGCTTGAATATTGTCTTTTATATGTTCAATTATCTTATATTCCTTATTATATTATGCTAATTTATGTTTGTGGAATGCAGGCAATCGCTAAAGTCATTCCAACCCCTATAACACCTTATAATACATCTAAGGTAATGATAGTGGTAAAACTTGATCAATATTTTTGTGCATTTAGTTAACTTATTTCACTATATATATTTATTAATATTTGTGTTTTTACTAAGCGTGCATTTTGTTGGCATGCAGGATTCATTTATGCCCCTCAATACAACCAATGTTGGCATGCAGGGATCATTAATGCCCCCATATACATCTAATGTTATGCAAAATGTAAGATTCAACCATTTATTTGTGTGAGTTTGATTATTTTATTTGTTGAGAAATCTAGGGCATATATTTAATAAAGTTTTTGCACAATGACTCCATGATTTATGAGGTGTTACGAAGAGCTACATCATGCCTTCAAATGGATCACCCCATCCATTTTTTTCTTCTTGTACATACAATATAATTTGACAAGTAACCCAAGGAATATATTATTCCAAAACATGATGTCAAGTTACTTTTCTAAGGTTTTTATGTAATCAAGAGGCTTTTTTTGGGTTCCTTAAATTCAAACCTTAGATCATACTCTTTTCTCTTTATGTCATTTTATAGTTTATCCCATGTCCTAGAAATCAAATCATAGGGAACAAATACTTAAGATTAAGGTTTCTAAATACTAGGGTATTTCTTAAAATATAAACCCATAAATTCAACCCTACTACATCTTATGATGGATCCTTTAAAACAAAATTATTATACATACCTCATGGACACCTATCTGTACTGATTAGTATTTAGTAAACAGTACTACATGGTAAACAACAAAGGCCCCTTCATAAAAACCACTTACAGCCAGTACTCCCCTCTGCTAATAGCTTGTGGTTTCAACATACAATTGTTACAACTCAAAGAGGATAGGAAGTTGTAAATCCATGTGGTCAACTAGAAATAGCCCAGCTTATTCATCGTGATCCTGAAAGGTGTGCAAGTGTTTAGCTAATCCGACATCAAGATGTTGACAACCATAAGGTTGGTCGGCCATTGTTGCTCAAATTCATCAATGTAGATATGTTGATGAGGGTATGACCAGAGCTTACTTATATTGAAGCATGTGAAGGGATTCAAGGGAGAAATGGTGACCAAATCTTCCATAATGTTGGGTCTTGAAGAATCTGATAAAGACATAAAGCAAACAATGAATGACACATGTGCTATGGGTGTTGATATCCTTACAATGGAATAGTATTTGCAGCCCGTGGCTTTCAAAGAATGAAATTTGATTAGTATTGTTGATACAAGCTCTGGAAAAACAATGGAATGTCCTTTACCTACTATTGTTCATGTTAATATGAAACCTTATCTAACTTCATATTCTAAACCCTAAATGCGAGCATTCTTGCATTCATAGTCGTTGCATTATTATTTGCGGAAGCTTACGCACACCTTTCATGAAGAAAAGATTATGGTGCTATTACTATTGAGGAAGATAACTCCACGACAATCTCCTGATTGTTTTGATTGAGATCATTGATTCTTTGGGTGATAGTCAACAATTTGGATGAATTTCCTGGCGATAGTTTAGAATCTGGATAAATATGATGCCAAAAAGGAACGGCTTTGAGCACATTGTAGCTAAACTCCAATTCATGTGTAAATCATACCAGTTCTGGATCGAGGATTATGAAAGCAGGTTCACTATGGAATAGTTTCTGGTGTTGAATCATTAGGTCTCAAAAGATATAGGCCTATAATATTGGTTAAGAGGTGCCTCAATTTCCACTATTCTGGACTAGTAGCACTCAAAGGAAGACATAAATCATGCCAAGGATATTGTGGCCAATAACACTGGACGGGTGAGGAAAATCGCACAAGTATAAACTTGTAATGTCAATAGAGAAGGGGTTAAAATATGTAGAGTGCCCCAATCCAGATCCACCACATCTATTCAGCTACCACAGCTTTATCACACAGATCTTGTATATAGAGCATGAAAGGGTACTCAGATTTATTTATAAAAAATAGAAATCAATCTTAGAGAAAGGGTGTAGAGGAGCTATCTGCAACGTCTCAACTTCGTAGGTATTTTGCAGAGGAAATCACAGTTGTAGGTGCTTGGGTGGGTTGCCGCCTACTCTGGCTCTCAAGAATGGAGAGGCGGTGGTTTTTGGGTGCGGGGATGCCAAGAAGAAGAAGAGGTAGCTTAACCACAGTATTGAAACCAGGGTAAAGCCACCAAGATCAAAGTCTTCTACTAACTACAGACATGGGTTCACTAACCAGGGGTTAGAACCCAAGCTCACGAGCAAAGAGAAGAAAGAGCGAATAGTAGGAGAAAAAATCATTTTTTGATTACTTCATTAATCTGTCTCAAATCCCTATGGAAAAACAGAACTTTTTTTTCTTTGGGCCACTTGGATGAGCACAGATATAAAAGTGGTGAAGCGTGTATTTAAGGGGGCAAGTTTCCAGGACAATAACAACTAAGAAAGCCAACTATTTAAAGCCCCTGTCACTCAAACCCATCATATCCTTCTGCTAAAACAGTCTCCAGAAGCATTCAGGCATAAAGTACACACCCAAATGATGACTTGCATCATATCTATTTTCATTCTACTGACATGGCCTTTTTGGGATTTCAAAGTGTGTTAGTTGTGTCTTACTAGCCCTTTATTACTCTTTGCATAATCTTATTTATAGACATGGGATTTGGGCTTATTTGAATTCATGGGTGTGAGGTGATTGTTGATATATCTGAGGTTTGATTTGCAGGTTAACCAGATGGGTTGAGGGATAAAAGGAGATGGAAATGAGACGGTGGGTACTGGGCATCTAAGCTGGGTTGGATTCTTGGTTTTTAGACAATCATGGGAGAATCAAGTGCAGCAGCACCTACTATCACGCCCAAAATTGATACAGCCATTGGTACCATTGTGTGGGTGAGAAGGAGAAATGGGTCCTGGTGGCCTGGAAGGATTCTGGGTGTAGAGGAGCTATCTGCAACTCACTTGATGTCTCCCAGATCAGGAACCCCTGTTAAACTTCTTGGTAGGGATGATGCCAGCGTGTGAGTATCCTCTTCTTCACCCTAATCATCTTGCATTTTTCTTACCTTACAAAGAATCTATCATTGTCACATATCCATCTGTAATTCCAATTTTCAGATGTGGAACTTTTGTTAGATTCCATGTATTTAAAATATAACTTTTGTCCAAAGGCGATGATTCTTACAAGGTTCTATCCTTGTTTTCAACAATTCATTATTTTTTCTTGGTAGACCTTAAAAAGATTTTGAATGGATCAATATTCATCATGTTGCGTAGTTGCATAATATGTTTCTGATTACTGTCATCATGTGAC
This sequence comes from Pinus tabuliformis, assembly GCA_031772625.1. Classification (NCBI taxonomy): domain Eukaryota; kingdom Viridiplantae; phylum Streptophyta; class Pinopsida; order Pinales; family Pinaceae; genus Pinus; species Pinus tabuliformis. The sequence continues at coordinate 302,188,552 of CM062818.1, forward strand.
ATGGGAAATAATGCACATAAACCAAAATAAACAAAGAAATAGTTACACCCTCATCTGGGATGTATGGCATTGATAAATAATTCTTTTCACATTGTTGTGCTTCGTTTAATAAAACAACAATACAAAATGGTTCCTCATAGTTTGGCAATATTTTTGTATGCAAATCTCACACTATGCTTCCTGCTGTACTCTTTATTTAAATAGTTTTCTGCAGCTCTCACCAACATGGGGAATGAAATTATTAAAGTAAATTTTGTTCAGTGGTGTATTTTTTTCTTGTTGGAAATAATGTAAGCCAGTTTCTTCTTTGTCCTTGTATATTTGTCTGTTATTTTCCTTCACGACTAGATCATGGCTAACTAATGATTTTTTGGAGTATCCCTCTTAGTTTGCCTGAAATTATTTTATGGTTGTTCCTACACTAGATTCAAATATATCCACGAAGTGTCTAATAAGATCTACAATTTAAAATCAAGAAGCTATTGGTCATTTTGGAAGATTGACATCTTCGTGTTGAACTTATATGGAAACTATAATATGAAAATACTTTGACTAGAACTTGGAGTAGCATATTAGAAATGAAAAGTATACGAGAAGTTTCCTCTTCAGCCTAAGATGCTAACATATATTAATGAGAAAAATGTCTGTTGGCATAAAGGAGTTTCTACATGAGATATTAATCCATATTCATTTCCTTTTTGATGAAGATGCAAAATTTGCTGGCAATCCCTAGCTTTGTACACGATAATAAGTTGATGATTACAAAGATCTTGGGATCACGAGTAGCTCATTCATAACTAATATAATCAGCTGAGAGTACTCCGATGAAAATAGTAGTAGCAATCAAGTCAACACAGTAAAATATCATACTATCACGTGAAGGAAAGAATCAGAAGCAGAATAGATGCACATTTCATGAATCTTGCCTATAAGCATCTTCTAACAGGGTTTTGCCAATTCCAAATTCTAGATGATTACTATTGCAGGTTAACAACTTCTTTATTAGTTTGTCATGCTAAGATGTATTTACATAAAGTAGCAATCCTATGGATCTGATTTGGGGTCAATCCTAGTGCAACTTTTCTTAGGATCCAAGTTTGTAACCATAGATAATGGTTATATTTTACTGCAGATCTCATTACAATATTTCTTTTATAATAATGTATTAAAAGAAAAGAGGGAGTGTTGTGGCTATATTCGTACAACCCAATACAACATTTTTGTATGCCACTCTTCATCCTATCCTTGGGTTAGGGTTGGGATGATGGGTTGAACTAGCCTTCATTCTTGATTTCCTATGCTTAATAGTGCACAGGCTTTTGAACTCCTTAACAAATTTCTTGCAAATTAAAATACACTGGAAAAACATAGTACATACCTATGCATTTTCCTATGAACCCAAGGTGTTGCCATATTTTGCTAGCAGGGATTGAGATCCCCTAGCTTTATTTTTGTCCGCTTCTTTTTCCCACAACACCTTCTCCAACTTTTGTCCTCTTGTAAGTGGTGGAGACTCGGAGAGTTGGATGGGTCTGCTTTTTGTTAGAGAGCTTGCACACAAGATAGGGTCCTTGTAGCTGCCTCTTCCCCTTTTTTTCTTACTTACTTTTCTTTTTCTAGACAGGGAATCTCTTCAACTAGATCTTCCTTTCGCCCCGGCCCTTGCTCCTTCTCATTTTGGGGATCCTTCATGACCTCCTATATTTCCTCTTTTTGAGTTTTTTTAAGTAGATTTTCTAAATACCTCCAGGCCCCTTTTCACCACTTCAATATAGAATTTTAAATTAGTTCTTTGCCCTAAGACTAGGGGCTTTGCTCTAGATTGGATGGAGCAAGGGTTGGTTTCTCTTTTTCCTATTCACTATTTGCATGCGTAGCACTGATTGTGAGGGATGCTCTATTTTACAAAAAATATAGCACCTCCACATGATGTAAAGTCCCAAGCATCAATGGGCTAGTCTTGTGTAGCTCAAGAAGGTTGGCCATTGTCACCACAATAGCTCTTCCTTTGTCTTCTGGTTTCTCTACTCCAACTCAAAGGGGGCTTCCCTACATGAGATTGCTAAGGAAAGCACGGAAAGGATATTAGTAAGGATAGCAGAAATGAAATAAGACATTCAATGTGTTCCTTGTAATATAGATATAAACAAAATATCTAAAGAAATGTAATTGCACAATGATCTAGTCCAAGAAAACAAGGTTTTCCACAAACCAATTAACTCTTCTAGAAAAATTCAACAATTCTGATTTAATAATCCTATTGGCCTCTCTTTGTACCTTTTAAGACAATTGCTAGTTTTAATTGTTTTAGTTTTTTAGTTGTTTTTACCTAAGGTGATAAACTCTTGAACCGAGATTTTTTTTGTGAGTTTTTTTAAATACTGAATTTTAAGCATTGAGGTGTGATACTTTCGAGGTTTAGATAGATTTATACTATCTTTAGGTTAGATTAAATGGAACTGAAATTCTTATGGATTAGATAGATTTGTACATTCTTATGTTAGATTAAATGGAACTATGTTGGATTCTACTGGGTTATTTACATTTGTTTTAAGATAATGGTCAATAAGTTGAATAAATAATAATTTTTGTTTTTGTATTGGTGATCCCAATCAGGATAGTTACTCATATTCCTGGAGCCACATATGCAGCTCAAGGGCAGCTAGCCTTTTCACTTGGTGGACTGTGTAGATTACATAGTACTTGGCCTTCGTTCCTTCTATTTTTAACAGTTCAAAATGTTGTTTAATTTCATTATTTTATCTTAGTGGTTGAGTTTAGAAGTTTTTGCAGGGCATGAAATAGATATGCTATGATTTGTGACATGATGTACTTTCTATCCCATTAACTATTTTGGTCGTCTTTTTTTCTGCATGCTTTTTAATACTAAGTACTTTTCCTGTCCATCAATGGAAATCATGAAGTTCGATGCGTGCAAAGGAGTATGCTTCTGGATACCCTTGCAAAAGAATTGGCTCCAGGAATGATCAAATTCAATGCTAAAGTTGTTTCCATTCAACAATCTACAGATTCGTCTTTAACTATAGTAAAACCAGGAGATGGAACGCTTATCAAAGCTAAGGTAGCATCTTAAATCCAAACTTCTGACTCCCATTTGAAGTAGTAAAACTTGGGCGTAATTCTGACAAATTACCTGGCAGTTACGCTACAATAAGCCTTCTGAAGCTGAAGTAGAATAATTAAATATTCTTGGAATGTAACAATTTAACAGAGTACTGAGCCCCTCTAGAGACATCCTTCTATAGACTTTGATTCTAAAATGATATTTGAGGCATCCCTATTCTCCAATGCTTTTTACCTATTTTCTATGGAATGGGGATGAGAATAGGAATGCGACAAATATCATTTGATGCATCTCCAGTTTTGTGGGAACTGCTCATTGGATGTTGCTGGGACATCCCCTACATGAAGGGACCACTCTTAGGATATTCCTAGCAAGAAAGGTACTAGTCTACCATTCCTGAAATTTGGTTTTATGTTGGAGCCATTGGTGAAATTCATTTGCTTGCCAATTCTTGCTGGAAGATAGAGTCATTAACCTTTGGCCCATTACAATGTCAACCTGCAAAGACAATTAAAGAATTGGATAAAGATGCACCCTTTATACTACAACAAACCTTTCATAGGTTGTTTGAGACAAATAAAATGCAAGCTGAGTTGAGTTCACTGTTATATATCCATAAATAGAAGTTCCTCCTCAACTGTACATTGTATATATTATAACCACTGACATAATGATGGCATGATCTGGTGAGAAGCCTTCATTAACTGAATTACATTATGTTATATGGAATTTTCTTGATTTACTATCGAGTACTCACATGTCTATTTAAGGTTAAAAAAATAGTAAACTACATTCAAATGCATGCTAGTCACATTATTTTTTGCTGGACAATTATATTGCAGATAAGTAGGCATTGTGCTGCTGGACAATTGTTCAACTTATGAATAATTACAGGTAACCAAAAAATTTGGTTTCTCTGGTAGAGAACTATTTAGCAGAAAATGAAAGTAGATTGCTAGTCTTTGCTTTCAACTATGACTAACATCCTTTGAGTTTTCGTTGATCTTCAAGACAAACTATTTCCACTGTTAAAAAATAAATAGATATAAGGTAGAGGGTAGGAAATATTTAGCTGGCTAGAGGCCAAGACTACTTTATGTAACCCAAAGTATAATCGTGAACAACTATAGCTTGTATTGAAACACTTGCATATAGGCAATGAAGCACATAAAGTTCCATCGTAAGTTGCACACGTACATAATCAAAATGTTTGCTATTAAATAATTTAAGAATCAATACACATTTTAGCCTAGGATACCATGACCATATACAATGTTGAGAACAGAAAAATTATTTCCCAACTTAATAGTCAACCTCAGTTTGATTTTCTTGTTTATAATCTAGGAAACCATGGTAAGAAGGCCTGTAGATCTGGAGGAGGAGCTCAGAATGATGGCTCAAGAAGTCTGTGGTTATGTGGAAGTTGTTCTGAATAGTCTTGCTACAAATGTTCCCAAAGTAAGAAATCCATGTGGATGAGCACACAATACAACCATACAGAATCTCAGTGTTTATTCAGTCCATGATACTTGAATTGATGATTTGATGATTTGCAGGCTGCGGTGCTTTGTCATGTTGAGAAAGCCAAGGATGAAATGCTAACCCAACTTTATAGCTCAGTTGGGTAAGGTTTAATGACAAAATGTGGTTAAGGTACATCAATAATTGGTTTGATTATTTTCCCATTTCTGTATTTTGCCAGACTGATTTTGATTTTCACTTGAAATCAGGTCTCTTGGGACTTTACGAAAGTAGTGTTTTTTGCCATCCTCTGCAGGTGTAGTAGACACCTGTTGGTTGGAGCACTATACATTTGAGCTTTCGGGGTGCCTTTTCAACTTTTTGTTTAGAAAGGTCATACATGGATTTAAACTTGGATCGATCCCAAGAGAACTTTTGACTTATCAATTCTATTTTCCCGTGTTTATATGTATGTAGTGTGGGCTCAATAGCAACACCTTTTAACCTCAATATCAATGACAATGGAGCAACTATGAGTCCTTTTTTGGTTCCTTTTTATCAGCACTTTGTTTTACTCGTTTATGTCTCTTCATTTAGAATTTTAATTTAATTTAATTTTGAATTTATAGAGAGACTGTGTTATTGGTTGTTTTGATCAATACTGGTTTTCTTTTTCTGCTTTTGTTGGCATTTTCCTCGTTGAATTGGCGAGGGTTCTGTATTTTTCCACTTATATTTATTTGAATTTTAATTTAGTCTAATTTTGAATTTGTAGACAGACTCTATTATTGGTTGTTTTGATCAATTATAGTTTGCTTTTCTTGTTTCTGTTGGCATTTTCCTAATTGAATTGGCGAGGGTTCCGTGTTTTTCCACTTCTATTTATTTGTTTCCTTCTTATTCACTGATTGGGATTTTGTTTGTTGCAGTATTCATGGGCAATGTGAAGTTGTCATGTTTGATGTTACTGCACGATTGACTTACAAGAATGTCCCAACGTGGCACAGAGATCTTTGCAGGTATCTCTTTTGTAGAGGGTTTGGATCTCTAAGTAGAAATGAAGGTTCCTTAATTGTGTGGTGGCACACCTGCCTGAACCGATTAGCTAAATATCTTTGTGAATTTCAGGGTGTGTGAGAACATTCCTATTGTTCTTTGTGGAAACAAGGTTGATGTGAATAATAGGCAAGTGAAAGCTAAGCAAGTTACTTTTCATAGAAAGAAGAATCTTCAGTACTATGAGATATTTGCAAAAAGTAACTACAAATTTGAGAAGCCACTGCTGTACTTGGCACGGAAGCTCTCAGGGTGAGCCTTTAATCTAGTTTCTGATGCTCCCTAATATGAATGTTATATTAAAAAATTTGCATTGATTCTATAATGGGTTATTAGGCCGATAGGCCTTCCTTTGAGTGAGCTTTTCGTCTACACTTTGTTTCTCTGCTTGACATCTGTTATATGCTTTTGTGTTTGACATCTGGCAGTAAAAGATATTTACTGATTCATTATCCTCGCCGCGCATCACATCTGGCAAGCATGCACTCATCAGGTTACCTGTATTCCCATGTTTCTAATGGTGAACAGGTATCGAACAGGCAAGCATGCACTCATGGATTAGAAAACTGTGAATGCAGATTATCCCAAAAAGGGCGTTGTGTAGCAGAGGATTTTGGTGTGTTTTTCCAGGGTTATCTTATTTTGGTGTGTTTCTATTTATTATTCATATTTATATTCTTGTAGTCTGTCTTCTAGTTTTTTATGTAAATAGTTCTGAAGTTCATGTCATATTGTTCTTGAATTAGTGAATTCTCTTGGTTTCCTAGGGTTTGTGGTTGTTCTTGGGTTAGGATCCATGTTTTATTTCCATTTTAGTTTGTCTCAGAGTATATGTCTGCTTTGATTTCCTACTTTCCTTATTATTCAAATTTGTTTTCAAGGGTTTAGTATGGGAAAATCTCCATTTTATTTAAGGCGATGTGATCGTGATTGCATTGCCTAAAAGGGGTTTTTTTGAAAGAGATTGATAGTAACTTTTTGTTGTGGTTTTGGATTTTCTGTTTTGATGTTTGGCCTTTGGTCTTATCCTTTCGTTCTTGCTCTTTTTGCTGTAGATCGCTCTTTTCCTTGAATCATGGCTCGTACGAAGCAGACAGCATGAAAATCTACCAGAGGAAAGGCTCCGAGGAAGCAGCTCACAACAAAGATAACAACTTTCCCATATTTATTTGGTTGCATCTTTGGTGGAGTTAATGGAGGCGTGTTGTTTTTGTTGTGGCATTTTATTCTGAAGCTCCTTTCTTAAATTAGGTTGCTCATAAATATGCTCCCATGACCGGAGGTGTGAAGAAGCCTCATAGATATCGTTTCGGAATAGTTGCTCTTCGGTACGTACACGCAGTTTAAATTTACTTTGGATTCTATCGATATGTTTACAATGTTTTTTTTATAGTATATGTATCTTATTGCAAATTTTTTAATTGATTGAACAGAGAAATTTGATGTTGCCACCCTTACTACCAAAAATATGACTATCCCCTAAATCTTCCTTGTGAATGAAGGAAAACGAGTGTTTCTTGCAACTTATTAGAAATATGACTACCCCTAAAGCTTCTTTGGGAATGAAGGAAAATGAGGGTTATCTGAAGATGTTGAGAATTCTCTACCTGATCAGAGTTCTGAAGGAAGTGGCCCTCTATTGCCTGAGTCCTTGGGTTTCGAAAATTTAATTGCCTCTGGTTTATCCCAGCTTTGGTCATGAGGTCTGTAATCATCTCCTCCCTTCCCGTGGCTCGTAAATTTTGTGAGTATGAACGATCTTAAGAGGGATCCAGGAAGTACACCTCGTAATTACAGGTTTCTTCTGTATGTTTCTCTTAAAGAGGATTTTCATTGGATTTTCTTATTTAAATATGCTGGGAATGTTTGATTGTTTTGCACATTTTTAGTGGCTTCGTTTCCGTGGTGTTAAGTCCTTGACCAAACGCATTAACTCCTTCAATTCTAAAGTTCTGCAAAGTTTAGCAGTAGATGGTGTAATCTATGGCCATTCAATCTTATTTTGTAAACTTTTTCTAGGCGATTTGTTGCATACATCCTTGATACTTTGTTTCCTACTTCATAGTTGGTTAAGAATGGGAATTTCTGGCGATCCTTTGCGCGGCGGTGTAGTTTAAGTTTTCATTTTAGTTTTCTGGCTCTCATTATAATCATATTCTCTGAAACCTTGTAATCTGTAATATGTGCATGTCTACTGTTAAAGGAAAAACTAAAATCTTGTATACTTGTTGTAGTTCAGAAATATTTGAAGGTATTATGTGTAAGTTGCGCCAGGGTCAAACCTGAGGCGTTTCTGACACTCTTTCTTTCGTGCTTGCAAGCGTAGCCCTCCAAATTCTTTACCTTTGATATTTTCAAACATATTTTAGGACTGCAGTAATTTTTCTCTATCCTTTTATTGCGAGTGGCGGTGCGTTGAGACGACACTAGGAATGCTTTTACCATCTTGTGGCATGGTAGGTTATTGTTTATAGAAGCACTGACACTAGGAATGCTTTTACCATCTTGTGGCATGGCAGGTTATTGTTTATAGAAGCACTGAAGAAACAGTGGCTGTTGAAATCTCTAATTGATTTATAATATTTTGTTAATGGAACTCCAGAAAGGTCTTTCTTGGATGGATCGTACAATTACCTTTGTCTCTATGTAGTATAGGAGGGAAGATCACGGCCTTTAAGCCGATAAAATCCTTCTTATTTGAATCAAATATTTGTGCAAAAATTTATTGTTTTTAGTGCATGAACTGATTTTAGTTTACCTAAATGGTGAAGGCTTATTTTGGGGCACGGTCGAAACGCCAGAAAAGACTCAGCTAAGACTTCCACACTGTTTGAGAAGAAATATGTGCCGTAACTTTCTGTATCTTTTCCTTCAAATTCAATCTCTTCAAAAAGACTTGGAATTTGAGGATCAACTCCCTACTGTTTCTAATTTGTGATTGAAAATTGGCCGTTTAAGATAAAATGTGATGAAAATGTGGGGGATGGCCCTTCAGATTTGGGTTGTGTGTTTTTGGCTATCAATAATTGATATAGGAAATATCTTCCTGGCTAATCCAAGCCTAGATGAAGAGAATATGAAAGGTTGAAGCCCATGTTTTGAAGACCCATAGAAAACCTGCATTTTAAGCTGATTTTTTAGTTTGTTTTTCCATGAAATATGTTCTAAAATGAAGCTCTGCTGCATATATTTTGTCCTGTTCAACCTACAAACTAAATTTGTGGCCAAAAATTTATGTTACCCTCATGATTCCTCTATGCAGATATCAAGGGGCTAGCGCGGATTCTATTCTGATGAGTAATGCAAAAAAGACACATGTGAAACTATGCAAGAAGGAGGAAAACCTCGAGAATGGAAGGATTTTAAATGGGATCCATCCCAGTATCCTTTTGGAAGGAAAGACAGTAAGGACGAAAGGAGGGTCATCAACAAGCAGCAATGGGAACTAGAAAGAAAGCTCTCGAATATGTAAACTCCGTTCCGGAACCGTTCCATGAGAAGAGTGAAGATAAAAAGACTAGCCAAGAAACCAGCCCTCAAGGCATTGCGTTGCAAAACGAGGAGATCTTCTCCTACAATGTGGCCAAAACAAGAGGCCTCGTGGTTATAGAGCAGAATACAAAAGCGTGGTTGAAGAATCTTCTATTCAAGCTAAGAAAATTATTCGGATCGATAGACATAATGGAAGGCATGACCAGCAGACATTCAAAATGATTTTATTTATTTTTTTTAAATAATTTTTTATATTGTCTCTAGAGAGACAATAGTTTAAATTATGGACATTTATTTTTTTTTTAATAATTTTTTATATTGTCTCTAGAGAGACAATAGTTTCAATTATGGATATTTATTTGTTTTTTAAATAATTTTTTATATTGTCTCTAGATAGACAATAGTTTGAATTATGGACATATTGTCTCTATAGAGACAATATGTTTTTAATCTCAGCTATTGTCTCTAAAAAGACAAAAATGTAATTGTCTCTAAAAAGACACAAATGAATTTGTCTCTAGAGAGACAAATCAAATTGTCTCTTAATAGACAATAATTCTTGTCTTTATAGAGAGAATAATAATATGTGTTCTATATTGTCTTTATAGAGACAAATTTTTGAGACATTATATTTTGAGACACCCATTTAGAGACAATATTTAAGACAATTTCTTTTTGTCTTAAGTTAAGACAATTGAGTCAAATATTGTCTTAAAACCCCCCTACATGTAGTAGTATTTGAGTGACATTGAAATCTTTATAAATATTTTAAATGAAGCTATGCTGAATTATTCAAATGTAAAATATTTTATAGTCTTTTTAATGCTGAAAATTACAAATTTGAGGTCTTTTTGAAAGTCAATGTTTCAACCTTTTAATCAAGACTCGATGAAACTCCATAATGACTTTTCAAGAAAGGATTTGATTGTACGTGCTCGTTTTTAACTGGAATGGAGGCTCCATTTATTTTGTTTGTACCTTTTTATTTATTTTTATTCATGCTCGCAATTCGCTTTGTGGTCCCAATGAATTATTTTAAACAAAAAACTTTTCCTATTGAAGTAATTTTCATTTGACTTTTCAACGAAGGGGAGGCTCAATTTTTTTTTGTGCCTTATTGGTAAGTTCCAGTAACACGAGGCTGCTCTTGACAAAAAAAATTATTGACAATTTCTCCGCACACCACAACAATGACTCATTCTTCTTCACCATCAATCTCGATTTATTTCCACTGGAATCTCGACTTGGCTACGATTTTCTCACGTGAATAGGCTGCTATTGCAAGAACTGCCCACAATACAGGCAGGTCATTCTCTGCAAGGCTCCCAACCGTAGTCTTCCAAATAGGCAATCTCCAATTCCCTCAATTTGTTTGGTTCTCCCAAACGATTTGAATACAGAGCCATCAATTCAATGAATTGAAACATAAAACTTACAATAATTTCATAGAAGCATTATCTCAATACGAGTCAGGTTAGCGATACTCGAATTTGCCTTCGTCCATGCCCCCTCAATTTCAAATACACCTCTGTGCTCCAGCGACTGCACTAACAACACTCAGGATTTATGAAATAGAAGCTTCATTTTTTATCATTTTTTTTATCAAAGGCCCTCTCTTTTTCATTGAAGCAGTCGACCATACGTCGCTGCAACCATCTTTAGAGATTAAAGCAAACCCTTGCGTCCACAAGTATTCAAAATGCTTCTTTACTATCAAGAATATGTCTGCCACTAACGACAAGTCGACCATTTCAACGGAAATGCAACTTCATTAACAGGAAGTTAACATCTGCCACACTACCAGTGAAGATTACTATCACTAATATTACTATCAGGAAGTTAACATCCGCCACACACAGTGAGACAACCATCCGTTTAACATCCGGCACACACAGTGAGACAACCATCCGTTTGATTTGTTTTTCATAAACCCATAAAGGGATGCGAAACCCTAGAAGAAACCCGCCTCCGGTTTTTTCTATAAACCTTGAAAGGGGTGCGAAATTCTAGAAGAAACTCCCCTCTGGCTTAATTCAGAGAGTGATACATAAACATTATATTCTGTTTAATTCATGGAGGTACGTACATTACACATAAATATCATAATAGCATCATTAAACATACAACATAAGTATTCACAGAACGTTATAAAACATAAGTATTCACAGAACGGTACATATATTATAGTATGTTTAATTCATGAAAGTATATACAATAAATATAAACATCATTAAACATAATCATGTTGTGTCATGAGGCTGGAATAAAATAAAAAAATTATCATTAAACCTTCCAAACCACTAGAAATAGCTTCCATTCACCTTACTCTGATACGATGATAAATATGTAGAGAAAAACAAAGCATACATTAATCATATCAACTCACCTCTTAATTCTTTTATTAGAGATCAATATCTATACGTGTTTGATAGCTACAACTCCAAAACCTACTAATGATGCGCTGTCTATGCGGAACATAATTCATTGGACGGAATGTAGCTTAGTTTATGTGAGACGTGTTTGAGTGGAGGCGTATAGTATTTTATAAATATCCACACCTCATCCATTTCAGGTAGATTATAAATTGCATATTTGTGCTTGCAACCTTCATCTTGGCGTCCACGTTATCACGAAGAAACGGAAAAATAGATTATAAATGTCCACACCTCATCCATTTCACGTATCACGTAAATTATATGCTGCAACTGTCCATCAATCTTCATCTTGGTCTTCATGTTATCAACCACCAAAATAAAATGAGATAATTAGATTGCAGTTTAACAGGAAAAATCACGCAATCTTGCGTCTGAACTCGCACGAGCAGTGACGCAATTGTTTGAAAAGGCATACATGACTGTAGCTTCCCGCAAGACTAGTAGCGATATGTGGGTTCCTCTCAGAATTAAAGATTTGGATTAAGTGACATTGTCATGTATGTTAGACCAAAAATTGGATTAAGTCGCTTTATCATGTTAGACCAATAACCCTCAAACATGTGCTGGACGTGGACTTTAATGCGATAAGTGGATGTCAACTGATTTTCCTGCGAGTTTTCGAAATCTAATTCATATATTCTTTATTTTGCGTTAATGCGTGGTTTGCTGACAACATTAGGTTTACATTTTTCTGACCGACTAGTATCTTGTAATGGTTACTCTTTATGGAAGGTTAAAAAAAAAAAAAAAAAGCTACATCATCAATTTTGTCAAGAAAAACGAGGAGCTAGATAATTAAAATTAAGAAAATTGTAAGTTTTATAGACCAATTTGGTCTCAGTAGACGTTAATCACTTCATCATCATCATAATTACAATTTGGTATTTATAGAAAGAAGATTTAACAAGTGACTAAATTAAATTAAAATCTAAATAATTTTATATAACACTATCTTAAATATTTGGATATAATAATTAAAAAATATATTTTTATTTTATTTTGGATTAATGAAATATTTAGAAAAATCAAAGCTGTCAATGCGTAAGTTTTTATGGAAAAAAATGAATACATAATATAAAAGTTATATTAAAAAAATAATATATTAAAACATGGATTTTATTAATATTTAATAAGTTCAAATTAATATATAAAAATTAAAAACTAAATATTATTTAGATAGTAACATTAGTGATAGTAAAATAGAATAAACAGTAAAGTAATGGTTTAATGATAATATTATATATAGAGTTGAACTTTGGAGTCAACCTGACATGTAATTAGTAGTAAATTTTTATGGGTTTAAGCCTTTGTATGGTCTTCTATGGTCTTCTATCACTATAAGCGAATTTGATTTGAGTGTTTTTTTTTCTAAAGATTTTACCAATTTCGAATTAACCAATTAAATAGCTCAAGACAAATTATTTCATGATATTAATATACATGAAAAATAACTAAAATTATAACACAATATTTAATCTAAAAAGTTTAAAATATCAATAAAAAATGATAATAAAATTGTTAACCTATTTTAACTTTTGAGTTTATTGATTATTTAATTATAATTTTAATCCTATAAAAAAATAGATTAATCAATTATTAAATTAGATTAATCAATTATTTAATTTTTTTATTTTTGAATGTGATGATTTTTATTTATAATTTTAATTTCAAACAAAATACAATTACATTATTTAATTAATGAACAAATAGATTATTCAAGTATTTCACTATTTTAACTTTTAAACTTATTGGCTTACATACACGATCACAAAAATACAAAAAACATTTATTTAATGTTCGAACTTGACTTTTATAATTTTGATCGTATACGAACCCAAAAGAAAAAACAATAAGGTAAACCAATAGCCATATTTCTTTTCAAAAGAACGTATTTTACAAACTTCATGTTTTAAAATAATTAAATATTATAAGATCATTCCACATATGTAGAGCTCTGGAGATCTGGTAATCGGGGTTTCCGACACTGTTACAGGGTTCTGCCCCCATGGACATCGGAGGAGGCCCTCCCCCTCCTCTACCTCCTGAGATCGATGCCTTCAAGCAGCTGGTTGCCTCATGCGGCAAGAGGAAAGCTAATATGAACCTACAAAATTTTGTAAAGAAAGTCGAATCCATCTCCTCTGTTGAACTGCCTGCGGAATGCCCATGCCGGACTGTGCTAAACCTAGTAGAACGCGGGCTCATTGGACAATTTACGGGCTTCTGGCCCTCTCCCAAAGCTATCGATGGTTGGGTCCTGTGAAATTGGAGGCCCCTCGTCTCTAAAGGAATCTGATATCATCTGGTAGGCAGAGGCTATTATGTTTTTGTTTTCGACTCACCTGAAGATTGAGATCTCATTTTCCAAAATGGTCCATATTTCGTGGGCCCTCAAGGGCTCTATATGAATAAGTGGACACCAGACTTTGATCCTTCCCATGATATCCCTTCAGTCGTTCTTGTCTGGGCAAGGTTACCCCACCTCCCTCTTCATTACTGTAGCTCGGAATCTATGGAAACCATCGGGAACAAACTAGGCAAATACATCGATATGGGTGAAAGGAGAGAACAATATTTGTGTGTTAGAATTTGCGTTGAAGTCGACTTGGAGATAGGGTTGCCCAAGGCGATCAAGCTAACCATAGTTGGCTGGTCTCACATACAGGAACTCGACTATGAACAACTCCCCTTCAAGTGCCGACATTGCCATGGCTATGGCCATTTTGCTCGAAACTGTAAGAAGAAATCTGAGGAAGAATCTAAAAAAGAGAAGGGTGAACAGTGGACACAAGCCCAAAAAGCAAGCACATCCAAGCAGGCCAACAGAGCGAAAGGGAAAGGAGGGAATACAAGGATTGGAGGACCAACTGCTAGGAAAAGACTACTTGAATTTCACGCCATAGCAAATGCCACCGCTTCGACAAATCCTTTTGTTGTTCTAAACCCTCGAGAATATCAAGCCCCACCTGTTCTTGAAGAGGGCGAGGTGCAACAACATATTGAGCAGATTGTAGACGCTGAAATAAACTCAAGATAACAGGAACAAACTGGAACAACCACTTCAGAATCCCTTGCATAGATGCAACCCCACAGGAAACCTATGGCTCTCCAGCAGGCGCCATATCTCCACCCTCTTATGCAGGAATGATAAAAAAGAAAAAGTCGATAGAAAAGTCTGGTTATTCTGAAGAAGACTCTTTTGAGAGATCCACAAAAAACGCAGGAAGGACGTCTCGTAAGGCCATCAGAGAAGAAGAGGCAGAGGGATTAAAGATGTAGGGTAGTCAATTTATAGTCGAAATGTCATTAGGTAGGAACACGAGGGCTAGACCCCCAAAGGGAGGCCCTACTCCTCCTTACTCTGATAAATAAGGTAGATTGTCTCTTGGAATTGTAGGGGTTTGGGGAACCCATTGAAAGCAGAAGCGGTTAAAGATCTATTAAGAATGGAACCCTCAAATATCCTCCTACTCCGAGAGACAAAGATAGAAGAGGATTCTCTTCTATCCTTAAGCCAAATCAAGTGGAAGAATAATGCCGGCAAAGCGGTCAGTGCTCGAGGTACTTCAGGGGGTCTTACAGCCTTATGGTCAGAGGATACGTTTTAACTGAAAAGCTCTTTCGCAACCCAACACTGGATATACACATAACTTAGACATCTTTCAAGTAAGATTTCTTTGGTGCTTTTCAATGTTTATGTCCCAGTTAATTTCCTAGAAAATAAGGACTGTTGGAATTCTCTCTCAAATTTCCTAGAAATCTACACTCCCCCAAACATCATACTGGCGGGGGATCTTAACAACACTTTAGATCCGAAAGAGAAAAAAGGTGGAATTCGGGGTAAAGATCCCTTTCATGATTCGGTTGAGCCTCTGGTTCTTGCTTGGGACCTCCTTGACTTCAAACCTAAGAAAGGTCGTTATACCTGGACCAACAATAGAGTAGGTAATGAGAACATTATTGCTCATCTAAACTGGTTTCTAGTTCAAAGTTCATTGATGGAGGGGAAGCATTTAATCTCTTCAAAAGTTTCTGCCCAAGATAACATCAGACCATAACCCCATCACTTTGCTGCTAGAAAAAGAGGAAGACTTGGGCCTTATTCCATTTAGATTTAGTCCTCTTTGGGTAGCAAGAGAGGGTTTTATGGACATAGTGGCTCAAGCTTGGTCGCAACCAGTTGAAGGATCCCCCAGCTTTGTGTGGGAGCAGAAACTTATGTACACTAAGTATGCCTTAAAAAGTTGGGAAAAAACCTCCTCACCACTCCAATGAGCAATAGACAAAAGCTAGTGCAAACTTTAACCGAGATCCAGTTAGGCATGGAAGAAAATGAAACCACCAAATCTTAGCTGGTCATCGAACATAATGCCCAGTTCAACTCTTTTCTCTCATTTCACCAGGAAGAGGAGTACTGGTGCCTCAATTCTCACAGCCTCTGGCTATGAGATGGAGGTAGAAACACTTCATTCTTTCACAGGCAATGTAGAGCTCGTCTCTCTCGGAATCACATCTCGGAAATATACACCAGGGAGGGGGAAGTCATCAAAGGTCACCCTCTTTTAAACCAGGCTGTGACATCTCATTTTCAGCAACTGTTTCAGGGGGATGGTACTTCTGATGGTGTTCTGGCTGCTGCTTTTTTGTCAAACATCCCTTCACTTGTCATTACAGATTTAAATGTTGGCTTATTGAAGCCTTTTACTGAAAAAGAGTTAGTGGAAGTCATATGGTCAATGGAGCCGGATAAAGCCCCCGGACAGATGGCTTCTCCATCCATTTTTATAGAGTTTTCTAGCATGTAATAAAACTTGATATTCTCTGAATGGTAAAAGCCTTAAAAAAGAAAGCCCAAATGGGAGGGTGTACCAAATCCACCTTCCTCACTTTAATCCCAAAAGAATTTAACCTAGAGACTTTTGACAGGTTTTGGCCTATCTCGCTCTGTAATGTCTCATACAAGATTCTCGCCAA
This sequence comes from Pinus tabuliformis, assembly GCA_031772625.1. NCBI lineage: Eukaryota > Viridiplantae > Streptophyta > Pinopsida > Pinales > Pinaceae > Pinus > Pinus tabuliformis. Next base: position 302,205,055 of record CM062818.1, read on the forward strand.
ACTCTTATCCAATAGATTCAAGCCTCTGTTAGGGAAGTCGATTTCCCCTCTCCAGGGTGGGTTTGTCAAAGGAAGGCACCTCATAGATAATGTGATACAAGTGCAAGAAGCCCTCCACTCTAGTCACATTCAGAAGGAAAAAGGCATGCTCATCAAGTTGTATATGTCAAATGCTTTCGACCGGGTTAAACTCTCACTCCTCTACAAAATCCTTCTCTCTTTTCTTTTAGTGCTAAGTTTGCCAGCTTGATAAAAGGCTGCACATATAGACCTTGGATAACACCCCTGGTTAATGGCAGACCTGCTGATTTTTTCCAAGCTTCAAGAGGGCTCCAACAAGGGTTCCCTCTGTCACCCTTTCTTTATATCCTGTTGGCAAAATCGCTAAGAAGAAATCTAACAGTTGAAAAGGAAGCATGCTCTATCCCAGGCATTAAGGTAGCAAGAAGTGTGGATCCTATAAATCATGCCCTCTTTGCCGATGACTCTCTCCTCCTGGGAGGGGCCTTGATTAAGATACCAAGGGCTTCCAATGAAATTATTCAACATTTCTGCTCAATTTCAGGAGCCTTGATCAACAAAAGAAAAAGTGTTGTCTATGGTTGGAATGTAGATCATCCGTCTATCCTTCGAATAGCTTGCTCAGTGGGATTCTCTGGGTACGATAAATGAGAAAAGATCAAATATCTGGGCCTTCCCTTAACCTTGGGACCAAGCCCTCCTTCCCTCTGACTCGAAGTAATAAGTAAGCTAAAAGCAAAAATAATATCTTATGGAGGCCATTGGCTAAAAAAGGCTGGGAAGCTAGTTTTGATAAAGGCAGTCCTCTCTGCCCTTCCCATCTTCTAGTCTTCCCTCCTACTAGCGACCAAGTCTATCACATAATAGATCTCTAAGCTCGTTCAGACTTTCTATGGAACAAGGGTAAGGGGAATCAGAGCAAGTTACATCTGGCCAGATGGGATATCCTTAAAAGATCATTTCAGGAAGGTGGGTTACAGATTCGGGATCCAGTCCTGGCCAATTTGGCTTTAGGTGGAAAAATAATTTGGCATCTGTATGCAGACAAAAAGAATCCTGTCAGCAAGCTTCTTTGGATGAAGTGCCTAAAGAGAAGCTCCTTGAGAAGCCTCACAACAACTTCTACTCCTTCAGGAACAACAATTTGGAACTCAAGCAGAAGAGGCATCGATCACTTACAACAACATTTATACAGAATCCCGGGCAATGGCCTGAGAACCTTAATGTGCGAGGATACTATTCAATGGAATGCCCCTTTGGCCTCCTTAAATTCCTTAAATGAGATAAAGTTTTGGTTAGTGAACAAAGGTCTCCTTCAGCTTGCAAACATCCGCTCTTGGGATAGAAAAGGGAATTGGGAAAGATGGACTTTTCCAGAGGTCCTAGAACCTCTTCTCGCTCAAAAAAACTTGTTGCTTACAGCGCTCTCCGGCCTCACCCCGGTACACCGCTCATCCAAGGAAAAATGGGGGTGGGAAAGAATACGAAATTACATAGCAGCTCAAGGATTCTCCTCTTTACAATCTCCTCATGCCCCTTCTCTGACACCGATGCTTTGGAAATTAGTTTGGTCCGCCTTTAGCCTACCAAAGGTGAATTTCGTCACTTGGTTACTCATGCATAAAAAGGCATCAACAAGTGAAAATATGAATAAAAGAGGGTTCCACAGCGCCTTTAGATACTGCTTATGTAACTCTGCTGCTGAAACTTCCGATCACTTATTGGTTGACTATGATTTCACTCAAGCAGTATGGATTTTGGTCCTTCATGGCCTCCATGCTCCTTCACCCTCTCAGACATTTGTTGTTTCTCCATACATCTCCTGGACATACCGAAATCCTAAGAAAAAAGCCAAAAAAGCAACCTGGAACAACATCTGGCAAGCTATTACAAAATGCCTTTGGTGGAAAGTATGGTTGGCTAGAAATGATTGCGTCTTCAACAATAGGCTCCTAAATCCAGTGGTAGTGGTGGCCAAAGTGAAAGCCCTCTTGCTGGAATCTGCAGGTAAATCTGCTTCAACCTCCTCTTTACCTCGAGAAGCTTCTACGTGGCTAGGATCCTACTCGATCGGTGAGAGGAAAGAATGAGTCAGCAAACCGTTGAACGTGCCTAGTTGGTGCTTGCGACTCACAAAAGGTGATTTTCACACATGGTGGTAGGGGATGTCAAAAGCCACAATTTTCTTTGATGGAGCATCCAAGGGGAATCCATGAATTGCAGGTGCAAGGGGCTTGATTCTTTCCCCAAACAGATCGAGTGAAACCAGTTTCAGTTGGGGCCTAGGCACTAGCTCGAACAACCAAGCAGAGAGTTACAACCTTTTAAAAGCTTGCCAGATTGCGAAGGAGTTCTGATATAAAATAATACAAATTTTCGCAGACTTGGAGCTTCTGATTAAACTTTTAAACTCCAAAGACCATTTTTATAATCCTTCATTAAACAAAACTCTACAATGAATCCGAAACACTTTTAAAGATTTTGATAGAGTTGACTCTTACCACATTCTGTGAGATTTAAACAAGAAAGTTTACTCTTTGGAAAACAAAGGTTGTCTGCTACCTCAAGGAAACTTTAGTCTCAATGGAGGACCCTGCTCACTTCATCCTCTGCCTTAACCAAGCTATAGTAGGCATATCTGCATTCATTGGCCTCACCACTCTGTATGAAGTTTGGTTCTCTCACAGAATATGCTCAGCTCATCATGTAATTGGTTGTTTGGTTCTCTCACAGAATATGCTCAGCTCATCATGTAATTGGTTGCACTTTTCTAAATAAAAATCTACCCGTTTGAGTTAAAATAAAAAATAAAAAAAATTAAAGATTATAATTTTTAATTTTTTTTAATTAAAGGTGGTTTAAGTACACTGAGTGAGCGCTATATCGTTATATCAAGGGGAGAATTGAGGTAGAGCAACTTTAAGGGTTTGAAAATCCAGGTTTCTATTTGTCGGCCAAACTAGCAAGGCCTAATTCCAAGGGCTTCAAGGATATTTGACCATGTAACATCGTGATAGGCGAGGTACTTAGTAACAAAAACTCAACCATTTCAGCTATCCCTTGGGGCTTAATTAAAGATTATAATTTCATTTTCCATTTATATGGATTAATTTTGGTAAAAAAATACAAAACATAAAATAATTAAAAAATACATATTGTTTTAAATGCAATTTAACGTTACTAGATTTAAAACATAGATTCATCCCATATATACATATTTAGAAAAACACTTATAGTTTCTTTCAATAAATTTGATTTCCCAAGAATTTATCTCCCATATTGACAATGAAAATCAATTATATCATGGTTCAATCAAAGGCACTAACTATAGAAGTAAAAATGTTGTTGGCTTGTGGGACCTGACCCAAGTTCAGAGGTAATTAACCAAACAAATCCCAGTACTATTGGCCCTTTTGGCAACATGATGCGAAGCGCAGACTAAGGTCTCAGTCGAAGTAATATGGGAGGGTGCTAGAACCAGGTTTCTGCACCATGGAGATGTCTGATGAGTTTGACTGGTGTGTGGTTTGTCTCTGCGGGCAGGTTGCTTTGTGCACATTCCCATTCCTCATAGCCTAATATACTTCCTTTGCACAACCCTACCCAGGGGCTGTGCACCATGCTCTGCATTATTACCCAAAACCTTGCTTATATTCCAATATTATTTAATTCTCTTTGCTTGATTGAGTGATTTAAGTTATACTTAACATCATATAACCTTCATTCAGGTGCGTGCAGTAAATAAACAATATATTTGCAAATTATATCAATCATGCATTAAACAAAGAATAGATACACAAAATTATAGAAAAACTTCTCTTTATTGGCTATTTCCATGGTTACAGACTCGATTCACCCTGCACATTCAGCTGCAGGGATCCGCACACTCAGCTGCGGACTACTAGGCCTCTGTGCACACAACTGTAGAGCCTTCTCCTACTCTATGACCCATAGATAGACTCTACACTTTGACTCAACCACTTAGACTTCTCATGCTCATCTATCTCTCCTTATCCTTTTTACACTTAGAGCCTCGCTCTATTTATACAATCCCATGGTCTACAGACCATGGGTAGGTCTATCCAACTGACATTACATTACAAAACTAAGGGCAGAAAACCCTGTGAATCTATCATACTTTTGTGCCCTGTGCCCGTAATTCGTGGAGCTTTTACAACAAGATTTTGTCAAAACTTGGGCTTTAATCCCTAAAACATGCCTTGGGGGGATTCCATGCCCAACAGGCCCCCAAAACAAACATAATGACTCGCCCTCTAGTCACTCTATCAGTGCGGAGATCTTTGCGTGGAGTCCCTCCAACTGTTCTCAAACTGCGCAGAGGTCAACAACACACTAAGCTGCTGTTTGCTGGATCTACTACCTACGTTGTTCCAAGACCTCTGTGTCAGGAGTGCTTCTCTGCATTAGTACATGCATCCCTTGCATGTGTGTGAGCTTGCCTTTGATTTCTTCCGTGATGGTGAAAGCCTCATCAATCCAAGGTTGAACGCACGCCTTCAGGACTACTTCCTTATGTCGTGCCGTGTCCACCTACTCCTTCAGCACTTTAGCTTGCTACATCCGCGCAAGCCTCTGAGTGAGGACCACTATCTACATAGTTCCTCAGACACTGTCATACTTCTGTTGGAGTTCTCGTACATTTGTCTCTAAGCACTAGATGTTGGGGGTCCTCCTGCAGGTTGGAGAGGACCTCAAGTGATTCTTCCAACAAACAGGTGCAGTCTCTCACTACACCTTCAATCTCATCCAGTCCTGCACTATGATAGCGCTATCACGTTGTTCCCTAACTTCCGGAGGGGTGGACGGCTGTGCCTTCAACTGCTGCTCGGCGATCTAAAGGTTCAGCTCCAGTTGAACCTTTGTCATTTCTTCCCTTGCCTCACGGACCCCTGTTGCTAACCTGTGGATCTGCGCTTCTGCTGGTATGTCTGCTAGGATGGCCAACTCCAGGATGCTTTGGCAAGCATTTTCTATCTCCTGTACCAGCTGTTGATTCTGTGACACATCTTCATTGCGCTTCAAGCTTAGTTGTTCCATATTGATTTTCTGCTCACTAAGGACTTGTAGTGCGCGACTCTCCCTAGTGCAACTCTGCAGTTATCCCATCCTATAAAGCATATAAGGTCTCTCGCAAAAGTGTAGCCATATTGAGACCGAGACTTTTCAATGCGCTAGCTGTAGGCCTGTCAGCCTCATTTGATGTTAGTAGTGCTCCTTCTGGCAGCACTATGGTATTCGTCATCCACACGTGCAACATCGTCTCTACTGCTGTTGAGCCAACTACGAGGCTGGCTGAAAGGGTACCAACCTAAGGAGGGCACACCTGTAATTCCCGCAACTACGCTCTAAGGTCCCCCAACACAATCTGGTTCTCCTGCATGAAATCTTGGAGAGCGTCATTGGTGACATCACACACTGTCTCGCCAATGTTATGTAGATCACCCTTAGTTAGGGTGATCAGGTCAATAGACAATTTCGATGCCTTGACCTTCTTACACGACCCTACTCACTCTATTGGGTGCTGGTGCTTTAGCTATATCGACACGGTTCGTGGGTCCACGCCTCCCTCTTCTATCTCTGCTTCCTCTACTTCCTGCCCTTGTGAAGGCATCTTTTGGCCCTCACCCGCCTTCGTGGCTACCTCCTATGTTGCTATTGCTACTTCGGCCTTTTCCTACTTAGCTTCTTTCCATGCCATGTCTTGCGCCGCCCGCACTTCTGCTACTACTGCTTCCTTCCTTCTCTTTTCAGCCAACCGCGCAATGTGAATCTTGGCCACGTCTTTCTTTCTTTGCTCCATTGACTTCTTGATCTCTGTGATGTCTCGGGCACATCACTCTGGTGGCCAGGCCTCCAATACATTGAAAATCACGTCGTATGTGGCTACGAAAGGTGGCTTTGTCCACTGTCTAGTCGGGTCCTTGCGCTCTCCTATATAAATGTTATGCATGTCCGCTTTGAATTCTGCAAAACTCTGCAGACTGTTGTAAACAGTGGATGACAACTGCGCTTACAGTTAATCCCCATTTGGAGGTTCATCTCCATGAACATCCAGAAGATTTTACTCTCACGGATACTCTTAGCATCCTTTGCTACCCAAAGCAAAGCGTACTTCGCGGCCTTTGGTAAATCCCTGTCAATTATGGGGAATTGACTATCCTTTGCCAATTCCCCAGCCATGAGCACTGTTATGAAACCAGCTCACAAAAAGATAGAAAAGAGAGATCCACGCCTTAGAATTCAGCCTCTTCGAAGGGGCAACCTCCTTTACATTACATAAATGAACAATTATTGGATGATACAAATGAAAAGACCTCCTTTCTATATATAGGAGTCTAAGGGGTTATAACATAATCAGAGCCGACATAACAATAATAATGTAAGGGCACAATAATAACAATAGTGGGCTTCTATGGGGCACAATAGTAACAAAATGGGCACTACATGGGTACATCAATATAATAAGTGGGTTATACTAATAACAATAAGGGGTTACACTAGTAGTATAGGGGCCTAACATGCCCCTCTCCTTCAAAAAGCGTTGTCCTCAACGCTTGAGTAGTTCTTGGTGCTTCTGTATAAAATTCTTGTCCTCCCATGTGGAATATTCAGTGGGTAAGTTCTTCCACTTGATGAGATACTCTGAAATTGATCGATTTCGTAGTTGTAGAGTTCTTGTTTCTGTGACTGCTCCAGGTTCCAATATGATTTTTCCTTCCTCTTTAATTTCTGGCAATATTGTTTGAATTGTGATCTTTTGCAACTTTTGAATAAGTGGCCATACTTCTTCGTCCTTCTTCCATTCATCCCTTGCCTCGTTTATCCAATCTGGTTGGATAATATAAATAGCACAAAACAATGCTTCCACATCCTCATCCTTGAAGAGTCTTCCCATTAGGTAAGGTCGCCATTTTTTAAGTGCCTGTTGTTTCATTTGATTTTGCACCGAAGTGGCGTTATCCTTTAAAAGTTGGAGAACTTGTTGTTGATGCTCGATGTGATCTTTCACTGCTTGAACCTTTTTCTTCTTGATATGTCCTTCTATCTCTAGAGTTTGAGGAGTGGTAATTTCTTCCAATCCTTTACAAGATATGGTCAGATTTATTTCTTGATGCTCGATGTGATCTTTCACTTTTTGAACATTTTTATTCTTTATATGTCCTTCTATCTTGATAGTTTGAGGAGTGGTAATTTCGAACAATGAATTACAAGATATGGTTGGATTCATTTCTTCTTTCTCGATGTGATCTTTCACTTCTTGCACCTTTTTCTTCTTGATATGTCCTTCTATCTTGAGAGTTTGAGGAGTGGTAATTCTTGCCAATGCTTTACAAGATATGGTCTGATTCATTTCTTCTTTCTCTGGGGTGGGGTCCTGGCATATATCTTCTTCTTTTGTTGTTTCTTGATCCTTTTCTTCATCCTCTTCATATTCTATGTAGAATAATTTCTTCTCAGCACACTTATGACCTTTAGTGCATTTGCTATCACAATTGTAACAAAGCCCTTTTTCTCTTTTTTTCTTCCAATTGTTGTGGTGTTGCTCTAAAGAAGGTGTTGCTCTTTGTATCCTCATAATGTGCTATCATTTCCTCCGTGAAAATTGACCACGTAACAAGTTGTTTATGAGAACAAAGCCCTTTGTACCATAAAAATTGATCTGGTTCTAAATATGAAGATGCAATACATACCTTTTGTAATAGTTGTACACCATGTATATCAAAATATTGCTCCATCTGAAGTATCCATGTGGCGGGATCCTTGCCATCAAACTTCCTCATATCGATTTTTGGAACATGGTGAGTCTTCGATCCAACATTAGAATCTATGGAATCATGATTAACATTTATTTTGTTCTCATCATGAGTTTCCTTTAGTACTCTTTCACCCTTAGTGACCATTTCTTGTAGCAATTTATTCATATTTATATTCAATTCTTCCATCTTATCATCCATGCCATCAATTTTAGCGTCCATGCCATTCACCTTAGCTTCCATACCATCCATCTTAGCTTCTACGCCTTTCTTTAAACAATCCATCTTAGCTTCTACATCTATCTTTTAACCATCCATCTTAGATTCTGTTCCTTTTTGTGTGAGGGACGGTTGTTGCACTTGGTCTTGTAATTTTGATATATCATGTTGCATTTCTTCCTCTTCTTCATGAGTCATGCTAGAGCTTTCAGGTTCCTTACTAGGTGTTTGCATTTTCTTTCCTCGGGGCATCAGTTACCGTTAATAATGCTCTACTATGCCCTTTGAATTCCTTCAAAATAAATTTTCAAACCAAGCTTAAGCAAAAATTTAAAAAAATCTACACACCTTTTTTCACTTTGTAGGAGCTTGATATTGCCTCTGATGTATCTCTGTACTTTTCAATCATCTAGTTCTGAAATTGTGACCTGTAGTAGCTCTCTGTGTCCTCTTTCGAATGCTACCAGTCTGATCCAAATTGGATTCTCCAAGAAAGAGTTATGCCAATCTCCCAAGATGACCTGATTATAGACCTTTCCAGAAGAACGCACTTGTATGAAGTGCCACGTGTCAATTTTTTGACCTTTGGCTCTGAAAAAGATATAAAAGAAACTACAGTCTGTCCTCTTTCTGTACCTTCTTACGAAATTTCAATCCAATGCTCAGAGAGAAAGTTATGATGATTTTCCCCAGGCCACCTGTTTTGAATGTAATTCAGGAGTCTGCAAAAAGATCAACTTCCTCAGATCATATCTTCAAAAATGTCGTGCAAAAAGTTCTAAAATTCGGACCCAAGGTTCAGCATGATTTCTTCTCAAATGGGTTTTTTTTATGGCTTCTGAAATGTCACCAAAAATAAGTTATATCGAAAATGCCACGATGACCTATTTGGAGCAGCGAAACCCTAGAATCCAAAGCTCTGATACCAAATGTTATGAAACCAGCTCACAAAAAGATAGAAAAGAGAGATCCACGCCTTAGAATTCAGCCTCTTCAAGTGGGCAACCTCCTTTACATTACATAAATGAACAATTCTTGGATGATAGAAATGAAAAGACCTCCTTTCTATATATAAGAGTCTAAGGGGTTATAACATAATCAGAGCTGACATAAAAATAATAATGTAAGGGCACAATAATAACAATAGTGGGCTTCTATGGGGCACAATAGTAACAATATGGGCACTACATGGGTACATCAATATAATAAGTGGGTTATACTAATAACAATAAGGGGTTACACTAGTAGTATAGGGGCCTAACAAGCACTATGAACAGTAGAAGCCATGCATAGAGGAATGTTTTCCCTGTTCCTGAGCTTTGTGGAAATTTTCTAAAAAATCCTTGTAGAGGAGCTTGGACCAGTTAAACTGGAACCCCTCCACGCATTGCTCAATGAGAACTACCACCAGTGCGGGTACTTTGTTCGCACGGCACTTGTGCATGACCTTTCCTGCTAGGATTTGGATCGCCATGTGTACTTCTTTCTCCTTGATGCTGGAGATGGCATAGCCCCTCTTCTTCTTTTCCAGCTTGTAGTTTTTATTCATGGCCTCCACGATGGCCAAGTCACTACCTTTCCCTTCCGATATGTCTGCGGGGTCCTCTCCGTTACATGGAAGCTGGGAGACACAGTGAATTAAGTCTGTCGTGATGGGGATGGGCTACTCCAGCTACAAACACCCATCATGCACCAGGCATAGCAACTACCTAATGATGAAAATGGTTATTGGGGCGTGGTGGAAGTGCAACACCCAGATTAGGTTCAATAGCCCATCCTTTTCCACTCTGCGCAACCACTTCCATGGTCCTAATTTTGTCACCATCACCACGGTGTTCTGCTTGGGCTTCATGAGGTTCCTTGTCTCAAGGTGAGGGAACTTCTCTTGGTTAGTGAGGTCCCAATCTTGAAATTTTAGGCTCGGCACCTGCCCCAAGTGTGTACCCTAAAAAGTAATGTTGTTTGGGAGGAGCGGGTTCTGGAGCGAGCTCTTGGTCTTGTCCAAGTCATTGGGCACTTTCGCCTTGCCTTTTCATGGGGGGACATGGGTAGGAAATTTTGTCGTGAGGTGTGTAGGCTGAGTGTCCTCCTTCATGCCTTCATCCTCGTCCTCTGTGATGATAAGATCCTCCAGATCTTCTTCTTCTTTCGGTTATCTCCAAAACATCCTTAGTTATTGCCATCATATTGGTCCAAGAATCTAGCACTCACGAACTTAGGGGCTCAATCAACGCTTGGTGCACAACAATCAGGGCTCTGCTCAATCGTTGAATTCACAAATGACCAAGTGTTGTCTGCTAGGAAGCCCTTTGTATTTTATAGGGATTTTTGAATTTGAATTTGACCGCTCCCCCCAAATCTGGTTCATTAATGCTCCCTTAGTGGTAGATTCTTCCAAATCTTGCCCATAAATCGCGTCTTAAATGCCTGCTGCCTGCTCCATTTGGCCTCAAGTCGAGCATCCCATCATGAATAGTGATTTCAATGGCTACTTCTTGGTCAACCCCCATGGTAGTGTAGCCCCCCATGCGCGGTCGTGGAACTTGTGACTCTTTGCTTCTGCGCGCAGCTCCAACATCGCGCAGCTCCGAGGCAGAATAGTTTATAGTCCTGTGCTCCCTTTCAAATGCCTGGAGTGCTAAGACTATCCTTCCTTTTGCTAGTCAGGTGGTCACACCACCCGTGAAAAGTTTCATCCTATCATCCATCATGTTGCATGGAGAATACCCACCTTTTATTGTTACGGTCGCCCTTGCGCGCTTTACCATCTTTAACGCGCTACCTTGGTTACTATGCTTAGCTATGTTTGGTCCAAGCTAAGGCATCAGATTGATCAATTCACGGCAATAGGCCTTAAACCTATCATCGTGATTGTATGCATCCGGCCTTTCCACCCTGGTATTTTTGCCGAGAAAATCTTCTTTTATCTTGCCCTCCATATGTCTGACTTCCGCGTCCACCAGAGCACTTTTCTTCCTTAACCGTAGCCTTTCTCCTTCAATTTCTTGGAGTCTAATATTTCCCTATTGGATTTCTGCTTCCAAGTTTCCATGAACCATCGTATCTATCAGGGCTGTCAGGCGCAGTCTAAATTCCCAAAGTACTATAGGGCTTACTGCGGTTTCTTCATACTCCTGCCTTGGCGGTGCCTGCGCGATCAGGTTTTTGCATGCGGTCCTATAAACCCATAGAACCACTGGTATGCGCAGGTCTCAGTCAGTCTGTTTCACCTTGTGGACCTTGTTCAATGCTTCATGTACTTTGTTAAACACTTCTGCGTGGATATTCTTCTGTGCACTTGGTCTTTCCATACTTTGTGGTCCCAGCCGCACAGGTCATTCCCACCATTGCCTTACCCACACCTACTTGCTGCTCATGTCTGCTACCATGAGTACTGTGTTCATTCCTACAGGCTTCACACCATATGCTTTTATCCACCTGGAAAGGTGAGTGCATGGGCTGGTTCGTCTGTCATACTTATCTTTCAATTACACCTGAGGCTTCCCAAACCACATGAGCATCATCCTTCTGCATTCGTGAGAGTCCTCAAAACTTCTTTGGTACGTACGCCACCATCTTGCGAGCATAGCTCTCAGTATCCATTTCAGAACGTTGAAACACTGATGTTCCGACACTTCTTTTTCAAATTTGTTCAGGAAATCATCCACCTCAACCAACCTATTGTACATAGGCAGATCTCTTACCTCTGTTTCTACGCACTGCAACGACTTTGTTATCATGTTACAGTCGAGTGTTGTTACCTCCTGTAACTGGTTCTGCCATTGTTTTATCTCTTCGTCAGAATCTGATGTACGGGAGCTTTCGTGCTGCCACGAGATTCGGCCATTTGCGGTCATATTTACCCAGTCTTGGTCGTGCACAGTCATCTTGTAGATACAGTCTAGATCATCATCATTTTCGTAGTCATGCACTGGCTCTCTGTAGTGCAATCCTTCTGCAGGGTCTAAAGCTACCACTACACGCAGTGACTTTTCTCAAAAATCATCTTGTGCTTCTTCAGATTTATCACTCCATTCATGTCAGTGGCCCAATCTATTCCCAGTAGCGCGGGAGAGGGATTGTTGTCATCAACAATCTCTATCACTTCGAAATATACTAGCGCGCTTGCTCCTTCGATATCTACTATGATTCCCTGCAATCTCCCCATAGGTAGGATCTTTTGCTGGTTCGCAATTCACAGTTGGATAGGAGACCATTGCAACGCAGGACATCCCATGCATTCTAATGTTTGCTTTGGCAAGATGTTCACGTCCGATCCTAGGTCTAGAATCACTTGGTCCATCTCATATTCCATGATTTGCGCGGTCAATCTCATCTCCCTTCCTTTTCATGTCATGTGCTTCCACAACTTCCGGACTATACACGGTTCTCCTGGCGCAGTCCCAGCACATCTAGTTATGAGTTCTTACGCCCCTTCACAGCCTTGTTGTCACACAAAAACTTCATGCATGTCTCTAAGAACGTAGTGAGCATTGATGGATCCATTTCCGGCTCCAACCTGTCTTTCCTTGCTGAAGTGGAGGCATCCGCAAAGCTCCTCTTAGCTTCTATGAAGGTCTCCTTAGCGCTCTCCAAATCAAATTCTGGTTCCTTGTTTGGGGTTTTGCGAACCCAGGTACTTTCTTCAGGCTGCTTACCTTTCTAATTCCTTGTCGTAATACCACTTCGAAGCATGATATTTACATTGGGTTCTTCCTCACGTGGCTTAGATGTCATCATTTGCAGGTTCTGAGTCGGGGGAGGATGGAGTGCTCCTTTATCGCGCAACCACGCTATCAGTGTGGGATAGTCCTTCGTCTTATGATCAAACTACTTACAATATAAGCATGATGGTCTCGTTGGATTTGTACAATCGCAGGCATAATGCCCCGACCCTCCGCAATTGTAACATATCAGCTGTCTGTGACCTCTTCCTAATTCCATTCCACCTCGACCTCGTCAATGCCCCTGAAATCCAGTACATGCCATTCTTGCATTTTGATCGAGGGGTCATGTTTTGGCCCGAACTCTATAGGTAGGAGTCTAATCCATCATTACTTCATAACTTTTATAGGTGGGCTCATCATTACTGACCTACAGAAATTACAAAAAAATTGTTGGGAATTCTACGTATACTTTTATAGTAGATGGCAGTTATCTATAGCATGTTTTCCTCCTATCTAACAAATCGCTCACCATAATGTAGGCATCGTCCTTGGTCCTACTTGTGCCTTTGGCCTTAATGGCATTGGTCCTCCTCCCGGAAGGTAATTCGCAAACACCGGGTAGTGGTCCTTGTCATTCCCCTGGCCCTTGCACTTTACGCACCATACCTCGTCGCACACTTCTAGACAAGCAGTCTTGTCTTGTTTCAACTCTGCATCTCCAGGCACAATTTTTTCAACTACGCGTGAATCTACTGGACTCCTAGGTTAGGATCTTGTATTGGCGTCTCATGAAATCTCATCGCGACCTCTAAAACCTCAACCTGAGTGGTTAGCCTTTGTTGCGACAACGCGTTCCGTAGATGCAGTGTTAATGAGGCTACAAACCATTCACGTTGTTGTGCATTTGTTAAGGTCATGTTCGCTTCACGAATTGTGCACTTTAGTCTTCGATCCAACTCCCATGGGGTTTCACCTGGTAGCATTGTGATTTCCTTGAATTCAATGATTGACTGAGCCTCTGATTTTGGCCTGCTAAATTATTTGTTTAGCGCACTTTGAATATTCGGTATCCCTGCATTCAAATTTTCATTGGAGTGCTTAATGTACCAAGTTAGTGCGTGATCCTGAAAAGTGCTCACCAATGTCGCATTCTTTATATTGTCATCTGTGACACCCTGTGCTTCCCATAAAGCTTTTACCACTTACCAAAATTGGTCCAGATCTTCATTGCCTACTCCCTTGAACACTGTTAGCTTTATCGCATTGGCCATACTACTTCGCGGTGGTGGCGGAGGTGGTATGGGTGAAGTCGGGGGTGAAGATGGTGAAACTAGTGGTGGTGTGGGTGGGGGTGGTATTCATGGAATTTTCTACATTATCAAGTTGATCACACTTCTTAGCGAAACCTTTGCGAGCTCTTCTTTAACCCCTCGCGGAGGTGAAATCAAGCGGCTAGTTTCTAGTTCTACACTACCTTTGTTTCTGTAGACTCTCCGACTCCGTGCAGCCCCAAACATCAATTTATTCACATAACCCACTTTTCACATAGTAGCATTTTAATCCAAGTGTCGAAAGATTTAACGTACTTACCTCGCGGTCCCTTGAGGAAGCATCGTTCTGCTTCACTATAGTTGACTGAAGTATCGCGCACCGAATTCGGTGACGAATCCTCCTATGATTCAATCCAGCCAGTGACCGACAGTGCGTGTGATCTTATCTTTCGATGCTTCCACTCTGCACCCCAATTCTGGAGTACACATAATGGGTTTGTCGAGTTTACACCTTCCTTGGCTATCTGCTAGCTTTGCGATTCGCTCATATAACTCAGTAGGGCAAGATGCAAAGAAAATTTCTTGTATCTCCATATAAAAGTACCAATCTAACCACTCTCCTTTTGACAGTCACGGAATCCTATTTTCCTGCATTGTGGACTCGTGAATCTTTTTGTCCAACCACTCTTCAATTCCTTTCTTGGTCAGATTCTAGCGATACGACATCAAACATCTCTATGTAGATCCTGGTCCCAGCAACGAAACCATCATAGAACATTCATATAGGTGAGCACAGTAAATAAACAATATATTTGCAAATTATATCAATCATGCATTAACGCAAGAATAGATACACAAAATTATAGGAAAATTTCTCTTTATTGATTATTTCCACAGTTACAGACTCAATTCGCCCTGTGCACTCAACTACAGGGGTCTGCGCACTTAGGTGCGGACTACTAGGCGTCTACGCACACAGCTGCAGAGCCTTCTCCTACTCTATGACCCACAGACACACTCTACACTTTGACTCAACCACTTAGACTTCTCATGCTCATCTATGTCTCTTTCTCCTTTTAACACTTAGAGCCTCGCTCTATTTATACAATCCCATGGTCCACAGACCATGGGTAGGTCTATCCAGCCGACATTACATTACAAGACTAGGGCAGACAACCATGTGACTCTATCATACTTTCGCACCCCGTGCCCGCAATTTGCGGAGCTTTTACAACACGATTTGTTCAAAACTTGAGCTTTATGCCCCAAAACATGCCTTGGGGGGATTCCATTCCCAAAAAATGCCATTAAGCACAATGAAGGAGGGAGATCAAATCTCACTTAGGTTCTCATCATTCAAAGGTACAAGAAAAAAAAGAAAATTGATGATCACACATTCACCATAATATAGGGAGTATGGTTCCTCACATGTTGTTTTAGGATGTTCATGGTATCCACCCTACAAGGGGCAACACCTCCCGTATAAGGGAAAGGACCTCTTCATTAATGTAATAGATTTAATTAGTGTAGTATTTTCTTCATCTTTCTTTGAAACCATGTTATAAAATAATAACCTTACTCCTCTTTATTAGAAATTCTAGTCCCCACAAAAAAAAAAAATTCTAATAAAAAATTGTGTTACTTTTAATTTTTGTACCTTACTTATCCCTTCTAAATATGAAACTTTGGATTGTAATAGTTTGATGTCTTCTATGTATTTCTATTACTTTGACCAAAATTTGATATTCCAAGTGAAAGTCACAATAACTTTCCCATTTCTATTAGTCTGACCAAAATTTGATATGCGAAGTGAAATTCACAGTAACTTTACCAAAACTTGATGATTTTGTCATTTTCCCACAAGAAAATTTGTATAGCCTACCATATATCTAATTTTCAAATACAATTTGAAAATGTTTATGCTTATCTAAGGTACATTTATATGTCTTCTAAGATCTCTAAAAATTTCATACACTTAAAAGTCTCAAAGAAGAAGATATAGCAAAAATACCAGATTGACCTGTTAGAAATTGGATTCAAAACCACTAATAATCCCTCACTTTGATAGGGAATATTTCTAGAAATCTTAGCCGACCAATGCCAATTTTTTTACCATAGCTACATAGATATCTCTTCTATGTCTCCTCAAAATTCCATGATCTAAATCATCCCTGAGTATAAATTATAGTGAAAATGCAAAACTTGATTGTTTGAAATTAATTCAAGAGCACTAAGTAGCCCTAACTTCTTCAGAGTATACATCCAAAAATATGGGGAAATCAAGTCTTAAATTTTTATCACTAATACCTAGTGACCTCACCTGTGTTCCCTCACAATTTCATAGCCTAAAACACCCCCTAAAAAATTATAGCGAAAATGTCAAACTTACATGTTTGAAGCTAATTTCATGACCATTTAGGAAACCTAACTCTCTTAAAGAATATATCCAAAATTATAGAAAATCATGATCTAAAAGTTTAATCAAATGTTCCCTAATATTTCTCCTTTGTATTCTCCAAATTCACCATCTCAATCTTTAAAAAATCAAATTTTAGCAAAAAATTGCCAAATTAATTCTTTTGAAGCAAGAAAACCCTCTCATAAGCTTTGATATCAAATGTTCTGAACATTGTGTGTTAAAAATGATGAGAAACAAATAATTAAAGTCTTCTTTAAGGGGGAAACCTCCTTTCACAATTAATACAATGTATAAGAAAAGATTTGATGGTCCTAAGACTTGGTTTCATTACTATATGTACTAGAGACAAATGGTACAATTATAATAAAATGTGTGGCATGTAATTTTCTATCCCACAAAACTATATAATAATAGAAATGCAATCACTCACATCGAGGGTTTAGTAAAAAGTTTTAGGATTAACATGGGGCATATATACATTGTTTGTTGTTGTAATGACATTGGTTTATTGTCTAAAATCCAAAAAATGAAAACCGTTAATCTATTAGAATCTATTATGTATACAAGTGAAGGATGGCAAGAGATTTATAAAATCCTATAATTTTGATTTTTGTCAAAATTATATTATAGATAATTATAAATAACTAGTCAATATGATAACTATAAGTTTTATTTTATTTTAAGTATTTCACCTAGAATAAGCAAAATCCTAATCGAGGGACTAGATTCCAAAGACAAGCGCAATACTGAATTAAGAACTACAGACTAAGATGGCCATAAGAATGAATTGAGTCATATATTGACCATTGTCAACCACAAATAACGTGTTGAAAGCAAAGCATTCAGTATCATAACATGATCAAAACTATGCTCCTAATCTCTAGTTTGAACCTCAAGGAGATGCAAGGGAGATGTTAAGATCACTTAATAGTTGTAAGATATCTCTAGTAACTTTATAATACTCCTTATAAATACCCCTTAATTTTTTTTCTTCTCTATAAAAATATTATTTTCATTAATATCTAAGTATGATGTGTATCCACAGTCATGGGCTCATGCACTATGAAAATGATGTTCAAGACAAAGTCCCAAGATGGCCCTGAGAAATAACATACACGACCTGTTCTTGTGAAATTCTACAATTTCACCAATCCGATGAGGTTCCACCCCTAGCCCCCAAACAAAGTTGGTATTCATAGCTTGTGCACATCATGGGAAAAGCTACAATGGTTGTTGAAGGTGTATGTCCTAGGCTCAAACCTTGAGTAGAGATTTGTCCTCTATAGGGAACCCATGGTGATGGGGAGGACCTTGGAATACCTCCAACCTATGGATTCAAAGCACCAAATGGAAAGTAGGAAAAGGAGAAGGGTTTTCACTACTATAGATGTTAAGTCAGCACCTACGACCAATTTGTTCTTCTCCACCAAAACCAAAATGACCCCTTGGAAACATAACTTATCCCAATTCCTAGTACTAGCACGAATGTTGAGTTGGCGCACGATGTTGACTCCAACACTGTCACCAACCAAGAACATGTTTTTGAATCTTGCATGGGTGGTGAGCTATGGATCGATGGGCACACCCTCTATGACATCTACTAGTAAGAGAAAAACACAACTACAAATAGACAACACTACCAAATTAACCCATGGAGCCTAAATTTGGCTCTCATAAAAGCGCCCAACAATGCACCAAAGATTGATCAACCTAGATCCCACCCTATCTAGCAACCCAGATCTGCATCAGGCCTATGAACCCAAATCCTGCCCTCTCTAACAACCTAGATCTGCATCAGGCCTCTTAACCCAGACCCCACCCTCTCTGAAAAATATGGATAGAGAAACAAAACATGAATTAATCATACCAACTCACCACTTAATTATTTTATTAGAGATCAATACATTTGTCTATCAATAGTTACAACTCCACAAACGGACTAATGATCACATCTAACTGAACAATTAATCACCTACATAAACAATTAATTAAACTCAATATTAATGCCTAAATTTTGATGCTGAAATACAAAATTGACTATGTCACTTGGATTAATAGTTATGATACCTAGAAAAAGGGAACAGATGGTAGGCAAAAAATTAAACTAAGATGCCTGCTAGTCTAAGACTCAGCTAGGCTTACTATGACTCTCATTTTCTTTCCTTTTCTTCTAGATTTTGTATCCTCTTAATTGATTTTTCTTCTTCTTTTTTGTTGTAGATTTCAAGCTTCAGTTTCTTCATTTGTTGGTCAGTCTCCTCCATTTGTCCATGCATGTTCTCTAATTCTTCAAAAAACAACTTCTATGTGGATTGGTTCCAATGCACAAAAATTTCATTAAAATTTTCATTTTCTACAATGTCCATGTTGTCTTCAACCATCATTGATGCAACTTCTGTGAAAAATTCATCAAAATATGATGTTTCAATCCATGTTTCAAGAAACTTCAATTCTTCTGTTTTTTTGCTTGATCGTCCTTTTTACCTACACACTTAAAATCGATGTTAGGTTTAAAAAAATTTGCAAAATTTTCCTCTTATGCTTCCTTCTCTTGTGTTTACTTCTGTTCCTTTGTCGCTTCCACTTCCTCTTGATTTTCAAATAAAAGTGAACTTCTTTCATTGAATAACATCATGTCAATGAGATGTTTTTGTTGCATCATCTGCATCCATTCATCTCTAGGCATCTAGTTTTCATCAAAGCTAACATCAACAATTTTAATTGTTAGATTCACCATACCACTAAGTGGTCCAATGGTAGCTTCACTGTCATCAACAAGCTCTCTTGCTAGATTCACCAAAACTGCATCCACTTGTGACTGTGAATAGTGGGATTCATGAGCATCTATGTGCTCTTCCACTATTACTGGTAGCAACAATAATGATTAGTATTCACTTTGAAGTTTCATTCACAATATTTTTTCTATAGATCTACTGGTATAAATCCATGTTCCTCTTCATCTTCAACCTGCTTACTCACCCCTACACCAGAAATCCTCTTAAGGGTATCTAAGGCCTCCTTTGTTGTATTTGCATTTGCAATGAGGGGGAAATTGTTGTCATCTATGGATTCCTTTATACATTTTAATGCAAAGGCATCATTTTTCCTTTTATATTCTAACATATTCAAACAGACTTCAAACAACTCATATTTCTCATGTTGCTTCAAATTTCTAAGCCTCTTAGGTTTTCCATTTGTTAAGTGCTAACACAATACAACTCAACAAGCAAATCGACTTACAAACAATGATGGGTGCACATCTCATAGAATCACATCACTTTTAACCCCTTTTAATTTAATAAACCAAGGAAAAAAACTTAAATCCCAATATTCCAATGTTGATTTGAATAATTCTCCCTTCTCTCTTGTTTTTTTTTTAAAGAGACCCTCAATTAATGAAGCTCTTCTTTTAAACAATTATACGATACATAAGCCATTTTTCAAAATAATACCACCACACTTCTAAATATGCATACCTCACAAACGTATGCATGATAACTTAGGCTTTACTTAGCTTTGAGTCACATTGAAATCTTTATAAATATTTTAAATGAAGCTATAGAATTATTCAAATGTAAAATCTTTTATAGTCTCTTTTAATGCTGAAAATTACAAAGTTGAGTTCGTCTTGAAAGTCGATGATTCAACCTTTTAATCAAGACTTGATGAAACTCCATAATGACTTTTCAAGAAAGACTTTGATTGTATGTGCTCATTTTTAACTGGAATGGAGGCTCCATTTATTTTGTTTGTACCTTTTTATTTATTTATATTCATGCTCCCAATTGGCTTTGTGGTATCAATGAATTATTTTAAACAAAAAACTTTTCCAATGGAAGTAATTTTCATTTGACTTTTTAAAGAAGAGGAGGCTCAAATTTGTTTTTGTACCTTGTTGGTAAGTTATAGTAAACCCGTTGTTCACTACTAAGAGGTCACGTTAAACGAAACTCTTTATTAATAGATTCTCCACACATAGAAACAATAACTCATTCTTTTTCACTACCAATCTCAATTCTTTCCATTGGAATCTCGACTTGGCTAGGATTTCCTCACACGAATAAGCTGCTATTGTAAGAACTGCCCACAACACAAGAAGTTCACTCTCTACAGGGCTCCCAACCTCAATCTTCCAAATAGGAAAATCTTGATTCCCTTAATTTGTTTTGTTTCGCCAGAGGTTAAAGTCTCCACATCATAAAAAAACATATAAAACAAAAACCATCATTTGCCCTAAACTTCTCACACTGAAACACTTTAAAATATACACACTGCTCAAAAGAAAAGGTTCAACGGCTGCACCCAAACAATTTGGAGACATAACCCTCAATTCAATGAAATTATAAACAAAACTTACAATAATTTCATAGGAGCATTATCTGAATATGAGTCATGTTAGTGATGCTCGAATTTTCCTTCATTATTGTCCTTCGCCCATGACCCCTCAATTTCACATACACTTATGGGTTCCATCGAATCCACTAACAACACTCATGGTTTATCAGAAAATCCCAGGAAGCTTCAATTTTTATCAAAGGCCCTCTCTTTTTCAATGCAGTAGTAGACCATAAATCGGTGCAACCATCTTTGGAGATGGAAGCAAATATCAGAGAACAAAATCACACTTAGAACTTGTTTCTTTCATTACTAAACAATACAATTTATAGACATCTTTAGCTATAGAGGAGCAATAACTACGCGGAATGACTTTATTATCTACTCACGCTAGCTTATTGCTGAACAGTGATCAGCGCCATCTGAATAGTGAGCGGCGCCGTTTTTTACTAATAGCTAACACCTCCCCTTAATCATGATCTATATGTTAACTTTCTTGCTGGTCTAAGTCTCAGCTAGGCTTACAACATAATTTGGATTTTCTACAATGCACAACATACTTCTACACATTTCAAATTTAACCTTTCCAAGAGGCTTGGTGAATATGTCAGCAACATTTTCATTTGTATTACAATATGATAAGTCAATTTCTTTTGATTGCACTTATTCTGTTACAAAATGATGTTGTGTGTCAATGTGTTTTGTCCTTACATGATATATAGGATTGTTTGCCAATTTGATAGTGCTTTGATTGTCACATCTAATTATTGTAGGTGCTGGTTGTGTTTCTCCAACATCTTCAAGTATCCTTCTAAGCCATATTGCTTCACAAGTAGCACTGCATAATTCTTTATACTCAGCTTCAGTGGATGACAAGGAAATAGTTGGTTGTTTCTTACTGCTCCATGATGTTGGTCCTGAACCAATATTGAACACGTATCCAGTAGTAGATTTCCTATCATCTAGATTTCCAACCCAGTCAGAATCAGAATAACTTGCCAACTCAACATCAAATTCATGAGTATACATAATACCAAAATTAAGTGTTTGTTTCAAATATCGAAGGACTTTCTTTCTTGCTTTCCAGTGGCTTTCACAAGGCTTAGCCATGAACTGACTAAGTATGCTGACAGAATATGCTATATTTGGCCTGGTAGTGGTGAGATTGTTCATACTTCCCACCATTTGACGATACAAAGTTCCATTCACCTCTTTGGTTCCATCATCACTGCACAATTTGACATTCTGTTCTAAAGGAGTAGATGTTGCCTTGCATTCAATCATATTGAACCTTTTAATGATTTCCCTTGTATATTTGCTTTGTGTGATTAGTGTCTTACCAGATTCCCTCCAAACTTTAAGACATAAAGAATAATGCAAATCACCAAGATCCTTCATCTAAAATACATGTGACAACTGAATTTTAATTTATTCAATCAACTTGCATGCATTTCCTGTTATGATAAGATCATCAACATATACAAATATTAAAGCAACATTCCCACCTTCATCTTCCTTGATTTACAAGTTAGGATCATTTTTTCTTCTCATAAAAGAAAGAATCAATTTTCACAAGCCAAGATCTTGGTTCTTCTTTCAAACCATATAAAGCTTTCTTTAACCTGTGAAACAAATGCTCTTGCCCCTGTTTTATGAACCCTTCAAGCTGAACCAAATAAACTTGTTCTTTTAACTCACCATTCAAAAATGCAGATTTGACATCTAACTGATGCATTTTCCAATTATATTTTGTAGCTAATGCATTCATGATTCTAATTATGTTCAACTTAGCTACAGGTGCAAAAGTATCTTCATAATCAATTCCCTCCTTTTGTGAATATCATTTTGCAACCAATTTAGCTTTATGCTTATCAATACTTCCATCAACATTAAACTTGGATTTATATAGCCATTTGCATCCTATGGGAACTTAGTTTTTAGGAAATTCTGTTAATTCCCATGTGTCAGTCTTCCTTATAGAGTTATATTCTTCATTCATTGCATCTCTCCATTCTTCATATTCTTTAGCTTCCGCATAGGTTGAAGGTTCTACAACATTCATAACAAGAGACATTAATGCATAATCTTTATACCTTATAGGTACCTGACTTTGACGTGATGACCTTCTTGGAGTTTTACTGCTTTCATCTTTATTTATACTTTGCGGAGTCTCCTCTCCTCTCCTTGGAGTATCATGACCACTTAATGCTCCCTGCTCTTGAACTTGTACATGTTCATGTGCTTGTTGCTGTTCTTGTTCAACACTTGTATCTAATTTGACAGAATCATCAGTATCATGGCATACACCAATATTATTCATTTTATCACCTTCATTTGCATTCTCATGAAACACCACATCCCTACTTGCAAGTAGTCTATGAGTACTGGGATCAAACAACTTGTATGATTTCTGATCATCACAATAACCAATAAATATGCACTTAATGGACTTTGCATCAAGTTTTCTTCTTCCATATTTTGGAATATGAGCAAATGGCTTGCAACCAAAAACTCTTAAATGACTCACTTTTGGTTTGTACCCATAAAATGCTTTAGAAGGTGTTTTGAGCTCTAAACTTTTGGTTGGACTCCTATTTTTCAAATAAACAACAGTATTAATGGCTTTAGCCCAAAAACCATTAAAAATATTTTTATCATGAAGCATACTACGTGCACATACAACTAGTTTTTTGTTTTTCCTCTCAGCATCTCCATTTTGATGAGGTGTATGTGGAACTGTAAGTTGTTGTAGAATCGCATTGCTTTTACAATATTGATTAAATTCTCTTGATTTGTATTCTCCCCCTGATCAGATCTCAAAATTTTTATGCAATTACCAGTTTGTTTTTCCACCATATTCTTAAACTCTTTAAAGTACTTTAAAACATCACTCTTCTTTGTTTTGAAATAAACCCATGTATACCTAGATTTATCATCCACAAAAATAAGAAAATACCATGCTCCAGCAATAGATCTAGTTTTCATAGGTCCACATACATCAATATGAATTCATTCAAGTATTTCCCTTTGCTTTTTTTCTTTATGTATAGGAAATTCCTCCCTATGTTGCTTTCCAATTACACATGCTTCACATTCAACATGATCATTCTTGAAGACAGGAATACCTTCAACCATTGTGTTCTTTTGAAGTAGCATTAAATCTTTGTGATTTAGATGTCCATACCTTTGATGCCATAACTCTACTATTGATATTGTTGTAGATGTCAACGCTTGATGACTTTTCCTTGTCACATCCAACTTATACAAGCCTCCAACTCTAGTACATGTGGCAATAACCTTGCACTAATCTTGAATGTCTTTCACTACACACTATGATTTAACAAATTATACCTTCAAATATTGGTTAGAAATAGTATAAACAGAAACTAAATTCTTTTTGATACCAAGAACATACATCACATTATGGATCTGTCTCTCTTGTCCACTACGCAAATTCACACCTATTACTCCATAACCTTGAACTTTAAGTGATCTATTATCTCCTAAATAAACATGTGTTCCATCAATGTTTTCATAATATTCATCAAACAACTCCTTATTACAAGACATATGGAATGATGCACCAAAATCAATGAACCAAGCATTCACATCATTATTTTCCATAAACAATACAGCATTAGAAACAAACAATTTAAGATTTTTAAATCCATCACTGCTTGAGGTGTCTTTGTCCACAAAATTTCCATTATGCCTTCCGTTTCTTTGCCTAGACTCATTATATTTCCTTTTATAGCAATCTTTAGAATGATGCCCAGGTTTTCCACAATAATAACAATCAGCATTTCTCTTATCATGAATTGGAAATTTAAACTGTGTCATACCTTTCTGCTTTGCTTGAAACTTGCCTCCTTTGTTCTTGTCCCATGGCTTGCCTCTGTATGGATGTTTGCCCTTGGCTACCAACACCAAATCTGAGCTACTAGAGCCCAAATTAAAACTTTTCATCCTCACCTCCTCTTGTAGAAGAATTCCTATCAATTCATCAAATGTAGGTGGCTTCTCTCTAGCTGAAAGACTTGAAGCAAAAATTTTATAGTCTTGCACTAAGTCATTTAATGTGATGGTGACTAAGTAAGTACTAGACACCTTTTCACCAATGTATCCTAACTTATCACTTAAATCTTTGACACGAGATATGAAATTACTTATATTTTCATTTTCTTCCATTTTTAGAGATAAAAGCTTAGTTCTCAAAAACAAGATCCGGTTTGTATTTGTTGTTTCATAAAAACCCTTTAGCATATCCGATGTTTCTTTTGATGTCTTGCAATCTCTGATGTGAGGAATAATGTTGTCCTTTACGGACATACGCAACAACACCTTTTCTTTTGTCTCCCTTCTCTGCCAATATGGAATAGAAGTTGCAACAGTGGGTTTGGGCTCATCCCCACTCACAATGGACCACAAATTATAACCTTCTAAAATAGTGAGCGACTTGAATTTCCAATTCACATAATTTCCTCCATCAAGTTTGGTGGATTCATTCAAATAAGTATCAACCAAAAATTTGACATTATGGAAAAGAAAAAAATTTCTCCAATCACCAAAATGCCACCAAATCTAAATCCAAATGTACCCAAATTCACCTAATCCTAGAAAACTTTTACCACACATGCACCATAAAAATCATTACTAGCTCCTTTTCACTATTAAAAATTTCCACCAACACTTTTTTTTTCAACACATTTCACTACTTTAAATAAAAAAATACTAGAAAACCTTATCACTTCTTATGATAATCTTCACATTAAAAAACAAACACACCTTTTTTTTAAATTTTCTCACCCCTCATTCTTTTCACCACTTAAAACAAAAGTGAATATTTAAAAAAAAACTTATATCTCCATAAATAAAAACAAACTCAAACATTGAGTTGCCTTCCAACAACAATTTTTGTTTTAATAACAACGTCAAACTTTTAAAGTAAAACAAGGAAGGCACTATGGAAGAAAATATGAAAGGCACCATGAATTACTACCACAATTTTCACGCCGGGTTCTCGTAATACCATACAAGGGGCAATGCTTAATGTCTAGAACAGAACATCTACTAGCCAGTTACAAGTTACTCACTAGCTTTCACACAACGTCACTCACCAGCAATCACACAACAACACGATTTCAAGTTCTTACTCTTCACAATTAGCGAGCACACAACAAAACAAACAACGCTCTTTATAGGCTATGCCCATGCTTCAACACACAGCTCAGCCCCACTCCAACATGCTCGCAACTACTCAACGTTCACAACAACATCAAGTTCCACCACACAAGGCCTCTCCCATAGCTCTGGTTAGCTCACCTATGCTCTTATACCATATCAAAGAACAAAATCACATTCAGAACTTGTTTCTTTCATTACTAAACACTGCAATTTATAGATGTCTTTAGCTACAAAGGAGCGATAACTGCGCTGAATGACTTTATTATCTACTGACACTAGCTTATCCCCTTCAGAGTCATGGTTCATTGTTATTGTTAATTTTTCTTTGGTCGCTCTATATATTTCACTATGAAATAGGCTTTTTACAATCTTTTCCTCCAATTTCACATTTTTATTATTCTTCCCCTCCCCTTCCTGAACTCTATAGTTCTAAGTGAGGTCATCTAAGGGTTACCCATATTGTCTTCATTTATTTTATGGAATGTAACTCCTTTTTTTTTACAGTAATTATTGTCATTGTATACAGGGTTCGAGGGAGATGGTCCAAAATACAGGTAAGATCTGTCACCGTGGTTATTGGTTGAAATATTTTTTGTTTTTATTACTTATTTTCTAAGAAATTGACTTCTACTTTGTTTGCCTAGATACGACGGTTACCACATAGAGACAAGGAGTGTTGGGGTGCCACACTGTAGGCCAAGAGGAGGCCTCGGCATGATGATGAGAGGATGGCTACTCCCTTTTATGTTGCAGTATTAAAGATTGGCCTTGAATAATTAAAAAAAATACCTATTCATTAGGTTATGACCTTGAAATGCATCGCCAACACTTGGGTTAGTATATTTGAATTCCAAAATTTAATTAATTTAAAATAAATATAAAATAATTTTAATTTTAAGAAAAATAAATTTACATAATAATTCTTATTGTACATTTAGTAATATTACTTTTATTATTTAGGTATTTAATTAAATATATATTTCAAAATATTAAAAAATAATAAACCTTATAAACTATTAAAACTATGATAAATTAAAATTATATATTTAAAAATATTATTCAATTTTTTATATTTTATTTGTAATTTTAAAATATAAATTTATTCTATAAATATTTATAAATATATAAACAATTTGTATCATTAGCTTAATTTTACTTTAATAAAGACCAAATCAATAAAAAATAATCATTTTAAAAATCACGTGATAAATTAGTTATATAAGCAAAGGGAAGCGGATAAGTGAGAAACCTATCAACCTATCATTGAAATTTAAAATTCTAAAGCAAGTTTAAGATAATCAATTTAGTTTAATTCATATTTAGTTATTACTAGTATATATCTATATTTACAATGAATCTATCAAAAGTCATGAAGGATCAAATCTCTTAAGGTACAAATTGTATTTATAGCGCAAAATTTTAAAAAATTGCACCTCCAAAAATTGCATCTCTTTAAGGACTTAATAGATGATGGTGGAGATGAATATATCTCTGTAAATAGACTCAATCCCTTAATAATTCCCTGAATATATGGAATTAATTTAGCTTAGATAAACAATTCCAACAAATATTATTTCATTCAAAATTAACCCTTAATAAAAGAGTCAAAATGTAAAATAATGATATTTGAAATGTTATAAATTTTGAATTACTTTATATAATATATATATAGTTATTATTAATAATAATATTATTATTTAAAACTATATATAATATGTAAATTTTTGAGATTGAAATAATTTAGTTAACATGAGTATTTCAATATTTTATTTATGGATTACATTATTCATATTAATATATTTTTAAATACATTTCAATATTACTTAATTTTATATATTGAAATATTTTATTATGGTTCACATGTATGTTTATTTTTTTCTAAGTTGATATTAAAATAAATTAGTTTAATAATTTTAATTTTATTTGTTATCTTATTTTAATTGCTGTAAAAGAACATTAAAAGTTGATATAAAATTATCTTATTTCATATGGAATTCACTCATTTCCCTTTTAAAATAAACATAAAATATTCTTCAAATTAAAAAATAATATCAACTATTTTTGTTTTTTATTTGTATTCTAGGTGACATTATTTTTTAATTTTAAGAATATTTTATTTTCATTTTAGAAATACCTTCAACTATTTTTGTTTTTTATCTGTATTCTAGGTGACATTATTTTTTAATTTTAAGAATATTTTATTTTCATTTTAGAAATACCTGTAGAATAAGCCTTTGAGCTCAAACACTACCATCTTGACTCAATAAATTATTATTATTTTAATTTTGTAACTAAAATATTTACATGTAATTGTTTTATTTATTTATTTTTAATTAAAAATTTGAAAAAAAAATTATTTTATTAAAACAAATAAAACTATGACCTTCTCTATGTTAATGGATGAAATATGGATTTAAGTAATGGATGAGAATGAAATATGGATTAAACTAACCGATGAGATATAGTTTAAACAAGAATTAATATGAGTATTCACTTTTGAGTGTTTTATTATGGATTAGACAAAAATTATATATATGGATGAGAATGAAATATGGATTAAACTAACCGATGAGATATAGTTTAAACGAGAATTAATATGAGTATTCACTTTTGAGTGTTTTATTATGGATTAAACAAAAATTATATATATATTATTCATAAAACTATTAGTTTATTTATATCACTTAAAACCAAATTGAGTAATGCATATATAATGCTTATGAAATCAAACAGTTTCCAAATCAATAAATTATTGATTGAAAAGATCTTTCAATAATCAACAAACTAATTTTACCTATTTACTTATTATAAACATTATTCCAAATTTATATATTTACATTTCTAGAACATTCAAACAGATCATTAATTTTAATGTTTCAAAAACATTCCATCAATGAAAAACACACATTAACTTAATCATAATTTAAAAAATTACATGTGTCCTAACCTAATTACAAATTCACCTATTTTTATGTTTTATTAATTTGGAAATTTTCGATATGTGAAATTCGATATGATCACTGTATCCATGAATAATGTAGTCTTACGGACATCTAAATTACGCACTTATTGTTACTCTGGTGCCCTAGACATTTACATTATATTAAATCTTGAATACTAGTTATCTCTTGAAGTAATTATCCTCCGTAAATAAGACAGTCTCAACCTAAACTCATTACCCTGAACTGTTTGTCTAATCACATCACACCAGGTTACACTGACCTACTGGAAATAACCTACCGGACAAGAAAAAGAATTATGTTACACCAATAGGAGGACCTCAAGAAGACGTGTAGATGAGAGAGTTGATTTAGTCACATAATCCTCTCCATCCTAGCTATTTAAATTTTTTTGGGAGAAAACGGAGGCCAGAAGACAGCTACTTGTGTGATAATCGTAACTTTCTTTCGACAGTTCCATAGCAAACCTATGAAAAGCATTTAAATAATAGCAATGCGAGTCAAACTGCGCAACAAACATGCTTAAAATATTATTCATTGATATCATCGGTACCTCTCACGGATAAATAAAATTTAAATGAGCTCGGCATATTCACCTAGTCAATGCATCTTTGTTAGTGCCTTCGTCTGGTACTGGCTCATACAGGCCAGGCCAGTCTCAATATTTATTCTTCAAACAAGATCCTCCATCAGGCTTTTGCCTAAATTTACCAGGTTTCTCAGATTCTTCTTCGTTGAGAGAACGCTTGAACTTGCACTTTCCGGTAATTTAACCCGATTCCAATTATCCAATCTCTTAAACCTTAGTTGAATTTAAGACCTTTGTAGATTTTAAAAATATTTCAGAATTCCATAAATAGAAAATAAATTAGTTGTGTGAACTAGCTCTTGACCATTAAATTCGAAAATATCTCCTAAATTTACAATCCAAATTATAAGATGCAACTTAGAACTCTTCAATATCCAATATATGCAAACAGTATAAGATTATTCCAACCTGTAAACAACCCCCTACAACGGTATTATTTATAAGAGGAGAAACGAAGGGACCTGGATTCTTAGATAGTTCTTCTGCGATTTCGATGCTTGGAACACCACGCTGGAGACAATATCCACAATATCTGCACTTGCTTCCATATACATATCAAGTAAGGGGGTATTGCTGTTGTATGACAACCATTGAAACACACCCCACTTTGCGTCCTCAGTAGCCCTGTAACTAACTGCCTTCTCTCCGGTTCCAAGAGAAACCACCAGAAACTTGCTGGTGTCCTGTTTGAAACAAATAGCCTCATCAGTCACTATTAAGCAATTCTTGGTTGCATCAATCCACTTTAATATAACTGACCCGAATTTCGGAGGAAGGCAATGAGAAATCTGGATTGCGTGAGAGAGCCTCTCTACTCACCTCGTTTATCGCAAGTAACGTCTGCAACACCAAATCACATGACCTCTCAATTACTCACTACTGGCATTCAAATTTTAGAGTTTTGTCATACAATTTACCAATTAATTGATGAAAAGTTAAATAAATTATAAATTAAGAGAATATTCGGAAATCTGAAAAACATAAATTATTTAATTAATTTGAAAAACGCAAGTTTAAATACTCTTTACTAGATTCAGTGTATGTTTTGTGTGATCAATAAAAGAGCAGGTCATATTATTATATGGGAATTGTGATTTTTGTATCCTCTGTCTTTCCAACAAATTAATATCAAAGCAAGGAAAAACAGATTGATTAGCGACAATCTGTGTGATAGGAGAAATATATTGTTTGTCGTAGTGGTTGGGCATTAACGTTTTACAATTATAGGCAGAGCGTTATAACAGTGTTAGGCTTCGCAAACATTTGGAGCTGCCGTGAGGAGCGTTAGTACGCATACAGCGTGAACCATTCGTTGACGTTTCTAAGGAGTTCCGGGAGTTTTCAAAGGCGTATTTTTTCACACGTGTGTTAGCACGCATACAGCGTGAACCATTCGTTGACGTTTCAAAGGAGTTCTGGAAGTTCTCAGAGGCTATTTCTCACGTCGAGTACCTTTGTCATATTCACGTGGGTTGTTCCTCTTTGGAAACGAAAAGTTAACATGAATATTTACTGTGATTGTTTTATGAGGTTCACGTAATTCGTTTAAAGTTATATAAGGTGTGGTAAAATAAAAAACGAAGTTATATGAGGTGTGGTAAAATAAAAAACAAATTTTCAAAAGAATTACGAAAGGGGTTATTATAAAGTTTTTTTTATATATAATAATTTTTCTGTTTTTTTTTTTCTTAAAAGAAAAATACTTATTGAAAGAAGTATTAGTTTTTTGAGGAGAAATTTAGGGTATTTTTTTTAAAAAGGGATATTTTTAGAGAAAGATGGCTTTTTCAAATTTCCAGCCCCAGTTCCCAACATTTACAGGGAAAGATTATGACATGTGGGCCATTAAGATGACAACCATGTTGCAGTCACATGATGTTTGGGTTTATGTCAAATTTGGGTTTCCAAAACCTATGAACGAAGAAGAAGAACAAGCTCTCAGTAATGCAGAGAGCGAACAATGGAAGAAAGACAAGAAGAATGCAGATGCCTTGCAGCTTATTCAATAGGGAGTGGACCTACCAGTGTTCTAGAAGATTATGACCACGTCTTCAGCAAAAATATCATGAGATACTTTGGCAACAAACTATAAAGGTATGACCGAAGTCAATATGATTAAGTTGCAAAATACTAGGAGAGATTTTAAAAGTCTGCAGATGAAGGACACATAGGACATCGATTCTTTCATGAATCAGGTCATAACTGTTGTAAATCAGTGAAAGATTTATGGTGAAGATATAAAATATCAAAGAGTGGTTGAGAAGGTCCTCCGATTTTTGGCTACCAAATTTGATGTTGTGGTAGCAGCCATAGAAGAAGCCAAAGATTTGGCATCATTGACAGTTGATGAGCTGATGGGATCACTTCAATCACATGAGGCAATGATAGACAGAAATAAAGATTCCACTTTAGAGAGCACTTTCAAAAGTCAGTTTTCTATCTCAAGAGACAAAGGTCGAGGCAAAAGTAGAACGAGAGGTAGAGGACAAAGCGAAAGGTATGGTGGTCAGAGAGATGACCGAGAAGAGCATGAACATGCAAGTGGAAGCAACTACAAAAGCTTCAACAATAATAAAAAAGTTGACAAATCAAAGGTGAGATGTTATTACTGCAATAAATTTGGTTATTATGCTCGTGATTGCAGGAAGAAAATAGCTAATCAAGGGAACCAGAGAGCTAATGTCACTACAGAGAGTACTCACTCTAGGTTCCTAGCTTGCCACACCATGCATTAACCTTCTGCTAATGTGTGGCTATTAGACAATGATTGCAGTAACCACATGATAGACAACAAGGATTTGGTTGTAAATTTCGATCAATATGTGAAAAGAGAGGTAAAGTTGGGGACTAACAAAACTGTGGAAGTAGATGGAAAAGGAGTGGTCAAAATTTTGACCAAGAAGGGGGAGTCAAAGACAATCTGAGAGGTATATCATGTTCCTAGTCTTAAACATAATTTGTTAAATGTTGGTCAATTGACACAAAAAGGATACAAAGTTATCTTTCAAGGTCAAGAAATTGTTACATATGACAAGCCCCCAAGCAAACCACTGATAGGAGAGGTGCAGATGACGAGGAACAAACTCTTTCCTCTAATTTTGAGTTATAGTGGTCAGGTGCACGGAAAATTTTAAAAACCCCCCCTAAATTTACATATATAATAAATGGGCGAATCTCCATCGTATATAGGAAAAATGGAAGGCGATTTTATCAATAATATGATATGTATATATAATTTTTTGGTGAATCTCTCACCAGGCATGGCGAATATTTTACTCAATTATAAAATCTTGTGTTTATTGAATACACAAATGAAATCATTGCATTTATTTAAAATATCTTTTGAAATCAAAATTACCGAAATTACATATCGATAACCTAATGGGTGTAGGATAAAATTCACCTGTGCCATTCACAGAAAGCATGAGAAAAAACCTAATACTATATATAAAACCAAGAAAAATTCAAATTCATCACTTCTAGGGACTTCATAACCACCCTACCAATACACAAGTATGTTCTTGTTTGCAATTAGAAAAATTACCCAAATTACCATCTGTTTACTCCAGCATATGTTGGAAAGTTATAGAAGGATGACTAGTGCAATCAATCCATTCCTTTTAGCCCTGGATTTGTTTCAGTTTAAAAAAGAAGTATACAAATATACTTGTCCAATGTCTATGCTTTAACCATTCACCTTAAGATGTTTTTGCAATATAATTTCCTAAGTCTATTTAATATCTTCATTATCATAAAAACCAACCTATATCCATCTTAACTCCACATCTACCACTTTTAGGGGGATGAAATCTATTTATCCCTCTGAGCACTTGGTGGACCCAGAATTAAGATGGATCAAAGATGATAGAATTTCCCCTTTAAATAGTCTATGCTCACATGAATACCATGGTATTACCATGGGTCAATACCATGGGTTATCATAAACCTGGAGCTTAAAAATTACTATTAGTAATTTATAAAAATTAATAAAATTAATAGTTGATTTTTATTTTATTTTTTATTTTAACCAAGCTAAAATGTTTAACATACATTAAATTACAACATCCATTTTTACTCTTGATCGGATCAAATATTTTTTTCACTCTATGCTAGTTTGCATATCATGATATTTAATACCTCTCGGGGGTGAGTAGATCCAGAGTAAAGATGGATCTATGCTGGTTTAATTCCCCCATTTAAATAGGCTACATTCCAAGTGAATACCATTGGTCAATACCATGTGCCATTTTGGTGAATACCATGGGTCAATACCATGTGCCATTTTTATTCTTATTAATACTAATATTAGGGTTAATAATGTTTTTTTGCATGGTATTAATAACAATCTAGTCCATGGTATTTGTTCCATAGTATTTTGCCCATTGGTTTCACCTAAATATAACGCATTTTTTGAGTGTTCGTAAATATAAGGTGACTTGTGGAGTAAATATAAAAAAATGTTTTATTTGTTTACCATACCTCCCATTTATTTATATTTTTATTAATTTACCATACCTCTTTTACAAATATGTTATTTGGCCCATAGGATTCACTTAAATAAAACCTCTTTCTTGAGCCTTCATAAATAGAACGAGGGTTATGGACTAAATATAAAAAGAGGTTTTATTTATTTACCATGCGTCTAGTTTATTTATATTTTTATTTATTTACCATACCTTTTGAGTAAGTATAAAAAGACGTTTTATTTATTTACCATACCTCCACTTTACTTATATTTTTATTTGTTTACACCCTTTCATGTATATAAGGTGACTTATGGAGTAAATATAAAAAATGTTTTATTTATTTACCATACCTCTCATTTATTTATATTTTTATTAATTTACCCTACCTTTTTTATAAATATAGTATTTAATAGGATTCACTTAAATAAAACCTATTCTTGAAAATGGGCGAATGGATTCTTTTAAATAAAACCTATTCTTGAAAATGGGCGAATGGAAGGTTGTAACTCCTAATTTCAAGGGCTAAATTTACCTTTTTTACCCTCTCCCTTAAAATAAGGTGGGCTATTTGAGGTGATTTGTCAAAATGTACTATGATACAAAATATTCCCCACTAAAAATTTAAAACCCCTTAATTTCGCCAAAGGGCAAACATTCACCCCTAAAAATTTCTATGGTCAGGTGAGTTCTTTTATAGTTGCATGTTCTGATGATTATTGGTTATGGCACTTTCGATTTGGACACTTGCACTTTTCGGGTTTAAGATTGTTGCAATAGAAACAGATGGTTAGAGAGTTACCTCCCATGAAAGAGCCTGCTAGTACTTGTGAGTGTTGCATCTTGGCAAAACAACACCGTGAAAGATTTCCAAATGGAGTTGCATACAGAGCAAAGCAACCTCTTGAGATGGTGCATACAGACTTGTGTGGACCTATGAGGACATAGTCGATTGGTGGAAGTTGCTACTTCCTAAGTTTCATTGATGACTACAGCAGAAAAACGTGGGTTTACTTTTTGAAGCAGAAGTCTGAAACTTTTTCAAAGTTCAAATAATTCAAAGCCGTAGTAGAGAACGAAAGTGATCGACAGATCAAAGTATTGAGTTCAGATCGTGGTGGATAATATGACTCAAAGGCATTCCATGATTATTGCAAACAACATGGGATTAGAAGACAATTTACAACCAGGTACACATCGCATTAGAATGGTGTAGCAGAGAGAAAGAACAAAACAGTTATGAACCTGGTAAGAAGCATGTTGAAAGGACGAAACTTGTCTAATGAGTATTGGGCAGAAGCAGTTGCATGTGCTATTTATGTAATCAACAGATCTCCTACAAAGAGTGTGATGAACAGAGTACCAGAACAAGCATGGTGAGGTATGCATTGTAGTGTATCTCACCTCAGAGTATTTGGATGTGTAGCTTATGCACATGTACCTAAGGAGCGAAGAGGCAAATTGGATGATAAAAGTGAAAAATGGATATTCATTAGTTATAGTGAGCAATCAAAATGTTACAAATTGTATAACCCTGTCTGAAAGAAAACTATAATTAGCAAAGATGTTGTGTTCAAGGAACAAGAGTCATGGAATTGAATTGTAGACAAAACAGTTGATGCACAAGTGCCATGGATGGAAGAATATGATGTAATAGAAAAGAAGCAGCAAGAATAATAGGTGAAGACACCAAACATAGACACACCAACAAGGACTCCAAGATTTTCAGAGCAGCATGGATCCTCAAGTAGATCAACAGATCAAGATTCTCCCAGCGATCAATTAGGGGATGAATGAAGTAATGGTAAGAGAAAGATGAGAAGTCTGAAAGATATTTATGATGATTTGGATGTTAGTTCAAATTTTGCATTGTTATCATTCCAACCTTCTTCGTTTGAAGAAGAAATCAAAGATGAAAATTGGGTGCAAGCCATGGATGAAGAAATTGAAGCTATTGAAAAGAACGACACATGAGATTTGGTTGATTTACCAAATGACAAAAATCTCATTGGTGTGAAGTGGGTGTACAAGACAAAATTGAATGAGAAAGGTGAAATTGACATATTTAAAGCAAGACTTGTAGCAAAAGGATTCTTGCAGCAACCAAGAATAGACTTTGGAGAAAATTTTGCTCCGGTAGCCAGATTGGATACTGTAAGAGGACTTATAGCCATAGCAACTCAGAACAAGTGGAAAGTATATCAGATGGATGTGAAATTAGCCTTCTTGAATGTAATTCTAGAAGAAGAAATTTATGTGCAGCAGCCTCTAGGATATGAAGTTAAAAGAAATGAGGAAAAAGTTTATAGGTTGAAGAAAACGCTCTATGGACTGAAGCAAGCACCTAGAGCTTGGTATAGCAGAATCAACACCTACATGATTAAGAATGGATTTTGCAGAAGCAACATTGAGCCTACCTTATACACAAAGGTAAATGACCATGGCCAGATTTTGATTTCTTGCTTATATGTTGATGACATGATTTTTATAGGTGATTTTGACATAAATAAGTTTAAAGTAGCCATGATGAAAGAATTTGAGATAATAGATCTTGGTCTCATGAAATATTTTCTTGGCATAGGAGTTGACGAGTCTGAAAAAAGAAATTTTATTTGTCAAAATAAAATTCCAAAGGTTTGTTGAAAGTATTCAGGATGGAAAATTGCAAACCTATCCCTACACCAATTGCAACAGGTACAAAGTTAAGCAAGGATGATGAAGGATCATATGTCAATCAAACTTTATTCAAAAGATTGGTTGGTAGCCTCATGTATTTCACAGCTACAAGACAGGATATCATGCAAGGAGTGTGTTTGATTTCCAGATTTATGGAGACTCCAAAAGACACACATTGGAGCGCAGGAAAACGAATTCTAAGATACATAGCAGGAACTAGAGATTGTGGCATAATGTATGCAAACACAGAAAATAAAGATTTGATTGGATACACAGATAGTGATTTTGCAGGAAGTTTGGATGATAGGAAGAGCACTTCTGGTTTTGTGTTCCACCTTGGTTCTGGTGTGATTTCATGGGCATCTAAGAAGCAGCCAATTGTGACACTTTCGTCAGTAGAAGCAGAATATGTAGCAGCAACATCAGCAACATGTCAAACACTGTGGTTAAGAAGAGTACTTGATGGACTCAAGCAGAAACAAGAAGGATCAACAACAATAGATTGTGACAACAACTCAGCAATTGCACTATGCAAGAATAGTGTGGTTCATTAGAAAAACAAGCATATTGATACTAGATATCACTTTATTAGAGAACTTGTGAGCAATGGAGAAGTTCAATTCGCTGATATATTTACTAAGTTATTTGCACAAGATGTGTTTAAGTTTCATAGAAGAAACTTAGGTGTTGTAAGCCTAGCTGAGACATAGACCAGCAGGCATGTTTGAGTTGCCATGAGTTATATTTTAGTTTAGTAGTGGTAATTAAGGGGGATGGTTGAAATAAGATAATTACTCCTGCATGAGGAGTTAGAATAAAATAAAGAGTCAGTTAACTGAGTGGTTGCATGATTGAGTGTTTGACTGTTGAGCTAAGTGAGTGTTTGAGTGTTGAGTTAAGTGATAACGACTTTGACCGTATGACTGCATTAGCTAGTTGGAAAATGTTTAAATACCCTTCACGAGATTCATTGTAATCATTATGTGTTGTGTGATCAATAGAAGAGTAGTAGCTCATATTTTATGTGTGAATTGTGTTTCTTGTCTCCTCTGCCTTTCCAACACTTATTTAGTCTAGCTCTTGTACCAAATTCAAAATCTATATTTCCCAAACATTACTTACAGGATTGGTTGCCGCAACTCCGCCATCAACGAGATTAAAACTTTCGGTATTTGCCATGGAATACTTACAGGATTGGTTGCCGCAATTCCGCCATCAACGAGATTAAAACTTTCGGTATTTGCCATGGAATCTTTCGTTTCAAAGTAATAAGCAGGAAGATATGTGGGAGCTGCTGAACTTCCAATGCAGACATCAGCCAAAAATGCATCTTTCAAGACCGGCTGTTTGGCCTGCAAAGAGATTTATGATATCATAATTACATTAACTCGGGTTAGAAAACATTTCTATTTTAAAATTATGTGAGGAAAAAAATTACCGCAAAAGTTGTGAATATTGCGGGTTCCTGAGACACGATGTCATATGCCGGAATGATGACATTAGTTAGCGTCTGGTGCAATCTGTGTATTCTTCATATTCATCTTGATGAGCTTGTGCAGGTATTCTCCGGAATATATTGGGCCAAAGAGAGCAAGCAGAAATTCCAGGCAACCTCTGTAAATAACTCATTTTAATAAACATGGTTGTTGTTTGGAACATAACAATTTTAAAAACTAAAGAAGAATAAAATGTTGGACTCTTAGGTAATGTCCTTTGCAACAAATAGAGGACGATTTTTTTCATTTGGAGCGGCTAACATGACAGTGACCAAACCTCCAGTGCTTGTGCCGGCAATAACGTCGAAATAATCAGCTATCCTACCTCTGGACCGTCAAGTTCCTATTATATTGGCACAACTCACTTTTTCATATGTAATAATACCATATCCGTTGTTATTGAAAGCTAATTCAACCTTTTCCAAGTTGAACGTGGTTTAGAGTAATCAATACCTGAAGCTTTGCGTCCAAGAATTCAAGGATAGTTGCTGGAACAATCCCTCGGACTCCACCTCCATCCTCCTTCAATAATTAGAATTGTTAGCATATTTCCAGGATATGGTGGGGATTCCTGCATGACATAGCCTTGGCTAATGTTCGATGACTGTCAAGTTCCTTCAACATAGCCTTGGCTAATGTTCGATGACTGTCAAATACTTCTATATAAACAGAAGATATATTGAATGAATGAAAGTTGTTTATGCTGAATATATTTCAGTGGAGAGGATGTAGTTTATGTGGGATGCGTTGAGTGCACTCGTGTAATATTTACAAATATCCATACCTGGTCCATTTCAAGTAAATTATTAAAGGGGATCCTTATATCGATTGCTGATTTCAGATATGGGCGCGGTCAATTATTTGATCGCCGCTCCAATGTTTGTTTGATTGCTTAATATTTGGATAACCAGCAGTGACATAAGCTCGAGGGTAAATTATACGCTACAATTGTGTCTTGAAGCTTCATCTTAGTGTTCACGTTATCAAAAATCAAAATAAAATAAGATAAAGAAATTGCTGTTTAACAGGAAAATTCAGGCAATCTCGCTTCTGAACTCGCAGGAATAATGGCGCAATCGTTTGAACAAGAGCACATTACTCTAGCTTCCTGGACTGGTAGCTAGTTGTAGGTATTTGTGGGTTCATATCAGAATTAGAGAATTGTACTAAAGTCACTTTATCATGTTAGACCAACAACACTCATGCATGCGCTGGATGTGGATGATTTTGCTTCCAGATTTCCAGATACGGTTTATATGTTGCTTATTTTGCGTGCATGCCTGGTAGAGTACTTTGTAAGTTACTAATGGTTTCCTTTTTATAGAAGTTCAAAATATATATTTAATAAAAATTTAGAGCGTAGTCAATTGCTTCTACGAAATGGGAATACGCTAACACTTTTCCGGTTCTGACAATGCCTCGACAGTCGCACCCCGTCAACATTTCACGTGAATCACCAGCAATGGAGAGATTGTCGAACGTGTACGAGAAGGTCAAAATTTGTGAAGATACCGTTCTTTGGCAGCAACAATAGCTTTGCCGGAAACCTTACATAATTGGGATTATGGGGTTGGCGTTATTTTTTGTCTCTACCTTGGATCTCCACGACAGTTCATTTATCGCTTACAGTGGAAATCTTAATGGAACTGTGAAGGTGTGGACGGGTCGTATGCTCGAACGGCGACCACCATTCCAGTGGCACCTTCGCTTTCTTTTCATCTGCTTTTCATGTTTATTTGGAGTATAACATCATATATATATATATATATA
Organism: Pinus tabuliformis; assembly: GCA_031772625.1. NCBI lineage: Eukaryota > Viridiplantae > Streptophyta > Pinopsida > Pinales > Pinaceae > Pinus > Pinus tabuliformis. Next base: position 302,244,900 of record CM062818.1, read on the forward strand.
TATATAAATAATAATATATTTAAAAATAAAATTTCAAAATTATTTAATAAATTTAAATTAATATATAAAAATTAAAAACATCCTTTTTAAAATAGTAATATTAGTGATAGCATATAGTAAAGTAATGGTTTATATCTATATATATATATGCACGAACTTTGGAGTAGCTTTTGTTTCAAAAAATTTTCCAATTAGTAAAGTTAAAGTTGTGTGGGTTATGTTTTGTCTTTTTTACATAAATTAGAGTCACTATAAAGAGAGGGATTTGAATGTATTGTGTTTTGTTTCAAATATTTTCCCCATTTTGAATTAATATCGTAAAAAATTATTTTATAATATTAATATACATAAAAATTTGTTAAAATTATAACATAATATTAAAGCTGAAAAATTATCAATAAAATAAGAAGAAATGGTTTAATTATTTTAATTTTTGAAATTAGTGATCATTTAGTTATAATATTAATCATATATAAAAAAAAGATTATTTAGTTATTTAATTTTTTCTTTTATTTTATTTTTAAAGTTTGATCAGACTACATTTTCAACATGTCTAGTATATCACCCAATTAAATATGGAATTGAAATGATATTTTTACATTAAAGAGTAGCTTAACAAACTACCTTATTATAGTCTATCCAAAACTTATAAACAACTCTTTTTACATTAAAATTTAATATTTTTTAATTATAATTTTAATCGCAATCAAACCAAAAAACAAATATTTAATGTTTGAAATTCTTGACTTTTATAATTTTAATAGTATACGAACCCAAATACAAAACAATGAGGTAAACAAATAGCGATATTTCTTTTTATCGAAAAGGATATATTTCACAAACTTATTGTTTGATCCAAATAAACATATTTTACCAACATGATCTGCCTGGATGTTCTTCGTTAACGCCATCTTCGACAAAACTTTAGAAGCCAACGCATCAGATAAAGGAGGAACTCTCTCCGACTTCTCCGGCTCATCGATTGTGATTTTGAGAAATTTTTGGGTACGTTTTCGATATTGGTTAAAATTAAAATTTTGAGTTTGTGCAACTGGTATAATTGTTTTAGGTTTTTTATTTTAATTTACTGTGGATTTTTAAAAGTTTTTTGGTTTTTTAATTGATAGTCTAGATTGATTTTTAAAAGAATATGTTCACTATATGTTTATTAATGTTTATTAATGATTGTAGTGTGTGTTAGAAAATTTGTTAGATTGCATTGATTTTTAAGAAATTTAAAAAATTAAATTTGTTCCAAGTAGCTCACCATCCACCAATTTTATATGATTTGAGATTATTCTAATTTTAATAAGCTCCTATATGATAAGTTGCTCATTTTAAATTTTGCTTAGCAAAATTGTCCATTACTTTAATAAATTTTAAAAATTAGATTGGTGCCAAGTGGCTCCCCCACCAAAGGGATTTAAGATTATTCCAATTCTAATAAGATCCTCCATGATAAATTCCTCATTATTATTTACATTCATTTATATATAAGCAAATTTTATTTAGCAAAATGGTTCATTGTAATCATTTTTTTGTCAAGTTAAAGTTGACCTATAACCTTTTTATACATGGTTAATAAGGTAAATGTGTGCATTGGTAATTCATTCTTCCTGTTGCAATAATTTTTTTTGTTATATTTATAAAACTTTTGACTATATCAACCACATTAATATTTTCAATATTTTTTAAAATTTAAATATTTTTGAAATATTAAATTTTATTTTAAATATTTAAAAATTATAATTTTACTTTCCATTTATAAGAATTAATTTTAATTAATAAATATAAAACATAAATAATTAAATAATCCATATTGTTTTTATCTTCTAAAATAATTATGAAATAAATCTATATTTTATATTTTAAATGCAATTTAACATTACTATATTTAAAATAGAGATTCATCTCATAAATACATACTTAGAAAAATACTTTTAGTCTATTTTAATAGATGGTTTGTTAAGAATTTCCCATTCATCTCATTAATACATACTTAGAAAAATACTTTTAGTGTATTTTAATAGATGGTTTGTTAAGAATTTCCCATCCACCAATATGTGAAGATTTTTTTATATATATAACATGTGAAGATTTTTATATGAAATTTTAAAACTTAATCATATCACTCAATCACATAAATTCAAAACATGAATTTAAAACCTGGGGTGATCAAAGTTAGTTCACACAATCACATAGATTGAAAACACTTATAATGAGTTCAATGAGCTCAAAACACTCTACGGTAGAAGATATAAATTTATAAATTAATTTAATCTGTATCTATCTAATCAATGAAAATAATTTATATCATGGTTCAATCAAAAGGGCTAATTAGAGAACTAAAAATGGTATTAAGCACAATGAAGGAGGGAGATCGAATCCCATCAAGGTCGTCATCTTTCCAAGATAGAAAAGAAAATTGTTGTTCACACTTTCACACTAATTCCTCGGGGTTCTTTTAGGATGTTTATGGTGCTCACCTCATCATTGAAAGATACCAAAGATATTTGTTGTTCACACATTCACCTTAATATAGGGAACATGGCTCTTTCAGTTTATTTTAGGATGTTCATGGTGTCCACCTCATCATTCAACGATCCAAAAGAAAATTGGAAAATGGGTGAATAATATCATCATTCAAAGATAAAAAAGAAAATTGTTGTTCACACATTCACCCTAATATTGGGAGTATGGTTCCTCAAGGTTATTTTAGGATGTTTATGGTGTCCAACTTATAAGGGGTGGTACCCGTATAAGGGGTGGTACCCGTATAAGTGGTCTTCATCATTCAAAGATACAAAAGAAAATTGATGTTCACACATTCCCTATAATATAGGGAGTATGGTTTTGACGAATTTATTTTAGGATGTTCATGGTGTCCACCTTACCCGTATAAGGAGAAGCATCATTTCCACCCGTATAAGGGGAACACCGTTTCATTATTGTAGTAGTCTTAATTGGTGTAGTAGATTTTTTATTTTCTTTGAAGCTATGTTATAAAATAATATTCTTAGTTCTTTTTATTAGAATTTCCGGTCCTCATAAAAATGGGTTGTTTAATTAAAAAATGGTCTTATATTTAAGACATTTATATAGAAAATCTCTAAATGAATAACTTTTTTTATAATATATCTCATGTATTATTTGCATTTCTACTAGTTTAGCAAAATTTAGCAAAATTTGATATGTGATGTACTTTTTTTTTTTTTTTTTTTTTTTTTTTTTTTTTGCATGTTTACTAGTTTGACCAAAATTTGATATGCCAAGTGAAAAGCAGTAAATTTCTCAAACCTTGTTGATTTTGTTATTTTCCCTCAAATAAACTTGTATAAGCTACAACATATCTAATTTTTCAAATACAATTTTAAAATGTTTATCTAATGTACTTTTATATGTCTTCTATGGTCTCTCTAAAATTTCATGGAGTTAAAAGTCTCAAAGAAGAATATATATCAAAAACACCACTTAGAAATTGGATTCAATACCCCTCATAATCCCTCACTTAGATAGGGAATATTTCTATAAATTTTAGTGAACCAACGTCAAATTATTTACCATAATCCCTCACTTAGGGAGGGAATATTTCTAGAAAGTTTAGTAAATCAACGTCAAATTATTTTACCATAATCCCTCACTTAGAGAGGGAATATTTTTAGAAAGTTTAGTAAATCCACGTCAAATTATGGTATATTTGACGAAAGGTACTTAGAGATCTCTTCTATGTCTCAAAATCTAATGATCTAAATCATCTGTCTATTTTACCATAGCTACTTAGAGATGTCTTCTATGTCTCCTAAAAAATTTTATGATCTAAATCATCCCTCTAGAGATTGTGATTTTAACTTGTAGTTACTTTAATATTTAAATTTGAAAAGATAATAATTCATGAATTTTGAAATTCACCTTGGTAAACCCGTAAAGAACAATCTTTTTACTAGCCAGTTTAAAGAATCAATTATCTCTCTCCTATTTTGGTTTTTAAGGAAAAACTCAAGTGAGGAGGCCAATGAAGGCACAAGAGAGGAAGCTGGAGGCAATGGAGGCAAGGAACTGTATTCATGAAATTGTACAATTAGCTGTGGAAAATGTAGCACGCTGCCAAGAGGTATTCATGAGTTGGACACAGGGCCAATGAAATTCTCAAGTTTATTGAGTGACTCAGGATTGAACCTAGGGGCTGATCAATCCTGTTGGGGATACTAAGAAAAGAAATTTGTTTTGGTAAAACACTGCTCAGGGGAGAAAATCAATCCTATTGGGGATACTATGAAAAGAAAATTGTTTTGGGAAAAGACTGCTCGAGGAGAAGATCAATCTTGTTGGGGATACTGAGAAAAGAAAATTGTTTTGGTAAAACACCATTGGGGGGAGAGGAAAGGACGTAATTGCCTTCCTCTTGGTTGGAAGATGAAAGGATGTAATTGCCTTCCTCATGGTTGAGAGACGTGGTTACTCTATGCATTTATTCACAATCAATATACACAGATAAGTATTTATAGCTACATTAGAGATTGAATATATGGGTTCCATGAATAACATGAATGAATGAAAATCTACATTACCAGTAAGATTCTTTCTATAGATTTATGATTGAAAATTTATAATATACGTTGCTATCGGAAGTATTTAATGTCCCCTAATAATAATAAAAATAATAAATGATAAATAATATAATATAATATTAAAATATGAGAAAATAAATGATAAACAATAAAGAAAAGATAATAATAGTAAATCAATAATAAATAACGAAGAAAATATAATAATAATAAATAAATAAAACAATAAATAACAATACTAGAGTTCTAAATAAATATAAATAAAAATAAACTGTAAAAATAGTAAAAATGAGTAATGTTAACAAAAAGTAAAATAAAATAAAAAATAATTAAATTAAGAGAACTATCAAAATAGTAAAAATAGGTAAAGTTATCAAAAAGTAAAAAATGAATAAAATAAGAAAGAGTTATATTAAGAGAATTAGTAAATTAAGTTAAAAAATAAAGAAATAAAGTTGCATGTTGACACATAGAGTGTGTGCATGTGGTTCCCCTTCCAATATTTGCTCTATTTAATAGACGGTGAGGAAGATGAGACATCATTCCATAATTCCATTATCCATTCTCTTGGGAGAAAAGTGTTGTGAGACAAAGGATTCTCTAGCAGTAGTATGTTGATTGAGGGCTCGGGGATGGCTAGTCGTAAAAAGATTTTGTGCAACTGAGCCTACGGTTGGGTGGAGAGTCATCCCCAAAATTTTTTTGCAGTTAACATGATTCAAATAGTGTTCAACTCCGAAATCACAAGTAAGGAATATCCTTGCCACAAGTAAATTGTCTCTACTCATATTTCCAAAATTTTATGTTAAATAGTTAATTAATTGTGTGTTGATTATAAATTGCATAATTGATGTAATTATTTGTATATTTCAAAATCAGGGTTGTTACATAAGGTATCAGACCGGTATTCGGTATTTGACTGTATGTGACCTCTAGATAAAGAAAAAAAATAAAAACAAAACACTTGAAAAAGTTAATAAATAAATTAGAAAAAAGAAACTATGTTTTAATTTTTGTAAATTATTGAATAAATAACATTTATTTAAAGAAAGAAAATAAACTTTCTTTATTATTAAAAATAACTTGCAAAACCTACTATTAGAATTATATATATATATATATATATATATATATATATAGATATATATAAACTTTAAATACTTATTACATACACTATAATCTTAATATCATTACATCCATGCAAATTCAAAATATATTATGATATTGTTAACTGTATCATATCTTAATATCATTATACATCCATGCATATTCAAAATATATTATAATAGAGCTACCTACCTGATATCTTAATATCATTACATCCATGCATGTTCTAAATATATTATAATACTTGAGCCATAGTTATGTATAAGTGTTCAAGACAACCAAAAATTTATATATTTTTTATATTTATTTTATTAGTATATATATTCTTAGAATTCTTCATATATATACTTAAAAAAAAATTAAACAAAATATGCATGTCCTGAAACACAAATTCAAACGAAACCCTGACTACTTTCCTCCAGCTTGGAAGAAACTAGAAACACCGAAATACTGCTTCCTTCCAAACAACCCTTCAAACCACCGTTCCAAAGCTGCCCGACAGAGGCATTCTCCAAAGCTCAAGCTTTTGATAGACACGAAACCACTAGCAATAACAAAAGCAATTTTAAAATTGTAGAGCCGCTGAAACCCGAAATTGCGAATAGGCCTGAATCTTGAAAACCGGAAAATCGCCAAGATCAGGGGGAGGCCACTTCTTAGAGAAGAAATATTGTGGTCTTAAATAGATGAATGGCGAGGCCAGGGGCTCATTTGACTCGTAACCATTTTATAGGTTGGAAAAGAAATCCAAACGCCATGACTGTAGGTTTTCCAAAAGTCGAAGCAAAACCGCTATAAACATCAAAAACAAACTCAACAAAACCACGACTTTTAGTGCACACAATAATTCGATTGCAACTCTATTGTTCTTTTCGATTTTCTCCTTGATCCTATTCTTCTCTACATAGTAATGAAAATATCATAAGGTTGTTATAGATTCACTCTTATCAACAAAAATAATATTTATTATATCCCTAGATTACTTTATAAATTGTTGGGAATTTTCTGCTAAATTCCAAAACAAAATACTGAACAGAGAATGATGCTCTATTTTCAGCACAGGATCAAAAAAAAATTGTTTGTTGAGATGAAGAACATAATTTCACACACCAAAATAAACTTGTATTCCTTAATCAAACCTGTCTGTTACAAAAAAATATCTTCCTCTTAACGGAGGGATTACACAACTGCTGTTACAAAAGTGTCTTCCTCTTAACAGAGGGATTTCACAACTGTCTATGCTGAAAAGCATCTTCCTCTTAACAGAGGGATTCACCACTGTCTATGGTGAAAAGCATCTTCCTCTTAACAGAGGGATTAACCAGAGATAAAAGATCTTCCTCTCAATAGAGGGATTAACAAAGATAAATGATCTTCCTCTTAACAGAGGGATTTCAAAAACAGAACTACTTCAGATGCAGGAAAAAAAACTTCACTGTCTCCATGAAAATAAGAACAACTCTATGCATTTCAAAACAAAAAATACTCTGTCTCCTCTCTGCAAAGATTTACACTGCTGTGTGTAAATTTTTTTTCTTACATTCAAGCTGCTTACATTCGCACTGCTGTGCTTCTCCTTCATACTGTCGCGTCGCTGCGCCTCTCTTACATTACATATGCAATGCACACTACTGGAGATTTCATTTCAATAACAAAACAAAAATCCTTTTTCATTTGCACATTTCTGGTGCGTATTTCCCTTTCTCATTTCATACAAAACAACAACAAGCGTTATATTCAATCTCTCTACTGCGCATTCCCTTTTAACAAAAAAAAACCTTGATGTATTTACGCTGCTGCATGCTTTAGTTTTCGCTCTTAACAACAAAACTTACATTACATATGTTCAACAAAACATATTCAGTCACGCTGCTGCGTGAAAAACATTTTTGGCTTTGCACTGCTGTGCGTTTCATTTCACTGCATTCTCAAACACTGGGCATTTTCGCTCTGCTGCATTTTGCCCTCTTTTCATTACCACGAAAAAAACATTTGCACTTCTGCACACTGCTGCATGCTTTTCTTGCAAGTTCACAACATCTACATACTTTTTTTTGTGCCCATACTCCTGTGAATTAAAGTTAATGAAAATATCTTCACCAACGTTTACCAACCAGCGTAAATTACATTAATTGTTTCACTGGAAAAACTGTCCGGCAATAAAAAAAAACTTTCCCTTCACGTCAAGTTTATGGATCAATGGTGCAGGGTTGTACGCAGCCATTGATCTCATCGGACGACAGCCATCAATTCCCTGGAAGCCCCATTTTCACAAACTTTACCTGCCAGTGGATGGGCGGTTTTGGAACCGTACTGTGGTCACACGTCGGCAACTGGATGTGATCGGAGCCCCTTCGAGGAATACCACTATCCGACAGAGAGCGATGCGATGGGAGATTGGCGGTTTTGCAAAAACAGTACGTTGTCGCTATTCAACTGTCGCTCCACGGCAATTGAAATTATAATTCCAACACTCCCCTTTAATTTCAACTGCTAGGTTAAGATTAAAGTTCCTTTTGCTTGCTCTTGGCATAAGCTCCTTAACATCCTTCTCATCCAAACTACTTGAAATGTTGCTGTTGTAGCTGCCACATATTCTGCCTCTACTGTAATGATCAAGAATTACAGGCTCCCCTTTAACTGTATTCATCGTCTCCTTTTGGCAGAGTCTTGTCAAAAGAAACTTAAATTGGCTGGGGAGCTCAAGGGACTTTCGGACTGTATTTCCTTCCTTCTCCATACTTGTGTAACTTTCTTCTTTCGCATGGTTCTAGCTTGTGTAAGAGCCCATGTTAAGTTACAATCATGTGCCATATGACCAATGTTATGACACTTGAAGCATTCTACATTGTTCATGAATAAGATTTCATGATTTCTTCCTGTAAAATTGTTTCTTGGAGGTTGTCGGAGACCATAACATCTATCTCTATGAAATGCTCTACAGTATTTTTCCATATGACCAAAGTTTGAACAAGAATAACAATAACCAAAAAATGAACTTTGGTACCTGGGAGATGGAGGTTTCCTTGATGTACTTCTGAAGCCTTTCTGCCTTGAGATCCTTTGATGATAACCATTGCCTCTTGCCTCTTTGACATCATCTACATTTATTTTTGAAATAGGATTTCTTCTATTGTAGCCTTGATCTTTCTCCTTGCCTTTGTTGGAACAAGGAGCATCACAATTTCTTTCTGGCTTCTTCACATCCCTTTTGCTTAAAGCATTTTCATTCTTGTTTGAGGGTTCACCTTCATACCCGAGTCCTGATTTATCAGATGGACATCTGTGATAGTTGAGCATGTCATCCAAGGCTTGAGAGCTCTTCATGATTTTGTTCATCCCTTCAACCTTTTTTCTGAGGAGGACAATCTCTTCTTCCAATCTTTCACACTCATTATTCTTCTTTGCAAGTTGTTCCTCAGTTTCTTCCTTGCTACGAGTAGCTTCAGCTGCTACTATTTTAAGGGAGATGATATTTGACTTCATTTTAATATTTCTTCATTCTTTGCTTGACTGCTCTCCATTTTATTCTCAGCTTCTTGTGCTTGTTTCTTGGCTTCTTGTAATTGAGACTTAAGGGAGGAGACCTCCACCTTGTACTGACCAATCTCTTCTTCAAGTTTGTTCACGCTCTTGTGCCTTTGTTCAAGTTGACTTAACAAGGTATTTTCCTTCTTCTTTGCTTTATTCAATTGATTTGTCATGGATATGACTTCTTCATGATGCTTCCTTTTGCTTTCCTGAAATTCCTTCTTAAGTTTGGCAAGCTCTTCATCCCTTTCTTGACTTGAAGCTTGATGAGGTCAACTTTCCTCCTTGTTTGATCTTGGTTACCAACTGGAGCTATCTTCTTAAGTGTCTCATTTTCCTTTTTCAAATTGTTAATCTCTTCCATGGCAGTCATAAGTCGAGCGAGGAGTTCTTCTACAAAATCCTTTTCATTCTTTTCATCTTCTAGGTCTGCTTCAGCCTTGATGTCATCATTCACATTTTCAGCTTCTATGATGGGTTCAGGTTCTCCTTTTTGATTGATGGTCATGGTCAGTGCTCCTTGTGAGTGAAGGTCATGAAGTTTGTCCCATATATCCTTTGCTGATGAATGTTTTCCTAGATTCTTCTTTATACAATTAGGTAGCCCATCCAAGATTGTCTTTGCTGCTTTTTCATTGTACTCCTTGGATTCTCTATCCATCCTGCTATCATCAATCACTGATTCCCAAATTTCAATCCCTTGAGATTGTAAGAAAGTCCTCATTTTTACTTCCCATATATTAAAGTTCCCATTGAACTTTGGAGCCTCAAATAGAATTCTTTCAAATTGATTGTCTTCTATTTTAGTAGTAGAGGGAGACATATTTTTAGGAGGATTGGAGACTTTCTTCTTTGACCTCGCCATTCTTAACTATGCTTCAAATACCTGACTATGTATTTAAAATAACTGACTGTTTCTTCAACAGTAACTCAAAAACTTGACTTGAGAAATACCTTGAGTGAGTCTTCACTCTGCTGGAGAAGCTACTGCAGCAAGCAATCATTCCTTCAACTCCTTTGACACCTTCAAAGAGCCTGGACAAGCTCTGATACCACTGTTGGGAATTTTTGCTAAATTCCAAAACAAAATACTAAACAGAGAATGATGCTATGTTTTCACCACAGGATCAAAATTTTTTTTTTTGCTGAGATGAAGAACAGAATTTCACACACCAAAATAAACTTGTATTCCTTAATCAAACCTGCCTATTACAAAAAAAGATCTTCCTCTTAACAGAGGGATTACACAACTGCTGTTACAAAAGAGTCTTCCTCTTAACAGAGGGATTTCACAACTGTCTATGCTGAAAAGCATCTTCCTCTTAACAAAGGGATTCACCATTGTCTATGCTGAGAAGCATCTTCCTCTTAACAGAGGGATTCACCACTGCCTACGCTGAAAAGCATCTTCCTCTTAACAGAGGGATTAACCAGAGATAAAAGATCATCCTCTCAACAGAGGGATTAACAAAGATAAATGATCTTCCTCTTAACAGAGGGATTTCACAAACATAACTACTTCAAATGCAGAAAAATAAACTTCACTGTCTCCCTGAAAATAAGAACAATGTTGTGCATTTCAAAACAAAAAATACTCTGTCTCCTCTCTGCAAAGATTTACACTACTATGTGTATATTTTTTTTCTTACATTCAAGCTTCTTACATTCGCACTGTTGTGCTTCTCCTTCATACTGTCGCGCTGTTGCGCCTCTCTTACATTACATATGCAATGCACACTGCTGGAGATTGCATTTCAATAACAAAACAAAAGTCCTTTTTAATTCGCACACTTCTGGTGCGTATTGCCCTTTCTCATTTCATACAAAACAACAACAAGAATTATATTCAAACTCTCTACTGTGCATTCCCCTTTAAAAAAAAAATACCTTGATGTATTTACGTTGTTGCATGCTTTAGTTTTCACTCTTAACAACAAAACTTACATTACATTGTTGGCATTATGATTCAGGTGTTGTCCTTGATGGCAAACCCATTCAGGGGATAAATCAAGAAGGACGCAGGAAATATGTTCAGCACGTGCGTCCCCGCAGGTATACCATACAGAACCCGCGTCCAGGGACGCAGGACAGCCGTTCAGGAGGTGCGTCCGCCCAGTGCACACATTTCAAGGCAGAGAAATGCACGTGGGGGTTTCTTGTGTGGTATCTAGCCGACGCTTTTGTGTTTCTATGATGTCGGCTCGTGGTATTGTTCCATGTTTTGGGGAGAAGCTTGCCTATATAAAGCAGAGGAATTCATTTGGATTAGGCATCATCTTGGTTGATCATCTCTTGGTGTGATCTAGTCCATATCTTTAAGGGTAAATCTTCTAAAGGACTACGATCTATATGGCGCATGATCAGATCTGTGGATCTGAGTGTTTGGGTTGGTTCTGAAGTCCTCTTATCTTCTATATCTAAAGGGACGCAGATTCAGTGAAGGGAAAGTGCGCCGGGACGCAGTACAGTAAAGGATCAGGTGCGTCTCTGAAGCGAAGGACGCGGCGCGACTGTGGTATTGGGTGCGTCTCTGAAGCGAAGGACGCGGCACGACTGTGGTATTGGGTGCGTCCCTGAAGCAAAAGACGCGGCGCGATAGTGTTGATGTGTGCGTCGGTCGCAGACAAGCAAAAGTAACAGTGCGTCTGCACGCAGAACAGCATAAGGTATACTGCGTCCAGTCGCAGGCCACAGAAAGAAAATATGCGTCCCTGTCTCAAGATGATCTGTTAACTGTATATTTCTGTTCATAAGGTGTTCTGGGTTGTTTCAGTAATTACTGATCTGATATCTGTAGTAGACTGTATCTGTTGTATACTTGTTGATCATTTTGAAAAAGAAGTAGGGGGTTGTAGCTCCCTTCCAGGAGAAGTCTGGAAAACGAGAAAGAGTTGTAGCTCTTTGCAGGTTGCAGCCTGCGTGCTGGTAAAGGACTGCACCAGTACAAAATCATTGTAAAAAGAATTTCTTGAAAGAAGATAGAGACATTATTGCAGCAGGTGGTTTTTCTCCCGCATTGGGTTTCCACCTTACATCTTGTGTTCTTTGGTGTGACTGTCTATTTTCCTTATTCATGCTCATTGTTTTATGGTACTGATATGCAAGAATATTTCAAAAGATCAAATAAGGAAGATTTGGTAAATTGCTAGATAATACTGATTCCCCCCCCCCTCAGTATTATTTCCAACATACATATGTTCAACAAAACATATTCAGTCACGCTGCTGTGTGAAAAACATTTTTGGCTTCGCACTGTTGTGCGTTTCATTTCACTACATTCTCAAACACTGGGCATTTTCGCTCTACTGCGTTTTGCCCTCTTTTCATTACCACAAAAAAAACATTTGCGCTTCTGCACACTGCTGCATGCTTTTCTTGCAAGTTCAAAACATCTACATACTTTTTTTTTTGTGCCCATACTCCCGTGAATTAAAGTCAATGAAAATATCTTCACCAACATTTACCAACCAGCGTAAATTACATTAATTGTTTCACTGGAAAAACTGTCTGGTAATAAAAAAAAACTTTCCCTTCACGTCAAGTTTATGGATAAATGGTGCACGCCTGTACGTAGCCATTGATTTCATCTGACGGTTGCTATCAATTCCCCAGAAGCCCCATTTGCATGAACTTTACCTACCGGGGGATGGGTGGTTTTGGAACCGTACTGTGGACATGCGTCGGCAGCTGGATGTGATTGGAGCCCCTTCAAGGAATACCACTGTCCGGCAGAGAGCGGTGCGATGGGAGACTGGCGGTTTTGCAAAAACAGTACGCTGCCGCTATTCAATTGTCGCTCCACGACAGTTGAATTTATAATTCCAACATAAATTGCTAAAATTTGTTGTGATTTTCTATGATTCTTTTATTTTGTTAACCAAGGTGTTTGACACGATGTATGGTTGAGAATAATATATCGATAATTTTTTTTATGAATTAATAAGTGGCATGGAGTAAATTGTTATAAGATTAATATATATGGTAATAAATAACATGTGTTTACATATATTGATTTTTGAATATAATAGGAATTTTATTGAATTAGGGTTATTTGTTTAAAGTTAGATTTGAATTATATATTTTTTTAGGTATTTAGATATAGTTATTAATGAAAAGTTGTTGGAAGTCATGGAACAATTTTAAGTAAATTCAAGTTAGTTTTATAGTTGGTAAGGGTTAATTTAATAAGTTTAATCATTCTAAAACATATTAAGAATTAAGGAAGTCTAAGTATAACAAGTCATAAGTCAAAGTTTAATCATGGTTATTGCAAAAGTGAAAGGTTGAAAGTTTAATAGTGGTTATTACTTCAAAGGAAAGGTTTGAAGTGTATCAATTTTCTTGCATTATTTTTGCTTTTGCATGAATATATTTTTAATTTAAAATATGATTTTGTGGGTGGTTGGAATTTTGTAATTAACATTCATGTAGCAAATTAGTCATATTATTTAAAATTTTATTGACACACTATGGTACTATGTATGAGGTTAGTCATATTGTTTAAAATTTTATTGATACACGATTTTGTCTTGTGTCAAAGTATTTCCAAATGGGATGTTTGTTATGAAATTTATAAGCATTATAATGGATAATTTTTTTACAATTATTTAATAATAAGCCTACAAAATCATAAATTTATGACCCATGATGGTTATATAATATTTTAGTTTGAAGAGTGGTTTATATAGAGCCCTAAGACATTATTTTACTTTAGATAAATTTATGAAAGCATAAATTAATTGCTAAATAATTATCTTATTAAAAAAAAAGTACTAACTTGTTTTCTAGTAATCATATATATATATATATATATATATATATATATATATATATATATATATATATATATATATATATAATAGTAATCACATATATATAATACCTAAAAGAAAATAGGTAGATAAATGGGAAATTTTCAATGACTAGTAGTGTTGGTTTAAACAATTAAATTTAGGTTAGTAATGGATTTGGAGTTACTAACTTCAAATTAGATGACTAACAATGGTTTTTAATGAGTAGCATGAGATGATTGTGATGTTGAATATATTAGATGATTAATTTATTTTGCAAAATGTTTATTGCATTTTCGAGTTAAATTTAGTTATGGTATCATTTGCATGCATTGTTAGTGACATGAATATAGTGGGAAGCTAGCCCTAGAAGGATAAACCCATTATTAAAATGAGAAGTTGGAAAGATAAGTATGTCCACAAGGGTTTTAAGAAATGAAGAAAAGTTTCTATGATTGATAACTAATGTTAACATTGAATAAAGTTATGTAGGGAGAAAGGGAAAATGAGAACCCTACAATATTTCTAATGGTGAAATGAATGGTAGCCTTCATAATCAGTGATCAACCTGAAATGATAAGATAAAAAAAAGAGTTATTAAAATGATTGAGTGATATCTGAATTATGGGCATGCATATGTATGATTGAGAAATTATATTCCTTTAATGTATTCAAATAGTAAACGTTGAGTGGATTACTTTTGACAACCCACTTTATTGATTCTTTTATAAGGTTTGTTACCCAAATTGTGATATAGTAATAACATTTCAGGTGCAACCATGTTATGGTTTTAATAGAGGAAGAAAAAAAAAAAAAAAACTAAGTTGAATCATGATATCAAGTATGAATATTGATTGGTTCCTTAGCTTTAAAATCGTTGAGATTGAATTATACAAGTTTCAGTTGTTATGCAAAGGCCATAAAATGCTTATCGGCGAAGAAGAAAAACATTACATCTATTTGGAATTACCTATATAGAATTGTTGTTGTGGTGACATGTATGATGATATGTTATTGTTAAGATTGATATTATTCTTTTTCGATTAAAGTTGAACCCTTAAGATTGGTGGGATTGACAATTTTATTGAAAGTGTTGTCCGTGGGTTGAGGATCTTGCATTCATGACGTATGGAACCAATAGAAGTCGTGAGGGATATGATCTTAGGACGAACATCGATTGAAAAGAATATCAATATCAATGGCCATGTTGTGTTGTTATAGGGAGTACTCCCATAGACTAGAAAGGGAACCTATAAACATAAAACGTTGAGATCGAATGAGGATGAGTTGTGTAAAAGGAAACCTAGCAATGATGACTGAATAGTTAGAGATGATTGAATGATGAATATTATATACCATGGAGTTATAGGACTATTAATCTACAGTGTTTTAATTCATAATTAAAATCTATGGGGTTATATTACTTTGAGAGTGTTCCTTCTCAAGAGAGGAATAATATCCTACCTAGTCAACTATCATTGATAGTAAAGTCAAGTTCCCCAATGAAAAACAACAATATGGAAATTCTTAGAATCAAGAAGTTGATTAAAGCTGAGAAAACTTCTTTGGGGTGTATACCTAGTGAATAACATGGGAGTAATAGGTTGAACTGTGATAATCCTATGACCAACTTATGCGATGAAGTGAAGGATTTTCTCTCTTACTGGAACGTTCTCCTAAGGATATTGATGTGTGGGTTAAGAAAAATGACTGGTACAATTCACATTGATGACTTATATGACTTAAAAGGATTAATATTGGAAGTTATAGAAATGGCAAGTGTGGAGCACTTGAAAGGTATGTTTTTGACAAACAATTTAGTGACTTTTCAGTAACATTTGTAACCTTTTCTGCATCATGAACTCAAAGAAATAAAGAATTCTAATAAAACGTGTGAGAATTAGTATGGAAAGCTCAATCGCTGATAATTGTCATTTTTCTATGCAGGGAAAGGTGGAAACGAAGAGCTGCCGTTCAAAAGGGAAAGACAAAGGAGGAATAATTGCTGTCCCTCTAGAAGGGAACCGGATGCAAACAAGATCGAACAGATCGAAGCAGAACGACCCAGGAAAGGAAGAAGGGATACCAATTCGGCGGAAAAGGGAAAGAAAAGTAAAGGATTAACAGCTTGGCGAATCCCTCAGGATATTTGATCCTGAGGGATCGCTGTTCTACTTATTTTGTTACCTAGATATCTCCGCCGTTACTTTTATAAAAAGGAACAACATCGTTAAGCAAAGTGAATTTTATGTAACTTTCAGTTTCAGACTAAACTTTGATCATCGAGTCTCATTGAGACCTGGTTTACTGTACGTTTGTTGATGTGTTAATATAAAAGACTTGGTGTTTATTTCATCTTTGCGTCTGGAGTAATCTAAGGCGGTGTACCATTGGAATCTAAGGGCCCGGCTCCGAAGGACACTTACTTTTGTATCATTATAACTTGATTTCTGTGTGGTTTGCTTATCTTTATTGCTCGATAATCTGATATGCTTTTCATGTGTTGTTCCATGCTCTGCTACGATTAATTCATTAATGGTTCCTTCAGGAAATTCATGTAGTGACTCTGCATTGTATGATTGAATCTTTTCAGAGTTGATTGCATGCTATTAGTCTAAACCAACTATTTCGGTTACAGAGCGTTTGTACTGAATATTACTGTTATTGGATTCATTTGAAATCCCGATTATTGGAATTCGAAAGTAATGTTATTCTATTTGGAAACATAGTCGTATTCTCCTTAATCGTCAGATTACTATATTAGCGTGTTGTGTGTATATATGATTGATTCTTGCTGTTCCATAATTCATCAATGAGTGTTGTTCCATAAAGCACATTCAATCCAATTTTTCTTAAGAGAGAAGATTGTTATTTTATTGCAGAATGTGAGTTTGGTTCAATAGAGCAAGTTTGGTTCTGACTCGCGAGACTTAGTTCATTTGATTGCTATTCCATTTACTGTTGTTCCATTTTAGACTTGCCGTTCCATTTCCTATTTGCTGTTCTATTTTACTTTCTGCGGTTCCATTTACTTGCATTTGCTGCTTTGGTGTGAGAGAAGGTCTAAGGCTGTAGTGAGCCTCAGCAGTCGCTGCCTAGCTCGCAGACCTATGGTCCATGCTCTAATTTCCTTTCCATCAGTTTCTAGAAGGATGGGTTATCGTTTCCGCACCCTTGACTGATAAGCTGTCTTGTGTGATTTCATCCTTCTGAAGTAATTTAGTCATAGTTTAGCATCTGTTTACTCTTGTATTTTCTGAACGCTGTACTACTAAGCATTACTCTGACGAATAGCCTCGGATTGAGATACTCTTTGCAATAACAAAACGTTCCCGGATTGACTTGTTAATGTGGGATAATTAGAGGTGAAAGAGACCCTTGTTACAGCTCTACATTTTGGCACCGTTGCTGGGGAAAGAGTATAGCCATTTGTCTTTTACAGAGTAGTGTACAAATCTGTTAGGGGAGAGTTGGATTTTAAAAATGAATGGTAAGAACATGCGTACGGAGCATGTAAAAGCCCTGCTCCACCGTCCGCTCTCCTAGCAGTATTGTTGGTTGAATAGGATTTAGTAGTTTATTAGAGTGCATGACTAAGCAGAAAAAGCCAGAAAAGAATATCAAACCTCCATTCAAACCCGAAAAAGCCAAAGGGCCAGTGACCCTTGGCCGAACAACCTTCATAGACGAAATCTATAAGAAAACTGAATCTCAGCCATCAGTAGGCCCCAGGAAAACCAATTCTAAACAGCCTACTAGCTCCCTTCAAGCCACAGGATCACCATCTGTAGCCTTCGCTGAGGTGCATAGTCAGACTGATGAATAGGACTTTCAAGAAATTGAAAATTCTATTCCAGAACGACTGCAGGAAGGGAATCTAAGCAATCTTTGTGAAGGAGAAGGGGAAACAGGGGAAGTTGGGGAGCCAAGATCTCCTCCTAGGATAATTCAGCCATTAAATAGCCCAGATAAAGGGAGCGCTGCAAAAATCATTATTGGGGGAATTCAATCTCCTCAAACAATAGGGACTTTCATTATTCCAGACAAAGGAAGTGCTATTAAAACAATCCCTGTCAAGGCCGTTCCTTCTCAACCTAGGAATACCCTCCTAGAAATCCCAGAAGGTTATTGGCATATATTCGATCCCATGGCGCAGAATCAGCCAAATACTCAAACTTCTACATTACAATATCCCATAGTGGATTCCGCAACAAATTCTCATATGAAAGCAATCCCCCTTCAACACATTCCTACATTTCACGGATTTACATCAGAGGACCCTGATGCATTCTTATTTGAATTTGATGTGCTATGCAGGGGATATGATTACACCAATGACCCCCAGAAATTAAAATTGTTCCCCTCCACTTTGAAAGGGGCGGCTTTAAGATGGTTTATGGGTTTAGGTGGTGGAGTTATAAATAACTGGGAACAAATGAAAGAATCTTTCCTAAAGAAATATCAAGATTACTGTAGGTCTAGAGAACTGAAAGATGAAATATTTCAGATGATAGCTAGACCAAATGAAACATTAGAAGAATACGTAGAACGTTTTCAGTATAATTTACAAAGATCTCCCTATGCATCACTACCTCTGCCTGATAATGTGTTAAAAACTGCATTGATCAGAGGCATGAAGGAACAGTGGATTGAAACATTAAATATCATGGGAAAAGGCGATATTTGTCAAGAGAATTTTGCTGACATCATTGATTTATGTATCAGGAGTTCGAGAGGCAGCACGAGGATAAAACCAGCAGAATATGATCTGTTTGTCAGAGATAACAAAATATCAACAGAAGGAGTAACACGTGTAGAACTTGGAAATTTATTAGAAAATTTTAAAACTCATATTCTAGGGACATTAACTACACAACTTGATATTGTGCAGGCTAAACAGAAGCAGATGGAGGCGGAACAGAATTTGGCGACCTTCTGCCCCCGATGTAGAAGAAAACATAGCCACAAGGAATGTCCACTGGATGCAGTTCAAGCATGTGCTATCTGTACAAAAGATCACCTTACTGAGAGCTGCCCCTCACTTCCTGGATTGAAGGCAGTATATAAGGAAGTGGAAGAAGAGCCAGAATCAACATACTTCATTAACCAGCGTCGCCAATGGCAACCAAGGCAATCTGGTATGTTTACAGACCCAACTTCTTCTTTCCAGCCTCCACAGTATAATTCTCAGCAATATAGTATGTGGCAAAACCAATCTCAACCCCCATTTTCAAACTAGTCACCACAGTCGTTTCCTTCTCCAAATCCGTGGATGAATCAGACAAGCCAATTTGGTTGGCCGAATTTTCCTTATGCCCCACCATATTGGCATAATAACCCATATCCTCCACAATGGACTCCCTCTACTTCACAAGGTTCACCCTGGCAGACAAACTGGCCAAAATCGACATATCAGCCAGTAGGAACTATTCCGCTCCCTCAACCGACTTTGCCAGCTTTACAACAAAACCCCCAGTCTAATCTGAGACCGCAACTCCTAGCCCAACCCAATCCCAATCCAAATAATAGACCGGTCCAATCCCTCCAAATCATGGAATCATCAGAAATCGGACCTGACCTGAGGGAGTGCAATGATCTTCAGTTAAGATCTGGACGTATAATAGAAACGAAGGGAGATAAAACAGTTCACATTGAAGATCAGTTACCAATAGAACAACCGTTACAACAAGAGGGTGTAAATAAGGAGCAGACCCATCATCAAGCAAGTACATCCTCTCCTCCCTTCCCAGAACGATTAGTCATACCACGACCTATACAATATCCAGACTTTGACATTCTGGGAGAGTTACAAAACCTGTACATAAGAATTCCATTCCTCCAAGCCATTCAAGACATCCCTATATACACAAAAACTATAAAAGAATTGTGCATAAAGAAATCAAGGAGGAATGCAACCACTAACCCAAGAGTCCAAGTAGTCGGTACTTTATCTGACCTGTTATCAGGAAAAGAGACACCCATTAAATATGAAGATCCAAGAAATCCAATCGTAACTGTTCAAATCTATGGTCAGACCATGACTAATGCTTTAGTTGATCTAGGAGCTGCAATTAATATTTTGACAACCTCTACTTGCCAAAAGCTCGGCATTACATCGGTAGAACCTACTTCTACTTTGTTAGAATTGGCCGACCAATCTGTAGTTCGACCAGAAGGTACTCTATACGATGTCATGGTCTCTGTAGATTCCTGGGAATACCCAACCGATTTCCTGATAATTAATCCAAAAACCCGACTGGATGGACACCCACTAATTTTAGGTAGACCTTGGCTTGCTACAGCCGATGCTTACATTGGTTGCCGGCAGGGAAATATGACTATAACCAGAGGACCAGATATTAAAAATCTAGTTCTATACCCTCCAGCACATCCAAGTCTTACAATGATAAAAACTAACCAACGCCCTGTGCCATACCTTACTGACAATATCAGATCCCCATTGACTGTACAGAAGGCTCTAGACTTTAAAAACCAAACAGAAGACGATGCCGTCAATAATTTCATTAGTCAAACTGAATCTAGATCTCACACACAGTGTTTCATGATAGAAGCAGCATTCGATAGCGAACTAGAAGAAGATCCTTTGAAAGATGCGCATGACCAAACAATACTTGTGACTTATGTTGCCAATAGTAAAGTAGTGGAAATTGAACCGGGAAAGACTCTAAATATCAATGCCAACCTTACACCGGACCAAGAAATAAAGCTCATCCATCTGTTACGAAAGTATCAAGGAGCATTTGCGTGGGATTACCCTGATATGAAAGGGATTGACCCCCAATTATGCACCCACCATATTTATATAGAAAAAGATGCAAGACCCGTTCGTCAACCGCAAAGAAGACTCAACCCTCATCTAAAAGATGTTGTAAAAGCTAAACTTCAGAAACTTTTAGATGTTAATTTTATCTATCCTATTTCTGATAGTAAATGGGCCTCTCCGCTTGTGGTGGTACCCAAGAAGAATGGGAAATGGAGGATTTGTGTGGATTACAGGGAGTTAAACAAAGCCACACAAAAAGATCACTTCCCTCTCCCATTCATAGACCAAGTATTGGACACTTTAGCAGGAAAGAAATTCTTTTCTTTCCTGGATGGCTTCAGTGGATACAATTAGATTCAGATTGCCCCTGAAGACCAAGATAAAACTACTTCTACTTGTCCTTGGGGAACGTTTTCATATCGAGTTCTACCCTTTGGCCTATGTAATGCTCCTGCCACATTGCTAAGGGCTGTCCTTAGCATCTTTGCAGATTTAATAAATGATGGACTTGAAGTGTACATGGATGACTTTACACCATATGGAGATGATTTTGATCCAGCGTTAGACACTCTAGAAAAAGTCCTACAACGTTGCATTGCTACTAGGCTTTGCTTAAGCCACGAAAAATGTTATATGATGATGACTGAAGGGCTCATTCTAGGACACTATGTTTCAGCAGCTGGCATTCAGATAGATCCGGCCAAAATTCAAATACTTTTGCTTATCCCCACCCCCACTACTCAAACAGAGGTACGCAGCTTTCTTGGATTTTCTGGGTATTATAGACGATTTATAGAACATTATTCACACATTGTTGCACCTCTATATGCACTAACTAGTAATGTTGATTTCTTGTGGACAGAAAAATGCGGCCGTGCTTTCAAGGAATTAAAGAAGCTTGTATCAACAGCTCCAGTCCTTTGAGGACCAAACTGGAATTTACCATTCCAAATCTCATCTGATGCCTCAGATACAGCAATCGGTGCAGTCCTTGGGCAGGAAGAGGATAAAAAACCATATGCTATCTATTATATCAAAAAAAAAATATCCCCTGCTGAATTAAATTACACTGTCACTAAAAAAGAATTCCTGGCTGTAATACATGCTGTCAATAAGTTTAGACATTATATCACAGGCTATCCTGTTATTTTATACACAGATCATTCTGCTATCAAATATTTAGCAAATAAGCCTGTCACAAATGCTAGAATAACTAGATGGTTGATTTTATTGCAGGAGTTCAATATCACAATCAAGGATCTACCTGGCAAGGAAAACCCTGTAGCTGATTTTCTCTCACGAATACCAAAATCAATTGAAGCAACAGCAGTGGAAGATCAATTTCCGGATGAGCACCTGTTTGCTGTTGCTGTTCAAACACCCTGGTATGCTGATGTTGCCAATTACCTTGCAGTAGGTAAGCTACCAAAACACTTAACCCCTAATGAACGTAAGTAGATTATTCAGAAGAGTACTCGATTTTCGTGGATTTGGGGCTATTTTTTCCACACAGGGGCAGACATGCAAATTAGGAGATGTATTCGAGAAGACGAAATTTTCGACATCTTAAAAGCCTGTCATGACGAACCATATGGGGGACACTTTGCTAAACGAAGAACAGCACATAAAGTATTGCAGACAGGACACTACTGGCCTACAATTTTCAAAGATGCGAACAAATTTGTCCAAGCCTGTGACAGCTGCCAGCGAGCAGGACGACCTGGTCAAGCCAACGAAATGCCTCTGAGGCCACAATTAGTCATTGAACCATTTGAACGATGGGCTCTTCATATCGTTGGACCCATCAACCCATCATCAAATCAGAGAACATATATCTTGGTGGCGACAGAATATGTCACCAAATGGGTTGAGGCCGAAGCGTTGCCTAGAGCTACAGAAGATTCTGTAATACAGTTCTTGTTCCATTTGTTTGTACGTTATGGCCTTCTGAGAGAAATAATTACAGATGGAGGACCACAATTTTCCGGAAACAAATTAGCTGCAACACTTAACAATTATCATGTCCAGCATAAAATTACTACCCCATATCACCCGCAGGCGAATGGGCAAGTAGAAAGTAGCAATAAGGTAATAGAATCAATTTTAACAAAAACCATTGCGTCACATAGGCGTGATTGGGCCGCCCGATTACCTGAAGCACTGTGGGCTTATAGAACCACATGGAAAAGTACCACCGATTATTCACCCTATCAATTAGTGTTTGGAAAACAACCCATTTTCCCCATAGAATTCGAAATCCAAACGTTACGAACTGCACAGGAAGTTGTCCTAGATCTAAGTGAGGCACAAATTAATCGATTACAGCAGATTAATGAATTGGATGAAATCAGGCTCTCTGCATTACAGAATATGGCACTTATTCAACAACAGCGAGCTAAATGGCATGATGCACTCATCAAGAACAAAGTCTTTCACGAAGGAGACTGGGCTCTGTTATATGACTCTCGGTTTCAGGACTTCCCGGGGAAACTTCAGACTCGTTGGTTGGGACCATACAAAATCCAGAAAGTACATGATAATGGGACCCTCACTCTGATCACAATCGATGGTTCTGGATATGCATTCAAGGTAAATGGCCACCGAGTTCATCTCTATCGCAAGCCACTCACTCGGGAATCCTTCTGTTAGCAGCTACGTCGAGACACTGATATGGAAATTTTAGGAGAGGAAGCAAAATCTTCCTCACCTATAATTCAGTAAGGAATTCATTTTTTTCTATAACTTGTACATAAGTTTTTTTTGTATATACGTTTTCGTAACATTTTCATTGATCCTTCTCTTCTTTTTTTTCAAAATTTTGATTTTTGCATTCTGCGTGTCTTTGCTGTTCCTTTTTCAAAAGGAACAGCATTTGCGTGTTTCTGCTGTTCCTTTTCAAAAGGAACAGCATTTGTGATTTTCTGCTGTTCCTTTTCAAAAGGAACAGCATTTGTGATTTTCTGCTGTTCCTTTTCAAAAGGAACAACATTTGTGATTTTCTGCTGTTCCTTTTCACAAGGAACAACATTTGTGATTTTCTGCTGTTCCTTTTCACAAGGAGCAACATTTGTGATTTTATGCTGTTCCTTTTCACAAGGAACAACATTTGTGATTTTCTGTTGTTCCTTTTCAAAAGGAACAACATTTGTGATTTTCTGTTGTTCCTTTTCAAAAGGAACAACATATGTGATTTTCTGCTATTCCTTTTCAAAAGGAACAACATTTGTGATTTTCTGCTGTTCCTTTTCAAAAGGGACAACATTCGTGATTTTCTGCTATTCCCTTTCAAAAGGAACAACATTTTTGCTCTTCTATTGTTCCTTTTCCAAAGGAACAAAATTCTTTTTGTTGATTATTTTTGTTGTTCCTTTTAAAGAAACAACATCTCAAGTATTTGTTTGCATGGATTCTTCTCTGTTGTTCCTTTTTCAAAAGGAACACCATCGCCATGTTTTTGCTCTCTGTGATGATTTATATTGAGGATGCGTTTCGCCCATGTTCTCTCCAGTCTTTAAGATACAACTATGGACTTATGCAATGAATATAAATCACGACACACCGAAGTCAGCGGATCATAGATCGCTATCTTTATAAGGCCTAGTATTGATAAGAGGACAAGAGGAGGGACACACTTACTTCTCATCTTTGTTGTCATTGTCTTATTACCATTGCTCTGGTTGGTTATCTTTATCATGACGATTTCCCTAAAAAAAATTTCTTTGATTATTACTTAGGGATAAGAGCAGAGGATTTATATCTTCCTGTTGGGATGATAAGACTTCTTCCACCATTCCCACTCTTAAGGAGTGCTGAACCACCCTTATGTGTAAATAAATAAGAAAAAGTGCTTTGCAAAAAGAAAAAAAAAGTAAATATGGATTATCAATTGTCAAATACAGGATAGGGGGTCTCATCAAGACCCAACCGACCATGATCATAAGGATGGAAGCGAGGTAGCATTCCCATTATGGCCACCACACCAGGGATATGGTCCAAAAGGTACACTAAATAAACAAACCTTGGAACAGGGGTTCTCATCACGAGCCGGCCTGCCCACGTTTCGCACCTTCCTTGTGAATGGCATTATGGCTACCTGGTTACCAAGCCAGCATAATGGCCTACATTTTGACAAAATACTCTTCAAAATACACACAAAGGATCATGGTTCCGGGGGTGAAATAAACAACTCTGCCAAGGTTATGAACACCTGTCGGCAGCAGAGCTCTGTTAATGGTATCGAAGTCGTAATGGTTACACCAATAGGTATGATATCAATACTTCTTTGTCTCTTATATCCTATGAATAAATCATATTTTATGTCCCGATGTATACATCGCATGAACACTCATTACCACCAATCATGGCAAAGGAACTGACAATGACCTCTGGAGATTTCGTACGATTGACAGACGTCCCATCCCCTGGCCTCGCATCATATCACGCAGGCTCTTATGTAAAACACGATCCACCTTTTTGCCTCGATTTCAGTATTTCGTTGTCCATCTAAAACATGGCATAATTTCATATGCTGTTCCTTTATGACTTGGTTACAGAATGGCTGCTGCTCCTCTATTTGACGGCTGGGACAGCCTATCATATCGTGGGGGGGGGGGGGAAGGTAACCTCATTACTCCACCAATTACGTGTTAGCACACCATTCGGGGAAGATAGTGTACGAAGGTATGGCATGGTTTAACGGTATGATAATTCTATTTTTACGAAAGTTTCCATCCACAATCCATTTTTGTTGCATACTCTGTGTTTTTTCCAAAACCTTGTGACGATCACCCTCGCTGCGTCTCAAACAGCACAGGCAGTTGCTGTTCCATTGGGAATTCTTAGTGGAACCATGGGGGGAACGCAATCCGAAGCGAACCTCAGGAGTTGACAGTCTCCACTGCTGCCCGAGAGATCCTGGAAAAGGCAGGGTGGCTGAATTATTTCAGTCGCCTACAAGAATCGAATGAAACAGTGGCGTTGGAGTTTCTGCAAAACCTGCAGGAGAACTACTCCATAGTAAGAGAGAGGCGAATAGCGGTCACTGATGATATAATTGCAGAAGTCTCGGGACTACCAGCCGCCGGACCTGTATGGACGCTGAAGAAAGAAAGATTACAAAAGATTATGGAGATTTTCCAGGATGAAGGCCAAAGCTTGACAGTCAAGGGGAAGGGAGTTCTGCCAGCAACGTTAGGAGAACCCTGCACCGAATTAGTAAAGATAGTGCAGAGCTACATCACTTGCGAAGGAAGGAAAGGCGTGTTAAGACCACGTCATCTTAAACTCTTAGCTGTTTTGAAAGAAAAATGTTCTGTAAATCTGCCTGCACTTTTAAATTCATTATTGCATGATGCGGCCCGAAGCCTGAAAAAGGCACAGCACGTAGAAACAATTGTTAGCCACCATGGATTGATTCGATTAATAGTCAGCCATAGTCTCACTCAACAACAGAGCAGCTGGGAGGAGCTCATTGCAATGATCGAGGGGGGATTGGATGCACCATCCCCAAAACCTAAACATTCCTCTAGCACACCAGAACGATCAGAAAAACGCAGAGAATTGGTAGCAGAAAAACATGTTGCTCCAAAATGAAAACATTCTTCAAGTACACCGGAATGACCAGAAAAACGCAGAGAATTGGTAGCAGAAAAACCTATTGCTAGTACACCCGAACAACCTGAGAGACCAAGAAAATCAGCCCGGCTAGCCCGGATACGAGGGAGGCTGGAAAAGATCCAGGAGAGCACCAGCCAGCCAATCGAGATTACGGACGAACCTCCAGAACCAGAAGGAGGACCTTCCGAAGAAAATGCTGAACAATCTGGGGGCGAGGCTGAGCAAGCCAGAGAAGGAGTCGAGGAGGGAGACGAGCACTCCGAAATAGAAACAGAAGCTGAACACTCCAAGGCAGTCACTGAGCAGTCCAATCAAGAGGAGGAAGTAGTACAGCCGGAGGGCAGCCCGCCGCGGGACCCTGTGGGTGAAGACGAATTGGCCGCAATCCTGGCCAATATGGGGGAGTATGGCCAACCCTCCAGCCCAGCAGGCCTCCCTGACGGACCTCCGGAGGAAGACACACCTGAGAAATCACATGCAGAAAAGGCAGGAGAAGAAAACCTGCCCATTCATGATGAGGAAATAAGAGACACCAATCGGGAACAATCTGTTCCCAAGACACCAGAAGAAATTCTAGACGGAGTAGGAGCAGATTTAAGGGCCAGTCATGAGCCCTCTACTGAGGCAATAGAAATCAAGAAATTAAGGAGGAAACAGCAGAGGTTGCTGAACACTATAGCCCAGCTCCGACAGCAAATTCAGATTCTGAAAGCCAACCTGAGGATACGAAGGACCACAAGGAAAAGAAAAAGGGCCACTGCAGCGAAATACCGTAGGACAAGAAGACGAAGGACTTATAGCTGCCCTGTTGCTCAAAACCCCACTGGAAGACCTACTACCGTTCCAAATGACATTGAAGAACAGACTGATGTTCCAAATGACATTGAAGAACAGACTGTTGTTCCGAATGACGTTGAAGAACAGACTGTTGTTCCAAATGACACTGAAGAACGGATTGTCATTCCAATTGAGGCAGAGGAACAAGATGATGTTCCATTAACAGGGGGACCACAACAACCTTTCATTCGTGTTAAGAAAGAAAAGGAGAGTAAGGAGATCCAAACAGAGGCACCACCCTCAGGGGTAATTCGGGTTCTGAACTCCAAACAGCATAAAAAAAAGGTTCAGGTAAAACTCCCAGCCTCTACGGCTCTATGGAAAAAGGATCCAAAAACAAGAACCTTGCACAAGATGATGAAGGAAGCTCAGCAAGAAGCTGAACAGCTGAGAGAACAAACAGTCCCTCGGGAGAAATATGAAGAGTTACAACAACAACTTCGGGATATTAGTCAGTCCGAGAGCCAGGCCTTCGAAGGATGGAAAAAGGAGCAGGAAAAGGTTGCCAAGGTAACTCATCGATTAGATATTGTTATTAGGCAGATGGAAACTGTGTGTTCTTTGTATAATGACGTTCTGACCTGTAGGGCCCCTGCTAAAAACTATGCTTTATTTTTTCTTGAACGATATTTACGATTAAAGATAAAAGCTATTAGGGCGAGTGCCCCTATACAAATCAATACTGTTAATGATTTCATAGATTGTTGCAAGCATTATGGAATTAAGGTTCAAAGATTATTGTGTGAATTTTACTTGCACAACCTCGTGCTAGACTAGGAAACTGACTTAAATCCTGGCCCTTTTGTTGGGGACATACAATTGCAAGCCTTCGTTTCATTTGGGGTTAATCAGCTGAAATGGCTCAGAGCTTATAACACTTTTCAGAGATAGGAGAATAGCCTAGACTTGTGGCTGAGAGCCGAGCCTAGAGACCCAGTGCTGTTATGGAGAGCACATAGGAACCTTATGAGAACCCCGGGTGTCATGGAGACATTAGGACCCATGCACAAGGACTTAATCCGACACAGTCTGGAATATTTTCTGACTATTAAAGACCTCGCCATCGATGCTGCAAAATTCTGATACCGGATTTCTAACCCAAACATCCAGCTCAGGGAACCATTCAAATACGAAAATTTTGAGCTGGCTGCCAGCCGATTGAACCTTTATGGCGAGCGTATTTTGCAAGCAGGGCCACCCTGGTTAGGGTATCGATTTCGTAGTCCAATCATTTGGCACCCTGCACCCGGATATCAGGCTTTGTATGAAATTCCTGAAGGACAAACAAATCAGTTCTTTGATGATCTAGTTGCTCATCACGGTTGTAGGCCTCCACACGAGGTTCCCTCTCCGGCCTATTCTCTTACCGCCTTGCATGTCAACTATAATGTTTTCATGAGGGCATGAAACAGGGTAAGCAGGGGGGTGTGTGGAGCACTTGAAAGATATGTTTTTGACAAACAATTTAGTGACTTTTCAGTAACATTTATAACCTTTTCTGCATCATGAACTCAAAGAAATAAAGAATTCTAATAAAACGTGTGAGAATTAGTATGGAAAGCTTAATCGCTGATAATTGTCATTTTTCTATGCAGGGAAAGCTGGAAACGAAGAGCTTCCGTTCAAAAGGGAAAGACAAAGGAGGAATAACTGTTGTCCCTCTAGAAGGGAACCAGATGCAAACGAGATCGAACAGATCGAAGCAGAACGACCCAGGAAAGGAAGAAGGGATACCAGTTCGGCGGAAAAGGGAAAGAAAAGTAAAGGATTAATAGCTTGGCGAATCCCTTAGGATCTTTGATCCTGAGGGATCGCTGTTTTACTTATTTTGTTACCTAGATATCTCCATCGTTACTTTTATAAAAGGAACAGCATCGTTAAGCAAAGGGACTTTTATGTAACTTTCAGTTTCAGACTAAACTTTGATCATTGAGTCTCACTGAGACCTGGTTTACTGTACGTTTGTTGATGTGTTAATATAAAAGACTTGGTGTTTATTTCGCCTTTGCGTCTGGAGTAATCTAAGGCAGTGTACCATTGGAAGCTAAGGGCCCGGCTCCGAAGGACACTTTCTTTTGTATCATTATAACTTGATTTCTGTGTGGTTTGCTTATCTTTATTGCTCGGTAATATGATATGCTTTTCATGTGCTGTTCCATGCTCTGCTACGATTAATTCATTAATGGTTCCTTCAGGAAATTCATGTAGTGACTCTGCATTGTATGATTGAATCTTTTCAGAGTTGATTACATGTTATTAGTCTAAACTAGCTATTTTGGTTACAGAGCGTTTGTACTAAATATTACTGTTATTGGATTCATTTGAAATCCCGATTATTGGAATCTGAAAGTAATGTTATTCTATTTGGAAACATAGTCGTATTCTCCTTAATCGTCAGATTACTATATTAGCGTGTTGTGTGTATATATGATTGATTCCTGCTGTTCCATAATTCATCAATGAGTGTTGTTCCATAAAGTACATCCCATCCAAGTTGCCTTAAGAGAGAAGATTGTTATTTTATTGCAGAATGTGAGTTTGGTTCAATAGAGCAAGTTTGGTTCTGACTCGCGAGACTTAGTTCATTTGATTGCTGTTCCATTTACTGTTGTTCCATTTTAGACTTGCTGTTCCATTTCCTATTTGTTGTTCTATTTTACTTTCTGTCGTTCCATTTACTTGCATTTGCTGCTTTGGTGTGAGAGAACGTCTAAGGCTGTAGTGAGCCTCAGCAGTCGCTGCCTAGCTCCCAGACCTATGGTCCATGCTCTAATTTCCTTCCATCAGTTTCTAGAGGGATGGGTTATCGTTTCCGCACCCTTGACTGATAAGCTGTCTTGTGTGATTTCATCCTTCTGAAGTAATTTAGTCATAGTTTAGCATCCGTTTACTCTTGTATTTTCTGAATGATGTACTACTAAGCATTACTCTGACGAATAGCCTCGGATTGATATACTCTTTGCAATAACAAAACGTTCCCGGATTGACTTGTTAATGTGGGATAATTAGAGGTGAAAGAGACCCTTGTTATATCTCTACAACAAGTGATTAATCTAAGAAAATGTTCGAAGGACAACGACTGTTAAACTTATGGAAAAGGAAATAAACTATGTAGAATAACGAGAAAACATTGAGCATGAAGCATACGAACATATGTTGTTGGAATTCTATAATGAAACTTCAAGAAGAATTATGCATAGATTGACAAAAGAAGACAGGTCAAGTGGTATTGAGATGAGAACCTGATGAGATAAGTAATCCTTTTGAGGATGTAGAATGATAATTACACAATGATGGATGCATCATTAGGGATCAACCAACCATAATGCAAGTTGATTAAGCACGATAACAAACTTAAACAAGGATGACCTAGTGACTGTGTGTCACTAAGTAGAATGGTACTAGAATGGATAAACAAAATATGTATAACAATCATGGAATTTTAATTTGATATTGATGATTATAATTTGTACATTTAGTAATATCTTAAGGATGAATTTCACTAAATTTCCTTGGGGAAGGGGGAATACATGACTAGGGATTAATTTTCAAGATGATGTTGGGTATACGACCAAAGTCCCACATTGACTAGAAGTGGGCAGGATCATGGGTATATAAGGATGGAAAAATATCTCCATTGGTATGAGGCCTTTCGGGGGTAAGTCCAAAAGCAAATCCATGAGTGCTTAGGCCCAAAGTGGACAATATCATACCATTGTGGACATATGTGGTGTCCATAGTCCTTACAAGTGGTATCAGAGCCATGCCCCGAAGTTAGCCAAGTGGATGAATCCTCGGAATGCCGAACAATGGTGGTGGGCCCTGGTAATATCACGATGGGATCCGTGGATGAGATCGGTTAGACAGGCGGTGTGCTCCGGATTCTTCATGGACGTGTCCTGGTCCCAACATGATGAATAGGAGTTGACCTGGGATAGAGCAAGCTCTCGAGGCAGGTGGTGCTCCATGTAAGGCGTGTGCTTCCAATGCATTGGAGCGAAGAATCCTAGTTGGTAGAGAGAGGACGGATGGATAATCATTTGAGGGGAGGCCTGATGGCCCTTTGTTCGAGGGGAGGATTGTTGGCTATACGACCAAAGTCCCACATTGACTAGAAGTGGGGAGGATCATGGGTATATAAGGATGGACAAATATCTCCATTGGTATGAGGCCTTTTTGGGGGAAGTCCAAAAGCAAATCCATGAGGGCTTAGGCCCAAAGTGGACAATATCATACCATTGTGGAGATATGTGGTGTCCAGAGTCCTTACAGGTGATGATGTTTATTTGAAGGCTAAACATGTACTTAAATGATTATACCTGCTATGAAAATTGCCAACTTCCTAGGGAAGGAAGTGGAAATGATTATTGAAAGGTAATTGGTACCTTGATGAAAACATGACATTAATAGTATTGATGAGATAACGAAGTTGAATAATCTTATTTCATCATTGGTATTCTTTTTTTTTTTTACTTAAACAAATGAAATTGATTTTTCTGATGAATTATGAAAAGAATGCTTATAGCATATTATTGTTTTATATTTGATAAGTGTTGAGATGATTCTCATATTGATGATGTTTCATGATGTGATTATAAGTGGATAATGATGCAAATGTGGTTCTTATTCATTCAATTTGATATGATAATGTTGTTGTATGCTCATAATGGATTTAATATGCATAAGGATTATGATGTTATGTTGAGGTATATTGACATGTGGTTCATTTATTATGTGATGATACATATTTGATGTTGAATGTTGATGTTGTAACTTAGGAGGATATTATGATGTGAAGCATGTGGTAACTGTATGTAGATTTATGACATGCAGGATTTTGTGATAACAATGATGTTATGTTCTCATGATGACATGCAAGACTTTCCATGTGGATTATATTCTATGATACTATGATGTTATAGCTAATGCATTAGATGTATGTTGAGATGTGGTGATGGACAGGAAATCCATAAATGGGCCAAGAGGGCCAATTTATTTGATGATCTTGTAGGAGCCCATACCTACGAGGGAGAATAAGTAACACCATATGGGCTGGGGACATACTCAATCAACACTACATATGCCAGTGGTTCCTTTGTCTTGTATAGCTCTTGATGGATAGATCTTGAGGGGCTATGGGACCATCTTGAGGAGGCCAAGTGCCTGATATTGTAGGCTAGGTGCCTAGTATTGGATTGGGATGCGGAAGTCTGGTGGGGGTGTAAGGACTTCGATGCCGGGAGTTGTGCACCTTAGTAGTTGTGGAGGGAGTGGGCCAGCCTTTTGAGATGCACGGAGTCATTGAGTACTATACTGGATGCCTTCCTTGGAGTAGATGAGGTCTGAGTCAGGCACAAGCCTTGGGGCCAGCCTTGGACTAGGATACAGATCGGGGAGGCTGATGCAGGAGCATATAGACCTAGTCAGCGATGTGATGGAATGATCACATATTGTGACTAACAAAGGGTTGGAAGACAAGTTTAGTTAATTTTATTTATTTAAATGTGTGAGAGTGTTTTATTTGTTGTAAGATATGAGAAAAAGGGTATAGTGGTTTATTGATCCTCCCTGTGTGGAGATCAGGCCAAGCAGATAAGTATATTTGGTTTGAATAGGATATGAGGGATTTGAAAGCTTGATTTAGCATTTGCTTAGAAAAGAGTGGAGTTGAAGAGATTCTTTAGGAAAGAGTGAGAGATTTTTGGATTTGAACCAAAATTGGTTCATGAATCCACTTTTGTATAAATTGTGATCTTTTTGTATAATTCAGAGGTTGGATAGGTTAGCTAGAGATAGTTAGGTTAGATTCAATTAGAAAGATAGTATGGATGAGAGAGTGGAGAACTGAAACAGACGAGTGTGATTGTTTCTTCTATAAATATTATTACTCTAATAGTGTGTATTGTGTATATTATATGTGTGGTTCTATAACCTTATGCTGTGTTTATAGTGAACCAAAGAAACATTGTGAAATTCTGTGTTGAAAGGAGTATGAATTTCTGATGGGATTTCCTTTATGGAATCCATAGTTAAATTGTTTAATAAATCGAGTGTAAAGGCATGTAGAGATCGAGAATTCGTGTGAATGAATAGAAGGATCAGATTGAGTGAGAGTGAGATTCGAGTGATAGAGAGAATATTCAAAATTGAATAGAGGTCTTTTCATTTCTGTAATCTGATTGAGAGGGTTAATAACAGAGGTTGAGAGCCATATAAACCCCAGTTGTCGATCCAAAGATATCATAGATTGTTATCCGTGAAAACAAAGTATAACAGAGGAACCATTGAAGGGTCCCAAAACCACAGTAACCATTGAAGCAAAGGCGGAAAAAAACAAAGTAAAGAGGCAGACGAAAGGATAAAGAGAAGGCACAATGGCCATTGGATCTATAAGATCAACAGACCAAATCTAATCGGGGAAGAAAAGCTACTATATCACATTGGCAAAGTTCATATGTATGCAGCAGACTTTAGAATTTAAGTCTATGCGATGAGTGATCACTGATATATTGCATCGGCAGAAGTCTTTTTGGATGGACTGGGCCCCAACCCTTTCCCAACACCGATTGCGATAATGAGATGAAGTGTGGACCATTCGATCATATAGTTGATCAATGACGGAGAACTAATCACTGATCGCATGTCAGGTAAGCCAAGTGACAGCGGGAAAAGGAATGTCGATAGCAATATGTGATAGCAATGTCCGATTGCATATGTCGATAGCGATGGAGCTCCAGTCGAAGATTGGAGATCAAAGGAGTAGAGTTGCGGAAAGGGGTTTGAAATACACAGACCCGATAAAGTTATAGTTGCGGGTTTATAATATCTGAGTTCTAGCCTTAAGCTTCTGGTCAGATTTCTCATGTGTTCAATGTATTTTCATCTATTGTGACAACATAGTTGTTCTAGGATTTTAAAGGGAATAAGGTATATGAAGCAGTGGACCCGATGATATTTATAGATGCGGGTGTATGTATTTTGAAATCTAGCTTATGCTTTCGGATGCGAGCTTCCCGTGTAATCTTTTATATTCAATAAAGATGTGTGGTTAGGTATTTTAATGTAAATGCAGACATAAACGCTTCCAATATTGAGTGTGGGCCATAACCATAATTCCAGACCTGATAGTTGTTTGTTTATGGAGGGATTTGCCTTGTGATTGGACTGCCTGCATCATTCGTGGTATCAGAGCTAGCTCAATGCTCTGCAAAGATTGGTTTGGAGACTGAATTTTAATATCAACATATGTATAATTTACACTGAAGTGAATTTGATACTGAAGGAGATTAGATTACAAAGGACACTGAGATTAGAACGGGGAAATAATGAGCTTCTGATGAAGGTTTGGTAAGAATGTTTATTTTGATGATTTTGCAGAGATTTGTTTTGAATGTGTAAAGAGAAACAAGGTATTGAAATTTCAAAGGAGAATATGCTTTCCTTTTAGGAAAATGAAATTTCTATGTTACTTGATTGAATGACTGGTTTGATTTAAAAGGTAAATTGGAGTGAAAGTTTTATAATTTAAAGTTAAATTGAAGAGTGAATGAAGATTTCTTAAAGTATTGTTGAAGACAACGATATTGATGACTGAAAGAATAGAGATTGAGTTTAAAATATTTGAAAAGAGAGCCACTACAAGGAATGAATTTTGAAATTTGTAGAAGCAAGGCAGGATTTTCATACAAACAGGTTATCAGGAGGAATTTGTAGTGTCTGTCATGAATTGGTAAATATAATTGAAATCCAGATCTAATCTTAATTGATCTTGAAAGCTGAAGAATCCATTATGAAAAGTAAAATGGGAATTAGTTTTAAGAAATATTTGAAGGAAAAGTTGCAAGTTTAAAAGGTTACTTTGATGTATCTTGAGATAATATTGCACGGGTCAATAGAAGCAGTGGAATTGCTCAAAAGTAGAATGAATTGTACCAGCATCATAGCATATGATCTATGTTAAAGAAGATAGAGAAAGAAGAACTCTCAGATGATTAAAGGTGATAGTACTTGACAACAAATGACATTACTAAATGAAAGAAGGAAGTCAGCAATTGAAGATGTAGAGCCTAGAACAAGCAGTGTTCAAGAGAAGCTGAGAACAACTTCCAACTGTGGTTAGGTAGAAGTTGTTGAGGGAGCTCCAAAATTATGATTGTGGGTAGAAGATAACAATTCCAACAAGAGGAGTGCTGGGTATAATTTTTAGTCAGTGAAGGGTTCGAGGAAAGAACCAAGGTGCTAAAAGGCTAAACTCATAAAATTTTGGTGCGGCATGAAGGAGACTTGTTACAGATAGAAAAGTCTAGTTGTAGCTGATTACTGATCAAGCTAAGTTCACCAAAGGAAGAAATGGAATTGACTATTGATAGTCATGGCAGGGGTACAAAGGAAAGTCAGAAGTAGAGGAAAAAGAGTGCTGAAGCAATTGGACTCAAAGGAATGAGTAAGGAAGAAAAGGAAATAGAGTTGGTTGAGATGAAGGCAGAGCTCAGTCATTTGAAGAAGCTGATATTGAAAGGAATTAGAGAAAAATGGAAACAAGGATTTTATGTGGGAAAAAGAGTTAAATGGCCTATCAGAGAATTGTTTGCTGAGAAGTTAATACTCTGAACAGTTGAGAATGAAGGAGTAGAAAACCTCTATGAACCAGAAATATATCTCTCCTTGGGGAAGGAGATATTGATGGCAATGGTGATAGTAATGAAGAACTGATCTATATAGATCACAACGAGAGGAATGTGCTAGTAGCATCCTCATAGACAAGAGGAAGCATATTTTTGGGATTAATCATTTATGTGAATGTAAAATTGCAGGTATGCATCCTAATGAATTTGAACCTGTGTATGAAAAATTGAAAGAGGCAGAGGAAAGACAAACAAAAAAGGAGATGCATAAAGACGTTCAAGACTTCAATTGGTGGAGTAAATTAAAAGGTATGGCTGAATGGTTGTGTCTTTTCTTAGTGAAAGCATATTGGATCATATTTGAAGTAATTTTAGCATGGATAGAAGACTAATGGGAAATGGAAAAAGGAAAGGAAATAAATGCATTGTAGATTTGTGAAGTGAAGAGAAGAAAAGATGACACAGAGAACTTAGCTGAAGAAGTTAAGTCAAGGAAATATTTAAAAGATCAAAGTCTTATTATAGAAGATGAGGAGACATTGTTGTCTTATTTGGATAAACGAAATGTTGGAGAAAATTGTGTAGAATAGGAAGGTATTCTACAAACTTATGATGAAGTTGCCAAGCATAGTCAAGAAGTTGCAGTACCAGAAGTTTTCTTTCATGAGGAAGAAATCAGAGATGTTGAGGAAGAATTTCTCAATAACTTAGTGAACTATCAGAATAGTTCAGAGAAGCATGAGGAACTAATCACTGAGGCTTTAAATGAAGAGCCTTGCATTTTCAAAACTGACATGTTGTGTATATTTTCATGTTTGATAGGTAATGAACAACAATTGGACAATGTGCTTATGTATCTTGATGAAGAAGTGAGATTACTGTAATAGATGGCTCAAACAAAAAGATATTTTGAGTATGTATTTAATAATTTTGAAAATGATGGTATTGACTGGGAAATTGTCATGATTAAAGAATCTGAAGAGAAGCAAATGAAAGTTTGTGATGATAATCAGAATGAAATATCTTTATTAGAGAATCAAAATGGAAAAACTATGGAAATTATGAAGGAATATGAGATGAGACACAGAAGTTTAGGACGTCTATAATTTTAAATTGGATTATTTTTATGAACCTGTAAACCATGAAGAAGATTTAGAAAACCAAAATTTTGTTTCTTATGTAGGAGAATATGAAACAACATCATTTTGTTGCAATAGTATAAGTATAGAAGAGGAAAGGGTACTTCATAATGATATTCTCCAAGAAATCCTAGCTATTGAATTATTGAATGATGGTCTTGTGTCAGAACAAGGAACACTGTGTAATGCAGAGGAAAATATGGAAATTAAAATTGATGACAATTTCATAAACTTATGCAGAAGGACAGTATAATGATTTGATGGCAGAATTATCTATGAAGATTGAAAACTATAGTTATTTTGAATCTGACAATTGTGATGGAAATACTCCTTTATAGGAAGGATGAGTCATGTGTAACTGACATGCTTATTGAATATGAAGGAAATGGTATTTTGTTGGAAAAGTTATTCGATGAACCTGATAACATATAGGAAAGGATTATCTTTAATGATACTGAAAAAGAAGCTGTAGAGAAATTTATAAATGACAGAAGCGAAGAAGAATTGGATAGAAATTTCATAATTTATATGGTAAGGAGAAACGTACAACAGGTAGATGTCAGTGGAGTTCAGTTGAGAACAAATTATAAAGAGGAATTTGAGAAATTGTGGAAGATGAAGACAATTAAGAAGAAGGACAGCAAGGAAGAGAAATTAACAAAAGCAATTTGTATAAGCAAGGAAAGATGACAATAGCAAAATAAGATTTGGAAACCTAGAGGAATAATAGTGACAGTGGAAGAAGAATTGAGTTAGGAGCATGATGAAAGTGATGACCAGTTACAAAGTAAAGTTTGGGATACTGGATGGACAATAGAAGGAACACATGACCAAGAGGTCATGAAAACTTTCAACTTTGGGAGTCTGATGTAGGAGCATTTAGACCTAGTTAGTAATGTGATGGAATGATCACATGTTATGACTAACAAAGGGTTGGAATACAAGAGTTTAGTTAATTTTATTTATTTAAATGTGTGAGAGTGTTTTATTTATTGTAAAATATGAGAAAAAGGGTATAGTGGCTGAATGATCCTCCCTGTGTGGAGATCAGGCCAAGTAGTTAGATTTATTTGGTTTGAATAGGATATGAGGGATTTGAAAGCTTGATATAGAATTTGTTTAGAAAAGAGTGGAGTTGAAGAGATTCTTTAGGAAAGAGTGAGAGATTTCTGGATCTGAACCATAATTGGTTCATGAATCCACTTTTGTATAAATTATGATATTTTTCTATAATTCAGAGGTTGGATAGGTTAGCTAGAGATAGTTAGGTTAGATTCAACTGGAAATATAGGATGGATAAGAGAGTGAAGAACTGAAATAGTCGAGTGTGACTGTTTCTTCTGTAAATGTTATAACTCTAATAGTGTGGATTGTGTATATTATGTGTGTGGTTCCATAGCCTTATGGTGTGTTTATAGTGAGCCAGAGAAACATTATGGAATTCTATGTTGAAATGAGTATGAATGTATGATGGGATTTCCTTTACGGAATCCATAGTTAAATTGTTTAATAAATCTAGTGTAAAGGCATGAAGAGGTCAAGAATTCATGTGAATGAATAGCAGGATCAGATTGAGCGAGAGCGAGAGTCGAGTGATAGAGAGAATATTCAAGATCGAATAGAGGTCTTTTCATTTCTGTAATCTGATTCAGAGGGTTAATAATAGTGGTTGAGAGCCGTATAAACTCTAGTTGTCGATCCAAAGATATCATAGATTGTTATCTGTGGAAACAGATTATAACAGAGGAACCATTGAAGAGTCCCAAAACCACAGTAACCATTGAAGAAACGGCGGAAGAAACCTAAGTAAAGAGGCAGATGAAAGGATAAAGAGTAGGCACGGTGGCCATTGGATCTATAATATTAATGGACGACATCTAATCAGGGAAGCAGAGCCACATTTTCGCATCGGCGAAGTTCATATGTATGCGGCAGACTTTAGGCTTTAAGTCTATATGATGAACGATCATTGATATATCGCATCAGGGAAAGTCTTTTTGGATGGACTTGGCCCCAACCCTTTGCCAACGCTGATTGCGATAATGTGATGAAGTCTGGACCGTTGGATCATATAGTTGATCAACAACGGAGAACTAATCGTTGATCGTATGTTAGGTAAGTCAATTAACAGTGGGAAAAGGAATGTCGATAGCGATATGCGATAGTGATGGACGATTGCATATGCCGATAGCGATGGAGCTCCAATCGTAGATCGAAGATTGGAGGAGTAGCACTACGGGAATGGGTTTGAAATACATGAACCTGATAAAGTTATAATTGTGGGTTTATAATATCTGAGGTTCGGCCCTCAGCTTCTGGTCGGATTTCTCATGTGTTCAGTGTATTCTATCTATTGCGACAACATAGATGTTCTGGGATTTTAAAGGGAATCATGTATGTGAAGCAGTGGACCCAATCAGATTTATAGATGCGGGTGTAAGTATTTTGAATTTTGGCTTATGCTTTCAGATGTGGGTTTCTTGTGTAATATTTTATATTCGATAAAGATGTGTGGCCATGGATATTAATGTAAATACAAACATAAACGCTTCTGATATTGGGTGTGGGCCATAACCATAAGTCCAAACCCGATAGTTGTTTGTATATGGAGGGATTTGTCTTGTGATCGCACTTCCTGCATTGTTTGTGGTATCAGAGCTAGCTCAACGCTCTGTAAATATTGGTTTGGAGACTGAATTTTAATCTCAGCATATGTATAATTTACACTGAAGTGAATTTGATACAGATGGAGATCAGATTACAAAGGACACTTAGATCAGAATGGGGAAATAGTGAACTTCTAATGAAGGTCTGGTAAGAATTTTTATTTTGATGATTTTGCAGAGATTTTTTTTGAATGTGTAAAGAGAAACAAGGGATTGAAATTTCAAAGGAGAAGATGCTTTCCTTTAAGGAAAATGAAATTTCCATGTAAGTTGATTGAATGATTGGTTTGATTTAAAAGGTAAATTGGAGTGAAAGGTTTAGAATTTAAAGTTAAATTGAAGAGTGAATGAAGATTTCTTAAAGTATTGTTAAGGACAATGATATTGATGACTGAAAGAACAAAGATTGGGTTTACTAGATCTGAAAATAGAGCAACTACAAGGAATGAATTTTGAAATTTGTAGAAGCAAGACAGGATTTGCTTACAAACAGGTTATCGGGAGGAATTTGTAGTGTTTGTCATGAATTGGTAAATATAATTGAAATCCAGATCTAATCTTAATTGATCTTGAAAGCTAAAGAGTCCATTAAGAAAAGTAAAATGGGAATTAGTTTTAAGACATATTTGAAGGAAAGGTTGCAGTTTTAAAAGGTTAATTTGATGTATCTTGAGATAATATTGTGCAAGTCAATAGAAGCAGTGGAATTACTGAACAATAGATTGAATTGTACCAGCATCATAGCATATGATCTATGTTAAAGAAGATAGAGTAAGAAGAACTCTCAGATGAGTAAATGTGACAGTATTTGACAGTAAATGAAATTACTAAATGAAAGAAGGAAGTGAGCAATTGAAGATGCAGAGCCTAGAACAAAGAGTGTTCAAGAGAAGCTGAGAACAACTTCCAACTGTGGTTAAGTAGAAGTTGTTGAGGCAGCTCCACAATTATGGTTGTGGGTAGAAGATAACAATTCCAGCAAGAGGAGCGTTGCGTAGAATTGTTAGTCAATGAAAGGTTCGAGGAAAGAACCAAGGTGCCAAAAGGCTGAAGCCAGAAAAGTTTGGTGAGGCATGAAAGAGACTTGTTACAGATAGAAAGGGCCAGTTGCAGCTCACTAGTGAACAAGGAAAGTTCACTAGAGGAGGAAATGGAATTGACTATTGATAGTCATGGTAGGGGTATTAACGGAAAGTCAGAAGTAGAGGACAAAAAGTGCTGAAGCAGTTGGACTCAAAGGAATGAGTAAGGAGAAAAGGACATAGAGTTGGCTGAGATGAAGGAAGAACTCAGTGATTTGAAGAAGTTGGTATTGAAAGGAATTAGAGAAAAATGGAAACAAGGATTTTATGTGGGAAAAAGAGTTAAATGGCCTGTCAGAGAATTGTTTGCTGAGAAATTAATAATCCGAACAGTTGATAATGAAGGAGTAAAAAACATCTGTGAACTAGAAAAAGGATCTGTCATTGGGGAAGGAGATAGTGATGGAAATAATGACAGTGATGAAGAAGCGATCTATACAGATCAGAACGAGAGGAGTGTGCTGGTAGCCTCCTCATAGACAAGAGGATCTCATATTCTTGGGATTAATCATTTATGTGAATGTAAAATTGCATGTATGCACCCTAATGAATTTGAACCTGTGTATGAAAAGGTGAAAGAGGTAGAGGCAAGACAAACACAAAAGGGGATGCATAAAGACTTTCAAGACTACAATTGGTGGAGTAAATTAAAAGGTATGGCTAAATGGGTGTGTATTTTCTTAGTGAAAGCATATTGGATCATATTTGAAGGAGTTTTAGCATGGATAGAAGACCAATGGGAAATGGAAAAAGGAAAGGAAGTAAATGCATTGCAAATTTGTGAAGTGAAGAGAAGAAAAGATGACACAGAGAACTTAGCTGAAGAAGTTAAGTCAAAGAAAAGTTTAAAAGATTGAAGTCTTATTATAGAAGACGAGGAGACATTGTTGTCTTATTTGGATAAACTGAGTGCTAGAGAAAATTGTGTAGAATAGGAAGGTATTCTACAAACTTATGATGAAGTTGCTAAGCATAGTTAAGAAGTTGTAGTCCCATAAGTTTTCTTTGATGAGGAAGAAATCAGAGATGTTGAGGAAAAATTTCTCAATAACTTAGTAAACTATCATAATAGTTTAGAGAAGCATGAATACTGATCACTGAGGCTTTAAATGAAGAGCCTTGTATTTTCAAAACTGACATGTTGTGTATATTTTCAAGTTTGACAGGTAATGAACAACAATTGGACAATGTGCTTATGCATGTTGATGAAGAAGTGAGATACTATAAGAGATGGATGAAACAAAAAGATATTTTGAGTATGTATTTAATAATTTTGAAAATGATGGTTTGCTAGGGAAATTGTCATGATTATAGAATCTGAAGAGAAGCAAAGGAAAGTTTGTGATGATAATCAGAATGGAATATCTTCAGTAGAGAATCAAAATAAAAAAAACTATGGAAATTATGAAGGAATATAAGATGATGTTTACAGATACATAAGTTTAGGAAGTCTGTGATTTTAAAGTGGATTATTTTTATGAATATGTAAACAATGAAGAAGCTTTAGAAAACCAAAATTTTGGTTTTGATGTAGGAGAAGATGAAACAACATCATTTTGTTGCAATAGTATAAGTACAGAAGAGGAAAGGGTACTTCATAATGATATGCTCCAAGAAATCATAGTTATTGAATTGTTGAATGATGGTCTTGTGTCAGAACAAGGAACACTGTGTAATGTAGAGGAAAGTATGGAAATGAAAATTGATGACAATTTCATAACTAATGCAGAACGACAATATAAATATTTGATGGCAGAATTATCTATGAAGATTGAAAACTATAGTTATTTTGAATCTAAAAATTGTGATGGAAATACTGTCTTTTATAGGAAGGAGGGGTCATATGTAAATAACATGCTTATTGAATATGAAGGAAATGGTATTTTGTTGGAAAAGTTATTAGATGAACTTGATAACATAGAGGAAAGTATTATCTTTAATGCTAGTGAAAAAGAAGCTGTAGAGTACAAACAACAGTTTGTAAACGACAGAAGCGAAGAAGAATTGGACAAAAATTTCATAATTTCTATCTTAAGGAGAAATGTACAGTATATATATGTTAGTGGAGTTCAGTTGGGAACAAATTATAAATAGGAATTTGAGAAATTGTGGAAGATGAAGACAATTAAGAAGAAGGACAAAAAGGAAGAGAAATTAACAAAACGAATTTGTATCAGCAAGGAAGGAGGACAACAACAAAATAAGTTTTGGAAACCTGAAGGAACAAAAGTGATAGTGGCAGAAGAATTGAATCAACAACATGATGAAAGTGACGACCAATTACAAAGTAAAGTTTGGGATACTGGATGGACAACAGAAGGAACACATGATCAGGAGGTCATGAAAACTTTCAACTTTGGGAGTATGATGCAGGAGCATTTAGCCCTAGTCAGCAATGTGATGGAATGATAACATGTTGTAACTAACAAAGGGTTGGAAGACAAGAGTTTAGTTAATTTTACTTATTTAAATGTGTCAGAGTGTTTTATTTATTATAAAATATGAGAAAAAGGGTATAGTGGCTGATTGATCCTCCTTGTGTGGAGATCACGCTAAGAAATTAGATTTATTTGGTTTGAATAGGATATGAGGGATTTGAAAGCTTGATTTAGCATTTGTTTAGGAAAGAGTGGAGTTGAAGAGATTCTTTAGGAAAGAGTGAGAGATTTCTGGATCTGAACCAGAACTGGTTCATGAATCCACTTTTGTATAAATTATGATCTTTTTGTATAATTCAGAGGTTGGATAGGTTAGCTAGAGATAGTTAGGTTAGATTCAATTGGAAATATAGGATGGAGGAGAGAGTGAAGAACTGAAATAGTCGAGTGTGACTGTTTCTTCTTTAAATATTATAACTCTAATAGTGTGTATTGTGTATATTATGTGTGTGGTTCCAT
This sequence comes from Pinus tabuliformis, assembly GCA_031772625.1. NCBI lineage: Eukaryota > Viridiplantae > Streptophyta > Pinopsida > Pinales > Pinaceae > Pinus > Pinus tabuliformis. The sequence goes on from CM062818.1 coordinate 302,288,538, forward strand.
AGCCTTATGGTGTGTTTATAGTGAACCAGAGAAACATTATGGAATTCTGTGTTGAAAGGAGTATGAATGTCTGATGGCATTTCCTTTACGGAATCCGTAGTTAAATTGTTTAATAAATCCAGTGTAAAGGCATGTAGAGATCAAGAATTCATGTGAATGAATAGAACGATCAGATTGAGTGAGAGCGAGAGTCGAGTGATAGAGAGAATATTCAAGATTGAATAGAGGTTTTTTAATTTTTGTATTCTGATTCAAAGGGTTAATAACAGTGGTTGAGACCCATATAAACCCCAATTGTTGATCCAAAGTTATCATAGATTTTTATCTATGAAAACAGAGTATAATTGAGGAACCATTGAAGAGTCCCAAAACCATAGTAACCATTGAAGAAATGAAAAAAAAAAACAAAGTAAAGAGGCAGATGAAAGGATAAAGAGAAGGCACGGTGGCCATTGGATCTATAAGATCAACGGACTAGATCTAATCGAGGAAGTAGAGCCACTTTATTGCAGTGGCGGAGTTCATATGTATGCGGCAGACTTTAGGCTTTAAGTCTATGCGATGAGAGATCGCTGATATATTGCATCAGCAGAAGTCTTTGTGGACGAATGAGACCCAACCCTTTGCCAATGCCGATTGCGATTTTATGATGAAGCGCGTACCGTTGGATCATATAGTTGATCAACGACAGAGAAGTAATCACTGATCGCATGTTGGGTAAGTCAAGTGACAACGGGAAAAGGAATGCTGATAGTGATATGCAATAACGATGGCCGATTGCATATGCCGATAGCGATGGAGCTCCAAAGGTTAATACATTCCATGAACATCTCAACCGTCAGTAATAGAGAGAATTCAAGACCTATTAGCTCAAGAATTCTGGGCACGACCGAATGATTCTATTTGTTAAATACAAAATTAACAATTACATGAAAATCCTAATGAAGATAGTGCAACGAAACCCTAAGTAATTGGGTTGGCACATTAAAGAAAACACTCAACGGAGGGCTTGCAGAATCGTTGCTCGAATGAAGTTAACATCACATATATGAAAGAATGTGAGAGGGGTTAAGCACATGTAAGTGAAATAGAACCCTCTGTTGAGCTCTTTGTGCACTAGAGAAGAAAATAGAGGCATATTTCAACTTTTAAGAGTTTACCCGCATAGAAAGTAATAACCCACATATTAAAGAACAGGAAGTAAAGGAAACACAAAAAGACATCACTAAGGCTAGTAAAGAGCAAAAAACCAGTAGAACTTTATACCTGAGAGTGACGAGTTCCCAAATCCTCACTGATACTTTATAATTATGACAACAAAAATTTAGTGAGAATAGTTTTTGACGTAAGCTAGAAAAAAAAAATAAACCCTATTTACTAACTAGAACATACCTCGAAATGTTACAAAAGTTTTACTCAAAGGAAAACTCAGTGGAAATGTTTGTAAGTTTTTTCCTCAACTGGTACAAGTGTGGCATCAAGGAAAACCCTGTTAGCATAGCCAACTCAATTAAACATTTCTCTAAAATCATAGCAGAAAAAGTATTCAAGCAACAAAGCAAGGAAACAAGCCTAACAATGCACAACAGATCTCGCAGCTTGGTCACCTTGAATGACTATCGAAAAATAGTTTACTGTCGAAAAATGGGAGAAAACTAGGTAGTTTTCCTTCTTAACCTACTTGACAAAGTATGACCGTAAATCATAACCCTAGGTTGATCAATGGTGTAGAAGCCTAGAGAAATTCTTCTTGATAAGTGTGTACATGGCCTACTGGTGCCCACCAGGCACCAGACAATGAAATCAATCATATGGCATAAGAGTTAATGATGAACCAACTTTAACCAAACATAATGGCACACTAAGAACTAGTTTAGGTGGATAATATAAATGTTAATCATCAAATAAATATTACATTTTTGTATTCCAAACTTTCATTGCCATAACTTTGAAATTGTATGCTCACAATTTGCATTGAGACACAGGTTCATGGTACACCTATGTTATGTGATAGGCAAAGTGTAGATGGAGTAGCCTTTAAATCGAGTATTGATATTTTTCCTTGACATACAATTAGGGAAAGTAATTTTTTTTATATGTGTGGAATAAGTATATGTGACACCCTGAGTATAACATATAGTGAAAATGAAAAAAAATTAATTGTTTGAAACTAATTTTAAGAGTACTAAGTAGCCCTAATTTCTTCAGATTATGTATCCAAAAGTATATGGAAAAAAAGTCTTAAATTTTTATCACTGGTACCTACCAACATCATCGTTTTCTCAAAATTTCATAGCCTAAAACACCCCCTAAAAAATTATAGTGAAAATGCCAAAATATCAAGGATCCTCTCAATCTTTAGGAGCTTTTGCTAATTACAATTAATATCATTTGAAACTTACATGTTTGGAGCTAATTTCAAGAGCATTTAGGAAACCTAACTTCCTCAAATCATATATCCAAAATTATAAAAAAACCATGATCTAAAAGTTTAATCAAATGTTGCCTAAGATTTCTCCTTAATACTCTCCAAATTCACCATCTCAAGCATATAAAAAAAGTGTTTAGTGAGATCTCCAAATTCACCATCTCAAGCATATAAAAAAAGTGTTTAGTGAGAAATGTCGAAATGATTGTTTTGAAGCAACAAAACCTTCTGATCATAAGCTCTGATACCAAACGTTTCAAACATTGTGTCTTAAAATTATGAGAAACAAATAACTAAAGTCTTCTTTGAGGGGAAAACCAATTTTTACAATGTATAAGAAAAGGCTTGATGATCGTAAGACTTGGTCCCTTTACTCTACGTATTAGAGATAAAGGGTACAATTATAATAAAATGTGTGGCATGTAGTTTTCTATCTTACATAACAATATAATAATAGAAATGTAATCACTCAACATCCAGGGTTTAATAAGAGGTTTTACGGTTAACATGGGGCTTATATACATTGTTTATTGTTCTAATGGGATTGATTTATTGTATAGAATCCAAAGAATGAAAACCCTTAATCTATTACAAGCTATGATGTATACAAGTGAAGGATGCCAAGAGATTAATAAGAGCCCATAGTTTTTAACTTTGTCTAAATTTTAATATGTACTATTACAAATAACTAGTAAATATGAAATATGATACCTATAAATTTTATTTTATTCTTTATATTGGACCAGCCAAAATAAGCACAATCCTCATTGAGAGACTAGATTCCAAGACAACCACAATGATGAATTAAGGACCAGAGTCTAAGATGACCATAAAGATGAATTGAGTTGATGACCACAAAGATGAATTGAGTTCTCAAATATTGACCTTGATTGACCTCACATAGTGTTAAAAGCATGGCATTAGGTATCATAACATGATCAAAGCTATGATCCTAATTATTAGTTTGATACTAAAAAATTACAAGGAAGATGTTGAGATAATTAAGGAGACAAGAGAAGATGTTGAGAACACTTAATAATTGTAACATATCTATAATAACTTTATAATAATCCTCCATAAATATACCTTAATTTTTTCTTTCTTCTTTATAAAAAAATATCATTATCATTTTCATTAATACCAAAGTACGATGTGTATCCATGTCATGGGCTCATGCACCATCAAAATGACGTTAAGGACAAAGCCCTTAGATGACCATAAGCACATTCTTTGGTTTTGAATGTAGTTCATATCTTTCTTACAGACATTATCATCTTATTCATTATTGAATGGGATTGATTTTCGTTCCCTTGCGACTGTGGACAATCCACACGAACCCGCAATTTAGTTGGTGGCTCATCATGCCATGTTGAAAACAATCATAGATTAACCCTTCTCAACATGTATTATTCATGTTTTGACATGATTGAGATTTTCTAACATGTCACTTGGGTTTTTAAATCCTCATTACCTTGCACGTGGTCACGTGCTTGGACTTTTGTGGATCATCTGATGGGCAAGTTGATGGTGATCCCCCTTCTTCCTTGATGTAGTGTTTACTGTGGGTGTGATGACGACTCATTGTGCCTCAGAAAAGGGTGCTAGACAGGTGGACGTTAGATTGATTTGCTGGGCAACACGTCCATGTTTGCGGTTCAGACATATCCCCTTCAGAGTCATGGTTCATTGTTGTCGTCTCATTTTTCTTTGGTTGTATGTATTTCACTCTAAAATTGATGTTTTGAAATATTTTCCTCCGTTGAAATAGCTCTGAGTGTCGTCATCAAGGGTTACCCACATTGTCTTGATTTCTTTTATGGAATGTAGCTCATCATTTTTTATGGTGATTATCGTCATGGTATAGAGGGTTCTGTCGGGAATTTTTCTAGTAAAATTCCAAAAACAAATTAACTGAACATAGAGACAATGCTCTGTTTATCTCCAGGATCTTAACACAGGGAAGCAAAAAAAATTTCTCCAGAGAACAGAGTTTCAACAACACACATAAAACTTTCTATTCATTAATAAACTGCCTGTTACATATTTCTTCCTCTCTCTCAGAGGGATTCACCAAGAACTTCCACAAAAACAAAACTACTCTATCTCCTTTTGAAAAGATTTACACTGCTGTGTGTAAATTTTTCATTTACATTTACTGCTGTAAATTAAAAAAAAAATCATCATACCCTCCTGCGTATTACAAAACCTCCAGCACAAAAAAGATTACATGCTCTGTTCTTGTTTCATTTCATCTTCGCACTGCTGTGCGTATATCCTCTCTCACACTAAACAACTTACATTACTCTTAATATGTTATAACAAAAAGCATTACAATTTTTTTTTTTAACAAAAACGACTACCAAAATAAAACATTACAATATTACATGCCGTAAAAAAAGAATCTTAAAGACTTTTACCTACTATCTATGAGCATGATAAATTCATTAAATGCCTTAATGATAAAACCGACAGTCAAACAAAATTTTATTTTTTACTCCACGCAATCTCCATGCCCTGCAGATCTGTACGCAACTTTGAATTGATCGACGACAGATAGTCATCTTCGCAATCGGACGAATATCGCTTGCCCAAACTGAACGAGTGTTACGTCCCAATAAAATGTGGTTTGAGAGTATAGTGGACGCGTGGCAGATTTTTGTTGCATCGGGGGCGATTGAAGGAATACCACTCCTACCGCAAAAGCGGTCCGATGGAGTCTGGGTGGTTTTCAGCTGAATTAATGCGCAGTTGAAATTAATATTTCAACACTCCCCTTTAATTTCAACTGCTGGGTTATCAGTCACACCCAAACACTTCCCCAAAAATTCAAAGCTTTTCTGGTCCAAAGGCTTTGTCATAATGTCTGCAACCTGCTCCTGAGTCCTGCAATGTTGTAAAATAATTTCTCCATTGTTTACCAATTCCCTGATGTAATGGAACCTTGTGTCAATGTGTTTCATTCCCTTATGAAACACCAAATTCTTTGATAATGCAATAGCTGAGCTATTGTCACAAAAAATCACTGTTCCTTTTGCCTGCTCTTGGCTTAAGCTCCTTAACATTCTTCTCATCCAAACTACTTGACATGTTGCTGCTGTAGCTGCCACATACTCTGCCTCTGTTGTACACAATGCTACAATAGGCTATTTCTTAGAAGCCCATGAAATAGCTCCCGAACCCATGTGAAAAACATAACCAGATGTGCTTTTCTGATCATCTACACTTCCAGCCCAATCACTATCAGTGTAGGCAACTAAATCTGAACATTTTGAGACAGTATATAAAATGTCAAAGCTTTTAGTACCTTTGACATACCTCAGAATCCTTTTTGCTGCCTGCCAATGTGCTTCCTTTGGCCTCTCCATGAATTTGGAAATTAAACTAACAGCATGCATTATATCAGGCCTGGTTGCAGTTAAATACATAAGGCTGCCAACTATGCTCTTATACAAGCTAGGATCAAAATCCTTGCTGCTGTCCTCTTTGCAGAGTTTTAATCCCATCACTGTGGGAGTGATTGCTGCCTTGCTGTCCTGCATATTAAATCTTTCCAATACTTCATTTACATATTTTTCTTATGAGATAGAAATTCCATTTTCATTTTGATCTATTTCTATTCCTAGGAAGTATCTCAGCAAACCCATGTCAGTCATTTCAAATTCTTCTTTCATGACTGTTTTGAAATTTTCAATAAGATGATCATCATTACCTATGAAAATAACATCATCAACATATAATACAAAAATCAATATTTTACCATCTTTTTCATTGATGTAGAGAGTGGGTTCTCCCTCACACTTTTGAAATCATTTTTCTAGTAGATAGGAATCTATCCTATTGTACCTGCTCTTGATGCTTGCTTCAGCCCATAAAGAGCTTTCTTCAATCTGCACACTTTGTGCTCTTGGCCTTTCTTTTCATAGCATAGAGGTTGTTCAGTGTAAACCTCTTCCATTAACACTCCATTTAGGAATGTTGACTTCACGTCCATTTGGTAAACTTTCCACTTGTTTTGTGCTACTATGGACAGCACTGCTCTCACAGTTTCCATTCTTGCAACCGGTGCGAAAGTTTCCTCATAATCTTTCCCATACTGCTGCTTATATCCTTTGACAACAAGCCTTGCCTTGTGTCTTTCTATTTTGTCTTCAGCATTGCTCTTGGTCTTGTAGACCCATTTAACTCCAATGACTTCCTTTCCTTTTGGTAGTTCAACCAAATCCCATGTCTTGTTTCTCTCTATGGCATTGATTTCCTCATCCATAGCTTCTATCCATTTCCTATCCTTAATTGCATCTTCGAAATGAATAGGGTCATCAACATGACAATATAAAGCAAACAAGGAATTCATACCTTCATCATAAATGTCACTGAAATTTCTTAATTTCTTACCTCTTTCATTTGGTATGCAAGTACTTGAAGAAGCACTTGAATTTCCTCCTTGTGGTGTGCTTGGAGAAGCACTTTCATTTCTCCTCAAGGGTGTCTCTTGCTGTCCTTGTGTTGGTGCTGCTGTTTGGGGATGTATTTCAGCGATCTCATCATCTTTATCATGAGACAAACAATTTTTAACATTCACTGTTTTCTCTATGCTTCCATCCCAAGCTTCCTCCTCAATGAATTGAACATCTCTGCTCACAAAAAAATTCTTGGTAGATGGGATATACAACCTTTAAGCTTTGGATTCCTCACTGTATCCAATCAAAATACATTTCTCCCCTTTGTTGTCCAACTTCTTCCTTAGTTGATCCGGAATGTGTGCATAAGCCACACATCCAAAAACTTTCATGTGGGTGACTCCTTGTTTTCTCCCACTCCATGCTTCTTCCGGCACTTTGATCATGACTGCTTTTGTTGGATACTTATTCAAAACATATACTGCACAGTGTACAGCTTCAACCAAATAATCATTTGGCAAATGCTTTGCCTTTAGCATACTCCTCGCCATATCCATGATGGTCCTATTCTTCCTCTCGGAAACTCCATTTTGCTGTGGGGTGTACCTAGCTATAAATTGCTTATGAATTCCATTTTCTCTACAAAAGGTAGGAATTCCTTGGAGATATACTCACCTCCTCTGTCGGTTCTTAAAACTTTGATATGCAACCCGCTTTGGTTTTCTACAAATGCTTTGAGATTGCAAAATTTTTCAAACACTTCATTTTTGTTCTTTAGGAAATAAACCCAAGTCTTTCTGGTGAAATCATCAATGAATGTTAGAAAATATTGGCTGCCTGCTAGTGATGGAGTTTTCATTGGTCCATATAAGTCTGAGTGGACAATCTCTAAGGGTGCTTTTGCCCTTATGCTTTTCCCTGATGGAAAACTTTCTCTGTGTTGTTTTCCCAAGATACAACCTTCACAAAGGTTGTCCGGTTTCTCTATCAATGGTAATCCTCTTACCATTCCTTTTCTACTCAACAAGTTAAGACCTCCAAAGTTGAGATGCCCAAATCTCAAATTCCACAACAAATTTCCATCCTTTGGTTGGCTTTGGAAAGCCTCTTGTGTCACTGTTGCTATTACTTCTTTATTTTTCAAATCTGTCCTTATTCTGAGAGGGAGCATCCTGTTCCTCGTCATCTTCACTTCAGCAATACATCGTTTGCTGGGTGCTCTATCCATGATGGTGCATACATCATTCACAAAGAAAACATTGTACCCCTTTTGAACAAGTTGTCCAATACTTAAGAGGTTACACTTCATTCCAGGAACATAATAGACATCTGCTATGGTTTTCCTTTCACCTTTCTTTGTAAATATTTTGACTTCTTCTTTTCACATAACAGAAATTTTACTATCAGTCCCAAATGTGACTTCTGATTTCACATTTTGATCTAAAACAGAAAACAGGGCTATGTTTCCTGTCATATGGTTACTACAACCGAAATCTAGAAACCATATATCATCGTGCTGTTTGTTTCAGCCATATTACAAGCTAACAACACATTATCTTGGCTGATATTTTCTCTAGTGATATTTGCACTAGATCAATTACTCATATCATGTTGCTTCTTCCTACATTCATTTGCATAATGCCCATATTTTTTACAATAATAACATTGGACATTGGATTTTTCATACCTTTGTCCTTGAGCATGATGTTGTCCACTTTGTTGACTGCTGCGTTGACCTTGGTTCTGATTTGGATTGCTGCCTCTTCCTTGAGCATTTGCTGGACTATTCCTTCCACCTCTGTTTTGGCTTCTGCCTCTTCCTCTCTTGCTTCCTCTGCCTTGACCTCTTCCTCTTCCAAAGGACATCTTGGTCTTGAAGGCTTGTTCTAGAGATGAGTTTTCATTTCTACTCAATCTCTGCTCATGTGTTATCAGTGATGCATGAAGTTCATCAACTGAAAATTTTGAGAGATCTTTTGTCTCTTTTATGGTGGTGACAATCACATCGAACTTTGAGGGTAGGACCCTCAACAGTTTCTCCACAATCCTCCTTTCTTCAAGAGTTTCTCCATGAGACCTTATCTATGTGACCAGATCAATCACATGTGTGAAGAATGAGTCAATATTGTCTGACTCCTTCATGCATAGATTCTCAATATTTCTCCTCAGCAATTGTAGTTTTGCTGTCTTCACTTTCTCCATGCCTTGATAAGCTATCTTGAGAGTTTTCCATGCTTCTTTGGATGTCTTGGCTGCTGCTATCCTTGGGAACACACTTTCATGCACTGCTTGATATAGAAATACAAGGGCTTTAGAGTCCTTCCTATTGCTCTTCAACAAATCTTTCTCTCCCTGTGTCAAGTTATTAAACTCTTCTTCATCTCCTGGTTCTTCAAAGCCATATTCAACAAGTTCCCATAAATCTTGTGAGGCAAACAAGGCTCTCATGGTTACTGCTCAATAGTCATAGTTTTTCCCATTTAACTGTGGGAGTTGAGTATTAAAACTACCCATGCTAGTGCTGGTGCTGGTGTTGGAGCCAACCATTCTTGCACTTTAACTATGGTTCAAATACTTGACTGTATTTAAAAATCACTGATTGTCTTCAACAGCTACTCAAAAAAAACTTTGAGAAATACCTGAATCCTTTTGCCTGAGACTTCACTTTGCTGGAGAAGTTGCTGCAACAAAAGGAACCTTCCTTCAGCTTCTTTGACACATTCAAAGAGCTTGGAGAAGCTCTGATACCACTGTCGGGAATTTTTCTGGTAAAATTCCAAAAACAAATTAACTGAACATAGAGACAATGCTCTGTTTATCTCCAGGATCTTAACACAGGGAAGCAAAAAAAAATTCTCCAGAGAACAGAGTTTCAACAACACAGATAAAACTTTCTGTTCATTAATAAACTGCCTGTTACATATTTCTTCCTCTCTCTCAGAGGAATTCACCAAGAACTTCCACAAAAACAAAACTACTCTCTCTCCTTTTGAAAAGATTTACACTACTGTGTGTAAATTTTTCATTTACATTTACTGTTGTAAATAAAAAAAAAATTCATCATATCCTCTTGCGTATTACAAAAAACCTCCAACACAAAAAAGATTACATGCTCTATTCTTGTTTCATTTCATCTTCGCACTGCTGTGCCTATATCCTCTCTCACACTACACAACTTACATTACTCTTCATATGTTATAACAAAAAGCATTACAATTTTTTTTTTTAACAAAAACGACTACCAAAATAAAACATTACAATATTACATGCCGTAAAAAAATAAACTTAAAGACTTTTACCTACTATCTACGACCATGATAAATTCATTAAATGCCTTAATGATAAAACCGGCGGTCAAACCAAATTTTTTTTTTACTCCACGCAATCTCCATGCCCTGCAGACCTGTACGCAGCTTTGACTTGATCGACGGCAGACAGTCATCCTCGCAATCGGACGAATATCGCTTGCCCAAACTGAACGAGTGTTACGTCCCGATAAAAAGTGGTTTTCTAGGGAGTACAGTGGACACGTGGCAGATTTTTATTGTATCAGGGCGATTGAAAGAATACCACTCCTACCGCAAAAGCGGTCCGATGGAGTCTGGGTGGTTTTCAGCTGAATTAATGTGCAGTTGAAATTAATATTTCAACAGGATAGAGGGAGATGGTGGACAATACAGGTAAGATCTTTCATCGTGTTTATTTGTGGAAATATTTTTGGTTTTTATTGCTTATTTCTAGTACATTGACTTCTAATTGATGTTGTTGGATATGAGATTCCCACATAGAAACGCGGAATTGGAGACCCCACGCTGTAGCCTGAGATGAGAAGGTAAGTTGTCCTATGGACCAACCACTCCCCCACATACTTTTTCCTCGGCATAACGATGAGAGGATAGCTACACCCTTTTATGTTGTAGTATTAGAGATTGGCATTAGATAATTAAAAAAAACCATTCGACCTTGAAATACATCACCAACACTTGGGATAGTAATCATTGTATTCCAAAATTTAATAAATTTAAATAAAAATAAATCATTTTTTATTTTTTATAAAATATTTTTACACAATAATTTATTTTTAAATATTTTTTTTATTATTTAACTATTTGGTTAAAATTAAAAATAATAATAAATTATTTTATTTGTATGTTTGGTAGGATTACATTTTTATCATGTCTATAACTTCTCACCTCAATCATAAGATAGCACAAGATTTGGACTTGGTGAGTCTTTACTAATTAAACTATCCAAACAGACATAAACCTTATAAACTATTATAATTATTATAATTATCAATTTTTTTACAATTTAAATTTATATATTTAAAAATATTATTCAATTATTTACATTTGGTTTATAGTTTTAAATATAAATTTATTCTATAAAAATTTATAAATATATAAGCCAGATAGATAGATAGATAGATAGATAGATAGATAGATATTACATTTAATATATAATAAAACTATCATTAACTTAATTTCACTTTAATAAAAACAAAATCATTTAAAAATATTGAAAAGGAAAATAACCATTTTAAAAATCATGTGATAAATTTGTTGTAAAAACAAAGCTTATCATGTAGAGGTTCACCTGAGCAACATATCATTGAAATTTTAAATTTTATGGTAAGTTTAAAGTAAACAATGTAAATGGAGCTTGGTAGGTGCCATCTCTATTCTGATAAGAAAAAGTATTTCTTTTAACAAATTCTTTATATTATTATTTAATATATATGGTTTAATTTACATTTAGTTATTATTAGTGTATAGTTATTTTTATGAGGGATTGATGAAGAGGCAAGAGGGATTAAATCTCTTGAGGTGCAAATCGTTTTTATAGTGTAAAATTTAAAAAAAATTGTGCCTCCAAAGATTGCATCCCTTTAAAGACATATGATGGTTGACATGAATATCTCGCTCTAAATGGACTCAACCCCTTGGTAATCCCTTGAATACATGGAATTAAGTAGGTTAAACAAACAAATCTAACAAATATTTACTTCATTGAAAATCAACTTTTAATGAAAGACTCAAAATGTAAAATAATGATACTTGAAAGCTATAAATTTTCAATTACTTTATATAATATATAAGTATTATTAATATTATTATTATTATTTAAAATTATATATAATATGTAAATTGTTGACATTGAAATAATTTAGTTAACAGGAGCATTTGAATATCTTATTTATGGATTACATTATTCAAATTATAGTTTTTTTTCTATTAATATATTTTTAAATACATTTCAACATTACTTAATTTTATATTTGAAATATTTTATTGTGTTCTATATATATATATATATATATATATTTGTGTGTTTGTTTGTTTGTTTTTTTTCTAAAGTTGATTCTAAAGTTGATATTAAAATATATTAGTTAAATAATTTCATTTTTATTTATTTTCTTGTTTTAATTACTTTAAAAGAAATTTAAAAGTTAATACAAAATTATCTTATTTGATATGGAATTGACACATTTTTTTTATTTTTAATATTATTTAAATTAAAAAATAATATTAGTAATTTTTGTTTTTATTTTGACTCTTTTTTTAATTTAAGAAATATTTTATTTTTATTTAAAAAAAAAAAAAAACCAAATTCTTTAATTCTTTAAACCACAACATAATTACACTACTCTGTAAAACTATTCAACTCAAACACAACATAATTAAACTCAAACACAACATAATTACACTAGTCTGTAAAGCTTTTCAACTCAAACACAAGCATCGGACTCCATAAATTATTATTAATTCAATTTTAGTTGTCATCTTAAACAAAAGAATTCAACTCTATAAATTATTATTAATTCAATTTTGTAACTAAAATATTTGCATATAGTTATTTTATTTGTTTTTAATTAAAAATTTTAAAATATATTTTATTTTATTGAAAAAAATTACAACATTCTCTGAAATATAGATTAAAGTAATTGATGAGGGTAAAATAAGATGAAATATGAAATATGAATTGAAGTAATTGATAAGGATAAAATATGAATTAAACTAACTGATGAGATATGGAAACTAGAAGAATTTACATATAGTTATTTTATTTATTTATTTTTATTAATAAATTTAAAATATATTTTATTTTATTAAAAAAAATTATATCATTTTGTATATTAATCGATGAAATATGGAATAAAGTAATTGATGAAAATAAAATATGGATTAAATTAAGGGATGAGATATGGATTAAACGGTCAACAAAAGATCGAGAATGAAATTAGAAGTGCAGCTATGGTACATAGATTATTTATAAAATTATTTGTTTATTCATCACTCAAAACACAATTATAAGACATCTATATAATGTTTTTAAAATTTAATAATTTTTAAATTAAGAAATTTTTAAAATTTAATATTCTAAATTAAAAAATTGCAACTGCTGGTTGATGAAATCTCTCAATAAAATTCGACAACCACAAAACTAATATTACCTATTTCTTATTATAAACATTATTCAAAATATTTGTATTTACCTTTCAAAAACATTCAAACAGATCAAAAACATTCAAACAAATCAATAATATTAAATTGATTAAACAACTTCCAGTTTATACTTAAAAAGTATTCGATCACACAACCTAACACATTAACTTAATCTTAATTTAAAAAATTACATATGTCATAACATAATTACAAATTAACAATAATATTAAATTGATTAAGCAACTTCCTGCTTGTGTTTCAAAAGCATTCAATCACTGAAAATAACACATTAACTTAATCATAATTAAAAAAATTACATATATCATAACATAATTACAAATTAACAATTATTATTTTTATTAATTTGGATATTTTCCATTTATTAAATTCGATAGATCACCGTATCCACGAATAATGTAGTCTCATGGACATCCAAATTACCTACTTGATTGTTACTCTAGTGCCTTCAGACATTTACATTAAATTAAAACTTGAATAATTGTTATTTCTTGAAGTAATTATCCTTCATAAATAAGACAATCTCAACCTAATCTCATTACCCTGAACTGTGTGTCTAATCATATCACACCAGTTTTACACTGCCCTACTGAAATGAACCTACACGACAAGAAAAATAAATATGGTACACCAATACGACGACCTCAAGAAGACGTGTAGATGAGAGAGTTGATTTAATCACATAATCCTCTCCATCTTAGATATTTAAATTTTTTTTAAGGAGAAAATGGAGCCCAGAAGACAGCTACTTGTGTGATAATCGTAACTTTCTTTCGTCTGAAAGTTCCTTCGCAAATCTATGAAAAGCATTTAAATAATATCAATGTGAGTCAGACTGCGCAGCAAACATGCTTAGAATATTATTCATTGATATCATCGGTACCTCTCACGGATAAATAAAATTTAAATGAGGTTGGCATATTCACCTAGTCAATGCATCTTTGTTAGTGCCTTCGTCTGCTACTGGCTCATACAGGCCAGTCTGAATATTTACTCTTGAAACAAGATCCTCCAACAGGCTTTTGCCTAAATTTACCAGGTTTCTCAGATTCGTCTTCGAGGAGAGAACGCTTGAACTTGCACTTGCCGGTAATTTAACCTGATTCCAATTATCCAATAGGTTAAACCTAAGTTGAATTTAAGATATTTTTAAAGTAGATTTTAAGATTATTTCAGAATTCCATAAATAGAAAATAAATTAGTTGTGTGAACTAGTTCTTGAAAATATTTCTTAAATCTACCATCCAAATTATAAGATGCAACTTAAAACTCTTCAATATCCAATATATGCAAACAGTATCATATTATTCCAACCTGTAAACAACCCCCCACAATAGTACTATTTAGAAGAGGAAAAAGGAAGGGACCTGGATTCTTAGATAGTTCTTCTGCGATTTCGATGCTTGGAACACCACGCAGGAGACAATATCCACAATATCTGCACTTCCTTGCATATACATGTCAAGTAACGGGGTATTGCCGTTGTATGACAACCATTGAAGTACACCCCACTTTGCGGCCTCAGTAGCCTTGTAACTAACTGCCTTCTCTCCGGTTCCGAGAGAAACCACCAGAAACTTGCTGGTGTCCTGTTTAAAACAAATAGCCTCATCAGTCACTATAAGCAATTCTTGGTTGCATCAATCCACTTTAATATATAACTGACCCGAATTTCGGAGGAAGGCAGTGAGAAATCTGGATTGCCTGAGAGAGCCTCTCTAGTCACCTCGTTTATCGCAAGTAACGTCTGCAAAAACAAATCACTTAACTTCTCTGTCACTCGCTACTATCATTTAAATTTTAAGATTTTTTGTTTATATAATTTACCAATTAATAGATCTAAACCTAACTATATATTACAAATTAACAGAAAATTTTGAAATCTGAAAAATACAGATTAATTGTTTAATTTGAGAAACACAAATTGATCGTTTAATCTCGCTCATGTCCTAAAATAAAATACTAGATTTCCTAAACATTACTTACTGGATTGGCTGCAGCAATTCCGCCATCAACGAGATTAAAACTTTCGGTATTTCCCGTGGAATCTTTCGTTTCAAAGTAATAGGCAGGAAGATATGTGGGAGCTGCTGAAGTTCCAATACAGACATCAGCCAAAAATGCATCTTTCAAGACCTGCTGTTTGGCCTGCAAAGAGATTTATGATATCATAATTACATTAACTCGGCTTGGAAACCATTTCTATTTTAAAATTATGTCAGAAAAAAGATTACCGCAAAAGTTGTGAATATTGCGGGTTCCTGAGACACGATGTCATATGCCGGAATAAGGACATTAGTTAGCGTCTCGTGCAATCGCGTATTCTTCATATTCAACTTGATGAGCTTGTGCAGGTATTCGCCCGAATATATGGGGCCAAAGAGAGTACGCAGAAATTCCAGGCAACCTCTGTCAATAACTCATTTTAATAAACATGGTTTTTGTTTCGAACATAAAAACATACCAGACAAGAATAAAATATTG
The DNA here is from genome assembly GCA_031772625.1 of Pinus tabuliformis. Lineage (NCBI taxonomy): Eukaryota > Viridiplantae > Streptophyta > Pinopsida > Pinales > Pinaceae > Pinus > Pinus tabuliformis. Next base: position 302,304,311 of record CM062818.1, read on the forward strand.
GACTCTTACGAGTACTGTGGAAAAATAGAAGCAGATTCTTCTAAATAAAATTTTGTAATGTCCTTTGCAGCAAATAGAGGACGATTTTTTTCATTTGGAGCCGCTAACATGGCAGTGACCAATCCTCCAGTGCTTGTCCCGGCAATAACGTCGAAATAATCAGCTATCCTTACGTCTGGGCCGTCAAGTTCCTATTATAAATTGCCACAACTCAGTTTTTCAGATGTAATAATACCATATCCATTTTTATTGAAGGCTAATCTAACTTTTTCCAAATTGAACGTGGCGTACGTTCGATTAATCAATACCTGAAGCTTTGCCTCCAAGAATTCAAGGATAGTTGCTGGAACAATCCCTCGGACTCCTCCTCCGTCAATACTTAGAATTGTTATCATCTTTCCAGCAGATGGTGGGGGATTCCTGCAGGCCATAGCCATGGCTAGTGCTAGTGCTCGATGACTGTCAAATACTTTTATATAAACAGACGATATATTGAATGAATGAAAGCTGTTTATGAGGAATATATTTCCAAATATATTTCAGTGGAGAGGATGTAGTTTATGTGGGATTCTCTGAGTGCAGTATTTATAAATATCCATACCTGATCCAATTTAGGTAAATTATATGCTACAATTGGGACTTGAGGCTTCATCTTAGTCTTCACGTTACCAAAAATCAAAATAAAATAAGATAAATAGATTGCAGTTTAACAGGAAAATTCACGCAATCTTGTTTCTGAACTTGCTGGAGAAATGGCGCAATTGTTTGAACAAGAATATATTACTGTAGCTTCTTGTGAGACTGGTAGGTATTTGTATCTATTAGTGGGTTCCTATCAGAATTGAGAATTGGATTAAGTCGACCAACAACACTCATGCATGCATGCGTTTGATGTGGACTTTAATGCGATAAGTGGACGTCAGCTGGTTTTTGCTTCCAGGTTTCCAAATCCGGTTTATATATTGTTTATTTTGCGTGAATGCGTCGTAGATTACTTAGTAAGTTAGTATTGGTTTCTTTTTATAGGAAGTTCAAAATATATATTTAGTAATGGTGAATGGTAGTTTTTACGATTGAGAATTAAATTAGAAATTAAATATTTACCAAAAGTTTCTCATTTCAATTTTAAGTGGATGAATTTTTTTTTATTTTTTTAGTTTCTCAATTGAGTGGTTTGATTGATTATCAAAAGAATATGCTTAGCATATGCTTAGTCTTAATGTCTATTAAGTGCTGTAGTGCATTAAAGAAACTGTTATGTTGCATTGATTTTTAATAAATTAAAAAAAAAGAATTGTGTTAGGTGGCTCCCTACTCACCAATTTATTAGGGATTTGAGATTATTCCAATTCTAATAAATTTAGCCATGATAGGTTCCTCATTATTATTTATAACATTCATTTATACAAGCAAATTTCATTTAGTAAAATAGTCCATTACTTTTAATAAATTTAAAAAATTAGATTCGTAAGTGGCTTCCCACCCACCAATTTCCTAAAGATTTAAGATTATTTCAATTCTAACAAATTGCTCTATGATAAGTTCTTCATAATTATTTATAACATTTATTTATAATCTTTTTTCTTCTTAAACTAAAGTTAACCCTTAACTTTTTATATATGATTAATCAAATAAATGTATGCATGAATAAAACATTCTCCTTATTACAATAGTTTTTTAATTATATTTATGATGCTTTCAATTATGTCAATTATATTAATATTTTAATGTAATTGTACTAATTATATATAACTTTATATTAAATCATCTAAAATAAAATATATTTACTAATAATAATTTTTTAAAAATAAATTCATTTCATTTCATTTTAAATCTTTCTTAATCAAATATTTAGAAGAATCAAATTTGTTAAACGTTTATTTTTTTACATAAAACATCAATAATCTTTTCTCAATAGAGTGTCTCCGTTGTTCAGAGAGATTACCTCACTCGGGACAACCCATAGAATGGATAGACAGCTGGGTGATTGGGAATGGAAGTAGCTATGTGTCAATGGATATTCATAACGAAGGATCGCTCGTAGCCAACATTAATTCAATGTCATACGAAATGTCACCTACTAGCTCACTGGTCCAGTCGAATTTACTGAGATATCAAGGAATTTAGTGAAACGAGGCAAGTTAGTTCCAACAGGTATTGTGCATGTTTTATGGCGCAGAAGGGAACGTTGCCATTCCTGTGGCTACTTTATGTTGAGTAAATTGGGAACTCCAACGAACAGTCGGGAAACTCCGTACATTTCTTGGTTGGTCTTCAAGAATCACAAGGAAAGTAAGGAGGGCCTGTCCCCTCTACCCTTTGATTTCCGTTTTCACGTTTACTGTTGACTTCATTTTCACTTTTATTTTCATTTTGTGAATTTCATGTTCGTTGTTATTTTTATTTCGTCAAATTTAGTTTGATTGTTATTTTATTTTTATTTTATTTTTATGGTGTAGAATTCATGTCTGTTGTTATTTTCATTTTTATTTTTATTTTGTCCAATTTAGGTTGATTATTATTTTTATTTTTATTTTCATTTTGTAAAATTGATTAGTGACATGACTAATTTCGTTTTCTCAACTTTACTAATTAGAAGCTCAAAGAGGGGAGCTACTGGCTACAAAGCTCACAACACTAAAGCTCACCCATGCCCTTGATAGGTACTTAGCATTATTCAACATGAATTTATTGACATTGAGAAGGAGGTTAACATTATTCAACATGAATTCAATGACATTGAGAAGGAGGTTGAAGAGGAAAGAGATAATGTGTTAGACATGGAGGTTATGTAGATGTGTCAAATTGGTTTCCTACTTTAAGCACTGCAAGAACTAGTCACAATCAATATATCAACACTATCTAGTCACAATCAATATATCAACACTATCTATCTATATTGGCACATTAGAAATCTTATGGGAAAGTTCCAATTAAAGAATATTGATAACAAAGATGAACTTCTCCTCTATACAGAGTTATTGCTCCTACTCTATTAAATCGTGGATGAATCCATGTAGTGCATGGACACAATCCACCTCCATTAGGCCATCATCACTTCCTTGCACCATCCAATTAGTGTCTTCATACATTCTTGGCATGCTGTAACTAGCAACTATCATTTTAGTTTATAATTTTTTTTACTTTTTGTTGCTATCATTCCCATGGAATTTCTGTCAAGTTTTTATAATGTGAACATTAGGCATACTTAAGATATTATGCTTATTTTTTAGAATTCACATGTCAAAGTCTCAATTATATTGAAGTTTTAAAAACATTGCTAATATTAAAAAATTACATATCTAAAAATATCATCGAACAATATTTAGACATGAAAAAAGTATTTAGACATGATTTTTTTTATGTATTACAAATACATTGTTTTAAATAAAATTAATAATATTAAAACTGTGGAATATCCAAATTCTAAACATCAAAAACTGCACCACAGAAATCTACAAACCATCAATATTTTTTCTGCGTAAATACTAATTCTATTAAAAGAGAAAATATATGTACAATGAGGTCAAGACCTCAGAGGAGGCCGAAGCCATTCCTCAGCCAGATATTTAGAGATATTACAATTCATGCTTTCTGCTGATTGCATATTACAGCCTTCAAAAAAATTTGTTTGGACCATGACCTCCTGAGAAATTTTACTGAGACTCACACTGTCATGCCCACCAATGATAAAAAAGACAAAAAGGTACCCATAATACCCACAGTTGCAACAATAAACAGAGAGCAGATTGGCTATTGTCACATGCTTGAACAAGAACATAAACGAGACATAGACCCATAGACTTGGAAAAGAAGACACGTATTCAAAATTGCACAGAGCATAGGCAAGAATGCCACCCGTCAGTGAAGAGCCGGCTTTAGTCTGCATGCTGCGGAGAGTCAGGCGTGTCCCTCTCCACCTGGCTGGAAGAAGCTACCAAGGTGACGAAGCCATTGTCATCATTTCCTTCAATGCCGCCTTCAGGAGTGGTCACCAAATTGAGAATGCAGCCTCCATGCTGAGACGGCCCACAGGCCAGAATCTCGTTCTGAGTTGGGTCGACGGGATGCTGAGGCGCTTCAGAGGTAGGGGTGTCCTCCTGAATGCTCTTGAACCAGGCGCTCATAAATGCCAAACTGTGAAACCATCATTCCGTTCTGCATCGAATTTACTTCGCGTGCCTTTGAAGGAGTCTGCCAGCCCGAAGCGCATGCCATGAGGGTCGTCCGCCAGCCAGGTGCCAGGCCAGCTGCCTGCTCTGTGCGGCGTCTCATTAATGACATTGAATGCCACCCGCATCCGGGTTACAAACGATCAATATTAATAATATCAAAATCTTTGAAATTATAACATAATACAACGGAAAAAATTTTGGAAATTAAAACTTTCAATAAGATAACAAGAATTGTTTAACTAGATGCTCTAACACAGATAGAATAAACTCAAAATAAGAAATAGAGGGCACTGAGGAGTAGACTCCTCTGTTAACAAAAGAATGGTTAAAATAATTAATCTCTCTACTATGTTTGTCTTCCTAACTATCATAGTCCATTCTAGTTAATTTAATTAATTAAGTGTTACCTCTTATATAATATTATTTAAGTGATACCAAATAATATGAATATAAAGTCCACTCCATTTTATGATTTAAACTTTATTCTTATTTTTCCTTTGCAGTTTTTGTTATTTTAAATATATTAACTATTTAATTATAATTTTAATACAATGCTCAATTGTTGAACTATTTTAGCTATTGACTTATTAATTATAATTTTAATCGTATACCAACCAAAACAAGAGAACAATTAGATTACTCAATGGTTTAACTATTCTAGTTTTTGGACTTTAATGAATTTTCTTTTTGAACTTCTTGACTTTTTAATTATAATTTTAATCGTATAACAACCAAAATAGGAAACAATTAGATTACTCAATGGTTTAACTATTTTAGTTTTTGGGCTTACTGACTTTTTAAGTATAATTCTAATCGAATAAGAATCCAAAAACAAAAACATATATATTATTCAATTATTTACATGTTTCACGTTTTAAACTTAGTTTCTTTTTATATATAATTTTAACCGTACACGAACTGAAAAGCCAAAAACAATGTTTTTAGCTTTTGGAGTTATTGACTTTTTAATTATAATTTTCATCGCATACGAACCGAAAAACAAAAAGAAATAGATTACTCGAGAACAAATAAATATATTTTACAGACTTAGTGTGCCGGTGTGTTCTTCATTCATGTGATCGTTGACAAAACTTTAGAGGACGGCCGGTCAGATTGAGGAAGAGTGTCCGAATATTTTTTTTTTTTTTTTTTTTTTTAAGATAAAAGCATTATAATTTCGAGAGGTTTTAGAGATATTTTTTTAATATTAGTTAAAATTAAAATATTGAGGTGTGTTATTTGTATAATTTAGTTTTTAAATATTTGTAAAGTGTTGAATATATTTACTTATTTAAAAACCCATTTTAAAAACTAAAAGATCATAAAATCATTTACCATTTATATTGAATTTATAATTTGATTTCGAGGATTCTTACGTAAAGTTTTAAACACTTCATTATGGTAGCTCACTCGATCACCCAAATTCAAAACACGCAATAATCGAGGTTAGTTTACCCCTTCACACAAACCGAAAATAACTTAATAATGAAAACTCGAAACAGTCAATGGTTGGAGATATCAATTTATAAATTAATCCAAACGTGGTTTCTCGAAAGGCGCTGACGAGAGAACTGAAAACGGCATTACGCGGAGCGAAGAGGAGAGATCGAATCCAACACGGGTCCTCGTCTATCAGGCAGCTTGAGGATGTCCATGGTGTCCACCCTACGAGGGACCACTCCAAAAGACCATTCTACGATGGGGAGGACCACATCAAAAGATCTTTTAATAAAGGGGGAGGACCATTTCAAAAAATCATTTAATAACAGTGTGGAGTTTCTGAATTTTTGGCTAGAATTACTTTATTTATTTATTTATTTTTTTTCAAATCTTGATTTCTGTTTTAAAATGAGTTTTTTACTACACTTATGGATTCAACTTCATGAAAATCTCTTGGGGCGCTCAATTGTCTAGAATTCTCAACTAAAACTTCTGATTTCAACAAATTCCTAATACAATATCCATTGTTATTGAAACCTAATTCAACCTTTTCCAAGTTGAACTTGGTTTAGATTAATCAATACCTGAAGCTTTGCGTCCAAGAATTCAAGGATAGTTGCTGGAACAATCCCACGGACTCCAACTCCGTCCTCCGTCAATAATTAGAATTATTATCATATTTCCAGCATATGGTGGGGATTCCTGCATGACATAGCCTTGGCTAATGTTCGATGACTGTCAAGTTCCTGCAGGACATAGCCTTCGCTAATGTTCGATGACTGTCAAATACTTTTATATAAACAGAAGATATATTGAATGAATGAAAGTTGTTTATTCTGAATATATTTCAGTGGAGAGGATGTAGTTTATGTGGGATGCGTTGAGTGCAGTCGTATAATATTTACAAATATCCATACCTGGTCCATTTCAAGTAAATTATTAAAGCGGATCCTTATATCGATTGCTGATTTCAGATATGGGCGCGGTCAATTATTTGATAGCCGCTCCAATGGTTTTTTTGATTGCTTAATATTTGGATAACCAGCAGTGACATAAGCTCAAGGGTAAATTATACGCTACAATTGTGTCATGAAGTTTCATCTTAGTGTTCACGTTATCAAAAATCAAAATAAAATAAGATAAAGAAATTGCTGTTTAACAGGAAAATTCAGGCAATCTCGCTTCTGAACTCGCTGGAGTAATGGCGCAATTGTTTGAACAAGAGCACATTACTCTAGCTTCCTGGACTGGTAGCTAGTTGTAGGTATTTGTGGGTTCATATCAGAATTAGAGAATTGTACTAAAGTCACTTTATCATGTTAGACCAACAACACTCATGCATGCCCTGGATGTGGATGATTTTGCTTCCAGATTTCCAAATACGGTTTATATGTTGCTTATTTTGCGTGCATGCGTGGTGGAGTACTTTGTAAGTTTCTATTGGTTTCCTTTTTAGAGGAAGTTCAAAATATATATTTAATAAAAATTTAGAGCGTAGTCAATTGCTTCTACGAAATGGGAATACGGTGACACTTTTCCGGTTCTGACAATGCCTCGACAGTCCACCCCGTCAACATTTCACGTGAATCACCAGCAATGGAGAGATTGTCGAACGTGTACGAGAAGGTCAAAATTTGTGAAGATACCGTTCTTTGGCAGCAACAATAGCTTTGCCGGAAACCTTACATAATTGGGATTATGGGGTTGGCGTTATTTTTTGTCTCTACCTTGGATCTCCACGGCAGTTCATTTATCGCTTACAGTGGAAGTCTTAATGGAACGGTGAAGGTGTGGACGGGTCGTATGAAAACCACCCTGGATCATGGTCCTTCCTACCTCACCACAACGGATAAGTTAATGGCTCGAACGGCGACCACTATTCCAGTGGCACTTTCTCTTTCTTGGCGAATGCTATTTCCAACATTATAGCAATATAAATTCCCTCTGATGTGCGAGGGAAATAGCCCTCGTCCTCTTTCTCCGCACTTTATTTATTTGTTTATGTGCTGTCCGCGCTCCATTCATTTGTTCAAGTGCTGTCACTCAAAAACCAAGCGTTATTTCCTTGGCATGTCAAAGGGCATTTATATTGCTATAAGGTTGGAAATGGCATTCCCCCTCTTTCTTTTCATCTGCTTTTCATGTTTATTTGAAGTATAATAGTAATAATAATAAAATAATATATATATATATATATATATATATATATATATATTTATTTTTATTTTTATTTTTGGGACTAGCTTTTGTTTCAAAGATTTCACCCATTAGTAAAGTTGTGTGGGTTATGTTTTGTCTTGTTTACATAAATTAGAGTCACTATAAAGAGAGGGATTTGAATGTAGTGTGTTTTGTTTCAAAGATTTTCCCAATTTTGAATTAACTAATTTAAAAAACTATTTTATAATATTAATATACATAAAAATTGGTTAAAATTATAATATAATATTAAAGCTGAAAAATTGTTAATAAAAAAGAAGAAATAGTTCAATTGTTTTAATTTTTGAAATTATTGATCATTTAATTATAATATTAATCATATAAAAAAATTAGATTATTTAGTTATTTAATTTTTATTTTTTTTTAAGTTTGATCAGATTACATTTTCAACATGTCTAATATATCACTCCAATTAAATGGAAAACTGAAATGATATTTTTACATTAAAGAGTAGCTTAACAAACTACCTTATTATAATCTATCCAAAACTTATAAACAACTTTTTTTTACTTTAAAATTTAATATTTTTTAATTATAATTTTAATCGCAATCAAACCAAAAAACAAATATTTAATGTTTGAAATTCTTGACTTTTATAATTTTAATAGTATACGAACCCAAATACAAAAACAATGAGGTAAACAAATACCGACATTTCTTTTTATCGAAAAGGACATATTTCACAAACTTATTGTTTGATCGAAATAAACATATTTTACCAACATATCTGCCTGGATGTTCTTCATTAACGCCATCTTCGACAAAACTTTAGAAGCCAACGCATCAGATTAAGGAGGAACTCTCTCCGACTTCTCCGGCTCATCGATTCTGATTTTGAGAAAATTTTGGGTACGTTTTCGATATTGGTTAAAATTAAAATTTTGATTTTGTGTAACTGGTATAATTGTTTTAGGTTTTTTATTTTAATTTATCGTGGATTAAAAAAAATAAAATTAATTGATAGTCTAGATTGATTTTTAAAAGAATAGGTTTACCATATGTTTAGTATTAATGTTTATTAATGGTTGTAGTGTGTGTTAGAAAATTTGTTAGATTGCATTGACTTTTAATAAATTTAAAAAATTAAATTTGTGCCAAGTAGCTCACCTTCCACCAATTTTATATGGATTTAAGATTATTCTAATTTTTATAAGCTCCTATATGATAAGTTCCTCATTTTAAATTTTGTTTAGCAAAATTGTCCATTACTTTAATAAATTTTAAAAATTAGATTGGTGCCAAGTGGCTCCCCCTACCAAATGGATGTAAGATTATTGCAATTCTAATAAGTTCCTCCATGATAAATTGCTCATTATTATTTACATTCATTTATATATAAGCAAATTTTATTTAGCAAAATGGTTCATTGTAATCATTTTTCTTTTCAAGTTAAAGTTGACCTATAACCTTTTCATACATGGTTAATAAGGTAAATGTGTGCATTGGCAATTCATTCTTTGTGTTGCAATAATTTTTTTTGTTATATTTATAAAACTTTTGACTATATTAACCACATTAATATTTTCAATATTTTTTAAAATTTAAATATTTTTGAAATATTAAATTTTATTTTAAATAATTAAAAATTATAATTTTACTTTCCATTTATAGGAATTAATTTTAATTAATAAATCTAAAACATAAAATAATTAAATAGTCCATATTTTTTTTATCTTCTAAAATAACTATGAAATAAATCTATATTTTATGTTTTAAATGCAATTTAACATTACTATATTTAAAATAAAGATTCATCTCATAAATACATACTTAGGAGAATACATACTTAGAAAAATAATTTTAGTCTATTTTAATAGATGGTTTGTTAAGAATTTCCCATCCACCAATATGTGAAGATTTTTTAATATATATAGTATGTGAAGATTTTTATATGAAATTTTAAAACTTAATCATATCACTCAATCACATAAATTGAAAACACTTATAATGAGTTCAATGAGCTCAAAACACTCTACGGTAGAAGATATAAATTTATAAATTAATTTAATATATTAATCTGTATCTATCTAATCAATGAAAATAATTTATATCATGGCTCAATCAAAAGGGCTAATTAGAGAACTAAAAATGGTATTAAGCACAATGAAGGAGGGAGATCGAATCCCATCAAGGTCGTCATCTTTCCAAGATAGAAAAGAAAATTGTTGTTCACACATTCACACTAATATAGGGAGTATGGTTCCTCGGGGTTCTTTTAGGATGTTTATGGTGTTCACCTCATCATTGAAAGATACTAAAGATATTTGTTGTTCACACATTCATCGGGAACATGGTTCTTTCAGGTTATTTTAGGATGTTCATGGTGTCCACTTCATCATTCAACGATACAAAAGAAAATTGGAAAATTGTTGTTCACACATTTACCCTAATATCATCATTTAAAGATAGAAAAGAAAATTGTTGTTCACACATTCACCCTAATATTGGGAGTATGGTTCCTCAAGGTTATTCTAGGATGTTTATGGTGTCTAACTTATAAGGGGTGGTACCCGTATAAGTGGTCTTCATCGTTCAAAGGTACAAAAGAAAATTGATGTTCACACATTCACTATAATATAGGGAGTATGGTTCATCATTCAAAGATACAAAAGAAAATTGATGTTCACACATTCACTATAATATAGGGAGTATGGTTTCGACAAATTTATTTCAGGATGTTCATGGTGTCCACCTTACCCGTATAAGGAGAAGCATCATTTCTACCCGTATAAGGGGAACACCATTTCATTATTGTAGTAGTCTTAATTGGTGTAGTAGATTTTTTATTTTCTTTGAAGCTATGTTATAAAATAATATTCTTAGTTCTTTTTATTAGAATTTCTAGTCCTCATAAAAATGGGTTTTCTAATTAAAAATGGTGTTATATTTAAGACATTTATATGGAAAATCTCTAAATGAATAAACTTTTTCATAATATATCTCATGTATTATTTGCATTTCTACTAGTTTGAGCAAAATTTGATATGTGAGGGCTTCAAAGAATGAACGATCCACTAGGGGTCATGGAAAGCATAAGAAACAATATCGCAAGGTTCAGGGTCCTTGGACTTAAAGCACTAGGATGAAATATCATGACTAGGGTTGGTTCCTCATCCACTCACTAGGGGCTTACTACCCCGGCTTGGCAACAAGGACCCGGAGGGCGCTTTCCTGTAATCAGGGAAGGATTTTCACTACTGGATTAGTCACTATTGACCAGCTGATTAGCTCACTATCAAACTGAATAGCTGATTAGGGGAGGGGTGCGCAATCGGGATATACCCCTTTCCCTCTATTGATCCAGCAACTAATATCTTCCCTTGCCTCTTCGATCAACAAGCAACATGGTGGGATCATTCCAACCCAATCTTCACCTCTACCTTCGATCTAACCCATCATTTTGATCAATCGGGTCAATCCCATCCATCACAAGAAGGATCCAGTCCTTCGATCAGAAGAGGGGAAGATAGCCCGTCACAGTTGCTTGCCCCTATCAATCCATCGGAGGAACTCGGAGCACAAACTTACATGAAACCGTTCCTTGCTAGTATCCCTATTTTTCGGAGTTCACGTCGCAGCGACAAAGGGTCCGTCGCAGTGACAATTAGGGGAAATTTTGACGGAGAATAATCCACTCTTTATAACAAGCAAGCCTCACTTTTGTGTAGCAAGCCAGCCCATATCCCTTCCTTTGTACTTAGTTAGTGAGTTAGTTAGGTAAAGTTTATTGGGCTTGATTGACTGGAGTGAAGTGAGAACAACGAATGCCAAGCTTTCCTGAAGGCCAGTAGCCGAGAGAAGGAAGAGGTTAACTTACGATTTCTTCTGCCCGTCACACTTATTGCTTCCCTGTACCATCTGTTAAAGAGACTTGCCATCTTGTTGTTAGCTTCAGCCTGGAACGCACACTGGGCCAACAAGAGTCATTGACCAATCTACCTACGTCTACAGGGCTCGGCCCAACCCAGTCCTATCGCACTATGGTCCACTTTATCATAGCTATGATAAGCTTGTTGTATCTGTTTTACATATAAGAAAGGTCTTGTATTCCCATATATTATGTACATACTGGTTACTAATAGACCTAATAGGAAGCTCAATACTAGTGGTTATCATGTTAATACTTAGGATTCTAGTCTCCTTAGTTATAGTATGATTACCATATATAACATTACACATCACACTTATCAAATATGACTGCTTTCATTCATTCTAATTACATGACTATCTATAAGCTACTCTTAATTAGCACAACACTTAATAGCTATGGGAATAGAAGTCTCTATGAGAAGAGTATGAGTTCTTTCCATAATCACAGTACCCAAGCAGATCGAACCAATGAACTCACATTTATACTAAGCTGTAACTATTATGGAAACAATGCATGTAGAAGATGAGTAACCAAACTTGTTGTTATGTTGTGAGTATTGCCTGTTCTCTACAAGTAATGTCTATTCACTCTGCATCATATATTAGGTCAATACGATACGTAATCATTACATGGCTTTACCACCATCTCTATCCAATCCGAGCTCTGTTATTGGCTAGTTATATCACATATCTAATCTGATTCGAGTTTTCTAGCTCTATGTCGTAATCACTATGCTTTCATGAACCTGATATAGTTCCATAAGTCTTCCAGGTTGTTTGATGAGTATGGAACAAGAGTATTTGATATGATGAAGTATCTTAATAAAGAGCACTAGGATATGGGTTTCCTCTTAGAGAGACTAGTAGATTGAATGCTTATAACATGTGAACTAAATCCATGGTATGGCGTAATAAGAGTTACTAGTATATAATACGAGCTTCTTGTTCCAACTAAGTGTAATAGAAGCTATAAGATGTTATGCAGAAAATGCAGCTCAATGACTACACCTGTACTTACAGCTAATCAAGCATGTTTAATATAACACAATATGAACCTAATTAACACATCATAGTTATATACACTAATAGTGACGTTCGAACTCTCATAGTTATAGAGATACCGTGTTGAAAGCTGACTATCGCCTGCTTGTAGTTTCCTTGATAACAATCTAGTTAGGCCTATGGGTTTGGTCCCGTGAGTTTCTTATTAACATCTTCTACGTTGATGATTCATATCTTGTACGCTGTGACAATGAATATCTTCAATGCTATTCTCGGGCTCGGGTAAGATTATCGTCTCGGGTAAGCGGGTAAGATTCTCGGGTAAGTGGCTGCACTGACAATGAACTACGCTACGCTACGCTCGGGCAAGTACCTATAGGCTATGGTCGAGCTTCCCGATTGAGGTGCAAGCAATCAAGAAAAGTATTGGTCGAGCCGGGGATTTCGGGTCAACTTATTACCATGACTTAACGAATCCAGGATAGGTAGGGCAGGGTTGCGGATGTGACCTTATCTCCTCTGATAGGACAAGGATCTATTCTGATAGGACAAGGGTTCATTTCATTGGATGAGGCGCTCTTAATCATGGGTTAGTAGCAGGGCGAGGGCTAATCGGCCTGCAAAGTACTATGGGCGAGCCTCGCTAGACTGAGCAGCTAATCTATCAATGAAAAGCTATGGTTGGTTGTCCCGTAGGTTGGTTGAAAGGATGTGAGCGGCAAGGGCAGGAGTGAAAGTTGCATTAGAAATTGAAGTTGCCCGAGTGAAAGCAGCTAGAGCACAGGCATAGCCAGCAGGGGTGGGCAAGATACATAGATCAAGCTACACTCAGAAAAATATACACAGAGGAACTAGCACATCGATACACAAGGGCTAGGGCTAAGCACTCCTACTGATAAAGCTATCAACACCAAGCTAGCTACGGTAGTAGGCTTAGATCGTTGCTAAGGTATAAGGCTGGGCAAGCTTATGAGGTAACAGGCTTAGCATTTTCATGAACTGGTATGGCTCAGCGTACAGTCCCCACTTAGGTGGACCAGGAATTTTTCACGTCTGTACCCAAAGAAAGCTTGAGGGAATTCTTTCCGAAAGAGAAGGAAAGGCCTATTCGCTGGGGCTGGTTTTCGCTGGTGGTTCGCTAGTTTTTGCTAGTGATTCCATTTGGAAGGCGCAGCCGTACATCCATTCGAGGAAGCGCCCTACCCATCCGGATCCAATGCCAGGACCAGCATCCTCATTAGTCTCATCTCCTTAGTAAGCATCCTCGCTTTGAACATCTATAGTAGATGCAGATTGAGTTTACCCATCAGCGAAGGTAGAGCCCATTGATCTACCACCGGTAGCACCACCAGCAGTTGAAGTAGCACCCGTTTCAAAGCCAATTCCAGTTATTGCATCAAAACTAGTAACTAAAGCAAGCATAATCAGAGGCACCTCCATTAGCTCCTTAGCCAGTTTAAGAGCCTGCATTCATTTCAGTTGAAGCATCACCTATGGCAGTAGTTCAAGAGTGAGATCAATAACTAGTAGCATCCAAGGTGGAAACAACATCATCTCGTACAGGATTCTTTCCAGGGCCGGCAACCCAGTAGCACATGATTCTGACAGCGATGATTGAGACGGAATGACTAATGACAGATGGTGGGGTGTGTGATTGATACATGTGTACGCTCTACGAGATATACGATGCTATATGAAATCGGATAAAAGAAGTGAAAAAGCTTCCCATTCACATGATGATGTTCAATCCTATCGCCACGTCATTAGCCCGAGCCGTATGCTAGCTGTATTTGAATCAATGACCTAGCTGGCTGCCCAATGTAATGCCCAAACCACACTGACGATCTCGGGTATTGCTGGAGGGGATCGACTCACCGGGAGTGGCATGGGTGCTCTTTGGACGGTTACTTATAGTTTCTAGATAGTGGCATTGGCGCTGCTTGGGTTTTGGCTGGTGGATGGGAGGCCGGACTTTCGGGAGGGCTGAACGCTTATCCACTCGTCGGGCCAGCACGGTGGTTAGGTTGGGGGAGATTCTGGTTCCTTCTTGGCCTCTCTAGCTTTGGGTTCGGGCATGATGATGATGGACACGCTTCTTGTCAGATCCTTCGTCCTTTGCATTCCTGTAAGCTAGATGGATTGATCCATGACTTAGTGGGTCCGGACCTATGCAGCTACCTATGAAAAGGTGTCTAAGCTTATCATATGCTCATAGATGATTCACTTCACTTTCTATGTGGTCTCTATAGGGAGAATATAAAGCTTACGGATGATTCATTCGCTTCAGACAGATTTCTTATCCGTAGCGCCCTTCTTCCTCCGTAGCAGCACCCTTCTTCGGTATCAGATTATCAGTACGATGCACTATGGTTCTATGGGTTCTATGTCTGGTCCACTAGAAATGAAAGTGACTGAGGATTCGCTAATATAGCTCTAGGCCCATGTAGCTCAGCACCACAACAAAGGAGGGAGGAGAGGAAGATATAGATGCACTGGGAACAGAGTCAGTTTATGCACCAGCGCCATAAGTAGATCAATAGACCCAGCAGCAACATCCCTTCGCTTAGAGCCCGCAGTATTCCTTCCAGTTACAGATCGATACCCAGCCCTATTAGATTATAGATATGGAGAGCCAGTTACGGACCTTCATGAGTGAGATCCATATACAATAGCTTCTTCCCTTCACTTAGTTCCATACGTAGATCCTCCAGCATCAGTAACATACCTAGAATCGTAGATAGAGACAAAGGCAGGGACAAGGGAAAGGTAGGTAGTTGCATAGGTTATTGCATATACAGATTGAGATCGAGATGCTTACCTTCATGAGTAAGATCCAGTCCCAGGCGTAGAGCCGGTTGAAGGACCACCCTATAAGCATCCTTTGAATCTTGAGAACCAGAAGCAGCACCACCATCTTGACCAGGATACCTTCCAGGTCCAGCAGCTTAAGATAAATACCCATACCCTATAGCTGACCTTCGGATAGTTCCATATCCAGACCCATATCCAACAATAGTTGCATCGGAAGTAGCTTCGCCAAAGCCAGTCGTAGGAGAGAAGCAAAGACAGGAGCAGAGGCAAAGGCAGATCCAAGTCCAGGACGAGCAGTTCAAGGTCTAGATTAAGCATACCTTCTACTAGCGGGCTCCGTTGATCCAGTTGAAAAACCAGTAGATTATCCGGTTGGTTCAGTAGTTAGTTCATAGATCCGGTGTGCTTGCTATATGATATTTTATTTTGGGCCATAGAGCCATAGAGTAAGTGACTAAAGCCATAGAGAAAGTATCTCATCTCAAACGACTTAAGGAAGTGTGTATGAATGAATGAGAGACATTGTCTTTGACTGGAAGACAGAGGAAGAAGGTTCTGTCTTTAACCTGAACATAGACAGAAGGAAGAAACACTTCAATACAATAGTTCGCTAAGTAAATAATTGATTTGTATAACTACTCAGGAAGAAGGATTTATGTGTCTGAATGAATCTGGAATGGAAGGAAAGAACAGCTAAGAGTACAAAGGGATCTTAAGTCACAATGGAATCGCCTATAAGGCTAAGTTGTACTATTCTGCAGAAATAAAGTAAAGAGCCTACCCTATAACTACACAGTTTTCTAAGCAGTTCAGTTCAAGCTCCCAATCGCAGTGAAGTTATCCCAATCCTTTAAGCTCTTACTAAAGAGTGAATGAAGTCTCCAGGCCTGCCTTAGCAAGATGGTTCTTGAATCAAAAAGATCCAGGTCCAGCCTTAGCCTGATGGCCCAGACACGCAGTGACGTCCCGCCTTGTTGAACACCTGGGGTCCACGGCATCTTAGGTTGACCCCGGCTCTATAAACGGTCTGGAGCCACACAGGATCTTCAACCTTCTATCTAGATCCTCGGCCTTAGCATATCTACATTTTCACATAGTATATATCTCAGCATCTCTATGTCTTGGCCATGAACACAAAGACTCATAATTCAATGTGTCCATCTATTTTCATTATACTATATGATTGATATGGCCATCTCTACTTGTTTATATACTAGTTTTATAGGGTGATACTGGCATATTTACGTTAGAATTGCATATCTACTATGGGGCCAGGTCTAATGCCATGGAGACGTTGATTGAACTTGTTGCCCATAGGCCATATGAGTTCGGGCTAGTCGATGCTGTCGAGATCCACTACTAAGGCCACCAAGTAGTGCCGATGCCAGAGCGGGGCTAAGAGAATACACTTGTAGACACGTTGACACTTGAATTCACCTGGTCTTCTTCCTAAGCCTAAGAGTCACTTATATTCTCCCTAGTTTTCACATATGATGGTGCCATCGAGACGTTTAACTCGTCCGCTAACTTGGACTTGCATGGAGATGTGTTTCAATTGAATTGTCCAACCAGACGTTTTCACATTCAATACCAGCATCTCTACGTCATGGCCATTAACTAAGTGGAGTTGGATCTAGTTCGAGTTCCAAAACCTCTACAAAGGCCCAGCGGGTGCCTACTACCGGAGCAGCCGCTTATATAACTGTAGAGTCAAGACCATGCACATACATCATTTGATTTATTCTCATTTTATGTTTTGGCTCAATGACACCTTGTTTTGATTGAGTCAGATGACGAACCAGGCTCCTCATAAGGAAGGGTTACTCTTTCTCCAGGTCTTTTTTCACCAGGTCTATTTGAAAGGGCTATTGGAACCAGGCTCATCTTTCTTAAATAGGGCTATTTCGACAGCGCTCCTCCTTTCCTTCCACATAAGGCAAGCGGTAGCAATCATTTCCAACTGGTGCTCATTCCCAAGCGGTAGCGATGATAATAATGAGGGCGAACGGAATAGGGCGGATTGAATGCGGATTGAATGGCCTAAATCAATGTCCTCTTTGTGTAGAAGTTGCCTGTGCCGGTGATAACGCCTATTTTGGAATATGTTGAAGTGGTTGGTGGTAACGCTCTTCTCGTAAGACTCATCAGTTGATAGAATAAAAGAAATTGATTCACTTGATCGATGCCTCTCCCGTAAGATGGGTCATTTTATCAGATTGTACTGGGGATATTATATAATAGCCCTTGCTCAATGGGAATAGTTCTATCTTCAAGTATAAAGAAATAAAGCTAAGCATTTAAAGCATAAACACTTGTATTGATACCTGGATCAAGTTACCTGGCATATACTGGGATGGCCTCCAGCGAGTACCGGAAAAGAATCATCACCAGCGAGTACTGATAATGCAGGGACACCTATATTTGGTACCGGCATCTACACTTGTATAAACACCTGAAACCTACCTGGATCTACTATTAGCCATCAGCAATGACCTTCTTTCTGTCTTTCTATGCTAGGCTACGTGGTAAGGCTATGTCGGGTGACTATGTTGGATGGTTCGCTCGCTACTGGTCTGGTCCCATCGATAGTAACCACTTTATACTCTAAGGGTGGGTTGCACTAATAAGAAAGATTGCTTCCATATGCCAAAATCCAATAATAAAGGAGGCTAGCTCCAAGAATAGGTTATACCGCTTTCTAGCTGGCTTTCATGGCAGATGGCTGGTATGAATGAGCTCACCAGCTGGGGCTTAATCAATGGAATCAATTCATTCATATCACATCAATTATCAATCCCATTTATTCTGGCTGGCATCACTAGCTTGGTCTTGCTATCTGGTCGTTATCTCGCTTGCTGGCTAGTGGATCCTGCTGAGTTTCAGTGATCACAACCTGCCCACCTTCTTTCCTTCTTACTTACCTTCCCTTCTAAGCGTGCATTAGCTATGGCTTAAGTTATTGAGACCGAATCAAGAGCTGAATAACACACCATCGAATAATAGAAGGAAGGGGTACGGGTATGAGACTGACCCATCATGATAGGCAGGGGGAGACGGGTAACAATAGGTGGGTAATGCATAGCAGTGGCTCAACAATTTTGCAAAGTAAGAGTGGTCATCTGTCAATTTGACATTGCCTTATTATATGTTGTTAGTGCTTGGGTCGGCAAACCAGTTGTATTCCCTTTTGAAAGCCTACACGATGAAGAAATCTTTATGTGACCTACTGCGTGCAACCAATCCTTTCAATACCGGTTCACCTCACAGGCCTGAACTTTGAGCATTGCACGGGCGTTCAACAACAAAAACACTTGCTTGAGGAAGGAATCTTGGTGGAGTGGGTTAGTTAGCACTTAGACCACATTCAAATCCCTTGATCAGCCTACTTGATGAATATGTGTGCGTGACCTGCTGCTCACCTGTCATCCTATCGTCTTAACCACCCTTTATATATAGGCTCAATTACCTGAACTTAGTCATTGGACAGGCTATACACTTGTCACTTTGCTATTGACTTGATAAGCCTAGCCTGCACAATGAATGCAAATGGGTTGCACAGGAACAACCGTTGGATCCCCTTTGTCACACTCATGCCTGAATAGATAGATAAGAGGGAGGGGGTAGGCGCTTAGACCATTCTGATTTCACTTTTTGAAGCCTACTTTTGGACAGGAAGTGAGTGGGTGGCACAGGCAGAAAAGGAACCACCTGTCTGTCGTTGGATCGTTGGAACTGCTTGCATTTAGTCAATACAGCCAGACCCCTTAGATTGGATGGATGGATGGAAGGAACTGAAATGCATGAAATCATCGATTTGACTCAAGCAAACTGCAAGAAAAGGCAATATCTTCCGTATGGCCAGCACCAGCGAGCTAGCAAGCTTTGTGTCATGTTATCCCCCACTCTCTTTCCGATCCAGCCAGCCAGCCATGCCATCCAGCAATCGCATAATGGGTACGGGGCTCTGGTTCTATCACCCCAACTCAACGCATAATGGATAGCTTGGGGCTGGCTATGGTTTGATCCACCAAAACGAAACGCTGGCAGGAGCTAATAAAAAGGATATAGGGCCTAATAAACGAGTTGCTTTACCGTACCGTATTTACATATATAAATAATGACCAGCAGCACCCATATTTGATTCCCTCAATCGCATTCCTATCAATCGAAGGGCCAACGTCAAATAATATATGCCCTGAAGGTAAGTGACCCAATAATCCATCTCACTCATAAGTCAATGGATCATCCCTTATCCGTTCTGACGAGTCTGACGAGATTGGATCTCCTCACCGAATCATATAGTCCCTCTTCCCTCGCCCTCCTACCTCTAAGAGTCACGACTCCGTACCTCGCCCCTCTATTCTATTTTGACCCCTTTGCTTCTTTCTTCTGTCCGATCTGAACGGGCCTCAACTCGATAGCTCGTCATTCCCGATTGCTAACCGCATTGCAGACCAGGAACCGGATAGCCTTAGAGGAATGAGCCAGAGAATTATGTCATGCCATTCCAAGCAATAGGGTATTTTTTGCATTTTTACTAGTTTGACGAAAATTTGATATGCCAAGTGGAAGGCAGTAAATTTGCCAAACCTTGTTTATTTTGTTATTTTCCGTCAAGTAAACTTGTATAACCTACAACATATCTAATTTTTCAAATACAATTTTAAAATGTTTATCTAATTTACTTTTATATGTCTTCTATGGTCTCTCTAAAAATTTCATAGAGTTAAAAGTCTCAAAGAAGAATATATAGCAAAAACACCACTTAGAAATTGGATTCAATACCCTCATAATCCCTCACTTAGATAGGGAATATTTCTATAAAGTTTAGTGAACCAACGTCAAATTATCTACCATAATCCCTCACTTAGGGAGGGAATATTTCTAGAAAGTTTAGTAAATCAATGTCAAATTATTTTACCATAATCCCTCACTTAGAGAGGGAATATTTTTAGAAAGTTTAGTAAATCCAAGTCAAATTATGGTATATTTGACGAAAGGTACTTAGAGATCTCTTCTATGTCTCCTCAAAATCTAGTGATCTAAATCATCTGTCTATTTTACCATAGGTACTTAGAGATGTCTTCTATGTCTCCTCAAATTTTATGATCTAAATCATCCCTCTAGAGATTGTGATTTTAACTTGCATTTACTTTAATATTTAAAGTTGAAAAGATAATAATTCATGAATTTTGGAATTCACCTTGGTAAACCCGTAAAGAACAATCTTTTTACTATTCAGTTTAAAGAATCAATTATCTCTCTCCTATTTTGGTTTTTAAGGAAAAAATCAAGTGAGGAGGCCAATGAAGGCACCAGAGAGGAAGTTGGAGGCAATGGAGGCAAGGAACTGAATTCATGAAATTGTACAATTAACTGTGGAAAATGCAGCACGCTGCCAAGAGGTATTCATGAGCTGGACACAGGGCCAATGAAATTCTCAAGTTTATTGAGTGACTCAGGATTGAACCTAGGGGGTGATCAATCCTGTTGGGGATACTAAGAAAAGAATTTTTTTTTGGTAAAACACTGCTAAGGGGAGAAATCAATCCTATTGGGGATACTATGAAAAGAAAATTGTTTTGGTAAAAGACTGCTCGAGGAGAAGATCAATCTTGTTGGGGATACTGAGAAAAGAAAATTGTTTTGGTAAAACACCGCTGGGGGAGAGGAAAGGATGTAATTGCCTTCCACTTGGTTGGGAGATGAAAGGACGTAATTGCCTTCCTTATGGTTGGGAGACGTGGTTACTCTATGAATTTATTCACAATCAGTATACACAAATAAGTATTTATAGCTACATTAGAGATTGAATATGTGGGTTCCATGAATAACATGAATGAATGCAAATCTGCAGTACCAGTAATTTTCTTTCTATAGATTTATGATTGAAAATTTATAATATACGTTGCTATCAGAAGTATGTAATGTCCCCTAATAATAATAAAAATAATAAATGATAAATAATATAATATAATATTAAAATATGAGAAAATAAATGATAAACAATAAAGAAAAGATAATAATAGTAAATCAATAATAAATAATGAAGAAAATATAATAATAATAAATAAATAAAACAATAAATAACAATACTAGAGCTCTAAATAAATATAAATAAACTTAAACTGTAAAAATAGTAAAATTTGAGTAAAGTTAACAAAATGTAAAATAAAATAAAAAATAATTAAATTAAGAGAACTATCAAAATATTAAAAATAGGTAAAGTTATCAAAAAGTAAAAAATGAATAAAATAAGAAAGAGTTATATTAAGAGAATTAGTAAATTGAGTTAAAAAATAAAGAAATAAAGTTGCATGTTGACACATGGTGTGTGTGCATGTGGTTCCCCTTCCAATGTTTTCTCTATTTAATAGATGGTGAGGAAGATGAGAGATCATTCCATAATTCCATTATCCATTCTCTTGGGAGAAAAGTGTTGTGAGACAAAGGATTCCCTGGCAGTAGTACGTTGATTGAGGGCTCGGAGATGGCTAGTTGTAGCATGATTTTGTGCAATTGAGCCTACGGTTGGGTGCAGAGTCATCCCAAAAATTTTGTTGCAGTTAGCATGATTCAAATAGTGTTCAACTCTGAAATCACAAGTAAGGAATATCATTGCCACAAGTAAATTTTCTCTACTCATATTTCCAAAATTTTATGTTAAATAGTTAATTAATTGTGTGTTGATTATAAATTGCAAAATTGATGTAATTAGTTGTATATTTTAAAATCAGGGTTGTTACATAAGGTATCAGACCGGTATTCGACTGTATGTGACCTCTAGGTAAAAAAAAAAAAAAAAAAAAACAAAAACAAAACACTTGAAAAAGTTAATAAATAAATTAGAAAAAAGAAACTATGTTTTAATTTTTGTAAATTATTGAATAAATAACATTTATTTAAAGAAAGAAAATAAACTTTCTTTATTATTAAAAATAACTTGCAAAACCTACTATTAGACTCATAATTATATATATATATATATATATATATATATATATATATATATAGATATATATATACTTATTACATGCATTATAATCTTAATATGATTACATCCATGCATATTCAAAATATATTATAATATCGTTAACTGTATGATATCTTAATATCATTACATCCCTGCATGTTCTAAATATATTATAATACTTGAGCCATAGTTATGTATAAGTGTTCAAGACAACCAAAAATTTCTATATTTTTTATATTTATTTTATTGTTATATATATTCTTAGAATTATTAATATATATATTTAAAAAAAAAATAAACAAAATATGCATGTCTTGAAACCCAAATTCAAACGAAACCCTGACTACTGTCCTCTAGCTCTGAAGAAACCAGAAACCCCGGAATACCGCTTCCTTCCAAACAACCCTTCAAACCACTGTTCCAAAGCTGCCCAACAGAGGCATTCTCCAAAGCTCGAGCTTTTGATAGACACGAAACCACTAGCAATAACAAAAGCAATTTTCAAATTGTAGAGCCACTAAAACGCGAAATTGCGAATACGCTGGAATCTTGAAAACCGAAAAACCGCCAAGATCAGGGGGAGGCCACTTCTTAGAGAAGAAAGATTATGGTCTTAACCAGACGAATACGAGGCCAGGGGCTCATTTGACTCGTAACCATTTTAGAGGTTGGAAAAGAAATCCAAACGCCCTGGTTGTAGGTTTTCCAAAATTCGAAGCAAAACCGTTGTAAACGTCGAAAACAAACTCAACAAAACCACGAATTTTAGTGCACACAATAATTTGATTCCAACTCTATTGTTATTTTCGATTTTCTCCTTGATCCTATTCTTCTCTACACGGTAATGAAAAGATCATAAGGTTGTTATAGATTCACTCTTATCAACAAAAATAAAATTTATTATATCCCTAGATTACTTTATAAATTGTTGGGAATTTTCTGCTAAATTCTAAAACAAAATACTGAATAGAGAATGATGCTCTGTTTTCACCACAGGATCAAAAAAAATTTGTTTGCTGAGATGAAGAACATAATTTCACACACCAAAATAAACTTGTATTCCTTAATCAAACCTGCCTGTTACAAAAAAGATCTTCCTCTTAACAGAGGGATTGCACAACTGCTGTTACAAAAGAGTCTTCCTCTTAACAGAGGGATTTCACAACTGTCTATGCTGAAAAGCATCTTCTTCTTAATAGAGGGATTGACCATTGTCTATGCTGAAAAGCATCTTCCTCTTAACAGAGGGATTCACCACTATCCATGCTGAAAAGCATCTTCCTCTTAACAGAGGGATTAACCAGAGATAAAAGATCTTCCTCTCAACAGAGGGATTAACAAAGATAAATGATCTTCCTCTTAATAGAGGGATTTCACAAACATAACTACTTCAGATGCAGAAAAAAAACTTCACTGTCTCCCTGAAAATTAGAACAATGCTGTTTATTTCAAAACAAAAAATACTCTGTCTCCTCTCTGCAAAGATTTACACTGCTGTGTGTAAATTTTTTTTCTTACATTCAAGTTGCTTAGATTCACACTGTTGTGCTTCTCCTTCATACTGTCGTGTTGTTGCGCCTCTCTTACATTACATCTGCAATGCACACTGCTGGAGATTGCATTTCAATAACAAAACAAAAATCCTTTTTTCATTCGCACACTTCTGGTGCGTATTGCCCTTTCTCATTTCATACAAAACAACAACAAGCATTATTCAATCTCTCTACTGCGCATTCCCTTTTAACAAAAAAAATACCTTGATGTATTTACATTGCTGCATGCTTTAGTTTTCACTCTTAACAACAAAACTTACATTACATATGTTCAACAAAACATATTCAGTCACGCTGCTGTGTGAAAAACATTTTTGGCTTCGCACTGTTGTGCGTTTCATTTCACTGCATTCTCAAACACTGGGCATTTTCGCTCTGCTACATTTTGCCCTCTTTTCATTACCACAAAAAAAACATTTGCGCTTCTGCACACTGCTGCGTGCTTTTCTTGCAAGTTCACAACATCTACATACTTTTTTTGTGCCCATACTCCCGTGAATTAAAGTCAATGAAAATATTTTCACCAACGTTTACCAACCAGTGTAAATTACATTAATTGTTTCACTGGAAAAACTATTCGGCAATAAAAAAAAACTTTCCCTTTATGTCAAGTTTATGGATCAATGGTGCAGGCCTGTACGCAACCATTGATCTCATCGGACGGCTGCCATCAATTCCCTGGAAGCCCCATTTGCACGAAGTTTACCTGCCGGGGGATGGGTGGTTTTGGAACTGTACTGTGGACACGCGTCGATAGCTGGATGTGATCGGAGCCCCTTCGAGGAATACCACTATCCGGCATTGAGCGGTGCGATGTGAGACTGGCGGTTTTGCAAAAATAGTACGCTGCTGCTATTCAACTGTTGCTCCACGACAGTTGAAATTATAATTCCAACACTCCCCTTTAATTTCAACTGCTGGGTTAATATTACAGTTCCTTTTTCTTGCTCTTGGCATAAGCTCCTTAACATCCTTCTCATCCAAACTGCTTTGAAATGCTGCTGCTGTAGCTGCCACATATTCTGCCTCTACTGTAATGATCAAGAATTACAGGCTCCCCCTTAACTATATGCATCGTCTCCTTTTGGCAGAGTCTTCTCAAAAGAAACTTAGATTGGCTGGGGAGCTTAAGGGACCTTCGGACTGTATTTCCTTCCTTCTCCATACTTGTGTAACTTTCTTCTTTTGCATGGTTCTAGCCTGTGTAAGAGCCCATGTTAAGTTACAATCATGTGCCATATGACCAATTTTATGACACTTGAAGAATTCTACATTGTTCATGAATAAGATTTCATGATTTCTTCCTATAAAATTGTTTCTTGGAGGTTGTCGGAGGCCATAACATCTATCTCTATGAAATTCTCTACAG
This sequence comes from Pinus tabuliformis, assembly GCA_031772625.1. Classification (NCBI taxonomy): domain Eukaryota; kingdom Viridiplantae; phylum Streptophyta; class Pinopsida; order Pinales; family Pinaceae; genus Pinus; species Pinus tabuliformis. The sequence continues at coordinate 302,329,724 of CM062818.1, forward strand.
TATTTTGCCATATGACCAAAGTTTGAACAAGAATAACAATAACCAAGAAATGAACTTTGGTACCTAGGAGATGGTGGTTTCCTTGATGTACTTTTGAAGCCTTTGTGCCTTGAGATCCTTTGATGATAACCATTGCCTCTTGCCTCTTTGACATCATCTACATTTCCTTTTGAAATAGGATTTCTTCTATTGTAGCCTTGATCTTTCTCCTTGCCTTTGCTGGAACAAGGAGCATCACAATTTCTTTCTGGCTTCTTCACATCCCTTTTGCTTAAAGCATTTTCATTCTTGTTTGAGGGTTCACCTTCATACCCGAGTCCTGATTTATCAGATGGACATCTGTGATAACTGAGCATGTCATCCAAGGCTTGAGAGCTCTTCATGATTTTGTTCATCCCTTCAACCTTTTTTCTGAGGAGGACAATCTCTTCTTCCAATCTTTCACACTCATTATTCTTCTTTGCAAGTTGTTCCTCAATTTCTTCCTTGCTACGAGTAGCTTCAGCTGCTACTATTTTAAGGGAGATGATATATAACTTCATTTTTAAGATTTCTTCATTCTTTGCTTGACTGCTCTCCATTTTCTTCTCAGCTTCTTGTGCCTGTTTCCTGGCTTCTTGTATTTGAGACTTAAGGGAGGAGACCTCTACCTTGTACTGACCAATCTCTTCTTCAAGTTTTTTCACGCTTTTGTACCTTTGTTCAAGTTGACTTGACAAGGTATTTTCCTACTTCTTTGCTTTATTCAATTGATTTGTCATGGATATGACTTCCTCATGATGCTTCCTTTTGCTTTCCTGAAATTCCTTCTTAAGTTTGGCAAGCTCTTCATCCCTTTCTTGTACTTGAAGCTTGATAAGGTGAACTTTCCTCCTTGTTTGATCTTGATTACCAACTAGAGCTATCTTCTTAAGTGCCACATTTTCCCTTTTCAAATTGTTAATCTCTTCTATGGAAGTCATAAGTCGAGCGAGGAATCTTCTACAAAATCCTTTTCATTCTTTTCATCTTCTAGGTCTGCTTCAATCTTGATGTCATCATTCACATTTTCAGCTTCTATGATGGGTTCAGGTTCTCCTTTTTTATTGATGGTCATGGTGAGTGCTCCTTTTGAGTGAAGGTCATGAAGTCTGTCCCATATATCCTTTGCTGATGAATGTTTTCCTAGATTGTTCTTTATAGAATCAGGTAGCCCATCCAAGATTGTCTTTGTTGCTTTTGCAATGTACTCCTTGGATTCTCTATCTATCCTGCTATCATCAATCACTGATTCCCAAATTTCAATCCCTTGAGACTGTAAGAAAGTCCTCATTTTTACTTCCCATATATTAAAGTTCCCATTGAACTTTGGAGCCTCAAATAGAATGCTTTCAAATTGATTGTCTTCTATTTTAGTAGTAGAGGGAGACACATTTTTAGGAGGATTAGAGACTTTCTTCTTTGACCTCGCCATTCTTAACTATGCTTCAAATACCTGACTATGTATTTAAAATAACTGACTGTTTCTTCAATAGTAACTCAAAAACTTGACTTGAGAAATACCTTGACTGAGTCTTCACTCTGCTGGAGAAGCTGCTGCAGCAAGAAATCCTTCCCTCAGCTCCTTTGACACCTTCAAAGAGCCTGGACAAGCTCTGATATCACTGTTGGAAATTTTCTGCTAAATTCCAAAACAAAATATTGAACAGAGAATGATGTTCTGTTTTCACCACAGGATCAAAAAAAATTTGTTTGCTGAGATGAAGAACAGAATTTCACACACCAAAATAAACTTGTATTCCTTAATCAAACCTGCCTGCTACAAAAAAAGATCTTCCTCTTAACAGAGGGATTACACAACTGCTGTTACAAAAGGGTCTTCCTCTTAACAGAGGGATTTCACAGCTGTCTATGTTGAAAAGAATCTTCCTCTTAACAAAGGGATTCACCATTGTCTATGGTGAAAAGCATCTTCATTTTAATAGAGGGATTCACCACTGTCTATGCTGAAAAGCATCTTCCTCTTAACAGAGGGATTAACCAGAGATAAAATATCTTCCTCTCAACATAGGGATTAACAAAGATAAATCATCTTCCTCTTAACAAAGGGATTTCACAAACAGAACTACTTTAGATGCAGAAAAATAAACTTCACTATATCCCTGAAAATAAGAACAATGTTGTGCATTTCAAAACAAGAAATACTCTGTCTCCTCTCTGCAAAGATTTACACTACTGTGTGTAAATTTTTTTTCTTACATTCAAGCTTCTTACATTCACACTGCTGTGCTTCTCCTTCATACTGTCGCGCTGCTGCGCCCCTCTTACATTACATATGCAATGCACACTGCTGGAGATTGCATTTCAATAACAAAACAAAAATCCTTTTTCATTCGCACACTTCTGGTACATATTTCCCTTTCTCATTTCATACAAAAAAACAACAATCATTATATTCAAACTCTCTACTGTGCATTCCCTTTTAACAAAAAAAAATACCTTGATGTATTTACGTTGTTGCATGCTTTAGTTTTCACTCTTAACAACAAAACTTACATCACATATGTTCAACAAACATATTCAGTCACGCTGCTGTGTGAAATTTTTTTTTGGCTTTGCACTGCTGTGCGTTTCATTTCACTGCATTCTCAAACACTCGGCATTTTCGCTCTGCTGTGTTTTTCCCGCTTTTCATTACCGCAAAAAAAACATTTGCGCTTTTGCACTCTGTTGCATGCTTTTCTTGCAAGTTCACAACATCTACATACTTTTTTTTTGTGCCCATACTCCCGTGAATTAAATTCAATGAAAATATCTTCACCAACGTTTACCAACCAGCGTAAATTACATTAATTGTTTCACTGGAAAAACTATCCGGCAATAAAAAAAGCTTCCCCTTCACGTCAAGTTTATGGATCAATGTTGCAGGCCTGTACACAACCATTGATCTCATCAGACGGCTGCCATCAATTCCCCGAAAGCCCCATTTACATGAACTTTACCTACCGGGGGATGGGCGGTTTTCTAACCGTACTGTGGACACGCGTCGGCAGTTGGATGTGATCGGAGCCCCTTCAAGGAATACCACTGTCCGACAGAGAGCGGTGTGATGGGAGACTGGTGGTTTTGCAAAGACAGTACGTTGCCGCTATTCAACTGTCGCTCCACGACAGTTGAAGTTATAATTCCGACATAAATTGCTAAAATTTGTTGTCATTTTCTATGATTCTTTTATTTTGTTAACCAAGGTGTTTGACACGATGTATGGCTGAGAATAATATATCGATAATTTTGTTTATGAATTAATAAGTGGCATGGAGTAAATTGTTATAAGATTAATATATATGGTAATAAATAACATGTGTTTACATATATTGATTTTTGAATATAATCGGAATTTTATTGAATTAGGGTTATTTTTTTAAAGTTAGATTTGAATTATATATATTTTTTTAGGTATTTAGATATAGTTATTAATGAAAGGTTGTTGGAAGTCATGGAATAATTTTAAGTAAATTCAAGTTAGTTTTTATAGTTGGTAAGGGTTAATTTAATAAGTTTAAGCATTCTAAAACATATTAAGAATTAAGGAAGTCTAAGTATAACAAGTCATAAGTCAAAGTTTAATCATGGTTATTGCAAAAGTGAAAGGTTGAAAGTTTAATAGTGGTTATTACTTCAAAGCAAAGGTTTGAAGTGTATCAATTTTCTTACATTATTTTTGCTTTTGCATGAATATATTTTTAATTTAAAATATAATTTTATGGGCGGTTGGAATTTTTTATTTAACATTCATGTAGCAAATTAATCATATTATTTAAAATTTTATTGACACACTATTGTACTATGTATGATGTTACTCATATTGTTTAAATTTTTATTGATACAGGATTTTGTCTTGTGCCAAAGTATTTCGAAATGGGATGTTTGTTATGAAATTTATAAGCATTATAATGGATAAGTTTTTTATAATTATTTAATAATAAGCCTACAAAATCATAAATTTATGACCCATGATGATTATATAATATTTTAGTTTGAAGAGTGGTTTATGTAGAGCCCTAAGATGTTATTTTACTTTAGATAGATTTATGAAAGCATAAATTAACTGCTAAATAATTATCTTATTAAAAAAAAAGTACTTCTTAGCTCTGCTCGTAATCCAACATTTGAGGATCAAATGTAGTCCTAATTGGGTTGTTTGCGCACAGAAGGATGCCCAAAAATGGATACAAAGTGCCCAAAAGCCTTAAAAATCCTCTTAAGGTCTCCACCGATCGAAATGGTTGCAAAGGAAAAGCCCTTGGCAGGGCAGAAATACATTATCGGGAGGCAAAAAACACTCCAAAACCATGCAAAAATCAAAATCGCAGGCTTAAAGGTCTGAATTCATATCATCCATTGGATCTGGTTGATCAACGGTCCAGACCGCATCGGCATATCGCAATCGGAGGAGGCGATTGCCGATCAACGATCGCTAATGGGTGCATCGGTGAGTCGGCGTATTGGTGGGTTGGAGCATCGAAGCATCGGAGGTATCGACATTAGCATAGCGATGCGATATAGCCATTCGATCAGGACCGTCGATCGCGCATCCGGATCAATGGTCGAGATCGCATCGCAATATCGCTATCGGGATAGTCAAAGGGCCAGGGCTTTTACATATGATATGCATGCGACCCGATGGGTCGGACCCGATGGGCTGGACCCGACGGCATTATTAATTCTTTTTGATAGATGTTCGGGTCCACGGAAATATCGCTATCGGCGTTTTCAAAGGGGTGGGGCTCTTAAATAAGTTATGTTGCGATGCGATGGGTTGGACCCGACGGTTATACAACACTCTATTTAATAAAATTTCAAGTCCGCGCCCGGGCCATTTTCAATGAATTTTGTGTATTTTCAATATATAAGGGAGATACAAAGGAAGCCTTGGCGAATGCCGATAGTGATGAAGCCCGGTCCCGAAAGGATCTGGGAAGTGAAATACATAAATTTTCAAGTCCGCCAAAGGGAAGTTTTGTGGTTTACAGTGTTTTTTATATATTTTCAAGTATAAGGAGAAACAGAGGATTGGTCGGCTGCGATATGCACTACGACCCAAAAGGCGGACTCGATAGAGGAAATATTGCATAAATGGACCTTTGATATTTAATAGTGGCAAAGCGGGCAGGATTTCTCGGTGGCACTGAACTAGTTAAAGCGGACATGGAGCAGTACAGCGCAGCAGGCAACCGCATGCAACTAACAGAGTGGCTGAAGATTGAAAAGGACAGCCTCGAGCAGATCACTGCATTTATCAGTTATGGGGCGTCTTTCAGTTAATGTTCCAGCTGCCAGAGAAGGACAAAAGAATACCAGAGAAGATCAATTTTGCTTACTGACACAGTCACGCTATAGTAGGGACCCATACCAAGCAGTTAGAGCGGTTGGTGATCCATTATGATCCCTCCACGCATATGTTTAGCAGAGAGGTAATAGGGGATAAACAGAGAGGTAATAGGGGATGAGTGTTTGATGAAGGTGACTCTGTTGTAAGGTTCAACTTCTAGAGACTGTAACTACTTTGTAACCTGCAGCGTCTGGTCTTCATTTCCAGCTAATACAAGCTTCTTTTGCTGTCAATTGCTTACTTCTCACTTCTTCTTCTTGTTCCAAGTTGTGCATGTTTTGCATTTGTTCATGTTCTCTTAATGTTTAGCATTAGAGGGGTTGTCATCCCACCTCTGTGTTAGGATTTATCATGTATCATTGAACGTGTATGCAGGTTTCTGTTGTTTAATGCATAGAGAGATGTCATCCTGTCTGTGTATTAGAAACTAGATTTACAGACCTTTTAACTAGTTGCAGCCGGCCATCACAGAGTCCTGTGCATCTGCTGGTGTGGTCAGTCTTCTCCATTATCACCTTATCCTCAAATTGTGAGTAATTGGTGGTTAAAAGCCTTGTAGTCTAGGGGTGTTCACTCATGTCTCAGGTCAATCATAGTAGTAGTGGTTATCTGGCTTGAATATGAAGCATTTGTTTCATTCATCCACCATTTATCCAACTATTTTGTTGAATTTGTAATGTTCCCGAGCATCACCGATATGCAACCTAGGTGAGTTTCTTGGGGTGATAACATTAAATGGTGCCGTTGCCGGGGAGAAGAGAATCGAAGCTCAGCTTCCCTAGGAGACGACACAGCTTCAAGCTTTGATGACAGACAAGGTTTGAACACAGACTTTGGTTGTAATCATCTGTCTGGCGACTCCACTGGAGGAAGGCCATCCTTTGGCGACTCCACATTGAAGTTCTGGTCTAGTTCGTGAAGCATGCTCGGAGAAATCTTCAGAAATCACTAGTTGGCCAGTGCCTGATCCTGAGAGGATCGATAAGCAGAAGAAACTTTGTGGAAGGGAGCATCAAGATCAGGTAAGCCTTAAAGAATTTTTATGTGTCTCTGTTAGTGAAGTTCACCTTCAGAGATTCATACAGCTCCTTGTTATTCATTTCCCTTTCGGACCTCAGTTGAAAGAAGCATCCATGTTGTCTATCTTATCCCTCTGTTTATGCCATTCCATTCATTGATTCATTCTACCTAGTCCACCAGTATCTTTTTACCTTACCTCAGTCATGGCAAGCCAGCAAGCTCTTACAAAGATAGAAAGAATAGTTGCTGCTAGGTATGGGCAATTAGTTTTGCCTACCCCTTTGAATGCCATGCCTGTAGGAGATTATATGGAATATATGCCTAAGTTTATTGGTGCAGAAGGAGTATCAGCTGAAGAGCACCTCGAATATTTTTATTGTTATGCTAATAACCTAGATATCAGTGAAGAGGATGTCTGGATGAGGGTTTTTGTCCAAAGCCTAGATGGGGAGGCTAGAAAATGGTTTACAGAATTACCCCCTAGGTCTATTGAAGATATTAGGGCCCTAGATGATGTATTTTTAAAGCACTGGGGAAGTAATAAAGATCTGCTCTATTATCATACTGAATTTGGGAACTTGCAGAGAGAAGATGGTGAGTTGCTGTCTAATTTCAATATCAGATTCAATCATATGTACAGTAGAATACCAGCTGAAATAAAACCTACCCCTACTTCTGCCATGCTCACATATGCCAATGACTTCGATTCTCAGATCTTCCTGTTTTTAAGAGAAAGGAGATGTGCTTCTCTAGCTGATATGCAAGATGCAGCTTTTGAAGTTCAATCGAACATTCTAGTTGCAGAGAGACTTGAAGGAGATGCTGAAAGGAGAAGAAAGGTAGGTGAATCCTCATCATCCTATGATCCTTAGATCGATGAATTAGCTATAATGATTGAGTTTTTAACCTCTGAAGTTTCCAGATTAAAGACTGAGCAATATTCTAAGAAAGCAGGAGCTCCTTGTTCTATTTCTCTTCCAGCTCCAAATCTATATAAAGGAGCACAGGAGCAATTACAGATTTTGTAGAAAAATAGAGATGCAAACAAGGATCAAAGGGTGAAGACCCTTTGTCAGAATATAGTCATGAAAGAAGATCTATTTGAAGAAGAGGAGGAGGTCCATGGTTTGGAAGATAAGGGCAGTGCCCCCTTCTTAACCAGAGCTGCATATGAAGAAGCAATATCTATAGGAACTGCTCATGAGCTTGTTGTAGCTGCAGAACAACAAGCTGATCAACAGCAGCAGATTGCAGCAGATCCCTTCATCCTCGAAGAATCTGAGCCCGAAGCCAGCTTAACTTCCCATGACTACACAGATCTGCAATTTGAGCAACCTGCTGATGTCCCCGCACCAGTAATCAAGAAGGGAGAAGAATGCTCCCCATCATCTTTTGCTTCTCTATCTGCTCAAGTGAAAATCCCTCTCAGTTTCCCCTTGAACACTAAGGCAGGAAATAGTTCAATGATCGAGGCTGAAGCTGATCATCTCAGTCTTGATATTATGAAACCTGCTCAGATGGCCTCCACACAGACTGAAGAGGCAGCTTATCAGTTAACAGAGGAAGAAAATGCGCAGTCATGGGACTCCTCCTTGGATGAGGATTGTTCAAAGAAAGATTCAGGAGCAAATCTTGTTTCTGTGTCTCCTGCACAAGAATTCAATGATGCCTCTTTCATATTAGTTGTGCAGGACGCAGAAGATAAAGTCAAGTACACAACAACCATGATCAGTCAGCAGGTGTACAGAGGCTCCTCTAAAGAACATCCAAGGAGGAAAATAAGCAGAAAGGGAGTGAAATTTGATCCCTATCTACCTATCAAGCTCAAATGTCCTAAACTGTTTGAGGTGGGTGATCAAATCAATCCTGTTTTGCAGCTCTATGATGAAGGGGGCTGAGAACAGGAGAAACAATTTTGAGGGCCTATCAGTTGGCCAAATTTTGAGTAATTGTGTTTATTGTAATTATGTTCTTTTACAGTTTTCTGTTGAATGCTTAGTTGACTCCATGCCCAATGGACACTAGGCAAGTGTTTTTATAGCTGTTTTTGTATGAAGGCATTGGTCTGTAGGTTCTTGAGACCTCACAGGGAGGATGTCATCCCCAGAAGGAGCCAGTGTTAGCTCTGCTACGTAATCCAACATTTGAGGATCAAATGTAGTCCTGATTGGGTTGTTTGCGCACAGAAGGATGCCCAAAAACGGATACAAAGTGCCCCAAAAGCCTTCAAAATCCTCTTAAGGCCTCCACTGATCGAAATGGTTGCAAAGGAAAATCCCTTGGGAGGGCGGAAATACATTATCAGGAGGCAAAAAACACTCCAAAACCATGCAAAACTCAAAATCGCAGGCTTAAAAGTTTGAATTCATATCAGTCGTTGGATCTGGCCGATCAACAGTCCATATCGTGTTGGCATATCGCAATCGGAGGAGGCAGGCAACGGCAGTGATGTGGGACATTGCCGTTCAGCGATCGCCGATGGGTGCATCTGCGAGTCGGCATATCGACAGGTTGGAGTATCGGAGCATTGGAGGTATCGGTGGTAGCATAGCGATGCGATATAGCGATTCGATCAGGACCGTCGATCGCGCATCCGGATCAACGGCCGAGATCGCATCGCAATATCGCTATCGAGATAGTCAAAGGGCTAGGGCTTTTACATATGATATGCATGCGACCCGATGGGTCGGACCCGATGGGCCGGACCCGATGGGCCGGACCTGACGGTGTTATTAATTCTTTTTGATAGATGTTCGGGTCCACGACAATATCGCTATCGGCGTTTTCAAAGGGGCGGGGCTTTTAAATAAGTTATGTTGCGATGCGATGGGTTGGACCCGACAGTTATACAACACTCTATTTCATAAAATTTCAAGTCCGCGCCCGGGCCATTTTCAATGAATTTTGTGTATTTTCAATATATAAGGGAGATACAAAGGAAGCCTTGGCGAATGCCGATAGCGATGAAGCCCAGTCCCGAAAGGGTCCGGGAAGTGAAATACATAAATTTTCAAGTCCGCCAAAGGGAAATTTTTGTGTTTTACAGTGTTTTTTATATATTTTCAAGTATAAGGAGAAACAGAGGATTGGCCGGCTGCGATATGCACTACGACCCAAAAGGCGGACCCGATAGAGGAAATATTGCATAAATGGACCTTTGATATTTAAAAGTGGCAAAGCTGGCAGGATTTCTCGGTGGCACGGAACTGGTTAAAACGAACATGGAGCAGTACAGCGCAACAGGCAACCGCATGCAACTAACAGAGTGGCCGAAGATTGAAAGGGACAACCTCGAGTAGGTCACTGCATTTATCAGTTATGGGGCGTCTATCAGTTAATGTTCCAGCTACCAGAGAAGGACACCAGAATATCAGAGAAGATCAATTTTGTTTACTGACACAGTCACGCTATAGCAGGGACCCATACCAAGCAGTTAGAGTGGTTGGTGATCCATTATGATCCCTCCACGCATATGTTTAGCAGAGATATTTTGTAATGTAACACCATATATACCCAGAACAGAGAGGTAATAGGGGATGAGTGTTTGATGAAGGTGACTTTGTCGTAAGGTTCAACTTCTGGAGACTGTAACTACTTTGTAACCTGCAGCGTCTGGTCTTCATTTCCAGCTAATACAAGCTTCTTTTGTTGTCAATTGCTTACTTCCCACTTCTTCTTCTTGTTCCAGGTTGTGCATGTTTTGCATTTGTTCATGTTCTATTAATGTTTAGCATTAGAGGGGCTATCATCCCACCTCTGTGTTACGATTTAGCATGTATCATTGAACGTGTATGCAGGTTTCTGTTGTTTAATGCATAGAGAGATGTCATCCTGTCTGTGTATTAGAAACTAGATTTACAGACCTTTTAACTGGTTGCAGCCGGCCATCACAGGGTCCTGTGCATCTGCTGGTGTGGTCAGTCTTCTCCATTATCACCTTATCCTCAAACTGTGAGTAATTGGTGGTTAAAATCCTTATAGTCTGGGGGTGTTCACCCATGTCTCGGGTCAATCATAGTAGAAGTGGTTATCTGGCTTGAATATGCAGCATTTGTTTCATTCATCCACCATTTATCCAACTATTTTGTTGAATTTGTAATGTTCCCGAGCATCACCGATATGCAACCTAGGTGAGTTTATTGGGGTGATAACAATACTAACTTGTTTTCTAGTAATCATATATATATAATAGTAATCACATATATATAATACCTAAAAGAAAATAGGTAGATAAATGGAAAGTTTTCAATGACTAGTAGTGTTGGTTTAAACAATTAAATTTAGGTTAGTAATGGATTTGGAGTTACTAGCTTCAAATTAGATGACTAGCAATCTAATGAGTAGCATGAGATGATTGTGATGTTGAATATATTATATGATTAATTTATTTTGCAAAATGTCTATTGCATTTTCGAGTTAAATTTAGTTATCGTATCATTTGCATGCATTGTTAGTGACATGAATAGAGTGGGAAGCTATCTCTAGAAGGATAAACCCATTATTAAAATGATAAGTTGGAAAGATAAGTATATCCAAAAGGGTTTTAAGAAATGAAGAAACGTTTCTATGATTGATAACTAATTTTAACATTGAATAAAGTTATGTAGGGAGAAATGGAAAATGAGAACCCTACAATATCTCTAATGGTGAAATGAATGGTAGCCTTCATAATAAGTGATCAACCTGAAATGATAAGATAAAATATAGAGTTATTAAAATGATTGAGTGATATCTGAATTATGGGCATGCATATGTATGATTGAGAAATTATACTCCTTTAATGTATTCAAATAGTAAAAGTTGAGTGGATTACTTTTGACAACCCACTTTATTGATTCTTTTATAAGGCTTGTTACCCAAATTGTGATATAGTAATAACATTTCAGGTGCAACCATGTTATGCTTTTAATAGAGGAAGAAAAAAAAAAAAAACTAAGTTCAATCATGATATCAAGTATGAATATTGATTGGTTCCTTAGCATTAAAATCGTTGAGATTGAATTATACAAGTTTCAGTTGTTATGCAAAGGCCATAAAATGCTTATCGGCGAAGAAGAAAAATATTACATCTATTTGGAATTACCTATAGAGAATTGTTGTTGTGGTGACATGTATGATGATATGTTATTGTTAATATTGATATTGTTCTTTGTCGATTAAAGTTGAACCCTTAAGATTGGTGGGATTGACAATTTTATTGAAAGTGTTGTCCGTGGGTTGAGGATCTTGCATTAGTGACGTATGGAACCAATGGAAGTCGTGAGGGATATGATCTAAGGATGAACATCGATTGAAAAGAATATCAATATCAATGGCCGTGTTGTGTTGTTATAGGGAGTACTCCCATAGACTAGAAAGGGAACCTATAAACATAAAATGTTGAGATCGAATGAGGATGAGTTGTGTAAAAGGAAACCTAGTAATGATGACTGAATAGTTAGAGATGATTGAATGATGAATATTATATACCATGGAGTTAGAGGACTATTAAGCTATAATGTTTTAATTCATAATTAAAATCTATGGGGTTATATTACTTTGAGAGTGTTCCTTCTCAAGAGAGGAATAATCTCCTACCTAGTCAACTATCATTGATAGTAAAGTCAAGTTCCCCATTGAAAAACAACAATATTGAAATTCTTAGAATCAAGAAGTTGATTAAAGCTGAGAAAACGTCTTTGGGGTGTATACCTAGTGAATAACACGGGAGTAATAGGTTGAACTGTGATAATCCTATGACCAACTTATGCGATGAAGTGAAGGATTTTCTCTCTTACTGGAATGTTCTCCTAAGGATATTGATGGGTGGGTTAAGAAACATGACTGGTACAATTCACATTGATGACTTATATGATTTAAAAGGATTAATATTGGAAGTTGTAGAAATGGCAAGTGATTAATCTAAGAAAATGTTCGAAGGACAACGACTGTTAAACTTATGGAAAAGGAAATAAACTATGTAGAATAACGAGAAAACATTGAGCATGAAGCATACAAACATATGTTGTTGGAAATTCTATAATGAAACTTCAAGAAGAATTATGCATAGATTGACAAAAGAAGACAGGTCAAGTGGTATAGAGATGAGAACCTGATGAGATAAGTAATCCTTTTGAGGATGTCGAATGATAGTTACACAATGATGGATACATCATTAGGGATCAACCAACCATAATGCAAGTTGATTAAGCATGATAACAAACTTAAACAATGATGACCTAGTGACTGTGTGTCACTAAGTAAAATGGTACTAGAATGGATAAACAAAATATGTATAACAATAAAGGGATTTTAATTTGATATCGATGATTATAATTTTTACATTTAGTAATATATTAAGGATGAATTTCACTAAATTTCCTTGGGGAAGGGGGAATACATGACTAGGGATTAATTTTCAAGATGATGTTGGGTATACGACCAAAGTCCCACATTGACTAGAAGTGGGGAGGATCATGGGTATATAAGGATGGACAAATATCTCCATTGGTATGAGGCCTTTTGGGGGTAAGTCCAAAAGCAAATCCATGAGGGCTTAGGCCCAAAGTGGACAATATCATACCATTGTGGAGATATGTTGTGTCCAGAGTCCTTGCAAGTGGTATCAGAGCCATGCCCTGAAGTTAGCCAAGTGGATGAATCCTCGGAATGCCGAACAAAGGTGGTGGGCCCTGGTAATATCACGATGGGATCCGTGGATGAGCTCGGTTAGACAGGTGGTGTGCTCCGGATTCTTCATGGACGTGTCCTAGTCCCAACACGATGAAGAGGAGTTGACCTGGGATAGAGCAAGCTCTCGAGGCAGGTGGTGCTCCATGTAAGGCGTGTGCTTCCAACGCATTGGAGTGGAGAATCCTAGTTGGTAGAGAGAGGACGGATGGATAATCATTTGAGGGGAGGCTCGATGGTCCTTTGTTCGAGGGGAGGATTGTTGGGTATACCTGGGATAGAGCAAGCTCTCGAGGCAGGTGGTGCTCCATGTAAGGCGTGTGCTTCCAACGCATTGGAGTGGAGAATCCTAGTTGGTAGAGAGAGGACGGATGGATAATCGTTTGAGGGGAGGCTCGATGTTCCTTTGTTCGAGGGGAGGATTGTTGGGTATACAACCAATGTCCCACATTGACTAGAAGTGGGGAGGATCATGGGTATATAAGGATGGACAAATATCTCCATTGGTATGAGGCCTTTTGGGGGTAAGTCCAAAAGAAAATCCATGAGGGCTTAGGCCCAAAGTAGACAATATCATACCATTGTGGAGATATGTGGTGTCCAGAGTCCTTACAGATGATGATGTTTATTTGAAGGCTAAACATGTACTTAAATGATTATACCTACTATGGAAATTGCCAACTTCCTAGTGGAAGGAAGTGGAAATGATTATTGAAAGGTAATTGATACCTTGATGAAAACATGACATTAATAGTATTGATGAGATAACCTAGTTGAATAATATTATTTCATCATTGGTATTCTTATTTTTTTTTTTTACATAAACAAATGAAATTCATTTTTCTGATGAATTATGAAAAGAATGCTTATAGCACATTATTGTTTTATATTTGATAAGGGTTGAGATGATTCTCATATTGATGATGTTTCATGATGTGATTATAAGTGGATAATGATGCAAATGTGGTTCTTATTCATTCAATTTGATATGATAATGTTGTTGTATGCTCATAATGGATTTAATATGCATAAGGATTATGATGTTGTGTTGAGGTATATTGACATGTGGTTCATTTATTATGTGATGATACATATTTGATGTTGAATGTTGATGTTGTAACTTAGGAGGATATTATGATGTGAAGCATGTGGTAATTGTATGTAGATTTATGACATGCAGAATTTTGTGATAACAATGATGTTATGTTGTCATGATGACATGCAAGACCTTCCATGTGGATTATATTCTATGATACTATGATGTTATAGCTAATGCATTGGATGTATGTTGAGATGTGGTGATGGACAGGAAATCCATAAATGGGCCAAGAGGGCCAATTTATTTGATGATCTTGTAGGAACCCATAGCTACGAGGGAGAATAAGTAACACCATATAGGCTAGGGACATACTCAATCAACACTACATATGCCAGTGGTTCCTTTGTCTTGTATAGCTCTTGATGGATAGATCTTGAGGGGCTATGGGACCATCTTGAAGAGACCAAGTGCCTGATATTGTAGGCTAGGTGCCTAGTATTGGATTGGGATGTGGAAGTATGGTGGGGGTGTAAGGACTTCGATGCCTGGGGTTGTGCACCTTAGTAGTTGTGGAGGGAGTGGGCCAGCCTTTCGAGATGCACGGAGTCATTGAGTACTATATTGGATGCCTGCCTTGGAGTAGATGAGTTCTAAGTCAGGAACGAGCCTTGGGGCCAGCCTTGGACTAGGATACAGATTGGGGAGGCTGATGCAGGAGCATATAGACCTAGTCAGCAATGTGATGGAATGATCACATATTGTGACTAACAAAGGGTTGGAAGATGAGTTTAGTTAATTTTATTTATTTAAATGTGTGAGAGTGTTTTATTTATTGTAAAATATGAGAAAAAGGGTATAGTGGTTTATTGATCCTCCCCGTGTGGAGATCAGGCCAAGCAGATAGGTTTATTTGGTTTGAATAGGATATGAGGGATTTGAAAGCTTGATTTAGCATTTGCTTAGAAAAGAGTGGAGTTGAAGAGATTCTTTAGGAAAGAGTGAGAGATTTTCATATTTGAACCAAAATTGGTTCATGAATCCACTTTTGTATAAATTGTGATCTTTTTGTATAATTCAGAGGTTGGATAAGTTAGCTAGAGATAATTAGGTTAGGTTCAATTAGAAAGATAGGATGGATGAGAGAGTGGAGAACTGAAACAGACGAGTGTGATTGTTTCTTCTGTAAATATTATTACTCTAGTGTGTATTGTGTATATTATGTGTGTGGTTCTATAACCTTATGGTGTTTTTATAGTGAACCAAAGAAACATTGTGAAATTATATGTTGAAAGGAGTATGAATGTCTGATGGGATTTCCTTTACGGAATCCATAGTTAAATTGTTTAATAAATCCAGTGTAAAGGCATATAGAGATCAATAATTCGTGTGAATGAATAGAAGGATCAGATTGAGCGAGAGCGAGATTCGAGTGATAAAGAGAATATTCAAAATTGAGTAGAGGTCTTTTCATTTCTGTAATTTGATTCAGAGGGTTAATAATAGTGGTTGAGAGCCGTATAAACTCTAGTTGTCGATCCAAAGATATCATAGATTGTTATCTGTGAAAAAAATTATAACAGAGGAACCATTGAAGAGTCCCAAAACCACAGTAACCATTGAAGAAACAGCGGAAGAAACCTAAGTAAAGAGGCAGACGAAAGGATAAAGAGAAGGCATGATGGCCATTGGATCTATAAGATCAATAGAACAAATCTAATCGGGGAAGCAAAGCTGTTTTATCACATTGGCGAAGTTCATATGTATGCAGCAAACTTTAGAATTTAAGTCTATGCGATAAGTGATCGCTGGTATATTGCATTGAAAGAAGTCTTTGTGGATGGACTGGGCCCCAACCTTTGCCAATGCCGATTGTGATAATGAGATGAAGCGCGGAACATTCGATCATATAGTTGATCAACGATGGAACTAATCACTGATCGCATGTCGGGTAAGTCAAGTGACAACAGGAAAAGGAATGTCAATAGCAATATGCGATAGCGATGTCCGATTGCATATGCCGATAGCGATGGAGCTCCAGTAAGAGATCGGAGATCAAAGGAGTAGCATTACGGAAAGGGGTTTGAAATACACAGACCCGATAAAGTTATAGTTGGGGGTTTATAATATCTAAGTTCTGGCCTTAAGCTTCCGGTCAGATTTCTCATGTGTTCAGTGTATTTTCGTCTATTGTGACAACATAGTTGTTCTGGGATTTCAAAGGGAATAAGGTATATGAAGCAGTGGACCCGATGATATTTATAGATGCAGGTGTATGTATTTTGAAATCTAGCTTATGCTTTCGGATGTGGGTTTCCCGTGTAATCTTTTGTATTCAATAAAGATTTGTGGCTAGGGATTTTAATGTAAATGCAGACATAAACGCTTCCGATATTGAGTGTGGGCCATGACCATAATTCCAGAACTGATAGTTGTTTGTTTATGGAGGGAATTTTCTTGTGATTGGACTGCCTGCATCATTTGTTGTATCAGAGCTAGCTCAATGCTCTGTAAATATTGGTTTGGAGACTGAATTTTAATCTCAGCATATGTATAATTTACACTGAAGTGAATTTGATACCGATGGAGATTAGATTACAAAGGACACTGAGATCAGAATGGGGAAACAGTGAGCTTCAGATGAAGGTCTGGTAAGAATTTTTATTTTGATGATTTTGCAGAGATTTGTTTTGAATGTCTAAAGAGAAACA
Organism: Pinus tabuliformis; assembly: GCA_031772625.1. NCBI lineage: Eukaryota > Viridiplantae > Streptophyta > Pinopsida > Pinales > Pinaceae > Pinus > Pinus tabuliformis. The sequence continues at coordinate 302,346,531 of CM062818.1, forward strand.
AGGGATTGAACTTTCAAAGGAGAATATGCTTTCCTTTCAGGAAAATGAAATTTCTATGTAAGTTGATTGAATGACTGGTTTGATTTAAAAGGTAATTTGGAGTGAAAGTTTTATAATTTAAAGTTAAGTTGAAGAGTGAATGAAGATTTATTAAAGTATTGTTGAAGACAACGATATTGATGACTGAAAGAATAGAGATTGAGTTTAAAATATTTGAAAAGAGAACCACTACAAGGAATTAATTTTGAAATTTGTAGAAGCAAGGTAGGATTTGCATACAAACAGGTTATCAGGAGGAATTTGTAGTGTCTCTCATGAATTGGTAAATATAATTGAAATCCATATCTAATCTTAATTGATCTTGAAAGCTGAAGAATCCATTATGAAAAGTAAAATGGGAATTAGTTTTAAGAAATATTTGAAGGAAAAGTTGCAAGTTTAAAAGGTTACTTTGATGTATCTTGAGATAATATTGCACAGGTCAATAGAAGCAATGGAATTGCTGAAAAGTAGAATGAATTGTACCAACATCATAGAATATGATCTATGTTAAAGAAGATAGAGCAAGAAGAACTATCAGATGATTAAAGGTGATAGTACCTGACAACAAATGACATTACTGGATGAAAGAAGGAAGTCAGCAATTGAAGATGTAGAGCCTAGAACAAGGAGTGTTCAAGAGAAGCTGAGAACAACTTCCAAATGTGGTTAGGTAGAAGTTGTTGAGGGAGCTCCACAATTATGACTGTGGGTAGAAGATAACAATTGCAACAAGAGGAGTGCTGGGGATAATTTTTAGTCAGTGAAGGGTTCGAGGAAAGAACCAAGGTGCTAAAAGGCTAAACTCATAAAATTTTGGTGAGGCATGAGGGAGACTTGTTACAGATAGAAAAGTCTAGCTGTAGCTCACTAGTGAACAAGGAAAGTTCACCAAAGGAAGAAATGGAATTGACTATTGATAGTCATGGCAGGGGTACAAAGGAAAAGCAGAAGCAGAGGAAAATGAGTGCTGAAGCAGTTGGACTCAAAGGAATGAGTAAGGAAGAAAAGGACATAGAGTTGGTTGAGATAAAGGCAGAGCTCAGTCATTTGAAGAAGCTAGTATTGAAAGGAATTAGAGAAAAATGGAAACAAGGATTTTATGTTGGAAAAAGAGTTAAATGGCCTATTAGAGAATTGTTTGCTGAGAAGTTAATACTTTGAACAGTTGAGAATGAAGGAGTAGAAAACATCTATGAACCAGAAAAAGATCTCTCCTTGGGGAAGGAGATAATGATGGCAATGGTGATAGTAATGAAGAACTAATCTATATAGATCACAACGAGAGGAATGTGCTAGTAGCATCCTCATAGATAAGAGGATATCATATTTTTGGGATTAATCATTTATGTGAATGTAAAATTGCAGTTATGCATCCTAATGAATTTTAACCTGTGTATGAAAATTTGAAAGAGGCAGAGGAAAGACAAACAAAAAAGGAGATGCATAAAGACTTTCAAGACTTAAATTGGTGGAGTAAATTAAAAGGTATGGCTGAATGGGTGTGTCTTTTCTTAGTGAAAGCATATTGGATCATATTTGAAGTAATTTTAGCATGGATAGAAGACTAATGGGAAATGGAAAAAGGAAAGGAAATAAATGCATTGCAGATTTGTGAAGTGAAGAGAAGAAAAGATGACACAGAGAACTTAGTTGAAGAAGTTAAGTCAAGGAAATATTTAAAAGATTAAAGTCTTATTATAGAAGATGAGGAGACATTGTTGTCTTATTTGGATAAACGAAATGTTGGAGAAAATTTTGTAGAATAAGAAGGTATTCTACAAACTTATGATGAATTTGCCAAGCATAGTCAAGAAGTTGCAGTCCCAAAAGTTTTCTTTCATGAGGAAGAAATCCAAGATGTTGAGGAAGAATTTCTCAATAACTTAGTGAACTATCAGAATAGTTCAGAGAAGCATGAGGAACTGATCACTGAGGCTTTAAATGAAGAGCCTTGTATTTACAAAACTGACATGTTGTGTATATTTTCATGTTTGATAGGTAATGAACAACAATTGGACAATGTGCTTATGTATCTTGATGAAGAAGTGAGATTACTATAAGAGATGGCTGAAACAGAAAGATATTTTGAGTATGTATTTAATAATTTTGAAAATGATGGTATTGACAGGGAAATTGTCATGATTAAAGAATATGAAGAGAAGAAAATGAAGTTTGTGATGATTGCCAGAATGAAATGTCTTTATTATAGAATCAAAATGGAAAAACTATGGAAATTATGAAGGAATATAAGATGATGTTGATAGACACAAAAGTTTAGGAAGTCTGTGATTTTAAAGTGGATTATTTTTATGAACCTGTAAACCATGAAGAAGATTTAGAAAACCAAAATTTTGTTTCTTATGTAGGAGAATATGAAACAACATCATTTTGTTGCAATAGTATAAGTATAGAAGAGGAAAGGGTACTTGATAATGATATGCTCCAAGAAATCCTAGCTATTGAATTATTAAATGATGGTCTTGTGTCAAAACAAGGAACACTGTGTAATGCAGAGGAAATATGGAAATTAAAATTGATGACAGTTTCATAAACTTATGCAGAAGGACAGTATAAAGATTTGATGGCAGAATTACCTATGAAGATTGAAAACTATAGTTATTTTGAATCTGACAATTGTGATGGAAATATTGTCCTTTATAGGAAGGATGAGTCATATGTAAATAACATGCTTATTGAATATGAAGGAAATGGTATTTTGTTGGAAAAGTTATTAGATGAACCTGATAACATATAGGAAAGGATTATTTTTAATGATAGTGAAAAAGAAGCTGTAGAGTACAAACAACAGTTTGTAAATGACGGAAGCGAAGAAGAATTGAACAGAAATTTCATAATTTATATGGTAAGGGGAAACGTACAACAGGTAGATGTCAGTGGAGTCTAGTTGAGAAAAAATTATAAAGAGGAAGTTGAGAAATTGTGGAAGATGAAGACAGTTAAGAAGAAGGACAACAAGGAAGAGAAATTAACAAAAGAAATTTGTATAAGAAAGGAAAGATGACAACAACAAAATAAGATTTGGAAACCTAGAGGAATAGAAGTGACAGTGGAAGAAGAATTGAATTAGCAGCATGACGAAAGTGATGACCAGTTACAAAGTAAAGTTTGGGATACTGGATGGACAACAGAAGGAACACATGACCAAGAGGTCATGAAAACTTTCAACTTTGGGAGTCTGATGTAGGAGAATTTAGACCAAGTTAGTAATTTGATGGAATGATCACATGTTATGACTAACAAAGGGTTGGAATACAAGAGTTTAGTTAATTTTATTTATTTAAATGTTTGAGAGTGTTTTATTTATTGTAAAATATGAGAAAAAGGGTATAGTGGCTGAGTGATCCTCCCTGTGTGGAGATCAGGCCAAGTAGTTAGATTTATTTGGTTTGAATAGGATATGAGGGATTTGAAAGCTTGATTTAGCATTTGTTTAGAAAAGAGTGGAGTTGAAGAGATTCTTTAGGAAAGAGTGAGAGATTTCTGGATCTGAACCATAATTGGTTCATGAATCCACTTTTGTATAAATTATGATGTTTTTATATAATTCAGAGGTTGGATAGGTTAGCTAGAGATAGTTAGGTTAGATTCAATTGGAAATATACGATGGATAAGAGAGTGAAGAACTGAAACAATCGAGTGTGACTGTTTCTTCTGTAAATGTTATAACTCTAATAGTGTGGATTGTGTATATTATGTGTGTGGTTCCATAGCCTTATGGTGTGTTTATAGTGATCCAGTGAAACATTATGGAATTCTATGTTGAGAGGAGTATGAATGTATGATGGGATTTCCTTTACGGAATCCATAGTTAAATTTTTTAATAAATCCAGTGTAAACGCATGAATAGATTGAGAATTCATGTGAATGAATAGAAGGATTAGATTGAGCGAGAGCGAGAGTCGAGTGATAGAGAGAATATTCAAGATTGAATAGAGGTCTTTTCATTTCTGTAATCTGATTCAGAGGGTTAATAATAGTGGTTGAGAGCCGTATAAACTCTAGTTGTCGATCCAAAGATATCATAGATTGTTATTTGTGAAAACAGATTATAATAGAGGAACCTTTTAAGAGTCCCAAAACCACAGTAAACATTGAAGGAATGGCGGAAGAAACCTAAGTAAAGAGGCAGACGAAAGGATAAAGAGTAGGCACGGTGGCCATTGGATCTATAATATCAATGGACGACATGTAATTAGGGAAGCAAAGCCACATTTTCGCATCGGTGAAGTTCATATGTATGCAACAGACTTTAGGTTTTAAGTCTATATGATGAACGATCGCTAATATATTGCATCAGTGAAAGTCTTTGTGGATGGACTGGGCCCCAAGCCTTTGCCAACGCTGATTGCGATAATGTGATGAACTGTGGACCATTGGATCATATAGTTGATCAACAACGGAGAACTAATCGTTGATCATATGTCAGGTAAGTCAATTGACAGTGGGAAAAGGAATGTCGATAGTGATATGCGATAGTGATGGACAATTGCATATGCCGATAGCGATGGAGCTCCAATCGGAGATCGAAGATCAGAGGAGTAGCACTGCGGGAAGGGGTTTGAAATACACAGACTCGATAAAGTTATAGTTGTGGGTTTATAATATCTGAGGTTCGGCCTTCAGCTTCTGGTCGGATTTCTCATGTGTTCAGTGTATTCTGTCTATTGCGACAACATAGCTATTCCGAGAGTTTAAAGGGAATCATGTATATGAAGCAGTGGACCCAATGAGATTTATAGATGCATGTGTATGTATTTTGAATTCTGGCTTATGCTTTCGAATGTGGGTTTCCTGTGTAATCTTTTATATTCGATAAAGATGTGTGGCCAGGGATATTAATGTAAATGCACACATAAATGTTTCTAATATTGAGTGTGGGCCATAACCATAAGTCCAAACCTGATAGTTGTTTGTATATGGAGGGATTTGTCTTGTGATCGGACTTCCTGCATTCTTTGTGGTATCAGAGCTAGCTCAACGCTCTGTAAATATTGGTTTGAAGACTGAATTTTAATCTCAACATATGTATAATTTACACTGAAGTGAATTTGATACAGATGGAGATCATATTACAAAGGACAGTGAGATCAGAATGGGGAAATAGTGAACTTCTAATGAAGGTCTAGTAAGAATTTTTATTTTGATGATTTTGCAGAGATTTGTTTTGAAAGTGTAAAGAGAAACAAGGGATTAAAATTTCAAAGGAGAAGATGCTTTCCTTTCAGGAAAATGAAATTTCCACGTAAGTTGATTGAATGATTGGTTTGATTTAAAAGGTAAATTGGAGTGAAAGGTTTAGAATTTAAAGTTAAATTGAAGAGTGAATGAAGATTTCTTAAAGTATTGTTAAGGACAATGATATTGATGACTGAAAGAACAAAGATTGGGTTTACTAGATCTGAAAATAGAGCCACTACAAGAAACAAATTTTGAAATTTGTAGAAGCAAGATAGGATTTGCTTACAAACAGGCTATCGGGAGGAATTTGTAGTGTTTGTCATGAATTGGTAAATATAATTGAAATTCAGATCTAATCTTAATTGATCTTGAAAGGTGAAGAGTCCATTAAGAAAAGTAAAATGGGAATTAGTTTTAACACATATTTGAAGGAAAAGTTGCAGGTTTAAAAGGTTAATTTGATGTATCTTGAGATTATATTGTGCAAGTCAATAGAAGCAGTGGAATTGCTGAACAATAGAATGAATTGTACCAGCATCATAGCATATGATCTATGTTAAAGAAGATAGAGCAAGTAGAACTCTCAGATGAATAAATGTGACAGTATCTGACAATAAATGAAATTGCTAAATGAAAGAAGGAAGTGAGCAATTGAGGATGTAGAGCCTAGAACAAGGAGTGTTCAAGAGAAGCTGAGAACAAATTCCAACTGTGGTTAAGTAGAAGTTGTTGAGGCAGCTCCACAATTATGGTTGTGGGTAGAAGATAACAATTCCAGCAAGAGGAGCGTTGCGTAGAATTGTTAGTAAGTGAAAGGTTCGAGGAAAGAACCAAGGTGCCAAAAGGCTAAAGTCAGGAAAGTTTGGTGAGGCATGAAAGAGACTTGTTACAGATAGAAAGGGCTAGTTGCAGCTCACTAGTGAACAAGGAAAGTTCACTAGAGGAAGAAATGGAATTGACTATTGATAGTCATGGCAGGGGTATTAAAGGAAAGTCAGAAGTAGAGGAAAAAAAGTGTTGAAGTAGTTGGACTCAAAGGAATGAGTAAGGAAGAAAAGGACATAGAGTTGGCTCACATGAAGGCAGAACTTAGTGATTTGAAGAACTTGGTAATGAAAGGAATTAGAGAAAAATGGAAACAAGGATTTTATGTGGGAAAAAGAGTTAAATGGCCTGTCAGAGAATTGTTTGCTGAGAAATTAATAATCTGAACAGTTGATAATGAAGGAGTAAAAAACATCTGTGAACTCGAAAAAGGATCTCTCCTTGGGGAAAGAGATAGTGATGGCAATAATGACAGTCATGAAGAAGTGATCTATACAGATCAGAATGAGAGGAGTGTGCTGGTAGCCTCCTCATAGACAAGAGGATCTCATATTCTTGGGATTAATCATTTATGTGAATGTAAAATTGTATGTATGCACCCTAATGAATTTGAACCTGTGTATGAAAAGGTGAAAGAGGATGCATAAAGACTTTCAAGACTACAATTGGTGGAGTAAATTAAAAGCTATGGCTGAATGGGTGTGTCTTTTCTTAGTGAAAGCATATTGGATCATATTTGAAGGAGTTTTAGCATGGATAGAAGACCAATGGGAAATGGAAAAAGGAAAGGAAATAAATGCATTGCAAATTTGTGAAGTGAAGAGAAGAAAAGATGACACAGAGAACTTAGCTGAAGAAGTTAAGTCAGAAAAATGTTTAAAAGATCGAAGTCTTATTATAGAAGATGAGGAGACATTGTTGTCTTATTTGGATAAACAGAATGCTAGAGAAAATTGTGTAGAATAGGAAGGTATTCTACAAACTTATGATGAAGTTGCAGTCCCATAAGTTTTATTTGATGAGGAAGAAATTAGAGATGTTGAGGAAGAATTTCTCAATAACTTAGTAAACTATCAAAATAGTTTAGAGAAGCATGAAGACTGATCATTGAGGCTTTAAATGAAGAGCCTTGTATTTTCAAAACTGACATGTTGTGTATATTTTCAAGTTTGACAGGTAATGAACAACAATTGGACAATGTGCTTATGCATGTTGATGAAGAAGTGAGATTACTATAAAGAGATGGATGAAAAAAAAGATTTTTTGGAGTATGTATTTAATAATTTTGAAAATGATGGTTTGCTAGGGAAATTGTCATGATTAAAGAATCTCAAGAGAAGCAAAGGAAAGTTTGCAATGATAATCAAAATGAAATATCTTCAGTAGAGAATCAAAATGAAAAAACTATGGAAATTATGAAGGAATATAAGATGATGTTTACATATACATAAGTTTAGGAAGTCTGTGATTTGAAAGTGGATTATTTTTATGAATCTGTAAACAATGAAGAAGCTTTAGAAAACCAAAATTTTGCTTTTGATGTAGGAGAAGATGAAACAACATCATTTTGTTGCAATAGTATAAGTATAGAAGAGGAAAGGGTACTTCATAATGATATGCTCCAAGAAATCATAGTTATTGAATTGTTGAATGATGGTCTTGTGTCAGAACAAGGAACACTGTGTAATGTAGAGGAAAGTATGGAAATGAAAATTGATGACAATTTCATAACTTATGCAGAATGACAGTATAAATATTTGATGACAGAATTATCTATGAGGATTGAAAACTATAGTTATTTTGAATCTAAAAATTGTGATGGAAATACTATCTTTTATAGGAAGGACGGGTCATATGTAAATAACATGCTTATTTAATATGAAGGAAATGGTATTTTGTTGGAAAAGTTATTAGATGAACCTGATAACATAGAGGAAAGGATTATCTCTAATGCTAGTGAAAAAGAAGTTGTAGAGTACAAACAACAGTTTGTAAACGACAGAAGCGAAGAAGAATTGGACAAAAATTTCATAGTTTCTATGGTAAGGAGAAATGTACAGTAGATATATGTTAGTGGAGTTCAGTTGGGAACAAATTATAAATAGGAAGTTGAGAAATTGTGGAATATGAAGACAATTAAGAAGAAGGACAAAAAGGAAGAGAAATTAACAAAAAGAATTTGTATCAGCAAGGAAGGAGGACAACAACAAAATAAGTTTTGGAAACCTGAAGGAACCAAAGTGATAGTGGCAGAAGAATTGAATCAACAACATGATGAAAGTGATGACCAGTTACAAAGTAAAGTTTGGGATACTAGATGGACAACAGAAGGAACACATGATCAGGAGGTCATGAAAACTTTCAACTTTGGGAGTCTGATGCAGGAGCATTTAGACCTAGTCAGCAATGTGATGGAATGATAACATGTTGTAACTAACAAAGGGTTGGAAGACAAGAGTTTAGTTAATTTTAATTATTTAAATGTGTAAGAGTGTTTTATTTATTGTAAAATATGAGAAAAAGGGTATAGTGGCTGACTGATCCTCCTTGTGTGGAGATCAGGCCAAGAAATTAGGTTTATTTGGTTTGAATAAGATATCAGGGATTTGAAAGCTTGATTTAGCATTTGTTTAGGAAAGAGTGTAGTTGAAGAGATTCTTTAGGAAAGCGTGAGAGATTTCTGGATCTGAAACATAATTGGTTCATGAATCCACTTTTGTATAAATTATGATCTTTTTGTATAATTTAGAGGTTGGATAGGTTAGCTAGAGATAGTTAGGTTAGATTCAATTGGAAATATAGGATGGATGAGAGAGTGAAGAACACAAACAGTCGAGTGTGACTGTTTCTTCTTTAAATATTATAACTCTAATAGTGTGTATTGTATATATTATGTGTGTGGTTACATACCCTTATGGTGTGTCTATAGTGAACTAGAGAAACATTATGGAATTCTGCGTTGAAAGGAGTATGAATGTCTGATGGCATTTCCTTTGTAGAATCCGTAGTTAAATTGTTTAATAAATCCTGTGTAAAGGCATGTAGAGATCAAGAATTCATGTGAATGAATAGGAGGATCAGATTGAGTGAGAGCGAGAGTCGAGTGATAGAGATAATATTCAAGATTGAATAGAGGTTTTTTAATTTTTGTATTCTGATTCAAAGGGTTAATAACAGTGGTTGAGACCCGTATAAACCCCAATTTTTGATCCAAAGTTATCATAGATTGTTATCTATGAAAACAGAGTATAATTGAGGAACTGTTGAAGAGTCCCAAAACCATAGTAACCCTTGAAGAAATGACAGAAAAAACCTAAGTAAAGAGGTAGATGAATGGATAAAGAGAAGGCACAGTGGCCGTTGGATCTATAAGATCAATGGAATAGACCTAATCGAGGAAGTAGAGCCACTTTATTGCAGTGGCGAAGTTCATATGTATGCGGCAGACTTTAGGCTTTAAGTCTATGCGACGAGCGATCACCGATATATTGCATCAGCAGAAGTCTTTGTGGATGGACGGGACCCAACCTTTTGCCAATGCCGATTGCGATATTGAGATGAAGTGCGTACCATTGGATCATATAGTTGATCAACGACAGAGAACTAATCACTGATCGCATGTCGGGTAAGTCAAGTGACAGCGGGAAAAGGAATGCCGATAGTGATATGCAATAACGATGGCTGATTGCATATGCCGATAGCGATGGAGCTCCAAAGGTTAATACATTTCATGAACATCTCAACCCTCACTAATAGGGTGAATTCAAGACCTAGTAACTCAAGAATTCTGGGCACGACCGAGTGATTCTTTTTGTTAAATTCAAAATTAACAATTACATGAAAATCCTAATGAAAATAGTGCGAGGAAACCCTAAGTAATTGGGTTGGCACATTAAAGAAAAAACTCAATGGAGGGCTTGCAGAATCGTTGCTCGAATGATGTTAACATCACATATATCAAAGAATGTGAGAGGGGTTAAGCACATGTAAGTGAAATAGAACCCTCTATTGAGCTCTTTGTGCACTAGAGAAGAAAATAGAGGAGGCATATTTCAACTTTTAAGAGTTTACCCGCATAGAAAGTAATAACCCACATATTAAAGAATAGGAAGTAAATGAAACACAAAAAAACATCACCAGGGCTAGTAAAGAGCCAAAAACCAGTAGAACATTATACCTGAGAGTGACAAGTTTCCGAATCCTCACTCATACTTTATAATTATGACAACAAAATTTAGTGAGAATAGTTTTTGACGTAAGCTAGAAAAAAATATTAAACCCTATTTACTAACTAAAACATACCTCGAAATGTTACAAAAGTTTTACTCAAAGGAAAACTCAGTGGAAATGTTTGTAAGTTTTTTCCTCGACTGCTACAAGTGTGGCATCAAGGAAAACCCTGTTAGCATAGCCAACTCAACTAAACATTTCTCTAAAATCGTAGCAAAAAAAGTATTCAAGCAATAAAGCGAGGAAACAAACCTAACAATGCACAACAGATCTCGTAGCTTGCTCACCTTGAATGACTATCGAAAAATAGTTTACTATCGAAAAGTGGGAGAAAACTAGGTTGTTTTTCCTACTTAACCTACTTGACAAAGTATGACAGTAAATCATAACCCTAGGTTGATCAATGGTGTAGAAGCCTAGAGAAATGCTTCTTGATAAGTGTGTACATGGCCTACTGGTGCCCACTAGGCACCAAAAAATGAAATCAATCATATGGCATAAGAGTTAATGATGAACCAACTTTAACCAAACATAATGGCACACTAAGAACTAGTTTAGGTGGATAATATAAATGTTAATCATCAAATAAATATTACATTTTTGTATTCCAAACTTTGATTGCCATAACTTTGAAATTGTATGCTCACAATTTGCATTGAAACACGGGTTCATGCTACATGTATGTTATGTGATAGGCAAAGTGTAGACGGAGCAACCTTTAAATTGAGTATTGATATTTTTCCTTCACATACAATTAGGCAAAGTAATTTTTTTTATATGTGTGGAATAAGTATATGTGACACCCTGAGTATAACTTATAGTGAAAATGAAAAAAACTTAATTGTTTGAAACTAATTTTAAGAGTACTAAGTAGCCCTAATTTCTCCAGATTATGTATCCAAAAGTATATGAAAAAAAAAGTCTTAAATTTTTATCACTGGTACCTACCGACGTCATTGTTTTCTCAAAATTTCATAGCCTAAAACACCCCCTAAAAAATTATAGTGAAAATGCCAAACTTACATGTTTGAAGCTAATTTCAAGGGCATTTAGGAAACCTAACTTCCTCAAATCATATATCCAAAATTATAAAAAAACCATGATCTAAAAGTTTAATCAAATGTTGCCTAAGATTTCTCCTTAATATTCTCCAAATTCACCATCTCAAGCATATAAAAAAAGTTTTTAGTGAGATCTCCAAATTCAGCATCTCAAGCATATAAAAAATGTGTTTAGTGAGAAATGTTGAAATGATTGTTTTGAAGCAACAAAACCTTCTGATCCTAAGCTCTGATACCAAATGTTTCGAACTTTGTGTCTTAAAAATTATGAGAAACAAATAACTAAAGTCTTCTTTGAGGGGAAAACCAATTTTTACAATGTATAAGAAAAGGCTTGATGATCGTAAGACTTGGTCCCTTTACTCTATGTATTAGAGACAACGGTTACAATTATAATAAAATGTGTGGCATGTTATTTTCTATCTTACATAACAATATAATAATAGAAATGTAATCACTCAAAATCCAGGGTTTAATAAGAGGTTTTACGGTTAACATGGGGCTTATATACATTGTTTATTGTTCTAATGGGATTGATTTATTGTATAGAATCCAAAGAATGAAAACCCTTAATCTATTACAAGCTATGATGTATACAAGTGAAGGATGCCAAGAGATTAATAAGAGCCCATAGTTTTGATATTTGTCTAAATTCTAATATGGACAATTATAAATAACTAGTAATATGAAATATGATACCTATAAATTTTATTTTATTCTTTATATTGGACCGGCCAAAATAAGCACAATACTCATCGAGAGACTGGATTCCAAGACAACCACAATGATGAATTAAGGACCAGAGTCTAAGATGACCATAAATATGAATTGAGTTGATGACCATAAAGATGAATTGAGTTCTCAAATATTGACCTTGACCGACCTCACATAGAGTTAAAACCATGGCATTAGGGATCATAACATGATCAAAGCTATGATCCTAATTATTATTTTGATACTAAAAAATACAAGGAAGATGTTGAGATAGTTAAGGAGACAAAAGAAGATGTTGAGATCACTTAATAATTGTAACATATCTATAATAACTTTATAATACTCCTCCATAAATACACCTTAATTTTTTCTTTCTTCTTTATAAAAAAATATCATTTTCATTTTCATTAATACCGAAGTACGATGTGTATCCATGTCATGGGCTCATGCACCGTCAAAATGACGTTAAGGACAAAGCCCTTAGATGACCATAAGCACATTCTTTGGTTCTGAATGTAGTTCATATCTTTCTTACGGACATTATTATCTTACTCACTGTTGAATGGCACTGATTTTCATTCCCTTGCGACTCTGGACAATCCACACGAACCCGCAATTTAGTTGGTGGCTCATCATGCCACGTCGAAAACAATCATAGATTAACCCTTCTCCACATGTATTATTCATGTTTTGACATGATTGAGATTTTCTAACATGTCACTTGGGTTTTTAAATCCTCATTACCTTGCACGTGGTCACGTGCTTGGACTTTTGTGGACCATCTCATGGGAAAGTTGATGGTGATCCCCCTTTTTCCTTGATACAGAGTTTATTGTGGGTGTGATGACGATTCATTATGCCTCAGAAAAGGGTGCTAGACAGGTGGATGTTAGATTGATTTGCTTGGCAACACGTCCATGTTTGGGGTTCAGACATATCCCCTTCAAAGTCATGGTTCATTGTTGTCGTCTCATTTTTCTTTGGCTCTATGTATTTCACTCTGAAATTGATGTTTTGAAATATTTTCCTCTGTTGAAATAGCTATAAGTGTCGTCATCAAGGGTTACCCACATTGTCTTGATTTCTTTTATGAAATGTAGCTCATATTTTTTTATAGTGATTATCGTCATGGTATAGACGGTTCTGTCGGGAATTTTTCTGGTAAAATTCCAAAAACAAATTCATTGAACATAGAGACAATGCTCTGTTTATCTCCAGGATCTTAACACAGGGAAGCAAAAAAAAATTCTCTAGAGAACAGAGTTTCAACAACACACATAAAACTTTCTATTCATCAATAAACTGCATGTTACATATTTCTTCCTCTCTCTCAGAGGGATTCACCAAGAACTTCCACAAAAAAAAAACTACTGTCTCCTTTTGAAAAGATTTACACTGCTGTGTGTAAATTTTCCATTTACATTTACTACTGTAAATAAAAAAAGATTCATCATACCCTCCTGTGTATTACAAAAAACCTCCAGCACAAAAAAGATTACATGCTCTGTTGTTCTTTCATTTCATCTTCGCACTGCTGTGCGTATATCCTCTCTCACACTACACAACTTACCTTACTCTTCATATGTTATAACAAAAAGCATTACAATTTTTTTTTATAACAAAAACGACTACCAAAATAAAACATTACAATATTACATGCCGTAAAAAAATAAACTTAAAGACTTTTACCTACTATCTACGACTATGATAAATTCATTAAATGCCTTAATGATAAAATCGGCAGTCAAACCAAATTTTTTTTCTTACTCCACGCAATCTCCATGCCCTGCAGACCTGTATGCAGCGTTGACTTGATTGATGGCGGACAATCATGCTCTCAATCAGACGAATATCGCTTGCCCAAACTGAATGAGTGTTATGTCCCGATAAAAAGTGGTTTTGTAGAGAGTACAGTGGACGTGTGGAAGATTTTTATTGCATCGGGGGCGATTGAAGGAATACCACTCCTACCGCAAAAGCGGTCCGATGGAGTCTGGGTGGTTTTCAGTTGAATTAATGCGCAGTTGAAATTAATATTTCAACACTCCCTTTTAATTTCCACTGTTGGGTTATCAGTCATACCCAAACACTTTCTAAAAAATTCGAAGCTTTTCTGGTCCAAAGGCTTTGTCAGAATGTCTGCAACCTGATCCTGAGTCTTGCAATGTTGTAAAACAATTTCTCCATTGTTTACCAATTCCCTGATGTAATGAAACCTTGTGTCAATGTGTTTCGTTCTCTTATGAAACACCAATTTCTTGGATAATGCAATAGCTGAGCTATTGACACAAAAAATCATTGTTCTTTTTGCCTGCTCTTGGCGTAATCTCCTTAACATTCTTCTCATCCAAACTGCTTGACATGTTGCTGCTGTAGCTGCCACATACTCTGCCTCTGTTGTAGACAATGCTACAATAGGTTGTTTCTTAGAAGCCCATGAAATAGCTTCTGAACCCATGTGAAAAACATAACCGGATGTGATTTTCCGATCATCTACACTTCCAGCCCAATCACCATCAGTGTATCCAACTAAATCTAAACATTCTGAGACAATATATAAAATGCCAAACCTATTAGTACCTTTGACATACCTCACAATCCTTTTTGCTGCCTGCCAATGTGCTTCCTTTGGCCTCTCCATGAATCTGGAAATTAAATTAACAGCATGCATTATATCAAGCCTAGTTGCAGTTAAATACATAAGGCTGCCAACTATGCTCTTATACAAGTTAGGATCAAAATCCTTGCTACTGTCCTCTTTGTTGAGTTTTAATCCCATCACTGTGGGAGTGATTTCTTTCTTGTTGTCCTGCATATTAAATCTTTCCAATACTTCATTTACATATTTTGCTTGTGAGATAAAAATTCCATTTTCATTTTGATCTACTTCTATTCCTAAGAAGTATCTCAGCAAACCCATGTCAATCATTTCAAATTCTTCTTTCACGACTGTTTTGAAATTTTCAATAAGATGATCATCATTACCTGTGAAAATAACATCTTCAACATATAATGCAACAATCAGTATTTTACCATCTTTTTCATTGATGTAGACGGTGGGTTCTCCCTCACACTTTTCAAATCATTTTGCCAGTAGATAGGAATCTATCCCACTATACCATGCTCTTGGTGCTTGCTTCAGCCCATAAAGAGCTTTCTTCAATCTGCACACTTTGTGCTATTGGACTTTCTTTTCATAGCCTAGAGGTTGTTCATTGTAAACCTCTTCCATCAGCACTCCATTTAGGAATGCTGACTTCACATCCATTTGGAAAAATTTCCGCTTGTTTTGTGTTGTTATGGACAACACCGCTCTCACGGTTTCCATTCTTGCAACCGGTGCGAAAATTTCCTCATAATCTCTCCCATACTGCTGCTTATATCCTTTGACAACAAGCCTTGCTTTGTGTCTTTCTATTTTGCCTTCAGCATTGCTCTTGGTCTTGTAGACCTATTTAACTCCAATGACTTCCTTTCCTTTTGGTAGTTTAACCAAATCCCATGTATTGTTTCTCTCTATGGCATTGATTTCCTCATCCATAGCTTGTATCCATTTCCTATCCTTAATTGCATCATCGAAATGAATACGGTCATCAACATGACAATATAAAGCAAACAAGGAATTTATACCTTCATCATAAATGTCACATAAATTTCTGATTTTCTTACCTCTTTCATTTGGTGTGCAAGTACTTGAAGAAGCACTTGAATTTCAGCCTTGTGGTGTGCTTGGAGAAGCACTTTCATTTCTCCTCAAGGGTTTCTCTTGTTGTCCTTGTGTTGGCGCTGCTGTTTGGGGATGTATTTTAGCCATCTCATCATCTTCATCATGAGATAAACAGTTTTTAACATTCATTGTTTTCTCTATGCTTCCATCCCAAGCTTCCTCCTAAATGAATTGAACATCTCTGCTCACAAAAAGCTTCTTGGTAGATAGGATATACAACCTGTAAGCTTTGGATTCCTCACTGTATCCAATGAAAATACATTTGTCCCCTTTGCTGTCCAACTTCTTCCTTAGCTGATTCGAAATGTGTGCATAAGCCACATATCCAAAAACATTCATGTGGGTGACTCCTTGTTTTCTCCCACTCCATGCTTCCTCTGGCACTCTGTTCATGACTGCTTTTGTTGGACACCTATTCAAAATATATACTGCACAGTGTACAACTTCAGCCCAATAATCATTTGGAAAATGCTTTGCCTTTAGCATACTCCTCGCCATATCCATGATGGTCCTATTATTCCTCTCGACAACTCGATTTCGCTGTGGGGTGTGCCTAGCTGTAAATTACTTATGAATTCCATTTTCTCTACAAAAACATAGGAATTCCTTGGAGATATACTCACCTCCTCTGTCGGTTCTTAAAACTTTGATATGCAACCTGCTTTGGTTTTCTACAAGTGCTTTGAAATTGCAAAATTTTTCAAACACTTCACTTTTATTATTTAGGAAATAAACCCAAGTCTTTCTGATGAAATAATGAATGAATGTTAGAAAATATTGGCTGCCTGCTAGTGATGGAGTTTGCATCGGTCCACATAAGTCTGAGTGGACAATCTCTAAGGGTGCTTTTGCCCTTATGCTTTTCCCTAATGGAAAACTTTCTCTTTGTTGTTTCCCCGAGATACAACCTTCACAAAGGCTGTCCGATTTCTCTATCAATGGTAATCCTCTTACCATTCCTTTTCTACTCAACAAGTTAAGACCTCCAAAGTTGAGATGCCTAAATCTCAAATGCCACAACCAATTTTCATCCTTTGGTTGGCTTTGGAAAGCCTCTTGTGTCACTACTGCTATTACTTCTTTACTTTTCAAATCTGCCCTTATTCTGAGAGGGAACATCCTGTTCCTCGTCATCTTCACTTTAGCAATACATCGTTTGCTGGGTGCTCCATCCATGATGGTGCATATATCATTCACAAAGAAAACATTGTACCCCTTTTGAACAATTTGTCCAATACTTAAGAGGTTACACTTCATTCTAGGAACATAATAGACATCTGCTATGGTTTTCTTTTCACCTTTCTTTGTAAATATTTTTACTTCTCCTTTTCCCATAACAGAAATTTTACTATCAGTCCCAAGTGTGACTTGTGATTTCACATTTTGATCTAAAGTAGAAAACAAGGCTATGTTTCCTGTCATATGGTTACTACAACCGGAGTCTAGAAACCATATATCATCACTGTTTGTTTCAGCCATATTACAAGCTAACAACACATTATCTTGGCTATTATTTTCTCTAGTGATATTTTCATTAGATTTATTACTCATATCATGCTTCTTCTTCCTACATTCATTTGCATAATGCCCATATTTTTTGCAATAATAACATTGGACATTGGATTTTTCATACCTTTGTCTTTGAGCATGATGTTGTCCACTTTGTTGGCTGCTACCTTGGCCTTGGTTCTGATTTGGATTGCTGCCTCTTCCTTGAGCATTTGCTGGACTGTTCCTTCCACCTCTGTTTTGGCTTCTGCCTCTTCCTCTCTTGCTTCCTCTGCCTTGACCTCTTCCTCTTAGAAAGGACATCTGGGTCTTGAAGGCTTGCTCTAGAGATGAGTTTTCATTTCTACTCAATCTATGCTCACGTGTTATCAATGATGCATGAAGTTCATCAACTGAAAAGTTTGAGAGATCCTTTGTCTCTTCTATGGTGGTGACAATCACATCGAACTTTGAGGGTAGGACCCTCCACAATTTCTCCAAAATCCTCCTTTCCTCAAGAGTTTCTCCATGAGACCTTATCTATATGACCAGACCAATCACATGTGTGAAGAATGAGTCAATATTGTCTGAATCCTTCATGCACAGATTTTCAAAATCTCTCCTCAGCAACTGTAGTTTTGTTGTCTTCACTTTCTTCATGCCTTGATAGGCTGTCTTGAGAGATTGCCATGCTTCTTTGGATGTCTTGGCTGCTGCTATCCTTGGGAAAACACTCTCATGCACTGCTCGATATAGAAATACAAGGGCTTTAGAGTCCTTCTTCCTATTGCTCTTCAACATATCGTTCTTTGCTTGTGTCAAGTTATTAAACTCTTCTTCATCTCCTGGTTCTTCAAAGCCATATTCAACAAGTTCCCATAAATCTTGTGAGGCAAACAGGGCTCTCATGGTTATTGCCCAATAGTCATAGTTTTTCCCATTAACCTGTGGGAGTTGAGTATTAAAAATACCCATGCTAGTGCTGGTGCTGGTGCTGGAGCCAACCATTCTTCACTTTAACTATGGTTCAAATACTTGACTGTATTTAAAAATCACTGAGTGTCTTCAACAGCTACTCAAAAAAAACTTTGAGTAATACCTTTTGCCTGAGACTTCACTTTGCTGGAGAAGTTGTTGCAACAAAAGAAACCTTCCTTCACCTTCTTTGACACCTTCAAAGAGCCTCGAAAAGCTCTAATACCACTGTCGGGAATTTTCTGGTAAAATTTCAAAAACAAATTAACTGAACATAGAGACAATGCTCTGTTTATCTCCAGGATCTTAACACAGGAAAGCAAAAAAAATTTCTCCAGAGAACAGAGTTTCAACAACACACATAAAACTTTCTATTCATTAATAAACTGCCTGTTACATATTTCTTCCTCTCTCTCAGAGGGATTCACCAAGAACTTCCACAAAAACAAAACTACTCTGTCTCCTTTTGAAAAAATCTACACTGTTGTGTGTAAATTTTTCATTTACATTTACTGCTGTAAATTAAAAAAAAATTCATCATACCCTCGTGCGTATTACAAAAAAACTCCAGCACAAAAAAGATTACATGCTCTGTTCTTGTTTCATTTCATCTTCCTCATGCGTATATCCTCTCTCACACTACACAACTTACATTACTTTTCATATGTTATAACAAAAAGCATTACATCGCAATCGAACGAATATCGCTTGCCCACACTGAACGAGTGTTATGTCCGGATAAAAAGTGGTTTTGCAGAGAGTACCGTGGATGCGTGGAATACCACTCTTACCGGAAAAGCGATCTGATGGAGTCTGGGTGGTTTTCAGCTAAATTAATGCGCAGTTGAAATTAATATGTCAATAGGTTCGAGGGAGATGGTAGACAATACAGGTAAGATCTTTCATCGTGGTTATTTGTGGAAATATTTTTGGTTTTTATTGCTTATTTTCTAGTACATTGACTTCTAGTTGGTGTAGTTGGATATGAGATTACCACATGGAAATGCGGAGTCTGGAGACGCCACGCTGTAGCCTGAGATGAGAAGGTAAGTTGTCCTATGGACCAACCACTCCCCACATACTTTTTCCTCGGCATAACGATGAGAGGATAGCTACACCTTTTTATGCTGTCCATAATGTTGAGAGGATAGCTACACCCTTTTATGTTGTAGTATTAGAGATTGGCATTAGATAATTAAAAAAAAAACCATTCGACCCTGAAATACATCACCAACGCTTGGGATAGTAATCATTGTATTTCAAAATTTAATGAATTTAAATAAAAATAAATCATTTTTTATTTTTTATAAAATATTTTTACATAATAACTTATTTTTTAATAATTTTTTTTATTATTTAAGTATTTGATTAAAATTAATAATAATAATAAATTATTTTATTTGTATGTTTGGTAGGATTACATTTTTATCATATCTATAACTTCTCACCTCAATCAGAAGATAGCACAAGATTTGAACTTTGTGAGTCTTTACTAATTAAGCTATCCAAACAGACATAAACTTTATAAACTATTATAATTATTATAATTATCAATTTTTTACAATTTAAATTTATATATTTAAAAATATTATTCAATTTTTTACATTTGGTTTATAGTTTTAAATATAGATTTATTCTATAAATATTTATAAATATATAAGCTAATTATATATATATATATATATATATATATATATATTACATTTAATATATAATAAAACTCTCATTAACTTAATTTCACTTTAATAAAAACAAAATCATTTAAAATTATTGAAAAAGAAAATAACCATTTTAAAAATCATGTGATAAATTTGTTGTAAAAACGAAGCTTATCATGTAGAGGTTCACCTGAGCAACCTATCATTGAAATTTTAAATTTTATCGCAAGTTTAACATAAACCATGTAAATGGAGCTTGGTAGGTGCCATCTCTATTCTGATAAGAAAAACTATTTCTTTTAACAAATTCTTATATTATTATTTAATATATATGGTTTAATTTACATTTAGTTATTATTAGTGTATAGTTATTTTTACGAGGGATTAATGAAGAGGCAAGAGGGATTAAATCTCTTGAGGCGCAAATCGTTTTTATAGTGTAAAACTTAAAAAAATTTGCGCCTCCAAAGATTGCATCCCTTTAGAGACATATGATGGTTGACATGAATATCTCGCTCTAAATGGACTCAACCCCTTGATAATCCCTTGAATATACGGAATTAAATAGCTTAAACAAACAAATCTAACAAATATTTACTTCATTGAAAACCAACTTTTAATGAAAGACTCAAAATGTAAAATAATGATACTTGAAAGCTATAAATTTTCAATTACTTTATATAATATATAAGTATTATTAATATTATTATTATTATTTAAAATTATATATAATATGTAAATTGTTGACATTGAAATAATTTAGTTAATAGGAGCATTTGAATATCTTATTTATGGATTACATTATTCAAATTATAGGTTTTTTTCTATTAATATATTTTTAAATACATTTCAATAATACTTACTTTTATATTTGAAATATTTTATTGTGTTCCATATATGTGTGTGTGTGTGTTTGTTTGTTTTTTTCCTAAAGTCGATACTAAAGTTGATATTAAAATATATTAGTTAAATAATTTCATCTTTATTTATTTTCTTGTTTTAATTAATTTAAAAGAAATTTAAAAGTTGATACAAAATTATCTTATTTGATATGGAATTGACACATCTTTTTTTTATTTTTAATATTATTTAAATTAAAAAGTAATGTTAGTAAATTTTGTTTTTATTTTGACTCTTTCTTTTAATTTAAAGAATATTTTATTTTTATTTTAAAAGAAATACCTTAACTCTTTAATTCTTTAGACCACAACATAATCATATTCAACTCAAATACAACATAATTACACTAGTCTGTAAAGCTTTTCAACTCAAACACAAGCATCTGATTCCATAAATTATTATTAATTTAATTTTAGTTTTCATCTTAAATAAAAGAATTCAACTCTATAAATTATTATTCATTCAATTTTGTAACTAGAATATTTGCATATAATTATTTTATTTGTTTTTAATTAAAAATTTTAAAATATATTTTATTTTATTGAAAAAAATTACAACATTCTCTGAAATATAGATTAAAGTAATTGATGAGGGTAAAATAAGATGAAATATGAAATATGGATTAAAGTAATTGATAAGGATAAAATATGAATTAAATTAACTGATGAGATATGGAAACTAGAAGAATTTATTTATTTATTTTTAATTAATAAATTTAAAATATATTTTATTTTATTAAAAAAAATTATAACATTTTATATATTATTCGATGAAATATGGAATAAAGTCATTGATGAAGAAAAAATATGGATTAAATTAAGGGATGAAATATGGATTAAACGGTCAACAAAAGATCGAGAATGAAATTAGAAGTGCAGATATGGTACATAGATTATTTATAAAATTATTTGTCTATTTATCACTCAAACCAGAATTATAAGACACTTATATAATATTTTTAAAATTTAATAGTTTCTAAATTAAGAAATTGTTTGTTGATAAAATCTCTCAATAAAATTCAACAACCACAAAACTAATATTACCTATTTCTTATTATAAACATTATTCCAAATTTTTGTATTTACCTTCCAAAAATATTCAAACACATCAAAAACATTCAAACAGATCAATAATATTAAATTGATTAAACAACTGCCAGTTTATATTTAAAAAGTATTCGATCACACAACCTAACAGATTAACTTAATCATAATTTAAAAATTACATATATCATAACATAATTACAAATTAACAATAATATTAAATTGATTAAGCAACTTCCTGCTTTTGATTCAAAAGCATTCAATCACTGAAAATAACACATTAACTTAATCATAATTTAAAAAATTACATATATCGTAACATAATTACAAATTAGCAATTTTTACTTTTATTAATTTGGATATTTTCCATTTATGAAATTCGATAGATCACCGTATCCATGAATAAGGTAGTCTCATGGACATCCAACTTACCTACTTGATTGTTAGTCTAGTGCCTTCAGACATTTACATTAAATTAAAACTTGAATAATTGTTATTTCTTGAAGTAATTATCCTTCATAAATAAGAAAATCTCAACCTAATCTCATTACCCTGAACTGTGTGTCTAATCATATCACACCAGTTTTACACTGCCCTACTGAAAGGAACCTACACGACAAGAAAAATAAATATGGTACACCAATACGACGACCTCAAGAAGACGTGTAGATGAGAGAGTTGATTTAATCACATAATGCTCTCCGTCTTAGATATTTAAATTTTTTTAAGGAGAAAATGGAGCCCAGAAGACAACTACTTGTGTGATAATCGTAACTTTCTTTCGTCTGAAAGTTCCTTCGCAAATCTATGAAAAGCATTTAAATAATATCAATGTGAGTCAGACTGCGCAACAAACATGCTTAGAATATTATTCATTGATATCATCGGTACCTCTCACGGATAAATAAAATTTAAATGAGGTCGGCATATTCACCTAGTCAATGCATCTTTGTTAGTGCCTTCGTCTGGTACTGGCTCATACAGGCCAGTCTGAATATTTACTCTTGAAACAAGATCCTCCAACAGGCTTTTGCCTAAATTTACCAGGTTTCTCAGATTCGTCTTCGAGGAGAGAACGCTTGAACTTGCACTTGCCGGTAATTTAACCTGATTCCAATTATCCAATAGGTTAAACCTAAGTTGAATTTAAGATTTTTTTAAAGTAGATTTTAAGATTATTTCAGAATTCCATAAATAGAAAATAAATTAGTTGTGTGAACTAGTTCTTGAAAATATTTCTTAAATCTACCATCCAAATTATAAGATGCAACTTAAAACTCTTCAATATCCAATATATGCAAACAGTATCATATTATTCCAGCCTGTAAACAACCCCCCACAATGGTACTATTCAGAAGAGGAAAAAGGAAGGGACCTGGATTCTTAGATAGTTCTTCTGCGATTTCGATGCTTGGAACACCACGCTGGAGACAATATCCACAATATCTGCACTTCCTTGCATATACATGTCAAGTAACGGGGTATTGCCGTTGTATGACAACCATTGAAGCACACCCCACTTTGCGGCCTCAGTAGCCCTGTAACTAACTGCCTTCTCTCCGGTTCCGAGAGAAACCACCAGAAACTTGCTGGTGTCCTGTTTAAAACAAATAGCCTCATCAGTCACTATTAAGCAATTCTTGGTTGCATCAATCCACTTTAATATATAACTGACCCGAATTTCGGAGGAAGGCAGTGAGAAATCTGGATTGCCTGAGAGAGCCTCTCTAGTCACCTCGTTTATCGCAAGTAACGTCTGCAAAAATAAATTACTTAACTTCTCTGTCACTCGCTACTATCATTTAAATTTTAAGATTTTTTGTTTATATAATTTACCAATTAATAGATCTAAACCTAACTATATATTACAAATTAACAGAAAATTTTGAAATCTGAAAAATACAGATTAATTGTTTAATTTGAGAAACACAAATTGATCGTTTAATCTCGCTCATGTCCTAAAATAAAATACTAGATTTCCTAAACATTACTTACTGGATTTGTTGCAGCAATTCCGCCATCAACGAGATTAAAACTTTCAGTATTTCCCGTGGAATCTTTCGTTTCAAAGTAATAGGCAGGAAGATATGTGGGAGCTGCTGAAGTTCCAATACAGACATCAGCCAAAAATGCATCTTTCAAGACCTGCTGTTTGGCCTGCAAAGAGATTTATGATATCATAATTACATTAACTCGGCTTGGAAACCATTTCTATTTTAAAATTATGTCAGAAAAAAGATTACCGCAAAAGTTGTGAATATTGCGGGTTCCTGAGACACGATGTCATATGCCGGAATAAGGACATTAGTTAGCGTCTCGTGCAATCGCGTATTCTTCATATTCAACTTGATGAGCTTGTGCAGATATTCGCCCGAATATATGGGGCCAAAGAGAGTACGCAGAAATTCCAGGCAACCTCTGTCAATAACTCATTTTAATAAACATGGTTTTTGTTTCGAACATAAAAAAAATACCAGACAAGAATAAAATATTGGACTCTTACGAGTACTGTGGAAAAATAGAAGCAGATTGTTCTAAATAAAATTTTGTAACGTCCTTTGCAGCAAATAGAGGACGATTTTTTTCATTTGGAGCGGCTAACATGGCAGTGACCAATCCTCCAGTGCTTGTCCCGGCAATAACGTCGAAATAATCAGCTATCCTTACGTCTGGGCCGTCAAGTTCCTATTAAAAATTGCCACAACTCAGTTTTTCAAATGTAATAATACCATATCCATTGTTATTGAAGCTCATGTAACTTTTTCCAAATTGAACATGGGTTCGATTAATCAATACCTGAAGCTTTTCCTCCAAGAATTCAAGGATAGTTGCTGGAACAATCCCTCGGACTCCTCCTCCGTCAATACTTAGAATTGTTATCATCTTTCCAGCAGATGGTGGGGGATTCCTGCAGGCCATAGCCATGGCTAGTGCTCGATGACTGTCAAATACTTTTATATAAACAGACGATATATTGAATGAATGAAAGCTGTTTATGAGGAATATATTTCCAAATATATTTCAGTGGAGAGGATGTAGTTTATGTGGGATTCTCTGAGTGCAGTATTTATAAATATCCATACCTGATCCAATTTAGGTAAATTATATGCTACAATTGGGACTTGAGGCTTCATCTTAGTCTTCACGTTACCAAAAATCAAAATAAAATAAGATAAATAGATTGCAGTTTAACAGGAAAATTCACGCAATCTTGTTTCTGAACTTGCTGGAGAAATGGCGCAATTGTTTGAACAAGAATATATTACTGTAGCTTCTTGTGAGACTGGTAGGTATTTGTATCTATTAGTGGGTTCCTATCAGAATTGAGAATTGGATTAAGTCGACCAACAACACTCATGCATGCATGCGTTTGATGTGGACTTTAATGCGATAAGTGGACGTCAGCTGGTTTTTGCTTCCAGGTTTCCAAATCCGGTTTATATATTGTTTATTTTGCGTGAATGCGTCGTAGATTACTTAGTAAGTTAGTATTGGTTTCTTTTTATAGGAAGTTCAAAATATATATTTAGTAATGGTGAATGGTAGTTTTTACGATTGAAAATTAAATTAGAAATTAAATATTTACCAAAAGTTTCTCATTTCAATTTTAAGTGGATGAATTTTTTTTTATTTTTTTTAGTTTCTCAATTGAGTGGTTTGATTGATTATCAAAAGAATATGCTTAGCATATGCTTAGTCTTAATGTCTATTAAGTGCTGTAGTGCATTAAAGAAACTGTTATGTTGCATTGATTTTTAATAAATTAAAAAAAAAGAATTGTGTTAGGTGGCTCCCTACTCACCAATTTATTAGGGATTTGAGATTATTCCAATTCTAATAAATTTAGCCATGATAGGTTCCTCATTATTATTTATAACATTCATTTATACAAGCAAATTTCATTTAGTAAAATAGTCCATTACTTTTAATAAATTTAAAAAATTAGATTCGTAAGTGGCTTCCCACCCACCAATTTCCCAAAGATTTAAGATTATTTCAATTCTAACAAATTGCTCTATGATAAGTTCTTCATAATTATTTATAACATTTATTTATAATCTTTTTTCTTCTTAAACTAAAGTTAACCCTTAACTTTTTATATATGATTAATCAAATAAATGTATGCATGAATAAAACATTCTCCTTATTACAATAGTTTTTTAATTATATTTATGATGCTTTCAATTATGTCAATTATATTAATATTTTTAATGTAATTGTACTAATTATATATAACTTTATATTAAATCATCTAAAATAAAATATATTTACTAATAATAATTTTTTAAAAATAAATTCATTTCATTTCATTTTAAATCTTTCTTAATCAAATATTTAGAAGAATCAAATTTGTTAAACGTTTATTTTTTTACATAAAACATCAAAAGTCTTTTCTCAATAGACTGTCTCCGTTGTTCAGAGAGATTACCTCACTCGGGACAACCCATAGGATGGATAGACAGCTGGGTGATTGGGAATGGAAGTAGCTATGTGTCAATGGATATTCATAACGAAGGATCGCCCGTAGCCAACATTAATTCAATGTCATACGAAATGTCACCTACTAGCTCATTGGTCCAGTCGAATTTACTGAGATATCAAGTAATTTAGTGAAACGAGGCAAGTTAGTTCCAACAGGTATTGTGCATGTTTTATGGCGCAGAAGGGAACGTTGCCATTCCTGTGGCTACTTTATGGTGAGTAAATTGGGAACTCCAACGAACTGTCGGGAAACTCCGTACATTTCTTGGTTGGTCCTCAAGAATCACAAGGAAAGTAAGGAGGGCCTGTCCCCTCTACCCTTTGATTTCCGTTTTCATGTTTATTGTTCATTTCATTTTCACTTTTATTTTCATCTTGTGAATTTCATGTTAGTTGTTATTTTTATTTTTATTTTTTACTTGGTCAAATTTAGTTTGAATGTTATTTTCATTTTCATTTTATTTTTATTTTGTAAAATTCATGTCCGTTGTTATTTTTATTTTTATTTTTATTTTGTCAAATTTAAATTTTTATTTTTATTTTGTCAAATTTAAGTTGATTATTATTTTTATTTTTATTTTTATTTTTATTTCGTAAAATTTATTAGTGACATGACTAATTTATAATTAGGTAATTTCTTTTTCTCAACTTTACCAATTAGAAGCTCAAAAAGGGGAGCTACTGGTTACAAAGCTCACAACACTAAAGCTCACCGATGCCCTTGATAGGTACTTAGCATTATTCAACATGAATTTATTGACATTGAGAAGGAGGTTAACATTATTCAACATGAATTCAATGACATTGAGAAGGAGGTTGAAGAGGAAAGAGATAATGTGTTAGACATGGAGGTTATGTAGATGTGTCAAATTGGTTTCCTACTTTAAGCACCGCAAGAACTAGTCACAATCAATATATCAACACTATCTAGTCACAATCAATATATCAACACTATCTATCTATATTGGCACATTAGAAATCTTATGGGAAAGTTCCAATTAAAGAATATTGATAACAAAGATGAACTTCTCCTCTATACAGAGTTATTGCTCCTACTCTATTAAATCGTGGATGAATCCATGTAGTGCATGGACACAATCCACCTCCATTAGGCCATCATCACTTCCTTGCACCATCCAATTAGTGTCTTCATACATTCTTGGCATGCTGTAACTAGCAACTATCATTTTAGTTTATAATTTTTTTTTACTTTTTGTTGCTATCATTCCCATGGAATTTCTGTCAAGTTTTTATAATGTGAACATTAGGCATACTTAAGATATTATGTTTATTTTTTAGAATTCACATGTCAAAGTCTCAATTATATTGAAGTTTTAAAAACATTGCTAATATTAAAAAATTACATATCTAAAAATATCATCGAACAATATTTAGACATGAAAAAAGTATTTAGACATGATTTTTTTTATGTATTACAAATACATTGTTTTAAATAAAATTAATAATATTAAAACTGTGGAATATCCAAATTCTAAACATCAAAAACTGCACCACAGAAATCTACAAACCATCAATATTTTTTCTGCGTAAATACTAATTCTATTAAAAGAGAAAATATATGTACAATGAGGTCAAGACCTCAGAGGAGGCCGAAGCCATTCCTCAGCCAGATATTCAGAGATATTACAATTCATGCTTTCTGCTGATTGCATATTACAGCCTTCAAAAAAATTTGTTTGGACCATGACCTCCTGAGAAATTTTACTGAGACTCACACTGTCATGCCCACCAATGATAAAAAAGACAAAAAGGTACCCATAATACCCACAGTTGCAACAATAAACAGAGAGCAGATTGGCTATTGTCACATGCTTGAACAAGAACATAAACGAGACATAGACCCATAGACTTGGAAAAGAAGACACGTATTCAAAATTGCACGGAGCATAGGCAAGAATCCCACCCGTCAGTGAAGAGCCGGCTTTAGTCTGCATGCTGCGGAGAGTCAGACGTGTCCCTCTCCACCTGGCTGGAAGAAGCTACCAAGGTGACGAAGCCATTGTCATCATTTCCTTCAATGCCGCCTTCAGGAGTGGTCACCAAATTGAGAATGCAGCCTCCATGCTGAGACGGCCCACAGGCCAGAATCTCGTTCTGAGTTGGGTCGACGGGATGCTGAGGCGCTTCAGAGGTAGGGGTGTCCTCCTGAATGCTCTTGAACCAGGCGCTCATAAATGCCAAACTGTGAAACCATCATTCCGTTCTGCATCGAATTTACTTCGCGTGCCTTTGAAGGAGTCTGCCAGCCCGAAGCGCATGCCATGAGGGTCGTCCGCCAGCCAGGTGCCAGGCCAGCTGCCTGCTCTGTGCGGCGTCTCATTAATGACATTGAATGCCACCCGCATCCGGGTTACAAACGATCAATATTAATAATATCAAAATCTTTGAAATTATAACATAATACAACGGAAAAAATTTTGGAAATTAAAACTTTCAATAAGATAACAAGAATTGTTTAACTAGATGCTCTAACACAGATAGAATAAACTCAAAATAAGAAATAGAGGGCACTGAGGAGTAGACTCCTCTCTTAACAAAAGAATGGTTAAAATAATTAATCTCTCTACTATCTTTGTCTTCCTAACTATCATAGTCCATTCTAGTTAATTTAATTAATTAAGTGTTACCTCTTATATAATATTATTTAAGTGATACCAAATAATATGAATATAAAGTCCACTCCATTTTATGATTTAAACTTTATTCTTATTTTTCCTTTGCAGTTTTTGTTATTTTAAATATATTAACTATTTAATTATAATTTTAATACAATGCTCAATTGTTGAACTATTTTAGCTATTGACTTATTAATTATAATTTTAATCGTATACCAACCAAAACAAGAGAACAATTAGATTACTCAATGGTTTAACTATTCTAGTTTTTGGACTTTAATGAATTTTCTTTTTGAACTTCTTGACTTTTTAATTATAATTTTAATCGTATAACAACCAAAATAGGAAACAATTAGATTACTCAATGGTTTAACTATTTTAGTTTTTGGGCTTACTGACTTTTTAAGTATAATTCTAATCGAATAAGAATCCAAAAACAAAAACATATATATTATTCAATTATTTACATGTTTCACGTTTTAAACTTAGTTTCTTTTTATATATAATTTTAACCGTACACGAACTGAAAAGCCAAAAACAATGTTTTTAGCTTTTGGAGTTATTGACTTTTTAATTATAATTTTCATCGCATACGAACCGAAAAACAAAAAGAAATAGATTACTCGAGAACAAATAAATATATTTTACAGACTTAGTGTGCCGGTGTGTTCTTCATTCATGTGATCGTTGACAAAACTTTAGAGGACGGCCGGTCAGATTGAGGAAGAGTGTCCGAATATTTATTTTTTTTTTTTTTTTTTTTTTTTTTTTTTTTTTTTTTTTTGTAGATAAAGCATTATAATTTCGAGAGGTTTTAGAGATATTTTTTTAATATTAGTTAAAATTAAAATATTGAGGTGTGTTATTTGTATAATGTAGTTTTTAAATATTTGTAAAGTGTTGAATATATTTACTTATTTAAAAACCCATTTTAAAAACTAAAAGATCATAAAATCATTTACCATTTATATTGAATTTATAATTTGATTTCGAGGATTCTTACGTAAAGTTTTAAACACTTCATCATGGTAGCTCACTCGATCACCCAAATTCAAAACACGCAATAATCGAGGTTAGTTTACCCCTTCACACAAACCGAAAATAACTTAATAATGAAAACTCGAAACAGTCAATGGTTGGAGATATCAATTTATAAATTAATCCAAACGTGGTTTCTCGAAAGGCGCTGACGAGAGAACTGAAAACGGCATTACGCGGAGCGAAGAGGAGAGATCGAATCCAACACGGGTCCTCGTCTATCAGGCAGCTTGAGGATGTCCATGGTGTCCACCCTACGAGGGACCACTCCAAAAGACCATTCTACGATGGGGAGGACCACATCAAAAGATCTTTTAATAAAGGGGGAGGACCATTTCAAAAAATCATTTAATAACAGTGTGGAGTTTCTGAATTTTTGGCTAGAATTACTTTATTTATTTATTTATTTTTTTCAAATCTTGATTTCTGTTTTAAAATGAGTTTTTTACTACAGTTATGGATTCAACTTCATGAAAATCTCTTGGGGCGCTCAATTGTCTAGAATTCTCAACTAAAACTTCTGATTTCAACAAATTCCTACCCGATTTTGGGCAAATTAAACTGGAAAATATACTAGAAAAACCTCCAAAATATATAAACCCTAGGCTAATACATAAACCCTTAGGGCACTTTGATTGTGGAGAGTTCACAACTAAAACTTGTGAGTTCAACAAATTAAAACCTAATTTTAAGCCAATTAAACTAGAAAATAGGCTTAAAAAACCCAAAACTTATTACATATAAGTTACTACAAAGTTTTCCTTCCGTCTAGAATGGACAACTTTGAAAAAACATTTATGATAATCATTACATGGCATAAATCTATTTCAATTAAATGTCTACATGAATATATAGTTTAAGTGGTTGGGAAATGGTTATTTTCCGTTGTACCATAACTTATTCTCTTACTCCGCATTGTTGCTCTTACTCCGCATTGTTGTTGAGCACAAAGATCGAAAGGGGCCCTTGGGGGATGAGGTTGTCACGTTGCCGACTTAATGAGCATTAAATAACAGCTCCTTGCCGATATGTACTCGCATGAAAATGGCTATTAATATGTGTGGAGGGTTGACGAAGTTAGCCTTATTCGTAGCCTTATTCGTAGTGATTTGTGTTGGTGGTTGGGGCGGGTGCAACATTGAGGAGCTGGCCTCCCTCTTGGTGTTTTCACCCAACTCCTTTGCTAACAAAGTAGTGCTACAGTGTGTGATGGGTAAGAGTGCTAAGAGGTTTGGCTTTCGTCCAGTGGTGGAGAAGTAGAGGTGGGTAGGAAAAATTGGTCAATGAGAGGTGAATTTGTAATTTTTTCTTGCAATTAGTAGCAGAAGTCAATAAAGGTTATCTATGTTTAACGTGGGAATGGTAACTAGAGTTTCAAGCCTCCTAGCTTTTCCTTGTCTCTCGGATACTTTGCTCGGTTATGTAAGTCATGTTCTAGTCAATTTGTTAAATAATATTGTAGTGCTAGGTTTGAGGTAAATTTGATGGAAACTAGTTTTTGGGTTGGTTTGTCTTGGTGTGAGGAGGAAGCAGTGATATCTATCTAGAGTTTGTTATGTCTTATGACTGGACTGTTTAGGTCAATTTATGTAACATCCTCCTCCTCGTTCAAATTAGTAAGGTATATGTGTGGAACGTCTTGTCTTTGAGCTAGTTTGTGGGTTTGTATCTATCTAAATTCAATGTCACATGGTTCGAGTTCGAGTTCGGGTTAAACAATGATTAGGTTCGATTTGAGTTTGAATATTTTTATGAGGTTCGTTATTAGGTCCGTCTATATATATATATATATATATATATATATATATATATTTAAAATGAATTATAGGATAAAATAGTAATAAATCAACATCAGTAAACATCAAAAATGTTATCACGAACATGGAAAATGCAAAGATAAATTACAAGCTTGAGTTGTGAAATTAAGTTATGAGTTTTGATCGATGGACTTGGTCAATGCCTATGAGGTTCTATGAGGTTTGCCAAACCTTAGATATATATATATATATATATATGTATATATGTATATATATATTTATGTATATATGTATATATATATTTATGTATATATATATATGTAAATACATATACATATATATACATATATATGTATATATATATATGTATATGTATTTACATATATATATATACATAAATATATATATATACATATATACATATATACATATATATATATACACACATATATATATATATAGATATATATTATCAATTTTAAGGTCACGACCAAGACAGACACTACATTGATGTATGAGACCCCCTTGTTTGTGGGATAAGGGACCCACCTCCGCACAGTGATTTAACTGATAAGTTTACGAAGGAATAGATACTCTACACCCCTCTGGTTTTGAACTTGTTACCTCTTAGGAGGAAACACATGCTCTTAACTGGTGTGTTATTATTGATGGGATGGTAGTAAGGATTTTGGGTAGCGTTGTACTCTTATAAAATAGGAACTAGTAAGATATTTGCTTCTGTAAGATTCAGTAATAGTGACCTTTATAAGAGTTAGAATGGTTATGTCAAACTAGAATGGAATAATGCTAACTTCTACTTATTTTTTTGTAATATGACTTATTGAAGCAGTATTGAATGTAAGAAGTTGGTACTCCAATAAGTAAGAAATAATACACATGTACATTTATATCACAAAGATTTGTCTAAACAAACACTGGAACACTAGAGATAAGCAATGCATGCATTAATCTACATAAGAAAATAGGCATAAATAACTACTTGAGACATCTATGGCTACATCAATTAAAGGAAACAAGTACAAATGGATTCTCGGGAAATTATATGAGTAGTACAACAAATTTCAATCATAACAAAACTAATTTAGATATAGCTCTGTTTTATTTAAAGAAAAATATAGAGAAACTCTCATACATAATAAAAAAAATTCAAATCCCAAACTCTAGAGTGAGCACCTAGCCATAGCTATGATTTTATGCAGAATTATTCAATCAATTTTTGTATAGAAATAAAAAGAAAAAACATATCAAAGCAAGTGTTGTATAGGACCTCAAGCTGCTAATGAAAAGAGGCATCACTCTATTACCGTAACTACTCGAGTAGAAACCCTGAGGTGGTAGGTAGAAGAGTATTTTAAATCTCTTCGGCATAAACACCCAACCTTATCTAGCAGCAATTCACGAAGCATGATTCGATTAGTATTTACAAAACATATTTGAGAAATAGATATATCCAAATCGAACAATAGAACAATACAAAACAGGAAGGAGAATGATAAACTAGAAAATTTCCCTCTTAGTCCAAAGAGTAAGGAGAACAAAATAACATTTAGCATGTAACATAATGGAAGCTTTCAAAACCTGAAAGGATTGTTAGAGAAAATTGTCTATACAACGATAACTAGAGGTAGAGCGTGACAATAAAATTAAAAGGAGAAAACCCTGAGCGTACATGATGTATTGAAGTTGAAAAACACAGAAAATTAATAATATTCATGTATTTTGACAGCGAAAGCATCAATTATACATAAAAATCAGAGTAAATTATACAGGGTACAAAACCCACATAAGTTATTGTAACCTTCATCCAAGAAGACAAGCATGCATATAATAAACATAACAAAAAGGAAGAACAAGTTCACCAGTAAATGGCTAAGCTTGAACCCAATATTGGGTACGCTCTACATAGAAAGAGGAAAAAAATAATTGATGAGACTCCTTAAATCACTGAGTTACATTAATTTAGCTCAGACGTATCATGTCTTTGGAACAAAAAACATGTGGTTACCATTGTGTATCTAACTAACAAGAAACAATAGGGCCACACATAACACTAAAGGCATTCAAATTGTAGCTTCGAGCCATGATTCGAGAACAAGCAACTAGAAAAGGGGTCAAAACTCATTGTGATCACCAACACCCAAAAACCACTAGAGCAAGAGCCAACTGACTTGGAAAGGGACTAGAGAATATGATGCGTTAAAGAGGGGTGGAGCTTGATATTGAAAACTTCAAACTTAAATCGATGGAACTCCCAAGTACCTGTAAGCAAATAACAACCACAACTGGAAAGGAAAAGATGTGAGAGTCATACACTGCGATTGGAAATGAATAATTTGAAGAGGAGATGCAATTATAACTAGAGAAACCAAATCAAACTTGTAGTTCATTGGAGAACAGTCGAAAGTGTGCCTAAGACCAGTGATTGACATGGACAAAGTCAAAAGAAACTAGAGTTATTAAAACCCTCACAACCCATCTTCACGAGACTAAATTTCTTGTAGGAAACAATAGACCCAAAATCCAAGGATGCTTGGAAAGGTACATGCAAGCATCACATGAGCCCATTCGATCTTAATTGGTAAACTTGGACTGCGCTCACTGTAAGAAATGCCATGGAACAAAAAACCAGAGGTTAGGGGGAGAAGGAAACTTGGATCTCTACAACCAAGAAAAAGAAATACATTGTAAGCCACACCCTCCCTGTAAATTAAGATAATTGAACAAGAAACAAAACAAAACAAAAAAACACATCATTGGGAAAAAATAAAAATACCGTTGATACCTGCCACTAAGCTCCTTGCACTAGAAAAAACCACCATGGATGAGTTCCTTCTAGAGGAATATTGTCATATATAGAATACTTGACTGCTGAGGGACATGAGATCCATTGTGTAGGGGAGTCGAACTTAAATTCATCTCCTCAGAATTTTGACAGAGAGGGAACTTGTGCAGGGGTTAGAAGGATACTAGAAGGTGTTCACATGTCAAATGACGAGGCGCAGAGAAGGGACTAATTACTCTCGGGGAGTACAGGAAGGTGGTCCGGCCCCTCTAGGTGCAGACCAAAACCTATAAAACCCTCCCCTTAGAGCATGGTGATAACAAAGAAATGCATAAGACAAATGGGTTTTATGCATGATTTTAGTGCTAGGAAAAACCTCCACCATTAATCCTCCTTCACGAAATCATGACCATAGATCATCACTATGGTAGGACCCATCACGTGAACATGACCATAAGCAAATGAGTTACTACGCAACGTGAAGGAGGAGAGTAAAGTAATTCCATTCCAGCTATACAAGGGTGAGGTGTGTATCCCGTTGTAAACTGGTAATACACCCATCTCATAATCCAACACCTAATTTGGAAACCAACATGAGGCAACTTTGAATTAATAGCAACAATAATGGATATATGTATATAAGAGTTAAGTATAATGAAAAAAGAGTGAGGGGGTAATTGTGTAGGGGTGTTAAGAGTAATGAAGGGGTAACCCAAGTTTTTATGACACCTTTGATGCATAATTCTTACCCTTTACTAGTTACAGATAAGAAATTTGCTTATAACATCTTTAATACGAATGGGAGCTTGCATGACCTTTCTACTTTCACCTCACCCATTCACATGCATGAAACAATTTTTTTTGTGCGGTTATTTTATGTGAACATATGAAAAATGGTATTAGAACCTATGTTATCTACTAGGCCTTCATGAACCAACACAATAGAAAGTATATACATAGAAAAGGTACATTAAACTAACAAATTATTCATTCTATTATGTGAACAGAAGGTTGATTAAGCTAAGGGGTATATGCAGCAAGATGACTAAGGATGCACCTACTATTCGAGTAGGAGGTGGGTTGTATGTAGAACTGGGGGAAGGAGCCACTCCAACTACAAATCCATTCATGGAAGTCATACAAAATTTATAATGGGAGTTGGCACATATAAGGGACAATAACAAATGGTTGATACATGCCAACAATGAGAGTGAAGGAATGATCAGAACTTTAATAGAGAAGTCAATCCAAGAGATAGTGGAACTAGAGATAATGAAATGAGAAGTAGCAGAACTTGAAAACTTTGAGAGCGAAGCGGAGTGAGATAAAAATTATTTCTGAAAGACTAAGCGGAAGAGATAACCATACCTTTAAGGTGAATTATGAAAGATCAAGCTCCCTACCTTTGATGGGGAAAAGGAGGAGGATGCAGAATCCTATCTATTAATTATGACTAAGTATTTTCAAGTTTATGGCTACGAGAGAAACCTGAAAGAAAGGTTAGCTATGTATCAACTGAAAGGAAAAGTTGCCTTATAGTGGGAAGAAGAAAATAATGTACAACGATGGAAGGAAAGAGAATCATTGTGGGAGGACTTCTGCAAAAAATTTAAGAATCATTACCTGAGTGAGTGATATCATGATGATCACGCTAAAGCATTCCATGAGTTGAGGCTGGGACAACCTACCATAGATGAGTTTGTATCCAAATTTACGAACTTACTAAGATATGTTCCATATCTAGAGGAGGAAAAAGCTAAAGTGCAGCAGTTCATGAACTTCTTGCCTACAATGTACCACCAGTGTACAAGGAACGAATCGAATTTGATAACCCAAAAACCATGGATGAGGTGGTGAGGAAGGAAAGGTTATGCTACCAACAATTTAAAAGAAAAGGGGATGGATCCAAGACTTGGCTAATTAAGCATAGGACCAAGCTGAAAATGGGAGGAAGAGACCCAAAACCAAGGTATCTCAAGAATTTTGGTCGTGATCATCAATGGAAGCAATTTGTCAATGTGACTCTAAATCAACAAGGAACTTCCCAAGTAGGGTAAAAAATCATTGATTTAAACATTAGGAAAGGTAATGGAGACAAGGAGAAGGGATCACTGAAATGTTATGGATGTGGTGAGCCTCATTTACTAAGAGACTTCCCACACAATCCCAAATCTGTGCAGAATATACAAATTGTTCATGTGGCCAGTACAGTGAATGATATGGGTAGAAACATTCCATGGATAAGCGTGACCTTAGATGATAGATAAGTAGAACATCAATCTACAATGATTGAGCTAGAAGGTATTCTCACTAATCACCTTGTCTCTGTTTTAATTGACCTAGGAGCTAGTCTAAGCTATGTTGGACCACAAATAGTAGAAAAATGTAAATTGAAAATAAAAAAATACAAAACAGCTTGGTTGGTACAATTGGCCACTAGTACCAAGAGAAGAGTCATTATCCATATGAAACAATGTCAATTAAGTTTAAATGGATATTTTACCATAGTATATTTAAATGTACTTCCGCTTGGGTCTTACAAAATATTAATAGGAATGGATTAGCTGAAGTGAGAGGCAACACTTATAAACTGCCTAGCAAAAATTGTAACATGTGTAAACCCGAATGGACAAGATGACGTCATTCAGGGTGTGCCAAAACCAATTTCACTAAGGCAAATTAATAGCCTTAAAATTAAGAGTGCTAAGAAGGGATGCCAAATGTTTATGGTTCAGATAGAAGAAACAAAACAACAAAGTAAAGAATTGGAAGAAAATGTTGTTCTAGTTATTAATGAATTTCTATATGTTTTTCCCAAGGAGATTCCCAGTTTATCACCCCATCAAGATGCAAACTTCTCCATAGACTTGGTACTTGGTGCAGCCGTAGTGTCCATAACACCTTATAGCATGAGCCCACCTAAATTAATAGAACCAAAAGATGTAGTTGCAGGGACTACTGAACAAAGGGTATATTAGGCCTAGTGTGTCACCTTGGGGAGCACCCTTACTCTTTGTTAAGAAAAAAAGTGGTACGTTTAGGATGTGTATTGACTATCATCATCTAAACAAGCTGACTATTAAAAAAAAAATATCCCCTGCCTGCATTCATGATCTATCTGATTAGGTAACTGGAGCCACCATCTTCTCCAAAATTGATTTAATGACAGGATAACATCAATTGATAATCAAGAATGAATATATTTATAAAACAACATTTAGGACCTGATGCAGACACTACGAGTTTGTAGTGTTATAGTTTGGCCTGTCCAATTCTCCTGCAACTTTCATGTGTCTAATGAACAGTGTACTCATTTGATCTATTCTAGGAATGAGGAGGAGCATAAGGAAAACTTAAAGTTGGTGCTACAAGCCTTATGAGAAAGTGAACTGTATGCTAAATTTAGTAAGTGTGAATTCTATAAAACTAAAATTCAGTATTTGGGGCATATCATTTCAAAGGAGGGGTTAGCAGTTGACCCGAATAAGCTAAAGTCAATGGTTAATTCACCTATACCCAAAGAGGTTGCTAATGTCTGGTCATTTATGGGACTTGCAGGGTACTATGGTAGGATTGTTGAAGGTTTCTCCAAAATAGCATACCCCATTACCTCTATACAGAAAAAGGGGGTGAGATTTGAGTGGACAGTTGAGTGCCAATTGAGTTCCGATAAACTAAAGTAGTTATTAACCATAGCCCATGTCCTGAAACTGGCAGATTTAAACAAGGAATTTATAGTGTGTACATACAAAGGTATGTAGGGCACTATTCAGAAGCCTAAGTACTAAGTTAAATTTCAGTACAACCTACCATCCTCAAATAGATGGACAGACCGAAAGGGTCAATCAGATTCTGGAGGACATTCTCAGAATGTATGAGATGGAAAAACCTACTCAGTGGGAGGAATTTTTACATTTAACTTAATTTGCGTATAATAAAAGCTACCAAAACTCCATCAAAATGGTCCCCTTTAAAGCATTGTATGGGAGGAAATTCCATACACATCTCAGGTTGAGCCAACTAGAAGAGAGATAAATTTTAGGACCATAACTACTACAGGAAATGGAACAAATAGTGCAGAAAATTCAGTAGAATGTTAATGCAACACAAGACTGCCGAAAGTGTTGCATAGATAAGAAAATAACAAATAAGGATTTTAAAGTCAGGGATTGCATTTATCTAAGGGTGAAACCTTGAAAAATCTCTCTACGAACTAGAACCTAGTCCAAATTATCCCCACAGTTTTGTTGACCATTTGAAGTGTTGGAATGAGTCGAACCTGTGGCCTACCTATTAGCTCTTCCTAGTCACATTAAAGTTCATAATGTCTTTCATGTATCTTTATTAAAAGTATATGTACATGATAGTACTCATATTATTTATTGGAAAATGCTATAGGTGGAACCCAAATGCGATTTCCTACCAGAACTGATAAGTATTCTAAACAGGAAAGAGATTTGGCTCTGGAATGGATTCAACACTCAGGTTAAGGTGTAGTGGAGACACTTTAATCCTAAGGAGGTCACATGGGAACTAGAAGAAGAAATATGAAAAAGTACCCAAAATTATTTCAGCAAATCAAAACTAAAAGTTAAACACCGAGGACAGCATAAATAAAGAAGAGGGAGAATGTAACAACTCTCCTCCTCTGGGACTGGCTAGCGCTTTTCATTGGTTATGATTAGTACTTTTATTTATTGTTAAAAATCAGACTTTGATGAAATAATGATGTATATAAGCGTTTATTGATATATAAATAATAAAATTGGGAACATTTGAAAGTGGAGCACTTGTAGAAGAGATTATTGGATAAGATAACTTTCCATGATAAGAATTCTAGAAAGGATTCTGGATAAACTTAATGGATGGGAAATAGAGATCCATTAAGAACATAGTTGGAGATAGATGCTATGTGGGGATTAGCATCAAGCTTCACTAAAGATAAAAAGAAATCTTTTGGTTAAAAAGAAAGAAAAATCCCCATAAAGCGAGAGATTTCTTTAGGGAAATATCCCACATGGAAAGAAGGCATAAAATGCCTATTGAAAGGATCAATGTGGTTGTTGATATCTTGGAAAGAGCGAATCTTTGCATGAGGCAGAGCTGAAGAAGAAAAAATCTATGGTTGGGAGGAAAAGAATTCTCCATTCTCAAATGTATTTTGACTGCAATTGTTTAGGTTAGGTTATGATTTCCATTATCTTTCACATTGAAGGTTAATGTTCACTATTTCATTTGTTACTTATTTTGATAATAACAAGCCAAGAAATGTATATATATATGAAACTGGTGTCTTATTTTTCTTTTGCTGAAGTAAGAGTCGTTCCTTCTATTCAATTGAAATAGAAAAACAAGTTACATATATTACAACAAGCCCAAAGGACCTGAGGGACATAGCTTTAAATGTCCACTCAGAGCTTAGGGCACCAAGCCAAAGGAAAAAAAAATGGGCCAAGGGCCCACAAACCTGACTACGAGAACTTCAAAAAACAAACAGAATCCTGGACCATCTGATCTGTCTTCAAAGATCTGACGGATGAGGCACATATCGGAGTGAAAAAAAATATATTCTTTGATTCTTAAAATGGACCCAATGAGGAAATAGAAGCCAGCCTATAAGGATTTTGGGTCCAAATTGGGGAATAAACTTCGCACAAGTAAATCGCTTGAAATTCACAGATTCCAACCTCGAGGCGAGACAAGCACGAAGGATAACATTGTATCCGGACCCGAAATCAAATACTACCATAATTTAGGTTCAGTTCGGGTCCGACATGCAAGGTAACCACCTTGCAAATTGCCTCACAAAATCCCTAGGATAGCCACTAATCTGCTTAACTGCAAGTACATTAAAGAAAAACCTGACAGAGCTAAGTCATCGCTAGAGATTTTAGATTTCATAAAGAGTGCAGGGTGTTTATTACAAGTTCTAGTTACAAGTTCCCTTCCGCAGCCCCGATAACCATGCACTGCTTCACTATAGAAGATCGAACTTCCCCTAACACCTCTCGTCAACATACTTTTAGTTTGCCCTTCTTTAATAGAGCTCCCTATCTGCATTCATCCTTCTGAGACACTCTTCCCTCAAGATGCTTTGGGGTATCTCTATCCAATCATAAATTTTATTACTTTTCGTCCAGTGCACACCCTCATTGGCAAGTAAGTCTGCTACTTTGTTGGTAGTACGACGCACA
This sequence comes from Pinus tabuliformis, assembly GCA_031772625.1. Classification (NCBI taxonomy): domain Eukaryota; kingdom Viridiplantae; phylum Streptophyta; class Pinopsida; order Pinales; family Pinaceae; genus Pinus; species Pinus tabuliformis. The sequence continues at coordinate 302,387,303 of CM062818.1, forward strand.
TGAGTAAAACTTATAGTTCTCATGTTCTTCAGGTGAGAATGAATCCGTTGATAAACTTACAGAAGCTGCCAATGTTTTGAGACTTTATCTGGAGCAGAACCATAGCTAATTCTCTTAACCGAATTAATAATCAATTCGGAGTCAGCTTCAATTATGGTATTCTGAAGATTTGAGTTCTTCAAGATTTCTAGAGTTTTCTCAAGGGCCATAAGCTCTACCATATTGTTAGTGGATTTTCCCAAATGGCTACGAAAGAGGGTTTTTATGTAGCCATTTTCATCTGTTATCACTCCTCCATACCCCACCATACCTGGGTTTCCATTAGATGCCCCATCAATATTGCATTTTAAGAATCCCTGAGGGGGAGGTTGCAAGAAGTCCTTATCATAAATTATATGACTTACTTTCCTGTTCTTACCTTGTGGGGTAAGCCCTTGAAGGCCCAGCTGCAGAAGAATCTGTACATCCTTATCTTTAGGTTGTTCGTCAGGGGGTTTCTAATGATGGTCCCTACTGTCTCCTTGAGTTGTCTTAATATCAGAGCCATGATGTTCCAGGGAGAGTCTTTCCTATTCTTGAAAATTCTATTGTTGCGTTCTTTCCAGACATCCCATATCAGAAAGCCTGGAATTAATGCCCAAGCTTTGTTGATTATTTCATTGTCAGAGCAGTTTCTCCTCCACTTCTTCAGAGTGCCGGTTATGCTGCCCAAGTCACTATCTATTTGTTTGAATATTGAAGCTACTTCGTTCCACAAGGTGGAAGTGAATGGGAAAATGTTGAGTAGGTGGTCCATAGTTTCTTCTTGTTATTCACATAGTTGGCGTCTGGATGGACCATATAGCCCTCTTTTCTTGAGATTCTCCGAGGTCAAAATTTTTTTATGTTGCACTAACCACGTGAACAGTTTGATTTTCATCCAACTTTGGTTTTGCAATAGGTTTTTCCATACCCCATTAGGGTTTGGGAAGTCAGGTCCTAGGGCTTTATGTTTGGCTTCTTTGAGGTTAAAGTTACCTTCATTATTATTTCCCCATCTTAGTTGGTCTGATTCTGCTAAAGTCAAAATCTTTCTTTGTTCCAGGATTTCCAATAAAGCTCCTGTTTGTGCCTTTAACGGGGAGTCCTCACTGTAAACCAGATTCTTCCATGATCTCCATTTGACTTCCCTTCTTTCTGGAACCCACAAGTCTTTTAGCTTGAGTAACCCCCTGTTATCAGTATCGTTCTTGAGATTGGCAAATTCTTTTGTTAACAGTTTAGGTTCTTGTTGCCAGTTATCTTCGCAGAACCAAGCCAGGTTTCCATCTCTGATTTCCCAGAAACTATGTTTTTGCACAATGGCTCTGTTTTCCCAAGCTTTGTTCCATATGTGGGAGCCTTTGATGAGCCCAGACATTCTAATGTGGTCCTGGTCTTACCAATTGATTGCATATTTTTGTTTCCAAATTTGGGCCCAAGGGGAAGCTGAATCTTTTAGCCATCTCCACCATAGCTTAGCCCCTAGAACTCTGTTTAGCATTTCAGGGTCGTCCAGCCCCAAACCACCATGGGTTTTGGGTTTACAGATCTTTTCCCAAGCCACCAAGGCCCATTTTCTTTTTTCCTCCCCTTTGCCCCAAAGAAAGTCTCTTTGGATATTTCTGCATTGCTGCATGATTCCTTTGGGAGTTGGAAGGGCTGAAAACATAAAAATGGGGATAGTTTGTAGGATAGATTTTGTGAGCACTAGCCTTCCATCTACGTTCAAAAACCTATTAGTCCACTTCCGAACTTTGTCCTGTAGCTTGTTGGTCAACTGTTCCCAAACTGTCTTGCTCAGGGGTTTTTCTGTTAGCGGTACTCCCAAATATTTGGATGGTAACAAATCCCTTTGAAAGCATAAAATTCTAGATATGTTTCTCTGCATAGCATTATCAGTGTTAAAAAAGAAAATCTTTGATTTGGTAAGGCTTACCTCGGTGCCTGTAGCCAATGAAAAGACTTTTAGGATATGTTTTAATGCTAGAGCTCCCTTCACTGTAGGTATACGCTACGGCATGGTATTGTCCACAAATTGTTGATGTGTCAAAGCATCTCCATTCATGGTGAGTTTGAGACCCTAAATTCTGCCTTCTGCTTTGTTTGAACTGATAGCTTTTCCAAGCCCTTCCATCATGAGAATAAAGAGGAATGGTGAGAGTGGATCCCCTTGTCTGAGACCTCTAGAAGAGATAAAGGATTTGGAGGGTGAGCCATTTACCAGAATCAAAAAAATCGAGGTAATTACTAGGGCCATAATGCATTGTACCCAATTATGGTCAAAGCCATAGGCTATAAGAACACTTTTGATGTAAGTCCAGCTTAACTTATCATAAGCCTTTTCTAGGTCAAGTTGCATGATCATACCTACCTGCCTCTTGCTTTTATGTGAGTGAACCACCTCGTGAGATGTTGTCAAGAATTTGTCTGCCTTCCACATACCCAGTTTGTTCCACAGAAACAAGAGTCAGAAGAAGGGGCTTCAGCCTATTGGCTATTATTTTGGAAATAATTTTGTACACCACATTACATAATGCTATTGGTCTAAATATGTCTGGTGTCATAGCATTATCCTGCTTGGGAATCAAGGATATGAAGGAGGTATTGAGGGCCTTCAATACAGTTCTGTTTTTCCTTGAATCCTCCACCACATCAATAATATCCTTCTTGAGTATACCCCAACATGCTTTTAAGAAGTATACATTGAATCCATCTGGACCTGGCACCTTCCCATTTTGCATCTCTTTGATGACTTCACTGACCTCTTCTTCATTCACAGGTTTTTTTAGATTATAATTATCCTCCTTTGTCACAAGCTTTGGAATGTGCTTTGTTATGTCCTTGATGAACTGTGATCTATCTAAGAGAGGCTCCTCAGCAATGCCTTGGAAATGTTGAACCAGCACTGCTTCTATTTCTTTGTGGGTATTCAACTATTTTCCTTGAGCATCTCTGATGACTGAGATTCTGTTATGAGCCTGTGATCCATGGTAGATTTGTGGGAGAAACTTGTATTCCTTTCTCCTTCTTTTAGCCATTGTACCCTTGATTTTTGTTTCCATATTATCTCCTCTTGCAAACATAATTCTTCCCATTCCTGTTGAAGGTGTTCTGCTTGTGTCTTCCTTCCCTTGTTGAAGCCATCTGTAATGAGGATCTAGTTGATCTCATGAATCTTCCATTCAACAACGTTTTTGGTTTCAAAAATGTTGCCGAACTCATTCTTATTCCAATCTTTGAGCTTATACTTGATATGTTTGAATCTTTTATATAGGAGGAACATTTTAGTGCCCTGAACATGCATATCCTCTGTCCACCATTTTTCAATATTACTGATAAAGTCCAGATGGGTAAGCCAAATGTTTTCAAACCTGAAGGGCCTGTTTCTTGGAGTTCCTATAAATGATGCCTCAAGTTGAATAGGTCAATGATTAGAACCACCAAGAGGAAGTATCCTTACTAACAGGTCAAGACCTGTAAGGATAAGGTCCTCCGAGATGATAAATCTGTTGAATTTTGAAGCCACTTGGGACTCGCCTCCCCTTTTATTGTACCAGGTAAAGATTTCATTACTTGTTTCTTTGTCAACTAGCCTCATATTGTTTATAAAATTTTAAAATTCTTTGGAATCTTTGCCTAGAGATCTAGTTCCACATTTTTTTTTCTGAAAGGGTTTTGATCATATTAAAGTCCCGTCCCAAAATCTAGGGAATGCCCACATGTCTGTTTCTTAGATCTTCAAGTGAGGTAAGAAGCCTGAGTTTGTCCTCAGGCTTCTGTGGACCATAAACATTTGTGATCAAGTAGACTTCCTTGACCCCTAATGGTTGAATAACCATCACGAGGTAGTTTCTTGATGCTTTAGCATCAAGGACTCTTATTTTCAGAGGGTTCTAGAGTGTAAGAATCCCTCCTGCTGTTTTATCTGCATTAACTTCTAGATATTCATATTTAATAAGCCATTTGCTGTGTATATCTCTTCTTTTTCCAATTGAACAATTTGTTTCCTGGATGGAAATCATGTCTGGTTTTTCCTCTTTCATTCTATTGTTGAGATTTCTTTGTTTCCTTTTTTTCCCTAGACCCTTGATATTCCATCTAGTAAGCTTCATTGAGAAAGATTTGTAAATGAGTAACTGGTAAGGTATTTCATCTTACCTGAGTCGATCATGAGTTTTCCACACTCTAGTAGCAACTCATTCTATTTCTTCCTTCCTCTTTTCCTGCCAGGGTTCCTAGGAGCTAATCGCGGTGCTGCCTTCAATGTTTTCACTCCTTGATTGTTTTGAGTTTCATGGGTTCTTTTGACTCTCGAACCTTTCACCTGGGTTCTCCATAGGAATAGTTGTTGCACCCTATTGAACTCCTCTTGTGGTAGTGAATCCATTCCTATGGTGGTTCCTTGCTGCAGAAACTTTTCCAGATCTAGATGCTCCCTTTCAAGAATATCTTGAAGTTCATGGTCCTGTCTTCGCACCTTGCTAGGGGACATCTCTTGGTCCCTATCCAGTTCCAAAGTGTTCAGTAGATCCTACTTTTGTTGGCTGTTTCCTTGTGTGTCCTCCATGATATCTTCTTTTCCTTCTTTGCAGGGCTGTCCTCCAGAGTCTTCTTTTCTTTATTTTTCCCCTCTTCTTCTTCTAATACCTTATACCTATTTTGATTCAGCTGCTTTTCCTCATTGGTTTTTTTTATACCTTCTTACTCCTCTACCTTTGTTTCCCACTTTGTTAAATCCTTCAGTAGCTTTCCCTGAGGTAGCTTTAGTTCTATTTTCCATTTTGTTTAAGGGGCGATCTATGTATAGATGCCCGTGTTCATGAAATTTTTGACATCTAAAAGGGATATGTTCATAGTCCACCGCTTGCACCCAGTCTTCATAAAAAACTTTCAGAATTACTTCATCCAGTAGCACTCCAGATAGGTCCATCTCTACACAAATGTGGGCAAAGGAGGTATACTTCCCCCGCATAGTGGCCTCTGATATTTTCACAAAATGACCTAGTTTATTTCTTATTGATTTTAATGATTCTGGTTGCCAATAATCCAGTGGTAGGGAGTAGAGCCTAACCCACACTGGGACTGATGTGAATTTTTCATGCTTCAGAACAAAATTCATTACCCAAGGCCGCATATAGAGGCCTGCAGCTGCATAGAAGTATGGCCCTCCTTCAAACACTTTTCCTTTATCCTCAATGTTTGTAAAAATTATAGTGAAGAAACCCTTGGATCCAAGGTGTAGCTCTATATCCCCCTTAGGTTTGCAATCGTTCTTCATCCATGCCTGCAAATCCTTCTCCGTAGGCCATAAACCCATGAATTTACAAATTACTGCATAGTTCACCATGTGTTCCCGATGAGCTTGTATCGCTGGATCAATTAACACCACTCAGTGTGTGATGGTTGCCCTAGGTTTGCAAGGACCAATCCACTTTCTGGTATTAGCATTCTGGTTCTCTCCTTCAATATGCTTTCCTTTACAATCTCCTTCTTACATATTTTCCTGCCCTGAATGCCTCTGTTTGTCGGCTTCCTTTCTCTGAAAACCTCTTCTTCAGCCTCCAGAGGTTTCTTGAATCTGTTAGATACTGCTTGACTATAGGAGGGAGTCGTACTCCCCCCCTCTCACCTCTCCATGGTGCCCAACACTGCTCTTCTGCGTCAAACCCTAGCTCTGAAACTCTACAATGCCCCGTATCTCAAGGTTCATTCTCTTGATTCTATTCAAAATTGGAACTAGTGTCTTATTATTGATGGGATGATAGCAAGGATTTATGGTAACATTGTATTCTTATAGAATAGGAACTAGTAAGATATTTACTTCTGTAAGATTCAATAATAGTGTGCTTTTTTAGAGTTAGAATGGTTATGTCAAACTAGAATGGAGTAATGATGACTTTCTGCTTATTTTTCTATAATATGACTTATTGAATGAGTATTGAAAGTAGGAAGTTGGTACTTCAATAAGTAAGAAAGAATACACATTTATATTTATATCACATATATTTGTCCAAGCAAACATTAGAACAATAGAGATGATCAACAAATGGATTAAGCTACATAAGAAAAGAGCCATAAATAACTACTGGAGACAGTTATTGCTACATCAATTAATTGAAACAAGTACAAATGCATTCTCAGGAAATTATATGATTAGTACAACCAGTTTCAATCATAATGAAACTAATTTAGTTATAGCTTTGTTTTTTTTAGTCTCATACATAATATGGAAATTGAAATCCTAAACTCTAGGGAGAGAACCTAGTGGTAGCTGTGAATTAGTCAAGAAATTTCTATATAGAAAGAAAAAGAAAAAAAATCTCAAAGCGAGTCTTGTATAGGACCTCAAGTTGCTAATGAAAAGAGGCATGACTCTATTACAATCCGTGAGGTATTAGGTAGAAGAGTATTTTAAATCTCTATGACATAAACATTCAGCCTTATCCAGCAGCAATGCACGAAGCGTGACTGGCTTAGTATTTCCAAAAAAAATTGAAACAAACATATATCGAAATCGAACAATAGAACAAAACAAATCATGAAACATAACAATAAACTGGAAATTTGCACTCTTAGTCCAAAGGGTAGGGAGAACAAAACAACATTCAACATGCAACATAATGGAAGTTTTGGAAACCTGATAGGACTGTTAAAGAAATTTGTCTATACAACGATAGTTAGAGGCAAAGAATGACAATAAAATTAAAAGGAGAAATTCCTAAGCGTACATGATGTATTGAGTTGAAAAAAACACAAAAAATTAATAATATTCATGTATTTTGACAGTGCCAACATAAATTATACATAAAAATCAGAGTAAATATTATAGGGCACAAAACCCACATAAGTTATTGTACTCTTCGTCCAAGAAGACAAGTATGCATATACTAAACATAACAAAAAAGAAGAACGAGTTCACCAGTAAATTGCTAAGCTTAAACCGAATATTGGGTATGCTCTATACAGAAAGAGAAAAAATAATAATCGATTAGACTCCTTAAATCACTGATTTACATTACTTTAGCTCAGACATATAATGTATTTTGAATAAACAAATAGTGAGTACCGCTATGTGGCTAACAACAAGAAACAATAGGGCCACGCGTAACAATAAAGGCATTCAAATTGTAGTTTCAAGCCATGATTTGATAGTAGACAACTAGCAAAAGGAGAGAAAACTCATTGTGACCACCAACACCCAGAAATCACCGGAGCAAGAGCCAACTGAATTGGTAAGGACCAATGCATATGATGCGTTAAAGAGGGTTGGAGCTTGAGACTAAAAATTTCAAACTTAAATCGGTGGAACTCCTAAGTACCTGTAAGCAAAGAACCTCCATAACTGCAAAGTAAAAGATGTGAGAGTCATACACTGCGATTGGAAATGAATAATTTCAAGAGGAGATGAAACTGTAACTAAGGAAACCACATCATACCTGTAGCTGAGGAAAATCGAAAGGGTGCCTAAGACCATTGATTGAAATGCACGGAGTCCAAATAAACCAAGGTTAGTAAAACCCTCATGGCCCATCTTTGTGAGATTAAATTTATCACAGGAAACAACAGACCCAAAACCCAAGGAGACTTGGAAAGGTACCTGCGAGCGTTGCACAGGCCCATTACATATTCATTAGTAAACCTGGACTGAAATCACTTAAAGAAACGACATGTAACAGAAAACCAGAGGCTAAGGGGAGCAGGAAACCTAGGTCTCTTGAACCAAGAAAAAGAAATGCATTATAGCCACACCATTCCTAGAAATTAAGATATTTGAAAAGGAAATGAAATGAAACCAAAAAAAAATTACTGTGAAAAAAAAAGATACACTTTATACTTGGCACTAACGGCCTTGGACCAGCAAACATCGCCATGGTGGAGTTCCTTCCATATGAAAACTATCATATACAAAATAGCTGACTCCTAAGGGACATGAGATCCATTATGCAGGGAAGTCAAACATAAATTCATATCCTGAGCATTTTGACAGAAGAGGGAATCAGTGAAAGGATGCAAAGGATACTGGAAGGTGTTCACATGGAAAATGATAAGGCACAATGAAGGGAATAATTACTCTTAGAGAGTAGGGAAAGGTAGTTCAGCCCCTCCAGGTGTAGGTGAAAACCTGGAAAAACCTCCCCTTAGAGCACAACGACAACAAATGAATGCATAAGCCAATTCATAATTAGGGTTTTAGGCATGAATTTAGGGTTAGGAAAAGGTTCCATCGTTGATCCTCCAAGGAATCATGACAATATATCATCACCATGGTAGGGTTGGCGCGCACCATAAGAGAACCTTATCAATCACATGAATCCATGTGGCATCGGGGTACTGTGCGACTCGAAGGAGGTGAGTAAAGTAATTACATTCCAACCGTAAAAGGGTGAGGTGTGTATCAAACTATAAAACAGTAATATGCTCCACTCATAATCCAACACATGATTTGGAAACCAATGTGAGAACTTTGAATTAATAGAAACAATAATCGATATATGTATATAAGAGTTAAGTAGAATGAAAAGGGAGTGACGGGTTAATTATGTAGGGGTATTAAGAGTAATGAAGTGGTAACCCAAGTTTTTATGACACCTTTGATGCATAATTCTACACCTTCACTAGTTAGACATATTAAATTTTATTATAGGAGCTTGCATGACCTTTCTACTTTCACCTAAGCCATTGATATGCATGAAACACATTTTTTTTGTGTGTGTTTATTTTGATGTGGAAATCTAACATAAACCCGAGAGATCAATAAACCCAAGGAATTATTATTATGATATTATACCTTGGATTAAACCCAATATTATAAACCACAATATTAAACCCTAATTTTTCCATCGTGCCAATGCTGCATTAAATAAATTACGATGTAATGTATCCTTATGGCAATGATTGTGACACTTGTTTATGACACTACAATGATGGAAAATGTGACAATGTTTTTAATAAGTTTAATATTTCTTAAGCCGTATATTACTTTCATTAACATTTCTTGGGTGATTTATTAATTTTATTGTCATAACATTCAATAATTTCAATAAATTTCAACAAAATATTCATTGTATTTGTCAATAATTGCAATTAATTTATCATCAATCTCGTTGTATTTTGGAATAATTTCTTTAATGTTTTTCATATGATTATATACTTCATCTTTATTTTGCAAATCAAATTATATTATGTAAAGACATAAAAAGTTTTAAAAATAAAGTTCTCATTTTATTTACAAACCCAAATATCAATATTATAAACCCAAGGGATTAATAAAAGCTAAGGATTATTAATATTATAAACCGAAGGGGTTACTATGTTATGAAACCAACTCAAAAAAAGATAGAAAAGAGAGATAAACGCCTTAGAATTCAGCCTCTTTGAAGAGGCAACCTCCTTTACATTAAACAAATGAACAATTCTTTGATGATTAAAATGACAAAACCTCCTTTATATATATAGGAGTCTAAGGGGTCCCAATATAACCAAGCCGACCTACCAATAATAATACAAAGGCACAAAAATAACAATAGAGGGATTCTATGGGGCACAGTAATAACAATATGGGGACAATAGTGGCACAACAATATTAATAAGGAATACAAATACAATAGTAATGGGGGTATCACTAGTATTATAGGGACCTAACATGCCCCTCTTCATCAAAAAGGTGTTGTCCTCAACGCTTGAGTAGTCCTGGATGCTTCTGTATAAAATTCTCATTCTCCCATGTGGAATCTTCAGTAGATAAGTTCTTCCACTTGATGAGATACTCCGAAATGGATCGATTTCGTTGCTGTTGAATTCTTGTTTATGTGACTGCTTCCAGTTCCAATATATTGTTTGAACTGGGAGCTTGTCGCCTATAACCTTCTTTAAACATGAAACATGGAAAACTGGGTGCACTCGAGAATCTGCAGGAGGCTCCAATTTGTATGCCATAGTACCAATCTTTTGCAACACCTTGTACAGACCATAATACTTTGGTGATAATTTATTATCCTTCTTAGCTTGCTTGAGGGACATTTGTTTATATGGTTGTAGCTGTAGTAATACCCAGTCACCTACATCAAAACTTCTTTCGCTGCGATGTTGATCTTCCTGTTGTTTTATTCTATTTTGCACCAACACGAGGTTATCATTTAAGAGTTGAAGAACTTGTTGTTGATGCTCGATGTGATGTTCCACTGCTTGAACCTTAGAATTTTCTCTTATATATGATGTCATGGATGGTGGTTAATATCCATAAAGTGCCATAAATGGGGTCATTTTTTTTGTAGTATGGAAGGAAGTGTTATACCACCATTCAGCCAGAGGCAACCATTTGACCCATTGTGTTTGTTTATTAGATGCAAAGCAACGAAGATATCCTTCCAAACATTTGTTTACTATCTCAGTTTGCCTATTATATTGAGGATGATAAGATGAGCTATGAGCTAACTAAGTACCAAGACAAGAAAATAATTTTGTCCAAAAATTTCCAGTAAAAATGGGATCTCTGTCACTTACAATAATCTTTGGGTTTCCATGTAGCTTTTGAAATGTTTCCATAAATGCAGTAGAAATTGTACTAGCTTTAAATGGATGTGATAATGCACAAAAGTGTGCATACTTGGTAAGTCTGTGAACTACTGCCATGATGACACTCTTTCGCTTAGAATTGGGTAAACCTGTGATAAAATCCATAAAAACCCCCTCCCAACGTTGGCTTGGAAAGGATAAAGGTTGTAATAGACTTTTTGTCTTAATTGTTTCAACTTTCTTTTGTTGGCAAACCAAACATTCCGCCACAAACTTTTGAATATACGATTTAAGGCCATCCCAAAAAAATTCCTTCTTAACCCAGTGGTAAGTTTTTAAAAATCCTAAGTACCCTCCTAATGGAGAAGCGTGCAATTCCAAAAGAATCTTTTGTTTGAGTTGGGAATTCTTATAGAGGTATAAGTGATCTTTGTACCATAACGAATCATTTTTCCAGCTAAATGTATCAGATGTGCTGGAATCGTGTTGTAACTTTCGAATAACTACCCACACTTCTTCGTCATTCTTCCATTCCTCCCTTGCTCTGTTTATCCAATCTGGTTGGATAATAGAAATGGTGCAAAACAATGCTTCCACATCCTCATCCTTACTTGAGAGTGTATTTGCCACAACATTTTTCTTCCCTTTTTGTAGATGATTTCAAAGTCATAACCCAACATCTTTTTGACTCATTTTTGTTGCTCTTCAGAGGATAATATTTGTTCTAAAAAGTATTTAAGGCTATCATGATCCGTTTTTACCTTGAAGTGCCTTCCCATTAGGTAGGGTAGCCATTTCCTAAGTGCATGTAGTATTGCCAACATTTCCTTCTCATTATAGCTCTGTGTAAATACTTTCCCTTGATTGGATGACTTTCCAAAGCAATGGGTCTTTCATCTTGCATTAAAACAACACCAATTCCGTTTCCTGAAGTATCACATTCCACAATAAAGGTTTTTTTGAAATCTGGTGTAGCTAAGACTGGTGCTTGGCACATTGCCTCTTTAGATGTTTGAAGGCCTTTGTTGCTTCCGAAGTCCATGAAAATGCGTCTTTCTTCAATAATGTTGTTAGACGTGCTGCTATTTTCCCATAATTCTTAACAAACTTGTGATAATACCCTGTCAATCCGAGAAATGCTCACAGATGCTTTATGGATGTGGGGATTTTTCATTCCTTAATCGCTTTAATTTTTCTAGGTTCTACCTTAACTACTTCATGAGATACAATATGACCTAGATATTCCACTTCTTGTACTCCAAAGAAGCATTTGGATCTTTTTGCATATAGTTGTTTCTCCTCCAATAGTTGTAGCACCCTGTCAACATGTTCAACATGATCCTTCCAAGACTCGCTGTAGATTAGTATGTCATCAAAAAATACTAACACAAATTTTCTAATGAAGGGTTTGAAAATGGAATCCATCAAACCTTGAAATGTGGAAGGTGCATTGGTAAGGCCAAAAGGCATGACCAAAAATTCATAGTGACCCTAATGAGTTCTAAATACTATTTTCGGAATGTCTTCAGTCTTCATTCTGATTTGATGATAACCTGAACGAAGATCCAACTTGGTGAAGTAAATTGATCCATGAAATTCATCCAATAATTCATCAATGACAGGAATAGGAAACTTATCTTTAATAGTGAGCTTGTTGAGCTCCCTATAATCTGGATCCATCCTTCTTGTGCAGTAATACTACTGGAGCAGAGAAAGAACTTTGGCTAGGTTGATTAATACCATCCTCTAGCATTTCTGCAACCATACGTTCAATTTCACTCCTTTTGGCATAGGGATATCTATATGGCCTGGTGTTTGGAGCCACACTTCATCGAATCAAATGAATAGCATGATCAAGATCATGAATAGGCGGGAGACATTTGGGAGTCTCAAATACCTTGGAATGATTGTCCAAGAATTTTTGGAGATCTGGAGAAATAGATGATTTCAATATGGAAACATCTAGCAAACATAATTGTGCAATTACACCTCGTTGTTCCTTTTTTAGAAGTTTTGTCATATTGTTAGAGCTGATTATCTTTCTTGGTTTCCCTACAATACCCCTTAATTCAACTTCCTTTCCTTCTGCAGAAAATTTCATGAAAAGTTCTTGAAAGTTAAAAGCTATTGTACCCAAGGATTGTAGCCATTGGACTCCTAGTACAACATCACCACCCCCCATTGGAATGGAAAGCATTGGGCTACTCAATACATATTCTTCCATGGATAGCTTGATATTATGGCACTTTCCAGAGCAATTTATGGTTCCTCCACTTGCAACCATCAATTGAGACTCTGGTGCCACTCTGGTGCTGGATATAAGAAGCAATTCAATTCTTTTGCTATCTTACAATGAATAAAATTGTGGGTACTTCCTAAATCAATCAACACTATTACCTTTCTCTTCTTGATATGTCCTTTTATCTTGATGGTTTGAGGAGTGGTAATTCTAGCCAATGCATTACAAGATATGGTCGGATTCATTTCTTCTTTATCTAAGCTTTGTTCTTGGAGTATACCCTCTTCTTTTGACCTTTCTTGTTCCCTTTTTTCCTCCTCTTCACAATCTATGTAGAATAATTTATTCTCAGCACACTTATGACCTTTAGTGTATTTTCTATCACAACTGTAACAAAGCCCTTTTTCTCTTTTTTCTTCCAATTGATGTGGTGTCAACCTTATAGGTTGTGGGAGACTAGGGGTAACAACAGTTCCATCTTTATAGTTTTGAGTGGTAGGCTTCTTGGTTGCCATAATTTTTCTTTCCATTTTTCTTGCTAACCTGAATGCCTTCTCTAATGAATCAGGTTCCCAATTGTGAACCTCATGTTGGATATTATCCTTTAAAGTTCCTATGAACACATCAATCCTATGCTCCTCTAGAATATCTTTTACCCTTATGTTCAATTTTTGGAACTCCTCAATGTACTCCATCATTGAACCCTTTTCTTTCAGACATATCAATTGGCTAAAAAAAGTGTTTCTTTTTGCATCCTCGTAATGTGCTATCATTTCTTCCGTAAAATTTGCCCATGTGACAATTTGTTTACAAGAGAAAATCCATCAATACAATACAAACTGATTTGGTTCCAAATATAAAGTTGCAATATGTACCATTTGTGTGTTTTGCACATTATGGAGATCGAAAAATTGCTCCATCTGTAGTATCCATGTTGTGGGATCCTTGCCATAAAACTTCCTCATATCGATTTTTGGAATATGGTGGGTCTTCAATCCAACATTAGAGTCTATGAAATCATGATTAACATTTCTTTTGTTCTCATCATGAGTTTCCTTTACTACCCTTTCACCATTAGTGACCATTTCTTGTAGCAACTTATTCAAATGTATCTTCAATTCTTCCATCTTATCATCCATGCCATCCATCTTAGCGTCCATGCCATTCATATTAGCTTCCATGCCATTCATCTTAGCTTCTATGTCTTTCTTTAACTATCCATCTTAGATTCTGTTACTTTTTGTGTGAGTGACATTTGTTGCACTTGGTCTTGTAATTTTGATATATCACGTTGCATTTCTTCATTTTCTTCATGAGTCATGCTAGAGCTTTCAGGTTTCTTACTAGGTGTTTGAATTTTATTTCCTCGAGGCATCAATTACTGATAATAATGCTTTACTATTCCCTTTGAATTCTTTCAAACTAACTTTTCAAACCAAGCTTATGCAAAATTTGAAAAAAAAAACTACACACCTTTTTTTTTTTACTTTGTAAGAGCTTGATATTAAATTTGATGTATCTTTGTAAATTCAAATCACCTAGTTCTAAAATTGCGACCTGCAGTAGCCCTCCGTGTCCTCTTTCTAATGCCACCAGTCTCTTTGAATTTAGATTCTCCAAGGAAGAGTTATGCACAATCTCCCAAGATGACCTGATTATAGACCTTTTCAGAAGAGCTACTTGTATGAAGCACCACATGTCACTGTTTTGACCTTCGGATCTAAAAAATGTACACAGGAAACTACGGTTCATCCTATTTCCATAACTTCTTACAAAGTTTCAATCTGGTGCACAAAACAAAAGTTATGATGATTTTCCCCAGGTCACCTACTTGGAATGAAATTCTGGAGTCTGCAAAAAGGCCAGCTTCCTCAGATCATATCTCCGTACATAGAGCACAAAAAGCTCTGAAATTTGGACTCAAGGTTCATCACGATTCGGCCCAAATGGGTTTTCTTTTTAGCGTCTGAAATGTTTCAAAAAGAAAGTTATATCACAAATGCCACGATGACCTATTTGGAGTAGCGAAACCCTAGAATCCAGATCTTTGATACCAAATGTTATGATACCAGCTCACAAAAATATAGATAAGAGAGATAAATGCCTTAGAATTCAGCCTCTTCGAGGGGGAAACCTCCTTTACATTACACAAATGAACAATTCTTTGATGATTAGAATGAAAAAACCTCCTTTCTATATATAGGAGTCTAAGTGGTCCCAATATAACCAAGCCGACCTAATAATAATAATAATATAAAGTCACAAAAATAACAATAGAGGGATTCTATGGGGCACAATAATAACAATATGGGGACAATAGGGGCACAACAATATTAAGAAGGGATACAACTACAATAGTAATGGGGGCATCACTAGTATTATAGGGACCTAACATACTAATATTATAGACCCAACCAACTAATAAAACTAAGAGATCAATCTTGTATACCCAATTGATTAATAAATGCATGGGATTTTTAATATTATAAGCCCAAGAGCCTAATAATCCCAATGAATAAACATTATAAACCTAGGATATTAATATTACAAACCCTTAAGATTAATATTATAAACTGAAGGGATTAAGAAACCCAAGTCATTAATATTGTAAACCTAAGGCTGAACAAACACAATAAATTATTGATATTATAAAGCCAATAGTTTATTAATATTATAAACTGAAGGGATTAATAAACCCTATCTATTATTAAAATTTATAAACCTAAGGGATTAGTATTATAAACCCAAGGGATTATGATAAAACTTTAGTGGGCTTAATGGTTAAGAGTACGTATTTCCTCCTAAGAGGTCACAAGTTCAAAACCAAAGGGGGGTAGAGTATGTTTGCCTTTGTAGACTTCAAAATTAAATTGTTCCACGGAGGTGGTTCACTTGTCCCACAAACAAGGGGTTCTCATACACTAATTTGGTGTATGGATTGGTCGTGACCTTAATATTGGATAATAATAATAATAATAATAATATAAACCAAAGAGATCAATAAAACCATGTAACTAATATTAAAAACCCTAGGGATTAATAAACATTAGGAATTAATGTTTTAAATCCAAGAAAATAATAAACTCAAAAGATTATTAATATTATAAACCCAAGGGACAAATAAGCCCAATGGTTCAATATTCTAAACCCAAGGGATAAATATTATAAACACAAGTGATCAACAACCCCAAGGGATCAATATTAAAAATGCAGGGGATTAATAAATCCTAGGAATTAATATTTTAAACCTAAGGGATTAAATAAAACCATGAGATTATTAATCTTATAAAAAAAGGGGATTAATAAGCCTAGATATTGTTAATATTATAAACCCAATGGATTAATAAACCCAAGGGACCAACATTTTCAACCTAAGGGATTAATATTAAACCCAAGGACTAATATTAAAACCAATATTATAAACCAAAATATTAAACCCTAATTTTTTTTATTGTCATAACACAACATTGAATAAATTACAATGTAATGTATCATTGTGACACTTTTTGTCACATTGCGATGATGCTTGGCACACTATGATGCTAGACAGTGTGATAGTTCGACAATAATTTTGACACCACAAGATTGGATTGTGTGCGAGTGTTTTTAATAGGTTTAATATTTCTAGATCATTAATAATATAAACCCAAGGGACTATTAATATTATAAACTCAATAAATTGTTAATATTATAAACCATAACGATCAATAAAACCAAGGGATTAATATTACTAACCCAAAGAATTAGAAAACCCAAGGGATTAATCTTATAAACCCAATGGATTAATAAACTCAAGGGATTCTAAATATTATAAACACAATAGATTAATAAACCAAACAAATTATTAATTATAATCCCAAGGTATTAATACTATAATCTCAAAGGATTAATAAACTCAAGGGATTGTTAATATTATAAACCCAAGTGATTAATATTATAAACACAAAGGCTTAATCTTATAAACCCAATGGATTAATCTTATAAATCCAAGGGATTAATAAAACCATGGAATTAGTATTATAAACTCAAGCGATTATTAATATTATAAACCCACGGGATTGATAAACCCAACACACTAATTTTAAAAACGAAAGAGATTAATAAACCTTATAAATTAATATTTTAGATCGAAGGGTTTATATTTTTTTGTACTATTGGTAGGACTCTCTGGTTTTCAAGTTTACATGTCCATTATTCACCCCACTAAGGGAGGAGGGTAACACAAGATTCGAACCCAAGATATCCGGTTCGGTGAGACTTCATTCCACGACCATCACAAATTGAGCTGCCCCAGGCTGACAAACCCAAGGGTTTACTAATATTATAAATCCAAGGGATTAAATTATAAACCCAAAGGTTTGATATTATTAACTCGAGGAATTAGTGAATGTTAAAAATATGACAACAATTAATGTAAATAATAATTATCTAGGCAAACCAATTTTAACGTTCAGTGAGTTGTTATAATGAAAGGAAGTTATGTAATGAAATAACCCATATTAGTTTTTTATTGCCCGAGAGGCTGCATGTAACTTGGAGAGACATTTTAAGTAATAAGAGATCCAATCCCTTACCCCGTGGAGGTTTCCTTAACACACTATTAGGGTTTTACCACGTAATTCTTTGTGTTAACATGTGTTATTTCAGTTCTAATTTTTATGCATTTCTTTCTTGTTTAAATATTGGTGACCCCAAAATACCAACAAGTGGTATTAGAGCTCGTGAGGTTAAATTCGCTCAATTAATTTATGAGGAACTTGAGGCAAAATTCACGCACTGAGTTTGTAAGGGATGTGAGGAAAAATCCCCTCAATGAATTTGTGAGGGTCATGGAAAAATCCACTCAGAAAAAGTTATGAGGGTTGTGAAAGGTTGCAATCAAGAATTATCTTAAGTTTCCAATAGAGATAAGTTGCACCACCAACCTGTGTAAAAGACATTATTTTTTCTTTTCCAATGACAGAACCAGTCATAAGAGGTCACATTCCTGGAGGTCATTTGTCTGAGCCGCAAAGTAGAGTCTAGGGCCTGGGCCCAAGAGACCATATATGGTGCTGGAGGAATAGAGTGGACCCAATGATTGATGAAGAGTCACTGATAAATAATACAGAAGAAATCCGGCAAAAGTTTTTTTGTTGAAACTGCCAGTTGAACAAAAGTGTTGCAAATCGATGAGAGTGAGGAAAATTCAAGAATCCATCCAGCCACCGTTGAAGTTCAAGTTGAGCCCACCAAGTTGGGAAGAAGTTAAGAAAGCCTCATTCCTAAGCCTGAGAAAGGCAATCTTGCAATCTGATGTTTCTTGGTGAAAGAAAGAGCACATATGTAGATATAGAAATTGTTGGTTATCGGGTAATTTTTTTTGTTGACTGCAGAAAAATTTGTTTGTTGAAAGTAAATAAAATTTTGAAAATGCTTTTATTGGGTTGTCTTCTAAAAGAAGAGTAGGCTTCAAAAAAATGTCTTTGAAAATTGTTGAATTTCTTCAAAGAAAATTGGCATAGGGTTTGATTTTTTTTTAAGAAGAAACCTTAGTTAAAACTAGAAGAAATAAATAAATTTAGAAAAACCCAAGTTCAAGGAAAAAAAAAAGGGAAGCCTTAATTGGAGTATTGATCATAATTTTATTAACCCAAATTGGAAGACTCAACATTTTTTTTTTAAGAAATGGAAGAAACTACTAATGCTAAATTAGAGGTGGACAAGTTCATGGGAAAGAATAATTTTGCATTATGGAAACTGAAAGTAAGGTATTTTCTAGTGTAACAAGGGTCGCACAAAGATTTATATGGGGTTACAAAGAAACATTTTGGCATGAATGATTTGGATTGGGAGGACTTGGTTGCCTGAGCTCTCAGTACCATCAAGTTGTGCCTAGCAGATGAAGTTCTCTTCAACGTTGTTGAAGAAACCTCAGCAGCAGATTTTTGGCTAAAATTGGAGACATTGTATATGACAAAATATTTAACCAAGATAATTTATTTGAAGAGGAAACTATATAGCCTTCGAATGAAGGATGGTACTAAAATTGTAGAACACTTAAATATTCTTAATACACTTATTTTCCAATTTTCAGATATGGAAGCTAAATTTCAGAAAGAAGATAAAGTTGTTACCTTATTGGGTTCCTTGCCCAAGTCTTGGAATCACTTTGTGACTTCTATCAGTTCAAGCATAACCAAATCTTTGGAATTTTATTTCGTTGTGGGAGTTTTGTTATCTGAAGAAGTATGGAGGTAGTCCAGCATTGGTAGCGAGAGGTTGGTCCAAGCAAAGAGGAGAGAAAGAAAGAAGTTATTCTAGATCCAAATCAAAAGGCAGCAAATGTAAATCTAAATCTTGGTACTGCAAAAAAATATGGAATCTTAAGAACTATTGTTGGAAAAGAAAGGTGTCCACTGAAAACCCAAAGAAGGATGCATATCAAGTTGATTCAGGTATGATTGATAAAGTTTTATTTGCTGAATTAGTTATGGTAGATGAAGCTTTGCCTATTTGTAATGTTTCCCATAATTATGAAAATTGGTTACTATCTTTTGGTGCTTCTCATCACATGAGTCCACACATAAATTGGTTCACTTCATATGAAGTTGTGAATGATAGTTCTTTGTTTGTGGTAAATCATGTATCTTGTCACACTGTTGGATGGGAAATGTCATAATTAAAGTGTATGATGATACAGTTAGAATATTAATTGATTTTAGACATGTACCTGAGTTGAAAAATAATTTTGTTTCTTTGGGAGTATTGGACTTGGAAGATTACAAGTTTGCAGGTTAAAATAGAGTGCTGAAAGTTTGAAAGGGTGTTGTGGTTGTTATGAAGGCAACTAAGATCGAAAATATTGATAGACTCAAAGGAAGTACTCAAGTTAGTGATGCAGAAACTGTATCTGAGAAGGAAGGAGAAGATATGTGCCTATGGCATCAGTGGATGAGGAATATGGGTCTTCAAGTACTCATGAATCACAAACTTCTGCCTAATTTGAAATCCTCGGGATTGGATTTTCGTGAAAATTGTGTATATGGAAAAGAGTGTAAAAATAAATTTAAAACTGGAAGTCATAATAGTAAATAAATTTTAGACTATATTCTTTCTGATCTTTGGGTACCATGTCCTACTATATCTTATGGAGGTACATTATAATTCGTAACATTTATTTATGATTTCTCTAGGAAAGTATGGGTCTATATGTTGAAAAAAAAAGTTGATGTATTTAATGTTTTTAAACAATTTAAAGCTATGGTGGAAAAGAAAATAGGAAAATAAATTAAATGTTTAAGAACTAACAGTGGCGACGAATTTACTTCCTTAAAATTTGAAAGATACTGTAAGGATGAAGGGATGCTAAGACATAAAATTGTTGTCTATACTCCTCATCATAATGGCGTTGTTGAATGTATGAATGAGAGTCTTATGGAAAGAGCTAGAATCGTGATCAACAATTCTAACCTGCAGAAGGAGTTGTGGGCAAAAGAAGTATCTATTACTTGTTATCTGGTAAATAGTTCACCCTCAGTTGCCATTAATTGTAAAATTATTGAAGAAGTTTGGTCGGGTCAGTCTTGTGATTATTCACATTTAAGAATTTTGTGTTGTGATGCCTATCCTCTTATTACAAAGAATTAGCTTTCAAAGTTAGACCCAAAATAAAAATCGTATGTCTTTGTTGAGTATCACTATGTGGTGAAAGGATACAAGTTGTGGGATCCTTCTTCGCAAAAGATAGACATTAGTAGAGATGTAACAACATTTGATGAATATTCTCTTCTAAAATTAGGTGTTGTAGAAGTTGAACAAAAACATGTATCACAAAATCAACAAATTGATTTGGAGGCTAAACCTTTTTCTAAAAGTTGAAAGGTAAGGGAGACTTCTGAAGAAAAAGGTGAAGAAGATGCAAAGGAAACTATAGAAATTCAAGAACCAGTTTAGCAACCACTCACTATAAGGAGATCTACAAGAGAAAGAAGAACACCCAATAGGTATGAATATTTTGCTTCATCTATTCAATTTATTATTGAAGATGGGGAACCTTCCTATTATTAGGAAGTAGTGGATGATGTAGGTAGTAAAAAAGCAGAAAAAGGTTATGGACGAAGAAATGGATTCCTTAGACAAGAACAAAACATGGGATATTCTAGAACTTCTTGAAGGGAGAAGTGTTGTCAGATGCAAATAGTTCTTCAAATAGAAACGAAATGTTGATGTAAGTATCGAAAGGTACAAGCAGAGGTTGGTAACAAAAGGGTATTCTCAGGTTGAAGGTATTGACTTTCATGAGATTTTTTCACCAGTCATAAAACTGGTTTCTATTCAAACTATCTTAGAACTAACTGCATTACTTGATCTCGAGTTAGAATACTTAAAAGTTAAATCAATTTTTCTTCATCAAAATTTGGAAGAGGATATTTATATCGAACAACCATAATGTCTTGTACAAGGTCACAATAGAATATTAGTTTGAAAGCTCATGAAATAATTATATGGCTTGAGCTAGTCTCTAAGGCAATCGTACAAGAAGTTTGATTCCTTCATGGTGAGCCAGAACATTACTAGAACTGAGTATGATCATTGTGTGTACATGAAAAGTTTCAATGGCATATTCATTATCTTGGTCTTGTATGTTGACTATTAGGTCCCTATAATACTAGTGTATTTCCTCATTTTTATTGTTAGTGTACTCCCTTATTGTATTGTTGTGCCTCGTGTAGTCCACCTATTGTTATTATTGTGCCCCATATTGTTATTGTTGTGCCCTTACATTATTATTTTTATGTCAGCTCTGATTATATTGTGACCCCTTAGACCCCTATATATAGAAAGGAGGTCTTATCATTTGAATCATCCAATAATTGTTCATTTATGTAATGAAAAGGAGGTTTCCCCCTCAAAGAGGTTGATTATAAAGTCGTCGATCTATCTTTTCCTCTATTTTTTGAGTTGGTTGCATAACATTTGATATCATATCTTTGGATTCTAGTGTTTCGTTGCTCCAAACAGGTCATCGTGTAATTTTCACTATAAATTTATTTATATGAAGTTTCAGAAGTTGAAAAAAAACCTATTTTAGCTGAAATCTTGCTAAAATTTGGATCTAAATATCAAGGCTTGCCTCACTATATTTTCAGGCATATGATCCAAGGAAGTTAGGATTTTTGCACGATCTCGAATTACATCCCAAACAGGTGACCTTTGGAAAATCATCATATTTTATTCTTTGAGTATCAAATTGTAATTTCGTAAGAAGGTTCGGAAATAGAACAGAATCTAGTTTTCCGTGTATAATTTTCATTTCCAAAGGTTGAAACTGTGATATGTGGCACTTCGTACAATTTCGTCTACTGATCCAGTCTATAATCAGGTCGTCGTGGGAGATTTGGACTATCTTTCTTGAAGACTCCAATCTTGATCAAATCTATCGGGTTGGAAAGAGGACTCACAGGGATACCATAGGATGAAATTTCAGACCTTGGAGGTTTGAAATAACATAAATACAATGGATTCAATACCGAGATCCTACAAAGTAAAAACAAATGTGTAGTATTTTTAAAAATTTGCATAAATTTGGTTGAAAAATTAGTTTGAAGTGATTCAAAAGGAATAGTGAAGCATAGTTATCATTAATTGATGCCTTAAAGAAAAAAATGGAAACACCTAGTAAGAAACCTACAAGCTCCACTATGACACATGAAGAAGAGGAAGAAATGCAACATGATATATCAAAATTGCAAGACCAAATGCACCAAATTTCGCTCTCACAAAAATAATTAAAAAATGAATTGGAAGCCATGATGAATGTTAAGATAGATGGTATAAAAAGGGACATGTTAGTTTTGAATGATGGTTTAAAATCAGACATGGAAGAAATGATGAATGTCAAGATAAGAGGATTGAAAGAAGGTTTGGCAAAGTTGCTAGAAGAAAGGCGTCCCACTAGTGACAAGGAAGTCCATGAAAATCATGATGAAGACAAAATAAATATCAATCACGATTTTAGAGACTCCCATGTGGGGTTTAAGAACCACCACATTCCAAAAAATAGATATGACAAATTTTGATGGCAAGGATCCGGTAGCTTAGATAGTACAAATGGAGCAATATGTTGATTTACACGAGGTGCAATCCTCACAGAAGGTACGCATTGCATATTTATATTTAGAACCAAATAATATTGTATGGTATAAATGTCTTTGTTCTCATAAAAAAACTTGTCACCTGGTTAATTTTTATGAAGGAAATGATAGCACATTATGAAGATACAAAGTCCCCCCACTCCCAAATTCCCCCCACCTATTTGTGATCATGATAATTCTATTCATTTGATTCTAGGGAGTGTTGGTGGGCTGGGTGTAGGCAATATGGACAACCTCTCAAACTTGGTTACAATTTCTTCAATATCAGGCCAAATTTCTCCCTTTGATTAAATTGGCATATTAGTCATTTAACTGACAGCCTCATGGATTTTCCTCCAGTCAACACAACCCTTGTTAATTGATAAACAGGGCCTCTGTTCCTATCAGAACTATAATTCCAAAAGAATTACCCAAAAACTCTATCGGTGGGGTTTTGGTATGGATTTCATGCAACACACTATTAGCGCTTTCATAAATGAGGAACCTACATTTTTTTGTGTAGAATACACTATCGGTAGGTATTTTGTTCCAAGGGAAAAAAATACATTATCGACACTTTTCAACACTACTGCGGCGGTTAAGTGGTCTTGGTGTAATTCCAAGGGAATTACACTGTCGCACTATATTTCAAGTCCTTGCGTTAAACATAAATAACACTATCGGTACTTTTTATAATCGCTCTTTCCATTGTTTTCCCGATGTGATAATTGGAAATCGCTATTGGGGACTTCCAAAGTGCCTATGCTTGGTTCCCTCCACCTCCAGGTTTGCGATGTGATCATCCTCACGGACCTGATGCCCCTTTCCGCCCTTCTCTATAATGTTTTGGGTCTGAAATGTCGGGGTTTTGCACTCGGCAGTTCCAAAGGCTCTCTACTCCTCTTCCACTTCTCCGATGCGATATTGGTTTGGACCCGATATGGGTATGAACCAAATCCAAGTCCGGAACTGTTTTCCGCTTAAGGAATTATCACGATTTCTCTATGTAAACAAAGTTTGCTATGGAATTCTGTAAAATGGCTTAAGAAGCCTGCACGCACCAATTATGAAGGGAAAACGATTCTAAAGGGTCAGCCTAAGCATCAATTGGAAAAAATGAGGCTAATTTATTCATATTCAATCTCAGAGTAAAACAATTGAGCCGATACGCATATACATATATCAGAAAATAGAGAACTATCAAATTAAATGCACAGAGAGAGGTTTTCTCAGTTGATACTACTTCTGGCCCGACCCCAACTTTGAGCCTCCCTTCATTTTATTTATAATCAATAGATAAAGCCTTCTTGGCCATCATCCTTTACAAAAGCATGCTTTTACATAGGGCGCTTTAGAGCAATCATGCATAGAATTTATTATCGCTTATCTGTGAGCGATTATTATAAAATACTTTTATTATTAATTCTATCCCTATCTTAAACTTAGAAAAGCATGCAAACTGCTGGCTAAAGGACCCCACTCCTTTGACTATAGTTTTTTTTGGATTTTTGGAATATGTTTGAAGATTTTTTCCTCTAAGTCACATGCTCCTGCATCAGACTCCTGAGGACAAAATTCCTCATGGGCTCCTATCCATGAGTTCATCTACAGAGCTGCCCAGTTTTTGTAGCATGTCTTCTTTAATCCAAGTAGCTTCAGCCGTCGGCTGATCCTTCCACTTTACCTAATATTGGAATTACTCTTGTCCCCTTGTTTTCTTAAACACCTTCTTTTCCAATATTCTTTCTGGCTGCAAAGTCTTTGTTGTGGGTTACTATTTTACCTGGTAAGTCTCTTGGTTCTTTTGATCCTGTGTTGTATCATCTACAGTTTCATCTTCATATTTTTACAGGTCCACAACATTAAAAATTGGTGATATTCCAACATCAAGGGGTAATTCAATCTCATAAGCATTTGCAGGAAATTTCGTCAACGCTCTACACGGTCCAATTTTTTTGAAATTCAGTTTGCTATACTCCCTCTTTGGAAACCTCTCCTTTCTGAGATGTGCTAAAACCAGATCCCCAACTTCAAAGTTCACCTCTCTTCTTCTCATTTCTACTCTGGTTTTATTCTTGATATTGCTATCCTGTAGCTGCTACTTCACTTGTTCATGTATTGCCTGCATTTCTAAAGCAAAGTCTTCATCCTCTGCACTTCTCATTTGTTATTTTCCCAAGTTTCTTAATTCAAATATTCCTCTTGGATGCATTCCATAAACAATATGGAATGGACTCTATCATGTACTCTTGTTAGGTGAGTCTTTATATGCATACTTAGCTTGTGCCAATACTTGATCCCACTGCATTGGATGTTTTGCAATAAGGATCCTTAAAAGATTGCCTAAACTCCTATTCACAACTTCAGTCTATCCATCAGTTTGTGGATGACAGGTAGAATTGAAACTTAATTTAGTTCCCAGCTTCTTCCACAGTGTTCTCCAAAAATGCCCAAAAAATTTGGAATCCCTGTTTGAGACAATACTTTTGGGCAATCCATGCAATCTTACAATCTCCTTAAAAAACAAATTAGCAATGTGAGAAGCATCACTAGTTTTATAACATGGAATAAAGTGTGCCATTTTTGAAAATCTGTCCACTACAACAAAAGTTGAATCATTACCTCTTTGAGTCTTTATTAAGCCGAAAACAAAATCCATAATTACCATATCCCAAAGCCTATCAGGAATTGGTAACGGGATATACAAACTTGTGTTTTGGCTCCTTCCCTTTGCATATTGACAGATTTTGCAAGTTCTCACATACTTCTCCCCTTCAAATTTCATGTTCGACCAAAAATAGAATTTGTTTAGCTGCTCATAAGTCTTCTCCACACCAAAATGTCTTGAAAGTCCTCCACTATGCTTTTCTTTTATTAAATTATCCCTCATTGAACAATTTGGTATGCACAGTTGATTTTTCTTAAATAACAACCCATCTTGTAAGAAGTAATCCAACAATTTACTCCTTTCCACGAAAACAATATTTTTACAAGCCACAAATGCCTCTTTAAAATCTGGATCGGTCTCATATAATTCCTTAAGAAAATCAAAACCCAACACTTGGATTTGACTCTCTTGAATCAATACATTTCTCCTACTTAAGGCATCTGCAACTTTATTTGATTGGACGTTTATATGTTTTAAAACAAAATGGAAACCTTGAAGATACTACCCATTTAGCATGTTTCTAGCTGAGCTTTGGTTGCTGCATTATAAACTGTAGTGCATGGTTATCTAAATAAAGGATAAATTCCTTTGACATTAGATAATGCCTCCATTTTTTCAATGACTGCACAACTGCGTAGAACTCCTTATCATAAGAAGAATAATTATTTTTGGAATGATTTAGCTTTTCACTATTTTAAGCTATTGGTCTTTTTTCCTAACTTAAAACACATCCAATTGCTTCTTCGCCAGCATCACACTTCACTTGAAAAGGTTTGTTAAAATCAGGCAGAATCAAAATAGGCTTTTCAGTGATTTTCTTCTTTAATGCTTGAAAATTATTTTCTACTTCAACGGTCCATCTAAATGGCTATTTTTCCTTCTTTATGGTCTTAATAATAGGTGCATTAATCTTACTAAAATTCTTAATGAATTTTCTATAAAATCTAGCAAGACCATGAAAACTCCTTACCTCAAAAACACTCTTGGGTGAAGGCCACTCCATAATTGCCTTGATCTTCTCTGGATCCATCTTCAACCCTTCAGCAGAAATAAAAAAAACCAAGTACACTAGCTCTTCTTTCATGAGTGGACACTTCTTCAAATTCAACAATAATTTCTCTTGCTGCAGCCTTTGTAAGACATAATTTAGATTTCTCACGTGCTCCTCCTTAGACGTGTTGTAAACTAATATATCCTCCAGATATACCATTACAAACTTACCAATGAAATCTTTAAGAAATTCATTCATTGGCCTCATAAATGTACTTGGTGCATTGGACAACCCAAAATGCATTACTCTCCGCTCATACGGTCCCTCATTTGTCTTAAAAGCGGTTTTCCACTCATCGCCTTCTCCTATCCTTATCTGATGATACCCATTTTAAGATCTAGTTTTAAAAAATACTTTGCTCCACTCAAACAATCCATTAAATCTTCAACTCTAGGCAAAGGAAATATGTACTTGATTGTGATTTTATTAATGTCTCTTAAATATGTACACATTCTCCAGCCCCCATCTTTCTTTGGGCTCAACATTGTTGGTACTGAGCAAGGACTCAAGCTCTTCCTGATCAACCCTTTGTCAAGCAATTCTTGCACTTGCTTCCTAACTTCTTCATTCTTTGTAGGAGTCATTCTATAAGTTTCTTTGTTAGGTAGACTTGCTCCAGGTATCAAATCTATATGATGGATAATTCTTCTAATGGGTGGCAACTCATTTGGCAAATCATCAACAATAATATCACAATATTTCTCCAACATTTCTTGAATTTCGATGGGTAAATCAGAAATTTTAGTAGAAGTCATTATTACCTTAGGCTTGCAAATTACGCCAAAATTTACCCCTTTTCTTTAATCTACTTCAAGTATTCATTTCCTCCAAGTAACAGAGTTTTTGGATCTGTATTATTTCATGGTAAATCTTCTTCTTGCAGAGGCAACAACGTATGATTAACACCATTCTTTCCAAACTTGTAGGTGTTTCTTTTCCCATCATGCATGGCTCCTCTGCCATATTTCCAAGGTCTTCCAAGAAATATGTGACAGACATCCATTAGCATCACATCACATATACTTTTATCTTTATACTTTCCCACCTGAAATTCCACTTCACAATGTTCATTCACCAACAGTTGATGTCCCTTTTGCAACCATGACACCTTGTAAGGTGTTGGATGTTTCATTGTCTTCAGCTTCAATTTCTCCGCCATTTCTGTAGAGACCAAATTATCAGTGCTGCCATTATCAATGATCATCTGGCAACATTTCCTTTGGACTTTCCACATTGTCCTGAATAAAGTCTTTCTTTGTGATGGTTCAACTACCTCCTTTTCTAGCTTGAGAAAAACTTTGTTAACTACCAAAGATTCTCCACTCTCTAGTATATTTTCTTCTTCTGTCACTATTGCTGTTGCTTCCCCCTCATCTTGAGCAATAATGGAATTCCTCTGATTTGTTTCTGCATTCTCTAGGCATTCAAAAGCTCTATATCCCAGTTTGTTACATCTATAACATCTTATTTCTCTGCCTCCTCTTCCTCTAGAAAAACTCCCTCTACCTCTTGCATCACCTCCTGTGGGTGCATGTTGGGTTGAGTTGTTGCTAGCTACATATTTAGGTGTTGTAGATCTTCCTATACCACCTTGACTTCCACTTCCTCAGAAAGTACCTCTCCCTCTGGCATACTGCTTCCTCATGAGTTTTTCTTCATCTTTCAGTGCTATCTGATAAGCTTCACATATCACATAAGGTCATTCACATATCTAGCCACCTTCTCATCTGTATCTTGGGCTTCTCCATCTCTTATGCTTACCTTGTAGAATTCCTCTGTGTATTCTTTCACTATCAAAGACCTCTATCTAATATTATGCATCTATTTGAACAAGGTTTGCTGATAATTACTTGGCAGAAACTTACCTCTCAGCTTTGCTACCATCTTGCTCCAATTCTTGATTAGTTTCTTGCCAAGTCTCTTCCTTTCTACCTGCACACCATCCCACCAAGGCACTGCATGGCCTTTTAACTTGGTGACGAAAAACTTGACTTTTTTCTCATCTTTTGTTTCTTCATAATTGAATAATTTATCCATGCCATTAATCTATTCTATCAATTCTTTTGGATTCAGTCCTCCTTCATATATCGAAACCTCGGTCTTTGGCCTGGCCATGGATCTCAACACTGACTGGAAGAACCTCATTTCAGGAGTAACTGCTATAGCTTCCTCCTCTGTAGCTTCAATCTCAGGTTCACTAACATCTCCATCATCTATGTTTTTGTCTGTTGTTAATGCATCCAATCTAGCTTGCATCTGTTGCACAAATTCCATTACTTCAGCGTTTGCAACAGACCGTCCTCTTCCACCATGTCCTCATCCTCTTCCAAATATAAAAGCCATAGTAACTTTCCTTCTCCTACCTCTGAGATTCAATCCAATGTCAGTTGGCTGCTCTGATACCACTAATGGTGGCCTGGGTGTAGGCAATATGGACAACCTCTCAAACCTGGTTACAATTTCTTCAATATCAGGCCAAATTTCTCCCTCTGCTTCAATTGGCGTATCAGTCATTTAACTGACAGCCTCATGGATTTTCCTCTGATTGACACAACCCTTGTTAATTGATAAATAGGGCCCCCGTTCCTATGGGAATTGTAATTCCAAAAGAATTATCCAAAAACACTATCGGCGGGGCTTTGGTATGGAGTTCATGCAACACACTATCGGCACTTTCATAAATGAGGAACCTGCATTTTTTTGTGCAGAATACACTATCGGCGGGTATTTTGTTCCAAGGGAACAAAATACATTATCGACGCTTTTCAACACTGTCGCGGTGGTTAAGTGGTCTTGGTGTAATTCCAAGGGAATTACACTATCGCACTATATTTCAAGTCCTTGCGTTAAACACAAATAACACTATCTGCACTTTTTATAATCACCCTTCCACCTTTTTCTCGATGCGATAATTGGGAATCGCTAGCGTGACTTACAAAGTTCCTATGCATGGTTCCCTCCACCTCCAAGTTTGCGATGCAATCACCCTCGCGGACCGGACACCCCTTTCCGCCCTTCTTTATAATGTTTCGGGTCTAGAATGTCAGGGTTTCGCACTCGGAAGTTCCAAAGGCTCTCTGCTCCTCTTCCGCTTCTCTAATGCGATATTGGTTCGGACCTGATATGGGTATGAACCAAATCCAATAAATTTTCAGGTTTGGAACTATTTTCCACTTAAGGAATTATCACGATTTCTCTGTGTAAACAGAGTTTGCTACGAAATACTATAAAATGGCTTAAGAAGCCTGCGCGTGCTGATTATGAAGGCAAAATGATTCTAAAGGTTTAGCCTAAGCATCATTTGGAAAAAATGAGGATAATTTATTCATATTCAATCTCACAGTAAAAAAATTGAGTTGATACACGCATACATATCTCAGAAAATAAAGAACTATCAAATTAAATGCACAAAGAGAGGTTTTCTCAGTTGATACTACTTCCGACCCGACCCCAACTTTGAGCCTCCCTTCATTTTATTTATAATCAATAGATAAAGCCTTCTTGGCCATCATCCTTTACAAAAGCATTCTTTTACATAGGGTGCTTTAAAGCAATCATGCATAAAACTTATTATCACTTATCCATGAGCGATTATTACAAAATACTTTTATTATTAATTCTATCCCTATCTTAAACTTAGAAAAGCATGGAAACTGTTGGCTAAAGGACCCCACTCCTTTGCCTGTAGAATTTTGTAGATTTTTGTAATATGTTTGAATATTTTTTCCTCTAAGTCACATGCTCCTGCATCAAGTGTTCCTCCAAACATCAGGCCTTACAAATATCCCTATGCCCAAAAGAGTGAAATTGAACATATGGTTGCAGGAATGCTAGATGCTGGTATAATTTAGCCTATTCAAAGTTCTTTCTCTCCTCCAGTAGTATTGGTGCACAAGAAGGATGGATAGTGGTGCATGTTTCTGGATTATAGGGATCTCAAGAAGCTCACTATTAAAGATAAATTTCACATCCTATCATTGATGAATTATTGGATGAATTACATGGAGAAATTTACTTCACCAAGTTGGATCTTTCTTTAGGATATCATCAAATAAGAGTGAAGACCAAAGACATTCCGAAAACAACATTTAGAACTCATGAAGGTCATTATGAATTTTTGGTCATGCCTTTTTTCCTTACCAATGCACCTTCTTCATTTCAAGGTTTGATGAATTACATTTTCAAACCCTTCCTTCCAAAATTTTTGTTAGTGTTTTTTGATGATATACTAATCTACAACAAGTCTTGGAAGGATCATGTTCAGAATGTTGATAGGGTGCTCAAACTATTGGAGGAGAAACAATTCTATGCAAAAACATACAAATGTTTCTTTGGAGTACAAGAGGTGGAATATCTAGGTCATATTGTATCTCATGAGGGTGTTAAGGTAGACCCTAAAAAAATTAAATCCATTAAGGAATGGAAAATCACCACATCCATAAAGTATCTCCGAGGATTTCTCGAATTGACAAGGTATTATCATAAGTTTGTTAAGAATTATGGGAGAATATTTTCACCTCTAACAAAGTATTGATGAAAGATGCATTTTCTTGGACTCCAGAAGCAATTAAGGCCTTTGAACATCTTAAACAGGCAACGTGCCAAGCACCAGTCTTAGATACACCAGAATTCACAATAACATTTAATGTGGAGTGTGATGCCTTAGGAAATGTAATTGGTGTTGTCTTAATGCCAGAAGGAAGACCCATTGTTTTTGAAAGTCGTCCAATTAAAGGAAAGTATTTAAACAAAGCTATTTATGAGAAGGAAATGTTGGCAATACTTCACGCACTTAAGAAATTATGACCTTACCTAATAGGAAGACAGTTCAAGGTAAAAATAGATCATGATAATCTTAAATACTTTTTAGAACAAATATTATCTTCTTAAGAGTAGTAAGAATGGGTTAGAAAGACGATGGGTTACGACTTTGAAATCATTAAAAAAAGGGGAAGAAAAATGTTGTTGCAAATGCACTCTCCAGAAAGGATGATGATGTGGAAGCATTTATTTGTGCCATTTCTAATATCCAACAAGATTGCATAACTGATGAAAGGGATGAATGAAAGAACGACAAAGAAGTGTGGGTACTCATTCAAAAGTTGCAGCAAGATCCCAGTACATCTGATACATTTAGTTGGAAAAATGATTCATTATGGTACAAAGATCGCTTATACCTTTGTAAGAATTCCCAACTCAAACAAAATATTCTTCTAGAATTGCACACCTCTACCTTAGGAGGCCACTCAGGAATTTTAAAAACTTACCACAGGGTTAAGAAGGAATTTTTTTGGGACGACATTCAATCGAATATTCAAAATTTTGTGGTGGAATGTCTAGTTTGCCAATAAAATAAAGTTTAGACAATTAGGACTCCAGGTTTATTACAACCTTTATCCATTCCAAGTCAATGTTGGGAGGAGGTTTCAATGGATTGTATCACTGGTTTACCCAAGTCCGAAGGAAAGAACGTCATCATGGTGGTAGTTGATCGACTTATCAAGTATGCATACTTTTGTGCATTATCATATCCATTTAAAGCCAATACAATTGCAATTGCATTTATGTAAACAATTGAAAAGCTACATGGAAACCCACTAATTATTGTAAGCGACAGAGATCCCATTTTCATGGGAAATTTTTTGACAATTTTTTTTTTTGTCTGGGCATTCAATTAGCTCATAGCTCATCTTATCATCATCAATCTAATCGGAAAACTAAGATTGTGAACAAATGTTTGGAAGGATAGCTTCAGTGCTTTGTATCCGATAAACAAACACAATGGGTCAAGTGGTTACCTCTTGCAGAAGGGTAGCATAACACTTCCTTCCATACTACAGCAAAAATGACCCCATTTATGGCACTTTACAGATATCATCCACGAAATATCACATCATGTTTAAGAGAGAATTCTATGGTTCAAGCAGTGGAAGATCACATCGAGCATCAACAATAAGTTCTCCAACTCTTAATGGATAATCTCACTTTGGCATAGAATAGAATGAAACAACAGACATATCAACATCGCAACAAAGGAAGTTTTGATGTAGGCAACTGGGTATTTTTATGGCTACAACCATACAAACAAATGTCCCTCAAACAATCTAAAAGGATAATAAATTATCACCAAAGTATTATGGTCCTTACAAGGTGTTGCAAAAGATTGGTACTATGGCATACAAATTGGAGCTTCCTACATCTTTCTTAGTGCATCCAGTTTTCCATGTTTCATGCTTAAAGACAGTTATAGGTGATAAGCTCCCAATTCAAACAATATTTCTAGAACTTGATTCAGAAGGAAAAATAATATTATAACCTGAAGCAGTCACAAAAACAAGAACTCGACAGCTACGAAATCGATCAATTTCAGAGTATCTAATGAAGTGGAAGAACTTACCCATTGAAGATTCCACATGGGAGGATGAGAATTTTATACAGAAGCATCCAGAACTACTCAACCGTTGAGGACAATACTTTTTTGTAGGAGAGGGACATGTTAGGTCCCTATAATAATATTGTATTCCCTCATTTTTATTGTGATTGTACCCCCTTATTGTATTTTTGTGCCCCATATTGTTATTGTTGGACCCTTACATTATTATTTTTATGTCGATTCTGATTATATTGTCATCCCTTAGACCCCTATATATAGAAAGGAGGTATTGTCATTTGAATCATCCAAGAATTGTTTATTTATGTAATTAAAATGAGGTTTTCCTCTCGAAGAGGCTGATTCTAAAGTTTGTTGATCTATCTTTTCTTCTATTTTGTGAGTTGGTTGCATAAGATTGATGATATGCTTATTGCGAGAAAAAACATGGAAGAGAGTAGCAGGTTAAGGGATCATTTGTCTAAGACACTTGATAGGAAGGATCTAGGAGTGTGAAAATATATCATGGGCATGGAGATACATAGAGAAAGGAAAAACAGAAAGCTCTTGTTATCACAGTATAAATATTTGGAGAAATTACTTGAGAATTTCGGTATGAACAATGTGAAACCTGTTAATGTTTGATTAGCTTCCCATTTTAATATTTCTTTGGTTTTGAGTATTATAACTAATGAAGAAAAGAAGTGTATGTCTCATGTGCCATATGCAAATGCAGTAGTAAACATAATGTATGCAATGGTATCTACAAGACTTGACATTTGACATGTAGTTGGATTTGTCAGCAAGTTCATGGTAAATCTAGGAGAAGAACATTGGTGAGCAGTGAAATGGGTGCTTTTTATTTGAGAGGCACACGTGACCATTGTGTCATATTTAATGGTAGGGAAGGTTTAGTATGCAGATATGTGGATGTTGGTTATGTAGGTGATTTGGACAAGAGGAGATATACTAAAGGATATGTCTTTACTCTTATAGGTGGAGCAATTAGATGGATGAAAAATCTTCAAGAAACAATTTTTTTGTCTACTACTGAAGCAGAGTATATATCTACTTCAAATGCTTGTAAAGAGGCAATTTGGTTGAAAGGTCTACTTGAAGAGATTGGAAGGACACATGAGAAAGTCAATGTATTCTGTGAAAGTCAGAGTGCTATTCATTTGGCTACAAATCCAACTTATGACAGAAATACTCAGCACATCGATGTATGGTACCATTTTTTAAGACATGTGATCGATGGTGACAAATTAACTCCCAAAAAGGTTTGTACAAAGGAGAATCATGCAAACATATTCACGAAGCTAGTTTCAGTAGAGAAGTTGTGACGGTATTTGGATTCTCTTGGCTTATAGAAGAGATGATGAATGAGCATGGGAAAGGTATTAGGAATTTTTTTTTCAAGGTGGTGATTGTTAAAAATATGACAACAATTAATGTAAATAATAATTATCTAGGAAAACCTATTTTATTGTTTAGTCAGTTGTTAGAATGAAAAGAAATTATGTAACGAAGTAACCAATATTGATTGGTGATTTCCTGAGAGGCTGCATATAAGTTGGAGAGTCATTTTAAGTAATAAGAGTTCCAATCCCTTGCCCCATGGAGGTTTCCTTGACACACTATCAGGGTTTTACCACGTAACTCTTTGTGTTAATTTGTGTGTTTTTAGTTCCTATTTTTATGCATTTCTTTCTTATTTGAATATTGATGACTCTAAAATACCAACAGTATACACAAGGGACAAATTTTATAAACTCAAGGGATCAACAAAACTAAGGGATCAATATAAACCCAAGAAATTCATATTAAACATTAGGATTGCTATTATAGATCCTAGAATTAATATTTTACGCTAGTAGTATCAACCCATAAATAAATATTATAAACCCAAGGGATTATAAACCTAAATGATTAATATCAAACCATTAGACTAATATTAAACCCTTGGATTAAACCTAATATTATAAACCAGAATATCAAACTGTAATTTTTGCAATGTCGCAATGCTACAATAAATAAATTACAGTATAATGTACCATTGTCACAATGATTGTGGCACTACAATGTTAGAGAGTGTGACAATGTTTTTATTAGTTTAAATATTTATTAAACCATATATTACATTCATTAACATTTCTTGGGTGATTTAGTAATTATTATTCTTACAAATTTCTCAATATTTCAATAGATTTATCTTCAATCTTGTTGCATTTTGGAATAATTTGTTTAATTATTTTCATATGACTATATATTTCATATTTAATTGGGAAATTGATACTATGTAAATACATAAATGTTTTTCAAAATTATGTTCTCATTTTATTTTTAACCCAAAAAATCAATATTATAAACCCAAGAGATTAATAAAACCTAAGGATTATTAATATTATAAACTAAAGGGTTTACTAATATTATAAGCCCAACCAACTAATAAAACTAAGAGATCAATATTTTTAACTCAATGGATTAATAAACCTACGAGATTATTAATATTATAAACCCAAGGGAATAATAAACCCAACAAATAAACATTATAAATGCAAGAGATTAATATTAAAATCCTGTAGGATTAATATCATAATCCAAAGAGATTAATAAACCCAAGTCATTGTTATTATAAACCCAAGGATTAATAAACACAATACATTATTAATATTATAAATTCGAGAGATTATTAATATTACAAACCCATGGGATTAATAAACCCTAGGGATTATTAATATTTATAAACCTAAGGGATTATTAATACTATAAACCCAAGAGATCAATAAACCCAAGAGACCAATATTAAAAACCCTTGGGAATAATAAACCGTATGAATTAATATTTTAAATCCAAGGGATTATTAATACTATAAACCCAATGTGCCAATAAACCTAGTGGTTTAATATTATAAACCTAGGGAATTAGTAAACCAAGGGATACATATTATAAACCCAAGTGATCAACAAACCCAAGGGATTAAACTCGAGGGATTAATAAACCCATGGGATTATTAATATTATAAACCCAAAGTGTTAATAAAACCTATGGATTGTTAATATTATAAATCCAAT
Organism: Pinus tabuliformis; assembly: GCA_031772625.1. Lineage (NCBI taxonomy): Eukaryota > Viridiplantae > Streptophyta > Pinopsida > Pinales > Pinaceae > Pinus > Pinus tabuliformis. Next base: position 302,423,356 of record CM062818.1, read on the forward strand.
GGACTAATAAACCCAAGGGATAAACATTTTAAACCTAAGGGATTAATATTAAGCCCTAAGACCAATAGTAAACCCAATATTATAAACCATAATATTAAACCCTAATATTTTTTTTATTGTCGCAATGCAACATTGAATAAATTACATTGTAATGTATCATTGTGGATGTTCTTATGACACTAATTATGACACCACAACATTGGACTATGAGACAATCATTTTAATATTTTTAATATTTCAAGATCATTAATAATAAAATCTCAAAGGGTTAATAAACCCCTAGTGATTATTAGTATTAATAAACCAAATGGATAAATATTATAAACACAAGGGATTTTTAATATTATAAACCACCGGGATCAATAAAACTAAGGGATTAATATTACCAATCCAAAGAATTAGAAAACTAAAGGGATTAATATTATAAATCCAATTGGATTAATAAACCAAGGGATTATTAATATTATAAACATAAGGGATTATTAAACCAAAGGGATTATTAATATTATAATCCCAAATGATCAATATTATAAACTCAAAGGATTAATAAACCCAAAAAACTAATAAACCAAGGGATTGTTAATATTGTAAACACAAGTCATTAGTATTATAAACCAAATGGATTAATCTTATAAATCAACAGATTAGTAAACCCATGGTATTAGTATTATAAACTCAAGCTATTATTAATTCTATAAACGCATGGGATCGATAAACCCAACGAACTAATATTCAAACTGTAAGGGATTAATAAGCCTTGGAATTAATATTTTAAACCTAAGTGTTTAATATTATAACCCTAAGGAATTAGTAAACCCAAGGGATAAATATTATAAACCTAAGGGATCAATAGTAAACCCTTAGATTAAACCCAATATTATAAACCAAAATATGAAACCCTAATTTTTTCATTGTAACAATGTGGCATTAAATAAATTACAATGTAATGTATCATTATGATAATGACTATGATAATGTTTTTAAAAGGTTTAATATTTCTAGATAATTAATAATATAAACCCAAAGGATTAATCTTATAAATCCAATGGATTAATAAAGACAAGGAATTCTTAAGATTATATATAAAAGGGATTAATAAACCAAAGGGATTATTAATATTATAAACCCAAGGGATTAATATTATAAACCTAAAGGATTAATGAACCCTATATATTATTTATATTATAAACTGAGGGGATAATATTATATACCCAATATATTAATTGTTATGCAACCAACTCACAAAATAGAAGAAAAGATGGAGCAATGACTTCGAAATTAGCCTTTTCGAGGGGGAAAGCCCCTTTACATTACACAAATGAACAATTCTTGGATCATAAAAAAGAGAAGACATCATTTCTATATACAGGAGTCTAAGGGGTCACAATATAGTCAAAGCTGACATAACAATAATAATGTAAAGGCACAACAACAAAAATAGTGGGATTCTATCGGGCACAATAATAACAATATGGGGACAACATGGGCACAAAAATAACAATAAGGGCTACAATGACAGTAATAATAAGGGAATACACTAGTATTATAACTACCTAACATGCCCCTCTCCTTCAAAAAAGTGTTGTCCTCAATGCTTGAGTAGTTTTGGAGATGCTTTTGTATAAAATTCTCATCCTCCCATGTGGAATCTTTAGCGGGTAAGTTTTTCCACTTGATGAGATAGTCTAAAATTAATCGATTTCATATCTATCGAGTTCTTGTTTCTGTGACTACTTTAGGTTCCAATATGATCTTTTCTTCCTCTTCAAGTTCTCGCAATATTTTTTGAATTGGGAGCTTGTCATCTATAAACTTCTTTAAACATGAAACATTGAAAACTGGGCGCACTTGGGAAGTTGTAGGAAGCTCCGTTTTGTATGCCATAGTACCAATATTTTGCAATGCCTTGTATGAACCATAATATTTTGGTGATAATTTATTATCCTTCTTAGCTTTCTTGAGGGACATTTGTTTGTATTGTTGTGGCTGTATAAATACCTAGTCACCTACATCAAAACTTTGTTTGCTGCGATGTTCATTTGTTTATTGTCTCATTCTATTATGTGCCAAAGTGAGGTTGTCCTTAAAGAGTTGGAGAACTTTTTGTTGATGCTCAATGTGATCTTCCACTGCTTGAACCTTATAATTTTCTATTAAATATGATGTGGTGGATGGTGGGTGATATCCATAAAGTTCCATAAATGGGATAATTTTTGCTACAGTATGGAAGGAAGTGTTATACCACCATTTAGCTAGAAGCAACAATTTGACCCATTGTGTTTGTTTATCAGATACAAAGCAATGAAGATATCCTTCCAAACATTTTTTCACTATCTTAGTTTCCCCATCAAATTGAGCATGATAAGATGAGCTATGAGCTAATTGAGTACCCAGACAAGAAAATAATTTTGTACAAAAATTTCCAGTGAAAATGGGATCTTTGTCGCTTACAATAATCTTTGGGTTTCCATGTAGCTTTTGAATTATTTCCATAAATGCAGTAGCAACTATACTCGCTTTAAAGGGATGAGATAATGCAGAAAATGTGCATACTTAGTAAGTGTATCAACTACCACCATGATGACACTCTTTCCTTCAGACTTGGGTAAACCTATGATAAATTCCATTGGAACCTCCTTCCAATTTTGAATTGGAATGGATAAAGGTTGTAATAGACATAGGGTCTTAATTGTTTCAACTTTATTTTGTTGGAAAATCAAACATTCCGTCACAAAATTTTAAATATAAAATTTAAGGCCATCCCAAAAAAGTTCCTTCTTAACCTTGTGTAAGTTTTTAAAGATCCTGAGTGTCGTCCTAAGGGAGAGGTGTACAATTCCATAAGAATCTTTAGTTTGAGTTGGGAATTCTTACAAAGGTATAAGCGATCTTTGTACCATAACGAATCATTTTTCTAGCTAAATGTAACGAATGTAGTGGGGTCTTGTTGTAACTTTTGAATGAGCGCCCACACTTCTTCTTCATTCTTCCATTCAATACTCGCTTTTTTTATTCGATTTGGTTGGGTAATAGAAATGGCGTTAAGCAATGCTTCCACATCCTCATCCCTTCTTGAGAGTACATCTGCAACACCATTTTTCTTCCATTTTTTGTAGATGATTTCAAAGTCATAACTGAACATATTTGTGACCCAATTTTCCTGTTGTTTTGAAGATAATCGTTGTTCTAAAAGGCATTTAAGACTATCATGATCTCTTTTTACCTTGAAGTGTCTTCCCATTAGGTAAGTTCGTCATTTTGTAAGTGCATGCAGTATTGTCAACATTTCCTTCTCATAAATAGCTTTGTGTAAGTTATTTCCTTTGATTGGACAACCTTCGAAAGTAATGGATATTTCTTCTTGCATTGAAACAACATTAATTACATTTCTTGAGGCATCACATTCCACAGTAAAGGTTTTTGTAAAGTCTAGCGTAGCTAAGACTGGTGCTTGGCACATTGCCTCTTTAAGATGTTAAATGGATTTCATTGCTCCTAGAGTCCAAGAAAATGCATCTTTCTTTAGTTATGTTGTTGGAGGTGTTGTTATTCTCCTATAATTCTTAACAAACTTGCAATAATAACTTTTCAACGTGAAAAGTCCTCAAAGATGTTGGCATTTTGGCACAGGTGTGGCGCTACGGTACAGGTGTTGTCCTTGATGGCAACTCTCTTTGAAGACAGATCTCAGTCTAGACTACAAGAATGAAGAGAATTTTCTTATACGCAGGTTCATTAAGCCCAAGTTGCGTATACAGGCAGGTACGCTATATACCAGGTCGCGGATACGCAGGCTCTCTATATACGAAGTCGCGTATACACGCAGTTTCATGAACAGAAAAGTGCGTACGTGTCGAGAAGCTTTCTTTTGGTCCGTGGTAGTTAGTCCTCGGTACTTGAGCCTATGCTTTTGGACCAAGGTATCTCGACAGTCGTGTTGATCCCAAGTTTTGAAGTTGATGGTATTGTGTTACCATGGTTTTGGACCGTGGTATTGTGAAGGGCCTAAGGCTATATAAGGAGAAGAAGATCATTAGGAAAGTGCACTGAAAAAGTCTTGAATATCTAATGAAGAAAGAGATCTAGTATGCAGGTTCTGGGTTGATGACACATTGCTTGATCTGAGCTAAGGAGAGATCACACCGGTTGATGGAAGACTAGACCTAAGGATAGATCGGGATCAAATTGTTTGAAATGAACTATCTTTATATGGTTGATTATGCGTATTTTTAGATCTTCATACTGACGTAATGTTATGTTCTGGGTATGACTAATGTCTGGTACAGCTGCAAGTTATGAGAAATTATTTTTAGATCTATACGTAGGTTGTCTTTGGTAAAAGCGCGTGTATATGCGGGTTGGTTTCATTGAAGTGGCGTATATCTTTTGAAGCTTAATTTTTGGGGTTGCAGTTGGGTCTGACTGTTATTGCAGAGTTCTATACTCTACTCTGTGTTCTGGTGACTGGGTGTTGACAGGGTTTCAGTGGTTCAGTGATTCAAAGATTGATGATGCTAGTATTGGTTGTTTTATGCTTCAATGATTTGTTATGAAAAGTGAATGAATCGTGGTCTTCAGATTGTAATGTTGTGCTTCAGGAGTATCCAGTCTGAAAATTGATGAAAAGTGGTACCTGTAGGAAAGAAGATTGTAGGCCATCACCTACGTACTAGTATCTTAGCTAGTACAAGAGCAAAGGGGGTTGGAGCTCCCTTCCAGGAGAGTTTGGAAAACGAGAGAAGGTTTTAGCCTTCTGCAGGTTGTAGCCTGCGTACTGGTATAAGGCTGCACCAGTACAAAAGATTGTAAACTGAAGTTTCTTATTAAAGAAAGATAGAGACGACTTGCAGCAGGTGGTTTTCACCCACATTGGGTTTCCACCTTATATCATGGTGATCATGTGTGTGGTTTTTGTGTGATGATCTGTTCTGCTGCACCTGTTTACTTTTAATATGGTTAATAATGTCCTGATGCATTTACTGAAGATAAACTAACTGAATTACAAGATTTCTGGTTATACGCTGGTTGCTTTAGACACAGTAGCGTGTACACGCTGGTTCGCTTAACTGAAGTAGCGTATATGTTTCTGAGTATTGAAATTTTTTTATTGATCTGATAACACTGATTCACCCCGCCCCCCCCTCTCAGTATTATTTCCAACAATTGGTATAAGAGCAGGTCCTTCAGAGAAGCTTGATCGTTTGAAGTTAGATCGTTCATCATGAGCAACTACGAGGGAGAAGCATCAATCAGGCCACCGGTTTTTGATGGGACAAACTTCAATTATTGGAAGGTAAGAGTTACTGCCTATCTTCAATCTCTTGGTACAGAAGTTTGGGACATCGTAGAGACAGGCTATACTTTTCCTTCAGCTACTCGAACAGATCCAGCCGAGAAAAAGAAATATGAAATAAGTGCCAAAGCAGTCAGTACTCTATTAGGATGTATATCCCAATCAGAATTCATGAAGGTAATGCACTATAAATCCGCAAAAGAAATATGGGACAAAATTGTCATGAGCTATGAAGGAGACGAACAGGTAAAGCGTGCTAAACTTCAAACTCTCAGGATTAAGTATGAGTCTCTCAGAATGTATAATGATGAAAGTGTGGCTAACTATTTCCTTAGGGTAGATGAGATTGTTAATTGCATGAAAAACTTGGGTGAAGAAATAAAAGAGGCTATTGTGGTTGAAAAGGTTCTAAGATCATTGTCCCCCAAATTTGAATCTAAAGTGTCTGCAATAGAAGAAAAGGAAAATCTACGAATTCTTACTATGTCTCAGCTTCACGGAATTCTAACTGCTTATGAAATGAGAAAAGGAGGTCCATCAGACAGAAGAGAAGCTGCTTTCAAGGCTTCAGGCAAAGAAGATTATTATGAAGCAAGTCACGTGCCAGAAGATGAAGAAGAAGAATCAAATTTTGTCAGAAATATTCAAAGGGGTTCTGGAAGGTTCAGAAGTAAGTTACCTTTTAAATGCTTTGCTTGTGGAAGAGTAGGTCATTATGCTGCCAAATTTCCTCACAAAGATAAGAATGACAAGGGAAAGGAACCTGTTAAATGGCACAGGAAACAGAATGAAAAGAAGAAAAGCTATTACACTCATGAAGATAGTGATGGTCTTTCAAATACTGACGAAGATGAACATGGTAATAGATATAAACTTTTAATGGCTTTTGAAGATGATGACTACATGGATGCTATAGATATAGAAGGCTTTTGTGAAGAAATGAATAATCTCAAAGTTTGCTTAGAAGAGAAAAGTGTTACTATTGATTCTCTACAATATCAACTGGCAGAAAAGGAAAAACATCTTGAAAAATTGGTATGTGAGATTGTTTGTCTTAGAAAGGAGATTGAGAAAACAAAAGCGATTAATCTTAAATTTGTTAAAGGATCTGAAACCTTGGATGAGATTATCAATGTGCAGCGTTCTCCTCTGATCAAGACAGGTATGGGATATAATGGAGGAACATCTCAAGCTTCTACCTCTAGAAGTTATCTTGATGCTACAAGGAGGAGTGAGCAAAGGCCAAATAAAAGTCATCAAGTGAATAAGGGATAGTTTACCTCAAGAACAAATCAAGAAATTCGGGGACAAGCTTCTTTAAGGACAAACAGAAGCTACAATCAGCCACAGGTAAAATCTTCCCAATTTGCCCCAAGAATGGATGTCAATAGAAGCTACAATCGGTTGGATGATAGATCTGATTATCGCAGAAATTTCTTTAATGGAAAATGTTTTTCTTGCCATAAATTCGGTCACAAAGCAGTTCAATGTGTTGCCTACAAGACAATCATGACTAGAGAAGCTCAAAAGCAAAGAAGTATGACTGGAACCATGAAAAGGAATTATAACAACTTTTCGGTTCTTGAAAATGAAGGTGAATGCTCTATTTGTAATAACTTTGGTCATGAAGACTCTGAATGCAGGTGCAGGTTCTGGAAGACAACTCAGAAGGAACAAACCTCAAATGTCAGAACATGGAGAATAAAGGAACCGCAACCAGAAAGATTTGGGATAGCCTTTTATGCAGAAGGTCAAGAAAGTCTATGGTACATTGACAACGGATGTTCGAAGCATATGACAGGGGACAAAGAAACACTCGAATCATATACCGCATTAGAAAAGGGAAAGAAAGTTTCCTTTGGAAATGATATCTCTGCAGCCATAAAAGGAAAAGGCGTTGCTCCACTGAAAGAGAAGGTCAAAGCAGGAAATGTTTTGTATGTTGATGGATTGAAGCATAATCTTCTGAGTGTCAGTCAGATGTGTGATCAAGGAAAAGAAGTAATATTTAGATCAAATGGATGTTGTGTTCGTGATCTTGATACAGGTGAAACAGTGATCAAAGGAAGAAGGACTCCAAATAATTTATACATATTTGAATAAAGACAACAACAATGCTATTTGAGCAAGAATGATGAACACTGGCTATGGCATCGGAGGTTGGGGTATCTAAGCTTTCCACAAATAAGGAAAGCATGCAAATATCAGGCAGTTCGTGACCTTCCAGATATCAAAATTCCAGATAACATCCATATGCAAATCATGTCAGTTTGGAAAGCAAACCAGAACTAATTTTCCTGAGAAGGAAGGATCAGCTAGCATGCCTATTGAGCTAGTACATACAGATACATGTGGTCCATTCAGAAAAAGAACACCTCGAGGAGAAGAATATTTGATATTATTCATTGACGATTTCTCCAGGTTTGTCTGGTTAGGACTTATGAAGCACAAAGATGAAGCATTCGAAAAATTCAAATCCTTCAAAGCCTTGGCTGAAAATGAATCAGGACACAAAATTAAGTGCCTCAGATCTGACAGAGGTGGGCAGTTTACCTCGAATGAATTTTTAGATTTCTGTGAAGAACATGGGATAAGAAGAGAATTCTCTACAGCTAGAACTCCTCAGCAAAATGGAGTTGTGGAAAGAATGAACAGAACAATCCAACAAATGGTTCGTGCTATGCTTGATGAGTCAGGTACTCCCGCAACTTTCTGGGGTGAAGCTGCACATGCTGCCGTTATTATTCTCAACAAAACAAATGTCCGAGTAAACAGCACTCAAACTCCTCATGAGCTCTGGTGTGGTAAGACTCCTTCGGTGAAGCACTTCAAAATCTTTGGGAGCAAATGTTATATTAAGAATACTGATGAGCAACTTGGCAAACTTGAACCAAGAGCAGATGAAGGTATTCTTCTTGGTTATTCTCCACATAGCAAAGCATACAAGTGCTACAATAAAAGACTTGGCAAAATTGTTGACAGCATTGATGTTGTGGTTGATGAGAAGGGATACATTCCTAGGCAAGTTCATCATGAAGACATTGAAGAAGATGAAGGCTACCCTCAAAGACAGAATGATGAAGAAGAACCTCAAGAAGAACCAGAGGAGTAGACAAGAATAGAAGAGAAGACTCCATCCAGATATTTTCAGAAGAATCATCCAGAATCTTAGATTGTGGGGCAGAAAGAAGCAGGAGTACAAACAAGAAGAACAATTGCAGAAGCTTCAAGCTATTTGGCATTACTCTCTTCCACTGAACAACAAAATGTCAAAGAGGCATGCAAAGATGAATGTTGGGTCAAAGTAATGGATGAAGAACTTGAGCTGATCGAAAAGAACAACACTTGGGAATTGGTTCCTAGACCAAAAGATAAGAATGTCATAGGGACAAAATGGGTCTTCAAAAATAAATTGAATGAAAATGGAGAAGTAATTAGAAACAAGGCCAGACTTGTTTGTAAAGGGTATGCACAACAAGAAGGAATAGATTTTGAAGAGACCTTTTCTCCTGCTGCAAGACTTGAGGCCATCCGAATGTTCCTTGCTCTCTCAAGCTTTCAAAACTTCAAGGTATTTCAAGCGGACGTGAAATCAGCTTTTCTGAATGGAGACTTAGAAGAAGAAGTATATATTGAGCAGCCAGATGGTTTCATTCTTGGGAATGATCCAAACCTTGTATGCAGATTGAAAAAGGCTCTCTATGGTCTCAAACAAGCTCCAAGGGCTTGGTACTATCGTTTGGACAAATATATTCACCAACAAGGTTTTTCAAAAGGATCAGTAGATAGCAATCTCTATATGAAAGTTGAAAATAACAAATTGCTAATACTTGTTGTGTATGTAGATGATATTATCTTTGGCAGCAATGAAGAGGCTATGAGTCAAAACTTTGCCTTGGTTATGCAGAAAGAATTTGAAATGTCATTACTTGGAGAATTGACATACTTTCTTGGATTGCAAATCCAACAAAATGAAGGAGGTATTTTCTTGTCTCAAACCAAGTACCTCAAGCAGATCTTGAAGAAGTATGGCATGGAAGATTCAAAGCCAGTATGTACCCCCATGGTTACAGGATGCAGCCTCAGTACAAATGATGAATCAGCAGCAGTTCATCAACCAACATATAGATCCATGATTGGGAGTTTGCTTTATTTGACAGGTACCCGACCAGACATTATGCATGCAGTAGGAATTGTTGGAAGATTTCAAGCCAACCCAAAGGAAACTCATCTTCAGGTAGTCAAAAGAATCTTCAAGTATCTTCAAGGGACTCAAAACTATGGCTTATGGTATCCTAGAGATACAAATCTCACTCTTCATGCTTACACAGATGCAGATTGGGCCGGAAGTGTGGATGACAGGAAAAGCACAAGTGGTGGTGCATTCTTCATGGGTTCCAGATTAGTATCTTGGTTCAGCAAGAAACAGAGTTTGATTGCTTTATCTACAGCTGAAGTAGAATATGTAGCTGCGGCATCTTGTTGCACACAACTTCTTTGGATGATGCAGACCTTGCAGGATTTTCAAATCACTTGCACTCCACCTGTCTCTATCTTATGTGATAATACAAGTGCAATCAGCATTTCAAAGAATCTAGTCTTGCATTCAAAGACCAAGCACATACCAATCAAGTATCACTTCCTCCAGGAACAAGTGCTTGAACAAAAGGTCAAGTTGGAGTATGTTTCTTCTAAAGAACAAGTTGCTGATATTCTCACAAAACCACTGCCCAGGGAGACTTTTGAATATCTCAGACAAAAGCTGGGAGTAGTTGATGCTTCATCCTGCTGTTGAAGCTTGTCTGTTCTAAAGAAAAGTTGGTGTATGCGTGTTGTATAAGGGATATCCGTGTACATACGCTGATTTATGCAGGTGAAGTCGCGTATATGGAGTTCTGAACAACAAGGGAAGATTCTGGTTGGAGAAGGTCTGAGATGGGTATGACAGAGTCCTTCAGGCACAGTTTCAGGGGGAGCAGCTTAAAGTCTAATAAAGAATTGTTGGCATTTAGATGTTTTTGGTCCTAGTTCACAACTGTTGTTGGTTTCAGGAGAAGGAGCACATAAGGAAATCTTGGTTGCTGATCTAAAAGATGATTATCAGATGCTGCTGGTGACTTTCATAAGTCTTGGTCTAGATTTTTCGTCTCTATGTCATGTATCTCTTTTGTGATATTTCTTCTATGGTGTCAAGGTCATGTAACGACCTATGTTGGTTTCCCCACTATGCCTGGTATGAATGATGTAATTTAATTGGTTGTTATATGTAAATTTCTGATGTATCCCCTCTTGGTTGGGAGTATGGATGTATATATTGAGTCTTTTGGTGATAGGAAGGTCCTTTATGATGTATAAGTCTTGGTTCTTTTAAAGAACATATTTTGCAGATCTTGCCTACAGCCAGGCGGAGCATGTTCAGCACAGTAGAGCAGAGGTATCAGCATGTACTCAGGGGGAGCACAGCCCTTTGCCCTTGATGACAAAGGGGGAGAATGATTCTAAGTATCTTGGGGTTGCCATCAAGTCCAAAGGGGGAGATTGTTGGCATTTTGGCACAGGTGTGGTGCTACGGTACACGTGTTGTCCTTGATGGCAACACTCTTTGAAGACAGATCTCAGTCCATACTACAAGAATGAAGAGAATTTTCTTATACGCAGGTTCATTAAGCCCAAGTTGCGTATACACGCAGGTACGCTATATACCAAGTCGCGGATACGCAGGCTCGCTATATACGAAGTCGCGTATACACGCAGTTTCATGAACAGAAAAGTGCGTACGTGTCGAGAAGCTTTCTTTTGGTCCGTGGTAGTTAGTCCTCGGTACTTGAACCTATGTTTTTGGACCAAGGTATCTCGACAGTCGTGTTGATCCCAAGTTTTGAAGTTGATGGTATTGTGTTACTATGGTTTTGGACCGTGGTATTGTGAAGGGCCTAAGGCTCTATAAGGAGAAGAAGATCATTAGGAAAGTGCACTGAAAAAGTCTTGAATATCTAATGAAGAAAGAGATCTAGTATGCAGGTTCTAGGTTTATGACACATTGCTTGAACTGAGCTAAGGAGAGATCACACCGGTTGATGGAAGACTAGATCTAAGGATAGATCCGGATCAAATTGTTTGAAATGAACTATCGTTATATGGTTGATTATGCGTATTTTTAGATCTGCATACTGACGCAATGTTATGTTCTGGGTATGGCTGATGTTTGGTACAGCTGCAAGTTATGAGAAATTATTTTTAGATCTATACGCAGGTTGTCTTTGGTAAAAGCGTGTGTATACGCGGGTTGGTTTCATTGAAGTAGTGTATATATTTTGAAGCTTAATTTTTGGGGTTGCATTTGGGTCTGACTGTTATTGCTGAGTTCTGTAGTCTGCTCTGTGTTCTGGTGACTGGGTGTTGACAGGGTTTCAGTGGTTCAGTGATTCAAAGATTGATGATGCTAGTATTGGTTGTTTTGTGCTTCAATGATTTGTTATGAAAAGTGAATGAATCGTGGTCTTCAGATTGTAATGTTGTGCTTCAGGAGTATCCAGTCTGAAAATTGATGAAAAGTGGTACCTGAAGGAAAGAAGATTGTAGGCCATCACCTACGTACTAGTATCTTAGCTAGTACAAGACCAAAGGGGGTTGGAGCTCCCTTCCAGGAGAGTTTGGAAAATGAGAGAAGGTTGTAGCCTTCTGCAGGTTGTAGCCTGCGTACTGGTATAAGGCTGCACCAGTACAAAAGATTGTAAACTGAAGTTTCTTATTAAAGAAAGATAGAGACGACTTGCAGCAGGTGGTTTTCACCCACATTTGGTTTCCAGCTTATATCATGGTGTTCATGTGTGTGGTTTTTGTGTGATGATCTGTTCTGCTGCACCTGTTTACTTTTAATATGGTTAATAATGTCCTGATGCATTTACTGAAGATAAACTAACTGAATTATAAGATTTCTGGTTATACGCTGGTTGGTTTAGACACAGTAGCGTGTACACGCTGGTTCGCTTAACTCAAGTAGCATATATGTTTCTGAGTATTGAAAAAGTTTTATTGATCTGATAATACTGATTCACCCCCCCCCTCTCAGTATTATTTCCAACAATTGGTATCAAAGCAGGTCCTTCAGAGAAGCTTGATCGCTTGAAGGTAGATCGTTCATCATGAGCAACTACGAGAGAGAAGCATCAATCAGGTCACCGGTTTTTGATGGGACAAACTTCAATTATTGGAAGGTAAGAGTTACTGCCTATCTTCAATCTCTTGGTACAGAAGTTTGGGACATCGTAGAGACAGGCTACACTTTTCCTTCAGCTACTCCTACAGATCCAGCCGAGAAAAAGAAATATGAAACAAATGCGAAAGCACTCAGTACTCTATTAGGATGTATATCCCAATTGGAATTCATGAAGGTAATGCACTATAAATCCGCAAAAGAAATATGGGACAAAATTGTCACGAGCTATGAAGGAGACGAACAGGTAAAGCATGCTAAACTTCAAATTCTCAGGATTAAGTATGAGACTCTCAGAATGTATAATGATGAAAGTGTGGCTAACTATTTCCTTAGGGTAGATGAGATTGTTAATTGAATGAAAAACTTGGGTGAAGAAATAAAAGAGGCTATTGTGGTTGAAAAGGTTCTAAGATCATTGTCCCCCAAATTTGAATCTAAAGTGTCTGCAATAGAAGAAAAGGAAAATCTACGAATTCTTACTATGTCTCAGCTTCACGGAATTCTAACTGCTTATGAAATGAGAAAAGGAGGTCCATCAGACAGAAGAGAAGCTGCTTTCAAGGCTTCAGGCAAAGAATATTATTATGAAGCAAGTCACATGCCAGAGGATGAAGAAGAAGAATCAAATTTTGTCGGAAATCTTCAAAGGGGTTCTGGAAGGTTCACAGGTAAGTTACCTTTTAAATGCTTTGCTTGTGGAAGAGTAGGTCATTATGCTGCCAAATGTCCTCACAAAGATAAGAATGACAAGGGAAAGGAACCTGTTAAATGGAACAAGAAATAGAATGAAAAGAAGAAAAGCTATTACACTCATGAAGATAGTGATGGTCTTTCAAATAGTGACGAAGATGAACAGGGTAATAGATATAAACTTTTAATGGCTTTTGAAGATGATGACTACATGGATGCTATAGATATAGAAGGCTTTTGTGAAGAAATGAATAATCTCAAAGTTTGCTTAGAAGAGAAAAGTGTTATTATTGATTCTCTACAATATCAACTCGCAGAAAAGGAAAAACATCTTGAAAAATTGGAATGTGAGATTGTTTGTCTTAGAAAGGAGATTGAGAAAACAAAAGCGATTAATCTTAAATTTGTTAAAGGATCTGAAACCTTGGATGAGATTATCAATGTGCAGCGTTCTCCTCTGATCAAGACAGGTCTGGGATATAATGGAGAAACATCTTAAGCTTCTACCTCTAAAAGTTATCTTGATGCAGCAACGAGGAGTGAGCAAAGGCCAAATAAAAGTCATCAAGTGAATCAGGGACAGTTTACCTCAAGAACAAATCAAGAAATTCAGGGACAAGCTTCCTTAAGGACAAACAGAAGCTACAATCAGCCACAGGTAAAATCTTCCCAATTTGCCCCAAGAATGGATGTCAATAGAAGCTACAATCGGTTGGATGATAGATCTGATTATCACAGAAATTTCTTTAATGGCCAATGTTTTTCTTGCCATAACTTCGGTCACAAAGCAGCTCAATGTGTTGCCTACAAGACAATCATGACTAGAGAAGCTCAAAAGAAAAGAAGTATGATTGGAACCATGAAAAGGAATTATAACAACTTTTCGGTTCTTGAAAATGAAGTTGAATGCTCTATTTGTAATAACTTTGGTCATGAAGACTCTGAATGCAGGAGCAGGTTCTGGAAGACAACTCAGAAGGAACAAACCTCAAATGTCAGAACATGGAGAATAAAGGAACCGCAACTAGAAAGATGTGGGATAGCCTTTTATGCAGAAGGTCAAGAAAGTCTATGGTACATTGACAGCGGATTTTCGAAGCATATGACAGGGGACAAAGAAAAACTTGAATCATATACCGCATTAGAAAAGGGAAAGAAAGTTTCCTTTGGAAATGATATCGCTGCAGCCATAAAAGGAAAAGGCGTTGCTCCACTGAAAGAGAAGGTCAAAGCAGGAAATGTTTTGTATGTTGATGGATTGAAGCATAATATTCTGAGTGTCAGTCAGATGTGCGATCAAGGAACAGAGGTAATATTTAGATCAAATGGATGTTGTGTTCGTGATCTTGATACAGGTGAAACAGTGATCAAAGGAGGAAGGACTCCAAATAATTTATACATATTTGAAGAAAGACAACAACAATGCTATTTGAGCAAGAATGATGAACACTGGCTATGGCATCGGAGGTTGGGGCAAATAAGCTTTCCACCAATAAGGAAAGCATGCAAATATCAGGCAGTTCGTGACCTTCCAGATATCAAAATTCCAGACAACACCATATGCAAATCATGTCAGTTTGGAAAGCAAACCAGAACTAATTTTCCTGAGAAGGAAGGATCAGCTAGCATGCCTCTTGAGCTAGTACATACAGATACATGTGGTCCATTCAGAAAAAGAAAACCTCGAGGAGAAGAATATTCGATATTATTCATTGACGATTTCTCCAGGTTTGTCTGGTTAGGACTTATGAAGCACAAAGATGAAGCATTCGAAAAATTCAAATCCTTCAAAGCCTTGGCTGAAAATGAATCAAGACACAAAATTAAGTGCCTCAGATCTGACAGAGGTGGGGAGTTTACCTCGAATGAATTTTTCGATTTCTGTGAAGAACATGGGATAAGAAGAGAATTCTCTACAGCTAGAACTCCTCAGCAAAATGGAGTTGTGGAAAGAATGAACAGAACAATCCAACAAATGGCTCGTGCTATGCTTGATGAGTCAGGTACTCCCGCAACTTTCTGGGGTGAAGCTGCACATGCTGCCGTTATTATTCTCAACAAAACAAATGTCCGAGTAAACAGCACTCAAACTCCTCATGAGCTCTAGTGTGGTAAGACTCCTTCGGTGAAGCACTTTAAAATCTTTGGGAGCAAATGTTATATTAAGAATACTGATGAGCAACTTGGAAAACTTGAACCAAGAGCAGATGAAGGCATTCTTCTTGGTTATTCTCCACATAGCAAAGCATACAAGTGCTACAATAAAAGACTTGGCAGAATTGTTGACAGCATTGATGTTGTGGTTGATGAGAAGGGATAAATTCCTAGGCAAGTTCATCATGAAGACATCGAAGAAGATGAAGGCTACCCTCAAAGACAGAATGATGAAGAAGAACCTCAAGAAGAAGAAGAACCTCAAGAAGAACCAGAGGAGAAGACAAGAATAGAAGGGAAGACTCCATCCAGATATGTTCAGAAGAATCATCCAGAATCTCAGATTGTGGGGCAGAAAGAAGCATGAGTACAAACAAGAAGAACAATTGTAGAAGCTTCAAGCTATTTGGCATTACTCTCTTCCACTGAACCAAAAAATGTGAAAGAGGCATGCAAAGATGAATGTTGGGTCAAAGCAATGGATGAAGAACTTGAGCAGATCGAAAAGAGCAACACTTGGGAATTGGTTCGTAGACCAAAAGATAAGAATGTCATAGGGACAAAATGGGTCTTCAAAAATAAATTGAATGAAAATGGAGAAGTAATTAGAAACAAGGCCAGACTTGTTTGTAAAGGGTATGCGCAACAAGAAGGAATAGATTTTGAAGAGACATTTGCTCCTGTTGCAAGACTTGAGGCCATCCGAATGTTCCTTGCTCTCTCAAGCTTTCAAAACTTCAAGGTATTTCAAATGGACGTGAAATCAGCCTTTCTTAATGGAGACTTAGAAGAAGAAGTATATATTGAGCAACCAGATGGTTTCATTCTTGGGAATGATCCAAACCTTGTATGCAGGTTGAAAAAGGCTCTCTATGGTCTCAAACAAGCTCCAAGGGCTTGGTACTATCGTTTGGAAAAATATCTTCACCAACAAGGTTTTTCAAAAGGATCAGCAGATAGCAATCTCTATATGAAACTTGAAAATAAAAAATTGCTAATACTTGTTGTGTATGTAGATGATATTATCTTTAGCAGCAATGAAGAGGCTATGAGTCAAAACTTTGCGTTGGTTATGCAGAAAGAATTTGAAATGTCATTACTTGGAGAATTGACATACTTTCTTGGATTGCAAATCCAACAAAATGAAGGAGGTATTTTCTTGTCTCAAACCAAGTACCTCAAGCAAATCTGGAAGAAGTATGGCATGGAAGATTCAAAGCCAGTATGTACCCCCATGGTTACAGGATGCAGCCTCAGTACAAATGATGAATCAGCAGCAGTTCATCAACCAACATATCGATCCATGATTGGGAGTTTGCTTTATTTGACAGGCACCCGACCAGACATTATGCATGCAGTAGGAATTGTTGGAAGATTTCAAGCCAACCCAAAGGAAACTCATCTTCAGGTAGTCAAAAGAATCTTCAAGTATCCTCAAGGGACTCAAAACTATGGCTTATGGTATCCTAGAGATACAGATCTCACTCTTCATGCTTACACAGATGCAGATTGGGCCAGAAGTGTGGATGACAGGAAAAGCACAAGTGGTGGTGCATTCTTCATGGGTTCCAGATTAGTATCTTGGTTCATCAAGAAACAGAGTTCGATTGTTTTATCTACAGCTGAAGCAGAATATGTGGTTGCGGCATCTTGTTGCACACAACTTCTTTGGATGATGCAGACCTTGCAGGATTTTCAAATCACTTGCACTCCACCTGTCTCTATCTTATGTGATAATACAAGTGCAATCAGCATTTCAAAGAATCCAGTCATGCATTCAAAGACCAAGCACATACCAATCAAGTATCACTTCCTCCGGGAACAAGTGCTTGAACAAAAGGTCAAGTTTTAGTATGTTTCTTCTAAAGAACAAGTTGCTGATATTCTCACAAAACCACTGCCCAGGGAGACTTTTGAATATCTCAGACAAAAGCTGGGAGTAGTTGATGCTTCATCCTGCTGTTGAAGCTTGTCTGTTCTAAAGAAAAGTTGGTGTACGCGTGTTGTATAAGGGATATCCGCGTACATACGCTGATTTATGCAGGTGAAGTCACGCATATGGAGTTCTGAACAGCAAGGGCAGATTCTGGTTGGAGAAGGTCTAAGATGGGTATGACAGAGTCCTTCAGGCACAGTTTCAAGGGGAGCAACAGGCACAGTTTCAGGGGGAGCAGCTTAAAGTCTAATAAAGCATTGTTGGCATTTAGATGCTTTTGGTCCTAGTTCACAACTGTTGTTGGTTTCAGGAGAAGGAGCACAGAAGGAAATCTTGGTTGCTGATCTAAAAGATGATTATCAGATGCTGCTGGTGACTTTCATAAGTCTTGGTCTAGATTTTTCGTCTCTATGTCATGTATCTCTTTTGTGATATTTCTTCTATGGTGTCAAGGTCATGTAACGGCCTATGTTGGTTTCCCCACTATGCCTTGGATGAATGATGTAATGTAATTGGTTGTTATATGTAAATTTCTGATGTATACACAGAGTTTCATGAACAGAAAAGTGCGTACGTGTCGAGAATCTTTCTTTTGGTCCGTGGTAGTTAGTCCTCGGTACTTGAGCCTATGTTTTTGGACCAAGGTATCTCGATAGTCGTGTTGATCCCAAGTTTTGAAGTTGATGGTATTGTATTACTATGGTTGTGGACCGTGGTATTGTGAAGGGCCTAAGGCTATATAAGGAGAAGAAGATCATTAGGAAAGTGCACTAAAAAAGTCTTGAATATCTAATGAAGAAAGAGATCTAGTATGCAGGTTCTGGGTTGATGACACATTGCTTGATCTGAGCTAAGGAGAGATCACACCGGTTGATGGAAGACTAGATCTAAGGATAGATCGGGATCAAATTGTTTGAAATGAACTATCTTTATATGGTTGATTATGCGTATTTTTAGATCTGCATACTGACGCAATGTTATATTCTGGGTATGACTGATGTCTGGTACAGCTGCAAGTTATGAGAAATTGTTTTTAGATCTATACGCAGGTTGTCTTTGGTAAAAGCGCGTGTATACGCGGGTTGGTTTCATTGAAGTAGCGTATATCTTTTGAAGCTTAATTTTTAGGGTTGCAGTTGGGTCTGACTGTTATTGCAGAGTTCTGTAGTCTGCTCTGTGTTCTGGTGACTGGGTGTTGACAGGGTTTCAGTGGTTTAGTGACTCAAAGATTGATGATGCTAGTATTGGTTGTTTTGTGTTTCAATGATTTGTTATGAAAAGTGAATGAATCATGGTCTTCAGATTGTAATGTTGTGCTTCAGGAGTATCCAGTCTGAAAATTGATGAAAAGTGGTACCTGTAGGAAAGAAGATTGTAGGCCAGCACCTACGTACTAGTATCTTAGCTAGTACAAGAGCAAAGGGGGTTGGAGCTCCCTTCCAGGAGAGTTTGGAAAGCGAGAGAAGGTTGTAGCCTTCTACAGGTTGTAGCCTGCATACTGGTATAAGGCTGCACCAGTACAAAAGATTGTAAGCTGAAGTTTCTTATTAAAGAAAGATAGAGACGACTTGTAGCAGGTGGTTTTCACCCACATTGGGTTTCCAGCTTATATCATGGTGTTCATGTGTGTGGTTTTTGTGTGATGATTTGTTCTGCTGCACCTGTTTACTTTTAATATGGTTAATAATGTCCTGATGCATTTATTGAAGATAAACTAACTGAATTATAAGATTTATGGTTATACGCTGGTTTCTTTAGACACAGTAGCGTGTACACGCCGGTTCGCTTAACTGAAGTAGCGTATATGTTTCTGAGTATTGAAAAAGTTTTATTGATCTGATAATACTGATTCACCCCCCCCCTCTCAGTGTTATTTCCAACAATTGGTATCAGAGCAGGTCCTTCAGAGAAGCTTGATCGCTTGAAGGTAGATCGTTCATCATGAGCAACTACGAGAGAGAAGCATCAATCAGGCCACCGGTTTTTGATGGGACAAACTTCA
The DNA here is from genome assembly GCA_031772625.1 of Pinus tabuliformis. NCBI lineage: Eukaryota > Viridiplantae > Streptophyta > Pinopsida > Pinales > Pinaceae > Pinus > Pinus tabuliformis. Next base: position 302,442,650 of record CM062818.1, read on the forward strand.
ATTATTGGAAGATAAGAGTTACTGCCTATCTTCAATCTCTTGGTACAGAAGTTTGGGACATCGTAGAGACATGCTACACTTTTCCTTCAGCTACTCCTACAGATCCAGCCAAGAAAAAGAAATATGAAACAAATGCAAAAGCAGTCAGTACTCTATTAGGATGTATATCCCAATCGGAATTCATGAAGGTAATGCACTATAAATCCGCAAAAGAAATATGAGACAAAATTGTCACGAGCTATGAAGGAGACGAACAGGTAAAGCGTGCTAAACTTCAAACTCTCAGGATTAAGTATGAGTCTCTCAGAATGTATAATGATGAAAGTGTGGCTAACTATTTCCTTAGGGTAGATGAGATTGTTAATTGCATGAAAAACTTGGGTGAAGAAATAAAAGAGGATATTGTGGTTGAAAAGGTTCTAAGATCATTGTCCCCCAAATTTGAATCTAAAGTGTCTGCAATAGAAGAAAAGGTAAATCTACGAATTCTTACTATGTCTCAGCTTCACGGACTTCTAACTGCTTATGAAATGAGAAAAGGAGGTCCATCAGACAGAAGAGAAGCTGATTTCAAGGCTTCAGGCAAAGAAGATTATTATGAAGCAAGTCACGTGCCAGAAGATGAAGAAGAAGAATCAAATTTTGTCAGAAATCTTCAAAGGGGTTCTGGAAGGTTCAGAGGTAAGTTACCTTTTAAATGCTTTGCTTGTGGAAGAGTAGGTCATTATGCTGCCAAATGTCCTCACAAAGATAAGAATGACAAGGGAAAGGAACCTGTTAAATGGACCAAGAAACAGAATGAAAAGAAGAAAAGCTATTACACTCATGAAGATAGTGATGGTCTTTCAAATAGTGATGAAGATGAACAGGGTAATAGAGATAAACTTTTAATGGCTTTTGAAGATGATGACTACATGCATGCTATAGATATAGAAGGCTTTTGTGAAGAAATGAATAATCTTAAAGTTTTCTTATAAGAGAAAAGTGCTATTATTGATTCTCTACAATATCAACTGGCAGAAAAGGAAAAACATCTTGAAAAATTGGAATGTGAGATTGTTTGTCTTAGAAAGGAGATTGAGAAAACAAAAGCGATTAATCTTAAATTTGTTAAAGGATCTGAAACCTTGGATGAGATTATCAATGTGCAACATTCTCCTCTGATCAGGACAGGTCTGGGATATAATGGAGAAACATCTCAAGCTTCTACCTCTAAAAGTTATCTTGATGCAGCAAGTAGGAGTGAGCAAAGGCCAAATAAAAGTCATCAAGTGAATCAGGGACAGTTTACCTCAAGAACAAATCAAGAAATTCGGGGACAAGCTGCCTTAAGGACAAACAGAAGCTACAATCATCCACAGGTAAAATCTTCCCAATTTTCCCCAAGAATGGATGTCAATAGAAGCTACAATCGGTTGGATGATAGATCTGATTATCGCAGAAATTTCTTTAATGGCCAATGTTTTTCTTGCCATAACTTCGGTCACAAAGCAGCTCAATGTGTTTCCTACAAGACAATCATGACTAGAGAAGCTCAGAAGCAAAGAAGCAAAGAAGTATGACTGGAACCATGAAAGGGACTTATAACAACTTTTCGGTTCTTTAAAATGAAGTTGAATGCTCTATTTGTAATAACTTTGGTCATGAAGACTCTGAATGTAGGAGCAGGTTCTGGAAGACAACTCAGAAGGAACAAACCTCAAATGTCAGAACATGGAGAATAAAGGAACTGCAACCAGAAAGATGTGAGATAGCCTTTTATGCAGAAGGTCAAGAAAGTCTATGGTACATTGACAGCGGATGTTCGAAGCATATGACAGGGGACAAAGAAAAACTTGAATCATATACCGCATTAGAAAAGGGAAAGAAAGTTTCCTTTGGAAACGATATCTCTGCAGCCATAAAAGGAAAAGGCGTTGCTCCACTGAAAGAGAAGGTCAAAGCAGGAAATGTTTTGTATGTTGATGGATTGAAGCATAATCTTCTGAGTGTCAGTCAGATGTGCGATCAAGGAACAAAGGTAATATTTAGATCAAATGGATGTTGTGTTCGTGATCTTAATACAGGTGAAACAGTGATCAAAGGAAGAAGGACTCCAAATAATTTATACATATATGAAGAAAGACAACAACAATGCTATTTGAGCAAGAATGATGAACACTGGCTATGGCATTGGAGGTTGGGGCATCTAAGCTTTCCACAAATAAGGAAAGCATGCAAATATCAGGTAGTTCCTGACCTTCCAGATATCAAAATTCCAGACAACACCATATGCAAATCATGTCAGTTTGGAAAGCAAACCAGAACTAATTTTCCTGAGAAGGAAGGATCAGCTAGCATGCCTCTTGAGCTCGTACATACAGATACATGTGGTCCATTCAGAAAAAGAATACCTCGAGGAGAAGAATATTTGATATTATTCATTGACGATTTCTCCAGGTTTGTCTGGTTAGGACTTATGAAGCACAAAGATGAAGCATTCAAAAAATTCAAATCCTTCAAAGCCTTGGCTGAAAATGAATCAGGACACAAAATTAAGTGCCTCAGATCTGACAGAGGTGGGGAGTTTACCTCGAATGAATTTTTCGATTTTTGTGAAGAACATGGGATAAGAAGAGAATTCTCTACAACTAGAACTCCTCAGCAAAATGGAGTTGTGGAAAGAATGAACAGAACAATCAAACAAATGGCTTGTGCTATGCTTGATGAGTCAGGTACTCCCGCAACTTTCTGGGGTGAAGCTGCACATGCTGCCATTATTATTCTCAACAAAACAAATGTCCGAGTAAACAACAGTCAAACTCCTCATGAGCTCTGGTGAGGTAAGACTCCTTCGGTGAAGCACTTCAAAATCTTTGGGAGCAAATGTTATATTAAGAATACTGATGAGCAACTTGGCAAACTTGAACCAAAAGCAGATGAAGGCATTCTTCTTGGTTATTCTCCACATAGCAAAGAATACAAGTGCTACAATAAAAGACTTGGCAGAATTGTTGACAGCATTGATGTTGTGGTTGATGAGAAGGGATACATTCCTAGGCAATTTCATCATGAAGACATCGAAGAAGATGAAGGCTACCCTCAAAGATAGAATGATGAAGAAAACCTCAAGAAGAACCAGAGGAGCAGACGAGAATAGAAGGGAAGACTCCATCCAGATATGTTCAGAAGAATCATCCAGAATCTCAGATTGTGGGGCAGAAAGAAGCAGGAGTACAAACAAGAAGAACAATTGCAGAAGCTTCAAGCTATTTGGCATTACTCTCTTCCACTGAACCACAAAATGTGAAAGAGGCATGCAAAGATGAATGTTGGGTCAAAGCAATGGATGAAGAACTTGAGCAGATCGAAAAGAACAACACTTGGGAATTGGTTCCTAGACCAAAAGATAAGAATGTCATAGGGACAAAATGGGTCTTCAAAAATAAATTGAATGAAAATGGAGAAGTAATTAGAAACAAGGCCAGACTTGTTTGTAAAGGGTATGCACAGCAAGAAGGAATAGATTTTGAAGAGACCTTTGCTCCTGTTGCAAGACTTGAGGCCATCCGAATGTTCCTTGCTCTCTCAAGCTTTCAAAACTTCAAGGTATTTCAAATGGACGTGAAATCAGCGTTTCTGAATGGAGACTTAGAAGAAGAAGTATATATTGAGCAGCCAGATGGTTTCATTCTTGGGAATGATCCAAACCTTGTATGCAGATTGAAAAAGGCTCTCTATGGTATCAAACAAGCTCCAAGGGCTTGGTACTATCGTTTGGACAAATATCTTCACCAACAAGGTTTTTCAAAAGGATCAGCAGATAGCAATCTCTATATGAAAGTTGAAAATAACAAATTGCTAATACTTGTTGTGTATGTAGATGATATTATCTTTGGCAGCAATGAAGAGGCTATGAGTCAAAACTTTGCCTTGGTTATGCAGAAAGAATTTGAAATGTCATTACTTGGAGAATTGAGTATACTTTCTTGGATTGCAAATCCAACAAAATGAAGGAGGTATTTTCTTGTCTCAAACCAAGTACCTCAAGCAGATCTTGAAGAGGTATGGCATGGAAGATTCAAAGCCAGTATGTACCCCCATGGTTACAGGATGCAGCGTTAGTACAAATGATGAATCAGCAGCAGTTCATCAACCAACATATAGATCCATGATTGGGAGTTTGCTTTATTTGACAGGTACCCGACCAGACATTATGCATGCAGTAGGAATTGTTGGAAGATTTCAAGCCAACCAAAACGAAACTCATCTTCAGGCAGTCAAAAGAATCTTCAAGTATCCTCAAGGGACTCAAAACTATGGCTTATGGTATCCTAGAGATACAAATATCACTCTTCATGCTTACACAGATGCAGATTGGGCCGGAAGTGTGGATGACAGGAAAAGCACAAGTGGTGGTGCATTCTTCATGGGTTCCAGATTAGTATCTTGGTTAAGCAAGAAACAGAGTTCGATTGCTTTATCTACAGCTAAAGCAGAATATGTGGCTGCGGCATCTTGTTGCACACAACTTCTTTGGATGATGTAGACCTTGCAGGATTTTCAAATCACTTGCACTCCACCTGTCTCTATCTTATGTGATAATACAAGTGCAATCAACATTTCAAAGAATCCAGTCATGCATTCAAAGACCAAGCACATACCAATCAAGTATCACTTCCTCCGAGAACAAGTGCTTGAACAAAAGGTCAAGTCGGAGTATGTTTCTTCTAAAGAACAAGTTGCTGATATTCTCACAAAACCACTACCCAGGGAGACTTTTGAATATCTCAGACAAAAGATGGGAGTAGTTGATGCTTCATCCTGTTGTTGAAGCTTGTCTGTTCTAAAGAAAAGTTCGTGTACGCGTGTTTTACAAGGGATATCCGCGTACATACGTTGATTTATGCAGGTGAAGTCGCGTATATGAAGTTCTGAACAGCAAGGGCAGATTCTGGTTGGAGAAGGTCTGAGATGGGTATGACAGAGTCCTTCAGGCACAGTTTCAGGGGGAGCAGCAGGCACAGTTTCAGGGGGAGTAGCTTAAAGTCTAATAAAGCATTATTGGCATTTAGATGCTTTTGGTCCTAGTTCACAACTGTTGTTGGTTTCAGGAGAAGGAGCATAGAAGGAAATCATGGTTGCTCATCTAAAAGATGATTATCAGATGCTGCTGGTGACTTTCATAAGTCTTTGTCTAGATTTTTCGTCTCTATGTCATGTATCTCTTTTGTGATATTTCTTCTATGGTGTCAAGGTCATGTAATGGCCTATGTTGGTTTCCCCACTATGCCTGGGATGAATGATGTAATTTAATTGGTTGTTATATGTAAATTTCTGATGTATCCCCTCTTGGTTGGGAGTATGGATGTATATATTGAGTCTTTTGGTGATAGGAAGGTCCTTTATGATGTATAAGTCTTGGTTCTTTTGAAGAACATATTTTTCAGATCTTGCCTACAGTCAGGGGGAGCATGTTCAGCACAGCAGAGCAGAGGTATCAACATGTACTCAGGGGGAGCACAGCCCTTTGCCCTTGATGACAAATGGGGAGAATGATTCTAAGGATCTTGGGGTTGCCATCAAGTCCAAAGGGGGAGATTATTGGCATTTTGGCACAGGTGTGGCGCTACGATACAGGTGTTGTCCTTGATGGCAACTCTCTTTGAAGACAGATCTCAGTCCAGACTACAAGAATGAAGAGAATTTTCTTATACGCAGGTTCATTAAGCCCAAGTTGCGTATACACGCAGGTACGCTATATTCCAGGTCGCGGATACACAGGCTCGCTATATACGAAGTCGCGTATACACGCAGTTTCATGAACAGAAAAGTGCGTACGTGTCGAGAAGCTTTCTTTTGGTCCGTGGTAGTTAGTCCTCGGTACTTGAGCCTATGCTTTTGGACCAAGGTATCTCGACAATCGTGTTGATCCCAAGTTTTGAAGTTGATGGTATTGTGTTACTATGGTTTTGGACCGTGGTATTGTGAAGGGCCTAAGGCTATATAAGGAGAAGAAGATCATTAGGAAAGTGCACTGAAAATGTCTTGAATATCTAATGAAGAAAGAGATCTAGTATGTGTGGAGCGATAAGAAGGTGTCTTGTGAACTCCTAATTACCTCACATTAATTATCAACCCAGGGACGACTTTTTATTTCAAGAGTGTACTCTGTCTGAGGTGGCTATTTACTTAAGAGTAATGTTTTGCAATATAGTGCTTAAAACCCAAAAGTAAATGAATGCTTGAAACAAAATCTAATTGGAATAGCAAGAAACTAAATCATTCATTCAAACAACCATCAATCGAGGATATAGTAGCAATAACTCAGTCCTCTAGAAATTGATGAAGGAAAAGGAATTAGAGTATGGATCATGGTTCTGGGAGCATAATAGCGTCTGTTGTGTCTCACGACAGCCTTGATCCTCCTCCCACACTAAAACAGTAAATGCAAGTAAAAAGGAATGGCAAAAAGCAGCATGAAACGAAATGGAAAGCAGTAAATGAAACAGCAATTAAAAGAACTAAATCTCGCGAGTTAAAACTGAACTCTCATTCCGCAATCAAATAACAATCGGCAAAAGCAATTCCAATGAACTTTACTTTATGAGACGATATTTACAAATGAATTATGGAACAGCAGTTATCATATATACAAAACACACTAATAGAACAACAATCATATGTACATTCAACACACTAAGATAGTAATCTGAGATGAGAACTATGTTTCCAAATACAACATTACTTCTGGATTCAAATAATCATAACTTCAAATAAATCTTATGATGGTAATGTTTAATACAAAAGCTCTGTAACAGAAATACCCGATTCAGATTGATACCATGCAATCAATTCTGGAAAAGACTTAATAATATAACGCAGAATCGCCACAAGGAATTCGGAAAGAACATTAATGAATTAATGATCACATAGCATTCGTGCATCAGATTACTGAACAATAAAGATAGCAAACCACGCATAAAACAAAAGAAGATACTATACAGTAGTAGCAGTGTATTCGGCCATAGGCTGGGCCCTTAGCCGCCAGCGGATGCTGCGGGATCACTTCAGAATAAGAAGAATGAACAGCAATTCCCAATTCATTTATTAATCAGCCAATTGGAATCATTACAACAGCAAAAGCTACAACATGAATAATCCACCACCGTTGTCCATCATTTCTCTATCATTCTTCCATCATCACGTCTCTCTCCAATCTCCCCCGTCTCTGATCTTGGGTTTCATTAAATAGAGAAAGATCAGAGTATAGATAATTACAATCATGATTTCTCTTACAAATTTAGGTTGATTCTAACCCATTCATCAACAAGAACAAGGCAGATTTAGGTTTGCAGCTAAGATTTGGAGGGCGGTCGCAACAGCAAATCCCAGAAAATCGTGTTCAAAGAACCCTGCGTTTCTCCCTGTACAAGCCGAATTTGGGCAAACTGTTTTAATTGAAGATAATTGGGCCCGTTCTGGACAAAACCCATGTTCCGGATTTTCCAAATTCGTCTTCATTTGCTTAGAATCTTAACCGCAAAACTGTCACTCCTTAAACCAGCGAATTTCTGAGTTGGCTGATTTAAAAATCAAATCTTCAATCTGGAAGTTACTTTGGAGGCTAAAAATGGCGAATGATGTTACAACCAACTTATTAGAACTATCATTGATAAATTAATGCATAATAATCAATTTATTAAAAATAAAAGAGAATAAATAATATTCATCCATGAGAGCATAAATTATTTATAAAATGGATTTAAATGATAAATTATAATAAATGTCATGATGAAGAATGGTGGAAATGGGTGGAATAAACGTTCACAAGTGACAATAATCATGGCATATTAACGACCCTACACACCCCCACACTCAATATGTTGCATGTCCTCATGCAATGAAAACTGAATATATTGCATGTTCTCATGCAACCCAAAGACAAAAACCATGTGTTAACCAAGCAATAAAAATTTGAGAATAACTGAATGCTTCCTTAATTAATAAATATTCAATTTTAGCAATCTCGATGAAGGCATAACAATTTTTACATTGGCATTCAACTATATGTATGAAGTTGCAGCAAAATATGATATAAGTAACAACAAACTTCATTAAGCATTTTCTCAAAACTACAAACCAGATTTTGTTGAAATGTTGCAAGTAAATTTTCAATACATGAAGGCTTCTATGATCCAAAAATCAGATCGTTTTGATGCATGGATCATGAGATATAAACAAAATGGCTGTAGGTGAGAGTGCATGATTTCCGAAATTTTATGAGCCAATTTATCTTGAATTTATCTAGGTATGTGTATTTTAATAGTATGTCTGTGTTTCCTAGAGATCACAAGAATTGAGTTCATAGTTTTTGAAAATATCAGGGAAATCAGTTTCTATACTGAAATTGTATGCCTTAAAGGAGAGAAAATAGAAAACATCCATCATGCGTAGCAATTCCTCCCCCTCTCTGAAAAATTAGCATGTCCTCATGCGATGTTAGAAAACAAATAGAGGTGGTTGCTACCAGCTGTTGAATTCTACGCTTGGTGTAAAACAACATGGAATAAGGGAGGTGGTGAGAGTGAATAAGAATAGCACTGGAGGATAAAGAATATGAATGGCGTGGTGATAAGAAAAAAAATGAATGAAAGGAACACTCCCCCATACTCGAAAATGATATGCTGTTGAAAAAGGGAAAGTGGTAAAGATGTGGAATGAAAGATGACAAATAATGCTCAAAATGGATTTTCAGTAGATTCTCCTAAATTTATAATAAATTAGAAAACTATGCAATTTTACCTCAAGTTTTACCTCCAAAAAAATGTAGAACGACATATAAATACTGGCAGTTGTTGAAGCTGATGTAGGCAGAGTTGGTGCTGAAAGTGATGCAAAAGGTGGAATCCAGGTAAGCACATAATGTCTGAAGAGTTGTTCATGTTCACGAGCCTCTACTGTGAAGTGCAATAGTGTGGTCATGCTACGAATAGAATTATGCCCATACTTGTTGTTCTCCTGTAAACAAAACACTATTTTGCATACAATGTTCTTGAATCCATAGTGTTAGCTTTGAATAGCAACAGATAAAATGCATGCAAAATTTCAATTAGAAAAACTTATGTATACATGCAATCCTAATATGTTGTCAAATCAACAAGGTATGGCAAAGTGTAGTAATCATATCGCATGCAACCCCATAATGCATACAGTCCCCCCTCCAATTGGAAAAAGGGTTCCATAACCATAAAGCATATGAGAGGGGTGGTGCGGACGGCAAGGCAATGGAATGAACAATATATCAATAAGTGAAGCACAATACACGTATTAATGATAGGACGGTGAAATTATGGTTATATTGAGAGCAATGTGTGTAAAGAGAGTTATGAATAAGAGATAGGACGCTTTGGATTGATGATAGTTTATACAAAACGAAAAAGGACAACAATATGCTAAAAAGATGCTTTGCTGATAGTATTCTAGCTGAAAATGATGCGGTTGATCATAAAACAATTGCTCATGCATAAAGGTTCAAAACAGGGAAAAAGTTAAGGAAATAACTTCTCTGATAAAAAGAAAATAAGAAAAGGGTATTATAATAATAAGTGACGAAAAGATATAACTTCAATACCATAAGCAGAGCCGCTGCTGCCAGCAGGCGTCCATAGCCTCGGCAGGGTTGCTTTTTAACCCATATGAGCCAGGATCCTCAATTTATAAATGGAGAGTTTTAGTGCTGTTGTACAGAAGAGATCAGTGTGCTGGCGTGGTAACCAGACAACCACACTGCCATTCACTAGGAGGTAGCAAAAGTGATCAGGCCGGCTCGTGATGAGACCTCCTGTTCCAAGGATAATTTGGCTATCTAATGGATCATAACCCTGGTGTGGTGGCCATAATGGGAATGTCACTTTGTTATAGCCTTATGAACATGGTAGGCTGGCTCGTAATGAGACCCCCTATCCTCCATCTGCGAAAAAAAATTTGTTGTTATTACACATTGTTATGATAAAAAGAGGGAGGCTCAATACTCCTTAAGAGCAGGGATGGCGGAAGAAGTTGAAGATGTCAATATAAAAAAAATATACCCATAATCTCATTTATTACAGACAGAGAAGATTATAACCCGGAAGGGTGGAACCAGCATGGTATTAAGATGATCAATCAATATCATGTACAGCAGAAAACAATGCAGTAAAGGAATATATAAATAATTGTGTCCCTTTTAAAAAGAATCTATCATCAAGGAGCTGTCCTTTTAAAGATCATAACGTGAATAATATTAACTTTGCTTCAAAAGAATCCATAATTCCTGTCCTCATAAAAAGAGTGTACTTCATGCCATGAAAGAGAATCAGGAGAATGTGGTTGACCTGAACTATGAATAATCCCACAAGAGAAAGGAAAGGGTTGCCCTCAAAAATATTCCCAAAGTGTTGCTCTTTTGAATGAACAGCAAAAACACTCAAAAAGTGGTGTTCCATGTAGGGAACATCAAAGAAAATGCACACCAAAAAACAAAAATACACATAGAAAACGCGAAAATGCAAATGTCGTTCTTTTTGAAATAGAAGAATCCATGCAAGAAAAAACTCGAACTGCTGTTCATTTTGAAAAAGGAATAGCAAAAACTCAAACTGCTGTTCCTTTTGAAAAAGGAACAGCAAAAAAACTCAAACTGCTGTTCCTTTTGAAAAAAGGAACAGCAAAAAACTCAAACTGTTGTTCCTTTTGAAAAAGGAACAGCAAAAAAACTCAAACTGTTGTTCCTTTTGAAAAAGGAACAACAAAAAACTCAAACTGTTGTTCCTTTTGAAAAAGGAACAGCAAAAAAACTCAAACTGTTGTTCCTTTTGAAAAAGGAACAGCAAAAACATGCACTGCTGTTCCTTTTGAAAAAGGAACAGCAAAAACTCAAACTGTTGTTCCTTTTGAAAAAGGAACAGCAGAAACACACCAAATGCTGTTCCTTTTGAAAAAGGAACAGCAAAAACACACCCAACGTGAAAGTGCAGAAGTGCTGTTCCATTTCGAAAAGGAACAGCAAAATGTGAAAGTGCAAAAAGTGCTGTTCCATTTCGAAAAGGAACAGCAAAATGTGAAAGTGCAAAAAGTGCTTTTCCATTTCGAAAAGGAACAGCAAAATGTGAAAGTGCAAAAAGTGCTGTTCCATTTCGAAAAGGAACAACAAAATGTGAAAGTGCAAAAAGTGTTGTTCCATTTCGAAAATGAACAGCAAAATGTGAAAGTGCAAAAAGTGCTGTTCCTTTTCGAAAAGGAACAACAAAATGTAAAAGTGCCAAAAAGTGTTGTTCCATTTCGAAAAGGAACAGCAAAATGTGAAAGTGCAAAAAGTGCTGTTCCATTTCGAAAAGGAACAGCAAAATGTGAAAGTGCAAAAAGTGCTGTTCCATTTCGAAAAGGAACAGCAAAATGTGAAAGTGCAAAAAGTGTTGTTCCATTTCGAAAAGGAACAGCAAAATGTAAAAGTGCCAAAAAGTGTTGTTCCATTTCGAAAAGGAACAGCAAAATGGAAAAGTGCAAACGTGCTGTTCCATTTTGAAAAGGAACAGCAAAATGAATTGTGAAAAAGGAACAACAAAATGTACTGTGAAAAAGGAACAACAAAATGAATGGCTGAACCAAAAAGTGATATTCCTTTAGAAAATAAATAGCAACACGACAATGATGTCCTTTTGAAAAAGGAACAGCAGGAACGACAAAAAATGCACACAAATGTTGTTCCTTCAGAAAAGGAACAGCAAAATATACAACCATAAAATGCAAGCACGCAAAGAATGAATTAGCTGTTCACTGTATTGAAGCTGAGGATGGGTCACAGTTTGAATGAAGCAACACCTGAAACACAAAATATAAGAGAAATTAGAAAAGAAACAACAAAAAGCAGTATGTAAATAAATAAATTGAGTTACAACAGCTATGATGTTATGTCAAAAAAATGATCTATTTGAAAAATGTTTTGGCAGCAGTGACAAGACATGAATCTTGAAATTGAAATCAATTCTTCATTTGTTCTATTATGAATCCGTTGGGTAATGATTTGGATAAAATTCCTTTGTTTTATAAAAATTTCTTTGAAAAATCACTCGTCCATAAGTTGACCTTCTTTATTTTCCCAAGACCTGCAAAAAATGAGTATCTACCTGCAATAAAACATTAAATCATGAAGAAAGAGAGGTGTACGGGCTCCCTTAATCCAAGAATTATGTAAAAAACTAACAAGTAGTTACTCTATATAACAAATCCATAGAGAAAATAACAAAGTAAAGTTTATTTGTTACCTGCGGGAGAGCAGTGGCCAATCATACTAACCAGCAGTGTTTTAATCACAACTTCTTTGTTTTTCGTCCAAATTGAGTGATTCCAAAGCCAAATGAAAGCTAATTCAATGGTGTATCTCCAATAGAAACAGGTTTTAAAAACTCAATGATATGATATGTCAAATTTGTTTAGAACAACCTGCATAATAGAGTCATCTTCGATTACCCGGCTTAGACCAACAGTTGATATTTCAAGCATAACTTTTTCGTTTGATGTCGGATTCGAATGATTCAAATTGGAAATGAAAATAGATTCATTTATTGATCTCCAATAGAAACAGGTTTTGAAGACAATAAGAATTGATAGGTCAAATATTGTAAGGAACAGCCGGAAAAACAGAGTTTTAAGAGTGCTGATTTACGATAGACAGTCAGTATTTTGATCATAACTTCCCCATACGATATCGAAAATGAGTGATTGCAATTGCATTGTAAACTAGATTCATAGGGGAATCTACCATAGAAACAAGTTTTAAAAATTCATTCATTTAGGCCTCAAAAAACTGACTGTCCCAACTTTGTTCCTGAGCTGCCCGCTAGACATCCGGTCAATGTTTTGGCTCTAACTTTTTCGTTTCAAATCCAAATTGAGTGATTCAAATTGGGTTAGAAAGTAGACATCAAGGGCTACTTAGGGTAGAAACAGGTTTTAAAAATATTCATTTTTGGTCCCTCAAAACATGACTGTCCCGACTGTTTTTCCAGAAAGTTCATCAAGCCCGCAAGCCAAAAAAAATGAAATTCAAGCATTTTTTCAAATTGGTGATAAAAATGAAAATGAGTGTTTGTAGAACTTATTATTTCCATTATGATTCATCTACATACACAAATTATAAAAAAAATTATCACCGATGTTGATTTGCATAGCATGTTGCAACAAAAACCCTAGTTTTACAAAAGAACAAAATGCACTTATTTATGTCCTTATTTTGTTTTATTTTATTCACTAACCTACTTTGATTGAAGGATGAATATGACTACGTGTATGAGTATTTCCAGTGAAGCCATTTTCGACATAAGGCTTCATGTATACGCATACCCAAATTTGAAAAATGGATGTTAAGGAAAATTAGGGTATGAGAAGGTGGCTTCCCTTGAAAAAATGATATCAAAAATTGTTGAAGCATAGAGTGATGTTGCAAACAAATGATGGAGTGAAACCAATCTTCAATATATCCTTTACTTTTTTGATTTCGCATAGCCATCATATCATGAAGTTCTTGAGCTTTTAAAATAACTTGTTGATGCATCCTACAAGAAACCTCATTTTCTTCCATAGCTTCTACAATTTTTGCATTTGAAACATTCTGAATCTCATTGTAGGTTTTCTCTAATAACACATGTGAGATAGAATGGGCGGGAAGGGTGGGTAAATTTGCCAGTTCAACATTGTAAGCATGTTGTACTGGTTTATTATGGTGAGGGTGTGGAATTAGTTGAGCAGGAAAATGTGTATGGAATGGAGCATTTTGATGATGTGGCTGATTGGGTTGTGTGAATGGTTTTGATGGGCAAGCAAGGTGTTGTGAAAGGGCTGGTGGAGAATATGGAGAATGTGCTTGTGCTACAAGATGAGGGAGAGTAGTCATGCCATCATAAGATGAACCATGCCCAACTTGTAAACAAGATAGGTGGTTATATTGAAATTGACATGGCTGCCCTAACACATTAGCATTCCATAATGGATTATGCAAGTATGACAATGGAGAAAAAGTGTTTTGAACCATACCTATAGGCCATGATTTCCATGGTTTTGACCTTGTTGCAGCCTCCTTACCTCTTTGATATGCTACTTCTATCCTAGATAAGGAAGAGTGAGTATCTATGAGATGCTCCTTTCGGTCATGAGAACAAAACACTTCATCAAATTCTTCATTTTTATGAATCTGCAAAACATCCAATTTTTCATTTAGAGAGCTAATAAAATCAACTTTAAAATGTTCAAATAACACATTGATTTCAGCTCTTATGTCTCCTGTTCTTGTAGCAGATTTGGAAAACAAAGAAAAAACATCTCTAGGATTCTTACCAGCCTTGGAGATTCCTCTTGAATACCTTATGCACAACTCACAAACATCATCATATGATAACTGAAAAACATCACCTTTTCCTATCAGATTTAAAAGTTCTAAAAATTCATCTTTGATTCCTTTAAGGAGTGTTTTTAAGATCTCTTTTTCCAAATGCTTATATTTTGATTTTTGAAGGTTGTAATGAAATCGATCTACATAGTCCTCCAAACTTTCATCTTCCCCTTGTATCATATAGAAAATATCTTCATTGGCTTTGCAATAGTCTTGGTACTTCTTCAAGAATATGTTCTTCATGTCCTCCCATGATTGGATGCAATTCCCACCTAGGCTCATGAACCATCGGAGAGCTGCTCCTTTTAGAGTAAGAGGAAACACTTTCAATCTTTGATCATTAGTACAATAATCATATCCTCTACAAAGTATTTCAAACTCAAACAAAAATGTATGTGGATCTTCATTTGCTAAACCATGAAAATTTGGTAAAGATGGGGGAATTATGTGCATTTGTGTCACTCCTCCTAGATCTTTGATAGGAAATTCAAAAGTAGAAATGTGAGCCATTTCTTACCATAGTATAAGATGTTCTTCATGTGTTTCTTCGAGGCTCCTTCTTCAAATGTTCCTGTCAATCGGTTAGTGAAATGGGTGGTGCTTACATCACCACTTGCGTGAGATCATGTGATTTTTTTTTTAAATTTCTATCTTTTTCCTAATCATTCACAAAAAAAATTCAAACATCTATTTCTACTCTAGGTTCTTTAAGAGTCCTGCTGGAAAGCGGACGGTGGAGCAGGGCTTTTACATGCTCCGTACGTAGGTTCTTACCTTCCGTTTTTAAGATCCAACTCTTCCCTAGCAGGCACTCATCAGATTCACACTACTCTTTAGAAATGGCTACACTCTCCCCGGCAACGGCGCCAAAATGTGGAGCGATAAGAAGGTGTCTTGTGAACTCCTAATTACCTCACATTAATTATCAACCCAGGGACGACTTTTTATTTCAAGAGTGTACTCTGTCTGAGGCGGCTATTTACTTAAGAGTAATGTTTTGCAATATAGTGCTTAAAACCCAAAAGTAAATGAATGCTTGAAACAAAATCTAATTGGAATAGCAAGAAACTAAATCATTCATTCAAACAACCATCAATCGAGGATATAGTAGCAATAACTCAGTCCTCTAGAAATTGATGAAGGAAAAGGAATTAGAGTATGGATCATGGTTCTGGGAGCATAATAGCGTCTACTGTGTCTCACGACAGCCTTGATCCTCCTCCCACACTAAAACAGTAAATGCAAGTAAAAAGGAATAGCAAAAAGCAGCATGAAACGAAATGGAAAGCAGTAAATGAAACAGCAATTAAAAGAACTAAATCTCGCGAGTTAAAACTGAACTCTCATTCCGCAATCAAATAACAATCGGCAAAAGCAATTCCAATGAACTTTACTTTATGAGACGATATTTACAAATGAATTATGGAACAGCAGTTATCATATATACAAAACACACTAATAGAACAGCAATCATATATACATTCAACACACTAAGATAGTAATCTGAGATGATAAGTATGTTTCCAAATACAACATTACTTCTGGATTCCAATAATCATAACTTCAAATAAATCTTATGATGGTAATGTTTAATACAAAAGCTCTGTAACAGAAATACCCGATTTAGATTGATACCATGCAATCAATTCTGGAAAAGACTTAATAATATAACGCAGAATTGCCACAAGGAATTCGGAAAGAACATTAATGAATTAATGATCACATAGCATTCGTGCATCAGATTACTGAACAATAAAGATAGCAAACCATGCATAAAACAAAAGAAGATACTATACAGTAGTAGCAGCGTATTCCGCCATAGGCTGGGCCCTTAGCCGCCAGCGGATGCTGCGGGATCACTTCAGAATAAGAAGAATGAACAGCAATTCCCAATTCATTTATTAATCAGCCAATTGGAATCATTACAACAGCAAAAGCTACAGCATGAATAATCCACCACCATTGTCCATCATTTCTCTATCATTCTTCCATCATCACGTCTCTCTCCAATCTCCCCCGTCTCTGATCTTGGGTTTCATTAAATAGAGAAAGATCAGAGTATAGATAATTACAATCATGATTTCTCTTACAAATTTAGGTTGATTCTAACCCATTGATCAACAAGAACAAGGCGGATTTAGGTTTGCAGCTAAGATTTGGAGGGCGGCCGCAACAGCAAATCCCAGAAAATCGTGTTCAAAGAACCCTGCGTGTCTCCCTGTACAAGCCGAATTTGGGCAAACTGTTCACTTTGAAGATAATTGGGCCCGTTCTGGACAAAACCCATGTTCCGGATTTTCCAAATTCGTCTTCATTTGCTCAGAATCTTAACCGCAAAACTGTCACTCCTTAAACCAGCGAATTTCTGAGTTGGCTGATTTAAAAATCAAATCTTCAATCTGGAAGTTACTTTGGAGGCTAAAAATGGCGAATGATGTTACAACCAACTTATTAGAACTATCATTGATAAATTAATGCATAATAATCAATTTATTAAAAATAAAAGAGAATAAATAATATTCATCCATGAGAGCATAAATTATTTATAAAATGGATTTAAATGATAAATTATAATAAATGTCATGATGAAGAATGGTGGAAATGGGTGGAATAAACGTTCACAAGTGACAATAATCATGGCATATTAACGACCCTACAGTATGCAGGTTCTAGGTTGATGACACATTGCTTGATCTGAGCTAAGGAGATATCACACCGGTTGATGGAAGACTAGATCTAAGGATAGATCGGGATCAAATTGTTTGAAATGAACTATCTTTATATGGTTGATTATGCGTATTTTTAGATCTGCATACTGACGCAATGTTATGTTCTGGGTATGACTGATGTCTGGTACAGCTGCAAGTTATGAGAAATTATTTTTAATCTATACGCAGGTTGTATTTGGTAAAAGAGCGTGTATACGCGGGTTGGTTTCATTGAAGTAGCGTATATCTTTTGAAGCTTAATTTTTGGGGTTGCAGTTGGGTCCGACTATTATTGCAGAGTTCTGTAGTCTGCTCTGTGTTCTGGTGACTGGGTGTTGACAGGGTTTCAGTGGTTCAGTGATTCAAAGATTGATGATGCTAGTATCGGTTGTTTTGTGCTTCAATGATTTGTTATGAAAAGTGAATGAATCGTGGTCTTCAGATTGCAATGTTGTGCTTCAGGAGTATCCAGTCTGAAAATTGATGAAAAGTGGTACCTGAAGGAAAGAAGATTGTAGGCCAGCACCTACGTACTAGTATCTTAGCTAGTACAAGAGCAAAGGGGGTTGGAGCTCCCTTCCAGGAGAGTTTGGAAAACGAGAGAAGGTTGTAGCCTTCTGCAGGTTGTAGCCTGCGTACTGGTATAAGGCTGGACCAGTACAAAAGATTGTAAACTGAAGTTTCTTATTAAAGAAAGATAGAGACGACTTGCAGCAGGTGGTTTTCACCCACATTGGGTTTCCACCTTATATCATGGTGTTCATGTGTGTGGTTTTTGTGTGATGATCTGTTCTGCTGCACCTATTTACTTTTAATATGGTTAATAATGTCCTGATGCATTTACTGAAGATAAACTAACTGAATTATAAGATTTCTGGTTATACGCTGGTTGCTTTAGACACAGTAGCGTGTACACGCTGGTTCGCTTAACTGAAGTAGCATATATGTTTCTGAGTATTGAAAAAGTTTTATTGATCTGATAATACTGATTCACCCCCTCCTCTCAGTATTATTTCCAACAATTGGTATCAGAGCAGGTCCTTCAAAGAAGCTTGATCACTTGAAGGTAGATCGTTCATCATGAGCAACTACGAGAGAGAAGCATCAATCAGGCCACCGGTTTTTGATGGGACAAACTTCAATTATTGGAAGGTAAGAGTTACTGCCTATCTTCAATCTCTTCGTACAGAAGTTTGGGACATCGTAGAGACAGGCTACACTTTTCCTTCAGCTACTCCTACAGATCCAGCCGAGAAAAAGAAATATGAAACAAATGCGAAACCAATCAGTACTCTATTAGGATGTATATCCCAATCGGAATTCATGAAGGTAATGCACTATAAAACCGCAAAAGAAATATGGGACAAAATTGTCACGAGCTATGAAGGAGACGAACAGGTAAAGTGTGTTAAACTTCAAACTCTCAGGATTAAGTATGAGACTCTCAGAATGTATAATGATGAAAGTGTGGCTAAGTATTTCCTTAGGGTAGATGAGATTGTTAATTGCATGAAAAACTTGGGTGAAGAAATAAAAGAGGATATTGTGGTTGAAAAGGTTCTAAGATCATTGTCCCCCAAATTTGAATCTAAAGTGTCTGCAATAGAAGAAAAGAAAAATCTACGAATTCTTACTATGTCTTAGCTTCACGGAATTCTAACTGCTTATGAAATGAGAAAGGGAGGTCCATCAGACAGAAGAGAAGCTGCTTTCAAGGCTTCAGGCAAAGAAGATTATTATGAAGCAATTCACGTGCCAGAAGATGAAGAAGAAGAATCAAATTTTGTCAGAAATCTTCAAAGGGGTTCTGGAAGGTTCAGAGGTAAGTTACCTTTTAAATTCTTTTCTTGTGGAAGAGTAGGTCATTATGCTGCCAAATGTCCTCACAAAGATAAGAATGACAAGGGAAAGGAACCTATTAAATGGCACAAGAAACAAAATGAAAAGAAGAAAATATATTACACTCATGAAGATAGTGGTGGTCTTTAAAATAGTGACGAAGATGAACAGGGTAATAGATATAAACTTTTAATGGATTTTGAAGATGATGACTACATGGATGCTATAGATATAGAAGGCTTTTGTGAAGAAATGAATAATCTCAAAGTTTGCTTAGAAGAGAAAAGTGCTATTATTTATTCTCTACAATATCAACTCGCAGAAAAGGAAAAACATCTTGAAAAATTGGAATGTGAGATTGTTTGTCTTAGAAAGGAGATTGAGAAAACAAAAGCGATTAATCTTAAATTTGTTAAAGGATCTGAAACCTTGGATGAGATTATCAATCTGCAGCGTTCTCCTCTGATCAAGACAGGTCTGGGATATAATGGAGAAACATCTCAAGCTTCTACCTCTAAAAGTTATCTTGATGCAGCAAGGAGGAGTGAGCAAAGGCCAAATAAAAGTCATCAAGTGAATCAGGGACAGTTTACCTCAAGAACAAATCAAGAAATTCGGGGACAAGCTGCCTTAAGGACAAACAGAAGCTACAATCAGCCACAGGTAAAATCTTCCCAATTTGCCCCAAGAATGGATGTCAATAGAAGCTACAATCGGTTGGATGATAGATCTGATTATCGCAGAAATTTCTTTAATGGCCAATGTTTTTCTTGCCATAACTTCGGTCACAAAGCAGCTCAATGTGTTGCCTACAAGACAATCATGACTAGAGAAGCTCAAAAGCAAAGAAGTATGACTGGAACCATGAAAAGGACTTATAACAACTTTTCGGTTCTTGAAAATGAAGTTGAATGCTCTATTTGTAATAACTTTGGTCATGAAGACTCTGAATGCAGGAGCAGGTTCTGGAAGACAACTCAGAAGGAACAAACCTCAAATGTCAGAACATGGAGAATAAAGGAACCGCAACCAGAAAGATGTGGGATAGCCTTTTATGCAGAAGGTCAAGAAAGTCTATGGTACATTGACAGCGGATGTTAGAAGCATATGACAGGGGACAAAGAAAAACTTGAATCATATACCGCATTAGAAAAGGGAAAGAAAGTTTCCTTTGGAAATGATATCTCTGCAGCCATAAAAGGAAAAGGCGTTGCTCCATTGAAAGAGAAGGTCAAAGCAGGAAATGTTTTGTATGTTGATGGATTGAAGCATAATCTTCTGAGTGTCAGTCAGATGTGTGATCAAGGAACAGAGGTAATATTTAGATCAAATGGATGTTGTGTTCGTGATCTTGATACAGGTGAAACAATGATAAAAGGAAGAAGGACTCCAAATAATTTATACATATTTGAAGAAAGACAACAACATTACTATTTGAACAAGAATGATGAACACTGGCTATGGCATCGGGGGTTGGGGCATCTAAGCTTTCCACAAATAAGGAAAGCATGCAAATATCAGGCAGTTCGTGACCTTCCAGATATCAAAATTCCAGACAACACCATATGCAAATCATGTCAGTTTGGAAAGCAAACCAGAACTAATTTTCCTGAGAAGGAAGGATCAGCTAGCATGCCTCTTGAGCTAGTACATACAGATACATGTGGTCCATTCAGAAAAGGAACACCTCGAGGAGAAGAATATTTGATATTATTCATTAACGATTTCTCCAGGTTTGTCTGGTTAGGACTTATGAAGCACAAAGATGAGCATTCGAAAAATTCAAATCCTTCAAAGCCTTGGCTGAAAATGAATCAGGACACAAAATTAAGTGCCTCAGATCTGACAGAGGTGGGGAGTTTACCTCGAATGAATTTTTCAATTTCTGTGAAGAACATGGGATAAGAAGAGAATTCTCTATAGCTAGAACTCCTCAGCAAAATGGAGTTGTGGAAAGAATGAACAAAACAATCCAACAAATGGCTCGTGCTATGCTTGATGAGTCAGGTACTCCTGCAACTTTCTGGGGTGAAGCTGCACATGCTGCCGTTATTATTCTCAACAAAACAAATCTCTGACTAAACAGCACTCAAACTCCTCATGAGCTCTGGTGTGGTAAGACTCCTTCGATGAAGCACTTCAAAATCTTTGGGAGCAAATATTATATTAAGAATACTGATGAGAAACTTGGCAAACTTGAACCAAGAGCAGATGAAGGCATTCTTCTTGGTTATTCTCCACATAGCAAAGCATACAAGTGCTACAATAAAATACTTGGCAGAATTGTTGACAGCATTGATGTTGTGGTTGATGAGAAGGGATACATTCCTAGGCAAGTTCATCATGAAGACATCGAAGAAGATGAAGGCTACCCTCAAAGACCGAATGATGAAGAAGAACCTCAAGAAGAGGAAGAACCTCAAGAAGAACCAGAGGAGAAGACAAGAATAGAAGAGAAGACTCCATCCAGATATGTTCAGAAGAATCATCCAAAATCTCAGATTGTGGGGCAGAAAGAAGCAGGAGTACAAACAAGAAGAACAATTGCAGAAGCTTCAAGCTATTTGGCATTACTCTCTTCCACTGAACCACAAAATGTGAAAGAGGCATGCAAAGATGAATGTTGGGTCAAAGCAATGGATGAAGAACTTGAGCAGATCGAAAAGAACAACACTTGGGAATTGGTTCCTAGACCAAAAGATAAGAATGTCATAGGGACAAAATGGGTCTTCAAAAATAAATTGAATGAAAATGGAGAAGTAATTAGAAACAAGGCCGAACTTGTTTGTAAAGGGTATGCGCAACAAGAAGGAATAGATTTTGAAGAGACCTTTTCTCCTGTTGCAAGACTTGAGGCCATCCGAATGTTCCTTGCTCTCTCAAGCTTTCAAAACTTCAAGGTATTTACAATGGATGTGAAATCAGCCTTTCTGAATGGAGACTTAGAAGAAGAAGTATATATTGAGCAGCCAGATGGTTTCATTCTTGGGAATGATCCAAACCTTGTATGCAGATTGAAAAAGGCTCTCTATGGTCTCAAACAAGCTCCAAGGGCTTGGCACTATCATTTGGAGAAATATCTTCACCAACAAGGTTTTTCACAAGGATCGGCAGATAGCAATCTCTATATGAAAGTTGAAAATAACAAATTGCTAATACTTGTTGTGTATGTAGATGATATTATCTTTGGCAGCAATGAAGAGGCTATGAGTCAAAACTTTGCCTTGGTTATGCAGAAAGAATTTGAAATGTCATTACTTGGAGAATTGACATACTTTCTTGGATTGCAAATCCAACAAAATGAAGGAGGTATTTTCTTGTCTCAATCCAAGTACCTCAAGCAGATCTTGAAGAAGTATGGCATGGAAGATTCAAAGCCAGTATGTACCCCCATGGTTACAGGATGCAGCGTCAGTACAAATGATGAATCAGCAACAGTTCATCAACCAACATATAGATCCATGATTGGGAGTTTGCTTTATTTGACAGGTACCCAACCAGACACTATGCATGCAGTAGGAATTGTTGGAAGATTTCAAGCCAACCCAAAGGAAACTCATCTTCAGGCAGTTAAAAGAATCTTTAAGTATCTTCAAGGGACTCAAAACTATGGCTTATGGTATCCTAGAGATACAGACCTCACTCTTCATGCTTACACAGATGCAGATTGGGCCGGAAGTGTGGATGACAGGAAAAGCACAAGTGGTGGTGCATTCTTCATGGGTTCCAGATTAGTATCTTGGTTCAGCAAGAAACAGAGTTCGATTGCTTTATCTACAGCTGAAGCAGAATATGTGGCTGTGGCATCTTGTTGCACACAACTTCTTTGGATGATGCAGACCTTGCAGGATTTTCAAATCACTTGCACTCCACCTGTCTCTATCTTATGTGATAATACAAGTGCAATCAGCATTTCAGAGAATCCAGTCTTGCATTCAAAGACCAAGCACACACCAATCAAGTATCACTTCCTCCGGGAACAAGTGCTTGAACAAAAGTTCAAGTTGGAGTATGTTTCTTCTAAAGAACAAGTTGCTGATATTCTCACAAAACCACTGCCCAGGGAGACTTTTGAATATCTCAGACAAAAGCTGGGAGTAGTTGATGCTTCATCCTGCTGTTGAAGCTTGTCTGTTCTAAAGAAAAGTTGGTGTACGCATGTTTTATAAGGGATATCCGCGTACATACGCTGATTTATGCAGGTGAAGTCGCGTATATGGAGTTCTGAACAGCAAGAGCAGATTCTGGTTGGAGAAGGTCTGAGATGGGTATGACAGAGTCCTTCAGGCATAGTTTCAGGGGGAGCAGCAGGCACAGTTTCAAGGGGAGCAGCTTAAATTCTAATAAAGCATTGTTGGCATTTAGATGCTTTTGGTCCTAGTTCGCAACTGTTGTTAGTTTCAGGAGAAGGAGCACAGAAGGAAATCTTGGTTGCTGATCTAAAAGATGATTATCAGATGCTACTGGTGACTTTCATATGTCTTGGTCTAGATTTTTCGTCTCTATGTCATGTATCTCTTTTGTGATATTTCTTCTATGGTGTCAAGGTCATGTAACGGCCTATGTTGGTTTCCCCACTATGCCTGGGATGAATGATGTAATGTAATTGGTTGTTATATGTAAATTTCTGATGTATCCCCTCTTGGTTGGGAGTATGGATGTATATATTGAGTCTTTTGGTGATAGGAAGGTCCTTTATGATGTATAAGTCTTGGTTCTTTTGAAGAACATCTTTTGCAGATCTTGCCTACAGTCAGGGGGAGCATGTTCAGCACAGCAGAGCAGAGGTATCAGCATGTACTCAGGGGGAGCACAGCCCTTTGCCCTTGATGACAAAGGGGGAGAATGATTCTAAGGATATTGGGGTTGCCATCAAGTCCAAAGGGGGAGATTGTTGGCATTTTGGCACAGGTGTGGCGCTACGGTATAGGTGTTGTCCTTGATGGCAACTCTCTTTGAAGACAGATCTCAGTCCAGACTACAAGAATAAAGAGAATTTTCTTATACGCAGGTTCATTAAGCCCAAGTTGCGTATGCACGCAGGTACGCTATATACCAGGTCGCGGATACGCAGGCTCGCTATATACGAAGTCGCATATACACGCAGTTTCATGAACAGAAAAGTGCATACGTGTCGAGAAGCTTTCTTTTGGTCCGTGGTAGTTAGTCCTCGGTACTTGAGCCTATGTTTTTGGACCAAGGTATCTCGATAGTCGTGTTGATCCCAATTTTTGAAGTTGATGGTATTGTGTTACTATGGTTTTGGACCGTGGTATTGTGAAGGGCCTAAGGCTATATAAGGAGAAGAAGATCATTAGGAAAGTGCACTGAAAAAGTCTTGAATATCTAATGAAGAAAGAGATCTAGTATGCAGGTTCTGGGTTGATGACACATTGCTTGATCTGAGCTAAGGAGAGATCACACTGGTTGATGGAAGACTAGATCTAAGGATAGATCGGGATCAAATTGTTTGAAATGAACTATCTTTATATGGTTGATTATGCGTATTTTTAGATCTACATACTGACGCAATGTTATGTTCTGGGTATGACTGATGTCTGGTACAGCTGCAAGTTATGAGAAATTATTTTTAGATCTATACACACGTTGTCTTTGGTAAAAGCGCGTGTATACGCGGGTTGGTTTCATTGAAGTAGCGTATATCTTTTGAAGCTTAATTTTTGGGGTTGCATTTGTGTCTGACTGTTATTGCAGAGTTCTGTAGTCTGCTCTGTGTTCTGGTGACTGGGTGTTGACAGGGTTTCAGTGGTTCAGTGATTCAAAGATTGATGATGCTAGTATTGGTTGTTTTGTGCTTCAATGATTTGTTATGAAAAGTGAATGAATCGTGGTCTTCAGATTGTAATGTTGTGCTTCAGGAGTATCTAGTCTGAAAATTGATGAAAAGTTGTACCTGAAGGAAAGAAGATTGTAGGCCAGCACCTACGTACTAGTATCTTAGCTAGTACAAGAGCAAAGGGGGTTGGAGCTCCCTTCCAGGAGAGTTTGGAAAACGAAAGAAGGTTGTAGCCTGCGTACTGGTATAAGGTTGCACCAGTACAAAAGATTGTAAACTGAAGTTTCTTATTAAAGAAAGATAGAGACGACTTGCAACAGGTGGTTTTCACCCACATTGGGTTTCCACCTTATATCATGGTGTTCATGTGTGTGGTTTTTGTGTGATGATCTGTTCTGCTTCACCTGTTTACTTTTAATATGGTTAATAATGTCCTGATGCATTTACTGAAGATAAAATAACTGAATTATAAGATTTCTGGTTATATGCTGGTTGCTTTAGACACAGTAGCGTGTACACGGTAGTTCGCTTAACTGAAGTAGCGTATATGTTTCTGAGTATTGAAAAAGTTTTATTGATCTAATAATACTGATTCACCCCCCCCCTCTCAGTATTATTTCCAACAAAAGATGCTTTATGGATGTGGGAATTTTCCATTCCTTAATGGATTTAATTTTTCTAGAGTCTACCTTAACACCTTCATAAGATACAATATGGCCCAAATATTCCTCCTCTTGTACTCCAAAGAAACATTTTGATGTTTTTGCATATAATTATGTCTCCTCCAATAGTTTGAGCACTCTATCAACATGTTGAACATGATCCTTCCAAGACTTGTTGTAGATTAGTATATCATCAAAAAAAAATAACACAAATTTTATAAGGGTGGGTTTGAAAATGGAATTCATCAAACCTTGAAATGTACAAGGTGCATTGGCAAGGCCAAAAGGCATGACCAAAAATTCATAATGACCCTCATGAGTTCTAAATGTTTTTTTCGGAATGTCTTCAGTCTTCATTCTGATTTGATGATATCCTGAACGAAGTTCCAACATGGTGAAGTAAATTTCTCCATGTAATTCATCTAATAATTCATTAATGACATGAATGGGAAATTTATCTTTAATAGTGAGCTTGTTGAGCTCCCTATAATATGGGCACATGCACCACGATCCATCCTTCTTGTGCACCAATAATACTGGAGCAAAGAAAGAACTTTGACTAGGTTGAATTATATGAACCTCTAGCATTTCTATAACCATACATTCAATTTCCTTCTTTTGGGCATAGCGATATTTGTAAGGCCTCATGTTTGGAGGAACAATACCTCGAATCAAATGAATAGCCTTTGAGAGTCTCAAATACCTTGAAATTATTGTCCAATACTTTTTGGATATCTGGAGAAATAGATGATTTCGACATGGGAACCTCTAGCGGACACAATTGTGCCATTACGCCACATTGTTCTTTATTTAGAAGCATTGTCATTCCGTTAGATATGATTATCTTTCTTGGTTTCCCTATGATGCCCCTTAATTCAACATCCCTTCCTTCTGAAAAAAAATTCAAGAAAAGTTCTTGAAAATTAAAAGCTACCATACCCAAATATTGTAACCATTGGACTCCTAGTACAACATCAACACCACCCTTTGGAATGGAAAACATTGGACTATTCAACACATATTCTCCCATGGATAGCTTGATATTATGGCACTTTCCAAAGAAATTTATGGTTCTTTCATTTGCAACCATCACTTGACAGTTTGGTGTTGGATATAGGAAGCAACTCATTTCCTTCACTATCTTACAATGAATAAAATTATGGGTACTACCTGAATCAATCAACACTATTACCTTTTTCTTCTTGATATGTCTTTCTATCTTGATAGTTTGAGGAGTGGTTATTCCATCCAATTCATTACAGGATATGGTCAAATTCATTTATTCTTTCTCTTGGCTTTGTTCCTGGTGTATGTCCTATTATTTTGATGTTTCTTCTTCCTTTTCTTCTTCGTATTCACAATATATCTAAAATAATTTCTTCTCAGCACACTGTGACCTTTAGTGTATTTGCTATCACAACTGTAAAACATCCCTTTTTCTCTTTTTTCGTCCATTTTTTGTGGTGTCACCCTTGTAGGATGTGGAATGCTAGGAACCACAACACTTCCATATTTATAGCTGTGATTGGTCGGCTTCCTTATTTCCATAATTTTTCTTCCAATTTTTCTTGCCAACCTAAATGCCTTCTTCAATGAATCGGGTTCCCAAAGTGAACCTCATGTTGGATGTTATCCTTTAATTTCCCTATGAACACATCAATCCTATGCTCCTCTGGAATATCTTTAACCATTATATTCAATTTTTGGAAGTCCTCAATGTGCTTCACCATTGAACCCTTTTGTTTGAGATTTATCAAGTGGCTAAAAAAGGTGTTGCTTTTTGTATCCTCATAATGTGCTATCATTTCCTCTATAAAAATTTCCCAAGCGAAAATTCGTTTACAAGAGAAAAGCCATTCATACAATACAAATTGATTGGGTTCCAAATATAAAGTCGCAATGTGCACCTTTTGTGTGTTTTGCACATTATGGAGATCGTAATATTGCTCCATCTATAGTGTCCATTTTGCGGGAACCTTGTCATCAAACTTCCTCATATCGATCTTTGGAACATGGTGGGTCTTCAATCCAATATTAGATTATATGAAATCATGAATAAAATTTATTTTCTTCTCATCATGAGTTTCCTCTACTGCCTTTTTGCCAATAGGAAGCATTTCTTGTAGCAACTTTGCGAAACCTCCTTTCAAGCCTTCCATATCTTTCTTCAAATCTTCAATGTCTACTTCTAAACCATCCATATTAGCTTCCATGCCATCCATCTTAGCTTCCACGTCACTCTTTAAACCATCCATCTTAGCTTCCATGCCTTTCTTTAAACCCACCATCTTAGCTTTTGTTACTTTTTGTGCGAGTGAAATTTGTTTCTCTTGGTCTCATAATTTTGATATATCATGTTGCATTTCTTCCTCTTCTTCATGAGTCATGCTAGAAATTTTAGGTCGCTTACTAGGTGTTTCCATTCTCTTTATTCGAGGCATCCATTAATGATAATTATCTGCGCTATGTCCTTTCAATTCCTTCAAACTATTTTTTCAAGCCAAACTTATGAAAAATTTTAAAAAGACTACACACATTTTTTGGCTTTGTAGGAGCTCAATATTGAATTTATTTTATCTTTGTAATTGCAGATCTCTAAGGTCTAAAATTTCATCTTGTGGTACACCTTTGAGTCCTCGTTCCAACCCCTTAATTCTAATCATGATTGGATTCTCCAAGAAATACTTATTCTAAATCTCCCACGATGACTTGATTATAGAGTATTTCAGTAGAGTGAACTTTTATGAAGTTCCATGTGTCACTGTTTCGACCTTCGGAACAAATTCGATACATAGAAAACTACAATCCATCCTCTTGCTATAACTTTTAACTAAATAGTAATCTGATGCTCAGAGAGAAAGTTATGAGAATTTTCCCCACGTCACTTGTTTGAGATATAATTCAAGAGACTCCAAACACACTAACTTCCTTGGATAATATCTCCGAAAATATAGCAATAAAAGATTTGAAATTTGGACCCGAGGTTCACCAAGTTTTCAACTCAAATGGGTTTTAATTTTAGTATCTAAAATGTCGTAGACAAAATGGTATAGCACAAATTCCATGATGACCTATTTGAAGCGTTGAGACCCTATAATCCAAAGCTATGATACCAATTGTTATGCAACCAGCTCACAAAATAGAAGAAAAGACAGAGCAACGACTTCAAAATTAGCGTTTTCAAGGGAGAAGCCTCCTTTACATTACACAAATGAACAATTCTTGGATGATACAAATGACATGTCTTGCTTTCTATATATAGGAGTCTAAAGGGTCACAATATAGTCAAAGCCAATATAACAATAATAATGTAAGGGCACAACAATAACAATAGTGGGCTTTTATGGGGCACAATAATAAAAATATGGAGACAACATGGGGACAACAATAACAATAAGGGATACAATGACAATAATAATAAGGGAATACACTAGTATTATATGGACCTAACATTAATATTATAAACCAAACGATTAGTAAATCCAAGTGATTAGTCTTATAAACTTAAGGATTATTAATATTATAAACAAAAGGGATCAATAAACCCAACAGTCTAATATAAAAAATTGAAGAAATTAATAAACCCTAGGAATTAATATTTTAAACACAAGTGATTAAGCCAACAAAATTTCAAATTTTATATGCCTAATGTGAGTAAATATAAATAAATTACATGTTGTTAAACGTGATGTTAATAAACAAAAAAAGCTTGATGATGCTAAACCTAATAGTCTAATACTATAAACTAATATCTACCTATTGTTCAACCTATTTTTGATAACACTAATGTTATTAAACCCATGCTATTAAAAGTTTAATGTTTAGGTAATATATTTATGATTACGTTATTGTTTATGCTGAATATTAATAGTTATATTTATATTTTTAATTTTAATATTTATATCTATGTAATAAACATTTGAAGTAATTTAACCTTAATTTTATAGTAATGGTAATATTATCAATGTTAATATTATTTATATTTATATTATTTCTATTTATTTTTATATTATTTATATTTTTGTTAATATTGTTAGGTTAATGTTTTTTAAGTTTATCTTAATGCTAATCTAGATCCATCTTAACTTAGGATCTATCAAAGGCTAAGAGGGATCAAATCTCTTTTAACTTTAAATTGCATATCAAGAGATTTGATCCTTCTCGGTGGTTGGTAAATCCAAAGTTAAGATGGATCTAGATCGGCTTAATTTCCCCATTTAGATAGGTTATATCTAGATCCCTACATATATGAATCTAGGTTGGTTTAATTTCTCCATTTAAATAGGCTATATTTCCTGTGAATAACATGGGTTCTTAATACCATGAATTAATACCATGGAAAATTTTATTTATTATTATTATTTTGTTTTTATAGGGTTATTTTTATTTGCATTACTTCACATTAATTTTTAAATATTTTCTTCATATACTTCGATATGAGTCAATTCTACAACCACATTTACCAATGTGGTTGATACACGATGATAGGCATATATCCACTATTGATCACATTGGTAAACTATTAGGTGTATTTTATTAAAGGTTATCCATTTTTAATTATTAATAACTATATAAATAACATTTGCCACATTACAGCCCCAAGGGTTAGCTCAATTGGTCAAATAAGTGCCTCGCCGTTCTGGAGGTCACAGGGTCATTTCTCCCCGAAGCCCTGGGGTTAGGCCTAGCTATTGGCCATGGGGCTTGATCAAGCTTAGATATTTTTGTGGACATAGCGGCCACCTAGTGACCACGGGTGTCCATGAAACACACGTGAAAAAAAGAAAAAAGAAAAAAAACATTCGCCACATTATTATATATTTATATAATTATGCTTATTATATTATTATTAT
Organism: Pinus tabuliformis; assembly: GCA_031772625.1. Taxonomy (NCBI): domain Eukaryota; kingdom Viridiplantae; phylum Streptophyta; class Pinopsida; order Pinales; family Pinaceae; genus Pinus; species Pinus tabuliformis. The sequence continues at coordinate 302,472,916 of CM062818.1, forward strand.
TTTGTATATTGATATAATATCTATCACCAATCATCAAAATATATATATATATATATATATATATAGATATATATAATACAATTTTTTAGTATATACAAATATAATATATTTTAATAATATTACATAGTACATAAAGTTTTTGTTAATATATTAATAGTTATATTTCAAACTATAATATAACCCACATAAGAGTATTTAGTTATTATTTAAAATATGTATTTATTTCTCACCACTATGTTATAAACAATAATAATTATATATTTATTCATATAATTGTTCATACCCTTTATATATATTTACTTGGAGTTGATTATATATTAAACTAAGAATTTTTTTACTCATATATATATATATATATATATATATATATATATATATATATATATATATATATATATATAGATATAAACCCGAGGAATTAGTAAACACATGGAATTAATATTATAATATTACAAACTTGGATTAAGCCCAATATTGTAAACCAGAATATTAAACTCTAACTTTTCTATTGTTGTAATGCAACATTAAAAAAATTACAATGCAATGTATCATTGTGACAATGATTGTGACATTGTTTTGGGAGACTACAACGTTGGATAGTGTGACAATGTTTTTAATAACTTTAATATTTCTTAAACCATATATTTCTTTCATTAATATTTCCTCTGTGATTTATTAATTTTTATTGTTACAACTTTCAATAAATTTCAACAATATATTCATTGTATTTCTCAATAATTTCAATAGATTTTTCATCAATCTTGTTGTATTTTCATATAATTTGTTTATTGTTTTTCACATGATCATATATTTTACCGTTATTATGGAAATTGAATTATATTATGTAAAGATATATTTTTTTTTTCGAAATAAAGTTCTTATTTTATTTTTAAAGCCAAAAGTCAATACTATAAACCCAAAGGATTAATAAAACCTAGGGATTATTAATATTATAAACTGAAGGGGTTACTAATATTGTAAACCTAACCAACTAATAAACCCAAGAGATCAATATTTTAAACCTAATGGATTAATAAATCCATGATATTATTAATATTATAAACCCAATGAATAATCATTATAAACCTAGGAGATTAATATTACAAACCCTTAGGATTAACATTGTAAATTGAGCAGATTAATAAGCTCAAGTCATCAATATTTAAAACTTAAGGCTTAATAAACACAATTATTAATATTATAAAGCTGAGAGGTTATTAATATTATAATACGACGGGATTAATAAACCCTATGGATTATTAATATTAATAAACCCAAGGGATTATTAATATTATAAACCCAAGAGATCAATAAACCCAAGTGACTAATATTAAAATCCTCGGGGATTAATAATCCCTCTGAATTAATATTTTAAACCCAAGGGATTATTAATATTATAAACTCAAGGGACCAATAAACCCAATGGTTCATTATTCTAAACCCAAAGGATCAATACTAACAAACCCAGGAGATCCACAAACCTAAGGGATCAATATTAAAAACACAAGGGATTGATAAATCCTAGCAATTAATATTTTAAATCCAATGGATTAATAAACTCGTGAGATTATTAATATTATAAAACCGAGGGATTAATAAACCCTAGGGATGAACACACCCCAAGGATAAACATTTTGAACATAAGGGATTAATATTATACCCTATGACTAATACTATACCCAATATTATAAACCAGAATATTAAACCCTAATTTTTTTTCTTGTCGCAATACAAAATTGAATAAATTACAATGTGATGTATCATTGTGATATATTTTTTTGCATTGTGATGATGCTTGGCACACTATGATGATAGACACTATGATAGTTCGACAATAATTGTGAGACCACAACGTTGGATTGTGTGCTAGTCTTTTTAATAGATTTAATATTTCTATATCATTAGTAATATAAACCCGAAGGATAAATGTTATAAACCCAAGGGATTAATATAAACTGAAAGCGAATTAATATTATAAACTTAATTGATTCTCAATATTATAAACCATAAGGATCAATAAAACCAAGGGATTAGTATTACCAACACAAAGAATTAGCAAACTAAAGAGATTAATATTATAAACCCAAGGGATTATTAATATTATAAACACAAGGGTTTAATAAACCAAACAAATTATTAATATTATAACCTCAAAAGATTAATAAACTGAAGCGATTATTTTTTTTTTTTTTTTTGCTAAAGCAAGAGTCGTACCTTCTTTGTCATTATAACTGAAAATAATTACATAAAATACAACAACCTAGGTGGAACTATGGACCAAGGGAAAACTAATCTATAAAAACCAAGGGCATCGAGTTAAGGGCCAAAAACCCCAAACCCTACCAACCAATGCTCGGGACCCTCAAAAGACAAATAGTGCCTGGGTCAAACAGTCAACCCATAGAAATCTGAAAGGGGACCAAAATTACAGGAAAACGGGTCCGAAAACTAACCCACAAACATAAGGAATAATAAAAAACATCAAATCCCACCAAGAAATAGAAAATAATCCTCATTCTGACATGTATCCTTAATCTCAACTGTCAAAATTCATCGCCTGATCCAACGATGGGGGAAAACATTTCCGTACCTAGAAGCCCAATGATTAACTGCTTGGACCCACTTACATACTCGATTATTCCTGACCATCGATCCTTCGAGCTTGATCAGACGGCTGAGGTTCATATCGCATGGGTCTAAAGCACCGATAGTTAGCGTGTGATGAGGGCGGTATTCATTCCCTCCCCTCGGCCACATGTCGTGTGGTGAGTGGAATCACTCCCATTTCATCAAAACTGCTTCCATCTTTAAAGGCTCGCGATATACTGAATACCACCCCGCAAGCATTATTGTGTCCATATGAGGAAAAATTGAGGTATTCCAACAACCGAGCAAGCCCGAATTCCGGCCGCTCGGACCATCCCCTCTGCACCACAACATGAACCCCTATAAAATGAAACTCCATCCCTCCAGCCAACTACACGAGAAGCAGAGACTGGCGAGCAACCCCTGAAGGACTATACTGTGGATAAAATAGCAAAACATAAAGATTCAAATCATCAAGGCCCCTCCTATAGGGCTCTATTTCAAAAAACCATCATGTCTTCATTTGCCTGATTGTGATAGTGTGCATTAAGTCTATTCTGCGGCAACCCTTGCCAACCCATCGCAACCCTGCTGACGATACAATGCACTCCTTGATTGGCTAGAATATCCGCCAGTTTGTTGGCCGTCCTTCACACATGGTTAAAGCTTACTATGTGAAGGCCAAGGAGGTGGAGCTGGATCCTTTGAAAGACCTGGATCAACCTCCAGTGTTTTGAGACCTTTTCCAGCTCCGTGCCACAACTAATTCTCTTAACCAAGTTGATGATTAACTCAGATTCATTTTCGACAATCACATTTTGGCGATTATCTTGCTCCAGGAGTTCTAAATATTTCTCCAAAGCCATTAATTCCACCATATTGTTAGTGGCTCTACTTAAATGGCAATGGAACATAGAAAGGATATTTCCATTTCCATCCCTTAGCACCCCATCAAAGCCAGTAGTGCCTGGGTTGCCTTTTCAAGCCCCATCAATGTTATATTTCAAAAAACTCGGGGGGTTGGGTGGGGATTCCAGTGATCTTGCTCAGTATCCATTTTACTTACCTTCCTGTCTAGGTCCTAAGGAATAAACCCCTGTATACCCAACTGTCGGAGTATCCTCATTTCAGCATCTAAAGGAGGATTCTTAGGGGGATTTAGCACTAAAGTGCCAACCGTCTCTTTAATCTATTTTAATATCTGCTCAAAAAGATATTGGGCGGGTTTCTTTTCATCTTTGAAGATTTTGTTGTTCCTTTCTTTCCAGACATTCCATATAATTAAGCTTGGCATAAGAGCCCTGGCTGAGCCAAGAAATTCAATATCAGAAAAGTTTCGCCCCTAGTTGTTTTTGGTATTGATAATACTCCCTCTATCCCTATTGGTATGTTGGCAAATGATGGCAAAAGAATCCCACAACCTAGAGGTGAAGATGCAATTATTGAGAAGGTGCTCCATAGTTTCCTCTTGGGCCTCACAAAGCTGGCATCTAGAAGGCCCTAGAGCATCCCTCTTCCAAATGTTATCCCAAGTAAGAATTTTTCTATGTTGAACTAGCCACATGAAGAGTTTAATATTCATCTAGCCTTGATGCCTCCATAGGTTCTACCAAATTCTATTTGGAACATGAGCATCCAGCTCAAGGAGTATGCATTCTGCCTCCTTAAGATTAAAGGTATCCTCATTATTATTGCCCCATCTAAGTTGATCATTCCCCCCTGTTACTAGAATCTTCCTTTGTTCCAATATTTTCATTAGATCATCTCCATTTTCTTTCAAGTGACTGTCATCTCTATAATCAATGTTCCTCTAGGTTCTCCATTTTCCTGCACTAATCGTTTGATCCCAAAAGTCTTTAACCTTAGATAACCCTATGGTATTTGTCTCTTTCTTGAGGTCCAAAAATTCCTCTTTTAACAGTATAGGTTCTTGTTGCCATTTATCCTCCCAAAATAAAGCAATATCTCCCTCTCTGATTTCCCAGAACCTATATCCTTATGTGATCATTAATTTGCCAAGTTCTGGCATATTTTTCTTTCCAGATACTAGCCCACTGAGCCTTTGGGTCCTTTACCCAATGCCACCATAACTTTGCCCCTAAAACCCTGCTTAGAACCTCTAGATCATCCAATCCAAGACCCCCATGATTTTTAGGTTTGAAAATCTTTTCGTAGGCTACCAAGGCCCATTTCTTTCCTTTCTCCCCCTTAGCCCAAAGAAAGTCTCTTTGAATGGTTCTGAAATGTTGAAAGACTCCTTTTGGTGTTGGGAGTGCTAAAAGCATGAAAACTAGGATTGATTGAAGTACAACCTTCGTAAGCAACAACCTACTAGCCAAGTTTAAAGATCTAATGGTCTAGTTCCTTATTTTATCCTACATCTTATTAGTTACTGGCTCCCAAATGTTCTTGTGCAAAGGTTTAGCAGTTAGAGGATCTCCCAAATATTTTGAAGGGAGGACATCCCTTTGAAAGCCCATAATTCTGGAGATATTCCTTTGAATAACAATATTGGTATTAAAGAAAAAAAATCTTAGATTTGGAAAGATTAACCTCCGTACCTGTAGCCATGGCAAAGTCACTCAGGATTTGTTTGTAAGCAAGAGCTTCTTTGACTGTGGGGATTCCCTGTAGCATGGTGTCATCAACAAATTTTTGGTGAGTCAAGGCCCGTCCATTCTCAGAGAGTTGGAGGCCCTTGATTTTGCCAACATCTTTAGCATGCTTAATAGACCGGCCAAGTCCTTCCATCATGAGGATGAAGAGAAAGGGAGAGAACAGATCTCCCTGTATAAGGCCTCTTGTTGGAATAAAAGTCTCGAATGGAGAACCATTAACCAAAATTGAAAAGCTAGAAGAAGTTACTAGGGCCATGACCCATCTAACCCAATTATGATCAAACCCAAAAGCAATAAGAACTCTCCTGATATAGGTCCAATTTAACTTATCATAAGCTTTGGCTAGGTCCAGTTGCATCATCATTCTAGCCTTCCTATTGCTAGTCACTGAGTGCACCACCTCATGCACTTGAATGATATTATTGAGAATTTACCTGCCTTCCACATAACCAGATTGTTCCCCAGATACTAGAGAAGGAAGAAGAGGTTTGAGTCTATTGGCAACAACCTTGGATATTAGAAACCACATTGCACAAATCTATGGGTCTAAACTTATCTGGGGTTTAAGTAAAGTCCTGTTTAGGGATCATGGAGATGAAGGAGGTGTTGAGCACCTTCCAAATAGTTCTATTCATCCTGGAATCTTCTACTACATTCAGAATATCCTATTTAACAATATTCCAGCAAGATTTAAAGAAATCCACAATGAAACCATCAGGGCCTGGCGCTTTACCATTACGCATTTACTTGAGGACCTCACTAACCTCCTCTTTAGTCACTGGCCTATTGAGGTTGAAATTATCCTCTCTAGACACCAGCCTAGGTATTTGTCTTGTTAAGTCCTTGACGAAATCCTCTCTATCTGAAATGGTTTCCTTTGCTATACCACGAAAGTGCTGAACTAACACAATTTATATATCTTTGTGGGAATTAAGAAGTTTCCCTCCCTCGTCCTCGATCAAAGAGATTCTGTTATGAGCTCTATTTGCTAAGGTGGATCTATGGAAAAATCTAGTGTTCCTCTCTCCTTCTTTAAGCCATTGGACTCTAGATTTTTGTCTCCAAAATATTTTCTCTTGATTACATAAATTCTCCCATTCTTGCTGATAATTGGTAGCTTGATCATGTCTAACTTTATCAAAGCCAACCGTGATAAGGGCTTGGTTGAGTTCCTACAACTTGTTTTCAACAGATTTTTTTCCCTCAAAAATATTGCCAAATTCATTCTTGTTCCAATCTTTTAGCCTGAGCTTGATGTTCTTTAGTCTTTTGTGTAGAAGGAACATTCTTTTACCCTGAATATGCAAATCTCCAGACCACCAATTTGCAATGTTGCTGATAAAATCTGGATGGGTGAGCCAGATGTTCTCAAATCTAAAAGGTCTATTCCTCGGGGTACCAATGCCCTGAACCTCCAGTTGAACTAGCCAGTGATCTGAGCCTCCAAATGGGAGAATTCATGCTACCATTTCCTTATCGATGAGCATAAGGTCCTCTGAGATCATGAATATATCTAACTTTGAGGCTACTTGAGACTCGCCTCCTCTTTTATTGTTCCAAGTAAAGAGACCATTACTTGAATCAATGTCGACTAGCTTCATATTATCCATAAAAATTTGAAAAGCTAAAGAGTCTTTGTTTAGAGTTTAGGTTCCCCCTTTTTCTCTGAAAGTGATTTGATCATGTAAAGTCCCCACCCATGACCCATGGTATACCTACATGTCTCTCTTTTAGATCCACAAGTGAATCTACAAACCTGAGTTTATCATCCATTCTTATGAGGGCCATAAACATTCGTGACCAGATAGGTCTCCCTATCCCCCACGGGCTGAATAACCACTGATAAGTAATTCCTAGAAGCCTAAACATCTATTATGCCAATATTTTGGGGGTTCCAAAGAGTTAGTATGCCTCCTATTGTATGCTCTACTTTGACTTCTAGAAACTCAAAACGATTGAGCCATTTGCTATATATTTATTTTATTTTTTGAATGGAACATTTAGTTTCTTGGGTGAAGATCATATCCAGAGCTTCTTGTTTCATTCTATTACTAAGTAATCTTTGTTTTCTTTTACTGTGTAGACCCCTGATATTCCAAGAAGTAAACTTCATCATTAAATATTTGTAAAGGAGTAGCTGGTTAGGTATTTCATCTTACCTGAATCTATCATTAGATTTCCAAATTCCATCAATAGCTCATTCTACTTTTTCTTGCCTCTTTTCTTTCCTGGGTTTCTAGGTGCTAATCCTAGTGTGTTTTCATATTTTTCACACCTTCGTTACCCTGTCTTTCATTGTTTCTTTGCCTATCTAGCCCTTTAGCCTGAGTTTTCCATATGAACAACTACTGTACTCTAGAGAACCCTTCTTGAGGTAACGAGTCTACTCCTCACGTAGTTTCCTGTTTTAAGAACCCTTCCAGATCTAGGTGTTCTCTATCAAGAATCTTCTGTAGTTCATAGTCCTCCATTTCCATCTCACTTTGTGTCAATTCCTGGTCCATCTCCAGTTCTACATCGCTCATCATAGTCTCTTTCTTTTTATTAATATCCATTGTTTGATCATTGTCTTGTTCTTTCTCCTTATCCACTGGATTTCCCGCCATTTCTTGATCTACTTTTGTTATTTCTTCTTCTTCTTCAAGGATTTGATACCTATTCAAACTGGCCTGTTGCCCTTCTATGTGATGTGGCTTTAGTCCCATTTTGCCCCCTTTTCCTCTATGACTCACTTTGTGAAAGCTTTTAGTGTCTTTCATTGTGGTAGCTTTACTCTTGTTCTCTATTTTACTGATAGGGCAATCCCTGAATAGGTGCCCATGGTCATGGCATCTTCGACATCTAAATGGAATATGTTCATAATCTACTGTTTGCACCCATTCTTCATCAAAAACATCCAAGATAACCTCATCCGGTAGAGCTCTAGAGACATCCATCTCCACACAAATTCATGCAAAGGAAGTATATTTTCCCCTTCTGGTGGACTCATAATCTTTGACAAAACGCCCTAATTTATTTCCTATGGCAGTTAACGATTCTGTTTGCCAGTAATCCAGAGGGAGGGAGTAGAGTCTTACCCAAACCAGAACTGAAGTGAAAATCTCATGCTTCAGGACAAAGTTCGTCATCCACGACCGCATGTAGAGGCATGCTGCTGTGTAGAAGTAAGGTCCTCCTTCAAACACCTTGTCTTTATCCTCAATATTTGTGAAGACCACAATAAAGAATCCCTTTTACCCAAGATGTAGGTCAATTCTTCCTTTTGGGTTCCAGTGGTATTATATCCATGTCTGTAATGCCTTTTCAGGTGGCCATAGACCCATGAATTTACAAATGATAACATATGTCCGCATGTGATCCCTATGTGCCTGCAGAGGAGGATCATTTGGAACTACTCTTGGAGTGACCTCAGCTTTGGGTTTACATGGTCCATTTTGTGCTTTGTTTTTTGCACCCTCTTCCTTGTCTTCATCCTCCTTTTCTTTTGTGCCGTTATTCTCCCCTGACTTGTTTCCCTCTTGCTTCTCTTCCATGCTCCTTTTCCCTTCCTCTGTAGGACCTTTGACATTTTCCATTGGTTTTTTACCTCGGTTGGCCATCATCTGCTTGTAGGAGGGAGTGGAGCTCCCTCCTTTGCACCCTTCCATGGAGTTCAACACCTGCTAAAGCCAGTAAACCCTAGTTGTTCGTCCCTGCTCTCCTCAATCCCCCGAGGCACTTTCCGCCTAAATTGAAGGGATTATTAATATTATAAACCCAAGTGATTAGTATTATTAACCCAAAAGATTAATCTTATAAAACTAATGGATTAATATTACAAATACAATTTATTAATAAACCCATGGGATTAATATTATAAACCCAAGCAATTATTAATATTATAAACCCACGAGATTGATAAACCCAACGAAGTAATTTTAAAAATACAAGTGATTAATAAACACTACCAATTAATATTTTAAACCCAAGTGATTATTAATATTATAAATCCAAGGGATTAAGTTATAAACCCAAGGGTTTGATATTATAAACCCAAGGGACAAATATTATAAACTCAATGGATCAACAAACCCAAGCGATCAAAGGAACCCAAGAAATTAATATTAAACACTAGGATTGATATTATAGACCCTAGAATTAATTTTATATCCTAGTAGTATAAACCCTTAAATTAAAATTATAAATTCATGGGACTATAAAGCTAAAGTATTAATATCAAACCGCAGGACTAATATTAAACCCTTGGATTAAACCCAATATTATAAGCTAGAATATTAAATTGTAATTTTTAGAATGTTGCAATGCTACATTAAATAAATTAAACTATAATGTATCATTGTGACAATGGCTGTGATATTGCTTTGTGACACTACAATTTTGATAGTGTGAAAATGTTTTTAGTAGGTTAAATATATATTAAACCCTATATTACTTTCAATAATATTTCTTGGGTGATTTTTTAATTTTTATTGTTACAAATTTCAGTGATTTCAATATATTTAAACAACATATTCATTGTATTTCTGAATAATTTCAATAGATTTATCATTAATGTTATTGCATTTTGGAATAATGTGTTTAATGGTTTGCATATGATTATATATTTCATCTTTATTTTTGAAATTCAATTATATTATGTAAATACATAAAAAAAAATTGAAATACGGTTCTCATTTTATTTTTAAACCCAAAAATCAATATTATAAACCCATGAGATTAGTGAAACCTAAGGATTACTAATATTATAAATCAAACGGGTTACTAATATTATAAACCCAACCAAATAATAAACCAAAGAGATCAATATTATAAACCCAATGGATTAATAAACCCATGGATTATTAATATTATAAACCCAATGGAGTAATAAACCCAATGAATAAACATTATAAACCTATGAGATTAATATTACAAACCCTTAGGATTAATATTATAAACCAAATCAGATAGCAAACATGGAAGTATATTCCATTTGGGGACAGGAATGGAAATCTGTAGAGGAGCTGGGTATTGATCCCACCTGGAGAATCGAGTGGCAGGCCTTCACACAGGAACTTAAGCGGTCAAATGTCAGAATAAAGGATCATCCAGACTCCCTAGTGTGGGCTCATGCTGAGACTGGACTATACTCCCCAAAGGCTGGCTATAATTTCCTGATGAAGAGGAAGGGTTGGGATCCTCCTGTTTGGTGGGCAAAGCCTCTGTTCAAGCTGAAATGCCCCAAAAAAGCCAGAATTTTCCTCTGGTGTGCGCTTAAAAGAAAGATTCCTACTTGGGAAATCCTTCAAGCTCGTTTCAAGCAGGGGCCGAGCAGATGTCCCTTATGCCTGTTAGCTTCGGAATCCATTTCACACTTATTTGTGGAATGCTCCTTCACAAGACAAGTCTGGGAAGAAACAAAAAAGATTCTGAACATAAACTCCAGATGGGAAGGGGGAGATCTCACTGCAGCCTGGGAATTTTGGTGGTCCAACTATCCCGAGAAGAATCTGAGGAATCTTCCTCCTATTCTCTGCTGGGGCATTTGGATAGCCCGGAATCGAAGTATTTTCAATGAAAAAGCTACCCCGGCGCAGGTAATTGCTATACAAAGCTCAGCCATCCTTGCTAGCATACCTGAGCCGGAAGGCCCTACGTCCACAAACCAGCAGAAAGAAATCCGGATTAGAGAAGGCATCCCCTGGGCTTTCTTTGACGGGGCAGCTCAAAACGACTATACTGGAGCCGGAATTATTATCCATCTCAGTCCTTCACACTCGCTTAAAGCCTCTGTGGGCCTCGGGACTGGCACAAATAACTTTGCCGAACTCTCAGCTTTAAAACTTCTCCTTTGCTGGCTCATTCATAGACAGGTCCTCACAGTTCAGATCTTTGGAGATTCCTCAAATGTTGTCAACTGGGTCAATGGAAAATTTAGATGTCGAAATTATATGTTGATGCCTCTGCTAGAAGAAATTCAAATTCTAAAATCTTCTTTCACTGTTTTCTCTCTTGATCATATTTACAGGGACAAAAATGATGAAGCAGACCGGTATTCTAAAGCAGGTTTACAACAGGCTGTGGGTTCGTGGAGGATAAAAGAGCAGGTCCAGGACCAGATCCGTGAGACGGATATGGCCCCTTACACTTAATGTTTTTTGTTTCCGTGATGAAATGCTCCAGGATTAAACGGGCACATATGTTGATTCTGGTGGCATATGTTTTGTGAACTCTTATCACACACTTTTTTCACTTTTCCTTATACTCGGAGAAGCGCATAAAAAACTCTGTTTTATTTTGACAATATGCGGGTTGTTTTCCTGTTAAAGGAGACCCAGTGGTTCTAAACAGCCTTTGATATTTTTTGTTATGGCTGAGACAGGCCGAGTTCAGCTGAACTTGGTGGCTTTGTTCCTGCAAAAGACTTGCTTGATGACATCATGGAGAAGGATGGTTTTATCTTTCTGCCTCAGGCAGTTTTTCTGCTGAATGTTTACTCATCTGCTTGTAGCTTTTTTATATATATTAATAGAAAAGCTCGGTTTTTTTCCTCGGAAAAAAAATATTATAAACCAAAGGGATTAATAAACCCGAGTCGTTATTATTATAAACCCAAGGATTAATAAACACAATGTATTATTAATATTATAAATCTAAGAGATTATTAATATTAAAAACTCAAGGGATTAATAACCCTAGGGATTATTAATATTTATAAACCCAAGGAATTATTAATATTATAAACCCAAGTGACTAATATTAAAATCCCTAGGGATTAATAAAATATAGGAATTAATATTTTAAACACAAAGGATTATTAATATTATAAATCCAACGTTCCAATAAACCCAATGGTTTAATATTATAAATGTAAGGAATTAGTGAACCAAGTGATAAATATTATAAACCTAAGTTATCAACAAACCCAAAGGATCAATATTAAAAACACATGGGATTAATAAACCTTAGGAACTAATATTTTAAACTCAAGGGATTAATAAACTGATGGGATTATTAATGTTATAAACCCAAATGATTAATAAACCCTAGGGATTGTTAATATTATAAATCTAGTGGATTAAACCCAAGGGATAAGCATTTGAAACCAAAGGTATTAATATTAAACCCTCGGACTAATATTAATCCCAATATTATAAACCAGAATATTAAGCCTTAAATTTTTTAGTGTCACGATGCAACAATGAATAAATTACAATGTCATGTATCATTGTGATATTTCTTGTGACAATATTTGTCACACCTCAACTTTGGACTATGCGACAATGTTTTCAATAGGTTTAATATTTCTAGATCACTGATAATATAAACTCAAAGGATTAATAAATCCTAGTGGTTATTAATATTAATAAACCAAATGCATTAATAAACCCAATGGATAAATATTATAAACCCAAGGGATTATTAATATTATAAATCCAAGGGTTTAGTATTATAAACCAAATGGATTAATATAAAAACCTAAGGGATTAATAAACCCAAGAGATTATTATTATTATAAACTCAAAGAATTAATACTATAAACTCAAATGATTGTTAATATTATAAACCATAGGGATCAATAAAACCAAGGGATTAATATTACCAACCCAAAGAATTAGAAAATTGAAGGGATTAATCTTGTCAATCGAATCGGTTAAAAAAAAAGGATTCTTAATATTAATAAACACAAGGGATTAATAAATAAAAGGGATTATTATATTGTAATCCAAATCAATCAATATTATAAACTCAACAGATTAATAAACCCAAAGGATTAATAAAAAATTGGATTATTAATATTATAAATCCAAGTGATTAATATTATAACCCAATCGATTAATCTTATAAATCCAAGGGATTAATTAACCCATGGGATTAGTATTATAAACCCAAGTGATTATTAATATCATAAACCCATGGGATTGGTAAACCCAATGGACTATTATTAAAAATTCAAGGGATTAATAAACCCTAGCAATTAATATTCTAGACCGAAGGCATTAGTATACCGAGGCATTTAATATCATAAACCTAAGGAATTAGTAAACCCGAAGGATAAATATTATAAACCTAAGAGATCAACAAAACCAAGGGATCTATATAAAAAACACAATGGATTAATAAACCCCAAGAATTAATATTTTAAACCCAATGGATCATTAAACCCACAAGATTATTAATATTATTAATCCAAAGGATTAATAAATACCAGAGATTTTAAATATTGTAAACCCAACAGATTAAAAAACCTAAGGAATAAACATTATGAACCTAAAGGATCAATATTTTATTATTATTATTAAACTCAATATTAGAAACCAAAATATGAAACCCTAATTGCTTCATTGTCACAATGTTACATTAACTAAATTACAATGTAATGTATCATTGTGATAATGATTGTGACAATAATTGTGCGTGTGTTTCTAAAATATTTAATATTTCTAGATTTTTAATAATATAAACCCGAGGGATTAATAAATCCTAGTGATTATTAATATTACTAAACATAAGGAATAAATATTATAAATCCAAGTGATTATTATAACCTTTACATTAGTATTATAAACTAGTGGGATTAATATTATATTAATATTATAAACACAAGTAAATAATATTATAAACCCAAGTGATTGTTAATATTATAAACCATAGGGGTTACTGAACCTAAGGGATTAATATTACCATCCCAAAGAATTAGGAAACCCAAGGGATTAATCTTATAAACCCATTGGATTAATAAAGCCAAGGGATTCTTAATATTATAAACACAAGGGATTAATAAACCAAATAGATTATTAATATTATAAACCCAAGGGATTAATATTATAAACCTAAAGGATTAATAAATTCAATGGATTATCTATATTATAAACCCAGGGTATAATATTTTAAACACAATGAATTAATCTTATAAACCCAACAGATTAATAAACCCAAGGAATTAGTATTATAAATCTAAGCAATTATTAATGTTATAAACCTAAGGGATCAATAAACCCAATGAGATAATACTAAAAACCGAAGGGATTAATAAACCCTATGAATAAATATTTTAAACCCAGGGGATTAGTAAGCCCTAGGAATTAACATTTTTAACTCAAGTGATTAAACCAACACACTTTCAAATGTTATAAACCTAATATGACTAAATCTGAATAAACTTGATGTTGTTAAACCTAATAGTCTAATGCTATAAATAAACCTAATATCTACCTACTTTTCAGCCTATTGTTGATAAGAATAATGTTATTAAACATCACGCTCTTAAATGTTTAATGTTTAATGATAATATTCATATTAATGTTTAGGCAGTGTATTTATGTTTATATTATTACCTATGCTTAATATTAATAGTCATGTTTATATTTATATTAATGTCTATATTTCATTTTAATATTTATGTTTATGTTAATGATAATGTAATAAATATAAGCTCATGGGGCTTTGGATTGATGGTGAATGGATGCACTATTAAAGCACTCCTTGTGATATGTCACCGGTCCAAATCCCCCGTGAGTGCTTACCTACCAAAAAAAATAATGTAATAAATATTTGATGTCATGTACCTCATTTTTTCCACAAAATATATATATATCTCATGGTATAACTTCTTACATAAATCTTCATATGGCCTTTAATATCGAAACCTTTGTTACTAAATACTTGTTGGAATGTAGTGTTAAAATAATTTCAAGTATAATTTCCCATAACTTAAATAAGTTAAGGAATATTTCTTTCCTTGGATTTATCTACCGCACATCTTGTCCTTGTGTTTAACAAAGTTTTCTCTACTTAACCTAAGGACTACGCCTTACAGTTATATACTGTCCTAAGAAATCAACATAACAACCTAGTTGTTTGATGCACTTACCATAATGAAATTTGGGGTTCTACTTGGACACCTTACCTACTCTTGTTTGTTTACGTTTACCAAACCTTAAACCTTTGGTAATATATATTTGGCAACGTTAATCACATGATTAATTACTATCGAAGTCTCTCGAAGCGGTTCACTACTCATTAACTTAACACCTTTATATATTTTTAACCTGTCCTAGAAAACGGTACTGAGGTCTCTACGGTGGTCGCCATCGCCACAAGTCTTCTTCCCATTCGAAGATTGACTCTCTATTATGATGATGCATTCTAGCTTCTCCACATCTCCTGGGTCACATGATAGTCACATGAAGGTGGGTACTTGTCAGTATGATGGAAAGGTGGATGGTAGCGATGGTTCCCTCTTATCTGACTCTAGAGATCTAGTTGAAAAACCCTAAACTACTGCGAGGAATTCACTTTGCCTCATGACGTTCTGCAGTGCAGTGTTGTGAAAGAGTGTCACACTACGGGAGGTGCACCTTCAAAACCTTTCCAAGTTGCAGAGAGGTGTATTCCATTCCTAGCACTGATGGTAGGTGTAAGGCTTCTATGTTGGTAATGTTCGCCCTTCCCATAAGGTTGTTGAGGTAAATGTTAAGAAGTTTCCTTAATTTTTTCTAGAATTCTATTTTTCCTCTTTTCACTGTAATGTTGTCTTCTTTCGTCACGAGGTCTCCCACAATTATCACCAGGTGTGTTGGAATTCTGTAGGATTTCCACCTTTTGGATTTGGCATGCTATGGTTATGGTTTCGGGTCTTTTATTAAGAACCTTTTTCGGCAGAGGACATGTCGACGGTGATAGTTCTACCTAAACTATGTATTTTCTTATGCTCCCTTAACTTATTTATCTCTCAGTAGCCCCTTAACATTCATTTTCAGTACCCCCTTAACATTCATTTGTTGGCGTGGAAGGTAGGTACTCCATATCGGTTTCCTCGCAGAGTGATCGTGGAACATCCTTCTGGGACTGATTATTTACCTGCTCCGAGGTTAGAAGGCGATTTTTTCTGGATATCATCGTTATACATATCGTTTTTCTTTTCAGCTTGTGTAGAATTGTGAGTTCGTTTTTTTGTGTTTAATTTTTAAGATCAATAACATCCTGGGTCAATAGCATCCTCGGTGTAATTTACCTTTCTTCTTTTAGGTGGCTAGAAATTTACCCTCACTTTCTCTTTTACGCCCTGTTTCTTTCTTTTTATGTATAAAGAACTAATATTCATTCTTTTGTTCGGATGGTTGGTAACATGTATCTCACTAATGCAATTCACCAAGCTCATTGTACATGGCCATCTTCACTTTTCTGACTCCTCCTTGCTACTGACTACAAGTTGGTTCTCAATATAATCTTACCGTTCTCTGGCTGGTCGGTTTCTTCTAGAGGGTTGATGGAAACCCCTTTTTATTTTTTTTCTTAAAAACTTTAGACTGTCATCGTTATCTGGAGTTTCCTTTTCACTCTATTGCGTCAATTTTTGTACCCAGAAAGAGGGAAATCGCCCTATTGGTGTATTTTTTTTATCGTGTACCTCATATTTTTGTGATTTAGCATGGCTATTATGCCTCTAATAGGAACTTCTACCATAGATTATAGCTGGACTTTTAATATTTATCATAATTTGATCTTCAGAAATTGTCTGTAGCTTTTTATTCTGGAAATATTTTTGGATACAAAGACTGTTAATGATACATGATGCTATTCTTCACCTTCAAATTCCATGTTAGAAATAAGTGGACTAATATATGATTTAGTTTTATTTCATTTTACATTCCTTATTTCTCTTTACTGAGGTTGTGTAATATAATTTCCAATTTTTTTTGTTGCGCATTGTACTATAGCTTCAATTATCAAGGTTTCATATACTGGTTTAGGCTAGACAGGTAGCTCTTAATATAACGGTCAAGAATAGACAAATGATTTTCTTTTCTAGTTTAAAATTTCACTATGCCTGAGAAGACTACAATTCTTTTTTTATACAAGCTTCATTTACTCACAGCAGACTCCTCTATGGGAAACTTTTTACCGCATATTCGCTAGCTATACATTCTCTACATGAAGAGTGTCGATGGCTTTATAATTTTTTATATTAGTGCTAACTTATAATTTCTTGGATTTGTGTGATTACCCTCAAGTTGTTAGAGTTATTCATGAAGTTTTTTATTAGTATATACATTTAACCTATAATGTATATGTTCGTTCCAAGCACATCTTCTTGACTACTAGTCATAGAGCGTGTGTCTATCTACCTTATTACTGTTTCAAAGCCTGTATTAAGGTGATATTTTCTCTCTTTTCGACATAATTCAACTGGTCCAAATAGGGATTATCAGGTATAATTTTAATTTTTTTACTGCTCAATTACCACATTATTCCGCACATGGGATATTTGAAAACTACTGGTCAATTTTTGTCTCAATTTCTTCCTAACAGACTATGTAAGTCTCGTAAGCATATTAAATGATGGCTAATTTTCCTAACAAGGTTTTGGTTTTTTTTCTTGGTGTTGGACGTCTATATTTATGTTTCTTCTACAAGTTTACTGTTTAGAAACAAGTTGAAGAAAAAGATTGAATTCACATCTCATATTTAAAGTTATATTTTTCTCATCAATTCTACACCTTCTGTCCTAATTTATTTCATTAAGGAGACATCATATTATTCCCATCGGTTTCATTACCAGACGAAACTCCTATCTTATTTTCTTTCCATCACATATTTGTTACCATATTGATTATAATTGTTTATTGGGTAACTCTAGTATTGATCAACCGACACACATAATCACATACCGCATTAAATAACAAAATATACTAATTTGACCAAAGTGGTCTAAGTCTTTAAAAAAAAAAAATTCTCATAAACATTTTGCAAAAGCCATATGAGTAATTTTTTCTTACTTTTCTCTCTCAATCACCATAATGTTCTCTGGTACTACTTTCCTTACTAATAAACATTTATCCCATATACTAAACTAGTCAATCTTCAAAAGGAAATGAATACACATAAATTCATTTCATATACTAGGCTAACCAATTCATAGAAATTAATCCAATGCACAAAAATTCTGACTATAATAGTTGATTGGAATACGCTTGGAAGACACACTTGCCTCCCAACCATGAACTGAATCCACCAGCTCCCCCGAACTATGATAATATTTCCAAATCCAAATCAATCATATTGATTTCAAGACAATTTTTATTTATTTATTTTTAAGGGTGGTTTTTTATTTATTTATTTTTAAGGGTGGTTCCCCCGAACTATGATAATATTTCCAAATCCAAATCAATCCTATTGATTTCAAGACAATTTTTATTTATTTATTTTTAAGGGTGGTTTACGGACACTCAGTGGCTGCTACATCCACAGGAAATCCAAGGAGATCAACTCGAAGGGATCTACCCACCGTCCAAAAAAGCAAAGCCTAACCACAAGGGTGTCGAGGAGATTTGACCTCGTGGTATCACAAATGGAAACATACTTAGCAACGGAAAATCGACCAATAACGCTTGGGGTTTAGATAAGTTATATTTATACATTATCCTCCCTAGCAGATTTTTCTAAGAAGCATCCTTCTTTCCTTGGGCCTGCCAACACAATTTCTTAGGCTTTCTCATTTTTCTTTCTAGAAAAGGTGTTTTTCTCTCATTTCAAGTCCTTCTTGAGAGAGAAAGGATTAATGCTAAGTGATTTAATATATTTTTCTTTCCTGTCTCACTAAATATTATTCAATTCCTCCTAGGGATTTTTTTAGGAGCCCATTCGAGGGAAGATTTATTTTGATCTCATCCAATGACAATCTCCAAATTTAGGCAAGAATCTCTTTACTTTAGTGTTTCTTTCCCAAGTAATTTCTAATTTTTCTTTTATTAATAAAAATGTATTTATTACATGATCATAAATGTATTGTTCACATTCCTCTCAACTAAACATGACTTTCCCATCATCAAGTCTAAAAATATTTCAGTGTAATTATAGCAATACATTAACAAAAAAATAGAGGGGTATTACATAATCCCGCCTTTTATTTAACACCATCCTTGGTGTTCTTTGTCTAGTTGTTCTAATTTTGGAGTAGTGTTGGATAAGCCTATTTCATTTTATCCTGTAGCTCAAGTGGACTCCTCAACTATAAAGTGCTTTCATTGCACTTTAATCCAATTCCAGAGAAATATCTCTTTCTGGTCTAATATGCGAAGTGGCTCTGCTAGGAAGTCTCCTTCGGTTTGCACATGTATTGAATTCCAATTAGTTATGTCAGCATTATCATGGACGTATTTCTTTAATTTATATACATGAAAAACATTGTGCACTTTCATATGGGTTAGCAATGCC
Source organism: Pinus tabuliformis (assembly GCA_031772625.1). NCBI lineage: Eukaryota > Viridiplantae > Streptophyta > Pinopsida > Pinales > Pinaceae > Pinus > Pinus tabuliformis. The sequence continues at coordinate 302,492,319 of CM062818.1, forward strand.
AGTTGATATGTCAAAGGCCCACAAAACCATGGTGCCAATTTAGTACAAGTTCAAGTTCTTAAGGTACTTTTCCTTTGTTTCACTCTCAAATACACATGGTATCCAATATTTAATTCTTTATAAGTTATTTTCCTATCAACATAACTTTTTTTCCTATCTTGCGTTGTTTTTATTTCTATCTAATTTTATTTTACTAGCCATTCCATTTATTTCAATGCATTTGCTTGTCCTCTAGTTGATTCCATCTATGAGGTGTGTGGAATTTTCTGCCATACAAGCTTCAAAAGGACTCATTTTTATTGAAGCTTGGCAGCTGTTATTATAGGAAAATACTTCTAGGTGTAGGAAATCTTCCCATTTGGTAGGTTTTTCAATGACATACATTCTTAGCATGTCCTGCAAAATTTGATTGGTTCTCTCTTTCTTCCCATCAGTTTGAGGGTGATATGTAGTGCTAAAGTTAAATTGTGTCCCAATGCCTCGAAATAAGGCTTTCCAAAATTTGGAGTTGAATTTAACATCCCTATCCAACACTATCATTTTTAGCACTCCGTGCAACCAAAAAATATCCTTTATGAAAATGTTAAAAATTTGTGATGTTCCATAGGTAGACTGCACATGTATAAAATGCGTTTCTTTACTTAGATTGTCCACCACCACCATAATAAAATCATGTTGTTGTTTTCTTCTTGGAAACCTTGTAATAAAATCCAATGAAATCACTTCACATTTCCATTCAGGAATGGGTAATGGATTTAGCAATCAACAAGGGTGTTGCTATTCCACCTTAACTTGTTGACATTCTAAACATTTTGATAAATATTCAGCCACATCCTTTTTCATGCTCGGCCAAAAAAATTCCTTCCTTAATGATGTTGTCATCTTCTAATATCTGAGACATCCTGCATATGGTTTCTTATGATATTCATTTAGTATCATCTACTTTAGAGAACTCACATTGGGAAGATATAATGTATTTCTGTAGATTAATAAAATTTTCATAATTTTTAACATAACCTAGAATTTTTGTTTGCTACACTTTCTCTTGAATTGCCAAGTATTTATGATCTTTCCGTATTGAAATTTTAATTTGATCTATTAAATCAGTATTAATACTGCTAACAGATGACCCCATTAGAGCCTAGGCATGTTTTCTTAAATCATCAGCTAATTTATTTTCTTTTCCTTTTGTGTTTGATATCAAACTCAAATTCACTAAGAAAAGACACCCACCTAGCTTATCTAGCATTAAGATCTAGTTGGCAGAAAAAGTATTTCAAGATGATATATATGATACTAAATTTATTCCATAAAGATAATGGCTCCATGTTTTTAGAGCATATAATACATCATCCAACTATAAATCATATATTCCATAGTTCTTTTCAAGTATTTTCATCTTTTTGAATTCATGAGCTAGTACTAAATTTTCCTGCATCAATAATCCCTCTTATCCTTCCACACAAGAATATGTGCAAACAAAAAATTCTTTATTCATTTTAGTAACTTTAAAAATAAGGGCCACTGTAAGTAAATGTTTCAATTTGTCAAAATTTTCCTGACATTTGGTTGTCCACTCAAACTTTATTCATTTCTATTGTAAGGATGTAATAAGGTAGGTTGATTTGAGAATCTTTCTATAAATATTTGGTAATATCATGTGATTCCCATAAATTAGTGGAGAACTGACAAATATTTAGGTATAAGCCAATTTAAAATAGCCCTCACCTTCTCAGTATCAACCGCAGTCCCTCGTTGGAAATAACATAGCCCAAATATTGTATTTTGTACTTATAATACTCACATTTACCAAATTTTGCCTATAGTTGATGTTCACTTATAGTTTGCAGCTTTAATTCCAAATGTTCCTTGTGTTCTTCTTCATTCTTAGAATACACTAGAATGTCATCTTTAAATAGCGACACAAATTTATCAAGGTACTTATTGAGTATATTGTTCATTAAGAACATAAAGGTTGGTGGTGCATTACTAAGACAAAATGGTAACACTACAAGTTTGTAGTAACCATATTTGGTACGAAAAATTGTTGTATGAACATCTTCATCTTTTATTCTCAGTTGATGATACCCTGTCCTTAAGTCAATTTTTGAGAATACAGTTGCCCTGTGCACTTGGTTGAACAGATCATATATACGGGTGAGTGAGTATTTATTTTTAATTGTTATCTTATTCAAATGCAAATAATAGATGGAAAATCTAAAGGTGTCATCCTTCTTCTTGCAAATAGCACAGGGATCCCCCATGCTGATACAATGGGCCTAATATATCCTTTGTCTACTAATTTCTATAATTGCATCTTTAATTCTAATAACTTAGGTACACTCATTCTATAGGGGGATATAGACATTGAAGTTGCACTTGGTACCAGATCAATGGAGAAATCCATATCTCTGCAGGGAGGTAAGCCCATAATTTCCTCTGGAACAACATCCTAAAACTCCTTAATGATTGGAAGGGTTTGTAAAGTTTCCTTTTCTGGTTTTTGTTCATTTTTTTCCACTTGCACCATAAATAGTTGACACCCTTTTCTTGCACTATTTTTCATTTGTAATGTTGAAATTTTTATAACTGATATGGGTTTTGGTAAACCTTTGATCAATTGGGTTCGACCATCTTGAATCACATAGCTTACTATCTTCTCTAAATAATTAATACCAACCCGTTGACGGTGTTGGACTTGCCAACATGTTAGGGGATCTCCCCGATAAGAAGTCTGAATGAAACCTTAGGTCATTTGTTGTAGGAGTCCCAGCAGTGGGTCGTACAGTAATGCCTTGACCGTGATTTCACACAGAGGCATGTAAGATGTCCTTGTTGGTAGTAAGGTTGTGACAGTTGCGGCGAGACAAGGAAGGTGCATGAACAGTTCTAACACACGGAGAGTGAGGTGAGTGCACCCCCTGGAAACCTGTGATAACATGTGGCTTGGAAGGGAACACATGAGTGAATATGCATCACAAACTCGAAAGCAAGTTAGCCAATAATCCAAAGTGATGGTTAAACGAATAAACACATTTCAGTAAGATTCATACATACTTATACATAATAGTCCATACATGCATGTGTAGGCAAACAGATACATATACCATTTAGAATAAACAAGATTGTTGGAATACAATATGACATATGCATGAAACGTGTTGGCTCTATTATATTTAGAAGTGTAAGTTCCAGTTATATAATACTTCCATGTCCAACCACTAGTTCTGATAGTGGAAAGTTACAACCATAATCGCGTGATCATCGAAAGAGATATACTAGCTATGCACAGTGGAGAAGCCAAGGTGTGTTACAATATCGTCCAAGGTCTCTCTAAGATAGTCTTATTGGAGGCTTCACTGACCAAAAGGCTCTACAATGAGTTATGAGGTACTATTTATAGCAAAGGGTGGTGTAGCCCTTGACATTCCCCTTTGTGATAGTTCATCTACCCTCATGACTTTTCATCTACTCTATGATTGTTACATCCAACTATCGACACTTGAACTTACACTTGACAAGAAGTTACATTACAATACACATGTAACCATGTGAGACAAAATGGCCTGAGCAAGCCATGCAAGACATCACTAACACTCGAGCCATTATACTGAGACCAACTCTTTGAAATCCATGTGATGGTCAATGGTGGCGAACTGATGCTAGGCTTGGTCATCTGTGATGGGGTCCTTGCGCTCAATGGTGACATATTTCTAAAGCAAAATCATTCCTCCATTTCATCTGGGTACACTGATATGGCTCCTTCATCCAACTCGTCTGATAGCATGTGCATGGTCATCCTAGGTGTGATTCAGCCGACAACATGTTGATGCGTAGTGTTTGTGCTGATCTCCAAGCATGTGTTAGTGGCCGTGTGCATCAACTTGTCAAAATACATGTTCAACTCCAACTAGACTTGCTTATTGTCTTCACCTCGGTGAGTGTGCCAAATGGGTGGGATCACATGTGTGTGCACAATGGCGTGCATGTTTCTAAATTCCCTTGCATACGATTAACAACACTTCTCACGTTGTTTGCTCTGTGTCAGTTGGTGGGATGGATCCATAACTTGTATGGGCAAAGTTTCATCTGTATGTGCATGTTGTGCCCCCTATTTTACCTGTTCCTACTGCAACTCATTCTCTCGTCTATTGAACTCTTGATCTTCCTTGAGTTGTTGCTTGAGCACATGCAACTCCTTCTCTATTCGATTCTCTACCTTTGCGCGACCTTCATGTTGCACCGTCACCTCATTAGTGGATCTTCTTTGAACTTGGAGCTTTGATGCCAACAACATTTCTCTTGCATTCGTTGTGCGCAAGTGTGTTGCCTTCTGCTTCTACTGATGGTGCTTCTGATTGTGATGCCTTTGCCATTGATCTTGATATCCTTGTCCATGAACAACTTGATTTCTTAGTGGATATGAAAGTTCATAGATACTTGATTGACTGCCTCCCCAATTGTGTTATTAATAGTGTCTCTAACTCTGTTCTCTGGGAAGCCATTGTACTTGTGCTGGTGAGAGGTAGACAAACACCTGTGATTCTTGGAGATGTAGCAGCACTAATGGAAAACAATCCATCAGTCAAAAACCAACAAAAACTTGAGGACTAACTTGTAACATACCAATGTGATTGATCGTGAAGTTTCCACATTTTCCATTGGGAGGTTGGGAGACTAACTATCAAAGTTGCGTAAGGCATAGTACCCACTATCAAGAGGCTGATTGATTGTTGTAACTCTGCAATGCGCAGTCTAACCTAGCTTGCTGAGGAATAAAACTGTGCAATGTGCAATTTCAGTTGGTAGTGACATGGAACTAGTAAACTGCATTGTGAAGTTTCTAGGGCTAACAGGACACTTCCTCCAAGAATTGTGCAATGCAAGTTTGGAGGTGAGTGTTGGGCCGGACTTATGCAATTTCTGGAGGGAAGGTAGAGCCTTCGCTTCCGAAAATGTGCAATGCTAGCCGAGTAGGGAACAATCCAGGCCAATGCAGCAGAGATCGGTCGACGAGCGATTGAAAACATTAGAAGTCTGGATGCATGATGAGATGAGTGCAAACAAGAGTGAATGATCATTCATGCAAACAACAGGTGTAGGATTCATAAAACATGGAAGCATGCATGTGTGTGAAGCGAGTCACCACAATGGTGACCATCCGTGAAAAACAGTGTCATGGATGCAACAAAAGTGAGATGCAAACGAAAATTGAAATGATGCTTATACAAGCTAACATACATGCAAACAACAACAATCAATCACTAAAATCAAGAAACCAACACTCACACAAGGAAAAACACAAAAAGCGATAGAAACACAATGCAAGACATGAAAAAAAAGCTTACCCCAAAACATCTGAGTTGAATGTGCTCACGACTGTTAGATGAAATGTGGGATGTTAGAGCTACAAGGTCGATGTGAGGAATGAGCTCCGCAACATCTGGTTGATGAGTTTCGATAAAATCAATGTTGTGACGCGCATGTCACAAATCTATGAAAAGCAACACTTAGCGAGAGGTTTTTAAAATGATCCTTGCCTGTAACCTCCAACTGTTAAAAATAGATCCCTGAATCAAGGGAGCCTTTGCATGTTGTCTTGGGAGAAGCGGGCTATGCATGGAAATCAGTTTTTCTTGGTCTCGGAGGGAACCGTTCAACGTAATTGCACATTCAAAAATTTTCTCATCTTAGGGGAAGAAATGTTGATTTCTTCGAGGGCGCTAGGCTGGCTATTTAGAGGGATTGCGCAATTTCTAGGCAGAGCAGCTGACTGTTGCCCATAATTGCACAATTTATGGGCTGAGCAGTCTTGCTGGGAGGAATGGTGTAATTTTTCTATTGAACAATGAAAGGAACATTTGCGCAATTCTCGAGCCCAATAGGCTACCAAATAGAATTGTGCAATTTTTGGAGGGAACGTTGGTTCCCCTCCAGAATTATGAAATTTCTTGAAGGAGCTACTTAGCTTGTAGCTGGACCAAGTCCGGAGAAATGGCTAGTGAGGAGGATGTAACAGCTCTAATGTATAGGTGGGCAATATTCTAGAAAATCATTGAAGCTTGAGTACTCGACAAGGCAAGAGGTGTTGTTGTGAAAGGTTGGTAGGGAGGCTCCAAAACAAAGCTAAGGAAAATTTTTAGAGGGTGGTTGTAGCCGCTACAACACTTGGCGACACACTGGTAGAACTCCAACTCTATTAATGGACCTTGTTCGTGAAAAGGAAGTCTAACACCTCCGGAAGTATCATTCAGTTCTTAGTTCATCTTGGTTTCCACGCTTGATTGTAGGATGTAGCATCTGCCAAGCTCTCGGTCAATTGACACAAATTCCAAGCCAAGTCAACATAGTTTTTTCAATTGGGGTTGAGGTGTATATTGTTACATAGCATTATAGTCATCAGATTCTTAGTTTCATCTCTGGTATTGCTCCATTGCCAGCAAGCCTGGACAGTACCCCAGCATAGTGACATAGGAACACAAGCATCACTTCGTTGCCAGTGAGCCTAGTCAGTACCATGGTGGAGTTACTTGTATCACCTCTCTGCGTGGGAATCCTTTCTCTTCTTTCGTGTTATTCACTTTTCATTTTTGAAAATTTTCACTCTTCATTTTTAATTTTCATAACTTTGCATAACACTTATTCATTTCAGAGGCAGAAGAGGGATTGCAACTTATTGAGAGCATAAGAGGTTGTTCCTTTAGAGAAGTAATGTATTATATATGTCTAACGTGCTTGTTAAGGTTTTCCCCCTCACCTTACTCTAATTGACAGTGCTGCCAGGGGTTAACCCAAAAACAACCGACTAGAGAAGATGTCACTAGTTAGCACACAAGCATTGTTTTTTCACCAAGGTTCACCTGGAACAGTACGTATTTTCCATTGATGTATCATGGACTGAAGACAACAAGTTCTTACATAAGAAAGCAGACAACAGATAACCAAATTTTGATAGATGTACAAGTCCTCTTGTACTTTACCCAGCTTGTTTCAAGAGTCACACACGGTCCATGCGAAACTAACCTACGGACATAAACAAGAAAACAAACCAAAAAAGCAAAGCAAGAAGCATAAGAAAATGTGAAAGAAAAGAAACTAAGGAAACAAACAAGAAATTAAGCAAACACACAAAGAAATAAGAAAACATGCATGCAAGCAAACAACTCAGAAAACAAACACTACTCCTACTCCTAAGTTAACAGTGCATGGTTCATCTCATGTGAAGTGATACTTCCAATGCAGTCACCGACACATTGGTTGACCCATGTCAGTGAAGGCATGGTTCAAGAACAACACAGCTGTGTGAACTAGTAGATGTCAAAGATACAATAATGAAAACAGACACACTTTAAGCTTACAAGCGTCCACAGAACAAAGATGAGTGAAAGCGCATGACATGCACTCTGTGGGATTTCCATGGTTCTATGCTACACTCTGTGCAAATGTTGATTGTATGCATTCCCTTGACCATGACATGTAAGAAAATGTGATAAAGGTAAACCTGTTAAAATTGGCAACTAGGGAAAAGCTTCATGTGGGTCATCTTATTCATGGCTGATAATATTTTTATTAGATTCCTCTTGTCTAGAGGTGTAGGATTGATAAAAAGATCATCCGATTCTGATAAGTATTCATGGAGATATGAATTTATTTTGATTATGGAATTATTATCAAGCCGACCTACAACTCATGTAGGCTTAGAAGCCCAACAGTTGCATCTATTCAAACACCAACATTGTGTATAAATATAGGAGGACTTTTCCTCATTTGGAATCATTCATCTCATCACATCTCTCTCTCTCTCTACTGTGAAGAAAAGAGTCTCTTCTCTACTGCGCAGAAAAGGGTCTCTCCCTCACACATTTGATGTTGGAAGCTGTTGAAACTGAAGCTGTAACTGTAGAAGTAAAGATTGACCTTTGTGGACTAGAAGATCTCCTCATCTAAACTACATTGTAGGTTCATTTGAGCCTCCTCTAAAAGCTGCAACTTTTGGTGGTGGAATCAAGTCAATCCGATGGATGTTTGCAAGATATCAACAGCCCTAGTTTGAAGCTGGAAGCTGCTGAAACTAAAGCTGCAACTGTAGAAGTAAAGATTGACCTATGTGGACTAGAATATCTCCTCATCTGAATTGCGTTGTAGGGTCATCTAAACCTCCTCTGAAAGGTGCAACTTTTGGTGGTGGAATCAAGTCAATCTGACGAACGGTTTGCAAGATATCGACTACCCTAGTTTGAAGCCGAAAGTTGCCGAAACTGAAGCTGCAACTGCAGAAGTAAAGATTGACCTGTATGGACTAGAAGATCTCCTCATTTTAACTATGTTTTAGGTTCATCTAAACCTCCTCTGGAAGCTGCAACTTTTGGTGGTGGAATCAAGTCAATTCGACGGATGGTTTGCAAGATATCCACTGCCCTAGTTTGAAGCCGGAAGATGCTGAAACTGAAGCTGCAATTGTAGAAGTAAAGATTGATCTACGTGGAATAGAAGATCTCATCATCTAAACTACACTGTAGGTTCATCTAAACCTCCTTTAGAAGCCGAAACTTTTGCTAGTGGAAACAAGCCGATCCGATGGTTGGTTTGTGAGATATCGTCTACCCTAGTTTGATGATGAAGCCGCTAATGCTGATGGTACTGATCTAGGGTTTGCTACTGCTGATATAAATCAGATTTATTGTACTATTTCTCTCTGCTGAATTGTTGAAGATAAAAGAATATTTGGTCAAAGGGTTTCCCCACACATTGTGGGGTTTGTCCCTAGCTAGCCGCCACATCTTCTGACTCTTGTCTTGGCTTGTTTTATGTCGATCATTTAATGTTCTATCTGCACTTTACTTTATGAACATGTGATTGCTAATTTGTTGAACATAATTAGAAAAATAAGGAAACTGTTATAAGCATAGAACATACCATAAATTAACATGGTATCAGAGCTAAGGTGAAGACAAAGCCCAAGCAAGAGCAAGAGCAATCATCGAAGAGAAGATTGGCAAGGTTATCCTAAAAGAACTATGGGGTCCTCAACACTCTTTCTTGCTGAAGACAAGGTCTATGAGAAATCCGACTATCACAGATGGAAGATATCTATCGATCTAACCCTAGAAGATCAAGGAGTGTTGGACCATTTAAGAGGTAATATTGTTGAGCCTCTATCAAATGCATCCATTGTTGCCTGGAACAAATGGAAAAAAGGAGAAGTCAAAACAAAGAAGATCATCCGCGACTCTATCGACAAGCACTTGGCGGCCTACATCTCTAACCTAAACACCTCCAAGGAAATTGACGATATACTAGTGAGTTTATTTAAAGTTAATGATGCAAATCAAGTTTTGTTTCTTAGAAATAATTTGAGGGAAATCAAGAAGGGTAAAGATGAGAGTATGCAAGAATACTTCTTAAGAATCACCGAGATCAAGAACGATCTCCTATATATTGGGGAGACCATTACTGATATGGAAATGGCACTCACGACTCTTGGAGGATTACCATCCGAATGGTATGTGTTCAGGACTACTCTTCTGAACAATCATGTAATTCTTGGTTTCAAGGAATTAATGGCTAGATGCATTCTAGAATAAACAAGGGTAGAAGAGCAAGAAATGCCCTTGCCTAAAGGTCCTCCTACTGCCTTTTCTTCTCATGCTAAGAAAAGAAATAATTCCGAGACTAAATCAAAAGGAAAGGCTGGACCTAAGGGTGGAAGAAAAGGACGATGTTACATTTGCAATAAAGTAGGTTATTATGCAAGGGAGTGTCGTGATAGAAAGGACTCACACTGGGACGATGATTAAAATCCCTCTGATGGCAATCAAAGGAATGACAAATTCAATAGCAAAGGTAAGAGGAGAGTTGGGAATCAAGGAAGAGGATAAGCATTCAAGAAGGCTGGAAATTCCAGGATGTATTAAATGCACCTGACCTTCGAAAGAACCTGGTGTCCATCTTGGCAATGGAAGACAAAGACTACAAGGTAACCTTTAGTGATGGCAAGGTACGTGTATCGAAAAATAATGTTAAAGATGCCTTCACTCTTGGGTTTCATGTTATCAGGTCGATGAAAGTCAGGTAGGTGTCATGTCTTATGACACATCTCTTCATTCCAAACTTTGGCATTTGAGATTTTCCTACCTTCATTACGAAGATCTACTCGATGTAAGACATATGGTAATAGGGATGCCTGAATTCCAAGTAGAAAAAGAAGGTGTATGTTTGGGATGTGTCGAAGGAAAGCTCAAAAGGGGACCATTCCCCTCAAGCCTAAGCAAGACCTCCAATATATTACAGTTGGTTCACTCAGGCATACCTGAGGTTGACATTAATAGGGAGACTACTACACCACATACTCCAAAGCAGAATGGTGTGGCACCGTACGATTGTGGAAGCTATCTCTATGGTGATGTAACAATGCCTGATGTGGAAGAACCGATGGATCCTATTTATCCACCTGAGCCTTCCTCTTCTAAGAAGAGGCCTTCATGGCTTAGGGGGATACTCGATGATGCTGAAAGACATGCTGCACCCCAACGAACCTTTCGTGAAAGTAAGAAACCCAACAGGTATCAGGGATACTTGACCAGTATGAGCACAATCATACAAAATGAGCCTTCATCATTCTTAGATGTCGTCAACCATCAAGTATGGAAGGATGCTATGACCATTATGGAGAATGATGTCTGGGAAGTAGTTCCCAGACCCCAGGACAAGACAATTGTTACTTCAAAATGGCTTTACAAGATAAAGCATGCAGCAGAAGGAAGTACATAAAAGTAAAAGGCTCGTTTTGTTGTTCGTGGTTTCTCCCAGAAAGAAGGTATAGACTACGAGGAGATATTTGCACCTGTTGCTAGATATATGACCATCCGCTCGATCATAGCCCTTGTTGTTTTACAAGTATGGAACCTACATTAGATGGATGTCAAGATCGTGTTCTTGCACGGCTTGATCAAAGAAGAGGATTACGTGGAGCAACCCGAAGGATTTGAGATTTATCATCGAAAATCTCATGTATGCAGGTTGAAGAATGTTCTTGTCTTTAAGGTTTCTGCGAGTTACATCATTGTTTAGATTCTCTTCCGGATCCATCGCTTAAGGATTCTTTTCCATCGATGTTTCTAACCAGCAACGATGGTTCATCTTCAGGATGTGAACCATCGTTGCTGGTTCGAAACGTCGATGGAGAAGAATCCTTATGCGATGGATCTTGAAGAATGTTATGAAACCAGCTCACAAAAAGATAGAAAAAAGAGATCAACGCCTTAAAATTCATCCTCTTCGAGGGGCCAACCTCCTTTACATTACAAAAATGAGCAATTCTTCGATGATGCAAATGAAAAGACCTCCTTTCTATATATAGGAGTCTAAGGGGTCATAACATAATTAGAGCCGACATAAAAATAATAATGTAAGGGCATAATAATAACAATAGTGGGCTTCTATGGGGCACAATAGTAACAATATGGGCACTACATGGGTACATCAATATAATAAGTGGGTTGTACTAATAACAATAAGGGGTTAAACTAGTAGTATAGGGACCTAACATGCCCCTCTCCTTCAAGAAGCATTGTCCTCAATGCTTAAGTAGTTCTTGATGCTTCTATATAAAATTCTTGTCCTCCCATGTGGAATCTTTAGCGGGTAAGTTCTTCCACTTGATGAGATACTCTGAAATTGATCGATTTCGTAGCTGTCGGGTTCTTATTTCTGTGACTGCTCCAGGTTCCAATATGATTTTTCCTTCCTTTTCAATTTCTAGTAATATTGTTTGAATTGGGATCTTTTGCAACTTTTGAATAAGTGGCCATACTTCTTCATCCTTCTTACATTCATCCCTTTCTTCATTTATCCAATCTGGTTGGATAATAGAAATAGCACAAAACAATGCTTCCACATCCCCATCCTTGAAGAGTCTTCCCATTCGGTAAGGTCGCAATTTTTTAAGTGCATGTCGTAGTGCCAACATTTCCTTCTCATAAATAGCTTTCTTGAGATGTAGCAGTAAAAATACCCAATCACCTACATCAAAACATTTTTTCACTACGATGTTGATCTACCTGTTGTTTCATTTGATTTTTAACCGAAGTGGCGTTATCCTTTAAAAGTTTGAGAACTTGTTGTTGATGCTCAATGTGATATTTCAATGCTCGAACCTTTTTCTTCTTGATATGTCCTTGTATCTCTAGAGTTTGAGGAGTGGCAATTTCTTCCAATCCTTTACAGGATATGGTCAGATTCATTTCTTGATGCTCGATGTGATCTTTCACTTCTTGAACATTTTTCTTCTTGATATGTCCTTCTATATTGATAGTTTGAGGAGTGGTAATTTCGACCAATGAATTACAAGATATGGTTGGATTCATTTCTTCTTTCTCGATGTGATATTTCACTTCTTGCACCTTTTTCTTCTTGATATGTCCTTCTATCTTGATAGTTTGACGAGTGGTAATTCTTGCCAATTCTTTACAAGATATGGTCTGATTCATTTCTTCTCTCTTTGGGGTGGGGTCCTGGCGTATATCCTCTTCTTTTGATGTTTCTTGATCCTTTTCTTCCTCCTCTTCATATTCTATGTAAAATAATTCCTTCTCAGCACACTTATGACCTTTAGTGCATTTGCTATCACAATTGTAACAAAGCCCTTTTTCTCTTTTTTCTTCAAATTGTTGTGGTGTAACCCTTGTAGGTTGTGGAAGGCTAGGAGAAACAACACTTCCATCTTTATAGTTGTGAGGGGTATGCTACCTGGTTTCCATAATTTTTCTTTCCAATATGTCACAAAACCCTTTTACTCTTTCCAATTGTTGTGGTGTTGCTCTAAAGAAGGTGTTGCTCTTTGTATCCTCATAATGTGCTACCATTTCCTCCGTGAGAATTGACCACGTAACAAGTTATTTATGAGAACAAAGCCCTTCATACCATAAAAATTCATCCGTTTCTAAATATGAAGATGCAATACATACCTTTTGTAATAATGGTACACCATGTAGATCAAAATATTGCTCCATCTGAAGTATCCAATTTACCGGATCCTTCCCATCAAACTTCCTCATCTTGCTTTTTCTTGATTTTAGGAGTTCGATCTTGAAACGACTATAACTCTGTACTTTTGAATCTTTAAGTTTTGAAATTGCGAATTCTAGTAGCCCTCTGCGTCCTCTTTCCAATGCCAATAGTCTGATACAAATTGGATTCTCCAAGGAAGAGATATGCCAAATCTCCCACAGTGACTTGATTATAGACTAGTTCAGTAGAGCGAACTTGTACGACGTGCCACGATTCAATGTTTCGACCTTTGGCTCTAACAAATATCTGCAAGAAACTACAGTCCATCCTATTTCTATAACTTATTACAAAATCTCAATCTGATGCTCAGAGAGAAAGCTATGATGATTTTCCCCAGGTCACCTGTTTGGAATGAAATTCGAGAGTCTACAAGAAGACCGAATTCCTCAGATCATATCTCCGCAAATATAGCGCAAATAGATCTAAAATTCAGACCCAAGATTCAGTGTGATTTCTTCTCAAATGGGTTTTTTTTTTAGCTTCTGAAACGTCGAAGAAACAAATTTATAGCAAAAATTACACAATGACCTGTTTGGAGGAGAGAAACCCTAGAATCCAAAGCTTTGATAGCAAATGTTATGAAACCAGCTCAAGAAAAGATAGAAAAGATAGATCAACACCTTAGAATTCAGCCTCTTCAAGGGGGAAACCTCGTTTACATTACATAAATGAACAATTCTTAGATGATACAAATGAAAAGACCTCCTTTCTATATATAGGAGTCTAAGGGGTCATAACATAATCAGAGCCGACATAACAATAATAATGTAATGGCATAATAATAACAATAGCGGGCTTCTATGGGGCACAATAGTAACAATATGGGCACTACATGGGTGTATCAATATAATAAGTGGGTTGTACTAATAACAATAAGTGGTTACACTAGTAGTATAGGGGCCTAACAAAGAAGGTTCTCTATGAGATGAAGCAAGCACCCCGAGAATGGTATGAGAGGATCAACAACTACTTGATGAAGTTTGGATTCACTAGCAGTGAAGCTGATCCTAACCTTTACTTTAAGGTTGAAGATGATAAACCTCTCATACTAGTGTTGTATGTGGATGACCTATTTCTAATAGGTACATACCCTCTCATTCTCAAATGTAAGAGGGAGTTGGCTTCTGAATTTGAAATGAAGGACCTAGGACCAATGCACTATTTCCTAGGACTTGAAGTGTGGTAGAAGCAAAGGGAAGTTTTCCTATCTCAAGGAAAATATGTGGTGAAGATTATGAAAATATTTGGTATGATGGACTGCAAGCCTGTGACTATCTCAAGGATCTTAACTTTTAGAAGTTATATGGTAGTGATGTCAGACCAGATTTGGGAAATGCCTTTGAGTTTCAAAAACTCATTCACGTTGATGATCTTGGTGAACCTCCGTCCGAACATATGTTTTGCAGTTAGAATTGTGAGCTCATATTTGGTTGAGCCTCACTAGATTGGTGCCAAGAATATTTTGAGATGCCTTCAGAACACAATCTCTCATGGACCAAGATACATTGCCAAAAATATGAAACTGCATGATTATTCAAATGTTGATTAGGCAGGTAGTGTGGAGGATCACTGGAGCACTTTTTAGTGATTTTTCTCTTTGGATTCTACTTCGATATAATGGATGAGCAGGAAGCAGAAGTCAGTTGCCATAAGCACCGCCAAGACTAGATACATATCTACGAGTATGACCTCATATGAAGCTGCCTGGTTGGGGAAGCTCTTCAGTGAGCTGTTTGAACACATACCACTGTGATTCTTTGTAACAACCAGAGGTGGGATTCGATTATTGAGGAATCCCTTATTCGGCGATTGCTCCTGCAGATAGACATCATTTGGGATATGGTAAGTCGATTAGCAAGGAGGCTCCATCGCATTAAGATGATGTACAGGTTGATACACCTTGTCAAAGCCCCAAGGAAAGATCTAATCTGCGATTTTTCCAAACGATTTGGAGTCGTCAAGAAACCCTTGTACAAAGGTCCTGCATGTTGCATAAATTAAGCTTTGGGAGCTCTAAGGGCTTGCGGTTATTACTGGAGCAACATACGACCACAGGGTAACTCACCCTCTCGTGGTTGTGCGCACTAGAACAAGATGATTCACTCTCTTGTGGGACAAGATGATTCGCTCTCTTGTGGAACAGGATGATTTTCTCTCCTGTGTAGCAAGATGATTAGTTCTCCTGTGAGGCCCGGATTGATGTGTTCCCCATGGCGATTGTAGTAGGATTGATGTGTTCTCCGTAGCGATTGTAGCATGATTGATGTGTTCTCCTGTGAGGCCTAGATTGACGTGTTCTCCATGGCGATTGTAGGAGGATTGATCTGTTCTCCTCTGAGGACAAGATTGATTAGTTCTCCTATCGAGGGATCCTACCCATGCAATCTGGGACTCATGGGATGTACCACTCATCTAATCAATGAGCAGGGAAATGAAGTTAGGGACCATAGTAGTACCGATGGACATATCGTTGTATCTATCATACTCCCTATGGTAGGATGACCTCCATTGATCTGGGATCAATGATATTGGTCTGGGACCAGTGGAAGCAGTTGTACCATACTATGACACTGACTTCCGGTTGGTTGAGACTGGTCTGGGACCAATGGTACATACTCTGAGACTGACTTCGTGTCAATGCAGTACTGGTTTGGGACCAGTGAGAGTGGTACATATTATAACATTGACTTCGGGTCGGTTGAGACTAGTTTGGGACTAGTGGTACACTCTCTGAGACTGCGATACTGGTCTAGGGCCAGTGGTAGGAGTGGTACTTACAATGAAGCTAACTTTGGGTCAACTGAGACTAGTCTGGGACCAGTGGTACGCACTCTGAGACTGACTTTGAGCCAGTGGAGGATGATACTCGTTTGGGACCAGTGGAGTTGTACTCACTATGATACTGACTTCGGGTTGGTTGAGACTGGTCTGGGACCAGTGGTACATACTTTGAGACTAACTTTGAGTCAGTATGATACATCCTCGATCATTTATTCTTCTTCATAATTTGGACAAAAGCAGAGCAGAACATAACAATGCAAGAGCAGAGCAGAACAGAGCAGAACAATATAGATAAGTACAGGGTAGAACAAGACAAAGTAGAATAGGCAGAATAGAACAGAGTAGGGCAAGGGATAGGTTGTATATGGTAGTGCATTTGATGGATGAATAGTAACGACCGATAGACAGATTGAAAATGAAGTTCTCCCTAGTTGAGAGGGAGTGTTAAAATTGGAAACTAGGGAAAAAATTCATGTCGGTCATCTTATTCATGGCTGATAATATTTTTATTAGATTCCTCTCGTCAAGAGGTGTAGGATTGATATAAAGATCATCCGATTCCGATAAGTATTCATGGAGATATGAATTTATTTTGATTATGGAATTATTAACAAGCCGACCTATAATTCATGTAGGCTCAGAAGCCCAACAGTCGCATCTATTCAAACACCAACATTGTGTATAAATATAGGAGGAATTTTCCTTATTTGGACTCACTCATCTCATCACATCTCTCTCTCTATACTGCGCAGGAAAGAGTCTCTTCTCTACTGCGTAGAAGAGGGTCTCTCCCTCACATATTTGAAGTGGGAAGCTGCTGAAACTTTTTAGGCCAGGTAGTAACTCCATAAGGAAAGAAAGGATTCGACTGTCTTATTCCATTAGGTAGGTCTTCATTATATACATGAGGGAGAGACTATTAAGTTCGTCTCCCAATGGCTGTTCATATTTCCTATTTATCTATTTACATAAATTCACCCAATCGCAAGGATTAGGTGTCAACATTCCCCCCCTTTTAATTTGAAGGGATGTTGGTGAGTCCAAGCATCATTCTAAATCATTCAAGCTTTTCTCTTCCAAGAGCTTTGGCGAAGATGTCTACAATTTTCTCATTTGTGGAACAATGATGGAGATGGATTGTTTTGGCCTCAACATGATGTCGAATAAGATGATATTTAGTATTGATGTGCTTCGTTCAATCATGGAACTTTGGGTTCTCGGCCAACTTTATTGCAGAGGTATTGTTAATCATGAGTGGATTTGATTGTACTTGTTTTACCTGCAAATCTTCAAGAATTTTCCTGAGCCACGCAATTTCTTTTGTTGCTTCAGTTGCTGCCACGTATTCTGCTTCCGTTGTGGAATCTGCTGGAATTGATTGTTTGCGTGATCTCCAGGAAACAACTCCTAATCCAAGACTCATAGCATATCTTGAAGTTGATACCCCAGTTTCTTTGTCTCCATGGAAGTCTAAATCAGAGTATCTAATCAAGTTGAAGTCATCCACTTGTGTATACTTGATTCCAAAGTCTTGAGTTCCCTTCAAGTACCTTAGAACTCTTTTTGTAGTAGACCAATGTCCCTCACAAGGCTTTTTCATAAACCTGGAGAGGATTCCAAGAGAAAATGAAATTTCTGGTTTGGTAGTAGTTAGGTAGTTGAGACTTCCTACAAGCTGTCTATACTTTGTTGCATCCTCAAATTCTTTTCCTTCAATAGATGGGAGCTTTAAGTTTTGTTCCATTGGATTAGTAAGATGATTGCACTCTATCATGCCAAACCTGTTCAACAGATCTCCAATGTATTTCTTTTGAGAAAGAAATATGGACTTTGGATGTTGGGTTACTCCAATGCCAAGATAGTAATGAACATGGCCCAAATAAGTCATTTCAAAACTTTTCCCCAATTCCTTATTTATGGATGCAATGTAGCTTTCATTGTTCCCTGTCATCAAAAGATCATCTGCATATACCATAAGATATATAACTATTTTTCCAACTTTCTTGACAAATAAAGTTACATCATCAAAGATCAAAATGTTTGAAATTGAGTTTCAGAAGATGCTCAGTTAGTTTTTCATACCAGGCTCACGGTGCTTGTTTGAGGCCATACAAGGACTTCACAAGTTTGCATACTTTATGTTCATGTCCTTTCACAACAAATCCTTTAGGCTGGGACATAAAAACGTTCTCTTTTAGATCTCTATTCAAGAAAGCAATTTTTACATCCATTTGACGGACTTTCCAATTCTTTTGAGCTACTAGTGTAAAGAGTGTCCAGATGGTAGCCCATTTTGCTGTGGGGGCAAAAGTCTCCTGATAATCGACCCCTTCCTTCTTTGCAAAACCTTTTGCCACAAGCCTAGCTTTGTGCTTGTCAAGTGAGCCATCAGCTTTATACTTGTTCTTGTAGACCCACTTGCAGCCAATTGGTTTGGTTCCTAATTGAGGATCAACCAGCTTCCAAGTGTCATTATTTATGAGGGCATCATACTCCTTTTGCATCACTTCTTTCCATTCATCATGAGAAGCTGCTTCCTTGAAGGAAGTTGGTTCAAAATCTATAGACAAGTTCAATTCACAATCATAAGAAACATCCATATCAACAGGTGAATTAGAGTCATCTACATCACCTCCATTTTGCTGGTTTGAATTTCTGGTTCCTGTCTTTTCAACTTCATCAGGATGAACACTTTCAAGTGTCTTTGTCAGCCACTTTGGGGGACCTTCCTCAAATGGTCCAGGCTGCTCCGCTGATTGAGTTGGGACTAAATCAAGATTGAGTCTCCCAATTCTATCAATCACATCACTTAAAGCATCATCTGTTGTTGGAGTTTCATACGGGGGAGAGTGTTCTTCAGAAGAATATTCCACATGTTGATCTAATATAGGAATCCCCCCTTCAAGATGTGGAATATGGTTATCAAATTCTTGAAATGATTTTTCTTTTGTGAATCTATCCAAGCGATCAAGTTGCCGCTCAACAACATTGTCAGTTTTGGATGATTCAAGAAAAATTACATCTCTAGATAGAAAAAACTTTTTATTTACTTCATCATAGAGACGGTATGCTTTGGAGGTGTTTGAATATCCCAGAAAGATACACTTATGACTTCTAGCACCAAGTTTGTTTCTATGTACCTTTGGTATCAAGGCATAACAGGTGGAACCAAAGACCCTGAGATGCTTTACCGAAGGAACATGTCCATACCACATTTCATATGGAGTCTTGTTTCTTATAGCATTAGATGGACATCTATTCTTTATATATGCAGGACATAGAATAGCATCAACCCAAAAAATTACCTTTACATTTTTTAAGAAGAGCATGGATTGTACCATATTTAAGATTGTCCTATTCATTCTTTCAGCTACACCATTTTGTTGGGGATTATAAGGCACAGTTGTTTGATGTTTGATCCCATGTTGGCGAAGATAGTTTTCAAATTCATTTGATGTGTATTCTTTTCCATTATCAGTGCGAACAGACCCAATATGAGAATGTGCATCATTTTCAATCCATTTATGAAAATTCTTGAATGTTTGAAAAGCATCAAATTTGTTCTTCAATAAATAAACCCAACACATTCTCGTGAAGTCATCAATAAATGTCATGATATATTTATTTCCATTTACAGAAGGAACAGGCATTGGACCACATAAATCTGAATGAATGAGTACAAGTTTTCTATGTGCTCCTGAATGTGAATCATGAAAAGATTGTTTTCTATGCTTTCCTAGAATGCAAGCATCACAATGCTTAAATTTCCTAGGAATTGTAGGCAAACTAGCAACACCATTTTTCTTCAATAAGTGGAGACTATCATAGTTCAAATGTACAAATCTAGCATGTCCTAATAAACTTGATGTAAGTGTACCTTCTTCATGATGAGAATTGTGTGAGAAATGTTGTGCATGAGCAGAGGTTCCTTACAGCTTGAGAAGCCTTTCTTCTTCTATTCCCCTCATGACAAGTGAGTGATCATATGCTTTTCTTACCTCAAGCTTGCCATCAAACATATGAATGGAGTGACCTTGCTAGCAGATGTGGACCAAGGACAACAAGTTTCTCTTGAGTTGTGGGAGATATAGAGCATGATGCAGAAGAAAGTCTAGAAGACCAGGCATTTTAAGCCTGATTGTGCCAAGCCCTGATGGCTTGATTTTTGATTGGTCTGCAAAGTATACTGCTCCATCAACATTGTTAGTGAAATCTTTAGAAAGATATTTTCTATGAGTCATGTGGCAGGTTGCTCCTAAATCAAGCAACCAATCATTTTTCCAAGAAGCAAGTGAAGGATTAAATATATCTTCATTTACTCCAATGTTACATTGTGCCACAACATAGTGAGAGGATTCAGGTGCTTTACCTTTGTCTGTATCATCAGTTTTACCTTTCTGTTGGTTTCTTTTCTGCTCAATTTTGCCCCATGCTAGCTTGCATCTAGAGGCATCATGTGATCCATTTATTTTGCAGCGAATGCAGTGCAAATCTGCCTTTTCTCCTTAAGAATGTCTGCCCCCTTGCCTCTGAAATATCTCCCCCTTCCTCTTTGACCACCTCTTCCTCTTGTAGAATCTTGAGTAGGATGATTTTCTTTATGAGAAAGGCACACAGCCTCTTCAAAAGATTCAGGGGCTGTCTTCTTTCCAAAAGCTTTCTCTCTTTCAGCAAACCTTTTCACAAGAGAGTCAAAGGTTACATCTTTGATATTTCCATTTGCTTGCAATGACTCAAGATAATTGGAGTAAGTAGGATAAAGTGCCTTGAGAAAAGCAATAAGAGGAATATCCAATTCAACTTTAGTGGATTTGATATCATGCATTATAGACTTTACTTCGATACAAGAGAAAGAGGATCATTATTTTGCAGTTCAAGAGTGAAGAGTTTGATCATGAGTTGAACAAATTCAAGTCCAGAATGTGAGTCATAGAGTTCTTTCATCTTTTGTAAAGCTTCAAAGGCAGTTTAATATGATGAAATATGGCAACTCACCTCTTCATTTATAGATGCTGGGATTAATTCATAAGCTTTTTTGTTCTTGTTTTCCCAAATGACGAGCTCTTTGTCTGAGGTAGGTTGTACAGGTTCATTGTCTCCGTCTCCGACACACACTCCTTTCCACAACTCATTGAAAATGAGGGTGTGTTTTATCATCCAGGACCATTCAGGATGGTTCTCCTTGCCAGTGAGAACTATTCCCACCATGGATATGATTGAAGGCATGCTGTAGCAAAAAAACTTCTGTTGCAAAACTTTTACTCTTAATGGAAAAAATAATATAGCTCTAATGTGACTGGATAGCAAACTCAAATGTCAATTCACATTCATCTGCACAACGTTAAAGTATAGAATATGGCAGTATACTAAGTCCAAAAAAATACCCTCAATAGCATAAAGCACTGCATCCACCAAAAGGCTTTTGCATTATATACCATTTATACTGGTATAAATTTATCCTCAACCAAAGCTGAAGTAGGTGTAGGTCAGAATCGTACAACTTTGGAAAAAAACAATCCAACTGATCACAAGGGAAAAAGGGGTGTTCAAATGCCAACACCGAGGAGTCCACGATCCACTCCAAAATTGTGCATCAAAGAATAAAAAAAACATTGTTTATATATATAAGTAACTATTTATCATTAATATCCACCATTGACTCCACAGTTTGTGAGTGTTCAACT
The DNA here is from genome assembly GCA_031772625.1 of Pinus tabuliformis. NCBI lineage: Eukaryota > Viridiplantae > Streptophyta > Pinopsida > Pinales > Pinaceae > Pinus > Pinus tabuliformis. The sequence goes on from CM062818.1 coordinate 302,513,852, forward strand.
TGCATGGCCTTTTGTAAGTCGCTGTCAGTTTAAAAAAAAATGCGAGTGACAAGTCACCACATCTCCGCGCATGAAAATAAGGTTACAACACATCCATCGATCATAGTAGATAGAGACTACCTTAAATGTAAGCCAGGGTATAGAGCAGCCGTGGAACTGAATCTGATGAGGAGTTTTGAAGAAAAATCCACAGGGTTATTGCCCATGGTAACGAAGAAAAGGGTGAAACATCGAATAATTCTCAACCCTATTTTAACAGACTTCGGGCAGAGTTGCTTTCGCCGAATCAAAAGTGCCAGACTATCAGCGTATCAAGAGTTCGATGCATACAATGATAGCAGCATTAATACACAGTGTTAATATGAGACCAGTGTGAAAATACACAGTGCTAATACACAACATTGATACATAGCAATGGAACCTGATTCAAGCATGCAAATCCCAGTAATGGTTCTGGTTCTTCAACGGATGGTTCTTTAATGGAGTATCATTCAAGATGCAAGAGCAACAACTCGACCGATAGACCAGCATTCAAGATGCACAACCAACATAGTTCGCTCCTGCGTGGAGGCACCAATGCAATAACACAGCTTCAAGGCATGTATCGATTCGAATGGTTTTCAGGTCTGAGGCTAACAGGTCAGAGGATTCAGACTTATGGTAGACAGATTGCACAGGGGCAGTGGAAAGAAGGTAGAAGGGAGTTACAACTATCTTGGGAGCTAGCTCTGATACCATGTTAGGCTAGCTAGTAACTCCATAAGGCAAAAAGTGATTCGACTGTCTTATTCCATCATGTAGGTCTTCATTATATACATGAGGGAGAGACTTTTCAGTTCGTCTCCCGATGATTGTTCATATTTCCTATTTATCTATTTACATAAATTCACGTAATCACAAGGATTAGGTGTCAACGAAACTGAAGCTACAACTGCAGAAGTAAGGATTGACCTACGTGGACTAGAAGATCTCCTCATCTGAACTGCATTGTAGTTTCATCTGAACTACCTCCGAAAGCCACAAATTTTGGTGGTGGAATCAAGTCAATCCGATGGATGGTTTGCAAGATATCGACTACCCTAGTTTGAAGCCGAAAGCTGCTGAAACTAAAGCTGCAACTATAGAAGTAAAGGTTGACCTACATGGACTTGAAGATCTCCCCATCTGAACTGTGTTGTAGGTTCATCTGAACCTCCTCTGAAAAGCGCAACTTTTGGTGGTGGAATCAACTCAATCCGATGGATTGTTTGCAAGATATCGACTGCCCTAGTTTGAAGCCAGAAGCTACTGAAACTGAAGCTGTAACTGCAGAAGTAAAGATTGACCTGTGTGGACTAGAATATCTCCTCATCTAAACTACATTGTAAGTTCATGTAAACCTCCTCTAGAGGGCACAACTTTTGGTAGTGGAATCAAGTCAATCCAGTGGACGGTTTGCAAGATATCGACTGCCCTAGTTTGAAGCGGGAAACTGCCGAAACTAAAGCTGCAACCACAGAAGTAAAGATTGACCTACGTGGACTAGAATATCTCCTCATCTAAACTATTCTATAGGTTTATCTAAACCTCCTGTGGAAGCCACAACTTTTGGTGGTGGAATCAAGTTGATCCGATGGTTGGTTTGTGAGATATCATCTCCCCTAGTTTGATGATGAAACTGCTAATGTTGATTTTGCTGATCTAGGGTTTTCTACTGCTAATATAAATCAGATTTATGGTACTATTTCCCTCCGCTGAATTATTGAAGATAAAAGAAGATTTGATCAAAGGGTTTCCACACACATTGTGGGGTTTGCCCCTGGCTAACTACCACATCTTGTGTCTATTGTCTTGGCTTGTTTTCTGTTGATCGTTTAATGTTCTATCTACACGTTACTTTATGAACATGTGATTGCTAATCTATGGAATATAATTAGAAAAAGAAGTAAACTGTTATAAGCATAGAACATACCATAAATTAACAAGACCACTTACGTTTCACAAGTGCGCTTGCTGTGTAAGATACCTCTATTGCATGAGCGATGGGATTGTGTAGTTCAAGTGGAGGACCTGAAATCTGACTATTGGATTGTTATTCAGTGCATACATATGAGTGATGAGGGGCTTCAAGTGTTTGAACAATTTCCTAATCGGAAGTGAGACCAACCTCAAGAGAGCGACAAATTGACATAACCATCAGCTCGGGCTGCAGTGCCTCGATAGTCTGGGGGCTTTTGACTTCGTTGACAGATAGATGATTGTATACCAATGGTTAGATGGATTAACAATGAGTGAATAAACATCGTGATTAGATGATGAGGTAAAGAGACCACGACAGCCAAGATTAGAAAAATCAGGATGTTGGTCAGCATCCTCATGATTTGATGAATCAAACAGAGTGGTAGGTGAGAAGAAAGGATGTTCACCCTTTGCGTTTCCGGAAAAAGCTAATGAAAGATCAAGTGGATTTTCAATGAATGATTGGTCCTCTCCATTGTCAAATGATGGAATAATATCCAATGTGTCCAGTGAATTATCAACAATGGGTGCATCCATGGATGGAGATGCACATGAAAAATTAGGGATGGCAGGATCATCAAGGATGTCAGGAAAAAACAGAGTATGTACGAGTAGACAGGGATGGTCCCCTACTGCTGGTGGATGTTCAATCTCCATGTCATGCTCCTCATGAATGCAAGTGCATGTTGGTTGTTCAACACCAACTCCGTTGATAGATCGATCCTCGTTCAAAACAAGTGTAGAGTCCAGAATTGAAGAACATAAGATAGTGTCATCAAGAGGATGATCAAAATATGAAGACGAAGGTTGAGGTACAAAATACATGTGATGAGGTATGGGAATCACAACAAAGTCTGTGTCAAAATGAGAAGGAGAGATGTCGGGAGGACGTGATGGTTCAACAAATGTGTGTTCATGCTCTCCTACATCACTCTGCGATGGTTGATCTGTTTGATGAGGCGACGGTGGACAGTCGCTTGTGACAACAACCGTATCTGTCTGTGATTGCGTACCTCCATCACCAAAGTATGTTGAGCGGGATTTGAGCTTGAACTTATTCTTGGGATGAATTTTCTTCTTAAGATAGTACTCAAAACTATCCCAAAGATAATGAAATTTCATCTAGCTCTCTGGAGCTTGAAACTGCAAATCACGGAAGCGTTGCCAAAAATCCACAGGTGATTCAAGAAAAGCCTTCTGTTGTTGTAACATTTTTTGGTCAACATATTCTGGATCAAAATGATAATAAGTATCTTTAATGAGATCACACAAGTGGTGAAGTGAGTGCACATTGTCAGCTTGTAGGTTGCACAACAACCAATGTGGAGATTCGCGAAGTAGGTATGCAAGCAGCAGACTGGCATGTTTGTCAAACATCCATCATCCTCATTAATCAAGGCAGGGAAGTCATGTAAGAACTCAAGCTAGGCCACTTCACCATCACCACCATACATGTATTTGGACAAGAGATCTAAAAGCTCCCTCGTGATGGTAACAGATTCGGCATGCGAAAAACATCGTGGAGAAAGGAGAGTGCAAGACTCCATGATAGATATGCAAAGGTTCAAAATAGGATGAGAGGACACATCTTGTCATATGGCCCTCATTCTAGCTCCATAAATGGTGATGGTGCTGGAACCGCCAACATGTCAGGGGATCTCCTCAGTATGAAGTCCCAATTAGACCTTAGACCGCTTGGTGTTGCAGTCCCAACAGTGGGTTGTATGGTAATTCCTTGACCACAGTGTCGCATAGAGGCAAGTAAGATTTCCTTGTTGGTAGCAAGGGTGTGACAGCTGTAGTGAGACAAGGAAGGTGCATTAACACTTATAACACATGGAGAGTAGGGTGAGTGAACCCCTTGGAAACGTGTGATAGCACATGGCTTGGAATGGAAGACATGAGCGAAGATGCATCATAAACTCAAAAGCAAGTTATCTAACAATCCAAAGAGATGGTTAAACCAATCAACAAATTTCAGTAAGATTCATACATGCTTATAGAGAATAGTCCATACATGCATGCGTAAGAAAACAGATACATATACCATTTAGAGTAAACAAGATAGCTAGAATACAATATGACATATGCATGAAACGTGTTGGCTCTGTTATATTAAGATGTATAAGTTCTAGTCATACAATACATCCATTTCCAACCACTAGTTCAAATATTGGAATGTTACAACCATAACATCCTGCTCCTCCAAAGAGATACACTAGCTTTGCGCAGCGGAGAATCCAAGGTGCATTACAATACTATCCAAGCTCTCTCTAAGATAGGATTTTCAAAATCTTGACTGACCAAAAGCCTCTACAATGAGTTATGAGGTACTATTTATAGAAAAGGGTGGGGTGGCCTTTGACATTCCCCTTTGTGACAATTCATCTACCCTCATGACTCTTCATCTACTCTATGACTGTTACATCCAACTATTGACACTTGAACCTACACTTGTCAAGACACTACATTACAATGCACATGTACCCATGTGAGACAAAATTGCTTTTAGCAAGCCATGCAAGACATCAATAACACTGGGATCATTGTGGTGAGACCAACTGTTTGAAATCCTTGTGATGGTCGATGGTGGTGAACTGATGCCAAGCTTGGTCATCTGTGATGGGGTCCATGCCCTCAATGGTGACATCTTGGTAAAGTGAACTCTTGCCTCTGTTGCATTTGGGTACACTGATATGGATTCTCTATCCAACTTGTTTGATAACATACGGATGGTCATATTAGGTGGGACCAGGCTAACAACATGTTGATGGGTAGTGTCTGTGCTGATCTCCAAGAATGTGTTGGTGGCTGTGCACATTAACTTGTCAAAATACATGTTCATCTCTAGTTGGACTTGCTTCTTGTCTTCACCTCCATGAGGGTGCCAAGGGGTGGGATCGTGACATGCATGCTACTAAATTTCCTTGCATGCGATCAACAACACTGCTCATCTTCTCTGTTTCATGCCAACTACTAGGATTGATCCATAACTTCTACGGGCACAGTTTCATCCATATGTGCATGTTGCACCCATTTCTATACATGTTCCTACTGCAACTCATTCTCTCGTCTATGCTGCTCTTCTTCTTCCTTGAGTTACTACTTCATCACATGCAACTCCTTCTCTGTTCCATTCTCTGCCTTTGTGCGACCTTCATGTTGCACCGTCACCTCATAGCCTCAATGTCCAAAGCTGCTCTCATCATGAGTGGATCTTCTTTGAACTTGTAGCTTTGCTCTGCCTCTATGCTACCAACAACCTTCCTCTTGCATTCGTCGCACATAGGTGTGTTGCTTTCTACTACTGTTGATGGTGTTGCTTTCTATGATGCCATTACCATTGATCTTGATATCCTTGTCCATGAACAACTTGATGTCTTTGTGGATAAGCAAGTTCATAGACACTTGATCGACTACATCCCCAGTTGCACTCTTAACAGTGTCTTCGACTCTCCTCTCCTGGAAGCCTTTGTACTTGTGCCGCTGAGAGATATATGAACACCTGTGATTCCTGGATACATAGCAACACTCATGGAAAGCAGTACGTCAGTTGAAAACCAACACAAACTTGAGGATTGACTTGCAACATACCTATGTGATTGATCATGAAGGTTGTGCAATGTCTGTCGGGAGGTCGAGAGACTGACTCTCAAAACTGCAGAAGACATAGTCTAGGTTGTTAGGAGGTTGACTGACTGCTAGAACTATGCAATGCATAGTCCAGCATGGCCTCTTAAGAAATGAAACTACGCAATGTGCAATTTCAGTTAGCAGTGACATTTAACCAGCAAACTGCATTATGTAGTTTATGGGGCCAGCAGGACACTGTCTCCAAGAATTGCGCAATGCAAGTCTGGAGGTCAGTGCTGGGCCAGACTTACATAACTTCCTGAGGGAAGGAAGAGGCTTCACTTTTGAAAATGCACAGTGCTAGTTGGGAAGGGCACGGTCCAGGCCAAGGCAGCCAAAAACGATCGACGAGCGACTGAAAACATGAGAAGTCTAGATGCATGGTGGGATGGTTCCAAACAAGAGTGAATGATCATTCATGCAAACAAAATTTGCATGATTCATAAAACAATGAAGCATGCATGGGTGTGAAGCGAGTCACCACAGTGGTGACCGTCTGTGCAAAATAGTGTCATGCATGCAATAGTAGTGAGATGCAAACAAAAACTGAAACAGTGCTTATACAAGATAACATACATGCAAACAACAACAAGAACTCACTGAAATCAAGAAGAAAGCACTCACATGAAGTGAAACACAAAAAATGACAAAAACGCAATGCAAGACATGAAAAATGGGCTTACCCCAAAACAACCGAGCTGAATGTGCGGACGACTCCTAGATACAATGTGGGATGTCAGAGCTACAAGGTTGATGTGAGGAGTGGGCTCTGCAACGTTCGGTTGATGAGTTTCGATAAAATCAAGATTGTGACATGTATGCCACAAATGTAGCAAAAGTGACACTTGGTAGGAGGTTTCTGAAAGGATCCTTGCATGTAAGCTCTAACTGCTAGAAATAGATCCTTGAATCAAGTGATGCCTTTGCATGCTTCCTTGGGAGAAGTAGTCCATGCATGCAAATTAGTTTTGTTTGTTCCCAGAGGGAACCGGTCAACCCAACTACACATTCAAGAGTCTGCTCAGCTGAGGGTAAAAAATGCACATTTTTGGGAGGGAGTTGGGATGGTTGCCCAGAGGGATTGCACGATTTCTGTGCAAAGCAGTTGATTACTGCCCAAAATTGTACAAATTCTGGGTTCAACAGTCGTGCTGGGAGGAATTGTGCAATTTTTCTAGTGAACAGTGATAGGCAGATTTGTGCAATTTTGGATCCTAGTAGGTTGCTAGACAAAATTGTGCAATTTCTAGAGGGAAGGCTAGTTTCCCTCTACAATTGCACAATTTCTTGAAGGAGCTCCTTAGCCTGAAGCTAAACCAAGTCTAGAGAAAAAACCTGTGAGGAGGATGCAACAGGCTCTGATGCACAAGCTGGAAATCTACTAGAAAACCACTGAAGCTTGAGTACTTGACAAGGCAAGACATGTTGTTGTGAAAGGCTGGTAGGGAGGTTTCAAAAAGAAGCTAAGGAAGAAATTTGGAGGGTAGTTATAGCTGCTACAACGCAACCCCATGATTTTCCATCTAGGCCATTCCCATTAATACATCATAATATCATAAGGGAAGTATGTTTAAATTTACTTTTGTGGAACAACCATTTAAATTAATATTACACTGTCTCGCTTGGTTAGTTACCCTCCTCTTGGTGTCAGTTGCTAACTATACTAGACATGTTGTCTTAAATTTTTTAATTATCAATTTACATTTTCCACAATTTGGGGACTAATATAGATTAGAATAGCCCTTGGATCAATTAAGACAACAATTAAGACAACAATTGATTGGTTTAAGAAGGTACCTTCAACCTCGACCACTATAGATTGGTGCTTTGCTTATCTCTCTTCCAGTGTTTCACTTATTCTTGGGATATTTCTAGCAATATCATTTAGAGTTGTTGCCTCGTGAAAAAATTGAATATGTTGAACAGATTTAGGATTATGTAGGAAGTCCATCAATAGATGGGGTTCACCAAAACCCCAACACCTCTGTGGTTCCCTCTCCTTGACCTCACTAGTTTTTTTATTTTTTAGATTCGTGGGTTGGGAGCCAGTGTGAGATTGTACCAGGTGATTCTGATTTCCCTTACTAAACTTATTTCTTTGATGGTCCTTCCCAAAAGAAATTAAGTAGATTTTTGTGTTTTTGACCCCATTGCAGATTTATTTTTGTCCTTTGCAAAATTTTTTAGCCTTCATCCCTAATTTTAAATCGTTGATAGCACAGCCTTTCTTTCATTATTGCCTCATCCATTGTCTTAGTATTTTCAAACTCAATATTTTCTTTGTAAGGGGTAGGTAAGAAATTAAAAAATCATTCTACCTTGGTTTTCTCTTATTTAATATAAGGAACATATTGCAAAATGTTTTTGACTTTATCCACAAACTCGTCCATAGTTAACTGCCCCAGTCTTAACTCGTGGAACTCCTTTGCACGACCATCATAATATCACTCATTCAGGTATCGATACTTAAAATATTTATGGAACTCCTCCCAAAATAATGTCTTTTCCTCCAAAGTATGCATTGTTTTGGCCACTTTCCACCAAAGAGTAGCTTTTCCTTGTAGCTAATAAATGGAAAATATGGCCTTCATATTATGCTCATACTCATAAAATACTTGGTCATGATGAGGAGCCAAGACTTTGTATCCTCTTCCTTTTCCCCATAAAAAGTATGAGGTTTTATCTTCCTAAACTCCACTTTCAATTCCATCCTCCTCCTCCTCTTTTGGATAATCCCTGTTGGTATCACCTCCACTTTCTCACTTCTCTGAATCTATTTCAACATTTATTCTCTTTGGTCCCTCCAGTTCAATTTCTCTGGGACTAGAATTTTATTTCAATTCTCTTATCATCCTTTCTTTTTCCTCACTATCATTTATCAAGCGTTCATTGTTTTTCCTAAGGTAAGCCAAATATTGTTGCAAATTTCTGATAACATCCATGAACTAAAATGTTGGTGCAGTGCTTCTATTTCCAAACTCTACGTATAATTCCTCTCCTTCTGCTTTGAGTGGTGGGGATTCCTATGTCATTCTCTACTAGATTGCTTCACTTGAATACCTTTAGTCAACACAAACATATATTAGCACTTCAACCGTTAATCAAAATTTCAATTCTTCAGAACTCTACTTACTAATGTGATGGTTATTTTCCAGCGCAGTTTTAAAACCTAGGCTTTGATAGCATATGTTGTGTACCTCGTCTTTTCCATCATATTTTTTCTTTTCAAAACGGTATAACTTATTACATAAATCTTCGTATGGCCTTTAATATCTAAACCTCTGTTACTAGATACTTGCTGGAATGTATTGTTAAAAACATTTCAAGTATAATTTCTCATATGTTATATATGTTAAAGAATATGTCTTTCCTTAGATTTATCTACATGACATCATGACCTTATGTTTAACAAAGTTTTCTCTACTTATCCTAAGGACTACACCTTACAGTTATATACTTTCCTGAAAGTCAACATAACAACCCAGTTGTTTGATGCACTCACTATAACAAAATTTGGGGTTCTACTTGGACACCTTACCATACGCTTATTTTTTTAATTTACCCAAACCTTAAACCTTTGGAAATATATATTTAGTAGCATTGATCACATGATTAATTACTATCAAAATATTTGCAAGTGGTTCACCACTCATTTAATTAATACCTTTATATTTTCTTAACCTATCCTCCAAAATGGCATTAACGTTTCTACAGTCGTTCCCACAAGAAGCCTTCCCATTTGAAGATTGGTTCTCTGTTATGATAATCCATTCTGGTTTTTCCAAGTCTCCATGGGTCATGTGATAGTCACATGAAGGTGGGTACTTTTTGGTATGATGGAAAATGTGGATGATGGTGATGGTTCCCTCCGATATGATGGTATAGATCCGGTTGACAAACCCTAGACTATCGCGGGGACCTCACTTTGTTACATGACCTTCCTACAGTTCATTTTTGCGAAACAATGTCACACTAGGGGAGGTTCCCCTTCAGATACTTTGTAGGTTGCAGCCATATGCGTTCCATTTTGAGCATTAATGGTAGGTGTAAGGCTCCTATGTCGGTAACACTCGCTGTCCCCATCAGGTTGCTAAGGTAAATGTCAAGAAGTTTCCTTAATTATTTTTTGGACTTTTATTCTTCCTCTTTTCACTATAATGTTGTCTTTTATCATCATGAGGTCTCCCACAACTTTCACGAGTTGTGTTGGACCTCTGTAGGATTTCCACCTTGTGGATTTAGCGTGCTATGGTTATGCTTTTGGTCTTTTATAGAGAAGTTGTTTCCATTGAGGGGGTGTCGACGATGATAGTTCTACCTTAGTTATGTATATTCTTACACTCCCTTAACTTATTTCTCTCTCAACATCCCCCAAACATTCATTTGTTTCTGTGCAAAGTAGGTGCTCCATATCGGTTTCCTCGTAGGGTGATCATGGTGCATCCTTATGGGACTAGTTATTTACCGGCTCCAAGGTTAGAAGGCAATTTTTTGAGGTTATCCTCATTATACATATCACTTTTCTTTTTTATTTATCGAGAATTGTGAGTTCTTTTTTTTGTATAATTTTTTTCCTCAATAGCATCCTAGATGTAATTTACCTTTCCTTTTCTTTTCTAGGATCCAGAGCATCAAGGATTCCACAGTTTTTGGGTGATTAAAACTTTACCCTTACTTTCTCTTCTATGTCTTGTTTCTTTCTTTTTACGGCTAAATAATTAATGTTCATTCTTCTGTTTGGATGGTTGGTAACATGTATCTCACTATTGTAGTTCCTTGAGCTCATTCTACATGGCCACCTTCATATTTATGACTCCTTGCTACTGACTACAGGCCGGTTGTCAAAATAACCTCACGGTTCTCTTGCTGGTCAGTTTATGCTACAGGGTTGATGTAAACCCATTTTTACTTAGTTTTCTTAAAAACTCTAGACTATCGTCATTATCTCGATTTTCCTTTTGTTTTTATTATGTTGATTTATGTACCCAAAGTTAGGGTAATCACTCTACGGGCGTATTTTTTATTGTGCATCTCATATTTTTGCAATGTAGCATGACTCTAATGCCTATAATAGGCACTTCTACCATATATTGTAACTAGACTTTTAATAATTATCGAATCTCGATCTTTAGAAATTGTATGTAGGTTTTTATTTTTCTACAAATACTTTTGGTTACCAATATTGTTAATGGTACATGATGTTATTCTTTGCCTTCAAATGCTTAGTTGGAAATAAGTGGACTAATATATTATTCCAGTTTTATTTCATTTTACATTCCTTATTTCTCTGTACTCAGGTTATGTAATATAATTTCCGACCGTATTTCTTGCTTATTGTACTATAGTTTCAATTATTATGGTTTGATATACTACCTTAGCCTAAACTAGTAGCTCTTATTATACCGGTTAGGAATAAACAAAGGAAATTTTTTCCCAGTTTAAAATTTCACTATGCATGAAAATACTATTGTTTGTTCTCTTTATATATGAACTTCAGGTATTCACACCGGACTCCTCTGTGGGTACCTCTTTATCCCATATTCGCTAGTTATACAATCACTACAAGGGGAGTGTCAATTATAATTTTCTATATTAGTGCTAGCTTATAATTTCTTGGATTCATGTGATCACGCTTAAGTCATTAATGCTATTCATGAAGTTTTGTAATTGTATATACATTTAACCTATAATGTATATGTTTGTTCCAAGCGTACCTTGTCATCTATTAATCGTAGAGTGTACCTCTATACAACATGTTATTGTGTCAAAATTGTATTAGGGTGATCTTTTCGCTCTTCCTGACATAATTTAACTCATCCAAATAATGCTTATCACATATATTTGTTTTTTACTACTCAATTACTGCAGTAGTCCACACTATCTACCATGTGGTTGTGTCAAAGTTTGTATTAGGGTGATATTTTCTCTCTTCTTGAAATAATTCAACTCATCCAAATAGTTCTTCTCACACACACACACACACACACTCACACACACACACACACACACACACACACACACACACACACACACACACACACTCACACACACACACACACACACACACACACACACACACACACACACACACACACACACACATATATATATATATATATATATACTACTCAGTTACTGCGGTATTCCAAACACGAGATATTGGACATATACTATTCAATTTTTGTCGTAGATTCTTACTAATAGACTGAGTAATTCTCCTAAACATCTGAAATGGCTCCTGATTTTACTAAGAAGGTTCCATTTTTTTTATCGGTGCTAGTGTTATAGCTCCAAATCTCACTCTTATTGTTTGTGATGTTGTACTCATGGCCTAGGGCAACCCCTCCTTCTAGACCTGGTCCTAAAATTTAAAAAACAATGTTTTATCCCTTATACGCGACATCGCACTGAGTTAAACGCGTGTATATGCGGGTTTGTGTATATCCAACCCACGTATATGTATTAAAACACTTTAAAAAATATAAAATTCCTTATTTTCAGGCGGAGATTGCGGGTTTTACTTGCTAATCACCTGTTAGTTCCCGTGGCCCAACTGTTCCCAACCAACTCCCAACTAAAAAACTACTTTGGGAGAGGTGTAAATAGACCTCAAAGGGAAGGCCTAAGGGAGGAGAGAGGAGAGAGAAAGGTTATTATGCTGAGATTTTTCCCCTGACCAGGTCTGAAGTCCCTTGTGCCTTCTGCACTTCCCCCATTTGTCCAAGAAACCTTTGTTTCCTTGTGTGTTGATGTTCATCCACCATTTATGACATCATGGAGAGAGTCATGGAAGGAGTTTGTTAAAGGCTTGAGGCTGGAACAGATCTGGAAGGAAGCTTTGCTTGGAGCCTGCTGAAGGCGATTCAGGTGAAAATATTCCTTTTTATGTACTTTATTTGTCTATAATAAAAGAAACACATGTCTTGGTTCCCGAAATGAATCTTCTTTATGTTAATGATAGTCGTGTTAAGAATTCATATGTAAATGCTTGTTTGGATTTCATAACTAACTACCTTTATTTATAATATGAAGATGGTTTCTTTATAAGGTTTTGTCCATATACTGTTGTGTTCTTTGCATTGGTTGTTTTGCAAGACAAAAGAGAAGAAGGGAACTCCAAGAAGGGTTTGGACCCTAAAGGCCTTCTCAAACGTAGGACCTAAGGTACATACCCTTTACAATAGAATTTTCTTATAATAGCATAATGGTTGTGTGAATGTGTGCTTCTTTGAATAGACAACGTTCAGTCTACTAGGGTTTCAACCCAAAAAGCCCTAGGGGAACATTTCCCTCCATCAGAATTGGCGACTCCACTGGGGACAACACTCTTGTTGTTCCTAGTTTGGGTGTTTTTCAAGCCAATCAGGGCTCAGCTGCCTGTTTGTTTGCTATTGCTGTCTGGTCTGTTTTTGAACTTTAAGTTTTTCCAGTTTCTTCAGTTTGTTTTTTATTTTTCTTGAAACCTTTTCTATACGCTGTTTTTCTTAGTTACAGAGGCGTATGTATGCATGTTACTTTAATTGAACCCGCGTATACGCAGGTTTCCTTAGTTACAGTAGCGTATACACGCATTTTGTACATAAGTACAGTCGCATATATCTTGCAATTTTCAAGATTTGTAAATCTTTTTGTCTCTGAAGGTCTGTCTGGTAGTTTGAGTCAGTCTGAAACAGTCATTTTCCAGTATCAGTTATTTGTTTTACAGTGAGCATCTTGTTCTGAATTCTCTCTGAGTATAAGAAGTATTGGTCTTGTTTTTTGTTGATTGCAAGCGTCATCGTTTTTGCTAAAGCACGCAAGATTTCTTGCTGGGAATCTTGGCTGCTCTGGTTCATCAGGGTAGGAAGATTGATCTCAATCTTTGTGTTAACCTTTATTTTGGTGACTTTTTGTTTGCTTGACAAAAACCGCTTTTTGTGACCATCCACTTCTTTCTTTCATGAAAAGTTGTTGATTGACACTTTCTTGGAATTTGTCTTTTTGATCTTTTTGGTTTTCATGGCAAAAGCTTTCATTGTTGCTTTTGATTGTTAAGAGAACTTTTAAACAAATTTATTTTTGTTGAGTTTTCATCCGTTGTGTGGTGTCAACTTGCAAAAGTGTTTGATTGCCTATTCTTCAATCACAAGTTTCAGTGTTGTTGAAAGCATTTTTTGGAAAGACTCTTTTGTTGTTAATTTTGAAGAAAATCTTTTGAAAAACTTAGTTTTGATTTCTTGAACTTGGTTTTCATTTGGTTTCCTTTTAGTGAGTGAAAGTGCTTTATGTTTGTCTTAGAACATGTTTTTAGTGTTTAGATGAAATGAATAGTAGCATCTCATATTCCATCTAGACATTTTAAGTGGCAAGATAAAGATTGATAAGCAAGCAACTTTCATTTTTTGTTTTTAGAGTAGTTTTAAATCTTGGATCCGCATATATTTGTTGCATTAGGATAGATTTGCATACCTTTTTAGGCATACATAGAGTTGTTAACTTTTGTAAGTGTGAAGCGTGAATTAACGAAAAGAAAAGAAAAATTTGTTTTATTAGAAGTTCCTCTGAACGCTATAGAAATTGCTCTTCATCTAAAAATGAAAAAGTGCATGTGCATGTAGTTAAGTTTTTATTAATTTCTTTTGCGTCAAAAAACACCACTAGTTTCACTTCCGTTACCTTGTGACTTAAAGAACAGCCAATTTTAAGATCAAGCGCTAACTAAAATTCACTAGAACTTTTTGTTTTAGTCAGTTAAACCAACAAGTTTAGGATTTTAGGGCCTTGGATTAGGCGAGTGGAGAGTTAACTCTCCAAGGCCATATAAACGTCAAACGTAGGAGTCTGAATAATGAGAGAAAATCCAATAGAGTTAGGAAGACCAGGAAAGCTCCGGATCTGGGAGTTAAGCACGAGGGTCTGTGAAGACAGGGAAGAGAGATACCGCCTCTCCTACTTGTCCGAACTTACCTCACGACTGTTCCGCCTGGCTTCTGTGACGAGTTGGTATCCATAATTGCTACTCCTAGGGATCTACACAGGTGGCTGTGGAGGGCAATCCCGTGGCACCTGAGGTCGAAGTTGCATCACTCTCGACATTACTACTAGAGGGCACCCTTGCGAAGCTCGGGGGCTTGCGCCGGCACAAGCTATTGTTAGGAGGTCAGCGTAACTTCCTCTGATACCTTCACTGATAGGACTGGGCCCTCATCATCCCAGACTATCTTCAGAAGGCCCCTTAATTCACTTTCTTGTATTTTGGTGTCTAGTCCTAATCACCCGAAGCGGAAATACTTGGAAGTTGTTTGACTGGCTGTTATCTTTAGGGACTTTATAGTGTGTTCTCTGTGCTCTTAGTTGGCCTAGCTTTCAATTTTTTTAGTCTTTAGTTAGATCATAACAAAAAATTCAAAGTGGCTGACCGATCTCCCAGACGGTCTCGAAGACTTCGTGGTCTTTCACCACCAAGTTTAGAGCCTTCTCCTAGAAGGCGCAGAGGTAATACTACCGGTGAGTTCCTTCCCACGCCGGTTGACACATCGGGAATTGATCCTCCTCTCGGGGGCATTAGTGTTCAAGCAAGGCCTGGCACTTCTGAACAAGAGAGGGACACTCCAGTCCTTTCTCGAGTTCTCTTTCAAGCGAAGAATAACATAGAGGTAGAAGAACTCTCAGAGTCGTTAGCAGTTCCAAATTCTCCACTACCATCTAGTCATCCATACGTATTACAATACGTTGGGACTCCGACGCATAAACCGTCAAGTCAAGGTTACGCTACGCGCTTACCATCGATGACCACTACTGGAAGCATGGCTTCTACAAGTGCTACGACTATGCAAACTCCAACATCAATGCAAGGAGGAGGAAAGATTTCCATTTCCTCTGCTTCCTTGTTTGGATCTTTTGCTAGCACATCTTTAGTTGGGTCTACCTCCATTCCGTCCACGAGTGGAAATGCCCAAACCAATGCTTTTGGTACTCGATTCTTCCCATTTGGCACCCACTCACAGGGTATTCCATTGGTTCTGTTTAGTGCCGCTATGTCCATGATGGGCGGATCGGCTTCATTCCAGGGTTTTCCTTTCGGATGTGGTCATATACCACATTCCAACCCGACGATAGGATCCATGCCTTTTTCTTCTGTAGGACAAAGCAGCAATCCTTTCCAAGGATGGAATAACCCTGGGGTTAGTGGCGCGGGAACTGGGAATCCGTTTATCAGCCAACAAGGGAATAGGCCGTACTCCATGGTTAGTTCGTTTCAAAGTATTCCTCCCCTAGCTTCGGCTTGGAATCCTTATCAGGGGTTATCAACCCCTTATAATCCTTTAGGAGGAAACTTTGCTGGTTATGGAGGTTTTGCGGCCGGAGTTGGTCAAACTTTGAATTTTGTTGGATCGAAAGGTTTGCCTTTTGGTTCAACCGGTTCTACGGGTTACTTCGGGCAGCCTGGTGCCTCCCAAAATCCAGGACAATCTTTTCAGAACTTTGGGAGTTTTGCCCAGTCTGGGTGGAATCCCCAAGGTCCTCCTAGGCTTCCGTTTCTGGCAATGTTGAACTTGCCAGATCTCACTAAGTTAACAAATGACCCAATCAAATACAATCCGGCCTAGCCTCCGGTCCCAACCAAACTCCCTTTAGACATTCCAAAATTCGAAGAGAAGAGCGGTGAAGACCCAAGCGACCATGTAACCACATTCCATTTGTGGTGCTCATTTAACTCCCTTATCGATGACTCGATTAGGTTGAGACTCTTTCAGCGCACCTTGACTGGTAATGCGGCCAAATGGTATATAGATTTGCCAGGGGGCAGCTTTACATCTTTCACTAACTTAGCCAATATTTTCTTAAATCATTTCCAGTTCCCTGTCTGTTATGATGCTGAAACTGAACTTCTGGCGACTTTTCATCAATATAAGGCAACTCACATTTTTGACCATATTCAGGAATGGAGACGGAGAAATAGGCTCATTAAAGTAAAAATCCCTTCGGAGTACCGTCTCGAGTGGTTTTTGAAATCTTTACAACCCACGATCTCCTAAGATGTCTCCATGTCTGGAGTCTATTATGAGGAGCAAGCCATTTTTAGGGCCCAACAATTAGAATTGATATACTCTCAGTCCGGGATCCTACAAAAATACTTGCCAGATGCTCCTAGGTCTAAGGTTGACGTAGCTAAGTCGAAGCCAGGTCCCCACGCGGATGGTATCATTGGGTCAGTAGACACAACTACCGTGAGCTTGTTGAATCAATTGCAACAGTTGTCCTTACAAACTGCTTCTAACAACCAAGTGACATCGTCTAATCCCTCGGCTTCCCAAACTTCTTCAATTAATTCCCTCCAATCTGATAACCCCAAAGGAAATCAAAATTCCAATGGGAAAAAGAAAGGACGAGGTAAGAAAAAGAACTAGGATGGGAAGCCTGATGCAAATAAATCCGGCAACAATGCTGGTGGTGGTAGAAATGATTCGAGAAAGAAAGTCAAGTTTCCATGCAAGTTGTGCAGTGGAGACCACTTAAATCATCTCTTCCGTAAGATTGAAGATGCTCAGCGCTTGTTAGGACAGCAAGGGACTTCTAGTTCTCAAGCTGTGTTAACTAACCCATTTCCCCAAGGGCAGCAACTTCTTGCTGGCGCGAGTTCAAACCTTGGAACCACCGGAGGGGGCAACCAGGAAGGGGAAAAATCATCGAATGTTTTCATGGTGGGTTCTAACGTCCATGTGGCTACTCGGTCACGTGATTATGGTGAAGCTAAAACTTCCAAGGACAAGACTGTTCTCGGAAATACTGACCTTCATATTGAGCGACCCCCTGTTGAGACTATACCAAGGATACCGAAAAGTTCCGCTAAATGCGCGACTATTAATCCTAATGCCAGGGCCGCCCAGAATTACTCCATTGTGGAGGATCTGGCTCAGAGTCCATGTGCCATGTCCGCTTTAGAGGTTCTCCAGTCATGTCTGGCTCAGCGAAGTGCTTTACTTTCCGCAATTGGAGCAGTTGATCCAGCTAATTCTTTAGTGCTCACTTTTCACATGTTAAATGTCAAAAATCGACTCCCTCATCATATGGCTTTCCAAATAAAGTCTACATACCGGAAAATCAATATTTTTCATACCGTTATAGATGAAGGAGCTTCCACGTGCATCATGTCGATGTCATGCTGGAAGGCTATTGGATCGCCTTCGGCTATTCCTTCACCCACCGTCTTGACTGCATTTGATGGTCATTCTCATAAGCCGCATGGGATTATCCCGGCCTTTCCTATATGTGTTGGGGGGAAGGTCGCCAATATTAAAGTAGAGGTCATAGATGGTAACCTAGACTATAATCTCCTATTAGGAAGGAACTGGGTATACGAAATGAACGCCATTGTTTCGACTCTGTTTCGTGTCATTTGCTTTCCTCATGAGGGAAAATCGTTAAGGTTGATCAAATGGATTATTCTCCAGTTGATCCTCAAGCAAGCTCTGACTCTACTGTTCCTTTAGTGGATAACCCTCGCCCGCCTATTGAGAATTTAGGAGTGGGAATGTATTCCTCATTGATGGGTACCTTTGATCTTCCCTCTCCTTTCGCTAAAATCAATGCCATTTCATCATCTAAGGAGTCCCCTCGAGAAGAGTCCTTTCGAACTCGTTATTTTTCAGACCCTTGGACCTTGCCTTCCCCTACGACCACATTAGTTGAAGGACAAGTAAATGGAATGGCATTCCCTATATATAAAGCTGAGCTTAGATATCAATCTATCGTAGACTCTACAAACAACCACCCTGCTCCTTTTTCCGAAGAGAAGTTAGATGGTGATGTCGACCCGGCTTGGAGCCTTGATTCTACCTCTGCCTTGGACTGCTTAGATACGGTTTTACCTTTTAAAGAAGCAATCCTCGAAGCAATGATGGGTATAGATCGACCTTGGGAAGACTTACACCATCGTTCGTACTTTCTTCCTCCATTGCAGGAAGTAGAATCTAGATTCTTCGAGCTCTTTACTAGTGATGTTTGTACGGTGTCAAATCCTTTGGCTCTAGCACACATTCGTGCTGAAGGTAATATGTTGGTAATTTCAAAAACGACACCTATAAACATCTCTAGGGACCCTAACGTCATCGAGAATCTCTTCATCGGAATTGAGTGTTCCCCTGAAGATTTTCAAATTTACACCGACCTATTTAAGGAATTTCGAGATGTATTTGCTTGGTCTTATGAGGAAATGCCTAGCATTGATCCTTCTATAGTTCAACATGAGATCAAGACGTATGAGAACGCCAAACCGGTTCGTCAAAGGCTTCAACTGGTTAACCCTAGGAAAGCAGCAGCTATCAAAGCTAAAGTTGAGAAGCTGCTAAAGGCGGGTTTCATATACCCTGTTCCTCTTACTGATTGGGTTTCTAATCCAGTCCCTGTGGATAAAAAGCAAGGAACAATCCGAGTATTCATCGATTTTAGGGACCTAAACAAAGCTCGTCCAAAAGATAATTACCCCACGCTATTCATTGATCAGATTATCGATGAGTGTGCAGGTAATGAGATTTTTTCCTTCATGGATGGTTTTTTGGGTTATAATCAAATTTCTATCCGTCCTGAAGATCAACATAAGACAACCTTTATATGTCCCTGGGGTACCTTTGCATATAGAAAGATGCCTTTTGGTCTTAAAAATGTTGGAGCCACTTTTCAGTAGGCCATGTCATATGCTTTCCATGACATCAAACATGTCATCGAGGCATACTTGGATGATCTCGCTGCTCGTTCTCGAAGAGAACTGATCACCCTAGTCATCTTCGATTGGTTTTCAAGCGATGTCGTTCTTATAAAATCCGGTTGAATACCAACAAGTGCATTTTCGCGGTTATTTCCGGTGGGTTGTTAGGGTTCATCGTGTCCAATGAAGGGATTCGGGTTGATCCCTTCAAGGTTGAGGCGATAGTTCAGTTGCTTCCCCCGTCCTCAATTTGACAACTTCAAAGTCTTCAAGGGAAGGCTAATTTCTTAAGACAGTTTATAGCAAACTATGCCGAGATCACTAAAGGGTTCATGCGTTTGCTACGGAAAGGAGTTCCATTTGTGTGGGACAACTTTACGCAGCGATCATTTGATGCTTTGAAAAAGGCATTAGTCTCTGCCCCGCTTTTGTGTCCACCAGATTATGGTAGAGACTTCCTTTTATATCTCGCTGCAGCAGAATCAACCATTGGTATGGTTCTCATTCAGGAAGATGATTCTCTCACCGAGCATGTGATTTATTGTTTGAGTCGAGATTTAATTGGTCCTGAACTTCGCTATTCTCTGGTTGAGAAGTTGGCCTTGGCAGCTGTCCATGCTGTCGAGCGGCTCCGTCATTATATCCTGCTACGCAAAACTTTTGTCTTAGAAGCAGTCAATCCATTTCAATTTGTCCTCAGTAGGTGAGTGATTGGGGGCAAATATAATCGATGGATAGTCATTTTGCAATAATTTGATCTCCAATTCTTGTCTGCCAAGTCTAAGAAATCCATGGTTTTCGCGGAGCTAATTTCTGAGCTACCTTGTGGAGAGGATATTGTTTATGAGGAAAGTTTTCCCAACGAACATTTATTCCTCATCTCTTCACTCGACCCTTGGTATGGAGATATCATTGTCTATCTCTAGGCTTCAAAGTTTCCCTCTACTTTCTCCAAGGATGAACGTCGAAAATTACATCACCTGGCTAAAAACTATGTTATCATCGGTGACACACTATATCGTCGAGGGGTTGATTCAATCCTTCGGTGCTGTTTAACCTTAGAGGAAGCAGAGTCAGTGCTCAATGACTGCCATAGTGGAGCTTGTGGTGGTCATCTATCAGGGCTTGCTACAGCCCAGCGCATCTTACGTGCTGGCTATTTTTGGCCTTCACTCTTTAAAGATTGTGTGGAAGCAATCAAACACTATCACCCGTGTCAAATCTTTACTTGGAAAATGCGTGTGCATCCAGCTCCTCTTTTTCCCGTTGTCACTGTCGGTCCCTTTACTAAGTGGGGTATTGATTTTACGACTTGTAATCCGCCTTCAGCGACGAATCACAGGTACATTATCGTGGCTGTAGACTACTTTACGAAGTGGGCTGAGGCCATGCCTACTTATAAGAACGATAGTGACACGACAACATTGTTTCTTTTCAATCAGGTTATCTCAAGATTCGGTATCCCGAGAGAGATTGTCACTGACCATGGCAGTCATTTTCAGAATCAACTGATGTCCGAATTGGCTCTCAAATTGGGTTTCCGCCAAGAGCATTCGTCTCCTTATTATCCTCAGGCCAATGGACAGGTCGAGGCAGTCAATAAAACTCTTAAGACGATACTCCAATGGACAATCGATAAAAATCGGTCCAATTGGCACGTTATGTTGTATTCGGCTCTTTGGGCATACCGAACCTCCGTGAAAACGGCTACTGGTTTTACACCTTTTTAGTTGGTTTATGGGATGGAATCTATCTTTCCGGTTGAATGTGAAATTCCATCTCTTAAATTGGCTGTTGAGCTCCTTCCAGAGACTTCGAGTCTCAAAGAGCGCCTACTTCACTTGGAACATCTCGATGAGCAGCGTCGAGATGCCGCCACGATGAATGAGGCTCATAAGAAAAGGGTTAAAATGCAGTATGATAAATCTGTTCATCCTCGAGTCTTTTCTGAAGGTGACCTTGTCCTGGTCTATGACCAAGATAAAGACACCTTGGGGGCAGGCAAATTTAAGCCTATGTGGTATGGTCCTTTCAGTATTAAACGAGTTTTAGAAAAAGGGTCGTATGAGTTAATCGATTTTGAGGGAAACAAGCTGGACGAGCCCCGAAACGGGCTCTACTTAAAGAAGTACTTTGCTTAGTTTTGGCCAGGCAATGTCTTCTTTGTACTTTATGTATATTTGTACATATATCGTCGATAGTTTTCTGATATCAGCACTTTTTGATCTGCTGTGGCAGGTGTTGATGGATGATTTGGTCTATTTTGTGTTCGCCGATGGTGCTAGTCGGCACACTCGGAATCTCGCTTCCGCAGCTTTGGTACTCTATTATCCAAATGGTCAATTGATGGCATCAAGAGGCGTGTGTATCGGTCTCGCTTCAAACAATATGGCCGAGTATATTGCCTTTATTAATTTATTATCCGAGGCAATCTCTCATGGGATCGACTCGTTGGTAGTATATCTTGATTCTCAATTGATAGTGTCTCAATTAAATAACATTTATCGGGTACAGCATCCATCTTTATATCGCCAATATTTAAGGGTGAGGTTGTTGCAAAGATCATTTACTTATATTAATTATTTTCATATTCCAAGATCTCATAATTGGTTAGCTGATTCTATCGCTAATCAGGCATTAGATTGGCACATCAATCATTCATCATAATAAAATCAAGCATCAAAAAGTTAAATTGTATATATATATATATATATATCGTAAAGCGTCTCCAGTGTACATATGCTTGTCCAAAAATATACAAAATTTGGGACTCAAATGCCCATAATCATGTTTGGCATATCTAATGCCTCGGCTCCGGATGAGCGTCTAAGTATGTAACTATCGCAGTGGCCACACGCCGAAAAGTGCGAACCCAGTCATCTGGCATGCCAACCACATGACGCTACATATCCTTAGGAAGGTCCTCTATGGCGGCCATCGGGACTCGGCAGCTCAGGCTCGCCGAGTGTCACTGGACGTTGTTTATAGTCTGTTCTGTATCTACAGCCGCCTCTTCGGCTCCTCGGCCGCGCCATCCATGCCGTGGGAACCCATCTGGTCGTACCGGCCCAATATCTGGAACATGATCATCATATTAGTCATTTGAATCTCATCAAAAATATTTTTCAAAATTTATCATTATATTTGAAAAATCCAAAAAAAATCATAAAATCAAATAATTCTTACCAATCTCGCCCCATGCTGCGTTTGGCGGTAACACTAGATCAGGATCTCCTCAGAAATCCAGCCCAGCATAGGGGTAGTCATCCACGACGATGATCTGTTGATCCCACCAAGTGAAGAAATCATCGTCAAAGGCAATCCTTGGGACCTCCCCACCCCCCAGACGTTTCATCAGATCAGCCCACCGGCCCATCCATGGATCGCGTGGGGTGCTGATGGAAACTGCTACCCTGGGGCGGAGTGTGGGAACCTTCTCGAAAAAGAAAGTACATAGGATAGTCCCATATCCAAAGTTCTTGGTCTGTCCCCTCCTAATAGAAGTGAGCTGGCTCTTCATGTTGGCTAGGAGAGGAGTACACCAGTCGAACACAGTAGAAAGACAGTTAACTGCCACGCTCATGATGACCCGTGACACCTGATGCAGAGAGGATGATCCGTTCACTGGAGCTATGGGGAACAGGATTATCCTAAGTGACAAACTCGCCACATGTGTGATGGAAATCTAGCTCCCAACCTTCTTGGATGTCTCGGGCAGTATATCTGTACATAGTCCTCTATCGTGAGGCTAATCCGTGTCCTGCCCCGGGAATGTACTACCTCTCCCCTTCGGGAAAGGCCCGTGATAAAATAGATATCCTCCACTTCTACCCTGAGTGGCATCTGATTGATCATAAAGGCTTCCTCCGCGACGTCCCAATAATCAATGAGCATCTCAAGCAGACGCGTGTTCGCTTTCATATTTGGCAGTTTGAAAAATTTAAGCAAACCGCATTCCCATAGGGCATCTAATGCTTCAGGATTGTTCATAACTTCATTATCTACCGTTGCGTGCTCTCTTTCATGCCACGTGACAGGCATCCTGAGAAAAAATCGATTTAAAATTGTTAGCTTTTGTTTAAAAATGGTTCGCGGCGTATACGCAGGTCCCTGTGCACACAGTCACGTATAGGGACCGCGTGTATGCGGGTTCAATACTACCAACCCGCATATACGCCGCGGGGAAATTTTTTACAAAAGTTCAACGGTGAAACATCAATCAAAAATCTTAAAACCTGTCACAATCAATTGCAAGCTAAGTATAAGAATTACCTGGAGGTCTTTGACGAATTTGAATGGTTGAATCTGGCTATGGGAAGTTTGCTCCTTTTTCTCCAAATCCTTTGCTCTCAAACTCAAACGGTAAAAATGGTGAATCCAAAATGGTTTTTATAAGTTTTGAAAATGCAAAATTTTTTCAAAATTTTATTTTGTTTGGCCTCATGTGACTTTTAACTTGGGAGCTTGGAATGTCAAGAATGGTTTGATTTTCAGGACATTTTGGGCGTTTTTCAATTTTGAGACGGTTCCATGACTGCTGACCCGTCATGGTAGGTATCATTTTCTCACTGGAATATAGGTTAGGAACACCATTTTCTTCGTTGCATTATGCATACTAGCCTCCATTTGCTCATACATCTGCCATAGGGTCGATCGCATCGTGTTATAGTTCGTAACCCATCTTCACTCGCCGATTCTTTAAAAAATGACACGATGGTAGAGCCATCCTTTACATGGGCATCGTAGTTAGCACCTCACTGACATTTGTTGCCCATGATGCTCCATTGAGTAGGCTCGGGAGTCCTCTGTAGGCCCGCCATGACTTATGTGTTGAAGACTCATTCCTCTTAGCTTCTCCACTTTGTTTTGGCCTTATACCCTAGAGGCTCCTTTGTGTTGAGTTGTACTACTGCATTGCATGTTGACCACTTGCACCTTTTGGCCTAGAGCCGGCTTCACTTGGACTCGTGTTTAAGCCAACTTTTGACCATGACGACTACAAAATCAACCTTGCATACCTTTGACTTCTGCAGCTTGACACACCTTGACCTGTGGAAGGAACACACTTTTGAGTGTCACTGACCAGTTTTCACCTCCCTGCATTGAGCATAGGAACGTTCCATTCCCAAGAACTAGATCATCTGTTTCACCAACACTCGTTCTTTCCACTGTACCATAGCATTCTTTTATTATTTTTCTAGCTTAACAGAAAAAGACAAAAAAATTAAATATTCCAAAAAGGGCGGGAATGGGACAGTATTTCCATTTATTGTTGGCAGCTAGAGTCAGTCGTGTCGCCTTTCAACAAAGCACTCAAAACAAAGTCTCCTCCGCATGGGTGGGATTTAGTTTGACTTAGGTACGCCAGAACCTTGTTATTGAGTCAGTTCTCCCCCGATTGGTTATCTCTTCCAATCATATGGAGGGTTCGTTCGTGCCTCCTACATGGCGAACTTATACAGAGTCATCATATGCTGCCACATAGTCACATTGAGTCGTGCTTTTGTTCAAGGGAAGTTAGCCTGAGTCGGCCTCTCTGTCATGTCTCTTGACTCATTTTTCAGTCGGCCATCCCTGGTTGTCAGTGTCATGTCTATCATCACATCAGCTATATTGGTCCTTTACTCGTGCAGGTTTGAGAAGGTCCCCATTGACTTCTTGCTAGCGGGTCTTATCCTTATCGACGATGACACCTTGCTCTGAGGACAGACCTAGAGCTGCACCCTGGCCCTATTTTCATTATTGATAGGTCACCTTGTGCTCAACATCGATCAATATCATGGGTCTTTGACTGAGTGGTTTCCCTTGTGTTCGACATCAGCTTACATTATCACACATTGGGATTCGTGCAGTACCTTGGTTTCCATTTGACCCTATTGGTGGATACCTCGCCTCTGTGTCAACTTTCATTATTGGTTGGTTCAGAGGGTTTCTGTCATGTGCTAGCCACATCTTGTGTACGCCAGAAACGTACTTCGGTTGGGTTACTACATCTTTTTCGTCTGATTCCTTCCACATTATTGGCCTACGGGTTACACTCGCACTAGATTGATGAAGGATGCTTCTAGCGGTTCTTTCCCTATCGACTCCAACTCATTGCTCTGGGGTAAAGATCTAGAGTCCATTTGGCAGTACCTTGGGGTTTGGAGTCATTAGTGGCAGATCCTTTGCTATCGACAGTGGGCAATCATCATTGTGTCCTGATTGATAGATTCTTACAGGTGTTCGACTTCAGCTCATCTATTCACACTTGTTATATTGTACTGGGTACCTCAACGCTCATTATCATTATCGATGAGTAGTCTCGCATTTTTTAACGGTATACATCAATGACCAATAATCAAACGATTTCTCACATGGTCGAATTCAGGTCATTTATTCCCATGGTGTAGAAATGTACCACAGCGGTCAGTGAAGACCTCAGGTTGCATCAGCATTCATTTGTTCACTTGACAGTTGCTCCTGTTGCTGCTAGTTGATACCACTCCACTTTGTATGTTGTTGTCAGTCATGGCAACATTCTATATGTTGGCACCTAAGTTTGCATTGTAGTACCATCCTATTCCATCATGTTCAGTTGGTACCTTTTGGGATCAGTCTTTGATATCAGTGATCCGTTGCATCTTTCAGCATCATTGACAGTCTTATATGTGATATTCAGACATGTACTTGTTCATTATGATCAGATGATCCATTATGTATCTTTCATTCATTTATACTTGTATACTTAGTGGATCCGCTTCTACTTGATATGCGGACATGCTTTACTTTTTCTGAGCATGGGTATGCCCACCTCAGACAATGTTTCTTTCTGATCTCCTTTGGTGGCTTGGCAAGCTGAATTTTGGTGAAGTCCTCCTCGGTTTTTGACAGACTTCCTTTCCATGTACTCGCATAATATATTTCGGCCATCATGTACCCCTTCTGACCTCATATATTATGGGGCATCTGTTATAGCTCCAAATCTCACTCTTATGGTTTGTCATGTTGTACTCATGGCCTAGGGCAACCCCTCCTTCTAGACCTGGTCCTAAAATTTAAAAAACAATGTTTTATCCCTTATACGTGACATTGCCCTGAGTTAAACGCGTGTATACGCGGGTTCGTGTATATCCAACCCGCGTATATGTATTAAAACACTCTAAAAAATATAAAATTCCTCATTTTCGGGTGGAGATCGCGGGTTTTGCCTGCTGATCACCTGTTAGTGCCCGTGGCCCAACTGTTCCCAACCAACTCCCAACTAAAATATTACTTTGGGAGAGGTATAAAAAGGCCTCAAAGGGAAGTCCTAAGGGAGGAGAGAGGAGAGAGAAAGGTTATTATGCTGAGATTTTTCCCCTGACCAGGTCTGAAGTCCCTTGTGCCTTTTGCATTTCCCCCATTTGTCCAGGAAACCTTTGTTTCCTTGTGTGTTGATGTTCATCCACCATTTATCACATCATGGAGAGAGTCATGGAAGGAGTTTGTTAAAGGCTTGAGGTTGGAACGAATCCGAAAGGAAGCTTTGCTTGGAGCCTGCTGAAGGTGATTCAGGTGAAAATATTCCTTTTTATGTACTTTATTTGTCTATAATAAAAGAAACACATGTCTTGGTCCCAAAATGAATCTTCTTTATGTTAATGATAGTCGTGTTTAGAATTCATATGTAAATGGTTGTTTGGATTTCATAACTAACTACCTTTATTTATAATATGAAGATGGTTTCTTTATAAGGTTTTGTCCATATACTGCTTTGTTCTTTTCATTGGTCATTTTGCAGAACAAAAGAGAAGAAGGAAACTCCAAGAAGGGTTTAGACCCTAAAGGCCTTCTCAAACGTAGGACCTAAGGTACGTACCCTTTACAATAGAATTTGCTTATAATAGAATAATGGCTGTGTGAATGTGTGCTTCTTTGAATAGACAACTTTCAGTCTGCTAGGGTTTCAACCCAAAAAGCCCTAGGGGAACATTTCCCTCCATCAGCTAGATGTCTATATTATGTTTCTTCTACAAGTGTATGCAAAGTTTACTGCTTGAAAACAAGTTAAAGAGAGATTGACTTTACATATCGTATTTAAAGTTATATTTTGCTCATCAATACTACACCTTTTGTTCTAAATTATTTCATTAAAAAGACATCATATTATTCCCAATGGTTTCCTTACGAGAGGATACTCTGATATTAATTTCTTTCCATCAGATTATCGTTACCATATTGATTAGAAATGTTTATTAGGTAACTCCAATATTGATCAATGGACACACATAATCACATACCCCATTAAAGAACAAAATAGAATAAATTTACCAAAGCAGTCTAATTAAGAAAATAATAGATCATAGACATTTTGCAAAAGCCATATGAGTAACTTTTCTTTGTTTTTTTTTACTTTTTTGTCTCAATCACTAGAATGTGCTCTGGTACTACTTTTCTTACAAGTATACATTTATCTCATATACTATACTAGTCAATCTTCTAAAGGAAATGAATACACATAAATTCAATTCATATACTTGATCTGAATTGGATCCTAAAGAACTCTCTAAGTTTTCATAACTCTGCAAAATTCATGCCAAAGTTTCAAAGTCTTACAAAGGTCGAGCTTATTAGAAATATCCTCGAACAATTGTAATTTGTGAACAATGCCAAGCAACGAGGACCCTCGGTCAAGCGCACAAACCATTGGCCCATGGTAATGCGCGCTTTGCCAAGCAAACCCCTCAGAGAAGAAAAATCCTTGAGTGACCTAGACCCGAAAAATCATAAAACCGTACGGAATTCGTTGATCCCATCAGAAGCAAGTCCCACATAGAAACCAGCGAGATATCGGAAGGGCTTTGAGCGGTAAGCGATTTCGACCGAGTCCCGCCCAATGCCACACACTAGGTGCCACGCGTCCAGCGGAAGAGAGAGAAAATTGCTCACATCGGATGGGTAAATGTCATGCTACTTACCCACCCGATATGGACGGAGACCGTAGGATCTAGAGGCCCCAAATTGACGGCGGAAATGTGATCCGATAGATGGCCAGATTCAACGGGGTAAATAGGCTGTGTTGTATAAAGGTTTGAAGTCTGGCATGAACAATGAGTTGGCAGAGGAATCATGTTCGACGAAATTCTGGGAAGTTAAATGGAAATAAC
Source organism: Pinus tabuliformis (assembly GCA_031772625.1). Taxonomy (NCBI): domain Eukaryota; kingdom Viridiplantae; phylum Streptophyta; class Pinopsida; order Pinales; family Pinaceae; genus Pinus; species Pinus tabuliformis. The sequence goes on from CM062818.1 coordinate 302,542,298, forward strand.
GGTAGTTCAAACATTTCCAAGAGAACTGACACTCAGTTTGTTATGAAACAGGTGGCCACCTCCCTGTAAGGCGTTGCACAATGATGATGATGCAAAACAGAGGAATTCAAATGGACAGAGGTAGGAGAACTAGAAAGCCAAGAAGCGGAAATGAACAATCAGAAAGCATATTGGCTTTAAAGCCACGAACTAACAGAAACAAAGCAAGCAGTGAGAAAAGTGAGTTAAGAAAGCTAAGAGCAGAGAACAGAGGGAAGAAGCCGAGCTGACCTGAAGGAAACATCGAGCCAGACAGAGCCAGAGAGAGTCAGAGAGTCTGTGTACTCTAGAGAAGGTTTGAGAGGTTCAAAGGAACTCCTCTGTACATGCCTGTCATGTATGAGTCTCAGATTGGGCTCATAGTACTGTGACCAATAGAGGTCGAGTTTCAGTAAGGAGACTCTGTGTACTCCAGAGACTTGGGGGATCGAAGTCCAGTCCTACTGATTTATATCTGTTGATTGAGACTCAAATTGAGCTCACTCTTGTAAAAAAAACACTGCTTTGAAAACATAATAGAGAGGCCACCACTGAAGGCTAGACCGGGAGACGTAACCCAGCAGTATTGAGTGAACTCCTTATTAAACTTGTCATGTTTACATGTTTGCTTGTTATGTTTTCTCTAACTGCTTCAATGTCTATTTATTTCACAATATTATCGATCCGTTGCATAAAGTAATATAGGCACATCCATGCACTTAAATCTATAATACCTTTAATTCTTTGTCCTCGATAAATTCCACATCAATACTAGGCTAATCTATTCACAGAAATGAACCCAATGCATATAAATTCTTACAAATGTTGAGAATACACTTGGAAAACACACTTTCCTCCCAACCATGAAATGAATGTGCTGGTTCCCCCTAGCTAGGATAAGCTTGCCAAATCAAAATCAATCCTCTTGATTTCAACATAAGTTATATTTATACATAATCTTCCCTGGCAGGGTTTCTAAGCAGTGTCCTTTTTTCTTCATTTTTATTTTCTGAAAAAACGTGTTTTTTCTCCTTGAAATCCCACCTTTCTCTGCTTCCGTGATTTTTTCTACCCTTACTTAACTTCTTTGTAAAGCTAATTAATTTAATAGATTTTTCTCTCACATCTCATTAAATCTTATCCAATTCCTCTTAGGATTGTTTTAGGAGTCTATTTTAGCGAATATTTATTTTGATTAATAAAAATGTATTTACTACATCATCATAACTCTATTCACAATCATTTCAGAAAAACATGAGTTTCCCACCATCAAGTCTTTCTCATCATCAAGTCTAAAAATATTCCAGTCTAATTATAGCAATAGTTTAACATAAAAAACATAGGGGTATTACATTTGAGGTAATTAACATTAGAAATCACATAAAAGAAATTTATGGCCGACGCGCTTCGAACCAACAAGTGTGTATGTTAATATTGTGTTATGTTAATGTTAATTAAGTTTATTTTAATACCATTCTAAATCACACTTAACTATGAATCTATAAGTCTTCAAAGGGATCAAATCTCTTTTAACTTTAAATTGTATATTTGATCCCTCTCAGTGGTGCTTGGTAGATCGAGAGTCAAGATATATGGGATTGGTTTAATTTCCCCATTTAAGTAGGCTATATCTAGATCCATAGTTAATATGGATCTATGTTGGTTTAATTTCTCCATTTAAATAGGCCATATTTCACATGAATATCATGGGTTCTTAATACCTTTAATTAATACCATGGAGGGTTCTTAATACCTTGAATTAATACCATGTAAATTTTTATTTTTTATTATCAATTTATTTTTATACCGTTATTTTTATTTGCATTACATTACATTAATGTTTTTATATAATTTTGTTTTATTTTTGTTTTCATTAATTTGGTTGAGTCAATTAAGCCCTTTAAATAAGCTATATTCAGCATGAATACCATGGGTTCTCAACACCATGGAGGAGCCTTTCTTATTTTTATTATTATATTTTATAAAGTTATTTTTATTTTGCTATTTTTAATTCTATTTACATTACATGTTTTTATTTAGTTTTGCTTTTTAAATTTAATTTAATTTAATTTTTATTTTTATGTAATTTGACATAAGTAAAATGTTAATTTTGTGAAATCCATCTGGGACACCTTCATTCCCCCCGAAGGTTCCAAGATGTATCAATTTCAACAAAAGCTTCGCTTTCTTAAAGACCATCTAAAACGATGGAACAAGGAAACCTTCGGCAACATCTTCCAGGACCAGCAAAAGCTCACTCAGGACCTGGAGACTCTTCACCAACAGGTTATAAAGGAAGGGCACACTGATGCCAGCTTGGAACAGGAACGCCATATACATAGTCAGCTGGACAACAGAAGAAAGCAGGAGGAGATTTATTGGAAACAAAAGTCACGGGTCAGATGGTTAAAGGAGGGAGAGCGCAACACTAAATTCTTTCACAAAACTACGGTGCAAAGAAGAATCCACAACAAAATCCCTTTCATCCAAAAACCGTCAGGAGAGAAAGTGGAAACGCATGAGGGGGTTGAAGAGGTACTCCTGAACCATTTCAAGCAGATTCATAAGGACGAAAAAGAAGATAGGCGAAGGGCCATCAGTAAAATCACGGACAATATACCAAAACTTATCTCAGAGGAGCAAAACGAGCACCTCATGCGGCCCATTCTACCTCAGGAAGTAGACGATGCAATGAGGCAGCTAAAGGAAGGCAAGGCCCCAGGACCAGACGGCTTCTCCACCACCTTCTTTCACGCCTTCTGGGATATGTTAAGGGAGGAGGTCTGGCAGATAGTTGAAGAATCCAGGGCAACGCGCTGGCTCTTGCCCTCACTCAATGCTACCTTCATAACGCTCATTCCCAAGGAGGAGGATTCCATCACTCCGGACAAATTCAGGCCCATTGCGCTTTGCAATGTTATATACAAAGTCATTTCAAAAGTGATAGCAAATCGCCTGAAACCTCTTCTCCCCGGGCTCATCTCCCCGGAACAGTCAGGGTATGTGGAGGGGCGGCATATTATGGACGGCATTCTGCTTTCTCACGAAATTATACACTCCCTCAAGCACTCAAAGCAATCAGGTATGCTTCTCAAGCTTGACCTCTCCAAGGCATTTGACAAATTAAATTGGAATTATATACAGGAGATGCTAAAGGCCTTTGGCTTCTGCGCCCCCTGGATTCGTTGGATCATGAATATGATCACCTCCACACATTTCTCTATTCTTGTCAATGGCTTCCCCTCCCGTCCCTTCAATCCTTCTAGAGGTATTCGCCAAGGCGACCCCCTCTCCCCCTTCCTTTTCGTTCTAATGGCGGAAGGACTGGGAAGGCTCATCAAGCATGCTCTCCACTCGCATCAGATAAAAGGCATCTCTGTTCATAATTCCCCAGCCACCTCCCATCATCAGTTTGTGGACGACACAATGCTTTTTGGATACCCCTCGGTCCAAGAAGCCCGTCGCCTCAAATCCCTCCTTCAAGCCTTCTCGGAAGCCTCTGGAATGTGTATAAACAACGCAAAATCGCAGATTTTCTTTTTCCACACGCCATCCTCAGTCAAAACTGCCGTCTCCCGCATTTTGGGCTTCCCTGTAGCCTCTCTGCCCTCTAAATACTTAGGTGCTCCCCTCTCAGCCTCCGCCCTTAAACTTCCAGCTTGGCGATCCCTGCTCGAGAAGCTGGAAAATCGTCTCTCTCAATGGACTTACAGATCCCTTAACTTGGCTGGACGAATTGTCCTCATTAAATCTGTCTTGCAGGCCATGCCTCTGTATTTGTTTTCTATTTTAGCAGCGCCCAAATGGGTGCTAAAAAGCATCAGAAATCTGCAGCGAAATTTCCTCTGGAGCAGCGCTGCCACTAACCGTAAATGGGCATTAGTCAAGTGGTCCACTGCCTGCATGCCCAAGGATAAGGGCGGCATAGGATTGCGGGATCCTGAACACAGCAACTCTATAATGAACGCCAAGATATGGTGGCAATGGATCACCTGCCCAGAAAAGCCTTGGGGGAAAGTCTGGACAGCCAAATATGCAGAAGGCCGCCCCCAAGAGGAGCTCATTCGCTTCATCCCCACTGAAAAGGGTTCCACCATATGGAATGCGGCTAAGCAACACTATCAGCTAATTCAAAAGCATAGCTTTTGGGAAATTAGGAATGGCCGTTCAGCTCGTTTTTGGACTGATGCCTGGAACCAGCAGCCCAAACTTCAAGACAATCTGCACCCGGACCTCATCCCTGATGAACCAAACCAACTTCATAAAACAGTTCATCAATTCTGGGCCACAGAGATGGAGCACAATTTTCGGAAATGGAAGGGAAGTGACCTGATTCTCCACCACCAAGGCGCTCAGCGGCAAGAGGAACTCACTACTGAACTTAATAAAAGAAGGATAAGGCAAGATAATGGAAGGGATATTCTTAGATGGGGCTACTTGCCTAAAGGGGCTTACTCCACTTCAGAAGCTTACAGGTTGTTGTGTCACTTTCCCTTTCCCCCTGACCCGGTGTGGAGCAAGATCTGGAAGCTGGGACCTTGGCCAAAGATTGCCTGCTTTCTGTGGTTGGTAAGTCACAAAAAAATTCTCACCTGGGATAAGCTCCGGAAACGGAATTTCAGTGGCCCTTCAATATGTATGAACTGCGCTCAGAATGAAGAAACTCTCAACCATCTCCTGGATACCTGCCCTTTGGCCAAGTGTCTATGGGACAAGGCCAGCTTCCGATGCCAAAAAAGATGTAAGGGAGAGGACGATATAGTCAATTCCTTAAGACTCTGGCCAATGCAGCCCTTCAGCTGCAAGATCCTAAACCATCTATGGATCATTTTACCGGGCATAGTTCTCTGGAACATCTGGAAGGAACGCAACCAGCGAATCTTCAGAAATAAGCATTCACCATTAGAAGAAATCTGGAGAAGAATTCATAAAAACATTCAGGAAACTATGGCTCTTCAGAACTGGACCAAGGAAGACTTCCCCTCCACTGACAACGAGCGCAACATATTAGGCAACTGGCAGCTACAACTCTCCCCTGACTCTCTCAATAGCAACTCTCCCTCCCCAACCATCAGGGACGACAGTCAGTGGAAAGCTCCCCCCAAAAATACCTTCAAGATAAACTTCGATGGGGCCTCCAAAGGGAACCCCGGGGTAGCTGGTTACGGCGGACTAATTCGAGATTCTACAGGCCAAGCCATTAGGATCTATTTTGGAAATCTTGGGTGGGACACCAACAATTCCGCAGAGTTGGAAGGCCTATTGCAAGGTTTGGTGCAAGCAGAGACTCTCAATCTTCAATCCTTGATTGTCGAAGGGGACTCCCAGATTCTGATCAACTTAGCCACCAGACTACAGAACGGCTCGAATGCGAGAAAAGTGGCGCCAAGTTGGAGGCTTGAGGCAAGGATGAATGAGGTAGCACAGAGGATCAACAATTTTAGAGCCATCTCCTTCACTCATACTAAACGGGAGGGCAACAAAGTTGCGGATCTCCTGGCCAACATAGGAACCGAAACGAATAAGCCGCTCCTATCAGGGGATACAAGTATCATAACTAACAGACAGCAGTTACAGGAATGTCAAAACCTCATCTTTGCAGAGGCTCAGTTCCCGGATGCGGGTGCCTCGAAGGTTGACGGCATGGTGCCACATGACAAGCACTCGATGCCACGTGAAGAGGACGGGGGTATTAAATACTCAAGCCGGCGGATTTCTGGTTCAAGCGAGCCGCCCCAGAGCATCCTTAATGGAGCAGCTGAGGACGATGGCAGGCCTGCGTAAGGCATTCAATGTGGTTATCTTATCAAGAAATGGGCAAGAGAATAAATATGAATGCTGGCCGGCAAAGGAATTGCATTGTGGTTCAGGGAATGTTTATTGTTCATGTTTCATTAGAGTGGCGAAGTGCAGGGGTGAAAACAGGTCCCCCCCTGAGCACCTTTGCCTGTGTCTACGCTCTCCGGAGCTCTGTCTGGCTGTATCGAGGAAGTGGCAAGAGACGGAGGGTGTTCGCCTACTGTTTCGGGGAGCCGGAGTCACGATGGTTCGGGAAAGAATGCCGTGCAGGAGGGGAAGTGGGAATGGCCAATTCCCCCGCCCACCCGCAGCAAACTTACACCATCACTGCTGTTGTGTTTATTGCCATCGCCGGGGGGGTGCCAACCCAATTCCTGCAAGGCAAATTCTGGAAGTTGGTAATTCTGTTGAGATGGCACCCAGTCTTCCAGCTTTTGGTTCGGTTGTGTTTTCACTGGGCAGCTCTGAGGGCTCTGCAGGGGTCAACGCACACATCTCTGTGCTTTTCACCAAATCTCCTGAGGTGGATGATGATGGGTCTTCGCTGGTTCTTATGGGGGAAGTCGCAGGGCAGGAGAAGGGGAAACTCCCTCTGGGGGAGTCGTCAACGATGGGAGCCCCCTTCTGAGAAGGGTAAAGGAAAAGTTGTGTTGGGGGAGTCATCCACTGCTGTGGGCACTTCTGGAGGTGCATATCTGCCGCCTCACCCCCAATCTCCATATCACATTCTGTCATCCCCTTCGCAAAGCACACCAGCCACGGGAGATAGCGAGGCTGAAGGAGACGGAGGCAGCAGAAGTATGGAGGAAGAGACCGAGGATTAAATCACACCATCGCTCTCCTGTTCTTGTCTTCTTTGCTCAGGTCGAGTCCTTTCATGCTGGGTTCGGGTGTCAGGTTAATTTTCAATCTCATGTTTCTGTTATGTTAATCTTGTGTCTAGGAGCCAAGTCCTGCGGGCGGTTTCCACTAACGCAGCAGGCGCACGGTAATGTTTCGAGCCTTTGTCAATTTCTGTCACAGTGTGTCTCGGGCTATAAATATGGTGTTAGATGCCCCTGGGCAGGCCATCAAAGTGGTTTTAGAAAAGCTCTCAGGGTCAAGTATTTTGTTTCTTTTGTTAACATTGCCCTGCGCGGCAATTCCATGAAACGGTCAATGTCACCCATGGTTACGCCTGTGGCCATGGGCAGCCAGCATATCAAGATGTAAATTATTTTGCTGTACATATTAATATATAAGTAGCTAGTTTTACCGATAAAAAAAAAAAGACATAAGTAAAATGTTAAACATTATATTACAACATCTCTATTATATTGAATCGAATAGCATTTCTCAATGCAATTAATTTTTTTATTTAATATATTGTTAAATTATTACTTTTATGCTATTAATTTATTTCATTTTAATTTAATAGAAAATAATATTATTAAAAAAATTAGTAATAATTTAATATTAATATTTAAAATAACATCTATTAAATAAAGTAATAATAAGCTTTTATATTTTATATTTTAAAATTAATTTAATATTAAATTAATGTTAATACTTTTTCAATTTTTTAGGTCAATGGGTTAATACTTTCAAAGACCATATCAAAAATTTGACTCAAATTTTATTAACTCATGTGAAAATACTTTATACAACTTATTGGTTTGAGTATTTAGCTCTTCAATACTTTGGTTGGATGAATCTAGGTTATCACTCTCTCAAATTTAATAATACAATTATATTTTAAATTGGGAGGATTGAATTTACATAAAAATAATTAATATTTTTTATTATTAATGATTATTGATAACAAATACAAAAATTCACTATTAATAAAAATAAAAGAAATTTGATTACTTTCTACTCGACTATTTTCACATTTAGCTATAAATTTTACATTTTAAGTAGATTTTAAATAATTAAACATAATTATGATAATGATAATGATAATGTAATTATAGTTAAATATAACATCCTTCTAGTAAAATATTCCACATATATATATATATATATGAAAAAATAAGTTTATTAACTGTTTGCATCAAGAAACCAGTGGGAAGTTTAACAAGTCCTTCATAATCGCATTGCATTGATTATTCAAAAAAGGAAAAACAAACAAGATTTGGGGGCGAATTAATGGAGGGAGCAGTTATGAGCCAAATATGGAACAATTGATAACTAACATTCTATAACCGTACTAGCGGTTCCAAGAAAATGATTTAGAGCGGGTGGAAGGGTTTGGTTCTTTTCCTTCGAGCGGTTGGAGGTATATACCAGCACATTATCAAAGAAGGAAGCAATTTTACTACACGGATGAGAGAGCTTCCTTGGGGTTTTATTTAAATCTAGATACTAGATCCATTAAGTATAGCGCCGTGTTGCAGAGTAGTTGATATTAAAAGGGGTACTGCTCGTACTCGATGGAAAGAGTATGTAAGTTGTGTCATACCGTATTGAATCTGAGCACCGAAGGCATTGTGGCAAATGGCCCGGATGGAGTTGCATAGGTTACTAATGTAGATGGTGCAATAGTCGCCAAAGAGTATGGTATTGTAGTGTGCATGGCCGTAGGCAGTCGACGAGCCCCGGATGCCTGCACTCAACGTCTTGTAGTTGTCACCATTCAACGTCCTGTAGTATTTGTGTTGTCCCAGAGCTTCGAACACGTCAATGAGAGAATGGAATTTGAAGTTGGTGAATTGTTGTATCAAATCTTGTTTACATTGATTGTTCTTTGGTTGAGGGCATGGATGTCGTGGAGACACCATGATCGAGTTCGACAAGGATTGTGGAAAGTACCCAAATTGGAGAATGTTGCGATTATTATTTTCCCTTTTTCCTTAATACTCTTCGCATTGTGCTTTTCTGTGCTCTACAAGAGATTATCCGGATATATTTTAACTAGAGATAAGTAACTGCATTCTTTATTGAGAAGAATAAGTTGTTTTTGAGATTTTGGAAAATATCATGTTGTTGCGTTTAGTGATATATATGTCATTCTTGCATGGAAAGATTAAGAAATTATGAAAGATTTCTGAAATATATATATATATATATATATATATATATATATATATATATAAAAAAGAGAATATATTACTGCATGTAGATAAAGATTGATTATTATATATTTTTCTTGGTAAAGAAAATATATTACTGCATGTAGATAAAGATTGTGATCATATATTTTTCTTGGTAAAGAAAATATATTACTGCTGTAGATAAAGATTGTTATTATATATTTTTCTTGGTAAAAAAAATATATTCCTACATGTAGATAAAAATTGTTATTAATATATATAGAAAAAAATTGTTATTATAAATATATTTGCGGCATTAAAAGATGAGTAAGCTTTCTTGTCTTTATATAACAATGCAAATTCCTTTTATATAAGAAAAGATAGGATGCATGCTCTCTTCTTATCCAATTTATTTTCTTGAAAATGATTATAGATTGAAGAAGGTAACTTGTGAAATAATTTCATGGGTGGTGAAAAATAAAAGAGAAAAGTTAATTAAATTATTTTCTTCGAAAGTGAGATTTCCTTTTGAAACATGTAGTTTTATTAACTACCTTATGTGTTTATAAGACATAATTATTTGTTGAAGAAAAGATAAGTTAATTGTGTTAATTCCTTTGCAAGGGTTTGGAAAAGTTACATCTTTTGATGGGTTCTTGAAAATAACTATGTGAAAAGAACACATATGCAGAAACATAGAAACAATAGTTGATTACATGTATGGAGATATAATTATTGTGTTAGATATTTTAAAGAGAAACATGGATTTGTAGAACTATTGTGTTAGATCTTTTAAAGAGAAATATGGATTTGTGTGCCAAAAAGAATAAGTATTATGGAAAGTAAAACAAGTAATTACTTGGAATAAATATACTAGATTTCCTTTGTAAAATACATATATCTGCATGTAAGAAATAATGATTAACACATTAGTCCTTATTTAGAGAAATGCATGTCTTTGTGCATACAATAGATTTTGTAAATAGCTCTATTTTCGAAAATGTGCTTTTCGAAGAGGGACTTGCATTTGCTTGCCCGATGATGATGTCTATCATGTTAACTTTACCTTAGAAGGGAGCATGTATTTTTATAATATCTATTATATTGGAAAGATTACTTAGTTACATGCACAAAAGAAAAGCTAAGGGGATAGCTCTCTTTGAATAATTTTTTATCTAATTACATGCACGAAAAGAAAATACAAGTTGCTAATATCCTTTAAATGAAATGAATGGTTGCAGTGGTTTCCTTGTATATGAACATGTGGTGTGAGAATGATCATAATAATGTGGAAACGATGGTAGTTTATGCCAAAGACAAATTATGTTTAACATTGTCGTAGATAAAGAACTAACGATCCATTTTCATGAGTACGAGTTGCAGCATGGTACACTGATGAGGCAATCATGCCACAAGGATATAGAGAGTGGTGATATGTAGGTAAATGGTTTCATGACAATTGTAGTAGCTTTTAGCTAGGTATGTGGTATTTTAATGATATTTCAGTGTAATATTTTATAACAATGGATAAGGGATGGAATCCCTTATAAGCCATTGAGTGAGGGGTGAACACCCTCACGAGCGTTTAATAATAAAATAAAACGTTTGTTGGTTTTCACCCTATGGGGTTTCTAAGGTATATCGATGTCCAATCCAATTTGATGATGTTGATTCCTTATCTGATGTGATAATCATAACGTCAAGTATGTGATTAATTAATCTAGTTAAGGGAATCATGAAATGGATGCAAGGTTCATCAAACAATTTATGTTAATATACTACAACAATATCACAACAATGATTGTTAATGGTTATGCAACTTATTGTCTTCTATTGAAAGTTACTTTATGTACTAATGAACATTCTATCTAATGGTTAATGAAGAATGTGGAATAATGATTTGGATAATTACTTGTGGGTAATTTGTGTAAAAGAATTCTAACTGCCTACATTTTCATGTGAGGTTACCAAGGTATGTTACATTAAATATGATAATTATTAAATAATTATAATTTTTATAGTTATAAAATAAATTTTTTTGTCAAGTTGTTTGTGATCCTCCAGTTCTCCAGGTTTGACCTGTGGTTTCATGAGCCGCCACTAAGGGACATCTAAGCCATCAAAGTCACCTAGGCTCACACCCAACATGGACCACACCACCCCCTTGAAGTTTGATCTTGCTTAGCCTTACTAAGTAGGCCCCATCCAAAACAGTTATACTAGTAAAACTTGACATAGTTATCAAATAATTATAATAATATACACTTCCAAATAGTTTAAATATATTACTTTATCTTTAAATAAGTAAAAATGTTTTTAGCTTTCTTTAACTTACTTTATGTAATATTACTTTGTTTTTAAATTTATATAAATAAAATTATAGACAAAATTATTTATACAAATATGGGGCTTACTAAATATAAATAATTATAATAATATATACTTCGAAATAATTTAAATATATTACTCTACCTTTAAATAAATAAAAATGTTGTTATGTTACATTATCTTACTTTATATAATATTATTTTATCTATATATAAACAAAATTATTTACATGAATATAGGGCAGAATGAGAGAGGAGGGCATTATAAAGATGGTCATGACCGTGGTGGATGCCAAGCCATTTGGCATGGGCAGAGTGAAAGCGTTATATTATCCCTAATATTATTCTTATCTTTATATTTATATAAATAAACAAATAAAAATTATTTTACACTATATAATATTACTTTATCTTTATATAAATAAAATTATTTATGTCAATATAGCAGAAGGAAGGGCCATCACTTCAAAAAGATGGTCATTCCAAGGGTGAACCTAAAACGTTTAAAAACAAATTAAAACTTAAATTTTATATTATAAAATATAAATTAAACTTTATATTATAAAAATGTGTATTGTTAATTTATTAAACGTTTTCGAACAATATACATAAAAAAAATTAAAATAAAGAACATGAATTCACAACCTGAAATGTTAAGTGATTTGCAACTCAAGAGTTTTTAAAGCAAAATCTTATTAATCCAATAAATAAACATTTCGTAAAATATGATAGATTATTCTGTACTAAACAAAAACTATTAACATTAAACGAAACATAAGCCCAAGAAAACTTTTAGCACTGAACACAACAAGATTAAAAGAGCCATAGTGGAGATTGCAGGGAGCATTAATACTACGACGCTGAAAAAAAAGAGGGTGACAGAGGCATCCTACAACAAGCAATAGCATGATGTTTTTAGGGTTTTCCAACCATTTTCTTTGGACAGTTTGACGACATATGAATGATTAGAAGATCTGTCTCACTGGTAACTTCGAGTCGGTGATATTATGTTTGATAGCAGAAATAATTTAGTTTAGGGTTATATCCACAAAAGTTTACTGATAATTACATGTCAGGATATTGCTCTTTTCTTCTCAATAACATATATAAGAATTAAACTATTACTTTAATATATAGGTATTCTATTTTACTATCACTAATATTATTATTTATTATTTATTTTATTTTTATATATTAATTTAAATTTATTAAATATTAATAAAATCAATTTTTTAAATATATTATTTTTTTTTATAAAAACTTATCTATTGATAATTTTGATTTTTTGAAATATTTAATTAATCTAAAATAAAGCAAGTGCTATTTGGTAAAGTTTGCTATTTAGCTTAAATACAATAATGTTGCAATTTGATAGGTGGATGACAAATATTACACATAAAACAAATTAAATGAATAGTAAAAAGTGGTTTAGCAAATTATTGAATTTATAATAATTTTACTCTCAATAGCAACTATGGAGAGTAATACTTTAAATATGTTGTAGAAATGTGAGAGATACAATAAAATAATTGAATAGTAAAGAGTGATTCTCCTAATTACTATATATGTAAGACCTAATTGACAATTATTATGTGAATTGACATGGCATAGAATAAAAATGGTTTGTATTGTTATTGGAGATTTCTTAAATAGGATGGATAAAAAATATTACACAATTTAATTCTCAAAACCTCCAACAATAATATGAATAATTATGGAAGTCTCTACTCACTTATGGTTTTTATGGTTTCTCTTTAAAACATTTTAAAGAAAATTATCATTTTTAATTATAAGTAAAAATAGTTTTATATAAATATATATATAGATAGATATATATATATATATATATATATATAATTCTGATATACATATACTTTCAACTTAAACATTTTAAATAAAATTTTCAATGAATTGAAAGTAATATGATTGAAACTTACATAATTTTTTTTGACTTAAATTAAATCTTTTAATTAAAATAGATAATGTTGAAAAAGATAAATTATATATATATATAGATAGATAATTTGATTAAAAATAAGTATTAGTAGAATATAAGGTTTTATATCACTTGCATCAATGTATTCTCTAAACATTCAACTTTTGTAAGGTTTGCTAAATTGGGGATTTAATGATATTTTTAATGCACTATAAATCACAACTAAGGGGACGAATTGATTTTAATTTGAGGAATTAATTTTAAGGGGACGAATTGATTCTAATTTGAGGAATTAATTCTAATTTGGCTACTGATGTCTTGAATGACAATAAATTTTATTAAAGGTCAAGCAATTAATTATAATCTGGCCGCTTAATTATAATCTGGCCTGACCCTCGTTTAACTTGCAGGGCCATGAATTAAGTTGCAGGCCAACCAACGAACAGTGGAATCGAATTACCGGCTGTTAGAAACAGCGAAATGATACAACACCAGTGTTTTCTTTTGTTCTATCAAGTATTTATGATTTTCATTTCAAATTTTTATAACACCTGTCAAGCTAAAGTCGAATCCGACGTCCATTGCCGCTGCAATGACATTGTTGTCACTGTTAAACACTTACGATCCATATTAATTTTCGTTGCCCCTGCAATGACATTTTTGTCACTGTTAAACACTTAGGATCCATATTAATTGAATTTGGATTGCTCTCAAATAAGTTCACTTAAAAAGAACAAACAACGCAATATTGGTATTTACTTTTGCTCTATCATGGTTTTATGATATACAGGATTGAATAACACTAAGTACTATCCAGAATCAAACAAAAAATAAAATTATGTCATTTAAGAGTATAATGAATTAAAGAAAAAGAGACATGTGCCTAGCAAAATCTAACGTAGATCCCTGTATAGATTCTATGAAAGTATAGTTTATAATCTTATTTGTAATCAATGAGAAGTTAGAAGTGACAACATGTGCAGGGCTTTAGTTGCCTCCACGAAGTACTTGAGACTTTATAATCATTACCAAATAAGATATTATACAATATAAGAAATAAGATTTAAGAAAAATAGATTTATTTATTATTAAATAATAATAAATATTTGTTTATAAAATTAGACTATTATTTTTTTATCAACTATAGATTATTAAACGGTCAACGCATTAGCATTATATCTAGTATAAAAACAGCATTTCTAATTATTACATGATCTAAAATTATTTAGTTTTTAATTTAATTTAGTCGTGAATACCAATTTGTAATTATATATAATTATTAACATTCTATAAGAGGGAACCAGTAATAAATACTCGTCAGTCAGCAAAATGTAAACCTAAACCAAAATGCAAAATGCAAACCACGTATTCAGGCAATATAAACAATATATAAAGCGGTAGTGAAAGGAGGCGGAGGAGTCATTAAACTTCAAAATTTTATGTGTTTTAGCATTTTTTTTGATGGTAATGAATTTATTTCTATCATTAAAAATACGATTCACATAATGCTTCTACAAATTGTTTTTGAAATATTTTTACCTAGACTTTTACCCGTCCGGGCTCGAAATCGGATTTGAAAACTGTAAGAAAAATTAGTTTACATCCACTTATCGCATTCAAGCCCACATCCATAACATGCTTGAAGGTTATTGGTTTAGCACGATAAAGTCACTTAATCCAATTTTTTGGTCAAACATGATAAAGTGACATGATCCAAATCTCTAATTCTGATACGAACCCGCAAATAGCTACTAGTGGCTACCAGTCTCGCAGGAAGCTACAGTAATGTATGCCTTTTCAAACAATTGCGTCATTGGTGGCGCGAATTGAGAAGCAAGATTGCGTGAATTTTCGTGTTAAACTGCAATCTATTTATCTCATTTTATTTTGGTGGTTGACAACGTGAAGACTAAGATGAACAGTGGCAGCATATAATTTACGGGAAATGGATGAGGTGTGGACATTTATAATCTATTTTTCTGTTTCTTCGTGATAACGTGGACGCTAAGATGAAGGTTGCAAGCACAAATACGCAACTTGTAATCTACCCGAAATGGATCAGGTGTGGATATTTGTAAATGCTATACGCCTGCACTCAAACACGTCCCACATAAACTACAATCTGCCCACTGAAATATCTTCCGCATAGACAGCATTCATTCATTCATTTATTCAGTATATCCTCTGTTTATACAAAAGTATTTGTCAGTCATCGAGAATTAGCCATAGCTGCAGGAATCCCCTACCATCTGTTGGAAATATCATAACAATTCTCAGTACTGACAGAGAAGCAGTCCGAGGGATTATTCCAGCAACTATCCTTGAATTCTTGGAGGCAAAATTTCAGGTATTGATTAATCTAACCCACGTTCAGCTCGTAAAAAGTTAGATTAGCTTTCAGTAACAGTGGATATGGTATTATTACATATGAAAAAGTGAGTTGTGGCAATTTATAATAGGAACTTGAAGGTCCAGACGTAAGGATCGATGATTATCCCGACGTTATTGCCGGGACAGGCACTAGAGGATTGGTCATTGCGATGTTAGCTGCTCGAAATGAAAACAATCATCCTCTATTTACAGCAAAGGACATTACAAACTTTTAATTAGAACAATCTACTTCTGTTTTTCCACAGACCTCGTGAGAGTCCAATATCTTATTCTTGTTTGGTTTTTTTATGGTCCAAACAACAACCGTATTCATTATAATGAGTTCTTGACAGAGGTTGCTGGCCTCCTAAATTCGGGGGAATATCTGCACAAGGTCATCAAAATGAATATGAAGAATAGAAGATTGCACCATACGCTAACTAATGTCCGCATTCCGACATATACGACAGCGTTTCTGAGGAACACGCAATATTCACAATTTGTGCCGTAATCTTGTTTTCTATATATTTTTAAGACAAAAGAATTCCAATCCCAGTCAATGTAATTATGATACTCGTAAATTTCTTTCCACGCCAAACAGCATGTTTCGAATGATGCATTGGAAGTTCAGCAGCTCCAACATATCTACCTGGTTATTAAGTAAGGATGGTTGGTATAGATGTATTTAGTTAGTTTTAATTAGTTTTAGTTTAATTCTACTTATTGTATGTGATGTACATTTGGCTTTAGTTAGTTAACTCGTGTGCTTACATGTGATGTGCATTTGGCTTTAGTTAGTTAACTCTAGAGCTTGAATATGGTGCATGTGCACATTAACAAAACAATCACACTTAGATTTAGTTAGCTTTAATTATCCATAGTTATTACATGTACATCTAAGCTTAACTTAATTGTTTTATGTATTAATTATCAAACAAATATTGGGTAATCAAAGTCATTCTAGATTACAATTTTTGCAAGTTTATGCAATTATTCTTCAGTTAGATCCGTATTTGTGCTTTAAAAATTTACAGGGTATCAAAGCTACATGGGCTTGAAGAAGGTGAATGAACAATATTTTGCAAGTTTGAAGATCAAAGAATTAGAAATTGTTCAAAGATTTGATTTGTAGATCAAAATATTGGAGAATCGTCGCAATTGTTGCTATAGCTACAAGATGAAAGAATGGAGTTCTCATCTTTAGCTATTCTTACTCCGCAAAACTGCTTCGAGTGGAAGCTAGATATTTTTATTCACCTCATAGTCAAAGGCTTCTATCAGATTGTTATGAATATGGAAGTTGAACCAAATTCCACCATTGAAAAATCCAAATACTTCAACATGATGGACGAGGCTTTTCATGTTCTATTGTTGTCCATATCTCCAACATTGTGTTTCCACTTGGACACATGCAACACTTTGAATGAGGTCTAGACAATCTTGGAGAATTTATTTGGAAAGAAGGATGAGATGCGGGCTCATATTCTCGAAAATGAGCTACATTCCTTAGATCCAAACACCTTTGAAAACATTCAAGATTTCTTTACGAAATGAAAATCATTGCTTCTACAATTACATTATTTCATGATCGACAAATCCAAACAGGAAGGCCAATTGATCCTTTTTATTCTGTCTAAATTAGGCCCTGAATATGCTCTTTTCATTTCTACATTTCAGACAATTAGACTTGCAAGTGGAGATAAATGGGAAATGCCCAAACTTGATGCATCTATTGAGTCTCTCATTCATGAGAAGGATAAGCTCATCAAAATGGGTCCATTAAAGTCTCCAAATGCACATGCAGTTTCCATGCATGAGAAAGAAAAGCCCAACTCAAAACCAAATGAGCAATCCAAAGGCAAAGGAAAGGCAAGAGATCCAGATCCAAGAAAGGGAGGAAATCCAAAACTTCCACATGATTCTTCCAACTCCAAGAGTAAGGAGGGAAAGAAAGGAAACTCCAAATGTCCTTATTATAATAAAGGTCATCATCTTGAATCCTCTTGTATGCAGAATACTATTGATATGATGGTGAAGACTATTCAACAAAATAGTCATGGTCATCACATTCGAGAAAGTTCCAAGAAGAAGACGGAGGAAAAAGGATTAGAAATGAGGGGTAATGGTCATGCTTTGATTTCCCTTCATTCTACACTACAAGAATGGATCATCGATTCAGGAGCTTTGCATCATATGGCTTCTTCAAAGGAATAATTTTCTTCTCTACATGGATACTAGAGACCTCATATTCTCATTGGGGACAATTCTACAGTTGAAGCAACTCGACAAGGAAGAGTGCAATTTGAAGATGGAAGTTTTGAGAATGCCTTGCATATTCCAAGGCTTTTTGTGAATCTTCTTTCAGTGTATTAGATGACACACTCAAACACCGTAAGGAAAGTGGAATTTACCCTTGATTCCGTGAGAATTTATGACATGCAAACCAACTTGAAGATTTCATTTGGCAAGGTAAATGATCAATCTCATTTGTATACATTTTCTAATTTTGTTCCTCATTCAGATCGTATTTTTCTACTTATGCATGCAAATGAAGAAAGTAAGATTTGGCAAGATAGATTTAGTCACTTAAATTTCATATATATGCAACAACTTAGCAAGGAAGGGATGTTTAAAGGATTTTCGACCATTGAATTTTCAAATTGTTCTTGTAATGGATGTGCTCTTGGAAAGCATCCACAAGACAAGTTTGAGAAGGGGCATGCATGGAGAGCCTCTTCACCTTTGGAGGTTATACATAGTGATCTCATGGATCCATTTCCAGTACTTTCAATGAGAAAAGCAAGATATGTGTTGGAATTTATAGATGATTACACGAGATTCACTTAGGTTTACTTCTTGAAACTCAAGACTGAAGTTTTTCAACATCTAAAGATTTTTATAGCACATGCAGAAAATCAGTCTTGAAAATGCATCAAGATACTCCGCACAGATAATGGGAAGGAATATGTCAACAAAGGTATCCAAAATCTTTGTAATGATGTAGGCATACATTTCCTTACGCTCTGCAACAAAATGCGGTGGCCGAAAGGAATAATAGATCTTTGAAAAACATGGTAAATTGCATGTTGCATGAAAGACCTTTTCCATCAAT
This sequence comes from Pinus tabuliformis, assembly GCA_031772625.1. Classification (NCBI taxonomy): domain Eukaryota; kingdom Viridiplantae; phylum Streptophyta; class Pinopsida; order Pinales; family Pinaceae; genus Pinus; species Pinus tabuliformis. Next base: position 302,560,871 of record CM062818.1, read on the forward strand.
ATTGTGGGATGAATGCATCAATTGTGCCTCATATATCGAGAAGAGATCTCCTCATAAATTTGTTACTGGGAAAACACCTTTTGAGGCCTAGACTGGCATGCAACCTGAAGTCAGTCATTTCCACATTTTTGGATCTTGAGCATGGGTCAACATTCCTACATTGAATAGAAAGGCTTTGGAGCCTCAGAGTAAGGCATACATGTTTGTTGGATATTCTAATGAAGTTAAAGGGTATACATTTCTTGATATCAACAATGGAGTGCTCTTTATCGAAAGGAGTGTAAAGTTTGAAGAAGATGCTTTGCATGCACCACTAGATGAACCTGTTACAAAGTTTCCCTCACCATTAATTAATGAGTATGCAGATGATACTTCAGATCAAAATTATGATCTAGATGAGCCTTTTCCTGTGACACCTGTTGGACCACTAGTTGAACATCAATATTATACTTCCTCATGTAGTTTGGAAGATTCTCTACCACTATCAACTTAAAAATGGCACATCATGAGTGATCTCCTAGACGATCCTGCCACTATAGCTCAGTTTGAGGAAGATCCAAAATCACTATTAGCTATGGAGCCATGCATGTCCATGCATGCTTATATGATGCATACATATGATCCACAGACTTATACAGAAATAGTTAGGCATCCTGAATGGGAAGCAGCTATGGATGAGGAATACAACTCTGTCGTTGAGAACCGGACTTGGAATATGATTCTATACCTTCCGTTTGTAAACTTGTGAGGTGCAGGTGGGTTTACCAAACCAAGAAAGAAACAGATGGCTAGGTTAGTTGATATAAGGCACATTTTGTGGCAAAATGTTTTCAGCATGTACACGGTGTTGACCATGATCAGACTTTTTCTCCAGTAGCAAAAATGGATTCCATTCGGCTAGCTCTCTCCATTGCAGCAGCAAGAGGATGGGAGATGAATCATGTGGATGTGAACAATGCCTTCTTCACAGTGATCTTGAGGAGGAAATCTACATGGAGTAGCCGCAGTGATACGTGAAAAATTCATCTATGGTATGCAAACTAAATAATTATCTCTATGGACTCAAACAGTAACCTAGAGCGTGGTATACAAAGATGGATTACTATTTATTATCTCAAAATTTTGTACGTTGTAAATCTGATTCCAATGCTTTTTTTTGAACAAAATTGGCTCCTTGTTGATCATAGTACTCTACATAGATGATATTTTGATAACAGGTAGTTCAACTTCTGGCATTGCTGAGATTCAAAATGCATTGCATAAGTGGTTTTCTATGACATACATGGACTTCCTCAATTTCTTCCTTAGACTACATATCAGTCAGAGTGATTTTGGGATTACCATTTTTTAACCAAAGTATGATAGAAATATTTTGGCATGATTTCACATGAGTGACTCCAAGCTAGCAGCCATAACTTTCTTATCAAGGATAAAGCCTAAGAATAAAAATGTAAAATTTGAAACGGGAACTGATACCGTTACCCGTTTCGTAGAGATAGCAAAAAAATGACCCGATTTTCAAAAGTGGTGATGCAGAATACACATGTTTTTTTTAGAACATGGTTTTTGGAACTTTAATTTTTTTCATGTGCATTAAGTTTTAGAATGGTAGTGATTTTCATGCTGATTTTAAAAAGTGAGTATTCTGCATCACACCCTTTTTTTAAAAGACCTAATTTTTGACTTTAAATTTTCTAGTGTGTGAAATGTAAAAAATTATTTTCTAAATTTGATAGTTTTTGAAGTGGTCATTTTATTCATATTTTCTTGTTCTCTATCTTAATTTTTTTTTTTTTTAGTGGGGTTTTTATTGTTTTTCGTTTTTAAATTAGAAAGTCGATAGTTTGAATTTTAGATAATCTACATATTTATACATCCTTAATTAATTTTTCAATCCACATGAAATAATTGTTTCTAAAAAACAACATTTTTTAACAATGGACATAAAAATAACCATTTTTAACATAAATATAACAAAAAAACTAAACGTTTTGATAATTTTTTGCTAGAATTAACATGTCAAAATCACAATTTTTATACAAAAATATTAACTAAAAATGGTCAAATAATAGTTTTTTTTATGAATTTCATGTCAAAAAAATAATAATAACAATGTTTTTTTCAAAAAATAATAATTAACTTAAAAATCAATGCGAAAATCACAAATTACAAATATTGAACACATAACAACTTTAATTCATTGATTATTCTTTTCATGAAATGTCAGAGTCAAAACATTGCAAAGCTTGATTTCCAGGTATAACTTAAATTTAATCAACAATGTCACGTAATCCAAACTCTTCGTCCTCTAGAGTTTCATCATTGTCATCTTCCACAATATTTTCTGCTTCCTTTTGCGCAATTTCCTCTTCTAATGGGTCTTTGATGTCTGCAAATCTCCCAATATATGTCTTTCCAAACATTCCATGTAATGGTGGTTGGGGTTCCTTTGCCTTTTTTGCCACACGTGATTCACTAAAGTCCCCTTTCTTCAACCCAATTTCTTGCATTGCATCTGGAAGAAATTGAAGAGCATTAATTCTTTGCTGAATGAAATTGCATTGTAATGGATCTTTCTCAATTGCAATGCAATTTCTTCCTTTTTGAAGGCAGCATGCTAGTGTTGTACCTAATTATCAAGCACAAAAAAATAATGAAGTAAATTAGTAGAATGACATATTAATTAAAAAAAAGAACATATTGAAATTCAATTCCATGTGGCAAAACCTACCTGAGCCAGAAAATAAATCCAGAACCTAATCTCCTTCATTTGAACATATGTCTATAAAATAGTTAATCAATAATTGTGGTTTCTGGTAAATGTTAACTATCTCTCCTTTCTTTTCGTTGTCTTCATATGTTAGTTTTCTCACAACAGCATCATAAGTCAGTATTTGGCTATGACTCTTTTTGTCCACCCGATTAAAAATCATAGACATATGGCGATCATCTTTTGCCCAAATATCAATATGAATGAACTCACAGTCATTTATAAATTGTTGATCTTCATTGTTAAGAAGATTTGACTTTTGCCTGTAACATAAAATAGTAAAAGCTCAATTAACTTGTACATAAATGAATTTTTCAACATTAATCAAATATACCTTTAAACATCTTACCATGTAAGCTGCATCCATGAATTTGTTTTCCCCTTGAAGCTTGACAATACCATTGCCAATTGTGTGTCTGAATGAAATGTCACAAATCTCCATAATGGTGATGACGTCACTTCCATAAATCCTGCCACCACTTTATTAAAATCTTGATAAGTATAAGGGTCACTATCATAGTAAATGTTTGGAATATTGAAACCGTGGGGAATATCTGCAATAACCAGGGCATAATCCCTTTTTGGTACGAGTTTAGCAATGTCTTCACAGTCGCCTTGTACTACTTGATATTGAATAGTGTCTAGCCCATTCCAAATGAAATGATTAAGAGTTGGATCAGGTTCAACATTCTTAATATGTTGCTTTCTCAGTCTTTCAATCTTTATTTTTTCAATAAAAGTCTTGAAACTGTCTGGTGCTCCATTATCTTCTTTCCTCATCTTTTACCAAACAAACAAATGTATGTGTAAGTTTTAAATTAAAAATAGTACACAGATGATTAAAATTGAATGTATAAATCAAGTTACCTTTTTAAATGAAAGATAGAAAGCTTTTAATGTTGATGTAAAACTTGAATCTGGATAGTTGCGTACAACATCATCCCAACTATCTTCATTCAACAATTTAGCCATTTATTCCTGAATTTTCATGTAAAATTTTTGACTGCATAGATAAAGTAAGAAAAAGTTAATATAATGATATGTATAACAAATACTACCAATAACAACATGTTTTATTTAAAAGATAACTATAATCCTGGAAATAAGTAAAAATAATTCAGCAAACTTACTTTTGAAATTCTTCAGACATTTCTTCCAATGATAATTCCCATGACCTCACACGAGATAATATTGTTTTGACAATTTTTTCATCTTTCACTCCTTGCATCGCCCTCCAAGGCGTGATGGTCATATCTTCTGGAAGTTGCTTCAGTTCAGGAGCTGATTTATTGTTGCTACATATCAATGGCTTAGACTTTTTGACCCTCTGGTTTTTAATGCCAATGTCTTCCCACATGCTAAAAATGTCATCAATCAAATTCCAAATATCTCCAGTTCTAAATGCCAATTGGAAAATGTTATCAACACCTCTGAATAAATCGCTATATATGCTGTCTTTTCCACCTTTTGAATTGGTTTTCTCTTCAATTTGATAGCCTATTTCCATACAACATTCCTTTCGGAAATCTGCAGTAATATTCATCTTATCCCCACCACATTTTTCTAGGAATTCACTATGAATAAATCTAACCTTTTGGATCAAATTCATAGACATCCTATATTCATTATCTGAATTATGACCCCATGCCACTAACTTTGCTTCTGTTTCATTTAAACCAACATAAATGATACATTTCATTGTTTCAAAACGTGGGTTATTAGGATATTCCTCCATCAATTGTCTTTGAGCTTCAACAGAATGGTTCCCCCCAAGCACATAATAATTGTATTCAAAACATTTTGACTTATCAAATGCTTCTTTGTTGGGAACTTGAAGTGGATCAACAAGAAGCACATAACTAACCACATGAGCATATGGATTGTACCTCATCAATGTCTTCAAGTTGTGAACATGCAGATGATGTGGCTTTCTGACTTGATATTGGCATTGTCCTTCACTTGCCTTATAGGTTTGTCTGACATTTAAATGAAATGTACGACCACCATCAATTAAGTTTCTCTTTGTCAAATTCTGTCGAATGGCATTTTGTTTTGTTTTGATAATGCCATCATCTAAATCAGATCCTGGTGTAATGATTTCTCTGCTTTCTTTTGAAGTTTCCCTAGGTTCTTGACTGCTGGTAATGACTACTTCAAGATCTTCAACTCTACTTTTTTTCTTCATAACATTCTCAAGAGATCTATTCTTGGGCATTGTTACTTTTGGTCTTTTACGACCTTCCTCAGTTCCAATGTTATCTTCAGTAATGGCAACATATGCTTCATTGTCAATTTCAACTTCATCGTCTTCAAAAGTAACTTGTTTACCCTTGCTAGATTTATCCACCAGAGGCCTTTTTTTCTGATTCTTTGGATGTAATTTTGTAGCATCATCAATTACTACATTTTCCATGTTTTCCATATCTTCTTCTGACACTGAGTAAAAATGGCTGACAACTTTCATGATATCATGTTCTATGAAATGAATGCCTCCCAACCTAATTGAACAGCTTTCAACAAAATTCTGCCAAACAAAATATCATATGTTAATATAAACAAAGTTAAAAAAATATAGCGAGACACTTTCAAAACGCAAAATAAAAATACAAATAACAATACTTACGATGTTTTGTGTCATCTCATTTACGATTTGTTTACACAACTTTGTAGATACCTCTCTCGTGTCATATAATGAATATGATAGTCGGTATTTAATCCTTTAATGTGACTTGGGAGATTTTGTAAGTACGTAAACAACTTCAGTGTTTGGTACCGAACACATATCTATGACTCTTCCCATCACCTCCAAATTTTCATTATTATGGGGTATATCAATGTATAGATATATATTCACAGTTGTGCTCTCTCTTTCTTTCACATACCAGAATCTTGATGGAAATTTCACCTCTTTTGAACTTTTCCAATATGAGATTAGCTTCTTATCACTTAAAGCACTTGAAATATTTGTAGGCATGAGCTCAGGTGGAGTTCGTTCACCAATGTTTCTTGAAGATACACCTTTAAGACTCTTTGGTCTAGAAAGATTCACATAAATTTTCCTTGATGCCATTTTCCTAAAAAAAACACATAAATTAGTAAATAAAAAAACATATTAACCTAAATTAATAACAAAAATATACTATAAATTTTTTATTTGTATAATCAGAATTGCCCAGCCACCTCTAACGGGTAGGCGGGTCGATGGGCGAGCGGGAGGTCAGGTGAGGGATAATGAGGCTAAGTGGACATTTAGGCAAGTATGGGAGAGCCCCTACCCACGCGCCCCCCACAACCCCCTAAGCTTCCCCCCCTCCCCGACCCCCCCTCCCCTTCCCTCACCCTACCCCCTACCGTCCCCCACACTCCCGCGCCCCATCCCCGCTCGCCCCTCGCCCCCCGCGCCCTAACCCCCCACCTCCCCTGTCAGGCCAGGGTAACTCCAGAATGAGCGAGAGAGAAAACTGATAATCTTATTCATCAGCTAACTCATGTTTATATACAAAAATAAAACGGATCAGTTCATCTTCTAGATGACTGTCGAGTTCACCCATCCGTTTCGGATTAGGTGTCAACATTCCCCCCCTTACTCTGAAGGGATGTTGGTGAGTCCAAGCATCGTTCTGAATCTTTCAAGCTTTTCTCTTCTAAGCGCTTTGGTGAAGATGTCTGCAATTTGCTCGTTTGTGGAACAATGACGGAGATGGATTGTTTTGGCCTCAACATGATGTTGGATCAGATGATATTTAGTATTGATGTTCTTAGTACGATCATGGAACTTTGGGTTCTTGGCCAACTTTATTGCAGATGTGTTATCAATCATGAGTGGAGTTGATTGTATTTGTTTTACCTACAAATCTTCAAGAATTTTCCTGAGCCACACAATTTCTTTCGTTGCTTCAGCTGCTGCCACATATTCTGCTTCTGTTGTAGAATCTGCTGGTACTGATTGTTTGCGTGATCTCCAGGAGACAGCTCCCGATCCAAGACTCATAGCATATCCTGAAGTAGATACCCCAGTTTCTTTGTCTCCATCGAAGTCTGAATCAGAGTATCCAATCAAGTTGAAGTCGTCCACCTGTGTATACTTGATTCCAAGGTCTTGAGTTCCCTTCAAGTACCTTAGAACTCTTTTTGCAGCAGACCAATGTCCCTCACAAGGCTTTTGCATAAACCTGGAGAGGATTCCAACAGCAAATGAAATGTCTGGTCTGGTAGTAGTGAGGTAGATGAGACTTCCTACAAGCTGTCTATACTTTGTTGCATCCTCAAATTCCTTTCCTTCAATAGATGTGAGCTTCAAGTTTTGTTCCATTGGAGTAGAAAGGGGATTGCACTCTGTCATGCCAAATCTGTTTAACAAATCTCCAATGTATTTCTTTTGAGAAAGAAATATGGACTTTGGATGTTGGGTTACTTCAATGCCAAGATAGTAATGAACATATCCCAAATCAGTCATTTCAAAAAAATTTCCTAATTCTTTCTTTATGGATGCAATATAGCTTTCATTGTTCCCTGTCATTAAAAGATCATCTACATATACCACAAGATATACAACTGTTTTGCCAACTTTCTTGACAAATAAAGTTGCATCATCAAGATCAAAATGATTGAACTTGAGTTTCAGAAGATGCTCAGTTAGTTTTTCATACCAGGCTCATGGTGCTTGTTTGAGGCCATACAAGGACTTCACAAGTTTGCATACTTTGTGTTCATGTCCTTTCACAGCAAATCCTTCAGGCTGGGATATAAAAACATTCTCTTTTAGATCTCCATTCAAGAATGCAGTTTTTACATCCATTTGATGGGCTTTCCAACCGTTCTGAGTAGCTAGTGCAAAGAGTGTCCAGATGGTGGCCCATTTTGTTGTGGGGGCAAAAGTTTCCTCATAATCGACCCCTTCCTTTTGTGCAAAACCTTTTGCCACAAGCCTAGCTTTGTGCTTGTCAAGTGAGCCATCAGCTTTGTACTTGTTCTTGTAGACCCACTTGCAGCCAATTGGTTTGGTTCCAAATGGAGGATCAACCAGCTTCCAAGTGCCATTATTTATGAGGGCATCATACTCCTTCTGCATTGCTTCTTTCCATTCATCATGAGAAGCAGCTTCTTTGAAGGAAGTTGGTTCAAAATCTGTAGACAAGTTCAATTCACAATCATAAGTAACATCCATATGAACAGGTGAATTAGAGTTATCTACATCACCTCCATCTTGTCGGTTTGTATTTCTGGTTCCTGTTTTTCCAATTTCATCATGATGAACACTTTCAAGTGTCTTTGTCAGCCATTTTGGGGGACCTTTCTGAGATGGTCCAGGCTACTCTGTTGATTGAGTTGGGTCTGAATCAAGATTGAGTCTCCCAATTCTATCAATTACATCACTTAAAGCATCATCCGTTGTTGGAGTGTCATGCAGGGGAGATTGTTCTTCGGAAGAAGATTCCACATGTTCATCTAGTATAGGAATCCCCCCTTCAAGATGTGGAATCTAATTATCAAACTCTTGAAATGACTTCGGTTTTGTGAATTTATCCAAGCGATCAAGTTGCCGCTCAACAACACTGTCAGATTTGGATGATTCAAGAAAAATGACATCTCTAGATAAAACAAACTTTTTATTTACTTCATCATAGAGGCAGTATGCTTTAGATGTGTTTGAATACCCCAGGAAGATACACTTACGACTTCTAACACCAAGTTTGTTTCTATGTACCTTTGGTATTAAAGCATAACAGGTGGAACCAAATATCCTGAGATGTTTTACCGAAGGAACATGTCCATACCACAATTCATAAGGAGTCTTGTTTCTTATAGCACTAGATGGACATCTATTCTTTATATATGCAGCACATAGAACAGCATCAACCCAAAACATTGTCTTTACATTTTTGAAGAAAAGCATGGATCGTACCATATTCAAAATTGTTCTATTCATTCTTTCAGCTACACCATTCTGTTGAGGATTGTAAGGCACAGTTGTTTGATGTTTAATCCCATGTTGGTGAAGATAGTGTTCAAATTCATTTGATGTATATTCTTTTCCATTATCAGTGCGAATAGACCCAATATGAGATTGTGCATCATTTTCAATCCATTTATGAAAATTCTTGAATGTTTGAAAAGCATCAGATTTGTTCTTCAATAAGTAAACCCAACACATTCTGGTGTAATCATCAATAAATGTCATGATATATTTATTTCCATTTGCAGAAGGAACAGGCATTGGACCACATAAATCTGAATGAATAAGTTCAAGCTTCCTATGTGCTCTTGAATGTGAATCATGAAAAGACTGTTTGCTATGCTTTCCTAGAATGCAAGCATCACATTGTTTATGTTTTCTAGGAATTGTAGGCAAACCAGCAACACCATTTTTCTTCAACAAGCAGAGACTATCATAGTTTAAATGTCCAAATCTAGCATGCCATAATAAAATTGATGGAAGTGTACCTTCTTCATGATGAGAAATATATGAAAAATGTTGTGCATGAGCAGAGGTTCCTTGCAGTTTAAGAAGTCTTTCTTCTTCTATACGCCTCATGACAAGTGAATGGTCAGATGCCTTTCTTACCTCAAGCTTTCCATCAAACATATGAATGGAGTGACCTTGCTGTCGGATGTGGACCAGGGACAACAAGTTTCTCTTGAGCTGTGGGAGATATAGAACATGATCCAGAAGAAAGTCTGGAAGACCAGGCAGTTTAAGCCTGATTGTGCCAAGCCCTAATGGCTTGATTTTTGACTGATCTGCAAAGTATACTGCTCCATCAACATTATCAGTGAAATCTTCAAAAAAATCTTTCCTATGAGTCATATGACAAGTTTCTCCTGAATCAAGCAACCAGTCATTTTTCGAAGAAGTAAGTGAAGCATTAAACAAATCTTCATTTACTCCAATGTTACATTGTGCCTCAATATAGTGAGCAGATTCAGGTGCTTTACCTTTGTCTGTGTCATCAGTTTTATCTTTTTGCTGATTTCTTCTCTGCTCAATCTTGTCCCATGGTAGCTTGCATGTAGAAGCATCATGTGATCCATTTCGTTTGCAGCAAATGCAATGCAGATCTGCCTTTTCTTCTTGAGAATGTCTGCCCCCCCTGCCTCTAAAGTATCTTCCTCTTCATCTTCGTCCACCTCTTCCTCTTGTAGAATCTTGAGCAGGATGCTTTTCTTTATGAGCAATGCAAACAGTCTCTTCAGAAGATTCAGGGACTGTTTTCTTTCCAAAGGCTTTCTCTCTTTCAGCAAACTTTTTCACAAGAGACTCAAAGGTTATGTCTTTAAGATTTCCATTTGCTTGTAAAGACTCAAGATAATTAGAGTAGGTAGGATAGAGTGCTTTGAGAAAGGCAATAAGAGAGATATCCAACTCAACCTTAGTGGATTTAATATCATGCATTATAGACTTTATTTCAGATGCAAGAGCAAGGGGATCATTATTTTTCAGTTCAAGAGTGAAGAGTTTAATCATGAGCTCAACAACTTCAAGTGCAGAATGTGAATCATAGAGTTCTTTCAGCTTTTGTAAAGCTTCAAAGGCAGTGGAATAGGATGAAATATGACGACTTACTTCTTCATTTACAGATGCTGCGATCAATGCATAGGCTTTGCTGTTCTTGTTTTCCCAAATGACAAGTTCTTTATCTGATGTAGGCTGCACTGGGTCTTTGTCTTCTTCTCCGACACACACTCCTTTCCACAGCTCATTGTAGATGAGGGTGTGTTTTACCATCCGAGACCATTCAAAATAGTTCTCCTTGCTAGTGAGAACTATTCCGACCATAGAGATGATTGAATGCATTCTGTAAAAAACTTCTGCTTGATAAAAAAATTCTACAAATCCCTCTAATGTGTGACAGAAGGCATCAGAATTTCATTGAAATATTATAACACTTTATGCTTCAATACAGCATAAAAACAAATTGTGCAAATGTTCTGACTGATATGACTTTGAATGCTTTTGAAAACTGCTTATATAACCCCTTTGAAAACTGCTTACAATACAAAAACTGCCATCATAAATACATATCAACAACACACATTATACCGCCATTTTCCATTCTCAAACTTTCGGGACTCATAGTGAGAAAGAATATGGTTATATGCATAAAACTGAATCAAACTGCGCAATACCATATGGTTATATGCATAAAACTAAATCAAACTGCGCAATACCATATGGTTATATGCATAAAACTGAATCAAACTGCGCAGTACCATAATTATAACAGCTTCATAATTGGCACAAGGATTACTTTTACACATTAACATATCATTTTCAATGAGGACAACGACACCCGCTGAGGCACAAGCAGCTGCAAACGTTAATGTTGCAGTAACCCCGTCACCAACAACAAATATGCTAACAAATAGACTCCGTTTCAGAGTGGTGCAGCTCTTACAATAAAACTGAGGCCGCCAAATGGTCGTTGCAGAGACGATCCAAAGGATTTAAAGCTCACCCACGACTGTTGGGCTCACTCCATTGAATACAACAAGCAATCTGAGGGCGTTGATGGTCATGAAGCGATACACCTGAAGCTATACAAGACCCCACTTCTACAATAACTACAACAAGAACACCTACCAAACATGCGGATGAAATCGCGTGGATGGTTCAAACGGCCTGTCACCGGTTTTGCTCAGCAGGCATGTCGAAAGCAAGGAAATGTAAACTGTTGTCCATTCCAATCTTGGTCACAGTTTCCAGTCGTGGCAGCGAAAGCTTCACTAATCTGTCTCTCTGTCAAAATGGAGAGATTTCCTTGCTGCGAAAAAGCTCATACAAACAAAGGGGCGTGGACCAAAGAAGAAGACTGTCAGGAATGAGAGCTGATAAAAAAAAACGGAATGAGAGAACCATCAAATCGAATCTTTGAGAAGGTCAATCGTTCTCATCTGAAAGGCGCAAGGGAGCTCTCAAAAACATAACCGATACATTCATGGATTCATGCGCAGAGAGGGGCAGCTCTGATATGTCAGGCAAACGTTTATAAAAAATAATGCGCAGAGAGGAGCAGCTCTGATATGTCAGGCAAACGTTTATAAAAAAATAATGCGCAATCTCTGGCAGTCAGAGAGCGCAGTCTCTGGCAGTCAGGCCAGGCAGAGGCAGAGCCAGGGAATCAAGGTTAGAGTAGCGCTCAGGACTAAGCAGCTCTCAGTACAAGAGTTACAACTATTTTAGGGACTGGGACTTGAGCTCTGATACCATGTCAGGCCAGGGAAACTCCAGAATGAGCGAGAGAGAAAACTGATAATCTTATTCATTAGCTAACTCATGTTTATATACAAAAATAAAACGGATCAGTTCATCTTCTAGATGACTGTCCAGTTCACCCATCCGTTTCGGATTAGGTGTCAACATCCCCGAACCCCCGCCCTACCCATCCCCCCAAACCCCCTACACCCCCCAACCCCTCCCCGCGGCCGCCCCTCCCCACTGCGCCCACCGTTCCCCACACCACGCGCCCCCGCCCCCCCACCCCCCCCCCCACCCCTACCCTTCCCCACCGCCCGCCCACCCCTACCCCCATGCCCTACCCCATCCCCCCCCCAACCCCGCGCCCTACTAACCCCGTGCCCTACCCCACCCCCCCCCCCAACCCCGCGCCCTACCCCCCCCCCTTCTGCCCCTACACCCCCCCCCCCCAATCCCCCTACCCAATCCCTTCTGCCCCTACCCCCCCCCCCCAATCCCCCTACCCACCCCCTTCTGCCCCTACCCCCCCTACACCCTACGTGCGCCCTACCCCCTACCCCCCCCCACCCTTACCCCCCCCCTACACCCTACCCGCGACCTACCCCCTTACCCCCCCCACCCTCTACACCCTACCCGTGCCCTACCCCCTGACCCCCACCCCCACCTACCCTTACCCCCCCCCCCCCCATCCCCTACCCTTACCCATCCCCACCCCTATACCCTACCCCACCCCACCCTTACAACCCCCCCATCCCCCCTACCCCCTACCCTTACCCCCCCCCCCGCCCCCTCCCCACCCCGCACACCCTCCGCCCCCTCCCTGGCCCCCTCCCCCTCCCCAACCCCTCCGCCCACCCCGCCCACCCCTCCCCCTCCCCTGCCCCCTCCCCGACCCCTCCGCCCACCCCGCCCCCTCCCCGCCCACCCCTCCCCTTCCGCCCACCCCGGCCCCTCCCTAACCCCCTCCGCCCACCCCGGCCCCCTTCGCCCACACCGGGCCACCCCCGGGCCGCCTCGCCCCGCCTGACCGGCGACGGGTCGATTCCGGGAATCGAGCCGCCGCCGGTCGGGCAGGGCGGAGCGGCCCGGGGGTGGCGCTGCCCGGGAATCGACTCGCCACCGGTCGGGTGGGGCGGGGTGGCCCGGAGGTGGTGCTGCGCGCGACAACGCCACCCCCAGGCCACCCCGCCCCGCCCAACCGGCGGCGGGTCGATTCCGGGCGCAGCGCCACCCCCGGGCCGCCCCGCCCCGCCCGACCGGTGGCAGGTCCATTCGCCGTCGGTCGGGCGGGGCGGGGCAACCCGGGGGTGGCGCTGCCCGCGAATCAACCCGCCGCCGGTAGGGCAGGGTGGGGCGGCGCGGGGCGGCGCGGGGGTGGCGCTGCGCGCGGCAACGCCACCCCCGGGCCGCCCCGCCGCCGGTCGGGTGTGGTGGGGCGGCCTAGGGTTGGCGCTGCCGCGTGCAGCAGCACCCCCGCGCCGCCCCGCCGCCGGTCGGGCGGGGCGGGGCGGCCCGGGGGTGGCCCGGTGCGGGGGGAGGGCGGGGTGGGCGGAGGGGTCCGGGGAGGGGGCGTGGTTAGCGGAGGGGGCCGGGGGGAGGGCAGGGTGGGCAGAGGGGGAGGGGTGGGCGGAGGGGAGCGGGGAGGGGGCGGGGGGGGCCGGGGGGTGGGCGGGGAGGGGGCGGGGTGGGCGGAGGGGCCGGGGGAGGGGGAGGGGTGGGCAGGGTGGGCGGAGGGGCCTAGGAGGGGGCGGGGGAGGGGGAGGGGTGGGCGGGGTGGGGGGAGGGGAGGGGTGGGCGGGGTGGGCCGAGGGGCTAGGGAGGGGGGGGGGTGGGGAGGGGGAGGGGTGGGCGGGGTGGGGAGGGGGCGGGAGGGAATGGGGGGGGTAGGGGTAGGGGGTAGGGGGGATGGGGGGGGTAGGGCATGGGTAGGGGGAGCAGGGGGGGTGGGGGGGGTAAGGGTAGGGGGTGGGGGGGGGGGGTGGTAAGGGTAGGGCGCGGGTAGGGGATAAGGGTAGGGGGTAGGGGGGGGATCGGTAAGGGTGGGGGGGGGGGTAGGGGGGTAGGGCGCGGGTAGGGTGTAGGGGTGGCGATGGGTAAGGGTAGGGGGTGGGGGGGTAAGGGTGGGGGGTAGGGCACAGTTAGGGTGTAGGGGGGGGCATGGCGGGGGGGTAGGGGTAGGGGCAGAAGGGGGTGGTGGGGGGTGGGTAGGGCAGAAGGGGGTGGTGGGGGGGTGGGTAGGGGGATTGGGGGGGGGGGGTGGGGGTAGGGGCAGGGGCAGGGGGGGGGGGGGGGGGGGGCGGACGCTGATAGGGGGGGGGGGGGGGTGGGGTTGGGTGTGTGGGGGTGGGGGTGGGGTGGGTGTATGGGGGATGGGGTGCGGGGAGGGAGCGAGGGGGGTATAGGGGGCAGCCGGAAAGGGGGGGATGTGGGATAGCGTGGGGTGCAGCGACCAGGGGCGTCGGAGTTAGGGTGTGGGGGTGCGGGTGGCGAGGGAAGGGGGTGGAGGGAGAGGGGGCATGGGGAAGGAAACAGAGGGGGAAGGAGTTAGGGGGTGGGGCCCATGGGGCCAGCGTTAAGGAAGGGGGGGAGGAGTTGAGATTGGAGGGGAATGGGAGTTAGGGGGTGGGCTTATGGGGAGAAGAGTTGTGGGGTAGGGAAGGAAGAGTTGGGGAAAGGGTGCATGGGTGGGTGAGTTGGGGGTGGCAAGGGTTGGTGCATGGGTAGGGTATAAGGGGGAAGAGGGCATGGGTGAATGGGAAAGATCGGTAATGGGTTGGGGGAAGGGGGCACAACGACGGCCTACCCACGATTATTGGGTGACTGAGTTTGATTGGGCCCACCATGCTCACGATTGACATAATTGTTATTTTGGCTTGGAAAAATTATTAATTTAAAAAAAAAAAATCTTCTTCGTTAAATTAATTTAATATGAAAATTTTGAAAAAAAATTGAACTTACCTTTCAATTGCGATAATTCTTCGTTGAATATGTTGTTGATAGCAATATAGCTGCTCCACAAATTCACAAGTCTTTCAACGAACTTCAGAAAACCTAGATGTGAGGTAAGTAATAGTGATAACGAAGTTTAATATATAAGTGAAATTACGAAGATGTTGTTCTGTACGATTAATGTGGGATAATTTGTTTTAAATTATTATAGAGCGAATATTGTAGAGTTATTTTACAATGGATTGAATGTGGGATTAATTTGTTTTAGAATATATTATAAAAATAAAAAAAAATAAAAATTTGTTGTTTAGTAAATATTATATACTTTAACTGTTAGAATAATCAATATATAAGTTGTAGTTTACAATTTGAATTTCAGTGATTGATTTCATAAAAAAAATTAGTTTACGTTTTTCAATCAATTGTAGAATAAAATAATAAAGGTAAATAAATCTAACAAACTTTTGGAGGGAAGTATTTTCGCGAAAATGTTTGGAGGGAATAATTTTGGAGGGAATATTTCATTCTTTAAGCTATATAATATTCTTAGGAGACTCCATTTGTATCATTCAACATCTTCTATTTGAAAGGGATGGATTGTTCTGATGGTGAAGTTTCGATTTATACACCATCAACATCTTCATCGCCTAACAACTCTATTCATATTGATGAATATAGAGGGAATTCTTCCACTATGAATAGAAAGTCAATTCTTCCACTTAGTCCCGATTCTAAAGACTACGAGAGCAGCACTGATGAAAGAGGGGATGGAGAATTTCAAATTAATAAAGAGTCACAGATTCCACTTAGTCCAAATTCTAAGGACTATGAAAGCAACGGTGATGAAGAGCATGATGGTGAAGTTCAAAAGAATGGAGTGTCACATTGTCCACTTAGTCCTAATTCTGAGGACTATGAGAGTAGCAGTTTTGAAGAGTGTGATGGTGAAGTTCAAAAGAATGGAGGGTCACGGTGTCCACTTAGTCCTAATTCTGAAGACTATGAGAGCAGCAGTTTTGACGTGCATGATGGCAAATTTCAAAATAATGGAGTGTCACGGTGTCCACTTAGTCCTAATTCTAAGGACTATGAGAGTAGTAGAGATGAAAAGTGTGATAATGAATTTCAAAAAAATGGAGTGTGAAAGTGTCCACTTAGTCCTAATTCTAAGGACTATGAGAGCAGCAGTGATGATGAGTGTGATAATGAATTTCAAAAGAATGGAGTGTCAAAGTGTCCACTTAGTCCTAATTCTAAGGACTATGAGAGCAGCAGTGATAAAGAGCATGATGATGAATTTCAAAAGTATGGAGTGTCACAGTGTCCAGTTAGTCCTAATTCTAAGGACTATGAGAGCAGTGGTGATGAAGCGCGGGATGATGATTTTCAAAATATTGGAGTATCACAATGTCCTCTTAGTCCTGATTCTAAGGACTATGATAGCAGCAGTGATGAAGCACGGGATGATGATTTTCAAAAGATTGGAGTATCACAATGTCCTCTTAGTCCTGATTCTAAGGACTATGAGAGCAGCAGTGATGAAGAACAGGATGATGCAGTTAGTCCTAATTCTAATCAGTATAAAGGTAGCAGTGACAAAGGATAGGATGTAGCATCTTCAATAAGTAAACAACCACATTTTCAATGTAGTCCTAATTCTATGGACTATGAGAGTAGCACTGACAATGTACATGAGGAAGAATATCCATTAAACATCGAGTCAGATTTTCCATTTAGTCTGAATTCTAAGGACTATGACAGTAGCACTGAAGAAGGGGAAGACGAAGGGTATCCTCTCAGTCAAAATTTGAAAATCAGAGCTGATCATAGTGTGGATAACATTCCTCTTAATGATGATGAAAATCCTTATAAAAATGATGATCCAAGATGGAGATGTTGCCAAGAAATATTGTATCGAGGAGTAGGAGCAAACCTTTTCGTATCAATGCAAACTATTCTAGTTATACAAGGGGTAGAGCAGAATATCTGACGAGAAGAAGTTCTATCAACGCTCTCATTTCAAGTGAATGTTGCCAAAAAAATTGCTTGAAACGTATAGATTTCACATTTGCATTAGAAAGCAGGAAGAGATATTTGTCAATGAATAAAAGCATGCAAAACTCATATTTAGTTGGCTGCATGCAATCTACATTGTCAGGTTAAGATTATCATATTAGGAATTTATTATTGTGTAGAAAAGCTTTCAAAATGTTTCATTCAATTGGGAATTTTCGTCTCTCAAGAATTCAAGAAAATTTGGAAAAGGATCCCACATTTTATTCAGAAGTACGTTATAAAAGACAGTTTGGGCCATTATCAAATACTTCAATGTCATGGATGAAAGATTTCTTTTCAAAGCATGGAGAGTGTATGCCAAATAGAGAGACAATACATATTCCAGATAATTTTTCAAGACGAGAAATCTACAAGTTATACAAAGAATATGCAGAAAGTGCTAAGGGACAGGGCCAATTTATTACATATCAATATTTTGTGAAGATATGGAAGAAAGAATTCAATAATGTTCGTATTCCTAAGAAGACAAGGATGGGGATTTGTAGTACATGTGCTTCTCTTAAATAAAAAAGGGACAAATGTGAAGGCTCAGAAAGAGGTAAGTGTTCATAACTTTTACTTATAAATTGTATAGTCATCAACTATGAAAACATATTTCTTAATGAATTTCTTTTATGTTGTGTAGATTTAATTGTCAAAGAACTTCAGGAGCATCGCGAACAACAAACAAATAAAAGGAAGAAGTTGTACAAGCATCGAAAGAAGTGTTATGATAATCCAAATAAATATTTGGGTTTGATAATTTATGGTATGGACCAGAAGAAAACACTTTTACCACATTTTGTTCGCACACCCAAAAGTCTACAAGAGGAAAATTTTATTCAGTTTCACTTGGTCGATTGTATGGTCTTCAATGGGAAAATGTTGCCAAGGGTGTACTTCACAGCTCCAAATATTCATAATGAGGCAAATCTGACCATAACCATAATTCATGATGTGATTTCTCATTGGTCTGGTAATCTTCCTGAAGTTTTGTATCTACAATTGGACAACACTTGCCGTGAAAACAAAAATCAGGTTGTTTTTGGGTATCTGAACATGCTTGTTGAATTGAGAATTTTTCAAAAGGTAAAGGTTGGTTTCCTTCTTGTTGGGCACACTCATGACCATATTGATCAGATGTTCAGTCGTTTTTCAGTCACATTGAGGAGGAAGGAAGTTGGGAGCTTGCCATCACTAATTGAATGTATTAAGAAATCATACATGCCAGAGCCTGCTTTTGAAGTGTTGGAAGAAACTGTTGACATGCGAAGGTTTATTCTAGGATCATATGGTGAGGGGAAATGCATTGAACAACTTAATGATATTAGCTTCCAACATCAATTTCGTATAAAAAAAATTAATGGGAAAACACTAATATGGGGCAAGAAGTTTTCAACTACTACAGAATGGGCACCGTCATCAGGTTTGCAATTTTTGAAGTTCATTCTAGATCGTCCAATATTTGCATCAAAAATATTGTTATTACAATCAGTTGGTGAAGTTCAGAATGCACGCAGACAGAATAGACATATAAATTATTCTGATTGCCTAGAAGAAATTAAAAAATGTATTAGATATACATATGAGTACTTTGACATCGCTGATTCAGTTTGGTGGGAGTCATTTTTCAATAATCAAAGTGATATCATTTCAACAACAACCAATGAAGATATACCTTTGAAAAATCCATTTATTTGGCCACAAAATGTGTCGAATGAACAAGAGGAAGTAAACATTATTGAACAACAACAAACTCAAGGTATTATTAATTCTTCACAGGCAATGGAAAGAGAGATGTATATTGGTTCCAGAAGATCTCGTGCACAACGTGAAGCCATGGAAGACCTTTATAGGGGTTCAGTACATGATATTAAGGAGGGTTGCATGATTGCAGTGCTAGCAGATGGAGATCCCAAAGGCTATCCATTTTGGGTTGCTAAAGTTATAAAGGTCTTTACAGAAAATGAGGATGTTACAGGTGTTGAAGTACATTTGTATGCCACAAATACACACCCATTCAATGGTGTGTATAAGCCAGAGATGGTAGTTGACAAAAAAATTGGTGGAAAAAGAAAAAGAAAGGGTACAAATATAAATCGTCGCCGCACAAACATATTACAATTGGAGGATGTTGACATACTTGTTTATGACTTCAATTTAACAAAGAGAGGAACTCTTTGCTTCAAGACGACAGAGATTATGAAAAGGTTGTTACCAGAAGGAACAATGTTGACATGGGATTTTGCTGAAACCAGTCGTAGATCTAGAAGACTTTTGAAACCTGGAATGTTGGGCATGCATGTGGACTCAGATGGGGCACTAGTTGATGAAAGAGAAGAATATGGAACATCTTTGTCAGCATCCAGTCACTCATCTGAAGATGTGAATTGTGATGGTGTGCAAGAAAATATGAGTGATTTTGAATAATTCTTTAAGACAGATTATATAACTGATGTATGCATCGTATCTTCAAATAAAATTAATGTTTTCCATATGTTGTTAAATGAGAAGTTATGAAGCATTTTTATGTTGTTGGATTATGTCTTAAGTATGATAAATTTTATTGTTTAAATATCTACAATGCAATATCAAATTAGAGATATAATGTCTGTTTTATTCAGTATACAAATAAAGACTTTTGAATTCATTCAGTGATATAATTTGTTCATAATGTCATGGTTTTTTAATTTTATAGTTGAAAAAATTTCAATTTCTTTTGTATCTAGCATGTTGTGGTTGAAAACATGTTAAATTTATACTTAGGAAAGAAAAATGATATTCTACCAAAAACATTAATGTGTTTTTTCCTTAAAAATTAACTTTGTTTGAGACATAAAAAATTGGTTTTAATAGCATTTTTTAAAAAGTTTGAAAATTGACCCTAAAAAAAAAAAATCATTATTCCAGTATCATCACTTTCATTTTGAAGCTATATTTTGCACGAAAATTTCTTAGTAAATTTCGTAGTCACTGCCATTTTTAAAACACGTTCAAAATTGACACCTAAAAAAAAAACATCGTTCCAGTATACACACTTTTCGTTTTTAGCACTGTTTTTGATGTTTTTTTGGGGTTTTTTGGGCAGAGTTCCCATTTTGAGTTTAGAGTTCCCGTTTCAAAGTTTACATTGTTGAATGGAAAATACACACCATTGATTAATTTCACATTGTACCATCATCCTATGGGAAGTCTTATTTATCTCATTCACTTTCATCTTGATCTCTCATATGTTGTAGGAGTAGTTTCCAGATACTTGCAAGAGCTACATTAGTTACACTGTAAAGTTGCAAAGTGTATCCTTTGATATGTACAGGGGGCAATCACCTATGGGATTCATTATGCAGCAAATTGTTCTTTGGATCTCATTGGATTCACAAATTCAAATTGGGTTGGCAACAACATTGATTGCCAGTCTACCTCCGGTTATGTAGTTAGTTTGGGATTCGGCACAATTTGTTGGTCAAGCAAGAACCAAGCTTCCATTTCTTTACCATGAATAGAGGTCGAGTATAGAGGAGCAATCAATTCCACTATTCAGGCCATTTGGCTACAACATTTCCTATCTGAGCTTGGTATTGGAGTCCATCATCCAACTTTCATCGAGTGTGATCAAACTACACCAAAGTCTTGCAAAGATCCAGTGCAATGGTAGCAGAATAAACATATCGAGATCCACATGCACTTCATTAGAGAAATAAGTCATGATAAGATCATTGATCTTTAGTAATATCCCAGTTTTGAGTAGAACGCTGATATCTTCACCAAGACTTTAACTGAGCAGAAGTTTTGATTTCTCCAAGATCCTCTTCGGGTGAAAGACACAATTGTCTAGTAGTTGTCATTTCTCTAGTTTTTGCATCATATTTTGACAGGGGGGTTTCTTCCCACTTGGTTTTACCTCTTTCTTATTTTCATTCATTGTATATGGGTACCTAAAATGGACTTGGTTTCTGAAATCATTCATTTTGTATCAATCTCACCTAAGTTATGTTTCAGGGGGGTGTTTGTGTACATGCACCTAGTTAGCCTTAATTAGCTTTGTTCAACTCTAGTTACTGCATGTGATGTATACCTGGTTGTTAAAATGAGATAATTACTCCTGCATGAGGAGTTGGCTAAACACAGAGAGTCAATTAACTGAGTGATTGAGTGATTGAGTGTTTATTCAAGTTGAGTTAAGTGATAGACGAATTTTAGTGTGTGGTTGAGTGTGATTGCATGTCAATATATTTTAGGCAAGTTGCTAGTTAGAAAAGGATAAATACCCTTCAGTGGGTTCATTGTAAGCATCATGTTTTGTGTGATCAATAGAATATCAGTAGCTCATGTTTTATGTGTGACTTTCTATTTTGTTTCCTCTGCCCTTCCAACAAATTGGTATCAGAGCCAGAGAGAAACAACGAGAAATTCTATAGTCGTAGCTTGCAGAGACCCCAAGTGAAAGGTCAAAAATTTCACTGCAATCATTGAGCAATAAGTCGTAGCTTCTCAGTCATTGAACAATAAGTCGTAGCTTGTCAAATTTTTCTGAATAGAGAGAGGGTGATAGCCGCCAACTAAAGCCTGAAGTGTGTTAACCACAATCGTCACATTCGCATCAGAATCCAAAGTGAGCATGCAGCGAATAGATCCGATAAAAAATATTCAAAAGATTGTTTTAAAGGGTGATAACTGTCATCAAAATTTGGTGCTGAGTTAGCCACCAAAGCCAAGTTTGCAAAGAAGATAGCGTACCAGGTCAAAGGAAGGAGATGCACGAGAAGTCAACCAGAAAGTGCGTGGAGAAGATATCAAAAAATTCATGGACAAGATATCAAGAAGATGACAAGGAGATATATTTTTTAAAATCCATGTGTGCAAGACCATCTTGTGTGCATTTGAGAAAAAAAAGTTTTTCGAAAGGGTTGTCGAAGGTTTGAAGTTCAAAAAGCGTATTAAAAGGGATTTAAAGTGCATGTGTTATAAAAGGTTATTAAACGAAAGTTTTTTTAAGAGGTTGAATTAATTTAAGGATTTTTACCCAGCATCCTCACCACCACCATTTCGCTGAATTACGTATATAGATAAGCTCACTAAGGTTGATCCAGATCTTATAGATCGGATATATTGATTGGGAAAGAAGAGCCAGCACGATCGGTGGTAAGTAAGGGCAGGCACAATCGGTAAGTAAGGAAAGAACAATTCATCGTACTAAGTCCTTTCATAGCTAGATGAATTAGCCTGAAAGGATGAGTAATCGTACTATGAATCGTACTTCCTTTCCTTTCCTAAAGAGAGTAATTAGACTGAAATAACAATGACTCGTACTTGAAGGACTGTACATCACCATACTTCCTTTCCCACGAATCTTGTTCTCTTTCGCTCCACGCCCACCCAGATTCTATTCCAGCACTAGGCTCCTTTTGAGGCCTTCGCTCTTAACGAATAACGGAAATATATTGAACGGCTTTGCGTTCTGCTTCCTGCGGGAGTCAGTCGTCTCTACCTGAGTGTGAGGGATTTTTAAAGGCTTGTTAAAGTTTGATATATTTAATGGTTGGGTTATTCTAAAGAATTTTTTTTAAGGGATTTCATTGGCAAGTGAATTCAGGGCTCTGTAAAAGTTCATCTATCTACATTTTTTTTTGTTTTTTTATCAAGCATCATAGTTTTTGGGTGAAGATTGCGCCTTACGGGGATGCATATTGAAAATTATATTTTTTTTGGGGGCAATATGGAAGACAGGCACATGTAATCAACAAAACATCTATAAGATAAAGAATGACAAGAGTCATGTGTCATAAAATGCGACTAAAGAAGACTAATAAAAGAAAAAAAAAGAAGTAGCAAAGATCATTGCCATGGTTAGAGAGGTTGAGGCCGCAGTCGAGGAACTAAGAAGTCTAGAAAAAGACAAAAGAAATCAAGGGTGATTGGTGTAGCTTTAATTTGCTACCACCTCCTATGTTTATAGGTAAATATTTTGATCATTGGGTTATCAAGATGTTAACTTTTCTTAGAGATAAAGATTTAATTGAGTACGGGTCTAATAACCCATATGATGAAGTATACGATTCTTTTGCATTTAATTTTATAAAAAAGTAACTAGATGAGAAGTGTTTGTGCTAGGTAGGAAAAGCTACAACTTCCAAGGAAGCATGGAAGATCTTGGAAATAGAGTTTGGCACAAATGAGAGTGACATGCAACATCAGGTTATGTCACAAGAAAAGAAGTCAGCCACAGATCTGAGAGTAGGTCAACAAGACTTTGAGTGGAAAACATAGCTTGGAGAATCCCACTCAAAAGTGGATGATGGTTGTGAAGACCATAAAATTGAAACACATTATGCTAGCATGCATAAGGACGAAGAAGATGCAACAAATATTGCAATGAGAGAAGTTGAAGCCTCTGAGTGTGAAGCAGAGCAAGAGAATATTAATGCTCAAGGACTCCACTATAATGTGGATGATACAGATGATGGTGAATCCCATTGTGATGAAACAAATGTGGATGATGACTACAAATTTATATGTGAATTGGTGAATCCAAACGCAACTGATGGATTTGGTGAAGTTGAAATTATCAATGAAATTGACAGAGCACATGCATGCTCGAATATCCCACCATAGTGTAGATGAACATTATGCTAATGATATGTGTGGTTTCCTTTTTGAAATAGGGATTGATTGTGGGAATATGGTAAGTGCCACGAAGGTTGAAGATGCCACTATAGCAACAAGATATGAAGCAATTGGAATTACTCATGAAGTAGTATGTCATCTAGCAGTAGTTGATGATCAAGAACAGGGTAAAGTGACTGAAGATTTTTTGATGAGAATATCCACTAATGATGTAACAGTGAAAGACACCCTCCATGCAGTTGAAAAGAAGGCAGATGTAGAGTTGGAATCTCTCACTGAAGAGAGTCATATTAAAGATGTTTTTTGCATTGTTTTTTAATATGCAGGTGTTCAAAATAGCATGGGTGAAAACTTTGAAAACAAGGTTGTTAACAAATATGTGCAGATTACGGGAAAAAAGCAGCAGTAACTGATGATGAAAGTGAAAAGAATGATATGGATGTTTCTAAAGATAAAGATGAATGCAATGAAACCATTTTTCAACAATGGAGTCAAGAAGAGATAATATTCTGCTATCAAGAAATATGGCAGAAAGAATGTTGGGAATATGAAGCGCAAGAAGAAGAACAAAGAAGATAGTTTGAAGATGCTATGTTTTGGCAACAATCCATAGTTTAATGAATATTTGAAGAGGAAGGTGTAAAAGACACGATCCAATTGTTTTTCAAAACAAGTTCAAAACAAGTCAAAGAAAAATTGTAGTAGCAGCAAGTGAATAAAGCCTACAACAAGAAAGTTAAAAAGAGAATGAAGAAATTTCGAGGATATCGAATCTAGAAGCAAAGAAAAAGGAAATGCAAAATTTTAAAATTCTTGAGTCATTGTAAGCCTAGCTGAGACATAGACCAGCAGGCATGTTTGAGTGGTCATAAGCCATGTTTTAGTTTAGCAGTCATAATTAAGGGCGGGTGTTAAAATAAGATAATTACTCCTGCATGAGGAGTTGGCTAAACATAGAGAGTCAGTTAAGTGAGTGATTGAGTGTTTGACTCTTGAGTCAAGTCTAAGTGATAGATGAATTTTAGTGTGTGGTTGCATGTGATTGCATGTCAATATATTTTAGGTAAGTTGCTAGTTGGAAAAGGATAAATACCCTTCACTTGGTTCATTGTAAGCATCATATTTTGTGTGATCAATAGAAGAGCAGCAACTCATGTTTTATGTGTGAATTTCTGTGTTGTTTCCTCTACCTTTCCAACACTAGATTTAGTTAGTTAACTCAAGTGCTTACATGTGGTGTGCACTTGGCTTTAGTTAGTTAACTTGAGTGCTTAAATGTTGTGTGAACTTGGCTTTAGTTAGTTAACTGTAGTTCTTGCATGTGGTGCATATGCACATTAATAGAATATAAAGAACACTTAAGTTTAGTTAGCCTTAATTATCCATAGTTATTCCATGTACAACTATGCTTAACTTAGTTTCTTTATGTATTAATTCTCAAACCAATATTTGGTACTCAAATTCATTCTGATTCCAATTTTCTTTAATTTCTTGCAAGTTTCTGTAATTATTCTTTAGCTAGATCTCTATTTGTTCTCTAATACTTTTATAAGGATTCCACAGGAAATGACAAAGACTTTAAATCTCGCATATGGGGAAGTTGCTACAAATAATCTAGTAAGATTTGTGTGAGGCATATTTATTTAGATTTCAAATGTTAAGAAAATTTTACTATCTGATGGATTATGTTATGAAACCAGCTCACAAAAAGATAGAAAATATAGATCAATGCCTTAGACATAAGCCTCTTCTTCAGGGGTGACCTCCTTTACATTACACAAATGAACAATTCTTGGATGATAAAAATGACAATACCTCCTTTCTATATATAGGAGTCTAAGGGGTCATAATATAGTCAGAGTCGACATAACAAAAATAATGTAAGGGCACAATAATAACAATAATGGGATTCTATGGGCACAATAATAACAATATGGGGACTACATGGGAACAACAATATAATAAGGGGGTGGTACAAATAACATTAAGGGGTTACACTAGTAGTATAGGGACCTAACATGCCCCTCTCCTTCAAAATGTGTTGTCCTCAATGCTTGAGTAGTTCTTAATGCTTCTGTATAAAATTATTGTCCTCCCATGTGGAATCTTCAGAGGGTAAGTTCTTCCACATGATGAGATACTCTAAAATTGATTGATTTCATAGTTGTCGGGTTCTTGTTTCTGTGACTTCTCTAGGTTCCAATATGATTTTTTCTTCCTCGTCAAGTTCTATCAATATTGTTTGAACTGGGATATTCTACAATTTTTGAATGAGTGGCCACACTTCTTCATCCTTCTTCCATTCATCCCTTGTTTTGTTTATCCAATCTGGTTGGATAATAGAAATAGCACAAAAAAATGCTTCCACATCCTCATCCTTTCTTGAGAGTGTATCTGCAACAACATTTTGCTTCCCTTTTTTGTAGATGATTTCAAAGTCATAGCCCAACATGTTTGTGACCCATTTTTTTTGCTATTCTAGAGATAATCTTTGTTCTAAAAAGTATTTAAGACTATCATGATCCACTTTTACCTTGAAGTGTCTTCCCATTAGGTAAGGTCGCCATTTCTTAAGTGCATGTAGTATTGCCAACATTTCCTTCTCATAAATAGCTTGCTTGAGATGTAGCCATAAAAATACCAAATCACCTACATCAAAACTTCTTTCAATGTGATGTTGATCTGCATGTAGTTTCATTTGATTTTGCACCAAAGTGGTGTTATCCTTTAAAAGTTGGAGAACCTGTTGTTGCTGCGCGATGTGATATTTCACTTCTCGAATCTTTTTCTTCACGATATTTCCTTCTATCTTGAGAGTTTGAGGAGTGGTAATTTATTCCAATGCATTACAAGATATATTCAGATTCATTTCTTGATAATCAATGTGATATTTCACTTCTTGAACATGTTTCTTCTTGATATCTCCTTTATCTTCATAGTTTGAGGAGTGGTAATTTCAGCCAATGAATTACAAGATATGGTGGGATTCATTTCTTCTTTCTCGATGTGATATTTTACTTCTTGAACCTTTTTCTTCTAGATATGTCCTTCTATCTTGAGATTTTTAGGAGTGGTAATTCTTGCCAATTCTTTACAAGATATGGTCAGTTTCACTTCTTCTTTCTCTAGGGTTGGTTCCTAGTATATATCCTCTTCTTTTGATGTTTCTTGATCCTTTTCTTCCTCCTCGTCACAATTTATGTAAAATAATTTCTTCTCAGCACATTTATGACCTTTAATGTATTTGTTATCACAATTGTAACAAAGCCCTTTTTCTCTTTTTTCTTCCAATTGTTGTGGTGTAAACCTTGTAGGTTGTGGAAGGCTAGGAGAAACAACACTTCCATCTTTATAGTTGTGAGTGGTAGACTTCCTTGTTGCCATAATTTTTCTTTCCACTTTTCTTGCCAACTTAAATGCCTTCTCCAATGAATCAGGTTCCCAAATATGAACCTCGTGTTGAATGTTATCCTTTAAAGTCCCTATGGAGACATCAATCCTCTGCTTCTATGGAATATCATTTTCCCTATTCAATTTTTGAAAGTCCTCAATGTGCTCTTCCATTGAACACTTTTGTTTGAGATTTATCAATTGGCTAAAGAAGGTGGTGCTCTTTGTATCCTCATAATGTGCTATATTTTCCTCCTTGAAAATTGACCATGTAACAAGTGGTTAATGAGAACAAAGCCCTTTACACCATAAGAATGTTGGAATTATGATACAGGTGTTGTCCTTGATGGAAACTCACTCAGATGAAAGATCACAGTACAACAGGTTAACAAGCAAAGAACAATAGATCAGACTACGCAAAATGAAGAAGGAAAGGTATATGCAGGTTCACCTTGACCAAGCTACGTATACATGTAGGTTCACTGACCACAAGTTGTGTATACGTACACACGCACTTTCAAAAAAGGAAAATCACATATACATTGGAAAACTAAGTTTTTGGTCCGAGGTATTTGGTCCATGGTATTTTGATCCATGGTATTGGTCCAAGGTATCTGGTCTGAGGTATTGACCCTAGGTATTTGGTCCTAGGTATTGATCCTAAGTGGTTTTGGTCCATGGTATTGAGAAAGTCCTAAAACTATAAAAGTAGGAGAAGATCATTAGGCCACCTGTGATAGTATCAAGTATGTGATGAAGTGTGAGATCTAGTATGCAGGTTATTGACTTATGGTGTTGTGCTTGATCTGAACCAAGGATGAACCTTAGCGGTTGATGAAAGATAAGATCTAATCATGGATCAGGATCTTAAGGCTTGAAATGAATTATCATTATGTGGTTTGATCATTTATAGTCTAGATCTAAATGTTGACGCATGTGTTATTCTATAATATTATGATCTGGGTATAACTGACGTTTGGAATAGCTGCAGGATTATGAATTAATATTTGCAGATGTATATGTTGGTTGGCTTTAAGAAAAGTGTATATACACGCAGGTTCGACAAATGGAAGTAGCGTATACCTTACAAATGTATTTGATGATTGAATTGAAGTTATGATGTTGTTGATGGATCCAGTCTGAAAATTTATGAAACGTTGTCCTTGGAGGAAGAAAGAAGGTTGTAGCCTTCTGTAGGTCACCACCTACGTACTAGTAAACATATGAGCTAGTACAAGAATTAGGGGGTTGTAGCTCCCTTCCAGTAGAAGATGGAGAACGAGAGAAGGTTGTAACCTTCTGCAGGTAGAACCCCGCATACTGGTATAAGTCTGCACTAGTACAAGATTGTAAACAAATTTTCTTATTATTAAAAGAAGACAGAGACAAAAACAGCAGGTGGTTTTCACCCACATTGGGTTTCCACCTTATATCTTGGTGTTCATGTGTGTTTCTTATGTGTGATGCTTTATTCTACTTTTACTGCACTATCTAATAAATCTCTGATATACTGGTTAAAGTTCAATGCATGATAAATTGGGTAAATCAAAATTTCTCTTCATATATGCTGGTTGTTTTAAGTACAGTCGCATATGCACGCTAGTTCACTAAGCTGAAGTAGCATATACAAATCTATTTGGGAAATTAAATTATTGATCTCATAATACTGATTCACCCCCCTAGTATTATTTCCAACAATTGGTATCAAAGCAGATCCTTCAAAAGAAGCTTGATTGCTTGAAGGGAGATCCATCATCATGAGTAATCAAGAAAGTGTGGGATCCATTAGACCGCGAATCTTTGATGAGATCAACTTATTTATTAGAAGATAAGAACCACAACCTATCTACAATCACTTGGAATGGATGTCTGGGAAATCTTGGAAGGAGGATATACATTTCCATCAGCAATTCCTACAGATACGGCAGGTAAAAAGCAATATGAAACCAATGCCAGGGCTATAAATACATTATTGGGAAGTATGTCACAATCAGAGTTTGTCAAAGTTATGCTGCTCAAATGAGCCAAAGAAATATGGGACAAAACCATTCTAAGCTACAAAGGAGACTCTCAGGTAAAACATGTTAAACTGCAAACTCTCAGAATTTAATATGAAACTCTTAAGATGGACAATGATGAAAGTATAGCTAGTTACTTCTTACGTATAGATGAGTTTGTTAATTGTATGACGAATTTGGGTGAAAACATAAAGGAATTTACCTTAGCTGAGAAAGTTTTAAGATCCTTGTCTGCTAAATTTGAATCAAAAGTATCTGCCATAGAAGAAAAACAGGATCTATAGAATATCACTATGACACAGCGTCATGAAATCTTAACTACCTTTGAGATGAGAAAATGAGGCCCATCAAATATGAGAGAAGCCACATTTAAAGCTTTAGCAATATGGAGAAGGAAAGAACCTCAAACAAAAAGATGTGGTATAGCCTTGTATGCATAAGGACAACAAAATCAGTGGTACATCGATAGTGGATGCTCAAAACACATGACAGGTGACAAAGAAAAACTTCACTCATATAGTGCCTTAGAAAGGGAAAAGAATGTCTCATTTGAAAACGACACTCCTACTGTCATAAAAGGTAAAGGCTTTGCTTTCTTAAAAGAAAAGGTTAAAGTTGAGAATATTATGTATGTAGACGGTCTAAAGCATAACCTATTGAGTGTCATTCAAATGTGTGATCAAAGAAATGAAGTGGTGTTTCGATCAAACGGATGTGTTGTTCGTGAGCTTGATACAGAATAAACCATGATCAAAGGTTCAAGAACTCCAAACAACTTATACATACTCAAGGGAGGACAACAACAATGCTATCTAAGCAAAAATGATGAAAACTAGTTATGGTATAGAAGATTGGGACATCTAAGGTTTTCTCAAATAAGAAAAGCATGCAGATTATAGGTTGTTCATGATCTTCCAGATATCAGCATTCCTAAAAATACTATATGAAAACCATGTCAATTTGGTAAGCAAACTAGATCTCACTTCATTGAAAAAGAAGGGTCATCTAGTAAGCCTCTTGAACTTGTTCATACTGATTTATGTGGACCATCAAGGAACAAGTCACCTTGTGGAGAAGAATACTTTATTTTGTTCATTGGATAGGTCTTCTAAAGCATAAAGATGGAGCATTTGAAAAGTTCGAAGCCTTCAAAGCTTTGGTTGAAAATGAATCAAATCGCAAAATCAAATTCCTCAGATCTCATCGAGGAGGGGAATTTACCTCAGATGAATTCTTTGACTTTTATGAACAACATGGAATAAAAAGGCAGTTCTCCACCACAATGATTCCTTAGAAAAATGGAGTGGTAGAAAGAATGAACATAACTGTTCAATAAATGGCTCGAGCTATGCTAGATGAATTTGGAACTCCCGTAACCTTCTGGGGTGAAGCTGCATTTGCCATCGTAACTATTCTCAACCAAGCAAATGTTCGAGTAAACAACACTCAAACTCCACATGAACTCTGGTATGGTAAGACTCCTATGGTAAAATACTTTAAAGTTTTGGAATCAAATGTTATATCAAAAGGACTGATGAAAAAATTGGTAAGTTTGAGCCTAGTGCAGATGAAGGTATTATTCTTGGTTACTCTTCCCGAAGTAAAGGATATAAATGTTATAATAAAAGACTTGGGAAGATTGTTGAAAGTATTGATGTTGTAGTTGATGAAGCATGAAAAAATCCAAAATAGATAAAAACCGAAGATTATGACAATGAGGAAGATGGGGATTATCTTCCCACATCAAATCATAATGATTCTAAAGAAGAAACCAATGAAGCACCAAAAGAAGAGATAATGGTAGAATAAAAGACTCCGTCCATTTATGTTCAAAAAAATCATCCAGAAACTCAAATTTTATGGGGAAAAGAGGTAGGTGTACAGAAAATAAGAACTATTACAAAAACCTCGAGCTATCTAGCATTACTATCCTCCACTGAACCTCAAAATGTAAATGAAGCATGTAAAGATGAATGTTGGGTCAAGGCCATGAATGAAGAACTTGAGAAAATTGAAAAGAATAATACTTGGGAATTAGTTCCTAGACCTCATGATAAAAATATCATAGGAACTAAATGGATATTCAAAAACAAGTTGAATGAAAATGGAGAAGTTATTAGAAATAAGGCCAAACTTCTTTGTAAAGGGTATGGTCAACAGAAGGTATAGCTTTTTGAAAATTTTGCACCTATTTCTAGACTTGAAGCCATAAGGATGTTTCTTGCTCTTTCTAGCTTTCAAAAATTCAAAGTATACCAAATGGATGTAAAATATGTTTTCCTTAATGGAGATTTAGAAGAAGAAGTCTATATTGAACAACCAGAAGGATTCATTCTTGGAAACAATGCAAAACTTGTATTCAGAATCAGAAAGGCTCTCTATGGTCTAAAATAGGCTCCAAGGGCCTAGTATTACCACCTTGACAAATATCTTCACCAACATGGTTTTTCAAAAGGGTCAGCATATAACAATCTATATGCAAAGATTGACACTAATAAATTGCTAATAATTGTTTTTTATGTTGATGACATCATTTTTGGTAGCAATGAAGAATCCACGAGTCTGATTTTTTCTTCAGTAATGAAACAAGAATTTGAAATGTCCTTGCTTGCTGAACTTACCTATTTTCTTGGTATACAAGTTCAACAAAATAAATATGGTTTTTTTCTTTCACAAACCAAATATCTCAAACAGTTCTTGAAAAAGTACGACATGGAAGATTCTAAATCGGTATGTACCACAATGGTAACAGGATGCAGTCTCAGCTCAAATGATGAATCAGCAACAGTACATGAACCAAATTATAGATCCATGATTGGCACTCTGCTTCATCTAATAGGTACCCAACCTGACATCATGCATGTAGTAGGAATAGTTGGAAGATTCCAAGCAAATCCAAAGGAATCACACCTTTAGGCGGTTAAAAGGATTTTCAAATATCTTCAAGGAATAGAGAACTTTGGTTTATGGTATCCCAGAGATACAAATCTTACTCTTCATGCATATACAGATGCAGATTTGGCAGGAAGTGTTGATGACAAAAAAAAACACTAGTGGTGGTGCATTCTATATGGGTTCCAGGTTAGTTCCTTGGTTTAGCAAGCAACAAAGTTCAATTTCATTATCTACAGCTGAAGCAGAATATGTGGCTGCTGCATCTTACTTTGGATGATTCAAACATTGCAAGACATTTAGATCCCATGCACTCCACCCATCTCCATTCTATGTGATAATACAAGTGCCATCGATATCTCAAAGAATCTAGTCATGCACTCCAAGACCAAGCATATACCCATCAAATACCATTTTATACGTGAACAAGTGCATGAACAAAAGGTCAAATTGGAATATGTTCCCTCCAAAGAACAAGTTGTTGATATATTCACTAAACCACTGCCCAAAGAAACATTTGAATATCTCAAACAAAAGCTGGGAGTCGTTGCTACATTATCCTGTTGTTAAATCAAACTTTTCAGAAAAGGGTGATTATACACGTATTTCCTAGAGTTAAGTCACGTACACATGGGGGTTTCTGTGGGTCAAGGAGTGTATGTTTTTCAGGCAAGAAAAACAGTGGGGCAAGCTCTTATATGGGTGCTTTGACTGATATTGATGATATTATTTATTCATTAATTTTATCTCACTAACAAAGATGGCTTGATCTTTGACTTGTTAGCAATGCACAGGTAGCACCGGTTCAGGGGGAGCATTAGCATTAGCATTCACGTACATTCAGCATTGCTGGCATTATGGTTGCTGAGTCCAGTTGTGGCTTCAGATATCATTGGCTGCTCAAGTCATGTAAAAGTCTAGGGTGTGATATGTCTTCTCATACATTTGAATGGGTCCTCTTCGACAAATGATGTAATTTATATCCCCACTTTACATGGGATGGATGATATAATATTTCTTGTTTTTGTCATGTATAAACAATTGATATATCCCCACCTGGTTGGGAGATGGATGTATGTATGAGTCATTGGTGATAGGAAGGTCATTGGTGATGTATGTATAGAGTCATGTTATTCTTTTAGAAAATCTTTTTGCATACTTTTCTTGTGCTCAGGGGGAGCATGGACTCAATCATGGGAGCTCAATCAACACATTTCAGCATATCAGAGAATTTAGCATGTATTCAGGGGGAGCATGACCAGCATAATGTATGTCAAAGGGGGAGCATGACCCTTTGCCCTTGATGTAAAAGGGGGAAAGTGACCTGGTGTTGTTTTTGCCATCAAGTCCAAAGGGGGAGATTGTTGGCATTATGATACAGGTGTTGTTCTTGATGGAAAATCACTCAAATGAAAGATCATAGTACAACAGGTTAACAAGAAAAGAACTATAGATTAGACTACACAGAATGAAGAAAGAGAGGTATACGCAGGTACACCTTGACCAAGCTGTGTATACATGCAAGTTCACTGACCACAAGTTGTGTATACATACACACACACTTTCACAGAAGGAAAAGCGCATATACCTTGGAAAACTAAGTTTTTGGTCTGAGGTATTTGGTACATGGTATTTTGATCAATGGTATTGGTCCAAGGTATCTGGTCCGAGGTATTGACCCTAGGTATTTGGTCCAAGGTATTGATCTTAAGTGGTTTTCGTCCATGTTATTGAGAAGGTCCTAAAACTATAAAAGGAGGAGAAGATAAGTAGGTCAGGTGTGAAAGTATCGAATATCTGATGAAGTGTGAGATCTAGTATGCAGGTTATTGACTTATGGTGTTGTGCTTGATCTGAACCAAGGATGAACCTTCGCGATTGATGAAGGATAGGATCTAATGATGGATCAGGATCTTAAGGCTTGAAATGAATTATCATTACATGGTTTGATCATGTATATTCTAGATCTAAATACTGACGCATGTGTTATTCTATAAATATTATGATCTAGGTATAACTGAAGTCTAGAATAGCTGCAGAATTATGAATTAATATTTGCAAATGTATACACTGGTTGGCTTTGAGAAAATCACATATACATGCAGGTTCGACACATGGAAGTATTGGATACCTTATAAAATGTATTTGATGATTGAACTGTAGTTATGATGTTGTTGATGGATCCAGTCTGAAAATTTATGAAACATGGTCCTTGGAGGAAGAAAGAAGGTCATAGATTTCTGTAGGTCACTACCTACGTACTAGTAAACATATCGGCTACTACAAGAGTTAGTGGGTTGTAGCTCCCTTATAGTAGAAGCTGGAGAACGAGAGAAGGTTGTAACCTTCTGCAGGTAGAAGCCTTCATACTGGTATAAGTCTGCACTAGTACAAGATTGTAAACAGATTTTATTATTATTAAAAGAAGACGGAGGTGAAAGCAGCATGTGGTTTTCACCCACATTGGATTTCCACTTTATATCTTGGTGTTCATGTGTGTTGCTTATGAGTGATTTTTTATTCTAATTCTACTGCACTATCTAATAAATCTCTGATATACTGGTTAAAGTTCAATGCATGATAAATTGGGTAAATCAAAAGTTCTCTGCATATACGCTGGTTGCTTTAAGTACAGTCGCGTATACATGCTAGTTGACTTAGATGAAGTAGGATATACAAATCTGTTTGGGAAATTAAATTGTTGATCTAATAATACTGATTCACCCCCACTCTCAGTATTATTTCCAACAAAAAATTGGTCCAGTTCTAAATATGAAGATGCAATACGTACCTTTTGTAACAGTTGCACCTCATGTAGATCAAAATATTGCTCCATTTGTAGTATTTAGTTTACTGGATCCTTGTCATCAAGCTTCCTCATATCGCCTTTTCTTGATTTTAGGAGCTCGATATTCGAATGGCTGTAACTCTAGAATTTCAGATCTCCAAGTTTTGAAATTGCGTCTTGCAATTGTCCTCTGAGGGCTCCTTATAACCCTGCAAGTTTGATCAATATTGGATTCTGCAAGGAAGAGTTATGTCAAATCTCCCACGACGACCTCATTATAGAATAATCCAGTAGAGAAAACTTGTAGGAAGTGCCACGTGTCACTATTTTAACCTTATCATCTGCAACTAATATAGAGAAAACTATAGTCCATCCTAATTCTGCAACTTCTTACGAAATTTAAATCAGAGACAAAGTTATGATGATTTTCCCAAGGTCACCTGTTTAGGATGTAATTCGGGAGCCTGCAGAAACCCTAAATGTCGTGGATTGTATCTCTAAAACTATAGTGAAACAAGATCTGAAATTTAGGCCCGAGCTTCAACAAAATTGTGGCTCAAATGGGTTTTAATTTTAGAGTCTGAACCTTCGCAGAAAAACAATTATAGTGAAAATTCCACGATGACCTATTTGAGATGGAATTCTGGAGTTTTCAAAAACCCTAACTTCCTCAGATCATATCTTCAAAAATACAGCAAGCAGAGATCAGAAATTTTGATTCGAGGTACAGAACAATTGAGGCTCAAATGGGCTTTTGTTTTAGCTTCTGAAACTTTGCAGTGAAAAATTTATAGTGCAAATTCCACAATGACCTATTTGGAATAGCGAAACCCTAGAATCCAAAGCTCTGGTACCAAATGTTATGAAACCAACTCACAAAAAGATAGAAAAGATATATCAATGCCTTAGACATAAGCCTCTTTGAGGGGGAAACCTCCTTTACATTACACAAATGAACAATTCTTGGATCATACAAATGACAAGACCTCCTTTCTATATATAGGAGTCTAAGGGTTCATAATATAATCAGAGCCGACATAACAATAGTAATGTAAGGGCAAAATAATAACAATAGTGGGATTCTTTGGGCACAATAATAACAATATGGGGACTACATGGGAACAACAATATAATAAGGGGGTGGTACTAATAACAATAAGGGGGGACCTAACAGACTCTAAATATTTTTTGAATTTGCAATTACATTAAATTTAGTGAAATGTTTTTTTTTTCAATATTTAATTAATAAATTATATAACCAAAATCTAAAATTTAAATATCTCAGGTGATGTGTTGTTTCGAATGTTACATTCAATAAATGAGGTGATTAGAGAGGCTATCTTAGGAAATATAGATTTCTCACTGCCTTCCTACTAAATTTGGGTTACTTATATTAAACTAGATTTATGAAAACATGAATTTATTAATTTTAAGTTAATAGAGATAATGTCTTCCATTGTGTAGAATTCAACGTTAATAGAGAAATGGATGTTTTAGATTTGTAAAACTTGAGTTAATAGAATTTTTTAGATTATGTATAACTTATTGATTTCAATATTATTTATTTGTAAGTGAGTAGGTGAAACATGACATGCATTTTGTATCAACTTTTGGGCATAGGCCTAAATTAATAAAATCTCATTTTATTGTATCGGAGATAGTGACCCATGATTTGAGACGCCTACTATAGATATTAGTTTTTAGAAGTTAATCTTGAGTTTAATCAGTTGTTGGAGTAGGTGATTAGTTGTTGATTTATTTTCTATCATTAGTATGTTTTGGACTTGTAACTATCAAACACATGTATAAATATTGATCTCTAATAAAAGAATCAAGACGTGATTTGATATGATTAATTTGTTTTTGTTTCTGTGTACATATTTTTCATGGTATTAAAGCAAGGTTGATTAAAATACAGATCAAACATTTTCTACTGTTGCACACTGGTTGTCTCACCATGTGGCAGATGATTGAGTCCTAGACCATCAAAGAAGTAGTAGCACGAGGTTCAAATCATTGCAGTCTTCACTGGTTTTGTGGCAGATGCTAACTTCCTATTAACCGCCTGTTAATGAAGTTACACTTCTGTTGAAATGGTTGACTTATCGTTAGTCACAACCATATTCTTCATAGTAAAAGAAGCATTTTGAAGAATTGTGGGTGCAAGCATTTGGTTCCATCTCCAAAGATTGGTTGCAAGGATGTATGGTTGGTTGTTGCATTGATGGAGAGAGGACCTTTGATCAAAATTGAAGCTTCATGGGGTTTTTTTGTAAATTGTGAGTGTTGCTAGTGGATTCACTCGAGCCCAAAGATGTATGTGAAATTGAGGGGGCATGGACAAAGGAAAATAATGAAGGCAAATTCAAGCATTGCTAACATGACTAGTATTGAGATAATGCTTCTATGAAATTATTGTAAGTTTTGTTTTTGAATTCATTGAATTGAGGGTTTTGTCTTCAAATTGTTTGCATGCAAATGTTGAACCTTTTATTTTGATAAGTGTGTATATTTTAAAGCATTTTGAGTGTGAGAAGTTTAGGGAAAATGATGGTTATTGTTTTATATATTTTTTATGTGATGGAGACTTGGACCTTTGGTGAATAAAAAACAAACTAAGTGAATTGGGCCTTGCTTATTTGGAAGAATATGATTGGGAACCTTGTGAATATTGAACTGACTATATTTTTGGATGTTCTTGTAATAGAAACATATTCAAGTGAGAGAATCCTAGCGAAGTAAATATTCCAGTGGAAATAAATCAAGATTGTGGTGAAGAAGAATGAGTTATTATTATTGCATGTGGAGAAACTCTCAAAAAAAAACTTTCTCTAATGTGGCCTCTTAACGACGAAGAGTGTGTTACTGTAACTTACTAAAAGGGTAATAAAAAAATCACAACCTCCTCTTCTTTGAAAAGTCAAATGAAAATTACTTCCATTGGGAAAAAAATTTGTTTAAAACAATTATTTGTGACCATAAATCCAATTAGGAGTATGAATAAAAAAAAAGGTATAAAAAAATGGACCATCCATTCCATTTAAAAATGAGCATGTACAATCAAAGTCTTTCTTGAAAAGTCATTATGGAGTTTCGTCGAGTCGTGATTAAAAGGTTGAAATGTCAGATTTCAACAGGACATCAGATTTGTAATTTTTAGCATTAGAAAGACTGTAAAATATTTTGCATTTGAATCATTTAGTATGTCTTCATTTAAAATATTTATTAATATTTCAATGTGACTCAAATCTAAGTAAAGAATTTATCATTCATAAATTTGTGATATATTCATATTTAAAATTGTGATGGTATTATTTTGAAAAAGGGCTTATGTATCATATAATTTTTTTAAAAAGGTACTTCATTAATTAAGGGTCTGTTTAAGAGAGAGAGAGAGAAGTGAGCATTGTTCAAATCAACACTGTAATATTGGGATTCTAGATTTTTTCCTTTGTTTATTAAATTAAAAAGGGTTAAAAGTGATGTGATTCTATGAGATGTGCACCTTCCACTACTTGTAAGTCGATTTGCTTCTTGATTCACATTCTACCAGCACTCAACATTTCAGAAAAGAGAAGAGGGTTAGAAAGTTGAAGCAACAACATGAGAAACATGAGTTGTTTGAAGTGTATTTGAACATGATGAAAGATAGAAAGTAAAATAATGATTTGCCATTAAAATGCATAAAAGAATCC
The DNA here is from genome assembly GCA_031772625.1 of Pinus tabuliformis. Classification (NCBI taxonomy): domain Eukaryota; kingdom Viridiplantae; phylum Streptophyta; class Pinopsida; order Pinales; family Pinaceae; genus Pinus; species Pinus tabuliformis. The sequence continues at coordinate 302,599,248 of CM062818.1, forward strand.
ATAGATGACAACATTTTTCCCATCCTTGCAGATGTAAAGACAACAGAGGCACAAGATACCCTTAAGAGGATTTTTGGTGTAGGAGGGAGTAACCAAGTTGAAGATGAAGAGGAACGTGGATCTATACTAGAAGATCTACAAGAAAGAATTTGGTGAATGCCACCTCAAAGTGGATGTTGATCATTATTGTCTGCTAAAAATTCAGAGGAAGAGCACATAAATTCTCATGAATCCCACTATGCATAGCCAGAGGTGGATGAGGGTTTGGTGAATCTACCAATATAGGTTTTTGATGACAGTGAAGTTGTCATTGGAGCACTTAGTGGTATGGTGAATCCAACAGCTAAAATTGTTGATGTTAGATTTGATGAAGACTTGTTGGCTAGTGATGAATGGATGTATATGATGCAACAAGAACATCTCATTTACCTGATATTATTCAATGAAAGACTCCCATTTATGTTTGAAAACCAAGAGGAAATGAAAGTGACAAAGGAAGAGAAGGAAACATAAGAGACAAATTTTGCAAATGTTTTTAAACCTAACATTGATTTTAAGGGTGTAGGTAAATAGGATGATCAAGCAAAAAAATTTGAAGAAGAATTGAAGTTTCTTGCAACATGGCTTGAACAACCATATTTTGATGAAGTGTGCACAAAATTTGGAGTAATGATTATTGAAGACAACATGAATGTTGTAGGAAATGAAAATTTTAATGAAAGTTTCATGCATTGTAGTCCTAAAGAGATAAATTTTTACTATAGACTTATTTTGCAATGAAATTTTGATGATGAAAAGAATACAATAGAGTATGACATGTGGAACAGATCCACATACAAGTTGATTTTTGAAGAATTAGAGAACATGCATGGATAAATGGAAGAGATGGACCAACAAATGAAGAAATTGAAGTTTGAACATTACAACAAAAACACAAAGTTTAATCAATTCATAGGATACAAAGTCTAGAAGAAAAGAAAAAGAAAATTTAGAGTCATAGTAAGCCTAGCTAAGACTTAGACCAGCAAGCATCTTAGTTTAATTTGTTTCCTACCATCCATTCTCATTTTCTAGGTGTCATAACTATTAATCCAGGTGTCATAGTCAATTTTGTATTTCATCTTCAAAATTTAGGCATTAAAAGAATGTAACCCTGAATATTACGGTGAGGTGGGTGGTGTGTTAGAAGTTAATCTTGAGCTTAATTAGTTGTTTGTGTTGGTGATTACTTGTTGAGTTAGTTGTGATCATTATTTTGTTTGTGTAGTTGTAATTATTGACAAACACATGTATATCTATTTATCTCTAATAAAAACAGTAAGTGGTAAGTTGGTATGATTAATGCATGTTTTGTTTTTCTATCCATATTTGTGAGAGAGGCCAGGATCTGTGTTGAGAGGCCTGATCCAGATTTGGGTTGTTAGAGGGTACAATCTGGGTTGAGAGACCTAATGAAAATATAGGTTGTTACAGAGAGTGTGATCTAGGTTGATCAATCTTAGTGTGTTGTTGGGCATTGCTATGACAGATGAGTTGAGGCTCCATCGGTTAATTTGGAAGTATTATCTATTTGTAGTTTTTCTTTTATCCTATTAATAGTTGTTGCAGAGGGTGTGTCCATCGATCCATGGCTCACTACCCAGACAAGCTTCAAAAGCATGTTCTTGGTTGGTGATAGCATTGGAGCCAACATAGTGCGCCAACTCGACATTCATGCCAGTATTGGGAATTGGGATAAGTTGTGTTTCCAAGGGGTCATTTTTGTTGTGGCGAAGAAGAACGAATTGGCCACACATGTTGACTTAATGTTTATAATTGTGAAAACCCTTGAAACCCAATCTTTGTTTCCTTCCTTCCATTTGGTGCTTTGAATCTGTAGGTGGTAGGTATTCCAAAGTGCCCGCCCACCCACGTCCCCCACCATGCCTTCCCTACAGAGGACCAACCTTTGCGCAAGGCTTAAGGCTAGGAAATAAACCTTCAACAACCATTGTAGCTTTGCCCATGATGTGGATGAGCTCTAAAGGCCAACTATGTTTAGGGGCTAGGGGTGGAACCTCATTGTATTGGTGAATTTGTAGAATTTCATAAGAATAGATGGTGTAAGTTAGTTTTTGGGACAAAATTATCCTTATGAAGAGAGTTGTAGTAGTATTCATAGGCAAGGGAAATTTTTAAAAATGGAAGAGAGATGCATTGGTTGTGTTTTCAGAGGATTCAAATTGATATATGTAGTATGATTTTATGAATGATTTGAGGAATTTGCATATTTTCTCCATCCTTTTTTATTTTTGTAAATATTTAATTTTGATTGTTTTTTTGGATATTTGGTATTTACATTTGGGGAGATTTGGTATTTTTTTAGATCTAGTGCATTTTTTATTTGGGTAAATTTAACATTTTAAAATGGAAGAGCTATTACTAGATGCATATATAAATGATTCAACAAAGTTATATGGAGGGAACTATACGAATTGGAAATTTAAGTAGCAGATATTAATGGAAGGCTACAACATTTGGAAAATAACATCAAGAGATGAGACCAAACCTGTAGCACAAGTAGCTTTAGGTAATTATCGAGAGTGTAGGGAGATCAAGGCTAAGGTACGTTTACGAATGTCCATAAATGATAATATTATTCCACATATTAGGGATTGTGCTACATATTAGGAAACATGGGAAATGCTTAAAAAGTTGTATGAATATCCCAATACTAATTAAGTGTTATTATTAAAGAAGATGCTTTTCTTAGGATGAATTAAAACGAAAATATCAATAATTTTCTTCCAATAATCAAATAAATTTCTTACAAGATTGGTGCTATTGTTGGAAATATTTCCATCGGTTATTAAGTAACAATTAAGTTCAATGGGATGTTATATGATTATCATATATTTATCACTCGAATTTCATCTTGGGAAAAATCTCTTACCTTTGATGAATAAATAGGTATTCACTTGCAAGAAGAATGAAGAAGGAAGAATATCGATCGTAAATATCAAAGTTTAGATTTGGCATTGGTAACCTAGGGGAAGCTTCCAAACAGAGGAAAGTCATGGGACAAGAATAAAAGAGGAAAGTAACATCAAAAACCACATGAGACACAACACCACCAAGGACAATTACCCACATCAAGAGGAAGGACGTATGCTTTTTCTATGGTAAGCTTGGAAAATTTGTTAAATACTACCATAAAAAGTAATTTTATGGATTCAAACATCGAAGGAATTCACATAATTTTGTTGATCAATAAGCCTTAATTAGTAATAATATCAATAATTTAAAATTATTTATTTCCAATTTTCTCTTATCAACAGAAATCAATGATGATAATTTATGGTTTATTTACATTTGTGCTTCAATTCACATGACGTGTAAAATGCAATGGTTTTTTATGTATTATGAAAATAATAGTGGTACTGACATCTATCGAGGAGATAATCAATCTTGTGAAAGAAAAGGTTACAGTAATGTATGTGTAACTTTATAAAATAACCGTGTAAGCTACAAAATTTTTTGTTTGTGCCTCCAATCAAGAAAAATATAATCTCATTGTGTACCATTGCAAATAAAAATCTCAAAGTTTAATTCCTTAAGTCACATTATCTTGTCAAGGATATAGAGCATAACTACAACATGATAGAAAGAAGAGTGATGATTGGACAATTATACAAGCTTGATGTGACAAGAAAAAGTCATTAGGAATTGTGATCCACAACCATGAAAAAATAATCTATTTGAAATCAAACGTATGACCACATTAATTACCATGACTTGATTCTATTACATAAACAAAGAATAGTAGAAGGGCTTCCATTTTTAAGGAATGCATATACAACAAGTGAAAAGTGTGCATTAGGGAGGATGCATAGGGAAGAGTTCCCTACACATATAGTTAAAAGAAAAAGGGATATTTTAAACTTTTTTATAAAGATATGCTTAGGCATATGTAGACTAGATTATTAGAAGGAACATATTATTTCTTGATATTTGTTGATGATGGCACAAAATGTACTTGGTTTATTTCATGAGAAAAAGGAGTGAATTATTTTAATATTTCAAATATTTCAAAAACTCGATTGAGAAGAAAACAGAAAATACATCAAGATCCTTCGATTTGATCAAGTGTGAGAATTTACATTAGATGCATTTTTCAAATACTGCAAATCCCATGGAATTGTAGAAAAACATTATGTGCTACATACTCCACAACAAAATGGAGTAGCTGAAAGGGAGAACAAAACCTTAGTGGAATGTGTGAGGAGTTGGATGAAAGGTAAAAATTTGCCAATGTTTTTTGGGCTGAAGTTATCAATACTATTGTTTATTTAAATGATAGAAGTCCAAACAAAAATTTAAATCATAAGACTCCATTTGAATCTCATTATGGTTATAAACCAATAGTAAGCCATTTAAGAATATTTGGAAGAAACTCCTTTTCTCATGTTATGAAAAAATATAGGAGAAAACTTGATTCCAAATCCATCGAGTGTATTTTCATTGGTTACTTTACTCATCATGAAGTGTATAATATGTTTGATCGTTGTACATATAGATTTTTTGGAAGTAGGTATGTTTTGTTTCTTGAACAAGCATATGAAGGCCATAGGGAAGGAGATTATGATGCATGACATATTCCTCATGAATTTTATGATGTCAAAGACGAATTTGATGATAGAAAAGAGTAAAAAATGAGGAAAAAGTTGATATTCAAACCTCAAGTAGTGAAAGAATATCTAGAGGAGGAAGTGAGTCACCATAAAGTAGGATATGGGATGAAAGCAATGAAATACCAAGAAGGTCATCATATCAAATTCAACCATGAGTAAGTTATAAAGAATATTCATTGATGACTAAAGTGATAAATGTCATAGAACCTTTGAAATTTGAGAAGATAATTAAAATGTAGAATGAAGAAGCAAAATGAAGAAAGAATATTATTATATTATAAAAAATGATAAATGAGAGTTGACAAAATTGTGTAAGGAAAAAGTTCCCATAGGCTCAAAATGGTTGTTCAAACCTAAATTTAATGCTAATGGAACTATTAATAAATATAAAGCTAGACTAGTAGAAAAGGGATATTCATAGAAAGAATGGATAGATTATGAAGAAACCCTTGCACCAATAACTAAAATCAACACTATTAGAATTATGATTGCAAAGAAAACTAAGCAAAATTGGAATGTCAATCAATTAGATGTCAAGTCGGAATTTATGAATGGAGACTTAGAGGAATAATTATATCTTGTTCTTCCATAAGGATTTGTAAATTTAGGGGAAGAGAATCTTATTTGTAAGTTAAATAAAGCACTATATGAACTCAAATAGGCACCTAGGTCTTGCTATGTGAAGGGTGATAAATTCTTCTAACAACAAGGTTTTATTAAAATTGAAGGAGATAAAAATGTCTATGTCAATGGGGATGAAAAAGGACATATTATTTTGATTTCTATATATGTTGATAATCTTATCATAATAGGAAATGATACTATGATAATTGAAAAAATCAAAAGTAATATGTCACAGGAATTTGGAATGAAGGATCTTGCATACTTGCATTACAGTTTAGGCTTTGAAGTTTGGAGAGACAAAGTAAATACACACAACAATTAATAAAGAGATTCAATATGAATGGATGTAAAATATTATCTACGCCATGGGAGAAAAATGTTAAACTCAATAGTGATAATGAAACAAAATAAGTAAATGGCACATTGTATAAACAAACGATGGAATGTCTAAATTACTTAACTACAACTAGGCAAGATATTTAATATCCACTCAATATACCTAGTCAATACATGGATAAGCCACGTGAAAGCCACTAGAAAGTAGCCGAGAGAGTCCTTCAATATTTGAAGGAGATTGAGAAATTTAGTATTGAGTATACCAATGATTTGAATGTTGAGTTGACAAGTTATTTCAATTCTAATCATGCATAAGATCCAGAAGATAGGAAGTCCACCTGTGGTTATGAATTTAATATTGGATTAGGTATTGTGTCACACAAAAAGAAGAAATAACCAATTGTTTCTTTGTCTTCCACTGAAGCTCAATAAAATTCCTTATGTAGTGAAACTTGTGAAAAAATTTAGCTAACTATAATTCCTAAAGAAATGGGAGAAAAATATGGAACAAAAATCATCAAGTGTGACAATCAAAGCTCTATCAAACTAGAAAATAACTTACTCTGTCATGCAAGATCAATACACATTGAAATACAACATCATTTTGTATGATAAAAAATGCATTCAAAGAAATTAATTTTATCTATTGTAATACAAATCATAATATGGCAAGCATTTTTACTAAGTCTCTAGTAAAAGATAAGTTTATGCTATTGTAGAGAGAAGTTAGGTGTGATAAATAATTCATTTCTCCATTATGGGAGAGAAATGGAGTTAATAGAGGAATGAATGTTCTATATTGTGTAGAACTCAAGTTAATAGAGAAATGAATGTTCTAGATTTTGTAGAATTTGAGCCAATAAAATGTTATAGCTTGTGTAGAACTCATTGTTTTCAATACGAGTCAGTTGTAGTTGAGTAGAAGTTATTATGCTATATAATGAGACATTGTCATTCATTTTGTATGAGCATTTGGGAATATTATTGATTTAATAAAATATTGTTTTATCATATTTCTATTATCACTAGTTGTTTAAATTCTTAGTAGTGACTAATGATGCTATATGATTTAAACAGGACATCGACAAGTTTCTGCTGCTTTATCTTGGAATCAGAGAGAAAGAAGTTAGTTACAGAGTTATTGAGGCTAAAAAGTGTGGTGTGTTTCAATGGTTTTCATATCATTTCAGTACCCCCTTACTTGACATATATACAAGAAAGTGTCGATTTAGTGGATATTGTCTCCAATGTGGTTTTCCAACCATAGAAATCATATAACAACTATCTAAGCACACAGGTAATTTCCTTTATCCTCCTCTAAATAGTGTAGTGGCAGGGATGTTTAAATGTTCGATTAACATTTTATTGTTTGCATACTTTTCATATTGACAAGTTATAAGGACCATATGGATTCTATATTTAGAGAATAGTTTGGAATTACAAGAGGAGTGTGATTACACAAATGACATCCCTCTATATTCTTGAAATTTGTAATCGTATTTAACTCAACTCAACTGAGGTCTAAATCAGGTCATGTTACTAGAAAATATAAACCCAAGTGTTTTCTTAATGAAGACGAATCTCAACACTGTGTTAAAAAATGAAGAAACCTATTGGAGGATCTTGTTTCAAGAGTAAACATTCACACTTGCCTTTACGATATAATACATGACAAAGGAACTAACAAAGATGCATTAACTATGTGAACATATCGATCTCATTTAAATTTTAGTTAATCACGAGAGCCACTGAATAATATTTTTACTATTTTTGTTCCTCGGTTTGAATCATATTGCTATTACTGAAATGATTTTCATAAGTTTAAGAAGGAAATTCTAGATGAAAGAAGTTTATGATTATCACAAATAGGCATCTTCAGAACTTCATTTTCATGATGGAATCTAAATAGCTATGATGCAGAAGATGGCAAAATTAAATCAAACCGTTATAATTAAATAGTTGATTTTGTCAACTTGTGACTTAAATCAACAAAGTTATACTTTTTTTACAACCAATATGAATTGACCAAATGGTAAAGTTATTCAATTAATGGTTTAACACAATCACTGTAATATTTTGTTTTAAAATCAATGAGATAAACTAATTAGTTGACCACTAGTTTGGTTGAGTAATTAGTCATCCATCAATTTGGTTGGTTAACCAGTTGATAATTAGCCAAATTGATTAACCATTCAACCATGATAGTTGGTCAATTGTAGAGGAAAATCATCTTAACCATTGACTTAGTTGACTAGTAGTTAGATAAACCTATGAAGAGTTTTGGTTAGAAGCATGGTCAAATAAGTTGAACATAAAAAACATAAACTATATATTCAACTCCATCGTCCATCTAGTTTAATTGAACAATAAAAAATATAGTTGACTATATAGAGGATTTCACTAGCTAGTTGAATCAGATGGCCACTATAATACATAAATTGACTAAGTAGCAACTTAGATAGTTGTGTAGTCAATTCAATTAGCCATATTTTTCTAGTGTTATTCAAGGTTGACTCTTCAATTTCTAGCATTCAACCCAATGAACATCTACTACTATTTGAGCTATTAGATTATAATAGTTATTTCTAACATACCTGGCACCAAACTTACACTATTTAGACAATGTGATACTTTAGGAAACTCAATCACCACTTCTCAAAATTTTGAAAATAAAATTTTCCTCTACGATGTATCCTTAGAGATCAAATTCAACCTTGGATTAATGAATAACACTAGTCGTCATGGGTCAACTAATTATTATCCAAATACCTAAATTGTATGCCCATTGACTACCCATTAGTAGCCATGTCGACTAACTAGCTATCAACTATTTTTCAACCACATAGTCAAAGTTCTTTATTCATATATTTTTATAATAGGTTTAATTGCCCATTTACTATCTAGATGGATTTATTATATCTTGTCCATATTTAAGAAACTACTATCCATTAATCGCATAAAAATTATGCCTGGTTGGCTCCATCCTAGAACAAACCACCTAATTCATTAGGTAACAATTATATGGAGCATTCTAGTCACCCAAATGAAGTTAAGTAAAACACCTAGATACATGTAGTACCTTAATAACTCTATTCGTAGATGTCTAGTTCCAAATACATGAAACACAACAATAATTATCACTAGAAAATCAATATAACCATGGATAAAGATGCCAATAAATTAATTATATTCACACATGAAATAGACATGTCAATTAATACATATGAATTGAAAATTACATATATATAACATTAATCAATGACAAGTTATAGACCTTGGACTTTCAACCTAGCCATAAAAGATATTGTTCCAAATTCTTGAGAATGCTTCACTGCCATGCTGGGGCCATCACTCTATGATGGAAAAGCCTCACCCAAATCCAACTACCATAATATAGATGTTTCTTTTTCTCTGATTTCACACAAAATAGAAAGGGACTATTGTGCCACATATCCTATTTCAAGTTCTGCCAAATGGTGCTTGAAAGACACAAATTGATTCCCTAGTGACAATGCAATGTCAAGAAATACAATCACTAGAGGAAAGTAAATAAATTGTTCCACTACAGAACCCCCATAAGCTGGTGTAGATTGAAAACCCATTATAGTAGTTGGAAACCTTGCTCCTACAAAGAGGTCTTGCACAAAATCCTTCAACTGAACACGTACACACATGCAAAGATTAAAAAAACAATATATGGCTCACCAAAAGTCAAGTTATGTTGCATTATGAACTATTAAAATAAGTAAATTCTAATCTCACATTCAAAATGGAGAAGGAAATCCATTTTTTTATTTATAGAATAACGATGGTACATAAAGAGATTATACCTTTATCTTAGTGTATGTTCTCCTTTGATCGCTTAGTTCTCTTCATCGCTCGACTTATAGAAAATCTATGTTACGTCCCTATACTACTAGTTATTCCCCCATTACTATTGTCATTGTAGCCCTTATTGTTATTGTTATGCCACTATTGTCCCCATATTGTTATTATTATGCCCCATAGAAGCCCACTATTGTTATTGTTGTACCCTTATATTATTATTGTTATGTCGGCTTTGATTATATTGTGACCCCTTAGACTCATATATATAGAAAGGAGGTTTTGTTATTTGTATAATCCAAGAATTGTTCATTTGTGTAATGTAAAGTAGGTTTCCCCCTTGAAGAGGTTGATTTTGAAGGTTTTGATATATATTTTCTTCTATTTTGTGAGTTGGTTGCATAACATTTGGTATCAAAGCTTTCGATTCTAGGGTTTCCCTACTCCAAATAGGTCATCATGGAATTTTCGCTATAACCTTCTTTTCCGACATTTCAGAAGCTAAAAAAAACCCATTGGAGCTGAAACCTCTTTGAACCTCAGGACCACATTTCAGATCTTGTATCACTATATTTTTGGAGATATGATCCAAGGAATTTCAGGTTTTTGGAGGATCCTGAGTTATATCTCAAACATGTGACCTGGTGAAAATCGTCATAACTTTCTTTTTGAGCATCAGAATGAAATTTCATAAGATGTTATAAAAAGAGGACAACCTGTAGCTTTCTAAGTATCATTTTTAGGTCCTAAGGTCGAAACAGTGACACATGGAACTTCGTACAAGTTTTCTCTACTGAATTAGTCTATAATCAGGTCATCATGGGAGATTTGGCATAAGTATTCCCTGGGGAATCCAATCTTGATCAAAATTATGGGGTTGGAAATAAGAATCATAGAGCTACCGCATGACATAATTTTAGACCCTGTAGATTTGAAAATACAGAGATACAACAGATTCAATATCGAGCTCCTACAAAGTGAAAAAAGTTGTGTAGTTTTTTAAAACTTTTTCATAACTTTGGTTTGAAAAATTAGTTTTAAGGAATTCAAAGGCCATAGTGAATAATTATTATCATTAATTGATTCCTCGAAGAAATAAAATGGAAACACCTAGTAAATAACCTGAAAGCTCTAGCATGACTCATGAAGCAAAGGAAGAAATGCAACATGATATATCCAAATTACGAGACCAAGTGCAAAAAAATTCACTCTCACAAAAAATAATAGAAGCTAAGATGGATAGTTTAAATAAAGGCATGGAAGCTAATATGGATGGCGTGGAAGCTAAGATGGATGGCATCGAAGCTAATATGAATGTTTTAAAGAAAGTCGTGGAAGATAAGATGGATGGTATAGAAGAAAAACTGAAAGGAAACATGGAATATTTGAAGAGAGGCAGTGGAAGCTAAGATGGATGGTATAGAAGAAAAACTTAAAGGAAACATGGAATATTTGAAGACATACCTGACAAATTTTCTGCAAGAAATTCTTACTAATGGCGAAAGGGTAGTAAAGGAAACTCATGAGGAGAACAAAAGAAATGTTAATCATGATTTCATAGACTCTGACAGTGGATTGAAGACCCACCATGTTCCACAGACTAATATGAGGAAGTTTGATGGCAAGGATTCCATAACATGGATACTAAATATGGAGTAATATTTCGATCTCCATAATGTGAAAAACACACAAAAGGTATGTGTTGGAAATAATACTGAGAGGGGGGGTGAATCAGTATTATCAGATCAATCAAACCTTTTCAATGCTCAGAAACATATACGCTACTTCAGTTAAGTAAAACAGCGTGTACACGCTACTGTGACTAAATAAAACAGCGTATAAGCAGAAAACTCATAACTTAGTTAGCTTATTCTTCAGTTAAGTTCATCAGGACATTATTCAGCACATTAACAGTAAGCAGATGCAGTATAACAGAATGGATCAAAAGTCACACACATGAACACCAAGATATAAGGTGGAAACCCAATGTGGGTGAAAACCACCTGCTGCAAGTTATCTCTATCTTTCTTTAAGAAACTTCAGTTTACAATCTTTTGTACTGGTGCAGCCTTATACCAGTACGCAGGCTACAACCTGCAGAAGGCTACAACCTTCTCTCGTTCTCCAAACTTCCTTGGAAGGGAGCTCCAACCCCCTTTGTTCTTGTACTAGCCAAGATACTAGTACGTAGGTGCTGACCTACAATCTTCTTTTCTTCAGGTATCACCTTTCATACATTTTCAGACTTGAATATTCCTGAAGCACAACATTACAATCTGAAGACCACAATTCATTCAATTTCCACAACAGATCATTGAAGCATAAAACAACCAAACTCTGAATCACTGAACCCTGTCAATCACCAGTTATCAGAACACAGAGCAGACTACAGAACTCTGCAATAACTGTCAGACCCCACTGTAAACCCAAAAACAAGCTTCAAAAGATATACGCTACTTCAAGGAGCCAAACCCGCGTATACACGCTCTTTTACCGAAGCCAACCTGCATACAGATCTAAAAATAAACTTTCTCAATTTGCAGCTGTACCAGACATTAGTTAGACCCAGAACATAGCATTGCGACAATATGCAGATCTAGAAATAAGCATAATCAACCATATCATGATAGTGCATTTCAAACCATTAGATCCCGATCTATCCTTAGATCTAGTCTTCCATCAACCAATGTGATCTCTCCTTGGCTTAGATCAAGCAACCCAGCACCTGCAAATCAGATCTCTTTCACTCTTAGATATTCAAGCCCTTGTCGAAAGATGATTTTGCCTAATGATCTTCTTCTCCTTATATAGTCTTAGGCCTAGCTCAATACCAAGAGCCAAAACCATAGTAACACAATACCATCAACTTCAAAACTAGGGATCGACACGCCCGTCGAGACACAATGGTCCGAAATCATAGGCACAACTTCCAAGGACTAACCACCATGGACCAAAGGAACCTTTCCACATACACGCGCTTTTTATGAATCGAACTAGCGTGTACACGCGACTTGGGCTTAACGAAACGGCGTGTATGAGCTTCCTTGGCATGCTGTACTGAGATCTGTCTTCTGATTAAGATGCCATCACTTGTACCAACCTCTGAGCACTTGTACCATCCTCTGAGTGAGTTGCCATCAAGGACAACACTTGAATCATAATGCCAACAATCTCCCCCTTTGGACTTGATGGCAACCACCACACCAAGTCACTCTCCCCCTTTGACATCAAGAGCAAAGGGCTGTGCTCCCCCTGAGGACATGCTGATACCTCTGCTTGGCTGTGCTGACTCGTGCTCCCCCTGACAGTAGGCCAGATCTGAAAAAGATGTTCTTCAACAAGAGCCAAGATTTATACACCATAAGGGACCTACCTATCACCAAAAGACTCAATACATACATCCATACTCCCTACCAAGAGGGGACATATCAGAAACAACCAATTATATTACAGCATTCATCCCAGGCATAGTGGGGAAACCAACATAGGCCGTTACATGACCTTGACACCATAAAAGAGATATGACAAGAGAGATACATGACATAGAGACAACAGATCTAGACCAAGACTTAGGAAAGACACCAGCAACATCTGATAAACATCTTGTTAGATCAGCAACCAGAATTTCTTTCTGAGCTCCTTCTCCTGAAACCAACAACCAAAACATCTGAATGCCAACAATGCTTTATGAGACTTTTGAGCTGCTCCCCCTGAACCTGTGCCTGTTGCACTCCCTGAAACTGTGCCTGAAGAATTCTGACATTCCTATTGCTTTTCAGAACTTCAGAGTTTTCCCTTGCTGTTCAGAACTTCATATACGCGTTTTATCCTGTATAAAACAGCGTATGTACGCGGATATTCTTTCTGCAACAAGCGTCCAGCATACACGCGACTTACCCAGCATAAATCCGCGTGTATACGCTCATATCCCTTCCGTAACCTGCGTATACCAACTTTTCTGTAGAACAAACAATCTTCAACAACAGGATGAAGCATCAACTACTCCCAGCTTTTGTCTGAGATATTCAAAAGTTTCCCTGGGCAGTGGTTTTGTGAGAATATCAGCAACTTGCTCCTTAGAAGGAACATACTCCAACTTGACCTTCTGCTCAAGCACTTGTTCCCGAAGAAAATGGTACTTGATTGGTATGTGCTTGGTCTTTGAGTGCATGACAGGATTCTTTGAAATGCTGATTGCACTTGTATTATCACATAAGATAGAGACAGGTGGAGTGCAAGTGATTTGAAAGTCCTGCAAGGTCTGCATCATCCAAAGAAGTTGTGTGCAACAAGATGCTGCAGCCACATATTCTGCTTCAGCTGTAGATAAGGCAATCGAACTTTGTTTCTTGCTGAACCAAGATACTAATCTAGAACCCATGAAGAAAGCACCTCCACTTGTGCTTTTCCTATCATCCACACTTCCAGCCCAATCTGCATCTGTGTAAGCATGAAGAGTGAGATCAGTATTTCTAGGATACCATAAGCCATAGTTTTGGGTCCCTTGAAGATATTTGAAGATTCTTTTGACTGCCTGAAGATGAGTTTCCTTTGGGTTGGCTTGAAATCTTCCAACCATTCCTACTGCATGTGTAATATCTGGTCGAGTACCTGTCAAATAAAGCAAACTCCCAATCATGGATCTATAAGTGGGTTGGTGAACTGCTGCTGATTCATCATTTGCACTGAGGCTGCATCCTGTAACCATGGGTGTACATACTGGTTTTGACTCTTCCATGCCATACTTCTTCAAGATCTGCTTGAGGTATTTGGTTTGAGACAAGAAGATACCTCCTTCATTTTGTTGGATTTGCAATCCAAGAAAATATGTCAATTCTCCAAGAAGTGACATTTCGAATTCTTTCTGCATAACCAAGGCAAAGTTTTGACTCATGGTCTCTTCATTGCTGCCAAAAATAATATCATCTACATAAACAACAAGATTAGCAATTTGTTATTTTCAACTTTTATATAGAGATTGCTATCTGCTGATCCTTTTGAAAAGCCTTGTTGGTGAAGATATTTGTCCAAGCGATAGTACCAAGCCCTTGGAGCTTGTTTGAGCCCATAGAGTGCCTTTTTCAATCTGCATACAAGGTTTGGATCATTTCCAAGAATGAACCCATCTGGCTGCTCAATATATACTTCTTCTTCTAAGTCTCCATTTAGGAAGGCTGATTTCACGTCCATTTGAAATACCTTGAAGTTTTGAAAGCTTGAGAGAGCAAGGAACATTCGGATGGCCTCTAGTCTTGCCACAGGAGCAAAGGTCTCTTCAAAATCTATTCCTTCTTGCTGTGCATACCCTTTACAAACAAGTCTGGCCTTGTTTCTAATTACTTCTCCATTTTCATTTAACTTATTCTTGAAGACCCATTTTGTTCCTATTACATTCTTATCTTTTGGTCTAGGAACTAATTCCCAAGTGTTGTTCCTTTCGATTTGCTCAAGTTCTTCATCCATTGCTTTGACCCAACATTCATCTTTGCATGCTTCTTTCACATTTTGTGGTTCAATGGAGGAGAGTAGAGCCAAGTAGCTTGAAGCTTCTGCAAGTGTCCTTCTTGTTTGTACTCCTGCTTCTTTCTGCCCCACAATCTGAGTTTCTGGATGATTCTTTTGGACATATCTGGATGGAGTCTTCTCTTCTATTCTTGTCTGCTCCTCTGGTTCTTCTTGAGATTCTTCTTCTTCATCATTTCGCCTTTGAGAGTAACCTTCATCTTCTTCAATGTCTTCATGATGAACTTGCCTAGGAATATATCCCTTCTCATCAACCACTATATCAATACTGTCAACAATTCTGCCAAGTCTTTTATTGTAGCACTTGTATGCTTTGCTATGTGGAGAATAACCAAGAAGAATGCCCTCATCTGCTCTAGGTTCAAGTTTGCCAAGTTGCTCATCAGTATTCTTAATATAACATTTGCTCCCAAAGATTTTGAAATGCTTCACGGAAGGAGTTTTACCACTCCAAAGCTCATGAGGTGTTTGAGTGCTGTTTACTCGGACATTTGTTTTGTTAAGAATGATAACAGCAGCATGTGCAGCTTCACCCCAGAAGGTTGCAGGAGTACCTGATTCATCGAGCATAGCACGAGCCATTTGTTGGATAGTTCTGTTCATTCTTTCCACAACCCCATTTTGCTGAGGAGTTCTAGCTGTAGAGAATTCTCTTCTTATCCCATGTTCATCGCAGAAATCGAAAAATTCATTTGATGTGAACTCCCCACCTCTGTCAGATCTGAGGCACTTAATTTTGTGTCCTGATTCATTTTCAGCCAATGCTTTGAAGGATTTGAATTTTTCGAATGCTTCATCTTTGTGCTTCATAAGCCCTAACCAAACAAACCTTGAGAAATCATCAATGAATAATATCAGATATTCTTCTCCTCGAGGTGTCCTTTTCCTAAATGGACCACATACATCTGTATGGACTAGCTCAAGAGGCAAGCTAGCTGATCCTTCCTTTTCTGGAAAGTTAGTTCTGGTTTGCTTTCCAAACTGACAAGATTTGCATATAGTGTTGTCTGGAATTTTGATATCTGGAAGATCGCGAACTGCCTGATATTTGCATGCTTTTCTTATTTGTGAGAAGCTTAGATGTCCCAACCTTCGATGCCATAGCCAGTGCTCTTCATCCTTGCTAAGATAGCATTGTTGTTGTCCTTCTTCAAATATGTACAGATTATTTGGAGTTCTTTTGCCTTTGAGAACTGTTTTACCTGTATCAAGATCACGAACAAGACATCCATTCGATCTGAAAATAACCTCGGTTTTTTGATCACACATCTGACTGACACTTAGAAGATTATGCTTCAATCCATCAACATACAAAACATTTCCAGCCTTGACCTTTTCTTTCAAAGGAGCAATACCTTTTCCTTTTATAGTTGCAGGAGTATCATTTCCAAAAGAAACTTTCTTTCCCTTTTCTAAAGTAGAATAAGATTCAAGTTTTTCTTTATCACCTGTCATATGTTTCGAACATCCACTGTCAATGTACCATAGATTTTCCTGTCCTTCTGCATAAAACGCTATCCCACATCTTTCTGTCTGAGGTTCTTTTATTCTCCATTTTTTGGTGCTCGTGGCTTGTTCCTTTTTCTCCTGAAACCTGCTCCTGCATTCAGATTCTTTATGACCAAAATTATTGCAAATAGAACATTCAACTTCATTTTCAAGAACCGAAAAGTTGTTATAGGTCCTCTTTGTAATCCCTGTCATACTTCTTTGTTTTTGAGCTTCCCTAGTCATGATTGTTTTATATGCAACACATTGAGCTGCTTTGTGACCAAAGTTATGGCAAGAAAAGCATTGTCCATTGAAGAAGCTTCTGCGGTTATTGAATCTACCAGCCAACTGATTGTAATTTCTATTTTCATCTATTCTTGTGCCAAACTGAGAAGATTTTACCTGTGGTTGGTTGTAGCTTTTGTTCACCCTTAAGAAGGATTGTCCCTGATAGTTTCTGTTTGTAATTCGTCCCTGCTTTACCTGATTATCTTCATTGTTCTTCTGCTCATTTCTTCTTGCTGCATCAAGATAATTCTTTGAGGTGGATGCTTTAGAGGTTTCTCCATTATAGCCCAAACCTGTCTTGTTTAGAGGAGACCGCTGCACATTGATAATCTCATCCAAAGTTTCAGATCCTTTGACAAACTTAAGATTAATAGCTTTTGTTTTCTCAATTTCTTTTCTGAGACCAACAATTTCACCTTCTAGTTTTTCAAGATGTTTTTCCTTTTCATCAATTTGAAATTGCAAAGTATCAATGATCACACTCTTTTCTTCTATGCATCTCTTGAGTCTAGTAATTTCATTATAGAGATTATCCACATCTACAGCATCCTCATAATCATCATCTTCAAATGCCATTAATAGCTTATATTTATTACCTTGTTCATCTTCATCACTGTTTGATAAGCCATCACTATCTTCATGGGTGTAGTAGCTTTTCTTATTTGCACTTTGTTTCTTATTCCATCTAGCAGGTTCTTTTCCTTTATCTTTATTAGGACATTTTGCAGCATAATGACCTACTCTTCCACAAGCAAAGCATTTGAAAGGTAGCTTACCTCTGAACCTTCCAGCACCCCTTTGAAGATTTCTAACAAAATTTGATTCTTCTTCCTCTTCTTCTGGAACATGGCTTGCCTCATAGTAATCTTCTTTTCCTGATGCCTTAAAAGCAGCTTCCCTTCTGTCTGATGGACCTCCCTTTCTCATTTCATAAGCAGTTAGAATTCCATGTAACTGAGACATAGTGAGAACTTTGAGATTTTCCTTTTCTTCTATTGCAGATACTTTAGATTCAAACTTGGGGGATAATGATCTTAGAATCTTTGAAACTACTATAGTCTCTTTTATTTCTTCACCCAAATTTTTCATACAATTAACAATCTCGTCTACCCGAAGAAAATAATTTGCCACACTTTCATCATTATACATCTTGAGAGTCTCATATTGAATCCTGAGAGTTTGAAGTTTAGCTTCCTTTACCTGTTCATCTCCTTCATAGCTAGTGATCATTTTGTCCCATATCTCTTTTGCTGATTTGAAGTGCATGACCTTCATGAATTCTGTTTGGGATATACTTCCTAATAGAGTACTGACTGCTTTTGCATTTGTTTCATATGTCTTTTTCTCAGCTGGATCTGTAGGAGTAACTGAAGGAAAAGCATAGCCTGTTTCTACAATGTTCCAAACTTCTGTACCAAGAGATTGAAGATATGCAGTAACTCTTACCTTCCAATAATTGAAATTTGTTCCATCAAAAACCGGTGGCCTGATTGATGCTTCTTTCTCGTAGTTGCTCATGATGAATGATCTACCTTCAAGCGATCAAGCTTCCCTGAAGGACCTGCTCTGATACCAATTGTTGGAAATAATACTGAGAGGGGGGGTGAATCAGTATTATCAGATCAATCAAACCTTTTCAATGCTCAGAAACATATACGCTACTTCAGTTAAGTAAAACAGCGTGTACACGCTACTGTGACTAAATAAAACAGCGTATAAGCAGAAAACTCATAACTTAGTTAGCTTATTCTTCAGTTAAGTTCATCAGGACATTATTCAGCACATTAACAGTAAGCAGATGCAGTATAACAGAACGGATCAAAAGTCACACACATGAACACCAAGATATAAGGTGGAAACCCAATGTGGGTGAAAACCACCTGCTGCAAGTTATCTCTATCTTTCTTTAAGAAACTTCAGTTTACAATCTTTTGTACTGGTGCAGCCTTATACCAGTACGCAGGCTACAACCTGCAGAAGGCTACAACCTTCTCTCGTTCTCCAAACTTCCTTGGAAGGGAGCTCCAACCCCCTTTGTTCTTGTACTAGCCAAGATACTAGTACGTAGGTGCTGACCTACAATCTTCTTTTCTTCAGGTATCACCTTTCATACATTTTCAGACTTGAATATTCCTGAAGCACAACATTACAATCTGAAGACCACAATTCATTCAATTTCCACAACAGATCATTGAAGCATAAAACAACCAAACTCTGAATCACTGAACCACTGAACCCTGTCAATCACCAGTTATCAGAACACAGAGCAGACTACAGAACTCTGCAATAACTGTCAGACCCCACTGTAAACCCAAAAACAAGCTTCAAAAGATATACGCTACTTCAAGGAGCCAAACCCACGTATACACGCTCTTTTACCGAAGCCAACCTGCATACAGATCTAAAAATAAACTTTCTCAATTTGCAGCTGTACCAGACATTAGTTAGACCCAGAACATAGCATTGCGACAATATGCAGATCTAGAAATAAGCATAATCAACCATATCATGATAGTGCATTTCAAACCATTAGATCCCGATCTATCCTTAGATCTAGTCTTCCATCAACCAATGTGATCTCTCCTTGGCTTAGATCAAGCAACCCAGCACCTGCAAATCAGATCTCTTTCACTCTTAGATATTCAAGCCCTTGTCGAAAGATGATTTTGCCTAATGATCTTCTTCTCCTTATATAGTCTTAGGCCTAGCTCAATACCAAGAGCCAAAACCATAGTAACACAATACCATCAACTTCAAAACTAGGGATCGACACGCCCGTCGAGACACAATGGTCCGAAATCATAGGCACAACTTCCAAGGACTAACCACCATGGACCAAAGGAACCTTTCCACATACACGCGCTTTTTATGAATCGAACTAGCGTGTACACGCGACTTGGGCTTAACGAAACGGCGTGTATGAGCTTCCTTGGCATGCTGTACTGAGATCTGTCTTCTGATTAAGATGCCATCACTTGTACCAACCTCTGAGCACTTGTACCATCCTCTGAGTGAGTTGCCATCAAGGACAACACTTGAATCATAATGCCAACAGTATGTGTTGGAAATAATACTGAGAGGGGGAGGTGAATCAGTATTATCAAATCAAACACTTTTTCATTTTCATACTTAGATTCATATACGCTACTTCAGTGAAGGGAACATGCGTGTACACGCAACTGTGTCTAATGAAACTAGCGTATATCCAGTAAACTTGTGATTAAGTTAATACATTAAATTTTGATCTTTAGTTAGTGCATCAGAACTTTTATTAACCATATGAACAGTAAACAGGTGCAGTAAAACAGAATTGATCATCACACAAAAGAAGCACACATGAACACCATGATGTAAGGTGGAAACCCAATGTGGGTGAAAACCACCTGCCGCAAGTCATCTCTATATTCTTTTAATAAGAAACTTCTTTTTACAATATTTTTTCACTGATGCAGTCTTATACCAGTACACAGGCTTCTACCTATAGAAGGCTACAACCTTCTCTCGTTCTCCAGCTTCTCCTAGAAGGGAGCTGCAACCCCCTTAGCTCTTGTACTAGCCGATCCTTTTACTAGTACGTAGGTATCGGCCTACTGAATGCTCCAACCTTCACTCATTTTCCAGCTGCTACTGGAAGGGAGCTACCATCCCCTTAGCTCTTGTACTAGTTGATGTACTAGTACGTAGGTGCCGACCTACAGAAGGCTACAACCTTCTCTTTCTTCCTCCAGGTACCACGTTTCATAAAGTTTCAGACTAGATACTCATGGAACACAACATCATAATCTAAAGGCCACGTTTCATCCAATTTTCATACTGGACCCATCAATATCATTGAAGCACACAATCAATCAACATTAGCATCATCAATCTCTGAATCACCCAATACTAAATCACTGAAACCCTGTCAACAAACTGCAATCACCAAAACACAGAGCAGAACACAGAACTCTGCAACAATGTTTAGATCTAACAGTATCATCAAAAATCATGCATCAGAGTGCATACGCTACTTGGAAGAGCCGAACCAGCGTGTATACGCAACTTCACCAAGGCGAGCCAGCATATATGTCATTAATTACTTACTTACGTCTTTGCTGCACTTCATGACTTTAGACATCAATAGATCATTAAATATACAAAGATAATACACATGCTAGCAACCAGATCTAGTCCATCAGATCGCATAAAAATAAGCCATTATGATCCTAATACATTATAGATCTCATCCAACAACACTGAAGCTAAACATAATCAACCAATCTAAATATGTAGAATACTAACACTAGTAAACAGTCACCAGAATTCAGACTTTGCATCAACTACCAAAACAACCTGTAACTTCAAATATGACATTGTATATGGTATACGCTACTTAGATGTATATAACCTGCGTATGTACGTGCTTTTATCAAAGTCAACTAGCATATACATCTGTAAATATTCATTCATGAGTTGCAGCTATTTCAAACTTAAGTTATACCCATATCAGAACATTACATGCGTCAGTATACAGATCTAGAATAAGCATAATCAAACCATATAGAGATGATTCATTTCAAACCATTTGATCTCGATCTATCCTTAGATCTTGTTCTCCATCAACTGGTGAGATCCCTCCTTAGCTCAGATCAAGCAAGCATCATGAACCCATAACCTGCATACTGGATCTCATACTTCATCAGATATTCGAGACTTTCTCAGTGCCTTTGCCTAATGATCTTCTCCTCCTTCTATAGTCTTAGGCCTTACTCAATACAATGGTCCAAAACCATAGAGAATCAATACCATGGACCCAATACCTGGGTTCAACACATCGGACGAGATACCATGGTCCAAAACCATAGGTCCAAATACCAAGGACTAAGTACCATGGACCAAAACCCAATGTACGTGCCTTCCCTTGCATGAAAGTGCGTGTATATGTATACGCACCTTTAGGTCGACTAAACGACATGTATACGCGTCTCTATCAAAGGGAACCTACCTATATCTCTTTTTCTTCATTCTGTGAGCCTGAACTGTGATCTGTTATCTTAGTAAGTTGCCATTAAGGACAACCCCTGTATCATAATTCCAACAACCTCCCCCTTTGGACTTGATGGAAAAGTTAACTTTCCATACTGAGAACCATCATGTTAATTTGTTTTCATTGTACATTACATCTGAATTGCTTCCTTTGAGTTGTCATGTATTATGTCACATCTGATCTCTCTTCTGTACATTCTTCTAGTTATATATAAGTGAGATGTTCTGCTACAAGTGGGTTGCCATCAAGTACAACACATGCATCATAATGCCAACAATCTCCCCCTTTGGACTTGATGGCAACAACCATACCAAGTCACTCTCCCCCTTGGACATCAAGGGCAAAGGGTGGACCAAGATATTCTCTTCCTTCATATACATTCCGCTGTCCATACTCCCCCTAAGTACCTATTGAAATATTTGATTGAGCTCCCTCTTTGTATATGCCAAGGTGAACCAATCTGTCCATGCTCCCTCTAAGTACATGCTAAAATCTCTGCTCTACTGAAGTGTGTTGTTCATGCTCCCCCTGACTGTAAGCAA
Organism: Pinus tabuliformis; assembly: GCA_031772625.1. NCBI lineage: Eukaryota > Viridiplantae > Streptophyta > Pinopsida > Pinales > Pinaceae > Pinus > Pinus tabuliformis. Next base: position 302,621,573 of record CM062818.1, read on the forward strand.
GGTCTGCAAAATGATGTTCTACAAGAAGAACATGACTCTATCATAAATGACCTTCCTATCACCAAAGACTCATACATACATCCATCTCCCAACCAAGTGGGGATATACCAATATTGACTCATCCACCCAACCAAGTGGGGATACACCAGATACCAATTGTTTATACATGACTGAAATATTACATCATCTTTCCCATGCATATTGGGGGTATAAATTCAAATTACATCATATGACCAAAATGGATTCATCAAATGACTATAATAGATAGAGACAAACTATTACATCATGAGTGTTGATATGACCTTTACATTAAATGATATACATGACATTTATAACAGAGACCAAACATCGAAATAAGATCATGATAGTTATCAGCAACTATCATACACAGTGTATGATCTGCTCCATAAGTATCTATCAACAGCATCTAGACCAGCAACCTGTATATGTCCATTAGTGTAGATAGCATCAACTTGTGACAAGACATGTCTGCATATAGATATCAATTCATCCTCTTGATCTTGAGCATTATCATAGCCTTCCATGAATGAATTCTACATATCACATACAAAATCATTCACATTATATTGTATGTGAAAGACACCATAGCCATCTCATCAACATCAAGATCTGCATGATCTTATATATCATCCATGTATTATCACACAGGGACATCCCTCATCTGTATCAATCAACATATGTAAGTATCAATCTGTCATCATATGGGTAAGAAGTCATCATCATCATGTCTCCAATAATGAAACTTTGAGTAATCATCCATGTATCCAGCATACTGTATGTAGCACTATGTATCTTGAGCTCAAGATCTTTTGACAAGACTTCTGGATATCATCAACAACAACAATACTCATCCATATGAGTGCTAAGAACTATAGGAATCCTGCATCATAAATGTATTAAATGTCGATAACAACATATGAGTGACTCATCATGAAATTGTGTATTCAAGCTTTGTACTTCTCCTTATCCTTATGAAGATCACCATGTAAGTACCATATATGTATCATCAGAGAATCAACCACAAATATGATCTGAGCACCAACTATGTAACCCCAAGAATCATATGATATTTTATCATGGAATACTCATAACCATAGCAAGATGTATCATTTAGCCATATAAGCATCACCAGCAAGGACTACTAACCATAATTCCAACAATGCATTATTAAAAGTATATGCTCCCCCTAAACCTACGCCATCTTGTTTACTGTCAGATCTGATCATGCATATATCAACAAGAAGTATGAAGGCATCATCATCATCAAGTTAGGATCAAAAAAATTCTAAACATCTTACAAGTATCAATACATTTCCACACATAATCAGCAGATTGTAACCATTATAAAACAAAGCAAACAATGGACTGAATCATATCAGACCCTCTTCCTGAGCTTGTCCCACTGCTTTTCTCAAACTGACATATTCACAACTGTGCACTGTCTGACTCGCGTATATACGCAACTTTTCTTCATGAAACTTGCGTATGAGATTTAGAACACTGAAGTTTCACATTTTTAGTTCCCTCTGAGCTTGTTATGTCTGTACATTGTGTTGTGCCACATTTTCCTAAATGTACTTCCTTCTTCTTCCATATCTTAAAGTGTGATGATGTTTTCTCCTTTCGGTATGGTGCCCGTACTTTGTTCCTGCATTCCTTAGCTATATGTGCAAGCTTATTACATGCATAACATCTCATATGCTTCATATTCCTTCTATAGCAATCAACAACTTTGTGACCAAACATATTGCAAGAAAAACAATATCCGTTAAAGTACCTGGAACGTGATGAGCTTTCTGTGTGATGGTCTTGAACCATTCTACTTCTGCATTTGGCTACAACATGTCCAATATTATGACATACATAACATTCGACATTATTCATTTGAGGAAATAACCGACTATCACTTCCATAGTTAGGAGGAAGCGATCTTCTTTGAAGAATTTCTTTCCTTGGTTGTTGCTGAGGTTGACCTCTCATCTCCTTATTGAGCATTTCAGATTTTGCATTAGAGTCCCTTGTCTTACTTTGTGAACTAGATTCTCCTTCAACAGATTCATGAAAACCAAGACCAGTTTTGATAGTAGGAGACCTTTGACTACTAAGAATATCATCCAAGATCTTAGTACTATCTTGAAATCGTGAGAGCTTATCCTTTTCTTCTAATTTATCTTTTAGAATATTTACCTCAACCTGATGTTGCTCTTCCTTTTCAAGATACTGCTTCTTCATGATTCCTTCAGTTTTTCTTCCTTCTTCCAACTGATGTCTTAATTCAATAACTTCGTTTTCTTGTTTTTCAAGAGATTGGAGTAGTTTTTTATTCTACTTATCTGATTCTTCAAGATCTTCTTTTAGTGAGAGGATCGTAGCTTCAAGACTTTCATAGTAACTGGATCTTTCTCTGAGTTTCTTGATTGTTGTGCTCCTTTCATTTACTTCACTTCTTAATGATGTCACTTCATCCTGCAACTTTTGACATTGAACTTCATTTTCCTTGAATAGCTTCCTTACCTTGTTTCCTTCCTCTAGTTGAGCTTTTAGTTTGGTAACTTCTTCTTTGGAGATACATTCCCTTTTGTGCAATAGATCTTGTTGATCTCTAATTTTGTCTGTAAGCCTTTTAAATTCTACCTCTATTTGATATCTTTCTTTCTCACTCATAAGAGAAAATTCAGTTGTTTCACTATCACTTTCATCATCTTCAAATGGATGGAGAAATGTATCACCAGAGGATAACAAATTCATACCTGATAGTTCTTTTGCTTGTTCATCTTCATTCTGAAGTGATTCTGAATCTGAAGTGCTTCTTCCACATATTCCCCAATCGATTCTCCCACTGTCATAGTTCTTCTGGGATGTCTTCCTTTTCTTAGGCGCTTTCTTCTTAAGCTTCTTTCCCATTGTTCTACAGATCTCCTTCAAGCGATCAAGCTTCTACCAAAGGACCTGCTCTGATACCAATTGTTGGAAATAATACTGAGAGGGGGGTGAATCAGTATTATCAAATCAAACACTTTTTCATTTTCATACTCAGATTCATATACGCTACTTCAGTGAAGGGAACCTGCGTGTACATGCAACTGTGTCTAATGAAACTAACGTATATCCAGTAAACTTATGATTCAGTTAATCCATTAAATGTTGATCTTTAGTTAGCGCATCAGAATTTTTATTAACCATATGAATAGTAAATAGGTGCAGTATAGATCATCACACAAAAGAAGCACACATGAACACCATGATGTAAGGTGGAAAGCCAATGTGGGTGAAAACCACCTGCTGCAAGTCGTCTCTATCTTCTTTTAATAAGAAACTTCTATTTACAATATTTTTGTACTAGTGCAGTCTTATACCAGTACACAGGTTTCTACCTGCAGAAGGCTACAACCTTCTCTCATTCTCCAGCTTCTCCTGGAACGGAGATGCAACCCCCTTGGCTCTTGTACTAGCCGATCATTTTACTAGTACGTAGGTGCCGGCCTACTGAATGCTCCAACCTTCACTTGTTTTCCAGCTGCTACTGGAAGGGAGCTACCACCCCCTTAGCTCTTCTACTAGCTGATGTACTAGTACGTAGGTGACGACCTACAGAAGGCTACAACCTTCTCTTTCTTCCTCCAGGTACCACGTTTCATAAATTTTCAGACTGGATGCTCATGGAACAAAACATCATAATCTGAAGGCCACGTTTCATCCAATTTTCATACTGGACCCATCAATATAATTGAAGCACACAATCAATCAACATTAGTATCATCAATCTCTGAATCACCCAATACTGAATCACTGAAACCCTGTCAACAAACTGCAGTCACCAGAACATAGAGCAGAACACAGAAGTCTGCAACAATGTTCAGATGTAATAGTATCATCAAAAATCATGCATCAAAATGCATACGCTACTTGGAAGAGCCGAACCAGCGTGTATATGCAACTTCACCAAGGCGAACCAGCGCATATGTCATTAATTACTTACTTATGTATTTGCTACACTTCATGACTTTAGAAATAACCAGATCATTACATATACAAGGATAATACACATGTTAGCAACCAGATCTAGTCCATTAGATCACATAAAGGTAAATCATTATGATTCTGATCCATTATAGATCTCATCCAACAACATTGAAGCTAAACATAATCAACCAATCTGAATATGCAAAATACTGACACTAGTAAACAGTCACCAGAACTCAGACTTTGCATCAACTACCAGAACCACCTGTAACTTCAAATATGACAGTGTATATGGTATACGCTACTTAGATGTATATAACTTGCGTATGTACGTGCTTTTACCAAATTCAACTAGTGTATACATCTGTAAATATTCATTCATGAGTTGCAGCTATTTCAAACTCAAGTTATAGCCATATCAAAACATTACATGCGTCAGTATACAGATCTAGAATAAGCATAATCAAACCATGTAGAGATGATTCATTTCAAACCATTTGATCCCAATCTATCCTTAGATCTTGTTCTCCATCAACCGGTGAGATTCCTCCTTAGCTCAGATCAAGCAAGCATCATGAACCCATAACCTGCATACTGGATCTATTCTTCATTAGATATTCAAGACTTTCTTAGTGCCTTTGCCTAATGATCTTCTCCTCCTTTTATAGCATTAGGCCCTACTCAATACAATGGTCCAAAACCATAGAGAATCAATACCATGGACCCAATACCTGGGTTCAACACATCGGATGAGATACCATGGTCCAAAACCATAGGTCCAAGTACCAAGGACTAAGTACCATGGGCCAAAACCCAATGTACGCACCTTCCCTTGCAAGAAAGTGCGTGTATATGTATCGCACCTTTAGGTCAGCTAAACCGTGTGTATACGCGTCTCTATCAAAAGGAACCTACGTATATCTCCTTTTCTTCATTCTGTGAGCCTGAATTGTGATCTGTTATCTTAGTAAGTTGCCATCAAGGACAACACCTGTATCATAATGCCAACAGTACACATTGCAACTTTATATTTGGAACCAAATCAGTTTGTATGGTATCGATGGCTTTTCTCTTATAAAAAAATGTCAGTTGGGAAATTTTTAGAGAAGAAATGATAGCATATTATGAGGATACAAAAAGCAACACTCTTTTTAGCCAATTGATAAATCTCAAACAAAAGGGTTCAATGATGGAGCACATTGAGGACTTCCAAAAATTTAATATAAGGGTAAAAGATATTCCGAAGGAACATAGGATTGATGTGTTCATAGGGACTTTAAAGGATAATATCCAACATGAGGTTCAACTTTGGGAACCTGATTCATTGTAGAAGGCATCCAGGTTGGCAAGAAAAATGGAAAGAAAAATTATGGCCACAAGGAAGCCTACCACTCAAAACTATAAAGATGGAAGTGTTGTTGCCCCTAGCCTTCCATAACCTACAAGGTTGACACTACAACAATTGGAAGAAAAAAGAGAAAAAGGGCTTTGTTACAGTTGTGATAGAAAATACACTAAAGGTGATAAGTGTGTTAACAAGATTTTATTTTACAAAGATTGTGAAGAGGAGGAAGAAAAGGAATAAGAAACATCAAAGGAAGAGGATATACACCATGAACAAACCCTAGAGTAAGAATAAGTGAATCTGACCAATATCTTGTAATGCATTGGCTAGAATTACCACTCGTCAAACTATCAAGATAGAAGGACATATCAAGAAGAAAAAGGTAATAGTGTTGATTTATTCAAGAAGTACCCATAACTTTATTGATTGTAAGTGTTGGCATTATGATACAAGCCTGGCACTATGGCACAGGTATTGTCCTTGATGGAAACTCACTCGGAAAATCACTCAGATGGCAGTTCAGGATCACAGGCACTCAGAATAAAGGAAAATGAGGTATACGCAGGTTCCAGTTGACCAAGCCGCATATACATGCGGATTCACATACCAATACACGCACTTTCATGCATAGAAAAGCGCATGCAATTTGGAAAACTTGGTTTTTGGTCCTTGGTATTCGGACCTATGGTTTTGGACCATGGTATCTCGTCCGAAGTGTTGAACCCAGGTATTGGTTCTAAATGGTTTTTGGACCATGGTATTGAGTAAGGCCTAAGACTATAAAAGGGGAAGGAGATCATTAGGCAAATTCACTCAGGGATTGAATATCTTATGAAGAGCAAATATCTAATATACTGGTCATTGGGTTATGGTGCATAGCTGGATCTAAATCAAGGAGGAACCTGAGCACTAGAAGAAGGATAAGTTCTATTGATGGGTCAAGATCTTAAAGCTTGAAGAGAAGTATCTTTGTGTGATTTTGATCTTTTATATTTGGCGCATGACTTGATTTGTAAATCTAATGATCTAGGTAAAACTGATATATGAATAGTTGAAAAGGGTAAATTATCTTTTACAGATCTGTACGCAGGTTCAGCACAACAAAGACGTGTATACACGCTGGTTCAGTAATTCAAAACTGCATATAAATAGGTTTGTCTTGATATAAGAGCGTATGCACACAGGTTCTACATATTGAAGTAGCGTACGTCCCATAAAATATGTTTTAGCTACTTCTGTTTATTGTTGCAGTGTTCTGGGTTCAGGATTGGTTTCTAGTTACTGTTATTGTATTCTAGTTACAACATTCAGAGAAGTGATTGTTTGATTCAGTTTTGGTGGGTACATAGGAGATTGGTTGATGCAAGTATATTTAATGTTTGATTGATGTTATTGATGGATCCAGTCTGAAAATTTATGAAACGTGGTCCCTGGAAGAAAAGAGAAGGTTGTAGCCTTCTGTAGGCCAGCACCTACGTACTAGTACATCAGCTAGTACAAGAGCTAAGGGGGTTGTAGCTCCCTTCTAGGAGAAGCTGGAGAACAAGAGAAGATTGTAGCATTCTGTAGGTAGAAGCCTGCGTATTGGTATAAGATTGCACTAGTACAGAAACATTGTAAAAATAATTTTTATTAAAACAAGATAGGGATGAATTATAGCAGGTGGTTTTCACCCACATTGGGTTTCCACCTTATATCTTGTGTTCTTGTGTGTGACTGTCTGCTCTGTTTTACTATACCTAGTTACTGTTTATATGGTTCTGATGCACATATTAATGATCAACATCTGAAGAATAAATTAAATTATAAGTCTGCAGATTATACGCTAGTTTCCTTAATTACAATTGCCTATATATGTAGTTTTTCACTAATTGAAGTAGCGTATACAAATCTGATTGTGAAATGAACAAATAATTGACTTGATAATACTGATTCACCCCCCACTCTCAGTGTTATTTCCAAAAATTGGTTTCAAAGGAGGTCCTTTAGAAGAAGCTTGATCACTTGAAGGAAGATCTATCATCATGAGCAACTACGAAAAAGAGGCATCCATCCGGACACCAAATTTTGATGGGAGCAACTTCGTTTATTGGAAGGTAAGAATCAAAACCTATCTTCAATCTCTTAGAACATAAGTTTGGGATATCGTGGAAGGAGGATCCACATTTCCAGCAGCAACTCCTATAGATACGATACGTAAAAATCAGTATGAAACAAATGTAGAGGCTGTCAATACTCTATTAGGGAGTCTATCACAATCAAACTTCATCAAGGTTATGCAGCTCAAAACGACCAAAGAAATATGGGACAAGATCATTCTAAGCTATGAAGGAGACGATCAAGTAAAACGTGCAAAACTACAATCTCTCATAATTCAATATGAAACTCTCAAAATGCGCAATGATGAAAGTGTAGCTAATTATTTCCTATGTATAGATGAGATTGTTAATCACATGAAAAATCTGGGTGAAGAGATAAAAGAAGTCACCTTAGTTGAAAATGTTCTAAGATCCTTGTCTTCTAAGTTTGAATCAAAAGTTTCTGCCATAGAAGAAAAGAAGAATCTTCAAAGTATTACTATGTCACAACTGCACGGAATCCTAACTGCTTTCGAAATGAGAAAAGGGGGACCATCAAACATGAGAGAAGCCGCATTCAAAGCTTCAGGAAAAGGAGAATACAATGAGTCAAAACATACGTCAGTAGGAAAGGAAGAATCAAATTTTGTCAGGAACCTTCAACGGTGCTATAGAAGATTCAGAGGTAAGTTACCTTTCAAATGATTTGCTTGTGGAAGAGTTGGTGACTATGCAGCCAAATGTCCTCATAAAGATAAGCTTGATAAATGTAAGGAACTGGTTAAATGGAATAGAAAACAGAGTGTAAGAAAGAAGAGCTATTATACACATGAAGACAACAATGGACTTTCAAATAGTGATGAAGATGAACATGGTAATGATTATAGAATTTTGATGGCTTTTGAAGATAATGATTTCTTGGATGTTATAGATGAAGATGATCTCTTTCAAGAAATTTATAAACTTAAAATTTGTTTAGAAGAAAAGAGTATGATTATAGATACTCTGACATTCCAACTTGCTGAAAGGGAAAAACACAATGAAAAGTTATAATGTGAAATTGTGGGACTTAGAAAAGATATTGAGAAAACAAAAGCTCTTAATCTTAGATTTGCTAAAGTATCTGAAACTTTAGATGAGATTATCAAAGTGCAGCATTCTCCTCTAACAAAGACATGTCTTGGATACACTAAAGAGGCATCTCAAGCACAGAAGCCATCCATCTCCACAAGTTATCTTGAAGCAGCAAGAAGAAGTGAATAGGTTGACAGTCGGTAACAAACGCATAAAGCAGATCACCAGGTAAATCGGGGTCATTCTACTTCAAGGATGAATAGAAGCTACAACCAACAGTAGGTAAATCATTCCCAATTTGCTTCAAGAATGAATTTCAATGGAAACTACAATCACATGGTCAGTATATTTGATAATCACAGGAATTTCTTTAATGGCCAATGTTTCCCATGTCATAACTTTGGACACAAAGCGGCTCAATGTGTTGCCTACAAGACCATCATGACTAGAGAAACACAAAATCAAAGGAGTGTGACTGGGATCATGAAGAGGACCTACAGTAATTTTTCTACTCTTGAAAATGAAATAGAATGCTCTATTTGTAACAACTTCGGTCATGAAGATTCTGAATGTAGGAGCAAGCTTCATTGTGCCCCAAAACATGGAGAAAGAAAGAACCACAAATAGAAAGATGTGGCATAGCCTTATATGCGGAAGGACAACAAAATCAGTGGTACATCAATAGTGGATGCTCAAAACATATGACAGGTGATAAAGAAAAACTTCAATCATATAGTGCCTTAGAAAAAGAAAGGAGGGTCTCATTTGGAAATGACACCCCTACACTCATAAAAGGTAAAGGCTCCATTCTTTTAAAAGAAAAGGTCAAATTTGGAGATGTTATGTATGTTGATGTCTTAAAGCATAATCTATTGAGTGTTAGTCAAATGTGTGATCAAGGAAATGAGCTAGTATTTCGATCAAATGGATGTATTGTTCGTGAGCTTGATACAACAGAAACAATGATCAAAGGCATAAGAACTCCAAATAATTTATAGATACTCAAGGGAGGATAGAAAAAATGCTATCTAAGAAAAAATGATGAACATTGGCTATGGCATGGAAGATTGGGGCATCTAAGCTTCCCTCAGATAAGGAAAGCATGCAAATATCAGGCTGTTCGTGATCTTCATGTCATCAAAATTCCAGACAATACAATATGAAAATCATGTCAGTTTGGTAAGCAAACTAGAACACATTTCCCTGAGAAGGAAGGATCAACTAGTAAGCCACTTGAACTTATCCATACTGATTTATGTGGTCCATCAAAAAAGTCACCTCGAGGAGAAGAATACTTTATATTGTTCATTGATGACTTTTCCAAGATCTGTTGGATAGGACTTCTAAATCATAAATACAAAGCTTTCGAAAAGTTCAAAGCTTTCAAAGCCTTGGTTGAAAATGAATCAGATCGCAAAATCAAATGTCTCTGGTCTAATCGAGGAGGGGAATTTACCTTGGATGAATTTTTCGACTTTTGTGAAGAACATGGAATAAGAAGGGAATTTTTTACTACAAGGACTCCTCAGTAAAATGGTGTGGTAGAAAGGATGAACAGAACAGCTCAACAAATGGCTCGTTGTATGCTTGATGAGTCTGGAACTCCCACAACCTTCTGGGGTGAAGCTGCATTTGCTGCCATTACTATTCTCAACAAAACAAATGTCCGAGTAAACAACACTGAAACTCCTCATGAACTTTGGTATGGTAATACTCTCGCTGTAAAATACTTCAAATTTTTTGGAAGCAAATGTTACATCAAAAGGACTGATGAAAATCTTAGCAAGTTCTGAACCTAGAGCAGATGAAGGCATTCTCCTTGGTTACTCTTCCCGAAGTAAAGGATATAAGTGTTACAATAAAAGACTTGGTAAAATTGTTGAAAGTATTGATGTGGTGATTGATGAAGCACGCAAAAATTCAAAATAGATAAAAACCGATGATTTTGAAGATGATGAGGACTATCCTTCGACATCAAATCATACTAATGTTGAAGAAGAAACTTATGAGGCACCAGAAGAACAAATAAGGGTAGAAGAAAAGACTCCATCTAGGTACGTCTAGAAGAACCATCCAGAGACTCAAATTTTAGGGCAGAAAGAGGCAGGTGTACAAACAAGAAGACCTATTACAAAAGCTTCAAGCTATGTAGCATTGCTCTCCTCTGTCGAACCACGAAATATAAGTGATGCATGCAAAGATGAATGTTGGGTCAAAGCCATGAATGAAGAACTTGAGCAGATTGAAAAGAATAACACTTGGGAATTGGTTCCTAGACCTAATGATAATAATGTCATAGGGACCAAATGGATATTCAAAAATAAGCTGAATGAAAATGGAGATATTATTAGAAACAAGGCAAGACTTGTTTATAAAGGGTATGCTCAACAAGAAGGTATAGACTTTGAAGAAACTTTTTCACCGGTTGCCATACTTGAAGAAATAAGAATGTTCCTTGCTCTTTCTAGCTTTCAGAAGTTCAAAGTGTATCAAATGGATGTGAAATGTGCCTTTCTAAATGGAGACTTGGAAGAAGAAGTGTATATTCGAGCAACCAGATGGATTTATCCTTGGAAATAATCCAAAATTTGTATGCAGACTCAGAAAGGCTCTCTATGGTATTAAACAGGCTCCAAGGGCTTGGTATTATCGTCTAGACAAGCACCTCCATCAACAAGGTTTTTCAAAAGGATAAGCAGATAACAATCTATATATAAAAATAGACGATGATAAATTGCTAATACTTGTTGTGTATGTTGATGATATCATATTTGGTAGCAATGAAGAAGCCATGAGTCAAAACTTTGCGTTGGTAATGCAAAAAGAATTTGAAATGTCCCTGCTTAGTTGGCTCACATACTTTCTTGGTTTACAAGTACAAAAAAACAAAGACAGTATCTTTCTATCACAAACCAAGTACTTCAAGTAGATCTTGAAGAAATATGGCATGGAAGAGTCGAAACTAGTATGTAACCCTATGGTAACAGGATGCAGCCTCAACGCAAATGATGAATCAGCAGCAGTACATCAACCAACCTATAGATCCATGATTGGTAGTCTGCTCTATCTAGCAGGTACCCGACTAGACGTCATGCATGCAGTGGGGATAGTTGGAGGATTTCAGGCAAATCCAAAGGAAGCTCATCTTCAAGTAGTTAAAAGAATTTTCAAATATCTTCAAGGAACTCAAAACTATGGCTTATGGTATCCTAGAGATACAGATCTCACACTTCATGCATATACAGATGCAGATTGGGCAGGAAGCATGGATGATAGAAAAAGCACTAGTGGTGGTGCATTCTTTATGGGATCCAGATTAGTGTCTTGGTTCAGCAAGAAACAAAGTTCAATTGCTTTATCTACAGCTGAAGCAGAATATGTGGCTGCTGCATCTTGTTGCACACAACTCCTTTGGATGATGCAAACATTGCAAGACATTCAAATCACTTGTACTCCACCCATCTCCATTCTACGTGATAATACAAGTGCAATAAGCATTTCAAAGAATCCTATCCTGCACTCTAAGACCAAGCACATACCTATCAAATATCATTTTCTTCGGGAACATGTGGTTGAACAAAAAGTCAAATTGGAGTATGTTCCCTCCAAGGAATAGGTTGCTGATATATTCACCAAACCACTACCCAGGGAGACATTTGAATACCTCAGACAAAATTTGGGAGTAATTGATGCATCATCTTGCTGTTGACACTTATCTGTTTCAGAGAAAAGTGGGCGTACACGAGTTTCATGAAGCGTATCCGAGTACATACGCAAGTTTTAGTGGATACAGTCGCGTATATGTTGGTTTGAAGAAAAACATTGGGCCAAACTCAGGATGAAAAGAGTCTAATGTGGGTCTGATCATCTGGCACAGGTTCATGGGGAGCATATACTTCTAATAGTGCATTGTTGGCATTTCCTTAGAAGATCTTGGTACTATTTCACAGTTGTTTTGATTCAGGTGGAATAGGTGTAGAGGGAGATCATGGTTGCTGGTCTGGATGATGATTGACAGATGCTGTTGATGATAGTTGTTGATGACTATCATAGTCTTTTCTTAGATATTTAGTCTCTATGTCATGTATTTCTTTTATTATCAAGGTCATGTAACGACCTATCTTGTTTCCCCACTATGCCTGGGATGGATGATGTAATGTTCTTGTTTTATCATGTATAAACTTTTGGTGTATCCCCACTTGGTTGGGAGATTGATGTATGTATGAGTCTTTGATGATAGGAAGGTCATTTATGATGTATAGAGTCATGTTCTTTCTTGTAGAACATCTTCTTGTAGACCTTGCCCACTGTCAGGGGGAGCATGGATAGCACAGCACAGCAGAAGATTTCTCCAAGTACTCAGGGGGAGCATAACCCTTTGCCCTCGATGACAAAGGGGGAGAATGACTTTAAGTAACTTGGGGTTGCCATCAAGTCCAAAGGGGGAGATTTTTGGCATTATGACACAGGCTTGGCACTATGGCACAGGTATTTTCCTTGATGGCAACTCACTCGGCAAATCACTCAGATGACAGTTGAAGTTCATTGGCACTTAGAATAATGGAAAAGGAGGTATACGCAAGTTCCCATTGACCAAGTTGCATATACACGCAGATTCACAGACCGAAAGGTGCGTATGCATATACACACACTTTCATGCACAGAAAAGCGCATAAATTTTGGACCATGGTATCTCGTCCGAAGTGTTGAATCCAGGTATTTGGACCCATTTATTGGTTCTAAATGGCTTTTGGACCATGGCATTGAGTAAGGCCTAAGACTATAAAAGGGGAAGGTGATCATTAGGCAAATGGACTCAAGGATTGAATACCTTATGAAGAGCAAAGATCTAATATACTGGTCATTGGGTTATGGTGCATAGTCGGATCTGAATCAAGGAGGAACCTAAGCACTAGAACAAGGATAAGTTCTATTGATGGGTCAAGATCTTAAAGCTTGAAGAGAAGTATCTTTGTGTGATTTTGATCTTTTATATTTGGTGCATGACATGATCTGTAAATCTGATGATCTGGGTAAATCTGATATATGAATAGTTGAAAAGGGTAAATTATCTTTTACAGATCTATACACATGTTCAACACAACAAATACACGTATACACGCTGGTTTGGTAATTCAAAACTGCGTATACGCAGGTTTGCCTTGATATAAGAGCACATGCATGCAGGTTCTACATATTGAAGTATCGTACGTCCCATAAAATATGTTCTAGCTACTTCTATTTATTGCTATAGTGTTTTGGGTTCAGGATTGGTTTCGGGTTACTATTATTGTATTCTGGTTACAACATTTAGAGAAGTGATTGTTTGATTTAGTTTTGGTGGGTGCATAGGAGATTGGTTGATGCAGGTATATTTAATGTTTGATTGATGTTATTGATGGATAAAACCTGAAAATTTATGAAACGTGGTCCCTGGAAGAAAAGAGAAGGTTGTAGCCTTCTGTAGGCCAGCACTTACATACTAGTACATCAGCTAGTACAAGAGCTAATGGGGTTGTAGCTCCCTTCCAGGAGAAGTTGGAGAACGAGAGAAGGTTGTAGCCATTTTCAAGTAGAAGCCTACGTACTAGTATAAGACTGCACCGGTACAGAAACATTGTAAAAATAATTTTTATTAAAACAAGATAGAGATGAATTGCATCAGGGGGTTTTCACCCACATTGGGTTTCCACCTTATATCTTGTGTTCTTGTGTGTGACTGTCTGCTCTATTTTGTTGTACCTAGTTACTGTTTATATGGTTCTGAACATATTAATGATCAACATCTGAAGAATAAATTAAATTATAAGTCTGCAAGTTGTACACTAGTTTCCTTAATTACAATTGCGTATATACGCAGTTTTCACTAACTGAAGTAGCATATACAAATCTGATTGTGAAATGAAAAAATAATTGACTTGATAATATTGATTCACCCCCTCCCCCCCCTCAATATTATTTCCAACAGTAAGATAGCCAAGGAATTTAATTGCTTCCTATATCCAGCACCAGAGTGTCAAGTGATGGCTACAAGTGGTGGAACCATAAATTGCTCTGGAAAGTGCCATAATATCAAGTTATCCATGGGATAATATGCATTTAATAGCCCAATGCTTTCCATTCCAATGGGTGGTGCTGATGTTGTAGTAGGAATCCAATGGCTACAATCCTTGGGTACAATAGCTTTAAATTTTCAAGAAATTTTCATTAAATTTTATTCTGAAGGAAAGGAAGTTGAATTAAGGGGTATAACAGGGAAACTAGGAAAGATAAGTAGCTCTAACAGAATGATGGATCTTCTAAGGAACAACGAGTCGTAATTTCACAATTATGTTCGCTAGAGGTTCCCACATCAAAATCATCTATTTCTCCAGATCTCCAAAAGTCTTGGAAAATCATTCCAAGGTATTTGAGACTTCCAAATGCCTCCAACCTATTCATTTTCATGATCATGCTATTCATTTGATTCCTGGAAGTGTTCCTCCAAACATCAAGACTTACAAATATCCCTATGCCCAAAAGAGTGAAATTGAACGTATGGTTGCGGAAATGCTAGAGGCTGGTATAATTCAACCTAGTCAAAGTTCTTTCTCTACTCTAGTAGTATTAGTGCATAAGAAGGATGGGTCATGGTGCATGTATCAATATTAGAGGGAGCTCAACAAGATCAGAATTAAAGATAAATTTCCCATACCTATCATTGATGAACTATTGGATCAATTTAATGGATCAATTTAATGGATCAATTGACTTGACCGAGTTGGATCTTTGTTCAGGATACCATCAAATCAGAATAAACATTGAAGACATTCCAAAAGCAATGTTTAGAACTCATGAAGGTCATTATGAATTTTTGGTCATGCCTTTTGGCCTTACCAATGCACCTTCTACATTTGAAGGTTTGATGAATTCCAGTTTCAAACCCTTCCTTAGAGAATTTTTGTTAGTATTTTTTGATGATATACTAATCTATAGCAAGTCTTGGAAGGATCATGTTCAACATGTTGACGGGGTGCTCAAACTATTGGAGGAGAAACAATTATATGCAAAAATCTCCAAACGTCTCTTTAGAGTACAAGAGGTGGAATATCTGGGTCATATTGTATCTCATGAAGGTGTGTAGGTAGACCCTAGAAAAATTAAATCCATTAATGAATGGAAAATCCCCACATCCATAGATCATTTGCGAGGATTTCTCGGGTTGATAGGGCATTATCGAAATTTTGTTTAGAATTATGGGCGAATAGTAGCACCTCTAAAAACATTATTGAAGAAAGATGCATTTTCATGGAATCTAGAAGTAGCAAAGGCCTTTGAACATATTAAAGAGGTAATGTGCCAAGCACCGGTCTTAGCTTTGTCGAACTTTGAAATGGAATTGGTGTTGTTTTAATGCAAGAAGAAAGACCCATTGATTTTGAAAGTCATCCAATCAAAAGAAAGTATTTACACAAAGCTACGTATGAGAAGGAAATGTTGGTAATACTACATGTACTTAATAAATGGTGACCCTACCTAACGGGAAGACACTTCAAGGTAAAAATGGATCATGATAGTCTTAAATACTTTTTAGAACAAAGATTATCTTGAGAAGAGCAGCAAAAATGGTTCACAAAGATGTTGGGTTATGGCTTTCAAATCATCTACAAAAAATCGAAGAAAAATGTTGCGGAAGATGCACTCTCAAGAAAGGATGAGGATGTGGAAGTATTTCTTTGTTCAATTTCTATTATCCAACGAGATTGGATAAACGAAGCAATGGATGAATGAAGAGTGACGAAGATGTGTGGGCACTCATTCAAAAGTTACAACAAGATGCCAGTACATATGATACATTTAGCTGGAAAAATGATTCATTATAGTACAAAGATCGCTTATACCTATGTAAGAATTCCCAACTCAAACAAAAATTTCTTATGGAATTTCACAGCTCCCCCTTACAAGGGCACTCAGGATTTTTAAAAACTTACCATAGGGTTAAGAAGGATTTTTTTTGGGATGGCCTTAAATCAGATATTCAAAATTTTGTGGCCGAATGTTTTGTTTGCCTACTAAAAAAAGTTGAAACAATTAAGACCCTAGGTCTATTACAAAATTTATCCATTCCAAGCCAACATTGTGAGGATGTTTCAATGGATTTTATCACAGGCTTACCCATGTTTGAAGGAAAGAGTGTCATCATGGTGGTATTTGATAGACTTACCAAGTATGCACACTTTTGTGCATTATCGCATCCATCTAAAGCCAGTATAGTTTATATTGTATTTATGGGAACAATTCAAAAGCTACATGGAAACCCAAAGATTATTGTAAGTGACAGACATCCCATTTCCATGGGAAATTTTTGGACAGAATTATTTTCTTATATTGGTACTCAGTTAGCTCATAGCTCATCTTATATTCCTCAATCTGATGGGAAAATTGAGATAGTAAAAAAAAAATTGGAAGGATATCTTCGTTCCTTTGTATCTGATAAACAGACACAATGGGTCAAATGGTTGCCTATGGTTGAATGGTGGTATAACACTTCCTTCCATATTGCAGCAAAAATGACCCCATTTATGGCATCTTATGGATATCATCCATCGCCCATCACATCATATTGAAGAGAAAATTCTAAGGTTCAAGCAGTGGAAGATCACATCGAGAATCAAAAAAGAGTTCTCCAACTCTTAAAAGATAACCTCACTTTGGCACATAATAGAATGAAACAAAAAGAAGATCAACATCGCGGTGAAAGAAGTTTTGATGTAGGTGACTGGGTATTCCTATGGCTACAACCATATAAACAAATTTCCCTCAAGCAAGCTAAGAAGGATAATAAATTATCACCAAAGTATTATGGTCCATAAAAGGTGTTGCAAAATATTGGTACTAGGCAATACAAATTGGAACTTCCTGCAGCTTCGCGAGTGCACCTAGTTTTCCATCTTTCATGCTTAAAGAAGGTTATAGGTGACAAACTCCTAGTTCAAATAGTACTGCCAGGACTTGAGAAGGAAGGAAAAATCATATTGGAACCTGAAGAAGCCACAGAAACAAGAAATTGATAGCTACAAAATCGATCAATTTTGGATTATCTCATCAAGTGCAAGAACTTACCCACTGAAGATTCCACATGGGAGGGAGAGAATTTTATACAGAAGCTTCTAGAACTACTCAAGCATTGAGGACAACACTTTTTTGAAGGAGAGGGGCATGTTATGTCCCTATAATGCTAGTGATTCCCCCATTACTATTGTCATTGTAGCCCTTATTGTTATTTTTGTGCCCCTATTGTCCCCATATTATTATTATTATGCCCCATAGAAGCCCACTATTGCTATTGTTGTGCCCTTATATTATTACTGTTATGTCAACTTTGATTATATTGTGACCCCTTAGATTCCTATTTATAAAAAGGAGGTTTTGTCATTTGTATCATCTAATAATTGTTCATTTGTGTAATGTAAAGGAGGTTGCCCCCTAAAAGAGGCTAATTTTCAAGGCATTGATCTATATTTTCTTATATTTTGTGAGCTAGTTGCATAACAATCTAGGCTCATTTGAGACATAAGAGAAGAATTCTTTAATGAAATTTTTCCAACATTACCAGGCTATTTCTTTTTAATTCTTACTCTCAGACTTGATAGGGTCTCACTACATAGGAATTTTGTAGATTCAAGGCGATGTATCTAGACACCTAGGGCTAAGATAAGTTAGGAAACTTGTGCAATTGATTGTCCACCAACTAGTCATAATATAGGTTGGGCTGATCTACTTGGGAAATAATTCTTCTAGATTTTCAATCTCTATCACAACAAAGAATACGATATGCTAGGTATTGAGTGACATTATGAACTCATGAATAGAGTAATTGGTACACAATATGCTCATGTTATTGAAGTGATGTGCTACTAACTAATCTCAAACAAGGATGAGAAAGGATACATCCAGGCCAACAATAAAAGGAAGTTTACATGTGGTTCCTCTCATTAAAATGAGGTGGAAAATAGGTATATAAAAGATACTACTAAACAAGTACTACCTTAGGAACCAACTCCAATATATTTCATAACTACAATACTACATCACCCATCCCACAAAACCCAAGGTAGTGTGCCCCCTTCACTACCTCTTTAGTTCATTGAGACATGCCACTACTCTTCCTGGACTTCTATTATAGACCATCCATGAAGTATCAAAGTGTTGTAACTATTAGAGTTCCTAGGAGTCTTCCACGCACACCTCAGGCCTCACATTAGATAATCCTACCCAAATAATTCACACTCCAATCTCCATTATTTACCAACGTGGATGAGGACAATGTTCCATAATGTTTACCAAGGAAATAAAAAAAGAATCCCAAATCATGTGTTTCAATAGCTACTCTAATGAATAGGTACTTCAGTTGACCCTTCTCAGATGGAAGAGGAAAATACCTCGGCGACAACTTGTGTAACATGTAAGCCTTTATATTCGCTTAATTTTGGCTTGTAACTAAAGTTTACACCTTTTGTATTTCAGGAAACATGTCTCATTTATGATTATTAGATTTATTTCATGTTTCTTGAATCTTTCACATGTATGGAGATTGTATTCACACCTAGATTTTATATCTCATTCCGCCTTAGATGAAGGGCCATCAACTAACAGTGCTCACACTACTACAGGTCGGTTTGTCACATCTAATTCCGTGATGGGTTATATGAGATGTTTCAGATGGTATGCTTTTCTGGTTTATACCTATTGTTGCATGGCTATTAATCATGCCTACTATCCATTTAATAAAATTCTTCCTATTGAACTGATGATTGTATAACTTTATACTCATAATTTATACCCTTGAGGGAATTTATTTTGTTTCAGTATAAGTTATTTGATCATGAATACCTCTATTTGACATACATTATTTTATTTTATTTCTCTTCCTGACGTAGTTGTTTTTCTGGTGTTGGTTATTTATGTTTCTTTCTGGCAAATTGTAGTAGGACTGAGAAACAAGGTATTAATATGATGTGATGCCTGTAAATATAGTTAAGTTATTACAAATAGATTACCCTCTTATTTAATATGTATTTAGCTCCATCAATTGTTTTGCATCTTTTTCCATTTACAAAGTTTATTTAATTCATGTATTACTGAATGTTAAGCATATTATGAAATTTAAATGTTAACTTGCATCTTATTGTTGAGGTTGAGAAATACTCACAGATATTATTAATAATATGTTGGTTGAACTTTTATTTATCTGTGTGTTTAATGCATTTGGTATTAAAGAAATTTGTTGAGCGACAGAGTATTTACCTTTGCCTAGCTAGCACACACCATTTAGTTTATCTTATTTCCTGACTGGAATTTGACTTTTTCATGTAATAATAGAGAAACCAATTCTAAAGTTTTATCTCTTTTCTAAGGATACATTTGACAAAGGCGTCTATCTATATATCTTATTTACCATAATATATAGATGGTGTTAAGTTATTGAATTAATTGAATGTTTTCAGGTATAATTATCTATTTGAGGTTAGATTTTCTCTTAATGGTGACTTGATTTCAAATACTACTACTCAACTCCCGATACAAACTCTATTAGTCCTCTCTCATTATATATATTTAGATTAGGGCGGATTACTACCAATCATGTCTTCTAGTCTGCATATTTTTCATTTTACGATTTCAATACTAGTGATATCCTACCGTCACCATATGTGTGTGTGTGTGTGTGTTCAGGACTATCTATTTTCACTTTCTAAGGAAATAAAAAAAATAAATTATGAGTTTTTTGTTACTTGTATACTGAGGTTAACCTTGACTAGGGTGAATTAAATTATTCAAATAGCCAAATAAGACCGAGGTCAAAATATTTTTCCTCTTTCTGGGTTAAGGAAAACCATAACATATTTCCGCCACGGTTATCTATACATTCAAGTTCCTTGTAGGCACCCAAATTCCAGACCGGGTTAAACTTCGAATTTAAAAACTCATTAAGATAAACTTCTTTCCCTCACTTGCAAAATCCGGTCATAGAATTTACTCTTACGCGGAACTGAAAGTGTTTTAGCAATCGCCTACACCGCCTGTATATATATATCTATATATATATATATATATATATATATATATATATATATATATATATATATATATAGTCATCAGTTTATTCAACCTCTGCATACATATTAAATTTGTATGTATACAACACCAACAATAAATTTAACATAACACCAATAATAAATTTAACAAAATACGTTACTTTGGAAACAATTCTAATCCCAGGAGCCCTTCAACAAGATGCCAAAACCTATGCATAGGATCCTCATGCTTAAACCATCTACATCTCAATTAAACTACTACTAAAAAATGTTTCCATTTCAAAAATTCAGTACGCAACATAATTTTCAGCTATGAACAAGGAAATAACACGCAATATAATTTTCAGTTATAGACAAACAAATGGATTTGTACCAGATAATAAGTAAGATAAAAGTAATATTGTAAATAAACAACAACTAAAAACTCTAACCATGACAAACTAGATATGCATGGAGTGAACAACGTTCCACCTGACCATGAATCTTCACGACTAGTTCCCCCCGAGTTGAGATCTCATTACCCATGAATCAACAACCTCTTGTGATTCTAGGCAGTGTATTTTTATGCCTTGCTTCACTAGAATATTTTTCCTTAGAGGCATCCCGCTTTCTAAGGACTAGCTCAATAGCCTAGGATTTTTAACTAAATTTTGAAAAACGTATTTCCCTTTTCCATTAAAGGCTACCTTCTTCTCTCTTGGAGTTTTATTCACCCTTACTGAGTGTCCTTTCTATACTGAGTTATTTAATAGATTTTTTCTCTAATCATATTAAATCTCATCAAGCAACCCCTAGGGATTTTAAGGAATAAATTTAGGGAAGTTTGTATTGATCTTATCTATCCATAATACTTTCTAGATCTGGGTAATGATCTCTTTAACTCAAGTGTTCTTTCCTAAGTAAATCTCAAGTTTTTATTTACTTATTAAAATTTATTTATTACATCATGATACTTTATTTCAAATTGAGTTCACTATGGCTTTCTAGCCATCACAACTAAAAATAGTTCAATCTAAACAAATAATATTTACATAGGAACAAAGGGGTATTACATCTTCCCCCTCTTGAAAATAACATTGTCCTTGGTGTTTATTACCCAGCTGCCTCATTCTTAAACAATGTTGGGTAGAATTATTTCATAGTATCCTCCCATTCCCATGTAGCCTCCTCAAGTGCAAAGTGCCTCCACCACACCTTAACCCAAGTGACGACTCGATTCTGGAGCATGTCTCTTTCCGATCTAGGATATGGAGTGGTTTTGGCAGAAAGTCTCCTTTAGGATCTACCTATATCAAGTTCCAATCAATTACATGAGAGTTATCATGGATATACTTTTTTAATAAGGACACATGAAAAACATTATGAACTTTAATATGACTGGGCAGAGCTAGCTGATATGCTACTGGACCAACTCTATCTAAGATTTCAAAAGGCCTGCAAAATTGTAGTGCCAACATTACACAAGTCCTAGTTTTGAGAGTATTTTTCCTGTGTCTCACTCGTAAGTGCTAAATTATTTATGGATTCTCTTCCTATATGCGTAATGATTTTTTCTATCTTGTGCTATTTTGACATTATGTCTAATTCTTCACACTACATGTTCCATTTCTTGCAAAGAATTTGGTCCCAATAATAATCTATATTTTGGTTGACCCCAACTGAGTGGCATATGACATTTCCTTCCACACAAAGCTTCAAAAGGACTCATTTTAATGGAAGGTTGTTAGTTATTGTTACAGGAGAATTTTTCTAAATGTAGAAAATCTTCCTACTTGGTAGTCCTATCCATAACATACATTTGTAATATATCTTCTAGGATCTGATTTATCCTTTTTGTCTATCCATCCATTTGAGGATGATATGCAGTACTAAAGTTTAATTGATTCCCCATGCCTCCAAACAAATCTTTCCAGATCTTGGAGGTAATTTAGCATCTTTGTCTAACACTATCATTTTTGGTACACCATGCAGTCGAAATATTTCCTTCATGAAAATGTTGCCAATTTGAGCAGTTTGAAAAGTAGACAACACTAGTATAAAATGTGTTGCTTTAGTCAAGGTGTCTACCACCACCATCATGGAATCGTGATGGTACTTTTTTCTTGGTAATCATGTAATAAAATCCATTTATATTACCTCCCATTTCCATTTAGGAATGGACAATGGATTTAGCAATCCAGTAGGATGTTCGTGTTCCGCCTTTACTTGTTGCCATTCTATGCATTTTGCTAAATAGTATGCGACATCACTATTCATACTTGTCCAAAACAATTTTTTCCTTAATTATGTTATCATCTTTTGGTATCTCGTATGACCATCATAGGGTTTCTTTTGGTATTAATATCATATCATTTGTTTTAGCATGACCATGTAGGGAATGTACAATCTATTTTAGTAGGTTAATAATTTTTAAGAATTTTCAACATATCAAAGAATTTCTTTTTGTTGTAATTTCCACTGAATTTCTTGATATTGAGGATCTTGTTGTAGTGCATTTTTAATCTGTTCCCCAAAATATGTACTAGTGTTGCTCACAGACCTTCCTACTAGAGCATGGGCATGTCTTCTTAGAGGATCTGCGATCTTGTTCTATTTTCCTTTGATGTTTTTTATATCAAATTCAAACTTAATAAGGAAAGATAACCACCTTTCTTGTCTAACATTGAAACTATGTTGGCTAAAGAAATATTTCAAACTAATGTGATTTGTCATCAAAATGAACTTTTTTCCTAATAGATAGTGTCTCCACATTTTTAGAGCGTGTATCACTGCTGCCAACTCTAGATCATATACATCATAATTATTTTTGTGTTTATTCATAGCCTATCACTGCATGTTCCTGCATCAACACACCCCAAAGTCCTTCCAAACATGCATCAATACAGACAATAGATTCCTTATTTGGGTCTATAGTTTTTAATATAGGGGTTTTCCATTCAAACTTTATTCCCTTTCTCTGCAAGTAGTTAATGGGGTAAGATAATTTTGAAAACCTTATACAAATATTTGATACTATCATGTGCAATCCCCATAAATGAGTGAACTGATGACACATCCTTATGTGTGGCACAATTCATAATCGCCCTACCCTTTTCAGGGTCCACAGATAGTCCTTCCTTGGAAATGATGTGCCTTAAATATTATATTATGTTTTTCTAAAACTCACATTTGTTGAGTTTTTCATAAAGCTGATGTTCTCTTAAATTCTATAACACGAATATGAGATTTTCTTTGTTCTCTTCTTCATCTTTAGAGTACACTAGGATGTCATATATGAATATTAACACAAAGCTGTCAAGATATTTGTGAAGTACATTATTCGTTAGACACCTGAAGGTTTCTGGTACATTAGTGAGACCAAATGGTAACACTACAAACTCATAGTAACCATATCAAGTTCTAAAGGTTGTCTTCTGAATGTCTTCATCTTTTATTTGTAGTTGATGGTAAACAATCCGTAAATCAATTTTTGAAAATATAGGTACTTCCCTTACCTAATCAAGTAGGTCATCAATTCAGGGCAGCGGATATTTATTCTTGATAGTTAACTTACTTAGTTTTTGATAATTGATGCACATTCTAAATGTTTCATCCTTTTTCTTAACAAATATTACAGGGCCCCCTCATGGTGAGACACTAGGTTTTATATAACCCTTATCTAGCAGTAATATAACTACATTTTAATCTCTAACAACTCATGTATGTTCATTCCATAAGGGTCTCTAGACACAGGGGTGGCAACTGGTACCAAATCAGTAGAGAAATCTATATCTCTACGATGAGGTAAACTGAGGATTTCCTTTGGAAAAACATCTTGAAACTCTCTCATAACAGGTAGGGTCCCTAAATTTCCTTTTTTCTGCTAGTTATTCATTTACTTCCACATGCACCAGATATACTTCACATCCTTTCCTTCTATTCTTTTTTAATTGTAAGGTTGATGTTTGTCGGACTGATATTGGTTTTGGTTTTCATATAATAAATATGAGTTGCCCATTTTGATACACACAACACACTGTTTTCTCTAAAACGTTTATGACAACACCCTATTTCTCTGACTAATTCATGTCAATTAAGATATCATAAGATCCTAAGGGAAGAATGTTTAAATCCACTTCTGTGAGGTAACTCTTTAATTCCATGTGACAATGTATTATCTCATGGGTTACCTTTCATTTGGTACCAGATGCTAAATGTACCAACCATGCATTACAGAATTTCTTAGATTACAATTTACATTTTTCCACGATTTGGGGGCTAATGTAACCCAAACTAAACCTGGGATCAATTAAAACAAAAACATATTTGTTTAGAATAGTACCTTCAATCTCAATCATAGTAGATTGATGTTTAGCATGTTTGTCTTCAAGTGTTGCATTAATTCTAGGAATATTTCTGGAAATATCATTTATAGTTGTCACTTCATGGACTTCTTGAATATTTTGAATCGATCACAGATTTTAAAGACAATCCCTTAACATATGTGGTTCACCACAACCCCAACACGTCAACGATTCTCTTTCCCTTCTCACTATGCTCTTTTTTCTGTTCAGTTCCATGGGATTTGACCCCGTGTGAGACTAAGTAGGATGATTTACACTTCCCTTCCTAAATTTCTTCCTCTAATGATCCTTTCCAAAAAATTTAAGATAAGGATATTTTTGTCTTTTTATATTCATGGCAGATTTAGTTTTATCCTTACTTTGCCATGGTTTTGAACCTTCACTTCTATTTTTGAACTACTGGTAACACAATCTAACTTTTCTTACTACTTCATCCATGGAATTAGGATTGTCAAACTCAAACTTTTCTTACTGCTTCATTCATGGACTTAGGATTTTCAAATTCAATCCTCTGTTTGTAAGGTGCCGGTGAACAGTTAAAAATCTCTGTACTTTTTGTTTCTCTTCTTTAATATAGGGCACATACCGGTGCAAGTTTGTAATTTTTTTTTGAAAACTCATCCATACTTAGCTGCCCCAAACTTAGCTCATGGAATTACTTAGCTCGGTCATCATAATTTCGTTCACTGAAGTACTGAGGCTTAAACTGTTTCTAAAATTCCTCCCAAGAAATTGTTTCCTCTTCAAACATATGTACACTTTTAGCCTCTTCCCACTAGAGAGTAGTTTTGCCCTGCAACTGGTAAATAGTGAGTTGGGCCTTCAAACTACTCTCGTATTCATATACCTAAATGTATTTAATCATGTTAAGAAGTCAGGATTCTGCATCTTCCTCTTTTTCACCATCAAAAATAGGAGGTTTGATTTTTCTAAAATCTCCATATAACTCCATTTTCTTCTTTTTCTTCTGTGATTTTAGATACGTCTTATCTGACTCTCCTACACTTTCAAACTTATCTGACTTTGTTTCTACATCTTTCCTTTTCAACCCTTCTAGTTCTATGCTTCTATGGCTAGACTTCTCAGTCAACTCCCTTATCATTGTTCCTACTCCTCACTAGCCCTCAACAGATGCTCATTGTTGTTTCTGAGATAAGCAAGTTATTGTTGTGGGTTTTTTATAGCCTCCATCAACTAGGAGTTTGGTGGAGTGTTACCTCCCCCAAATTTAACATATAACTCCTATGAACCTTTTATGGTTGGAGGAGATTCCTCTACCATCCTGTAACAGTCTACTTCACTTGTGTACCTTATAAGAAAGTACAACCTACTATCAGTGTTTTTGTAATAATATTTCTATACATAATTTTCTTGACTGTGATGGTCCATTGTAGGCTCAGTGCTAAAACTAGATGCTCTTATACCACCTATCACATACCTCTTCACCATTTCAAAGAATTTTTTTTTTTTAAATTTTATCCATTTGTATTAACAAGAAGGAATACTTCCTTTTACTAGTTACTTGTTGTTCTATTTACCATTCCATACTTGATTTCTTTTCATGAAAGGACTTACAAAAGCATCATAACCTTTACCACCTAGGAAACATGAACTTATTTATGATGTACTTACCTTTCCTACCTACCTTGTTCTGGATTTTACATAAACTTCATGCCTTACCCTAGTATAAATCTCCAATACGACTTCAAGGAAGCTTGTTATGTAAATTTTTTTTTATTTATGGTATATCCTTGTCATATTCAATAAACTTAGGTTTAAATGGAAGCATGGTGACTTTTTATGAATTTAGCATGCCACTTTATATATAGTTCTTGAACCGTGACTTATGATGAGCATGTGGTCAACCAAAGTTCTCATGGATCATTATATACATAATTTAAGTTTGGGAAATTGACAATTATATATTGTGTAAACCTCATTTATGATGGTTTGTTTATCACCAATGAGCATAAATTAAAAACTTTCATGCATGTAAATCATATGGTATAACAAGAAGTATGTTTGGGCAGTCATGTGACCAATCCTATTGAGGCAACACACCCAACACCATATGCACATCACATGGGGTGCAGTCGTAGTTTCTCATGGACTTCTAGGATGCTTCGAGGAAATCCAGTGGTTCATTTCACCTCATTCAAAGGCTAACCCCCATAATCCAACTTCTCCTTTGTCATTTTTTATGTTTCCCATTCTCTGAGCGATGCCAAGTGAACACCTGCTAATCTGAATAGTTGCTCTGGCATTACCATGTATTTGTGTCACCTTCCATGATATTGTAGGTGCCTAACTAGTTAATTGAGGTTTTTGCTTATATGGCTCGCAAGTTTCCCTGTGTATGCCACTTTATTGTTGTTATGCCACAAAATATGGTTTTGCAGTTTGCAATAAAACTCACAACTTACCCTTTTTAAGTTTTCATTTCGACCATAATCATTGAATGCTTAGCCACTGGCTTTCTTGGAGAAGGTCTACTTCGACTTCAGAGGTAGGGTTTATTTAATATATATTTGTTTCTCTTTTCTTTACAAAATTTATTTCTCCCGTTAATACTATTGTCCTGCAACTAAGACTCTAGTTTTTCTTTTATATATAGAGGACAAATGCATCAGTACTCGAAGTTGCTTCTAATTCTATGTTTTCTGTTTTGCATAAGGCCAAGAGAGTTTATTGGTTCTTTCGGCGCCTAGATGCTCAAACTCCACTATGAGGTATTAATAACTTATGCCCATATTAAATTTGTTTTCCCCTCCCCCGTTGAAGTAGGAATTTCTTTTATGGGTTATATTGAGTGTGTTAGGGTCCCACCCTAACCCCCTTATTTATGTCATGGGATCACGTCATAGTCACGAGTCAATAAAGCCCATATTAATATTTGTAAGTGGTTAACCTGCAATTAATGATGGGACCACAGTTAGTTGCAAATGGGCGGTAGTATTAGATAGATGGTAAATGGGCGGTAGTATTAGATAGATGGTATTAATAAAACCCACGGTATTGGCCCGTGGTATTGCATGTATGAGTCATATATAAAGGATAGAGACTCCCTGCGAGGAGTATCGTGTCTTGTTTTGTAATCGAGCTCTGCTCTATTGGAGGTTGCCCCCTCGAAGAGGCCTGTGAACATTTCTCTCTGAATAATAAAATCATTGCTATTCTGTGCTCTGGGTATATTTTCTTCGCATATTCTGTGTTCTCGGTATCTTTTCTTCACAAATTCTATGTTTGGGTATTACTTTGCAGGTTAAGAGCATAACAAGTGGTATCAGAGCACTTTCCAGGGCTCGGTGGGATCTCCAAATTTTAGCAATTTTTTTTTTGGCTAGAGACGTGTTTTGGCGTCTTTAAACCATGGGATCTGTCGTTAAGCGCATAAACCTGCGGATTTGGGGAGGCATGCACGCAGGAAATACAAGAGGTGGTCACGTCTGTTGGACTCCCTTGTAACCCCTGTGGGTACCCCTTCGAGTAGTAGCGCATTAGACAGAACCGCGCACGGACTGTCTTCCACGTACCCTCTGGGTATATAGGAAGCCCCCTAGCTCCCTTGAAACCTCGTCATAGATAAACCTTCGGTCGTCTTGTGGCTACAGTACACCGAGAATAGCACTCGGAGAGATTACTCGCCCGTACGATAGGGTAGTCGAGTTGTACGGCTAAGGGTACGGTCGATCCTCCTTAGTTAGAGCCCTGAAACATTGGGCCGAGTACTATTGTCAGACCCTTATGTACATTGCGATCTGTAGCACCTGACACTCCTCAAGACCATAGTTCCCTTTCTATCGGGGGATCACACATCACCTATTCCAGATCAGCAAGTGCAGCAGCAGCCGACATCAGTCCCGCAGCTCCATCAGATCAACAGCAGCAGTTGTTCCACCATTCAGATCTCTCAGTTCCACCAGATCGTAGTAGTTATGAAGGGTTCCTGTCCCTGGATATAATTTTCGCAGGACTTTTGGCGGCATTGACATTCTGAGGATTTGGCGACTGCAGTATTGATGAGGAAGGAGTAAAACTCCGTTAAGAGTTTTCCAAAAAAAAAAAAGAGTATGAGATCTTCCGGGGTGCTTATTGGTGACCTAGCCCATCAGAATCAGGACGACGAGCTGAGCAAGGTGGTACCATTCAATTTCTTAGTAAAAAAATTTTAGGCAGTCCCAATTTTTCATCAGGTTGGTGTATGGTAGAAACTCGCGCTCAAGCGATGGCCAATGAAAGGATCGACAAAATTGAAGACCATGTGAACTCCCTCCAAACTACAGTGAAGAATATCGAACTTGAGCTTAAAGGAATAAGTCACCAGATACATGATGCACTCCCAAAGGGCAAGGAGGCAGCCCATGAGGAGGCGTATAATGGCCATGAATACCATGAGGGTGAGTCTAGCCACTCTCATCACGTCTGGCACACCCATCCACCACCCAGTCAGCGACCTCCCAAGTTGGATATGCATAAATTTGACGGTTCTCACACGTCCGCATGGCTAGCACAAATGGAGCAGTATTTCCAATTGAATCATATCATAGATGA
The DNA here is from genome assembly GCA_031772625.1 of Pinus tabuliformis. NCBI lineage: Eukaryota > Viridiplantae > Streptophyta > Pinopsida > Pinales > Pinaceae > Pinus > Pinus tabuliformis. The sequence goes on from CM062818.1 coordinate 302,651,022, forward strand.
GGAGACTAAGCTTATGGTGGGCACCATGTACTTGGACAATGAACGATGGCAATGGAAGGAATGGCATCAGCGTTGCAATGGACATTTTCAGAATTGGGCCCAATTTGCCAAAACTCTTCGCAGTCGCTTTGAACAGGAAGACTCTTTTTTGGGGCGTCTCACTAAGCTCCGACAGACGGGTACAGTGGAGGAATATATTACTGCTTTTGAAGCCTTAGCCTTCTGCACTAGGGGTCTCACAGATGAGTTCTACATGGAATGCTTTATCAGCGGTCTTAAAGAAGCCATCAAAGCTCAGGTTCTACTCCACCACCCTCACACATGGACAGAGGCTTGCCAGGTAGCCCGTAAGGTGGAATGTGCATTAACAGCCCAATCCAGCCGCCCCAACTTCCCCGCTAAAGGTCGTCCCTCACAGGCTCCCAATACGACTCAGACACTTAAGATTCAAAAGGTGTCACCTGCGGAAATGGCTGAAAGAAGGAAGCAAGGACTATGTTACTACTATGATGAAAAATATTCCCCTGGTCATAAATGCAAAGAGCACAAGTTTTTTCAAATAGATGCCACTGACTACAGCTCCACCGAGGAAGATCCACCACTTGAGGAACCGGAGGCGATCGAAGAAGATAACCAAAAGGAGATTGTATCTTATGAACCAATTATTTCGCTAAATGCATTGGCAGGAATTTCTTCCCCTCAAACTCTCAAAATCAGGGGTTTTCTTAAACATCACCCAGTAGTAGTCTTGATTGATAGTGGAAGTACCCATAATTTCATCCATCAAAGGATCGCTGAAGCAGCACATTGTTTCGTCCGGGCAGTTTCTAACTTCCAAGTCCAGATTGCAGATGGGGCACAATGAAATGTGAAGGTCGCTGTGAAAATGTCAAAATTCAAATGGGGGATTATCAATTGAAAACCCACATGTTTGCAATACACATGGGGGGTTGCGACATTGTCCTAGGCGCGGAATGGCTCCGCACTCTTGGGCCAATCACAATGGATTTCCAGGAGTTATATATGAGTTTTAAGCAGAACAACTCGACACATACCCTCCGTGGACTACAGGCGGGAGCGCCCTCTATCATCAGCTCGCATAGGATGGAAAAATTGTTAAAAAAGGGCCATCATGGAGTGGTAGCTCAATTTAATCCCATCCAGGTAGTAGACACCATGTCTCTGCCAATTCATCCTGAGATGCAACAGATTTTAAATAAACATCGGACGGTCTTTGACAAGCCTCACGAGCTTCCACCCTCGCGAGGGGAACATGATCATAGCATCACATTGGTTCCAGGGGCCCAACCCCCAAATGTGCGGCCATACAGATATCCGTTCACCCAAAAGAATGAAATAGAAAAAATCATCAAGGAATTGTTGGAAGCAGGTGTCATTCGTCCCAGCATTAGTCCTTATTCATCCCCAGTAGTCATGGTCCTCAAGAAAGATGGGGAGTGGCGGATGTGTCCCGACTTCAGGGCCCTCAATAAGTTAATAGTCAAAGATAAATTTCCCATCCCGGTGGTTGACGATTTGCTGGACGAACTCAATGGGGCTCAATTCTTCACTAAGTTGGATCTTCGCTCAGGTTACCACCAAATTTCGCATGAAGGAAGTCGACATTCCCAAGATAGCTTTCAGAACTCATGAAGGCCATTATGAGTTCCTGGTCATGCCATTTGGTCTCTGTAATTCCCCCTCTACTTTTCAGAGCCTTATGAATCACCTCCTCAAACCATATCTCAGAAAATTTGTCCTTGTCTTCTTCGATGACATCCTCATCTATAGTGGCACTTGGGCGGCACATCTTCAGCATGTAGATCTACTCTTGCAACTGCTCTACATGCATAAATTATTTGTCAAGATGTCTAAGTGTTCGTTTGGCATGGAAGAAGTTGATTATTTGGGCCACATTGTGGGGCGTGAAGGTGTCAAGGTGGACCCCAAAAAGATCTAGGCAATGTAAGAATGGCCTCAACCTAGGACCTTGAAAAGCTTGAGAGGATTTTTGGGTCTCACAGGCTATTATCGTAAATTTGCTCGCAACTATGGCCGCATAGCGAAGCCCCTAACGCACCTCCTAAGGAAAAATTCCTTCTTCTGGAACGAGGAAGCACAATAGGCATTTACCGCTCTCAAAACTGCCATGTGTTCCACTCCCGTCTTAGCACTACCGCACTTCACCAAATCATTTGTCATTGAATGTGATGCTTCGAGAACAGGTATTGGAGTGTTCTTAATGCAGGAACGGCGACCATTGGCCTTCACCAGCCAACAACTCAGTGGGAGGAATCTGGGCCAATCTACCTACGAGAAGGAAATGATGGCCATCTTACATGCAGTCGAGACCTGGCGACCTTACTTGTTGGGGCGACGTTTCCAAATCCGCACAGATCATCACAGTCTTAAATATTTTTTGGAGCAACGCCTATCTTCCCCACAACAAAATAAATGGTTAGCCAAAATGCTGGGATATGATTATGAGATCATTTACAAGAAAGGGAAAGACAACAGGGTAGCAGATGCATTGTCACGCCAATTTGAGGAGGAAAGTACTGTGCTCGCAATTTCCCTCCCCATTCCAGACTGGATTGAAGAGGCTCGCAGGGAATGGTTTTCACATCCCGGGCTCTCCCAACTCATTTCTCAATTGCAGGTAGATCCTAATTCCAGCAAGGGCTACTCGTGGTAGAATGATATTCTTCGCTACAAGGACAAAGTCGTAATATCACCAACATCCACCCTCAAAAATCGCATTTTGGCAGAATTGCACTCATCTCCCATTGCAGGACATTCGGGCTTTCAGAAGACGTATGCTCGCACCAGAAGATCATTTTTTTGGGTCGGCATGAAATAGGACATCCTTACTTTCGTAGCAGAATGTGACGTCTGTCAACGCCACAAAGGGGAAACCGTCAACACACCAGGCACATTACAACCATTGCCCATTCCGGCGTCAATTTGGACGGAGGTCTCCATGGATCTCATTACAGGTCTTCCAAATTCTAGGAACAAGTCAGTCATCATGGTGGTTCTGGACCGACTGTCGAAGTATGCTCATTTCTGCGCCCTACCCCAACCATTTACACCAACTTTGGTTGCTCAAACTTTCATGGATCAGATCTTCAAATTGCATGGCATGCCCACTTCTATTGTGTCCGACCGCGACCCAATCTTCACCAGTAATTTTTGGCAGGAGCTCTTCAGAATACAAGGCACTCAACTCAAACTCAGTACTTCATATCATCCGCAACCAGATGGTCAAACCAAAGCCGTCAACAAATGTCTAGAAGCCTACCTTAGGTGTTTCACTTCAGAAAAGCAACACCTTTGGGTGCAGTGGTTACCTCTGGCGGAATGGTGGTATAACACCAACTATCATGCCACCACCAAAATGACTCCCTATGAAGCAGTCTATGGACAACTTCCGCCTTCCCCTACTTCTTATCTCACGGGGTGCTCCAAAGTACAAGTCGTGGATCAACTCCTACAACACCGCGCAAACATGCTTGCCCATCTGCGCGAGAATCTTCATCAAGCTCAGAACCGTATGAAGCAACAGGTTGACCAACATTGCTCAGAGCGCCAATTTCAAGAAGGGGATCAAGTCTTTTTGAGGCTGCAACCATATAAGCAAACATCACTCAAAGACAAGGGTTCTCAAAAGCTCTCTCCAAAATTCTACGGACCATACCAAGTACTTTAGCGCATTGGAGAAGTGGCTTACAAGTTGGCTTTGCCACCTACAGCAAAAATCCACCCAGTTTTCCATGTATCGTGCCTCAAGAAAGTGATTGGGAACAATTGCCGAGTTCAAACCAGTCTACCTGAATTGGACGAAGAAGGGTCAATCTGGCTTCAACCTGAATAGGTTCTAGACACACGAGACAAGCACCTGCGCGACCGCATGATTAAGGAGGTCCTCGTCAAATGGAAAGACACCTCTCTGGAAGATGCAACTTGGGAACCAACCACTATTCTTCAGCAGTTTCCGCAGCTTCAGCCTTGAGGACAAGGCTAGTCTTAAGGGGGAGGGCATGTTAGGGTCCCACCCTAACCCCCTTATTTATGTCATGGGATCACGTCATAGTCAAGAGTCAATAAAGCCCATATTAATATTTGTAAGTGGTTAACCCGCAATTAATGACGGGACCACAGTTAGTTGCAAATGGGTGGTAGTATTAGATAGATGGTAAATGGGCGGTAGTATTAGATAGATGGTATTAATAAAACCCACGGTATTGGCCCATGGTATTGCATGTATGAGTCATATATAAAGGATAGAGACTCCCTGCGAGGAGTATCGTGTCTTGTTTTGTAATCGAGCTATGCTCTATTAGAGGTTGCCCCCTCGAAGGGCCTGTGAACATTTCTCTCTGAATAATAAAATCATTGCTATTCTGTGCTCTGGGTATATTTTCTTCGCATATTCTGTGTTCTCGGTGTCTTTTCTTCGCAAATTCTATGTTTGGGTATTACTTTGCAGGTTAAGAGCATAACAGAGTGATAATATGCTTGATTTGGGTACTTTTGTTGACCCATTCTCAGATGGAAGAGGAAAATACCTCAACGACATCTCGTGTAACAAGTAAGCCTTTATATTCACTTAATTCGAGCTTGTAATTGAAGTTGCCACCTTTTATATTTTAGGAAACCTGTCTCATTTATTCTTATTAGATTTATTTCCTATTTGTTGTCTCTTTCACAAGTGTGGAGACCGTATTCATGCCTTGATTGTATATCACATTTTGCCTTAGACGAAGGGTCATCGACTAATGACGCTTGCACTGCTACAAGTCAGTTTGTCACATCTAATTCTATGATGGGTTATATGAGATTTTTCAAATGGGGTTTTTCTCTAGTTTATACCTATTGTTGCATCAATTTAAGTCATGCATGTTGTCCATTTACTAAAATTCTTTCTAGTGAAGAGAAAATTGTATAACTTTATGCTCATAGTTTATATCCTTGAGGGAATTTATCTTATTTTCATACAATCTATTTTATAATGAATACCTCTATTTTACATACACTGTCTTATTTTATTTCGCATCCTGTAGTCGTTATTCTGCCACTCATTATTTCAGTTTTCTTTCTGGAAATTGTAGTAGGACTGAGAAACAAGTTATTAATCTAGCATGATGCCTGTAAATATATTTAAGTTATTACAAATTGATTACCTTATACTTTAATATGTATTCAGTTCCAACAATTGTTATGCATCTTTTTCCATTTACAAAGTTTCTTTAATTCGTGCATTACCGAATGTTAAGAATATTATTCAATTTAAATGTTAACTTGCATTCTTGTTAAGGTTGAGAAATACTCGCATATATTCTTCAGAATATATCGGTTGAATGTTTATTTGTTTGTGTGTTTAATATTTTTGGTATTAAAAAAAAATTGTTGTGCGACAAAGTATCTATCTGTGCCTAGCTAGCACACACCATTCAATTTATCTTATTTCCTTACTAGAATTTGACTTTTTCATGTAATAACAGAGAAATGAATTCTATAGTTCTATCTCTTTTCTAAGCATACATTTGACAAAGGAATCTCTCTATACATCATAGTTACCATACTATACATTTGGTGTTAATTTATTGAATTAATTGAAAATTTTCATATCTAATTCTCTATTTGGGATCAGATTTTCACTTAATGGTGACTTGATTTCAGATACTATTATTCAACTCCTCATATAGAGTCTATTAGTCCTCTCTCATTCTTTATATTTGGATTAGAGCAAATTACTACCAATCATGTCTTCTAGTCTGCGTATTTTTCGCTATATGGTTGCAACAAAAGTGATATCCTACCGTCACTATCTATCTATCTATATATATATATATATATATATATATATATATATATATATATATATATATATATATATATATATATATATATTCAGGACTGGCTATTTTCACTTTCTAAGGAAACAAAACAACTCAATTATGAGTTTTCCTCTACTTGTATAATGAGGTTAACCTTCACCGAGGTGATTTACATGGGTCAATCAGCCTCATAAGACCGAGGTCAAAATATTTTGTGTCTGTTTAGGTCAAGGAAAACCATAATATAATTCCATCACAGTTATCTTGACATTCAAGCTGCTTCTAGGAACCCAACTTCCAGACCATCTTAAACTTCAAATTTAAAAGATCATTCAGATAAAATTCTTTCCCTCACTTGCTAAATATGGTTATAACATTTATTGTCATGCATAACTAAAGGTATTTTAGCAATCGCTTGCACTCTCTCTCTCTCTCTCTCTCTCTCTCTCTCTCTCTCTCTCTCTATATATATATATATATATATATAGTCACCATTTTATTCAACCTCTGCATATGTATTAAATGTGTACGTATACAACACCAACAATAAATTTAACATAACACCAATAATAAATTTAACAAAAGATGTTACTATGGAAACAATTCTAATTCCCATGATCCCTTCAACAAAATACCAAAACTTGTGCATAGGATCCTCATGCATAGCCCATCTACATCTCAATTAAACTGCTACTAAAAAATGTAGCTATTTCCATAATTCAGTACATAACAAAATTTTCAGTTATGAACAAGAAAATAACACGCAACATAATTTTCAGTTATAGAGAAACAAAATGGCTTTCATACCAAATAATGAGTAAGATAAAAGAAATATTGTAAATAAACAACAACTAGAAACTTTAACCATCCTAACTAGATTTGTTTGGGATGAACAAATTTCCACCCAACCTTGAACCTTCACCACTGGTTCCCCCCAAGCTAAGATCTCATTACTTGTGAATCAACAACCTCTTGTGATTCTAGGCAAGGTATTTTTATGCCTTGCTTCCCTAGCAGATTTTTCCTTAGCAATGTCCCACTTTCTAGGGTCTGCCAACCCAATAGCCTAGGATTTTTTCCTAAATTTTGAAAAAGGTATATTCTATTTTTCCGTTAAAGCCCACCTTTTTCTCCTGCAGTGATTTATTCACCCTTAATCAATGTCCTTTGTATACAAAGTGATTTAATATATTGTTTTCTATAATGATATAAAATATCATCAAGAAACCCTTAGGGATTTTTAGGAATAAATTGCGGAAATATTGTCTTGATCTTATCTGTCCACATTAGTTTCTAGATCTGGGTAATGATCTCTTTAAATCAAGTGTTTTTCACAAGTAAATTTCCATTTTTATTTTTTTAATTAAAATTTATTTATTACATCATCATACTTTACTTCAAATTGCGTTCGCTATGGATTTCTAGCCATCACAACTAAAAATAGTTCAATCTAACAAAATAATATTTACATAGGAACAAAGGGGTATTACAACATATTCCCCATGCCCTTGTTGAATGTTAATATTTGTGTGGTCTTTTTTGCTCTATGAGAACTTGGTGGGATAGGAAACAGTTGCCTTGTCGAAATCTCTAGAGGGATAGAACTACTGGAAGTTGTGTTGAGAAGTTATGGATTGCGAAGGTCTAGTTGATTACACAACCACTGCAATAGAGGCATAGGAAAATCTATGCTAGAGCAACTGTGAAAAAAGACAGTCGATCCAAAATCCAACGAAGTGCTCATTAAGACCCTGCACAAAGTCGCATCTCAACCTAGCTCTGGTAACACTAGATTGGAAAACCATGAATAACCTTATCACTATGTAGCCAAAGAAGCATTAAGATGGAAGAAGGAAGATTTCCCAAGATGAGCAAATGAGCAAAGCATCGGGCATTGGGTCGTAGTTAAAGTCAGGAATGGCCCATCATCAATAATGTGAATGTACCAAGGAGTGGGATTGGCGTCAACTACAATGTACCAACGACAACAACGGACCTCGACAAGGTTAAAGGTCAGGGGTCAGGAATAGATATAACAAAGTTGGTCATGCCAATGGATAGAACATACCACAATTGAGATTTCAACTGATTACAACCAAGAAGGCAATCAAGGCACTTCCACATGGAGAATACAAATACAAACTTCATATATATATATATATATATATATATGTAGTTGCAATCGTGAATGCACCTTGGTCAAGCAAGTCGTTGCACCAAGGAAGAGCACCGACCCCCACTAGGTTAGAGGTTGGGACCAACTCAGACTCGTACTTGACCTAAATACTGCCACTCACACCTGAGTGACTAAACCACTGTGACGTGGGAAAAGCATATTAGTTATTATGCCAATAACATAATTAGCTTCTTTATAAATGTAAAAGGAGGAGGGACTTGATCTTTCACATCCAAGTTCTACTGAACCCCCCGATCAGCCCATTTGGTCCCATTTTCGTTCACAATATGATAGAAAGAACATTCATTTTTTTTTCATTTAATATTAATTTTTCTTTGATGCAAAAGAGTGTATTAATTCAACACCCTTGAAAATGCACTTGGTTCATCGGCTATTAGGCAGACGTAACAATCAACTGCAAGACTCTTGCAAATAAGAAGTAGCAAATTGACCTCAACCTAGTTTGGGAACTATGTAGCTCGCTGCGTTATTGCTTTCCTACTTTACTCCATAAGTTCCGTTGGGTAGTTTGGAAAGAGAGTGGGTAGTGAAAGAACTTGGTGAATGAAGAAAAGCATTGACCTTGACTTGCTTTAGGGAATTGTGTTGATGCATTGTTATATGAAATTTCCTTGATATTTTGTATGAGCAACTTTTATGCATTTTAATGTGTAACCATGCAATTTATCATATCTATGAGCTCATCGTACCATGTATTTAATTAAACCCTTGTAAATTCTCTTGGTTCGTCCATCAGAACAATGATTAATCATACAATGGTACACTACATTACTCTAAAATACAATGAAAACATCATTGCAAAATAATAACCAAGGCCCATTAACCAATCACAATGCAAATACTTATAATTAAAAAAAAATTAAAAAGAATCAGTTTTTGTTTTCTAATGCTCACTTTAGAAATTATCTCTTTCATTTTTGGTCAACCAATGATTAATTGAAAGGTCAACCCAAATCGATTGTGAGATAACCTCGCGGCAAGGCTAATGATAATAAAAAGATTTTGTTCAAAATATATAGTGTGTACCTATTTTTTTCTCCATTGTGATATTATTTCTGACACACCCTTTTATATATATATAATTGTTCCAATTTGTTTTTAATGCAATTGTAAGGTATTATTTTTTTTAATGTCCACGTAAATGATAACAATAATGGATTGCAATATCTAAATTGAATTTGAAGAAGGTTAATATCTTAGAAGAGGGGTCTCAAATGAACAAGTGCTACATAGTAGCTTATACCCTCTCCTTTATAAAAAATAGTGAAACTATCTGATTATTGTGATATATTAAAAGAATTAGCAACCAAGCATTGTAAATGTAGCTATAAAATGTATCTTTGGGGTAGGATTGGTTTTAATCTATTTCAATATGTTTAAAATTATCATTTAATATATATCTCAACATAAAAAATTAAGAAATAATACAATGTGTTATTTATAAATAGCTACTTATAGTATATAGTTTGTTTTGAATGTTCTTTGAAATATTAAATGTTATAACTATATTAAGCAAATATAAAATGGTAAACATACTTAGTGATGACAAACATATAGATTTAAAAATATTAGGAAGTTATTTATTATGGAGATTACAAAATTATTAGACATTTTTCATGTTAATTATAATAGTAAATTTTTAATTAATATAAAACATATTTTGCAACATATTAACAAAGAAATGTATTAATTACTTAATTATGTGATGTCACACTCACTTAATTATGGAATGCAATAAAACAAAAACAAAATTTGATGTGACTTAGTGTACTCTTGGCTCATTATTTGAGGCATTGGGAAATAACATGTCCAAATTGATGAGCAATCTCATTAGGGAGAAATGCCAATAAAATAAATTATAAAAAATTGAAAATTAAATTTTAAAATTGCACTTTGTTAAATTGAAAAATATTTCTCATGTTATTTAACAAAATATTTCTCATGTTTCACTGAATTAATAGGGAGTCAACAAATATCCAGTGCATAATATCTTCCTAGAGGCATGTATAATAAATAAGAGGTATGATAAATAAAGTGAATCGATCAACAAATTCTATGAGTAATTATAAAATAATTAAAATATAAAAATAAAGAATAGAACAACACATTTTAATGCTAAATAATAGATCAATACGTTTTAGTTAATTATGAAATTATTATAATAAATAATAAGGAACAATTATTGAGATAACTATATTTATTTGGGAGTATGACTTCCTCAGTTTTAATTAAATATTAATAGTTATCTATTGGAAGGTAGAAATTTCTCTTCCATAGCATATTTTGGAATATTCTAACATTTATTTCCAAAGTAGTTATGTTTTTTTCTCTTTTAATTAAATTTATTAAAAAAATGTCATAGAAACAAATGTCATATGAAATGAGTTATGGTTTTTGGGACATGTATTGATACTCCATGGTATTGTAACAAAATCTATTTACATATTAAGAATCTCTATAATAAAATGAAGTGAATTTCCATGAAAAGTAATATTCTATATCTTTTTTAAATTATATATTGCTAAATATTGATGTTTTTTTAATTATAATAATAATTTTAAATAAAATTCTAATTTAATTTATTTTTATTTTTATTTTAATTACTTGGTAAATAAAATAAAATAGATATTTTAATGTTTATTATCAAAAAAAAATTGTTAAGCTTGGTAGGATCATTCCATTTTCTATTATATAAAAACAAGTTTACACCATACAGATAGACCGAGTGGCCTCAACTTGCCCTAAAGGGAAAGCAAGTCTGTTAGCCATTGGTTAGCTATATAAGCCATCCAAAAATATAATTGTCTTAGTCTTTCCAACCAAGCTAGATATGTCTCTACTTCATGACCGAACACTACATAACTATATAAACTGATAATTGCAACATGGAAATTAAAAGATATCCACATAAGACAAAATTATGCATGGGTGATGCTCTAATCCTTCTTATCCTCTAAGACAAATTCAATGGGTGTCGGGTCCTATGGAGATTGACCAGACATACCATACAACTCCAGGATGTAAGGGATATAGCGGTCTATTCTTTTGCAGCCGAATGTCTGGATTATGCAATTGAAAGAGGATTTTCTCCATATCCTTCTTGTACTTTGGCAGTTCCTGTAGTGTCACTTCCATCCCAACTGAGATTTTCTCCATAGCCTTGCCTAATAGGCTCTTCATGAGCCAATACAAGTACATAGCTTGCTTAAACTGAGTTATTCTTCTGCGGGTGTTTCCTGGATCAAGAACTAAGGTCCTCCAGATGTCCATCTCCTCCTCCGATGCACTGCCTTGTTTCACTTCTTCTTCCCATTCTTCCAGTAGCATCTGGATGCCCTCATCCGTCCCATCATGGTGAGCTTTTGTTGCCTCTATTATGAGGTGTTCGACTGATTTTTTTCCCTTGCATAGCTCCGACGTGCTTGGCCCCCGGTGATGCCTAGGAGTCAGGCCTCTTTTGGCATGTCCATAGCCTCGTGTAGCATGTGCCATACCTTGATGTGTTCAACAATGCTGACATCCACAATAAGTTAGTTTGACACACAAGATTGAAACAATACACCACTTCTTGCCTTGTTTCTCTTCACGGCTCGTTCTCGCCATTGTCTTATTGGGGTGGGTCGGAGCTCGCAGCCCCCAGTGGGGAAGGCCCTCGCCCCAACCCCTTAAAGTGCCATTTTTCCCCTCTCTAATTCTCGTGGCCATATGTAGGTTTTTCGTCCCATACCCATGCCAAGCTCTCATCCCCCCCTTGCCATTTGCAATATACCAACTATGGCTCAAGTTCCTATCCCCCCTTATCTCTGCCTTAGAGCTCTTACCGCTCTTTTCCCCCCAACTAGGTCTCTACCCATCCTTTTTGGTAACCTAGTGCTTATTATGCCAATTGCGGGCATGGTTGCATCTTAGGATGCCTACCACCTTCTTTCCCCTGCCCTCATTTATGCTCCACTACCCTTCCTGTGTTATCCTGCAACTAACAGGTTTCCCCCTCCCCTTGATGGAAGAGCACAATGCATCCCAGCCTAACTGTGGACAATTTCCTACCCCATTGCCACCAACGATTTCCTATCCCCCAGACAAACCCCCTTACATCCCAGCTTAACCACAAGAATACCATAATTACAAGTTTGAGGTGGAGCTAAATAACATACTCAGAGTTCGGAGTTGTTCGACGATGACGACTCTGGTTCTTCCCGTTCTGGCGCTCGCCTCCAGCTCTGAACCACCACCCTTCTCCACACATTATTGTACAAAGACTGCATGTTGATATGCCCTCCTGTCCAATATTCTCGGTCGTTCCTCCAGTCCCGCCACCTTGCCCACTCCCCCAGCTTGCCATCACTTTCAAGGACACCACTCCCCCTGCCTCGTGCATGTGAAGCGCAACAATATTAAGTTCCCAGGTACCCAGCATACCTACCTCCATGTGCTCCCAACTGTTGGCCCACATCCCGATCGAGATAATATTTTAATGTTTATTATACATTAATATTTATTACTATTTACGAGCTATTTCCCTTAACTATAAAATAACTCCAAAAACATCTTTGACTAAAGTCTGCATCATAAGAAGTTATGCCCTTTGACACTCCTTAAAAATGTGGTCTCAACACAATGACATTAACATCATGCACGTGAAAGCAATGGTCGTTATGAATTTGATATTTTTGTTAATTAGATTTTGGAGGCTTAACTCCTTTTTTTTTTTGGTTCAATCATGGTAAATAGATAATATTAAATTTAATTAATTTGAAGTTAGATATATTAATATTTCATTATAAAATTTATATATATTTTTAAGAAAATAGATTATTATTATTTATAAATTAATTTTTTTATATTATTAGAATGTTTTCAGAGTACATGGTTGTTATCTCTTGTTATATGTGGAGATTTTTACTATTTCTAAGGAATTCAGTAGAATCTTCTATTTATTTTTTTCAAAAATAAGTAGAAGACAAAAACTAGATATTCAGGATAGATAGTATAAAACATAAGTAGAATCCAGACATAATAGTAATTAGTAGTCACATGAAGAAATGAGAGTTCCACGAGGTGTAGTAGTATATGAGTCACACTAAAAATACAGATCTACATGGGCTAGTCTTGCATTGAGTCTATCCATATAGAATTATTAGTTCCTCAACATCCTTTTAATATCCTCTAGTGAAGCAAACATGTTCTACCTTTCAACTTGTTTATCTTTTGATACAAGACAAGGCAGAGTCACCATCTGCCAATGTAGCACTACATAATTGAGGAATTTATTTCCCTATCCCTTGGTGCGACTAAGCTCAAAAACCCAACAAGAGACCTCCTCTAGTTTCTTAGAGTCATAGTATAATTATTTTTAGCACATGCCTTAGTTTCCAATTTTTATTATTTCACATCAGGTCTCAAGAGACACAATGTCAAAATATGCTAGGAATATAGTGGGGCCTCAGTTGTTCGTGTGGATTGTTGCCGCCACCACTACCCCTGCATCACATGCATTTCCTGTGAGGCATGGTGAGTGGGAGGGGTTGGGTTCAAACATCTCAATATCCAACAAGAAACAATGATGAGAAGCCTAGCAAGAATAGCCCCTTGAAGCAAGAAGACTAAGAAAATAAAAATTGACCATGTAACTAGAGTTGTCACCACACAATTGACACCAAAATAAGATGATAGACACACCAAAACTATTAGAATACCCAGGTTAAATTCTCCTCCCCCTTTGAAACCCACAAAATCGTAAGAATTTAGAAAGAGATAAACCCAAAGACAAGCCCAAAGACAAGGATTTCCACACTTATACCTTACTAATTTGAACCAAGAGGACAATGCTACATAAATTGACCTAGACAGACAAATCACGAGATACAACACACTCTAGATAGGTATCAATGCTTCCTCCTCGAACCAGGACAAGCGAAAGAAAAGGCTAATTTTCTTCAAACCTTCCTCAAACGCTAGTACTACAAGATTACTTAACAAACTGACTAGAACATGACTTACATAACTAATAAAAGTATCACAAAGACAAGGAAAAGCTAAGAGGGTCACCGACCAATTTTCCCCACCAACCTTTGTTTCTCTAGCACCAGATGAAACCTAAACCTCTGAGCACTCTTACCCAACAAACAATCTAGCAACACTTTCTTAGCATAGGAGCTAGGTTAAATCATGAATAGTGGGGTGGTCAACTCCTCGACCTTGCACCAACCGCAACCACCCACACAAATCATTGTGAATAAGGTTAACTCCATCAACCCTCCACACATAATAATAGTCAATTCCATGCGAGTGCATGTGGGGGATAAGCTGTGTCCTCTGTTATTTAATTCTCATCAAGTCGGCAAGGTGATGGACTCGTCCCACAAGGCCCATTTCCGATATTTGTCCTCACCCCAATGTGTACTAAGAGAATAGATTAAGCTAGAAGGAAAAATAACCATTTCCAAAACATTTGAACTAATTATTCATGTATACGTTTAATTGAATCATATGCCAAGTAATGGTTATTATAAATGGTTTTTCAGAGTGGTCGAATCTAGATGGAAGGAAAACTTTGTAATAGAATGTTATAAGTTTTGGAGGTTTTTCTAACATATTTCCCAGTTTAATTTGTCCAAAATCTTGGAGGGATTTCCTGAAATCACAAGTTTTAATTGTGAAATATCCATAATCCAAGTGCCCTAGGTGTTTTTCATGGTACTAAATAAATCCATATAACACATTTCAAACAACAAATATCAAGATACAGCGAAAAAACAATTAAATAATTCCAGCCACAAATTAAACCTTATGCACATGTTTTCAAGTGGTCCTCGTGGTCGCAAAATAGTCTTTTGGAGCGGTTCCTTGAAGGGTGGATATCATGGGCATCTTTACATTCTTGACATGATAAAATATAATATGCTTTGTCTTAAAATATAATCTTTCACATCCTAATGAACCACCGTTGCTGGTTCAAAACTTGGATCAGAACAAAAACCTAATGCGAAATGAATCTGAAAAATAATCTACACAAGATTTTGAAATGTTGTTAAAATTTGTCAATACAAATGGTAAATGATATTATAACTTTTTAAAATGTGTTTTAATCAAATAAATATATTCACCGCTTTATAAATATTTAAAAACCAAAATATACGAATTACACACCCTAAAATTTTAATTTTAACGAATATTAAAAAAATAACTTAAAAAGCTTTCGAAAATATAATGTTTTATCTACAAAAATCGGACACTCTTCCTCAATCTGATCGGTCGGCCTCTAAAGTTTTGTCAGAGATCACGTGAATGAAGAACACACCGGCAGACCCAGTATGTAGAATATATTTATTTGGATAAATATTAATATCGCTAATTGTTTTTGAGTAATCTAATTATTTTAGATTTTCGGTTCGTATACGATGAAAATTATAATTAAAAGGTCAATAACTCAAAAAGCTATCAAAATAAAAAATAAAAAATAAAAATTGGCTTTTCGCTTCGTGTACGATTAAAATTATAATTATAGAGTAACTAAGTTTAAAACGTAAAACAGGTATATTATTGAATAATATATTTGTCTTTGTTTCTGAATTCTTATACTATTAGAATTATATTTTAAGTTAAAAAACTAGAATAGTTAAACCATTGAGTAATCTAATTGTTCTGTTTTTTTGGTTGGTATGCAATTAAAATTATAATTAAAAATTCAAGGAGTTCACAAGCTAAAATAGTTAAACGATTGAGTAATATATTTTTTTGTGTTCGTAATGCATTAAAATTATAATTAAATAATTAAAGATTTAATTTATTTAAAATGACAAAGATTGCAAAAGCCTAAAGATGGAAAGAAGAGATAAGAATAAAGTGTAATTTAGAAAATGGAGTGGACTTTATATTCATTTTATTTGGTATTAGTTAAATACGGTTACATAAAACTACTAATTAACTCAATTAAAATTCAACTAATCAAATTGAACTAGAATTGACCATAATAATTAGGTAGTAAGACAAACATAGAACAGGGAGATTAATTAGTTTAAGTTTAATACCTTTTTGTTGAGAGAGGAGTCCACTCCTGAGTTTTTTCTATTTTTAATTTTGAGTTTATTTTCTGTGTTTAGCCTCTCCAATATGTCACAAAAGATAAAATAATTAAACAAATCTTTATTATTTTACTGGAAATTTAAATTTCAAAGTTTTTTTTGTTCTAGTATTATGTTATAATTTCAAAAAAATTAATATATATATTAATTTTATTTAAAATAATTTTTTATAATTAAAAAAAATATATATATTAATATTATTAATTTTATTTAAAATAATTTATTTGTAATTCATACGAATTTTGTTCATGGCTAAATTATAAATAATATTAATTTTATGTTTTTTTGAAAGCTCAAATTTTGTTATTGATCAAGTAATTTTTATAATACATATTTTTGAATGACACTTCATTAACCTTGATCTCCTCTCCCGTATATAAGAGGAAATTATTGAAGTTTTTAATTAAAAATAAACATGATAAGCTAAGTATGACTAATGTTCACATTACAAAAACTAATAAGCATGATAAACTAAGTATGACTAATGTTCACATTACAAAAACTTTGCATGAATATTATAAACTTGCATGATTGTCATAAACTAGGCATAAATGTCATAGCAACACAAAGTAACAAAGTAAAAGACATAACTAGATGACTTGTAAACACTAAAATCATAGTTGCAAATTGCAACATGCCAAGAAAGTATGAAAATACTAATTGGATGGGAAGGAAGTGAGGATGGCCTAATAGAGGTGGATCTATGACATAGAGTGACTGCATCTATGCCCTACATGGATTCATCCAGGATCTAATCAAACAAGGGAAATAACTCCATGTAGTGCACTACATGCATTCATCCAGGATCTAACAAAACAAGGGAAATAACTCCATGTAGAGGAGAAGTTCATCTAAGCTATCATTATGTTCTAATGGGAACTTTTCGCTAAAATTTCTAACGTAGATCGATATTGTTGATATATTGATTGCCACTAGTTCTTATAAAGGATCAAGGACCCAATTTAACATGTTCGCCATAACCTCCGGGTCCAATACATCGTCTCTTTCCTCTGCAATCTTCTTCTCAATGTCATTGAATTCTGGTTGAATAACCAACTTCATGTACTCTAAGTACCTAGGGCTTGGGTTAGAGCTTTACTATTGTTGTGAGCTCTGTGGCTCCTAGCTCGCCTCCTTGAGCTTGGGCTAGAGCTTTACTGCTGTTATGAGCTCTATGGCCCCTAGCTCCCCTCCTTGAGCTTGCTCTCGCGAGCCATGTTAACAACTCAGGGAAAAGTACAATGCCAACATAAAGAATTGGGGACAGAAAGATAGGGAGATAGGTGAGAGCCATCTCATTAAAAAAAAAATAAAAAATCATCTTAAAAAAATTATTAAAAAATTATGGGAAAAATGAAATTAAAAATGAAAAAAAAAAAATCAACTTCACTCAAAAGAAAATAGAAAACTTGAATTAAAAGAAAAACAAAATTACAACATGAATTGAAGAAGACACAATTACAACTAGCAATGAGCTATAGAGAAAAGAAAAATATATCTGAGAATGAGAATTCTAGTTGAGAAAAGAATTAGAATGGAACAATATATCTGAGAATAAGAATTCTAGCTGTTGGAGTTGAGAAGAGGAGACTCCCCAATTATAGATCAATCCTGTCACCAATGAATTCCACAAAATGAAAATGTAAGTAACAGCCGACATGAAAATGAGAAGCAAAGAGCAGAGGGGACCAATACCTCCTGGCTTGGTCCTCGTGATTACTGAGCACCAACCAAGAGATCTACAGAGTTTCCCAATTGTTCGTTGGAATTACCAATTTACTCACCATAAAGCAGCCACGAGAATGGGAATCTTCCCCTATGCGCCATAAAACATCCACAATACCTGTAGCGCCCTGCGGCTCTGCCCGGGCGCGCGCCCCGCCAGCTCATGAAAATGACTAAGTACCAGCCACCGTCGCATATGAACAGCGCGCGGAATAATATAAGTTATGGCGTGCGAAGGAGATATATATGCGATGGGGGGAATAAACGATGGACTAACCAAGCCGACATATGAAACATGGCGAAGGGGCATTCATCACAACATTATTAAACTTTACAGCGTCGGCCAGGTTGGAGATATGCGAGTTAGGGAGCGTATATACATGAGGCAACATGCGGTTCATTTGGCATCAAACGGTGATCATCTCTCATCGCACAAAGGGGTAAAAGCACATGGGAACAGCGCAGTTTACTGCAGTCGATGGATGAGCCCGCTGAGCCGGGCGAAGAACAAGACAAGGTCACAGTTTGGGTTCCGGTGGTGCGCACAGTGCCCGCGTTCAATATCGCACTTAGACCGGGTTGTGGCCGGGTCGGGTCGTGCACGGTGTACCCGCCCGCCCAACGCCGAGTTGGTGTGGTGATTATTTTGTGTTAACGGTGGGTTCGTGCACGGGCACGACACGGTTGTATATTATAGGTTCGCACTTAGTCTTGGGTTAAGGCGGAGGCGAGGTGGTGCACGGGGTGCGCCCGCCCGCCTAAACCCCAGGTTCGTGTATTGTATTGACTCGTTGTGTGTATTGGTGGTGGGTGTACCCGCCTGCCCGACGACACAAGGGTTGGGCATATTATATATTGTAATTCGGTTTCAGTGGAGATTTGGCAAGACCGTCGTGCAGTCGTGCATAGGAGGGCGCCCTCCCAATATTGTAAACATTACAAAATATAATAAAGAAGATTATTATTATATTGTTGTGTTGATTATTATTGTTGATGTGCTGATTTATTATTGTGTAATATTAATGGTTTCCACATGTTAATTCATAATGGTTATGAATTGTTAAGGCGTAGTCCGCAAAGTTTGTTAACGATGGAACATCTTAATAACTTAGGCGGTGCCGCACCCGCCCAATTAAGAAAAAAAAGAATTGGGGGCGTGACAGGTGGTATCAGAGCAAAGGTTGCTCATGACGAAGATGATATGATGAAGCCTGATAGAGCAGGGTTGCTCATGACAGGTGAAGCTGATAAGACTATGGAGAAAGCATGGATGAACCGTCTGGGGTTCGTGGACTTGATGGTTCATGGCAAGACCATTCAAGCCCTGGTGGACACAGGGGCCACACATAACTTTATGATGACACGGTTAGCAAAAGAGGCTGGGTTGACGATCACCCCATCAAATATGGAGGTCAAGGCAGTGAACTCTAGAGCTAAGGTGGCAGGTTTGGTACACGATGTACCTGTGCAGATAAAAGACTGGAAAGGTCAGTTGGACTTCACGGTGATGGAGATGAATGACTTTGATATGATACTCGGACAGGATTTCTTGAAAGGCAACAAGGCTATTGTTGTCCCTTTCTGTGATGAGGTGGTGTTGGTTGGACAGTCACAAACTTGGACTTTGCCCACTCATGGGCAAAGGAAGGAAGTCAAGGTGCAGCATGTTTCGGCACTAAGTTTGGAGAAGGCTATGAAGGACTCAAACATGGAGACATATGCGGTGATGTTCAAGGATGTTGAAGGTGATGGAGTAGGGACGCCTGTTCCAGCCGAAATATCTGAGGTGCTTACCAAGTATGCAGATTTGATGCCTGATGAGCTTCCGAAGAAACTTCCACCAAGGCGTGCAGTGGACCATAGCATTGAGCTTGAGCCAGGGAAGCAGCCCCCAGCCAAAGCACCTTATCGATTGTCGGGGCCTGAATTGGAGGAATTGAAACGCCAGTTAAAGGAGTTAACTGAGGCAGGTTTCATTAGACCTTCGAGGTCCCCTTATGGAGCTCCGGTATTTTTCCAGCGGAAGAAGCATTCAAATGAGCTACGGATGTGCTGTGATTACCGTGCATTGAACAAGCAGACGATAAGGAACAGGTATCCTTTGCCATTAGCTGCTGATTTCTTCAACAAGCTTGCAAAGGCCCGAGTGTTTTCCAAGCTAGACTTAAGGCATGGATATTATCAGGTGCGGATAGCTGAAGGAGATGAGAAGAAGACCACGATAGTAACAAGGTATGGTAGCTTTGAATTCCTTGTTATGCCATTTGGTTTGTGCAATGCTCTTGCTACGTTTTGCACTTTGATGAATGATGTCCTACGACCATACTTGGATTCGTTCGTAGTAGTATACTTGGACGATATAGTGGTGTTCAGTGACAACATGGAGGATCATAAGAAACACTTGGCAATGGTATTCGAGGCACTGAGGACAAATCAGTTGTTCTTGAAGAAGTCTAAGTGTGTGTTTGCTCAGACCGAGATTCCGTTCCTTGGGCATATTGTTGGTCAAGGGTGCATACGGATGGAGCCAAGCAGAGTGAAGGCGATCGAAGACTGGGTTGAACCAAAGAATGTCCATGAGATGAGGGTGTTCTTGGGCATGACCAACTACCAACGGAAGTTCGTAGAGGGGTACTCCAAGGTGACATCGGCACTGACAGACTTATTGAAGAAAGACAAGAGGTGGAGTTGGACGAGCAAATGTCAAGAGGCATTTGATGACTTGAAGAAGAGGATGGTTACAGCACCGGTACTGAAGTTGCCTGACTTCGAGAGACCGTTTGAGGTACACACAGATGCTTCAGATTTTGCCATAGGAGGGGTTCTTATGCAGGATGGGCATCCGGTGGCATATGAGAGTCGGAAGTTGCAGGATAGAGAACAAAGGTATCCGGTTCATGAGAAGGAGATGACTGCCATCATCCATTGTCTTCATGTGTGGAGGCATTACGTGATTGGGAAGCTGTTTGTTGTCAAGACTGACAACGTTGCAGCAAGTTATTTTGCATCACACCGAAGCTTTCTGCAAAGCAAGCTCGTTGGCAGGACTTCTTGGCAGAGTTCGACATGACTATCGAGTATAGACCGGGTAGACACAATGCGGTAGCAGATGCCCTTAGCAGGAAAGGACAACTTGCAGCATTGGAGGAGGAAGAAGACCGGGCAGCAAGGGGTAGGAGTCGAGTTCAGATGTCAGAAGAGATGCAGAATAAGATCAAGGAAAGTGTTGAAACCGATACTTTGGCACAGAATATAGTGAAGCAGGTAAAGGAGGGGAAGACACGGAAATTCTTCCTACGAGACGGGTTCTTGTTCTTTGGAAACCGACTCTATGTTCCAAAGTCATCTGGACTCAGGAGACATCTCTTAAAGGAGTGCCACGATTCTCCGTGGGCCGGTCACCCAGGGCAGCGTCGTTCTTTGGCCTTGTTGGAGAGAGGATTCTTTTGGGAGAAGATGAGAGAGGATGTGGAGGAGTATGTGCATACGTGCATCATTTGTCAGCAGGACAAATCAGATACTCAGAGACAGGGAGGACTGTTGCAGCCTTTACCGATTCCAGAGAGGCCGTGGATGAGTGTCTCGATGGACTTCATCACTCAGCTTCCACAGGTTCAGGGGTATAATGGGATTATGGTCGTGGTTGACCGTTTTTCCAAGTATGCTGTCTTTGTTCCTACAAAGATACCTTGTGGAGCCGAGCGGACAGCGGAGTTGTTCTTTAAGAACATAGTGAAGTATTGGGGGATGCCACTGAGTATTGTGTCGGATAGAGATCCGCGGTTTACAGGGAGATTTTGGACCACATTGTTCAAGTTGGTCGGGACAGAGTTGTTGATGAGTTCGAGTTACCATCCGCAGACAGATGGGCAGACCGAAAGAATCAACGCATTGCTGGAGGACTACTTGCGACATTATGTGACAGTTGATCAAAAGAATTGGCCCGAACTCTTGGATATTGCTCAGTTTAGCTACAATATTCAAAAGAGTTCTGCGACAGGGTATAGTCCATTTGAGTTGGTGAATGGGCAGATGCCGGTTGCACCTCATACCGTAGTGACGGGAGGCTTCTTGAGAAGCCCTCATGCGAGGAGGTTCATGAAGGCTTGGGAGGAGACCTTGGAGTTAGCACGGTTACGCTTGCACGAAGCTGCAAGGAGGATGAAGAAGTATGCTGATCGTGGAAGACGGGAAGCACACTTCGATGTAGGGGATATGGTGTTTCTCAGAATTACCGGAGAGCAGTTTCAGCCAGCCAAGGGGACGACGAGCAAACTGACACGGAAGTATGAGGGACCATTCCGAGTGAAGAAGAGAGTGGGGGAAGCTGCTTACGAGCTGGAGCTCCCACGCCATATGAACATGAAACACCCAGTTTTTCATGTGAGTCAGTTGAAAAGATGTTGGCTTGATTCAGACCATCCAGAGAGAGTTGAACCAACGAGAGGACCAGCCGGGACTGTGGACAGACCGGGACTAGAGTTAGAGAAGATTGTGAGTCTCAGAACTACTGGTGTTGGCTGCCACCGACGACGGGAATTTCTTTGCAGATGGAAGGATGCACCGGAGGAGGAGAGCTGGGAGACGGAGGATTCACTTTGGAGATGGAAGGACAAGATCGCGAAGTATGACAGAAAATTGAAGAGGAGAGCAGGAATTGTCGGGACGACAATGACTTCTGGTGGGGGAGAATGTAGCGCCCTGCGGCTCTGCCCGGGCGCGCGCCCCTCCAGCTCGTGAAAATGACTAAGTACCAGCCACCGTCGCATATGAACAGCGCGCGGAATAATATAAGTTATGGCGTGCGAAGGAGATATATATGCGATGGGGGGAATAAACGATGGACTAACCAAGCCGACGTATGAAACATGGCGAAGGGGCGTTCATCACAACACATTATTAAACTTTACAGCGTCGGCGAGGATGGAGATATGCGAGTTAGGGAGCGTATATACATGAGGCCACCTGCGGTTCATTTGGCATCAAACGGTGATCATCTCTCATCGCACAAAGGGGTAAAAGCACATGGGAACAGCGCAGTTTACCACAGTCGATGGATGAGCCCGCCGAGCCGGGCAAAGAACGAGACAAGGTCGCAGTTTGGGTTCCGGTGGTGCGCACAGTGCCTGCGTTCAATATCGCACTTAGAGCGGGTTGTGGCCGGGTCGAGTCGTGCACGGTGTGCCCGCCCGCCCAACGCCGAGTTGGTGTGGTGATTATTTTGTGTTAACGGTGGGTTCGTGCACGGGCACAACACGATTGTATATTATCGGTTCGCACTTAGTCTTGGGTTAAGGCGGAGGCGAGGTCGTGCACGGGGTGCGCCCGCCCACCTAAACGCCAGGTTCGTGTATTGTATTGACTCGTTGTGTGTATTGGTGGTGGGTGTACCCCCCTGCCCGACGACACAAGGGTTGGGCATATTATATATTGTAATTCGGTTTCGGTGGAGATTTGGCAAGACCGCTGTGCGGTCGTGCACGGGCGGGCGCCCTCCCAATATTGTAAACATTACAAAATATAATAAAGAAGATTATTATTATATTGTTGTGTTGATTATTATTGTTGATGTGCTGATTTATTATTGTGTAATATTCATGGTTTCCACATATTAATTCATAATGGTTATGAATTGTTAAGGCATAGTCCGCAAAGTTTGTTAACGATGGAACATCTTAATAACTTAGGCGGTGCCGCACCTGCCCAATTAAGAAAAAAAGGATTAGGGGTGTGACAATACCTGTTGGAACTAACATTGCCGTTAATGGCAGCATCCGTTTAATTAAATTCCATCACAGCTCAGTAAATTCGACTGGAACAGTGAGCCACTAAGTAAGAGTTCGTATGACATTGAATTAATGTTGGCTACTGGTGAACCTTCGTTATGAAGATCCATTGACACATAGCTACTTCCGTTGCCAATCACACAGCTGTCTATCCATCCTAGCCTCCACACGCTCGCTGTGGGTTGTCCCAAGGCAATCTGTTGCAGCAACCGAGACACCCGATTGAGAAAATATTATTAAATTTTTATGTAAAAAATGAAGCATTAACAAGTTTGATTCTTCTAAATATTTGATTAAATACAAATTCAAAATGAGATGAAATTAATTTATTTTTAAAAAATTATTATTATGAGATATATTTTATTTTAGGTTATTTAACAAAAAGCTATATAAAATTATTTAGTTTTTAATATAATTTTCAATCGTAAAAGCTACCTCCCACAAATACCAACTTTTTATTAAATATAAATCTTTAACTTTCTGTAAAAAGGAAACCAATACTAAGTACTCCGCGCATTCACGCAAAATAAACAGTATCTAAACCGGATTTGGAAATCTGGAAGCAAAACCAGTTGAGGTCCACTTATCGCATTAAAGTCCACATCGACCACATGCTTGGGTGTTGTTGGTCTAACATGATAAAGTGACTTAATCCAATTCTTTAATCCTAATAGGAAGCCACTAATAGATAAACAGCTACTAGTCCTACAGGAAGCTACAGTAATATGTGCTTCAAACAATTGTGCCATTACTCCCGCAAGTTCAGAAGCAAGATTGCGTGAATTTTCCTGTTAAACTGCAATCTATTTATCTTATTTTATTTTACTTTTGATAACGTGAAGACTAAGATGAAGCTTCAAGGCTATGGATAGGTGATCCAATTTACCTAAACTGGATCAGGTATGGATATTTATAAATACTGCACTCAACGCATCCCACATAAACTACATCCTCTCCACTGAAATATATTCGGCATAAACAGCTTCCATTCATTCAATATATCGTCTCTTTATATAAAAGTATTTGTCAGTTGTCGATCATTAGTCATGGCTATGGCCTGCAGGAATCCCCCACCATCTGCTGGAAAGATGATAACGATTTTAAGTATTGATGGAGGAGGAGTTCGAGGGATTGTTCCAGCAACTATCCTTGAATTCTTGGAGGCCAAGCTTCAGGTATTGATTAATCTAACCCACCTTCGACATGGAAAATGTTAGATTAGCTTTCAATAACAATGGATATGGTATTTATTACATATGAAAAAGTGACTTGTGGCAATTTATAACAGGAACTTGACGGTCCAGATGTAAGGATAGCTGATTATTTCGACGTTATTGCCGGGACAAGCACTGGAGGATTGGTCGCTGCCATGTTAGCTGCTCCAAATGAAAAAAATCGTGCTCTATTTGCTGCAAAGGACATTACAAAATTTAATTTAGAACAATCTGCTTCTATTTTTGCACAGACCTCGTGAGAGTCCAATATCTTATTCTTGTTTGCTTTTTTTAACGTTCCAAACAACAACCATGTTTATTAAGATGAGTTATTGACAGAGGTTGCCTGGAATTTCTGCATGCTCTCTTTGGCCCAATATATTCGGGGGAATAGCTGCACAAGCTCATCAAGATGAATATGAAGAATACACGATTGCACCAGACGCTAACTAATGTCCTCATTCCGGCATATGACATCGTGTCTCAGGAACCTGCAATATTCACAACTTTTGCGGTAATCTTTTTTTCTGACATAATTTTAAAATAGAAATGGTTTCGAATCCCAGTTAATGTAATTATGATATCATAAATCTCTTTGCAGGCCAAACAGCAGGTCTTAAAGATGCATTTTTGTATGATATCTGCATTGGAAGTTTAGCAGCTCCGACATATCTTCCTTCTTATTACTTTGAAACGAAAGATTCCACGGGAAATACCGAAAGCTTTAATCCCAGTAAGTAAGGTTTGGGAAATCTAGATCTTGATTTTGGGACATGAGCGAGACTAAACAATTAAGTTGTGTTTTTCAAATTAAGCAATTAATTTATGTTTTTCAGATTTCCAGCTATTCTGTTAATTTGTAATTTAGTTAAGTTTTCAATTGGTTTAATTGGTAAAATATATGGCAAAAATCTAAAATTTGAATGTTACTAGTGACTGATAGAGAGGTTATGTGATTTGGTGTTGCAGACGTTACTTGGGATAAACGAGGTTACTAGAGAGGCTCTGTCAGGCAATCCAGATTTCTCATTGCTTGCCTCCGAAATTAGGGTCAGTTATATTAAAGTGGATTGGTGCAACCAATAATTGCTTAACAGTGACTGATGCGGCTATTTGTTTTAAATATGACACCAGCAAGTTCTTGGTGGTTTCTCTTGGAACCGGAGAGAAGGCAGTTAGTTACATGGTTGTTGAGGCCGCAAAGTGGGGTGTGTTTCAATGGTTGCCATACAACAGCAATACCCCCTTACTTGACATGTATATGCAATCAAGTGCAGATATGGTGGATATTGTCTCCAGCGTTGTGTTCCAAGCATCAAAATCACAGAAGAACTATCTAAGAATCCAGGTACCTTCCTTTCTCCTCCTCTGAATATCAGAGTTGTGGGGTTTATTTACATGTTTGCATATATTGGATATTGAAGAGTTTTAAGTTGCATCTTATAATTTAGATGGTAGATTTGGGAAATATTTCTGAATTCAGTAAATATTTTCTAATTTAATGGGCAAGAGCTGGTTCACACGACTAACGTCTTTTTCATTTATCCAATTCTGAAATATTTTCAAAATCTACAAAGATCTTTAATCAACTGAGGTTTAACAGATTGGACAATTGGAATCAGGTAGAATTACCAGAAAGTGCAAGTTCGAGCGTTCTCTCACCAAAGAAGAACCTCACTAGCCTGGTAAATCTAGGGAAAGCCTATTGGAGGATCTTGTTTCAAGAGTAAATATTCAGACTGGCCTGTATGGGCCAGTACCAGACGAAGGCACTCACGAAATGCATTGACTAGGTGAATATGCCGACCTCATTTAAATTTTATTAATCCGTGAGAGGTACCAATGATAGCAACGAATAATATTTTAAGCATGGTTGTTGCTCAGTTTGAATCACGTTGATATTATTTAAATGCTTTTCGTAGGTTTGCGAAGGAACTTTCAGACGAAAGAAAGTTACGATTATCACACAAGTAGCGGTCTTCTGGGCTCCATTTTCTCAACGACAACAAAAAATAGCTAAGATGGAGAGGATCATTTGATTAGATCAAATCTCTCATCTACACGTCTTCTTGAGGTCGTCCCTATTGGTGTAACATAATTCTTTTTCTTGTCCTGTAGGTTCTTTTCAGTAGGGCAGTGTAAAACTGGTATCATGTGATCAGACAGTTCAGGGTAATGGGTTATAATTACTTCAAGAGATAACTATTATTCAAGTTTTAATTTAATGTAAATGTCTCAAGGCATTAGAGTAACAATCAAGTACGTAATTTGGATGTCCATATAAGACTACATTATTCATGGATACGGTGATCCTATCGAGTTTAATATATGGAAAATACCCGAAATAATAAAAATAAAGAATGGTGTATTTGTAATAATGTTATGATATATGTAATCTTTTAAATCATGATCAAGTTAATGTGTTATCTTCAGTGATTGAATGCTTTTGAAACACAAGCAGGAAGTTGCTTAATCAATTTAATATTATTGTTGATTTGTAATTATGTTATGATATATGTAATTTTTTAGATTATGATTAAGTTAATGTGTTATTTTAAGCGATGGAATGTTTTTGAAATATAAGTCAGAAGTTGTTTAATTAATTTAATATCTTTGATTTGTTTGATTTTTTTTGAAATGTAAATATAAAGAATTTGGAATAATGTTTACAATAGTAAATAACTAAGATTTGTTGGGAATTTCTGATAATTCCAAAACAAAAATAACTGAACAGAGAATAATGTTCTGTTTTGACACAGAGAAACTAAATATTGTTTTTAGAGGACAAAGTTTTTACACACACAAAAAACTTCTATTCATTAATAAGACTGACGGTTACAAAATTCGCTCACGGAAGCGGAAAATCAAAAACAAACATGAGAGGGTGCCAAGCATGTGTAAAACTTTCTACAATCACTTGAGCCCTCTGCGTTTCGCTGCATTTTTCTTTATTTGCGATCAAGACTTGTTGTGCATTACATTGCATAATAATATAACATTACATTTTTACTTGTATAAAAAAAACTACTCCCGTGAATTAAAAAAATAACAAAATAAAAAACTTCGCCAGATTCAACAACCGCAGTAAATTTTCATTAATTACTTCAACAACCATAATAAATGTATTAATTCTGTCATCACACCTTCCATCACTCACATCAACATGAACAGAAGTACAAGCTTCATGATCATCCATGTCAATCTTATAACATCCATTGCAAGGCTTTACTTGTTTTACTGTGTTTGCCAGCACACTTTTCAAGATGACATTTGCATGCTCTGAAAATCTAGATATTGTACAGTACTGGCATCTTGCACTCTCCTGAAGAAAGCCATAACGATCATATGGCCGCCGACCAAGCATAGGCTCTTCTTGCCTATCAATCCGTTGATCCAGCCCACATTAATCAGATGGTTGTCGGCAATATCGTACAACCCTTTTTACTGAACTTTACGCGTCGGGGATGGTTGTATTTGCAAAACCGCTCAGGGCACATGTCAGCTGATGAGTGTGATCGCTGCCTCCCAGAGAATTACCATCATTCGGTAAAAAGCGGTGCGGGGGAACTGGCGGTTTTGACACTGCAGTTGAAAGTAACATTTCAACACTCCCCTTTAATTTCAACTACTGGGTTATCAGTCATACCCAGACATTTCCTCAAAAACTCAAAACATTTCTCCCCGAATGGTTTGGTCAGAATATCTGCAACCTTCTCCTGAGTTCTGCAGTGTTCTAAAACAATTTCTCCATTGTTTACCAATTCCCTGATGTAATGAAACTTTGTGTCAATGTGTTTCGTTCTCTTATGAAACACAAAATTCTTACATAATGCAATAGTTGAGCTATTGTCACAAAAAATCACAGTTCTTTTTTCTTGCTCTTGGCATAAACTCCTTAACATCCTTTTCATCCAAATTGCTTGACACATTGCTGCTGTAGCTGCCACATATTCTGCTTCTACTATAGAAAATGCTACAATAGGTTGTTTTTTAGAAGCCAATGAAATGGCTCCTGAACCCATGTGAAAAACATAACCAGATGTGTGATGAGCCCCAATTTTTGGTACAATTTGGGCTCATTTGGCCTACTTGCTATGCTCAAACCATTCATTTTTTATTGCTTATGCATTCATTTCTTGGTTTATTCGTGTTGTTTGTAGGAAGAAGGGTAGACATTCTATCTGCGTGACTAATGCATGATGCTTTCAGGTTTTTGGCATTAAAAGGGAGAAAAGACAACGAGAAAGGAGACAAGGAGACAATGAGGTGGCACTGCTGGTTTTTAGGAGAGGATGTCCACGGTTTTGGGGACCTTCCTCGTGATTCCCACCATAGCTCCGAGCTCCAATCCATCTCCCCACCAAGCTTAGAAGCAGCCAGCTGTTCTACAGGAACAACAGTTATAACTGTTCTACAAGAACATCAATTATGACTGTCCTACAGGATCAGCAGTTTAAACTTCAGTTGGACAGCCGAGCTCCTAAAATCAAGGACACCTGTTGGATGATCGTTTTTGCATAAATACTGAGGCCGTAGCCTTGGATAGAAGCTTTTTGAACCTTGGTATTATTCTTGTAATTTGGAAGTACGAGCTACAGCTCGGTTTTGTAAGCCAATTTTGGCATGTCATCAGACTTTCGTTTATGAATAAAGGCAGTCAGATTTTGGTCTCATTCTGAGTTTCTAAGGGAGCTATAGCTCTCAGGTTAGGGCCCAACCTGAGAGCAATAGATCTCCTCGGTGTTGTAATGTGTTTGCATTTCGTTCTAGCACTTTGAGTTTGTTTACTTTCACATGCAATTCGAATTTACAGTTTGTTAGTTTAGTCTTTTTCATAAGCTTAGTTAGGATTAGTTTATGGTGAATTTGTTTCAGTTGCTTAGATTCAATAGGAGGATAGTTATAAATTATTGGAGCTCCAGCAAAAAGGTTGTAAAGGCTCACTGCCATCTCTCTTAGGGATTGGGGTGCAGTCCATGACCAACCACCAAAAAGAAACGCAGTTCTTCTCACTTCCATGCAAGCTGCAACATAAACATTTTCATTGAAGATCCATCCATGCATTTTCGACATTGAACCATACTTCTACATTCCATTTCCACGCATAAGTTTCGTTTCTTGGTTTTCCATGGCTGCTCATAGGTTTCATGGCATAGTTATCATAGGTTAATGAATTTCTCGTTTTGATGCATAAGTCATTTGTTTCATTTACGCTGCTCCTTATCAATCCACTTCCTTCTTCTTCTTCTTGATCTATCCTCAAGTCCTATTCAGCCTCTGTCCAACTCATTTACCCTCCAACTCATCCATTATTCACTTAGCTCCATCTACTTACACTTTCGTTGATCCCATCCTTCCAATCATCAAACCTCTGCATGCACTCTTCCTCCATCTGATTTCTCTGCTCCTGAGCCATCACCAGCTCCATCTCCATCTCACCTATCCTTCCACACCACTCCAACACTCCACCATCTCCCAAAACCTCCACGGCCAATCATCCTGTAGAATTGCACAGACTTCCTGTAGAAACCCCTGAGTTTCCTGTAGGATCCCCTGCAGACTTCCTGTAGAAACCTGCAAACTCGGTTGCTGAGCATCCGAACGTGGTAGGCTTCTGTGGACTGATGTTGGAGACCCTCTGGGACCTCCCTTAGCCATTCGGACCTTGCCCATGATTTTCTTCCATTCCAACCGCTCCTGCACAACCAAACCCTAATCAAAAGCATCATCACAATAAATCCAACCACTTAATGAAAAAGTACAAAAACATGATTTTTCAGATGCAAGTAGCTTAGATGCATGTATTTCAGTTCACTGCAAGTAGTGGCATTAATGATAGTTGTTTCATTCACAGTTTTGCATAGTTAGGGTCTAGCTAGTCAAATTAGGGTTTCCTAGGGTTTCCATGCTTTATTGGTTTTCAGTTTCCTTCTACAATTAGACTAGTCTCCTTTGAGTTAGCTTTCGTCCATCATTGATAAAGCTTCTTCTGTGAGCCTATAGAAGTTGGCTTGAGCCCTAGCGGACTTGTGCTAGCTGACCAAGTGACAGCTGCGACAAGAGCTAGTACTTGTGCATACAGCACCGTCGCTTCCAAGTTTGTACGAACTACCGGGTTGATAAAATTAAGAGACAGGAAGCTCCAGGAGTTGTAGCATTATTGCTACAATACTGGAGCCCACCATCTTTTTGGCGCCGTTGCCGGGGAAGCGTCAGAGTATTAGTAATTGTTGCTTTTCTTCTACTTCCTTACTCTTGCCTTCTGCTAAGTAGTTTACTTCATTTCCATTCTGCAAAAGTAGCATAACATTTCCTGCTTTCATAGATTAGCATTTCCTGCTTTCATAGATTAGCATTTCCTGCTTTCCTAGATTAACATTTCCTTTCTGCAAGCGTAGACTAGCATTTCCATTCTTGCAATTTCCTTTGAGCAACGTAGATTAGTTCTTTCCTGCTTTCAGTTAATTTTGCATCTTTCATAGTTAGTTGTAGATCAATCTATCTCAGTTTTGCAGGTACCAAAAGAAAAGAAAAACAAAAGAAAGCAAAAAGAAAAAGAAAGTCTTTTCCATTTCATGCCTCGTAGGAACCGAGATAGATCAGGCAAATTCCTACTAAACACCCCCACCACATCACTGAGTCACCCTTCTCTCTTCTTTGGTGACAGTGACCCAGAAGAACCTATAGGTGAACAACCTGAGATATCCAAAGACCCTATAGTAGAAGAAGAGTTAGAGACCAATCCATCTGAAGCTATGGCTGACAATAGAAGAGAAGATGAGAGAATAGAAGGTGCCTTCCCCATCCGAGAGACCAATGGAGAGATGAAAATGAAGAACATTAGCCCCTCTGCCTTACCTCACTTCCATGGGCTGACCACTGAAGATCCAGACACCTTATTGTTTGAGTTTGCTGTCCTTTGTAGAACCTATGACTATATTGAAGATGAGCAAAAGTTGAAACTTTTCCCTTCCACTCTCAAGGATGCAGCACTACACTGGTTCATGGGCTTACCTGGGAATAGTATCACCACTTGGGCTCAGATGCAGCAAGCTTTCAACACCAAGTACCGGGATTACTATAGGTCCAAGGAAACAAAGGGGGAAATCTTTCGGATGTCCATGGGAAATGATGAGTCCTTAGAGGATTATGAGGAGAGGTTCCAACTAAGCTATAAGCGGGCCAGGTGCACACTTGACCCTGAATCCCTCAAGTTGGTCCTGCTCCGAGGAGTCCCTGAAGACCTGTTAGATACCCTTCACATGTTAGCTGGGGGGGACATTTACCAACTGCCTTATGAGGACATCAAGACAGTGTTTAGAAACCACTCCACGGCAACTAGGAAACGAGGTAGAGGAAACCACCTCGCAACTAGTGTCCCTTTCTCCAAACATGAGCTTGCAAATCAATTAGAAGATCTTAAGAGTGAGGTGAGACAAACCATTGCCATGCAGCTTGACACATTCAGGATTCAGCAAAAGAAAGAAGAGGCTGAGAAAGCCTTGGCTGTCTTCTGCCCTAGGTGCACAAGGAGGCACCCTAAGAACGAATGTCCATTGCATTCGGTTGAAGTGTGTTTCGTTTGTGAGGAGGACCATCCCACAAATCAGTGTCCAACCTTACCTGGGTTTAAAGCCATGTACCAAGGGACAGAAGCTCCCACAGAGCCTCTCTATTACCTCAACCAAAGGAGGCCACAGGGATCTAGACCTTATCAGCAGGGGATGCAAGGGGCATCTCAAGCTTACTACAGCCCCAACCAATCGACCCCTATGCCTTCCTGGGGTCCCCCTGCTCATCCTTCATGGTCCATGCCTCCTCCATGGTCTTATCCACCTCAGTACCCCTCTCAACCTACTTCTCATTCATATCACTCACATACCCAGCCTCAGCCTCAATGGAATGCACCTCAGTCGGGGTGGAGGCCCCAATACAACACTCCTCCTGCCATCTTGCCTCCACCACCAGTTCAACCTCATCCATTGCCTCCTGCTCCTCGAAGGCAGCCTCAAATGCCTGCTCAACCGAACCCGAACCCCAACAATAGACAGGCCCAGCAGGTATACACTGGGGAAACCTCATGCCCTACCTATGCTGTGGAGATTCAGGAGATCAATCTTCGATCTGGAAAGACTCTACCAGATCGCCAACCTCCTCCCCCAGAGGATGAGGAAGATAAACAGGAAAGTGAACCAAAGGTTATTCCACCCTTTCCTGAGAGATTAACAGCCACCACACAACCCAACCCAGAGGAGGATGAGCTTCTGGGTGAGCTCAAGCAGTTGTGTGTAAAAATACCACTTCTCCAAGCCATCAAGGATGTGCCGATATATAACAAGCTGGTTAAGGAGAAGTGTTTCAAACACCCAGGCAGACGGAAGAAAGATGCCTCAACTATCAATGTCATAGGACAACTGTCTGACCTTATGCTAGGACAAGTCATCTGCCCAAAGTACCTAGATCCTGGAAGTCCTGTAGTAGATGTTCACATCAATGGCACCATTATACCTCACACCTTGATTGATCTGGGGGCTGCCATTAATGTGATGACCAGGGATACCATGCTTAAGCTTAATCTTCAGGGTTCCTTGAGGAAGACCTCGACAGTACTGCAATTAGCAGATCGCTCCACCGTGAACCCTGAAGGGATTTTGGAGGATGTCTTGGTCTCTATTGACTCTTGGGAATACCCTGCAGACTTCCTGGTTCTGCAACCAAAGGCCAAGCTTACTGGATATCCTCTCATTTTGGGAAGGCCTTGGTTAGCTACTGCAGATGCTTACATAAGTTGTTGTGCAGGAAACATGACCATCAAAAATGGTCCCATGTCCAAGCAGCTAGTCCTATACCCTCCTGCCCAACCCTCCTTAGAGCATGACTTACCACTCTGGTTGGAAGAAGGAGAGGAAGACGAGGTGTACTCAGCACCTCTGTGCACCTTAGATACCACTAGAAAAGACCCCCCAACCGAGGATGACTTGATCGAGACCTTGATCCAGAATCCACCTTCCAGTGCACTACCCTTAGAGAAATTAGTGGAGGATGCCCAAGTTAGCACCTTAGTGGATCTTTGTACAACCAACCCTGTTACTCCAAGAGTCAAGAATGTGGAGTTCGGCCCTGAGAAAGCATTGAAGATCAGCTCCTCCCTATCTCCTTCCCAGGAAAAGGAGTTGTGTAGTCTGTTGGCCAACCACCTAGATGCTTTCGCTTGGAGCTATAAGGAGATGAAAGGAGTCCATCCTTCGGTATGTACCCATCATATATACATCAAAGAGGATTGTAAACCGGTTAGGCAACCTCAGAGGAGAATGAATCCAGCCCTTAAGGACATTGTTAAGGAAGAATTGCAAAAACTGTTGGATGCCGGATTCATTTACCCCATCTCAGATAGTGAATGGGTGTCCCCTCTAGTGTTGGTTCCCAAGAAAAATGGGAAATGGAGAATCTGTGTGGACTACCGAGAACTGAACAAAGCTACCAAGAAGGACCATTTGCCTCTACCTTTCATAGATCAAGTGTTGGATGGACTGGCAGGAAAGAAGTTCTTCTCTTTCCTGGATGGGTTTAGCGGGTACAATCAAATCCAAATCAGCCCGGAAGACCAAGATAAGACCACCTTCACTTGTCCTTGGGGTACCTTTGCCTATCGAGTCCTTCCCTTTGGGCTATGCAATGCTCCTGCTACCTTTCAGAGAGCTGTCTTGAGCATCTTCTCGGAGCTGGTCCATGATGCAGTAGAAATCTATATGGATGACTTTACTCCTTATGGGGCCAACTTCCAGGAAGCATTGTCCAACCTGGGAAAAGTCCTAACCAAATGCACCGAGATGAACTTGTCCCTTAGTCCTGAAAAATGTGAATTCCTAATGACTGAAGGGACCGTGCTAGGCCATACCATTTCTTGCCAAGGATTTCAGGGGGATCCTAACAAAATTGCTCTCATCAAAAGGGTTCCACCTCCTCAAAAGGTCAGGGATGTCCGGAGTTTCTTGGGATTAGCAGGATACTACCGGAGATTCATTAAAGATTTCAGCAAGCTAGCCTCGCCATTGTTTGGCCTCTTGGCAAAAGATGTGGAGTTTAATTGGACTAACGATTGTCAGAGGGCTTTAAATGAATTAAAGGACAAGTTGGTGTCAGCCCCAATCCTGAGAGGTCCAAACTGGGCCCTACCTTTCCACATCCACACTGATGCCTCGAACAAAGCCATAGGTGCAGCTTTAGGACAAGTTGAGCAGAAACTCCCTTAGCCATCCAGACCTTGCCCATGCTTTTCTTCCATTCCAACCGCTCCTGCACAACCAAACCCTAATCAAAAGCATCATCACAATAAATCCAACCACTTAATAAAAAAGTACAAAAACATGATTTTTCAGATGCAAGTAGCTTAGATGCATGTATTTCAGTTCACTGCAAGTAGTGGCATTAATGATAGTTGTTTCATTCACAGTTTTGCATAGTTAGGGTCTAGCTAGTCAAATTAGGGTTTCCTAGGGTTTCCATGCTTTATTGGTTTTCAGTTTCCTTCTGCAATTAGACTAGTCTCCTTTGAGTTAGCTTTCGTCCATCATTGATAAAGCTTCTTCTGTGAGCCTATAGAAGTTGGCTTGAGCCCTAGCGGACTTGTGCCAGCTGACCAAGTGACAGCTGCGACAAGAGCTAGTACTTGTGCATACAACACCGTCGCTTCCAAGTTTGTACGAACTACCGGGTTGATAAAATTAAGAGACAGGAAGCTCCAGGAGTTGTAGCATTATTGCTACAATACTGGAGCCCACCAATGTGCTTTTCTGATCATCTACACTTCCAGCCCAATCACTATCAGTGTATCCAATTAAATCTGAACATTTTGAAGCAGTATATAAAATTCCAAACCTTTTAGTACATTTAACATACCTCAAAATCCTTTTTGTTGCCTGCCAATGTGCTTCTTTTGGCCTCTCCATGAATCTAGAATCAAACTAACAACATGCATTATATTCGACCTAGTTGCAATCAAATACATGAGGTTGCCAACTATGCTCTTGTACAAGTTAGGATCAAAATCCTTGCTGTTGTCCTCTTTGCTAAGTTTTAATCCCATCACTGTGGGAGTGATTACTGCTTTGCTCTCCTGCATATTAAATCTTTCCAACACTTCATTAACATATTTCGCTTGTGAGATAAAAATCCCATTTCCATTTTGTTCTACTTCTATTCCTAAGAAGTATCTCAGCAAACCCATGTCAGTCATTTCAAATTCTTCTTTCATGACTGTTTTGAAATTTTCAATAAGATAATCATCATTACCTTTGAAAATAACATCATCAACATATAACACAATAATTAGTATTTTACCATCCTTTTCTTTGATATAGAGGGTGGGTTCTCCCTCACACTTTTCAAATCTACTTTCGAGTAGATAGGAATCTATCCTACTGTACCATGCTCTTTGTGTTTTCTTCAGCCCATAAAGAGCTTTCTTCAATCTGCACACTTTGTGCTCTTGACCTTTCTTTTCATAGCCTAGAGGTTGTTCAATGTAAACCTCTTCCATTAACACTCCATTTAGGAATGCTGACTTCACGTCCATTTGGTAAACTTTCCACTTGTTTTGTGCTTCTATGGACAACATTGCTCTCATGGTTTCCATTCTAGGAAATGGTGCAAAAGTTTCCTCATAGTCTCTCTCATGCGGCTGCTTATATTTTGACAACAAGTCTTGCCTTGTGTCTTTCTATTTTGCCTTCAGCGTTGCTCTTGGTCTTGTAGACCCATTTAACGCCAATGACTTCTTTTCCTTTTGGTAGATCAACTAAATCCCATGTCTTGTTTCTTTATATGGCATTGATATCCTCATCCATAGCTTCTATCTATTTCCTATCCTTAATTGCTTCTTCGAAATGAACAGGGTCATCAACATGACAATATAAAGCAAACAAAGAGTTCATACCTTTATTTTTTGCCTCTTGTTCATAATGTCACTTAAATTTATGAGCTTCTTACCTCTTTCATTTGGTGTACAAGTTCTTGAAGAAGCGCTTGAATTTCCTCCTTGTGGTGTGCTTGGAGAAGCACTTTCATTTCTCCTCAAGGGTGTCTCTTGCTACCCTTGTGTTGGTGCTGCTATTTAGAGATGTATTTCAGCCATCTCCTCATCATCTTCATCATGAGAGAAAGAGTTTTTAACGTTCACTGTTTTCTCTATGCTTCCATCCCAAGCTTCCTCCTCAATGAACTGAACATCTCTACTCACAATAAGCTTTTTGGTGGATGGGTTATACAATCTATAAGCTTTGGATTCCTCACTGTATCCAATGAAAATACATTTCTCCCCTTTGATGTCCAACTTCTTCCTTAGTTGATCTGGAATGTGTGCATACGCCACACATCCAAAAACTTTCATGTGGGTGACTCCTTGCTTTGTCCCACTTCATGCTTCTTCCGACACTCGTTTCATGACTGCTTTTGTAGCGCATCTATTCAAAATGTACGTTGCACAGTGTACAACTTTAACCCAATAATCATTTGGAAAATTCTTTGCCTTTAACATACTCCTCGCCATATCCATGATTGTCTTATTCTTCCTTTCGGTAACTCCATTTTGCTGCGGAGTGTACCTAGTGGTAAACTGCTTATGAATTCCATTTTCTCTACAAAAGCGTAGAAATTCTTTGGAGATATACTCACCTCCTCTATCAGTTCTTAAAACTTTGATATGCAGCCCACTTTCGTTTTCTACAAGTGCCTTGAAATTGCAAAATATTTCAAACACTTCACTTATGTTCTTCAGGAAATAAACCCAAGTTTTTCTAGTAAAATCATCGATAAATGTTAGTATATAGTGGCTGCTTGCAAGTGATGGAATTTGCATCGGTCCACATAAATCTGAGTGAACAATCTCTAAGGGTGCTTTTGCCCTTATGCTTTTCCCAGATGGAAAACTTTCTCTGTGTTGTTTCCCCAAGATACAATCTTCACAAAGGCTGTCTGGTTTCTCTATCAATAGTAATCCTCTTACCATTCCTTTTCTATTCAACAAGTTAAGACCTCCAAAGTTGACATGTCCAAATCTCAACTGCCACAACCAATTTTCATCTTTTGGTTCTCTTTGGAAAGCCTCTTGTGTCACTACTGCTATTTCTTCTCCATTTTTTAAATATGCTTTCATTCTGAGAGGTAAAATCATGTTCCTTGTCATCTTCACTTCAGCAATACATTGTTTGCTGGGTGTTTTATCCATGATGGTGCATATATCATTCACAAAGAAAACATTATACCCCTTTTGAATAGTTTGTCCAATACTTATGAGGTTACATTTCATTCCAAGAACATAATAAACATCTTCTATGGTTTTCTTTTCACCTTTCCTTGTTAAGACATTTACTTCTCCTTTTCCCATAACAGAAACTTTATTATCAGTCCCTAGTGTGACTTGTGACTTCACGCTTTGATCTAACATAGAAAATAGGGTTATGTTTCCTGTCATATGGTTGCTGCAACCACAGTCTAGAAACCATACATCTTCACTCTTTGCTTCAGTCATATTATAGGCTAAAAACAAATTATCTTGGCTGATATTTTATCTAATGAAATTTGCACTAGTTCTATTACTCATATCATGTTGCTTCTTCCTACATTCATTTGCATAGTGCCCATATTTTTTACAATAGTGACATTGGACATTGGATTTATCATACCTTTGTCCTTGAGCATGATGTTGTACACTTTGTTGGCTGCTGCCTTGGCCTTGGTTCTGATTTGGATTGCTACAACTTCCTTGAGCATTTGCTGGACTGTTTC
The DNA here is from genome assembly GCA_031772625.1 of Pinus tabuliformis. Lineage (NCBI taxonomy): Eukaryota > Viridiplantae > Streptophyta > Pinopsida > Pinales > Pinaceae > Pinus > Pinus tabuliformis. The sequence goes on from CM062818.1 coordinate 302,689,653, forward strand.
TTCCACCTCTGTTTTGGCTTCTGCCTCTTCCTCTTCCAAAGAACATCTGGGTTTTAAAGGCATGCTCTAGAGATGAGTTTTCATTTCTACTCAATCTCTGCTCATGTGTTATCAGTGATGCATGTAGTTCATCAACTGAGAAGTTTGTGAGATCCTTTGTCTCTTCTATGGTGGTGACAATGACATCGAACCTTGAGGGTAGGATTCTCAATAGTTTCTCCACAATCCTCCTTTCTTCAAGAATCTCTCCATGAAACCTTATCTGTGTGACCATTCCAATCACATGTGTGAAAAATGAGTCAATATTATCTGACTCCTTCATACAGAGAGTCTCAAAATCTCTCCTCACCAACTATAGTTTTGTTGTCTTCACTTTCTCCATGCCTTGATAGGCTATCTTGAGAGTTTGCCATGCTTCTTTGGATCTCTTGGCTGCTGCTATCCTTGGAAACACACTCTCATGCACTGCTTGATACAAAAAGTAGAGGGCTTTAGAATCCTTCTTCTTATTTCCCTTCAACAGATATTTCTCTGCCTGAGTTAATTTATTAAACTCATTTTCATCTGTTGGTTCTTCAAAACCATCCTCAACAAATTCCCATAAGTCTTGGGAAGCAAGCACAACTCTCATAGTTATTGCCCAATAATCATAGTTTTTTCCATTAAATTATGGGAGCTGAGTATTACAGATAGCCACGCTAGTGCTCGCTCCAGCCATTCTTGCACTCTTAACTATGCTTCAAAATACTTGATTGTGCATTTAAAATAACTGAATGTCCTCAACAGTAACACGAAAAACTAACTTGAGAAATACCTTGGATTCTTTCTTAACTGAGACTTCACTTTGCTGGAGAAGCTGCTACAACAAGAAATCCTTTCTTCAGCTTCTTTGACACCATCAAAGAGCCTGGACAAGCTCTGATAGCATGTTGGGAATTTTTGATAATTCCAGAACAAAAATAACTGAATAGAGAATAATGCTCTATTTTGACACAGAGAAATTAAATATTGTTTCCAGAGGACAGAGTTTTTACACACAAAAAATACTTCTATTCATTGATAAGACTGACTGTTACAAAATTCGCTCACGGAAGCGGCAAATAAAAAACAAACATCAGAGCGTGCCACGCCTGTGTAAAACTTCCTACAATCACTGGAGCCCTCTGCCTTTCACTGCCTTTTTCTTTATTTGTGATCAAGACTTGTTGTGCATTACATTGCATAATAATATAACATTACATTTTTACTTGTATAAAAAAAACTACTCCTGTGAATTAAAAAAAACAATAAAATTAAAAACTTCGCCTACATTCAACAACTGCAGTAAATTTTCATTAATTACTTCAACAACTGTAATAAATGTATTAATTCCGTCGATCCTGATCACGCCTTCCATCACTCACATCAACATGAACAGAAGTACAAGCTTCAGGATCATCCATGTCAATCTTATAACAGCCATTGCAAGGCTTTACTTGTTTTACTGTGTTTGCCAGCACACTTTTCAAGATGACATCTGCATGCTCTGAAAATCTAGATATTGTACATTACTAGCATCCTGCACTCTCCTGAAGAAGGCCATAACTATCATATGGCGGCTGACCAAGCATAGGCTCTTCTTGCCAATCAATCTGTCGATCTGGCCCACATTAATCGGACGGTTGTCAGCAATATTGCACAACCCTTTTTACTGAACTTTACCCGTCAGGGAAGGTTTTATTTGCAAAACCACTCAGGGCACGTGTCAGCTGATGAGTGTGATCGCTGTCTCGAATTACCATCATTCGCTAAAAAGCGATGCAGAGGACTGGCGGTTTTGATGTTGTAGTTGAAAGTAACATTTCAACAAGATTAGTTTTTTGGTAGTTGAATAGTAAATAAATAAGATTATTTTTTTGGTAGTTGAATTTTGTTGAAAATTTTTATCGACAAATAATTTCTTACTTTAGAAATTATAAATTTCATAAAAATTATATATGTTTCGTGTAATTTGATTTTGAGTGATGAATAAACAAATAATTTTATGAATAATGTATGTACATTGGCTTCTCTTCTAATTTCTTTCTCAAAATTACACGATCAAAAACTCAACATAGATATTTTTGTTGATGCTTGTTTAATCCATATCTCCTCCGTTAATTTAATCCATATTTTATTACTTTACTCCATATTTCATTAGTTAAGGTAGAGAATGTTGTAATTTTTTTTAATAAAATAGAATATATTTTAAATTTTCTAATTAAAAATAAATAAATAAAATAATTATATGTAAATATTTTAGTTACAAAATTCGAGTAATAATAGTTTATGGAGTGAGATGCTTGTATTTGAGCCGAAGAGCTCTATAGTCTAATGTAATTATATGATTTTCTTTAATTTATAATTCAGGTATTTCTTTCAAAATAAAAATAAAATATTCTTTAAACTAAAAAAATGTCTATATAAAAAATAAAAATAACTGACATTATTTTTAAATTTAGAGAATATTAAAAATTAAATGATTAAAAAAAGATGTGTCGATTCCATATGAAATAAAATAATTTTGAAACAATTTTTAAATTTCTTTTAAAGTAATTAAAACAAGAAAAGAAGTAAAAGTGAAATTTTTTAACTAATATAATTGAATCAACTTTAGGGAAAGCATAAAACACACACACCCATATATTTATAGAATACAATAAAGTATTTCAAATATAAAATTAAGTAATATTGTATTTAAAAAAATATTAATAGAAAAAACTATAATTCCAATAAAATAATTCATAAATAAAATATTAAAATGCTTATGTGAACTAAATTATTTCAATGCCAAGAATTTACATATTGTATATAATTTTAAATAATATTAATAATATTTATATATTATATAAAGTAATTGAAAAATTATAGCATTTCAAGTATCAATATTTTAGATTTTAAGTCTTTTAATAAAAGTTAATTTTAAATGAAGTAAATACTTGTTAGAATTGTTTGTTTAAGCTATTCAATTCCATTTATTGAAGGTATTATCAACTGGTTAAGTGCATTTAGAGAGAGGTATTCATCTCAACCATCATATGTCCTTAAAGGGATGCAATCTCTGAAGGTGCAATTTTTATAAGTTTTGCACTATAAAAACTATTTGCACCTCAAGATATTTAATCACTCTTGCCTCTTTGTAAATCCCTTATAAAAATAAATATGTACTAGTAATAACTAAATGTGAATTAAACCATATGTATCAAATAATAATATAATGAATGGTTAAAATATTTAGTTTTTCCTATGAGAATAGAGATGGCACCACCCACACTCTATTTACATTGATTATCTTAAACTTGCCATAGAATTTTAAATTTAAATTTGAACAATAGGTTTTTTTTTTACAACAAATTTATCACATGATTTTTAAAATGGTTATTTTTTATTTCAATATTTTTAATTGATTTTGTCTTTATTAAAGTGAAATTAAGTTAATGATAGTTCTGTTACATATTAAATGTAGAATAAATATATATTTTAAAATTATAAACTAAAGGTAAAAAATTGAATAATATTTTTAAATATATAATTTTAAGGTATAAAAAATTTGATAATTATAATAGGTTATAAGGTTTATATTAGTTTGGATAGTTTAATTGGTAATGACAATGGAAATGAAGTCTCACTTGGTTCAAATCTTGTATCTTGTATTATCTCCAATTGAAGTGAAAAATTAAACATGATAAAAATTTAGTCTTACCCAACTTAAAAAAAATATTACAATTTTTAGTATTTTGAAAAATAAGATAAAAATTATTGTGTAAAAATATTTAATAAAAAATAAATACTATTTTAATTTTATTTAAATTTATTAAATTTTGGAATACAATGATTACTATCCCAGGCGTTGGCCATGTATTTTAAGGTCTTAACATAAAGATTGGATTCTTTTTTAATTATCCAAGGCCAATCTTTAATACTAAAACATAAAAGGGTGTAGCTATCCTCTCATCACTATGCCGAGGAAAAAGTATGTGGGGGAGGGGTTGGTCCGTAGGACAACTTACCTTCTCATCTCAGGCTACAGCGTGGCGTCTCCAGACTCCGCGCTTCTATGTGGTAATCTCATATCCAACCACACCAGCTGGAAGTCAACGGACTAGAAAATAAGTAATAAAAACAAAAAACAAAAATTCAACAAGTAACCACGATGAATGATCTTATCTGTATTGTAGACCATCTCCCTCGAATCCTCTATACCATGACGATACTTACTGTAAAAAAAAGATGAGCTACATTCCATAAAAGAAATCACGACAATTATACTTACTATAAAAGAAGATGAGCTACATTCTATAAAAGAAATGAAGAGAATGTGGGTAACCCTTGATGACGACACTCAGAGCTATAAAGTGCAGGAAGGAAAGGGGAAGAACAATAGAAACGTGAAAACGGAGGAAAATATTTCAAAAAGTCAGTTTCAGAGCGAAATACATAGAGCCAACGAAAAATGAGACGATAACAATGAACCATGACTCTGGATGGGATATGTCTGAACCCCAAACATGGACGTGTTGCCAAGCAAATCAATCCAACGTCCACCTGTCTAGCACCCTTTTCTGGGCCTCGGATCGACTTGGTTAGGCCTGACAATGAGTCGTCATTACACCCACAGTAAACTCTGCATCAAGGAAGAAGGGGGATCACCATCAACCTTCCCATCAGATGATCCACAGAATTCGAAGCACGTGAGCAGGTGCAAGGTAATGAGGATATAAAAACCCAAGTGACATGTTAGAAAATCTCAATCATGTCAAAACAAGAATAATACATGTGGCGCGCGGTTAATCTATGATTGTTCTCGACGTGGCATGATGAGCCACCAACTAAATTGCGGGTTCGTGTGGCTGGTCAACATTTGAGGACTCAATTCATCTCTATGGTCATCTTAGACTCTCGTACTTAATTCATCATTCTGGTTGTTTTGGAATCTAATTCATCATTGTGGTTATTTTGGAATCTAGTCTCTCGATTAGGAATGTGCTTCTTTTGGCTGGTCGAATACATAAAGTAAAATAAAATTTATAGCTATCATATTTCATATTGGCTAGTTATTTATAATTGTCCATAATAGAATTTAGACAAAATCAAAACTATGGGTTCTTATTAGTCTCTTGGCATCCTTCAGTGGTACACATCATAGCTTTTATTGTATACATCATAGCTTTTAATAGATTAAGGTTTTTCATTTTTTGGATTTTATACAATAAATCAATCCCATTACAACAATAAATAATGCATATAAGCCTCATGTTAACTATAAAACCTCTTATTAAACCCTTGATGTTGAGTGATTACATTTCCATTAACATATTGTTATGTAGGATAGGAAATTACATGCCACACATTCTATTGTAATTGTATCATTTGTCTCTAATACATATAGTAAAGAGACCAAGTCTTAGGATCATCAAGTCTTTTCTTATACATTGTAAAAGTTGGTTTTCCCCTCAAAAAAGGCTTTAATTATTTGTTTCTCATCATTTTTAAGACACAATATTCAAGACATTTAGTATCAGAGCTTATGCTTAGAGGGTTTTGTTGCTTCAAAAGAATCATTTCGACATTTCTCGCTAAAAGAATTTTTTTTTATGCTTGATATGGTGAATTTGGAGAATATTAAGGAGAAATCTCACGCAACATTTGATTAAACTTTTAGATCATGGTTTTTTCTAATTTTTTAGGGAGTGTTTTAGGCTATGAAATTTTGAGGGAACGGTGAGGTGAGGTCAGTAGGTACTAGTTACAAAAATTAAAGACTTTTTTTCTCTATATTTTTGGATATATACTCTAAAGAAGTTAGAGCTACTTAGTGCTCTTAAAATTAGTTTCAAACAATTATGTTTCTTGCATTTTCACTCTAATTTTTGCATTTTTACTACAATTTATAGTGAGAGTATCACATATACTTATTCCACACATATAGAAAAAAAAAATTACTTTCCCTAATGGTAAGTCCAGGAAAAATATCCATACTTGATTTAAAGGCTCTTCACTCTAAGCTATGGCTATCACATAACATAGGTGTACCATGAACCCGTTGCCTCAATCAAAGTCATGAGCATACAATTTCAAAGATATGGCAATGAAAGCTATTGGGAATTTTCTGTTTAATTCCAAAACAAAATAATGAATAGAGAACAATGCTTTGTTTTTGCACAGGGAAGCCAAAAAAAAATTGTTTGCTGGAGAACAGAGTTTCACCACACACATAAAAGATTTCTATTCATTAATAAAATTGCTGATACAAAAGCATCTTCCTCTCCCAGAGGGATTACAACCATAGACTGCTTCAAATGCAGTGCCAAAACAATAAAATTTACTCTGTCTTCTCCTGAAAATTTACTCTATTTCAACTGCAAATTTTAACACACTGTTGTGTAAAGATTACATGCATTTACTGCTGTGAAAGAAATCTCCTCATTTCATTCACATTGCTGCATATTTCATTTCTACAACAAAAAGCTTTCTCTGCACTGCTATGCATTACTGAGAAAAATTACATTTACACTGCTGTGTAATTTTTTTCATATGCATGTTGTTGCATTCTTCACTCTACACTTAACAAACAACACTCAAAAACATTACATACTTCTATGCTATACTCATGTAAAATAAAAAACATTAAAATTAAAAACATTTACCAACATTCTACCAACCGCTGTAAATTCCATTAATTACTTTTACTGAAAAACTGGCGGTCAAAATGAAACCTTTACTTCACGTCAATTTCATGTTGCAGGCCTGTACTTCAACCATTGAAATATACGATTTGCAATGTGCAATTTGATCGCATCGCGAAATCGCATTCGGCGGAAGAGCAAAAATGGAGCAATAATCATATGGGTGCGATTTGCGATTTGCGATTTGGATCGCATCACAACATCGCAATCGGCAGAAATCAAGTGAACAGATGGAGGTAGTGGGCATGCATGCGATTTGCGATCTGCGATTAGATCGCATCGCAAGGAAAAAAACATGTAGTTTTCTGAAGTGATAACGTGATAGTTTGAAATTAGATTTCAACACTCCCCTTTAATTTCAACTGCTGGGTTATTAGTCATACCGAGACATTTCCTCAAAAAGTCAAAACTTTTCTGCCCCAATGGTTTAGTCTGAATATCCGCAACCTGCTCCTGAGTTTATCATGTTTTAAAACAATTTCTCCTTTGTTTGCCAATTCCCTGATGTAATGAAACTTTGTGTCAATGTGTTTCGTTCTCTTATGAAACACAACATTCTTGGATAATGCAATAGCTGAGCTGTTGTCACAAAAAATCACAGTTGCATTTGTGTGCTCTTGGCATAGACTCTTGAACATCCTTCTCATCCAAACTGCTTGACATGTTGTTGTTTTAGCTGCCACATATTCAGCCTCTGCTGTAAACAACGCTACAATAGGTTGCTTTTTAGAAGCCCATGAAATAGCTCTTGAACCCATGTGAAAAACATAACCAGATGTGCTTTTCCGATCATCTACACTTCCAGCCCAATCACTATCAGTGTATCCAACTAAATCTGAATATTCTGAAGTAATATATAAAATGCCATACCTTTTAGTACCTTTAACATACCTTAGAATTCTTTTTGTTGCCTGCCAATGTGCTTCTTTTGGCCTCTCCATGAATCTGAAAAATTAAACTAACAACAAACATTATATCCGGCCTAGTTGCAATCAAATACATCAGGCTGCCAACTATACTCTTGTACAAACTACGATCAAAATCCTTGCTGCTGTCATCTTTGCTGAGTTTTAATCCCATCACTGTGGGAGTGATTGCTGCCTTGTTGTCCTGCATATTGAATCTTTCCAACACTTCATTAACATATTTTGCTTGTGAGATAAAAATCCCATTTCCATTTTGTTCTACTTCTATTCCTAAGAAGTATCTCAGCAAACGCATGTCAGTGATTTCAAATTCTTCTTTCATGACTGTTTTGAAATTTTCAATAAAATAATCATCATTACTTGTGAAAATAACATCATCAACATATAACAAAACAATTAGAATTTTACCATCATTTTCTTTGATGTAGAGAGTGGGTTCTCCGTCACATTTTTCAAATCCATTTTCTAGTAGATAGGAATCTATCCTACTATACCATGCTCTTGGTGGTTGCTTCAGCCCATAAAGAGCTTTTTTCAATCTACACACTTTGTGCTTTTGGCCTTTCTTTTCATAGCCTAGAGGTTGTTCAATGTAAACCTCTTCCATTAACACTCCATTTAGGAATGCTAACTTCACGTCCATTTGGTAAACTTTCCACTTGTTTTGTGCTGCTATGGACATCACTGTTCTCACGGTTTCCATTCTAGCAACCGACGCAAAAGTTTCCTTATAGTCTCTCCCATACTATTGCTTATATCCTTTGACAACTAGCCTTGCCTTGTGTGTTTCTATTTTGCCTTCAGCATTACTCTTGGTCTTGTAGACCCATTTAACTCCAATGACTTATTTTCCTTTTGGTATTTCAACTAAATCCCATGTCTTGTTTCTTTATATGGCATTGATCTCCTCATCCATAGCTTCTATCCATTTCCTATCCTTAATTGCATCTTCGAAATGAATAGGGTCATCAACATGACAGTATAAAGAAAACAAAGAATTCATACCTTCATCATAAATGTCACTTAAATTTCTGAACTTCTTACCTCTTTCATTTGGTGTACAAGTGCTTGAAGAAGCACTTGAATTTCCTCCTTGTGGTGTGCTTGAAGAAGCACCTTCATTTCTCCTCAAGGGTGTCCCTTGCTGTCCTTGTGTTGGTGCTGCTGTTTGGGGATGTATTTCAGCCATCTCCTCATCATCTTCATCATGTGACAAAGAGGTTTTAACATTCACTGTCTTCTCTATGCTTCCATCCCAAGCTTCTTCCTCAATGAACTGAACATCTCTACTCACAATGAGCTTCTTGGTGGATGGGTTATACAACCTGTAAGCTTTGGATTCCTCACTGTATCCAATAAAAATTCATTTCTCCCCTTTGCTGTCCAACTTCTTCCTTAGCTGATCTGGAATGTGTGCATAAGCCACACATCCAAAAACTTTCATGTGGGTGACTCCTTGCTTTCTCCCACTCCATGCTTCATCCGACACTCTGTTCATGACTGCTTTTGTAGGGCATCAATTCAAAATATACGCTGCACAGTGTACAGCTTCAACCCAATAATCATTTGGCAAATGCTTTTCCTTTAGCATACTCCTTGCCATATCCATGATTGTTCTATTCTTCCTTTCGGCAACTCCATTTTGTTGTGGAGTGTACCTAGCTATAAACTACTTATGAATTCCATTTTCTCTACAAAAACATAGAAATTCTTTCGAGATATACTCACCTCCTCTATCAGTTCTTAAAATTTTGATATGCAGCCCGCTTTGGTTTTCCACAAGTGCCTTGAAATTGCAAAATCTTTCAAACACTTCACTTTTGTTCTTCAGGAAATAAACTCAAGTTTTTCTGGTAAAATCATCAATGAATGTTAATATGTAGTGGCTGCCTGCAAGTGATGGAGTTTGCATCGGTCCACATAAATATGAGTGGACAATCTCTAAAGGTGCTTTTGCCCTTATGCTTTTCCCTGATGGAAAACTTTCTCTGTGTGGTTTTCCCAAGATACAACCTTCACAACGGCTGTCTGGTTTCTCTATCAATGGTAATCCTCTTACCATTCCTTTTCTACTCAACAAGTTAAGACCTCTAAATTTGAGATGTCAAAATCTCAAGTTCCATAACCAATTTTCATCTTTTGGTTCGCTTTGGAAAGCCTCTTGTGTAACTACTACTATTTCTACTCCATCTTTTAAATATGCTTTCATTTTGAGAGGGAACATCCTGTTCCTTGTCATCTTCACTTCAACAATACATTATTTGCTAGGTGCTCTATCCATGATGGTGCATACATCATTCAGAAAGAAAACATTGTAACCCTTTTGAACAAGTTGTCCAATACTCAAGAGGTTACATTTCATTCCAGGAACATAATAAACATCTGTTATGGTTTTCTTTTCACCTCTCTTTGTTAAGATATTTACCTCTCCTTTTCCCATAACAGAAACTTTACTATCAGTCCCAAGTGTGACTTGTCACTTCACACTCTGATCTAACTTAGAAAATATGGATATGTTTCCTGTCATATGGTTACAGCAACTGGAGTCTAGAAACCATATATCATCACTCTTTGTTTCAGCCATATTACAAGCTAACAACAAATTATCTTGGCTGATATTTTCTCTAGTTAAATTTGCACTATATCTATTATTCATATCATGCTGCTTCTTCCTACATTAATTTGCATAATGCCCATATTTTTTACAATAATAAGATTGGACATTGGATTTTTCATACCTTTGTCCTTGAGCATGATGTTGTCCACTTTGTTGGCTGCTGCCTTGGCCTTGGTTCTAATTTGGATTGCTGCCTCTTCCTTGAGCATTTGCTGAACTATTTTTTCCACCTTTGTTTTGACTTCTACCTCTTCCTCTCTTGTTTCCTCTACCTTGACCTCTTCCTCTTCCAAAGGACATCTGGGTCTTGAAGGCATGGACTAGAGATGAGTTTTCATTTCTACTCAACCTCTGTTCATGTGTTATCAGTGATGCATGTAGTTCATCAACTGTGAAGTTTGTGAGATCCTTTGTCTCTTCTATGGTAGTGACAATCACATCGAACTTTGAGGGTAGGACGCTCAACAGTTTCTCCACAATCCTCCTCTCTTCAAGAATCTCTCCATGAGACCTCATCTATGTGACCAGACCAATCACTTGTGTGAAGAATGTGTCAATATTATCAAACTCCTTCATGCATAAATTCTCAAAATCCCTCCTCAGCAACTATAGTTTTGTTGTCTTCACTTTCTCCATGCCTTCATAGGCTATCTTGAGTGTTTGCCATGCTTCTTTGGATGTCTTTGTTGCTGCTATCCTTGGAAACACACTCTCATGCACTGCTTGATACAAAAATACGAGGGCTTTTGAGTCCTTCTTCTTATTGCTCTTCAACAGATATTTCTTTGACTGAGTTAAATTATTAAACTCATTTTCATCTGCTGGTTCTTCAAAACCATCCTCAACAAATTCCCATAAATCTTGTGAGGCAAACAGGACTCTCATAGTTATTGCCCAGTAGTCATAGTTTTTTCCATTAAATAGTGGGAGCTGAGTATTACCCATACCCATGTTAGTGTTGGTGCTGATGCTGGAGCTAGCCATTCTTGCACTCTAAACTATGCTTCAAAATACAGTCAAGTATTTAAATAACTGGCTTGAGAAATACCTTTGAATCTTTCTTGACTGAGTCTTCACTTTGCTGGAGAAGCTGCTGCAGCAAGAAATCCTTCCTTCAGCTTCTTTGACACCTTCAAAGAGCCTGGACAAGCTCTGATACCAGTGTTGGGAATTTTCTGTTTAATTCCAAAACAAAATAATGAACAGAGAACAATGCTCTGTTTTTGCACAAGGAAGCCAAAAAAAATTGTTTGCTGGAGAACAGAGTTTCACCACACACATAAAAGATTTCTATTCATTAATAAAACTGCTGATACAAAAGGATCTTCCTCTCTCAGAGGGATTACAACCATAGACTGCTTCAAATGCAGTTCCAAAACAAAAAAAAAAATTACTCTGTCTTCTCCTGAAAATTTACTCTGTTTCAACTGCAAATTTTAACACACTGTTGTGTAAAGATTACATGCATTTACTGCTGTGAAAGAAATCTCCTCATTTCATTCACCTTGCTTCATATTTCATTTCCACAACAAAAAGCTTTCTCTGCACTACTGTGCATTACTGAGAAAAATTACATTTACACTGCTGTGCATTACTGAGAAAAATTACATTTACACTGCTGTGTAACTTTTTTCATATGCATGTTGCTACATTCTTCACTCTACACTTAACAAACAACACTCAAAAACATTACATACTTCTATGCTATACTCCTGTAAAATAAAAAACATTAAAATTAAAAACATTTACCAACATTCTACCAACCACTGTAAATTCCATTAATTACTTTTACTAAAAAACTGGCGGTCAAAATGAAACTTTTACTTCACGTCAATTTCATGTTGCAGGCTTGTACTTCAACCATTGAAATATGCGATTTGCGATTTGATTGCATGGCGAAATCGCATTCGGTGGAAGAGAAAAAATGGAGCACTAATCATATGGGTGCGATTTGCGATTTGCGATTTGGATCGCATCGCAACATCACAATCAGCAGAAATCAAGTGAACAGACGGAGGTAGTGGGCATGCATGCGATTTGAGATCTGCGATTAGATCACATCGCAAGGAAAAAACATGTAGTTTTCTGAAGTGATAACGCGGCAGTTTGAAATTAGATTTCAACAAAAGTTTGGAATACACAAATGTAATTTATTTATTCGATTGTTAACAGTTATATTATCCACCTAAACTGGTTCTTAGTTTGCTATGATGTTTGGTTAATTTTTGGTTAAGACTCTACTTGCAACACCTGGAGGCTGCTACACCATCAATCAGCCTAGGGTTATGATTTACGGTCATACTTTGCCAAGTGGGTTAAGGAGGAAAAACTACCTACTTTTCTCCCATTTTTCGACGGTCATTCACGATGTGAGAAAGCTGCGAGCTCTGTTGTGCATTGTTAGGTTTGTTTCCTCGCTTTGTTGCTTAAATGCTTCTTCTGCTATGATTTTAAAGAAATGTTTAATTGAGGTGGCTACACTAACAATGTTTTCCTTGATGCCACACTTATACCAGTCGAGGAACAAACTTACAAACATTTCCACTGAGTTTTCCTTTAAGTACAACTTCTGCAACATTTCGATGTATGTTCTAGTTAGTAAATGGGGTCTAATTTGTTTTGTTCTAGCTTATGTCTTAAACCCCTTCTCAGTAACTTTCATCGTGATAATTGTAATGTATCAGTGAGGATTTGGGAACTCGTCATTCTCAGGTATAATGTTCTACTGGTTTTTGGCTCTTTCCTAGCCTTGGTCATGTTTTTTTTTTGTGTTTCACTTACTTCCTGTTCTTTCATATGCAAGTTATTATCTTCTATGTGGGTAAAATCTTAAGAGCTAAAATATGCCTCCTCGGTTCAATCCTGATTCACTGAATAAACTTGAGGATTCCATTGGCTCTGTGTCTAGCTGATGAATACCTGTTGGTAGCGTGCTGCCTTTCCACAGCTAAGTGTAAAATTTGATGAATTCAGTTCCTTTCCTCCATTTCCTCCACCTTCCTCTCTGGTTACCTTCGCTAGCTTCCTCACTTGATTTTTTCCTCAAAAACCGAAATAGGAGAGAGATAACTAATTCTTTAAACTGTCTAGTAAAAAGAGTGTTCTTTACGGGTTACCGAGGGGAATTCCAAAATTCATGAATGGCTATCTTTTTAACTTAATTAGTAATGTAACTGCAAGTTAAAATCACAATGTCTAGAGGGATGATTTACATCATGAAATTTTGAGGAGATAGAGAAGAGATCTCTAAGTATCTATGGTAAAATAATTTGACGTTGGTTCACTAAAATTTCTAGAAATATTCCTATCTAAGTGAGAGATTATGAGTGGTATTGAATGCAATTTTTAAGAATTTAATGTGGTATTTTTTCTATATCTTTTTCTTTGATACTTTTAACTCTAGAAAAGTTTTATTGATTATAGAAGACATATAAAAGTATTTTAGATAAAAATTTTAAAATTTTATTTGAAAAATTAGATATGTGATAGCTTATACAAGTTTACTTGAGGGAAAATAACAAAATCAACAAGTTTTGGGAAATTTGCTATGTCTTTTAGTTGGCATATCACATTTTGGTCAAACTAGTAGAAATGTAGAGAATAGTCTCAGATATATTGAAAAAGGTTATTCATTGAGAGATTTTCCATATAAATTTATTAAAGATACACAAATTAGAAATAACAATATTTTTTTAATTAAAAAACTCATTTTTATGGGGACTAGAAATTCTAATAAAATAAAAAATATTATAGTGAATGTGTGAACATCAATTTTCTTTTGGTATCTTTGAATGAATAATGAGGACCCTAACACGGGGTGCGATCCCTTATAAAGTAGACACCATGTACATCCTAAAATAACTTAGAGGAACCATGCTGACCAAATGAATAATGAGAACCCCTTACAAAGTGTGTGACCCCTTATAAGGTAGACGCTATGAACATCCTAAAATAACTTGGAGGAACCATGCTTACCATACTCCCTATATTAAGGTGAATATGTGAACAACAATTTTCTTTTGTATCTTTGAATGATGAAGACCTCGGTAGGATTCGATCTCCCTCCTCCATTGTGCTTGATGCCATTAGCCCTTTTGATTGAACCATGATATAAGTCATTTTCATTGTTCAGATAAGTACATATTAACATATTAAATTAATTTATAAATCTATATCTTCAACCCTAGACTGTTTTGAGCTCATTGAACTCATTGTAAGTTTTTTAAATTTATGTGATTGTGTGAACTACCTTTGATCACCTCATGTTTTGAATTTATGTGCTTGAGTGATATGATTAAGTATTTAAAATCTCATATAAAAGTCTTCATATGTTATGTATGTTTTATGTATATATATGGATGGGTGGAAAATTCTTGACAAACTATCTATTGAAATAGACTAAGAGTATTTTTCTAAATATGAATTTATAGGATGAATCTCTATTTTAAATATAGTAATGTCAAATTGCATTTAAAACATAAAAAATAGATTTTTCTCATATTTATTTGAGAAGATAAAAACAATATGGATGATTTAATTATCTTATGTTTTATAAATGTAAAATTATGATCTTTAATTATTTAAAATAATTTTTTACATAAAATCTAACATTTTAAAAGATATTTAAAATATTTAAACTAGTACAATCACATTAAAAATATTAATGTGGTTGATATAGCCAAAAGCTTCATAAATATAACAAAAAGAATTATTGCAACAGGAAGAATGCATTACCAATACAGACATTTACCTTATTAACCATGTATAAAAAGGTTATAGGTCAACACTAACTTGAGGAAAGAAAAGAATTATACATCTTAGTGTAAAATGGATCATTTTGCTAAATAAAATTTGCTTATATATAAATGAATGTAAATAATCATGAGGAAGTTATTACAATTGGAATAATCTTAAATCCCTAATAAATTGGTGGGGGGAGCCACTTGGCATCAATCTAATTTTTAAAAAATTTTAAAGTAATGGACCATTTTGTTAAACAAAATTTGCTTATATATAAATGAATGTTATAAATAATAAGGAGGAACTTATCATGTAGGATGGGAAGCCACTTGGCACAAATCTAATTTTTGTAAATTTATTAAAAGTCAATGCAATCTAACAAGTTCAATAACACACACTACAACTATTGATAAACATTAATACTCAACATACGGTGACCATATTCCCTTCAAAATCAATTTAAACTATCTATTAAAAAAATAAATTAATCCACAAATCTTCATTCACCTTAAATTAAAATAGAACTTAAAACAATTATACCAATTACACAAACTCAATTTTAACGAATATAAAAAAATTCCCAAAATCAAAATGGATGAGCCAGAGAAATCGGAGAGAGTTCCTCTCTAATCTGATGGGTTGGCTTCAAAAGTTTTGTCGAAGATCCCGTGAATGAAGAACATCCAGACAGATCATGTTGGTAAAATATGTTTATTTCGATAAAACAGTAAGTTTGTGAAATATGTTCTTTTCGATAAAAAGAAATATCGCTCTTTGTTTACCGGATTGTTGATTGTTTTTGTTTTTTTGGTTTGTATACTATTAAAATTATAGAAGTCAAGAATTTCAAACATTAAATATTTGTTTTTCGGTTTGTTTGTGATTAAAAATATAATTAAAAATTATCAAAATATAAAAGTAAAAAGAGATTTTTTTATGAGTTTTAAATAAACAATAATAATGTAGTTCGTTATGGCATTTTTAATGAGAAGGTAACAGTTCAATTTCTCATTTAATTATATATTAGACATGTTAAAGATATAATCCTAAAAAAAAATTAAGTAATTTAATTTTTTATATAATTAAAATTATAATTAAATAATCAATAACTTCAAAAGTTAAAAGAATTAAACCATTCCTTCTTATTTTATTGATAATTTTTTAGATTTAATATTATATTATAATTTCAACATATTAATATTATAAAACAATTTCTTTGCATAATTAGATTAGTTAACTCAAAATTAGTAAAATCTTTGAAACAAGACACACACATTCAAATCCCGACCTTAATTTAAGTTAAGGAAGACCAGGTGTAACCCACATAACTTTACTAACTGGTAAAATCTTTGAAACACAGTACACTCAAATACAAATCCCTCCCTTTGTAAGGACTCTAATTTATGTTGAGGGAAAAAAAAAAAGCCTAACCCACACAACTTTCCTAGTTGGTGAAAATTTTGAAACAAAGTATAAACCATTACTTTACTATATAAGTCATTCTATTTTACTATTTAGCACATTCTGTAGACCTCCTTCAATACGCATTCAACAACTTCTCCTTCATCGCTGGTGATTCACATGAATAGTTGACGGGGTGCCACCGTCGAGGCATTGTCAGAGCCGGAAAAGTGTCACCGGATTCCCATTTCGTTGAAGCAATAGACTACACCCTAAATTTTTATTAAATATATATTTTGAACTTCATATAAAAAGGAAACCAATGCTAACTTACAAAATACTCTACCACGCATTCACGCAAAATAAGCAACCTATAAACCGGATTTGGAAATTTGGAAGCAAAACCAGATGACGTACACTTATAGTATTAAAGTCCACGTTGTAATATCCCCATAATGTTGTAAATATTTTGTTGAAATCTAATTTCAAAGGTCGTGCAGCTGAAAACCACCAGACTCCATCGCACTGCTTTTCAGCGAGCGGTGGTATTTTCTGGAAGGGACGCGATAAAACCCTGAGCTGATTCGTGTTGTTAGTACTTTTCCAAAACCATTTTTCATTGAGGCGTAATGTTCGTTTGGTTTCGACAAGCGATATCCGTCTGATTGAATTCAACCCTGTCCACCATTGATGGAAACTAAAGTTGCATACAGTGCAGTCCATAAACATTGCGTGAAGTTTTTGTTTGGACCACCAGTTTCTCCGTAAAAGTAATTAACGTAAATTTATTGTGATAGGTAAAAGTTGGTAGAATTTTAATGTTTTTTTTAATCCACGGCAGTATGGGACGAGAAAACATATATGTTATATTTTTTGTTTGTTGTTTGTTGACTTTTGTAATGGAATGAAAAACGCAGAGCAGTGCGAATATAGAAGAATAGGGGCAGCGTAGAAATTTTTTTTGGTTGATAAAAATGTTATGTAAAACTCGCAGCAGTGAATGAAAAGAGGAATTAGGAATTTTACAGCAGGTTGATTTGAGAATATGGAATGTAATTTTCTGGTGGTGATGTATGTGAAATGAAATACTCAGAAGCGCAACAACGTGAATGTGTTTTTTGTAGAAGATATCTTGGCTCATTTTTGTTGAAGCGATGAATTGTAATACGCACAGCATTGCAAAAGGTAAGAAGTGAAAAGTTTTTTTTACACAACAATGAATGTAATTTTCTGTAGTTGAAGATTGTTTTTAGAGTAGTGAATGTAAAGAAATTTTACACACAATAGTGTAAAATTTGCAGAAGAGATAGAGTAGTCTTTTTGTATGGAACTGGAAGCTCTTGGTGGATCCCTCTATTAAGAGGAAGAACCTTTTGTAACAGGTTGTCTTATTAATGAATACAAAGAGTTTTTATGAGTGTGTGAAACTCTGTCTGCTCAAAAACTAGTTTAGCTTCCTTGTGTTAAGATCCCGTGGAAAACAGAGCATCATTCTCTGTTCTGTTCAGTGAATTTGTTTTGGAATTAAACAGAAAATTCCCAACAGTGGTATCAGAGCTTGTCCAGGCTCTTTGAAGGTGTCAAAGAAGCTGAAGGAAGGGTTTATTGCTGCAAAAGCTTCTCCAGCAGAGTGAAGACTCAGTCAAAATCCAAGGTATTTCTAAAGATTTTTTTTGTGTTGAAGATCGTCAGTGATATTTAATACACAGTCAAGTATTTTTAAGAGTGCAAGAATGGTTGGCTCCAGCACCAACACTAGCATGGGTATCTTTAATACTCAGCTCCCACAGTTTAATGGGAAAAACTATGACTATTGGACAATAACCATGAAGGCTTTGCTTGCCTTACAACATTTATGGGAATTTGTTCAGGATGGTTTTGAAGAACCGACAGATGAAAATGAGTTTAATAACTTGACACAGGAAGAGAAAGATCTGTTTAAGAGCTATAAGAAGAAGGACTCAAAAGCCATCGTATTTTTGTATCAAGCAGTGCATGAGAGTGTGTTTCCAAGGATAGCAGCAACGAAGACATCCAAAGAAGCATGGAAAACTCTCAAGACAGCCTATTAAGGTGTAGAGAAAGTGAAGACGACAAAACTACAGTTGCTGAGGAGAGATTTTGAGAATCTTTGCATGAAGGAGTCAGACAATGTTGACTCATTCTTCACACATGTGATTGGTCTGGTCACACAAATAAGGTCTCATGGAGAGATTCTTGAAGAAAGGAGGATTGTGGAGAAACTATTGAGGGTCCTACCCTCAAAGTTCGATGTGATTGTCACCACCATAGAAGAAACAAAGGTTCTCACAAACTTTTCAGTTGATGAACTACATGCATCACTGATAACACATGAGCAGAGATTGAGTAGAAACAAAAACTTATCTCTATAGCATGCCTTCAAGACCCAGATGTGCTTTGGAAGAGGAAGAGGTCAAGGCAGAGAAAACAAGAGAGGAAGAGGCAGAAGTCAAAACAGAGATGGAAGGAACAATCCAACAAATGCTCAAGGAGAAGGCAGCAATCCAATTCAGAACCAAAGCCAAGGTAGTAGCCAACAAAGTGGACAACATCATGCTCAAGTACAAAGGTATGAAAAATCAAATGTTCAATTTTATTATTGTAAAAAATATGGGCATTATGCAAATGAATGTAGGAAGAAGCAGCATGATATGTATAATAGAACTAGTGCAAATTTCACTAGAGAACATATCAGCTAAAATAATTTGTTTTTAGCTTGTAATACGGCTGAAGAAAAGAGTGAAGATGTATGGTTTCTAGACTCTAGTTGCAGCAATCATATGATAGGAAACATAGCCCTGTTTTCCATGTTAGATCAGAATGTGAAGTCACAAGTCACACTAGGGACTGAAACAAAGTTTCTGTTATGGAAAAAGGAGAGGTAAATGTCTTAACAAAGAAAGGTGAAAAGAAAACCATAGCAGATGTTTATTATGTTCCTGGAATGAAATGTAATCTTTTAAGTATTGGACAACTTGTTCAAAATGATTACAATGTTTTCTTTGTGAATGATGTATGCACCATCATGGATAGAGCACCCAATAAACAATGTATTTCTAAAGTGAAGATGATAAGGAACAGGATGTTCCCTCTCAGAATGAAGGCAGATTTGAAAAATAAAGAAGTAATTGCAGCAGTGACTCAAGAGGTTTTTCAAAGCGAACCAAAGGATGAAAATTGGTTGTGGCACTTGAGATTTGGACATCTCAACTTCGGAGGTCTTAATTTGTTGAGTAGAAAAGGAATGGTAAGAGGATTACCATTGATAGAGAACCCAGACAGCCTTTGTGAAGGTTGCATCTTGGGGAAACAACACAGAGAAAGTTTTCCATCAGGAAAAAGCATAAGGGCAAAATCACCCTTAGAGATTGTCCACTCAGACTTATGTGGAATGATGCAAACTCCATCACTTGCAGGCAGCCACTACACACTAACATTCATTGATGATTTTACTAGAAAAACATGGGTTTATTTCTTGAAGAACAAAAGTGAAGTGTTTGAAAGTTTTGCAATTCCAAGGCATTTGTGGAAAATCAAAGCAGACTGCATATCAAAGTTCTGAGGACTGATAGAGGAGGTGAGTATATCTCCAAAGAATTTCTATGGTTTTGTAGATAAAATGGAATTCATAAGCAGTTTACAACTAGGTACACCCCGCAGCAAAATGGAGTTTCTGAAAGGAAAAACACGACAATCATGGATATGGCAAGGAGTATGTTAAAGGCAAATCATTTGCCAAATGATTATTGGGTTGAAGCTGTACAATGTGCAACGTATATTTTGAATAGATGTCCTACAAAAGCAGTCATGAATAGAGTGTGGGAAGAAGCATGGAGTGGGAGAAAGGAAGGAGTCACGCACATGAAAGTTTTTGGATGTGTGGCTTATGCACACATTCCAGATCAGCTAAGGTAGAAGTTGGACAACAAAGGAGAGAAATGTATTTTCATTGGATACAGTGAGGAATCCAAAGCTTACAGGTTGTATAACCCATCCACCAAGAAGCTCATTGTGAGTAGAGATGTTCAGTTCATTGAGGAGGAAGCTTGGGATGGAAGCATAGAGAAGACAGTGAATGTTAAAAGCTTTTTGTCACATGATGAAAATGATGAGGAGATGGATGAAATACGTCCCCAAATAGTGGCACCAACACAAGGACAGAAAGGGACACCCTTGAGGAGAAATGAAAGTGCTTCTCCAAGCACACCACAAGGAGGAAATTCAAGTGCTTCTTCAAGTACTTGCACATCAAATGAAAGAGGTAAGAAGTTCGGAAATTTAAGTGATATTTATGAACAAGAGGCAGAAAATGAAGGTATGAATTCTTTGTTTGCATTATATTGTCATGTTGATGACCCTGTTCATTTCGAAGAAGCAATTAAGGATAAGAAATGGATAGAAGCTATGGATGAGGAAATCAATGCCATAGAAAGAAACAAGACATGGGATTTAGTTGAACTACCAAAAAGAAAGGAGGTCATTGGAGTCAAATGGGTCTACAAGACCAAGAGTAATGATGAAGGCAAAATAGAAAGACAAAAGGCAAGACTTGTTGTCAAGGATATAAGCAGTAGTATGGGAGAGACTATGACGAAACTTTTGCACCAGTTTCTAGAATGGAAACCGTGAGAGCAGTGCTGTCCATAGCAGAACAAAACAATTGGAAAGTTTATCACATGGACATGAAGTCAGCATTCTTGAATGGAGTGTTAAAGGAAGCGGTTTACATTGAACAACCTCTAGGCTACGAAAAGAAAGGCCAAGAGCACAAAGTGTGCAGATTGAAGAAAGCTCTTTATGGGCTGAAGTAAGCACCAAGAGGATGGTACAGTAGGATATATTCCTATCTACTGGAAAATGGATTTGACAAATGTGAGGGAGAACGCACCCTCTACATCAAAGAAAATGATGGTAAAATACTAATTGTTGTGTTGTATGTTGATGATGTTATTTTCACAGGCAATGATGTTTATCTTATTGAAAATTTCAAAACAATGATGAAAGAAGAATTTGAGACGACTGAGATGGATTTGCTGAGATACTTCTTAGGAATAGAAGTAGAACAAAGTGGAAATGGGATTTTTATCTCACAAGCGAAATATGTTAATGAAGTGTTGGAAAGATTTAACATGAAGGAGAGCAAAGCAGCAATCACTCCCACAATGATGGGATTAAAACTCAGCAAAGAGGACAGCAGCAAGGATTTTGATCCTAGTTTGTACAAGAGCATAGTTGGTAGCCTCATGTATTTGACTGCAACTAGGCTGGATATAATGTTTGCTGTTAGTTTAATTTCCAGATTCATGGAGAGGTCAAAAGAAGCACATTGGCAGGCAGCAAAAAGGATTCTGAGGTATGTTAAAGGTACTAAAGGTTTGACATTTTATATACTACTTCAGAATGTTCAGATTTAGTTGGATACACTGATAGTGATTGGGCTGGAAGTGTAGATGATCGGAAAAGCACATCCGGTTATTTTTTCATGTGGATTCAGGAGCTATTTCATGGGCTTCTAAAAAACAGCCTATTGTAGCATTGTCTACAGCAGAGGCAGAATATGTGGCAGCTACAGCAGCAACACGTCAAGCAGTTTGGATGAGAAGGATGTTAAGGAGCTTATGCCAAGAGCAAGTAAAAGGAACTGTGATTTTTTGTGACAATAGCTCAGATATTGCATTATCCAATAATTCTGTGTTTCATAAGAGAACGAAGCACATTGACACAAAGTTTCATTACATCAGGGAATTGGTAAACAGTGTAGAAATTGTCTTAGAACATTGCAGAACTCAGGAATAGGTTGTAGATATTCTAACCAAACCTTTGGGACAGAAAAGCTTTGAATTTTTTAGAAAATGTCTGGGTATGATTGATAACCTAGCAGTTGAAATTAAAGGGGAATGTTCAAATCTAATTTCAACTCTCGTGCAGCTAAAAACCACCAGACTCCATCGCACCGCTTTTCAGCAAGCGGTGGTATTCTCCATAGGGGACGCGATAAAACCCTGAGCTGACGCGTGTCCTCAGTACTTTTCCAAAACCACTTTTCATCGGGGCGTAATGTTCGTTTGGTTTGGGCAAGCGATATCCGTCCGATTGAATTCAACGTTGTCCACCGTTGATTGAAACTAAAGTTGCATATAGTCCAGTCCATGAACCTTGCATGAAGTTTTTGTTTTGACCGCCAGTTTCTCCGTAAAAGTAATTAATGTAAATTTATTGTGATAGGTAAAAGTTGGTAGAATTTTAATGTTTTTTTTAATCCACGGCAATATGGGACAAGAAAACATATATGTTATATTTTTTTTTGTTGTTTGTTGACTTTTGTAATGGAATGAAAAATGCACAGCAGTGCGAATATAGAAGAACAGGGGCAGCGTGGAATTTTTTTTTGGTTGATAGAAATGTTATGTAAAACTCGCAGCAGCGAATGAAAAGAGGAATTTTACAGCAGGTTGATTTGAGAATATGGAATGTAATTTTCTGGTGGTGATGTATGTGAAATGAAATACTCAGAAGCACAGTAGCGTGAATGTGTTTTTTTGTAAAAGATATCTTGGCTCATTTTTGTTGAAGCGATGAAATGTAATATGCACAACAGTGCAAAAGGTAAGAAGTGAAAAGTTTTTTTTACACAGCAGTGAATGTAATTTTCTGTAGTTGAAGATTGTTTTTACAACAGTGAATGTAAAGAAATTTTACACACAGTAGTGTAAAATTTCCAGAAGAGACAAAGTAATATTTTTGTATGGAACTAGAAGCTCTTGGTGAATCCCTCTATTAAGAGGAAGAACCTTTTGTAACAGGTTGTCTTATTAATGAATACAAAGAGTTTTTTATGAGTGTGTGAAACTCTGTCTGCTCAGAAAACTAGTTTAGCTTCCTTGTGTTAAGATCATGTGGAAAACAGAGCATCGTTCTCTGTTATGTTCAGTTAACTTGTTTTGGAATTAAACAGAAAATTCCCAACATATTTTATTTACTGTAGTGAAAACAAACTGAAGGATTGTGGTTACTATCTGTTTGAATTAATTAATGTTGTTACTTTATTGAAAAAAATGAGAAAGGATTTCTTGGTGAAGAGGAGATCAACTAAATTCTGAGGAGGGAAGTTAAAAAGAAACAGTTGCTGAAACCTAACTACCTCCCCTAACCATGCAGGGCTTCCAAAAAAAGGAAGATGGGGGGAGGAAAAACTACGCTATAGGGACAGGTAGTGGAAAAAAAAGGGAGTAAGATTGGTATGTCTGGTGATGATCAGATAACAAGGGCGCAGAGTGCAAGCAACCTGAAAAAGACAGTACGTCTTTGAGCAAGCTAAGGGGGAGATTTAGTCTCGAAAGATAATCTCATGGTTGAGTGGTTTGACTAGCTATAGAGTCAAAGGTGACCTCTTCTTCTGGAGTTACTCACTTGGAAGCAACCCAGGTATGAGGTACCAACCGAATTCTGTGCTATTATCTGAACTGAGTTAGAAGTGTTATTTTTCTGCAAGCAACAGGTTCCTAGAGCTATAACAAAAATAAATATAGCAAGTTTCTTTATAAATAGAGTTACTATTTCCCAAAGATACTAGTTGTAAGTGCCACCGTCTAGGTGGGACATTCCCATTTAAGAAATTGGTTATATTCTTTGTTTAAAAACTTTGTTCAGACTAGAAAGTTAAATTTCTACTTTATTCAAAAACTCCATTTCGACAGTCTATAGAATGCTGGTAGAAAAGTTATGTAGCAAAGAGAGATATAATTATGTAACAAAGAAAGATTATAATTCTCTTACAGTTCCATTCAAAACGGAAATGAAAGTTAAGACCATAGTGAGGAAAAGCAAGATAGGCCACCTGGGCTTTTGTAATTTCAAATATTAGAACTGCATGATAAAATAAGAACCCTAGGACCTTGTTTAGTTCTTAAATAAAACCATGGAAGCGGAAAAGCTTTCTCTGACGCATGACTAATAAAGAATTGATATTAGATGTCTCATTAGTACGTAACCTAAAGATAAACGCAGAAGCAGAATAACCAAGTTCTGTAGCAGATAACAAGTTCGGGGTATGCGAAGATGGGTCGCTCTGCCCCATGGTCAAGGTTACGAACCACAAAAGGGTCCAAGAATCCCTGAATCCGGAGCAACAACGAACCTATCGGGTCGTAATGGAACTATTTGAGGGATGAGAACCCTCATGATTATAAAGCCATAGGAATTGCAAAATAGAAGGCAATCTTATAAAAGAAATTGGTTTCCAAGGGAAAGTAAAAACACAATGATCCTGTAATGTACAGGCTCTGATATTGACAAACCAGATTTACGCTCAGTAAGAGTAAAGCCAAAACCCAAATGCGGTTATAAAAAAAAAATAACTCTGTAACTGTCATTCAACTTTATAAGTAATGAACAAAATTCTGTGTTGGCCGGAGGCCACATCTCAACTTAAAAACACATAGTTGGCACGAGAATATTTCCATGAAAAATAGAATAGACCCAACAAATAATCACACGAGTTTATAGATAGGCCAAACAAATGTGATATATTAATAACAGGAAAAAGGGTTCAATGCATGTGGGCGAAGCCCAGCTATGCACCCGCTCATTCACATTTAACTGAGAGAATTTTAAACAGTTCTTCAACTTGGAATCTTGATATAAATACAAAATAATAAATTAACTAGAGACAGGATAATATTGTGTAGCAAAAATCACCGAATCCATAATAGGAACAACGCTCTTAACTAACGAAAACATATATAGAAGAAAACCCCAGAAGGAAAGTCCCTTCACTGAACTTGGGAAGAACCCCTTGAAAATCCTAGCCAAATGATTCTGGGTGCGGTCATTAAGACCGAGAAGTCATAAAATTTGCTGAGAACCGTGACCCAAATATCACCCTAAGTCTTATTCCTTCAGCCCGAGGGCACCAGGCCGGGATGAACTCATACCTGGAAACCCTTAGAGCCCAACGCTGGAGGAGCGCCTTCCCACCAGATGCAGCCAAAAGATTTGAGGTGGTCAACAGGCATCCTGCATGGAGCCATAGCCACATGGTATTAGAATAATGTGACTAATAAAAACTAATACATAACAGCTGAGACAGACAGGAAAAAAAAGTAAGGGGAAGACGCCAGAAAGCTTCCAATATAAATATGACTTACCTGGGAGATGTCGAAGCTGCCACTGAAGGAGCATCCCTTCATCTGGTATAGCTTAGAGCCATAGTTGTACCCAGAACATCCTGCGAGCAGCATGAGTTCCACATAAATGAAAAACATATTTAGATAAATTGTATACGAGAAGCGCTTACAGATATGTAAGTTTATGAGGGTAGCATGAATAGTCAGCGAGGAACACATTTTACCTGAAGAGTATTGAACACTGCCAAACCTTGAGTCTGAAAAAAAACTGGTAGATTGATCAAAATCTTGTGCGTCTAGCACACTGAAGCTGCTAATGGAAGAGCCAAACCAGAGCAAGCTCCATGGGAGTATTTCCCAACAAATGAGGTCATTCTCCTTGCATTCCAAAGATGTGGTGGGTTCTTAGAAGATCACTCTCGTCGGATCGCGGGAGATGTTTTGCACCATTGATGAGGGCGAGTTTCTAGATGGCAGATGAGACCGGACAACCTACCCGGCCATGTACAGGATGGAGTAGGCAGAGTTAATAACATTCACAGCAGGCATGGCAAGCCACGTGATGGCCTAGCATAAAGTGCAGAATGGAGTATATATATGCAAGCCGCGTGGACTCCCCGGCATGAAACCAATCCTTAGAATTAAATTACGTATAAATGATGCTAGTACAATAATGATTAAACCAAAATCTAGAGCTACGTATTTACCAAGATTACATAATGTGGAGAAACTTTATAGCCACAGTAATTTATGAGATATGTAATTTCCATAAATTAATAAGGTGGAGACATTACAAGTGGTATCAGAGCCAAGTTTCAAAAATTGTGGCCTCTGGAAAAAAAAATAAACAGATAAAGTGCATTCATTTTATTTCCATTTCTATTGTGTATTTAAAGAAAAATAGTTAATGCGTTAACCCTTCTTCTGTTACTTTTCTTATGTTAAGTACAGGAAAATAGAAGACTGCCAATATGAGAAGAGCAGACAATGTTTCACATAGGTTTGTGGTGGGTCAAGGACCTGCAACAAGCCCTGAAAATAACCTAGATTTATGGGTACAGCTTGGAGAGGAGGCTCACAATACGAATCTTGCCATATTAGAGACAGTGCAGGAGTTGAAAAATGAAATGGCTCGATTGCGGGAGGATAACGCGAGGTTAACCATGGAATAGGAAAGGATTATAAAAAGCCTATCGGACAAGGAGAATCAACAACCCCTGAATCCCAGCGCTGAGCAGCAAACACCACAACAAATCGTTGTGATTAGCATCCCTTCTTACTTCTTTTTTTGCATATAGAGCCCATTTTTGGTGTTATTTGCATCCATTTATCAAATATGGTGCAAAACTTGACACAAAATTTTCATCAAGTTTTGCACCAAATATTACACCAAGTTTAGCACCAGGTATTGCTATAGGTTTTGCACCAAATTTTATGCCAAGTTTTGTGTCATCCTTTGCACCAGGTTTTGTTCCAAGTTTTGCATCAAGTTTGGCACCTAATTTTGTTTGACATACTTTTGCATCCACTTTTTGCACCTACACTTGCATCAACTTTTGCATAGACTTTTGCACCCTTTTTTGCATCCTTTTTAAAATCATTTTTTGCATCCTTTTTCCACCAATTTTTACATCGCGTTTTGTGTCTAGTTTTGCATATAATTTTGCATCTAATTTTGTTGCATCCACTTTTCCATATTGTTTTGCATCCATATTTACATCCTCTTTTGCATCTATTATTGTGCCCACTATTGCATCTAATATTTTTGTACCACAGTTGGCGCCTATTTTGGCACCTCCTTTTGCACCAACTTTTGCTTATAATTTTGCATCCACGTTTGCATCCTCATTTGCGTCTAGATTTTCATCAAAATTTACATCTATTTTTGCATCCCTTTTTGTATCCACTTTTGGATTAGGATTTGCATTGGGTTTTGTGTTTTGTTTTGCATCTAATTTCGCATCAACTTCTATTGCATCCACTTTTCCATACAATTTTGCATCCACTGTTGCACCCATTTTAAAGTCCACTTTTTGCATCCCTTTTTACATCTTCGTTTGCATCATAGTTTGATTCTTTTTTTGCATCTATCATTACATCCACTTTTGTTGTGCCACAATTTGCACCATGTTTTGCACTAACTGTTGTACCCACGTTTGCTTCCAATTTTGCATCCATGTTCACGTCCTCTTTTGCATCAAATATTGCATCTCTTTTTGCATCCACTTTTATGTCAGGTTTATGCATTGCGTTTCACATCTTTTTTTGTATCTACTTTTGCATCTACTTCCATTGTATCTATTTTTTGCATATAATTTTGTTTCGCCTGTTGAATCAATGTTTGATTCCACTTTTACATCCCTTTTTCATCTTATTTTTCATAATTTTTTTGTCTATTGTTACATCCACTTTTGTTGCGCCTACCATTGCAACCACATTTTCTTCCACTTTTGCATCCACATTTGCACCTTATTTTGTGTTCAAGTTTGCATCAAATATTGTGTATGTCTTTGCATCCCTTATTGCATTCACTTTTGTTTCATCCATTTTTGCATATAATTTTGTGTCCAATGCTGCACCCATGTTTGTGTCCATGTTTACATCCCTTTTTTCATCTTATTTTGTATCCATGTTTTTCTCTTTTTTGCATCTAAGTTTGTTTCCTTTTCTGCGTCCGTTGTTGCATCCACATTTGTTTCACCAAAATTTGTGCCAAATTTTATGCCTACCATTTGACCCATGTTTGCTTCCACTTTTGCATTCATGTTTGCATCCAAGTTTGCATTGACAACTGCATCTACATTTTCATCCACTTTTGTGTCAGGTTTTTCATGTCGTTGTGCATCTACTTATGTTGGATCCACTCTTCATCGAATTTTACTTCTATTGTTGCCCCCATTTCTGTGTTCACTTTTGCATCCCTGTTCCAACACTCATCATATTTTCTGCATTGATGATATTCCTTATGGCATTGACAATTATGAACAATTGATGACAATGTCAATAATATTGACAATGATGAAAATGAAGATCATGGCGATGACATGAACTGTGATTATGATGATAAATATGATAGTAGTTACAATGACAATGATGATGATGGCAATGATTATGACGATGACAATGCTAATGACCTTGGCGAATCTTCCCAATTTTTAAATGTTGTCATTGTCATAATCATAAGCACTATCTTTGGTGTCGTCATCATCATCATTATCATCATTTTCATCTAGGTCATCATCAAAAACAATAATGGCATGAATGATGATGATTTCCATGATGACGATTACAACAATGATGAAAGAAATTACATTAATGATGATGACGGGGATGATAAAAATGACAATGACGATGATAACGGTGGTGATGATGATCATCATTGATCATCTCTCAAAAATAGAGTTATTATTTCTCTCACGTATATCAATGTGTCCTAAACAACCCTTTTTTAGCACTGATCACATTTTTTTGGTTGATGATATTTCTTACAACATCTATAATTATGAACAATTGCAAACAATGTCCATAATGATGATGATGATGGCATGAATGGTGATTATGATGATAATGTAATGATGGCAATAACGATGACAAGGATGATGGTGATGATGATGAAAATGATTATGATAATGAGAATGACCTGAAAATCTTATAGATTCGTGAACAATTACTAGTTTCAATACCATCTTCTGGATACGTATTACTATCATACTTTTTACATTTTCTGTCTCTCTTGAGGTATCTTACTATAATGGTGTTGTCAACACTAGAAAGATATCTTGTTGTAATGATGGTTCTAATGTTAGCACCCGCAAAGTTTTTGTTAAATTTTGGTTAAAAAAATTGATTTATGCAATTATTTTGACTGTAGTCCCATTTATTATCATGAATTCGCCAGTTTGAAGACCATCTTCTATGTACATATTATTATTAACTTTTGCATTATATCCCTCTTATATCTTGTTGTAATGGTAATATTAACACTAGAAAAATATCTTGTTGTAATGGTGATGTTAGTATTAGCACTAAAAAGATCATTAAATTTTGGTAAAAAAAGTTGATAAATTTATTTATTTATTTATTTTTAATTTGGGAAATTTTTGTTTTTGTTTTTGTTTTTTTTGTTTTTAATTCTATTTTTAAACAGTAATATTTTTTTTGGTTGAATTTTGGTAGTATCTAGTTTTTGGTCGAATCATCCGTATTAACCATGTTCTTTGTACTACAAGTCTAATTGTTGGGACAAAATTGCTCTTTCAAATAAGTTACAAAAAGCATATAAATGGAAGAATAGTGATGGAAACTATTTGTATTGTCCAACTGTTCAGGATATCATGTATGAAAATATTCAACATTTTTAGAAACAATGGATTAGAGGTGAGTCTGTAATTGTACATAATGTTTGGATGATACATAAAACCAAAGTTGGTTTCATTGATGTGCTTAGGATATCCTTTGGATATGAAACCCTAGGTTTTGGAAGTATGCAAATAATTAATTTGGTTTACCTTTGATAACCAATGAAATTTTATTTCTTTTTCCTTGTAAAACCAAGGAAGATATGGCAATAATCCTCATTAGAAAAAACTTCTTGTTGAAGGTTTATAATTGGTTGCAGAAGTTCAAGAACCGGGTATAGAAGTTTTTAGTTGCTATTAGGGAAACAATGTGATTATAGGTTTCAGTAGACATAGATCACTCTTGGTATTTGATTCACTTTGATGATGACCTCTTTTGACCAATATATGAGATTGTGAATTTGTTGATATTTTTTAGATTACCAAGTAGAGATAGTTGTTTATAGGAATTTTGTAAAACCTGAAGTATTGACAAGTGGTTTTTTCACTGTTAAGCATGTTTATGTCAAATTGGGTTGCAAAACTTAAGGAGAAAGTAAAAACAATTGTTAGTAGTTGTGAATTGATATAGCCATTAAATGATTCCCAACCATTTTCTTTGTGCTACAAGTCTAGTTCTCAAGACAAAATTAATAATTTTGTTCAGTTACAAAGAGCATATAAGTAGAATAATATCAACCACGAAAACTATTTGTATTGTCCATTAACTATTCAGTATATCATGTGTGAAAATATTTAACATTTTAAAAAACAATGAAAATGAGAGGTGAACCTTTCAATATACAGAATGCTTGGATGATACATCCAAGACAAAGTTGGCTTCATCGATGTGTTCAAGATCTACCTTGGAATATAAACCATATGTTTTGGAAGTGTGGAAAAAAATAATTTGATCTACCTTTAAAGATATTCTAAGTATGGTAACCTTTTATGACCAATGATTTTTTTTCTCATCATCATCATCATCATATATATATATATATATATATATATATATATATTAGAAACCAAGGAAGATACGATGATAATCCTCATCAAAAAATGACCTATGATAGTGGTGGTGATGGTGAATATGATGACGATAACAATGGCGATGAGGATGATGATTAAATTATGATAATGATGACAACAATACAATGATATGGACCCCATGCCATCAAGGATTCCCTATATGGGGAAAATATTACCTGCATGTGGGAAAGTTATTATTGATCACAAAAATGAATAAACTCATTAGACAATTTGAATTCATCTTCATTACCCATCCAAATATCCTTAATAATTCGAATTTTTATTGTAGTGTAGTTTAATATATTTGTGTTAATTAATTCCATAAATTCAACTTAACAAGTTATATTTGTGTGTTAAGTTCTATTTGTCTATATGCACAATATGTGACATTTTATACGCACATAAATTATTTTCATTTTGTCTTGGTCATAACTTCATATCATTTCTAACCATTTTCAAATAATAGATGAAACTAACCATAGTAACTCTTATCTAACCTATAATTAAATGCAACCATTATTTAATGTTAGATAGAAATTACTGTATAAAACATGGATCCATTTCAAAGATATACGCAATAAATTACTCAACAAAACAATATTATACATATATACAATAAAATAAAAATATTATTTTTGAACATATTATTTTAAAAACAAGCCACATCAATTTCACATTCTTAGATTTTCTACCTTAGGAACATCCAAAAACAACAATTGTCTCAAAGTATTCATCCATTCATGTAGTATCATCATGACCAACCTCTTGTTCATTGTGTTGATTTTCTATTGCATTTACAAAATCCATTGTCATATCCTCTTCCACCCATTTCTTTTTCCATGATTTAATTGTACGGCGTAGGCCACGTCCATACACAGGTATTTGTATTGGTCTATCAAAACGATTATACTCCTCATTTGTTCTGATTCCATTTCCAACCTAAAATAATTGATGCATGCTTTATTTTTTCCAAGGTTAGAGATTAGACTATATAATGTACTTATATTGTCCATTAATTTATAGCTGAACTTATTTATAACACCCACAAAGTATAAAAATTGTATCAAAGTATTCATTCCATGTATTATCATCATGACTAACCTCTTGTTCATTGCCACAAATTTCTATTGTATTTGCAGACTCAATTGTCATATCTTCTTCCACCCACTTTCTCATGCAATGTGATTTAACAGTATGGGGTCCACCCTTGTGTACATATTTTGGTTGTTTTACATTAAAAGGGTTCAACTTTGTATTTGTTGCAAACACATTTTCCACCTAAAATAATCCACGACATGCATTATCTTTTTCCGAGTTTGAATAATAAACTATATAAATTACTAGGTTTAGGAAAACAAGGAGTGGAAACTAAATTTCATTTTATTATATTTCATAAATTAATGTAATATTTAAGTACGTGATGCCCTAAATGATGTTGTGTCTCTTCATTTGAAATAAATTCATTTGTTTCCATGGCCTCTCCTAGCACCTACAATACACAACAATGATAACAATTTTCATTAAAGTCATCTATGGAATTGTTATAGTCTTATTTCTTATTCCATTATTTTAACCGTTCTAATTTTCATGTTAGCTCTTTGCATTTTCAGTTATGAAATTCTCAACCATTGTTGTGACACTCTTATGATAATGATTGAACCCGAGTTGAAGTCTTAACTTTTCACGTAGATCTACACTTCTGATTATTAGGGCCATATCTATTGAATTTTGGATACTAGTTTTTAACGTGGATATCAAGTTGCTTTTCTAGTTTGAATGTACATTAGGAACATAGTGGTACTAGACTCTCATGAAATTGTTTGAATCCTATGGAGATTTCGATATTTATCAAACATTAGATGTTGAACATATTATACTACCATGTCATACATGTGAATCATATTTAATATATGTTAGATGATCTAAATTACACCTTTGCATTAATATTAATACACAAATGATATTTTTTTCTTATTGGAAAAAAAACACTATGGCATTTCCAACCTAAGTCAATAAAGACTAAAATAATTATTGCATAAATCAATAAATCCTAAAATGATGCCTAAGTGATCTGTTCCTCCCAAAGAGATAGGAGTAAAGTATAAATGGTACAACTATGGGCACTACAATGTAAACAACACATGTTCAAACCTTTACAGGGGTAGAGCCTCTATGCATACTGTCGGGCGGATAAATCCTTCTTGCGGGCAAGACCGATCTCCCTAGTATCTATGGATATCTAGCAACAAGCAAGACAAACAAATTCTATCTTTCTCTAAATATTGCGATTTATAAATAAAAGCCAATAGATGTTTTAGACCCTATCTCAAGTCCAATGCCAGTTTTTGGAAGCCACACTCTGTTCGTCCAAATGAGCTCCCTTTTAAAGAACTTGTAAACACAAATAGGAACACATCAAATAACACCTGCATAGCCAATATAATAAACCATATTTATCATGATGATCAAGGAATTCATGAAATAAACCATAGAAGATAGCTTATTGAGAAAAATGAACTTGATTGTATTAACTTTAAACAAAGAAGAACTTTACAACCTTGGTGCCTGGATGTTGTACAAGCTCCTCCCAGGGTCCAGCAAGAATCTCTTATACTTTGACAAGCTTCACTCTCTTCCCAAATAGATCAAAAGGTATGTAATCTCTCCTCTCAAACTCAATTAGTAAGTCTAAATTCCAACAACATTTACCCTAAAAAATATTCAGCTTTCAACCTCTCTAGCAACCAGCCCAATGCCTCATTTTATAGTGCAGAGGAAGGAAGTTACTAGGTCCACCTTCAAAGGGATAGAGTCCTCCTTCAAAGGGATAAGCTCCTCTCATCAAGGGGTTAGCTCCTTTAGTTATGGGATGCATGAACCACCTAGGAGCGAACTTGCCACCTCAAGATTCCTTCTAGAAGCATCCAGAATTAATCCAAAGTGAGTTTTTAATAATAAACTTGCGCCTTTTTTACTTTTACAGGGGTCCGCACCCATTCCTTTAGAGACAGAGCGGGCAGGTCCACAGGTGACATGACCAAGGGGTGCGGGACCGCAGGTAATGCTAAGAGAAAGTGCGGAACCAGAGTTTTAGAGATTTTCAAGAACTTTCTCTCATTTTTAAGGCTTAACATGAAGAGCTAAGGTTTAAGACTTGCAAAGGAGGACAGTATGAGTGGTGATAGACTCACACTGACTACAAAAAGTCATGGTGACAATATTTTGTGTAACACACACTGTGCATGAGGGAAGATGTTTGATATCTTATAGTTGGTTTCCCTTCATCACCAAAGTGGATTAGGTTATGAGTGGATTGGAAAAGCAACCCTTATTTGCTCCTTTCAGTTTTTGGGAAATCTCAAGTTCAACTAGTGCTAGTAGATGGTTTCAAAGATGTTTGCTATGGTTTTTCAACAAGGTCACTAGATCCCAATACAACATAGATACTTTAGATTTTTTGAAAAGTAAAACCCCCACATAGCACCAAATAGATCATTAATGACTACCTAGAGAACTTAGACTAAATTAATCGTGGAAGTAAAAACTACAACCAAATTAATCATGAAAGTAAAAACTACAATTGAAAAAAAACATACACTTGGTAATATACTAGAATTCATCCTCGTCCAATCCAAAGTTGATGAATAATATGTTAAATCTTTAATGAAACTCATGAAAAATAATAAGCATGTTATCGATATAAGAGTGCATGAACTTGCTTAATGTATATTTGTTAATTGGAGATGATGAATATCCAAAGTTGATGAATAATATGTTAAATATTTGATGAAACTTATTGAAGATAATAAGCATGTTTATCCATATAGAAGTGCATGAACTTGCTTAATGTGTAGTTTTTAATTAGAGATGATGAATATGTATATATATTTATTTATCTATTTACTAGGGATTATTGTAATTTCAAGAAATAAATATACATAGCCAATAAATAGGATATTTTTTTTGGCTTCCCTAACTACGTTGGAACCTATGGCCCTCATTCCCATGTTCAATGCGCTGACCATAGATCATTCACTCCAGAAAACCCCGATTCGCTCCAGGAAACCCCAATTTCGAATAGAAAAAAGGGTGGAAGTGTTGGGTTGTGTTATATCATTTACATGACTAACCCACGTAGTGAACCGGGGGGTTAGAGGGGGGGTGCAGGCCCCCCTTTGTTGCGCCGATTGCGCAGCGGGGGGGCGGCAGCCCCCCTTGTCTAGGGGGTTTGAGGGGGGCGGGTAGCCCCCCTCTAGCCCCGGGAAATTTTTTTTTGGACCCTATATTAAGTTGGGCGAACCTACCTATGGTTTTCGGTCCTTGGTTTTGGACGCGATGGTTTTTGGTCCATGGTATTGGATGCTTCGGCATGTATAAATATGTATTGTAACATTGAAAGGAATATAATGAAAAATCAAGCTGGTAGTCCCAGTTTTGGGATCCAGGGGAAAATCTCTGTGTATATGTGTTTTATGTGTTATGCTCTCGCATTGTTTATTTTTCTATGATTTAATATTCGTATATAGGTAATTTTTGTACAGGGTTAAAACCTACATTTGGTATCAGAGTTGTTTTGGCTTCAAGGGGACGCCTTTGTTGCTGAGGGGTTTCGATCGAGGCTGTGGTAGACCCTGTTCAGTGGGAGATCTGCGAGATCGATTCTGGTGGTGAAAGAAAATGGCGAGCAGCGGAAAGATAGAGATCGAGAAGTTCAATGGTCAGAGTTTTGAGTTGTGGAAACTCAAGATGGAGGATCTGTTGGTGAATAAAGATCAGTGGATCGTGGTAGATCCAGGTACTAAACCAAGGGGAGTGACCGATGAAGAATGAAAGAAGTTGGATCAGAAGGCAAAGAGCATAATACGATCATGTGTCTCAGATTCAGTATTGCTGAATGTATCAGGGGAAGCTACGGCGAAGGCTTTGTGGGACAAGTTAGGGACTTTGTACCAATCTAAGTCTCTGGTGAATAAACTGTTCCTGCGGAAAAAGCTGTATAACCTGAGGATGAAAGATGGAGACTCGGTGACAGAGCATCTAAACGCATTTAATACTGTGGTAAGTCAGTTAGCGTCTGTTGATATTAAAATTTCAGATGAAGATAAGTGCATCAGTTTGTTGTGTTCTCTACTAGATTCGTGGGATAGTCTGGTTATTGCAATAGGTAGCAATGTAACTGCTTTGCAGTTTGATGAAATAGTCTCAGCCTTGCTGACGGAGGAGATGAGACGGAAAAATATGGAGAGCCAGAATGGTGATGCCTTCTCTGTACGAGGACGGTCCCAGAATAGAAACAAAAATAAGTCATCGAGTGGGAGATCTAAATCTAGAGGGAGATCTAAATCTCCAGGAAAACCTGTAAAGGTGGTGTGCTAGAAATGCGGAAAGGAAGGGCACTTCAAAAGGAATTGTAAATCTAAAGCTCCTAATAAAGGAAAGGGATCTGATGATGCTCCTTCTACAGAGGTGAAAACCACCTCAGATGAAGGTGGGGATGTGTACTTGGCTTCTTCAAGTACACATGTAGATCATGAGGCATGGTTTATTGACTCAGGTGCTTCCTTTCACTTCACTCCCCATAGAGAGTGGTTCTGCGAGTATGAGAAATGCGATGGTGGTGATGTCTTCTTAGGAGATGATAGGAAGGCTAGAATCATTGGTCGCGGAAAGGTAAAGTTGAAGTTGCAAGGTGGAAGGGTTAGAACACTATCGGGTGTTTTGCATATTCCTGCATTGGCCAGAAATCTGATTTCTGTAAGCAAGTTGGATGATGCAGGTGTAAAAACAGTGTTCAAGAAGGATACCTGCAAGATGGTTCGGGGAGCACTGGTATTGATGCGGGGAGTTCGGACTGGAACTCTGTACAAGCTGCAAGGTAGCACTATTGTTGATGGGTGCAACAGTTCTGTGGTTCCTGAAAGTGGAGCTGAAAATCTAGTGGTCTCTGGAGAGAAGACCATGCTGTGGCATCAAAGGCTTGGACATATTGGAGAGAAGGGCCTTCGAATGCTTCATGGTAAAGGTATGGTAGAAGGTATGAGTAATAGCTCTCTGGATTTTTATTTCTGTGAAAATTGTGTATATGGGAAGCAGAATCGAGTGAGTTTCCCCTCTGGTTCTAAGAGGGCGAAACAGATATTAGAGCTTGTGCACAGTGATGTGTTTGGACCTGTGAAAGTTCCATCACTGGGTAAGTCTGTGTACTATGTATCATTTATAGATGACTTCTCAAGGAATACATGGATATATTTCCTTAAGAAGAAATCTGAAGTCTTTGACAGGTTTAAAGAATTTAAGGCTCTGGTGGAAAATCAGACAGAGAAGAAGATAAAGGTGCTGAGGACAGATAATGGTGGAGAGTTTTGAAGCAAGGAATTTGAAGAATTTTGTAAGAAGTGTGGTATAGCACGGCAGAAGACTACTCAATATACACCTCATCAAAATGGAGTCGCAGAAAGAATGAACAAGACGTTGATGGAAAGGGCAAGAAGCATGCTCAGTGGTGCCGAGTTAGGACAGGAATTCTGGGCAGAAGCAGTGGATATTGCATGTTACTTGGTCAACAAGTCACCTTCATCAGCGTTGGAGGATAAGACTCCACAAGAAGTATGGACTGGTAAGAAACCCTCTCATTCACATCTGAGGGTATTTGGATGTGATGCATATGTACATGTTCCAAAGGAGAAATGAACCAAGTTGGATAGTAAATCTGAAAAGTGCATCTTTATTGGGTATAAGGATGGTTTAAAAGGTTATAAGCTTTGGAACCCAATCAGATGGAAGGTTGTGTACAGCTGAGATGTGGTGTTCAGAGAGGTAAAAGATGTTATTAAACATGAAGTCCAACCAAAGGAAACTGAGAAGATAGAGTTTGATTTGAAGGGGGAAGAATCAGACTCTGCAGCAGAGGAGGAATTAGAAGATGAAGAGCCACAAAATTCGGTTGTGAGAAGATCAGTTCGAGAAATAAGGCAGCCAGAAAGGTATAGTCCTTCTGCTTTCAGTTCAAATTTTGCTTTGTCTATTACTGATGATGATCCCAGAACTGTGAAGGAAGCAGTAGATTCAGAGGATGAAAAATTCTGGAAAGAGGCCATGGTTGATGAAATGGCATCTTTGCACAAAAATGAGGCTTGGGATCTAGTGGAGTTGCCAACGGGAAGGAAACCCATTGGCAGCAAATGGGTGTTCAAAAAGAAGACAAATGCAGAAGGGAAGGTGGAGAAACACAAAGCTCGGTTGGTAGCAAAAGGATATTCCCAAGTGCCGGGAATTGATTTTGGTGATATTTTTTCTCCTGTTGCTAAGGTAACTTCTATTAGGTTACTTTTATCTGTTGCTGCTGCTTTTGATTTTGAGGTAGAACAGATGGATGTGAAGACAACATTTCTTCACGGGGATTTGGAAGAGGAAATCTACATGACGCAACCTAAAGGCTTTGCGGTGAAGGGTAAGAAGGAACTGGTATGCAAGTTAAAGAAGTCTTTGTATGGGTTAAAATAGTCACCAAGGATGTGGTATCAGAAATTTGATACATTTATACGGGGACTTGGCTTCACCAGAAGCAAAGAAGATCACTGTGTGTATTTTAAATTAATTGGTCACCGTGTTATTTATGTGGTCTTGTACGTGGATGATATGTTGTTGGTTGGAAATGACAAAGAAATTATCCAGGATTTGAAGACCCAATTGTCCTCCAAATTCGACATGAAAGATCTTGGTGTTGCAAACTATATTTTGGGCATGGAAATTAAAAGAGATCGGGCAAAGAGGAAGTATGTCGAGACAATACTGCAGAGGTTTAATATGTAGGATAGTAAAGCGGTGAAGGTTCCTATTCCTGTAGGTGTGAGGTTATCTGCTGAACAGTGTCCCAGGACACAAGAAGAGGAAGACGACATGTCCCATGTTCCATATGCGAGTGCAGTCGGTAGCCCTATGTACGCAATGGTCTGTACTAGACCAGACATTGCACATGCAGTGGGAGTATTGAGTAGGTTTATGTCAAAACCAGGGAAGGAGCACTAGACAACAGTGAAGCGGGTTTTTAGGTATTTGCGTGGCACTAGTGATTATGGTTTGTGCTACCAAGGAAGACCAGGATTGGACAGAGTGTTGGGTATTCATGGCTTTGTTGATGCAGACTGGGCTGGAGATATGGATCCGAGAAGATCTACAAGTGGGTATGTGTTTAACCTATTTGAAGGTGCAGTCAGTTGGATGAGTAAGAAACAATATGTAGTGGCACTATCAACTGCAGAGGCAGAATACATGGCAGCCACTCATGCAAGCAAGGAAGCAGTTTGGTTGCAGAGATTGTGTTCAAGTATGGGGTTAGTATAGGGAGCTATAAGAATAAACTGTGATAGCCAAAGTGCAATTTTCTTGGCCAAGAACCTTGCTTATCATTCAAAGACAAAGCAAATTGATGTTCAGTATCACTTTTGTGAGAGATATGATAGAAGACAAAAAGGTGTTGCTAGTAAAGGTGGACACTTTGAAGAATACTGCAGATGCATTGAAAAATCTGTGAGCTCTGATAAGTTCTCTTGGTGTAAAGAAACAATGGGCATTTCAGGGCTGGAAGAATGACTAAGCTCTCTTGTGGCCCCCTGTGGAAAGAAAACAACAAGTGGGAGATTGTTGGGTTGTGTTATATTCTTTCCATGACTAACCCACGTAGTGAACCGGGGGGTTAGAGGGGGGGCGGAGCCCCGCCTTCGTTGCGCCGATTGTGCAGCGGGGGGGGCGGCATCCCCCCCTGTCTGGGGGGTTTGAGGGGGGTGGGTAGCCCCCCTCTACGGGGTCCAGGCAGTGCCAGCGCTAGAACCTATGGATCTTGCTCCCATCTTCAATATGCTGACCATAGATCATTCGCTCTGGGAAAACCTTGATTTGGAATAGGAAAAAAGGTGGAAGGAGGGGACTTGGGAGGATAACCAGAAATAGAAAAAGACACAGTGGGAATGAAAAAGGGCCAGCAATACAGATCATCCATAGATTGAGGCTATTGTTGGCAAGAGAGAAGGAAAGTGCATGGGTTGGGGAGGCAATGGGACAAATCTGCGTGGCAGAAAGACGCACCACAAAGGTTAGTTGATCCATCTGAACTTACCCTCACCAATTTTGACATTGTCCGTGTTGTTTATATAGATTATGTGAAAAACTGATGGAATCCCCTAAACTTTCTGTGTGTAGAGTTATTTTTCAGTATTGTTAATGAATGGATTATTATAAGCCCTAACTTCTATTGCTAGGTTAGCATTATTTTATCCTAGGGCAGAAGAATTGCAGACATTCTGTTAGCTAGCCACTTCTAACAGAACAAAATTTATGATTATCTGAGACAATTATTGTATCCTTTAACATTGAAAAATACATTGGAACCTTTTTCCTCCCATTAGACATAGTTACCAGTTGGTTCTTTAGGGTTCTTAACTGAACTGAGGGTGGAGGATCCAAACTCTTCTATGTATCAGTTGACTCTTTGAAGTTGGGCTCCATCAACTCCTCCTAGGCTGATGTGGTCTCTGTGCCATCAATTTCTGCTTAGAAGTTGTGGCCAGTAGATGGAGTGATGATCTGACAAGATTTAAATTGGTTGCTACATTGTCTCCTATCTCTATCTTAGGTGGGATTTTTTTTTTTTTGGTTAGGTTTTTTGTATGGCTATTATTTCTGCTACATCCCTTGATTTTACACCACTCAAAATTTCTCTTGGTTGGTGAGGGTGATTTGGTAATTTGGCTCCTCCTTTCCAGCCAATCACTCTTCCTCTTTATTCATCCATCAAGCAAAGGAGGGAAAGCAAAAGTTATATGGAAGAGTTTGCATGACATACTTATATGGAGTATTCAAGGCCCAAGAAGATCATAGCAAGAACCTCATTTCCAGAAATTTATTCTGGCATGTGTTCTGTAGGTTTGATGTTTTAACCATCTAACACTCACAAAACTCTTCATGAGAACTTTTATCTCGAGTTTCTGGAGAAATTTTGATATAAACTTTGTTAATGGTATAGTGTTCTACAAGTGCAACCATTGTTTCTTGTGACATTCATTGTAACACACTTACAATCTTCTTGATCTCAATGATCTGCACACAACCATGAGACTCAGACTAAGATCTTAGTTGACCTTGATTTTGTGTCTGAAATCTAAGTGAAAAAATATGAACATAGGAGACATATAACTGAATGATTACTGGGCTGTAAAATACACAGCTGATCTTCTGAAACAGAGGAATTATTGATAGATATAACACTAATTGTCTAAAACCAAATTAAAAACTCTTATCTTCTACATATACAACTGAAATTTAGGTTGCATAAATTCAGGAGTTACTTAAATTGGAAAAGTTAGTGTAGTAGTAAGCAAATTTCTCTTTTGTTTTCCAGATTTAAAGTTTGATATGTTCTAGCACATCTCATATAATTGTGTGCATTGCCTTTTTGGTCATTGTTGGATGTGAGGGTTTTTGGTTTGGTTTCTTGTTAAATGGACATATATTGACCTGTCAGAAATACTGGTTTAAATTTTTATTAAGAATGGAATTATCCCATGTAGTTTCTACATAGATTATCAATAAAATATGTCTAATACAAAAGAATGATCATTTGATTGTTGTGCAACAGTAATGCAAGTGATGCTCTAGATAAACTGCGGTTTTTAAGTGTGACCGACCCGAGTGTACTTGGAGATGGTGGTGACTTGGAGATCCGCATAAAACCAGATAAGGAGAATGGGACCATCACCATATTGTAAGTTCTGTATGCTGCGCTTTTCAAATAAACTTCTCATGTTCTTGTAACTGATGACTTACAAGAGTTGGCTCTTTGTGTGGTTTACAGGGATACTGGCATCGGTATGACCAAAGAAGAATTAATTGACTGTCTTGGGACTATAGCTCAGAGTGGAACTAAAACGTTTTTAGAGGCTTTGAAGGTTGGACTGTTTTAACATTTTTTCTACTAAATCAGTTGGTCCAGTCCAGCTTTGAGACAGTAGTTTATGCTCTACATTCTTGTTTTACAAAAATGTACGTCTTGTTTGCAGGAAAATAAGACTGGCCCTGACAACAATTTGATTGGTCAATTTGGTGTAGGCTTCTATTCTGCTTTTCTTGTTGCTGATAAGGTATCTTTTTATATTTCTTGGATAAGTTTTCAGTGATTAATGGCTGATAAGTCTCTGCTATGCTTAATTGTTCCTTTTGGTTAAAGACGAGCTACAAAGACCTTCTGAAGAAGTGATGTCATCATTACCAAAAAATCTTGTTTGGAAATGTTGGAGTTTCTTTTGGTTGTTGTGAGTAATAATGATCCTCAATGTGTCGCAGGTCACCGTCTCAACAAAAAGCCCAAAGTCTGATAAGCAGTATGTGTGGGAAGGAAAAGCTGATACTAGCTCCTATATAATACGGGAGGAGACAGATCCAGAAAATCTCATTGTTAGAGGGACTAAAATAACCCTTTACCTAAAGGTAGAGGGCATTTCTTTTGCATGGCATTGTTAAATTTCTTTTATACTACCATATGTTGATATTCCATTTGTTGTCCTTCCATGCAGCCTGATGACAAGTTTGACTATGCTGATCTGGAAAGGGTTCGTAACCTGGTTAAGAATTATTCACAGTTTGTCTCTTTCCCAATATACACATGGCAGGAAAAGTCCCAAACGAAGGAGGTGAGCAGGATAGGTTTTGATGTACTCCTTTCTGTATGTCTATAAAAGTGAAGAACTAATTCCCTTGCTCGTCAATCATATGTGAAACAAAGTTTAATAGTGTGTCAAAGCTAGCTGTAAGCCTGATTTATCTTCTGAAAGAAGCTGGGATCTTTTGAAGGTTGAGGATGACAGTGCTGAAGTAAAAGAAGGGGAGGAAAAGAAAACTAAGACTATGATAGAAAAGTATTGG
The DNA here is from genome assembly GCA_031772625.1 of Pinus tabuliformis. Classification (NCBI taxonomy): domain Eukaryota; kingdom Viridiplantae; phylum Streptophyta; class Pinopsida; order Pinales; family Pinaceae; genus Pinus; species Pinus tabuliformis. The sequence continues at coordinate 302,732,472 of CM062818.1, forward strand.
GACTGGGAATTGGCAAATGAAACAAAGCCTATCTGGGTAAGCCATCTATATGTTATTGTGCCAATTTGCCAAAGGATGTTTTAGGCTGCATTGGGTTTTATCTTTTTGTTTTTTTTGGGAAGTTTAGCAATGGTGAGGCTACATCATGGTCATTGCCAAGAATAACACTCAAAAAAGGCAGGTAATTGAACCGGTTGTTGTGGGGAAAAATGCCTATGCAGGACGATCCTATCCACCTAAGGTGTGATAGTGCCTTAGCAACAAACAGAGACAACTATTCTAGTGTTCTTCCTTTATGAATTAAGAATGAAGAGAAAGATAGATGGACTCACCGGTGTCTTCCGTTTGTCCCTCGATCCGGCTTCTCTTCTCTTGGAGAGTTCCCAGCTACTTGCCTTCTCGCTCGCCCAGCTTCAAGAGGTTTCTGCAAGATCACAAGAAGAGAACACTACACAAGACATGGATTCATATTCATAACTAGTTCAGGATTAGAAATAAACTAAACATACTAATGCAATCATACATCAAGAATACACCAGCATATAGGAGAAACCAATATAGCTTTATTGATGAATAACAAGTTTCAGGAAGAGATACAACCCAGAGGGCTCCAATCCAGCATCTCCTTCCCAGCAAATGGAATTCCTATCTTCACCCCCTTCAAAGCATTAAGCACCCAATGATTCCAATCTCAAACCAACAGCAATTCTTTGCAATAACAAAATTCCAGCCTCCAGATCTCATGGAGGAGAGATCCATATATAGATGTTTGGAGAGAGGATGAGTCAGCTTGAGATCTGACTAGTGTCCTCTCCCTCTGTCAGTTCTCAATTCCACTTGGAGGTTCTTGCTTCCACTTGGAGATTTGGAACCTCTTACTCATCACCAGTCGAATTCCCTGAGGCAAGTGTCATTTTGGAAGCATCCTGGGTTCTGACACCTTGAGAAATGAACTTGCCACATGTCCACTCTCGCTCAGCGCAGGTAGCCAGTGTTCCCTTTGACATTCAGCGCAGGTAGCCAGTGTTGGCTTTGACATTCAGCGCAAACATCTAGTGGAGCTACTGAAATGATCCTGAATTGACTTGTTTTTGAGCAGTTTCTGGTGGAGAACTTCTGTGAATTGCTGTAATTTGTTGACCTTGTTCCTTTAGGAGTAGGAAAAACACTTTTAGGGACTTTGGATCCCTTGGTTTATGGACATTTCATGCTTAGAGCTGTAAGGCACAAAAATGTCTATAACAGTTGCCCCCTAAAGTATGAGGCCGTTTATCGGGTGAAATGCTTTATTAGGAGGATCCGAAGTTCTTCCAATGCTAGGAGGAGACCTGTAATAAGATACAATACAATACATTATTTTTCATACTGCTTTCATGATCTAGCTGAGGCGGGCATTCCCATGCTCAGCTTTATAAATTCATTTTTCTGTACATAGAACAGACAATCGTCTCATGGTAGACTGATGATTTTGTTGAAATCATCATCCTTTTGGTAGGATGATTATCTGCTGCAATGCTGTACATGTAAATGTCTTTATTTTTCCTGAATATATATCGCAACCCGGATGGATGAAACTAGATCCGGGGTCTTCAATCTTGTCCGATCTTCACTCTAAGTACAAGTTGATCCATGTGAGAAATGTTCTGAAGTCGAACATGGAAAGACATCGCTTGATTACCGGTCAATGAGGTAAACCGTTAACAAGCGCGAGAGGAATCACCGATAATGATAATGACCCTCAAGGTACTGCAGTACAATTCACGTGGTGTGAATAAAGGACTTGGCGTCGAACACCACGCAAAATCTTTTGGTCGAAGGTCATTGATGTATACCTGTCGCCGGAAGTGAGAAACTTGCCATTGAGGCATGCAAGCTTCAAAGTACTGAAAGGGGTTGTTCCTAGATCAACTTCTTGGATAATGAGTTGATGTCGACAAGAAGTGATCCGTCAAAGGAGGGCCTTAATGAATCCCTCATCAGTGACACGAAATGGAGCAAATGATTTTGGTGGAGGTGAAAATGATCTGATGACATATGATTCAGGGTGGCAGTCATGAAAGGATGAAGGATAATGTATGGCAATGGATGGGACACGGTTGACTTCTCTGAACGACTTCTCTTGAACATATGGCGACACTTATGCGATGGATTAGTAGCATTACCCCAAATATGGATGGTATGGCGAGACCATGGTGATGTGACCGGTGAATGAAACAACCCAACCCGATTGTGGTACGGAGGAAAAGTGTCATGTTCAAGAGCGACTTGCTACCATCAAAGTTTTCTTGTGTTTCTCCCAATTTTTCCCCAGTCATTGCTGACCAGTACCTCTTTATTTTTGTCAAGCTTGAGGAGGATAACATATGCTTGTTCTATAACTTGCCCTTCGGGAAAGCCCATCGCTATGTTTTAACGAGCCTAGCGATAGTGAAACTCGTTCTCGTCTAAAGACAAGTTTGTCGCTATTTCATGCATTTAACGAGTCTAACGAAAAAGATAACTCGGTCCTTTTCATTTTTAGAGAGTCTGAAAAGGTACGTAAAGTCAACTCCGAAAGTCATTTTTCGTCATCTAATCCCTTAAGTCCGAAAAAGTATAAAACAATACAGAAGGGATGAGTTTTCGATAGTTTTAACGAGCCGAACAAAACAAGCGCTCGATCTTTTTGTGCAATAATCCCTCAGGTCCAAAAAGATTAAAATCTAGAGGAGGGATAACACTTCCGGTCGCTTTAATGAGCTGGAAGGCCAAAACTCGGCAATCTTTTCATATTTTACGAGTCAGATGAAAAGAGCTTAAAGAAGACTCGTCTTTTGAGGAACGAGTGATAAAACGGGTTAGCAGCTGATTCCAGGTAAGGCTAGGAATTTTCCAATCACGGCAGTGTCACAAGGATGGCTAGTGAAATCACTCTTCGCAACTGTTCCTCAAAATGGGTAAACAATCAAATGGAGGTGAATGATCGGCCAATGGAAAAGTGGAGGTGATGGTGCAAACACGACCAAGGCTTTAGTGGCTGATAATTTACGTTCGCAGTGGTTATTTACCGGGTAGTTCATTTTTTAACGAGCTTAAATGCGGGTGGAAACATTTGCTTGGTCTTATGTTTATTTTTTAGCGAGCATGAACTATGTGCTAAAAATGCTCGGATCTTGCGTTTATTTTTTAACGAGCATGAATTGTGTGCTAAAACTGCTCATGATAAGTTTGCATGCCCCCAACATAATAACGCAAATCGAGGTGCATGCCCCCCAAGCTTCATTGCATTCAACTCGGTGGTTGGAATGAAGGTTTACCTTTGAGACTCGGAAAGGGGATTTGTTTCATTTTTTAATGAGGTTGACACAGTAAAAGAACTATCCTCATGACTCCTTGTTTCATTTTTTAACGAGGTTGACACGAGATAAGATCCGTCCTCGGAGCCCATTGTATTTACAGTATTTCTATTAGCGCGATGATCCATGCTGACAAAATGTTTAGGAATCTTCCGAATCCATTAGATATAGAAGATTTCATATTGTAGGTTTCCACTGTGGCTACTTCCGCCAGATTACTCGCAGGCGGTAGGGAAAAAGTACCCATTAAGGCAGGGTCTTTTAGGAGACCTACTCCAATGTTTTGAAGCAAATGATTGCTTCCATGGATCGTTGGAGTGCTTCCCGTAACTTGTGAATTGTCGGGGAGGAAAGTTTGTTCGTCGACGACTGTAATTCCTCCTTGAAAGGGAAATGCAATCTTCCTGAAGTAGGTCGACACAACTGCAGCCATGGCATATATCCAGGACCTTCCTAGTAGGATGTTGTAATCGAGGTTTCCATCGATTACTTCAACATCAACTTCTACTGTTTTGCCCCCCAGTTCAACTTGCAAGTTACTTAAAATCCCGTATGGAGTGTATGATCGTCCATCAAATGCTTTTAACGTCGTTGATGATTTCGACAAGGGTGGTGAGCCTAAATTTTTCCAGCAACTCATCGACATAAGACATGTAGATGCCCCCTCATCAATAATTGTTCGATGAACAGTTTTGTTGAGGGCTTTCACTTGAATAAGGAAAGCTACTTGAGCTGGTAACTGGGGGTCATATTCTTTATGATCAAAGGCCACAAGATTGGAATCCATTGGGCCAATCCCACCTATTGCTGATAATAAAGCTTGCTCTTGGGAGGGGCAATTTTGCGGTACCTCAAGTGTCGACATAGCGGACGACGATTGGGCCAGGTCCTCTACTATATTATAATTATGTGCTACTTTGGCACGAGGATTAAATGTCGATTTGTGTACTACTCCCTTTGGCGACTTTATCATTGGTTCAGGAATGATGGGTGGCACAACTTTGGTTAAAGTTGTCATCGAACTACTAGGTTGTTCATTAGCCTTGTTATTCGACAGCCGTCGATTCTCGTAATCTTTATTCCTTGTCAAAGCATCATTTTGCTACCTTGAGACAGACAACATAAGCACTTGGGATCAGGAAGAATTTTGATTAGCAAGCAGTTTGGTTCCCGGGCTTGGAAACGGATCAGTTAATATCGTTGGGGTTTTTGAACTCTTAAAGAGTTTCTTAAGTTCAGCTATATGTGGACAATCTCTCGTCCAATGATCCTCATCGCATATATGACACCCCGCAGGGGGTTTCCTTTTTCTCCCTTTCTTTTTCTTCTTGCCCCCTGGTTGCTTTAGTTGTTTGCCCTTGTCGGTCGACATGACATTTACTTCCGAGGCAAGAAGTTCCTCATTTGCATTTTGACTAGAAATCTTACAGGCCTTTTTAGATGTAGCCTTTGTCGATTTCATATCTGTTTTGCCAATCACGCCATCGTCGGCGTGAGAGTCATTGTTTGATTTAGGAGGAGGAGGAATTGAGAATTCCGGTCTAGGGGCGTCAGGTATTTTGTCGTAGAGCATGCCAGACTGAGTATAGACCAAGTCTAGATATTGCGCACGAGCGATGACTTGCTCTTTTGTTACGACTCCCCGTTTTGCCACATCTTCCGTGATTGTAGGAAGTAAGGATTTGATAAACCATTCAGCTAATAGCTGATCGGGAACGTACGTTTTCACCATCCTACGACGACGTCGCCACTCATGTATATGATCAGATATGTGAGTGGCCGTTGTCTGTTTGAAGTTGGTTAGGAGTTCCGTTCCCATTTCATACCTTATCGGTAATTGAAAATGGGTTAAGAAAGTCGTGGCTAAGGTATTGAAGTTGTCGAACGAAGCTCTAGGCAACTCAATATACCATTTTGCCGCTGGACTCGTTAACGTCCTCTGAAAAAGGCGAAGCCTTATCGAATCATCGTTTAGGGTGTTTGATGAACACCATAGATGAAATGTCATCACGTGATTCGATGGATCTTCACCTGGATTTCCATTAAATTTAGGAATATCTGACGGAAGTTTATGCGGAATCGCTGGCCACCAAGGGGCATAAGCAATTGGATCATTCTTCAGGCGGTTTAGATCTGGTAATTCTAGAGTTTCTACAAAGGGCAACTGTTGATTCAGGTTAGGCGAAGCATACCCAGGATACGATGGAATTGCCTGAGCAGTGGGTCTTTGCATACCAGCATAATGCTGGCAACTTTGACAAGGTTGATGGGCATAACCACTATAATATGGTTGCCCATTACTTACAAAGACTTGTTGCTCAGGTCCTTGATATGATTGCTGGAATGGCGGTTGTTCTGATTGAACCAGCTCTGGTTGTTGGACCATTTGCTGTTGTCCAATACTAGATGATTGACCAAGATGAGGAGTCATAGTACTTGTTTGAGCCTGAGTCGCTCCAGATAAGGAGGCACTAACCTGAGGTTGTGATTGAGTCGTTGAGACAAGAGGCTGTTGTATTGAAACCTGAGGCTGTTGGGGTTGACATACAACAGGTAGTGCTTGTACTTGCGACGCAGTCACCATACCAGGTATAGTGGGAATATTCGACACAGGGTGGACTGGTTGCATTGAATATACAACCCTTGGTTGCTGAGGCAGTATTGGTACCCAACCACTGGATGTAATTCCAGTTTGACCTGAACTTTTTTGTAAACTCCCATATGGTTATTCTTCGGGAGGGAACAATGAAAAGGAATACTGCCCTCCATATGGCGGAAATCCAGTACTTAAAGGGTAGATTGGCCTTTGAAGACACATTGGATCAATTTGTTGAGTTTCAACGTAAGAAATACCAGATGATAATCCGGATGAAGAAATAGGAACTAACCATGTTGTCGAAGCAGTCCCTGATGGGACTCCGGCTTGTTGTTGATAACTTGCCGGGACAGATGGTATACCATTGAACATCGTTGGAGTAGCAGCAGGAGGTTCTGCTGCTGCTGTGTCGGATGACACAGTCCTAGATGTCGACGGTTGTTCAGACATATTTAGTCTATCCAAAAGATTTTCTAGTGATTCTACAAGAACTTGCGATGAAAAGAGACTAACTTCGAAGACCAACGAGGGAATGGTGATGATTATTCCGTTTAAAATAAATTTTAATGATGCTTAGACACAACTTGCTTTTTCAATTTTAAAGAGTCGAGAAAAAGCTAAAGATGACTCTAGTCTCCTTCAATGTTTTAACGAGCCCAAAGTGACAAATGCTCAGCTGGACTTTTTCAGTTATAGAGTCTGAAAAAGGCCAAAAGGAACTGCTATGGAGTTCTAGGTAGAGGGTGTGCCAAACTTTTCGCAAAACCGCAGAATACTTTTTAGGGTACGGGCGGTCGATCTTCCTGAATGCTGTGTTCAGTGCATTGCGATCAGTAGGGCGGCCGACACGGCTTCCTAAGGATAAAGGTTTTATGCCTATAGGGGTCTCCCAATATATACACGACGGTACGTGGGAGCACAATCCGTACTGGCGCTATCGTCTCTCAGGAGGAATCACCCACCATCAACGAGATCGACAGTCACCAGGCTTTACGACGCCGGAACACGTCTCTAGCCTAGACCTCTATGTTGTGCATTATGTTGCAAAGCGTTGTTAAGTTCATTCAATTTATTTTAGAGTTGATCTTTTTAGAAGTTTGCCTTTCAAGGTTCACCACGAGATGTATGAAACAATTCCTAAATGCAGTCTAAAGATGATAAGCAAGCTTTATATCTTTTCAACTTTGAAAATCCTAGCTACTAAGGGAAAAGAAAGACACCATCTTTTCTCAAAGAGCAATCAGCACACTCTAAAGCACTTTTCCTAAATCAAACATGAAAACTATCAAGATGCAAATGCACAATGCAGGTGTTTGTTTTCCGCTTTCTTAGTATTGATGTCTACAAAAGAAAGCTTTTTGTACTACTTGGAATTTGCTTTTAAATGACAAATACAAACAAGTTTACTTTTTCGAAATCAGAGAGGGTAGAAGAGATTACAACACTTAACGATTTTCGAAATGAATACTTGTTTTGACACTTAAAAGAGACAAACTCAAACCAATAAGCAAGAGTAAATGTATAATCAACTGCAAACAGCCAATGAACTCTCTCCTAAGATCACAATCAACAGATCTGAATCAAGGGCTACAGGATGATTATTTCACTCATGCAAAGGAAAATTGCGAATGATGCCACAAACAAATAAAAACACTCACATTCTTTCTGTACAAAAGGAGGCGGAATTTAAGCAGAGAAAAGGGGTTATCAGACTGGTACCTATGCTAGTTACAGGCTGCAAAAATCAGAGATCAAAACAAGGCAAAACAGAGCAGAGAACCCCAGCTGCACAAGGGCAAACTGGTTCAACGCAACCTCAACACAGGGGTTTTGACATTCAGCGCAGGTAGCCTTCACGGGACCTGCGTTGAAATGCAGAATCCGTTCACTGGGTCTGCGCTGAAGGAGAAACTCTCGTTTCTCACTGGTTCTGGGTCACATATTGCTATTTAATCTACTGTTTCAGGCCAAATAAAAGCAACAAACAAGGTACAATCAAAGGGATGCTTTGAGGGAGTACTAAGATCTATCACAAAGGATCATCAAATCATTTGTGAGTCCATTGTTCAGATCATAGACAAGTCCAGCGATTGGATCAAAGCAGCAACCGTCTACTTTGCATCCGGGAAAAGCAGATGCAGTTCGATTGTTGTTGTCGAGTCTATGAAACAAACAATGATGGAAACACAAATAAAATGACTAAACAGATTTCCCCAGTGGAGTCACCAATTTGTTGTAGGGAAAAATGCATATGCAGGACGATCCTATCCACCTAAGGTGTGACAGTGCCTTAGCAACAAATAGAGACAACTATTCTAGTGTTCTTCCTTTATGAATTAAGAATGAAGAGAAAGATAAATGGACTCACCGGTGTCTTCCGTTTGTCCCTCGATCCGGCTTCTCTTCTCTTGGAGAGTTCCCAGCTACTTGCCTTCTCGCTCACCCAGCTTCAAGAGGTTTCTACAAGATCACAAGAAGAGAACACTACACAAGACATGGATTCATATTCATAACTAGTTCAGGATTAGAAATAAACTAAACATACTAATGCAATCATACATCAAGAATACACCAGCATATAGGAGAAACCAAGATAGCTTTATTGATGAATAACAAGGTTTAGGAAGAGATACAACCCAGAGGGCTCCAATCCAGCATCTCCTTCCCAGCAAATGGAATTCCTATCTTCACCCCCTTCAAAGCATTAAGCACCCAATGATTCCAATCTCAAACCAACAGCAATTCTTTGCAATAACAAAATTCCAGCCTCTAGATCTCATGGAGGAGAGATCCATATATAGATGTTTGGAGAGAGGATGAGTCAGCTTGAGATCTGACTAGTGTCCTCTCCCTCTGTCAGTTCTTGATTCCACTTGGAGGTTCTTGCTTCCACTTGGAGATTTGGAACCTCTTACTCATCACCAGTCGAATTCCCTGAGGCAAGTGTCATTTTGGAAGCTTCCTGGGTTCTGACACCTTGAGAAATGAACTTGCCACATGTCCACTCTCGCTCAGCGCAGGTAGCCAGTGTTCCCTTTGACATTCAGTGCAGGTAGGCAGTGTTGGCTTTGACATTCAGCGCAAACAGCTAGTGGAGCTACTGAAATGATCCTGAATTGACTTGTTTTTGAGCAGTTTCTGGTGGAGAACTTCTGTGAATTGCTGTAATTTGTTGACCTTGTTCCTTTAGGAGTAGGAACAACACTTTTAGGGACTTTGGATCCCTTGGTTTATGGACATTTCATGCTTAGAGCTGTAAGGCACAAAAATGTCTATAACACCGGTGACTTAACAGCTAGGAGTGCCTTAACAACGCACCTGATCACCATCTATCCAAGACCCTATGGATGCATTAGGTGTTATCTTATTCTGAATAACCATTTCGTATATTTTCTGGCTAATTGTGAACTCAAAATTCTATTTTATTTCATTTTAATATTGCTTGCCTGAATCCTTTATATATAGCAGAATCATGGCCCATGTCAATCTCTAGTTGTACCTCTGGGGCTTAGCCTTATGTCTTTCTAACTTTCATGTTCTAAATGCGTAATCCCAAAGAGGTTGCATCAGAAGAGTACAATGAGTTTTATAAGAAGGCATTCAATGAATTTCTGGATCCCTTGACGTACACTCACTTCACAACCAAGGTATGGCCTTTTGGATAGATGTACAAAGATCTTTAATTAGGAAAATTTCTTCTTTTGGTTCACGTAATCGGTGTATGAAAGATTATTACAACAAATTGCCCCATACTGTCTGAATGCAGGGTGAAGTAGAGTTCAAAAGTGTCCTTTACATCCTTGGTATGGCTCCCCTCAGCGTTGAGGATATAATGCATCCAAAGAATTAGAACATTCGTCTAGTCAAGCATGTTTTTATTTCTGATGACTTTGATGGTGAATTGGTAAGTTGTATTGATTTTCTTTTTTGCAGCTACTTCACTCCTGGAATGTTTCCTCCAAAAATTATAGTCTCATTTGAGTGTATTGGTACTTATGTTAAACAAAATATGTTCTACATGTATGTAGTTTCCATGCTATCTGAGCTTTGTTAAAGGTTTTGTCGATTCAAATGATCTTCCTCTTAATGTCTCCAGGGAGATCCTTCAAGAAAGCCGCATTGTAAGTTCCGCATTCACACCTTCCTTTTCAAATATGCCATTGTATGAGGTTAAATTATAAGATTGAATATGTAGATCAGTTGGTGTTTTTTTGAATAATATTGATATGAAAGCATTAATATGAGCTTCTATGTTGGAAATATTTTGGTTTCCAAGTATTTCATGGGTTTAAAGAAGAAAAATATGGATTGTGTCTTTATGTTTGATTTAGTTGTAGATGGTAAATGTTTTGTTCTGGAGCTAGGTAGGGATTTTATATTGTTGTTACATCAAGTCATATGCCATTTGAAGTTTCAACAAGTCTAACTACAAGATATTGTGATTATTTTCTTTCGTGTCTTTAGCAGTAGTAAATGTTTGATGCAATCGCATTTTAGTTGAACATTTGTATACTCATTAAGTTTAGTTGTGACTAAATCCTTGAATGTGCATGTCAAGTTCGTATAATGAAGAAGCGTCTTCTACGGAAGACATTTCATATGATTCAGGGTATTGTGCAAAGTGAGAATAAAGATGTAAGTCCACAACATGTAAATTTAGAGGAAAGTTATTAACCGTGTCATGGTCCAAGAAATATTGTTATGCTATTCTAATTTCCACCTTAAATTCAATGTGAGGTGCTCATTAAACACTATCTATTTGAATGGAGTTATGTTTCGTAGATTAGTAGAATCTAGTTAATATCTCTGCCATAATTTGAGTTGTTTATAGACTCCTTACATCTTTATGTTCCTGAACTTTCTTCTTAGAAATGGAAATCATGTTTTGTGACAGTAATGTTGATTGATTCTTGTCAGCTTAATGAAATTGAAGTATTATTGCATTGTCTTCTATCATATTCTTTGATGTTGATTGAGTGAATGCATTTTGAAGCTTCTGTAAAAGGAATTTACATTATTTTGGATTATTAATGTAGGATTACAAGAAATTTTGGAGAACTTTGGAAAGTATATCAAATTGGGCTGTATCGAAGACTCAAATAATCATAAATGGATTTCTCGTCTTTTACGGTTCTTCTCATCCATGCATGATGAGGAGATTATTAGCTTGGATGATTATATTGAAAACGTGATTGAAAAACAAAATGGTATTTTTTATATTGCTTCAGATATCATTAAAAGTGCCAGGAGTGCACCATTTTTGGAAAACATTTTGCAGAAGGCTATTGAGGTATGATTTTACTTTTCCACATAAATGACTTATATATTTCATGTACCTTGATAGTACATAAAAAGTGACAACTGCAATGTACTGTGTTTCTTTACAAGTCCTCTATCTCGTATCCACAATTGATGAGTTCGCTATTCAAAATCTTCAGACATACAAAGACACAAAATTTGTTGATAATAGTAAAGAAGACTTGGACCTAGGTAAGTAATGTGTATGTTGTATTGATATACTTGATGATGGAACACAATAACTATAGTCTGGGAAGCTCTATACAGTCTGTCTCATTCTGAAGAAGCATGCCAATGAATGTGGTAGAAAATTACCCATAAATAAGAGCAACCCTCTGACCATCAGTTGTAGAGGAAACATGACCCTAAATGAAGCAAAATTTGTCAATTCCATTTCTGACATCAGAGAAAACTATGTTTTGTACATCTTGAGTGGGACTAATAGTTGATAACATATGCTTCCTTGTAAGAGGTCATAGGTTCAAATTCAAACCACAGGGGGTTAGAGTATGTACGCCTCAGTAGACTTTAGCAGTCAAATCACTGCACGGAGGTGGGTCACTTGTCCCACAAACAAGGGGGGTCTCATACACCTTAAAATTAGATTATTATTATAGCTTTCATCCTCTGCTTTCAAGGGATCATTATTTTTTCTTCCAGGTAGATCTATTATTTTAAGAGGAGAACAGACATGCATGTCTAGATTACATGTTTTGAGTACAGAATTGCTGTCTTTTTTATATTTTCAAAGAGATCAGGCATGCATGTTTGGATTGGATTTTTAGAACAAAATTGTTGTCTTTTTTATTTTAATTCTTTTTTTTGTTCTTGTCCACATTTATTCATATGGTCTAAGTGCTATGTTTTGTCTGATTGAGTACGTGTTATGAAAAATATTGAACTTCAAAAGAAGTGAGCTTGGTTTTATCTTTTCTTCTGTGTGCTTGCAAGCCCACATCACATGCTCACGGGTATCTTCATGTCTTCTTTGGGCACCAATGGCTCACTATTTCCTGCAACAGAATTTATTCTTACCTACAGATAAAGGTTGTGTAAGAGTCCTTGGTGTCCAGTGCAACATTCTTCATTGCTGGGACCTTGTACCATGTCCTCAACAATAGACCTGTAATGGTTGGTTAGTACATAACCAAGGCATACACATACATGCAGAACCTCTATCATATGAACAGACATCATTTACACAACCTATCCCTAACTTTTCTAACCAATGAAGAGGCTTGCATTCATACAAATACAAACATAGTTTCACTCAGAAATATTGCTTTCTTTTCTCTAATACACATATCATATCCTCATGCACACATATTGATCACTGATATTCCCCCTCTTGGCCTCTCAATGCACATTCCAGCATCTGGCTCTCAGTAGGAACGTTCATAGGTATTACAGGAAGAAATATGCCGATGTTATTGATATGCATATAATTACTAATACTATCGATTTGTTGTGTGTCTGAGCACTCTCTTCATCCATGGAGTATACTGTTTAACACCTCTATTATACTTCATGTACTCAATCCCTCTTTAGAGGCATCACAACCTTTATTATTATCTTTGTACAACTATTTCTAAAATTTTTGGAGGCTTTGCCAGGCCAATGACAATGGCAGGCAGTGGTCTTTGCCTCTGTAGCCTCTTTTGTCTTTTAACCTCTTTTGTTTGTGTTGCTACAAAATCTATTAGGCCTTGGAGAGGGGTACCCTACAAGGAAGGCACTAGACTAAGTGACAACAATGGTGTGGCGGGCCATTGTGACCACAACCAAAACTCCCTACTCATTATGGATTTTCACCAATGGGAGGAGTCCCTATATATAATAAGTCACCTAATAGGTGTTCTAAGCCTGGAGGTGTAAGGTGACAAAGAGGCCTCCAAGGGAAAGGCACAATTTAGGCATAAGGCATCAAGAGGAAGAAGTTCGCTTTCCTTGAAAAGGCCAAATTAGGGCAACATAAGACCTAGGGTTTGATTTTTTTAGGTTGAGAGTTGGGATGACTAAAGGTCAAGATGCCAAGAAAGGGCTTCCTACAACATATTCCAACAAGGTTAAGACACACGAAACCCTCAAGAGGCCCCCAAGTTGAAGCTATAACTAAACTAGGGTTTACGCTAGGGAAAATATCTAGGGCAAGGGATATTATTCATAAAAATAGAATGAATGCCCACCAAGGGGAATGATTTTTTGGCAACCACTCAACCCTTGATGTTTAGACTTTCCATGACCCAAATTCCCTCTCCTTGTCATTAAGAGCCCTAGTTGGTCACTTGGCCATTCAGAGGACCATGAAAGGTAAGAGAGAGAAAGTAAACTTTATGGATGAAAATTGACTTTATCACCAAATAAGGATGGGTGATGCCTATTCCTAGTGTTGATGGAGTGTATGGATTCTTTAGGTTGGCTAAAACTGGCAAAGGAGTAAGGATATTTTGATTCCCTAACATCATAACCCTAAGTATTTTCTTTGTGCGGGACCAAAATTCACTTGGGAGAGCTAATGTAAGATCACCAAGGTATCATACAATGAGTAATGCATGCATAATATGACTTAGCATCCACAAAGTTGATATTCAACAAAATTAAGGCACAATATTTAATCTAGATCATCGATATATTCTATATATTAGACATGAAATCAATTTTTTTCAATAAAAGAGTACTTGCAAGACAATATGCATGTACAATCCAATCATTAATCCAAGGAAACTTCTCCAAAGACAAGAATATAGCTCCAATGCAAAGTATTCTCCATAGATCACATCTCTCCAATAGGAAAAGAGGCTCAAATTCTCAAGTAGAGCCGTTGAATTCACAAGTGATGATGATGACAAATGAAAAAATCCTTTCCTTTATTTATATCAGGGGGATAAGTATAATTTTTAGTCTAAAAGCCCCTAAAAGGAAAGTAAAATCATAATGATGCATTGGGTTACAAGTTAACCCATCTAGCTTATACAATAAATTAAATGAGAGCCCACATGTTTGAGTAGTGAGGCCTCAAAAGGTTGACATCATCCAATAAATGAGCTCCATGTGGCATGCGTTGAGCCTTTTGGGTGGAAAGTGTGGTGTAAAAGCCTTTAAAAATCATTATTTGGGGGTTTCCCCTCAAATCTCCATCAATATCACTCTGCGGTTCCCAAAATTATCATTTGAGGGTTGGCATTTTGATATTCTTTTTATATTATTTTGTGGCCATGATATGCTCTTTCTTTTTCTTTTAGCTGCATCAAAATCTTAGGGAAAATTTTATGGCCCAACCTAGGTGTGTATATGTATGGCTGTCAAATCCCAGAAAACTAAGGGTCAACGGAACCTGAAGAATGGAGGTGGAACATGGTGTTGTAATGTAAGATGAAAACTGGAAAGTATGGAATAGGGATAAATGGAACAATGCTATCTCAATCAACCCCCCCTATACCCATTAGGCCATTAGGGGAGGCCCCATTGGACTAAGATCGAAGATTAACCCCCCCAATTAAGGTGAGGGAACAAGATCATAGTCAAATCCCATCTTTCTTCCAGGTCATCCCATAATACATATAAAATGTCCAAATAAAAACAAGAATAAGCACCAGATTGCAAAATGAATAAATTAGCCTTTGATTGGAAGCCAACCTTCATTCATGTGCTTTTGTTGGATGGGTGAGAATGTATATGATTGATGCAGGTGGTGGGGATACAATGGCAGATTGTCAACTAGTGGTGGCTGTTAGTGGCTGCATGGTTGGTCGGATGGATGTGAAGATTGGGAGAAATTTTTTCTCCTATAGGGCCACCCACTTTGGTGGGTAATGTTAGTTTTTGTAGCATCAGATGGTGTTCTAGTCTTTGCAGTTGTCAGAGAGGCTAAGAAACACTAGGACTCCATAACCCAAAAAAAGTTTTAGGAAAATCCACCTAGAAGTGCCTTAATTAAGTTAATTAATCAGTAATTAAATTTTTCCTAAGTCTTAGGGAAAATGATTAATTAAAAGTAATTAATTGAGGAAGGTGAGATTTCTCTAGAAACTCACATTGATCAACTAGGAAATAATCTTAGTCGTTGATTAAGTTTTAATCTTGGCCGTTGGAGTCCCAACTAGAGATTATAGGAAGAAGTCGATGGGTAGATGGAGGAATACACTTGAGATTGATTTCCTTGGGTAGTTTGACTTTCTAGAGAGCAACAATTGTTTGCTGGAAGAGTTCGAGCCAAAGAAGGGAAGCAGGGACAGAGAGAGGTAAAGACAGTGAGTTCGAAGGAAACTTTCTAGATCCTAAGAGTAGCTTGCAGAGAGGCAGAGATAACTACAGAGAGGATGACACAAGTGTTGTGCATACGTCTCTAGAGGGAAATACGATTTAGCTAGAGGAAGGGTCGTTGCAAGTGCTAGTGGCTAAAATAAATTCCAAAGGGCCAAGCCAGAGGCTTCCAGACCAATGACAGTCAGTCAGAAACTAATCAGAGGCAGTTTCAGGCCAGTGAGTTTCAGGCATGTGCATAGTTGGTGCAGGGCCTGTGCAGAGGTGTTGGAGAGCTAGCTCGATGGCTTGATTGAGCCAAGATTTCTTGTGGGGATGAGGAAAATTTCCTCACAATATTTTTACTAACATTTTTCTTTGTAGGATTAGCAAATTTCAACATAGAGTTATACTCAGAATTTCTCACTATTGCTTAATAATAAAAACCTTCTGGTGCTGCACCGATTTTCCCAAGTTGGGTTTTTTCTAGGGACTTTTGTCCAAAAATAACGATGTTATACTTGCGTATGCTAGTATTTTCTCAGTTTCCAGTTTATCTTCCACAATGTTTAATTTTGTGCAATAGAATTTCAGTTGTGAAATTTTTGCAGGTAATAATTTGTAGAGTGGACTTTCTTTTATCTTTGTCTCCCTCATCGCATCTGGTTCTGTGTAACTATTGAAATGACTCATGGAAGTTTTCCTTCTTACCTCTATGAATCCTTCGTGCTTAGTTACCTAAAAAGGATGGTGATACAGGACATAGAGAATGAATTTGGTACTAGATGGTCGGTTAAGAAGATAAAATTGCAAATGTTGCTCAACTGTAAGAGGTTTCGTTGCAACCAAACAAGAAAAATTAAAAAAATGCCTCAAGATCAAAGACTGAAACAAATACCATTTGACATATCTTTTAAATTATGGAAAGTACTTGTAAAATCATATGATAAGATGGATGCACAAAGAAAGGTCGGCGATGAAAGCATTCAATTATTAAATTTTTCATTAAACGTTATTTGGAATGTATTAATACTTGTAAGTATCTGAGATGCGTATTTGTGTGAAAATAAATTGAATTGGTTTATGTTTAAGGACAGGGCATCCAAGGCAAGGTTAACCAAGACAAAAGTCACTTATTGTAGTGGCCAGAAATGTTTAAAAGCACTGATAACAACCTTTGTAATTATATTAAACTTGTGATATTTTTTTAATAAAATTTGCACTAGAAGAAAGTCATTGTTATCTAATTTCTCCCTATTTACTGATTGACAGGAACTAAAATATGGAAGACCTCCAAATCATTTGGAAAAGGAGGTGTTACAGCAAAAGAGATGGGTTGAATTTGTTGTTTGGATGGACTCTATGGTATGTAATCTTAGTTGGATTTCTAATATACTTTTGAACCCTTTCATTTTATTTTTTAGTACTATTAGATATAATATCTTACCTCATTTTATGGTTAGCATTGTATAACAAAAACATGCGTTGTGTTATGTAATTAATACTAACATGTAATATTGATTTTTTTTTCCAGAATGCTATAGGTAATGATTGCCAAGACGATGATCACGATGATGATCCAAACTATGCTCAACATATATCAGGAGATGATGAGGATGAGGATGATGGTGGTGAAGGAGGGGATGATGAGGATGAGGATGATGGTGGTGAAGGAGGAGATGATGATGATAGTTGTGGTGTTGGTGATGATGTGGATGAGACTAATGAGGATGGTCAAGATGATCATGAGGATGATCTTGGTGGTGGTAGCTAGGCATGCACATGCATTGTTTTTTATGAAGAAATTATTGTATAGAATGAAATTGTTATGTTTAGATGGATGTTGTAAATTTACCCTATATCAATGAAAAATTTTGATTTGGTAATCGTACAATGAGCTTGATTTGATTAAATATGATGATGATATTATCATTATCATTATTATATTTTTATTTGATTTATATATTGGAAAGTATCATCATTATTTTGATAGGGAATTATAATCTATGGTGATATTACCATCTTTGGATGTATGTTGTCAATTCATCGTAGAATGATGATATTCATGAAATATTTTGATCTATTAATCATATTTTAATCTTAGTTGTTTTGATTAAAAATAATTCTAATCTTATTAGTATTATGTTGCTATTTTATACATGTGTTTAAAATTGTCAATGAATCATTGTATATGATGACATTGTTATTTTTTTGGATGGATGTTGTCAGTTTCCCTTAAATTCCTTTACAAATGATTTTGAATTGTGATATCTTCTTTAATGATATTTAGAAACTATGATATATTTCACTATGCAATTGAAATTAGTAAAATGAATCTATAAAGGGGGTCATATATGTAAAGAAAAATATACTCTACATAAGAAGTCAAATGCAGATGTAACCATGGATGCAAAATTGAAAGTAAAATTGGATGTTAAACTAGGAATTAATACAAAATGAAAACAATGACATACAAAGTGTTTTAAACTAGAAGTGAAAAATTGTGCAATAGTTGACACAAAGAAGGGAACAAAACATGGCATACAAAAGGATATCAAATTGGGCAAAAACAAGGACACATAAATGGACACCAAATTAGATGCAAAAAAAGACAAACAACTAGATGTAAAATAAGATGCAAAGTTGAGTGCTAAAAAGAAGCAAAAAAATGTTACAAATTAAGATGCCAAATGATGATGCAAATAATGTGTAAATTTGGGATGCAAACTTGGGCGCAAAAAAGGATGTAAGAAAAGACATAAAACAAGATGCAAAATGGGGCTGAAAAAAGGTGAAACCAAGGATGCCATGTTGGATGTAAAAAATGATGCATAATCCGATGCAAATTTAGGCTCAAACTTAGACAAAAAATTATATGCAAATGTGGACACAAAATGAGGTAGAAAAAGATGTAAATTTGGATGGTGAAAACGATGTAAAACTAGACACCAAAAAAAATGCAAAATTGGATGAAAAAGTGGGCGTAAATAATGGTGCAACATTGGACACATAAGTAGACACAAAAAATGGTGCAAAAATGAGCATAAAAATAGCTCAAAATTGAATGCAAAAAATGATGCAAAACTTGGTGCAAAAACAAATACAAAAGTAGACGTAAAAATGACTCTAAATTGAATGTACCATTAGACACAAAATAAGATGCAAAGGTGGACACAACACATGACTCAACATAAAATGAAAATATAAATGGAAATTTGGATGCTCAAAATGATGTAACATTGGATGCAAGAAATGTTGTTAAAAACAATGCAAAATTGGATGCAACAAATGACACAAAATATGGTGCAAAATGGGATGGGAATAATGGAGACAAATCAAATGTAAAACTGGACGTAAAAGATGGTCCAAAAAAAGATCCAAAAATGGGCACAAAAATGGATGCAAAATTTGGTGCTAAATGAAATTCAACACATGGTGCAAAGATAGGCACCAAAGCTGGTGCAAAAATAGGTACAAAACTAGAAGCAAAAACTAGTGTAAGACTAGATACAAAAGCTGGCGTAAGACTATATGGAAAAGTTGACACAAAATGGAGGCAGAAAAAGACGTTAAATTGGATGCAAAATATGATGTAAACTTGATGCAAATGATGGCACAAAAAAGGAAGCAAAGAATGACACAAAATAGGAAGCAAAAGACGATGAAAAATAGATGCAAAAAATGACACAAAACTAGAAGCAAAACCTGCCATAAAATAAGATACAAATCTTGGTACAAAACTTTACATAAAAAATGATGCATAATTTGGTGTAAAAAATGATGCAAAATCTAGAGTGAAAAAGGATGCAAAATCAGGCGCAAAAAAGGACACTTTGAAAGTTGTACAATAAAGCCAGATTAAGCGCCAGGTTGTTCATCACAATTACAAAAAAAATGCACTAAAATCTGGGGCTAAATCTGGCGCAAATCACTGGTTTTGTTGTAGTGAAAGGGTGTTTGAGGAGAAAAATAACCACACAGAACCAGAAGAGTTAGAAGGAAGGGAGGAAGAACGAGAAGAACGATCTGATAATGCTTCTAAGCAACAGACATCAAAAAGGCAACAGATAGAGTTGCAAGGGGAGTTTCGTAAAATCAAACCACCACACTTTGATGGAGAATTGGAGGAGGCAGCTGAGGCATGGTTGATTAATATGAACAAATACTTCTAGCTATATGAAGACGATCACAACCTCAAGGCATGGTTGGCCATTTTCCAATTACAGGGAAAAGCCACCCTGTGGTGGGAAGAAGTTAAAATTGTAAGAGGAGTAAGCGAGCAAAATATAACTTGGGAAAAATTTCAAAAATACTTTAAGGAAAGATCCTGACCGAACATTTTTATGAAAAAAAGCAAGAGAATTCCATGACTTGCGACTAGGACAACAAACTATGGATGAGTTTATCACTTGTTTTACTTCATTGCTCCGTTATGTGCCTTATATTTGAGAGGAAAAGGCTAAAGTACAAAGGTTTGTTAGCAGTTTACATCTGAACATGAGGGAAAAGAATTGAATTTGACAACCCAAAGACGATGGATGAGGTAATACGTAAAGCCAGGATTTGTTACCAGCAAAGTAAACAGAAGGGAGAAATTGTGGGTAAAATGTGGATTGATAAGAGAAGCAACAAGTTGGCTAGAAATAATAAAGGAAATCGAGGTGGTGGTAACAAAGGATTTCCCAAAGGGAAAAATAGCAGAAATATACAGAAGAATCCACTCAGATCAAAGCCAACCGATGAGTCCATAATCAGTGAAAAACTTCAAAAAATAGACAATGAAGGGACAGCAAGGCGTCGAGTGCAATGTTGGGGCTACGGTGGGCCTCATTACATTAAAAATTGTCCTCAACGAAAGGGAACCGAACAAGTTTCCCAGATCGATGAAGCATCTATAGTCGGCGATGTAGGACGTAGTTTACCAAGGATTAATGCTACTCTGGAAGATCATCAGGCAAAGTACCAACCAACCATGGTGGAATTTGACGGTAAGATTTTAGACCTTGCTGTAACTATTTTAATTGATCCTGGACCTACGTTAAGTTATATTAGTCCTAAGGTGGTGGAGCAT
Organism: Pinus tabuliformis; assembly: GCA_031772625.1. Lineage (NCBI taxonomy): Eukaryota > Viridiplantae > Streptophyta > Pinopsida > Pinales > Pinaceae > Pinus > Pinus tabuliformis. Next base: position 302,753,014 of record CM062818.1, read on the forward strand.
TATAAATTGCAACCTGTTAAATTTAAGGATCCTTGGCTAGTACAGCTGGAAATAGGGGCAAAGAGATGAGTGCTTGCTAAGGTCAATAACTGCCCTTTAAAGATAATAGGACAGCCAGTGATGGCAGATTTAAACATGCTTCCCCTTGGTTTGTATGATGTACTAATTGGTATGGACTGGTTAGAAAGACACTGGTCCATAATTAACAGTAAAACAAAGACTATCTGTTACAAATATGAGCTTGGAGCAAGGCAAGAGATGCAAGGAATTAAGCGGCCAGTGCAGATTCGGCCAATAACTACCTCTTAGTTAGCAAAATGCATTAGGAAAGGATGTCAGATTTATGCCATCCAAGTGGGTTATGCCAACTCAAAAAATAAAACAGCCGCATTGGAAAGAATTCCTGTGATACAAGAATTTGTTGATGCGTTTCCGGAAGAGATTCCCAGACTGCCACCCAAGAAAGACATAGATTTTACCATCGAATTGGTGCTAGGGGCAGCCCCGGTATCCCGAGCACCGTACAGAATGAGCATATTATAATTGACAGAGTTAAAAATTCAATTACGGGAGCTATTAGACAAAATCTACATTCACCCTAGTGTGTCCCCCTGGGGAGCCCTGGTGTTGATCGTTAAGAAGAAAGACGGGACCCTTCGCATGTGTATGGATTATCGTCAATTGAATAAGTTAACCATCAAGAATAAGTATCCTCTGCCCCGTATTGATGAACTTTTTGATCAAGTAAAAGAGGCAACGATATTCTCTAAGATTGATTTGCGATCAGGGTATCACCAAATTAGGATTAAAGAAGAAGACATAGCTAAAACTGCTTTTAGAACAAGATATGGCCATTATGAGTTTGTGGTGTTACCCTTTGGGTTAACCAACACCCCCGCAACCTTTATGTGTTTAATGAACAACATATTTCATCAGTATTTGGATAAGTTTGTGCTGATTTTTATTAATGATATATTGATATATTCCCAAAATATGGAGGGGCATAATGAGCACCTCAGATTGGTACTGCAAACCCTCTGAGAATACCAGTTATATGCCAAGTTCAGCAAGTGTGATTTATTTAAGGAACAAATACAATATTTGGGACATATAATCACTAAAGAAGGGATCGCGGTGGATCCCGAAAAGATAAGGATTGACCATAATGGAATGGCTGGTACCAAAGGATGTGGCAGACATCAGATCCTTCATGGCATTAGGAGGTTATTACAGATGGTTTGTAGAAGGATTTTCGAAAGTAGCTTATCCTATCACTTCCTTACAGAAAAAGGGGAGAACCTTTAGGTGAACCCTAGAATGTCAAAAGAGTTTTGAGTAACTTAAGCATCTGAACATCACCGCACCCATTCTAAGCATAGCCGATCCCAGTAAAGATTATGTGGTGTGCATGGACGCAAGTAAGGAATGGGTAGGAGGTATGTTGATGCAAGAAGGGAAGGTGATTGCTTATGAGTCAAGAAAATTAAAAGAGCATGAGCAGAAATATTCTGCTTATGATCTGGAGTTGGTAGCCATCATTCACACCTTAAAAATGTGGCAACATTATCTTATGGGAAGAAAATTTTTATTATTGACATACCACCATAGTCTGACCAATTATTTCAGCCAGCCCACCTTAAATGCTAGGAAAGCACGGTGGGTGGATTTCTTAAGTGGTTTTGATTTCGAGATCAAGCATTTGAAAGGGAAAGAGAACCGGGTGGCGGATGCTTTAAGTCAAAAATTACAATGTATATATGAGATTTCTTGTAGTAAAGGGAAAAAAAACTTCAAAGAAATGATTAAGAGGGCTGCAGAACAAGACACCACATATCAACAAATAAAACAACAAATGCAGCACTCAACCAACAAGGAAAATCAACAAGGTTATGCTATGGATGTTGCTGGAATTCTATATTATAAGAAAAGGTTGTTTGTGCCCAGTCAAAATAGCTTTAAAAACCTGATTTTGGACGACTTTCATAGAAGTCACTATGCTGGACACCCGGGGTATCAGAAAATGATCACTGCGCTCCGAAAAGAATATTATTGGCAGGGTATGAAGAAAGATGTGGTTGAATACTTGGCACATTGTTTGGAGTGCCAACAAATTAACGCAAAACACCAACACCCTGTGGGGGTATTACAACCATTACCCACTCCGGAATGGAAGTTGAAAACCATCTCCATGGAGTTCATAACGGGCTTGCCCAAGTTAAAGAAAAATAACGACTCCATCATGGTGGTGGTGGACAAGTTAAGTAAATCAGCACATTTTATACCTGTGCAATCTACTTATAGAGTTGTGCAGACCGCCCATGTTTTTATGCAAAATATATTTAGGCTGCATGGGTTACCAAAAACAATAATATCAGATCATGTTGTAAAATTTACATCAGTCTTTTCGAAAACGTTGTTTGAAGAATTGGGGACTCAGCTGAATTTCAGTAAAGTTTATCACCTTCAGACTAACGGACAAACAGAACGGGTGAACCAGGTGGTGGAAGACATGTTAAGAGCATATGTAATGCAACAACCAACCAAGTGGGAAGATTATCTGCACTTGGTCGAATTCGCATACAATAATGGCTATCATACATCATTGCAAATGAGCCCATTTGAAGTATTATACGGGCAGAAGTGTCGCACGCCCTCAAGCTAGGGTCGACCGGAAGACAAATTGATGTTAGGTCCCGAAATGCTTAAGGAAATGGAGGAAATGGTTAAGAAGGTATGGTCCAATCTAAAGGCAGCTCAGGATAGGCAAAAGAACTTTGCTGACTAGAAAAGGAAGTTTAAGGAGTATCAAGTCGGTGATCATGTGTATGTGAGAATTCGAGTAGAAAAGAGCACATTACAATGGAGCGGGTGCTCTAAGTTGGCACCACGATTCTCTGGATCGTTTCAGGTCTTATCAAGAATTGGGCCGGTAGCATACCAACTTGCTCTGCCGAGTCACATACAGTTCCACAATTTCTTCCATGTTTCCGTGTTAAAAAAATATATTTATGATCCTAAGCATGTAATTAGATGGCACGATATACAGGTAAGAATTATCTCCGGTGGATCAATCTAAATGTTTTTTTTTTTTTTAAACTAATTTAAGATGTTTCATGTTTCAGGTCAAACTGGAAGGAGAAATATTGATCGAGCCACTGAGCATTCTCAACTGGAGAGAAGTAATGTTGTAGAAGCTACCTATTACCCAAGTTAAGGTGCAGTGGCAGTGCTTTGGGCCTGATGAGGCCACCTGGGAAGATGAAGAGCTCATGAAAAAAGTCTTACCCAGGGCTGTTCATGGTTGAAAGACATCGGGACGATGTCCAATTTCAGGAGGGGGAGATGTAATATCCCCAAAATGTTGTAAATATTTTATTTACCATAGTGAAAACAAACTGAAGGATTGTGGTTACTATCTGTTTGAATTAATTAATGTTTTTATTTTATTGAAAAAAATGAGAAATGATTTCCTAGTGAAGAGGAGATCAAGTAACTTCTGAGGAGGGAAGTTAAAAAGAAACAGTTGTTGAACCCTAACTACCTCCCCTAACCATGGAGGGCTTCCAGGAAAAGGAAGAGGGGGGAAGGAAAAACTGCGTTGTAGGGACAGGCAGTGGAAAAAAGAGGGAGAAATATTGCTATGTCTGGTGATGATCAGATAGCAAGGGCACAGAGCACGAGCAACCTGAAAAAGACAGTACGTCTTTGAGCAAGCTAGGGGGGAGATTTGGTCTCGAAAGACAATCTCATGGTCGGGTGGTTTGACTAGATATAGAGTCAGAGGTGACCTCTTCTTCTGGAGTTACTCACTTGGAAGCAACCCAAGTATGAGGTACCAACCAAATTCTATGCTATTACCTGAACTAAGTTAGAAGTGTTATTTTTCTACAAGTAACAGGTTCCTAGAGCTATAACCAAAATAAATATAGCAAGTTTCTTTATAAACAGAGTTACTATTTCCGAAAGATACTAGTTGTAAGTGCCACTGTCTAGGTGGGACATTCCCATTTAAGAAATTGGTTATATTCTCTGTTTCAAAACTCTGTTTAGACTAGAAAGTTAAATTTCTACTTTATTGAAAAACTCCATTCCGACAGTCTATAGAATGCTGGTAGAAAATTTATGTAACAAAGAGAGATATAATTATGTAACAAAGAAAGATTATAATTCTTTTACAGTTCCATTCAAAATGGAAATGAAAGTTAAGACCATAGTGAGGAAAAGCAAGATAGGTCACCTGGGCTTTTGTAATTTCAAATATCATAACAGCATGATAATATAAGAACCCTAGGACCTTGTTTAATTCTTAAATAAAACCATGGAAGCGGAAAAGCTTTCTCTGAAACATGACTAATAGAGAATTGATATTAGATGTCTCATTAGTACGTAACCTAAAGGTAAATGCAGAAGCAAAATAACCAAGTTTTGTAACAGATAACAAGTCTGGGGTATGCGAAGATGGGTCGCTCTGCCCCATGGTCAAGGTTATGAACCCCAAAAGGGTCCAAGAATCCCTGAATCCAGAGCAACAATGAACCTTATCGGGTTGTAATGGAACCGTTCGAGGGATGAAACCCTCATGATTATAAAGCCATAGGAATTGCAAAATAGAAGGCAATCTTATAGAGGAATTTGGTTTCCGAGGGAAAGTAAAAACATAATGATCCTGTAATTTATAGGCTCTGATATTGACAAACCAAATTTACACTCAGTAAGAGTAAATCCAAAACCCAAATGCGGTTATAAAAAAAAAAACTTTGTAACTGTCATTCAATTTTATAAGTAATGAACAAAATTCTGTGCTGGCTGGAGGCCACATATCAACTTAAAAACACATAGCTGCCATGAGAATATTTCCATGAAAAATAGAACAGACCCAACAAATAATCACGCGAGTTTATAGATAGGCCAAACAAATGTGATATATTAATAACAGGAAAAAGGGTTCAATGCATGCGGGCGAAGCCCCAGCTATGCACCCAGTCATTCACATTTAACTGAGAGAATTTTAAATAGTTCTTCAACTTGGAATCTTGATATAAATACAAAATAATAAATTAGCCAGAGACCGGATAATCTTGTGCAGCAGAAAGCACCGAATCTGTAATAGGAACAATGCTCTTAATTAACGAAAACATATACAGAAGAAAACGCCAGAAAGAAAGTCCCTTCACCGAACTTGGGAAGAACCCCTTGAAAATCCTAGCCAAATGATTTTGGGTGCAGTCATTAAGACCGAGAAGTCATAAAATTTGCTAAGAACCGTGACCCAAATATCACCCTAAGTCTTATTCTTTCAGTCCGAGGGCACCAGTCCAGGATGAACTCATACTTGAAAACCCTTTAAGCCCAACACTGGAGGAGTGCCTTCCCACCAGATGCAACCAAAAGATTTGAGGTGGTCATCAAGCATCCTGCATGGAGCCATAGCCACATGGTATTATAATAATGCGACTGATAAAAACTAATACATAACAGCTGAGACAGACCAGAAAAAAAGTAAGGGGAAAATGCCAGAAAGCTTCCAGTCTAAATATGACTTACCTGGGAGATGTCGAAACCACCACTGAAGGAGCATCCCTTCATCTGGTATAGCTTAGAGCCATAGCTATAACTGGAACATCCTACGAGTAGCATGAGTTCCACATAAATGAAAACATATTTAGATCAACTGTATACGAGAAGCGCTTCCAGCTATGTAAGTTTACGAGGGTAGCATGAATAGCTTAGCGAGAAACACATTTTACCTGAAGAGTCTTGAATGCTGCCAAACCCTGAGTCTGAACAAAACCGACAGATTGATCGAAATCCTGTGCGTCTAGCACACTGAAGCTACTAATGGAAGAGCCAAACTAGAGCAGGCTTTGCGGGATTGTTGCCTAACAAATGAGGTTATTCTCATTGCATGCCAAAGATGAGGTGAGTTCTGAGAAATTTGTCACTGTCAGATCGGATGTTTTGCACCATTGATGAGGGCAAGTTTCTAGATGGAAGATGAGACCAGATAGCCTGCAAGCCACGTGATGGCCTATCATAAAGTGCAAAATGGAGTATATATATGCAAGCCACGTGGACTCCCTGGCATGAAACCAATCCTCAGAATTAAATTATGTATAAATGATGCTAGTACAATAATGATTAAACCAAAATCTAGAGTTTCGTATTTACAAAGACTACATAACGTCGAGAAACTTTATAACCACGCTAATTTTTTTATGAGATATGTAATTTTCGTAAATTAATAAGGTGGAGACATTACACACATCCAGTGCATGCATGAGTATTGTTGGTCTAACATGATAAAGTGACTTAGTCCAATTCTCTAATTCTGATAGGAACCCACAAATAGCTACAACTAGCTACTAGTCTTATAGGAAAGTACAATAATGTGCTCTTGTTCAAACAATTGCGCCATTACTCCCGCGAGTTCAGAAGCACGATTGCCTGAATTTTCTTGTTAAACTGCAATTTCTATATCTTATTTTAGTTTTATTTTTTATAACATGAACAATAAGATAAAGCTTCAAGACAAAATTGTAGCATATAATTTACCCTTGAGTTAATGTAATTGTTGCTTCTCCAAATATTAAGAAATCAAACAAACATGGGTGCAGCGATCAAATAATTGACAACCCCATATCCAAAATCAACAATCGAGATAAGGATGTGCTTTAATAATTTACTTGAAATGGATCGGGCATGGATATTAGTAAATATTATACGACTGCACTCAATGCATCCCACATAAACTACATCCTCTCCACTGAAATATATTTAGCATAAACGACTTTCATTCATTCAATATATCGTCTGTTTATATAAAAGTATTTGACAGTTATCGAACATTAGCCTATGGCATGCAAGAATCCCTGCCATGTGATGGAAATATGATAATAATTCGAAGTATTGACGGAGGAGGAGTCTGAGGGATTGTTCCAGCAACTATCCTTGAATTCTTGCAGGCAAAGCTTCAGGTATTGATTAATCTAACCCGTGTTCAACTTGGAAAAGGTTAGATTAGCTTTCAATAACAATGGATATGGTATTATTACATATGAAAAGGTGAGTTGTGCCAATATAATAGGAATTAGACGGTCCAGACATAAGGATAGCTGATTATTTCTACGTTATTGCAGGGACAAGCACTTGAGGTTTGGTCACTACCATGTTAGCCACTCTAAATGAAAACAATCATCCTCTATTTGCTGCAAAGGACATTACAAAATTTTATTTAGAACAATCTGCTTCTATTTTTCCACAGACCTCGTGAGAGTCCAATATTTTATTCTAGTTTGGTTTTTTTTAATGTTCCAAACAACAACCTTGTTTATTAAAATGAGTTATTGACAGAGGTTTCCTGGAATTTGTGCGGGCTCTCTTTGGCCCCATATATTCGGGGGAATACCTGCACAAGCTCATCAAGATGAATTTGAAGAATACACGATTTCACAAGATGCTAACTAATGTCCTCATTCCAACATATGACATCGTGTCTCAGGAACCCGCCATATTCACAACTTTTGCGGTAATCTTTTTTCTGACATAATTGTAAAGAAGAAATTTTTTCCAATTCTAGTTAGTGTAATTATGATATCATAAATCTCTTTGTAGGCCAAACAGCAGGTCTTGAAAGATGCATTTATGTGTGATGTCTACATTGGAAGTTCAGTAGCTCCAACATATCTTCCTGCTTATTACTTTCAAACAAAGATTCTACAGGAAATACTGAAAGTTTTAATGTCGTTGATGGGGGAATTGCGCCAACCAATCCAGTAAGTAATGTTTGGGGAATCTAGATGTTGGATTTGGGACATGGGTGAGATTAAACAATTAATTTGTGTTTTTCAAATTAGACAAATAATTTATGTTTTCAGATTTCTCAATATTCTCTTAAATTATAATTTAGTTAAATTTTCATGAATTAATTCGTAAATTATATGACAAAAATCTAAAATCTGAGTGCCAGTAATGAGTAACAGAGAGGTTACGTGATTTGGTGTTGCAGACGTTAGTCGGTATAAACGAGGTGACTAAAGGAGCTCTTTCAGGCAACCCAAAATTTCGGGTCAGTTATATTGAAGTGGATTGATGCAATCAAGACATGCTTGATAATCACTGATCATGCTATTTGTTTTAGACAGGACAACAACAACATGTTTCTGGTGGTTTCTCTTGGAACCAGGGAGAAGGCAGTTACATGGCTGTTGTTTCAATGGTTGTCATACAACGGCAATACCCCTTACTTGACATGTATATGAAAGCAAGTGCACATATTGTGGATATTGTCTCCAACATGGTATTCCAAGCATCGAAATCGTAGAAGCGATATCTAAGAATCCAGGTCCCTTACTTTCCCCTCTTCTAAATAACACATTGGTGAGGTTGTTTACATGTTCTAATAATCTGTTACTGTTGGCATATATTAGATATTGGAGAGTTTTAAGTTGCATCTTTATTAGTCCCTGCCATCTGGCAATGGCCACGGACTATAGTAATCGATTATGCCCATCTTAGCATTAGTTCACCTGTTTGTTAATCCCACTGATGATGATATAGCCAAAGTTTCTCGACAAATACCGATTCGGCAGCCAAAGTGCAGCCAAAGTTTTTCAATACATATTTATTTTCCTTCTTATTTGGCCTCTTCCCGAGGCCGAAGAGCAAAACCATATGTTATAATTAGTAATTTGTTTCGTATTTTGAAACTAGTAAATACTAGCTGAATTAATGCTAGCATTAGCGGAGCACATTAAATGCCAGTTCTATTTCACCGGCATACATGGAAAGTTTAATATGTTTCTTTTCCTAGCTTTCCCTTTTTGATGTCTGGATCTTTCCGACACTGCCATTTGGGCCTTTGTAACACTTATGTGGCGTTGGGATCTCCAGAGCTAGGTTTAATACCTTATTGCTGAGAATCCCAGGTCTCTGTCTTCATACCATAACAATCTCGGATCTCCAGAGCTCGTTCAAGGCATGGCTGTTAGCCGAAGAACCTTGTTTTGCTTCCAGAATACCCTTCTTTTGCTTCTGTTTCATTGCTAGTTTAGGGCATGGCTGGATCTTAATGTCAGGTTGAACAAATCAATGTTTTTCTGGATTGTTCTTGACTTGATATGTTCTTGGCATTTTTCCAGCGCTGCACCTCTGATGATCCCCAAAATTGGGTAATTAGATGGGCTCATTCAACCTCGTAATTCGACTTAATCCACCATTCTCATTAGTTTATTGCATGTTTTTTATTATATTTATTTTAATAGAGTGAATTGGGTTAGTCATTATGCCAACAAGTCTAATGTGTGCTTCGTGTAGTCTTTTTGGTCAATTTGGAGACAAAATCAAAGGTTTTAATGAGCACTTGGCAGCCAAATTCGTGGGAGAACAAGGGAGAGGATTTTTAGGTGTCCCCTTCATTTATGGGCCCTTACCTCGAATTCTCCACCATTAGCTTGGAGTTCAAGGGCCACCAAATCAATCATCATAAGGGCAGCCGAGCAAGTGCTAGTAAAAGTGTTGTTAACTACAAGTTTTGGCAGCCGAGTTCCTAAAGTTTAGGAGGGCTATTCGGGTCCTCAATTTGTATAAATAAGAAGGCTTAGGGCCTCATTTTGGGGTTAGCCAGTAGTTAGTCACTTTGTAGGCAAAAGTTAGCTAGTTTGTAGTTTGATTTTAGTCAGTAGTTTAGCTTTGCATTTCATCACATTTCAAGCTTTCCCTTGTGGAAAGTTTTTGATGTAACTCTTATTTTCTTGCTCAATAAAGATGAATCCAACTTTGCACCAGCCCTAAATCTCTCTTAAGAGGCTGTAGCTCTTGGGGTTGGGCCCATCTCATGTGCCCAGTACCTCCTTTGTTTATCTTTATGTGTTTTTGTTGCATCCTTAGAATAAAATCTGCTATTTAGATTTAAATCTTGTTTTGTTATTTAGGTTTATTTTTATGATTAAAGTAGCTTTTCATGTTCAGATTGATTTGATAGGTTAATAACAGAAAGGATCCTAGGAAAAAGGCCTCAAGCACCTTTGGTCTCACCTCTCCCTCAGTGGGATCGTGAGATGGGACAAAGGTGACATTGCTGCCAACAAAAACACTAGTTTGCTTTACCATGCAATCCTTAGTGTACTGTTTTCATTTGCAGAGGTTGGTTACGTGTTCAGATCTCTGAAATGTTTCATTGCATAGTTGATATACATGGTTCTCTTCCAAATAAAGCTATTGTTCATTCACTTTATTGTTATTTAGATTAGATTAACTAGGACTTTGATTACTTGCAAGACTTTGTTGATTCAATTGAATGTATACGGTGCAGAGCATCTCTACCACTGTTTCATCCACCTAAGCTTCATCAAAGCCATCTGCTCCATCTCCTAGCTAGGTTCTCCGTCGCACATCTGTCGTCTTGCCCACGTAACCCTACCTTTTTGTGCAATCATTGTTTCAGCCTTCTTTGAGCCAATTTATCCATCTACACCTTCTCACCACTCCATCCACCAGTCCCTGGGCCACTTCAGACCCCTATCCTACCTCCATATCCCTTCATGCATCTTCCCTCACTCACCCATCCTCCAAAATCCAATTTTTAAACATCCTGTAGAAATTTGTGAACATCCTGTAGAAATTCCTGAACATCCTGTAGAACCCCTGCAGACTTCCTGTAGAAGCTCACAAATGAGGTTTCTTGATAGCCAAACTTTGTAAAACTCTTTGGAAGAGTGTTAGGGACTCCTTAGACCCTCTCTGAACCTTCCCAACCTCTTCCAAGCATTTCTCCTCCTTGATCCACCCCTGCACAGTCAAAGAACAGTGAAAGCATATGCATGATGAAACTAACGACTTAATAAAAAATACAAAAAGATGTTTTCTTCAGATAGAGGTAGTCTAGACACATGTATTTTACTTTCTTAGAAGTCAATGGCATTTCATTCAGTAGCTTGCATCTTCCTTCTTGCATCAGTAGGACTAGCTGGTAGAATTAGGGTTTGTTAGTGTTTGCGTTTCTTTTTTGGCTTTCAGTTTCTTTCTGCAAATAGATTAGCCTTCTTTGAGTTAGCTTTTGTCCATCAGTTAAAAATCTTCTTCTCAGAGCTCATAGAAGTTGGCTTAAGCTCCTAGCAGACTTGTGCCAGCTGACCAAGTGACAGCTACACCAAGAGCCAGTACTTGTGCATACAGCGCCGCCGCTTCCAAGTTTGTTACGAACTACCGGGTTGATAAAATTAAAGAAGGGACTCCCAGGAGTTGTAGCATCATTGCTACAATACTGGGGCTCACCATCTTTTTGGCATCATTGCCGGGAAAGCGTCAGAGTATTGGTGATTGCTGCTATTCTTCTATTTTCCACTACAACCTTCTGCTAAGTAGTTTATTTCATTTCCATTATGCAATTTCGTTTCTACAAAAGTAGATTAGCATTTCCTGCTTTCATAGATTAGCATTTCAATTCCGCAATTTCAATTCTGCAAGCGTAGATTATCATTTCAATTCCGCAATTTCAATTCTGTAAGCGTAGATTAGCATTTCATTCCTATAATTTCACTTGAGCAAAATAGATTAGTCCTTTCCTCCTTTCATTTCAATTCCTCATTTTCATTTAAGCAAGCTAGTTAGTTGCAGTTCAATCTATTTTATTTTTGTAGGTACAAGCAGAAAAAAGCAAAAATCAACCAAAAATATTTCCTTTCATGCCTTGTAGGAGTATAGATAATTAAGAAAAATGACTGCACAACGCCCCAACTGCTTCACACGGCCAACCTTCTCTCTTCTTCGCTATTTGTGAGTAAAGAACCCTTAGGTGGACAACAAGACATAGTTGAAGAACCTCAAGGGAAGAAGAAGAAGAAAACATTCCTCTGGAGCAAATGGCTACAAGCAGAAATGTTGGGAGCAATACCTTATACAAAAATGAATTTGCAAATCAGATGGAAAATTTCAAGAGCGAGGTAAGGAAGTTTCTTGCCATGCAACTGGATACCTTGCGGATCCAAGAGAAGCAAGAACAAGCCAAGAGGGCTTTGGCCATTTTTTGTCCTAGGTGCACTAGAAAGCATCTTAGGAACGAATGTCCAATGCACTCTCTAGAAGTGTGTTTCGTCTGTGAATAATACCATCCTACGAATCAGTGCCCTTCCTTGCCTGGACTTAAAGCTGCATACCAGAAAGCCAAAGGAGCCACTAAATCACTCTATTATATGAACCAAAGGAGGCCACATGGACCCATACCCTACCAGCAGGGAATGCAAGGTGCATCCCAGACCTGTTATGACCCCTATGAAACCACTCCCATACCTTCTTAGGGTCCCCCTGCTCACCCTTCCTGGTTCACACCTCCTCCCTGTTCCTTCACAGATCGATATTATGCCCAACCAACTACACATTTGTTTCACTCTTATGCTCAGCCACAGCCTCAGTGGAATGCACCTAATCAGATGTGGAGGCCCCAGTACAACACTCCTCCTGCTTCTTTTCCTCCACCACCTGCTCATCCACAACCATCGCCTTCTGCTCCACCAAGGCAACCCCAAATGCCTGCCCAACCACAACCCCATCCACATCCATCTCGAATATACACCCCCACTCAACTATCCGTACCACCATCTCCAAACCCACACATTGGAATAGCTCAACCCAATTGCAAAGCTGAGACACAACATGTCCAAATGACTCTTCTTGAGCTCGATGATCTTCACCATAGCTCAGGAAGAGTGTTGCAAAACAGAGATTATATTGACAACATTGAAGGACCAAAGGCAAAAGAAGATTCGAAAGAGAATATCAAAGGACCATGGGTTGCACTTGATGAAGAGAAGGCATCAAAATCCGAGATCGAGAGAGTTCCCTCATGGTTACATTCAAATCCTCCATGTACTCAAAAGAAAAATCAACAAAACGAGGAAGATGAGAAGGTCATGATAGAAGAAGATATGAAGAATGATCCAGATCAGCAAAAGGACCAAGGATATCAGAGCCATATTGAAATATGGTTTCAGACGGTCACTAAGTTGCAGCAGTACTCTGTTCCTCAGCTATGTTTGATCCCTTCAAAGTCAAATCATTTGGTCTCTGAAATTCGGATAGTTGTCAAAGCATGCATCTCAAGCCGCCACATTATTTTGTCTCTAATCTTGATGTGCACATGCCTCCATTGGAAGTATTCTTATACTTGAAAAGAATTTTGTTTTTCAAGTAGGGTAGGGTAGAAAAAAAGCAAAGGAAAAAAAAAAGAAAAAGAAAAAAATGAAAATAAGATGAAAATAAAAATCTAAGGTGAAAACCTCCTCGGAGGCACCTTAGATTGGTTCATTGATTGAAAACCTCCATGAGGCGGTCAATGGGTTAGGAAAAAAGAGAAAAGAGAATAAGATCTCTGGGTGAAAACCTCTCTTAGAGGCGCCAAGGGCAGGCAATTAGAGTGAAAACCTCCATGAGGCGCCCTAGTTGTTTTTCAAAAAAAAAAGAGAAAAAAAAAAGAAAAATAAAGCTAATTTTCATTGAATAATTGCAGGTTGCAAGAAGGAAATTGTAGGTCTGGAGGATTGCTCAAAACAAATACAAAGGAAGTTTTGTGCCTTCTACAGGAAGTTCTGTGTCTTCTACAGGAAGTTCTATGTCTTCTACAGGAAGCCTACAAACGAGCCAAAATTGATCTCTAAAGAGGACCTGAAGGCCGAGAATGTGTCCATGAGGCATGCAAGCACCCATGTTTCCATCCCTCACCCTTCTCCATCATTTTTCCATCTCATTGTGCTTCTTTCCTCAAAACTGTGTGGTCTACAGGAAGTCCCTATAGAGATTACAGAATTTCTACAGGAAGCTAGAAATGGATTTGAAAAAGGTATTTTGGCAAACATGAGAGCTTCGTCAAGGGGTCAAAAGTCCTCCTACAATATTCAAACTCCTCCTCCATCATCTCCATGCCTGCATCACAGCCCAAGCTCAGTTTTTCTTTCCATGCAAAAACTTGCAAAATGCTTTGAAGAAAAAATACATAGAACAGAATTTGTTTTTTCCCTAGTTTGAAAACCGTGCATCCATTTGCAAAATTGTTACAGGAGGAGTTGTATAGGGACAATGGCAACATGCCCGAGCAATTTCAACCAATTCCGGTGCATGGTCTCCAAGAAATCAGCCTCCATCACCTACAGGCATTTTTGCATTTTCTCCATATCATCCATTTCAAAACTTGTTTCATGGGGAGATGCACATGGGTGATAGTAGCCTACCCAAGCAGTTTCAGCCGATTCCGATGCACGGTTTCTGAGAAATTGATCTCGGTAACCTTCAACCATTTTCCATTTTTCTCAAAATCTATGCATCCATTGATCGCAATTTTGCTATGGGAGATGCATAATGATGATAGGAACATGCTCAGCAAGTTTCAAATCAAGCTGGTCTATCGTTCGGGAGCAATGGAAAAAACAAGTTTTGGTCCTGTGAAAATTCAGCAGCAGCAGCTTGAGGGTGCAGATCTGAACGTGAAGCCAACTCCTACAGCATGGATCTGGCCAGAGGATACCTGCACAAGAAAAAATAGCCATGAATCAACCTCCAAGCCCTCATACAACCACAGAAACCAATGCATGCAGCAAATGAAAGGCCACAACACCTCACGGCAGCCACATTCGACTTGCAGGTATGTGTCTAACCAGCTCCTCTATTTGCATCAATATGATCCAAAAGTGCATAACAAATGAAGTGGTGGGATTAAGCCGATAGTTCCTTGTGCAATTCTCTAGCAATCAGCCAGGAATCATGCAGCGTACGTGTTAGACAACTCACGTGAAATTAAAAAAAGCAGGTAGTGTTGGTCGTTTAAACTCTAGTGCAACTGATTAACAAGAAGAGAACATATAGTTCATCATAGCACTGCAGTCTGCATGTGGCCACGTACACCTGGCCACCTCACTCCTTCACCACAAGTCACGCAGCAATTAAAGAACGCTCAGCTGAAACTCACAAACTGTTGTTCATTTCCACTTGCCACATCCTCAATTGAAGTTTGCACAAAATGATTAGCTAGTCATCCTCCGCCAGTTTCTCTACCTGTCTTCGAGATTCTGCTACGTATCAGGCTCGCTCAGAGGTGCAGGGGCGCTCTACAGGCATTTCTACAGGAAACACAAAAAAAATCCATGCAGAAAGAAAACCTGGGATTTTCAGCGAAGTTCAAGCTCAAAATGAGGTAGGATCGGGGAAACTTCTTTGTGCATGATTTGTTGGTGCAAAATGGTGAATTGAACATGACATTAAATTGAAAAATGAGAGTAAAAAGTCTGCCTGTGCATTGAGAAAAATGGAAGTTTGCCTGCATGATTCAGTGAGTTTACCCATTCCTTTCTTCTGCTTCCGAAATCTCCTCATACGTTTTAAAAAGAAAAAGAAGAAAATAAAAAAACTCTCTTGCAAAGAAGACATGCAGCAGTAGAGACTGACCTGTGTGTGTGGAAAAACCTGAATTTACATATCTATCAATGTGTTGGAAAAAATCAATGTCCTTATGCTCTACTCTGTAAAAAATTTCTTTCATAAACAGACAGACCAATTCTAGGTGACAACAGTTTTAACACAAGGGAATTACTATCATTTGATGTTGTAAGGAGCATGAAGAATTCCTTATTTGGTCCCAGAAAAATAAGAAAATTCAACTATCCTCTATCGCAGTGAAATGATTGTTCCCATGAGCAATTTTCCTTTTTTTTGGTTAAAACACAAACTCAACACCATGCCAACTGAAGAAATTGAGAAGAACATTGATGAGGGAGCACAAGACATTCAAGCAGAGGGCAAAACAGAGGAAGAACAGAAGGAAAAAGAGGAATTTGACATGACCACTGAGCATGAGATAGAAACGGAGACAACAGCAAAAACAGAGAGGGCGAAAAAGGAAAAAAGGTTGGAAGAAAGGCCAAGAAAGCCCAAATGGGAGTTGGCACAACCAAGGCAACCACACCACAATTAAAAGGCAAGACACCCCTAGCCAAGCAAGCCAAATCAGGGAAAACTGGTTCTACAGGAAACCAGCAGACTGTTTCTACAGGAAGCCAGAAAACTACTTCTACAGGAAGCCAGAAAACGACCACTACAGGACTTTCTAGAGGAAGTCTAGGGAAAGGGCAGCAGAAGGAGAAATTGGCCGAGATTTTAGCTAGGGAGGCAGCAGCTGTGCTGGCCACCCTAAGCACATTCCCCAAGCAGAAGGAGAAGTGAAAGAGGTAGCTTCCACAATATTTTAAGCCAAGAAGGAGCATGCATATAAAAATTGGCAGACCCCAACCACAGTCAAAGGAGAAAATTGTCATTAAGGACACAAAAGCTAAACAAAAGGAGGAGCCTCCTTCAAAGATATCCATTAGCTATGGATGGGGAAGCCCGAAGACATCCACCTAGAGAGAAAGAATGAAAATTTTGGACACAAAGGCCTCTCTATAGGATGCTGAGACAGTTCTACAGGAAGCTGAGAATTCTCTAGGAAAAGGAGCACAGGTAGTGGGAAGAAGCAGAGAGAAAGCATGGTTTCATGACCAAGAAGAGGACATTACTTCAGAAGCTTGGCATGACAGGGAGGCCACCAGGGCCATCAAATATGAGGAGACAGATCAGTTGCTCAGAGGATGAGCAACACTTTCAGTAGGGGGGTGATGATGAGCCCGAAAAATGGATAATTAGATGGGCTCATTCAACCTCCTAATTCGACTTAATCCACCATTCTCATTAGTTTATTGCATGTTTTTTATTATATTTATGTTAATAGAGTGAATTGGGTTAGTCATTATGCCAACAAGTCTAATGTGTGCTTTGTGTAGTCTTTTTGGTCAATTTGGAGACAAAATCAAAGGTTTTAATGAGCACTTGGCAGCCAAATTCGTGGGAGAACAAGGGAGAGGATTTGTAGGAAGGTGTCCCCTTCATTTATGGGCCCTTACCTCAAATTCTCCACCATCAGCTCGGAGTTCAACGGCCACCAAATCAATCATGACAAGGGCAGCCGAACAAGTGCTAGTAAAAGTGTTGTTAACAACAAGTTTTGGCAGCCGAGTTCCTAAAGTTTAGGAGGGCTGTTGCGGTCCTCAATTTGTATAAATAAGAAGGCTTAGGGCCACATTTTGGGGTTAGCCAGTAGTTAGTCATGTTGTAGGTAGAAGTTAGCTAGTTTGTAGTTCGATTTTAGTCAGCAGATTAGCTTTGCATTTCAACACATTTCAAGCTTTCCCTTGTGGACAGTTTTTGATGTAACTCTTATTTTCTTGCTCAATAAAGATGAATCCAGCTTTCCACCAGCTCTAAATCTCTCTTAGCAGGCTGTAGCTCTTGGGGTTGGGTCCATCTCAAGTGCCCAGTACCTCCTTTGTTTATCATTATGTGTTTTTGCTGCATTCTTAGAATAAAATCTGCTATTTAGATTTAAATCTTGTTTTGTTATTTAGGTTGCTTTTGATGATTTAAGTAGCTTCTCATGTTTAGATTGATTTGATAGGTTAATAACATAAAGGATCCTTGGAAAAAGGCCTCAAGCACCTTTGATCTCACCTCTCCCTCAGTGGGATCATGAGCTAGGACAAAGGTGACATTGCTGCCAACGAAAACACTAGTTTGCTTTACCATGCAATCCTTAGTGTACTGTTTTCATTTACAGAAGTTGGTTATGTGTTCAAATCTCTGAAATGTTTCACTTCATAGTTGATATACATGGTTCTCTTCCAAATAAAGATGTTTTTCATTCACTTTATTGTTAGTTAGATTAGATTAGCTAGGACTTTGATTACTTGCAAGACTTTGTTGATTCAGTTGAATGTATATGGTGCATAGCATCTCTACCACTCTTTCATCCACCTAAGCTTCACCAAAGCCATCTGCTCCATCTCCTAGCTAGGTTCCTCATCTCACATCTGTCCTCTTGCCCATGTAACCCTACCTTTTTGTGCAATCATTGTTTCAACCTTCTTTGAGCCAATTTAGCCCTCTACACCTTCTCACCACTCCATCCACCAGTCCCTGGGCCACTTCAGACCCCTATCCTACCTCCATATCCCTTCATGCATCTTCCCTCACTCACCCATCCTCCAAAATCCAATTTTTAAACATCTTGTAGAAATTTCTGAACATCCTGTAGAAATTACTGAACATCCTGTAGAACCCCTGCAGACTTCCTGTAGAAGCTCACAAATGAGGTTTCTTGATAGCCAAACTTTTTAAAACTCTTTGGAAGGGTGTTACGAACTCCTTAGACCCTATCTGAACCTTCCCGACCTCTTCCAAGCATTTCTCCTCCTTGATCCACCCCTGCACAGTCAAAGAACATTGAAAGCATATGCATGATGAAACTGACGACTTAATAAAAAATACAAAAAGATGTTTTTTTCAGATAGAGGTAGTCTAGACACATGTATTTTACCTTCTTAGAAGTCAATGGCATTTCATTCAGTAGCTTGCATCTTCCTTCTTGCATCAGTAGGACTAGCTGGTACAATTAGGGTTTTCTAGGGTTTGCGTTTCTTTTTTGCCTTTCAGTTTCTTTCTACAAGTAGATTATCCTTCTTTGAGTTAGCTTTCATCCATCAGTTAAAAATCTTCTTCTCAGAGCTCATAGAAGTTGGCTTAAGCTCCTAGCGGACTTGTGCCAGTTGACCAAGTGACAGCTGCGGCAAGAGCTAGTACTTGTGCATACAACACCGTCGCTTCCAAGTTTGTTACGAACTACCGGGTTGATAAAATGAAATAAGGGAGTCCCAGGAGTTGCAGCATTATTGCTACAATACTGGGGCTCACCATCTTATTGGCGCCGTTGCCGGGGAAGCGTCAGAGTATTGGTGATTGCTGCTTTTCTTCTATTTTCCACTACAACCTTCTGCTAAGTAGTTTATTTCATTTCCATTATGAAATTTCGTTTCTTCAAAAGTAGATTAGAATTTCCTGCTTTCATAGATTAGCATTTCAATTCCATAATTTCAATTCTGCAAGCGTAGATTATCATTTCAATTCCGCAATTTTAATTCTGCAAGCGTAGATTAGCATTTCATTCCTGCAATTTCATTTGAGAAGAATAGATTAGTCCTTTCCTGCTTTCATTTCAATTCCACATTTTCATTTCACCAAGATAGTTAGTTGCAGTTCAATCTATTTTAGTTTTGTAGATACAAGCAGAAAAAAGCAAAAATAAAACAAAAATATTTCCTTTCATGCCTTGTAGGAGTAGAGATAATTCAGAAAAATGACTGCACAACGCCCCCACTGCTTCACACAGCCAGCCTTCTCTCTTCTTCGATGGCTGTGAGTAAAGAACCCTTAGGTGGACAGCAAGACATATTTGAAGAACCTCAAGGGAAGAAGAAGAAGAAGAAAACATTCCTCTGGATCAAATGGCTACAAGTAGAAATGTTGGGAGCAGTACCTTATCCAAAAATGAACTTGCAAATCAGATGGAAAATTTCAAGAGCTAGGTAAGGCAGTTTCTTGCCATGCAACTGGATACCTTGCGGATCCAAAAGAAGCAAGAACAAGCCAAGAGGGCTTTGGCCATTTTTTTTCCTAGGTGCACTAGAAAGCATCCTAGGAACGAATGTTTAATGCACTCTCTAGAAGTGTGTTTTGTCTGTGAAGAATACCATCCTACGAATTAGTGCCCTTCCTTGCATGGTCTTAAAGCTGCATACCAGAGAGCCAAAGGAGCCACTGAATCACTCTATTATATGAACCAAAGGAGGCCACATGGACCCATACCCTACCAACAGGGAATGCAAGGTACATCCCAGACCTATTATGACCCCTATCAAACCACTCCCATACCTTCTTAGGGTACCCCTGCTCACCCTTCCTGGTTCACACCTCCTCCCTATTCCTTCATAGATCCATATTATGCCCAACCAGCTGCTCATTTGTTTCACTCTTATGCTCAGCCACAGCCTCAGTGGAATGCACCTCATGAGGGGTGGAGGCCCCAATACAACACTCCTCCTGCTTCTTTTCCTCCACCACCTGCTCATCCACAACCATCACCTCCTGCTCCACCAAGGCAACCCCAAATGCCTGCCCAACCACAACCCCATCCACATCCATCTCGAATATACACCCCCACTCAACTATCTGTACCACCATCTCCAAACCCGCACATTGGAATAGCTCAACCCAATTGCAAAGCTGAGGCACAACATGTCCAATTAACTCCTCTTGAGCTCGATGATCTTCACCATAGCTCAAGAAGATTGTTGCAAAATAGAGATTATATTGACAACATTGAAGGACCAAAGGCAAAAGAATATTTAAAAGAGAAGATCAAAGAACCATGGGTTGCACTTGATGAAGAGAAGGCATCAAAATCCGAGATCGAGAGAGTTCCCTCATGGTTACCATCAAATCCTCCATGTACTCAAAAGAAAAATCAGCAAAAAGAGGAAGATGAGAAGGTCATGATAGAAGAAGATATGAAGAATGATCAAGATCAGAAAAAGGACCAAGGATACTAGAGCCATATTGAAATATTGTTTCAGACGGTCACTAAGTTGCAGCAGTACTCTGTTCCTCAGCTATGTTTGATCCCTTCAAAGTCAAATCATTTGGTCTCTGAAATCCGGATAGCTGTCAAAGCATGCATCTCAAGCCGCCACATTATTTTGCCTCTAATCTCGATGTGCACATGCCTCCATTGGAAGTACTCTTATACTTGAAAAGAATTTTGTTTTTCAAGTAGGGTAGGGTAGAAAAAAAAAAGAAAGGAAAAAAAAGAAAAGGAAAAAAATGAAAATAAGATGAAAATAAAAATCTAAGGTGAAAACCTCCTCAGAGGTGCCTTAGATTGGTTCATTGATTGAAAACCTCCATGAGGCGGTCAATGGGTAGGGAAAAAAGAGAAAAGAGAATAAGATCTCTGGGTGAAAACCTCCCTTGGAGGCGCCCAGGGCAGGCAATTAGGGTGAAAACCTCCATGAGGCGCCCTAGTTGTTTTTCAAAAAAAAAAAGAGAAAAAGAAAAGAAAAATAAAGATAATTTCCATTGAATAATTACAGGTTGCAAGAAGGACATTGTAGGTCCGGAGGATCGCTCAAAACAAAGACAAAGGAAGTTATGTGCCTTCTAGAGGAAGTTATGTGTCTTCTACAGGAAGTTCTGTGTTTTCTACAGGAAGCCAACAAATGAGCCAAAATTGATCTTCGGAGAGGACCTGAAGGCCGAGAATGTATCCATGAGGCCTGCAAGCATCCATGTTTCCATCCCTCACCCTTCTCCATCATTTTTTCCATCTCATTGTGCTTCTTTCCTCAAAACTGTGTGTTCTACAAGAAGTTGTTGTAGAGATTACAAGATTTCTACAGGAAGCTAGAAATGGATTTGAAAAAGGTATTTTGGCAAACATGAGAGCTTCCTCAAGGGGTCAGAAGTCCTTCTGAAATCTTCAAACTCCTCCTCCATCATCTACATGCCTGCATCACAGCCCAAGCTCAGCTTTTCTTTCCATGCAAAAACTTGCAAAATGCTTTGAAGAAAAAAATACATAGAACAGAATTTGTTTTTTCCCTAGTTTGAAAACAGTGCATCCATTTGCAAAATTGTTACATGGGGAGTTGTATAGGGACAATGGCAACATGCCCGAGCAATTTCAACCAATTCCGACGCACGGTCTCCAAGAAATCAACCTCCATCACCTTCAGCCATTTTTGCATTTTCTCCATATCCGTGCATCCGTTTCAAAACTTGTTTCATGGGGAGATGCACATGGGTGATAGTAGCCTACCCAGGCAGTTTCAGCCAATTCCGATGCACGGTTTCTGAGAAATTGATATCGGTAATCTTCATCCATTTTCCATTTTTCTCGATATCTGTGCATCCATTAATTGCAATTTTTCTATGGGAGATGCATAATGATGATAGGAACATGCTCAACAAGTTTCATATCGATCCGGTCTATCGTTCGGGAGCAATGGCGAAAACACGTTTTGGTCCTGTGAAAATTCAGCAGCAGCAGCTTGAGGGTGCACATCTGAACGTGAAGCCAGCTCCTACAGCATGGATCCGGCTAGAGGATACTTGCACAAGAAAAAATAGCCATGAATCAGCCTCCAAGCTCTCATGCAACCATAGAAACTAATGCATGCAGCAAATGGAAGGCCACAACACCTCACGGCAGCCACATTCGACTTGCAGGTATGTGTCTAAACCAGCTCCTCTATTTGCATCAATATGATCCAAAAGTGCGTAACGAATGAAGTGGTGGGATTAAGCCGATACTTCCTTGTGCAATGCTCTAGAAATTAGCCAGGAATCATGCAGCTTATGTGTTAGACAACTCACGTGAAATTAAAAAAAGTAGGTAAAGTTGGTCGTTTAAACTCTAGTGCAACTGATTAACAAGAACAGAACATATAGTTCATGATAGCACTGCGGTCTGCATGTGGCCACATACACCTAGCCACCTCACTCCTTCACCACAAGTCAGGCAGCAATTAAAGAACGCTCAGCTGAAACTCACAAACTGTTGTTCATTTGCACTTGCCACATCCTCAACTGAAGTTTGCACAAAATGATTAACTAGTCACCCTCCACTAGTTTCTCTACCTATCTTCGAGATTCTGCTGCATATCAGGCTCACTCAGAGGCGCATGGGCGCTCTATAGGCATTTCTACAGGAAGTCTTCTACCAGAAACACAGAAAACAGCCACTCAAAAAGAAAACCTGGGATTTTCAGCGAAGTTCAAGCTCAAAATGAGGTAGGATCGGGGAAACTACTTTGTGCATGATTTTTTGGTGCAAAATCATGAATTGAGCACGACATTAAATTGAAAAATGAGAGTAAAAAGTCTGCCTGTGCATTGAGAATAGTGGAAGTCTGCCTGCATGATTCAGTGAGTTTACCCATTCTTTTCTTCTGCTTCTGAAATCTCCTCATAAGTTTTAAAAAGAAAATGAAGAAAATAAAAAAATTCTCTTGCAAAGAAGACATGCAACAGTAGAGACCGACCTGTGTGTGTGGAAAAACCTGAATTTACATATCTATCAATGTGTTGGAAAAAATCAATGTCCTTATGCTCTACTCTGTAAAAAATTTCTTTCATAAACAGACAGACCAATTCTAGGTGACAGCAGTTTTAACACAAGGGAATTACTATCATTTGATGTTGTAAGGAGCATGAAGAATTCCTTATTTGGTCCCAGAAAAATAAGAAAATTCAACTATCCTCTGTCGCAGTGAAATGATTGTTCCCATGAACAATTTTCCTTTTTTTGGTTAGAACACAAACTATCCTCTGTCGCAGTCAAAGGAGCAAATTGTCTTTAAGGACACAAAAGCTAAACAAAAGGAGGAGCCTCCTTCAAAGATATCCATCAGCTATGAACGAGGAAGCCCGAAGACATCCACCTAGAGAGAAAGAATGAAAATTTTGGACACAAAGGCCTCTCTGTAGGGTGCTGAGACAGTTCTACAGGAAGCTGAGAATTCTCTTGGACAAGGAGCACATGCAGTGGGAAGAAGCAGAGAGAAAAACATGGTTTTATTACCAAGAAGAGGAAATTACTTCAGAAGCTTGGCATGACAGGGAGGCCACCATGGCCATCAAATATGAGGAGATAGATCAGTTGCTCAAAAGATGAGCAACACTTTCAGTAGGGGGTTGATGATGAGCCCGAAAAATGGATAATTAGATGGGCTCATTCAACCTCCTAATTCGACTTAATCCACCATTCTCATTAGTTTATTGCATTTTTTTTATTATATTTATGTTAATAGAGTGAATTGGGTTAGTCATTATGCCAACAAGTCTAATTTGTGCTTTGTGTAGTCTTTTTGGTCAATTTGGAGACAAAATCAAAGGTTTTAATGAGCACTTGGCAGCCAAATTCGTGGGAGAACAAGGGAGAGGATTTGTAGGAAGGTGTCCCCTTCATTTATGGGCCCTTACCTCGAATCCTCCACCATCAGCTTGGAGTTCAAGGGCCACCAAATCAATCATCACAAGGGCAGCCGAGCAAATGCTAGTAAAAGTGTTGTTAACTACAAGTTTTGGCAGCCGAGTTCCTAAAGTTTAGGAGGGCTGTTGGGGTCCTAAATTTGTATAAATAAGAAGGATTAGGGCCTCATTTTGGGGTTATCTAGTAGTTAGTCACTTTGTAGGTAGAAGTTAGCTAGTTTGTAGTTCGATTTTGGTCAGTAGATTAGATTTGCATTTCAGCACATTTCAAGCTTTACCTTGTGGATAGTTTTTGATGTAACTCTTCTTTTCTTGCTCAATAAAGACGAATCCAGCTTTGCACCAGCTCTAAATCTCTCTTAGGAGGTTGTACCTCTTGGGGTTGGGCCCATCTCAAGCACCCAGTACCTCCTTTGTTTATCTTTATGTGTTTTTGTTGTATTCTTAGAATAAAATCTGCTATTTAGATTTAAATCTTGTTTTGTTATTTAGGTTGCTTTTGATGATTAAAGTAGCTTTTCATGTTCAGATTGATTTGATAGGTTAATAACAGAAAGGATCCTTGGAAAAAGGCCTCAAGCACCTCTGATCTCACCTCTCCCTCAGTGGGATCGTGAGCTGGGACAAAGGTGACATTGCTGCCAACAAAAACACTAGTTTGCTTTACCATGCAATCCTTAGTGTATTGTTTTCATTTGCAGAAGTTGGTTATGTGTTCAGATCTCTGAAATGTTTCATTGCATAGTTGATATACATGGTTCTCTTCCAAATAAAGCTGTTGTTCATTCACTTTATTGTTAGTTAGATTAGATTAGCTAGGACTTTGATTACTTGCAAGACTTTGTTGATTCAGTTGAATGCATACGGTGCAAAGCATCTCTACCACTCTTTCATCCACCTAAGCTTCATCAGAGCCATCTGCTCCATCTCCTAGCTAGGTTCCTCGTCTCACATCTGTCTTCCTGCCCATGTAACCCTACCTTTTTGTGCAATCATTGTTTCAGCCTTGTTTGAGCCAATTTAGCAATCTACACCTTCTCACCACTCCATCCACCAGTCCCTGGGCCACATTAGGCCCCTATCCTACCTCCATATCCCTTCATGCATCTTCCCTCACTCACCCATCCTCCAAAATCCAATTTTTAAACATCCTGTAGAAATTTCTGAACATCCTGTAGAAATTACTGAACATCCTGTAGAACCCTTGCAGACTTCCTGTAGAAGATCACAAATGAGGTTTCTTGATAGCCAAACTTTGTAAAACTCTCTGGAAGGGTGTTAGGGACTCCTTAGACCCTCTTTGAACCTTCCTGACCTCTTCCAAGCATTTCTGCTCCTTGATCCACCCCTGCACAGTTAAAGAACAGTGAAAGCATATGCATGATGAAACTGACGACTTAATCCAAAATACAAAAAGATGTTTTCTTCAGATAGAGGTAGTCTAGACACATGTATTTTACCTTCTTAGAAGTCAATGGCATTTCATTCAGTAGCTTGCATCTTCCTTCTTGCATCAGTAGGACTAGCTAGTAGAATTAGGGTTTGCTAGGGTTTGCATTTCTTTTTTGGCTTTCAGTTTCTTTCTACAAGTAGATTAGCCTTCTTTGAGTTAACTTTCATCCATCAGTTAAAAAGCTTCTTCTCAGAGCTCATAGAAGTTTGCTTAAGCTCCTAGCGGACTTGTGCCAGCTGACTGAGTGACAGCTGCGTCAAGAGCTAGTACTTGTGCATACAGCACTGTCGCTTCCAAGTTTGTTACAAATTACTGGGTTGATAAAATTAAAGAAGGGAGTCCCAGGAGTTGTAGCATTATTGCTACAATAATGGGGCTCACCAACCTCCTATAAAACATTGATAAACATTCGAATTAAAACAGATATTGTGTTGTTATTAATTTAAACAGATATTGATCTGATTAACTATCGAATTTAATATGTTATTGTTGATAATTCTTGTTAATGTAGACCTTGCTTAATTTGAATGGAACTATTTCTTGTTACTGTAAATGGAACTATTTCTTAATTTGAATGGAACTATTTCTTGTTACTGTAGACCTTTTGTTCATTTTGTTGTTGTACAGCATAACAATTTTTTGTTCATTTTGTTGTAGTTTGTAGTTTCTGAAATCCTGAAGCAGCTTCCAGTTCGGAACTTTCTTAAACAGCTTCTCGTTCGGAACTTTTAAGAACTTTCTTAAGCAACTTCTTGTTCGGAACTTTTTCTTAGGCTGGACTTTTAAGAACTTTGAATAACCTCTTTATGCAAGTTTCTTTCTCAAAGATAAAGAACTTTGCCAAAAGTCCTTAAACTTTGCATTCATACCTTCTAAGGAGAGTATATAGCAGTTTGCAACATTTGTTTTCCTATTGAAAATTACATTTTATACATGGACTGCAGAGTTTACTGTGCTAGAGTAGATCAAATTACAACATTTTAATCTGCTGTTAAAATTTTGTTAACATATAATCTACTGAAATATTTTGTTTATTTTCTTTCATTTAATATTGCAATCAGAATATCATAACCTACTAAGGGCATCATGTTATAATATTCTTTACAGAATTGGAATCTATTAGTGTTTCTTAGAATCATAGCATCAGATAGTAACAGTATTCATACTAGAATTTAGCTATAAAAACTGATTTCAAATTAGGCCCATAACATATGGGTTCGCCGTCAGATGCACGAAGTGGATGAAGGGCGTCACCTAGTTCAAACAAAGATACGCCGACTCGAGCTCCCGTCAACATTGGCGCTAGAGGCTGCATCTTGGTCGTGCTAATAAGGATTGATATGGTGATGAAGGTTATTCTCCAACCTGATACAAACTTCAGAAAATTTGTCCTTCTATTAAATTGAGTTCGACCCTTTTCTGATGTGGTTTTTCAGCCTACAAGTTTTCGAGGGAAACTAGTGGATTTCAAAATTCCTGGTAAATCAATGGATTCCTAAATTTCTTACAAAAATTAGTGGATTCTGAAATTTTTTGCAAAAATCTCCAATTGGACTGAAGCCAAACATTACTGCTCCCAGCCAGACATCACTGCTCCAGGAGTTAACATATTGGTCAGGTCCTTCGTGTGACTATATGGAGTGTTTCAGCTATCAAATTTTCTCTCATGACTATATGGAGCCTCTTGGCTATGAAATCTACTCTAAACCCCCACGGTGATCCTTTGTAGCTTACAAGAATGAATCTTCTACCGCAGGAAAGAAAAGGAAAGCAACTTCTCTACAACCTCTCTAGGCTACTACACCACAAGTCATAGGTGCGAATGCTTTGATTCAATTGGGCTCTCGCCTCCCTGCTCGGTGATGGTCAAATTGTTGGTGCCAAAGAAAAAGTTAACTGCAGGTGCCAAAGCATTGTTTCCCTCCTGCATGGGCATTTCAATGCATATTGACTACGTGTCTAAGCCATATATGACATTTGTTGAAGGCATACAAACACATATCTGAAGGCATTACATTTGTTGAAGGCATATAAACACATATGTTTTATTTATATGGTAGAGTTGCATGAGACATAGTACATACACATGTATTAATTGGCTTGACTCCGATTATTAGAATAACCGAACACATACCATTCTTGAAATGGATACAAACGTCTAATGTGAATAAAAAAGGTATAGCTCTTCTTCCAGGTGTTCCATAAACTACACGTCAGATTTATCAGTAAGGCATGCAAATAGTTAATTAACTACGACAATATTTCTCACATGGCGTTACAGTAATTAACGATAGGTTTACTCTTGCAACCAATATCCAACATCTATTTATTCTCACTTAATTTGTGCTTCAATGGGCATTCGTGATCCCAGATGAAAATTCTGTAGCTCTTGCTGGTGTATGACGTCCCTACCAAAAGTATTGCAACCCTTGATGGTGTATGAGATCCTAATATTCTGGTCATGGAATACCTTGCTCAGTATGACACTGCCAATTTCATCTTGGGTCAATGTGGAGAAAGGTCATGTTTAGGTTCATCCATGTTATGAGCCACCAGCTGAAAATTCTAGTCCTTGTATGAGGCTGACAGTTGTCCTTGAGCTTTGAAGCTTATCAATTCCCTTGCAAGCCATCAGGTCATTATCTTCTGTTCGTGGAATACCTCGTGCACTGCTACACACTGTTACCTTCATTGTGGGTCAATTTGGAGAAAGGTCTTCTTTTGGATCATCTCCTCTATGCTTTACTTTTATTATGTTAAACCAACTTTGCTGATGGTTTTTTACAGTGAAGCATGCAAATGTTCTTGTCCCTTTGTACCATGAGATGCTGAGGATACGGAAGGAACAAGAGCGAATTAGAAAGCTTCATGAAGAAGAGGTACTTCTAGAATATTTCCATATAACTTCTCTATTCTGAATTTGCTAAATTTGTTGTGCAAGATTTGCTAGATTTCTTTAGCCAATATTTATGAGTTTACCTAGATCCCGATGTTAGCTTATTGGAAGCTGCTTAAGTATGTGTATGAATTTGGAGCTTCATTTTAAGCTCACTACATACATTTCTTTCTATTTATGACAGAATACACGAATCAGAGTTCAGTTTGAGAAGGAATTGGAAGAGCTGAAGAGAAGATACACTACATTACTTCAGGAAGAGGATTACACATTTCACAGATAGTTTTAGGTTTTTGTTGCTGTTGCTACCTGTTGTGTCTTCTCTTTTCCCTTTTTCTTCTTTGGACACTAAGAAGCATAGTGACCTTGCTGCAAACAAAGTACTTGATCATGTTCACGTCATTCTTCTTTCCAGGCTGATGTCCTTCTCTGTCACTTTTACCTACCTTGGTGAAAACTTTCCCTTTTCCCTTTCTTTGTCTTGTTGATGAAGGCCAAGTTTTCATCACCATCTCCCTACTCATTAGATCTAGACTCCACTCAAGTCTCCTTTTGAATGCAGTTATCCCATAATATCTGCTAGTTTGGAAGGTTCTCTTGTGCACATATGCCCTGTCACACGGAATTTGTCAAGGGTGCGGACACGACTGACCTTCCTAGAAGTTTAAGACGTTCTAATGACAAACAAGACAAAATGGAGTGATCTTTCTCTAAATACACCTTTTACAACATGAAAACTACAAGTGTTCAGGCTTACCTTATTCCAAAACGCTGTTGTTGAAGTCCGTTCTTGACGATCCAGATGAGCTCCTCTTTCAAGTCAATTCCTGCAACCACAAACAATCAAACAATTACCAAGCACTTGCATTTCATATAATAAAACATATATTCAACATGCAGACCAAGGAACACATGAAATAACTCATTAACACAAGCTATTGAGAAAAATAAACCAGTTTGTATTAATAACGAAACAAAGAAACTCTTACAACCTGGCCTTGGTGTTGTGCAAGTTCCTCCCAGGGTCCATCAAGTGTTTTCCCCTACTTTGACAAAGCTCACCCACTTCCAAGTAGAATCATGTAAAGACAATCTCTCCTCACAAAGGTTCTAATGGAAGACCTAAATCCTGCAGCATTTACCCAAAGAAAATGTATAGCTCCAACCTCTTCTCCTTCTGGCTCAATGCCTTCATTTATAGTGCTGTAAAGAGGTTATTCAGGTCCACTATCAATGGGATCATCCCCCTCTATGGGTGGGATAGCTCCCTTATTGATGGGATAAGTTCCCCCTTAATAGAGATACATGAACCAACTGGAGGCGCATCCATTTCATCAAACCGACCTCTAGAATGTTCTAGAAGTAACCACAAGTAACTTTTTCAAGATAAAACTCGCGCATTTTGCCTTTTACAGAGGGACGCACCTGTCCCTTAACATACAGAGCGTCTATGGACGCGGATTTTGTGAACATGGTCAGCGTCCCCGCAGGTAAGGCTAGAGAGAACCTGCGACCCCAGAGATAAACATGATTTTTACAAGACTTTCTCTCTTCTTTGAGTTTGAGATGGATAACAGAGGCATGAGACTTGCCTAAGAGGGTAGCATGACTTGTTGATTTGAGCCATACTAACTGTAAGTAGTCAAGGTGACATTTTTTAGTGTAACAAATTGCCCCCTAAAGTGCGAAGCCTGGAATAGAATAGGGTTTTGTAATTCTAGGAAGGGTGAAGCGCTTTATCATTTCAAGGATTGCCTTGTGGATGGCCTGGTTGGAACCTGCGGAGTCCGGAGAGCTTACTGTTTGTGTGTGGTTTGACTCCTAGATTTGATAGCGCGTGTTAATTTGTTTGTTTTTACTTTTAGAGACCATAGGTGTGAATTGTGAATTTTAATTGTTAGGTGTGAATTGTGAATTGTTAATTTTAGTTTTAATTTGTTAATAAAATTCCCCAGCGGAGTCGCCAATTTGTCACACGGAATTTGTCAAGGGTGCGGACACGACTGACCTTCCTAGAAGTTTAAGACGTTCTAATGACAAACAAGACAAAATGGAGTGATCTTTCTCTAAATACACCTTTTACAACATGAAAACTACAAGTGTTCAGGCTTACCTTATTCCAAAACGCTGTTGTTGAAGTCCGTTCTTGACGATCCAGATGAGCTCCTCTTTCAAGTCAATTCCTGCAACCACAAACAATCAAACAATTACCAAGCACTTGCATTTCCGGACAATTCACAATTCACACCTAACAATTAAAATTCACAATTCACACCTATGGTCTCTAAAAGTAAAAACAAACAAATTAACACGCGCTATCAAATCTAGGAGTCAAACCACACACAAACAGTAAGCTCTCCGGACGTGGATTTTGTGAACATGGTCAGCGTCCCCGCAGGTAAGGCTAGAGAGAACCTGCGACCCCAGAGATAAACATGATTTTTACAAGACTTTCTCTCTTCTTTGAGTTTGAGATGGATAACAGAGGCATGAGACTTGCCTAAGAGGGTAGCATGACTTGTTGATTTGAGCCATACTAACTGTAAGTAGTCAAGGTGACATTTTTTAGTGTAACAGATTGCCCCCTAAAGTGCGAAGCCTGGAATAGAATAGGGTTTTGTAATTCTAGGAAGGGTGAAGCGCTTTATCATTTCAAGGATTGCCTTGTGGATGGCCTGGTTGGAACCTGCGGAGTCCGGAGAGCTTACTGTTTGTGTGTGGTTTGACTCCTAGATTTGATAGCGCGTGTTAATTTGTTTGTTTTTACTTTTAGAGACCATAGGTGTGAATTGTGAATTTTAATTGTTAGGTGTGAATTGTGAATTGTTAATTTTAGTTTTAATTTGTTAATAAAATTCACTGAAGTTGAATATAATGGCAAATGTTCCGGAATTTATCAACCTAGGAACCCCTCCTAATGAGAATCCTAGTACTTTTCCTTACTTTGGAAATGTACAAGCATCCGGTTGAGATGGAACAATTGGAGTATTTTGGGCCAACGAAGTTGAAAATAACCATATCGGTAAACCTATTGTAAATCCAGGTAATGACAAAGTAGCCATATAAGGAGGACCAACATTTCCAAAGTAAGGAAAAGTACTAGGATTCTCATTAGGAGGGGTTCCTAGGTTGATAAATTCCGGAACATTTGCCATTATATTCAACTTCAGTGAATTTTATTAACAAATTAAAACTAAAATTAACAATTCACAATTCACACCTAACAATTAAAATTCACAATTCACACCTATGGTCTCTAAAAGTAAAAACAAACAAATTAACACGCGCTATCAAATCTAGGAGTCAAACCACACACAAACAGTAAGCTCTCCGGACGCGGATTTTGTGAACATGGTCAGCGTCCCCGCAGGTAAGGCTAGAGAGAACCTGCGACCCCAGAGATAAACATGATTTTTACAAGACTTTCTCTCTTCTTTGAGTTTGAGATGGATAACAGAGGCATGAGACTTGCCTAAGAGGGTAGCATGACTTGTTGATTTGAGCCATACTAACTGTAAGTAGTCAAGGTGACATTTTTTAGTGTAACATGCCCTTCACAAATGAACCTTTTTATAACAAAGACCTACTAATGATGTTTTTATAGTTGTATTCTTTCAATGAAATATACAACAAGTTATAAATATCTGATGTTATCAGGATCTTTGCATTAAAAAAATCCTTGCATTAAAAAGATCCTTGTCATGAGAAATTTAGGATACATGACTAAAACAGTTACACACAAGAACAGAGCTTTGGAGAGAGTAATATTGTATTAAAATCCTCCTGTGTTACACTATACAAGACAATTCCCTCTCAAGTATCTCAACTTCGTTTCTTAAGATTCATATGAATTCTTCATGATTTCATCACCTTTCTTAGGACATGTTTCTCTTATAAACACAGTAAAATTTTCAGGTTTACTCTTGCAACCAATATCCAACATCTATTTATTCTCACTTAATTTGTGCTTCAATAGGCATTCGTGATCCCAGATGAAAATTCTGTAGCTCTTGCTGGTGTATGACGTCCCTACCAAAAGTATTGCCACCCTTGATGGTGTATGAGATCCTAATATTCTGGTCATGGAATACCTTGCTCAGTATGACACTGCCAATTTCATCTTGGGTCAAAAGACTTCAGCTATATCATTTTTCTTCGAGGTATGATTCAAATTCTTCAGCTGAGGAAGAAAAATCACTTCTTAAGCTCCTCATTAGGGTTCCTTTCACTTGTCCACAATAAGTCCACTTGTAACATATTGGTTAGGGTCTGCAAGATCAAAATGTGTCTCTAACTTGAAGACAAACTCCTTTCATCTAGAATTTGTGTTAGATCACTATACTTTTCATCACAAGGGAACTCAGAACTTGTCATAGGAATATGCCTCAGAAGTCTTGGCTTTCATTTCAAAGATATACCACAGGACAAATGATGCTCGACCTTTGTCATAAGATTGAGGTTTCTCAATTTATTTCATCAAGTGTCTGCTTGAGGTATTTTGGCCTCTAAATTCTGAGATTTTCGGCCTATCAGATCTGAAACATATTAAGATTTGGATCACATGTTTTGTGGTTTGTTCAAAGTCCATCTTCAATACCAATTTTTGATCCTTCTCATAAATGAAAGGAGGAGAGAATCTTCGATCTTGGATTAGGGCTTCGACCCTTTTCTTCACTGTAAGCCCAGAATATTTACACACCCTAGTAAAGGAATATTCAGGATCATCAAGTAATTTTGCTTCCTTTACATCATCAACCTTGCTTATTGAAGTTGAATCACATGTCTCAATATGACTTGTATATTTTTCAAACTTGGAGATCTGGGAGTGCAATCAAACTTTGCTGGATTTGTTTATGACTGAAACAATTGATTCCTTTCCACTTGAGACTTTTTCATTCTTCTAGTAGACCAAGTAACTTTGGTTTCTGAGAAGAGTTCTTCCTTGCTAATGAGTATTAGCATCTTCTAATTGGTTGGTATTTTATTAGACATAACAAGGAGAGATCATTAAAGATAAGAGAGTCTCTAGATGCATAGCCTCGGTCACTTCAAGATCATTCTTCCTTGGAAAAAACACTTTCTATGTTCAGGACTTACCAATAGGTGTTCTTTAATGATTCTGTCCTTTTGATAACCACAACAATCAAATTGAGTTGGCTATGGATATCTTGGTCCCTTGTACAAAGGTCGATCTGAGGTATAACATTTCTAAGATTTTCGATTCTAGCCAGAGAGGCTTGCACATATTTTATGTCCTCAAAATTGCCTTTAAAAACAGTGACTAAAACAAGAATTTAGGGCAGAATTTTTGGATATCGTCTCGAGCTCTTTGAATCTCCCTATGCTACTCAATCATTGTAGAGGTCTTGTGGCTTGAAGCTTTAAGACTTGAGTCATAGATAAAACTTCTATAACAGATCTCCTAAGATGATATTTGACCTTTTGCAATCTTCTTGATCTCTAAGGTTTTGAGACTGAAACATAAATCTATGTCTATTGGAAACTGAAACAGAAATCTATGTCTATAGGATGGGGGGAATAGTGGAAACGAAATACCAAGGCTTTTCTAGCGCATCAGAATCTGTTGAATTCGCACCACAAAGATCAAATAATATTGCACTAGACTGCTAGGTGTAAGCAAGGGAGTTCACAATTTCATGCCCAATTTGATCTTAACTACACAGGATAGTCAATCTTTGCAAATTTTTAAACTAGTGTGACCTTTATTGTGACAGAATGCTAATTTTTCCTAGCTACAGAACTAAGCAGACACCTTCCGCAAGATATGAAGGCTAGTAATTTCCAATGCTTTGCCCATTTACTGGCTTAGTCGCACCAGCGCAGAAAAGCATTCTACCCCACTCAATGTAGGGACTTGCTGCCTCACAGCTTCCCTTGTTTGGATTATAGATTTCGGAAATATTTTGGAATTTAAAAAATATTTTGTAATTTAATCATCAAAAATGAATTCACACAACTAATTTCTTTTCTCTTCATCCAATTATGAAATACTTTCAAAATCTAAAATGCTTTAATGGATTGGATAATTGGAATCAGGGAAAATTACCAAAAAATGCAAGTTCAGCCGTTCTGTCAACAAAGAAGAACCTAAGTAATCTGGTAAACCTAGGAAAAAGCCTGTCGAGGGATCTTGCTTCAAGAGTCAATATTCAGACCGGCTTGTATGAGCCAGTGCTAGACGAAGGCACTAACAAAGATGCATTGAGTAGGTGAATATGCCGACCTCATGCAAATTTTATTTAACCTAGGTTGGTGTGCCAACAAGCTCAGCACTCTAATCATGTTTTGTAGCAGCTTTCAATTTTAGTTTTTAGTTTGGAGTGTGCAACAATGTGGTACAGTTGACAGATTGCAGGGTTACTCGTTGGGAGTCACCCAATGTATTAGGCCTCTCGGCTATGGGGTTCTCTTTGCTATGTATGATCGACAACATCCCCATCAATCCAATTATTATCACATTAACAATATTTCCCAAAATTTTCAGAAATTGTTGACAATTTCAGTATCAACATTTTAGTTGTAATAAACAAGGAAAACATTGATAGTGGGATTATCAGTGTTTTTCATGGTTTGGATAATTTTTCATAATAATGTTGTTATCACATATTTTACTATGCATTTAAAAAAACACTGACAATGAAAGTGTCAACAAAATTTTGTAGTAAACAATTTTAAAATGTTGAAAATGGAAGGATCGGTGTTATTTGCAATAAACATGTTTTAACTCTGACAGCTAGAAAATCATCGCCAAATGCAAAATTCAAACTTTTTCATGACCAAAGAATAACACCAATGGAATAGCATGTTTAATCTCAAGTTTTTTCTCAATGGTGGAAGTTATGAAACAAGCTCAGCAGTCAAAGGGAAAAGGTGCCAAAACATGTTTGTTTTTACTTCACAAAAACTTTGTTTTTAAAACTATTTTTCCTGTAAAAGGCAATAAATTCAGGAGAGGTTTATGAATATATGGAAACAAATTTTCCAAATCTAAAGGAGGTTCTTTTCCAAAATGGACCCATTTAGAAAATTGTCTCTTCGTTTTCTAACAAGTATTACAGTTTGGAATATTCGAAGATATATTTGAAAGGTTGTTTTTCATGATTTTTCAATCATGTTTTAGTAATTATTTTCAAAATCATATCCCAGACAAATGAGAAAGAACTTTACAAAACTGAAAGAGGTTTTTTATACAACCAACCCATTTAGAAAAGAGTCTCTCAAATTTCTAAAAGATACCACATTTTTATATTTTCGAAGGAATCATTGGACCCTATTTTACAGGATTTTGAAGGAATCACTAGACCTATTGATCCTTATCTCTAGCCATGTCTCCAGCAAGAGAATGATCTAGCAAAAACATGATCTTTAGATGCAGATAGGATTAGGAAGTTTTGTAAATGCATGTATTTGATAAAGTAAATGATTATTTTTAGATTTTGTAATTAAGTTTTTCTAGAAACTTGTTTTAGTTTTGCAGTCTTTTCTATAAAGACGATTTCAATGGAAGAAGAAAAAGTTGGAAATTATTGGAAAAACATATTTGTAGTCTAAATATATTTGAACAATCTTGAATGTATTTATAGTGTTTAATGATCATTTAGTAGGAAATTCATGTGTTACAGCTTCCTGTCAGTGTTTCTCTGTTATATAACTGTTTTCTTCCATGTATGAGAATGCTAATTTATGAGATTATATTTCATTCATGCTCCTCCCTTAAATTGTTAGTCATTAATAATTGTTACTGTAGTCATTTATAAACTTTGTTTTCTTCCAGTTCTCCTTTATTCTAAATATTCATTCATGCTCCTCTCTTAAATTATCAGTCATTAATATTTGTTACTCTAGTCATTTATAAACTTTGTTTTCTTCCAGTCCTCCTTTCTTCTAAATATCCCAAACAGTCAAAGGACTTGTGACTTTCATGCTTTGTACAACTTGCTCATTAATATTTGTTACTCTAGCCATTTATAAACTTTGTTTTCTTCCAGTCCTCCTTTCTTCCAAATATCCCAAATAGTCAAAAGACTTGTGACTTTCATGCTTTGAAAGGTTAGCTTCAACATAAAAGGGGTTCTGAGGTTACCTTAGGGTTTTTTCCTACAACCAAAGCTTTCCCTGAGTTATAACACATATCATGGTTCAGATTAACAAAATAATCTTCAACATAATTCAATAAATCTACCT
This sequence comes from Pinus tabuliformis, assembly GCA_031772625.1. NCBI lineage: Eukaryota > Viridiplantae > Streptophyta > Pinopsida > Pinales > Pinaceae > Pinus > Pinus tabuliformis. Next base: position 302,789,463 of record CM062818.1, read on the forward strand.
TCCATATATTATTTTCATTTCAGTGACCCAAATTTCATAATTTTTACTCGAGAAAAATGGTAGATCCGACATTAACCATTTTACAATTTCATCTAGAGAAAAAGGATAGATCCAACATTAAACATTTTAAAATTTCATCTATTTCATCTATTTCATCAAAGTCTTCACTACGTTGATCGAAATTTTCATTCTTGACTTGACTAGCTGCATGTAAAAATCTACGTGAAATGCTTCACCAAATTTAGCGAAGAAATATATTACATCGGTCTCTTGATGCTTTCTCCTTGTATGTTTCAATTGTCTTCTTTGTTAACCGACGACTACAATGCATGCACCTTCTATTTTGACACTGCAATAAGTCGGTGAGAGCAATGCATCATACTACTCTTTGATCAACAGAACTTTCTCATCACGAGACAGTGTGGTATGGGTGAACTATATGAGGTGGTAACCAATGACACCAAAGGTGACAGCGAATATAGTAGTAAAAGTATAAAAAAACCACTTTAAATCCACCCCAATATCAAGAGATTAACCATTAATAGATTTTTTGTGCACACAATCTCACCTCCTTTTGACCAACACTCCTCCTCACGCAAATACGTCTCTTTGGCCAAAGTCTGAACACATACACCACTACACACACACAGGTCATTTAAAGTCACCAATGTCAAGTCCTTGTTCACAACCACAACGAAGTATTTTGATGAGTTATTGTCAGCATTTGGTGAATTTATTTTCACCACCGACTCATCATTCACCTTCTGACAATGAAGAAGTTAATTTTCCATAACAAAGCAGCCTCTTGCTATCACCTGTTTGTTCAGTGGCATCTAATTTCGGGCCAGTCGAAGCCAATTTTATGGCTTTGTATACCCTAACCTCCTCGCAGGGATGGAATTTGACGGGCATTTTACTCGTCATAAGGTTTTTTGCCCGTATCTGACAGCTGGAATTTGTCAATGGTTGTTTTTAGTGACGTGCCCGGAAGAGAAAAAGACGTATTTTTGACGTTTGGAACTTTTTCCAAAATGTTCTTACGCACCAAATGTTCCTACGCCCCTTTATTTTTCATATAACAAGGTATTTTTTGGGCATGTTTTCTTACTGAAAATATGCTAAATTCTAATCAGTGTTGGTAACCAATAAGCATATTAAATTATGGATCACATTATTTGGATTTAGAGTAGGAACGGTAACTTTCCAAATAACATATAGAAAGCCCAAAAAACTACCAAGGGTTTATTTTTATCTTTTTTTGCAAAATTTGGGCTTTAAAATTTTTGGTTATTTTTTTTGGTTTGAATGGAATTGATGTGATAAAGAATGGCTGCCAAGGGCCCCCTCAATCACCCTTGTCCTTTCCCTTGCGTAGAGCATAAAATATTATTTTAAATTAAACGTTGGGAAATTGTGTCATCTCAATGCAAACATTTCGTCAAGTAATTTCCTGAAAATTCAAGCGCTTTGTCGATGATCTTACGACGGTTTCTTGCATTTTTGCAGGTGTTTGTCTTTGAAGGATTTTGATGCATTTGACCTGCGAGCTAGGCAGGTGCCCGTATGGTCCTCGGGAATACACACCCATCCTGAGAGGACGGGCAAAGAAGACTTCATCCAGTGGGGGAGCGCGGGGGATTCTTGGAATCTCAAAATGCATTTTCATATGATATGACAGTTGATTCGATTGCTTGGTTGGTTTGACTCTTCTGGGTTGGAGGAAGGAACTCAAAGAAGTGAATTTCTATTGGATTTGGATTCTTGGGTTCTATTTGAGCAATGGATTGGGTTGGTGAATGCGTTCTGCTGCTGCGGGGGTAACTGATGAGAATTTACATATATTTCTGGTGTTTGTGGTAGATTTCCATGGAGGTGGTATTGGAGCGGGGGTTATCAGTAAGTAGGTGATGTTGGGACTGGCTGTGACTTGCGCTACGGTGTCGTGCACGATTGCCTTTTTGCTGGTGGCAAGGCCAGTGAGGATTCGGGGCAAGTGGAACCGTGTGGTGGGAATTCTACAGGATTTCGAGGAGGATGCTCTGCTCCTTTGTATCATTTGAGGCATTTGGTTGATGCCATGGTTGTGGAGATGCATGCTGGATTGGCCTATGAGGGGAAGTAAGTTCAAGACGCTACTCACCTTCGTTGACAGCCTGCCCACCAAGTATTTTGTATCAAACTTTATATTATATAATGTCAGAAATTATCTCTGAATTTATATGGAAGTCAATCTTATTAGAAATCTTGTTGATTTTAAATGATAATTTAAATATATGCAATGGATAACCATCTTGTATTTTACTTGGTACTTATTATATATTTTCAATCAATAAATTTCAAATGTTTAACACTTTTTTGTTGAAGCCTCCACAATTAAGTCTTTTCATATTTTGGTTATTAAAGGGTAATTTTTTAATCAAACATTTATTGGTGAAGGGTTAATTTATTATAAGAACATCACTCTTAAAGGGAAAAAATTTCAACACAACATTTCTTGGCGATAACCCTAAATACCCAAAACGTCAAAAAAATATTGTATAATTGGTAACGAGAAATCCAAATTCCAACCCTGACTCCTCCTACTGCTCCTAATCGCAATCGACCACATGGCGAATTTAGGAACCCTCTAGGAAATTTCTGGCTTCAACGTTCAGATCCAATCAGCTCTAAAAGCAGTCTTCCAAACTCACACTGATGCTCAGCTCTATCGAGCAGCTCCATGAACAGGAAGTAGCGTTTGACTCTAGGCTTGAAGAATAGTGAATCGTCCTCTTTAGAAGTCGCTGCAGCAATTCTCATCGGATTGCATGCCACAGAGCCAAACATATCCAACAATCTGCAAACAGTTTGTTAAAAGTGTTTCAAGCACGACTCAGCTCATTACCACTAGGATTTTAAGGTCAAATTGAAGAGGCACCATCGGCTCTTTTCCATAGCATGCAACTTTCAGCTAAAAAATCCACGCTCTCGAATTTACAGATCCAGGAATCTCCACAAATCCAGTTAGATCCAAAGCTCCAAGCACTAGTCCACCTTCATGGCTTCTCTTACATTCACACTCTAGTCAACGCCACTCTACCTCTTCTTTGAACTAGTCTTCTCCTGTTGGGAATTTTCTGTTTAATTCCAAAAAAAAATAACTTGAACAGAGAACAATGCTTTGTTTTTATCACAGGATCTTAACACAAGGAAGCTAAAAAGTTGTTTCCAGAGAACAGAGATTCACACCCATTAAATAACTTGCATTCATTAATAAAACAACTGTTCTTACAAAATAGAAGATCTTCCTCTTCCAGATGGATTACAACAGGAACGTTTCAGTTCCTCACAAAAATTAATTTACTCTGTCTCTCCTGAAGAATTTTACACTGTTGTGTGTAAAAAATCTTCATATTACAATGCATATAAAAAAATTCCTTTGTGCTTTCATGCTTTTGCGTATACCCTTACATTACATATGCAACCACAAAAAAACATTCCCTTCACGCTGCTGCGTACTCCATATTACATATTCAACGAATAGCTTACATTCATGCTACTGCATGTATATTTCATTTCATGTTTTACAAAACAAAGCAGGGCAATACTTCACCTTCGCGTTGTTGCGTGCTTTCCCTTGCATTACATATGCACTGAATAACAAAAAAAACATAACAATACTATATCCTATGCCCATACTTCCCCTGAATTCAAAAACTAATATAATTAAAACCTTTTACCAACGTTTACCATTCACAATAAATTTCATTAATGTTTCTTTTCTGACAAAGCTGGCGGTCAACGAGAATTGCACATCACGTCAAGTCATGGTGTAGGCAAGTATCAACCGTTGAACTCATCGGACGGTTGAAAAACCATATCGCGCGGCCTTTTCTGATGAAGTTTATGCTCCGAGAAAAAACCTGTTTTGGAAAAATTGCTCAGCCATGTGTCAGATGATGATTGTCATCATTGCCCTCCGGAGAATACCACTGCTTGGTGAAAAGCAATGCGGGAAAATATTGGAGATTTCCTGGAAAATAACGCGGCAGTGGAAATTATATTTCAACACTCCCCTTTAATTTCAACTGCTGGGTTATCAGTCATACCCAGACATTTCCTCAAAAATTCAAAACTTTTCTGCCCCAATGGTTTGGTCAGAATGTCTGCAACCTACTCCTGAGTTCTGCAGTGTTGTAAAAAAATTTATCCATTGTTTACCAATTCCCTGATGTAATGAAACTTTGTGTCAATGTGTTTCGTTCTCTTATGAAACACAAAATTCTTGGATAATGCAATAGCTGAGCTATTGTCACAAAAAATCACAGTTTGTTTTGCTTTCTCTTGGCATAAACTCCTTAACATCCTTCTCATCCAAATTTCATGACACGCTACTGCTGTAGCTGCCACATATTCTGCCTCTACTGTAGACAACGCTACAATAGGCTGTTTTTTAGAAGCCCATGAAATGGCTCCTGAAACATGATCTTCATCAAAGAATGACTGTTAATATAGTTCAGCAAGGATTTCATAAGGACCCGTTCACTAATAGCTTCAATGATAATGATCAAGAATTACAGGCTCCCCCTAACTGTATGCATTGTCTCCTTTTGGGAGAGTCTTCTCAAAAAATGCTTAGAGTCGCTAGAGAGCTCAAGGGACTTTCGGACTGTATTTCCTTCCTTCTCCATACTTGTGTAACTTTCTTCTTTTGCATGGTTCTAGCTTGTGTAAGAGCCCATGTTAAGTTACAATCATGTGCCATATGACCAATGTTATGACACTTGAAGCATTCTACATTGTTCATGAATAAGATTTCATGATTTATTCCTGTAAAATTGTTTCTTGGAGGTGGTCGGAGACTATAACATCTATCTCTATGAGATGCTTTATAGTCTTTTTCCATATGACCAAAGTTTGAACAAGAATAACAATAACCAAAAAATCAACTTTGGTACCTAGGAGATGGAGGTCTCGTTGTACTTCTGAAGCCTTTCTGCCTTGAGATCCTTTGATGATAACCATTGCCTCTTGCCTCTTTGACATCATCTAAGTTTCTTTTTGGAGCTAGTTTTCTACTTGGAGCAAGATTTCTTCTTGGAATAGGATTTATTCTATTGTAGCCTTGATTTTTCTCCTGGCCTTTGCTGGAACTAGGAGCATCACAATTTCTTTCTGGCTTCTTAACATCTCTTTAGCTTAAAGCATTTTCATTCTTGTTTGATGGTTCACCTGCAAACCCAAGTCCTGATTTATCAGATGGACATTTGTGATAACTGAGCATGTCATCCAAGGCTTGAGAGCTATTCAATATTTTGTTCATCCCTTCAACCTTTTTTTTGAGGAGGACAATCTCTTCTTCCAATCTTTCACACTCATTATTCTTCTTTGCAAGTTGTTCCTCAGTTTCTTCCTTGCTACGAGTAGCTTCAGCTGCTACTATTTTAAGGGAGATGATATCTGACTTCATTTTGAATATTTCTTCATTCTTTGCTTGACTGCTCTCCATTCTCTTCTCAGCTCCTTGTGCCTATTTCCTGGCTTCTTGTAATTGAGACTTAAGGGAGGAGACCTCTACCTTTTATTGACCAATCTCTTCTTCAATTTTGTTCATGCTCTTGTGCCTTTGCCCAAGTTGACTTGACAAGGTATTTTCCTGCTTCTTTGTTATATTCAATTGATTTGTCATGGATATGACTTCTTCATGATGCTTCCTTTTGCTTTGATGAAATTCCTTCTTAAGCTTGGCAAGCTCTTCATCCCTTTCTTATACTTGAAGCTTGATGAGGTCAACTTTCTTCCTTGTTTGATCTTGGTTACCAACTGGAGCTATCTTCTTAAGTGCCTCATTTTCCTTTTTCAAATTGTTAATCTCTTCCATGGCAATCATAAGTTGAGCGAGGAGTTCTACAAAGTCCTTTTCATTCTTTTCATCTTCTAGGTCTGCTTCAGCCTTCATGTCATCATTCTCATTTTCAGCTTCTATGATGGGTTCAGGATCTCCTTCTTGATTGATGGTCATGGTCAGTGCTCCTTTTGAGTGAAGGTCATGAATTTGTCCCATATATCCTTTTTGATGAATGTTTTCCTAGATTCTTCTTTACAGAATTAGGTAGCCCATTCAAGATTGTCTTTGCTGCTTTTGCATTGTACTCCTTGGATTCTCTATCCATCCTGCTATCATCAATCACTAATTCCCAAATTTCAATCCCTTGAGACTGTAAGAAGGTCCTCATTCTTGCTTCCCATATATTAAAGTTCCCATTGAGCCTTGGAGCCTCATCAAATTGATTGTCTTCTATTTTAGTAGTATAGGGAGACACATCCTTAGGAGGATTGGAGACTTTCTTCCTTGACCTCGCCATTTGTGTTATGAATGTCGACCTTCAAGCTATTAAGCTTTGAATGAAGGAACCGGGCTCCAGCCATTCTTGCACTCTTAAATGTGCTTCAAAATACTTGACTGTGTATTTAAAATAGTTGACTGTCCTCAACAGTAACACCAAAAAATGACTTGAGAAATACCTTGGATTTTTCTTGACTGAGTCTTCACTCTGCTGGAGAAGCTGTTGCAGCAAGAAATCCTTCCTTCAGCTTCTTTGACACCTTCAAAGAGCCTGGACAAGCTCTGATACCATGTTGGGAATTTTCTATTTAATTCCAAAACAAAATAAATTGAATAGAGAATAATGCTATGTTTTTATCACAGGATCTTAACACAGGGAAGCTAAAAAATTGTTTCTAGAGAACAGAGATTCAGACCCATTAAATAACTTGTATTCATTAATAAAACAATTGCTATTACAAAAAAGAAGATCTTCCTCTTCCAGAGGGATTACAAGAGGAACGTTTCAGTTCCTCACAAAATTTAATTTACTCTGTCTCTCCTGAAGAATTTTACACTGTTGTGTGTAAAAATTTCTTCATATTACAATGCATACAAAAAAAAACTTCCTTCGTGCTTTCACGCTTCTGCGTATACCCTTACATTACATATGCAACCACAAAAAAAGCATTCCCTTTACGTTACTGCATACTCCATATTACATATTCAACGAACAGCTTACATTCAAACTACTGCGTGTATATTTCAATTCATGTTTTACAAAACAAAATAGGGCAATACTTCACCTTCGCGCTGCTGCGTGCTTTCCCTTGCATTTCATATGCAATGAATAACAAAAAAAAACATAACAATACTATATCCTATGCCCATGCTTCCCGTGAATTAAAAAACTAATATAATTAAAAGCTTTTACCAACGTTTACCATTCACATTGAATTTCATTAATGTTTCTTTTCTCACAAAGCTGGCGGTCAACGAGAATTGCACTTCACATCAAGTCATGGTGCAGGCATGTATCAACCGTTGATCTCATCGGACGGTTGACAAACCATATCATGCGGATTTTTCTGCTGAAGTTTACGCTCCGGGTAAAAACCTGTTTTGGAAAAACTGCTCAGCCACATGTTGGTTGATGATTGTTATCGTTGCCCTCTGGAGAATACCACTACTTGGTGAAAAGCGGTGCGGGAAAAGACTGGCAGTTTCCTGGAAAATAACGTGGCAATGGAAATTATATTTCAACATCTCCTACAATGGTTGCCACCCTGATGTACAAAGCGGGCCACAATAATCACCGACATTATCCTCCTCAACAAGTTTATGCATAGGCTTCACGCCTAAAAATTTTGCATCTCAATTTCATGCAAAAATCGCATGCTTGCTGTGAGCAATTAAAACACACACAACTATGAGGTTTAACACAATCTAACTATAAAACACATCCTTGAAGTCGCAACCTTCCATACGCAACACAACAGTTACTCCAAAAATCTGATTTACAATGCGATATTCAACACGACAAGGAGGTTTACTCCTCTTCCACTCAGCTTCTTAATTCACACTAATGTCAAAGAACAGGGCTTCCCATCGCACAAGCTTGACACTCAACTACCAACACCGAGAAAAAATTTGTCACAGCATCGACAACATGCATCTCGCATGTATCTCCACAATGCAAAACTAGCTCACTCCACATACAAATTCACCGCCTTCTATTCAGCCACAACATAGAGTCAACTACATGCGAATTTACACAACCATTTATAAGAATTTTATAAAAGTTATTAAACGTTTATAATGTTAACTTAATAACCTTAACCATTTGGCCCTGGGCTTGTCACACCAACACATCACCTATTGCTTACTCCTCCACTCCTACTCAGCACAACTTCACAAGTCACACTGGTAATGACTTCGACGATGGTTTTAATCACAAAAAATTCTTAACTCTTTAATATCTTGACTTCTGAATAGTTTTGATGAATCTCACACCTGCAACACTCTGCTTCTTGTTATGGCAGCTAAATCATAGTGACTTTTTCTCCTTTGACGGCGTGCATGCAGCTTCACTCCTGATAGTCTTCAATGAAAAGATTGTAGCATCTATGATGTCAGATGGCGCCCTCACTCACAAGAAAATTTGGATCAGGCCTCTGAGATGTGGAGAATCTAAGGTCTCTCGTTGGTCCCTCTTTTGCTTTATTACACCCACATCCACATGGGTTTTCAGCCCATTATACGCACAACTCCAATTGGTGATCCAATTTCCTTCTTTACTCAGTACTCATAAACTTCTGTCATCGATGGGGTTTTGTGTTGGGAATTTTCTGCTAAATTCCAAAACAAAATAATGAACAGAGAAAAATGCTCGGTTTTAACCACAGGATCTTTAACACAGCGAAGCATAAAAAAAAATTGTTTGCTGGAGATGAATAAAAAAGTTTCACACACCAAAATAAAAACTATGTATTCATTAATCAAACCACTACAATTACAAATTTCTTCCTCTGCCAGAGGAATTCTCCAAGACTGCTTCAAATACACAAAAAAAATTACTCTGTCTCATAAAATTAACTGCTCTATTCCTTCATTCTTTACACTGTTGTGTAAAAAAAAAACTTTCTTATATCTACTGCTGTAAATTTAATTCCTTATATATGCTGCTACATTTCCATTACATTACATTTCAACCAAAAAAAAAAAGCATACATTCATTCGATCTCTGTGCATTCTTCCCTTTTTTCTATCGCACTGATGCGCCTCTCTCTTCCCTTACATTACATATTACTATGAACAACTAAAACTAAAAACATAACAAATACATTTTTACTATGCCCATACTTCTCGTGAGTTTAAAAAACATTAAAATTAAAACTCTACCAACAATCTACGAACCGAAATAAATTGCATTAATTATTTTACTGGCAAACCGGTGGTCAAACGAAACTTTTACTCCACACAAGGTTCATGGATCAATGGCGGAGACCTGTATAGTAACTTGGTTTCAATCGGATGGTGGACAACCTTCATTTTAATTGAACGGTTATTGCTTGAACAAAGCAAACTAACATTACATTCCGGGAAAATGGCTATTTTGAAAACTGCCTGCGGACATGCGTCAAAAAACGTATAGTATTGGGGGCGCTTGAGAGAATACCACCGCTTGGAGAAAAGCGGTGTGATGAAGTCTGGTGGTTTTGCTGAAATAAATGCGCGGTTGTTTAACTGGGCAACAGTTGAAATTACAATTTCAACACTCCCCTTTAATTTCAATTGCTGGGTTATTAGTCATACTCAAAAATTTCCTCAAAAATTCAAAACTTTTATGCCCCAAAGGCTTGGTCAGAATATCTGCAACCTGCTCCTGAGTTCTACAATGTTCTAAGACAATTTCTCCACTATTTACCAATTCCCTGATGTAATGAAACTTTGTGTCAATGTGTTTCGTTCTCTTATGAAACACAACATTCTTGGATAATGCAATAGCTGAGCTATTGTCACAAAAAATCACAGTTCCTTTTACTTGCTCTTGGCATAAACTCCTTAACATCCTTCTCATCCAAACTGCCATGCTGCTGCTGTAGCTACCACATATTTTGCTTCTGCTGTAGACAATGCTACAATAGGCTGTTTTTTAGAAGCCCATGAAATGGCTCCTGAACCCATGTGAAAAACATAACCGGATGTGCTTTTCCGATCATCTACACTTCCAGCCCAATCGCTATCAGTGTATCCAATTAAATCTAAACATTCTGAAGCATTATATAAAATGCCAAACCTTTTAGTACCTTTAACATACCTCAAAATCCTTTTTGTTGCCTGCTAATGTGCTTCTTTTGGCCTCTCCATGAATCTGGAAATTTAACTAACAGCAAACATTTATCCGGCCTAGTTGCAGTCAAATACATGAGGCTGCCAACTATGCTTTCGTACAAACTAGGATCAAAATCCTTGCTGTTGTCCTCTTTGCTGAGTTTTAATCCCATCACTGTGGGAGTGATTGCTGCCTTGCTCTCCTGCATGTTAAATCTTTCCAACACTTCCTTAACATATTTCACCTGTGAGATAAAAATCCCATTTCTATTTTGTTTTACTTCTATTCCTAAGAAGTATCTCAGCAAACCCATGTCAGTCATTTCAAATTCTTCTTTCATGACTGTTTTGAAATTTCCAATGAGATAATCATCATTACCTGTGAAAATAACATCATCAACATATAACACAACAATTAGTATTTTACCATCCCTTTCTTTGATGTAGAGAGTGGGTTCTCCCTCACACTTTTCAAATCCATTTTCCAATAGATAGGAATCTATCCTATTGTACCATGCTCTTGGTGCTTGCTTCAGTCCATAAAGATCTTTCTTCAATTTACACACTTTGTGTTCTTGGCCTTTCTTTTCATAGCCTAGAGGTTGTTCAATGTAGACCTCTTCCATTAACACTCCATTTAGGAATGCTGACTTCACATCCATTTGGTAAACTTTCCACTTGTTTTTTGCTACTATGGATAGCACTGCTCTCACGGTTTCCATTCTTGCAACCGGTGCAAAAGTTTCCTCATAGTCTCTCCCATATTGCTACTTATATCCTTTGACAACAAGTCTTTCCTTGTGTCTTTCTATTTTTCCTTCATCATTACTCTTGGTCTTGTAAACCCATTTAACTCCAATGACTTCTTTTCCTTTTGGTAGTTTAACTAAATCCCATGTCTTGTTTGTTTCTATGGCATTGATCTCCTCATCCATAGCTTCTATCCATTTCCTATCCTTAATTGCTTCTTCGAAATGAACAGGGTCATCAACATGACAATATAATGCAAACAAAGAATTCATACCTTCATTTGCTGCCTCTTGCTCATAAATGTCATTTAAATTTCTGAACTTCTTACCTCTTTCATTTGGTGTACAAGTGCTTGAAGAAGCACTTGAATTTCCTCTTTGTGGTGTGCTTGTAGAAGCACTTTCATTTCTCCTCAAGGGTGTCCCTTGCTGTCCTTATGTTGGTGCTGCTGTTTGGGGATGTATTTCAGCCATCTCCTCATCATTTTCATCATGTGACAAAGAGGTTTTAACATTCACTGTTTTCTCTATGCTTCCATCCCAAGCTTCCTCCTCAATGAACTAAACATCTCTACTCACAATGAGCTTCTTGGTGGATGGGTTATACAACCTATAAGCTTCAGATTCCTCACTATATCCAATGAAAACACATTTCTCCCCTTTGCTGTCCAACTTCTTCCTTAGCTGATCTGGAATGTGTGCATCAGCCACACATCCAAAAACTTTCATGTGGGTGACTCCTTGCTTTCTCCCACTCCATGCTTCTTCTGGCACTCTGTTCATCACTGCTTTTGTAGGGCATATATTCAAAATGTACGCTACATAATGTACAGCTTCAGCCCAATAATCATTTAGCAAATGCTTTGCCTTTAGCATACTCCTCACCATATCCATGATTGTCCTGTTCTTCCTTTCAGCAACTCCATTTTTCTATGGGGTGTACCTAGTTGTAAATTTCTTATGAATTCCATTTTCTCTACAAAAACATAGAAATTCCTTGGAGATATACTCACCTCCTCTATCAGTTCTCAGAACTTTGATATGTAGCCCGCTTTGGTTTTCTACTAGTGCCTTGAAATTGCAAAATTTTTCAAACACTTCACTTTTTTTCTTAAGGAAATAAACCCAAGTTTTTCTAGTAAGATCATCAATGAATGTTAGAATATAGTGGCTGCCTGCACGTGATGGAGTTTGCATCGGTCCACATAAATCTGAGTGGACAATCTCTAAGGGTGCTTTTGCCCTTATGCTTTTCCTTGATGGAAAACGTTCTCTGTGTTGCTTCCCTAATATGCAACCTTCACAAAGGCTGTCTGGTTTCTCTATCAATGGTAATCCTCTTACCATTCCTTTTCTACTCAACAAATTAAGACCTCCAAAGTTGAGATGTCCAAATCTCAAGTTCCACAACCAATTTTCATCCTTCGGTTCACTTTGGAAAGCCTCTTATGTCACTGCTGCTATTACTTCTTTATTTTTCAAATCTGCCTTCATTCTGAGAGGGAACATCCTATTCCTCGTCATCTTCACTTCAGTAATACATTGCTTGCTGGGTGCTCTATCCATGATGGTGCATACATCATTCACAACGAAAACATTGTAACCCTTTTGAACAAGTTGTCCAATACTTAAGAGGTTACACTTCATTTCAGGAACATAACAAACATTTGCTATGGTTTTCTTTTCTCCCTTCTTTGTTAGGACTTTTACTTCTCCTTTTCCCATAACAATAACTTTGTTATCAGTCCCTATTGTGACTTGTGAATTTACATTTTTATCTAACATAGAAAACAAGGATATGTTTCATGTCATATGGTTACTGCAACCGGAGTCTAGGAACCATACATCTTCACTCTTTTCTTCAGCAATATTACCGGCTAAAAACAAATTGTCTTGGTTGATATTTTCTCTAGTGAAATTTGCACTAGTTCTATTACTCATTTCATGCTGCTTCTTCCTACATTCATTTGCATAATGCCCATATTTTTTACAGTAGTAACATTGGACATTGGATTTTTCATACCTTTGTCCTTGAGCATGATGTTGTCCACTTTGTTGGTTGCTGCCTTGGCCTTGGTTATGATTTGGATTGCTGCCTCTTCCTTGAGCATTTGCTGGACTGTTTCTTCCACCTCTATTTTGGCTTCTGCCTCTTCCTCTCTTCTTTCCTCTGCCTTGACCTCTTCCTCTTCCAAATGACATCTGGGTCTTGAAGGCATGCTCTAGAGATGATTTTTCATTTCTACTCAATCTCTGTTCATCTGTTTTCAGTGATGCATGTAGTTCATCAACTGAGAAATTTGTGAGATCCTTTGTCTCTTCTATGGTGGTGACAATCACATAGAACTTTGAGGGTAGGACCCTCAACAGTTTCTCTGCAATCCTCCTTTCTTCAAGAATATCTCCATGAGACCTTATCTGTGTGACTAGACCAATCACATGTGTGAAGAATGAGTCAATACTATTTGACTCCTTCATGCAAAGATTCTCAAAATCTCTCCTCAGCAACTGTAGTTTTGCTGTCTCCACTTTCTCCATGCCTTGATAGGATGTCTTGAGAGTTTGCCATACTTCTTTGGATGTCTTGGCTACTGCTATCCTTGGAAACACACTCTCATGCACTGCTTGATACAAAAATACGAGGGCTTTTGAGTCCTTCTTCTTATAGCTCTTCAACAAATCTTTCTCTGCCTGAGTTAACCTATTAAACTCATTTTCATCTGCTGGCTCTTCAAATCCATCCTCAACAAATTCCCATAAGTCTTGTGAGGTAAGAAAAGCCTTCATGGTTATTGCCCAATAGTCATAGTTTTTCCCATTAAACTGTGGGAGCTGAGTATTAAAAATACCCATGCTAGTGCTGGTGCTGGAGCCAGCCATTCTTGCACTCTTAACTATGCTTCAAATACCTGACTGTGTATTTAAAATAACTGACTGTTTCTTCAACAGCAACACAAAAACTAGCAGAGAAATACCTTGGATTCTTTGACTGAGTCTTCACTCTGATGTTGAAGCTGCTGCAGCAAAAAACCCTTCCTTTAGCTTCTTTGACACCTTCAAGGAGCTTGGACATGCTCTAGTACCATTGTTGGGAATTTTCTGCTAAATTACAAAATAAAATAATGATCATAGAAACAATGCTCTGTTTTAACCACAGGATCTTTAACACGAGGAAGCATAAAAAAAATTGTTTGCTGGAGATGAAGAAAAAAGTTTCACACACCAAAATAAACACTCTTTATTCATTAATCAAACCACTACAGTTACAAATTTCTTCCTCTGCCAGAGGAATTCTCCAAGACTGCTTCGGAAACACAAAAAAATTCTCTGTCTCATAAAAGCAACTGCTATGTTCCTTCATTCTTTACATTGCTGTGTAAAAAAAAAACTTTCTTACATTTACTGCTATAAATGTAATTCCTTACATATGCTGCTGCATTTCCATTACATTACATTTCAACCAAAAAAAAACATACATTCATTCGCACTCTGTGCGTTCTTCCCTTTCTGCTATCGCACTGTTACGCCTCTCTCTTCCTTTACATTTAGGGAAAATTTTAAGAACCCCCCCAGCTTTACATGTATAATAAATGGGCGAATCTCCATGGTATATAGGAAAAATGGAAGGCGATTTTACCAATAATATGATATGTATATATAATTTTTTGGCGAATCTCTCACCAGGCATGGCGAATATTTTACTCAATTATAAAATCTTGTGTTTATTGAATACACAATGAAATCATTGCATTTCTTTAAATATCTTTTGAAATCAAAATTACCGAAATTACATATCAATAACCTAGTGGGTGTAGGATAAAATTCACTCGTGCCATTCACAGAAAGCATGAGAAAAAACCTAATACTATATATAAAACCAAGAAAAATTCAAATTCATCACTCCTAGGGACCTCATAACCACCTTGCCAATACACAAGTATGTTCCTATTTGCAATTAGAAAAATGACCAAAATTACAATCTATTTACTCCAGCATATGTTGGAAAGTTATAGAAGGATGACTAGTGCAATCAATCCATTCCTTTTAGCCCTGGATTTATTTTAGTTTAAAACAGAAGTATACAAATATACTTGTCCATTGTCTATGCTTTAACCATTCACCTTAAGATGTTTTTACAATATAATTTTGTAAGTCTATTTAATATCTTCATTATCATAAAAACCAACCTATATCCATCTTAACTCCACATCTACCACTCTTAGGGGGATGAAATCTATTTATCCCTCTAAGCACTTGGTAGACCCAGAATTAAGATGGATCTAAGATGATAGAATTTTCCCTTTAAATAGTCTATGCTCACATGAATACCATGGTATTACCATGGGTTATCACAAACCTAGAGCTTAAAAATTACTATTAGTAATTTATAAAAATTAATAAAATTAATAGTTGATTTTTATTTTATTTTTTATTTTAACGAAGCTAAAATGTTTAACATACATTAAATTACAACATCCATTTTTACTCTTGATCGGATCAAATATTTTTTCACTCTATGCTAGTTTGCATATCACGATATTCGATACCTCTCGGGGGTTAGTAGATCCAAAGTAAAGGTGGATCTATGTTGGTTTAATTCCTCCATTTAAATAGGTTACATTCCAAGTGAATACCATGGGTCAATACCATGTGCCATTTCTATTTTTATTAATACTATTATTAGGGTTAATAATGTTTTTTTGCACGGTATTAATAACAATCTAGTCCATGGTATTTGTCCCATAGTATTTTTCCCATAGGTTTCACCTAAATACAACGCATTTTTTGAGTGTTCGTAAATATAAGGTGACTTATGGAGTACATATAAAAAAATGTTTTATTTGTTTACCATACCTCTCGTTTATTTATATTTTTATTAATTTACCATACCTCTTTTACAAATATGGTATTTGGCCCATAGGATTCACTTAAATAAAACCTCTTTCTTGAGCCTTCATAAATAGAATGAGGGTTATGCACTAAATATAAAAAGAGGTTTTATTTATTTACCATGCGTCTAGTTTATTTATATTTTTATTTATTTACCATACCTTTTGAGTAAGTATAAAAAGTTGTTTTATTTATTTACCATACCTCCACTTTACTTATATTTTTATTTGTTTACACCCTTGCATGTATATAAGGTGACTTATGGAGTAAATATAAAAAATGTTTTATTTATTTACCATACCTCTCATTTATTTATATTTTTATTAATTTAACATACCTCTTTTATAAATCTGATATTTGGGCCTTTGGCCCATAGGATTCACTTAAATAAAACCTATTCTTGAAAATGGGCGAGTGGAAGGTTGTAACTCCTAATTTCAAGGGCTAAATTTACCTATTTTACCCTCTCCCTTAAAATAAGGTGGGCTATTTGAGGTGATTTGTAAAAATGTACTATGACACAAAATATTCGCCCACTAAAAATTTAAAACCCCTTAATTTCGCCAAAGGGCGAACATTCGCCCCTAAAATTTTCTATGGGTTTTGAACTTTTCTCATGTTCCCACTCAACCTTCATTTTGTTGAAGTTGACCTTTTCAGTTGCATGTCTTCTTGCCCTTTTCTCAAGTCTGGCTATTTCATGCTTGGCAAGCTTCAACTTCTCCTTATCCTCCTCAAAGCTCTGTCTTTCTTCTTGACTGCTAATTGCCTTGTTTCTGTCATTCTTGTGCATTGGTGATGGTTGTACTAGTGATGATATTTCCTTAGCCCTAGGGCTAAGTCCTGTTTCAGCTCTTGTGATCTCTTCCTTTCTTTTGAAATTTTTTCCTTTGAAATCGCTTTAGATAAAACAACCTGGAATAAAATGCCTTGCTTAATTGAGGACCTGCCTTGCTTGAATTTGATGAAGATTTTTGATCTCTACTCACCATGGGCTTGTTTACTAAAACTAAGAATTGTATCAAATGTCTATTGCATGAACACGACCAAGATCAACATGAATATGTCCAGGACCAATTAACCCTTCCCTTTTTTTTGAAATTTTGAAATGACTACGGACAAATGACCCCTAACGAATCTAATGATGGATATCAATGGTTGCATGTAAGTGGTAAGGTTCATGGACTGACACCTGATGATGAAAATCTTACAAATTCTAGTGGATTTGACAGCTAGACAAGATTTAACAGGAAATCCAGATTTCGTAGCACGCTACAAAAACTCCTAGACATGAATCCCTGATTTCGTAGCGCATCCAGTGTTATTTCAGAGTTTTACGCTATGAAAACTCCTAGACAGCTTCGTAGTGCCTTCAAATTTTAAAATGAGTAGATGCATGAAATTTTTGAAATGATATGGGATTTATAAGGTTGTTGACTTTTATTTAATAGTGGAAACAAGACTCCAACTCTACGATTTAGACTCTCAAACAAAAAACAATAACAATGACTTGACCAAGACTAACACAAAAACTTTGGAAGCATGCGGGTTGTCCAAAATTTTGGAAAACATTTTTCAGTGGTAACAGTGGCTCCACTTGCGATAATGTGCCCTTGTGGTACACTAAGAACCTATAGTTACAGTGTTGCTATCCATATTTTAGAATAGAATTTTGAAATGCTGCCCAATCTGCTTTCCAAGCTTTAATGATTTCTGAAAGACAAACTCAATCTGCACCTACTCAAAAAAAATGCTCAGTAAACCTACCCTGAGCTTATTTGCATATTCCTACCGACCCTATGAGCTGCAATTTTCACTATAGTTCAGGCAACATGATATTTCCAATAAAGCCAATCAATTTCCTTTTCTGATATTGGAGGCTCTTGACTGCATTTGACCTCAAAATAACCATGATAGTGAGATGACCAAATCAACTTACAATGTACCTGATCTTCATAATGCAAATGAAAATGAAATATTGTTGTGCAATGCTTTGCCACATATTCATTTATAGGGTCAAAGAGGACATGGATCTTTTGATGATCATCATAACATTCTTCATCTTCAGACAGCTGATTTTCAACCACACAAAATTCCTTTGATATGCTATCCAACTGTTTTTTTGATGATTCGCACAAACAATGTAATTTTCCTCATTATTATGATCATTATTTGATGTAAGTTGTTGCAAGGAATTACAAAAATGAACAACCTTTTCCTGTACCTGAGGGTTATAAAAAATTTCTTCCAGTATTTCTTCTTGGTGTTTGTAATCATTTTCATACTCTTTATGATCAAAAGACTGGCAAGTTTGTTGCATCTTCACATTAATCTCAGAGGATGTAACATGGTTTTCATAAGTAAACCCCTGTTGATTTTCATGCTGCATTTCATGGGATGTTATCCTTTCTTCTACTTGTTGAAATGTATTATTATGAAGAGCCTCTAAAATTTCTTCATCCATAAATTCATCATCATCATAACAATCCTCCAAATATTGAATAAAACTCGCAGAATGTTTACAAAAATCTTTAACCAGCAATAAGGAGGGATGACACTCTTTATACATGTCATAGAATACATCATGGAAATCAGCAAGAGAATTTAATGAACCATTTTCCAAGCTTTTATACCAAGACCATGCTTTTCCTTCTAAAGTGGTCATAAACATATTCATGAGATAATCTTTAGGGAACTGAACCTTAAGATTGCATACATGCATATGGAATCTAACCAAATGAAGAGCAGCATTGTCTTTCTTTTCATCTTTGAACATTGGAAGATCATCTAACCAATCAACCTTCGGCATAGGATTTGGAAAACCAGGGATATGAGACCGATTCATAGGGGCATACCTGGCATTCATTCTTGCAATGGAACTCATTTTGAAACTTCATCAAGCTACTGATCTTCTAGCAGTGGATTCACCTCCCAATTTGTTATTTGATGTGTGGAGTCGGCAAGGTAGATTTGCAGCCTCGAAAACTTTCTGAGCTCCTGCTACCTTCAGAAGTTTAGCTTCTTGAATTCGGGAATGAATAGACTTTAGGCTCCCGGCATACGCACCAAAATGTTATCACAAAACCCAACCCTGATAGGTTGCTGACTAGGAAGACCTTGTGTAACTCCTTCAAACCAACTTTTGGTTGAGGCTTAGCCTCCTCAACCTGAGAGGGTTCTCTCACTAGGTTAAAGATTTTGATAAAGATTAGATGGCTAACTCTATGAAACAAGTGAAAAATATGAATGGTTGAACATGATCAATAAACATCCATTGGGCTTATGGAGTCATGAAATGCTTCAATATGACAATAATATTAACTTTACATGGAAATCAGGGCATCTGGAGTTTAACATATCAGTAATACATCAGAAATATGTAGGAAGACGTAGTCTACAAATACATGAAAGAAGTTAGAGCATAGCCAATGAGTTCTAAGTAATCATGCATTCATATTATTGCAAGCAATGAAGTGAAGAAAACCATAGGACAATTTAAACATTGAACTCTTTCTAAATCCTAAGGAGCAAAGCCAAATCACAATATTACATTAAAACACAGTCTTACACAAAAGCACGGTATGAGTGTTCTTTGAACAATTTCCAACCCTTGGTACATTAGATCTTCTCCCATATATAGATTTCATTACATAACTTAGATTCCTCCTCCAGCATGAGAGAAATTTGAATTCTTCCTAATATGACACCTATTGACACTTAGAACTAACTATTAAATGTAACTGACTGTTATCTGGCAGTTCTAGAGACGTAAAACAATTAGGATTGTAACTCCTTATTATGATTACAACAACCTTATCTAGGAATTAAACATTTTGTTTGACACCTATAGCTCCATGAATTTGAATTTGATGAAGCCTCCCAGGTTGTCGCCTTGTTGCTGATGATAAACACTAGGAATTAGGGAACATTCCCTGTTTTTAGGTTCAGGATCTTTGAAAATTAGCACCTGAGACAAAGCCTTTATCTTCTCATCCATGACATATTTATGAAACTGAAGGAGGTTTTCTTATTCCATGATGTCTAGAACAAAAATCTCTCTTGGTTTTTTAAAACACTGCTCTAGCTGTCTAGAATCTGTCCTTGAAAAACACGTGTAAAACAGGAAAAGTCTGTTTGTGAAAAACTGCACCTACAACAGTTTTGTAGCGCAAGTTTAACCATACATTTCTCGCACCTTACAACGAATTTGAAGTAACTGAAAGAGTTTTTCGTAGATCACTATATTAGGAATGAAAAACTCTTTCAGTTTTACAAAATATGCTTTCAACTGCTCAAACAACCTCCTGTAAGTTGACTACTTAAAATAATTTTTCTTTTAAGAAAACTGTTTCAATGATTTTGTAGCGCAATGGTTTCGCATGTGTATATGCCTTCATTTCTTGAATTTACCTTTTTATTAGGGCTCAAACCTTCCCAATTGATCTTATTACACCTCTGTGGCAAGATCCATTTCAAAATAATCGCCTTTTTCTTTCAAGATAGATCCTCAAAAAATAAAACGGTCACCTTCAGCAGTTTCGTAGCGCGCTACGAAACTGCTGTGTGAGTCAAAAACACATAGTTGCTTTTTTCAAAATTGTATTTCTTGGGAGTTTTGAACGGCTTCACCATATGCTAATAGGCCATACAAAATTGACATCATCCATCCAAAAACAAAAATGTAAGTTCTACATAAAAATTTTATTAAGACTCCTCACTTCCTGTGTGGCTTATTTTAGCTGAGGATGCCCTTCAGGTTTACTCAGCTGAATCTCCAAGTCTCCAATTTTCCTCTTCATCACTTTGATGTTGGGTCTGATCCTGTTATTAATCCATCTGATGTATCTTGCCTCCTTAATAGCAGGGACGGTCCAAGTGAAATATTGAGCTTTTCTACTTACTGCTTGAGGTTTTGAATTTTTGTCATGTTCCCACTCAACCTTCATTTTGTTGAAGTTGACCTTTTCAGTTGCATGTCTTCTTTCCCTTTTCTCAAGTCTAGCGATTTCACACTTGGCAAGCTTCAACTTCTCGTTATCCTCCTCAAAGCTTTGTCTTTCTTCTTGACTGCTAACTGCCTTGTTTCTGTCATTCTTATGCATTGGTGATGGTTGTACTGGTGATGATATTTCCTTAGCCCTAGGGCTAAGTCTTGTTTAAGCTCTTATGATCTCTTCCTTTCTTTTGACATTTTCTCCTTTGAAATCGCTTTAGATAAAACAACCTGGAATAAAATGCCTTGCTTAATTGAGGAGCTGCCTTGCTTGAGTTTGATGAAGATTTCTGATCTCTGCTCACCATGGGTTTGTTTACTAGAACTAAGAATTGTATCAAATGTCCATTACATGAACACGACCAAGATCAATATGAATATGTCCACGATCAATTAACCCTTACCTTTTTTTGAAATTTTGAAATTACTACGGACAAATGACCCCTAGCGAATCTAATGATGGATATGAATGGTTGCATGTAAGTGGTAAGGTTCATGGACTAACACCTGATGATGAAAATCTAACAAATTCTAGTAGATTTGACAGCTAGACAAGATTTAACAGGAAATTCTGATTTCGTAGCACGCTACAAAAACTCCTAGATAGTGTCATAGCGCCTTCGAAATTTTAAAATGACAAGATGCATGAAATTTTTGAAATGATGTGGGATTTATAAGGTTTTTGGCTTTTATTTAAGAGTGGAAACAAGACTCCAACTCTATGATTTAGACTCTAAAACAAAAAACAATAAAAATGACTTGACCAAGACTAACATAAAAACTTTGGAAGCATACGGGTTGTCCAAAATTTTGGAAAACTTTTTTCAGTGATAACAGTGGCTCCACTTACGATAGTGTGCCCTTGTGGTACACTAAGAACCGACAGTTCCAGTGCTGCTATCCATCTTTTAGAATAGAATTTTGAAATGCTGCCCAATCTGCTTTCCAAGGTTTAATCATTTCTGCAAGACAGACTCAATCTGCACCTACACAAAAAAAATGCTCAGTCAACCTACCCTGAGCTTATTTGGATATTCCTACCTACCCTATCAGCTGCAATTTCCACTTTAGGTCAGGAAACATGATATTTCCAATAAAGCCAATCAATTGTCATTTCTGATATTAGAGGCTCTTGACTGCATTTGACCTCAAAATAACCATGATAGTGAGATGACCAAATCAACTTATAATGTACCTGATCTTCATAATGCAAATGAAAATGAAATACTGTTGTGCAAAGCTTTGCCATGTATTCATTTATAGGGTCAAAGAGGACATGGATATTTTGATGATCATCATAACATTCTTCATCTTTAGACAACTGATTTTCAGCCACACAAAATTCCTTTGATATGCTATCCAACTGTTTATTTGAATGCTTCGCACAAACAATGTAATTTTCCTCATTATTATGATCATTCTTTGATGTAAGTTGTTGCAAGGAATTACAAAAATGAACAACCTTTTCCTCTACCTGAGGGTTATAAAAAATTTCTTCAAGTATTTCTTCTTGGTGTTTCTAATCATTTTCATACTCTTTATGATCAAAAGACTGGCAAGTTTGCTGCATCTTCACATTAATCTCAGAGGATGTAACATGGTTTTCACCAGTAAACCCCTGATGATTTTCATGTTGTATTTCATGGTATGTTATCTTTTCTTCTAGTTGTTGAGCTGTATTATTATGAAGAGCCTCTAAAATTTCTTCATCCATAAATTCATCATCATCATAACAATCGTCCAAATATTGAATAAAACTCGCAGAATGTTTACAACAATCTTTGACCAACAATAAGGTGGGATGACACTATTTATACATGTCATAGAATACATCATGGAAATCAGCAAGAGAATATAATGAACCATTTTCCAAGCTTTTATACGAAGACCATGCTTTTTGTTCTAAAGTTGTCATAAACACCTTCATGAGATAATCTTGAGGGAACTGAACCTTAAGACTACGTACATGCATATGGAATCTAACCAATGAAGAGCAACATTTCTTTATTTTCATCTTTGAACATTGGAAGATCATCTAACCAATCAACCTTTGGCATAGGATTTGGAAAACCGGGGAAATGAGATCGATTCATAGGGGCATAAGTGGCATTCATTCTTGCAATGGAACACATTTTGAAACTTCATCAAACTATTGTTCTTCTAGAAGTGGAGTCACCTCCCAATTTGTTATTTGATGTGTGGAGTCACCAAGGTAGATTTGCAGCCTCAAAAACTTTCTGAGCTCCTGTTACCTTCATAAATTCAGCTTCTTGATTTCCGGAATGAATAGACTTCAAGCTCCTGGCAGACGCACCAAAATGTTATCATAAAACCCAACCCTGATAGGCTACTGACTAGAAAGACCTTGTGTAACTCTTTCAAACCAACTTTTGGCTGAGGCTTACCCTCCTCAAACTGAGAGGGCTGTCTCACTAGGTTAAAGATTTTGACAAAGATTAGATGGCTAACTCTATGAAACAAGTGAAAAATATGAATGGTTGAACATGATCGGTAAATATCCATTGGGCTTATGGAGTCAATAAATGCTTCAGTATGACAATAATATTAACTTTACATGGAAGTCAGGGGATTTGGTGTTCAACATATCAGTAATACATCAGAAATATGTAGGAAGACACAATCTACAAATACATGAAGGAAGTTAGAGCATAGACAATGAGTTCTAAGTAATCATGCATTCATACTACTGCAAGCAATGAAATGAATACAACCATAGGACAATTTAAACATTGAACTCTTTATGAATCCTGAGGAGCAAAGCCAAATCACTGTATTACATTAAAACACAGTCTTACACAAAAGCACAGTATGAGTGTTCTTTGAAAAATTTCCAACCCTTGGTACATTAGATCTTCTCCCATATATAGAGTTCATTACATAACTTATATTCCTCCTGTAGCATGAGGGGAATTATAATTCTTCCTATTGTGACACCTATTGACACTTAAAACTAACTATTAAATCTAACTGACTATTATCTGGCAGTTCTAGAGACCTAAAACAATTAGGAGTGTAACTCCTTATTATGATTACAACAACCTTATCTAGGAATTAATTTTTTTTTTATACCTATAACTCCATGAATTCAAATTTGATGAAGCCTCCCACGTTGTCATCTTGCTGCTGATGATAAACCCTATGAATTAGGGAACATGTTTCCTTGTTTTTAGGTTCAGGATCTTTGATAATTACCACGTCGGATAGAGCCATTATCTTCTCATCCATGACATATTGTAGGAAACTGAAGGAGACTTTTTTAGTACATTATGTCTAGAACAAAAACCTCTCTTGTTTTTTTAAAACACTTCTCCAGCTGTCCAGAATCTGTCCTTGAAAAACATGTGTAAAACTGGAAAAGTCTGATTGTGAAAAACTGCACCTACAGCAGTTTCATAGCGCAAGTTTAACCATAAATTTTTCCCACCTTATAACGAATTTTAAGAAACTGAAAGAGGATTTTGTAGTTCACTATGTGGGGAACAAAAACCTCTTTGAGGTTTCCAAAATATGCTTTCAGTTGCTCAAACTACCTCCTAGAAGTTGACTACTTAAAACAGTTTTTCTTCTTAAAAAGGCCGCTTCAATGATTTCGTAGCGCAATGGCTTGGCATGTGTATCTGACTTCATTTCATGAATTTACCCTTTGATTAGGGCTCAAATCTTCTCAATTGATCTTA
The DNA here is from genome assembly GCA_031772625.1 of Pinus tabuliformis. NCBI lineage: Eukaryota > Viridiplantae > Streptophyta > Pinopsida > Pinales > Pinaceae > Pinus > Pinus tabuliformis. Next base: position 302,813,931 of record CM062818.1, read on the forward strand.
TTACACCTCTACAGCAACATCCCTTTCAAAATAATCCCCTTTTTCTTTCAAGATAGATCCTCAACTGCTATGTGAGTCAAAAACACATAGTTGTTTTTTTTAATATTGTCTTTCTTGGAATTTTTGAATGGCTTCACCATATGCTAATAGGCCATACAAAAATGACATCATCCATCCAAAAAACAAAAATTTAGGTTCTACATCAAAATTGTATTAAGACTCCTCACCTACTATGTGGTTTATTTTAACTGAGGATGCCCTTCAAATTTACTCAGCTGATTCTCCAAGTCTTCAATTTGCCTCTTCATCACTTTGATGTTGGGTCTGAGCCTACTATTAATCCATCTGATGTATCTTTCCTTCTTAATAGCAGGGACGGTCCAAGTGAAATATTGACCTTTTTTGCTTACTGCTTGAGGTTTTGAATTTTTCTCATGTTCCCACTCAGCCTTCATTTTTCTGAAGTTGACCTTTTCAGTTGCATGTCTTCTTGCCCTTTTCTCAAGTCTGGTGATTTCAAACTTAGCAAACTTCAACTTCTCTTTATCCTCCTCAAATCTCTGTCTTTTTTCTTGACTGCTAATTGCCTTGTTTCTGTCATTCTTGTGCATTGGTGATGGTTGTACTGGTGACGATATTTCCTTAGCCCTAGGGCTAAGTCCCGTTTCAGCTCTTGTGATCTCTTTGTTTCTTTTGACATTTTCTCCTTTCAAATCACTTTAGATAAAACAACCTGGAATAAAATCCCTTGCTTAGTTGAGGAGCTGCTACGCTTGAATTTGATGAAGATTTCTAATCTCTGCTCACCATGTTCTTGTTTACTAAAACTAAGAATTGTATCAAATGTCTATTGCATGAACACGACCAAGATCAACATGAATATGTCCAGGATCAAATATCCCTTCCCTTTTTTTTTTAATTTTGAAATGACTACGGAAAAATGACCCCTAACGAATCTAATGATGGATATGAATGGTTGCATGTAAGTGGTAAGGTTCATGGACTGACACCTGATGATGAAAATCTAACAAATTCTATTGGATTTGACAGCTAGACAAGATTTAACAGGAAATCCCGATTTCGTAGCATGCTACGAAAACTCCTAGACATGAATCCCTGATTTCATAGCGCATCCAGTGTGTTTTCAGATTTTTATGCTACGAAAACTCCTAGATAGTTTCGTAGCGCCTTCAAAATTTTAAAATGACCAGATGCATGAAATTTTTGAAATGATATGGGATTTATAAGGTTGTTGACTTTTATTTAATAGTGGAAACAAGACTCCAACTCTACAATTTAGACTCTAAAACAAAAAACAATAAAAATGACTTGACCAAGACTAACACACAAACTTTGGAAGCATCCGGGTTGTCCAAAATTTTGGAAAACTTTTTTCAGTGATAAGAGTGGCTCCAATTGGGAGAGTGTGCCCTTGTGGTGCACTAAGAACCTACAGTTCCAGTGCTGCTATCCATCTTTTAGAATAGAATTTTGAAATGCTGCCCAATCTGCTTTCCAAGCTTTAATGATTTCTGCAAGACAGAATCAATCTGCACCTACTGAAAAAAATGCTCAGTCAAACTACCCTGTCTTATTTGCATATTCCTACCTACTCTATCAGCTGCAATTTCCACTTTACATCAGGTGACATGATATTTCCAATAAAGCCAATCAATTGTCTTTTATGATATTAGAGGCTCTTGACTGCATTCGACCTCAAAATAACCATGATTGTGAGATGACCAAATCAACTTATAATGTACCTAATCTTCATAATGCAAATGAAAATGAAATATTGTTGTGCAAAGCACTTCCCTGTACTCATTTATAGGGTCAAAGAGGACATGGATATTTTGATGATCATCATAGCATTCTTCATCTTCAGACAACTGATTTTCGGCCACACAAAATTCCTTTGATATGCTATCCAACTATTTTTCTGAATGATTTTCACAAAAAAATTAATTTTCCTCATTATTATGATCATTCTTTGATGTAAGTTGTTGCAAGGAAATACAAAAATGAACAACCTTTTCCTCTACCTGAGGGTTATAAAAAATTTCTTCCAGTATTTCTTCTGGGTGTTTGTAATCATTTTCATACTCTTTATGATCAAAAGACTGGCAAGTTTGCTACATATTCACATTAATCTCAAAGGATGTAACGTGGTTTTCATAAGTAAACCCCTGCTAATTTTCATGTTGCATTTCATGGGATGTTATCCTTTCATCTAGTTGTTGAAAGGTATTATTATGAGGAGCCTCTAAAATTTCTTCATCCATAAATTCATCATCATCATAGCAATCCTCCAAATATTGAATAAAACTCGCAGAATGTTTAAAACAATCTTTGACGAGCAATAAGGAGGGATGACACTCTTTATACATGTCATAGAATACATCATGGAAATCAGTAAGAGAATATAATGCACCATTTTCCAAGCTTTTATACCAAGACCATTCTTTTCCTTCTAAAGTGGTCATAAACATCTTCATGAGACAATCCTCAGGGAACTAAACCTTAAGGCTGTGTACATGCATATGGAATCTAACCAAATGAAGAGCAACATTGTCTTTCTTTTCATCTTTGAACATTGGAAGATCATCTAACCAATAAACCTTTGGCATAGGATTTGGAAAACTAGGGATATGAGACCGATTCATAGGGGCATACCTGGCATTCATTCTTGCAATGCAACTCATTTTGAAACTTCACCAAGCTAATGATCTTCTAGCAGTGGAGTCATCTCCGAATTTGTTATTTGATGTGTGGAGTCACCAAGGTAGATTTGCAGCCTCGAAAATTTTCTGAGCTCTTGCTACCTTCAGAAGTTCAGCTTCTTGATTTCGAGAATGAATAGACTTGAGGCTCCTGGCAGATGCACCAAAATGTTATCACAAAACCCAACCTTGATAGGCTGTTGACTAGGAAGACCTTGTGTAGCTCTTTCAAACCAACTTTTGGTTGAGGCTTAGCCTCCTCAACCTGAAAGGGCTCTCTCACTAGGTTAAAGATTTTGATAAAGATTAGATGGCTAACACTATGAAACAAGTGAAAAATATGAATGGTTGAACATGATCAGTAAACATCCATTGGGATTATGGAGTCAAGAAATGCTTCAGTATGACAATAATATTAACTCTACATGGAAGTCAGGGCATCTGGAGTTCAACATATCAATAATACATCAGAAATATGTAGGAAGACACAGTCTACAAATAAATGAAGGAAGTTAGAGAATAGCCAACAAGTTCTAAGTAATAATGCATTCATACTACTGCAAGCAATGGAATGAGGAAAACCATAGGACAATTTAAACATTGAACTCTTTCTGAATCCTGAGGAGAAAAACCAAATCACTGTATTACATTAAAACACAGTCTTACACAAAAGCACAGTATGAGTGTTCTTTGAAAAATTTCCAACCCTTGGTACATTAGATTTTCTCCCATATATAGAGTTCATTACATAACTTAGATTCCTCCTCCAGCATGAGGGGAATTCGAATTCTTCCTACTATGACACCTATTGACACTTAAAACTAACTATTAAATGTAACTGACTGTTATCTGGCAGTTCTAGAGACCTAAAACAATTAGGAGTGTAACTCCTTATTATGATTACAACAACCTTATCTAGGAATTAAACATTCTTTTTGACACCTATAACTCCATGAATTCAAATTTGATGAAGCCTCCCACGTTGTCACCTTGCTACTCATGATAAACCCTAGGAATTAGGGAACATGTTTCCCGTTTTTTAGGTTCAGGATCTTTAAAAATTAGCACGTGGGACAGAGGTTTTTCTAGTCCATGATGTCTAAAACATAAAATTCTCTTGGTTTTTTAAAACACTCCTCCAGCTGTCCAGAATATGTCCATGAGAGACACGTGTAAAACAAGAAAAGTCTATTTGTGAAAAATTGCACCTACAACAGTTTCGTAGCGCAAGTTTAACCATAAATTTCTCCCACCTTATAACGAATTTGAAGCAATTGAAAGAATTTTTTGTAGTTCACTATGTTAGGAATAGAAACCTCTTTCACTTTTCCAAAATATTCTTTCAGCTGCTCAAACAACCTCCTGGAAGTTGACTACTTAAAATAATTTTTCTGTTGAAAAAGGTTGCTTCAATGATTTCGTAGCGCAATGGTTTGGCATGTGTATATGCCTTCATTTCTTGAATTTACCTTTTGATTAGGGCTCAAACCTTCTCAATTGATCTTATTACACCTCTGTGGAAACATCCCTTTCAAAATAATCCCCTTTTTCTTTCAAGATAGATCCTCAAAAAACAAAACTGTCACCTTCAGCAGTTTCGTAGCGCGCTACGAAACTGCTGTGTGAGTGAAAAACATATAGTTGTTTTTTCAAAGTTGTCTTTCTTGAGATTTTTGAATGGCTTCGCCATATACTAATAGGCCATACCAAACTGACATCATCCATCCAAAAACAAAAATATAAGTTCTACATCAAAATTGTATTAAGACTCCTCACTCACTGTGTGGTTTATTTTAGCTAGGATGCCCTTCAAGTTTACTTAGCTAAATCTCCAAGTCTTCAGTTTGCCTCTTCATCACTTCGATGTGCGATCTGAGCCTATTATTAATCCATTTTATGTATCTTACCTCCTTAATAGCAGGGATGGTCCAAAAGAAATATTGAGCTTTTCTTCTTACCGCTTGAGGTTTTGAATTTTTCTCATGTTCCCACTCAGCCTTCATTTTGTTGAAGTTGACCTTTTCAGTTGCATGTCTTCTTGCCCTTTTCTCAAGTCTGGAAATTTCACACTTGAGCTTGAACTTCTCTTTATCCTCCTCAAAGCTTTGTCTTTCTTCTTGACTGCTCACTGCCTTTCTTCTGTCATTCATGTGCATTGGTGATGGTTGTACTGGTGATGATATTTCCTTAGCCCTAGGGCTAAGTCTTGTTTCAGCTCTTATGATCTCTTCCTTTCTTTTGACATGTTCTCCTTTGAAATTGCTTTAGATAAACAACCTCGAGTAAAATGCCTTGCTTAATTGAGGAGCTGCCTCGCTTGAATTTGATGTAGATTTATGATCTCTGCTCACCATGGGCTTGTTTACTAAAACTAAGAATTGTATCAAATGTCTATTGCATGAACACGACGAAGATCAACACGAATATGTCCAGGATCAATTAACCCTTCCCTTTTTTTTGAAATGTTAAAATGACTACAGACAAATGACGCCTAACGAATCCAATGATGGATATGAATGGTTGCATGTAAGTGGTAAGGTTGATGTACTGACACCTGATGATGAAAATCTAACAAATTCTAGTGGATTTGACAGCTACACAAGATTTAACAGGAAACCCTGATTTCGTAGCACGCTACGAAAAATCCTAGACATGAATCCCTGATTTTGTAGCACATCCAGTGTATTTTCAGTGTTTTACACTACGAAAACTCCTAGACAGTTTGTAGCGCCTTCAAAATTTTAAAATGAACAGATGCATGAAATTTTTTAAATGATGTGGGATTTATAAGGTTGTTGACTTTTATTTAATAGTGGAAACAAGACTCGAACTCTACGATTTAGAATCTAAAACAAAAAACAATAAAATTGACTTGACCAAGACTAACACAAAAACTTTGGAAGCATGCAGGTTGTCCAAAATTTTGGAAAACTTTTTTCAATGATAACAATGGCTCCACTTGGGATAGTGTGCCCTTGTGGTACACTAAGAACCTATTGTTCGAGTGCTGCTATCCATCTTTTAGAATAGAATTCTGAAATGCTGCCCAATTTGCATTCTAAGCTTTAATGATTTCTGCAAGATATACTCAATCTGCACCTACTCAAAAAAAATGCTCAGTCAACCTACCCTGAGCTTATTTGCATATTCCTACCCACCCTATCAGCTGCAATTTCCACTTTAGGTCAGGCAACATGATATTTCCAATAAAGCCAATCAATTGTCTTTTCTTATATTGGAGGCTCTTGACTACATTCAACATCAAAATAACCATGATATTGAGATGACAAAATCAACTTATAATGTACCTGATCTTCATAATGAAAATGAAAATGAAATACTATTGTGCAAAGCTTTTCCATGTATTCATTTGTAGGGTCAAAGAGGGCATGGATATTTTGATGATCATCATAACATTCTTCATCTTCAGACAACTGATTTTCAGCCACACAAAATTCCTTTGATATGCTATCCAACTATTTTTCTGAATGATTCGCACAAACAATGTAATTTTCCTCATTATTATGATCATTCTTTGATGTAAGTTGTTGCAAGGAATTACAAAAATGAACAACCTTTTCCTCTACCTGAGCGTTATAAAGAATTTCTTCCAATAGTTCTTCTTGGTGTTTGTAATCATTTTCATACTCTTTATGATCAAAAGACTAGCACGTTCGCTGCATCTTCACATTAATCTCAGAGGATGTAACATTGTTTTCATAAGTAAACCCCTGCTCATTTTCATGCTGTATTTCATGGGACGTTATCCTTTCATCTAGTTGTTGAAACGTATTATTATGAAGAGCCTCTAAAATTTCTTCATCCAGAAATTCATCATCATCATAACAATCCTCCAAATATTAAATAAAACTCGCAGAATGTTTACAACAACCTTTGACCAGCAATAAGGAGGGATGACACTCTTTATACATGTCATAGAATACATCATGGAAATCAACTAGAGAATATAATGAACCCTTTTCCAAGCTTTTATACCAAGACCATTCTTTTCCTTCTAAAGTGGCCATAAACATCTTCATGAGACAATCTTCAGGGAACTGAACCTTAAGACTGCGTACATGCATATGGAATCTAACCAAATGAAGAGCAACATTGTCTTTCTTTTCATCTATGAACATTGGAAGATCATCTAACCAATCAACCTTTGGCATAGGATCTGGAAAACTAGGGATATGAGACCGATTCTTAGGGACATACCTGGCATTCATTCTTGCAATGGAACTCATTTTGAAACTTCATCAAGCTACTGATCTTCTAGCAGTGGAGTCACCTCCCAATTTGTTATTTGATGTGTGGAGTCGGCAAGGTAGATTTGTAGCCTCGAAAACTTTCTGAGCTCCTGCTACCTTCAGAAGTTCAGCTTCTTGAATTCGGGAATGAATAGACTTTAGGCTCTCGACAAACGCACCAAAATGTTATCACAAAACCCAACCCTGATAGGCTGCTGACTAGGAAGACCTTGTGTAACTCCTTCAAACCAACTTTTGGTTGAGGCTTAGCCTCCTCAACCTGAGATGGCTCTCTCACTAGGTTAAAGATTTTGATAAAGATTAGATGGCTAACTCTATGAAACAAGTGAAAAATATGAATGGTTGAACACGATCAATAAACATCCACTGGGCTTATGGAGTCAAGAAATGCTTCAGTATGACAATAATATTAACTTTACATGGAATTCAGGGCATCTGGAGTTCAACATATCAGTAATACATCAGAAATATGTAGGAAGACAGTCTACAAATACATGAAGGAAGTTAGAGCATAGTTAATGAGTTCTAAGTAATCATGCATTCATACTACTGCAAGCAATGAAATGAATACAACCATAGGAAAATTGAAACATTGAACTCTTTTTGAATCTTAAGGAGCAAAGCCAAATCATTGTATTAAATTAAAACATAGTCTTACACAAAAGCACAATATGAGTGTTCTTTGAAAAATTTCCAACCCTTGGTACATTAGATCTTCTCCCATATATAGAGTTCATTACATAACTTATATTCCTCCTCCAGCATGAGGGGAATTTCAATTATTCGTACTATGACACCTATTGACACTTAAAACTAACTATTGAATGTAACTGACTGTTATCTGGCAGTTCTATAGACCTAAAACAATTAGGAGTTTAACTCGTTATTATGAATACAACAACCTTATCTAGGAATTAAACATTTTTTTTGACACCTATAACTCCTTGAATTCGAATCTGATGAAGCCTCCCACGTTGTCACCTTGTTGCTAATGATAAACCCTAGGAAATAGGGAACATGTTTCCCTGTTTTTAGGTTCAGGATCTTTTAAAATTAGCACGTGGGACAGAGCCTTTATCTTCTCATCCATGAAATATTTTACGAAATTGAAGGAAATTTTTTTATTCCATGTGTTCTATAACAAAAACCTCTCTTGGTTTTTTAAAACACTGCTCCAGCTGTCCAGAATCTGTCCTTGAAAAACACGTGTAAAACAGGAAAAGTCTGTTTGTGAAAAACTGCACCTACAACAGTTTCGTAGCGCAAGTTTAACCATAAATTTCTCCCACCTTATAATGAATTTGAAGAAACTGAAAGAATTTTTCATAGTCCACTATGTTAGGAATAAAAACCTCTTTCCGTTTTCCAATATATGCTTTCAAATGCTCAAACAACGTCCTGGAAGTTGACTACTTAAAACAGTTTTTTTGCTAAAAAGGGTTGCTTCAATGATTTCGTAGTGCAATAGTTTGGCATGTGTATATGCCTTCATTTATTGAATTTAATTTTTATTAGGTCTTAAACCTTCTCAATTGATCTTATTACACCTCTGCGACAACATCCCTTTCAAAATAATCCCCTTTTTCTTTCAAGATAGATCCTCAAAAAACAAAACTGTCACCTTCAGCAATTTCGTAACGGGCTACGAAACTGCTGTGTGAGTCCAAAACACATAGTTGTTTTTTTCAAAATTGTCTTTCTTGGGATTTTTGAAACGCTTCACCATATGCTAATAGGCCATACAAAAGTAACATAATCCATCCAAAAACAAAAATGTAAGTTCTACATCAAAATTGTATTAAGACTCCTCACCTACTGTGTGGTTTATTTTAGCTGAGGATGCCCTTTAGGTTTACTCAGATGAATCTCCAAGTCTTCAATTTGCCTCTTCATCACTTTGATGTTGGGTCTAAGCCTGTTATTAATCCATCTGATGTATCTTTCCTCCTTAATAGCAGGGACAGTCCAAGTGAAATATTGAGCATTTCTGCTTACTGCTTGAGGTTTTGAATTTTTCTCATGTTCCCACTCAGCCTTCATTTTGTTGAAGTTGACATTTTCAGTTTCATGTCTTCTTTCCCTTTTCTCAAGTCTGGTGATTTCACGCTTGGCAAGCTTTAACTTCTCCTTATCCTCCTCAAAGCTCTGTCTTTCTTCTTGATTGCTAACTGCCTTGTTTCTGTCATTATTGTGCATTGGTGATGGTTGTACTGGCGATGATATTTCCTCAGCCCTAGGGCTAAGTCCTGTTTCGGCTCTTGTGATCTCTTCCTTTCTTTTGTCATTTTCTCCTTTGAAATCACTTTAGATAAAACAACCTGGAATAAAATGCCTTGCTTAATTGAGGGGCTTCCTTGCTTGAATTTGATGAACATTTCTGATCTCTGCCCACCATGGGCTTGTTTAATAAAACTAAGAATTGTATCAAATGTCTATTGCATGAACACGACCAAGATCAACATGAATATGTCTAGGATCAATTAACCCTTCCCTTTTTTTGAAATTTTGAAATGACTGCAGACAAATGACCCCTAACGAATCTAATGATGGATATGAATGGTTGCATGTAAGTGGTAAGGTTCATGGACTGACACCTGATGATGAAAATCTAACAAATTCTAGTGGATTTGTCAGCTAGACAGGATTTAACAGTAAATCCCAATTTCGTAGCACGCTACGAAAACTCCTAGACATGAATCCCTGATTTTGTAGCGCATCCAGTGTATTTTCAGAGTTTTACGCTATGAAAACTCCTACACAGTTTCGTAGCGCCTTCACAATTTTAAAATGACCAGATGCATGAAGTTTTTGAAATTACATGGGATTTATAAGGTTGTTGACTTTTATTTAATAGTGGAAACAAGAGTCCAACTCTACGATTTAGACTCTAAAACAAAAAAACAATAAAAATGACTTGACCAAGACTAACACAAAAACTTTGGAAGCATGCGGGTTGTCAAAAATTTTGGAAAACTTTTTTCAGTGATAATAGTGGCTCCATTTGGGATAGTGTGCCCTTGTGGTACACTAAGAACCTATAGTTCCAGTGCTGCTATCCATCTTTTAGAATAGAATTTTGAAATGCTGCCCAATCTGCTTTCCAAGATTTAATGATTTCTGCAAGACAGACTCAATCTGCACCTACTCCAAAAAAATGGTCAGTCAACCTACCCTGAACTTATTTGCATATTCCTACCTACCCTATCAGCTGCAATTTCCACTTTAGGTCAGGCAACATGATATTTCCAATAATTCCAATCAATTTTCTTTTCTGATATTGGAGGTTCTTGATTGCATTTGACCTCAAAATAACCATGATATTGAGATGACCAAATCAACTTATAATGTACCTGATCTTCATAATGCAAATGAAAATGAAATACTGTTGTGCAAAGCCTTGCCATGTATTCATCTATAGGGTCAAAGAGGACATGGATATTTTGATGATCATCATAACATTCTTCATCTTTAGACAACTGATTTTCAGCCACACAAAATTCCTTTGATATGCTATTCAACTGTTTTTCTGAATGATTCCCACAAACAATGTAATTTTCCTCATTATTATGATCATTCTTTGATGTAAGTTGTTGCAAGGAATTACAAAAATGAACAACCTTTTCCTCTACCTGAGGGTTATAAAAAATTTCTTCCAGTATTTCTTCTTGGTGTTTGTAATCATTTTCATACTCTTTATGATCAAAAGACTGGCAAGTTTGTTGCATCTTCACATTAATCTCAGAGGATGTAACATGGTTTTCATAAGTAAACCCCTGTTGATTTTCATGCTGCATTTAATGGGATGTTATGCTTTCTTCTAGTTGTTGAAATGTATTATTATGAAGAGCCTCTAAAATTTCTTCATCCATAAATTCATCATCATCATAACAATCCTCCAAATATTGAAGAAAACTCGCAGAATGTTTACAACAATCTTTGACCAGCAATAAGGAGGGATGACACTCTTTATACATGTCATAGAATACATCATGGAAACCAGCAAGAGAAAATAATGAACCATTTTCCAAGATTTTATACCAAGACCATGCTTTTCCTTCTAAAGTGGTCATAAACATCTTCATGAGACAATCTTCAGGGAACTGAACCTTAAAACTGCGTACATGCATATGGATTCTAACCAAATGAAGAGCATCATTGTCTTTCTTTTCATCTTTGAACATTGGAAGATCATCTAACCAATCAACCTTTGGCATAGGGTTTGGAAAACCAAGGATATGAGACCGATTCATAGGGGCATACTTGGCATTCATTCTTGCAATGGAACTCATTTTGAAACTTCATCAAGCTACTGATCTTCTAGCACTGGAGTCACCTCCCAATTTGTTATTTGATGTGTGGAGTCACCAAGGTAGATTTGCAACCTCAAAAACTTTCTGAGCTCCTGCTACCTTTAGAAGTTCAACTTCTTGATTTCGGGAATGAATAGAATTTAGGCTCTCGGCAGACGCACCAAAATGTTATCACAAAATCAAACCCTAATAGGCTGCTGACCAGGAAGACCTTGTGTAACTCTTTCAAACCAACTTTTGGCTGAGGCTTAGCCTCCTCACGGAAGATACAGAAGTTGCACATATATAGTAGATGCACATATATAAAATACGTGTTTACACGGAAGATATGCACATATAAGAAATTTACGCATATATGGAAAATATGTGAATATATGGAAGTTGTGCATATACGGTAGATGCACATACACAAAAGATGTATATATATGAAAGATATGCGCATATCATCGGTATATGCACAAGAATGCATCCTTTATATAGGCGCAACTTCTGTATATACACATCTTCTATATATACGCAACTTTCGTATATGCACATATCTTTTATATATGGATAAACTTTTGTATTTGCACATATATGAAAGTTGCGCATATACAAAAGAGATGCACATATATGAAATTTGTACATATACGAAAGATATGTGATACAGAAGATGTGCACATCTTTAGTATATGCGTAACTTTTGTATATGTGTATATCTTCCATATATGCACTTGTTTAGTATATGTTTATTTCTTCCATATATGTTCATATTTGGAAGTTTCATATTTATAATAGATTTGCATATACAATAGATGTGCATATACGGAAGAGATGTGCATATAAGAAAGTTGTGCATATACGGAAGTAATTTCTGCTTCCCTTGCGTCTTGTAGGTGAACTTAGACTAGCATATGAACGGCTTCTTACACACTTGTGTTTTCCACCTCCCTTTAGTCACACATAATGTAGTAGGAGAAAAAGAAAGCAGCCCATTATCCGCACATCATTTCTTTTTCATGCAAGGAACAACTAAAATATAGTGTAATTAGGAAGATACTATAACAGATCACCGAATATCCACATCTTAACACACTTTTCATGCTCACGTGATCACTTGCACACAATTACACATCACACACTAAGCTTCTATAAGCTTTGTATTAGAAATTAGATTATCTTTATTTTTATTTTTATTTGCAAATTCTCACATATCTTAATTAGGGAGAAATGTAAGTGGCCAAATTCAACACATATTTTTCAATCTATTTTTCTAGTTTTTACAAATAACATAGCTTAATTAGTAAAAGAGTAAGTGGCATATCATCCACAAATCTTGTCACTAACCAAAAAATTTATTCATTTAATTAGTTTTGGGACGAAGGCCTAGTGTCAGTACAGAAAGCAAGTATATGAAAGAAATTGTGCATATACGAAAATTCTACATATATAGAGGTTGCATATATACAATGACTAAAGTTACGCATAAATTATTTATATATGCATCTTCCATATATGCACAACTTCCGTATATACGTATATGAATGTTGTGCATATACAAAAGATATGTGATACAAAAGATATGCATATCTTTCGTATATGTCTAACTTTTGTATATGCACATATTTTTCGTATATACGTTTATTTCATATATGTGAATTTCTTCTATATATGTGAATATTTGGAAGTTGCGCATATATAATAGATGTGCATATACAGTAGATATGGATATACGAAACATATGCATATATACAAAAGTTACGCATCTACAGAAGATATACGCATATACGAAAGCTATGAATATATGGAGACTGTTGTATATGCATGTTACGAAAGTTATGCACTTTTGTATATGCACAACTTATGTATATGTGCATATACGGAAGATATGTGCATATATAGAAGTTGCACATATACAAAAGATGTGCACATATACATAATATATTCACATATAGAGAATTTGCGCATATGTGGAAGATATGCATATCTTCCATATATGACCAACTTCCGTATATGTGCATATTTTCCGTATATGTGTATATATTGTCTATATGCGTAATTTCCATCTTTTGGATTTGCAAAAGTTGTAAAATGAGTTTATAAAAATAGCATTTGTAAATTCTAGAAGACTTGAAGTCTTGGATGTGAAAACCTGAGGCTTGTAGATAAAACCTTAGATCTGATGTTTCTATTGAAAGAAGAAACCCTAGTTCATGCAAGGAAGGAATGGCATCATGTTCATGATGAGGACAAGGAGGAGAACCATATATGTACATATACAGAAGTTGTGCATATACAAAATATGTGCGCATGTACAAAAGTTGTACATATACATAAGATATGCGCATATACAGAAGTTGTGTATATATGGAGGTTATCGTATATGCGTATTACAGAATTTGTACACTTGTTTTATGTATGCACAACTTCTGTATATGGTTGCAGACTATTTTTATTATGGACAACTTCTATATTTTTTATTTTTTGTTTTCTTTAATATCTCTTAGTAATTATATTTCTCTCCCATAATTTTAACATGGTATCATAGAAAATGGTTTTATTTGTCCTAGTGGAACATATAGACGTATCCATGCATATTTCTGAGCTTATATATGTTGATATAGGATCTAAGGAATATGTTAGGTGTATAGTTGGACCTATTTTCAAGTGATAGAATTCCTAAGAATTGGGTATCAACTAGGCCTTTGTGTTGCACATAGCGTTGCCATTGATGACAACAATAAGTCATTGTTTTCAAAGGGAATGTATGAGACAATAGCAACATGTCTCTTTATGAAGTGATATGATAGTTGGATCTTTCAGAATGTCTCATTACATGAAGATTTAGGTTCTTGAAGTTGTTTTAGTTTTTGACGAAGTTATATTGTACAAAATAGTCTACAAATGGAATGGTTGTATAGATCTCCTAAATAGATTTCCAGTGGTATTTCCTACTTAGAAAAATCCCTCCCATATGAGAGGTTATGGCTAGCTAAAAATCATCATTAGTTGTATTGAATTAAAAGAACCAAAGTGTTAGGTCCCTATAATACTAGCGTATTCCCCTTATTGTTATTAGTGTATCCCCATATTTTTATTTGTGTGCCCATGAATCCCCCATGTTGTTACTATTGTGCCCCATAGAAGCCCACTATTGTTATCATTGTGCCCTTACATTATTATTGTTATGTAGGCTCTAATTATGTTATGAAATGACTCCATTTGCGAATATATGAAAGATATGAGCACATCGGAAGTTGCGCATATATAGAGACTAAATTTTTGCACAATTTTCATATATGCGCATATCTTCTGTATATGCACAGTTTCTCTATATGCACATATCTTTTGTATATGTGCAGCTTCTGTATATGCACATAACTTCCATGTATGCACAACTTCAGTATATGCACATATATGGAAACTATACATATACAGAAGCAATGTACAACTTTCGTAATATGCCTATACGACAACCTCCATACATGCATAACTTCCATATATGCACGTCTTCTGTATATGTGCATATCTTCCATATATATATATATATATATATATATATATATATATATATATATATATATATATATATATATATATATATATATATATATATATATATATATATGCATATATTCTGTATATGCACGTCTTCTGTATATGCACAGATTCCGTATATGAATATCTTCTGTATATGTTCATATCTTCTATATATGCACGTCTTCTCTATATGTGCATCTACTGTATATGCACAACTTCCACATATGCACATATAAGGAAGATATGTGAATCTACACAAAATTTTCTTATACAAATGATATGTGCATCTACATAATACATGAGAATATATTAAATATGTGCACCTATGAAAGTAGCACAACTTCTATATATGTGCATCTCATGTATTGCAAACCTTTCGTATATGCACAAATTTCCTTTATGTGATTTAAAGAGGAACCCATTAAGTCACTCACTTAAGTCATTCACCTCACTTCTCTCAAAATTTTCATAGAGCTCCTTCAGATAGATTTGCTGAACAACCTTCATATCCCCTCCAATTAGAAAATTTCTCCCTATTTGAGCAAAGATGGGACATGATATGGGAGCGCGAATAGGTGGAATTCTCCCTAGTTGAGAGGGAGTGTTAAAATTATACAACTACAATAAAGTTCTACTTTGGACAGTTTATTTAATGGGAACGATGATTTAATTGAATTCCTATATTATAGAGGACAAAAATTGACCTAAAGATCACTGAAATTGGATAAGGGAAAGTGTACTTATGAATGAAAGCCCACATA
The DNA here is from genome assembly GCA_031772625.1 of Pinus tabuliformis. Lineage (NCBI taxonomy): Eukaryota > Viridiplantae > Streptophyta > Pinopsida > Pinales > Pinaceae > Pinus > Pinus tabuliformis. Next base: position 302,829,512 of record CM062818.1, read on the forward strand.
TGCACATTTAGATAAGGTCGGCCCTAAATAAAGTTGGACACCCATGGAAGCCTATAAATATAAGTAGCCTCAAGATCATTTGGATATCATCAAGCATCTTATTATTATTTTCTTATTGATTGGTTTGCACAGGTCTGAAGCAAGGACGATGAAAGAAGTTTGCAAAGGTCCAAAATTATAGGCTCTAAGGTTTGCATCTGATTTAGGGTTCTTGAGCTATAGGCACAGACTTTTCACTGAGAAATTTCAACCCCAAACGTTGGCACACAAGCATCAGTGGAGAAACTAAGCTCCTATAGTTGCTTGAACAACTCATCATGCATGCGACTGGGGAGTTTGACTGAAATTAACCTTTGACCAAAGTTGATCACAGATGGGAAAAGTTGTCCCTGATATATTCTGACACTGGAAACTTGTTTTTGAAGTTTATTGGGTTGTATTTCTAGATGATATTGTATTGGGCTCATTGTAAGCTATGCTAAACATTTTATGACAATCTAATAGAAGAAGAATTTCAAAAGGTTTCCCCCCTACTGGGGCTTTTACTTGGTCTTTGACCAAATCTAGTGTTTCTTGTTGATGTATGCATATACAAAAGTTGCGCACATATAGAAGATATACACATAATATATGGAATACATGTGATATAGAAAATGTGGATATATAGAAGGTCCATGACTTTTGTATATGCACATCTTTCATATATGTGCATGTCTTCCATATATGTGCATCTTTTGCATATGCACATACCTTTCATGTATGCGCATATATGGAAGTTTCACATATATGGAAGATGCACATATACAGAAGATATAGACATATATGGAAGTTGTGCATATACAGAAGATGTGTGCATATACGAAATATGTGCATATATGGAGGTTGTCGTATATTCATATTAAGGAAGTTGTACAATGTTTTTGTATATGTGCATATATAGAAGTATATGTGCATATACGAAAGTTGCACATATACATAATATATATGCATATATGGAAGTTGTGCATATACGAAAGATGTGCATATATAGAAGATATGTGCATATACGGAAGTTGTGTATAACTTTAGCCTCTGTATAGGCATAGGTTCCATATATGCACATATTCTGTATATGCACATATATTTAATTTCTATATATGTGCATATATTTAGAATATGAACAAAGATATCTTTAGTATATGTGCATATATGAAAGTTGCACATATATGGAAATTGTGCATATACAGTGGCTAAAGTTGCGCATAAATTATGTATATGTGCATCTTCCATATATGCACAACTTCTATATATGTGCATCTATTATATATGCACAACTTCTATATATGTGCATATATAGAAGTTTTGCATATACAAAAGTTGTACACAACTTCGACCTGTATATATAGGCAACCTCCATATATGCGCAACTTCAACCTTTGTATATACACAACCTCCGTATATGCACAAATTTTAACATTCTATAGATGACTCCTGGACTTCCACTTTTCATTACATTTATGATATATTGAAATTACATAATTCCACAAATGATGTGGAAAATGATGACTCATATACATCTCGACATGACACCTTGACGAGACGTGACATGACATTGATGAAATAGACCGCATGATGATATGACAATGCCAAGTCATTATTTTCGTTGTTGTCTTCATGTCTTCTTGAAAGATAGTACACGTTCTTCTTCTTCCTCCATAAGGCTTGAACGTAGGGACTCTTCAATGTGATCTTGATCTCTAGCTGTTGTCACAATTTGGTGTCCCTTTGTCTTTTTTGATTGATCAACTTGTTTTTGTAGCTACAAAGGTGTCTTCTAGCATGGTCTCCTTCTTTATCTCCTCCATCATCATTTTGTCACAAAATTATATAATACCTACAACTGAAATCCACTCATAACAAGATGAAATCAGTTCGATAAGGCCCTAGTCTAACATGCTTCATGACAACCATTATCTGAGCTAGAACCAAGTGATAGGCTAAGACACTAGATTAAGGATTATGCAATTGTGCAGATCGGGAGGTTCGGGTCTAGGATTGAGCCTTGATATTGTGTAATGCACAGTTTATGTTCGCTAGGGGAAGATAATTACGCAGTTGAGGAGGTCAAGTGGTAAGGATGGAGGCTTAAGGCTTCAGGTTTCCCACTATGCAGTTCTTGACGAACAGTGGCTAAGGGCTTAGGTAGTTACAAAGTTCAAGTAGTCAAGTTTGAGGGTTTTTTCTGAAGACTCTACAATGCATAGGCGAAGGTGACTGAAAGGCAGGGATTGTGCAGTTCCAGAGCTCAAGGGTTAGGGTTGAGCACTGAGACAGTGCAATGCGTAGTTTTGGAAGGTAAGATCTAATAATTAAGGTGTGAGATTGAGGACTTATATTGTGTAGTTCAAGAAGACTGAGTGAGGTCAGGTTTCTCAAGAATGTACTTTTCCAGATTTAGCTAAGTGTGGGATTAGTAAATCCAAAGTGAAAAAATACAAAACTTGAGCATGATCACACACATATAACAGTTGATGACACAACATTAATCACCCAGAACACATGAACAACATACTTCCATTAGTGCAACGACATAACATAGATAGGCCTATCCAAACTTTCCCTTTGTGGCTCTTAACATAGAAGGAATGCCTTCCATGTGAGACATGTAGATGAAACATCCTACATATTAAACGTGTGGAATTGAAGTTGACATCATGACATTGATTAAGAGTCTTATTTTATACGTGTTTGTTCAGCGAACAAAACAAGATTGCTTGGTCCTAAGTCATGGTCATCAAGTTGTAATCCAATTCCAAATTGGAGTGATTAACTCCTCTGCATATAAGAATGAAGTGAAATGGCTGCAAGCATTATCTCTTTCAAATTTCACCTCACCAATATCAAGTAATACACATATGAATGAAAAATGCTTCCATTCACATTACAAATAATATCCATCGAAAAAGATTACCATGCACATTACAAATGCACTACCATGATGAATGCGTACATGTTGGTCTAGTAATAAAGAAAGGTCATGCATTGAAGAATGATATGACACCCTTGGTCAAGTACATAGTTAGTTTTCCTACACTTAATTTCAAGAAAGGTTTTATGACTAATAAAAACAAGTTGAGCACAACTTGATGGTCGAAGAAATTTATCTCCTAATAAATCAAAACAATTAAATATCATTTAAACTAAAATCCTTTAAGTTAAAAATTTATGATTGCAATTTAATACTTATATAACAATTTCCACCTAGTTTGTGGAAAATGGCTTTAACCCAAGAAATCAATTTTAACTTTGTGTTATAATATTTTTCAATTTTTAAAATGTAATTTATTTTATATTTTATTGATAGTGTAAAGGTCACATGTGAGATCCAAAAAAACTATGATTATTTATATTGATGCATTCCAAAATCATTCTAATTGGTATTCAATTGTCAATTAATAACTATAATATAAATTCAATGTACATACACAAATGAAATTATGAAGTTTTCTAACTATAATATAAATCCAATGTACACAAAAAAATGTAATTATGAAGTTTTCACAAATTTTTAAGGTAGTTTGCTTAAACAATGACTATAATTTGATGTTACATTCAAACCTTATATTCCATAAATAAAAAAAAAAAAAACAAAAATTCTAAAATCATATTATAACTAAATAAATTGGTGAAATATGTGTGTGTGTGTGCACTCTTTTATGATTACCTGGTTTATCTTGGGAGTAGTCGTATGGTTGTCTCAATGATTAAGCCATGCATGTACTCTGAATGACTCATTAAATAAGTTATTATAAAATACAATGTTAAAAAATAAAAAATAAAACAAAATTAAGTTATATTGATAGTTGTCATAATATTTAAATATTTATTTGTGATGTTCTCGTTGTAAAAATAATAATTTGGGTTTATAGCTTGCACATGGTTTTGGATCTATTGTTTCGAACCCATGGTTTTGGTTACACATGGTATTGTTCCTGTAGTATTTCCTTGTGTAGACTATTTAAATATAGTATATCTCTCACAAAATAAATAGAGAGTGAAAAATAATAATTCGGGTTTATAACTTGCACATGGTTTTGGTTACACATGGTATTGTGGCCGTCGACTCGCAAAAAAAATAGAGAGTGGAAGGCATAGGACATTGGAGTGGAGGTGAAGTTTGATGTATAATGTATTCTAGATTCTGGCCCTTGGTTTTGGGAAAACTCAGGCCTATTCATGAAGCCATGGAACCCATCATTCGATCCCTCAACAACAGTCATAAACTCAGCAACATTTTGGGTGAGATTTCCAAACCTACCCTTGCATCTCTGGAATTTCTCCTCGCTAAGAGCCATTGGAAATGCAATTGGGAAATTTTACTGCAGGTGCCCAAAAACAGAGGAATATGCCAAAACCACCTATGCATGCATCTGTGTGGAAATGGACTTCAACACTGAATTCCTAGCTAAAATAAACCTAAGAAGTAAAGACTATGTGTGGAACCAGAAACTTGATTATGAAAGTGTCCTCTTCAGATGTCGATTCTCCTTTGAGATACGCCATCTAGCCAAAAATTGCCCAAAAGCCTGCTAGAAAATTTATGCTAGAAAAAATCACCACAAATCTACATGGTGGGAAGGAGCACAAAAAGAACACTACACCGTCATCAAAGAAGAATACTCTCGAAAGAACTCTGAATCACAAGAAATCGGGCGTGAAAGAAAAAACTCTCAAGACAAGTAGGGGGAAAGTGAAGTCGACAACCCCTCAAGCATCAATAGTTGTGAGGATTCGAATACCTCACAAAATAAATATTCATTTACCAACAAAGGAGATCTCCTAGACCAAACTTCTTCTCCAACTATCTTCAAAAGGATGAACACAATAGATCGTGAAGCTAAGACACCAATGTCACAAGAACCAGAAGAGATGAAGGAGATGCAAGATAAAGGAAGTTGGAAGACCGTAGAGAAAAAAAAGAAAGCTACAACATCAATCTCGCCAAGAAATACGAGGAGCTAGACAATTAAAAACTAAGAAAATTATAGGCCCGATAGACCAATTTGGTCGCAGTGGACGTTAACCACCACCACCATCATCATCATCAATATTAATAAAAATCATTTTTGATCATTTCCCATGGTTTTCCATGTAAACTCTTTGTGTTGTCTTATTAAATTATTATTGATTTAAGATTTATTGTAATTTATTTATTGTAATTTATTTATTGATTGGTGTTCAAAATAAAGAATATTGAGAACATTGTTAAACATGGTTACAATGTCTAATCAAACAAATTAGAGATTTTCACAATTTTTTTAAATATATTTATTTTTGGCCTTTTAGGTGATTAAATAGTTAGTCTTTGTCTATTTGAAGTTGACATAAATTTGTATTTTGTTTTATTTTTTTCCGAGTAATTCTTAATAGAGACATTGGTAATGCTTAATAGACACATTGGTAATGTTTAATAGAGACATTGAATTGCTTTATGTATAGCGTATTCAAAAATATTTTTTAGTTATTAATATATATAATAAATTTTAAATATTACATATCAACTTTATATTAAACATAAAAAAAAATTACGCATTTATTTGGTATTTAACTGAATATTGAAGTATAAGCATGAGAAGGAAAAGATTCAAAAATATTTCAACATACTTTCAAGGACATGATAGATTTTGATGAGTCTCAAAATTTTGAGGCTATTACAAAAATGAAGTACTACTACGAGAAATCTAAGATAGGAATGATTGTAAAGAAAAAGGAAGCATCAAATTCAAAGGAAGGAAGTGCAATCTAAGAAGGAATGGTTGGAAAGGAAAAGGAAGCCTCAAATTCAAAGGAAAGAAGCATGTAATTGCACAGAAACTACATGGAAAAAAGGAAGGGAATTCAATCACCAATAGCAACGATGAGTTTTAGAAAAGGTTTACTAATGTAGAGAGAGACCTATTCGCTCAGACTATGAGAGAGGAAGCTAAGGGCTATGGAAGGGAATGACATAAATGTTGAACTTATGATAAAAACCATAGGAAGTGGGACTAGCCATGAAAGAATGATGGCCTGAGATTATAAACTACATATTGATTTTCTTATACTAGGTGTTTGCATTTTCTTTCCTTGGGGCATCAATTACCGATAATAATGCTTTACTATGCCCTTTGAATTCCTTCAAACTAATTTTTCAAACCAAGCTTATGCAAAATTAAAAAAAAAAACTACACACCTTTTTTCACTTTTTAGGAGCTCAATATTGAATCTGATGTATCTTTATAATTTCAGATCATCCAGCTCTGAAATTGTGACTTGCAATAGCCTTCTACATCCTCTTTCCAATGCCACCAGTCTAATCGAATTTAGATTCACCAAGGCAGAGTTATGCACAATCTCCCAAGATGACTGGATTATAAACCTTTCCAGAAGAGTGAACTTGTATGAAGTGCCAGGCGTCACTTTTTTTATCCTAGTATCTGAAAAATATACACAGGAAACTACAGTCCATCCCCTTTCTGTAACTTCTTACGAAATTTCAATCTGATCCACAAACCAAAAGTTATGACAATTTTCCCTAGGTCACCTGTTTGGAATGAAATTCAGGAGTCTACAAAAAGGCCAACTTCCTCAGATCATATTTCCACAAATATCGTGCAAAACGCTCTGAAATTTGGACTCGAGGTTCATAATGATTTCGTCCCAAATGGATTTTTTTTAGCATCTGAAACATCGCAGAAAAACGTTATAGCGCAAATGCCACGATGACCTGTTTGGAGCAGTGAAACCCTAGAATTCAAAGCTCTGATACCAAATGTTATGAAACCAACTCACAAAGAGATAGAAAAGATAGTTTAACACCTTATAATTCAGCCTCTTCGAAGGGGCAACCTCCTTTACATTACACAAATGAACAATTCTTGGATGATACAAATGACAAGACCTCCTTTCTATATATAGGAGTCTAAGGGGTCATAATATAATCGCAGCCGACATAACAATAATAATGTAAGGGAAAAATAATAACAATAGTGGGCTTCTATGGGGCACAATAATAACAATATGGGGACTACATGAGTACAACAATATAATAAGGGGGTTGTACTAATAAAAATAAGGGGTTACACTAGTAGTATAGGGACCTAATGTTATTTTATATAACTAATTAATTTATATCATATCACACTTAAATATGAAGTGAAAACATTACTTATATATTTATATATATATATATTAAAAAATAGATAAATTATTTTATGTACATATATAATTTGAAACCTATGGATTATTAGTTCTATTTTGATATATATTAGAAAGGTTGAGTGATGTTTCTAGGTGTTTATTGATTCCTCTGACATTTTTATTACTTTCCATTTTTTTTAATTTAATTTGTATAAGTATTGGATTTAGATGCGAAACAATCGTTGCCTACATTTACAGTTAGATTGCACATAATGTTATATTTTACTTATTGAATATCTATTTTCCCTTTCTTTGATGTACAAACATGTCCATGATGGTGCTGTGTTGGGAGTAATTAAAATGAAGTTGTATAATTATATGTACTTCTCAATTCTTCCCATTGAATATATATTCTATGATATCTTTGTTTATACATTTTGTTACATAAGGATATGGACATGCAAAGAATATTTGTCTCCTTGAAATAGAAAGGTTGTCGCTTAAAAAACATAGAGAAAGGATACAAATATCTTGAGTGGAACTAAGACAAGGAACTAAAAAAATCATATACACATAGAGAAAGGATACAAATATCTTGAGTAGAACTAAGACAAGGAACTAAAAAAATCATATAATAATTGTTAAAATAGATAATCCAACTAAGAATAACATCAAGGATACATATACCCATTAAATCTATACAACTAAATTGATAGAGAGAAAGGACCATATTCTTGGGATTAGAATGAACCAAAACCATAAGCATCACACTATCTATTACAATGGCGAGAGTACTAGTCCTTCTACCTTGAAAATTTTAAACAAAAGATAACTAATGAATAAACATTGTTAAACACAAATGTAATAGCAACAAGGTTATACAAATAAAGTAGCTCCCCTCTTCATATGCCCATAAATCACAAAAAAAATTCTAATATTTTAGAAGAAATACCAGGGAGACTAAAGGATAAGGTACCAAATTTAAATTACAATTCTCAAAACCATAAAAATTCCCACCAATTCCCACCTTAATCAATAAATGAACAACATCCAAGGCTCGCAATAACACCTTATTTATAGCCCTAGCATAATCAATCCACTATTGCAATTGCTTTCCATTCTTGTCAGCCTACAATAATTACTCCTACAAATTTGGCACAAATGTTTACTAAATCTTTTAGCCAAATCCAAGAGAAGGTATCCAATGTGAGAAGGGTTGAGAACCATCCTCAAAACTCTCCTCTGAAATTAATATGAGATAGGGTCCTATACAAACATTAATTACTAAAATGATGCACGTGATCAACCATTAAGGAATGTGATATATGATATTTTACTCATATTTTTATGAATTCATATAAGTTTAAAAAAATGACTAGTTTAATTTATTGTTCTAATGTCTTCCTTATAATTGAGAAATCCCCTAAAATAATTAATATCCTAAAATACAAAGTCCAATATAATATATTTTCACTATACATTTTTAAATTATATTAAATTAGAAAATTAATTTAATATAAATAGATATTTATTTGTTTTTAATATAATTTTATGAAACTTTATTACTCTCATCAATATATCAATATATTATTATGTGACTATATTTTATTTTATCATTTTTAAAATTTTAAATATAAATTAAATAAAGTACAAATTTAATAGGCTTAAATTTTATAGTTTAAAATATAAATTTACATTAAATAAATCTACATAATATATAGATTTACATAAAATAAATCTACATCACAACATAACTATATTAAATGGAAATAGGAATAATATTACATCTATTTTCAATATATCGATTCTCCTATAAAATAATTTTAATATATTAAATGTATATATGAATAATAATACATCTGCCTTCATGAACCCATGGAAATAGTCAAGGAAACCAGAGAGAAAGACACAGGAGCAAGAGTAATGAATGAAGAGGAAGCTACTGAAAAGATAGAAATACTGACTAACCAAGACCAAATGGAGACGGAAAGCCAGAAGGAAAACGAGGAAGAGGAAGAAAGAAATATGAGACAACTAATTCAGGAATGGAAAAACTTGGACGAAAGATTCATACCAGATAGTCAAAAACAATTATATAAGGAGGCATTTCAAAAATACAAAGATAAAAAATGGGAGAATATGGATAAATAGGATACCACATCAGGAGAACAGGAAAGAGGTCAGATGGGAATTGGTGGTGCTGGCAAAAGCAGCAGGAAAAGAGGGAGGAAAACGATGAATGAAACGATCCAAACAGTCGGCGAAATATTGATAAATTCAGGTAAAGTGATACCTCTGTCAGAGGTATTTTTCCACTCCTCCAAATGTTTAAAATGATTATTATCAGTTGGAATATTAGGGGTCTGAATAGTAAGGGTAAGCAGAGATATAGGAAAGACAAACTTAAAAAAGACAGACCAAGTATTATGATCCTCCAAGAGATAAAGATCACCATGCAGCAGATGGAAAGAATAATAAAAAACAACAAACTCCAATACGAAGTCATGGGACAAGATGCAATCGGATCAGCGGGAGGCATTGCAATCTTGTGGAACCCAAACGAGATAATTTTTGAGAGCTGGACCAGCATGACCAGAATTCTTACAGGTACAAGAAGAATAGCGGGGACGAAGGAAAGGGTTATTATCTCAGGGGTTTATGGTCCACATACTCTGAGAGATAGAGAAAATTTCAATAAAAATATGCAAGCAACTCGAAGATTATATCCGGAGACAACATGGATTGTAGGAGGAGATTTCAACTTAATCCGGTCTCTAGAAGAGAAAAAGGGAGGTATAAGAAAAACAGACCAGTATATGGAAATGTTCAATGACATGATAGATGGTCTGAGGTTGGTAGATTTACCAACTATCAACGGAGTCTATACATGGAATAACAGGAGAGGGGGAAGGAATCAAATAGCATCCAGATTAGATCGGTTCTTAGTATCAGAAACAATTATGAACATAGATGTATTCATAGAAGCAAAGATCATGCCATCCCTTGGCTCAGATCATTGGCCAATTAGACTGGAAGTGGATATTAAAAATAACCTTGGTAAGAAGCCCTTCAGATTTGAAGCATTTTGGCTTAGAGACCCGGAATTTATCAAAAAATGGAAGAATGGTGGATGCAAAGCACAGTACAGGGAAAAGGAAAAATGCATACCTTCCAACTTAAACTTAAAGGGTTAAAAGGAAGGATAAAGAAATGGAACAAGGAAGAATTTGGAAACATCATGGAGGAAAAACAGAAGTTGGAAGAAGAAATGGAAGCTCTGCAACAAAGGATAATAAGTGAAGGAAGGACAGAGGAAAGTAGCAGAGAAGAAGGGATAATTTTAGGAAAACTGGAGAAGAGGAGAAAGCAGGAAGAAGTTTTATGGAGACAGAAATCTAGAATAAAGTGGCTAAGGGAGGGGGAAAGGAACACTAGATTTTTTCGTCAAGCAATGATACAACATAGGCAAAGAAACAGGATACTATCTATCAAGAACGAGAGTGGAGAGAGGATTGTTGAACAGGAAGGAATTGAAAAAGTGCTGATGGAATACCACAAAGGAATATTGACTGAACCCCAGATGGACAGGTCTAAAGCTATAAAGGAAGTTTGCAAGGCCATTCCCTGGATAATAACTGAATACCAGAATAGAGCCCTAATGAGAGCAGCTAGTTTGGAAGAGGTGGAGGAAGTGGTGATGAGCATGAAGAAGGGTACAGCGCCAGGACCGGACGGCTTTACGGTTGATTTCTATCAAGCGGGTTGGCACTTTTTGGGAAGGGAGATTCTGGACCTGATAGAAGAATCCTGTATGAATCAAAAGGTATGGCCAGCCATTAACTCTACTTTTTTCACTTTGATTCCAAAAAATGACAATTCAGAGGATGCTAAGGGATTTAGACCCATTGCCCTATGTAATGTTATCTACAAAATAATTGCATCGCTGATGGCCAAAAGACTGAAACCCCTGTTAGATAGATTAATATCCCCTGAACAAACTGGTTTTGTAGAAGGTAGACAAATTCTAGATGGTTTAGTGGTTACTCAAGAAGTAATCCATACACTGAAGGCGAAGAAGCAGAAATGAATGATGATTAAACTGGACTTTTCGAAAGCTTATGATAGAATCAACTGGCAATACTTGGAAGAAATATTGGAAAGTTTCGGTTTTGGTACTAGGTGGATAAAGTGGGTTCACAGTCTCATATCAACTCCAAATTTTTCAATATTAGTCAATGGAACTCCCTCGAAAACCTTGAAGGCATCTAGAGGAATAAGACAAGGTGATCCCTTATCCCCTTTCTTATTTATACTAGCAGCAAAGGGTCTGGGCAGATATCTTAAAAAAGAAAGAGCAGCAAATAAAATCAAAGGGCTAAGACTATGGGGTAATGAATTTCCTATAACCCATCAGCAATTCATTGATGATATCATGTTATTTGGGGAGCCAACCGTAAAAGAAGTGAGAAATCTGAAGAATGTTTTGGATTTATTTGCAGAAGCATCTGGGTTGGAGATAAATAAGAAAAAGTCACGCACCTTTATATTCAATACCATGGAGTCAGTCAAAATCCACTTGACCAGGATGCTAGGATTTAAGCAAGGAGAACTCCTAACTAAATACTTGGGAAACTTACTGGATTTCAACTCTAAAAGACAGAAAAATTGGCAAGGAGTCTTAGAGAAATTAAAAAATAGAGTGGCTAACTGGGCCTTCAGAACTTTAAATATTGCTGGAAGGATTGTATTAGTGAAATCAGTGTTGCAGGAAATCCCCATATATCCGTTGTCGATTATGGCTGTACCACAAGGAGTCTGCACCAAGATCAGAGAAATTCTGAGGAAATTCATTTGGGGAGGATCGACTCAACAGAAGAAGTGGGCCTTAGTATCATGGAAACACCTGACGAAACGAAAGGAGGAAGGAGGCTTGGGTCTGCGCGATCCGGAAAAACTCAACAAGGTGCTCGGTGCAAAACTTTGGTGGCGATGGCTAAGAGGGGGCAATGACCTGTGGAAAGCACTATGGAGGCACAAGTACAATATGCCAGACACTACGGAGGATATTTACCGGTTGCAGGAAACCCCGAAAGGCTCGGCAATCTGGGATCTAGCTCGACAAAATCGTGATATAGTAGAAAAGAATGCTTTCTGGGAAATTCGAGGAGGAGGAGAAGCCAAATTCTGGGACGAGAAATGGCAACAAAGAGGGAAAATGAGCAGAATTCAAAAAATCCAAAACATACAGGAAAAAATAGGGGATAACCGTAGATATGTCAAAGATTACTGGAAAGAAGACGAATTGGATGGAATCTGGCGGAAATGGATAAGACCAGAGGAATGGGGCATCAAGATAGATCAAGAACAACAGGAAGAATTCATGGAAGAGGTGGATTCCAGGAAAATAAAAGCTAGAACAGGTAGGGATATCCTCAGATGGGGGAATTCAATGAAAGGATCCTTCACAGTCAAGGAGGCATACTATCTGGCAGACCAACAGGGGACCAACGAAGAAAACCAAGACTAGAAGGTCATCTGGGGTAACAATTGGTGGCCGAAAATTACCTTATTTGCATGGCTAGTAGCTAAGGGCAAGATCTTGACGTGGGACAAACTCCAAAAGAAAGGTTTCAATGGGCCTTCAAAATGTTACCTGTGCAATAGTGAAGCTGAAACACAAGATCATCTTTTAATCAAGTGTGTATATGCCAGAAAACTATGGATTGAAACGAGAAAACTATTCCAGAAACTTGAGAGGCCCCCGAGAGACATAAATGAAGTGATTTTTCATTGGCAGAAGGAAAAATTCCAATGTAAAGTAGTCCGAAAGGCCTGGGATCTCATTGCGGGTTTTGTGATTTGGATGTTATGGAAAGAAAGGAACCGCAGAGTATTCCAAGACAAATCTAAAAATTCGGAAACAATATGGAACAGAGTAGTGAACTTAACTAGAGAATCAATTCTGGTGGAAAAATGGGATGCGGATGATTGGAAAGTAGATCAGAGTGAGGAGCAAATTTTAAAGAAACTAAATTTGAAATATGAAATGGTGCATACCAAAAAAATTGGCAGAAATAGTACGAGACCTCAAAGCTCTGACAATTTTGCATATCCCAGAGATAATTTTATGAAGTTAAACTTTGACGGGGCATCGAAGGGGAACCCAGGTAATGCCGGATTCGGAGGTATCTTCCGCGATAGCCAGAGAAACACCAGATGGATCTATGCAGAGTGGGGCGGGGAGATGACAAATAATGAGGCCGAATTATGGGCGATTCACCAAGGCTTGAGAATCGCGATTAGAAATGGCTATAGAAACCTGGAGATAGAAGGAGACTCTCAGATAGCAATTGAAATCCTAAAGAAACTTAACAACAGGAAGAACTGGGAGCAGATCACCAATAGTTGGAGAACGGCAGGGATTGTTCAAGAAATGGCGGACCTACTAAAAGGGATTGATTATAAAATCTTTAACCATGTGAAAAGGAATGGAAACCGAGCGGCAGATTTCCTTGCGAATTGGGGCTGCAAGGGTCGAAACAGCAAAATAGACAATCAGTGGAGAATGTTGCGACCCAACAGAGAATGGGAGGACCTGGCCGGTATCATTAATTATGACCATGAGCAAGCAACAAATGAGAATCATGGGCAAGCAGCAAATGAGAATCATAACATCCGTGCGACGGACAGGTGAGATGGATCGGCAATCCCAGAAATTTAATGAGTGTCAGTCAAGGCGGGGGAATGGTATAATGGGCAGGCAAGCTACAGTACAGCAGAAGTGTGCGACGACAGGTAAGAAACAACCACCCCACAGCAAGATAATAAACGCAAGTGATCGGAGAGGAGGAAAAAACGGTATGTCAGAGTCCATAAATGGAAATGAGGGAAGAAAGATAATTGATAGGAAAGGCAGTGGGCAAAGTAACAGGTGGCAGCGGAAGGCCAAGCTGACAGGTAGGCGGATTAGAGCAAGGAAGATTATAAACGGGCGGCAGCGAAAGGATCGACAACGAGGAAACTGTTTAGGAACTCAGAGAGTGAGGAGAGGAAAGGTGGTGGAGAGCCGACACAGAGCGAAGTTGCGCCGAAACCTCACTGAGGACGCTATGGAAACCAGGAAGAGAGCAAGGGCAATAGAGGAACTGGAAGCCACGGAGCGCAGAGACAGGGACAGAAAGGGCAAGGCGGTAGCGAAGGAAGAGACTGTAGAGGAGATATATGAAATATATGACGACTCTGAGGATGAGGAGGACCTGCAAGATCAAGGCAGGCAAGGTAAGGAACGAGGCGGAAATGTAGGAGGCTGGGATACCCAGCAAACCAGTGACGAGCAGCTAGGACAGCGGGAGGGAAAGGTAAGGCAGTGCGGCAGACAGAGGGGAAGAAGAGGTGCGGGTAGCGGACTGGAACCGGGTAGCAGGAGAGGCAGAGGACCAAGTAGATACAGAGGAGAAAGGGGAGGAAGACAGGGGCAGAGAGGAAGACCTGGTAAAAAGACAAGCCGGTCGTTGGATAAGAAAATTCAACAAGCAGAAAAGGCATACAATCAGAACACGAGCCCAAGAATCAGGAGAATTATCCAGAATATGGAAGAAGATGCGCTTCAGGCTCAATCTGACTCAGAGATGGAAGATTGGGAGTTTTTACTCCACGACCCTGGCAACACTAGAGGCAGAATGTCTCTATTTAAGCAGTCCTTGCATATCTACTGGGTGATGAAGAGATTGTTGGCTAAAGCTTTGGAACAAGCTGCAACATAGATGGTAGCGCAAGGAATCCCCAACCTAAGGAGGGAGCTGAGGATTATTCAGATTACATTGGAGATGCAAGAAAAGAAGCTTGAGGAGATTCAGCAAATGATAAGGGAAGGACAACAGAATGCAAACAAGGAGACTAACCAGCGACCAGAGGCAGAAGCTGATTGAATATAGATATGTATTAATTTTGATGAAGCTGCATAGTATAGATAATTTTAGTTTGTTTCAAGTATTAGAAGAGGAAAATCGATATATGCATACAAGTAGAATTAGAAACCTGCAAGACTGTTTAGTTTATTTAGCATGGATAATCAGACTTTGGAACTTCTATTTTTGGTCGGCTATTAAGAACTTTAGGTGGCTGAAATACTCGGTTTCCCCAAGAGGGCGAGTTGAAGTCAACCATATACATACTGTTTATTTTTGATTTAAAGTAATAGAAAAAGAAGAGCAACACCGCAGCTTACAAAAAAAAAAATAATACATCTGCCTTCAATATATCGATTCTCCTATACAGTTCTTCTATGTTCAATATATCGATTCTCCTATAAAATTCTTTTAGGTCATCTAACGTTGTTCACCTATACTTCGAGTCGAATCTTATGGCAACCGACGTCAAAGGTTTCCATCACGCTCACGGTAAGGTCAGGTGGTCTTGTAATTTGTAATTTGATCCATTATTGCTCTTCCTTTCTTCCAGGAATCAAATTATATTTTTAATGAGGATATTAATTTTTTTTTTAACTATGTTAAATTTGAGACTTTTTAAAGTAATCTTGATGATTCCAATGCAAGGAATGGAAACATACATTGTGTAGACCATTAAGTCGTCTCACGAGAAAACCCCAAACCCTTATGAATGTTACTTTGATTAAAAAATTATCACAACGCCAAAAATGTATGTGCCGCTTTGGAGGTTGACATTATACATACCACTTAGTCGTCTCATAAAAAAACCCTTATGAACATTAATTTAATTAAAAAATTACAGTGATGAAATGGGAGACTACGACTTAGCAAGCAAGCTTTCTCCTCGATCTTCCAATTTTTGTGCAACGATAACTTACAACACTAAATTCAAAATCCTTCCGCCAATAACGCAAATAATTTCACTTGCAAGATAAGCTTTTACTGAAGGTTTTCGCCTGGATATTGAGAGAAATTTGAGGAAATGAAACCCTATATACTGCAATGAAGATTTATATTTCAGTAGCGTTTGACATTGCAATCAAGATTTATATTTGGGTAGTGTTTGAAATTCCAATCAATCATTCTTTCTGCCATGTTTAAACAGATTTACTATTTTCTCAATACCTGGTGTCGGTGCGCGCGAATACGGAACTATAAGAGAAGTTTAAGCTCCATCGTGATATGTTTATTACCAAAGAAGCACTCTCAGTGCTAGATTCGAACTGGAACCGCACTTTTCAAAGTTGAAATTGAGTTTGAACAAGGAAATAGTTGGATAAAAGCTCTCGGTGAAACTTTGTTAGGTCCGGGCCAAAATTCGAGTTCCTCGCTAGACAGAATACTAAGAAAGAATAACTCAGTTAGCAAAAGAAAGTTGCCATGAATATATATGGAACACGAAAACACCCTGTAAATTATTACCATAAAAATTGTTGTCCTAAAATAATAACAATAGAGGCGTGTCAAATTAATTTTCTTCATATTCCACCACTGCGCCTGCATTGTCCATCTTTCTGACATTACAGAAGCACGCAACATTCTGAAAATTTGCTTCAATTCGCCTTCACCCATAATTTTCGGTTAGTTCGAATCTAGATCGAACTGGATATGGTATAGCTAGAAATCTGCGAAGCACTCCAGGTCTTCCTTCTAATCCTCTTATAGGGAGGGCATTTTTCATTTCAATTTAAAAAATTTACGTGGCACAGCCCACCCTCTCACATTTCATTTCAAGCGGGACTGTGAGTTTGAAATTTTGAGCGGGACTGCGAGTTTGAAATCTTGGGCGCGGAGGTTTCGTTGAATGTGTGTAGGTGGACAGTGCATTTTCATTAACTACTTCCACTTGCTTTAAGTACATCCAAGTGACTAAGTCGGAGCGGAGGAGCCTGTCAGAGCGGGAGCGGTGGTGGAGCCTGCCGCAGTCAGAGCTATGGAAGCCGCCCGAAAAAATAAATCATGTATGGGCATGTATGTTACCATGCATGCATGTTGGTGAGTCACATTGCCTTAGTGACTTGTTTTTAAGAGTTGCCAATGTGCCTTCCATCTCGCGATCTGGCCAATGAATTTCATGTGTCGCAGGCCGCTCATACTCTCCACGATACGTACTCCATTGTTGTGTGACGTGTGCATTAGTGGGCTGTGTCACGCCTCTCTGGCACACTGTTGCGTCACAAGAAATACTTCCATATTGTATCTGGAACGTGTAAGCATCAGATTACGTCGCTATATGTAAGGACAGCGCATATTTATGCACAAATCTATCGAGGCCGAGGAATTGCGGGGAAGGTTAAGGAATTTGGGAAAAAAAAAATTATTACAAATTTTGTAGATGTAGTGTTTAAATAGTGTTTTTGATGGTGAAAATAAATTTAACACATCAAAAATTTGTAAGGTATGAAATCTTTTTAAGTTTAACAATTATAATTTGAATTTACAAAAATCTCTAGAGAAATTTATCGAAATATTACAAAAATATCTATCAAAATATTATAAAAAAATATCCGTACTTATCACTAAACCAAAAGATTACCAAAATTATTTTTAAGACAAAACAACCTAATATTCGCACTATCAATGGCCATATATGCTTATTCATACGTAGTTGAATGAGAGATTTTATGGGTTCTTCCCATGAGTATCAAATCTAGTATTTGTTTTTCTTAATTTGAATTTCCTATGGTTTATAGGAAAAATAAAGAGATTATTATTAGTAATGAATTCACTTATGTTAGTATTCATGGGTTTATGAGTAGTTTAAGTAATTGAAGTCTCCCTTGCCAAGTTTTTGGTCAGCAGTCATGAGGGGCAAGTTTAATTCTTCTTGGATCCATCTGGGTTAGCGTTGTTGTTGAGTCAGCAATGCATGGGGCACCTTCATTTGGGCATGCCTTAGAGTTATTATGAGAAATTAAAAAAAGGAATTCACTTAAGTTTTAAAAAAAAAGTTAAAAGATAAATTTATAAAAGTTGGATTAGGAAACTTAAGAAGAGATGCACCACAAGTTATTTGGGAAACATCGTATTACTAGGTGAAGAATTATATGGTTAACTAGAGAAAGTGGAGAGTAGACATTATTGCACACACAAATGTTTGTTAAGCCTCTATTAAATAATATAATATAACTACAACAACAATAACAACAATATTTGTTTCAAGATAGATAAACTATATTGATCATGCAATCATCCAATTGAGCAACCACACTCTAATATAGGGAGCTAATTATTTGGATAATATCTTTGAAATCAACTATTTCTAACTACCTTCTCAATACTAGGAAGAGGATTTTTTTGTAGAGATGATGTGTTAAGGTTACATGAAAATTAGAAGTACAGACCTTGTACAAAATTATGAGCATGCAGCCCAACTCCAATACAAATAATAATAGGAGAAACTTATCCAGATATCCAAATACCTTCATACCTCCCAATTATATCTCTCCCCTCCATAATGAATACATGATCTCTATATATTCCTATGTACACATTACACGTTTGGCCTCTTTATTTTTTGGATGACCCTATTACATATGCATTGACATGTTACAAATGCATTTAACCGCATATATGCTCCCTCTTAGGTCATACCATATACATTTAACCCAACATACCCCCCCTTGGGGATCATAATGTGAAGCACAAATGCTGATCAATAATACTAACAATCCGTGAACATAATAACACATAATAAAAGTAGAAGTTACATATTTCAACACCTCACACCCCACCCCCGCCAACTCCAAATGGCAGTGCAGGTCCTCATGAATATGTTATCCTGTGCAACACATCGTCTACTAGGAACTAAAGAAACTCTTGCCTGACAAAGTGTATGCCTTGTCCAACTTTGGATTTTCATCTTGTATAAATCATTTGCATTATTTAAAACCTTCCACTTTCTATATTAATCAACCTTCTCCTTATATGTTATAACCTCCAATTCACCTTCTCATGAATGTCATAAAATATTTTTACAAAATTATTTGCATCAATGATCCTCCTATCCTCAATTTATGGAAACTCAAACAAGCATTCTTTCCATAAACTACTAAAATAGATTTTTACCCTTGGATTTATTCACTAATTTGTTGTACAAATTTCCCAAACTTGAGATATCTAACACTTTTTGATTATTTGTTTGAGGATGATATGTTTGAATTGTAGTAGAACTGGGAACCCTGAACATGTCAAGAACCATGAACTATGAATAAGACAACATATTTTGATTTGTATTTGCAAGAATTATTTTTGTTCAATCATAAAAAAGTATGTATTCTATAGAGTTCATTGAGTCAAAACCTCATTCAAGAGCTACATAGTGGATGTTTAAGTGGACATTTTGGAGTGGATAAGGCAAAGGAATTGGCGGATGAAAGGAATTTTTGCATTATTATCAACAAGTATGTAGGGAATGATATATATATATATATATATATATATATATATATATATATATATATATATATATATATATATATATATATATATATATATATATATATATATATATATATATATATATATATATAGTTTGTTAATTGGCCAAGGGAAAATGGCAAAACAATAAGCTATATACTCCTTTACATATACCTAAAAATCTATGGGAAGACATAAGAATATATCTTATTTTGTTCTTATTTAGGACACATAAAGGTCTTGATTTAGTGTTAATGGTAGTGGATGGATTTTTTAAGATGGAATTCCATATTGTGTAAAACGTTTAGTGGTGCTTGTTGTTTTTCCAAGAAATTATAAGGTTGCATGAGCTTCCTAGGAGTGTCACTTCAGGAAGAGAGACTTAATTTTTCGACACTTTCGGAAGCTCTTTGGAAAAATAAGGGTTCCCAGTTCTACTACAATTCAAACATATCATCCTCAAACAAATAATCAAAAAGTGTTAGATATCTCAAGTTTGGGAAATTTGTACAACAAATTAGTGAATAAATCCAAGGGTAAAAATCTATTTTAGTAGTTTATGGAAAGAATGCTTGTTTGAGTTTCCATAAATTGAGGATAGGAGGATCATTGATGCAAATAATTTTGTAAAAATATTTTATGACATTCATGAGAAGGTGAATTGGAGGTTATAACATATAAGGAGAAGGTTGATTAATATAGAAAGTGGAAGGTTTTAAAAGAGGGTGATATAGTGATGAGACATTTTAAGATCGATATATTTACCAGAGGAACACAAAAAAAACTCAAGTATAAGAAAATTTGTCCATATAATATTTTCATTAAAAATATATATAAAAACTCCTACAAGCTAAGGCTCTTGAAATTTCTTCAATATTTAATGTTTTTCACTTATCTAAATTTCATGAGCAAGAAAAAGATGGTGAACCTCACACCATGCAAGAATGGGAAGGATTGTTGCAAGTCAAAATGTTGACACCTAATATTTGGGATTAAGAAAATCCATATACATATTGTAAATAGAAAAATACAAGAAATTAGAACATCAAGAGACATTGGGAGATGAAACGCAATAGTCTCCCTCTCCTTGTATATATATTTTCTTTATTTTAGTGCAAAAAGAAAAAAAATTTCGTGGTGTTACTCTCATAGCTTAACATAGACACCCTTTTTAGCTTTCCTTTGCTCCTGTAACTCCTATTTATCTATCATTATTCCCTTCCATCGAGAGAGCATTATTTTCTTTATGCATTGAACAATTTGGTGTGTGTGTGTGTGTGTTCATATCTCTAGGTACGAAAATGAATTAAAGGTTAGGATGTGCAATTATGCATTGGTGTATTGTTACTCTGTGCATTTATTATGGTCATTGAACTCAATATCATGAACTATACCTAGTGGGTTGGATTGTAATCTCTGCATTGAGCTCCCTTTTATGGCAGTAAACTATACTGTATTTTGAATCTATGCAAAAAATTTAGAAGTCGTTGAATTAATTTTCAAAGTTTCTAAATCAATTTTGGAAGTTGTGTGTTTGGTGTATATGTGCATTGGTTCTTATTGAATTTTGGAGTTATGTTCCATTGGAATTATGATGGTTTGATGTGTGTTGAACAATGTGTACTCCTGCAAATCATATGTGTACGAGCCATCGTTGTTGCTTGCATATGCAAGCATTGATTCTGATCAATTACAATGATATATGGTGTGTTAAATCATTTTGAATGCATATGTGCATTGAATGTATTTCATATATATAAACAATGGTGAATGCATATATATATATATATATATATATATATATATAGATATATATATATATATATATATATATATATATATATATATATATATATATATATATTGAATACCATATGCATCCACCCCATATATATATATATATATATATATATATATATATATATATATATAGATATGATATCATGGAATATGAAGATATATAGGGTGCATATGGTTGGTATGTGATGATGGGATATGAAATGAATTGAGTTCTTATGGTATATAATATGAAATACATTGAGTTATTTCTTAAAAGGTCATGAGGGGTGTATTATGATATGTTATTCCTTTATGAGTTTTCATTTCGGTAACCATTAAATTATATAATCGTTAGTAAATGATTTATGGTTGATGTTTATATGTGATTTTTGAAGCTGATATACATATGCAGCGTTGAGTTTTGGTAAAAAAAATTAAGATATTTTTTATCAAAATTACTGGTATACAAATTTAGTTTATTTGAGGTTGTCCTAATTCACCCATTTCCATAGTGGGAAAAGTTTTCACTGTAAAAGAGAACTACCATGAGTGGTATAGGAAGATAAAGCACACTTTAATTTTTAATGATTTGTTGAAAGGATTTTGTGAAGGGAAGGAGACAAAGCACTTGGAAAGCCCACTTCAAATAAGTAGCTTTTTATTTGGGAAAAAAAGAACAACAAGGCCTATGCCTCAATTGCAACATCAGTAAATGAAGAGGTGAGTCATCATATTTCTCCATTTTCAAATGATTTTTAATATTTAAAGAAGTTGAAGGGATTATATGACTCACACTCTGAGCTCGAAGTTGTTCTATCGATGATCAAATTATTCAACATTGAGTTGAAAAATGATGACCCTCTTGCCTTAGTATAAAAAATAATATGCATTATGCATGACATAAAAGCCGCTAGTATTGAAATGGATGTTCCTCTCACTGCTAATGTCAAAGCACTATATCCCACTTATTCACATTATCTTGAGTCATTGCAAGAAAGTAGAAAATTTAAGAATATTTTCTTTGATTCCCTTGACAAGAATTTTGATAAAAGAGAGAAGGCTTTTGGGAAAAAGTCAACTCCTTAGTGTTTTGACTAAGTTGTGTGCCTTTCACACAATTTCCATTTTTTTTCACATGATCATCATTGCCAAGTTCAAATAATTTATACTATGCATCATAAAGGAGGATATTTTCACAGAATGTTACACGTTTTTAAAGTCCATCGGGATCAATAAATACTCATTGAAGCAATTTAGGGTTGTGAGTGTTGAGGGTTTTAACTCCTTCATTTTATTAATTTTTAACCAGATCCATGAGTAATAATATTCATCCCACTACGCACTATAAATGACAATATATTCTTATTCATACTTAGTTGAATGAGATATTTCTTAGTTCTTCCCATGAGTATCAAATCAAGTATTCAGTTTTTGTAATTTGAATTTCATATTGTTTAAACTAGAAATAAAGAGATTATTATTAGTAATGAATTCACTTATGTTATCCCTCATGGTGCTCATGGGTATATCAAGTGATCGAATTCCCCCTTGCTAAGTTTTTGGCCATCTATCAAGAGGGGAAAGTTCAATTCTCCTTGTATCCATCATGGTCAGGGTTTGTTATTGAGTCGACATTGCATGTGATACCATCACTTGAACATCACTTGAACCTGCCTTAGACACATTATGAAAAGAAAAAAAATGAATTCAATTATGTTTTAAGAAAAACAAATAGTTAATTGAAAAATATATAGAAGTTAAATTAGGAAACTTAACAAAATAAGCACCACAAATTATTTCAGAAACATCTGACTAGGAGGTGAAGAACTATAGCGTTAACCATAAAAAGTGGAGAGAAGACATTATCGCACACACAATTGTGCCAAGCCTCTATTAAACAATATAATGATACACATATAACTACTACAACAACAACATTTGTTTCAATACAGACAAACTCTATCGATCATACAATCATCCAATTAAGCAACCACATACTAATATAGGGAGGTAGTTGTTTGGATATTATCTCTCAAATCACCTTGATCTAACCACCTTCCCAATAATAGGAAGAGGATTTTTTTTGTAGAGATGAAGTAGAGACTTTTTTTGTAGAGATGAAATGTTATGGTCAAATGACATAAAAATCAGAAGCACTGACTTTGTACAAAAATGTGCACATGGAGCACAAATCCAATAAAAATAATGAATTATACCTTCATACCTCCCTCTTATATGTCTCCCCTCCATAATTAATACGAGATCTCTATATATTCCTATCCACATGCTACACATGTGGCCACTTTATTTTTTGGATTACCCTATTACTTAAAAATTTACATATTACATGTACATTTAAACCCATATATGCCCCTCTTGGGTCATACCATATACATTTAACCAAATATAGCCCTCCTTTGGGGTCATAACTTGATGTCCAAATAATGATCAATAATACCAACAATACCCAAATATAATAACACATAAGACAAGTGGAAGTTACATATTCCAACACCTTCCCTTGTCCCTTCACCAACTTCCCCAAATCCAAATGGCTACTTGTCTTAATCTATATCATCTCAGGTCTTCGCCAATATGTTAATATTTTCAACACATTGTCTATTAGGAACTGAAGAAACTCCTACATAACGAACATGTCTTGTCCAACTTGGGATTTTCATCTTGTGACTACAAAAAATAAATATTTTATTTGTTTAAGTTAATGTAAAATAATTTCCATCCAACTGAACACATCGGTCAGTAGCCATTTTATCAACTAGTTATATAGAGAATTTTTTTCACATACATGGTTCACCAACATGTTAAGCACTCTTCTAATCATAAATTGGTATTAACATTCTCACATTTTTATATTAGTCCATGTCACATTTTCCCCTTAATTGAAGAGTCAACTATTCCAATTCCACATCAAGCTAGCATATGGGTACACTTTGCACTCTCATACCTACCTAGTGGTTCATTCCACATCTTGATGTCATGTGCACTCTATGAAAAAGAGAGATACCTGCTACATGATTACATGTGATACCACATTATTGAGTGTAACATTGAATCAATGGGGCTTGCAAAATACCTAAGGAAATCAACTTTCCTATAGCTATACATTTACAACTTGGACCAAAACTTTGAGGTGTCAAGTACAATTGATCATGCACCCCTTGCAACACATATGTTAAATTATAACATTTCATCTTAGGAACAAAAAATATGTAATATTCTTTACAACAACACTAACATTATAATCATTCATTTGTAGCATTCATATGCTCAAAATATAATCACAACTCCATCTCATCACCTCATATCATTTATGACTTCTTCATCAAGAGTATTCCTTCTTTGGCATACTTCATCATGAACATGTATTTCTTTGAATTTTTAACATCTCATGAGTGATGACCTGCACTTTTGTTGTTTATCTCATTTTTTAGGGAGATTTGCAAATGGTTTTCTTGCCTCATCCCCAACATTGAAATATTTGTTTAATTTCTTTGTGATCTCGACATCTTGACCCCATTCTCAAAGTTCACAATGACCTCCCCCTCTTTCTTCTAATGATAACAATTATTTTAATGTAACAATCCACATCATCATTTCCATCTCATATATTCTTGTGTTGGGCTCCCCATTCTCTAGTTCATGACTACACAACTCCTTCCAACTAGTGATTTATTGCTCCTAAACTTGATATTCTTCTCGATGTTCTTTACAAATGACACAATAATTATTTCTATAGAGAATAATATCATTTCTAACAGGGATGATAATTCCCACAAAGGAAGAAAAACACCTCAAAAAATTAATGTTGTAACAATTTTCATCACCAATGACATATATATTAACAAAAAAAAATTACAAATTCAATTTCCCAAACAATACATGTACATAAGTGAAATTAAATGCTAGACTCCACCAACATTACAACACTAATTTTGAGCATCATACCTCCAACCATACTAGATAATGAGATCTCTTAAAATAATAAACATTATTTTCAAAGGCTCATGGAGGAACTTGGCAACCCTAACTCAATTGCTACATAAGCAACGCTAGGGCTATGGTGATGGAGGTCAGATCATTTGAGAGGATAGCTTACTTGATTGTCAAGCATAGTCTCAAACCTAAGCATAAGAAGTTGGTAAGAAGGGAGAGAGAGAGAGGAGTTGGAAGGGTAAGGGAAGGTTGAGGCAAGAGATGGTTGTAATCACTCTTCCGACATTAATATAGAATTGTAGTTGTATTGTCTACCCCGTGGTGTTGGTACTATCATTCATTTATTTGTTTGTCGAATAGCTTTTAGCATGAGTAGCTTAGTTATGTGTGACTAGATGTCTTTTATATATTCATGTATTAGTTATCAAGGTTGTATATTGTGATTATGCTTGTCTCTTCTATGTGCAGGACTTGATCTGGAGTCGGCTGAGGGGACTTCCACCTAGTTGCATTGTGCTCTCCAGCAAATCTACACAGAGACTTGAGGTAATGAATATGTCTTGCTTTGATAGTTAGTTATTGTTTATGGACATGCATGTAACTTTGTGACAACTGCAGATAATCTTACAGTCTGCCAAGGGTCTCGGGAAGACCCTTGAGGGTATCTCCATTCTCCATACACTGTGCATTTTATCCTATAGCAAAATTGGTGACTCCGTTGGCGACTATACATTAGTTCACAATTCAACCAGATAGTTCCTAGTTTCCTCCTCGTTCTAAGACCTCCCTATACTTCTGCATTCCTTTTCTGGCCCATCAAGATCTTGTTGCATTCTTCCCTCATATGTTCAGCCCTAGATCTGATCCCCAAATCCCTATTTTGAACTCTTTTCCCACACTAATGCATGTTAGCAGAGAAAACAAAGCTTTATAAAGCTCTGTGTTTGCACAAACAGTGCGTTAGTAGACCAGTAACTCTCTCTGGCCTTTGCTACAAAGCGTTAGTCACCCAAATTTTGACATACAACAGTGTCTGTAAACTCAAAGGGATGGGAAACCTACTCATGGATTGAAAAAGGATTTGCAACTGTACTTTTTTAGCAAGATCTGTGTCCTAAAATAAAAAAATTTTAGGCAATTGTTTTCTTTTCTTTCTTAAAAATATTTTATAAAATAAAAATAAACATTTTTTTATTCATTCTTCTGCTTAGCTGGTTAAAATCTGCTTTATTTTGGTTTCAAATAGTTGTTAGAAAGCATTGGAAAGATTTATGTTGGTTATGCATGTGTTATAATGACTATGAGGCATGGAAGAAATATGAATGTATGAAAGACTCTCACTTGTAGAATACAACTTATTTCATCAAATTAAATGTTTTCAAGCATTGTCTTTTGCATGATTTTGAGTTGGAGTCCCACTAAATATCATACGTCAACACCCCTACCAAGACACTAAAAAAGTACATACAAAATCTACCTAAAATCAATCAGTAACTCTTTATAGAGAAAAAAAACATTAGTTCAAGCTAGGATCTTTAGATAGGCAGTGTGAGTAAATTGCCCAAGATCAGAAACAAAAAACTAGTGTCATTAAAAGAGAGAAAATTCCTTCTGCATTCATACTACTGGGACCACTCCAGTCAAAGAGGATCTAAATATGAGACAACATCGGACTGTATGTGAAGGTAGCCCGTCTTTGCTTACAACTCCTTTGGGTATTCTGTGTATTGGGGATCCCTTCAGGCATTTCGGAGCTGAGTCGGGGACTTAGGTATCCTGCCCACATAGTGTACTATCTGCGACTATGTGTCCCCTAGTAGTGTTTATGATCTGAGGTATCCTTAGTGGACATACTCTTAGGGACTTACACAAGGTGACTGGGGAGGGCTACACTGGTACCTAACACAGACAAGCCTACTCTGTCTTCATTTTTTCGGAGGGTGTTTGTCTTCACAAGAGTACTTGGCCCCTTAATATGAGGTTTAGGCGAAGCTCTAGAGTAACCATAACTATACATTTGGCCAGCCCTCTCTGTTATTCATTGCGATACTGGGTTTCATCTCCAGTGATCTGTGCTTATCAAACAGGGTCATTTCCCTCTGTTTGCTGATTGTTTCACTTAGTGTATTTTTTATCTCTATTTTTTACTTTTTAGGCACCGGAGTGTTATCATTGAGACTTTAACAAATATCACGATAAAAATTATTGATAAAAATTAATGGTCACCATGGCTACATCTGATCCTCGTCATCAATATAAATGATTGTTAGGGATTCCTCCATTCATTGTGAAAGATCTGCTGAGCTCTAGTGAACCGAATTCGCCATCTTTGGGAAATCAGGCTCCAAGATCTCACACAAAATATGTTTGGACAGACGACGATTCAAGCTTACCGTAGGATTTATTTATTGTAGGATTTATTCATCCCTATAACCCTCCGATCATGAATCCGTTGGACCCACTCTTGGTTCACGCGGCACCTGTACCCCCTGTGTCTTCAGTTGGAACATTTCTATCCATCCCGTCGATGACTAACAGGTCGTGGAACTTTTTGGAAACTTTTGGTCCCACACCACTTCCCTAGTCGAAGGTCACTACCACACTGTTGATGGTGAACCCTGCTATTCCATTTGTCCCAGGTACAAACCCTCACAGGACACCCTCCACGAGTGGAACCCAACCTATGCCAGGTTCCACCACCCTAGTGTCAAACTCTACACCTTCGACAAGTGCTACATAAAATGCTCCTTATAACACTCAATATAGCATAGTTAGCGTGGGTCCCTTCAACCAACAATATGGTTGAAATCCATTGTATAGTTCTAACCCCCAGATTCAAGTATCTGCGGGCACTCCTAATATGAATATGCCGATCGGGAACATAACAGTTCCCCCTCCATTTTCAGGCATGCATGGTAAGTCAGTGATTGACATGAGCACTCCTTATGTCAGTCAAGGACACATGGTTAGTTCTGCGGCCGGCGGGAATCCTCAAGGAGGTCCCAAACAATCCATGGGGGCACCCTACTCACAACCTCAAATGAGTCAAGGGGACATCGCTTATCCTGGGGGCAATGCTATACCCCAGCATCACAATCCCCATGGAAAACCACAGTACAATGCCATACCCCAAGGCAGCTACTATACCACACAA
Source organism: Pinus tabuliformis (assembly GCA_031772625.1). NCBI lineage: Eukaryota > Viridiplantae > Streptophyta > Pinopsida > Pinales > Pinaceae > Pinus > Pinus tabuliformis. The sequence goes on from CM062818.1 coordinate 302,857,925, forward strand.
CCTATGTATAATATTGGGACTCGAATGATGGGAGGACCGCAAGGATCCTCAAGTCATCTTTCATCGCCTTAGTCCAAGTCGAGGGCATCACACACTCTGGCTTCCTTGACAATGTTGGATATCCCTAACTTGTACAAACTTACAAATGGCCCCATCTATCATAACTTACTCTGGTCTCCAATCCCAAATAAAATACTGGCATACATCCCCAAGTTCTAAGGGAAACAAGGGGAGGATCCAAGTACCCATATCACCACCTATCATCTTTGGTGTGTTTCTAACTCCATGATGGATGATAGTATCTGGTTACGTCTTTTCCTCGCACCCTTATTGGTAATGTAGCTAAGTGGTACATCATGTTACCACACATGTCAGTAAATACCTTTGACGCTCTACCGATGGAATTCTTAAAGCACTTCCAGCTACCCATCTACTATGAGACTGGGACGGAACTCCTCACTTCATTACATCAGGATACCACCACCCACATCTCTGATCATATACATGAATGGAGATGTAGGCGGAGGTTAGTCAAAGCTCCCCTCCCAAAGTATCTCTTAGGACACTCGTTCTGCAAGTCCCCACTCCCCTAAATCGCTAAGGATGTCACCTTAGGTGGTGCGGTCATAGAAGGCCAATCCATACGTAGTGCCTAGCACTTAGATCTGATATATTCATAGTCTATCACTCTTTACAACGTAACCCCTAATGCCCCTCGCAACTCCAATACTCCCACTACTCAGCACACCGGAGCGCATGCCGATGGGATTATCGGTGCAACCTCCAGGGCCATTTTAAAACAACTCAGCGGTCACATTGCCCAGATGTCAGTGGACCCCTTTACTAAATCGACTTCTCTTCCTACCACCACAATAAAATTTGTGAAGTCTACACAAAAACCCAGTGGTAAGAACAAGAAGAATAAGAAAAAGGCTGCTCCTTCTAAGGAGCAGTCAAAAAAGCTAAAAAACCAAAAGCAGAAGGCCATTGCGCCTCCTCACGATGGAAATTATAAACCTGCTAGATTCCCTTGCAAAATTTGTGCTGAAGACCACATGACCTATCGTTGCCCATGTCTTCAAGAATGCACAGATTTCATTGCTAAAAAGGATACTGGTAGGACCTCGTTGTCCTTAATAATCCTTTCCCTGCTCAGCAGAAGCAACACCTCATTGCAAACCAACCCCAACCTCCGCAAGGGGGCAATGATGGTTTGCAACATCCTTCAACTAGTGAAGGATCCTCTACTGTTTACACCTTTGAAATGGTAGATCTACAAACAAGAGCCAAATCCTATGGAGCTCTTGTCACTCATGCAGAGGAACCATCCTTAAGTGAAAACCCACCGCCTCCCAACAATTTGCATATCGAAAGGCCGGTTGCTGACCTTGTAATTCGTCCCCCTAAAGGGGCACCTCAACGCACAATGCATAATACATTTTCACGTGCCGCCCAAAACTACAGAAATGTAGAAGACTTGGTGCAAACACCATCGGCTATGTCAACGCTCGAAGTATTGCAAACATGTCGAGAAAAAAGGAAAGCTTTTCTTTCGGCTATTGGTGGTATCGACCCACAGGATTCCATCCTTGCAATTTTTGACATGGAAAAATGTAAACCTCCCCTTTCCCACCAGCTTTCATTTCAGGTGCAAATCCTTTCGAAAGGTAAAGGAATACATAGAACTGTCATCAATGAAGGTGCTTCTACCTGTGTCACGTTGACTTCATGTTGGCTCGCTTTGGGTTCTCCAATCCTATCACCATCATTGAATTTCCTTAAAGCTTTCAACAGCCACACTTTCATCCCAAAAGGTTACCTAGCTAGCTACCCCATCACCTTGTATGGGAAAATGGTAACGATGGACATAGAAGTCGTAGATAAAAAAACTTGATTATAATCTCTTGTTGGGTCGTAGTTAGACGCATGCCATGATGGCCATTGTGTCTATTGTCTTTCACATCATCCTATTTCCATTGGATGGAAAGGTAGCCGTGGTGGACTAGCTGTCCTTTTGCACCTCTGATTATTCCCCATTACCAAGTGACTCTGTACCCCTAGTAGGTGGTGTACTTGACTCTTACATCAGTATCGATACTGGTCTACTAAAGGCTTCTTCCCTGATGGGTTGTTTCCATCTTCCACCACCCAAGCTTTCACAGATGATCAATATGCTTTCATCCATTCCTCATGAACATACCGACCCATGGATCCTACCAGCTCCTTCAGACATTAACACTTACGGAGAACAAATTCCACTGTCACCAACTGAGTTGGCCTAGCAAGCCATTCAATCTACATCTGAATCTCCGGTCACTTTGGTTATGACCAACTATACCATTGCCCCTCCCATAACTACTCCTTCTTTTGATCCATTCAATGAAGTCCTACCTACGAATGAAGTTATTAGAGAAATCATGAGTTTAGAAGAGCGACCTTGGGAGGACTCGCACCATCGTGTTTTGATATCTCATTTTGAGATGATGCCTCTTCAAATCTTGTCATCTAACATACCAAAAATCATTTCCTTGCCCTATACGACTATCCGAACTTTGGAGGCAGAAGGAAACATGGGAAATATTTCAAAGACATTGCTCATTGATATTTCGGTCAAGACGAGCATTGTGGAAAACATTCAGATTGGAGCAGATTGCAATCCTGAGGAAATTTCAAGCTTCACCTGCCTTTTTAAGAAATTTTGTGATGTATTCGCCTCGTCTTATGAGGAAATGCTTAGCGTAGATCCATCTATTGTCGAGCATGACATCAAGCTTTACGAAAATGTTAAACCTGTCCGTCAAAGGCTTCGATCGATCCATCCCCGCAAAATGGCAGCCATCAAAAGCGAGGTGGAAAAGTTGTTACATGATGGTTTCGTCTATCCTGTTTGTTTAACAGAATGGGTTTCCAATCTAGTTCCTGTCGACAAGAAATAAGGAACCATCTGCGTATGTTTCAACTATCGAGACTTAAATGTTGCGTGTCCCAAAGATAATTATCTGACACTGTTCATCGATCAAATCAACGATGACTACACCAGTTGTGGATCATTTTCATTCATGGATGGATTCTCGGGTTACAACAAGATTGCTATAAAACCCAAAGACCAACACAAAACCACCTTCATCTGCCCATGGGGCATCTTTGCCTATTGCAAACTCCCATTCAGTTTAAAGAATGCTGGAGAAACTTTTCAAAGAGCCATGGACTACGCATTTCATAATATCAGGCATACTGTTCAAGCTTACTTGCATGACCTTCCAGCCCATTCCAAGCAACGAACACAACACCTCAACAATCTAAGAGCCATCTTTCTTAGGTGTCAGTTTTACAACATCTATCTAAATCCGCATAAATGCATTTTCTTTGTCGAGTCTAGATGCTTACTTGGATTCATTGTCTCCAAGTATGGGATTAGGGTTGATCCCGATAAGGTAAAGGAAATTACTAAATTTCCCGAACCACAATCCATTGTGCAGCTCCAACATTTGCAAGGGAAAGCAAACATTTTACAATGGTTCATCGTAAACTATGCTGAGTTAACAAAAGGCTTTATGCGGCTACCTAGGAAGGGAGTGTTGTATATGTGGGATGATAAAGCTCAACGATAATTTGATTCCTTGAAAAAGGCGCTTATATCAGCCCCACTCCTTAGTGCTCCAAACTATGGCCGCGACTTTCTTCTATACCTGGCAGCCTCGCCATCCTCTCTCGAAATGGTTTTGGTTCAGACTTATGATGACCAGAGTGAACATGTGATCTATTATCTGTCAAAAGGCCTGGCTGGGCTCGAACTCAGATATTCATATGTGGAAAAGCTGTCATTGGCAGTTGTCTTTGCTATTAACTGATTCTGACACTACATCCTGCTACGACAGACCATTGTCATCGCCTTGAAGAATCCCACGAGCCACATTTTGTCTTGTCAAGTAATTGGAGGAAAATATTAGAAATGGATCGTGATCCTCCAATAATTTGATTTGGTTTTCACCACTGCCAAGGCGAAGAACTCCTTAGTCTTCACCGAACTTTTGTTGGACCTTCCCATTGTTGATCCTAATGAGATAGCCCACGATCCTCTTCCGAATGAATATGTCTATATTATCGACATTACTGACCCTTGGTACGGTGGCATTCTGGTCTACCTAAAAGCACAACGGTTCCTCTCCGAACTATTGTCAGGTAATCGTCTTTGTATTCGCCACCAAGTGCAACACTATCTAGTGATTAATGATACGTTATATCGTCGTTGTGCGGATATAGTTCTTCTCACTCATGAAGAGGTGGAACATGTTTTAAATGATTGCCATGCTGCGGCATGTGGCAGTCATCTTTCTGGCATATCTACTGCACATAAAATCTTGCGCGCAGGCTAATATTGGCCAACCTTGTTCAAAGATTGTGTCAAGGCCATCCGAAAATGACATCCTTGTCAAGTGTTCACAAAGAAAATGTGCGCTACTCTGGCCCTACTACACCTGGTTATCTCCATCGACCCCTTTGCCAAATAGGGGATAGACTTTGTAACTTGCAATCTTGTTTCCTCCGCTGGACACAACTATATCGTAGTAGCTGTGGACTATTTCACGGAATGGGTCGAAGTCCTTCCCACCTACTGGGCCGATGGGGAAACCGCAGTGCTATTCTTGTTTAATCACGTGATTTGTTGCTTTGGTGTACCCCACACGATCGTTAGAGACCATGGGTCTCATTTCTAGAATCACATGATGTCTGACTTAATATCGCTGCTAGGTTTTCGTCAGGATCAATCATCCTCATACTACCCCCAAGCTAAGGGTCAAGTAGAGGTCATCAATGGCGACTTAACGACCATGATATGTAGGTTGGTAGGAAATCATAAGACCAATTGGCATCGAATGTTATATTCGGCGCTATGGGCATACTGAACTTCAGTAAAAACTGCCACGGGCTTTACACCTTTTCAACTAGCTTACAACCTGGAAGTAGTTTTACCAATAGAGTGTCAGATCCCTTCCCTACAAATAGTCGTTGAACTCCTGCTCAACACTACTACCAAAGAAGAGCACCTGCTATACCTCAATCAATTGGATGAAACCTGTCGAGATGCCGAATCGGCACTTGAGGCCCACAAGTGCTGGGTAAAAACCCGATATGACAAAAGGGTCAAGTCTCAGTCTTACCAAGAGGGAGATCTTGTTCTTCTCTATGATAAAACACATTACCTCTTGGGAGCATGAATTCTTCAACCCTTATGGCTCCGCCCCTATGTCATCAAGAAATCCCTCTTGAAAGGGGCATATGAACTTCAGGACTGGGAAGGAGTCCCACTCGCTCAGCCCAGAAATGGGCTCTATCTGAAAAAGTATTATGCCTAATATTGCACTAGGCATGTGATTTGTAATTTTATGTATTTATATGTTTTTTCTTCCCTTTTTGGTGTGACTCGATTTTTTTGGTATTTATTGGAGTATTTGTCTCATACATCCTTCTCACAATGCAGATGTCTTTGTTAACCTTAGCATACGTAGGATACGCGAATGGTTCCAGTCATCACACGCAGCACATTGCATTAGTTGATTGGGTCATCTACACACTTGAGTCAAAAAAAATTTGTTCTGGAGGAGTCCTTCTGGGTACCAACACCAACAATATTGCTGACTACATGTCTGTAATTTCACTTCTCACTGAAGTGTCATCAAGGGACATCTCCAATCTAGTGGTCAGGTTAGACACTTGGCTAGTTGTTATGCAATTGACAAATTGTTATCACATTCGTAATCCAACCTTGTTACATCATTATTTAAGGGTACGAATCTTGGAACGTCAATTTGAAGTTATAACATATGAACACATTCCTAGAGAATTTAATACGGTTGCTGATTCATTAGCAAACTATGTGTTAGATTGGCATCTGTCTCATTTACTATAGAAGCATGCATGAAAAGTAAAAAATTACGAAGTTAAGAACTTTACAAAAAACATTTATAAAACATTTACACCATCAAAATACCAAAATGTTTGTATGTATATGTATATGTATATATATATATATATATATATATATATATATATATATATATATATATATAGATATATATATATATATATATAGAATCCAATCTTTTACATCGAGATATTCCAAAATTTGGATATTTAAAGTACAAAATCTCTACTAATCCTAGCTACAAACACCCACTAGCTATGCCAAAACACCTGCTAAATAGAGCCTATTGCTCCTGAAATGCTAAAACCACTCTAGCTATCCTCCGAAGAGGAAACAAAAACTACTCAAGTACACCGACTGTGTGCCGCTGCATATGAGAGGGAATATCCCTCATAGGAAAGGGGGGCACACCATGCTCAAGCCCTCGAGGTTCCTCAAAACCTCACGAAGACTGTCGACATCAAACCCCCAAGCAGGTAGTTGGCCTCTTTGTATCATATGGCAGGGTTTGTCGACAGGTCGTAATGATGCCACATCTGTGTTAAGCATAAAGCTTCATGTCAGTACTTGTTCACCCATAAAAACATCACATAAAAATTCAAAAGCTAAAAAATACTTGAATTAATTTCAAAAACCATTCTCACCTTGAGGACCCCAATTGGTCCCAGGTGGCAGCATCAAGTCAAGGTCGTCGGTGAAGTCCATGCCATCATAAGCATAGTCGTCAATCATCACGATTTGGCCACAAAGCCACTAGAAGAAATATTCCTCAAAGAAATTTCGGATCAATCCTCCTCCTGTGCGAGGATCAAGTGATGGCCATCGCCCTTGTCTTAGCTCCCTCGAATCAAAGGGACCTAAGCTCATCCTTGGGCACATAACAGGTACCCTCTCAAGAATGAATGAGACTATGAGAGTACCATACCCAAAACTTTGTTGGGTTCGAGTCTTGCATGCAATTAACTCTGTCTTTAACTAGCGAAGCAATGCTTCACACTAGTTGAACATCTATGGCTGGACAGAGTCAACTACAAGCAACAGTTGGGACTTTGTCGTAACGTGGGGCTCTTTGACCCTGCCAACCACACAATCAACCATAAAATGTCCCTCATAGACCTAGAACTTATCGTTTCTATGGGGACTCTGTTGTTGACAAGTCCACTCTCAGGGATGTAGTAAGATTCCACCATCTCTAGGGTAGATCGTGGATCAGGCCTACCACCGGCGAGGTTTTCCTGTGCCCCACAACACGAAAAACTAGTTAAAAAGTATATGTCACAATGGTCAATAGCCAGCTCATGATCTACAATCCTGAACACTTGCTCCAACTTTGCATACTTCAATAAACCACAACTGCACAAAGCAAGTATGCATGTTGGATCATTTTGCATCAGCAATTCCTGGCTATCATGGGCCCGTTCTCTCCATAGGCTAGTCATTATGTCTTGAAACCTATGAAAAATAACCCAAAAATCAGTTAACATGGGGCAATACAACTTCAGGAATCACTGCATGAGGTTTTAAACTACGCCCTCAAGCTCTAACTCTCCCCCCAATGGTACACATGGAGAATTAACACCCTCCAGCAAGTCATATAGTGCGCTTAACGCTCCCTACAGGCCAGCCAAAGGGCGTTAGTGCACAAAAATTGCTTTACGGCACCTCAGGTCTGCAAGAACTCACCCCATAAACTGATAAGAAATGTTAAGAAATTCATAGAGAAAGGTTTTTTCTTCTACTTGGGACTCATGGCACATCGAATGGTTGCCTGGATCTCCTGCAATGGTCCGCAAAAAATCTGCTCCTCTTTGGCTCCAAAACGCTTTCACAGTTCTTAAATAGTGAAAATGGTGAATGTGAAAGCTCAAAGAACTTCCTTATATTTATTTTTGGAGACATGATTTGTTGAAATCATTAAAGAGGAAGTAGTCCATTCCCCATGATTTTTTATCGTGCATGAACCCATATGGATATGAATTGCTACTTTTTTATACTTTTTTCCTCTTTTGATGAAAGTACCCTCATGAATGAAAAGTAGTAAAGCACTGCATGCAATTCTAAAATGAGCGCTTTCTTTTATGGGATATTTTCTCGGTCTCAAAAATTGAAATACCCAAGTTTTTCATCGTTGGACTGGTTAAACACATATGACGATGGTCCGAGCAACTCTTTTTCACTCTTTTACTAGCTCATTAAACTGAAAAAGATCATTAGAGCATTCTTTTTAGGCGCTTTATTCTCTCTCATAAAACTGAAAAATTCCCGAGTTTTTTCTTTAGACTCGTTAAACATTTATAAATATGAACCGAGCATTCTTTTAGGTACTTTTCTTGCTCATTAAACTGAAAAATCCTAATTTTTTGTCACCAAGCTTGTTAAATATCTATGGCAACAACTAGAGCACTTTCCTTTTTGGGACCATTTCTCACCCTTAAAATCGAAAAATCCCCGAGTTTTTCCCCTTCTTTGGGCTTGTTAAATCTACAAAGAAGGAATGATCAGTTCTTTTACTCTTTTTCCTTGCTCAATAAATTAAAAAAGATACATTGAGTTTTCTTCATTTGACTCGTTAAAATTTGATGAAGGTATTGAGTTTGTTGCCACGTGACTCATTAAAAATTCACGACGAAAAACGAGTTTAGTCCATCTCCTTGTACTCGTAACAAAATGAGGTCAACATCTATTGAATATAGGTTTCTCTTTATCCAAATTCAATAGATTAACTCACGGAAAAGTAACCGATCCGGGTATACTATTAACCTTTTGTCACAATCAGTTAACAACTATGACAAAGGGACCACCCTGGAGTTGCTCTTTACAATCTTTTCAGACTCTCTAAATATGAAAAGGCCACCGAGCTGTATCGTCTAGACTCATTAAATTAAATAGACAAGATATAGAGTCGCGCTTTTCATGATCCTTTTTGGAATCTCAAAACAAGAAAAGATCGATGAGTTTTCCTGTTTGGACTCATTAAACTAATTAGATAGGGAATAGAGTCACTCTTTTCGTGGTCATTTTCAGAATTTTAAAATATGAAAAGATCGACAAGTTTACTTGTATGGACTCACTAAACTAATCAGACGGGGAAAGTAGACAATACAACTACATTCAGTATTAGAAAGCATGGTTTGGCAGTAGTCGTTCCCTTGAACATGGCACTCCCTCAAATAAACCTTCCTTGTGATGACCTCTCAATATGAATCCTACCATCCTGTGAGTTTAGCCTAAATACCTCGATGTTCTTGCATCTATGTATCCTAACACTCTTTCGTGTTCATGAATCTAGTGCTACATGGTTAAAACCGTTGTCATCCCTTCTATTGTTCAAGGGTTAACCTTTTTTTTCCTCCATCAACCCATCAAGCATATCCTTTCATCATGCCCTCTATTGTTTAGAGCCAATGCTCAAAGATTCCTCAAAAAACAAATCATTCTTGAACCGTTTCGTGTCGACTGATGTAAGACACATTATTTCTTACCTTTTGATAGGTATCTTCCTATCCACTTCAACAATCTATCTAGGAGGACAACCCAGAAACACATTCAGTGCCTTGGTACTTGCAGACATTAGTGGCAGATCACCTTGTGTTTCATCAGGGGTTCTAATTATTGGCTCCTGGTTAAGCGATTCTACGAGTGTTCAATGACAAGAACATTTTTCACACTCGCTATATTGTATTGTGCACCTTGGAGACCATCATCATTATTGGTGGTCTTCCTCGCATCTGTTAACGATCTCCATTATTGACTGGTAATCAGACGATTTCATGCATGTTCGACATCAACGCATATATTCACATGTATCAATCTATGCTATCCGGTGAAGAAGAAATCAAGACCTTAGGCAGAGGCTTGAATCTCTCAGCCTTGCTTCCTCTACTAAGTTACGTATATTGTTTTTCGGAGATAGCTCATCAAAATGATCCTATTATGACACCAGATCTGCATTGTGCTTAGCGGTGGCCAACATCGTCATATCTCTTTTATGAGAAAATCACTCTGACATAGCTATTGAGTGTGGGAATGCCCGATTCTGGACATGATTTTAGTTTTTTTATATGTATGTGTTGTATCATGATTCCTGTACCGCCCGAAGCTCCAATCCTCTCTCTCTTTTTATCGAAGAAGGACAATTAAAGTTACCTAAAGTATTTTGGCCATCATCACAGCCTTTGATCTCACACTTCAAGGGGCATTTTTTATACAACAAAATGACCCCCTCATCAGCTTAGAGGGGAAAGACATGATAGCTAAATCAAATACTAATATCAAAATCCATGTTTCCATAGAAACGCTGGCTAAACATTGACAACATGCTTTATAAAGCTTCGTTGTAAGCCTAAGGGAGTGTTATTGACCCTACTAACTCTACTTGTTGGTTCGGGGACAACGTTAGTGGATCCTAAGGAGAATCTAGAGATCAAAGGAGCGAATTGACTCATAAATATCTCTATATTCCCACCTAAATCTACTCAGAAAAGCAAGAAAATAGCTAAAGTTCAACCTATTTGTGGGATTTCTAATCCTAATGAAGGAGGAAAATGGGAAAGAGCTCAAACACATGGCAACATCATTGCTTTTACCTTAAGAGACTCATGGAGCAACTTGGCAACCCTAACTCAATTGCTACATAAGCAAGGCTAGGGCTATGGTGATGGAGGTCAGATCATTTGAAAGGATAGCTTACGTGATTATCAAGCATAGTCTCAAACCTAAGCATAAGAAGTTGGTAAGAAGGGAGAGAGAGAGAAGCTAGAGGGGTAAGGGAAGGCTGATGCAACAGATGATTGTAATCACTCTTCCGACATTAATGTATAATTGCAGTTGTATTTACTACTCCGTGGTGTTGGTACTATCATTAATTTATTTGTTTGTCCAATACCTTTTAGCATGAGTAGCTTAGTTATGTGTAGCTAGACATATTTTATATATTCATGTATTAGTTATCAAGGTCATATGCTGTGATTATGCTTGTCTCTTCTATGTGCAGGACTTGATTTGGAGCCGCCTCAGGGGACTTCCACCTAGCTGCATTGTGCTCTCCAGCAATTCTACACGGAGACTTGAGGTAATGAATATTTCTTACTTTGATAGTTAGTTATTGTTTATGGACATGCATGTAACTTTGTGACAGCTGCAGATAATATTACAGTCTGCCAAGGGTCCCAGGAAGTCCCTTGAGGGTATCCCCATTCTCCATACACTGTGCATTTTATCCTATAGCAGTAGTTGTCATGAGGGGTAGGTTCAATTCCCCTTGGATCTATCCACATCAAAACTGCATGTGGAATGTGGTACTTTCACTTGGGTGTGCCTCAGAGTCATTATGAAAAGAAAAAAATGAATTCAGTTATGTTTAAAAAAAATGGATTAGGAAACTTAACAACAGATGCACATAAAGTTATTTGGGAAACATCACGAGGTGAAGAATTATAGGGTTAACTAGAAAAGGTGGCGAATAGACATTATTGCACACACAAATGTTTGTTGAACCTCTTTTAACCAATATAATGATTCACATATAAGTACAACAACAACACAACATTGGTTTCAAGATAGACAAACTATATTGATCATACAATCATCCAATTGAGAAACCACACACAAATATAAGGAGCTAATTATTTGGATAATATCTCTTAAATCAACTAGATCTAACCACCTTCTCAATACTAGGAAGAGACTTTTTTTTGGAGATGAAGTGTTATGGTAAAATGACATAAAAATTCGAAGTACAAACCTTGTACAAAAATATGAGCATGGATCACAACTCCAATACAAATAATAATAGGAGAAAATTCTCCCAATATCCAAATACCTTCATACCTCCCAATTATATTTCTCCCCTCCATAATGAATACATGATCTGTATATATTCCTATCCACACATTACACATGTGGCCTCTTTATTTTTTGGATGACCTCTTAGGTCCCTACACTAATATTTACATTTACATATTAAATGTACATATAACTGCATATATGCTCCCTCTAGGGGCATACCATATACATTTAACCCAATATACACCCCCTTTGAGATCATAACGTGAAGTCCAAATAATGATCAATAATATTAACAATCCCCAAACATAATAACACATAAGAAAAGTGGAAGTGTTATGAAACCAGCTCACAAAAAGATAGAAAAGAGAGATCCACGCCTTAGAATTCAGCCTCTTCGAGGGGGCAACCTCCTTTACATTACATAAATGAACAATTCTTGGATGATAAAAATGACAAAACCTCCTTTCTATATATAGGAGTCTAAGGAGTCACAATATAATCCAGCCGACCTAACAATAATAATATAAAGCCACAAAAATAACAATAGAGGGATTCTATGGGGCACAGAAATAACAATATGGGGGTAATAGGGGCACAACAATATAAATAGGGGGTATAACTACAATAGTAATGGGGTAATCACTAGTATTATAGGGACCCAACATGCCCCTCTCCTTCAAAAAAGTGTTGTCCTCAACGCTTGAGCAGTTCTGGATACTTTTGCATAAAATTCTCATCCTCCCATGTGGAATCTTCAGCGGATAAGTTCTTCCACTTGATAAGATACTCTGAAATTGATCGATTTCGTAGCTGTCGAGTTCTTGTTTCTGTGACTGCTTCCGGTTCCAATATAATTTTTCCTTCCTCATCAAGTTCTGGCAATATTGTTTGAATTGGGAGCTTGTCACCTATAACCTTCTTTAAACATGAAACATGGAAAACTGGGTGCAATCGAGAAGCTGCAGGAAGCTCCAATTTGTATGCCATAGTACCAATCTTTTCCAACACCTTGTACGGACCATAATACTTTGGTGATAATTTATTATCCTTCTTAGCTTGCTTTAGGGACATTTGCTTATATGGTTGTAGCCGTAGGAATACCCAATCACCTACATCAAAACTTCTTTCACTGCGATGTTGATCTGCCTGTTGTTTCATTCTATTTTGTGCCAACACGAGGTTATCCTTTAAGAGTTGGAGGACTTGTTGTTGATGTTCGATGTGATGTTCCACTGCCTGAACCTTAGAATTTTCTCTTAAATATGATGTGATGGATGGTGGTTGATACCCATAAAGTGCCATAAATGGGGTCATTTTTGTTGCTGTATGGAAGGAAGTGTTATACCACCATTCAGCCAGAGGCAACCATTTGACCCATTGTGTCTGTTTATCAGATACAAAGCAACGAAGATATCCTTCCAAACATTTGTTTACTATCTCAGTTTGCCCATCAGATTGAGGATGATAAGATGAGCTATGAGCTAACTGAGTACCAAGACAAGAAAATAATTCTGTCCAAAAATTTCCAGTGAAAATGGGATCTCTGTCACTTACAATAATCTTTGGGTTTCCATGTAGCTTTTGAACTGTTTCCATAAATGCAGTAGAAACTGTACTGGCTTTAAATGGATGTGATAATGCACAAAAGTGTGCATACTTGGTAAGTCTGTCAACTACCACCATGATGACACTCTTTCCCTCAGACTTGGGTAAACCTGTGATAAAATCCATTGAAACCTCCTCCCAACGTTGGCTTGGAATGGATAAAGGTTGTAATAGACCTGGTGTCTTAATTGTTTCAACTTTATTTTGCTGGCAAACCAAACATTCCGCCACAAACTTTTGAATATCTGATTTAAGGCCATCCCAAAAAAATTCCTTCTTAACCCTGTGGTAAGTTTTTAAAAATCCTGAGTGCCCTCCTAAGGGAGAAGTGTGCAATTCCATAAGAATCTTTTGTTTTAGCTGGGAATTCTTACAGAGGTATAAGCGATCTTTGTACCATAACGAATCATTTTGCCAGCTAAATGTATCAGAAGTACTGGAATCTTGTTGTAGCTTTCGAATAAGTGCCCACACTTCTTCGTCATTCTTCCATTCCTCCCTTGCTTCGTTTATCCAATCTGGTTGGATAATAGAAATGGCACACAACAATGCTTCCACATCCTCATCCTTTCTTGAGAGTGCATCTGCCACCACATTTTGCTTCCCTTTTTTGTAGATGATTTCAAAGTCATAACCCAACATCTTTGTGACCCACTTTTGTTGCTCTTCAGAGGATAATCTTTGTTCTAAAAAGTATTTAAGGCTATCATGATCCGTTTTTACCTTGAAGTGTCTTCCCATTAGGTAGGGTCGCCATTTCTTAAGTGCATGGAGTATTGCCAACATTTCCTTCTCATAAATAGCTTTGTTTAAAAACTTTCCCTTGATTGGACGACTTTCAAAAGCAATGGGTCTTTCATCTTGCATTAGAACAACACCAATTCCATTTCCTGAAGCATCACATTCCACAATAAAGGTTTTTGTGAAGTCCGGTGTAGCTAAGACCGGTGCTTGGCACATTGCCTCTTTAAGATGTTCAAAGGCCTTTGTTGCTTCCGAAGTCCATGAAAATGAATCTTTCTTCAATAATGTTGTTAGAGGTGCTGCTATTCTCCCATAATTCTTAACAAACTTGCGATAATACCCTGTCAACCCAAGAAATCCTCGCAGATGCTTTATGGATGTGGGGATTTTCCATTCCTTAATGGCTTTAATTTTGCTAGGGTCTACCTTAACTCCTTCATGAGATACAATATGACCCAAATATTCCACCTCCTGGACTCCAAAGAAACATTTGGATCTTTTTGCATATAATTGTTTCTCCTCCAATAGTTGTAGCACCCTGTCAACATGTTCAACATGATCCTTCCAAGACTTGCTGTAGATTAGTATATCATCAAAAAATACTAACACAAATTTTCTAAGGAATGGTTTGAAAATTGAATTCATCAAACCTTGAAATGTTGAAGGTGCATTGGTAAGGCCAAAAGGCATGACCAAAAATTCATAATGACCCTCATGAGTTCTAAATGCTGTTTTCGGAATGTCTTCAATCTTCATTCTGATTTGATGATATCCCGAACGAAGATCCAACTTGGTGAAGTAAATTGATCCATGCAATTCATCCAGTAATTCATCAATAACAGGAATGGGGAACTTATCTTTAATAGTGAGCTTGTTGAGCTCCCTATAATCTGGACACATGCGCCATGATCCATCCTTCTTGTGCACCAATACTACTGGAGCTGAGAAAGAACTTTGACTCGGTTGAATTATACCAGCCTCTAGCATTTCTGCAACCATACGTTCAATTTCACTTTTTTGGACATAGGGATATCTGTACGGCCTGATGTTTGGAGGAACACTTCCTGGAATCAGATGAATAGCATGATCATGATCACGCATAGGTGGGAGACCTTTGGGAGTCTCAAATACCTTGGAATGATTGTCCAGGACTTTTTGGAGATCTGGAGAAATAGATGATTCCAATGTGGAAACATCTAGCGAACATAATTGTGCAATTACACCTCTTTGCTCCTTTTTTAGAAGCTTTGTCATGCCATTAGAGCTGATTATCTTTCCTGGTTTCCCTGCAATACCCCTTAATTCAACTTCCTTTCCTTCCACAGAAAATTTCATGAAAAGTTCTTGAAAATTAAAAGCTATTGTACCCAAGGATTGTAGCCATTGGACTCCTAGTACAACATCAGCACCTCCCATTGGAATGGAAAGCATTGGGCTAGTCAATACATATTCTCCCATGGATAGCTTGATATTATGGCACTTTCCAGAACAATTTATTGTTCCTCCATTTGCAATCATCACTTGACACTCTGGTGCTGGATATAGGAAGCAATTCAATTCTTTTGCTACCCTACAATGAATAAAATTGTGGGTGCTTCCTGAATCAATCAACACTATTACCTTTTTCTTCTTGATTTGTCCTTCTATCTTGATGGTTTGAGGAGTGGTAATTCCCGCCAATGCATTACAAGATATGGTCGGATTTATTTGTTCTTCATCTAGGCTTTGTTCCTGGAATATATCCTCTTCTTTTGACCTTTCTTGCTCCTTTTCTTCTTCCTCTTCACAATCTATGTAGAATAATTTCTTCTCAGCACACTTATGACCTTTTGTGTATTTGCTATCACAATTGTAACAAAGCCCTTTTGCTCTTTTTTCTTCCAATTGTTGTGGTGTCAACCTTGTAGGTTGTGGAAGACTATGGGCAACAACACTTCCGTCTTTATAGTTGTGAATGGTATGCTTCCTAGTTGCCATAATTTTGCTTTCCATTTTTCTTGCTAACCTGAATGCCTTCTCTAATGAATCAGGTTCCCAAAGGCGCACATCATGTTGGATATTATCCTTTAAAGACCCTATGAACACATCAATCCTATGCTCCTCTGGAATATCTTTTACCCTTATGTTCAATTTTTGGAACTCCTCAATGTGCTCCATTATTGAACCCTTTTGTTTGAGACTTATCAATTGGCTAAAAAAAGTGTTGCTTTTTGTATCCTCATAATGTGCTATCAATTCTTCCGTAAAAATTGCCCAAGTGATAAATTGTTTACGAGAACAAAGCCATTGATACCATACAAACTGATTTGGTTCCAAATATAAAGTTGCCATACGTACCTTTTGTGTGTTTTGCACATTATTGAGATCGAAGAATTGCTCCATCTGTAATATCCATGTGGCGGGATCCTTGCCATCAAACTTCCTCATATCGATTTTTGGAACATGGTGAGTCTTCGATCCAACATTAGAGTCTATGGAATCATGATTAACATTTCTTTTGTTCTCATCATGAGTTTCCTTTACTACCTTTTCACCATTAGTGACCCTTTCTTGTAGCAACTTCTTCAATTCATCCATCTTATCATCCATGCCATCAATTTTAGCATCCATGCCATTCACCTTAGCTTCCATGCCATCCATCTTAGCTTCCACGCCATTTATCTTAGATTCCACGCCACTTATCTTAGCTTCTGTTAGCTTTTGTGAGCGTGACATTTGTTGCACTTGTTCTTGTAATTTTGATATATCATGTAGCATTTCTTCCTCTTCTTCATGAGTCATGCTAGAGCTTTCAGGTTCCTTACTAGGTGTTTGCATTTTCTTTCCTCGGGGCATCAGTTACCGATAATAATGCTTTACTATGCCCTTTGAATTCCGTTAAACCAAGCTTACACAAAAATTAAAAAAAAACTACACACCTTTTTTCACTTTATAGAAGCCTGATATTGAATCTGATGTATCTCTGTAATTTCGGATCCTCCAATTCTGAAATTGCTACCTGTAGTAGCCTTCTGCGTCCTCTTTCCAATGCCACAAGTCTGAGCCAAATTGGATTCTCCAAGAAAGAGTTATGCACAATCTCCCGCAGTGACCTGATTATAGACTAGTTCAGTAGAGCGAATTTGTATGAAGTACCACGTGTCACTTTTTCAACCTTTGAATCTGAAAAATATATAAACAGAAACTACAGTCCGTCCTCTTTCTGTACCTTCTTACGAAATTTCAATCCGATGCTCAGAAAGAAAGTTATGACGATTTTCCCAGGTCACCTGTTTTGAATGTAATTCAGGAGTCTGCAAAAAGACCAACTTCCTCAGATCATATCTCCGAAAATATCGCGCGCAAAACTCTGAAATTTGGACCCAAGGTTCAGCGCCAATTCTTCTCAAATGGGTTTTTTTTGCGACTTCTGAAACGTCACAGAAAAAAAGTTATAGCGAAAATGCCACGATGACCTGTTTGGAGCAGCGAAACCCTAGAATCCAAAGCTCTGATACCAAATGTTATGAAACCAGCTCACAAAAAGATAGAAAAGAGAGATCCACGCCTTAGAATTCAGCCTCTTCGAGGGGGCAACCTCCTTTACATTACATAAATGAACAATTCTTGGATGATACAAATGACAAAACCTCCTTTCTATATATAGGAGTCTAAGGATTCACAATATAATCCAGCCGACCTAACAATAATAATATAAAGCCACAAAAATAACAATAGAGGGATTCTATGGGGCACAGAAATAACAATATGGGGGTAATAGGGGCACAACAACATAAATAGGGGGTATAACTACAATAGTAATGGGGTAATCACTAGTATTATAGGGACCCAACAAGAAGTTACATATTCCAACACCTTACCCTGCCTCACTGGCCCCACCCCCCACCCCCCCACCAAAAGGCTTCTTATCTTAATTTCCATCAGCTCAAGTCTTCATCAATATGTTATCCTTTGCAACACATAGTTTACTAGGAACTGAAGAACCTCTTGCCTAACAAAGTGTATGCCTAGTCCAACTTGGGATTTTCATCTTGTAACTATCTATCTATCTATATATATATTTGTTAAAAATATTTAAAAAATAATTTCCATCCACCCAAATACATTGGTGAGTAGCCATTTTATCAACTAGTTCTATACGAACCATTTTTCACATACATGGTTAGCCAACATGTTAAACACTCTTCTAATCACAACCTGGTTTTAACATTCTTATATTTTGATATTAGTCCAACTCGCATTTTCGCCTTAGTCGAAGGCTCAACTTTTCCAATTCCACATCAAGCTAGCATATGACTACACCTCCCACCCTCATACCTACCTAGTGTTTAATTCCATGACTTGCTGCCATGTCCACTATATGAAAGAGAGATATACATTCTACATGATTGCATGTGCTACCACATTATTGAATTTAATATTGAATTAATAAGGCTAGCAAAACACCCAGGGAAATTAACTTTGCTATAGCTATGCTTTTACATCTTGTACAAAAAAAATGAGGTGTCAAGTACAATTGATCATGCGATCCATGCAACACACATGAACAATTATAACATTTCAACATAGGAAAAATAAATATCTAATATTATTTACAACAACACACTAATTATAGTCACCTAGTTCATAAATAATATTCCTTTTTTTTCACACTTCATCATGAGCATGTCTTTCTTTGCATTTTTGAAAAATCATACATGAAGAGCTGCACTTTTCTCTTTTATCTCACTTTTTAAGGACATTTGCAAATGGGTTTTGCCTCATCCACGATATTAGAATACTTGTTTAATTTCCTTATGGTCTCGACATGTGGACCCATTTCTCAACATTCACCAAAACCTCATCATATTTCTTCTAATGATAAAACTTACTTTGATGTAACACTCCATATAATCATTTCCATCTCATATATTATTGTGTTGAGCTCCCCATTCTCTAGTTCATGACTGCACAACTCCTTCCAACTAGTGATTCACTGCTTATAGGCTATTGATATTCTTCACATTGTTCTTTACAACGTGCACAAGGATTATTTTTATAGACCATAATATCATTTCCATTGGTGGCGATAATGCTCACCAAGGAAAAAAATAAACACTCAAAAGGCTAATATTGTAACAACTTCATCACTAACAACATATATACTAACAAAAATGGGATTTTGGTTACTCAATTTCCCAAGCAATGCATGTACATAAGTGAAATTAAATTATATACTCCAAAGAATGGCAACACTAATTTTGAGAATCATACCTCCAACCATACTAGATAATGGGACCTCTTAAAATAATAAACATTATTTTCTTACTATTATTCTCTAATTTTCGATGTTGAGGTTTTGAACTAGAAACTCATGACATGTCGTATGAGGCTTTAATAATTCATTTATAAACATGAATAATAAATAATATTTTTTTATATTTATTCCTCTAAGTAATTATTAATGTATGCAGTAATTTTTTAACAACTGGGATCAGAGCCAAATATTGGCTTCAAAGGGATTATTTGATTTCAGGGGTTTATAGTGCTTGACGAGATCAATGCAGTCTTTTTACATATCTGGGTCTTGAAAATAATGGTGGAACAATTGTATGTCGAAGAACCTCGAGGAGAATGTGCGAAAGATAGCGCCATAACTGCTAGGGATCGCAATGCATTTGTGATATTTACTGGTTTGGAACATGTTGACGAATTGTTTTGGATTCATGTAGCTATTTAAAGAAGGTTGAGAGCTACCTTTGGTCAGCAGAAGAAAATTGTTCATGCGGCTTCAAAAATTGTTCGTTTTTTGCTATGTGAGGCCACTGGTGTTGGAATCTACGAGGTTCTCGTCGGGCTCGTAGTTGGAGCGGTTTGATAGAAGTTTTTGAGCAAATCAAATTGAGAGAGGATGGATAAAAATCACAGTAGCAATTAAAAAAATAAAATAAAATAAAATAAAATTAATGAAGTCAAAATTATTTCATGTAAATGGGCATACTAACATAAGACCTATTAAGGCATGTGTACCCCTTGATGATCACCGGTAAAGTCTGGGTTAGACCTAGGTGATAGGGGGGATGTTAGGTTAACAATACCCCGGGTAAAAACTCTAAGGGGGGTAAGAGCTAAAGTGAGCGAGATTGTCTCACTTAGCACGTTTGGCTGGAGTTAGTTAAGGAACCCCAAGTCAAGTTTAAGGGGGGAATTGTTAGGTAAACTTGACTCAGGATAGAGTCAAAGTTGACCAGGTTAAACAGTAACGGTTTTGGGGCACATGGTATTGTGCACCCATAGTATTCTGCCTGTGGTATTATATGTAATGGAGCTTATAAAAGGTTGGAAGGACTTCATTGTAATGCAAGACCTAGAGGTGAGCGGTGAAGGCTCACTTGGTCAGATTGGCCAGGGTTTTGGCCAATGCTAATAAGATCTTATTAGGTTGGGTTTTTCCCTGGATTTGGGGTTTTCCTGGATAGACATTTGTGTTTATGTGTTTATGGTTGTTGCTGGTTATTTTTATATTTATTCCTCTCAGTAATTATTAATGTTATGCAGTGATTTCTTAACAGGGACCTCTTCAAATAATAAACATTATTTTCTTCCTATTATTCTCTAATTTTTGATGTTGAGGTTTTGAACTAGAAACTCATGACATGTCGTATTAGGTTTTAATAATTCATTTATGTCATCTCCCCCAATGATATAAACTAATTTGAGACCCTAGGTTGATAATGTAACCACGTAGGTTCCTGTACATCTAGATTGCATGTACATATTCAATGTTGCACTCATTGTAGTATCCAATAATATTGAGGTTCAACTCTCTTGGATACTACATTGCGATCCTCTTAACTCTTTCTAAATGATGACTAATTAGTCCCATTGTATTAATATTCTCCTCCATGTGCTTCATAACTTGCACAAATATTATTTTAGAAAGAGAAATAACATTTCTAATCAAAACGATAACACATGTTGAGGCACAAGTAGCTCCAAACATTAACATGCGGCTGTAAATACATCAATAGAAAAAATTATACTAATCCATCAATAGAAAAAAATATACTAATAAGAAGGAGATTTTATAGACATAATTTCAGAAGCATTTTGTAGACATCAGAAATATCCAATGCTAGATTCCACATGCACTACAACACTATTCCTGAGCATCCTACCTCCAACTATACTTTGTGATGGAATCAAAATAGCATGTACATGTGAGGTAAGATTTTTCCATGGTTTGAAAAGTTTTGTGTGCACCACTCATTAAGCCTTCCCATGAATATTATTAGTAGCAAAATATTTTGAAACGTTGAAGAAAAAGGTAATTGAACAACCACTGTTAGTACCTTACATTTTAGTGTATTTCAAGTATATTGTAATGTAAGTGGGTTAGGGATTATGGAAACGTTGAATGAAGATGATAAACAAATAACATCATTTAATGAGAATTTTAATGACACAAAGAAAAAGTATTATATTTATGATCAAGAATCCTATCCCATTTTTCAATCCCTGAAGAAATGGAGAGACTATTTTCTATGGAAGGAATTTTTTTATTTACAAATCATTAGAAATTGTTGTAAATAGAAAATCAGGGTAAGTTGGATCATGAGAGTTTGAACTGGGTGGAATATTTTGAGTTACTCATTTTCTTTTAAATGTAGGTCTAAAAAGGAAATAACATTGCTAATACGTAAAGCTAGAAGGTGATTTTTTTAAACATCATGCATGTTGAAGTTGTTAGATTGGAAAACATGGAGTTATTAAGCTAGAAGGTGATTTTTTTAAACATCATGCATGTTGAAGTTGCTAGATTAGAAAACATGGAGTTGTATGTACGGGACACAATTTTTTTTGCAAAAATGGGAAGAATTGTTGCAAGTCAAATTGTTGATACCACGAAAATCCATATACGTATTGTAAATAGAAAAGTAAAAAAAGCATGGAGAGATAAAACCCAATAGCATCCTTCTCCTTATATATATCTATATTTTTTTTTAATGCAAAATAATGCAAAAACTAAATTAGTTAATGGAGTAACTCTCCTAACCTATGTTAGGTATCAGAATCATAACCTATGTTAGGTATCAGAATCAGACTCCCTTTTTAGCTTCCTTTCGTGTAACTCCTATTTACCTGCCATTATTCCCTGTCATCGAGAGAGTGTTCTCTGCTTTATGCATTGAACAATCTAGTATGTGTGTGTTCGTTGCTCTAGGTGTTGAAATGAATTGAAGGTTGGACCGTGCGATTATGCGTTGGTGTATTGTTGCTCTACGCATTCATTATGTTCGTTGAACTCAATATCGTGAACTATATCTAGTGCGTTGGATTGTAAGCTATGCATTGAGTTCATTTTTTATGGCAGTAAACTATACTGTATTTTGAATCTGTGAAAAAAATTTAAAGGTCGTTGAATTAATTTTGGAAGTTGCTAAATTAATTTGGAAAGTCGCTTGTTTGGTTTATGCACTAGTGTATATGTGCATTGGTTCTTATTGAATATTGGAGTTATGATGCATTGGAATTATGTCGGTGTGATGTGTGTTGAACAATTTGTACTCCTGCAAATCTTATGTGTATGAGACATCGTTGTTGACTGAATATGTAAGCATTGATTCTGATCGATTAATCCTATGCAATGGTATATGGTGCGTTAAATCATTTTGAATGCATATGTGCGTTGAATGTATTCGATATATATAAACAATGGTGGATTGATATGGTATTCGATACATATAGACATGGTTTCATGGCATATGAAGATATATATGGTGCGCGTTGTTGGTATGTGATGATGGGATATGAAATGCATTGAGTTATTGTGGTATATGATATGAAATACGTTGAGCTAATTTTTAGAAGGTCTTGAGGGGTGTATTATGATATATAATACACATATTCCTTTATGGTTTTTAGTTTCGGTAACCATTAAATTATATAATGGTTAGTAAATGATCTTTTGTTGATGCTTAAAGGTTATATACATATGTAGCGTTGGGTTTTGGTAAATTTTTAATTGATTTTTTTTTATCAAAATTACTGGTATACAAATTTAGTTCATTCAAAGTCATTTTAAAACTTTTATAGGAATGTATTCGCTCATCTTCATAGTGGGAAAACTTTTCACTGGAAAAGTTTTCACTAGAAAATAGAAATACCATGAGTGGTATAGGAAGCTAAAACACACCTCAATTTTTAATGAGTTTTGGAAAGAAGTTCGTCTGGGAGAAGGAGACAAGGCACATAAAAAACCCACTTCAGATAAGTAGCTTTTCATTTGGGAAAAAAAGAACAAGAAGGCTTATTCCTTGATTGTAACATCAATAAATGAAGAGGTGAGTCATTATATTTCTCTATTTTCAAATTCTTTTTAATCTTTAAAGAAGTTGAAGGAATTATTTGACTAACACTTTGAGCTCGAAGTTGTTCAATTGACGATCAAGGTGTTCGATCTTGAGTTGAAAAATGATGACCCTCTTGCCTTAGCATAAAAAATAAGATTCATTATGCATGACATAAATGCCACTAGTATTGAAATAGATGTTCTTCCTAATACTTATGTCAAGGCACTATACCCCACTTATTCATATTATCTTGAGTCATTGCAAGAAAGTGGAAAGCTTAAGGAGATTTCCTTTGACTCCCTTGAGAATAGCTTTGATAAAGGAGAGAAGGCTTTTGGGAAGAAGATAGCTCCTCAGTGTTCTGAACAAGTTTTGTGCCTTGCACACAATTTCCATCTTTTCAAAGAACTTATAGTAGGATCATAAAGGGAGATATTTGCACGGAATGTTGCATTTCTAAGTCCTTTGGGATCAATCAGTACTCATTGAAGAAATTTAGGATCGTGACTGTTGAGGATTTTACCTTCTTCATTTTTTTAATTTTTAACCAGATCCGTGAGTAAATAATATTCATCCCACTATGCACTATCAATGCCAATATATGCTTATTCATACATAGTTGAATGACAGATTTTTTGGTTCTTCCCTGCAGTATCAAATCAAGTATTTGGTTTTTGTAATTTGAATTTCATATTGTTTAAAGTAGAAATAAAGAGATTATTATTAATAATAAGTTCACTTACATTAGCCTTCATGGCATCATGGGTAGTTCAAGTGATTGAATTCCCCCTTGCTAAGTCTTTGGTAGGGAAAATTTTAAGAACCCCCTAAATTTACATGTATAATAAATGGGCGAATCTCCATGGTATATAGGAAAAATGGAAGGCGATTTTATCAATAATATGATATGTATATATAATTTTTTGGTGAATCTCTCACCAGGCATGGTGAATATTTTCCTCAATTATAAAATCTTGTGTTTATTGAATACACAATGAAATCATTGTATTTCTTTAAAATATCTTTCGAAATCAAAATTACCGAAATTACATATCAATAACCTAGTGGGTGTAGGATAAAATTCACTCGTGCCATTCACAGAAAGCATGAGAAAAAACCTAACACTATATATAAAACCAAGAAAAATTCAAATTCATCACTTCTAGGGACCTCGTAACCACCCTGCCGATACACAAGTATGTTCCTATTTGCAATTAGAAAAATTACCAAAATTACAATCTGTTTACTCCAGCATATGTTGGAAAGTTATAGAAGGATGACTAGTGCAATCAATCCATTCCTTTTAGCCCTGGATTTGTTTTAGTTTAAAATAGAAGTATACAAATATACTTGTCCAATGTCTATGCTTTAACCATTCACCTTAAGATGCTTTTACAATATAATTTCCTAAGTCTATTGAATATCTTCATTATCATAAAAACCAACCCATATCCATCTTAACTCCACATCTACCACTCTTAGGGGGATGAAATTTATTTATCCCTCTGAGCACTTGGTAGACCCAGAATTAAGATGGATCTAAGATGATAGAATTTCCCTTTAGATAGTCTATGCTCACATGAATACCATGGTATTACCATGGGTCAATACCATGGGTTATCACAAACCTAGAGCTTAAAAATTACTATTAGTAATTTATAAAAATTAATAAAATTAATAGTTGATTTTTATTTTATTTTTTATTTTAACCAAGCTAAACTGTTTAACCTACATTAAATTACAACATCCATTTTTACTCTTGATCAGATAAAATATTTTTTCACTCTATGCTAGTTTGCATATCATGATATTTGATACCTCTCGGGGGTTAGTAGATCCAGAGTAAAGATGGATCTATGCTGGTTTAATTCCTCCATTTAAATAGGCTACATTCCAGGTGAATACCATGGGTCAATACCATGTGCCGTTTCTATTTTTATTAATACTAATATTAGGGTTAATAATGTTTTTTTGCATATTTTCCAACGCTTCAATGCATGACCAACAACGGGAGGACGGAGCGATGGCAGGATTTCTTGAGTTTAGGGTTTCAGTAGACAGGTTTGATGCCGCCGCCGCCCCCAGACAACTTCTGAATACTGAAACGGCTCTGAGCCCAGCAGCGGGAGTCACAGAGCTCGAGGCTACCCACGGGATCTGGTCTGGTTTACCTGATGAAAAGAAGAAAATGGATTCGAACCAAGGCAAACGATACTGGAGGGCTTCCCCCCACACTGGTCTCGGATCATTATCCACAGGATGGCCCTGGCCCCTCTTCAATGTCCGGGGATATATTTCTCAAAATAACCGATCCACACTGTTACATATGGATGCGTCCTCCTACGCGGATGTTTGGCCCTGCGTCTGCGAAAATGGGGAACAGAACCCTGTACTTCTGCCCCAAACAGATATACCGCACCCTATGATCGGCACCAGTTTCTTGAGCAAAGGAGCGTCCTTCAGCAAAAATGGCGCTTACGGGAAGGAAAAACGCAACATGAATTCAAGAGATCGATCCTGTAGAGAGACGATAGCGAACCCTAGCTCCGCCGTCTCATTGCCCTTGGCTGCCGTCGGCTACTAGATCGCTCTGAGCGTGAATAAGTCTGAAGGATCGGGGCAAAGACCAAAGGGCTGTCTCTTAACAGCAGATCCGCATCCGCCCCTGCTCCTGAGACAAATACAGGATTCGAAAACATATCAGGACATTGGCCCACCCTCTCCACAGATCGAATGGGGAAAAAGGCATACAGAATCTTCCCCATCTTCCACATCATTCCAGATTCAAACCAGACTCCTTAGCGGCAAAACCATGCTACAATGGGTAAGAGCGACGGATCTAGTGCTAGACCTCAAGCAGGCTCTGGAGATCAAGCTGGGGACTCCCTCTGAAGCATATCGACTTCTCCACGCAGGTAAATAGCTTGAGGATCTCAACCCCCTGTCTTTTTACAGCATCCAGAGAAATTCCTCCATAGAACTCATCCTGCGTTTAAGAGGAGGCGCTGCAGGACAGTCATCCTCAGCTAAGGCTTTTTCTTACAAGGATGCTGTCCATGCTAAGATTCCAAAGAAAACAGATCCACCTACTCAAGCTCCTAAGCCTTTCCTGGTGGAAAAACTGGAGGAAACCCCCTCCATAGAAATAAAGCATCCATCGCTGGATGAGCAAACCCAACATTTTGCGGATCAAGGCCTTATATGCAGGTTTAATGGGCTATGGCCCCGTACAGCAGACCTCTACCAATGGATCCACTCTAACTGGACCAATAACTGCAAGGTTCTGCTATGCTCAAAAGGATTTTTTATCGTAGTGTTTGCCTTTGAGACGGATTATCAAAAAGCCTTAACTGGTGGCCCATGGTTTTGGGGTACCGCTGGCTTATTCCTCACTCCTTGGTTCCAAGAGTTCGATCCATCCACAGCAGTCATCACCAAGCTTCCCATCTGGGTCAGACTTCCAAACCTCCCAGCAAATCTTTGGCATTTTGCAGTTCTTCAAGGTATCGGCAACACTCTAGGCAGGCTTTTAGACACTGACGTCTATAGAGGGGAAAAGGGCTTATACACTTATGCCAGGATATGTGTAGAAATAGATATCAGCAAAGGTCTCCCGGACTAGATCAATCTCAAAATAGGAGATTTCCACTGGACTCAGACTCTGGACTACGAGAACACAGCCTTCCGATGCCGCAACTGCCATCTTACAGGCCACCTTCAGAGTTCTTGTCCCACGATGCCAGCCCAAAAGAAGAAAGCCAACACTAAGCAGAAATCCAAAAGCTGGAAGCCTCATGATCCTCCTCCCATGGATGATTTTGATTTCAGCTCAGATGAAGAGGAAGAGATCAAGGAAGGTGAGGCAACTGCGCCGGAACCGGATCCGTCCTTGGCTGATCCAACAGTTGCGTCCGTCACACCAGCCTCTCAGAAAAGGATCCATGAAACCTCATCCTCGGACTCGGACAAGGAGACATCTCCGTCGGCGCATCTCAGCTTGCAAATCACGCCAGCTCAGCAAAACCCCCCTGAGTGGGTCAAAGTTGGCAAAAAGAAAGGGAAAAAATGCAGAATAGTGGATTCCGCACATGATGGGTAGATTCCTCTGCTCTGTTCCTGCTCCTCTGTTCCTTCTGTTTCTTCTTGTTCAGCATTATTCTCTACTCTTTCTCTCTTAGGAGCCGAGGTGGACAACCAATCCTTTCCGGCTGCCTTTGTTCTTGTTTCTCCTGGTTGTAATCCCGCATTGTACCATACGTTTTCTTAATAGAATTAGTTTTTTACCGAAAAAAAAAAAAAATAATGTTTTTTTGCATGGTATTAATAACAATCTAGTCCATGGTATTTGTCCCATAGTATTTTGCCCATAGGTTTCACCTAAATATAACTCATTTTTTGAGTGTTCGTAAATATAAGGTGACTTATGGAGTAAATATAAAAAAATATTTTATTTGTTTACCATACCTCTCGTTTATTTATATTTTTATTAATTTACCATACCTCTTTTACAAATATGCTATTTGGCCCATAGGATTCACTTAAATAAAACCTCTTTCTTGAGCCTTCATAAATAGAACGAGGGTTATGGACTAAATATAAAAAGAGGTTTTATTTATTTACCATGCGTCTAGTTTATTTATATTTTTATTTATTTACCATACCTTTTGAGTAAGTATAAAAATGTTTTATTTATTTACCATGCATCTAGTTTATTTATATTTTTATTTATTTACCATACCTTTTGAGTAAGTATAAAAAGAAGTTTTATTTATTTACCATACCTCCACTTTACTTATATTTTTATTTTCTTACACCCTTGCATGTATATAAGGTGACTTATGGAGTAAATATAAAAAAATGTTTTATTTATTTACCATACCTCTCATTTATTTATATTTTTATTAATTTACCATACCTATTTTATAAATATGATATTCGGGCCTTTGGCCCATAGGATTCACTTAAATAAAAGCTATTCTTGAAAATGGGCGAATGGATTCACTTAAATAAAACCTATTCTTGAAAATGGGCGAATGGATTCACTTAAATAAAACCTATTCTTGAAAATGGGCGAATGGAAGGTTGTAACTCCTAATTTCAAGGGCTAAATTTAGCTATTTTACCCTCTCCCTTAAAATAAGGTGGGCTATTTGAGGTGATTTGTAAAAATGTACTATGACACAAAATATTCGCCCACTAAAAATTTAAAACCCCTTAATTCCCCCAAAGGGCGAACATTCGCCCCTAAAATTTTCTATGTTTACATTACATATTACTATGGAAAACTAAAACTAAAAACATAACAAATACATTTTTACTATGCCCATACTTCTCGTGAGTTAAAAAAACATTAAAATTAGAACTCTACCAACAGTGTACGAATCGGAATAAATTGCATTAATTATTTTACTGGAAAACCGGCGGTCAAACGAAACATTTACTCCACACAAGGTTCATGGATGAATGGCAGAGATCTGTACAGCAACTTGGTTTCAATCGGATGGTGGACAGCCTTCATTTTGATCGAACGGTTATCGCTTGAACAAAACAAACGAACATTACGTTCCGGGAAAATGGCTGTTTTGAAAATTGCCTGTGGACACGCGTCAAACAGCGTATAGTATCGGGGGCATTTGAGAGAATACCACCGCTTAGAGAAAAGCGGTGCGATGAAGTCTAGTGGTTTTTCTGAAATAAATGCGCAGCTATTTAACTGGGTAGCAGTTGAAATTAAAATTTCAACATTTTGCAATGATCCATCACTAACAACAGATCTCCACATCCATGCTCCCACGTGCAATCTGTTGTAGCTTTACACTCTCACAAACCCAAACCCACCATGAGCCTCGCTGTGATACGAACGAAAAATTTAAGGGAGATAGAATAGGGAGGAAATGAGCATATCTTAAGTGAGCTTATTTCAATATGAAGAGTGGTTGCAGATGAAACTACTATATCATTCACCAAATGACTAGTACATAAATAATATTGGAAATTTGTTTAGGAATTGAACAAATTCTTTAAGAATAGGATTTAATCTAACTAATCATAACAAATCCCTAATAATAGAATAATCTAGAGAACTCTACATTTCTCCATTATTCCAAATTAATGTACATTAAGATTTTGTTATTCTAATATTCTTTTTAAAAAATCTACAAAATACATCACATTAGAGATTCTAATGAAATACATTAGTCTTTTTTATGCCCTCTCCAAGAACTCTATAATTAAATTAAATCCCTAGATATAGATAAAACATCTATAAGGTTCTATATATCCTAATATCAAATAAAACTCTTTAACATTATTTGTTGTAGGTAGGCTTATAATGGAAATAATTTTTGTAAGGTCTACCAATACAACTTTCTAACAATATTTTGAAATTTAGCTATAAAAGAAAGATATAATATACATTTATTATGATTTAAATATATTTGAAGCTATTTAAACTAATTAAAAATTACCCTCAACAATCGAAAGAACTGCTGCTGCGCGCGCGTCTGAAGCCTGCGCCTGAGCCTGCCTGGAGCCGTGTTATAGACAATTTTGTGCCTTACAACAACAGGCATGAATTGTCAATAATCCAAGGGATCCAAAGTTCCCTAAACATGATGTTCCTACCCCTAGAGGAACAAGGTCAGCAAACCAACAGCTCTCAGATCAGTTCTCCACCTGAAAACACTCAAAAACAAGCAATCCTGAAATCAAAGCAGGTGCTCCACTAGGCTTCTGCGCTGAAACTCAGATCCTCTATGGTGTACCTGCGTTGCAAAGCAAGTGGAACAAAGGCCACCTGCGCTGAGCGAGATGGGACAAGTGGCACACTGAGTCATTGCTCCAAAAATGACACTTGGATCAGGGATTTCGCCTTGTGATGAGTCAGAGGCTCTGTTTCTCCAAGTGGAAGCAAAGTTCTCCAAGTGGACTCAAGAACTGAAGATCAACTAAAGATTAACTGAAGAGAGAGAGGACACAAGGCAGCTACACATCAGTTGCAAGCTGACTCATCCTTTCTCAATTCATCTATATATTGAGCTCTCTCCTATGAGCTCAGGAGGCTGGAATTTTGTGCAAAGTAATGATATGCTGTTGGTTTCACTATAGAGCTATTGGGTGATTGCTTGAAGGAGGTGAAGAGGAGAAATTCTTTCTGCTGGGAGGTGTTGCTGGATTGGGGCCTTCAATGGTTGTAACACTCTCAGAACTTTACTTCTTCCATTAATAAAAGCTATTGAGGTTCTTCTATATGCACTTGTTTCAATGATGTATTGTGATAATTGTATATTTGATTTATGCTAATCCTTGAATCAGTTATGATTTCATGCTTCTTGTAGTCTCCTTCTTTGTCATTTTGCAGGATCTCATTGTAGCTAGGTCGGCAAAAGAGCAAAGAGCTTGGAGCAAGTGGCCATAGAGAAGAGTTTGGATTCGACATTAAGCGCAAGGCAACGGTTAGTGCATTTATCCACTCTCTTTTGCTTTCATAAAGAAGTAAACTTTAAGTAGTTTTCTTTACAGTTGTTGCTGAGGTACTATCACCCTTAGAGTGGGATAGGGTCATCCGAGTCGGATACTTTTCCCTACAACAAACTGGCGACTCCACTGGGGATCGTATCTGTTTGATTGTTTGTAGTATTTTTCTATTCATTTCCTGAACGAAAGAGTACCAAATCGAAAAGCTTTTGACTATATCAAAAGCGAAGTAGAGGGCAGCTACTCTAGCTCATTTCTGAGCATGTTCATGATTTGAAGAGCTGATCTACAAGGATCCTTGTAAGCTCTTAGTGATAGCTTTTCATCCTCCTAATCATCCCTTTGAGTGTGATTGACTGATTGCTTCTGATTTGAGCAAAAACTGTGTATTTTTGAGAAAATTGTGACCCGGAAACTGTGAAAACGGAACTTTCGTTTTCCAAAGCAGGTAGTACACAGGCTACCTGCTTTGCAACACAGGTCCCGAAGGGGCTACCTGCGCTGAGAGCCAGACTGGCTGTGCAGCACCTGCGTTGGCCCAATTTTGCCTTGTGCAGTTGGGGTTTCCTCCCTTTCTCTTGCCTGTTTGGACTATAGATTTGGCTGCCAGTTACCAGTCTTGCACCTGTTCTGAAACCAACATTACTTGCCATCATTCTGCCTCTGTTATATAACGAAATTGTACTTGTTCTTTTGTATTTCTTACTCATTTACAATTTCCCATAACGAAGAGTAAACTAGTCTTGCTTTTGGCCTCTTAGATCTGAACCTGTGTTAGGCATTTTGCTGGTCTAAAGAGTTAGCTTGTTTGCTGTCCATAGCTGATTAGTCATTTTACTTTCATCATTATGGTTTGATTTCATGCATTTCCAGTGATTAAGCAAGTAAATCTTAAGGTGTCTTTTGATTTTGGACAAGCTTGTTTGTTTTCACTTTAAATCAAAATCAAAGTTATATAACAACTTTGTTTTTGTAACCCATCTACATTAAGAAAGGGAAAAGAAAATACATGCATTGTGCATTTTGCATTTGACTGTTTGCTTGACGATTTAGGAAAAATTTGCATTTAGTGTGTGCTCTATGATCTGTGTGAAAAGATTTGCCTTTCTTTTCCCTCAGTAGTTAAGGTTTTCAAAGTTGAAAGATTGAAAAGTTTGCTTCTCATCTTAGACTGCATTCAGGAATTTGTTACATACATCTCGTGGTGATCCTTAAAGGCAAACTGCTAAGCAAGATCAACATTAAAATAAATCCAATTTACATAACAACGCTTTGTAACATAACGCAAACACATAGAGGTCTAGGTAGAGACGTGTTCCAACGTCGTTAAACATAGTGACTGTCGATCTCTACGAAGGTGGGTGATTCCTCCTGAGAGTCGGTGGCACTAATACGGACTTGTGCTCCCACGTACCGTCGCGTATATATTGGGAGACCCCTATAGGCAATTATCCTTTATCCATAGGAAGCCGTGTCGGCCGCCCTACTGATCGCGATGTAGTGAACACAGCATTCACGAAGATCGACCACCCGTACCGTAAAACGTATTCTGTGGTTTCGCGAAAAGTTTGGCACACCCTCTGCCTAGAACTCCAGAGAAGTTTCTTTTGGCCTTTTCCAAACTCTATAACTGAAAAAGTCCATCCGAGCATTTGTCACTTCGGGCTCGTTAATACATCGAAGGAGACTAGAGTCATCTTTAGCTTTTTCTCGACTCTTAAAACATGAAAAAGCAAAGTTGTGTCTAAAGCGTCGTTAATAAAATTTATTTTAAATCGGAACATAATCACCTGTTATTCCTACGTTGATCTTTCAGTTGAAAAGTATGGAGCCCACCAACCAAGGAAGTAACCTTGGCGGAAGTCCCAATCCCTTCTCCTCTTGGGGAGATGTTGGTGCGCCTCATATGGCCACATTGTCACTTCCAGGATTGACAATTGGCCTACCCATATGGCTCTTTTCAACTAATGTAGTGCAGATCGCCACTAATCCTGAGCAGTCGAATCAATAGTCAGACCAGTCTAGAACTACCCACCAGCCTTCCACTTCTTACAATACTTCCTCTGATCCTTCATCTTCGCAAGGTAGAGCCGGCAAAAGTCAGCCTCCCATGGAGAAGAAAGAAAAGAAGAAGAGAGAAAAGAAGCAGAAGGGGCCTATGGCGAAGGCGACTGGGGGCAAGCAAAAGACATCTGACAAAAATCCACACACTGCACCGACCGGGCCTAAATCGCCATGTGTCATTTGCAAAGGGACCCACTTCCATCGTGATTGTCCTTGTATTCCCCGGATACTAAGGGACTGGTCCCCAAGGTTGCACAATCCGGTAGCATCAACCTCTGGTAGTCATGTTGATTGCAGTCCGTCAACTAGCGAGAGTGAAGGACGAAGAGGGAAACCAAGATCACCCTGTATGCTGTGTGAAGGCGATCACGCCATCCACCGATGTCCATTCTTAGATGAGGCGAAGAGAGTTTTGGAAGATCGTCCGGTATCACCGTTACGACTTCCTCTTGGATACCAAAAACTCGTGCCTAATCCCTCGATAGTTGAAAATCCAGCTGGCCCGCTCAAGTGGTCAGCTGAAGTGTCGGTCATTGAGAATGAACCTGCTGAATCCAGACCAGACGAAAGTCTAAAGGTCGAAACGGCAGTTGACCTGGTTCTTCCTTCAGAGGTTTCATCCTCAAATGACTCCGTCATTGAAGACTCATCTTCAAATGACACCCTCACTGAAGAGGATAAGGATGACACCGTCCATATTCTTTTCATCAACACAGACTCTGATGAGCATCAGGGCAATGCGCCCATTCCTTTATCGCAGGAAGGAACATCGTCAGGGTCGTATCCGGCCGTGTATTCGGTCCCGCCACCAAGAAACCTAGTTGTATCCTTTGATTGGAGTCAACTAGGCAGACCCTGGTTACCAGCCAGTATCCCATTCAGAATCATAGTCCAAATCTACAGAATGGTGATGGCTGGAACTATCCTTGATGAAGGGGCATCTGTGAGTATCCTTTCCTCTATTGCTTGGAAAGCACTGGGTTGCCCGACGCTTTTACCTGAGATAAGAAATCTATCAGGTTTTGATAAAGGAACCAGTCACCCGTTAGGGATTCTCCCCAATGTTCCAGTTACATTGAAAGGGAAGACAGTTCATATGAACATCATGGTCGTCTAGGGACCCTTGGTTTATAACTTACTCCTTGGACGAGACTATATATATTGCATGGAGGCAATAGTGTCCTCGCTCTTTAGAGTCATGTGTTTTCCGCACGAAGGAAGAATGGTCAAGCTCGTAGACCAACTTTCATTTCCAGGATCATGCATCGCAAATAGTCAAATACCATCCCTTAACGGTTTATTCACTCAAGGAATGCCACCACCCCCGGTTCTACTTCCCGATGAATGCGAGTAATTCGGAAAGAAAGAACTGGGACCCAGGGGGCATGCACCCTGGCCTGCCTTGGGCAGAGAAAACCTTGGGTATAAAGTTAATTTCCGCAGAAGAATGGACTAGTCCGTACCCCGTCCGAAAAAGGAAGAGAGGGTTGTTCTAGGATAAAATTCTTTTGTCAAAGTTATGTGAGCGAAAAGATTGTCTTCCTTTGTCTAAAAAAGTAGGCTCTCCTAAGGAGGAGATCCATTTGTGGCAGCAAGTAGCCACCATCTTTGAATGTCAAGCCTCACCCATTAAAACAATATGTTTTGAAGGATAAGTAGGGGCAGTCTCCAAAGAAAGAGATGAAATTGCTGAAACAAGTAGTCACCATCCTTAGCAACCTAATGATAGACATCGCCGAAAAGAGAGTTTAGTTTGCGGCAGCGAACAAAACCATTTTTCGGATAATAAGTAAGAGGACAGAATCTCGAAATTATACTTTATACCTGGGGGCATGCAAACCTTTTGGAGTGCAAGCACGGGACGACTATTTATTTTTTAAATTTTTAGGTCCTCCCTTTAAACCTGTAGGTCTAACCCGTTAAACTCGTAGGATTAGCTGTTTCCAGCTTGCATAAAGAAAGGATGAAGGGCAAAAGTTAAAACCTGCCAAATTGGAGTAATTAGTGAGGTATCGCTCCTTAAATAAGATTACCTCACCTAAGGCATTCCTTGTATTAAGACTGGTAAATCGAGCAGTTTTAGCAATATTCATGCTCGTTAAAAAATAAACGCAAGAATTCGAGCAGTTTTTGTACAGAGTTCATGCTCGTTAAAAAATAAACATAAATTGTGAGCAATCTTTCCCTACAGTTCAATCTCATTCAGAAAAAATGAACCGGTAAATAACCTTGAGAAATGTAACCTTTGATAGCCATGTTAAAAGCCCTTGGTCGTGTTTATATGCCATCACCTCCATCCGTTCATTTGGTCAATCGTTCATCTCCATATGTTTGTTTACCCATTTTGAGGAACAGCTGCGAAGAGTGATTTCACTTAGCCATCGTTGTGACACTGCCGTGATTGGAAAATTCCAACCTGTACCTGGAATCTGCTGCTATCCCTGTTTATCACTCGTTCCTCAAAAGACGAGTCTTCTTTGAGCTCTTTTCACTGACTCGTAAAATATGAAAAGTTTGCCGAGTTTTGGCCTTCCAGCTCGTTAAAAGGACCGGAAGAGCTATCCCTCCTCTAGATTTTAATCTTTTTGGACCTGAGGGATTATTGCACAAAAAGATCGAGCGCTTGTTTTGTTCAGCTCGTTAAAGAAATCAAAAATTCATCCCTTTTGTATTGTTTTATACTTTTTCGGACTTAAGGGATTAGATGACGAAAAAGGAATTTTGGAGTTAACTTTCCGTACCTTTTCAACTCTCTAAAAATGAAAAGGACCGAGTTTTCCTTGTCGTTAGACTCGTTAAAATGATTAAATAGCGACAAACTTGTCTTTAGACGAGAACGAGTTTCCCTATCGCTAGGCTCGTTAAAACATAGCGATGGGCTTGCCCGAAGGGCAGGTTATAGAACAATCATATGTTATCCTCCTCAAGCTTGACAAAAATAAAGAGGTACTGGTCAGCAATGACTGGGGAAAAATTGGGAGAACCTCACAACATTAATGGTAGCAAGTCGCTCTTGAACATGACACTTTGTCCTCCGTATCACATCGGGTTGGGTTGTCTCGTTCACCGGTCTCATAACCATGGTCCTCGCCACACCATCCACAATTGGGGTAATGCTACCAATCCATCACATCAGTGTCGTTATATGTTCAAGAGATGTGGTTCTGCAAAGAGTCAACCGTGTCCCATCCACTGCCATACATTGTCCTTCATCCACTTCATGGCCGCCACCCTGAATCATACATCACAGAATCACTAGCTCTGTTCCGTGTCACTGATGTGGGATTCATTAAGGCCCTCCTTTGACGGATCGCTCCTTGTCGACATCAGCTCATTATCCAAGGAGTTGATCTAGGAACAACCCCTTCAGTACTTTGAAGCTTGCATGCCTCAATGGCAAGTTTCTCACTTCCGGCGACAGGTATACATCAATGACCTTCGACCAGAAGATTTTGCATGGTGGTCGACGCCAAGTCCTTTATTCCCACCATGTGAATTGTACTGCCGTACCTTGAGGGTCATCATCCTTATCGGTGATTCCTCTCGCGCTTGTTAACGGTTCACATCATTGACCGGTAATCAAGCGATGTCTTTCCATGTTCGACTTCAAGAAATTCTCACATGGATCGACTTGTACATCGAGTGAAGATCGGAAGAGACTGAAGACCCCGGATCTAGTTTCATCCATCCGGGCTGCGATATATATTCAGGACATAAAGACATTTGATATGTACATCATTACAGCAGATGATCATCCTTCTCAAAGGATGATAATTTCAGCAGAGAATTATCGGTCTACAATCAGACGATCGTCTGTTCTATGTACGAAAATGTATTTATAAAGCTGAGCATGGGAATGCCCGCCTCAGCTAGATCATGAAAATGTATGAAAAATAATGTATTGTATTGTATCTTATTACAGGACACTTCTCAGCAGATTGAGTGAACTTCGGATCCTCTCAATAAAGCATTTCACCCGATAAACGACCTCATACTTTAGGGGGCATCTGTTATAGACAATTTTGTGCCTTACAGCAACAGGCATGAATTGTCAATAATCCAAGGGATCCAAAGTTCCCTAAACATGATGTTCCTACCCCTAGAGGAACAAGGTCAGCAAACCAACAGCTCTCAGATCAGTTCTCCACCTGAAAACACTCAAAAACAAGCAATCCTGAAATCAAAGCAGGTGCTCCACTAGGCTTCTGCGCTGAAACTCAGATCCTCCATGGTGTACCTGCGTTGCAAAGCAAGTGGAACAAAGGCCACCTGCGCTGAGCGAGATGGGACAAGTGGCACACTGAGTCATTGCTCCAAAAATGACACTTGGATCAGGGATTTCGCCTTGTGATGAGTCAGAGGCTCTGTTTCTCCAAGTGGAAGCAAAGTTCTCCAAGTGGACTCAAGAACTGAAGATCAACTAAAGATTAACTGAAGAGAGAGAGGACACAAGGCAGCTACACATCAGTTGCAAGCTGACTCATCCTTTCTCAATTCATCTATATATTGAGCTCTCTCCTATGAGCTCAGGAGGCTGGAATTTTGTGCAAAGTAATGATATGCTGTTGGTTTCACTATAGAGCTATTGGGTGATTGCTTGAAGGAGGTGAAGAGGAGAAATTCTTTCTGCTGGGAGGTGTTGCTGGATTGGGGCCTTCAATGGTTGTAACACTCTCAGAACTTTACTTCTTCCATTAATAAAAGCTATTGAGGTTCTTCTATATGCACTTGTTTCAATGATGTATTGTGATAATTGTATATTTGATTTATGCTAATCCTTGAATCAGTTATGATTTCATGCTTCTTGTAGTCTCCTTCTTTGTCATTTTGCAGGATCTCATTGTAGCTGGGTCGGCAAAAGAGCAAAGAGCTGGGAGCAAGTGGCCATAGAGAAGAGTTTGGATTCGACATTAAGCGCAAGGCAACGGTTAGTGCATTTATCCACTCTCTTTTGCTTTCATAAAGAAGTAAACCTTAAGTAGTTTTCTTTACAGTTGTTGCTGAGGTACTATCACCCTTAGAGTGGGATAGGGTCATCCGAGTCAGATACTTTTCCCTAAAACAAGCCGACTGATCGAGCTGAATCATGGATCCTCCGGATCCGCCTAGTGGGGATCCAGAGCTGCAACGAGCTTTCTCAAACCTGGTAAAGTATCTCCCTCCGCAAAGACCTAGACCAACAGCAACAAAGTTTGTGAAGAAGCTGGATGTTTTACAGGAAGTTCTTCTACCTCCGACCATTCCACGCATGGCAGCCATTTCCTTAGCAGAGAAAGGGTTAATCGGGCAATTTACAGGACTATGGCCATCACCCAAGACAGTGCAAAGATGGGTCGAAAGAAATTGGTCGGACAAGATCCAGGGCAAAATATCCATCAGATTCTGTGGTAGAGGATATTTTACCTTTCACTTTGAAACCAAAGAGGATAAAGATCTAATATTCAGAAACGGGCCTTATTTTATGGATTCCAGGGGCCTCTATCTCAATAAATGGACCCCGGATTTCGATCCTGAACTTGATATACCAAGTGCGGTTCCAGTATGGGTCAGACTGCCTCACCTCCCACTTCATTGCTGGGGGGATGACTCTGTGAAAGCAATAGGGAACGCGGTTGGAAAATACATAGACCGCAGTGAACCCAAAGACAACATGCAGGCTTGTGTGCGGATTTGCGTTGAAGTTGATCTAGGCCGAGGACTGCCAGAAGCAATCAAACTGAAAGTAGATGACTGGTGCCATATTCAGCAGCTAGATTACGAGCAAATACCCTTCAAATGCAAGGTATGTCACGAATATGGTCACTTTGCAAATAGATGTCCTAAAATAGTTAATGTTGAACCAGAAGAGCAAGATGGGCAATGGGAAACTGTTAAAAGGAAAAAATCATCCCTTCCCCTCAAATCTTTGGACTCTAAAGTCCCTGGTCCTTCCCATCAGCACCCTCCCCTCCAACCCTCTTCCCTTCAGCATCCTTCTTCCTCCTCCCAGCAGCCCCCCCTTCAACATCCTTCTTCTCCTCCTCGGATTCCCGATCCTCCCATCCCTCCATCCTCTAATCCCTTCGCATCCCTCTCTGAGGAAGAATCAGTGCCTGATTTCCCCTCCTCTGACCCTCCTCTCCACCCCTCACCCCCTCTCATTTCTCACCCCTCCCCTAACTCCCCCTCCACCAGGATTACCAGAAGTTCATCAAAGGATCATGGAGCGCCCAGCGATGTTCCAAAGAAACATGGGCCTGGCAGAAAATCGGCCAAACAACAGAGAGAAGAAAGTACCCAGAAAGACATTGCAATGGGCTCTCAGACTCCTATAGAATCCTTTATTCTTGGGCACTCGGACAAAGAAAATAATAACAAGGGCAAAGAGAGGCGAGCACCTCTCCACGTAACCAGTAAATCATGATGAAAATACTATCCAGGAATAGTAGGGGATTAGGGCACCCCTCCAAGATAGTAGCCCTCAAGGATCTAATTCAAAGTGAAAACCTTGAAATCGTTCTTATCCAAGAAACAAAGCAAGATCAATCAGAAATTAATAGAGTCATCAACCAACAAAAGCGTTACAGTGGATGTGCAAGCGAAGCAAGAGGAGCTTCAGGCAGAATTCTAACAATGTGGGACTGTAATAAATGGAACTGTAACTCCACCAGAATACACCGGAACTGGATCCGTGTTAATCTAGAAAGTAAGACAGATAGAGCAGCGGTAGTAATCTACAACATATATGCTCCGAATCAGTATAGGGAGAAAGAAGTATGCTGGAACACTTTGGAAGCTAGTATAGAAGAAGAGCAGGACAACAATCTCATTATTGCAGGGGATCTAAATTTGGTATTGCATGCAAACGAGAAAAGAGGGGGACATTTCACCCCAGATCCTTTCAGAAATCGACTTGAGAGCATTATGCAGGAGCAAGGCCTTGTAGATATCAGGCCTAAGAATCGAAGATACACCTGGAGCAACAGAAGAATAGGAGTTGGCAATATCATGGAGCGTCTTGGTAGGTTCCTCATAAGCATAGCTTATCTGTCCACTTTCACTACTGGTCAGTCAAACATTCTCAATGTCTCCGCCTCTGATCATTATCCAATAACGCTCACTCTGCATAGTCAATGTCAGCTAGGACCTCTCCCCTTCAAATACTGTTCCATTTGGAATCGTATCCCTGCAGCAAACGACGTGGTGCGGCAGGCTTGGATACAACACGTGGAAGGCTCCCCAACTTATATCTGGGAGACAAAACTAAAGAGAGTAAGACAGGCTTTAAAAAATTGGGCAAAGAACAATTACCAAGAACCTGAGTTGAGCAAAAAGAAAATTAAGCAAGATCTGGAGGAAGTGCAGCGAAACATTGAAGCCTTTGGGCTGACCCAGCAAGCCAAAGAGAACGAAACAAGACTATACTCTCAGCTGAGACAAACTATAAAGGACGAAGAAACAAAATGGAGATTGAAGTCAAGACAACTCTGGCTTTAGGAGGGAGACAAAAATACTTCTTACTTTCATAAGCAGGCTACAGTTAGAAAGGCCAGAAACACTGTGAGCACAATTAAGGATAGTGAAGGGTACAACTACAATACTCAGGACTCCATAAAGGAAGCAGCCACCAATCACTTCAAGAACCTTCTGACTGAGGATAAAGGTGAGGAGGACTACTCAAGTTTGTTACAGCATCTGTTCAAAGGAGTCACACAAGAAATGAACAGCAACCTCAAGAAAGAAGTAGAAGAAGAAGAAATCCAAAAAGTGATTTGGAGTCTTCATCCAGATAAAGCTCCAGGACCTGATGGGTTTCCAATCAGCTTTTATAGAGAGCATTGGTAGATGATCAAAAGAGATCTCATCAAGATGATACGCTGGGTTTTAAAGAAAGGCAAAATGGGGGGA
The DNA here is from genome assembly GCA_031772625.1 of Pinus tabuliformis. Classification (NCBI taxonomy): domain Eukaryota; kingdom Viridiplantae; phylum Streptophyta; class Pinopsida; order Pinales; family Pinaceae; genus Pinus; species Pinus tabuliformis. Next base: position 302,898,746 of record CM062818.1, read on the forward strand.
TTTACCAACTCTACCTACCTAGCCTTAATCCCAAAAGAGAATAGACCTTCCACCTTTTCAAGATTTCGGCCAATATCTTTATGTAACTCAGCATACAAAATAATCACAAAAATTCTGTCAACTAGGCTCAAGCCCCATCTTCATTCTCTGATCTCAGAAAACCAAGGAGGCTTCCTTCCCAATAGGCACATTTCTGACTCTATCCTTCTTGTGCAAGAGGCTATCCACTCAAGCATAAGCAGAAAGGAGAAAGGGTTTGTTCTAAAGCTGGATCTTGCCAATGCCTTTGACAGGGTAAGGCATTCCTTTCTATTTGCTGTCCTTCACAAAATGGGTTTTGACCCCTCCTTCATCACAATGATCAAAGCCTGTATATCGGAACCCTGGATCTCTCCTCTGATCAATGGGAGGCCGTGTGCTGCTTTTCAATCCTCTAGAGGCCTTAGACAAGGTTGTCCCTTGTCTCCTTACTTGTTTATCCTCATGGCCGAGACCCTTAGCCAAACCCTGGACTTCAATAGGAGAATAGGTTTAATCACGGGCATCAAATTTGAGCAAGGAACAAAGATAATCAACCACTCTCAATTTGCGGATGATACCCTCCTAATTGGAGGAGCGTCCACCACTATAGCAAGGCGCTTTAAAAAGATCTTAGACCAATTCATGGAATACTCAGGAGGGAAGATCAATCAGCAAAAAAGTTGCATATATGGTTGGAATACATCAACTCACACCATCCATAGCATTGCAAGTATATTAGGAGTCTCCTACAATCTTGTCTGGAGCCACTTCACCTATCTAGGGATGCCAGTAAGTATGGGACCGCTGAAAGCTGACACATGGAACGAAATCCTTGACAAAATAAAGAGAAAAATCCAACAATGGGGCACCATGTGGCTGAACCCAGCAGGACGGCTTGTACTTCTCAAATCAGGTTTGGCCTCTCTTCCCATTTATCGTTTTTCTTTATGTCAAGCTCCTGCTGTTTTCCATCATAAAATGGAAAGATCTCTCAGACATTTTCTTTGGCAAGGAGGGAAAACAGAAAAAATAAAATTCAACCTTGTCAGCTGGAAGAATGTCATCCAGTCTTAGGAAAAGGGAGGATTAGGAATAAGATCTCCAAAATTGTTGAATTTAGCTCTTGGAGCTAAAATAATATGGAGAATGATCACAGGACCTACAGCATGGTGGAAGAAGGTTTTAGAGGCAAAATACTTGAACAACTCAAGGCAACAACTTCTGGAAACCAATATTCCCAACAGAGATAGTACACAAATTTGGCAACTCTGCAAGAAAGTCATACCCTTTATGTCTCAAAATATCTCAAAAGTCCCAGGAGGGGGGAGTAGCATCAATTTCTCCACAGACAGAATCCTAGGACAGCATCCAATTGAATCAAAAATGGAGGCAACCCCTGCCATAAACTGGCTAAATGGAAAAGGAATATGGTATTTAGCTCAAATATCTCAATGGGACAACCATTCCCAAGCATGGATAGGTTGGAAATTCCCGGATTACCCCAGGGAGCTAGAGACCAGTCTTGCTGCCTTAAAGAACCTCCTTCACAGCAAAGCTCCGATTCAGAAAGGCAAGCAAGATGGTTATCGTTGGGACCCAACAGGAACTCAATACATGGTCAAAGCGGGGCACCAACATCTATGTGACAGCACCTTTCCACAGGATATATGGAACCAATGGAAGCTTGTATAGAGAGCAGAAGCACCCCCTAAAGTCAAATTTTTCATTTGGTTGCTCCTGAAAGGGAAAATACTAACAGCAGAGAATTTAAAGAAAAGAGGCATAATGGGACCATCCAGATGTCCGAACTGCTGTAGGTCAGAGGAAACAATACAACACTTGTTTATAGATTGCCCAGTTGCTGATGAATGCTGGAGAAAGATGGCCTCAATTGGGGATGCACCATGGGAGCCTCAGGCAACTATTGCAGAAACAATTCACAAATGGAGAAAGAATTGTCCATGGAAAGAGAAAAGAAGTAAATTGACGCAAAGGATATGGAATACCATTCCTCTAACCCTCCTATGGCGCATCTGGTTGGCAGGAAATAGAAGGGTTTTCCAGGAGAAAGGCTATAACATAAGAGTTATGTGTCACAAGGAAAAGTTCTTAGCGGTGGAGACAGTCACAATCCACACCAAAGGTAAGATTGAGACTACTAACTACAACATGGAAGAGAGGAACCTGGTCAGTTATGTCCAAGAGAACATAACTAGCGCACAGGAATTAAGCCAAGGAAAGACACAAACGAAAGAAACAAACAGGGCTTGGAAGCTGAGATTAAATGAAGCGGAATTTGCGAGCTGGTTGAGAAACTGTAATAAGTTCTACTTATTCTTTGATGGCGCTTCTAAATTAAACCCGGGCCAAGCTGGTGCAGGGGGTCTCATCTGCAATGCTAACGGAGAAAGAATACTTCAGTTCGAATAGGGACTGGGGGAGATGTCCAACAACAGGGCAGAGGGATTGGCATTGTACCAGGGCCTCACTCAGCTGATTAAGTTAGGGATAAAGAAGGTAATAGTGTTTGGGTACTCAACAATCATCATTAGACTCATGGCGCAGAGGCAGAGCACGCCGAACATCCTACTATAGTAGATAAACTATAGGAACCAGATCCTTCACACCTCAATGGAAGAAGTCATCTTTTATCACATCCTCCGTGGACTGAACAAGGAGGCTGACAAGTGCGCCAACAGGGCATGCGAGCGCTCCAAAGGTATTCTGTGCTGTAACAACAATTCCTCCTTACAACCGTTACCATGAATATTCCACATCTAGTCAACAGCAGGTGTACCGTGGATAATAGAATCTATGACAGCAGACAAACAATCAGTTCAGTTGGCAGAACAGGTATGGTAGACAAGATTTTGATCAGAAATAAGATTGGGAGATCTACTCAGAGTATGGGAATCAAGCGAAACGCAGGAGAAAATCGTCCTCGCAGATAGATCACTTGTGCAATTCAAGATAAGTCTTTGACCATGAGCTGGAGCATTGGGAGATGTAAATGGGCTCCTTCCCGCTCTTCTAACCTGCGGACAGTTTCTATTTATAGCCTGGGTTACATGACCCTCCAATGCATTGAGAAAGCCTATGCCCACGAGCAGAAGAGCAAATCCGCTCCCGCCTATTCTCAAGCAGTCCGAGGTAACCAACAAAAACACAGCAGCCCTGCGCGCACTGTGGAAGTAGCTTGCAATAAGCAGAGAGACCTGAGTTCCTGTGTTAAAGAAGTGAACAAAACAGGCAAGAACTATCCAGCGTCAATGGATCGCCCAGAAGACTGCTTTCACTGCAGAGATCTACAGGCTGAATTTGAGGAACTGCGAGCTCAACAATGGGCCCTGGAGGATCAAGTTCGAAGTCTGGAGGCAAGACTGGAAGACCAATACAGAATTCTTAATGAGAAATATCGGGCTGAGATAAATCTATTCCTTCACAGAGTCAGCTCCTTACATGAGCAATTTAGCAGCCTGGCCAATAGATGTAGCCATGCTGAAGAATCGATAACTGTCCTCAAATTCATGATGGACAAAAAGTTCAAAGATGCTCCTTCCTCTTCTAGTGCTAAACAGAATGAGCCAGATCCTAACCCAGAAGCGTCCACTGCAAGGAAGATCAGTCACATAGAGATAGATTAATTATGTTATGTAGTTGTAAATTTTGGTGTCTGCAGTTTGTTCGGATTTACAGTAGTTTAAGAAGCCTCAGAGGCAGGAATACTAGAACAAGGATCAAGGAAGAGACCCTTTTTGTAATTCCTTGGATCCAGAATGCTCAGGAAGCACTATATGTATGGCGAACTGCTTCCTCTTTTTTTCAGATCAATATATAGCACCTGAACTTTGTCTAAAAAAAAAAAAGAAATTACCCTCAACAATCATGTATGTTGTTTTAGTAAACTATAGATTTTCCAATCTTTGTAAACTTCAAGAAACTTATGTCTAAATTCCATGAATGTAGTAATAACGGAGGTAGGGAATTTAAGTCCAAAAGGAATGACATTATCTATAAAGGAACCCTATTTAATAGTGAAAATTGTCCTCCTCTTACAGTGTTCTATAATTTGGACTTACGGCACCTCAAAAACCCATTTATAAATTAATAGTCTTCCTTTCTTGCAATTTGATGAATCACAAGGATAGGGGAATTGGTAATGTACACAAGTCAGATTTGAGACTTTGAAGTCTATATAACTTGGATATCATCGATTTCCTTTTCTATCTAGATAAAAATAGGGCTTTCCCAATCAAATTCATCTACTAAAAAGTTATATCTACAACCAACACCTTAAAAATATTGTTATTGACCATCTCTCTAACTCCATGGTTTAGTCGATAAGCCTAATGCTTATCAGGCCTAGCAATTGGCCACAACTCAATTCTTCATCTCAACAAGGATTCCTTTGACTCCTCTTATCTCAATAAAGCTTGTTGTAACAGGTCTCCAAATTACCTAAGAAAAGGTTTAACCTTAATTATCATTTCCTCATCCCAATAGTGTTCTAGAAAAGTGATCTTGGGGTAATATTAACTTCCAGTATTGACTTTCTGAAACTTTTAGTGATGAAAGGCACTGCTACCCTCAAGTTTGTCCTCCTTATTTTTCATACCCCCTCTAGGATCCTTAAACAAAATAAACCGTAATCTTTTTAAATTATTTGGGCCTTCTCCATCTTGATAATTTTTTCTAATAAATTAGGAAAAAACTATGTATTCCTTTGATTCTCAAAAAACACATGTATCATGGTAATAAAGGCACATAACATGAGAATGGTTATTTTGCAACTTATTGTAAACAATATTTACCTAATAGGCTTCATAGTTTTATTTACCTTAGCATATTAAGAAAAAAAACATAAACTCTTCATAGCATTGTGTCTACATAATAGCCTAACTCATATTTCGTTTCTTCCTTTGCTCATCAATATAATAGGCCCTAGTAATGTATCCTAGAGTATGGAAGAAATTATGAATCTAAAACTATGGCTGCAAACCCTCACTTCCCCACTTTTGAGTGCAAATTTCAAGATGGGTAGAAGGACCTAATTTTCCATTTTACAATTCTAGAATCTATCCTATTAACTCTTATTTATATATGTATTCATACTCAAATTTATAAGAAGAAACAACAATGTCTTACATTGTCGCTTTTCCCTATTCCCAAGGGGGGAGTTTCTCTTTATGAATATCCCACCATTAGGAAGAGCTAACAAACAAAGCCACATCCAACAAAATTAGTCTCCATTTTTCTACAAATCTACCCTTCATATCTCTAAAAATATTATAAATTAACAATGTATTTTCCAATTCTAGTCCAATCCAACAATTACCTTTAACAACTATATAGTTTTGGGATGAGGTTTCATGTCTCTTATTGTATCATTGATTTATGACTTCCTTTGAGCCATTTTTAGATGAATGGATGCCTTTGCAACTCATTAATCTATATTTTCATAGGTTAACATAATTTGATGTTTTTCTAGAAGTCATATATTATATCTAATCTAGGAAATCCATTTTTGTCACATATTCATTAGGACTAGTGTATTGTGGTCTTTGATACAGATATAGAAGTTATATGAACCTAGTACCATCCAATTCAAATGTTATATTCTATTTCCTTTGGTCAATGATGGTATACTAGTAAAATTCCCACTTACTACCTAACATATAGTATATGGGTTTTTCATCCATGATCTAACCTCAAAACTAGCGATGGACTTAGCACTAGCTATATCCACTTCAACATTCTCCAACTAAATAAGGGATATAATTCTATACTGAATTTCCATCCATAATTATATTGGTGAGAAAGAAAATTATAGTTTACCTATGGCATCTTAGGATTACTTGGGAAAAAATATTAATATTAGATAATAAATCTCACATCACCTCTTCAATATAATATCTATCTACTTTAACATCCCATCTAAAATGCATTATATTCTTCTCCCTCTCATTCTAACCCTATATATTCTTTTCCTAAAAATCTTAGTAACAACATAGTATTGAGAACCTTCCTTATTCTTTAAAAGTTAGTAAAAAAATGTTTCACAACCTATTATTTAATTTCCCATCATCCAATTAATCTAAAATTAATACAACTAGAAATTAATAATATTATTAAAATTACCTAAAGATTTTTATTTACCTTTTGAAAAATTGGGATAATTTTGCTTGTCCCACACCATACTCAAAATGATTGGAGTAATTTTACTTGTCCCACACCATACTCCCTTTATCATTCCACTCCCTTTACCATTCCACAACACAGGGTGAAGGAGGTATTTATCTATCCCATGGTATCTTAGTCACAACACAGGGTGAAGGAGGCATTTATCTATCCCATGCTATCTTAGCCAAAGATCTTTTACTTTGCATTGAGTCAACAATAGGAACCGTAGAACATAGTTTTTAAATCCATAGAGGGACAATATCATTGATTTCAACACTAATTATGTCTCCTCATGACACAAGAGCCTAAGCCCCTCCCCGAATCGAAACTAATTTCTAGGAGCCTCCGAAAAGGAGCATCGTGGCACATGCCGAGAGAGGAGACAATTTCCTCTAATTTTATGTAAAATGTAAGAATATTCATGAAACCTCTGGAATGCGCGGCGTGGCAGGATTCCTAGTTTATGTTAGGGTTTGTTCTTCTGGTAATATGGGCAGCCTACGAGTGTCCTGAGGCAGATGGGGCTGAGAAAGCAGCGAGGACCATAGAGGCTCTAATGTGTAAATTGATTTTGTTTAATACGAATTTTGTGTTCTATGTGTCTTTATATTCAGTGTGTGTTTGAATTTGTATCGTTTGTTTGTTTCTGCAAACAATGTCTGATCTTCATGGTTATCACATCTTCTTTATTGTGTACAAATGAGAGATGACAGTCGCTGAGAGGTTGTCACGTCAGAGGAAATTTGCTGGAATTGACAGTCAATTTACCTGGTGCACTCAAATTTCGGTCAAAGAGGATAGACGGAACTACACCAGAGAAATATCATAATGGTGATGGTTTGGGAGCGGTAGAACCAGGTCAAAGGTGGCCGTAAACGATTCGAGAGCAGAAGCACGCCAAGACGAGTGTTGAAACATCGATTTTCCCGATTAATCGCTGCCATCAAACACTAAACCGATCAGATCTCATCGGGTTCTAGAGGAGCAATTGGTCGATGCCTCGGTTTTCGCCCGCTAATGCTACTGGGCTGCACGTCTCGGCCGGCCATAGCTCATCAGGTTTACATGGGTTTTATCGAATTCAGAGCTTGTGAGCATCTGATGGGCCTTGGCCCATTGATCTCCTTGAGTATTCTCCATCGTGAGTCCACTCCCTTGGGTCCCACGATATAACTTTGTCTTGATATAATGTTTAGATTCGTTTTAGGTTTATTGCCCCGGTCGGCCACACAGTTTGACATTGGGTGTTAGAATGAAGGCCCATGGTTTTAAGACCAAAAAGGGAGCCCCAGTTTGCAACCAGGGGTTTGGCTACTGCGTCATGCAGTAGTTGGATTGCAAAGATGCTCTAGAGAACTAAGATTTGGTCCAAGACAGGAATATTGAGGATTGGCTAGACCAAAAGGTTTACACACGACTAAGAAGAAAGGGTTGACAACGTTGTACGGTGCATTGTGTAACACCCTGCAGTTGATAGGCGACCGGGTGCGCCCTCCTCTCACCGAGCGAAGCGACTAAGGCATGAAATGGAGCGCGGGGCAACCAAGGACGAAGTGTGTATTACACAGGCGATGTTGGCATTCCATGTTTTATAAGACGAGTTGGGGAAATCGTCACACCACAAGCTGACCGAAGAGCGAAGGCAAACGTGGGTGATGTTGGTGGGTGGTCCCACGCCATGGGCGGGCCTACCCACACAAAGATGCAACAATGTTTGAGGGCCATGGTTGGTGGAATAAACGGAGGGTTGGCCGAGGACACGACCTCCACGCAGCAAGTAATGGCAGAAGTGTCCTCAGACACGTAATTTTATTAATCAGAAAAAAAACAATTACATAATTGATTTTGCAAGAGTTTACACCCGAACAACACAAACACTCTTGCAATGAGCTATTTATAAGCTCCATGTCCTAACTACCTCTAATTATGGATCACTTATTAAATAACAAGTGTCCATTTACAATAAATGCTCTTCAAACCAACTAGCTAACTAATCTCCTAAAATAGAGCCTAAGATACGACACATTTGGAGAGTCATATCTAGTTACAACAATATGCTAATTCTAAAAGTCACATTAAATAATTAAACATTCTAGAATAATAATTATTAATTTAATATCTTAAATTAATAATTATTTTATTCTAATTTTATAACCTATGATAAAATTGTATTTTTGTATCATCTAACATTCCCCCCTATGATCCAAAGATACATTACAACAGATACCAAGTTCATCCCTGAACTTAGTAAATTTTATTTTGCCAAGCGGTTTCGTGAAAATGTCGGAGATCTGATCTTCGGAAGGACAATAAACTCGTTTGAGGACATCTTTGGCAATGAGAGACCTGATATGATGATACTTGGTGTCCACATGCTTTCTCTTTGAATGAAAAACTGGGTTCTTGGCAAGTTTTATGGCTGAGTGGCTGTGAATGAATAATGATGTAGCTTCTGCCTGAGAAATGCCCAAGTCCTGCAAAATTCGGCGCAACCAAACAATTTCACATGCTGCTTCCCATGCTGAAATGTACTATGCTTCTGCTGAAGAAGTGGCCACTGTAGCTTGTTTCTTACAACTCCAAGATACTGCTGCTGACCCCATGTTCATTAAATAACCTGATGTTGATGCTCGATCATCAATGCTCCTAGCAAAGTCGGCATCGGAATATCCACCAAGTACAAAATTTTTAGTCTTTGTGTAAAGAAGACCAAAATCTTTTGTTCCTTGGATATATCGAAGAACCCTTTTGGCCGCATTCCAGTGGTTTTCTCGTGGTTCCTGTATAAAACGTGAAAGAATATTGACTGCATAAGATAGATCAGGACAAGTATTTGTCAAATAAATCAAGCTGCCAATCAACTGTCTGTAAGTTGTACTGTCCACCTTTCCCCCACTTCAAATTTTGAAAGTTTCAAGTTTTGCTCCATGGGGGTAAGAACAGGCTTACAATCCTGCATGCCAAATCGCTGAAGAACCTTTGCTGCATACTTACTCTGAGAAATGAAAATATTATGTGGACATTGGAAGACTTCAACTCCAAGAAAGTAGTGAAGTAATCCCAAATCTGTCATCTTAAAACCTGCTTGTAACTCCTTTTTCACCTGTGCAATATGATCATCATGGTTGCCAGTAATGATCAAATCATCTACATACATAACAAGAATTACTAGATATTTTCCCTGTTGTCGCACATACAAAGTATCATCAAATTCTCTTCGTTGAAAACCAACTTTCTTAAGGTAGTCATCCATCTTTGCATACCAAGCTCGGGGAGCTTGTTTTAATCCATATAAAGCCTTAATCAATTTGCAGACTTTATGTTCTTGTCCTTCAATTTCAAAACCTGGCGGTTGGGTCATATACACTTCCTCCTGTAAATCTCCGTTGAGAAAAGCACTTTTCACATCCATTTGATGAACTTTCCATCCTTTCTGAGCGGCCAATGCAAGTGTTAATCGGATGGTGTTCCATTTAGCTGTAGGAGCAAAAGTTTCCTCATAATCAATGCCTTCCTGCTGCGCAAAACCTTTTGCGACAAGTCGAGCTTTATACTTTTCAAGTTCTACCTTTTGATTATACTTAATTCTGTAAACCCATTTGCATCCTATGGGTTTAACATTTGCTGGACAATCAACAAGTTTCCAAGTGTTGTTATCAATTACTGCTTGATATTCTTCAACCATAGCCTGTTGCCATTCTTTATGTTTTACTGCTTCTTTGTATGTGGAAGGTTTAGTAAAATCATTTGCTATCAAGGCAAAATTGCCTTCACTTCTATGTGCCCTTCTGGTGCCAGTTTTATTCTGTTCATCAGGCTTTACATCTTTCAAAAGTTGAGCTGCCCATTTCGGAAGTTGGTGCTCATTTGTTTGCGCTTCTGTAAAGTCCCCATCATTGTAAACAGGATTAATATAAATTGATGTTCGTCGTTCAGGTGAAGAATGTGGAGAATCACTGTCAGAAGAACTGTTGCTGCTTGGAGATGCGGATGAATTGCTAGAAGACCCAGATGATGTTGTTGATGTAGATGGACTGGATGACTCATCTTCAGAGGAAGGAAAATAAAGTTCATACCAATTTGGTGAAGTTGGTTGACTTTGCATTTTTCCATTTCTTTTACTTCCTTTAGTTTCTAACTTGTGAAGAAGATTTTCAATTTCTTCAGCACTCTTACTCTCTGTTTCATCAAAAATGACATCCCTGCTCACAATGAATTTTCCATTGGTCAAAAAACGATACCCTTTCTTCTCATTAGAATAGCCAATCATTGTGCATTTTAAACTTCTTGAGTCAAGCTTAGTTCGTTTTTCTTTTGGAACTAAGGCATAACACACTGACCCAAAAACTCTAAGATGTTTAACTCGAGGTTTGAAACCAAACCAAGGTTCATAAGGTGTGATTTCGTCTAAAGAAGCAGTTGGAGATCTGTTTCTTAAGTAGACAGCTGTATGTATTGCTTCTGCCCAATATGTTGGACTTAACCTCTTGAAAGTTAACACGGATCTCGCCATTCCTAAAAAAGTGCGATTCATTCTTTCGACTACTCCATTTTGCTGTGGAGTGTAAACATTAGTAAGATGTCATTTGATGCCATTTTCACTACAATAAGTTTTGAATTCATTTGAAGTGAATTCTCCCCCATTATCTGTCCTGAGAGTACCTATCTTTTCTTTGACTTCATTTTCAACAAGTTGGCGAAAAATTTTAAACTTATCAAATGCTTCTGACTTGTTCTTCAAAAAGTAAACCCAAGTCATTCTGTTGAAATCATCAATGAATAGTAAGAAATATTTGCATCCACCAAATGAAGTTTGTAGTGGACCACAAACATCACTGTGAACTAGTTGTAGCCGCCTGTTTGCATGCCATGAACTTGTTGGAAAACTTTCTCAATTTTGTTTTCCATAAATGCAAGCTTCACATTTTGCATTTTCCCTTTTGAATGTGGGAAGTCCTTTGACCATTCCTTGTTTCTGCAATTGAGAAAGACTCTCAAAATTCAAATGTCCATATCTTACATGCCATAGTCTTATAGGTGAAATACCTGTAGTCACTGCCCCTGCAAAATCAGAATGCCTTGGAATAACTGTCCCTTTCATCTGTAACAGTTTTCCATCTTCATAACCTGTCATGACTGTTTTCAAGTTCTGTTTCACTGAATTAATCTTCACTAAACCATCTTCCATAATCACCTGATGTCCCGCTTGTCGAATCGTGACTAAATAGAGCAATTTTTTCTTAAAACTGGGTACATACCATACATTGGAAATCATTTTTTCTCCAATTCTAGGGAGAAAAACTTTTACTACTCCTTTTCCATAAGGAGTATGTTTTGTATCATCAGCAAGAAAAATGGAATTAAGTTGGCAATCTTGAAAATTCCAAAAAAAATCACGTCGACAAGTCATGTGTTGAGTTGCCCCGGAATCCAAGATCCGAGCATCTTCATAGTCACTTCTAAGATGGGATGAAATTTGTGATGTTGGCGAGGAAGTAAAAACATATTCTGAGTTATCTTCATCTTGATCATTTGCAAATTGTGCTGAATGCTGCTAAAACTTGGGAATTTTATTAAGTGATGTTCGACAATCTTCAGCATAATGGCCAACTTCGTTACATCTTCGACACACAATTTGACTTAAGTCTCTTCCTCTTCCTGAAGATTGTCCTCTGCCTCTGCTTTGAATTCTATTTTGAGATTTTCCTCTACCTTGATTATTATATCCTTGTCCTTGAAAATTGCCTCTTCCTTGGTTGTTTCCTCTACCTTGAAAATTATTTCTTCCTCCTCTATTAAAATTGTTTCCTCTGCTTTGGCTTCGACCTCGATTATGTGCTGCTTGATTCTGATTCCATTTGCCTCTTCCTCGAGAACTATTTGTTGATGACTTACTAGTGCTGGCCTCTGTGAGAAAAACATCTTCACCAACTTTCTTCTTCTTCCCAAAAGTTTTATCATGTTGAGTTAACATTTCACAGAGTTCATCAAACTTTAGTTTCTCTAATTTCCCAGTTACTTGTAGAGTCTCCAAAAATGTGTGTAGGAAGAAGGAAGTCCAGCAATTACAATTGTGACCATAAAGCTATCATCAATTGCGGGAAAAACAACATTAATAATTTCTTGCTTAATATTTTTAAGTCTTGAGATATACTCAAGAACATCACCGCCTTCAGTTAATTTTTGTTGCAACAATTTTAATTGTAGATCAACTTTCTTTGATTCAGGCTGTGTATCAAAGAGGTCTTTAAAAGTTTTCAAGGCAGACCATGCATCTATAGCATTTTCTATATGGACATACATTTCATCATTCACAAACGATTTAATAAGAGCTAAGGCTTTAGCATTCTTGATTTCCCATTTTGCTAGTGCAGCTGCATCTGTGGGTTTATTCGGCTTAACATCTCCATCACATATTCCCTGCCATAATTCATTGTAAGTGAGTGTGCTTTCGGTGAGATGATGCCATGTTTTATCAGATTTGGTGCCTTCAAGTTTGTCGGAATCAGAAAACAAATTAATCAACTTAGACATTGTAGTGTTAAGACTTCACACCATGAATCAAGCTCCAAAAAAATCAAGATGCGCAACACAATAGCAACACACAACGCAAAAAACGAACTATCGGGGCTTGGCCTTGACCCTCGAATAGTCATCAAAATAGAAGAAAATTGACTGAGCTTTGCACTTGGCTCTAGTCAATTTCTCAAATTTTTACAAGGAAACTTTTAAAATTTGAATTTTACAATGGTGCTTTTGCACAATCTGGTAAAAAAAAAGTTACCCCCCCTCAAAGTAAAATTACTTTGAGTTACAGTTATCCTCTTTAAAAAATTACAAGTAAAATCTCCTTATTACTCCAAAACTTTACAAATCCTTATTTCTCCAAATATTTACAAAAACCTTATTACTCCAATTACATAAAATTATATATGGCATCTCACCAAATTACAAATTACAAACTATATTACAAAAACCTTATCTCTCCAAATTACAAACTATTCAAAAACTTTATAATTTCACCTTATTTCCACTTTACAAATAAACTTTCCAAAACGTTTCTCCTTATACTTTCATTGAAAATCCACTTAAGTAACGTGCTTTTTATAACCATGAACATCTTATGTGCAAATAATATTCATGTGAGTTTAAATGATGAACAGCTTCATGATCAAAACTCACCTGCAATGTAAATGTGCACTTTTCAAATGCGTTGAGGGATTAATAAATAGCACCAAATATTGTGCCGCAATTCCTTTAGCGTTGCACTTTTATTAAAAAAAAATTCATTGTTCCACGCAGGCTGGCAACGCTGGCTTTGTTGGCTTTCTGGCAACGCTGGCTTGTTGCTAGTTTTAGCTGGCTTTTTTTAAAAATCCACGCAGACTGGTAATGCTGGCTGGCAGGCTAGCTTTGCTGGCTTTCTGGCAACGCTGGCTTGTTGCTGGTTCCAGTTGTCTTTTTTAAAAATCCACGTAGAATGCTGGCTAGCAGGTTGGCTTTGCTGGCTTTCTGGCACAAGAAAAAACGCTAAAAAACGCTGGTTCTCGTCATTTTGAATCCTCTAAGAGCTGCGGCATTACCTGCTTTGAGTCCAGGTTCACGCCAATTGTCGAATTCGGAGAATACACTTTTCTGATCAGCGTTATTCAAAAGAGGAAATTCCACCAGAATTTTAAATTTTATTCGCCTGTACAGAAGCCGTGAGATGGCATTTCCGTTTCCACAAAGATAATGTAAATTATAGAAACATAACAATTTGTTCAAAACGATATTCATTCAAGGCAGCATCGCCGCAATGAAATAAATCCATCGATATGTGCTGATGGAGTTTATAAAGGAATAAACTGCACTAATTTAAGTGCCCGAGAGAAGCAGAGATAAGAATCAACAAGAGCACCAATTTTTACATTATTTCAGCAATTTGGACGAAGGCCGGCTATCTCATATTAAATTACAGTAAATTATCCACTGCAAAACGAATTAAAGCGGCCACAGAAAAGTTTTTGAGTACCTCCGAGAGTCATGACCAAACTTCAACAGACCATGAAATTTTTATGATTTACTCAAATTCGCTTGGAATTTATCCTCTGTGAAACCGACATGCAACTTGTCTTGCAATTCAATCGACCGAAACGACCCTTATGCTCATGGAAACCCACACACTCTAGGGAATGAATTTGTAATTTGTTCAAACCCTTATGTATCCAGCTTGTCTTTTAAGATCAGATTAGTGCAAGGGAGGTCGCCGGTTCAATAATAAAACAGAGGCAAATATTTGATAATAATAACAAATATTTTCAGATTTAAAAAATCTAAAATCAATAATAGATTTTTCTTCTTTTCTTTTAAACAAAAAACTGGATAATTTCCATACCAAGCATTTGTTGATCAATTCAATGGAGTTTTCCAAGAACTTGTAGAGCTGGAATCTCCTCTTCAAATCAACTGTAGCATTACTGGAGCTCTGATACCACAATAATGGCAGAAGTGTCCTCAGACACGTAATTTTATTAATCAGAAAAAAAAACAATTACATAATTGATTTTGCAAGAGTTTACACCCGAACAACACAAACACTCTTGCAATGAGCTATTTATAAGCTCCATGTCCTAACTACCTCTAATTATGGATCACTTATTAAATAACAAGTGTCCATTTACAATAAATGCTATTCAAACCAGCTAGCTAACTAATCTCCTAAAATAGAGCCTAAGATACGACACATTTGGAGAGTCATATCTAGTTACAACAATATGCTAATTCTAAAAGTCTCCATTAAATAATTAAACATTCTAGAACAATAATTATTAATTTAATATCTTAAATTGATAATTATTTTATTCTAATTTTATAACCTATGATAAAATTGTATTTTTGGATCATCTAACAGCAAGGAATATAAACATGCGAGTGAGGGATGCATTTGGGCATCGAACCAACGATCATCAAGCATAGAGAAAGGTGCGAGGAAATGAGGAAAGACATAGCAGAGGTGCAGGTCTATGCGCCCGCCCGCCGGGCGAGCCTACATGAGAGTTCACACAGAATAGCGCTTGGTTGAGGCATGGGTGGAGGGCGTACTAAGGCACGCGCCCGCCAAAGTCTTGGATAGGCTTTGGGTTGTGTTTTGGGTGAAGTCGTGCACGGGTGCGCCGTCCATTTTGGCAAACGAACTTGTGTATTGTTGCTGGGTTGTGGTGAGACCACCGTGTGATCTTGCACGGGTGGGCACCCAACTCGGCTATAACATCGATTGAGTTATACTCTCGGTCATTGTAAAAATTCTCTCATATAATTGTTATAGACATTTTTGGGCACTACAACCCCAAGCATGAAATGTCCATAAACCAAGGGCTCCTAAGTCCCTAAAAGTGTTGTTCTAACCCCTAAAGGAACAAGGTCAACTGATCACAGCTTCTCTCAGAAGTTCTCCATGAGAAACTACTCAGAACTGGTCAAAACAGGATCATTTCAGCTGCTCCATAGGCAAAGTGCGTTGCATCTCACCTAAACACACTGTGTGGGTGCATTGCATTTCAAAAAGACCTTCTATGGGGTGCGATGGGCGAGAAGTGACAAATGGCAGTGTCATTCTGCGAGGTGGAGAGGCATGGAAACTTCCAGAAACTTCTCCTATGACACTTGCCTCTCTGAATTCGACCAAGGATGAGTAAGAGATCATCAATCTCCAAGTGGAAGCAAGAACTCTCAGAGGGAAGACACTAATCAAATCAAAAGCTGACTCATCTCCCTTACAGATATCTATATATGGATCCCTCATCACAGAGATCCAGAGGTTGGAATTTTGCATATTGTAAGGAATTGTTGTTGGTTTCTTGAGAACAACATCAGATTGTTGGGTGATCTAAGCTTTGTATGAGGTGAAGAGGGGCTTCCTTGCTGAGAGGATGATGCTGGGTCAGAACAACTGGTTGTAACTCCCCTTGGCTCTTTCTTGTTTATCAATAAAAGCTATTCAAGTTTTCCTCCATACTCTTGTGTCATTCGTGTTCGCTGCATTTGTATGGTCAATTTACATCTGATCCTAGATTGTTTATGATTATAGATCCATGTTCTTGGATAGTGCTATGCTACTGTGATCTTACAAGTACTTGGTGAAGCTAGGCGTGTAAGGGAACAAGCAGCGAAAGACTATCAAGAGAGAGAGGAATCGAACTAGGAGATTAGCGCAAGACAGAAGTTGGTCTTCTTTGTTCTTCTCTCATCTATACTTCAGAAAGGAAAAACGAAAGTAGCTTTACGTTGTTTGTTTCTAAGGTAGCTATCACACCTTAGTGGGATAAGAAGTTTTGTGTAGACACTTTTACCTGTAACAAAATGGCGACTCCACTGGGGACGAATTAGTTTGTTTGTTTATCTTCCTTGTTGTCTATTTTATAAACTTACAGACGGAGCCTGAAGTCGAGCCAAGTAGCTTTCGAATTGCATTTGGTATGAAAATGCAGAGTAGATAAATGCCGCTTCAGTCAATCTCCAGGATTTGTTTATAAATTAAACAACTGATTTACAAACTCTCTGATTGCCCTTGTGATAGCTCTTAGATCCTCTTTAGATCTACCCCTAATTGTTGCATTACTGATTACCATTTGCTCGGCCAAAACCCATGAACTGAACTGAGAACTGTGACCCGGAACCCAAGCCAAGTCTCGTCTCTGGCCCAGTGCAGGTACTGTTCTGTGAATCTGAAATTCAACGCACTTCCCGAGTGTAGTAGGTGCGCTACATTTCAAATTCCCTGTGTTACAGGTGCGCTGATCAGACTAGGCATTGTCCAGTTTTGGTTCCTGTGATTCATTCTTTCCAGTTCTATTCATGAATTTTGCTGCCTATGATCAGTATATCTCTGTTTGAAACCCCTTTTCCTTGCTATTATTCCGCCTGCTTTGTACGAAAGAACTGTAAATGTTTTGTGTATTTGTTGAGTCATTTTCAGTTCTCCTTTGCAACAGTAACGTAATCGTATTGTCGTCCTTTGATTTGAAAGCGTCGCAAGTGTCGTTTTCAATCATAGGAAAGAGCTTGCTTGCTGTAGATAGTCTATTATCCTGTTACTATTGTATTTGGTCTGAATTTGTAATTTTTCTAGTGTCGAAAGCAAGTATTCATTTCTAAATCGTAAAATGTTGTGATTGCCTCCATTTTTGATTTCTAAAAGAAACTTGTTGATAATTGTCGCTTGAAAAGTAATTCAGATTTGTGCATTAGCTTTCTTTTCTCCATTCACATACTAAGAAAGATGAAAACAAATAAATGCATGTGCATTTGCATTTAGAGTGTTTGATTGGTTTGATTTAGGAAAGTGCATTTAGAGTGTGCTCTTTGCTCTTTGTGAAAGAATATTGTCTCTCTTTCCTTAGTAGCTAGGATTTTCATTGCACAAAGAAGATAAAAGACTGTTTATCATCTTAGATTGCATTTTAGGAATTACACATCTACATCTCGCGGTGAACCTGAAAGGCAAATTTCATAAACAAGATCAACTATAAAATAAATTCAATGAATCTAACAACGCTTTGGAACCTAATGCACAACATTTAGAAGTCTAGGCTAGAGACATATTCCGGCATCGTAAAGCTTGGTAACTGTTGTTCTCACTGATGGTTCAGTGATTCCTCCACTTTGAGACGATAAGTGCCAGTACAGACTTGTGCTCCCACGTACCGTCGAGTATATTTTGGGAGACCACAATAGGCTTAATCCTTTATCCATAGGAAGCTGTGTCTGCCGCCCTATCGATCGCAATGCACTGAACACAGCATTCATGAAGATTGACTGCCATACCGTAAAAAGTATTCTGCAGTTTTGAGATTGGTTTGGTAATCCCTCTACCTAGATTTCCAGAGCAGTCCCTTTTGTTCCTTTTCAGACTCCTTAACGGAAAAGGTCCATCTGAGCACTTGTCACTTCAGGCTCATTAAAAATCGAAGGCGACTAGAGTCATCTTTTGTTTTTTCTCAACTCTTAATAATTGAAAAAACAAGTTGTGTCAAAGCGTCTAAAATTTATTTTAAACGGAATAATCATCACCCTTTCCTACGTTGATCTTAGGTTGAGAAAATGGAACCCACCAACCAAGGAATTCCCCTTGGAGGAAATCCTAGTCCCTTCTCCTCTAGGGGAGATGTTGGTGCACCCCATATGGCCACATTGTCGCTTCCAAGATTGACAATCGGCTTGCCTGTATGGCTCTTCTCAACCTCTGTCGTTCAGAACACCACAATTCCTGAACAGTCGAGTCAGCAACTAGACGAATCCAGAGTTACCCACCAACCTTCTACTTCCTCCAATTCTTCCTCTCCTCCTTCTTCTTCGCTTGATGGGGTCGGTAAAACGAAAAATCAAGTACCTGAGAAGAAGAAGGAAAAGAAGAAGAAAGAGAAGAAGAAGAAGGAGCCCAAAGCGAAAGGGGGCAACAAAGCATCGTCTAGTGAAAATCCACACACTGCACCGACGAGGCCTAAATAGCCATGTGTCATTTGCAAAGGAGACCACTATCACTGAGATTGTCCTTGCATCCCTCGGATCTTAAGGGACTGGTCTCCTCGTTTGCACAACCCGGTGTCGTCAACCTCTGATGATCATGTTGAAAACACACCATCAACTAGTGAAAGTGAAGCCCCAAGACAAAAGGGAAAATATAGATTTCCTTGTAAACTGTGCGAAGGCGACCATGCCGTCCACCATTGTCCCTTCCTAGACGAGGCTAAAAGAGTTTTGGACGATCATCTGGTTTCACCGTTACGACTTCTTCCTGGATATAAAAAACTCTTGCCGAGTCCGTCACTAGTTGAAAAGCCGGCTGACCCGCCCAGGTGGTCGGCCGAAGCATCTATCATTGAAGACAAACCATCTGAACCCGTACCAGACGAAAGTCAAAAGGTCGAGGCGGTAGTTGACCCGGTCTTGCCTTCAGAGGTTCCATCTTCAGATGATACAATCACAGAAGAGAATAAGGATGACATCGTCCAAATTCTTTTCGTAAGCACAGACTCCGATGAACATGGGGACAATTTACCCATTCATTTATTGCAGGAAGGAAGTTCGTCAGAGTCGTACCTTGCCGTCTATTCGGTCCCACCTCCAAGAAACCTAGTTGTTTCCTTCGACTGGAATCAACTAGGCAGACCCCGTTTGTCGGCTAGGGTACCATTCCGAATTAGTGCTCAAGTATATAGAATGGTTATGGCCGGTACCATCATAGATGAAGGGGCTTCTGTGAGTATCCTTTCCTCGACTGCTTGGAAAGTGCTTGGTTCGCCATCGCTTTTGCCTGAGGTGAGAAATCTAACAGGCTTTGACAAAGGAACCAGTCGACTGTTAGAGATCCTTCCCAATGTGCCCATAACATTGAGAGGAAAAACCGTTCACATGAACGTAATGATAGTTCAAGGACCCCTGGATTATAATCTACTCCTTGGACGAGACTATATTTATTGCATGGGAGCCATTGTCTCCTCACTCGTTAGAGTAATGTGTTTTCTGCACGAAGGAAGAGTGGTCAAGCTCGTGGACCAGCTTTCATTTCCCGGATCACGCATAGCAAATAGTCATATACCATCCCTAAATGGTCTTTTCACACAAGGAATGTCTCATCAATCCCCAGTCCGCCCACCCGATGAGCGCGAGTGATTCGGGGGACATGACTGAAACCCAGGGGGCATGCACCCTGGTCTGCTTCAGTAGGAAAACTTCAGGTATAGGGTAGGTTTCCACGAGAGATATATGACTGATCTGTACTCCCATCCGTGATTGGAAGGGGGAGTTATTCTGGAACAAGATTCTCTTGTCAAAGTTACGTGAGTGGAGTAACCTCCTCCACTCACCTTTGTCTATTTCAATAGACATTGCCGAAGAAGTGTTTTGTTTGCGCTGTGAATAGAACAATCTTTGGGTAACCTGAAAGAGGTATACCTTTCTTGATAAAACAAATGTTTTGTCGGTTTGAACAAAAGGTGGCCTTGAAACTTTATTTTATACCTGGGGGCATGCAAACCTTTTGGCATGCAAGCAAAGAGCGATCATTTATCTATTTTTTGGATTGGTCGTTTCCTAACTTGCATAAAGAAAGGATGTGGGGCAAAACTCTAAAAATTTCCGTTTTAAAATGGGACGTTCTTATTATACGACTGGATTAATTAAGCAGTTTTAGCACATAGTTCAAGCTCGTTAAAAAATAAACATAAGCCATGAGCAAATGTTTCCCCCGCGTTTAAGCTCATTAAAAAATGAACTATTTCCCGGTAAATAACCATCGTGAATGTAGTACTTAAGCCTTTAAAAGCCTTGGTCATGTTCTCATCATCACCTCCACTCTGTATTGGCCGATCATTCACCTCCATTTGATTGATTACCCCTTTTGAGGAACAGCTGCGAAGAGTGATCTCACTAGCCATCCTTGTAACACTGCCGTGATTGGAACATTCCAAACCTTACCTGGAATCAGCTGCAACCCAATTTTATCACTTGTTCCTCAAAAGACGAGTCTCCTTTAAGTTCTTTTCAACTCACTCGTGAAATATGAAAAGATTGCCGAGCCATTGGTCTCTCCAACTCGTTAAAGGGACTGGAAGTGCTATCCCTCCTCTAAATTTTAATCTTTTTGGACCTGAGGGATTATTACACAAAAAGATCGAGCGCTTGTTTTGTTCGGCTCGTTAAAAGTATCGAAAATTCATCCCTTCTGTATTGTTTTATACTTTTTCGGACTTAAGGGATTAGATGACGAAAAACGAATTTTGGAGTTTCCTTTACGTTCCTTTTCAGACTCTCTAAAATTGAAAAGGACCGAGTTATCTTTGTCGTTAAACTCATTAAAACTTAATAGCGACAAACTTGTCCATAGCAAACAAGAATGAGTTTCACTATCGCTAGGCTCATTAAAACATAGCAATGGGTTTGCCCGAAGGGAAAATCATAGAACCAGCATATGTTATCCTCCTCAAGCTTGACAAAAATAAAGAGGTACTGGTCAGCAATGACTGGGGAAATTGGGAAGAAAACTTGAAGAAACTTTGTTGGTAGCAAGTCGCTCTTGAACATGACACTTCCACTCCACATCCAAGTAGGGTTGGGTTGTTTCATTCACCGGTCACATCGCGATGGTCCCATCACACCATCCACATTTGGGGTAATGCTACCAATCCATCATGTCAGTGTCACCGATATGTTCAAGAGAAGTCATTCAGAGAATGCACCTGTGTCTCACCTGCTACAATACATTCATACTCCATTCTTTCATGACCGCCACCCTGAACCGTATGTCATCAGATCGTTTTCACCTCCATTAAAATCATTTGCTCCGTTCTGTGTCATTGATGTGGGATTCATTAAGGCCCTCCTGTGATGGATCGCTTCTTGTCGACATCAGGTCATTATCCAAGAAGTCGATCTAGGAACACCCCGTTCAGTACTTTGAACCTTGCATGCCTCAATGGCAAGTTTCTCACTTCCGGTGACAGGTTTACATTAATGGCCTTTGACCGAAAGATTTTGCGTGGTGTTCGACACCAAGTCCTTTATTCACACCACGTGAATTGTACTGCAGTACCTTGAGGGTCATTATCATTATCAGTGATTCCTCTCGCGCATGTTAACAGCTTACATCATTGGCTGGTAATCAGGCGATGTCTTTCCATGTTCGACTCTAGAACATTTCTCACATGGATAGACTTGTACTTCGAGTGAAGATCGGACGAGATTGAAGACCCCGGATCTAGTTTCATCCATCCGGGCTGCGATATATATTCAGGGAAATAAAGACATCAAATGTACATCATTGTTGCATAGATAATCATCCAGTCAAAGGGATGATGGCTCTACCAGAATCATCAGTCTACACTCAGACGATTGTCTGTCCTATGTACATGAAAATGAATTTATAAAGCTGAGCATGGGAATGCCCGCCTCAGCTAGATCATGAAAATATTATGAAGATAATGTATTGTATTGTATCTTATTACAGGTCTCCTCCCAGCTTGAAAGAACTTCGGATCCTCATAATAAAGCATTTCACCCGACATCAAAAGATTAACGACCTCATGCTTTAGGGCGCAACTGTTATAGACATTTTTGGGCACTACAACCCCAAGCATGAAATGTCCATAAAGTAAGGGCTCCTAAGTCCCTAAAAGTGTTGTTCTAACCCCTAAAGGAACAAGGTCAACTGATTACAACTTCTCCCAGAAGTTATCCATGAGAAACTACTCAGAACTGGTCAAAACAGGATCATTTCAGCTGCTCCATAGGCAAAGTGCATTGCATCTCACCTAAACACACTGTGTGGGTGCATTGCATTTCAAAAAGCCCTTATATGGGGTGCAATGGGCGAGAAGTGACAAATGGAAGTGTCATTCCGCGAGGTGAAGAGGCATGGAAACTTCCAGAAACTTCTCCTGTGACACTTGCCTCTCTGAATTCGACAAAGGATGATTAAGAGATCATCAATCTCCAAGTGGAAGCAAGAACTATCAGAGGGAAGACACTAATCAAATCACAAGCTGACTCATCTCCCTTACAGATATCTATATGTGGATCCCTCATCCCAGAGATCCAGAGGTTGGAATTTTGCATATTGTAAGGAATTGTTGTTGGTTTCTTGAGAACAACATCAGATTGTTGGGTGATCTAAGCTTTGTATGAGGTGAAGAGGGGCTTCCTTGCTGAGAGGATGATGCTGGGTCAGAACAACTGGTTGTAACTCCCCTTGGCTCTTTCTTGTTTATCAATAAAAGCTATTCAAGTTTTCCTCCATACTCTTGTGTCATTCGTGTTTGCTGCATTTGTATGGTCAATTTACATCTGATCCTAGATTGTTTATGATTATAGATCCATGTTCTTGTATAGTGCTATGCTACTGTGATCTTACAGGTACTTGGTGAAGCTGGTCGTGCAAGGGAACAAGTATCGAAAGACTGTCAAGAGAGAGAGGAATCGAACTAGGAGATTAGCGCAAGACAGAGGTTGGTCTTCTTTTTTCTTCTCCCATCTATACTTCATAAAGGAAAAACGAAAGTAGCTTTACTTTGTTTGTTTCTAAGGTAGCTATCACACCTTAGTGGGATAAGCAATTCTGTGTAGACACTTTTCCCTGTAACAATAATAAAATATTATTTTACATGCGAAGTTGTTCTCCTGTTGTTCTATATTGTTGATGTTTGATATTAATGGATTCCACACATTAATATGTTATTCATGTTTAAGATGAATGTTAAGACATAGTTCGTAAAGTAAGTAACCATGGAAGATGTTAATTACTTAGGCGATGCCGTACCCGGCCAATTTAACAAAAAAAGAATTGGGGGCATGACAGGTGGTATCAAAGCAAGTTCACACGGAGTGAAGTCGTTGCTTGATGAATGCAAAGAACGGACACATATGCAAGGAAAAGTTATGGAGAAATCACGGATGAACTGTCTGGGTTTCATGGACTTGATGGTTCATGGCAAGACCATTCACGCTTTGGTGGACACGGAGGCCACTCATAGCTTCATGATGACACGTTTGGCAAAATAAGTTCGACTGGTGATCTTCCCATCGAATGTGGAAGTCAAGGAATTGAACTCTAAAGCTAAAGTGGAGGGTTTGGCACACGAAGTGCCTGTGCAGATAAAAGACTGGAAAGGTCAGTTGGACTTCACAGTGATGGAGATGAACGACTTCGATATGATACTTGGACAAGATTTCTTGAAGGGCAACAAGGCTATTGTTGTCCCCTTCTGTGATGAGGTGGTGTTGGTTGGACAGTCACAAACTTGGACTTTGCCCACTCATAGGCAAAGGAGGGAAGTCAAGGTGTAGCATGTTTCGGCATTGAGTTTGGAGAAGGCTATGAAGGAGTCAAATATGGAGACATATGCGATGATGTTCAAGGATGTCGAAGGTGATGGAGTGGGGATTCCTGTTCTAGCTGAGATTTCTGAGGTACTCACCAAATATGCAGATTTGATGCCTGATGAGCTGCCAAACAAGCTTCCACCAAGGCGTGCAGTGGACCATAGCATTGAGCTTGAGCCAGGAAAGCAAGCTCCATCTAAAGCACCTTATCGGTTGTCGGGACCTGAGTTGGAGGAATTGAAATGACAGCTAAAGGAGTTAGCTGATGCAGGTTTCATCATACCTTCAAGGTCCCCTTATGGAGCTCTCGTATTATTCCAGGGGAAGAAGGATTCGAATGAGCTATAGATGTGCTATGATTACCATGCACTGAACAAGCAGACGGTAAGGAACAGGTATCCTTTGCCATTGGTTGCTGATTGCTTTGACAAGCTTGTGAAAGCCCAAGTGTTTTCCAAGTTGTACTTGAGGCATGGATATTATCAAGTGCAGATAGCTGAAGGAGACGAGAAGAAGACCGCGATAGTAACAAGGTATGGTAGCTTTGAGTTCCTTGTTATGCCATTCGGGTTGTGTAATGCTCCTACTACGTTTTGCACTTTGATGAATGATGTCCTACGACCATACTTGGATTCATCATGGAGGATCATAAGAAGCACTTGATGATGGTGTTCGAGGCACTGAGAGCAAATCAAATGTTCTTGAAGAAGTCTAAGTGTGTGTTCGCTCAGACCGAGATTCTGTTCCTTGGACATATAGTTGGTCAAGGGTACATACGGATGGAGCCGAGCAGAGTGAAGGCGATCGAGGACTGGGTTGAACCGAAGAATGTCCATGAGATGAGGGTGTTTTTGGGCATGACCAACTACCAACATAAGTTTGTAGAGGGGTACTCCAAGGTGACATCATCACTGACAGACCTATTGAAGAAAGACAAGAGATGGAAATGGACAGATAAGTGTCAGGTGGCATTTGATGATTTGAAGAAGATGATGGTTACAACACTGATACTGAAGTTTCCTGACTTTGAAAGACTGTTTGAGGTACACACTGATGCTTTGGATTTTGCCATAGGAGGGGTTCTACTTCTTATGCAGGATGGGCATTCAGTGGTGTATGAGAGTCGGAAGTTGCAGGATAGAGAACGAAGGTATTTGGCTCATAAGAAGGATATGACTACAATCATTCACTGTCTTCATGTGTGGAGGCATTGCCTGATTGGGAAGCCGTTTGTTGTTAAGACGGACAACGTTGCAGCAAGTTATTTTACATCACAACCGAAGCTTTCTGCAAAGCAAGCTCGTTGGCAGGACTTCTTGGCAGAGTTTGACATGACTATCGAGTATAGACTGGGAAGACACAATGCGGTAGCAGATGACCTTAGCAAGAAGGGACAACTTGCAGCATTGGAGGGAGAAGACTGGGTAGCTAGGAGTAGGAGTCGAGTTTAGATGTCATAAGAGATGCATAATAAGCTCAAGGAAAGTGTTGAAACCGATACTTTTGCGCAAAATATAGTGAAGCAGATAAAGGAGGGGAGGACACGAAAGTTCTTTCTATGAGACTGGTTCTTGTTCTTTGGAAATCGAGTCTATTTTCCAAAGTCATCTGGGCTTAGGAGGCACCTTTCGAAGGAGTGCCACGACTCATCGTGGGCTGGCCACCCAGGGAAACGTGATTCTTTGGCATTGTTGGAGAGAGGATTCTTTTGGGAGAAGATGCGGGAGGATGTGGAGGAGTATGTACATACGTGCATCATTTGTTAGCAGGACAAATCAGATACTCAGAGGGAAGGAGGTCTGTTTCAGCCTTTATCAATTCTTGAGAGACCATGGATGCGTGTCTCGATGGACTTCATCACTTAGTTGCCACAGGTTCAAGGGTATAATGGGATCATGGTCATGGTTGATAGTCTTTCCAAGTATGCTGTCTTTGTTCCAACAAAGACAGCTTGTGGAGCGGAGTGGATTGCGGAGTTGCTCTTTAAGAACATAGTGAAGTATTGGGGGATGCCATTAAGCATCGTGTCGGATAGAGATCCACGTTTTACAAGCAGATTTTGGACCACATTGTTCAAGTTAGTCGGGACAGAGTTGTTGATGAGTTCGAGTTACCATCTGCAGACAGATGGGCAGACCGAGAGGATCAATGCATTGCTGGAGGACTACTTGAGACATTATGTGATGGCTGATCAGAAGAATTGGCCTGAACTCTTGGATATTGCTCAGTTCAGCTATAATATTCAAAAGAGTTCTGCGACAGGGTATAGTCCATTTGAGTTGGTGAATGGGTAGATGCCAATTGCAACGCATACTGTAGTGGCAGGAGGCTTTTTGAAGAGTCCTCATGCAAAGAAATTCATGAAGGCTTGGGATGAGACCTTGGAGCTGGCATGGTTTTGCTTGCATGAAGCTGCAAGGAGAATGAAGAAATGCGTTGATCGAGGAAGACGGGATGCGCACTTCAGTGTGGGAGATATGGTGTTTCTCAGGATTACCGGGGAGCAGTTTCATCAAGCCAAGGGGACTGTGAGCAAGCCGACACAGAAGTATGAGGAACCATTATGAGTGAAGAAAAGATTCGGGGAAGTTGCTTATGAGTTGGAGCTTCCATACCATATGCACATGAAGCATCCGGTTTTTCACATGAGTGAGTTGAAGAGATGTAGACTTGATGTTGATAATCCAGAGAGAGCTGAACCACCGAGAGGACCAGCTGGGATTGTGGACAAACCAGGACTGGAGTTGGAGAAGATTTTGAGCTATAGAACTACAGGGATTGGTTGCCACATGAAACGGGAGTACCTTGTCAAATGGAAGAATGCACCAGAGGAGGAAAGCTGGGAATTGGAGGACTCACTTTGGTGATGGAAGAAGAAGATTGCGAAGTATGAACGGAAGATACTGAGGCAGTCGGGATTGTCGAGGGCGACAATGATTTCGAGTGGGGGAGGATGTAACGCCCTTCAGTTGACAGGCGACCGGGTGCGCCCTCCTCTCGCCGAGCGAAGCGACTAAGGCATGAAATGGAGTGTGGGGTGACCAAGGATGAAGTGTGTATTACACAAGAGATGTGGGCGTTCCATGTTTTATAAGGCGATTTGGGGAACTCGTCACACCACAAGCTGACCGAAGAGCGAAGGCAAACGTGGGCGATGTTGGTGGGCGGTTCTGCACCATGGGCTGGCCGACCCACACAAAGATGCAACAATGTTTGAGGGTGCGTGGTTGGTGGAATAAATGGAGGGTCGGTCGAGGACACGACCTCCATGCAGCAAGGCATATAAACATGTGAGCGAGGGATGCATTTGGGCATTGAACCAATGATCATCAAGTGTAGAGAAAGGTGCGAGGAAGGGAGGAAAGCTGCAGCGGAGGCGCAGGTCTATGTGCTTGCCTGTCAAGCAAGCCTACACAAGAGTTTGCATGGAATAGCGCTCGGTTGAGGAGCGGGTGGAGGGCGTTCTAAGGTGCTCGCCCGCCAAAGTCTTGGACAGGGTTTTGGTTGTGTTTTGGGTGAAGGCATGCACAGGTGCGCCCCCCATTTTGGCAAACGAGCTTGTGTATTGTTGTTGGGTTGTGGTGAGGCCACCGTGCGGTCTTGCACGGGTGGGCACCCAACTCGGGTATAACGTCGGTTGAGTTATACTCCCGGTCATTGTAAAAATTCTCTCATATAATAAAAGATTATTTTATATGCGATGTTGTTACTCTGCTATTCTATATTGTTGATGTTTGATATTAATGGATTACGCACATTAATACGTTATTCATGTTTAAGATGAATGTTAAGGTGTGGTTCGTAAAGTAAGTAACAATGGAATATGTTAATTACTTAGGCGGTGCCGCACCCGGCTAGTTTAACGAAAAAAGAATTCGAGGCGTGACACGTTGCCTTCTGTCATTAAGCAGTCAATTATTGGTTCAATCCTCCATTCATGTGAAGGGTCCACAGTGCCGTACACTATGTTACCTCCACTCATTAAGGAGTCAATTGTTGGTTCAATCCTCCGTTCATTTGATCTTTGCCAAAAATTAATCAAGCTTGTTTCTCATTGCTTATTCCTCTATTATAATCCTTTAACTAATCAAAGAAACTCCTCCATAGGCTAGCAATCATTTTAGAAAAGGAGTACCACGGACTAACACAGTAAAGGTTCAATCCTTAGAAATGTGTCCCATGTCATCATAAGTGTACCACCTAATTGGTATGGTCCATTTAGAAGTTCTTCCTCCTCTACAACCGCCACCTCTTCATGACCTCCATCTCTTCCATGACCTCAACATCCTTGTGATGGTGAGTTATTTTCTACTCTTAGTGTATTTTTTTCCATTTCTAATTCCAAATCATTTAAGGCATTGAAATTATTATTATGGTTAGAAGGAGCACAAAATCCATAGGAAACTATTTTTTAAGAATTTAAGATTATGTTGGTATAATATGAAATATTATGTTAATATAATATGATAATATTTCAAAAATGGATATATATTTTACAAATTTCTTTATATTCCTCTATTCGTAACCTTTGAGATAGTATAATACCATGTTATGGTGTAATATTATGAAACTTAGTATCAATAGTGAATCAATGTCCAAAGAAATTAAGTGGAAACATCCTTTTAAACATTAGCCACCTAAAAATGTAATGTTTATGTATTTGGCACCATTTAAATCAAATTACTCAATGAACTTTCAGTATCATTAGCCCTTGTATTTTCTCTATGATTACAAAAGCTCTCGAGTTGTGAAAGTGTAATATTCTCAATCGATTGACACAAATGGATCGAGTTAAAATAGAAATAATAATAATAAATAAATAAATAAATAATTAATTAATTAATAGAGTTAATAATAATAATAATAATAAATAAGTAGCATAGAGCACATGGTTTTGTTGACAGGTAACTAAGGTATTTTGCCATGGCTTTTCCAAACAATCAAGCTTTAAAAAGGTGGTAGAGGAACGCGAGCAGATATGAATTTGGATAATTTCTCTTTGCATCTCAATTGAAAGCTCACTGAGTTTCCAACCAGTGAGGGTTTCATCCAAATCCTCGAACTTAGTGAGGGTTTCATGCGAAATCCTCAACTTAGCTTCAACGGAATTCATTCTCAACCTAATTGGCAACCCAGTTTTGGTGGTTCTCGAAATCATCATAGCTGGCTCAATATTCTTTTTTCTTTCCGGTGAAGGTTTCACACGTCTATTATTCAAATTTCTTTACAGGATTCCCTAATATATAATCTAGATGCGAGATGGTTGTGATCGCGTTGAGTCAGGGGCATTAGATCGTCAGGTAGAATCATGAGCACCAAACAAAATGTTGTGAAGCTGCACCACTGATAGCGGGGGAGGTAATTGGGATCGACAACTCTCCAAACTTAATCTTTACAACCGAGGACACCAAACACCCCGACTGTCGATTGGGACGACACTTTCCTTATTTATATCTGTCAAGGCCACCATAACCTCCCATATGTCGAGCCAGGGTGTGAACGCGGCCGCGCAATCACCAGGAACAGTGAGCATGCAAATGCTGAAGCCGCACTCTCAAATCTCGTAAAAAGGGCGTAATTATTGCAATGGTGACAGCAAGACTGGAGTCATAAGGGATGGCTTGTCAAAGGGAGTTAGAGGCCAGATTATATGTGAATCATTGTTTTTAAAGTCGAGGCGAAGCTGCAATATTGTTCGCCTGTCCATCGCTTTTGGTTTGGTATAATCGACCACCATTATTTTGTTGGTCGTGGGTATTTATATCAATAGGCTCGTGTTATTCTCTTATAAACAATGCATGGTTATATAATGATTTCATTCGTGCCACTTCGTTATTTATATGTTCGTATGGTGGTTTATTTAAATTAGCATAGGTATTGAATGCCTTGATTCAGGTCATTCCATTATACGATAGAAGTTGGTGATTTGTTTAAATTCAATAAAAATGGAAGTTGGGCAATAAAAAAAAAGGATCGGGAAATATTGTCTTCCTTTATTTTATTGTTATTTGGGTTAAGGAATCTTACACTGGTATCAAGCCATATTTTTGGCCAACTATGGGATATTATGGGATATTAAAAAAAGCAAAACAAAAAGGGATTGCTATCCATTAGAAATGGAGAAAGGCTAGAAGTCAGCGAGGGAAAAACAAAGAGGTCAACACTAAGTACCATGGAGAGTCAAAATAGTTAGATGAACCAATGGGTGATCATGAAAGTACTAAGTTTGAAGATGCACTACAAAGGATCATCACCATTCAAGACATGATTGTCAAACTTCTCAAATTGTAGAACACGCAACCTAACTTTCAAAGCAATAACGGGGAAGGTGGCTCTCATTTAGGTGGGGATGATCCATCAAATGAACATGTCAGCCTTCAGAGCACCCCATTCAATAGACCAATGATGCCTCCATTCTTGGATGATCCCTCTAAGGAGCAATACTCTCCTTCACCAATTGTGGAGACAGTTACAACTTGGATGAAGGAATATGATGCGTTTCCTCCCAGTGTGAGGGAAACATTAACTAGTAATGAATATTATTTCGAGAGGAGCAAACAACAGAAGAGGGCAACAGTGTATGGGGGTCGTCAGTCAAACCCATATCTACACAAGTATGTGGGGAAAGTAACTCTTCCTTGCTTTGATGAATCAACAAAGTGTTCTGCAAGATCATGGGTGCATAAGCTGGATGCATATTTCCAGCTTAATCCCATGCATGAGAGAGATGCCATTAAATATGCCACACTTCATCTTGATGGAGAAGCACAGAAATGGTGAAAACATGGGATGATCACTTTAAGTCATGCAAACATAATCTATTATACAGAATTCATGCAAATATTGATAGAGAGATTTGACAAGAAGGACCCTGAGCTGTACTTCCGGGAGCTAACCCAACTTCAGCAGGCATAAAGTGTTGAATCATATATCGCAAACTGCTAGAGGCTTGCAGTAATGGTCATTGACCTCTGAATGGA
Source organism: Pinus tabuliformis (assembly GCA_031772625.1). Taxonomy (NCBI): domain Eukaryota; kingdom Viridiplantae; phylum Streptophyta; class Pinopsida; order Pinales; family Pinaceae; genus Pinus; species Pinus tabuliformis. The sequence goes on from CM062818.1 coordinate 302,929,783, forward strand.
TTGCATCATCATATTGTTCGTAGAAGGGTTGTCAGAATCCCTGTGTGGTTGGGTCAGAGCCTACCAACCCGTGACCTTGCAAGATACAATTAACAAAGCAAGGGATATGTAAGATGCGGTACCCAAGGCTAGTTTTCTACCCAAACCAACTATTCCTCAAAGGGTAAAGGAAGTCAAGCAACAGCGAAGGGAGCCGCCAGGGAAGGGAAAGTTGGATGATGAAACAAAGAAATATCTTAGGAGGAGAAGACTATGCTTCTCTTGTCAAGAACCTTCCGCACCAGGGCATGAATGTACTAATGGAAAGGCCCACTATATTGAAGTATTTTGTGAGAGGGAAGACAAAGAAGAATAGCCAGATCCAAATCATGGAGAATCATAATGTATGGGGAAAATATAGGAGGATACCCAAGAAGGGATTATTTCTTCTCATACAGGGGTCCCAAGATACCACAATCTTCGAGTGAGGGGCACCAAACTAGGACGGATGGTGACCATTTCGATTGATGGTGGGCCCTCCCACAACTTCATTGTTTTAGAATTTGTAGCGAGAATAGGATTGCCAACTGAAGAATTTGGAGGATTTACAGTTTTGATTCCTAAGAAGAAGGAGCAAAATCGGCTGTCATGCCCTAAAATAGTCCCTAATATGTGTCTAACAATAGGGAACCGCACAATTACATACAAATTTTTTGATGTGGATTCTCTAGACTCCCATGTAGTGCTAGGGGTTCAATGGCTATATTCAATTGGGACTCATACAGTCAACTATCAAGACTTGGAATTTGCATTTACAGGTCTATATGGTAAGAAGGTGATGTTAGGGGGAATGCATGCATACCCTCCCAAGGTTGTGACATCCAACAAGATGGAGGGAGATCTTCAACATCAAGATATTTTATGTGTTGTGTAGTGTCGAATCATGGAGAATAAATCAATCAAACAACATAAGGAGTATCCCCCTGACATCAAGGTTGCACAATCACCAGGGAACAATGAGCATGCAAATGCTGAAGCCGCTCTCTCAAATCTTGTAAAAAGGGTGTAATTATTGTAATTGTGACAACAAGACTGGAGTCATAAGGGATGGCTTGTCAAAGGGCATGAGAGGCCAGATTATTTGTGAATCATTGTTTTTAAAGTTGGGATGACGCTGCAATATTGTTCTCTTGTCAATCACTTTTGGTTTGGTATAATCGACCACCATTATTTTATTGGTTGTGGGTATTTATATCAATAAGCTCGCGTTATTCTCTTATAAACAATGCATGGTTATATAATAATTTCATTATGATTTCATTAGTGCCACTTCGTTATTTATATGTTCGTATGGTGGTTTATTTAAATTAGCATAGATATTGAATGCCTTGATTCATGTCATTCCATTATATGATAAAAGTTTGTGCTTTGTTTAAATGCAATAGAAATGGAAGTTGGGCACTAAAAAGAAAGGATCGGGAAATATTGTCTTCCTTTATTTCATTGTTATTTGGCTTAAGGAATCTTACAGTGGTATCAAAGAAATATTTTTGGCCAACTATGGGATACTAAGAAAAGAAAAAGAAAAAGGGATTTCTATCAATTAGAAAGGGAGAAAGGCTAAAAGTCAAGGAGGGAAAAACAAAGAGATCAACACTAAGTACCATGGAGAATCGAAATAGTTAGAAGAACTAATGGGTGATCACGAAAGTACCAAGCTTGAAGATGCACTACAAATGATCATCGCCATTCAATACATGATTGTGGAACTTCTCAAATTGCAGACCAGGATACTTAACTTTCAAAAGAATAACAGGGAAGGTGGCTCTCATTCATGCGGGGACGGTCCATCACATGAACATGCAAACCTTCAGAGCAACCCATTCAATAGACCAACGATGCCTCCATTCTTGGATGACCCCTCCAAGGAGCAACAATCTCCTTCACCAATTGTGGAGATAGTTACAACTTGGATGAAGGAATATGATGTGTTTCCCCCCAATGTGAAAGAGACTTTAACCTTAATGAATATCATTTCGTGAGGAGAAAATAACAAAAGAGGGAAAGAGTATATGGGGGCCCGCAATCAAACCCATATATACACAAGTATGTCGGGAAAGTAACTCTTCCTTTCTTTAATGGATCAACAAAGTGTTTTGTAAGATCATGGGTGCATAAGTTGGATATGTATTTCCATCTTAATCACATGCATGAGAGATATGCCATTAAATATGCCATGCTTCATCTGGATGGAGAAGCACACAAATGGTGGCAACATGGGATGATCACTTTAAGACATGCAAACATAATATACTATACAAAATTCATGCAGAGATTGATAGAGAGATTTGACAGGAAGGACCCTGAGTTGTACTTCCGGGAGCTAACCCAACTTTAGCAGATGTAAAGTGTTGAATCATATATCACAAACTTGTAGAAACTTGCAGTAATGGTCACCGACCTCTCAATTGATCGGGTCGTGATATTGTTCATAGAAGGGTTATCAGAACCCCTATGTGGTTGGGTTAGAGCCTAGCAACCTGTGACCTTGCAAGGCATAATTAACAGAGTAAGGGATATGTAAGATGCAGTACCGAAGGCTAGATTCCTACCCAAACCAACTATTCCTCAAAGGGGAAAGGAAGTCAAGCAGTAGCAAAGGGATCCGCCAGGGAAGGGAAAGTGGGATGATGAAACAAAGAAATATCTCAGGAGGAGAAGGCCATGCTTCTCTTGTTAAGAACCTTTGGCACCAAGGAATCGATTTACTAAGGGGAATGCCTACTAGATTGAAGTATTTTGTGAGAGCAAAGATAAAGAAGAGTAGCTAGAGCCAGATCAGGGAGAATCACAAGTTATGGGGCAATATAGGACGAGACCCAAGAAGGGATTATTTCTTCTCTTATAGGGGCCCCAAGATACCACACTCTTACGATGAGGGGCACAACACTAGAACAAAAGGTGACCATTCTCATTGATCGTAGGCCCTCCAACAACTTCATTGTTGTAGAATTTGTAGCAAGAAGAGAATTGCCAACAGAAGAGTTTGGAGGATTTACAGTTTTGATTCTCGAGAAGATGGAGCACAATCAGATGCCATGCCCTAAAATAGTCCCTAATATGTGTTTAACAATTGGGAGCTACACAGTTACATATAATGTTTTTGTTGTTGATTGTCTACACTCCCATGTAGTTCTAGGGGTTCAATCTCTATATTCAGTTGGGACTCATACAGTCAACTATAAAGACTTGGAATTGGCATTTACAGGTCTAGATGGTAAAAAGGTGATGTTAAAGTGAATGCATGCATACCCTCTCAAGGTTGTGACATCCAACAAGATGGTAGCAGATCTTTGACATCGAGATATTTTATGTGTTGTGGAGTGTCGAATCATGGAGAAGAAACCAGGCAAACAACATATGGAGTGTCCCCCTAACAACATGGCATTGTTACAAAAGCACCAAAAGGTTTTGGAGATATATCACAGGACAACCACCATATATGGGATTTGAGCACATAATTGAACTAGAAAAATGGGTCCAAGCTATCATCACTACCCCTTACTGACATCCGAAAGCATATAAGGGTGAGATAGAGAAGACAATCTAGGTGTTGTTGGAATTAGGATACATTCGACCAAGCTCAAGCCCTTTCGCTTCATCTATGGCTTTGGTCAAGAAGAAGGATGGGTCCCTAAGGATGTGCATAAGCTATCTGGAACTAAACAAAAAGACAATCAAAAATAGATATCCTATTACCAGGATCGACGACGTGATGGATGAGATAAATGGGGCCAAGTACTTCTCAAAGATTGACCTCTGCTCATGTTATCACCAGATCAGAGTTCGAGATCAAGACATTCCAAAGACAACTTTCAAATGACACTATGGACACTATGAATTCCTAGTGATGCATTTATATTGAGCAAAACCTCTACGACATTTGAATCATGTATGAACCATGTTTTTAACAAGCAGATATGCAAATTTGTGTTGGTCTTCTTTGACGAGATCCTGATTTACAGTGGAACATGGGAGAAGCATATACAACATTTGGATAAGGTTTTTGGAATACTAGAGCCACAAAATTCTATGCCAAAATCTCAAAATGTGAGTTTTGTATGACAAAAATGTTATATCTAGGTCACATCATCGATGGCCAAGGCATCAAAGTGCACTGGAAGAAGATTGAAGCTGTTCGCAATTGGCCCACTCCCAAAAGGAGCTTCTTGGGTAATTGTACTTATTATAGAAGATTCGTTAAGGGATATTCATAGCTGGCACCACCTCTTACTGACCTGACAAAAATGGGAGCCTTTGTATGGACAAAGAAAACATGGGAGAAATTTGAGTGAATGAATGAAGTGTTGAGTTCATGCTCAGTTCTAGTGTTGTTGTACTTCTCCCAACCATTCGTATTGGATTGCGATGCCTCTGGGGTAGGAATCAAGGTTGTTTTAATATAGAATCATAATCTAATTTCTTTTGAGAGTAGGAAGCTACAGGATTATGAGTGTTTTTATTCCATTTATGATAAATAAATGCTGGAAATTATGTATGTACTCGCCAATTTTCGACCATATCTAGTGGGAAAAAGGTTCAAGGTCAAAACATATCATAATAGTCTCAGATAGTTCCTGGATCAGAAGGGATTGAATGAGAGGCAAAAAAAAATGGATTAACAAGATTCAAGCCTATGAATTCAAGATTGAATATGTCAAAGGAGACAAGCTACCTTCTCCATCACAGAAATTGTGGAAGATTGGAAGTCTTATATTTTGGTGGAATATTAAAGGAACCGTTCAGCCTCTGAGATTCTCGATAGAAAAACATCAGACAACCAATATAGAGTTGTCAAAGAAATTATCTATTATAAGGACCGAATCTCTCTAGTACCAGAGTCCCAGTTGAACATGAAGATCATACAAGCAGCCCATGACTCCCCTTTAGCAGGACATCCAATATTTTTGAAAAATTACAGGACGAGTAGAGAGAGCTTCACATGGAAGGGAATCAAGAGGGACATTATCAAATATTTCTAGGAATGTGGTACCTGTCAGGGCAGTACAGTTGAACATACACACCTAGCAGGTTTGTTAGAACCAATGCTCGTTCCATAATAAAATGGGAGTGTCTACATGAATTTCATTATAAGTCTCCCCTCATCCCAAGGAGAAGATTGTATCTTCATTGTGGTAGATATTCTAATCAAATATGCCCACTTTTGTGCAATTTCCTCCTAAAGCCTTGCATCTCAGATAGAATAATTTTTTTTCCAAAGAGTATTTTGTCTACATGGTTTACCCAAAACCATTTTTAGAGACCATGATAGTAGGTTGATGGGATCAATATGGCAGAAGTTATTCAGGTTATCAGGCACATAACTCACTCATAGTACAGGATACCACTCTCAGACAGAAGGACAGACAAAAGTAGTAAATAAATGGGTGGAAATTTACTTACAAAACTGTCATAGGGCAACAAAGAGCATGGACCAAGTGGTTTTATTTCGGATAATATTGTTATAACACCACTTATCATATGTCCATAGGAATGTCACCTTTCTGAGCCTTATATGGATATGAGGCACTTTCTTTCTCATACACAGCATTTAGAGATAGCAGGGCACCATTAACAAAGGATTGGATGCAGGGATGTCTTGATATTCTCATGGCACTCAAGGATAACCTACAGACAACTCAAAATCGACAAAGTTTATATGCAAATCAACAAAGGCTAGAAAGGAGTTTCAAAGTGGGTGATGAAGTTTACCTCCAGCTACAATCGTACAGGCAGTGTATGTTGAAGGAAAAAGGAGAATAAAATTTAAATCCATGGTTCTATGACCCCTATTGAGTTATCCAGAAAATAAGAAACTGACATATGAATTGGAGCTTCTAGAAGAGAGAATAATTCATAACATATTTCATGTTTCTTGTTTGAACAAGGTGGTAGGGGAGAATGTCAAATAATCACTTGATTTACCTCCATTAGATGAGGAGGGAAATATTCAACTAGTTCCAGAGGAGGTGTTAAAGGTTCGAGAAAAGAAGCTTCGAAGCAGGGCCCTCCGTGAATATTTGGTATGATGGAAAGATTTGCCCGTCAAAGACCCCACCTGGGAAGCAATGCACATATTGCAACATCCAACATTGAAATTTCTCGAGGGAAAGAAATTTCAAGTAGGGGGAACTATAGTATACCCAACCATTTGACCCTGTGGGACCGAGTTAATAATAATAATAATAATAAATAATTGGCATATAGAACATCATTGCAATTCTCAACCAAGGTATTTTCCCATGGTTTCTTTCAATCAATCAAGCTTTAAAAGGGCAGAGGAGGAATGAGAGAAAATATGGATTTGGATCATTTCTCTTTCCATCTCAATTGAAGGCTCAGGTGAGTTTTCAACTAGCGATGGTTTTACGAAAGATCCTCATCCTAGCTTCAGTGGGATTCATTCTCACCCTTGTTGGAAAACCAGTTTCGATGGTTCTCGAAATCACCCTAGCTAGATCAATATTCTTTTTTGATTTTGGTCAAGGGTTTTACACATCTATTATTGTTCAAATTTCTTTGCAAGATTGCCTAATATATTATATGGATGCGATATTGTTGTGAGCAAATTGAGGCAAGGGCATTAGATTGTCAAGGAGAATTGTGAGAGATAAACATAATTTTGTGAAGCTCCACATTGATTGCGAGGGAGGCAATTGGGACTGACAACTCTCCAAACTTAATATTTACAACCAAGAATACTAAATGACCCTACTTCTGATTGGGAGGAAACTTTCCTTCATTATATCAGTCAATGCCTCCATAACTTCCCATCTTTCAAGCCAGGTGCGAATACAGCCGTACAATCACCAGGGAACAGTGATGACACAAATGTTGAATCCACCATCTAAAATCTCATAAAAAGGGAATAATTATTGTAGTGGTGACAACAATAATGTAGTCATAAGGGATGGCATGTCAAAGGGCATTAGAGCCCATATTATTTGTCAATCATTGTTTTTAAAGTCAAGACAATACCACAACAATGTTCACCTGTCAATCCCTTTTGGTTTGGTATAGTCGACCACCATTATTTTGTTAGTCATGGGTATTCATATCAATAATCTCATGTTATTCTCTTATAGGCGATGCATGGTTATATAGTTATTTGATTTGTGCCACTTCATTATTTATATGTTTGTATGGTGGTTTATTTAAATTATCATGGGTATTGAGTGCCTTGATTCATGTCATTCCATTATATGCTTTGCATGGTGATTTGTTTAAATTCAATAAAAATAGAAGTTGGGTGATAAAAGGAAAGGATTGGGAAATATTGTCTTCCTTTACTTTATTATTATTTAGCATGAAGAATCTTACAGAAAGATTTGGGTTTTTTCTCGGTACCTTTGATTTAAAACTAATAGGATATCCAATTATTGAATCAATCCTATAGGTCTACTCCAAAGTATCCCAAGGTAATTAAATTATATGCTAATTAATGGAATTTGTTCAATGTAGGAAACCCTTGAATGAACCATTCTTCTTGATGGGTTTTGTTGAAGTGGAGTAAAGGAATAAGAGCTCAAAATTGCAACATGTAAACCTTTTAGCATAAGAATATTCTCTCTCTAATTATTTGATCTCGGATTATTTAATAAATATGATAGGCGATAGGTCTCGTCTTTCTAATATTACCCAAAATAACGTTATTGCACATTAAGTAATACATAATAATTATTTAGGAATATCTTTAAAATGATTATTAGTTATTCCACAATAACCTCTATAATATATCCATGTAGTTTTAATATATATTGAGCATATTATAGCTAAGAAGATAAAACTCAAAGGGGAATTGTTGTGACCATATGCATGGTAAGAGTTATTCAATCAGGTGGGTAATGTACACATTTCATGTATCACTAAATATCCTTACGTCACATTGTTGTTTGAAACTCCTTTAAATAAGAAGCATATAGGAACTCTATATACCTCTAGATTTCTTCACACAAGAGTCAATGTTGTTCCACAAGTTCTTCTCATTTTCTCTATAATTCTAGGAATGTTTTGGTGGATTCCACATATGTTCCTTCTATCCTACTAGGTGTGTATCATACCATGATAAAATAACTAGGCCTAGGAAACGTATCCAAATCTCAATTTGTCACTTGTTTAGGATTGATACTCTTTGAAAATATACTAGGCTCTTTCCATCTACTATCACTTCCAAATAATGTCATGCTTTGTGAAATACTACTTCTATTTAATATCTTAACATGACTACTATTGCCCCCTAAATTCTTATACAAAGGGAAACACAAATAATAACCTGATTCTATAAATGTTGTATTAAAAATAGACACCCAAGGAATGATTGTGTTTGGTTTAGTTTCATTAGATTCTACTACAACTTCTTCAAACTATGTGGTTATGAATCTTGTATTGGCTAGTGCACATTCATATTAATATCATAAAGTTGATTGATGATTTCATCTCTTATTAGATATTTGAGTTCATGATTTCATAACTTCTTTCAAGGTTAGCACCACTATTTTTATCCAAATGAGTACATCATTCCACATGACCTCTTTACTTCTTTTTTCTAACTCCATAAAATATTCTCCACCTCAACTACATATTTCTAGGCTTTCCTCTATTACTATATATATATATATATATATATATATATATATATATATATATATATACCTAAACCATTAACTAGCCATCTCTCTTTGCATTTGTAACTTCCAAAAGTCATTCAATCTTTTTTTATTTCTATATTTTATGTTGATTTACTTATACAACTACCCACACTTAATTTTAACCTCTGTTTTATTTCTCCACCATTTGAGGATCTTGTGATCTGTCATTCCATGGTTACTTCATGGCTAGCTAATGTTTTTGAAAATTTTAAGTCTTTTTCTAAGTTTCAAAGTCACTTTCTCACACATGCTCTATCATTGATGAATTCACAAACAAACACTTTTTTGTGGAATCTTAGGTAGGGATTATGCAACTCTTGAAGGTAAGGCTTGTGTAATCACTAGTGATAGTGACTAGGAAATCCATAAGAACAATGTACTACATAGTATATGTCTAAAATCAGTGTGTACTCTCCTTTGACAATCTTTCTCACTTCGGTTGCAACTGTACTTCTATTTCAGTGAGTTTCTTCAACTCTCACTTTCGTACACCTTTGCTTTTGCAAGTGTCACTTTCACGTTTGCAACTACCATTTTTTATTGACTTCACTTTAATATGTGTCATTTTCATGTAATCTTCACTCTCAAATGTGTTTCTTTTACTTTCTTCAAGCATTTGCAAGTGTTGTTTGCACTTCTCTGTTACTTTCACAAGTGCTGTCTTTCGGTAAGGGAAGTGTCGCACATTGTAAAAGTAGAGTTATGGTTCATTTCAAGAGGTAATTTTGGTATCAATGGGTCATATCTATCATATATAGACATGTGTTAAACTTTTCCTAAAATTTTTATACATTTTTGTACTAGTGTCATCAGTGTCGTCACAAAGTATATCTTAAGTTTCACACTTGGAGGAGAATGTTGTTTTGTCGTCGCATTAATGGGATAATGTTTATTATGAGTGCTGAGTGCTTAATGTTGTTTCATTAATTATGATTACTGTGTGATCATGTTCAAGTCAAACCTTGGTTTCATCTCTGCCTCATTGATCCCACACTTAACCAAATTTTGAAAATTCTCATGCCCAAACAACCTGGGTTAACTCTGCCCCTCTGAACTTTGCATTGCATAGTTGAAAGCCTCAAGCATGCATCCTTGGCTAATGGAAGTACACAATGTGTAGTTACTTCCTCCAAGGACTGTGCATTGCTTATTCACAGTGCCCAAAAGCTGCCTCACGGCCTTTAGAACTGCATAATCTTGCCTCCCAACCAATCTCTTTCTATGCATTGCATAGTTACAATAAGAAATTTGTCTCCCTTCCTTCTTGAATTTATTAACTACACAATCCTCTAGTCCTCTCTCTGTCCCGAGCTATACATTATGTAGTTACATTGGGAAATTCTATCTCACTGTGACCCTCAATTGCAAAATCTTGTCCCTTAGGTCTCTAATACAATGCATTGCCCAATAAAAAGCATTAGTCCCTCACTTATGACCTCTAGAACTGTGCACTATGCAATCACTGAGCCTTCCTCCCTATTCAATACTTAGTTATGGGTCACTCAGAGGTTTTCACGAAGAAGGTTAGACTAAGAGATTTTGGGTTGATGTCATTTTTTCATGAGTGAGTTTCATCTACAGGTATTGTAATTTGACATGAAAGGATGATGCTAAAAAAGGAGGAGAATAAGACTATGCTAGAAAACACTTGTGAAGTGGGAACCATGAAGAAGTCTTCAAGTAAGAAGATGAACAGACACTAGTTTACGACAAAATACTAAATATTGAGACCACATGAAGACTCCATATCGTTTGACCCCTTGGATGGTGAAGATGAAGAGAGAAGCATAACTTTCATGAATATGGAGTACTCTACAGACCTCTCACGAATATTAAAGAAAAAGAAATAAAAAGAAGAACTTGGCATTTCCATCTCACCACGTAATCAATGTCATCATTGTCACGTTGTGACTTGTATCAGTCTCATCACAATGTCATGTTTCTTGCCACGTGACTTACGGATGCAATGATGTCAATCTTAAAAGGAAGGGAAAATTGTAATTTGTTAATGTCCAAGAGTCATATGTGGAATATAAAAGGTCACATAGTCATATATGGAAAAAAGAGGCTTTAGGAAAATTCCAAAAATCATATATAAGTCCAAAGGTCACATAAGATTTCCAAGAGTCATTAGCGTAATTCAAGAGTTATAGGGGATATGCAAGGTCATTCCTCTTCTTGTAAAAGAAACTTCATAACCCAAGAAAATGGGTTTTGGAGGCTTATTCTTTGAAGAGCTCTGTTTGGATTTTCTAGCTTAGCATAGGAGAGAAGATCATTCTTTAGAGAAGTAAGAAGTGACTTAATGTTCCACTATTGGAGCTAGTGGCTCGCCATTGTAACTATGTACTTGGATCTTTCACCTAATAATTAGTAGCTCGCCGAGCCAACATATTTTCATGCATGTATCATGAATATTCTAAGACTATTCTTTAGATGTTTCTGGAATATGTTTTTTTCATATGTATTGACGAAATTGAACTACTTCATTAGATTTGGTACTTATCTTTTTGAATGTGTGTTGTATTTTCCTTAATGTTCATTGTGTCTATGTGAACTATTTTTCTAGATAAGTAATGAATAGTTCCCTGATCTCATGTGTCTCTCTTAGGATAGTCCTATTACATTCCTTCTAAATACTCACTCTTTCTCCCCTCTCGTGAAAGTCTCATTTTACACATTGAAATTGGTTTTTCACAGTGTGAACTTTCTTGATGATTACAAAGGTTATGTGTATACTCTCTTATGTTATTCCTTGCAGTTGAGGCAAACCTTTGTGTTATGGTGGTTGGGCCAATACTCGAGATGGGTCTCCTACTTTAAATGATGTGAGGTCTAATTGGGACTTAACATCAGGGAGAACCCCTTGGATGACAAATTTCCAACACCATCAACAAGTCACTCAACTATTGTTTTTCATTTTTTAACATTTTTCTTATATTCAAAATCTGATTCGATATTCTATCATTGGTACCTTCTTTCATTATCTATTTCTTTATATATATGTATATCTCTTTCAAACAATTCACTCTCTTTATTTTCAAGTTTAGCTCCTAATAATGATGTTATACTTTTGTTCATTAAATTTTGGTCATTACATTTTATGATTTATTTATATATTAGATCTGCATTTTTCTAAGTCAAATTTTCTTCTTTAAAACTATTCTCATCAATATGATATGGAACATACAACATTGATTTCTCTTTTTAACAGTTATCAATATAAATATGTTTATTGTATTTATGTATCTTATAACATATATTTTCTTAGTGTCTCATCTCTTCTTGCCTTGTAGTGTATTTCATGATGCAAATTTCACTATGCATACATTTTCAAATGTTATTTGATCTCATACGTTTGTGATAGATAATGATTTTTGAAATTGACTTTCAGATTAATCACATCATGATCATTTGTTGGCTGACATTTCAAACCATCTAATGGGGTTCATCTTTAGGAAGAAGATGAAAAAACTGATCTATCCTTAGGATTAAATAGCATAGGCGTATCCCTTTCCAAATTTAGTCGTTAAAAAATATAATGATTTTAATCAAAATAAGAATGTTGAGTGAGAGTTTTTTGTCAATATATAAGAAAAAAAACTAAGTTTATTAAGGAAAGTAAATGTTAGAAATACAAAAAAACCTTTAAATAGAGAAATTAATAGATAAAGATAGGAAAGGATAATATTTATTTTTTACTAAATTAATAATATATTATTGTATTATATAATAAAATGAGAAAAAAACCCCAAATTTTTTGTTTTATTATTATATTAGCTTAAATTATTATTATATAAATTATTAAATTCTAAAATAAAGATTAATAATTTGAATAAAGGTAAAAATAGAAAAATATTTTTGTTGATTTAAAGATAAATAAGAATCATGATTATAATAAGTAAATAGAACTATTCAAGGTGGAACTAAAATATATTGTCTTGATTAAAAACATATTATAATAAAATGAGAAAAAAAGAAAATAATAAAAGACAAAAATAAGCTAGTGATGGAAAAATATGTTCAATGTTTTCTAGTTATTGTACATAGCAATCGATAATTGATAAACATGTTATGTTTTCTGAATCATGTGGTTCATGTTCCAACTCATTTTATCTTCTTAGCGCAAATGCTCAATCATCTATTGTTGAAGTATTAATAAATACACATTTTCTTGAATTATTATGCAATAACAATGGCAATCCTATATACACAGCTTGTTGTGTAGACAATTTTTGCATCCTGAATAAACATTTTCCAAGTCTTGCAATTGTTTCTATGACATCACCATCATATTTTCAAAAATCATTTCATGAATGTTTAAACATTGATATCATCATTTTATCTAGATTTTTCATGTGTGAACTATAATAAGTAGTTGTAGCATATGAGTCAAGTACAAATTCAACATCGATATTTTCACCCTAGATTAATGGAATATGACAGGTGGAGCTATTATTCCATATATTTGTAGGCTTTCTTTTCAATAGAATTGTTATTCATTCAAGAGTAAATTGGATTGCATAGACATAGTTACATTCACTTATACCTAATTTCTAAAGAAAACTATCAAATGTATATGCCTAATCATGCTCCATATTTTCTAGTGCATGAAATATCATCCTTAGATTCACTCTCATACTCAAATTGTTAAATTCCATAGGCTTAGGTATTTGTGTTTTCTAGATGGGTGGAATTGGAAAAATGAACCTGTAATGCACCTATTTTCTCTTCCTACAAGTTTTTGTATGAGGATTATGTTAGATATTTTTCAGATTTGTAGGAAGTTTACTTGAATTGCAGCATAAGTACTTTCTAATGAAATTTTCAATTTCAACATTTGTACTTCTTACATAGATAGGAGCATTTTTTTTATCCATAGCAATCCATGTTCATGTTGGACTCCTCAATTTTGGAAAAATGTTATAATAAAATAGTTCATGATGTAACCAAAGTACTTGGATAAAATTAACTGACATATAGCATTCATTCTACATCTACAATATCGTATGTAAGTAAGAGGGTCATTTATAATAAATATATCAATATCATCCTCTACTTCTTTTTCAATTGATTGTTTTTTATTTTCCTTTATTTCTTGGAAATAATTTACTAAAGGATCCCAAAGATGCTTAATAATGCTAAAAGAAATAAATTTCGTTGGACCCAATTATCGTTCATTACATATAAGTTCTTGCAAAAATGTAAAAAATAGCCTAACGATGTCTATATCAACTTAATATATATACACCCAATGTTTGATTTCAGAATGTATTTCAAGTTTTCTTTTGTTCTAACATCTTTAGTTGTTGGATTTTTTCCTTTTAACTCTCCCTTTCTTATTGGATTTATTGAAATCCAAATGCAACTAAAGACCTGGCTGAGGATAATTCACACTATTCTGTAAAAAAAATTGTTATATGACACTAAAAATCATGATCTTGATGCAAGACTTCCCATCAAGCAATTTCGTGGTATGTAAAGTTTTTTGTAACATTTTTTATCACTTTTTCCCATAAAAGAATGTTGTAAAACCCATATCTTATGAATATTACATTTGAATATGCCTCAATTCATATAGCCTTCATGAGGAGCAATTCTTATTTGATTATTACAAAGATCAAAATAACATATGGATTTCTAAATCCATGTAATAGTGTGTTTTTGACTGGTTCTTCATCATAGTCATCATTATCATCATTTGTTTTGTAACTGTCTCAAATGCATAAGCATCCATGTTCTAATCAAAGACTTGTTTCCAGTCTTCGTTTATTTTGACATTCTCTAGTTTATAAGGCAAAGTTTCACACAATCGTTTCAATGACTTCATCAAATTATGAACATGTATTCATCCAAATAAAAATATGTTTTTAAAAACTAAACATCTTTTAATTTCCACAACCACTGTAATAGATTAATTTATGTCACAAGGATGTCTGATTTGAATTTGAGATGTGTCAGTAGGTACATTGACTAGTCCACCAGTCAATGCCAATTGGGGTTTTCTAAATTGTTGCCCAAATTCCTCTATTTTCAAAAATGATTATCTTAGTGATATTAGTCTTTCTTCTCATTCAAACTGTTTTTTCACTATGGATAATTATTTATTCTACCTAATATTCTCTGGAACTAGAAATTTTATAGTCTTGTTCTTGTCTAATACTTTAAAGCATTTTTTTCATACACACCTATTTTTGGAAACATTGATTAATTGCCTTTCTATGAAGTTTTTTTAAAACCATTTTTGATTGCATATTTCACACTCATAAATGGGTACATGTTTTTTTTTAAATGTTGTTATTCAGATAGTTTTCAAATGTATAATCAACATTTGTAAAGATTCCTTATTTTATTTGAAGACATTCATTCTATCTTGATATTGATCACTTCGATGTTTTTCTAATTAGACCTTTTTTGACAACATCCTTATTTCTTATATGTTTTTTGAGTTGATGCGATGATAAGTATGCTATGTTGTTTCCACTAATAAGCCTTATATTAAGTTCCACGACATGTTCATATATGTTCATGTTTTTAAAGCCACTCGCCTGATTCCCATTATGTTTTTTATAGGGTTATTCTATATATTTCTCTTCATTAACTACTTCAATATCACATAAAATGTTTTTCTCTCTTTCTATTTTTGAATGGTTCTTTAAATTTTAAACTAGACTTGTTTTGACAACATCCTTATTTCTTATAAGTTTTTTGACTTGATGCAATAAAAACCCTTATCAATTGTTTAGATTGATAGGCATTGAATTATGTTCCATGATATTTTCATCTATGTTCATGATTTTAAAGCCATTCACATTATCCCCATTATATTCTTTATAGAATTCTTCTATATATTGCTCTTTGTTAACTACATCAATACCATGTAAAATGTTTTTCTCTTGTACTATTTCTTTTAATGGTTCAAAATGAAAATCATTTATATTCATTTGAACTTGGATAATATACATTACCGTTGCTCCTTCATTGAAGGAAAGAAATTTAGCCACAACACTTAGTGTATCAACATACCATATGTACATAGCTATATTAAAGATATATCATATCCAATCATGAACAAATGGTCACCATCTATATTCTATTTTTCATATGGCACTCCCAATTGTATAATGTATCATTGCTAATCCACTATTATAGGGAATTACATGGTTGCATGTTTTGTTCATGTATTTTTCTATAAACATTGATGCAAATAGATCATTATTCATAATTTTATTACGAAATGTCTACGTAATTATGCCTTGTAAATAGGGGACATAATTTTCATTCCGTGTTAATTCGCATATTGTTTCAAAACAAATTTAGTTGTAAATAATCTTGAACCCATCCATTTTCTCAAACTTGTCTTTTCATGATTTCCTCTATTTGAATTCATTTATGTTTTGTTTCATTGTATATTATTATATTCATCATATGCTCACAATTAATTAGTATTAAACTTATTTTCTTGCACAAAAGTGGCTCAAAATATCTAGTAATTAATTTTTCATCATGGAACAATATGTCGTAACTTTTCACATAAATTTGAATTAAAATGCAAATAGATTTTCATTCTTGTCTTTGACCAAAGTCTTCTCGATATTGTTAGCCAATTCGATAACCAATGTATGAAAAATATCCTCCCCCCCCCATAGTCCTCGTTCTTCTAAAATTGTAAAAGTTGAAGTTGATTTTGTCATCTTTTCCAAATAATCATTTGGGAAATTTATACCATGCATCTCTACCAATGCATCTATGTTCAATTCATGTCGATAATATAATACCTCTTTAATGTTGTATCACTCTAAATGATTTCTAAAATTTCTAATCATTTCTTCTCACAATTCTATTGATGTGTATATAAAATGCAATAGAAATCGCTTAACATCAAATAGGCAATCTCTTACAACATATTCAAAATTGTTTAAATGAAATAGATTATGCTACTAGTATGTTCCATCTGTATGTTCCATTTTTATGGAAAACACGTGCTTCTCCATTGATGCCTTCGCAATCACGCTTCAGAGATGTTCTAAATTCACTATAACTAATCGCTCCACAATAAGTGCAACATAATTACTCTTTAGAAATTGTACCTTAAGGATTTGTTTTCATGTGACTACTGGTTACTCCACTTTTCAATTAGTACTTAGTCTCAAAGAATTTAATTCTTTTTGAATTTGTTAATCTGTATTATAAATCATCTATGCAACTCCAATGTCTAAGAGACAACATGTTTGGAATAAAGAAAAATGAGGAACACAATCAACACGATATAGCTATAGAAAAAAAAAAAAAACCATAAGACAACATATAATATATACAATAATAACATATACATATATCTAGATCGATGATGAAACTCTAATTGAAACTACTTGATTTAATCTTATCATAGGGTAAACAATTTATCAATTACTACAATTACTCATCTTCCCTATAAACCTACATTGGTTAATCCATATTTTCAATTTATTCAAATGGGATTTCCATTCATTTTTTATACGTATAATTTTTCTTTTGTTCTTTACATAACTCACACATAACTGGAAACTAAAATTGGAAGTTAATTGCAACAAATTATGTCGTGGATCTCGTCGATCCTACTTACTTCTACATAAACTATGTAAATGCTTTAAGAACTCACATTAAGAACAAATTATTAATTTTGAGTTGAGCTCTTTGAGCACATGATCAAAAGTTGGCCATTTGAAGGATAGCATAGCCTCCCCAATGAATAGATTACAATAAGACATTTACAATTTCAACTTTCTTGTTTACCCAACAGATCACCATTTTTGAGTCCCCCATCACATGATTTTTTAATATTTCTCAAGGAAGCTAAGAGAGAAGTGTTCTTAAAGATACTATTAAAGCTATATATTCCAATTGATAATTAGTCTTGTGACCTAGAAGATATTGAATATGCATAAAGTGAACATGATTAAGATATAAAACTACACATATCCCACAAATAGGGGGATGGGCCTGGGAAGTGTCATCAAAGAAATTCCATGGGATGCCATAATCCAATGAAGGCATTATCAACTTTAACATCCTCTTCTTCTTCCTCTTCCTCTTCTTTGAAGCCACATCATATTATTTCAAAAACTTTATTAGGAAAGCAATGATAATTTCTACGAGGATATCACATTACTTAAAAACATTTGAATTCCTTGCTCACTTAATCACATAGAGTAGAATGCATAAAAATACTTAATTTACCTATATATCTATCCCCACTTCAAACATTCATATAGATACAACCTAGTCCAACTAGCTTACCATTGAGCTTGAAGACTACCTTTCCAAATACCTAGGCTTTATAAGAAAAATAAGAAAATGAAATAAAGATATATGAAATAAAATCTTCATACAATTTACGAAAACGACATCTATTAAGGCCAACCCACCCCTTATCAACTCAATGCCCAAAATAAGAAGTTTGAAGAGATTTGACATATAAAAAATATTCAAGTTTTATTGCGAAATCACCATTATTTAGCTTCATTGACCACAAAAATTCATCCCACTCTCAGTTTATTAAAATTAGATATACGATAGCTTAAAAAAATCCTGTTATTCCCGGTTTAATGCTTCCAATTTTATTACGTTAACATTTTAAACTCTATAATTTTTTTTCCACATTTTCAAATATTTACGCCGTAAGGCGTTCCCTCTGAGAAAGACATCCTTAAAATGTGACGTGTGCGATCCTGAGCCATTGATTATGTGTGTTAGATGATTGGGGTGTTTTCTGCCGTTCGTTTAATCTGTTTTTTTATAGAAAAATGGTTTTTTTCCATGGTAATGGGCCATGAAAGGCCAGGCCTAGCCTGCTGGCAATGAGACTCTTCTGCTGCCGATGAGACTCTTCGCAGAGACTGCCTTCTGGCGATGAGACTCTTCTGCTGGCGATGAGACTCTTCCACAGAGACTCTTCATGTCTTTCTTCCCTGCTTTGTGGAAAATATGATGCATTGTTTTTTTTTATTCCTAAAAACACCGTATTTTTCAGGTTTCTGAACGCGCCAGTACATGGAATGGGACCGAAGCATTCCGAGTTTGGATACAGGGTCGGGAACTGGCCCTGTTATTTTGTTGTGAGACAGATCTATGAACTGAACCAGAAAGAGCGGGTCGTCGATCGATGACGGAACTTAGCCTGCGAGACGATTGAAAGAGAGATTGAGGTACACCAGACCGACCCACTGCGTCATTTGGAAAAGATTTGCAAATGTCAATGTCCTCGGATTTGAACCCTGACAGGGTCTGGTGTATCGTCCTACGTTGGTCAGTTTTTTCACCAATTCACTTGTCTTTACATAACAAGATAATCAATCCATCCAGAGTATGCTTTGAATGTCCAGTAGACTGTATTTTGCAGGCATGGCACTTGCATTTCTCCTTTTCCCATTTGCATATATTGTCCCTCTGTGACCTATTCATAATAACAGAATATCATATTTTTCTTTACGTCCACTGAAAACCATGGAGACCATGTAAGATTTATGAGACTAAGAATTCTCAAAACAGAATTTCATTTATAGTCTTGATGTACTTGTATTTTTCAGGTTTCTGAACATGCCAGTACATGGAATGCGGCCAGATAAATCATTATAGGAGAAATTCAAGAGCCGAAGCATTCCGAGTTTGGATACAGGGTCGGGAACTGGCCCTGTTATTTTGTTGTGAGACAGATCTATGAACTGAACCAGAGAGAGCAGGTCGCCGATCGATGACGGAACTTAGCCTGTGAGATGATTGAAAGAGAGATTGAGGTACACCAAGCCGACCCACTGCGTCATTTGGAAAAGATTTGCAAATGTGAATGTCCTCGGATTTGAACCCTGACAATACAATATTTTATTTTTTCAGATGTAAAGTGCTAATATGCCAATACAATATTTTATTTTTTCAGATGTAAAGTGCAACTTATGTATACTTTTTTTTTGGATTTTTTAAATCTTATTGGATGGTCAAAGATGATTTCATGTCTCAATTTTTTGAGCCCTATTGGGGTGGCATGATGATGTCTTACTGCTATTAATTGTTCTCCATAGTCCAAATGGATTTTTGTTACAACTTTCTTTCATGGCATACTTCCTGACGTTGAGCTGAGAGAGGGAGACACAGTCTGTGATATCAGGTACACAAAGAAACATTTAGTTTATTTATGAATTTAGTACCTATAGGATGCTCAAGCTAAGAATGTTGAGATTCATCAGGATTATAGCAACATGACAGTTCCGAATTGCAACAACCCATAATGGATTCTCTTGCAATCCTATGCTCTGTAACTAAGTGCAATAGCTGTAACTTACCTGACTCAAATTCTGAAAGCCAAGACTATCCGAGGACTGATATTTAAAACAACAATTCTGTCAAACAATCTCCTGCCTCAAGCGATGGAATATGTGTCCCTCTCTTCGCCTTTTAATTTATAAAAGTATTTACATTGCATACATGAAGATAATTATAGATAAGTAATTGGGTTGTTATAATTTCTTTCCTTATTTTGGTGTTGTCGTTGCCATTGCCAATAGTGTTATGCTTTTGTGAATCTGAAAGTTTGATTTTGTGTTGCAAGTTTTAGTATCATTCCTCGCGTTGATATTAATATGCAGACAATTTTGATGTAATGCTTTATGGGCTTTTTTTCATTTGTGCACTGTTATCTAACTAACAATGTTGTGATGGGATTTTGTTCCACATTAATAACTTATTTTCACCACTAATGAATTTATCGAGTTATGGATATCGAATGATCAGAAATTATATTGGTCTTATTGGATTTTTAAGATATATTATTGGATTTTTAAGATATAGTTTTGATTTTGTGATATCTTAACACGGTTGGATTTCCATCTGCCATAGTTGCTGCAGCTTTTCTCTGTGCAACCTAGGAGGTTTTGTCCCAGGAAGCAACCCATACAAGGAGACCATCCTCTCTTGCCCTCTTGTAGACAAGGTAGGCACATCAATACCATTTGTTTCAATGCAACCCTTGTCAATCTCAACCCAAGGCACATTTAATCAACACCACACACTTGCTATTTTATGTTCCTGAGCCTTCAAAAGCTTAATTTTAGAGCCTAATACAGATGGAATGCCTCCCATTTGTTTTATTTTTTTATTTGGTTTAGGAATGGGTGTTCGGCTCTTATAATCTAATACAAGAAGTCTTGATTGAGAAATTCTCGACACCTAAGAAGGAAAAATCAAGATCATCCTCAATCCCTTAGTGCCATGTTGGAGTGTTGGATGCCTTCTGTTTAAGCAGCAACAACAACAATACTTCACTAGAAGCTACCTTAAGCGTTAATCTCTATGCGTATGTGGCTGCGAAAGGCAGGAAGCTCAACGATTACTGCAATACATGGTGAATGCTTCAGCACAACACATATTAATCAAACATGGGATTGAAGGCCAAGAACTAAAAAACCAGTTCAACATTTGTGTGTTGATTTAGAGGGTTTTAATACCTTTAATTCCTTTGTAGGATTTATTACCTCTAAACGCTACAATGATCAGGGATTTGATCTAATGCTAGCTTATTGATTTCTATGATCCAAGACGTGGTCATAGATCGGGTGCCTAGCAGCTAGTTTATTGATTTTTATGACACAGTCAAAGCTGTTATAAGCTTTCCCAGGACTCCTAACATATGTAACAACGAAATTCGTGAGCCAAGAGAATTTGTTGAATTCGTTCTCTATACTTATTTTGTAACTCTGGGACAGACAAGTTAAATTACAAATCCTGAAAGTTTTAATCAATTATGTTCAAAATAAAAAAATCCTGCATTGAAGGTTCTGTGAATGAATGGAAAATGATCCTTTTTTGCTTCTGTGAATGATTTTATTGGTAACAACTATTTGTTCATGATGATTTCTATTTGTTTTGCCATTAATGTGGGCATGGTATGTCCCCGAGGGGGATTTTACTGACAAACTGTGTATGCCAACCATCATTATTAATTTGCGGTAAAATTTGGAGCGTTGAATGAAGTGAGTCGAGTAGGAGAAGGAAGTGGAACCTATTGTCTCAATTTCTTGAAGACAGTTTTTGGCTAGGAAATTGTGTCAAGAAATTAATTTAACCTACTTTAGGCTCAAGATGGTCCCTGAACCAGAGGGGCTCCCTCAAATGTTACGAGGCTAATTCACTGTTCATGGATATGAACAATAGCCTTTTGAGTACAGTGGCCAGATTTGTATGTGGTGTTTTTTTGAGAGATGGTTACTAAGGGTTGCAAGATCCTTGCTCCAACTAATGAAGCCGTCCCGTTGAGAAAGTCCAATCAAAGTGTCAACATCCAACCATGACAGAGTGACATTATCTTGAAAGATGTGGCTAGAAGACTTAAGAGTATCAATTAACACTTACACTCAGTCTGAACATTCATGTCATCTGATAAGATTATAAAAGCATGAAGAAGGTTCTTCAACAACTCAACAATAGCACAAATTGTGATTATGTTTAGATGTTGAGAAACTAACATAAATATACAGTTTATATAGTTTGCTTAGTAAAGGATGCAACTCTGTCATGGGAACTAAGGGAGATTGATTCCCAGCGTAGCCTCTCCTTATGATCTACACAACTTCAAAATGGACGAAGGAAAATATAATGAAACACAAGAAATCACTTACATAGTGAACAAAGTCCGTCATAAATTAAAGCCAGAAGCCTTTTGATTAAAACTCTGAAATATCAAGCTTTTTAGAGAGTACAAGTCTTTTTGGTACCCCAAAAGCGAGCCCCTATTCCATTACAAACGAAAGAATGTATAGACCAACATATTTCTCAAGCTGTTACAAGTGTTTAGAAAATAAATCTAACAATAAACTAAGAATGAGTAAAATATCTGATCAGTGGCAAGAGATCTAGAAAATCCTTCCTTGATTACTGAATGGTTTCCTTTATTCCTGTGATGGGTTGCTCAAATATTGTCTCAAAATCTCCCTTTAAATCTTAAGTAATCTTCTGCCTACTGATCCTCTGCCACCTATCTTCACCAGCTGTCCTTTATCCTATTTTGGAGGAATATATTTTTCACCTCTTAACTAAATTCTTTACCTTAACATTCTATATTCAACAAATAATTTTCTCATCATCTCAGAGCTACATTATCTACTTCATTTTCCATGTAGAATATCCATAATTAATAATGAGAAGATATTTCTGCTAGGTGTTCGTAATTGAGTTGTTCATATGTTACCTCAACAGGTCACTTACTTTTTTGTCAAGGCACACAGTCCATTCAATTAAACAGAGACAACTCCAAAATTTCACCTTTTTGTCATTGCTGGTCGTAGCTGAAATAGTTGTGAGACCACTTTATGTTGCAAGAGGCTGAGGTGCCTAAACCATATCAGTGATATCCCCATCATGAGCTTTATCTTCTGTATCAAGAATTTCTCCAGTCTCAAAACTTAACCATTGTAACATAAAATTAAATGCTACTGTATTGACCCAATCATCTAGTGAGAGAGTCATCTGGTCATAATGCAGAACTAACACCTTTTCATGTTACAAATGTATTGGTAACTACTTCAAACACTTGGGATCTTCATCAAGATGGTACCAACAATTAATTTTCCATATCAATGCAAATTGAAACCATGAAACTAGATTCTAAACAAAACAAGATCTCCATGCAAAGCTCTGTTTTGTAGCTTCCGACCAGGAACTAAGATCTCTAATAGAGATGCCTCAAAAAAACATGATATTGAAACCTTTCCATGATTCACTTACTGATGAAGAGCTCAGATGGTTTCACCATTTTGTGTAGAATCTACTGTTATACCAGATCCTCAGAATTTAGCATCAGATTTTGATTCAGGTGCGGTTTCTTTTTATGCAACAATTTTGTCAACATTAGGAAGAAAGCTATGTTATTCAAACATTTTCTTCAATTCACTGCTTTTCATTCCCTTGTGCACTTCTTCATCGCTCAGAATGTGAAAGTTACCAAATTGCGAGCCCAAACCTTTCAAAATATTCATAACTTTTCTACTAAGTCCACAACCTAGTTGATCTGGGGTGCCTAATCAATGAGAGAAAGCATGAGATTTTTGCCAATTCCCGACCAGCCTCCGAGTGATTAAACTCATCTGAATAATGTGCAAGTAGAAAGTGCAAATCATCATTAGTGATATTTGAAACAAGATGCACAAGAGCACTATAATTGTGTAGTAGAAAGGAAATTGGTATTCTTCAACTTTCACAAGCTGAAAAGTCATTCATATATCCCTGGTACCTGCTTTTGATTTCTTTGCTTGCATAATGACCTTTAAAACAGATCCCTAAACTTCTCGTTTCTCTTAACTCAGGTTCCTGGATTCTTAGATACATGTGCTTCTTAAAACTCTGAACAATACAGATATATGAATTTCCACCATATCTGTCATTTGCAAAATATGCAGTGTTTAAGGATTCTGCCATGCAAAATTTGAGTAGGAATTATGATGTTAATATCCTGGTCAACCAAAGAATCGAATCTATGCATTAGTGACGTATCCAACAGAAGTGCAATATGTTCATGGCTGAGGATTTTCATTCTCTCCCAAAGTCTTGTAGGTGATTTGTTTACCTAGAGAAAAATACGTTCTTTAGAACCGACCCTACTTTTCTATCTGCTCCGATAATTGGGATATCTTAACATTTGCAAATCTCTTGCCCTCCTTGAGTAAATTTTTCCAATCCCTTGGTAGCATTGCTTTTTGTTTTGAAATGGCACATCCATTATAGGGATTTGACAGATTGTTTCCTTTTGAAGTCAATGCTACCCTCTTATTTTTGTAAGAAGTCTTGAGAACACACATACCTTCGAACCACTTCCAAACTTGCTCCATTGCTGAGGTGGTGTCAGAATTGTCGATACAAGCCGCGCCATGGCTTGAGCAGAACACAGAAGTGCCAATAGGTCTGTATGGGCTTCTCTTTGTGACACTGTCGAAGTATACTACAGGGCATTATTAAGAAGAATCCTAGAAGCCTCTTGAATAGAAAAATATGGGAATTTTCCATGCCAATATGGCAAAATAACAGTCAAAGGCTCAACAATTCCCTCAAGCGTTGCAAGAAGCATCCAAGGAACAATATCATGCTTGGAAACTACATGCAAAAGGTTTCTTGCCCAATTCTCACGATCAACTGCTTCAACAAGACTTACATCTCCCATGAGAAGGAAATCAAATGTGATACATAAGGGAGAGCTTAGCCTTACGCTCATTTCCAATATCCATAGAATCGGCCGTGACTGTAAAATGCATGATATATCCCTGGCAGGTAGAATCTGCCATGTATAGCTTCTCTTCAAATCTTCTACACATAACCTTAAATAACTATGCTCGAAATACCGTCTATATCAATGAAATATGATCACATGATGTGTCACCATTGGCATACCACCCAACAACACTGCATTATGCAAATTGCTAGCAATACTATACTCAATGTAACCAGCAATAATATACTCAATGTAACCCCTATTCAACATTTTTTGTAAAATTATGGCCGATATGAAGAAATGAATCAAGTAGAAATTCAATCTGTCTTATGAAAATGTCACTAACTATCTAGGTATGTTTTTGCTATGTATGCACCCTAGATTACACCGAACAGAAACTGATACACATCAAATATTTTACTAATCCCCTCTGCTTTTGCATTTGTCCATTTTTCTCTATCAAACATATGCTTGTCACAAAAGGCAAGTAATTGCTTATGCTTGCAGTCACACTATTTTGTATGAGACGATTTGCAATTAGCGTTACAATAATTAGTGCAAGAACAGAGTCCATTCAATAAACAATGGAAACAATTTGCATCTCTCACAACAATTCCCTTCTCAGTGATCATCGAAATGAGCTTTGTGGGATTGTGGCAACGCCTTCAAACGCGAGGTTCTTGGTAATCTGGATAGCTGATCTAGGCATTTGTTGATGATAAAAAATAAACACCAGTAAAGAAACAAAATTGCATAAAATTTGGACTTCTTTCTTCTATGCTATTGTTTCTTATGTCATTTGCATAAAATTTTGACTTCTTTCTTCTATGCTATTGTTTCTTATATCATTGCCTTACGGCGTTTCCTTTGCAACATGTGGTGCAAATGCTAGTTTAAAGATTTCCAACTGAATGACCTATAACTTTAATGTTAATAAACATGGGGTGCAAATGCTAGTTTAAAGATTTCCAACTGAATGACCTATAACTTTAATGTTAATAAACAGGTATAAGCGGTCATAACCCTTTATTTATTTATTTTACAAATTGCACTCACATATCAAAAACATTTTTTCGAGTATCTTCTGCCCAAAATATACTGCTTTGGAAAAGGTAGGCTACGTTGATAGCCTTTCAAGACCAATTCAGCAGCGAACTTCATCAGCTGACATAACTGTTGCTTATTCTTCTCATACATTAAAACTTCATTAAGTGACATATCTGTTGCTTATTCTTTTCATACATTAAACTAAGCATTCTGAGTTCAGTTTGCTTAGACGATGCCAGATCTTCATACATAAACTGAAAACGTCATAAAACAACCTGGCCATTTAAACACAACATCCAAACGGCTGAGCAGTTTAAATGCAGAAGGAAACTTTCATTAAAGTGGAATATAAAAGTACAATATAAACAATTAATTCACAATTTTGCTACGAATATTTGTGTGATTTTTTAAAAGTGAATACGTGTAAAGCGCATCTGGATTCGCCTTCAAATTATACACAGGAAAAGCAGAGCCATTTCTGGATAAAGTAAATTTGATTCGGTTGTCAAAATCAACCGACATCCATGACTTTTTTAAAGTTTGTGCCAAAGCTCTGGATATATCTCTGAAAGAAAAATTAGAAAAGCCGATGAACAAGCATAAACCAGCCGACATGCCAAAGTCAAAAGTTTTTAATCTTGAGATCCCATCATACAGCACTAGTTCAATCCCCCATGCAAGTTTATTCCCCGCACTTTTTGAATTCTCCACGCAAGTTGCAACAACTTTTTTTACAGAAAACATCTTCACTCATCTAACATCCTTTTAAGTTGATTATCTTTAATCCCGGAGTTTGTTTATTTTCACCGCTCAATAGTTTATTCATGGACTGTAACGGATAAAATTTTTGAATTACGACCGTTTGGCATGGGAAGCCATTCTGGCTATTTATAAAACGGAAATAATGTAAAAATTAAAACAGATTTGATAAACATAGAAAGAATGTGAATGCAAAAGTCGTGAGGCTTTCAAAGGATTCGATCTGCCAGAGAGGGCAGCCGCCTGAAGAAATTGAGAGAGGATGGGGGCATGGGCTCTCTGAACCGAGGGTGGCGAAGGAAATAGAATCCTAGCAAAACGGCCACCATCTTGAAATGCACGGTGTATAGTATGAGTGAAACGATAAAACAAAATGCAATGAATATACCCGTTGCCCGAGGGTCCCTCCAGCTCAACAGCGCTTGAATTCGTTCTCCTTGTGTGGCAAAGTCCCCTAAAACCATTTGAATTCTGGCAGCCAAGCATCGCAGCCTGTCATATCTCATTCTCACGAGCTCAGGTGGTTTCTGGCTCGGGATTGGGTCGAATTCTTCGTCGAGCTCGTCTTCGTCCACTGCATCGGCATGGGAAAGCCGGATGTCCATGTGGGAGGGCATGCGGGGCCGGAACCTATAGTACCAGCAGCCAATCAGAAATATGTAGAAAAACACAGTGGGCACTATTAGCTCCGGGTACCAAACCAGAATCAAGAAAAGCAGATGAACTAACACTGTGGTCACTGGATTCTTCCATTGACACAAATCATCTACCCATTTGGTAACATTCATGACACCGGAAAGCACATTCATGATCCGGAACCAGTTGGCCTTGCTGCGCCTCATGCTCCACATGCTTGAATTTGTGTCCAGCATGTATTGAACAACTTCCTGCCTTAGTGGTGGTTCTGAACGAGATAACCTAAGAGCCACAATTTTCATGGCAGTGTTTCTCAACATGTCTTGTTGTTGCAGCCCCATGGGGTGGAGATAATGCATCTTGGGAAGCATGGGCTGTGAATAAACATGTAATACATCGAGCAAGGAATTGCATGTGAATCGAACTGCTAGTTCAATTTCTCCCATTTTTTTCACACCTGATGACCCTAAAACCATTAAAGGGTATGAATTTGTGTATACCTTGTTGCTTTCTAGGGTTGAGATCCGGATTCGAACCTTGCCTATACGATAATCTGGTTTGGCCGTTTTCTCATCAACTAGGTTAAATATATGCCAGTTATCAAAAACACCCAATGTAAGAACAGTGCATGGATCATAGACCTGCCATGTATATTGTTCGTTCCACCTCGGACTAAAGCTATCTGTGATGGTCCTGGTTCGAACCCATTTCTGACCATATTTGGCAACACAATATGCATCTGTTGATCCTCTCCCAACTTTGGTCTTCATGGGAAGAAGATTCTGTGCTCCAAGAATTCCAAGCTCCAGAACTCCCAGCGAGGGTTTCCAGAGCTGTTTAGCAGTAGGCCGCATATCGCTGCAGAGATGCGCAGCTTCATCCATGACATGATACCCACCATCGAAACAAAGCCTGAGATGAATTCTGCCACGGTATCTATTAGTTTCTGTATGGCTTTTGTCCAAATCAAACCACCTGGAGCTCACCAAACGGTCATCAACCCTTCTTTCAATCATGGTCAGAGGGACTTTAGTATGACCCACAAGCTCCGGCTCCTTGTTGGTCCTCTCAATTATTAAAACCAATTGTTCTTCAAACGGTTCGGCTGCAACGAACATAAGATCTTCGTTCCACAATGGCGTGCTGGTTCTGCTGCTGGCCGACCTGGTTCTCAACACCTGGAAACCTAACTGAACCCTAACTCTGAGATCCGGGTATCGAACCTTTTCAGGCAACTGCAGATCCTGCGCTTCGATTACATTAACTCTCAGATACCACAGCTTTGGCGATAAATAGACTTTGGCTCGTGTGTGAACAATCCCCCCCGCATCTGATTGCCAGGCCTCTGGAAACGCCTCGTCTGCCTGAGTTCCAATCCAGACCGCCAACATTATGTCACCTTTAACCCTACCGTCCCCTTCCAGCCTATACCACTGAGGCGCCAAAGGGCTGTCGGGAGGCAGACGAATGGGAACATCCGAGAGATCAAAGCAAACTCCGCCGAGAAAATCATCTCTGCTTCCGGTATCTTCATCCCACACTGAAATTTCCAGAGTGCGCGCAGACTGGAGATTATTTTTCCCGAATGCAAAGATTTGGTTCCAATCCGGGTACCCACTTTTCTGCGAAGTGCGAGTTTTGACAACTTCCCTGCCGAGCCTGATATTTACGTATGGATCTGGCGGAGCTCCGGTAATGGGATCCCTGGGAGCAAGCGCTCTGGCCTTCACAATTCTCACGAACAAGTAATGCATTTTCTCTACTAAGTCATAAGTAGATGACTCGTGGCTTCCGGGGACCGAGTCGCCGCTTGGATAAACGTATGACATTACTGGCGGCGGAGCTGACGAAGTTTCTGCCTGGGCGTCACCTCCCTGTTTCTGTTCATCTGGAGCTGGAGGTTTGGCCTCCTCTGCCGCTGGAGGAGTTTCCGCGGCCGGAGGGGGAGTGCCTTCTTCTGGGGGCTTTTCAGCCTCTGCCGTCGCTGGTGTCTCTGCTGGCGGAGCTCCCTCTGCAGCCGGCTCAGCAGGCTTAGTTTCTTCTGCTGGAGGAGGACTCTCTCCATCAGGCTTAGCTGCTTCTGCTGGAGGAGGATTCCCTGCAGCGTTGGCTCCTTCCGCTGGGGGCGCACCTTCAGCTGGAGGAGCATCAGCAGCAGGCGGCGGTTCTGCAGGCGGGGCTCCTCCTTCTGCAGGCGGTGTCCCTTCTGCAGGAGCATCTGCTGGTGGTTCTGGGGGCTTCTCCTCTGCAGGTGGCTCTTTAGGCTCATCCACATAATATACTCTGAGCCCGAGCTCTCCTTTGATGAAATTATAAAAATTTCTCTTTTTCAAAGGAAAATAAATCAAAGCCTCTTCCCCCTTCTTCACGAACTGGTTGCCACCCATCCTAACTCTACCCAGAAAATGATTCCTTCCACCACTTCCTGTCCTCTTATCATTATACACATCTGCTTCCAGCTCCTCTGCAGCCATAACCTTCGGATCGCTCACAATAAATTCCAGCTTTTCATTCCAAACTGGATTCAAATCTTTAAGCTTTGTCTTGGTGCGTTTCCTCTGCCCATCGAAATCCACAATAACATAAGGACTGGAAGTGCCGACTCCATCCTTGGGTATCAGATTGTGCGCATCCACGACTTCCACAATCAATTTCCTGACTGTTTCAGCCATTGCTTCTCACAAACTCTTCCTGCAAAATTACAATAATATCATGCCTCTCTATGTGCTCCCACTTGAATCCTAAGCCTCCCAATCCTTCCTGCAACCTCTTTATCAATACAATCTACCACTTGAATCCTAAGCCTGCCAATCCTTCCTGCAATCTCTTAATCAACACAATCTACCACTTGAATCCTAAGACTCCCAATCCTTCCTGCAATCTCTTTATCAACACAATCTACCATTAGCCGATCAGAAAGAATAAAGCAAAATCCGAAACCTGTCGAAGCAAATCTCAAACAAATACACTGTCTGCACCGAAGGTTTACATTCAGTAATTCCTGTCATTCAAAATGCCAAATGCATTTATAACCAGAGGAATATTTTTTAATAATAAAGGCAAGCTAAAGTCATTGCCTTCCTCCCTACGTTGCTTTGCCGGGCATGTTATCGAATCCCGCATTGAATTGGCTGCCGATTTATAAATTTATTTTCCACCTCACAGGAATCCACTGTGATGTAACTCCCTGCCATCCGAATAAAGTTGTTGCAAATCCATACTGTTTTCTGTATGAATCGTGCAGCCACTTGGTCCACCTGATACTGCTTTTTCATGACCGAAATAAAAGAACGATCATGCTGTCCACTGTATCAGCCAAAAAAGTCATTGTTCCGTTATGTTAAAGTGTTGAATAAATATTCAATGTAAAAGAATTCGCGCTGGATATGCTAAAATACCTACAAGTCATGTCTTTACTGAAGGCTTCTCCTTTTTTCGGCATCAAATAATACTTTACTTTTTGACAATGACAGGCCGCATATATTTTTGGAAAAGGACACATTGATCTAAACTTTAACCTACACAAGCTATACTTTTGGTTTGGTTGGATTCATTCTGATTAATTTAAATGATGATTGTTGTGTTCTGATATGTAAATTATGTTTTTGGTTGGATTTATTGAGATTAATTCAAAGATATTTTATAAAATTGATAATGTGAAATTATTCAAATAATACTAATTTAAATGATGATTGCTCTGTTACTAAAAAATTATGTAAATTAGAATTTCTATGTTTAAAGCTCTCTCATAAATCAACTTAATCAAAAAATATTACGTAAATTTATATAGTTAAAAAAATGGTATATTTAAAAATATTATTATCACAATCGTGTAAGATTCACTTAAATCTGAATATTTCCTAAGATAATTTTTATCTAAACAAATAATATCCAAGGTCCATGTCCAATTATCTTTCATTATCTTCAATTTTCTAATGTGAACATTCCACACTCAACTCTGTTTCTCTTTTATTATTCTTACATTAAGATTAGGATTATGTTGAGTTCAAGGAGACATTTAATGGAAATTAAATAACAACTGAAGTAATTTGTACCCTCCCATGTGCTTTTACTGTCAATTTCTCTCATTTATTTGCAGGTGTTGTCTAGAAAGGCTATAATTTTGCTTTGATGGTGATTTTTTATTAGAATTAAATAAAAAACTCTTAAAAAATCCTATTATGAGAGTGTTTAAATAGTTTTTCATATATATATTAAAAATAGATTCAGCACTATGAAAAACATGGAAAAACTTGAAATGGATACCCCAGATTTAAAAGAAATTCTGCTAAATTTTCAAAATAATATTGCCAAAATTTCTATTTTTTTCTAAAAAATTGTAACCTCATGAAATTCTTGATATATGTACTTTTACAAACTCACCTCTCTTCCATTGCTCCACCGTGTT
The DNA here is from genome assembly GCA_031772625.1 of Pinus tabuliformis. NCBI lineage: Eukaryota > Viridiplantae > Streptophyta > Pinopsida > Pinales > Pinaceae > Pinus > Pinus tabuliformis. The sequence goes on from CM062818.1 coordinate 302,961,551, forward strand.
ACCTTCTCAGTTATTTTATATTATAGTACAACGTAAATTATGAAGTTCTTCTCAGTTATTTTATATTATAGTACAATGTAAATTATGAAGTTCTTGATATATGTAGTTTTACAAACTCACTTCTCTTCCACTTGTTCCACCGTGTTAGCTTCTCAATTATTTTATATTACATTACAATGTGAAGTGACTCTCTTTGAAATATTATATTTTGTGAACCTTTATTTATTTCATATTATAATGTACTTTCGCATATTGTTAATTCTTTTGTTTCGAAGACCGATTTCTGTCTATTATGATAAGAACTTATGATGAATGAAACCATGAGTTTGTCCAGCTAAACATAAGCTACTGTCTAGACCTAAGGAAGGAATTTCTCAGTGGTACTTGGTTTTCCTTTATTAAAATTGAACTAATTACGTATCACTAGTCTTGAACAGGTCACTGTTATTGAAAGAACGAAAGTTCAACCCACAAGTCCTTAGAGCCAACTTTGTAAGTAGCACCACTACCAAATAGTTTCTCCCCTCGCGATGATAATGACCGTCTATACAATGTTCACATACCCGCCAACAAAGCAGTGGAAAAGAATTACAATTTCATTGCCATGGTACATCTAAAATCAAGTTACATTCAAATGTTTGAACACTATTTAAAATGCAAATCATCAAGAAGATTTACAGATTGTTATAAAAAAAATTCAAAAATTATTCTAAATAGTTAGAAGAATAAGAAGAATCTTTTTAGATAGTTTTTATTATGAGATGTATTTGCTTTAAAAAATGTAATATACGATAGTAAGATTAAATGCATTATAACATTTTAAAATTATTTAATTCAAGATATGATATATTATTTAACGGAAATAATATAATATAAGATTATGCAACGTATTTGATTTAAAAAATGTAATATATCATAATTAGTTTAAATAAATTATAACATTTTAAATTATTTAATTCAAAATATGAAACATTTTTATTTAAAAGAAATTATATATTATAATTATGAAAAAATAAAATTTGTTTTAAATAAATAAAAGGAAAAATATTATCTTTTTAATGTGTTAATTAGTAGTTAGTTTGGGGTAGCTCAATTGGTAATGGTCATGGAAATGAAGTTTCATTGAACCAAAAGTCTTGGGTTCAAATCTTGTCTTATCTTTCTAGTTAGAAGTTAGACATGATGAAGATGTAGTCCTACCAAGCTTTTGCTCCATGAGTAAACTAAAAAAAAAAAAAAAAATAGAAAATAAAACCAAAGATCAATAGATCTTCTACCATATGTCAATATAAAGTATAGGAAGGAGCATAACCAAATATAGAGAACATTGGAAAATGTGATTTTGTAGAGTAAATAAAACATAACAACATTGGATAAACTAGCAGAAAACCATTGTTAGGGGATGGAAAATATACAGCATCAATGAAACAACCATCCACCTGCAGAGTGATATGTAATCCATCATTGGAATCCATAAGACCCAACTTAGACATGTCATCTGCAAGTGTGTTGTGCTCCTTGTGTATGTGCTGAAAGGTGACCCCATGAAGTGTGCCTTGGAGATGAATGATGTTCTGGAGCCAACCCTATAGCCACAATACTAATGTGTGTGTTTTAAATTACAAAATTTAAATTACACAACTAATTTACATTATGCCATTTTTATCTTTTTCAAAATACTCTTCAATTCTTTCCTTTTTATTACTGGTTGTTTTTAGATTATCAAGCCATTCTAAAATGTATCTATATTAGCAAATAATATATTCAAAGATGAGTAATCAATATTCGTAGAGCTAAGTAGCCCATTACATAAATGGGAGGGTTTGGTGCCATATGGTCCCTTGTGTCCACTTCTAAAGGCTTCATGCATAAAGACCTTCAACTAGGAGACAATCCTAGTTTCCATATCTTTATCTCTACCATCTTGATTCCCTAATCAACACTTATTGTTACTAAGTTATCTCATTTGATCATTTTCATCATTTCAAAAATTCTATCCTTTTCCATTTGATATGGTACCTTTTTCCTTAGATCTTGTTCTCAAATGCGAGGAAACATTCTTGGTGAATATACCAAAATTTGAAATATCCAACATTAGAATAAGGCACTCTCGTGACCTAAAACCAATGTGTACTTAAAATATTTTAATTAAGAGTAATATTTTCCAAAATACATTTACGAAGATTTTTCTTAATATAGATGTGAATATGTGTATACATTATTCCTCTTGCTCTCACAAGATTTTATTTTGTTTAATTACGCAAAGAATTCCTAGTATCCTCTAAAACACATAAATACCATAAATGCAAGTGAAATTTTGAAAGAAAAATGCAAAGCAACATGTGCTTTATTGGCGTAAAGCTATAATCAAATTCTTGCATTAAAGGAATTATAACAAGTCTCACTCCTCCCAAAATCTAAGGACCATCATGAAATAATATATGATGATCAACATAATTATAAAAACAAATATTTTTTTTAAGCAAAGACATATATAAGAATTTTTTGTTAACTTGAATGAATCCATCAATATAAACTCGAAGTAGTATGCCAATAACCATTAAATTTGACAAACAACCATATCCAAATCACGCATATATGATCACTGAAAAGGTGGCAATGCGAGGGTGAGGAATGCACCCGCTCAAGAAAACACATGTTTTCATGAACCTCCAACTTTGGCATTCCTTGAATTGATAGTGTGGTTACAAAATTACTGGTAACCAAATGTTGAATAACCGTACATTCTTTGGAAATTGTGTTCATTCCTAACATTGCATGCACACTCTAGGAATACATGCACACTCCTTTTAAGCATTTTTTTAATTTTAAATTCCATAAAAACATCCATTTCACTAATAGACTGCATTGTTCAATTTAATGCTTTTCGAAAAAAATTATGTGTGAAGTTTGAGGGGAGAATGAAAAAACATTTCCAGACTCTATAAAAAAATCACATAGTGAGAAGATCATGATTCTTTCCCTATTGATTCTTAAAAAAAATCTAGTGATAAAGTTTACTCATGTAAGAAGATCAGGAAAATAATTTGTAGATTGAATGACCAATGAGGATAGATTCTTTAGCAAAGTTCATCTAGTTAAACAATGTCTTCGAGCATATCTAGAGTCTATAACAAAATTAATGTGAGGAAATCACCTCACATGATCTTTCTTCCCCACTGTGTGTAACCTTAATATGACAAAGGGTTATTACTTGAATGATACCAAGGATTACGGATGTCATATCCCACACATTATACACTTGTACATCCCTATGCCACATGCAATAACATTAATGAAATATTTTCTGAAGTTTGGTGGTTGGTGTGGTCAATTTTGGGACTCTGATTTCTTGATCCATCACACTAGTACTCCCTATTTTATCCTCATAATCATGGAGAAGGAAGTGGAGACATGGAATCTATAAGGTGAACGGTGGAATGTGTGGGAATAAAAATTTACTCAAATTTGGTATTAATATGCCCCTATAATGTGGCTTTTTTCTTTACTCTTGTAGTTTGGATACTTTGGAGGAAAGTTCAAGGTGACCTTATTTTAGTGTTCTAAATCTTTGTTTAGGAAATGATGTTGGATAGTGTCTTTGTTTAGGTTCAATCATGACATCAATGATACACTTCTATATTTACCAGAGTGAGCACCACTCTATTCCTCTTTGGCATGATTCTTAATTGAAATGATTACAATTTTCTCCTTCGAATACAAGTTAATGAATTTTCTCCCTCTTTATTCAACTTTTGTTTGGTCTTTCATTGACCTGCATTCCCTTTTGCTATTGTCTATGGTATTTAGTCTTTAGTCTTATTCTGATTTGAGAACCTATAGGGGAAAGGTGTTTGTTACTATGGATGTGTAGACTCTTTGTCAATAGACTCTATGTTTATTTTTCTTCACCCTTTCTAAGTTGTTGATTAGTTATCTATTTAGGTGTATGAAATTGCTATACACGTTTGTTGTTGGTATTCCATCATGTGGTTGATACCTATATCTTTTCATACAATCATATTTGAGGATAGGAGGTTGAATGTACTTCTCCTAGTCTTCCATTGTCCTTCGTTTCTTACCTATATGCTATTTTTTCTAGTGCTAGGCCTCCACAATACCTATGGTTGTAGGGGTCATTAGGTGGCCCAACCCTCTCGCTCTCTAGGAGTCAAATTTGTTGCTTAGTGTTTAGCTACAATTTACACTATCATCATACCTCCGCAAATCCATAGAGAAATCCATTAAGAAAAATCTGGGTGGAGGGAGGTTTATATCTAATGTAGACATTTAAGAAGAAGTTGGTAGATAGATTACCAATATTGGTAATACTCACACGAGGTAGAACCATTATATGTAAAAAATGCATTCATATTAGAAACTAAAAACTACCATGGAGAAGGCGAATAGTTGAGAATCCAAGCGGATTACTACAAGCGATCAAAATTCATGGTATAGAATGATGGAAACAATGTCTTCGTGTAAAAGATATTGTTAAGATATTTTCAAAGCAATTTGAATGAGCTCAAAAAATGCAATATTGAAAATTTATTGACTTCCTAAGTTGAAGGTAAAAAATAGGTAATAAAATTAGAGAATGAAACATGGCACATGTAGAGGATGACAGATGGCACAGTAGAGACTCACATGGAAAATTGGCATGGCATGATCATAAGGAAACACATGATTGACACTGCTCAATGGAAAGCTACCATGTGGTACCATGAGGACCAACTAGAGGATGCTATGTGGAGTAGCTAGAGGATTTCATGTGGATACCCGACTAGCCTTCTAGAAGGATTATGTGGGAGGGTACACATTTTTTGATTAGAAAAATTTTATAGTTGTCAAATTTCATGTGAATATTTCACTGTTTTTTGCTATCCCCAAAATGATGGGTCATTACTATCTATTAAATTCATGTTGGTTACCATATATTATATAACTAAAAAACCACCAAAAATATCATGTATATCCCCACAATTATGTAATATCCCACAAAATTGTGCAGCCAAGGAGATGAACTCATTGATCTGAACTTAAACATGATGCAACAACTTACAGATATAATCATAAACACAGGCATGCAATAGAAAAAGACTTCATTTCATTAATAGAAAAAAATTGAACTATGCTCACAAACATAATGGAAATAAGATAGATCAGGTGATGGTAGCTTATCTCTAAGAAGAGTTGTGGTGGCTACATGCATCTAAACTATGTTACAGTGAGGCTCAAGGGCCTATTTATTATTGGAAAACATGAGAAAACCCTAAAAAACTAAAACCCTAATCCCAAGAGATGTAACACCAAGAGTGTATGGGCCCTGTTGGGCTTAGCTCGGCAGCCAACTTCTCGGGGTCGTAACTTGATCGTATTATATCAGTTTGGTTCGTACGATACCTTGTTGGAAACGTCTCGCCTAGTAGTACAGGTTTTACCACAGGCCCCTATCTATACCTATAGGCCTACTGTGGACCCAAAAAAACTTCGTTTAGGGGGTTAAAACTACACCGGAAGTTCTTGACCTGAAAAAATACTAAAAATAGAAAATGCTAGAATGAACAAAGAAACAGATGAAACTAACTAGGGGTTTTAGGTGGAATAGGTGAGTGGCCACTAATATCCACCTGGATCATTCCTCCCCCCAGGAGGCAATGGTCCCAATCGCGTGCAGAGCCTCCATGAGGTGAGTAATTTTTTTTTGAACCTAGTCCTTGGTGAACCACTTGTCCTGGTGAAGGAGTTGGCATGCTTTGACAACTAGATACAACAATATCCTCTATTGGAAAGTGTTCTTGATCTGTGTGTCCATGATCTCATCAGTTGTGGCATGTTCCATGCAGTTTGGGTTGAGCTCTGTTGGTGTGAGAAGTTCTGCAATGTCAGATTTGTCCAATAATGGTGGAAAGTATGGTCAAAGGCGATCTACATTGAACATTGGGTGTTGATCAAGGAACAATGGGATGTTGAGCTCGAAGGCACTGTCACTGACGGTCTTGGTGATGGTGTATGGACCATATCGAAGTGGGCAAATCTTGCGGTGGGGTTTAGCAAGGCACTCCTTCTACAAATGTAGACAAACTTTGTCACCCACCTGGAACTTGTGTGACTCTCGATGTTGATTGTGGCGCTGCTTGTACTTAGCATTGGCTCTGTCCAATATATCATGGACATGTTGGTGGATGTCTTGAAGGCGCTCAATGAAGTAGTTAGCCCTTCCAGCTTCTGATTGAACATGAGCTGAATCTACCTGAGTGGCTACAAATGGTATGGCCACATCAATGGGGCATAATGGCTGAAATCCCAGCCCTACTTGAAAGGGGTTGTGGCTTGTTGAGCTTTGGAGAGCTTTGTTGTAGATGTGTTGGAAATAAGGGAGACTTTCATCCCACATGTGTGGATGCTTCCAGTTGTACATGTGCATAATGTGTATGATCATCCTGTTGACAATCTCTCTTTGGCCATCAATTTGGGGATGGAAAGTCATGGACTTAATAAGTTTTTTATCTAGCATCGACTAGAGACTTGACCAAAATAAACTCATGAATCTTCTGTCCCAATTTGAGATAATGGACTGTGGGATACAAAAGTGTACCCACAAGTTCTCAAAGAAGAGCTTAGCAATTGTCTCTACTGTGATACTCTTCTTGTAGGTTGCCATGATGGCCATATTTGAAAATCTGTCGAGGACCATGAAAATAAAATAGTTGCCATTCTTAGTAGAAGGAAGGATCGACATGTAATCAATGGAGACAGATTCCCAAGATCGGATAGGAGTAGGTAGACGAGTATACATGCCTTGCTTCTTGATGGTTGGTTTGGCAATGGTGCAAGAGGTGCAAGATCTAATGTACTTCCCAACATCCTAACAAAGTTTCAGCCAATAAAAATACTTCTGCAATACTGCCATTGTTTTCTTTGCTCTTAAATTTCCAGTGACTTGACTGTAGTGTCACTCCCAAATCATCTTGGCATCCTCACTTGAAGGAACACAGATGTGTCCTAGGTGGCATAACAATGCATCCTGAAGGTGAAAATTTGGATTTTGTTTCCCTTCCAGGAGTGTTTGGTATAAGTTGTCGAATTCTTGATCGCTCTTGTAAAGATGCGGCCACCCCAATATCTCGTCCCCAAAGGAGTTGAGCACAGTGATCAACGCCATGATTGGTGGTCAACAAAGGAAATCAATGATGTTATTGGTGTTGCCCTTCTTATACTTAATGTTAAAATGGAACTGTTGCAGATAGGTGGACCATTTATGATGGCAATAGTTATGCAACTTCCCTTGTGTTTGTATGAACTGTAGAGGTCAGTGGTATGTGTCGATGACCATTTCCTTCCACAAAATGTAATGCTTCCATTGACGGTAGGTTTGCACAATTGAATACATTTATTTTTTGTAAGTGGGGTACTTTCAGACTATGTCTGAAAGTGTCTCACTCTAGTAGGCCACTAGATGCCCATGCTGAGTAAGATACGCACGAATAGCATAGTTAGAGGCATCTGTCTCAATCTCAAATAGTTGTTGCAGGTCTGGTAATGTGAGCACTAGTGTAGAACATAGGCGATTCTTTAACTTGGAGAACACTTTTTTTTTGGGTTTTTGACCAAAAAAACTTTTCTTTCACTTTACCCTTGGTAACTTCACTTAAAGGCCAAGTGATATGAGAGAACCCCAACACGAATATACGGTAGAAATTGGCAAGACCCAAAAAGCTGCAGAGCTCTGTTAGAGTGACTGGGGCTGGCTAATCCTGAATGACTTGTATCTTGGATGGGTCTACACCCTACTCATCAATGATGTATCCCAAATATTGAACTTGGGTCAGGCCAAAGGTGCATTTCTCGAAGTTATAACACAACTTGTGTTGTCATAGGGTTTGAAGGACTTGAGGAATATGGCAGAGGTGCTCTTCCCAACTGTGGTTGAAGTATAATGCCCTACTTAATCTTATCATGCAAATTTTATTAGTGATTACCTGAAAATATTGACTTATAATTATCAATAAATATTGGTACATACCTACATTTGTGAAACTGTAAATTTATTTACTGATATAAATTTTATTATTGTTATTATTCAATTCCCAACTTGTCTTCTCAAATTTAATTTTGGATAAGATATGGTCTCCTTCCATTTATTCCAATTTAAATATCCATATCCCAATGTGTCTTCTCAAAATCTACTTGGGAGAAGATATGGTCTTCTCCAATTAATTTCCAAATTAAATATCCATATCTTATCCCCAAAATGTTTTCTCAAAATCTACTTGGGAGAAGATATGGTATTCTCCAATTAATTTCCAAATTAAATATCCATATATTATCCCCAAAATGTCTTCTCAAAATCTATTTGGGAGAAGACATGGTCTTCTCCAATTAATTTTCAAATTAAATATCCATATCGTATCCTCAAAATGTCTTCTCAAATCTACTTGGGAGAATATATGGTAAGAAAATTCAAGGATACTAAATGAAAGGATGAGGGGGTAGTCATGACATTAATGATAGGTGGTTAATGTGGATGGGAGGAAGAGACATAAAAGGGGAAGGATGATGAGAGGAGGGGGGATCATTGGTCTTGATTTTGTTTTAGAGGATTTTTTTTTGGAAGAGGGATGTGGAGAAAGAGGAGGGAGATCAAACTTGGATATGTAGAGCGTTGGTTGAACTTGGACACACTACATCTGGCTGGATTTGGGCTTAAAGGGTTAGGGAACATGTGGAGGTTCCCTGGGCTAGGAAATACTTCCCAGTTGGCCTGGAGGCAAATCCAGTCGGGTAGTCAAGAGGAGCATCCCAATAGACTTATGAGCTCAGGAGAATCTCAACTAAGCTATTGGAATAAGGATTTCTCCATTCATTGATTACTTATGTAAATGGTTGCAATGAAATTCTTACTTATTTAATTTGTGGTAAATAAATTTTAATGGTATATTATCATCAAATAAATGTTTAGATATAAATAAGTTCTCTCCCATATTATTCTGCTTAAAATTAGATAAATTTAGTTTTTAGCTAGAGGACCCTAGGAAGGAGCCTCACACGTGGTATCAGAGCTAGGTTAAAAATCTAGACCTTGAAGCCAAAGCTCTGCTTGGTTCCGTAATTAGGGAAATTTTTCGAGAACCATGTTTGGCTCATGGATGTAACAATATTGATGTACATTATTTACAATGATAGATACATGCAATCTTGTGAGAATTATGTTGTTTGTCTCATGTATGTGACAATCTTGATGTACATGTATCTGAGTTATGAAGATACAATCTTCATGTACATGTATCTGAATTATGAAAATAGATTCAACGCATTCACAAGTATTCTAATATTTGATTTAGTTGTATCCTGATTAGATGAAAGATAGAAAAACTTAGATGAAATATAGAAAGCCTAACAGTTAGGAAAGCACCATTTTGTAGTGAATAAAGATTGCAGAATGATAATTTAATCTATATTGACTCTTGAGAAGTCACTCAAATTAAAGGCCAACCCTGCCCAGAAAGTCAGTTTTACCATGTTAGTTTCACATAGATGTCTAAGAAAACAGAATTCATGAAAATGCAATCTTGTGACTATAATTCATGGGAATTTAGTCTCAATTAATTTAATAGAAGGAAGGAATAAATAGAAGGAAGAAAACATGAAGGAAGATAATGATCACACGGAAACAACACGGCCATTTCATGAAAATGCAATCTTCGGACAATAATTCATGGGAATTTAGTATCAATTAATTTAGTAAGAGGAGGGAAGAAAACATGAACTGAGATAATAATTACGCGAAAAAAACATTGCCAAGGAGAGACATTTTATCTGTACAAAAATTCTTCTTACATTGAAATTCATATCTTGGAAATTACAAAAACGTATATACATGGAAAAGCACCGTGAACTCAAATCCTCAATCTCTCTATTTCTACAGAGAGAAAAAAAACCACAAGATTGTAGTATTCCCAAATATTCCATGTGAACATGAGAATGGAAACATGCCTCAAGTGACAATCAATTATTGCTGGCAGAAACATTGGTGGAAAATGCACAGCTAAAGTCCTCTTTCTTTGCATAATATCGACATAAAAAAAACAAAATTTTCACATGAAGAACATGCTAACTAAATAATTCCTAGACCATACAATAAGCAACAGTTATTGCTCCAAAGAAGTTTGTCTAAAATATCACAAGAGGAACCAAGATAGCTTCATTGCATGTAACAGATTAGAAATTAGGCTACACTTTCATTTGCAGCCAATCCCCTTCTCAGACCACCGAGCACAACCTGCTTCCAAACCGGCTAACTTAATCACAATGAATTAATCCTTTTTTTCTACATTAATATATACATTTTCTGCCAACCTGCCATTGCAACTAAGGGACAAACTCAGCCCACAAACTCTTCCAATAGCCTTTGTAAACATAGCTCCTTAGATACAACACTTCGACCAACAAGGAGGATCCACTCAAATCTTCAAATGTGACACTCTTAGTCAAGAATACAAGAGAATCTTGACCTATGTTTTCTAGGATGAACTCACCCAACCATAATAGAAGATTCCACCCCCTTCTTAGCAGATTTGACCTCTTTAATAAATGGTAGACGCAACTCTCAAAATATGGCTTGGAAAATAGACCCCATCTCAATAAACTCGAACCACACTCAGCTTGGTAGCTCAACTTGTAATAAATCACTTTTCCTTCAAGTTGACCCCTTGAGTCCAAGCGATGTCGCATATCCAAGTGATTTTTTGGCTTTTCATTAGTAAGTGCAGCCTACAGCTCCACAACAACTACTTTACAAGCTCCACATTTATCATCTATGGTGGAAATGGGGCATAAAATGTAGATGAGAAGCATGAAGATCATCTCCATTGACCTGGATCTACCCATCACTTTGCCCTCTAATATTCTTTTACGTCGCTTGAAGCCCTTGAACAAACTTAACAGATTACATTGATTTTTAAACTATTTGCTGCATAGACATGAATAACATCCTATAGCATTGTAATTCCTCATTAGATTGTAGAATGACTAGTGTGCTAATAAAGGAAGACTACCAATTAAACAACAACAAAATAAAAATAACATTTTAAATCAATCTTCAGTTTGAAAGATCGTATTTTGGACCTAGACTAAGAAAGATAGATTCAGACCTAGAAACTCGCTTGTTTAGTTCATGTTCTAGAACATTAATTATAGTGGAGTATTAAAATCATGAACCTGGTACAATTACATATCCAATAAATATGATTTACAATATTGTAGAAGGAGGCCAATGTTAATTTTTTACCCTTTTACAGTCCAAAATGTAGTTTTTTAGATTTGGTTTACAATTACAATAGGAGGTCTTGGTAACAGTGCACATCCTCATTTGACTTGTGCACATATTTTTTACTGAAGATTGCACAAGGCCTCAAGTGGGAATGCACCAAATGATTCCTCCATCCAAATGATTGCCTTTTTAATTCAGAATGCAGTGGCTGTTATATAATCCATCAAAAAAATTAGAGCCCCGATATGAAATAATAGGAATAACTTAGAAAGTTCCTTGTATAAGGGTAACAAAGTTACGTGTGAGAAATTAGAGGATACACTTGACGTATGAAGCACACACTAAGCAGTGATATTCATGACATACCAATTAAATGATCCTGTCTTCTAGAGTACAAATTGCCCAGATGCAGAGGTTTAATACCTTGCGGTCATCCCATAGTGTATATTACAACTTAAAGTGAACGCTGAAAATAAGTATCAACTGTATCAATTTCGAACAGGTTGGAAAATTTCCTTTTGTGCATCATAAAACCATTTGCACAGGAAGACTGAATGAAATGCAGTAATCCCATGCCCTCCATAACCACCCATCCTTAAAGATGTAGGGACTTGGCTTGACCCACCATGCATACCTCCATGAGAAGAGAGCCCCAGGTTCATAGAAGACAGATTCATGGGATGATTCATGGAACCACTAGGAATCGCACTAGGGTTCGGGTGGCCTCCGAGACCAGATAAAGTATAATTTCCTAACCCAGTATGATTCAAACCCTGATGTGCAACTAGTCGTGTTGGATTCGAACTCTGGTTAACCCTGAGCACTGGATTCACAAATCCATGCCCCATACCACCATACTGCATTCCAATTTTCGAATGTATTACTTTTCTAGGCTGGTTCAAGCCATTGATATTTTATCCATCTAGTTCCCCGGGAATATTAATGCCATGGGGCTTCTGCTTCTACCCTTCATCGGCCAACTTACAGAACATCATATGCCCATCGATAGTCTTCATGGGCTCCTCCAACGCACGCTTGGTTGCATCCATCGACTTGAAAATAAAAAGCACAAAACCCCTCGACCTGCCGAACTACTTATCAAATCCTAATGGCCCCTCTTCGATGTCTCCATACTCAGAAAAAAAAGTGCTCAGCAGGCGATTTACTACCATGTCCGTGGGAACATTCCCAACATAGATTTTCCAAGCAGAGACATCATCTGTCAACTGGGAAGGCTATAAACCAGCAGAGGCCAATGGATTAATGATCTTGCAGTCGTCGATCTTCTTGTTGTGCTCCTTTAGGGCATTAAGAGCACCATCCATGTGCTTGAAAGTAACGAATCTGTAATCCTTACTCTTACTAGTGTTGTTGTCCATAATAATGATGCCTTCCTCCAGCTCCTCAAAATGGGAAAGAGGGCCTTGAGAGACTTTGTATTTGTATCCCAACCAAGGCTAGGGACGAACAACTTTCTCTCCGCAGGATGCTTGTCCATGATGGCATGCACCTACTCCAATACGTCGAGGTACTGCTTTGCTGCTTCCTACAGAATATCCAATAGTTTCTCTCGGATCAAGGGTTCCAACATTTTTTGAGCATCTCCCATGGCTACATCAACCACACCATGTTTAGAGAAATGGTAGCAAGCAAGCAAGAAACACGAACAACATATTCAAATGCGTGTTGTTGGATGCATCTAAAACCCATGCCTTTCAATGGAATTTAGTGGGTGCCAGTGACGCGTGCCAATACACCACACCATCTTCACACAAGTTGCGAAATGTGAGCAAGCCAACATTATGAACACCCTTTGAATCTCCAGGTCCTAAAAAATAGACTTGGATATGACATGGAATCTTTATCACGTGGAAGTAATTCCTTTGAAATACGCACCCTTATTTCATGAATAATTTTCATTTTTTTTTTAATGTCATCCCATAAACTCTGGAAAGCCCTATTTATCACTTCTTACCAACCTCTAAAACCTCTCACATGGTCTTTGGTAACATTAGCATTAATACACTTTTGGCGTGGAGTATAGTATTTGGTTTTTGTCTGGAGGGTTCTATGATCAGGGGAACTTAGTTGTGTGCAATTATTCTGGTAGGAAATGAAGTTTGGAAGTGGATAATGGATGAAGGTCTTGGAAGAGTTCCTGCAGTAGGTGGCAGGCTTCGGCGTTATCGATGGAGGCCTCGTGATGTAGTTAGAGCACCATTGTGCCGATCTCAATGATCCTTTATGGAGCAGAAGGTGTTTGATTGAATCTCCTCATCTCATCCACGAGGTAATTTTGCGCTTATTGGGGTCTTCAATATAATGGGTTACTTTAATTCTATACATTTTAAGTCCAGCTGGGTGCACTTCCATGTCCAAACATGGTATAGCATTGAATGATACATCCAATGCATTACAATTTGAAATGTTCAATTCTTTTCATTTTTTATATTTATTCTTGAAGACATCAATGGGAGAATGACCAATGATCTTACAGTAATTAAAAAAGTGGAGGAGCCAACTAGTCGTTAGTTAGATTGAAGGGCAAGCAATAATCACCTAACAGTGCAAACATTTAGTGTTGTATATGTTAGAATATGCACCATTGAATGTTGTGGTGTTGCATTGACCATTAGATGTTGTAGTTCTCAATGGATATTGTTTTCCATGTTTAAGTACTAAATAGAAGAAGCTTGATTGATCTTCTTCTTGTTCTTTGGCATCAGCAAGCATGCCAGCATCAGTGTCACTGTTTGACTCGTCTGTATCTTCAAAGATGCTCAATTACACAACACCTAATCCTAACTGCAATGCTACACCCACCTCTTCATTTATCTGTGAGGCATCTTCTGCACTGACATACAATCTTTTTGCTTGCCCCTTAATATATATAGGTGATATTTGATAGCGATGTCAAGTTCTACGAACTACAAATAGATTCCTCACTATTCTATAGTAAATCGTGTTCCCGTGTTTTAATGAGTATTGATGTGAGGTTTTGTGAGCTACAAATAGCTCTTTCTCTCTCCTAAGCGAAGCCCGTTCCCATCGGTCGCAAAGGAACTGACAACCCGAGATAGTAGTTAACAATAAAATAATGAAGCTCTGGAAACCCATCCCTTTGTAGCTTCCATGAACCTATCAGGTTCTCTTAAGCTATGGAAAATCAATCCTCTATTAAATCAAATGTGTTAAAGAGGCCACTAAGTTCAAAAAAAAAAAAAAATGTTACCAAAGTATTTTGCCCTCATCAACCGTGAATGTGTTTGCAATAATTGCTTTGAATTCCTCGTTCACCTCTATATAATCATAAAAGGCACTCTCCTGAGCCTCTCCACACACCATTATAGGATTAAGCATATAGAAAGCCATGTGAGATGGTGTGTGCATGTGGTCCTAACTCCTCTAAATATGGGTTGATAATGTTATTTGCAGAACTCAGCGTAAGGTTCCTCTCATGAATGGTATCTCTATCTTATTCCAATATGGTCTTATAAATCTCTCCAAAACTAGGAGAATCTCAATTTGCGTAACAAATTCCTTTCTAATATGGTAAAATGTTATTGACCACTACAATCTACTCACTAATCATCATTTAACATCCTTTGTGTCACACTCTGCCCTTCAATGTCAGAACATATAAATCTTAAAAAAAAACAAAAAAAAACAAAAAAAACTTAATGATTTCCATAAGTCACACTTGATGAAGGATTCATATATAAAAATATATAAAGCTTTATGAATGGCATTCATCTCCCTAGACTTTTGGCATCATGTTATTACATTAGTTGCTTTATTAGTCTAATTCATACCATTTTTTCTTTCACCGTATTGAATAAAGAGTTATTCCTTTTTAAATCAAGGTTGAGTGCTAGATGGTGTTTGTTAAACCTAACCAAGCATGTTGCACATGGAGTATTGATGTTTTTTTTTTGCATATCTTGTTACCATAGGGTGCTTATATAAGTGACTGTCAATTAACATCTTCTTCATACTAAGATTGCAATTGTAGGATTATTTGATGGAGCATAATGATTTTATTGAGGGAAGTCATGGTTTGTGCTTACATTCTCCTTGGCACTTCCCTCATGACATTGTGGATCACCTCTGGTGAGTGTTGAGCTGTCTTAAGGAAATTTGTTCTTATGCGCACTTACCTGGTGTCATTTCCCTCGAAATCACATAACCTACTATGATTTATTATTGATATCCCATGTTAGATAATGCACATTATGTCCTTGGTTGGCATCATAATTTCTTGTTTGGAGGCTTTCATCTCGCACATATGGTGTTTGAAATGTGATTAAGGGCCTTGCATAACACTGCTCAAACATTTGATTTACCCTTAGCACATTTATGATGAGGGATATCCATCAACTAAGAGTTTCCTTAAATATTGTTGGCTAATTATTGCTCCTTGACATAGTGAATTAGTTTTTGGGCATGTTTGCATGTGTTCATAGGGTTTCACTTGGATTATTGTTTCATGATTTTGATTGGTCAACCTTGAAGTAGCACACCCACCCTTTGTTGCATAATTGATGTCCATTTTGGTGGATGCCTTGATGACATGGAAAAGTGGTTGTGGTTTGTTAGAATAATGCCAATGGATATTTATAGTTTAGCTATGATGTGGCATGTTGTGACTAGTTATTTTCTTGATAGAGGAAATCAATCCCCTTATTTGGCATCTTCTCATGCATTTTGAGGCATTCATACCTTGCTTGGGTGGTCTTCTACATTGACACCCATGATTTTAGTCACTTGGTATGTTATTTCACATTGTATCATATAGTTTCTCTTGGTTTGGGAAGATCCTTTATTACTATATTAGAGAGTGTCCTAGCATCATTACACATTCTCTTACGGTGAACTATTTATCATATTCCTTGGAGGAGAGGTGTTATACTCATGCACCTCAACCACTTGTTAGGGTTGCGCGAAGGTGACTATAACAGAGCGCGAAGGCCTCGTAGGTCAGGAAAGTGTCACAAGGTCCACGATAGCGCAACGTCTGCAAAGATCTCTTGCTCTCATCTAGGTACTTGGGTGCCTTTGCCTTTCCCTTCTGTGGAGGAACATACGTGGGTAGTCTAGTCGGACGGTCCACACCCTCGGTTTCTTTCTCTATTTCTTTGTCCTCCTCCTCTTCCACCAGGATTTCGTCAAGGTCTTCCTCCTCCTCATTGGTTTCCACATTAACCGACTTCCCCTTTTCTTCCATGGCTAATTTAGTTCCCAATGGGTTTTGAGGGGCTACGAGCACCAAAATCATTGACTGATTATATTTCTTGGGCCTTTACGTGCACGATGATTTAAAGATTTCCGCAACTATCCTGATGCTCTTAGGGTCATCTTCTACTGTCATGGCATGTGTGGCCTCTTTGCCGGTCATTTCTTCAATCTCCCTAGCTTCTTAAGATGCTGCCATTTTTTTTGTCCAAAAATCTCTCAACTGCTCAACCGGGTGCTCAAACAACGCTCTCAACAGGTTAAACAGGTCTCGGTTCAGAATACTCTAGGTGCACGACAGCTCAATTCTCAAATGACCAGGTGTTGTTTGCTGGGTAGCCCATTGCAATTTATAGCGCCTTTTGAATTCAAATTCGACTTTTCCCCAAATCTGGTCCATTAATGCTCCTTCGGCAGCAACTTTTCCCAAATCATACCCATAAATCTCACCTTAAATGCCTACTGCCCTCTCCATTTGGTCTAAAACCAAGCATCACATCGTGAATAGTGACTATAATGGTCACTTTCCAGCAAATCTGTGTGTAGCGCAGCTACCCTTGTGTTGTCATGCACCCTGCGACACTTCGCTCCTATGCGCAACCCTAACATTGTGCAGCACTTAGGCATAGTAGTTTATAGTCCCGCACCACCTTTCAATTTCCTGGAGTGCTAAGACTATTCTTCCCTCGACTAGTTAGGTGGTCAGGCCACCTGTACACAGCTTCAATCGACCATCGACCACCAATCACTTTTTCTAGGAAAAGTTCGCATCTTAACTTTACTATCTACATTGTGCACTTCACCATCTACATCGCGCAACCATCAGTGATCCCTCTAGTAATATACTGTCCAATCCAAGACATCAAGCTGATCAACACTCGGCAGTAGTCCAAAAAGTTTTCAACATAATCGTGCGCATCTTATTTTATCACCACAGTTTTCTTATCAAGAAAGTCCTTCTTTATTCCTTCCTCAAGCTTCTTGATTTATTCTTTTGTCATGATGCTTTTTTCCCTTAACCGAACTCTTTCCTTCATGAGTTCTTGGAGCCTAATATCATCGTGTTGAATCTCTTCATCAGGTCCTAAGAATTCTTCTTCGTCCAACTGCACGATCCCTTCTTCCAAGGCTCCGCGATCCATCATATCCACGAGCACTGCTATGCGCGGACTAGGCATAATATACTCCATCAGTATTACAACATTTGCTCCATAGGCTAGCCTAGAAGGCATCTGCTCCATCAGTTTCTTGCACATCGCCCTATAAGCCCACAAAATTGTTGGTATGCCCAGTTCCCAATCACTTTGCTACGCATTATATACCTTGTTCAGTGCTTCACACACTTTGTTAAATTCTTCTGCATGGGTAACCTTCTGTGCACTTGTTCCTTCCACATTTTGTTGTTCCAACTTGAGGGACCATTCACACAATTTTCCCCCTAACACATGCTACTTCACCGTGTTCCTCAACGTGAAGTTCATGTGCATTCGTGCAGGTTGTTTATCATATGCCTATACCCACCTGGACAAATGAGCATGCAAACCATCCCGTCCATTGTATTTTTCTATTAATCACACTCTAGGCTTCCCAAACAGTGTCCACATCATCCTCTTATAGGCGCGCCAGTCATCAAAGTTTCCTTTGTGAGTACCCCACCACCTTATGGACGTAGTGTGCAATTCCCAATTCAAGGCTTCAAAAAGTTGTTTTTCTGGAACCTCCCTTTCAAATCTATCCAAGAAAGCATCTACCTCCCTTAATCCATCATAAGTAGGAAAATCTATCATTTCTGTTGATACACATCGTAGTGATCTTGTCATCGTGTTATAGTTTAACATGGTTACCTTGGGTAACTGGTTCTGTCATCGCTCTATCTCTTCATCTGAATCTAACGTACAGGAGCTTTCACACTCCCATGAGATTCTTCCATCCACGGTGGGATTTACCCAGTCTTGCTCTCACGTGATTATCTTGTAGATGCAGTCCAAATTGTCGTTGCTTTCATGGTTGTGCACTAGCTCTATGTAGCGTGATCCTTCCGCAGGGTCCAAAGGTACGAATACACACAGAGAATTCTTCTCAAAAATCATCTTGCAATTCTTGAGATTAATCACCCCGTTCATGTCAGTAGCCCAATCAATTCCTAAGAGCGCGGGGTAGGGATTGTTGTCATCAACAATCTCTATCAATTCAAAGTCTGCTAGTGCACTCGTCCCTTCAATATCCATGGTGATTCCCTGTAATCTCCCCATAGGTATTATCTTTTACTGGTTTTCCATTCATAGCTAGATAGGAGACCATTGCAACGTAGGTCTTCCCATGCACTCCCATGTTTTCCTTGGTAGAACATTCACATCTGTTCCTAGGTCTAGAATTACTTGGTCCATCTCATATTCTCCAATTTACATGGTCAACCTCATTTCTCTTCCCATCCTTTTCGCATGCTTTCCAATATTCCAGACTACGCGCGGTTCTCTTGGTGTGGTCCCAACGCATCTATTAATGAGTTCCTGCAATCCATTTATAGCCATACTATCACAGAGTAGCTTCATGCATGTTTTTGGAACATCGTAAGCATATATGGGTCAATTTTTGACTCTTATATATCTTTGCTTCTTGAAGTGGAGGCATCAGCGAACCTCTTCTTAGCTTCCATGAAGGTTTCCTTAACACGCTCTAAATCAAACTTTGCTTCATTCGTCGGAGCCTTGTGAACACAAGTACTATCTTCGAGCCATTTGCCTTTATCATCTCCCATCGTAATTCCACTTCGAAGCAAAATTTTCACATTTGGGTCTTCCTTGCACTGCTAAGACCTCATCATCTATAGGTTATTAGTCAAGGGAGCTGGTAGCGCTCCCTTTTCATGCATCTTAGCTATCAGCGTAGGACAATCCTCCATCTCATGATCAAACAAGGTACAATACAGACATGATGGATGCATTGGATTCATACAATCAAGGGCATAATGTCCTGGCTCTTTGCAATTGTAACATATCAGTTTTCCGCGACGTCTTCCAGGTCCTCCTCCACCTTGGCCTCGTCCACGCCCCTAAAATCTGGTTCATGCCACTTGTGTATTCTAGTCAAGGGGACACGATTTGGCCTGAACTCTGTAGGTGGGAGTTTTGTCCATCATCAGCTCATAAATTCTACAAGTGCACTCAAGTGTCCAGTTGATCTACAAAAATTATAGAACAACTGTTGCGAATTTTGTGTGTACTTTTGTAACAAATGGCACTTGTACATAGCATGCTTTCCTTCTATTTGACAAATTGTGTACTACAAAGCAGGAGTCGTGCTAGGTCCTACTTGTGCCTCTGGTCTTACTGGCATCAATCATCCTCTCATGAGGTAATTCGCAAACACCGGGCAGTGGTCCTTGTCATGACCCTGACCCTTACATTTAACGCACCATACCTCTTCTCGCACTTCCGAGCGAGCTGTCCTATCCTGTTTCAGACTCTAAATCTGAAGGCACAAGTTTTTCAATTATGTGTCGATCTGCTGAACTCCCAAGTTAGGATCCTATATTAGGGTTTCATGCAGCCTCATCGTGATCTGCAAGGCCTTTTCCTGAGTTGTTAACCTCTGTTGTGATAGTGTGTTACTTAAATGCAGTGTTAGCGATGCTACAAACCATTCGCGGTGCTGTCCATCCGTCAAAGTCATATTATCTTCGCGAATTGTACACTTTAGTCTCTGATCCAACTCCCATGGAGTTTCACCTGGTAGCATTGTGATCTCTTTGAATCCAATGATCGACTGCACCTCTAACATCAGCTTGCTAAATTCTCTGTTCAACGCAATTTGGATATCTGCAATCCCCGCATTCATATTGTCATTTAAATGATTAATATACCAGGTCAGCACGCGATCATACAGAGTTCTGACCATCGTCACTTTATATTATCATCTGTAACTCCCTGTGCTTCCCATAGGACTCTTATCACGAACAAAAACTAGTCTGGATATTCATTTCCTACCACCTTGAACACAGGCAACTTTATCCCGCTTGCCATATTGACTCGCGATGGTGGTGGAGGTGGTACGGGAGAAGGAGGTGAAAGCGGTGAAGCTGGTGGTGGTGTACGTGGGGTTGGTATGCATGGAATTCTCTGCCTTATCAAATCATGGCACTTCACGGCGAGACCTTCACATGATCTTCCTCATCCCTTCGTGGAGGTAAAATCAAAGGACTATTCTTTGGTCCCTTACTTCATTTCTGTAGGTTTTTCCACTTCGTGTAGCTTCAGACATCAAGGTAATTGCATAACCCTCTTTTCAAACAATAACATTTTAATCCAAGTATTAAAAGACTTTACGTACTTACCTCGCGGTCCTTTGAGAAAGTGTCGCTTAGCCTCGCTATAGCTAACTGAAGTATCTACCGTGAACTTAGTAATGAATCCTCCTATAATTTGATTGAGCCAATGATCAACAGTGCACGTGATCTTATCCTCCAATGCTTCCAATCTGCGCACCAACTCTGGGGTCCACACAATAAGATTATCGAGCTTCCACCTTCCTTGGCTATCTTCTAGCTTCGCGATCCACTCATACAACTCAGTAGGAAAAGATGCGAAGAAAATTTCATGGATATTTGTGTATAGGTAGTAGTCTAACCACTCTTCTTTTGTCAGTCACAGATTCTTGTTCTTCTACACTGCGAACTCGTGAATTATCCTGTCCAACCAGCCTTCAATTTCCTTCTTTGTTGGATTCCAATGAAACGACATTAAACATATGTATGCATATTCTGGCCTCGACAATGGAACCATTTGTTGGCTTGAGGGGGCCTAACGTAGGTTCAAAGTTATTTAGCCAAAAAAATCGATGTACTATTGGCCCTTTCGGCAATAGCCCATAGAGCACAGATTGAAGTCTCACCTGAATCAGTATGGGGGGATGCTGGAACCAAGTTTCTGCACCTTTGATATGTCTAAGGGGTTGATTTAGTCCAACTGTGAATACCTTCCCACAGGTCACTTCTCACACTTTCCTAACCTACGAGGCGTTCGCGCTTTGTTATACTCACCTTCGTGCAGCCCTAACCAGGGGTTGAGGTACTTTCGTGCTGCCAAGGCAGCGATCTGTGCTCTTTTCCTAAGTTACACTGCGGATCTTACTTATCTTCTTATAGTTGTTAGTTAACTTTGTGTAAACAGATTCTTATATTATATTTTCTTATTCAACACATTTATATAAGTTCATGCAGTAAATAAATAGTAAAATTGCAATTCATACCCGATATAATTCAATGCATAAAAAAGGAAAAATACACCGAAATAATGTAAAACTTCTCTTTATTAATGCTTCATTCGGTTACAGACTCAACCTTCCCTGTGCACTTAGCTGTAGGGGTTCGTGCACTCAGCTCTGGACTACTAGGCCTCTACGCACTTAGCAGCAGAGCATTCTCCTACTCTACTACCCAAAGACACAACTCAAGGCTTCAAATAAGACTCAATTCATCATCATTAGATCTTACAAACTTCTTAGATCTTAGATGTCTCTTTACACTTAGATCCTCACTCTATTTATACAATCCCATGGTTTGCGTACCATGAGTAGAACTCTCAAGCCGACATTATATTACAAAAGTAAGGGTAGAAAACCCTATGACTCAATTTCAACTTCACGCTCCGTGCCAACAAATCATGGAGTCTTTACATCAGACTGAGCCAAAACTTGGGCTTTAAGCCCCAAAACATGCCTTGGGAGATTTGGCACCCAATAGGGGGACCGAATTTTAATCTTTATTTTTTAGTTATTCCTAACACTATTCAGTTTGAGAAAGGTATGAAGTTACCACCTCAATTATAGGACCTTTTAGAATCAAATAGAAAATTGGACCAGTGTCCTATTGTCTTGTACTACCACACCACTTGCATAAAACTCATGATGTTTTTATGTATTTGTCCTATAACATTATGTTTATGGTGAATTGCACAAGCTTGACTGGAGGGCATTATAGCTCTCAGACATGGGAACCTTAATGATCAAACCAATATGCATATTATAGCATAGGGTTTGATAGCTCAGGCATCACTTGGTGGACCAAGTTAAGCTACAATGGGACAAGTATAACACAAGATCTGCTACCTGAGAGGGTGAAAAGACTATATGTCGCAATTACCCTGTTGGGTTGTGTTATATTCTTTCGACGTAGTTAACAGGGGGTTCGAGGGGCACCCGTAACCCCACTTTATGGGGTCCAGGGCAACGCCCTAGAAAATTTTGTTTTTGGAGCCTATGTTAGGTTGGGCGGACCCACCTATGGTTTTGTGCATGATTTTCGCACATGATTTTTGGAAACGATGGTTTTCGGTCCATGGTATTGGATGTTTCAGCATGTATAAATATGTATTATATCATTGAAAGGAACATAATGAAAAATCAAGCTAGTAGTCCCGGTTTTGGGATCGAGGGGAAAATCTCCGTGTATATGTGTTTTATGTGTTCTGCTCTTGCATTATTTATTTTCTGTGTTTTAGAATTCGTATGTAGGTAATTTATGTACGGGATTAAAACCTACATTTTGTATTAGATCATATTTGGCTTTAAGGGGACGCCTTTGTTGCTGAGTGGTTTCGCTCGGGCTTATGGTAGACCCTGTTCAGTGGGAGATTTGTGAGATCGATTCTAGTGGTGAAGGAAGATGCCGAGCAGTGGAAAGATAGAGATCGAGAAATTTAATGGTCATAGTTTTGAGTTGTGGAAACTCAAGATGGAGGATCTACTGGTGGATAAAGATCAGTGGATCGGGGTAGATCTAGGTACTAAACCAACGAGAGTGTCCGATGAAGAATGGAAGATGTTGGATCAGAAGGCAAAGAGCACAATACGATTGTGTGTCTCAGATTCAATATTGCTAAATGTATCAAGGGAAGCTACAACAAAGGCTTTGTGGGACAAGTTAGGGACTTTGTACCAGTATAAGTCTCTAGTGAATAAATTGTTCCTACGAAAAAGGTTGTATAACCTAAGGATGAAACATGGAGACTCAGTGACAGAGCATCTGAACACATTTAATACTGTGGTATGTTAGTTAGCATCTTTTGATATTAAAATTTCAGATGAAGATAAGTGCATCATTTTATTGTGTTCTCTACTAGATTCATGGGATAGTCTGGTTATTGCAATAGGTAGCAATGCATCTACCTTGCAATTTAATGAAATAGTATCAACCTTGTTGATGGATTAGATGAGACGGGAAAATATGGAAAGCCAAAATGGTGATGCCTTATCTGTACGAGGATGGTCCCAGAACGAAAAAAAATAATTCATCAAGTGGGAGATCTAAATCTAGAGGGAGATCTAAATCTCCAGGAAAACTTGCAAAGGTGGTGTGCTAGAAATGCGGAAAGGAAGGCCACTTCAAAAGGGACTGTAAATCTAAAGCTCCTAACAAAGAAAAGCGATTTGATGAGGCTCCTTTTGTAGAGGTGAAAGCCACCTCAGATAAAGGTGGGGATGTGTACTTGGCTTCTTCAAGTACACATGTAGATCATGAGGCATGGTTGATTGACTCAGGTGCATCCTTTCACTTGACTCCCCATAGAGAGTGGTTCTGCGAGTATGAGAAATATGATGGTGGTGATGTCTTCTTGGGGGATGATAGGAAGGATAAAATCACTGGTCTTGGAAAAGTAAAGTTGAAGTTGCAAGGTGGAAGGGTCAGAACACTTCCGGGTGTTCTTCATATTCCTGCATTACCCAGAAATCTGCTTTTGTAAGAAAGATGGATGATGCAGGTGTAAAAACAGTGTTCGAGAAGGATACCTGCAAGTTGGTTCTGGGAGCATTGGTATTGATGTGGGGAGTTTGGATTGGAACTCTGTACAAGCTACAAGGTAGCACTATTGTTGATGAGTGCAACAATTTCGTGGTTCCTAAAAGTGGAGCAGAAAATCTAGTGGTCTCTAGAGAAAATACCATACTGTGCATCAAAGGCTTGGACATATTGGAGAGAAGGGCCTTCGAATACTTCATGGTAAGGGTATGGTATGTTAGGATATTCCGACACATAGGATATAGTTAAGTTCAACTTGGTCTAGTATAGAGTTAGGTTAGAGTTAGGTAAAGTGTGTTTCTTTACTGTTGTACATTTTGTAACTTACAATCCGACGGTCATGATATGTAGTGATCCGACGGTTCACTCTCACCTCGGTATTACCGACACTTGATCCGTGGCTTGACACCCGATTGGTCCATGAGTTCTATTTAAAGTGCATGGAGGGTCATTGTTTGGGTAATCCGTGCATGAGAGAAGCTTATGTAAATTTTCATTCTTTGATTAATAAATTGCCTGTAGTACCCACGTTGGGACAGGCCGTGGACTGTTTCCCTCCTTGCACTCTGAGGGTTTTAACCACGTCAAAAATACTGGTGTATTGATTTGAGATTTGGTTGTGAGTGGTGTCCTTTTGGTATTCTTTCTGTGGAACTTACCCTGTAAATTCCTACATGGTATCAGAGCTATTTGAGGGCCGCGTCCGTTGGTGATCCAAATCTGAAGCCGGTAGAACTGCATGCGGCTGTCGTTTCCTAGATCTGTTGTTTCTGACTGCTTTTGGGCCGAGAGGACTGCTCTGTTGCGTTCGGAGCATCTGTTCCAGTGAGGAACCCCTTTCGTTTCACGCGAAAAGGTTTCCGGTAGCCCTAGCTGCGTCATTTTTTCAGATCGGGAGGTATACAGTGTTTTTTTTGCAGTTTACTGTTAATTTCTCTCTGCTTATTTCGGTCTCAGTTTATTTAGCCTTTTTTTTAACCGGATCTATACCTTTCATTTCTGCGTATGCTCTTTGCCCTGCGACTCTGTGCGATCTGGGCAAATGAGAAACAGAAAGGAAGGATTTTTCTCATGCGTATGCTTTTTTCCCTGCACCTTAGTGTGATCTCGGAAAATCAGAAACATTGAGAAAAATATTTAGTTTTTCGGCTAAAGCTAACCTTGAGATTTTTTTTAAAAATTTCTAGTTTTTTGGCTAAAGCTAACTTCGAGCTACAAGGTTCGTTTTTCTTTGCATATTCGTGTTGGGTTTTGTGTTTTGTGTTTTGTAGGGAAAAAGAGCTTTCTCAAGGCAAGCACGCAAACCAAGGCCCCCCCCCCCCCCTCTCTCTCTCTCTCTAAATTTTTTGTATAGATCAATTGGTTCAAAGCTATTTTAAGAGAGTAGAGGTCTTGGGTTCAAGTCTCCATTTTGTGGGGGCGGATTTTTTCATTCCCGCACATTCGCGCACTTTGCCGGCAACGTCAACAATTTTTTTTCAAAAAGCCATAACTTCTTCATCCGAAAGCCTTTTTCAGAGCCGTTTTTTTTAAAACCGCCTATTTTTTCGAGATCTATCCGTTGGAACACTTACTTTCAGCATCTTCAGCTTCAGTTTAAAAAAAAAAAAATGGAAAGTCCATGCCAAGTCATTCTTGACAGCACTAACTACTTCCAATGGGTAGAATACATGGAAGATTTACTTAGAAGTAAAGGTCTCTTCAGAATAGCCACAAACCAAGAGAAGAAACCAAAAGATGAAAACAAGGCGGCAAAATGGGAAAATAGACAAGATCAAGCACGTGGTTTGATAGGGATGTCTATTTCTCCTGATCTTAGATTCCACATTGCAGGACTTGAGACTCCTCATGAAGCATTAGAAAAACTTGCTAAAGTTTTTGGGATTAAAAATGAAATTAGAGCCCATCAACTTGAAAATGAGCTGCTTACTTTGGATCCTAATAATTTTTCTTGCATTGAAGATTTCTTGTCCAAATTCAAGACCCTTAGATATCTCTTGGAAGGTGTTAAAGTTAAGAAAGAAGATGGTAACCTTATTTATTCCATCCTTACTAAGTTGGGACCAGCCTACTCTGTATTTGTTTCCACTTTCCATTCTACAAGGGAAGCTTTCATTTGTCAAGGACAAGACTACAAGGCCCCTTCCTTTGACTCCTTTTGTGATTCCTTAATAAGAGAACAAGAAAAACTCTTACACCTTGGTCTTTTTAATCTTGGAAACTCTTCCACGAAAGCGTTAGCCGCCCAGCAGCAACCAAATTCAAAGAATCCTAAGAAGTCATATCCTCAAAAGAATGGTCCTAAACCATCTCAGCCTCAAAATGAAAGATCATTTCAGCAAAATGATAAGACCAATAAAAACAAATGGAAGAAGACTGATAGACATTGTAACTTTTGTAATCGAGATGGCCACTTAGAATCTAAATGCTTTAAGAAGATGGAAGCCTTGGAAGCCGCAATGAAGAAACATAACATCCATGTGGAGCCTACTTCAACTTCAACTTCCGGAATGGCACTTTCTGCATGTCATTATCAATCATCTCAGTCTGGTTATGCATTAAATGTATCTTCTTCTTCTTCTCATTCTCATGAGTGGCTCATTGATTCTGGAGCCTCTTGTCACATGGCCAAAAACCAAGCCATGTTTTCTTCTTTAAATGATTGTAACACCAAAAATATATATATTGGTGATGATAGATCTCTTAATGTTGTAGGGACTGGAACTGTTCATCTAGACAATGGTCAGTTTAATGATGTATTATGTGTTCCAACCTTATCCTGCAACCTTCTATCTGTCTATCAGATAACTCATTCAGGTGAAGGTAAAATTGTTGAATTTTCACCTCATGATGTTGTAATCAAGGATCTAAAAGATCCTAAACAGATTCTAGCTACTGGTCTTGCTGATGATTCCAAAAGGTTGTATAAGTTTCACAACTTTGGGTCATCCAATCTTCCCTCAGTATTTGTTGCTCATAATGATGAAGTGAGCAAACTTTGGCATGAGCGATTTGGTCACTTAAACTATCGCTCCCTTCAGCATCTATGTAAAGAAAATATGGTGACAGGTCTTCCTATGGTATCTTGCAGAGATGGTGTTTGTTCCGGATGTGTACTCGAAAAACATCATCGGGACAGTTTTGACAAACGTGCCTCTTGGCACGCCTCAGCCCCTTTACAGCTTGTGCACAGTGATTTATGTGGTCCTCTTCCTGTTGCTTCATTCTCTGGCTGCAAGTACTTCTTAACTTTCATTGATGATTTCTCCAGACGCACTTGGGTATACTTCTTAAAACTCAAGAGCGAAGTATTTACCACTTTTTTGGCCTTCAAAGCATTTGTTGAAAAACAATCTGGACATCAAATTCTTAAGCTAAGAACTGATAATGGTGGAGAATATGTTAAAAACACATTCATCAACTTTTGCACCGAAAATGGAATTCAAATGCAACATACTGTTCCATACACTCCACAACAAAATGGTGTAGCTGAAAGGAAAAATCGCACCTTAAAGGAAATGGCTAATTGTATGCTGCAATCTAAAGGACTCAGTCTTAGTTTTTGGGCCGAAGCAATTAATTGTGCAAATTATATAATCAATCGCACTCCTACTAAGGTTCTAGAGAATATCACTCCAGAAGAAGCTTGGAGTTCCATTAAACCAGATGTAAGTCACTTTCGTGTGTTTGGAAGTGAAGCATGGGCCCATATTCCAGATGAAAAGCATAAAGCTTTAGAACCTAAGAGTGAGAAATGTACTTTTGTTGGATATTCTGAAGATGTAAAAGGTTATAGACTTATTCCATTTAAGTCCAAAAATGTTATCATTAGAAGAGATGTAAAATTTGATGAAAATAAATCGGCCTGCGAGCCTAGTCCGGCGGATGTGCCACCTCTTCCTATCTCTTCTATCTTTGAAAACATTTCTTCTTCAGATGATGAAAGCGAGGATGATAATCCTCCCCCACCTTCTCAGGATCCTCAACTTCCAAGATGGGTCCGTGCTACTCGGGATGCAGCAGGTGATCTTGCCGGTGATCCTACAGATCAGCGACGTACACGTTCTCAGTTTGAAAGAGCCTCTTCTTTACTGGCTCAAGCTCCAGTAAATCATGATCCTGACACTTTTGCAGAAGCTTCAGGCCATCCACATTGGGAAGCAGCTATGAATGAAGAATATCATTCATTGATGACAAATGATACATGGGATCTTGTTCCTCTACCAAAGGGACGCAAACTTGTTAGATGTAAATGGGTTTACAGAACCAAGTATGGACCAGATGGGAAAGTTGATAAACATAAAGCTCGTCTCGTTGCTAAGGGCTTTTCACAGGTTGAAGGCATTGACTACACTGAAACCTTTTCCCCTGTTGCCAAAATGAACTCTATCCGCCTTGTTCTTTCCCTTGCTGCCTCTTTAAAATGGGAAGTCCATCAAATGGATGTTAAATCTGCCTTCTTGCATGGGGACTTGCAGGAAGAAATCTATATGGAACAACCCATTGGCTTCATACAAACAGACTCCAGCCTTGTTTGTCGACTTAAGAAATCCCTTTATGGCCTCAAGCAAGCTCCTCGGGCTTGGTATGCCAAAATGGATAGCTTTCTTTTAGAATCTGGCTTTTCTAGGTGTCATTCTGACAATACTGTCTACACCAAGAAAGTGGGCAACTCTCTTATCATCCTTGTTCTTTATGTTGATGATCTTATTCTTACTGGTAGTGATCCCAACCTTATAAACCATGTGAAGTCCAGCCTTAAAAAGAAATTTGAAATGACAGACTTAGGACACTTACACTATTTTCTCGGTCTTCAAGTCTTGCAATCCCAAGAGGGTATTTTCCTTTCCCAGTCCAAGTATGCTTGTGATATTCTTCGTCATTTTCACATGGAAGACTGTAAGCCAGCCCCTTCTCCCTTTCAGTCTGGAGTCAAACTTTCAGTCTCTTGTACTTCTCCTGAAGTTGATGCTACCTTATACCGTCAACTTGTCGGAAAACTCTTGTATTTAACCCATACTCGTCCTGATCTTTCCTTTGCTGTTGGCCTTGTTGCTCGTTTTATGAAAAACCCCCGTGAAAGTCATTGGAAAGCAGCTAAAAGAATACTTCGTTATGTTCGAGGTACAGTACAGTTTGGGATTCATTACAGTGCCAAAGCAGCTCCTCTGTTAGTTGGTTTCACTGATTCTGATTGGGCTGGTGACCCTGATGATCGGAAGTCTACTGCCGGTTATGTCTTCACTCTTGGTTCAGGACCTATTACATGGGCTTGTAAGAAACAGGCTGCCATTTCTCTTTCGTCAGCAGAAGCAGAGTATCGTGGTGCCGTGGAAGCTAGTAAGGAAGCCTTGTGGCTTCGTCAGATCCTATCAGAGTTTGGCTTTGAGCAGCAGCATCCAACCACACTTTGGTGTGATAATCAAAGTGCCATTCAGCTATGCAAAGATCCAGTCCAGCATCAGCGCAGCAAACACATTGAACTACACATGCACTTCATCAGAAAGCTCATTCATGACCATGTTCTTGAAGTGCAATATTGTCCAACAGATGATCAGGTTGCAGACATCTTCACAAAGGCTCTCACAGAGGCGAAGTTCACTAAACTTCGATATATGCTTGGAGTTCAGGAAGTTGTCACTAAGGGGGGATAGGCTCTAGTGCCTCCTTCCTTCTCCTATTGTGTCATATTTGTAAATCCTTCAATCCTATCCCAAGTTGTTCTTAAGGGGGAATGTTAGGATATTCCGACACATAGGATATAGTTAAGTTCAACTTGGTCTAGTATAGAGTTAGGTTAGAGTTAGGTAAAGTGTGTTTCTTTACCGTTGTACATTTTGTAACTTACAATCCGACGGTCACGATATGTAGTGATCCGACGGTTCACTCTCACCTCGGTATTACCGACACTTGATCCGTGGCTTGACACCCGATTGGTCCATGAGTTCTATTTAAAGCGCATGGAGGGTCATTGTTCGGGTAATCCGTGCATGAGAGAAGCTTATGTAAATTTTCATTCTTTGATTAATAAATTGCCTGTAGTACCCACGCTGGGACAGGCCGTGGACTGTTTCCCTCCTTGCACTCTGAGGGTTTTAACCACGTCAAAAATACTGGTGTATTGATTTGAGATTTGGTTGTGAGCGGTGTCCTTTTGGTATTCTTTCTGTGGAACTTACCCTGTAAATTCCTACATGGTAGAAGGTATGAGTAATAGCTCTCTGGATTTTGATTTCTATGAAAATTGTGTATATGTGAAGCAGAATCGAGTGAGTTTCCCCTCTGGTGGTAAGAGGGCGAAACAGATATTAGAGCTTGTGCACAGTGATGTGTTTGTACCTGTGAAGGTTCCATCACTGGGTAAGTCTGTGTACTATGCATCATTTATAGATGACTTCTCAAGGAATACATGGATATATTTCCTTAAGAAGAAATCTAAAGTCTTTGACAGGTTTAAAGAATTTATGGCTCTGGTGGAAAACCAGACAGAGAAGAAGATAAAGGTGTTGAGGACAGATAATGGTGGAGAGCTTTACAGCAAGGAATTTGAATAATTCTATAAGAAGTGTCATATATCATGGAAGAAGACTACTCCACATAGACCTTAGCAAAATGGAGTTGCAGAAAGAATGAACAAGGCATTGATGGAAAGGGCAAGAAGCATGCTCAGTGGTGCCAGGTTAGGACAAGAATTTTGGGTAGAGGCGGTGGATACTGCATGTTACCTAGTCAACAGGTCACCTTCATCAGCATTGGAGGATAGGACTCCACAAGAGATATGGACTAGTAAGAAACCCTCTCTTTCACATCTGAGGGTATTTGGATGTGATGCATATGTACATGTTCCAAAGGAGAGAAGAACCAAGTTAGATAGTAAATATGAAAAGTGCATCCTTATTGGGTATAAGGATGGTTTAAAGGGTTTTAAGCTTTGGAACCCAGTAACAAGGAAGGTTGTGTACAGACTAGATGTGGTGTTCAGAGAGGTGAAAGATGTTATTAAACATGAATTCCAACCAAAGGAACCTGAGAAGATAGAGTTTGAGCTAAAGGAGGAAGAATCAGACTCTACAACAGAGGAGGAATCAAAAGATGAAGAGCCACAAACTCTGGCTGTGAGAAGATCAGTTCGAGAAAGAAGGTAGGTAGAAAGGTATAGTCCATCTGCTTTCTGTTCAGGTTTTGCTTTGTCTGTTACTGATGATGATCCCAAAACTGTGAAGGAATTAGTGGATTCAGAGGATGGAAAACTTTGGAAATAGGCCATGGTTGATGAAATGGCATCTTTGCACAAAATTGAGGCTTGGGATTTGGTGGAGTTGTCGGCTGGAAGGAAACCCATTGGCAGCGAATGGGTGTTCAAGAAGAAGGCAAATGCAAAAGGAAAGGTGGAGAAATACAAAGCTTGATTGGTAGCAAAAGGTTATTCCTAGGTGCCAGGAATTGATTTTGGTGATATTTTTTCTCCTGTTGCCAAGGTAACTTCTATTAGATTACTTTTATCTATTGCTGCTGCTTTTGATTTTGAGGTAGAATAGATGGATGTGAAGACAACATTTCTTCACGAGGATCTAGAAGAGGAGATCTACTTGAAGCAACCTGAAGGCTCTACGGTGTAGGGTAAGAAAGAACTAATATGTAAGTTAAATAAGTCTCTATATGGGTTAAAAAAGTCACCAAGGATGTGGTATCAGAAATTTGATACATTTATATGGGGACTTGGCTTCACGAGAAGCAAAGCAGATCACTATGTGCATTTTAAATTAATTGGTGACCATGCTATTTATCTGGTCTTGTATGTGGATGATATGTTGCTGGTTGGAAATGACAAAGAAATTATCGAGGATTTGAAGACCCAATTGTCCTCCAAATTTGACATGAAAGATCTTGGTGCCACAAACTATATTTTGGGCATGGAAATTAAAAGAGATCGAGCAAAGAGGAAGCTCTGGTTAAACCATAGGAAGTATGTCGAGACAATATTACAGAGGTTTAATATGCAAGATAGTAAACCGATGAAGGTATTCCTGTAGGTGTGAGGTTATCTGCTGAACAGTGTCCCAAGACACAAGAAGAGGAAGAGGACATGCCCCGTGTTCCATATGCAAGTGTAGTCGGTAGCATGATGTATGCAACGGTCTGCACTAGACCAGACAGTGCACATGTAGTGTGAGTATTGAGCAAGTTTATGTCAAAAGTAGGAAAGGAGCATTGGACAACAATGAAGCAGGTTTTTAGGTATTTGCATGACACTAGTGATTATGGTTTGTGCTACAAAGGAAGACCAGGATTGGACAGAGTGTTGGATATTCATGGCTTTGTTGATGCAGACTAGGCTAGAGATCTGGATCAGAGAAGATCTACAAGTGGGTATTTGTTTAACCTATTTGGAGGTGCAGTCAGTTGGATGAGTAAGAAACAATCTGTACTGGCACTAACAACTACAGAGGCAAAATACATGGCAGCCACTCATGCAAGCAAGGAAGCAGTTTGGTTGTAGAGATTGTGTTCAAGTATGCGGTTAGTATAGGAAGGTATAAGGATAGGCTGTGACAGCCATAGTGCAATTTTCTTGGCAAAGAACCGCGCATATCATTCAAAGACAAAGCGCATTGATGTTGAATATCACTTTGTGAGGGATATAATAGAAGACAAAAAGGTGTTGCTGGTAAAGGTGGACACTTTGAAGAACTACAGATGCATTGACAAAATTTTTGAACTCTGAGAAGTTCTCTTGGTGTAGAGAGACAATGGGCGTTTCAGGCTAGAAAAATGACTAATCTCTCTTGTTGCCCCCTGTGGAAAGAAAACAACAAGTGGGAGAATGTTGGGTTGTGTTATATTCTTTCCACTTAGTTAATAGGGGGTTTGAGGTGTACCTGTAACCCCACTTTATGGGGTTCGGGGTAGCACCCCAAAAAATTTTGGTTTTGGACCCTATGTCAGGTTGGGCGGACCCACCTATGGTTTTGTGCATGATTTTTGCAAATGTTTTTTGGACGCGATGGTTTTCAGTCCATGGTATTGGATGCTTCAGCATGTATAAGTATGTATTATAACATTGAAAGGAGCATAATGAAAAATCAAGCTAGTAGTCCCGGTTTTGGGATCCAGGGGAAAATCTCTGTGTATATGTGTTTTATGTGTTCTGCTCTCACATTATTTATTTTCTGTGTTTTAGGATTCGTATGCAGGTAATCTCTATACGGGGTTAAAACCTACATACCCCTCACTTTTGACCATTTATGATGTCCATTTTGACTTAGATAGTTACCTATGCTAAGGATCTATTTGTAGTTCCATATTATTTATTTATGAATGCTATGTAATATTGATGCATTTAGTTGGATAGGTGAAATTACATAATAAATCATTAGATGGATTAGGTATTGATGATTGAAATGTTTGATGTATGACCTAATGTATGACTTACTTGGTAATGATTTATCTAGTGTACAACTTATCAGAGTTATTGTTGCTTCATGTATGGCTTAAGTGGACATGATTTATCTAATGTAAGATTTATTTCTAATATGAACTACAAAATCGACACATGGATACTAGAATTGATAATATGATGTTTAAGATCATGTATCTATATCTATTTTGTTGTTATATATATGCATGAATGAGAACTAACCTGCAGATTGGAAAGAACTATATGATAACCAAGATCTACTCTTCCTTTGGGGAAGGTCGAGACATCGAATAAGGAATGGTATGATATACATTGTCCTATTACATTTGGTATCTACTTGATATGCACTCTTATGACATGGGTAAAATTTAAATGGCAGGTGGAAAGACTACCTGACTGGATTATTCGATGACAAGTATCCAACTAGTGTTGTAGTGTGGTCCATATTAGGGTGTTGACCGTAGTTGTAAGGAGGGGTGGAGGTATTTCCCACCGTGTAACCTACAAACCTGGAATCGTGGGAGGGAAATGATGGACACGCTCCCCTAGACATGTGATGACGATTTCCAGTTGTATTTTGGGGAAGATAGGTTGTTTTGGTCGACACTTCCTCCATATTGGTTTTATTAGTGGTTAGTTTGGTATAGCCAATGCCATAGTATATAACAACAGAGGATGGATAGTGTGGTAATGGAAGTAGGTTAGGAAGAATAGGAGGATATAGACTAGTTGGAGACTCTTGATGGGAAGTGGTATCATTGCCTGACTTATTAAATCTTACTACTATAACTCTCTCTCTATTTTGTTATGCCTTCTTGTCAAACTCTTTTGGAACTCCTTGTATCTTTTTCACTCTAACTTCAGGAGGAAGTTCTCTGAAGGAGGGGTGTATGTAATGCCCTACTTAATCATATCATACAAATTGTATTAGTGTTTAAATTACCTGAAAATATTGACTTATAATTATCAAGAAATATTGGTACATACCTACATTTGTGAAACTGTATCCATCTCCCAAGGTGTCTTCTCAAAATCTACTTGGGAGAAGATATGGTTTTCTCCAACTAATTTCGAAATTAAATATCCATATCTTATCACCAAAATATCTTCTCAAAATCTATTTGGGAGAAGATATGGTCTTCTCCAAGGAATTTTCAAATTAAATATCCATATCTTATCCCCAAAATGTCTTCTCAAAATCTACTTGGGAGAAGACATGGTCTTCTGCAATTGATTTCCAAATTAAATATCCATATCTTGTTCCCAAAATATCTTCTCAAATCTACTTGGGAGAATATATGGTAAGAAAATTCAAGGATACTAAATGAGAGGATGAGTAGGTAGTCATGACATTAATGGTAGGTGTTTGAGGTGGATGGGAGGAAGAGGCATAAAAGGGGAAGGATGACGAGAGGAGAGGGGGATCCTTGGTCTTGATTTTGTTTTGGAGGAGGGATTTGGAGAAAGAGGAGGGAGATCAAACTTGGATCTGGAGAGTGTTGGTGAAACTTGGAAAAACTACATATGGTTGGAGTTGGGCTCGGAGGGCTAGGGAGCCTGTGGAGGTTTCCTCGGCTAGCAAATACTTCCTAGTTGGCTGCATGGCAAATCCAGTCGGTAGTCAAGAGGAGCATCCCAACAGAGTCAAGAGCTCAAGAGTATCTCAACTAAGCTATTGGAATAGGTATTCCTCCGTTTATTGATTACTTATGTAAATGGTTGCAATGAAATTCTTACTTTTTTAATTTGTGGTAAATAAATTTTAATGGTATATTATCATCAAATAAATGTTTAGAGATAAATAAGCTATTTCCCATCTTATTTTGTTTAAAATTAGAGAAATTTAGTTTTTAGTTAGAGGACCCTAGGAGGGAACCTCGCATGAAGATCAAGATTTCATGTAAATACACCACCACAAATTCATTGGTGAAGGGTCGCAATATGTCGTCCATTTGTCTCTTGAAGGTTTCAGGGTAGTTCGTCAATCCGAATGACATGACCAACCATTTGAAAAGACCCCCCTTGGATTTGAAGGTAGTTTTCCACACATCAGTGTGTTTGATAGGCACCTAGTGATTGCTTGACTTCAAGTCAAATATTTTTTGGCCCCTTTGAGATGGTCGAGAAGGCCATCAATCCATGAGATGGCTACCTATTTCGGACAGTGATATGTTTAGTGCCCGATCGTCAATACAGAGCCTACGTGACTTCAAGTCAATATTCTTGAAATATTTGGCCCCTTTGAGCGGGTACAAAAGGTCATCAATCCATGGGATTGGGTACCTATTCTAGATAGGGATATTGTTTAGCACTTGATAGTCAACACAGAGCCTCTAGCTCCCATCCTTCTTCTATACCAATACAATCGGGCTCACACAAGGTGATGAGCTTGGCATGATGTGCCATTTCTACAATAGTTCTTTAATCTACTTCTTGATCTCATTGTTCTAAAAAACAGAGTGTTGATAGATCAATCCATTGGGAAGTGGCACGATCGGGGTCAGATCGATGGAGTTCTTGACCTAATCGTGCATAGAAACCCCTGTGGATGAAGTGAAAATATCCCTATACTCCTCCACAGCCTTGTCCATTTGTTATTGTTGTGTAGAGGAGCCCTTCATGGAAGTCGTGGCCGCAACCTTCTTCTTTCCCTGGGGCGAATCATAAGGAAAACACATTTCTTGGTCTGGGAAGTAATATTGCTACATTGCTTTGCAGTGATCAAAGATATGGTGGTAGGAGGGGCTATCTTTGGTATCATGTACAACTTATTAGCCAAAGTAATAATCAAATACTGAGGTCTAGGCTCATATATAGGATGTTGCTTCCACAAGTATGGTTTTCCTAATAATACATCACAAACTTCAAGAGGAGAAACATCACCTAGTACCTCATCCGTGAAGGGAATGATGTTGTAGGGAAGGAGACAGTGTTGGCTGACATGAAGATCTCATCCTTGGTGAAGCCACCCAATGGTGTACGACTGTGTATGCGATATAGTCTTTAGGCCCAGCCGGTTCAAGACCTCTGCTGAAATGGGGTTCTTTTGCATCCCGGTGTTGATAATGAACTAGAGCGGAGAACCCTTCATCCACATTTATGAGTGCAAGAGGTGTTGCCCCTCCTCTGGATCTTGAGGCTAAATATTCTGGATCTTGGTGGTGGCTACAGTGGCAATGGGCTCCAGATCTATGATCTACTTCCCTTTCTAAGTTCCCTTATAGAGTTCTGGTTCAGAGTCGAAACCTATGTCTAATTTGAAGTCGGAACCTATGTGAGTGGATCTTATGGAACTCACACCATTTTCTCGTGTCCTTCTTTGTATTCATGGTGTTGTTCTTTGCTTGCAGCTTTGGCAGGCTATCCTCAGTAGCCTCGCCTTGGCTTGGTTTTTTTTTATGTGGTTTGGGGGCGCGTTTTCCTTGCTTTGGATTTTCAGATCCAAAGTCCTTCTTCTTCTATTTAAAATTCTACTCAATCTTGACAGTGTATCGATACCGCATGTCGAGCAAGGAAATGTCTAGTAACTTCATCTCCTCCTCAATGTACTTGTGTAGAAAGCCATGGTACTTGAGCACCAAATTTCGTTTAGTATCCTTGATATTCAGCTTCGTGTGACAGGTATGAAAAATATTTGTGAACATTGGCACATCTTCGTCCCTTCCCTGTCGTAGTGTGTTCCACTTTATGTATTTTTCTTCATAGCTCCCGACAGGGTAATATTATTCCTTGATGACGTATCAGAAATAATTCTAGGTGGGTTCGACTGAAAACAATGAGGGTTCACTCTCATCCTTTTGTTCACAGTAGGTTTCCCATTATTCCTTGACATGTGGGGCTTCTTTGAGAAGGGAAAATGTAATATTTTCCTGATTGGAAAAGTCATGAACTGAAAAATATCCTTCAAACAAATTTAACCATTTATCTATGATATCTGCAACTATCAGGCCTTTGAATATGGGAATATTGTAGTTAACTTGTACCTTAAAAGGAGTGGCACCTCCAAAGTGGTTGTTGGATGAAGATGGATCGCCTTTGGGTAGTTGTTGAGGGATCTTGGAAAATTTATCCATCATTGCTTCCTTTCATTGCTCGAGGGCTTCCTCGAGCAACATTTTGAAAGGATCTCCTACCCCCCATCTTTCTTTTCTTCTGCCATGGGAGGTCATCAGGTTTTGTGAGGCTGATCTTGCAATGGTCCAACCATATCAAACCTTAACTCCTTATACCCTGACCTCGTTGCTAACATGCAAAGAAAAACAAAGAAAGAGAAGACCGCTCTGATACCACTGATGTGAACTTAAATAGGAGAAAAACTTACAGATATAATCATAAACATAGAGATTTAGTAGAAAAAAACTCATTTCATTAATAGAAAAATACTCAACTATGCTTACAAACAAAATGGAAGTAAGATAGCTCAGGTGATTGTAGCTTACCTCTGATAAAAGATGTGGTGGCTACATGCCTCTAAACTATGTTACAATGAGGCTAAAGGGCCTAATTATTATTAGAAAACATGAGAAAACCCTACACAACCAAAACTCTAATCCCAAGAGATGTAACACCAAGAGTTTGTGGGCCCCGTTGGGGTTAGTTTGGCAACCAACTTCGCAAGGTTGTAACTTGGTCATATTATCTCTATTTGGTGTGAACGATACCTTGTTGGAAAGGTATTACCCCAAAAAAAATGTCATTTAGGGGGTCAAAACTCCTTTGTAAGTTCAGGACCCAAAATACTACTAAAAACACTAAATGCTAAAACAAACAAAGAAACAGATGAAACTGACTGGGGGGTCTAGGTGGAATAGGTAGGTGGCCACCAATATCCACTTGGATCCCTCATGATCTCAAGCATATAAAATAATGTCTTATCACTATACCACAATGTGAAGCTGTAATATATTATGTGTAGAAATTGTTTAAATCTATAATTTTTAGTAGTGTTTTGAAGAATAAAGGCCATGAAGCCTTTTTTTTATAAGAAGTAGAGAGCAAGGGTATTCCAATAGTCCTAGAGTATTAATAGAAGGGTAGTAAATAATTATTATTGCATGTTGGAGATCAACGCTGATGCAAGTAATAATTTAAAGTATTTTGAATCATTTTAATGTATTGATCACTTATTTGAAGTGGACCTAGAGATTTAGGCTAGGAAGGGTGAACTCCATTATTGAGCTTCTCTTATTGGTCCTTTTTATTGTTGTTTTTTCTACAAGTAAATATTTTTAATTTCTCATTAAGATTTATTAAGAAAATTGAAAAAATATAATTAGCATACAAAAGTATTTCAAGCTTTAATTTCAAATCATGTTTGGTA
This sequence comes from Pinus tabuliformis, assembly GCA_031772625.1. NCBI lineage: Eukaryota > Viridiplantae > Streptophyta > Pinopsida > Pinales > Pinaceae > Pinus > Pinus tabuliformis. The sequence goes on from CM062818.1 coordinate 303,000,588, forward strand.
TCAAATTAGGTTTTATCTAGGATTTGCAAAGTGTTGAATGCATACTAGATCTAATCTCAAGCACTAAGATGGATCACATGAATATATTAATCCTAATATTAATGTGAGAAAAACATATGACAAGTAATGGAACGCGAACAAAAGAGAACCTCACTAGGATTGGAGGTGCATTTCAACAAGTTTTTCTTGACATGACAACCATGGTGGAAGAGTTATGAAATGTATAAGGAAAATTCTACTAGCTTATTGATGTAGCTTTTTTGTGCCCTAGTCAGCAACGGAGAAATGACATAAAATAGAGCTCTTTAACAGCCCTAGTGTTTTGGTGTAGTCATCCTCAACATGTTTAAAGGCTTCATTAGACTTCAAATTCCTCTTCTTGTGAGGTAGAAGGCTAGGGTAAAGCTAATCATAATCCATGATAATTATATATGTACCTAAAATATTATTATATTTCTAATAAGTTAATGAATTATATGCAATATATGAATTAATCACTAATAATATCATAAAACTAAATTACGAAATGTATATGTAGAAGATTCAATTAACGAGAATAATATACAAGAAACTAAATAATGGTTAACAATATTAAAATATTTTGAAATAACTATGAGACATTGAAATAAAACCAAAACAAAAATTTGATTGGTATGAAATAATGGAAATATTATTAACTGCAGAAAGAATAAAGATCAAATTACTAATTTTAATTTATATATGTAATTGTAAATTACAATTAAAACAAAGAAGGGTAATTCTTAATGTAAAATAAAATACAGATAACTGCTACAATGCACATGTCTTATAATTTGAACTGATGTGAATCAAATTGTCCTTATTCTAATGATTAAAAATAAGAATCAATGCAAGGTAAACTAAATAATTCAATCTACATCTATTACTTGGTAGAGATGTAGATTATTATTGTAATAATCTTGTAAAAGAAACACTCATCCAATCAATTATTTATGAATAAAATAAATAAACAAATAATCGAAAGGAATGTATAAACACAAAAATTACTACAACAAATTAATTCAATTCATATAATAAAACTAACAAAAGTTGAGTTCTAAATTATTGGGATAAAACCACAGAAATCTAGACAACATGTATGCCCATATTAATAACTAGTCTTAGGAGATAAGTTACTGGGGACTACATTTATATAATATGAACAAATAAAAATGAAAATAATATATGAAAACATGTATGCCCATATTAATAACTAGTCATAGGACATAAGTCACTTGGGACAACATTTACATAATATGAATAAATACAAGTTGAAATAATATATAACAGAAAAATGCAATGATATATTAATTGTTTGCATAATTAATCCGTGCACATAGAAATTAGTGTTTGTTGTATCCTGGGAATGAAATCACATAGAAGGTAGAAGACCATAAATAATAATGACTATGGAACAATTTAAAACACAAAAAATAATTAACTAGATAAAATGAAGCCTTAATACTTAGAGTTTAATTCAAAAACATCCACAGTCACACATAAGTTTAAGACATTTCTTCTCTAGAATATCCTCTACAATAAGGTACCCCCCTTCGATTACAAAATTATAGGTTTATATAACAATATTTTACCAACTAAATCTTAAAAATAAACTTCATATCAAAATTGTCCATTTACAAAAAACTAAACATTGTGTGTTTGGCCTATCACTCATATCCCAAAGGATAAATTAAAGTCAACAGAGTAACTAACACAAATCTATTTTCCAATATCCATGGAGTTGGAACTCATCCATAGGCATCCATTCCACAAAAAGCAAGAGAAAACTTTCATCCAACATAGAGAACTCTGAAAAACTAAGGAAATGAGATTATAATTCAATATAATCGAGAGGAAGGGTTGTTACAGAATATTTGATTCCATAACACCATTATAATTTTAGGAAATGAAATTGAAACAACAATATATCTTTACATCTGCAATAGCTAGGACATAAACACTAATGAAAATCATTATTTAGCATCATCTAGATCATCAAGATGTGGGGAAATTATGACTTTTACTTGTGATGACTTCACTTAATATGTGTGTTAGTAAGTTGTGGCTTGTTAAATGAACTCTCAGTGTGTTTCCCTAGCTTGACAGGTGGCCATGAGTCTTTCATTTTCCTTCATAAGATGACTAATTCACTGACTCAGGTGAGGTACAGTGAAGAGAAGCTATCGATGCCTGTAAATATGTAGCAAGGCTTCAATAGAAGCTTTCCCATAATCACTATCTGTTTTAGGTGTATCATCCTTATTGTTATAAAACTTAGACTTTCTTGAGTCTTAGGCTTGGTCTTTCTAGGCACAGGCTCAGTATCAGTTTCAATATCAAAAAGGATCTCCTTGGTTGGAGAAATTGTTTTCCTATTTTTCCTTAGCTTAGAAATTTTCTTTTCTCTTTTCTTATCCTTGATTTGAGACTCAAGATTAATCTCACAGTGACTATTTGTTTCTTAACATGCATGTATGGATACATAGGCTCACGATAAGGGTTATCCCTGGAAGATTTCATTTTACTTTTATCTTTATTTTCCTATTTTATTTCACCACTATTGGTAATAATTCTTTTGGCCATAATTTTGGTTAAATGAACATTAGTGGCTTCAAGGTTTTTAGTTGTGTTATCCTCTAGCATGCAAGAGTCCACCTCATGAAATGATTATTCAAAATAATTATGAATCGAATGATGAGAATGTGATGTAACAAAATCCTCCAAAGAAGGAGCAGGGTGTAGAGAGACCAAGTGGTTCTAAATCTACGAGAAGCTAGGGCTTTTTGAAATGATTTCAACATAATAAATAATCCCATTAATCCTCAAGGTTTTTCAGCTAGTTTTTAACTAGTATTGAAATAATACTATGATGGAAGAGCGATCTTTCATAATTATTGCATCATAATTGATAAGTGTTAGACATTTTATCTAACCTATGATACAAATAAAAAGGAAAATTGAACTTATGGTCAAGAAATGCCATTAGTAGCCTTATATGGTAGATAAAAACCAAACTACAATGTCCTTCAAGAGTAACATAATGATAGTAACGATACCAAATTTTATAGTTTGGGTTTCAAACAATAAATAGATATACATTTTACATGATATACATGTAACATCCTCCTCCCACGTCTACCCAAGTAATTGACCAACCAGTTAAAAATGTGACGAAGAGTTACTATGATATGATTCAACTCCCCATTTGTCAGTTAAGGAAGTGGAACTAATGGAACATACTAGACAAACCTTCTAAACATAATACATAACCCCCAGGAGCCATCCAAAACATCCATGTGACTAGCCCCTAAGACAAACTAACATTTTGCGAGATTAAACCCTCATTTTCTCACATAAAATGGTCATGAGTGTGACTGGAACCCTATAGTTTCTCCTACATCATGAACATGCATGTGGCTCGGGACTTTCCCAGGTAGTTCTATGCCTATGACTCTGAATTTTGTGCCTTGGTTTTAGGGCCAAAGTTCAGGTTAGTGCCTAAAACTCCATGAAACTTCCAGAAATGAAAGATAACATTGGAAGAATGATAAAAATTCAATTATTTGAACAAGGCCTTGACCTGAACCCTACTATCCATGACATTAATTTCATCAAACATGTCACAAATATGCATTCTATAGGTGTAAACAACATATTTGAGCATAGGGGTCTCATACTTATCTGAGGACCCCTAAGAAGCATTGATGCCTCATCAAAACAGCTACATTACCATCTACTAAGCCATATATTCATTGTACATTCAGCCACTAACCAAGATATCATGAGAGCCATACATTTCTACTATCATAAAACTCATTCATAACCAACATATAACAAGTAGAAATATCAAGGATATAACAACGATGTAGTACATATATAAACAAGTATATTTAGCCATAAAATACGAAGGAGAAAGATGGCTCTGATTAATGATTGCATAATCCAACCAAGTACGGGACTTCCATGAACCACCTGACCATATAGTAGGCTTAACCGAATATTTCTTTCAGCCAGTCACCCCCATGCCATGTTAGAAGCATGAATGTGGGATATCATAATACAAATAAATCAAAACCATCCAAGGCTTCTGTTATAGACATTTTTGTGCCTTACAGCTATAAGCATGAAATGTCCATAATTCAAGGGATCCAAAGTCCCTAATGAGGTTGTTACAACTCCTAAAGGAACAAGGTCAAGCAATGACAGCTTCTCCCAGAAGTTCTCCACCAAAAACCACTCAGAAACAGTCAATTCAGGATCAATTAAGAGGCTCCACTAGCTGTCTGCGCTGAAATGCAGAGATTACACTGGCTAGGTGCACTGCAACACAAGTAGAAGCACTACCAGGGTGCGCTGAGCGGGAAATGACAAATGGCAAGCTCATTCAACGAGGTGGAAAGACCCTAGAAACTTCCAGAATCTTCTCCAATGACACTTGCCTCAATGAATTCGACTAGTGATGAGTAAGAGGTTCTCAACCTCCAAGTGGAAGCAAGAACTGACAGAGAGAAGCCACAAGTCAAAACACAAGCTGACTCATCCTCTCTGCTTACATCTATATATGGATCTCTCACCCAGAGGTTCAGAGGGGCTGGAATTTTGTACTTTGCAGAGAATTGCTGTTGGTTTGAGATTGAGATTAGTACATTGGGTGATTTATGCTTTGTTGGAGGAGAGGAAGGGATTCCTTTGCTGGGAGGTAGATGCTGGATCGGAACTCACTTGGTTATATCTCCTCTTGGACTTTATTATCTTATCAATAAACTATTTGAGTTTCTCCTACATGTTGTGTACAAATGATGTTTTGTTATGCTTACATGTTTAGCTTAATCTGATCTTGAGCTTTTTATGAATGTATACCTGTATCTTTGTGTAGTTTCTCTCTCTTGTGATCTTGCAGGAATTCGGTGAAGCTGGGCCGGTGAGGGAGCAAGAAGCTCGGAGCTACTAGAGAGAGGAGTGATTTGGATCGACAAACTAGCGGAAGATACAGGTTATTTAGATCCTTCATCCTCACTTACATTTCATAAAGAAGAATATTCAAATAATTTTACCTGTTTGTTGCTAAGGCACTATCACCTCTTAGAGTGGGATAGGGGCATTCCGTATTGGATACTTTTCCCAACAACAAATTGGAGACTCCGCTGGGGATTGTATCTTGTTGGTTTATTTGTGTTTTTGGTGTTGTTCTTCTCATAAACTCAGGAGTGCCGAATCGAAATGCATTTGCCATTTTCAAATGCAAAGTAGAGATCTACCACTCTAGCCCACTCACTGGGCCTGTTTTTATGATCTGAACAAACTGATCCACAAGTGCTCTAATAGCCCTTTGTGATAGATCTTAGTCCTCCTTTAAATCATCCTCCTAATTGTACCTAATTGATAGCTTTGATCCGGCCAAAACCTGTTGATTTAACTGCAAACCGTAACCCAGAACCCAGAAACAACTCTCGTTTCTGCTTCAGCGCAGACTCTGTGAAGAGGTTCTGCATTTCAACGCATGTCCCGTGAAGGCTACCTACACTGAATTTCAAAACCTCTATGTTGGGAGTGCGCTGATCAGTCTTTGCCTTTTGCAGCTGTGGTTCCCTGCTTCCTTTTGCTCAGTTTCATCTCTGTTTTTTGCAGCCTGTTATCAGTCAGTGTACCTATCTGAAACCCCTTTTCTTTGCCTCAATTCCATCTCAGTTGTATAAAGAAACTGTATTTGTTCTTTGTGTATTTGTTACATCATTTGCAGTTTCCCATTACAAAAGTAAACTAGTCATGATGTCGCCCTTATATCTAGACCTGCCGTAAGCGTCGTTTTGATCTTAGGAGTGAGTTTGTTTGCTGTTCACAGTTGATTGAGCTTTTACTTTTGTCGTTTGGTTTGAATTTATGCATTTCTAGTGTCGAAACAAGTAAATCATAAGGTTACGTAATCATCTTTTTGATTTTGAAAAAGGAACTTGTTTATGTTTTCACTTGAAAACGAATTCAAATTTGTACAACAGCTTTCTTTTTAGGCATCAATATTAAGGAAGCAAAAACAAATACATGCATTTGTGCATTTGCATTTTGATAGTTTGCATGCTTTGATTTAGGGAAAAGTGCATTACGGTGTGCTCTATGCTCTTTGAGAAAAGTTTGTATCTTCCTTTTCCCCTTGTAGCTAGGATTTTCATTGTTGAAAAGATATAAAAGCTTGCTTATCATCTTTAGACTGCATTTAGGAATTGTATCATACATCTCGTGGTGATCCAAAAAGGCAAACTTCTAAGAAAGATCAACCTAAAATAAATTGAATGAACTTAACAACGCTTTGTAACTTAACGCACAACATAGAGGTCTAGGCTAGAGACGTTTTCCGGCGTCGTAAAACCTGGTGACTGTCGATCTCGCTGATGGTTGGGTGATTCCTCCTGAGGGACGATAGCGCCAGTACGGATTGTGCTCCCACGTACCGTCGAGTATATACTGGGAGACCCCTATAGGCATAAAACCTTTATCCTTAGGAAGCCATGTCGACTGCCCTACTGATCGCAATGCACTGAACACAGCATTCAGGAAGATTGACTGACCGTACCTTAAAAAGTATTCTGCGGTTTTGCGAAAAGTTTGGCACACCCTCTACCTAGAACTCCAGAGCAGTTCCTTGTGGCCTTTTTCAGACTCTATAATGGAAAAAGTCCATCCGAGCATTTGTCACTTCGGGCTCGTTAAAACATCGAAGGAGACTAGAGTCATCTTTAGCTTTTTCTCGACTCTTTAAAATTGAAAAGGCAAGTTGTGTCTAAAGCATCGTTAAAATTTATTTTAAACGGAACAATCACCCCTTTTTCCTGCGTTGATCTTTAGGTTGAGAAAATGGAACCCACCAACCAAGGAATTCCCCTTGGTGGAAATCCTAGTCCCTTCTCCTCTTGGGGAGATGTTGGTGCGCCCCATATGGCCACATTGTTGCTTCCAGGATTGACAATTGGCTTTCCGGTCTGGCTCTTCTCAACCAATGTCATTCAGAACACCACTATTCCTGAACAGTCGAATCAACAGTTAGACCAGTCCAGAGTTGCCCACCAGCCTTCTACTTCCTCTAATTCTTCCTCTCCTCCTTCCTCTTCGCTTTACGGAACTGGTAAAACAAAAAACCAAGTTCCTAAGGAGAAAAAGGAAAAGAAGAAGAAAGAGAAGAAGAAGAAGGAGCCAAAAGCGACTGGGGGCAAACAAGTATCGTCTGACAAAAATCCACACACAGCACTGACTAGGCCTAGATCGCCATGTGTCATATGCAAGGGAGATCACTTCCACAGAGATTGTCCCTACATCCCTCGGATACTAAGGGATTGGTCTCCCCGTTTGCACAATCCGGTGGCATCAACCTCTGATAGCCATGTTAAATGCATACTGTCAACTAGGGAAAGTGAAGTCCTTGGACAAAAAGGGAGAGCTAGATCTCCCTGTAGACTGTGCGAAGGCAACCACGCCATCCACCGTTGTCCCTTCTTAGACGAAGCGAAAAGAGTTTTGGATGATCGTCCGGTTTCATCGTTACGACTTCCTCCTGGATATAAAAAACTCTTACCGAGTCCTTCCTTAGTTGAAAATCCAGCTTGCCCGCTCAAGTGGTCAGCTGAAGCGTCGGTCATTGAAGATGAACCAGCTGAATCCATACCTGACGAAAGTCAAAAGGTCGAGGCGGTAGTTGACCCGGTCTTGCCTTCAGAGGATTTATCTTCGAATGATACAGTCACTGAAGAGGATAAAGATGACGCCATCCAAATTCTCTTCATCAGCACAGACTCCGACGAGCATGGGGGCACTCCCCCCATTCCTTTATCGCAGGAAGGAAGTTCATCAGAGCGATACCCGACCGTTTATTCGGTCCCACCACCAAGCAACCTAGTTGTCTCCTTCGACTGGAACCAACTAGGCAGACCCCGTTTGCCAGCAAGCATACCATTCAGAATTATCGTCCAAATATACAGAATGGTCATGGCTGGCACCATCATTGATGAAGGGGCATGTGTGAGTATCCTTTCCTCCACTGATTGGAAAGTGCTTGGTTCACCAACGCTTTTGCCTGAAATGAGAAATCTGACAGGCTTTGATAAAGGAACCAGTCGACCTTTAGGGATCCTCCCCAATGTGCCTATCACATTGAAAGGGAAGACCGTTCAAATGAACGTGATGGTCGTTCAAGGACCCTTGGATTATAACCTACTCCTTGGACGAGACAATATATATTGCATGGGAGCCATCGTCTCCTCACTCTTTAGAGTAATGTGTTTTCCGCACGAAGGAAGAGTGGTCAAGCTCGTGGACCAGCTTTCATTTCCCGGATCACGCATCGCAAATAGTCATATACCTTCCCTAAATGGTCTCTTCACGCAAGAAATGTCTCAACCCACGGTCCGTCCTCCCGATGAGCGCGCGTAATTTGGAAGGATATGACTGGAACCCAGGGGGCATGCGTCCTGGTCTGCTTCGGCAGGAAAACTTTGGGTATAGGGTAGGTTTCCGCGGGAGAATATGACTAGTCTGTACCCCGTCCGTGATTGGAAGAGGGGTTGTTCTAGAATAAGATTCTTTTGTCAAAGTTATGTGTTTGACAGAACAGAGTCACTCACCTTTGTTCATCTCGGTGGACATTGCCGAAGAAATTTTTTGTTCGCTATGCGAATGAGACAAATCTTTGATAACCTGAAAGAGGTAGGCCTCTCTCGGTAAAACAAATGTTTTGGCGGAAGTGAAGTAGGGGTAACCTTGAAATCGTACTTTATACCTGGGGGCATGCAAACCTTTTGGAGTGCAAGCAAGGGGCGGCTATTTATTTTTTAAATTTTTAGGTCCTCCCTTTAAACCTATAGGTCTAACCCTTTAAACTCGTAGGATTAGTCGTTTCCGAACTTGCATAACGAAAGGATGCGGGGCATAGCTTTGTAAGGTGCAAGCTCCATAAAAAATGGCATCTTACATGAGACATTCTTATCATATGACTGGATTATCGAGCAGTTTTAGCACATAGTTCATGCTCGTTAAAAAATAAACATAAGACTGAGCAGTGTTTTTCCGCGTTCAAGCTCGTTAAAAAATGAACTATCTTCTGGTAAATAACCATCGTGAATGTAATATTATCAGCCATTAAAGCCTTGGTCATGTTTTCACCGTCACCTCCACTTTTCATTTGGCCGATCGTTCACCTCCATATGATTGTTTACCCATTTTGAGGAACAGCTGCGAAGATTGATTTCACTAGCCATCCTTGTGACACTGTCGTGCTTGGAAAATTCCAACCCTTACCTGGAATTAGCTGCTAACCCGTTTTATCACTCGTTCCTCAAAAGACGAGTCTTCTTTAAGCTCTTTTCATTTGACTCGTAAAATATGAAAAGATTGCCGAGTTTTGGCCTTCCAGCTCGTTAAAGCGACCGGAAGTGCTATCCCTCCTCCAGATTTTAATCTTTTTGGACCTGAGGGATTATTGCACAAAAAGATCGAGCGCTTGTTTTGTTCGGCTCGTTAAAACTATCGAAAATTCATCCCTTTTGTATTGTTTTATACTTTTTCGGACTTAAGGGATTAGATGACAAAAAAGGACTTTCGGAGTTGACTTTACGTACCTTTTTAGACTCTCTAAAAATGAAAAGGGCTGAGTTATCTTTGTCCTTAGACTCGTTAAAAGCATTAAATAGCGACAAACTTGTCTTTAGACGAGAACGAGTTTCACTATCGCTAGGCTCGTTAAAACATAGCGATGGGTTTGCCCGAAGGGCAAATTATAGAACAAGCATATGTTATCCTCCTCAAGCTTGACAAAAATAAAGAGGTACTGGTCAGCAATGACTGGGGAAAAATTGGGAAGAAACTCAAAGAACTTTATTGGTAGCAAGTCGCTCTTGAACATGACACTTCCACTCCGTGCCTGAGTCGGGTTGGGTTGTTTCATTCACTAGTCACATCGCCATGGTCTCGCCATACCATCCACCTTTGGGGTAAATGCTACTAATCCATCACACTAGTGTCGCCGATATGTTCAAGAGAAGTCATCCAGAGAAGTCAACCGTGTCCCATCCACTACCATACATTATCCTTCATCCTTTCATGACCGCCACCCTGAACCATATATCATCAGATCGTTTTCACCTCCATCAAAATCATTTGCTCCGTTCCGTGTCACTGATGTGGGATACATTAAGGCCCTCCTTTGATGGATCGCTTCTTGTCTACATCAGCTCATTATCCAAGAAGTTGATCTAGGAACAAACCCTTCAGTACTTTGAAGCTTTCATGCCTCAATGGCAAGTTTCTCACTTCCGGCGACGGGTATACATCAATGACCTTCGACCGAAAGATTTTGCGTGGTGTTCGACGCCAAGTCCTTTATTCACACCACATGAATTGTACTGCAGTACCTTGAGGGTCATTATCATTATTGGTGATTCCTCTCGCGCTTGTTAACGGTTTACCTCATTGACCGGTAATCAAGCGGTGTCTTTCCATGTTCGACTTCAGAACATCTCTCACATGGATCGACTTGTACTTAGAGTAAAGATCGAACGAGTTTGAAGACCCCGGATCTAGTTTCATCCATCCGGGCTGCGATATATATTCAGGAAAGATAAAGACATTGACATGTACATCATTGCAACAGATAATCATCCTACCAAAAGGATGATGATTTCATCAAAATTATCAGTCTACCATTAGACGATTGTCTGCTCTATGTACAGAAAAATGAATTTATAAAGCTGAGCATGGGAATGCCTGCCTCAGCTAGATCATGAAAGCAGTATGAAAAATAATGTATTGTATTGTATCTTATTACAGGTCTCCTCCCAGCATTGGAAGAACTTCGGATCCTCCTAATAAAGCATTTCACTCGATAAATGGCCTCATACTTTAGGGGGCAACTGTTATAGACATTTTTGTGCCTTACAGCTATAAGCATGAAATGTCCATAATTCAAGGGATCCAAAGTCCCTAATGAGGTTGTTACAACTCCTAAAGGAATAAGGTCAACCAATGACAGCTTCTCCCAGAAGTTCTCCACCAAAAACCACTCAGAAACAGTCAATTCAGGATCAATTCAGAGGCTCCACTAGCTGTCTGCGCTGAAATGCAGAGATTACACTGGCTAGGTGCACTGCAACGCAGGTAGAAGCACTACCAGGGTGCATTGAGCGGGAAATGACAAATGGCAAGCTCATTCAACGAGGTGGAAAGACCCTGGAAGCTTCCAGTATCTTCTCCAATGACACTTGCCTCAATGAATTCCACTAGTGATGAGTAAGAGGTTCTCAACCTCCAAGTGGAAGCAAGAACTGACAGAGAGAAGCCACAAGTCAAAACATAAGCTGACTCATCCTCTCTTCTTACATATATATATGGATCTCTCACCCAGAGGTTCAGAGGGGCTCGAATTTTGTACTTTGCAGAGAATTGCTGTTGGTTTGAGATTGAGATTAGTACATTGGGTGATTTATGCTTTGTTGGAGGAGAGGAAGGGATTCCTTTGCTGGGAGGTAGATGCTGGATCGGAACTCACTTGGTTGTATCTCCTCTTGGACTTTATTATCTTATCAATAAAATATTTGAGTTTCTCCTACATGTTGTGTACAAATGATGTTTTGTTATGCTTACATGTTTAGCTTAATCTGATCTTGAGCTTTTTATGAATGTATACCTGTATCTTTGTGTAGTTTCTCTCTCTTGTGATCTTGCAGGAATTCGGTGAAGCTGGGCCGGTGAGGGAGCAAGAAGCTGGGAGCTACTGGAGAGAGGAGTGATTTGGATCGACAAACTAGCGGAAGATACAGGTTAGTTAGATCCTTCATCCTCACTTACATTTCATAAAGAAGAATATTCAAATAAGTTTACCTGTTTGTTGCTAAGGCACTATCACCTCTTAGAGTGGGATAGGGGCATTCCGTATTGGATACTTTTCCCAACAACAGCTTCCATAGGCCAAACCATATCAACCATCAACCAGTGATTCCACCTCACGGTTAGACTTCACTAACCATCACCAGATTAGTCTCTACTCAAGTTTTCCAGGGCTTCAGAGCATTTGTTCCAACGAGGGCTTCCAGGATTAGTAACTCAACCCACAACTGTTGTCAGGCTTCCATAGCGTTTGTCCAACCAAGGTTTACAGTACTAGTAACTCAACCCACCAACGACATCTAGAGCATTTTTCCAACCAAGGCTTTTAGGACTAGTAACTCAACTCAAGTTGTCATAGGGCTTCCAGAGCATTTTTTAATCCAAGGCTTCTGGGAACTAGTAATTCAATCCACAACTAAAGAAATATGAGAAAAAATCAGAAAAAGGAGAAGAAGAAAGGAAACCACAAAACCATGGCTATATAGGAAATGGAAAGGATAGGAAAATCCTTTGTCAATCTATGCGATCACCCATGCCGATGAAAAATGATAACGAATAAATAACATGCATATTCCTTTCATGCCAAAACTAGTGAGGAAAACATATGGGAAACTCAATACCTTCAAGAAAAACCTACTGTAGCTACTAATCTTGACATCCTCTTGCACTTTCCTTATCTTCCTTTTCCTTCTTGCTCCAAACTCTATGTTTGCCACAGTCCTCCAAGAGTGTTCCAAGAAAGCTCTAAATGTCCAAGAGTATGAGAGAGAGAGAATACAGAGAGAGATCCAAAACTGAACTGGCAAAAGGTTGAACAAAAGCTTTCCAACTAATCCTCAGAAGCCTTTCTATTAATTAGGCCTCTACATTCTTCATTTTCCTACTCACATGGAACTTGTGACCTTTCACCTTCCTTTTCTCTTAATTTCCATTATCTTGATAAATAAAATACTAGTTCATGCCACTTTTCCTTTCCAAATCCTTTTCCATTTACTTTCAAATTTCATTTAGCTATAATAACCAAAATGAACACCCAATGGGATGTTTTTGTTAGGGTCCCACCCTAACCCCCTTATTTATGTAATGGGATCACGTCATAGTCAAGAGTCAATAAAGCCCATATTAATAATTGTAAGTGGTTAATCCGCAATTAATGACAGAACCACAGTTAGTTGCAAATGGGCCGTATTATTAGATAGATGGTATTAATAAAACCCACGGTATTGGCTCGTGGTATTGCATGTATGAGTCATATATAAAGGATAGAGACTCCCTGCGAGGAGCATTGTGTCTTATTTTTGTAGTCGAGCTCTGCTCTATTGGAGGTTGCCCCCTCGAAGAGGCAAGTGAACATTACTCTCTGAATAATAAAATCATTGCTATTCTGTGTTCTGGGTATCTTTTCTTCGCATATTCTGTATTTGGGTATCATTTTGCAGATTAAGAGAATAACAAGTGGTATCAGAGCACTTTCCAGGGCCGGTGGGATCTCCATTTCTTAGCAAATTTTTTTTGGGCTAGAGACGTGTTCCGGTGTCTCTAAACCACGGGATCTGTCATTGAGCGCATAAACCTGTGGATTTTGGGAGGCATGCACACAGGAAATACAAGAGGTGGTCACGTCTGTTGGACTCCCTTGTAACCCCTGTGGGTACCCCTTCGAGTAGTAGCGCATTAGACAGAACCGCGCACGGATTGTCTTCCATGTACCCTCTGGGTATATTGGAAGCCCCCTAGGCTCCCTTTAAACCTCGCCATAGATAAACCATCGGCTGTCTTGCGGCTACAGTACACCGAGAACAGCACTCGGTGAGATTACTCGCCCGTACGATAGGGTAGTCGGGTTGTACGGCTAAGGGTACGGTCGATCCTCCTTAGTTAGAGCCCTGAAACATTGGGTCGAGTACTACTGCCAGACCCTTATGTATATTGCGATCTGTAGCACCTAACACTCCTCAAGAGTCTGAGATCTTCCAGGGTGCTTATTGGTGATCTAGCCCATCAGAATTAGGACGATGAGCTGAGCACGGTGGTACCATTCAATTATTAGTGAAAATTTTTAGGCGGTCCCAAATTTTCATCAGGTTGGTGTATGGTAGAAACTAGAGCTCAAGTGATGGCCAACGAAAGGATCGACAAACTTGAAGAATCCATGCACTCCCTCACCCTTCAGCTTAACGGACTAAGTAGCCAGGTCGCGTAACTCATCCCGAAGGACAAGGAGCAAGCCCACGAGGAGGTGTATAATGGCAATGGATACAATGAGGGTGAGTCTAGCCACTCTCATCACCTTTGGCACACCCACCAACCACCTAGTCAGCGACCTCCGAAGTTGGATATGCATAAATTTGACGGTTCTCACCCGTCGGCATGGATAGCACAAATGGACCAGTATTTCAAACTAAATCGTATCTTAGATGATGCGACTCAGGTTATGATGGGGAGCATGTACTTGGAAAATGAAAGGTGGCAATGGTGGGAATGGCATCAATGTTGCAATGGACCTTTTAGGACTTGGACCCAATTTACAAAAGCTCTTCAAAGCTGCTTTGAACAGGAGGACTCTTTTTTGGGTCGTCTTACTAAGCTCCGACAGACTGGTACAGTGGATGAATATATTACAGCTTTTGAAGCCTTAGCCTTCCGCACTTGGGGTCTCTTAGATGCGTTCTACACGGAATGTTTTATCAGTAGTCTTAAAGAAGCCATCAAATCTCAAGTCCTACTGCACACCCTCCCACATGGACGGAGGCTTGCAAGGTAGCTCGTAACGTGGAACGTGCATTAGGAGCCCAATACAGTCGCCCAAATTTCTCCGCTAAAGGTCACCCCCCACAGGCTCACAACACGACTCAAACACTTAAGGTCCAAAAGGTGTCACCTGCGGAAATGGCTGAAAGAAGAAAGCAAGGACTATGTTACTACTGTGATGAAAAATACTCCCCAGGTCATAAATGCAAGGAGCCCAAATTTTTTCAAATAGATGCCACTGACTACAACTCAACAGAGGAAGATCCACCACTTGAGGACCATGAGGTGCTAGAAGAAGACAGCCAATAGGACAATGTCCCTGACGAATCAGTTATTTCGCTGCATGCGTTGGCAGGGATTTCTTCCCCTCAAACTCTCAAAATTAGAGGTTTTATTAAACATCGCCCAGTAGTAGTTTTGATTGATAGTGGAAGTACACATAATTTCATCCATCAAAAAGTCATAGAAGCAGTGCATTGTTTTGTACGTGCAGTTTCTAACTTCCAAGTTCAAATTGCGGATGGAGGCACAATGAAATGTGAAGGCCGCTGTGAAAATGTCAAACTTCAAATGGGGGATTATCAGTTGAAAACCCACATGTTTGCCATACACATGGGGGGTTGTGACATTGTCCTCGGCACTGAATGGCTCCACACTCTTGGGCCAATCACAATGGATTTCCAGGAATTATATATGAGTTTTAAGCAAAACAACTACACACATACCCTCCGTGGACTCCATGCGGAAGCCCCCTCTATCATCAGCTCGTATAGAATGGAAAAATTGTTAAAAAAGGGCAATCATGGAGTTGTAGCTCAATTTAATGCCATCCAGGCAGTCGAAACAAAGCCTCTGCCAATTCATCCTGAGATGCAATAGATTTTAAATAACCATCTGCCGGTCTTTGACAAGACTCATGAGCTTCCACCCTCGCGAGGGGAACATGATCATAGCATCACCTTGGTTCCAGGGGCCCAACCCCCAAATGTGCGCCCATACAGATATCCGTTCACCCAAAAGAACGAAATAGAAAAAATCATCAAGGAACTTTTGGAAGCAAGTGTCATTCGTCCCAGCATTAGTCCTTATTCATCCCCAGTGGTCATGGTGCTCAAGAAAGATGGGGAGTGGCGGATGTGTCTCGACTTCAGGGCCCTCAATGAGTTGACAGTCAAAGATAAATTTCCCATCCCGGTGGTTGATGATTTGCTGGATGAACTCAATGGGGTTCAATTCTTCACTAAGCTGGATCTTCACTCAGGCTACCACCAAATTCGCATGAAGGAAGTCGACATCCCCAAGACTGCTTTCAGAACTCATGAAGGCCATTATGAATTCCTGGTCATGCCATTTGGTCTTTGTAATGCCCCCTCTACTTTTCAGAGCCTTATGAACCACATTCTCAAACCATATCTCAGGAAATTTGTCCTTGTCTTCCTCGATGACATCCTCATCTATAGTTGCACTTGGGCCGCACATCTTCAACATGTAGATCTACTCTTGCAATTGCTCTGCAAGCATAAATTATTTGTCAAGATGTCCAAGTGTTCGTTTGGCATGGAAGAAGTAGAGTATTTGGGCCACATTGTGGGGCATGAAGGTGTCAAGGTGGACCCCAAAAAGATCCAGGCAATGTAGGAATGGCCTCAACCTAAGACCTTGAAGAGCTTGAGAGGATTTTTGGGTCTCACAGGCTATTATCGTAAATTTGTCCGCAACTATGGTCGCATAGCGAAGCCCCTCACCCAACTCCTAAAGAAAAATTCATTCTTCTGGAATGAGGAAGCACAACAAGCCTTTACAGCTCTAAAAAATGCCATGTGTTCCACTCCAGTATTAGCACTCCCTGACTTCACCAAATCTTTTGTCATTGAATGTGATGCTTTGGGTACAGGTATTGGGGCAGTCTTAATGCAGGAAGGGCGACCGTTGGCCTTCACAAGCCAACAACTCAGTGGGAGGAATCTGGGCCAATCTATCTACGAGAAGGAAATGATGGCCATCTTACATGCAGTCGAGACCTGGCGACCTTACTTATTGGGGCGACGTTTCCAAATCCGCACAAATCATCACAGTCTTAAATATTTTTTGGAGCAATGCCTATCCTCCCCACAACAAAATAAATGGCTAGCCAAAATGCTGGGATATGATTATGAGATCATTTACAAGAAAGGGAAAGACAATAGTGTAGCAAATGCATTATCTCGCCAATTTGAGGAGGAAAGTACTCTGCTAGCAATTTCCCTCCCCATTCTAGAATTGATTGAAGAGGCTCGCAGGGAATGGTTTTCACACCCTGGGCTCTCCCAACTCATTTCTCAATTGCAGGTAGATCCAAATTCCACCAAGGGCTACTCGTGGCAGGATGATATTCTTCGCTACAAGGACAGTGTCATAATATCACCAACATCCACCCTCAAAAGTCGCATTTTGGCAGAATTACACTCATCTCCCATTGCATGACATTCGGGGTTTCAAAAGACATATGCTCACACCAGAAGGTCATTTTTTTGGACAGGCATGAAAAAGGACATCTTTACTTTCGTAGCAGAATGTGATGTCTGTCAACGCCACAAAGGGGAAACCGTCAACACACCAGGCACATTACAACCATTGCCCATTCCGGCATCAATTTGGACGGAGGTTTCTATGGATTTCATTACAGGTCTTCCAAAGTCAGGGAACAAGTCAGTCATCATGGTGGTTGTGGACCGACTGTCGAAGTATGCTCATTTCTCTGCCCTACCCCACCCGTTTACACCAACTTTGGTTGCTCAATATTTTATGGATCAAATCTTCAAATTGCATGGCATGCCCACTTCTATTGTGTCCGACCGTGACCCGATCTTCACCAGTAATTTTTGGCAAAAACTCTTCAGAATACAAGGCAATCAACTCAAACTCAGTACTTCCTATCATCCGCAAACAGATGGTCAAACCGAAGCAGTCAACAAATGTCTAGAAACCTACCTTAGGTGTTTCACTTCAGAAAAGCAACACCTTTGGGTACAGTGGTTACCTCTGGCAGAATGGTGGTATAACACCAACTATCATGCCACCACCAAAATGACTCCCTATGAAGCAGTATATGGTCAACTCCCACCTTCACCTACTTCGTATCTCAAGAGATGCTCAAAAGTACAAGCAGTGGATCAACTCCTACAACACCGCTCAACCATGCTCGCCCATCTTCGAGAGAACAACTCAGAACCGCATGAAGCAACAGGTAGACCAACATCGCTCAGAGAACCAATTTCAAGAAGGGGATCAGGTCTTTTTACGGCTACAACCATATAAGCAAACATCACTCAAGGACAAGGGGTGTCAGAAACTCTCTCCCAAATTCTACGGACCATATCAAGTACTTCAGCACATTGGAGAAGTGGCGTACAAGTTGGCCTTGCCACCTACTGCAAAAATCCATCCAGTTTTCCATGTCTCATGAATCAAGAAAGCGATTGGGAACAATTGTAGAATTCAGACCAGTCTACCTGAATTGGACGAAGAAGGGTCCATCTGGCTTCAACCCGAATAGGTCCTAGACACACGAGACAAGCAACTGCGCGGCTACATGATTAAGGAAGTCCTCGTCAAATGGAAAGACACCTCTCCGGAATATGCAACTTGGGAACCAGCCACTATTCTTCAATAGTTTCCGCAGCTTCAGCCTTGAGGACAAGGCTCGTCTTAAGGGGGAGGGCATGTTAAGGTCCCACCCTAACCCCCTTATTTATGTAATGGGATCATGTCATAGTCAAGAGTCAATAAAGCCCATATTAATAATTGTAAGTGGTTAATCCGCAATTAATGATGGAACCACAGTTAGCTGCAAATGGGCCGTAGTATTAGATAGATGGTATTAATAAAAACCACGGTATTGGCCCGTGGTATTGCATGTATGAGTCATATATAAAGGATAGAGACTCCCTGCGAGGAGCATCGTGTCTTATTTTGTAGTCGAGCTCTGCTCTATTGGAGGTTGCCTCCTCGAAGAGGCAAGTGAACATTACTCTCTGAATAATAAAATCATTGCTATTCTGTGTTCTGGGTATCTTTTCTTCACATATTCTGTATTTGGGTATCATTTTGCAGGTTAAGAGCATAACAGTTTTTCCCACCATTCAGCTTGGAATACATGTGCCATGACCTTGGTCTTATATTTTTTTACATGAATTTTTAACCAGGGATGTTACAATACACAATACTTGTTCGAAACAAGTTTGTTCCTTGAAATATTATGCACTCCACAATTATTTGACCATTGGCCCCCTTCGCTAGGAAGATGTGTGGCTTCATCGATAAAATTGATATCCAAAATAATCTCTCTATCACCCACCTAGGATTTCTTGCCATTGAACAAGGAGGTGAATGCTTCTATAACCCCCTTGTTGTACCCTTAAAATAGATGGAGAAAGTCCTACCAGCCGAATCAGGGAAACAAGTATGTGAATTCATCATAAGATTTAACCATTTTTGTCCCAATGGATTATGACTAGACAACACAAGCGATTGCTAAAGTCTAAGAGGTTTTCAGTCACTCTTGAAGGAAAAACTAAGAGAGTCAACATGCAACCAATGCATGACCCAAAATCCATAACTCATAGTGGAGAGAGAGTAAAAATGATAGAAACAATGAAACCACTAAGATTTTGTTTGATTGAAACCCTAGATATTAATTCAAAGATCGATAATTAAGGGCATGGTATAGGAAGAATAATGGTTTAGAGGTACAAATAATTGTGGAAAATGGATTCATTACAGATGGTGCTAATTGGTATAAACATCCCTGATAGGAATGACATATCACCTGTAAGACTCCAACACAAATCCCAAAACCATAAGTCAAAACCCCACACTGTCATATTTCATGGTTGTAGGTCGAGAAGTTTTGAATGGATTATCTCCATGTACATGAAAAAAAACTTATAATCCTTTTATAGTAATAAGGTCAACAAATTAAACGAAGTCTGATATAATATGTCTTTGTATAATAGGTATAAACAACATTGAAAGTAATCTAATTCAAATATCAATTGAGCACATCTTCAATATAAATTATACATTCTATAAAATAATAACTATAAAAAACCTAACCTAATGTAGGTATTAATTCTCTCGCACACACACACACATTATGCACTCATCATACACAATAAAATGCTAGAGAGGAATTAGAATACGCAATTTAAAATAAGACAAGGCTACTACAGAATAAAAATTTTGTAGCAGCCTTATTCACTCTAACATTTATGTACAATTTAAAGTCATAGGCCTTAAAAACTAACTGAAGAGAGAGAGGGAAAGAAGACAACGCTTTCCTTTTATATTAGGATGGAATGAGAGAGAAATTCATTATGTAAACAACACAAATGTGAAAATGAACACGCTTGTGAAAGAAATCAGGGATATGTCATATGATCAAGAATTATAAACCATTCTTTCATACAAAATCAAAACCCAAAATTGAAAAAAAAATCCCAAAGTTAAAGTTGAGGAGAGGACAATATCGATTTTTAAAAAATGAGAGGGGAGTTGGTTGGCCTCCCATCAAGTGGCGACTAACTGGGAGAACTATTTACCTTTGTACCAAAATAAAATAAATGAAGAATAAATATCAGATGCTTAAAACAAGTAAATTCATTTTGCAATCTGAAAATAGTTTTTATAGCTTTCCATGAACATAATTACGTTTTTCATAAACACAATAATGTAAGATGGTAAATAGAAACCTTCCAAGTAAAACCCTTTTAACCATCAAAGTTAATGATAGAGTGAAGCCAAGTTGGTAATATAGTTTTGTCTTTAATACCATGAACATGGCCTCTAATTCCTGTAGGCATCCATAGCCTTGACAAGGATGTTATTTAATAAAATTTAGACAATAAAATCATATCAGGCTAGTTATAAATTCATTGTCCAATTTTCCAATATTTAATAGATGGAGAAGTAGCCTTAGAAGCCTCTCAAAGGCATGGATGACATGTAGACCCTGGAAAAAAAAATTAGGTTTCAGTAATAATTTTAAATTTGAAATCTCAAATTTCATATACATAGCCATTGTTGCCAACAAGCATCTATAGCCTCGAAAGTGTTTTTGCCAGTTTTAACTGAGAACTTATATTCGAGAAAAACAACATAAGAAAATATGACATCATGAGAAATTTGTTGTTAGCATATAAGGAAGTAGATCCAAATCTCAAAGAGATGGAATAACATAAAAAGCTTGAAAATTCAGCAATAGGCATATTAATCATATTTTTATAAAAAAATCATTTGATAATGAGGATCGTCTTAAGTAAAAACATTGGGGCTTCAGTCCATGAACCTCTGAGATAGCACGTGCATTCATGGCATACCAAACAATACCCTTAATTTGACTACATATTGGAAAATGCCTCTAAAAATCACATTATTTAACCCCTATCAATACAAACCTAATACATCTTCCCAATTTAAAAAACCCATACTTTCACTAGATATTGTAGGTATCCATTTTATAATTAACATTTTTTATACCCCTTGATATTTTTTTCGTTAACTTTCAGCTACATTCTTTATACCTGCCAATATAATAACCATTTACTCCCTATTATATGCTCAATATATTATGTCATTTTTTCCTCAATATATATCCCCCAATATGAATATACGTGGTATGGTATTTCTCCCCCAGTGAAACCCCTATGAGTAAAACAAGGTTTTATGAGTCAAAGGGGTTATGTAATGTTAACTAAATTAATCACAAATATTGAATATAGAATTTTAGTTGAAGCTACAATAATACACCTGAAAATTAAGACATAAATAAGTAGCATCAATTTTAATATTTCCTTGAAACAATTTTCCAGACATAATCATTGATTTTATGGTTGTGAAAAGAAAAAAAACTCAAACAAACAAAAATAAGATCTAAAAATTAGCACACTAAAAATGCAAACAAAATCCATATGTACAGAGAAACAAAATACTAGAAGGAGATCAAGAAATGTACATATTTAAAGTGTGGCCATTGACTGGAAGTGGTTAAACCTCACCTTCCAAATTTTACAGACAAAATGTACTAGGAACATTCTTTTTTGTAACAATGAATGGTCCTAGCCATACCCTCCAAAATTTGGAATGCTTCCCTTTGTCCTCATGGGCTATATCCCATTTTAAAATGAAATCTCCTACATCTAGATTTCGGTTATAAGAATATTTTTTATCAAACCAGCATTTGACAAGTTGTTAGCATTGCTGGAATTTGTGTTTTGATTGTCCTTTTAATTCTTCTAATTTTGATAAATCATCTATTATGTTCTTCATGGTAGAAAACAACTTCTTCGACATTTTGAGATAGTTGCAAAGTATGAAGAAGAATATTAGGGGCTAAAGTGGCTTCTCTACCATAAACAAGGAAGAAAGGGGAGTTACCAATGGAAACTTTAGGGGTGACCTTATCAACCCATAATGCATTAAAAAGGGCAGTATTCCAATTCTTGTGGTGCTCAAAGATAATTACTTTTAGTATTTTAATCAAATTCTTATTAGATGACTCAAAAATACCATTCCCCGAGGGTTAATAGTTCATTGAGTATTTAATGTTAATTCCTTTATCAAAATCATAAGAATGCAATTCCTAAGATAAAATGCAAGAGGCATAGCCAAACTCTAGTGATTCTGAAAGTCCAAAACGAATGACAATGTGAAAATCAAGAAAATTAAATACTTGTTTTATATTGAATACTCATAAGGGTATTTCCTCCACCAATCTAGTAAAGTAATCTATAGCTATTATAATGTATTTCTATAAATTTGGAGGATGGAGCATTCATGGAAATGATAATGTGAAGATCCCACTATTGAAAAGGAACTTCAACAATAATGGGTTGAAGGAGAAAAGTTGGTCCTATAGACCTATAAACAATACTTTGACAAGATTCACAATTTCATACTAGGGCATGAGCATATTTTGAAAATGTAGGAAAATAATAACCAACCCTTATCACTTTGTGAGTGGTAGTTTCTATGCCAAAATGACCACTAGTAGGACCCAAAAGTAATTCGTTAAGGACACAATAGGCATCATTTTGTTTTAAACAATGAAGTAACACATGTTAGGTCCTTATAATACTAGTGATTCCCCCATTACTATTGTCGTTGTATCACTTATTGTTATTGATGTGCATGTATTGTCCCCATAGTGTTATTATTGTGCCATTATATTATTATTGTTAGGTCAGCTTTGCTTATATTGTGACCCGTTTGACTCCTATATATAGAAAGAAGGTTTTGTCACTTGACTCATCTAAGAATTGTTCATTTGTATAATGTAAAGAAGGTTTCCCCCTCAAGGAGGCTTATTTATAAGGCTTTGATCTATCTTTTCTATCTTTTTGTGAGCTGGTTTCATAACATTTGGTATCAGAGCTTTGGATTCTAGGATTTCGCTGCTCTAAATAGGTCATCGTGGAATGTCTGTTATAACATTTTTCTGCAATGTTTCAGAAGATTAAAAAAAAACCAATTTGATACGAACTCTCTCTGAACCTCAGACCTGAATTTCAGATCTTGACTTGCTATATTTTCACAGATATAATCTAAGTTAGGGTTTTTGCAGACCCCCGAATTACATTCCAAACAAGTGACCTTGGGAAAACCATCATAACTTTCGATTTGAGCATCAGATTGAAGTTTTGTAAGAAGTTAGAGAAAGAGGATGGACTGTAGCTTTTTCGGTATCAGTTTCAGAACATAAGGTTGAAACAATGACCTGGGGCACATCGTACAAGTTTGCTCTACTGAACTAGTCTATACTTTGGTCATCGCTGGATATTTGGCATAACTCTTCATTGGAGAATCCAATCTTGATCAGACTTGCGGGGTTAGAAACATGACCCAGAGGGTTACCTCAAGAAGAAATTGTAGACCTTGGCAATCCAAAATTACAGAGATACATCAGAAAGGTGTGTAGTTTTTTTAAATTTTTGCATAAGCTTGGTTTGAAAAATTAGTTTGAAGGAATTTAAAGGGCATAGTGAAGCATTATTCTTGGTAATTGATGCCCTGAAGAAAGAAAATGGAAACACCTAGTAAGAAACCTGAAAGCTCTACCATGACTCATGAAGAAGAGGAAGAAATGCAACATGATATATCAAAATTACGAGACCAAGTGAAACAAATTTCACTTGCAAAAAAAGTAACATAAGCTAAGATGGATGGTTTAAAGAAAGGCATAGAAGCTGAGATGAATGAAGTGGAAACTAATATGGATGATGTGGAAGTTAATATGGATGGAGTGGAAGCTAAGATGCATGATTTAAAGAAACACATTGAAGATTTGAAGACGGATTTGAAAACGTTTCTACAAGAAATGCTTACTAATCGCGAAATGGTAGTAAAGGAAACTCATGATGAGAACAGAATAAATTCTAACCATGATTTCATAGACTCTAACTTTGGATCGAAGAACCACCATGTTCCAAAGATCGATATGAGGAAGTTTGATGGCAAGGATCCCAAAACATGGATACTACAGATGGAGCAATGTTTCGATCTCCATAATGTGCAAAACACACAAAAGGTACGCGTTGCAACTTTATATTTGGAACCAAATCAGTTTGTATGATATTGATGGCTTTTATCTCGTAAACAAATTGTCACTTGGGCTATTTTTATGGATGAAATGGTAGCAAATTATGAGGATACAAAGAGAAACACTTTTTTAAGCCAATTGATAAATCTCAAACAGAAGTGTTCAATGATGGAGCACATTCAGCACTTCCAAAAAATGAATATAAAGGTAAAAGATATTCCAGACGAGAATAGGATTGATGTATTCATAGGGACATTAAAAGATAACATCCAACATGAGGTTTGCCTTTGGGAAGTAGATTCATTGGAGAAGGAATTTAGGTTGGAAAGAAAAATGGAAAGAAAAATTATTGCAACAAGGAAGCCTACCACTCATAATAATAAAGATGGAAGTGTTGCTACCCCTAGCCATCCAAAACCTACAAGGTTGACACCACAACAATTGGAAGAAAAAAGAGAAAAAGGGATTTTTTATAGTTGTGATAACAAATACACTAAAGGTCATAAGTGTGCCAAGAAGAAATTGTTTGACATAGATTGTGAAGAGGAGGAATAAAAGGAACAAGAAACGTAAAGAGAAGAGGACAATCATTCAAGGTATTTAAGACTCCCAAAATCCTCCCACCTATTCATGATCATGATCATGCTCTTAATGTGATTCCAAGAAGTGTTCCTCGAAACATCAGGCCTTAGAGATATCCCTATGTCCAAAAGAGTGAAATTAAATGCATGTTTGCAGAAATGCTAGAGGCTTGTATAACTCAATCTAGTCAAAATTCTTTCTATACTCTAGTTGTATTGGTTCACAAGAAGAATGGATCACGGCGCATGTGTCCGGATTCTAGGGATCTCAACAAGCTCACTATTAAAGATAAATTTCCCATTCCTGTCATTGATGAGTTATTGGATGAATTGCATGGATCAATTTACTTCACCAAGTTGGATCTTCATTCAGGATATCATCAAATCAGAATGAAGACTGAAGACATTCCAAAAACATCATTTAGAACTCATGAGGGTCATTATGAATTTTTGGTCGTGCCTTTTGGCCTTACTAATGCACCTTCTACATTTCAACTTTTGATGAATTCCATTTTGAAACTGTTTCTTATAAAATTTGTGTTAGTATTTTTTGATGATATACTAATATACAACAAGTCTTGGAAGGATCATTTCCAACATGTTGAGATGGTGTTCAAACTATCGGAGGAGAAACAATTATATTAAGAAATATCCAAATGTTTCTTTGGAGTACAAGAGGTGGAATATCTGGGTCATATTGTATCCCGTGAAGGTGTTAAGGTAGACCATAGCAAAATTAAAACCATTAAGGAATGGAAATTACCACATCCATAAAGCATTTACGAGGATTTCTCAGGTTGACAGGGTATTATCACAAGTTTGTTAAGAATTATGGGAGAATAATAGCACCTCTAAGAACATTATTGAAGAAAGATGCATTTTGATGGACTCCAGAAGTAATGAAGGCCTTTGAACATCTTAAAGAGGCAATGCGCCAAGCATCAGTCTTAGCTACACCAGACTTCACAAAAGCCTTTATTGTGGAATGTGATGCCTCGGGAAATAGAATTGGTGCTATTTTAATGCAAGAAGAAAGACCCATTTCTTTCGAAAGTCATCCAATCAAAGGAAAGTATTTACACAAAGGTATTTATGAGAAGGAAATGTTGGCAATACTACATGCACTTAAGAAATGGCAACCCTTCCTAATGGGAAGAAACTTCAAGGTATAAACATATCATGATAGTCCTAAATACTTTTTAGAACAAATATTATCTTTAGAAGAGCAGCAAAAATGTGTCACAAAGATGTTGGGTTATGAATTTGAAATCATCTACAAAAAAGGGAAGCAAAATGTTGTGGCAAATGCACTCTCAAGAAAGGATGAGGATGTGGAAGGATTTCCTTGCGCCATTTCTATTATCCAACCAGATTGGAAAAAAGAATCAAGGGATGAATGGAAGAATGATGAGGAAGTGTGGGCACTCATTCAAAAGATACAAAAATATCCCAGTTCATCTGATACATTTAGCTACAAAAATGATTCGTTACCGTACAAGGATCAGTTATACCTATGTAAGAATTCACAACTCAAACAAAAGATTCTTAGGGAATTGCACACCTCTCCCTTAGGAGGGCACTCAGGATTTCTAGAAACCTACCATGGGTTAAGAAGGATTTTTTTGGGATGACCTTAGGTCAGATATTCAAAAGTTTGTGGCGAAATGTTTGGTTTGCCAACAAAATAAAGTTGAAACAATCAAGACCCCAGGACTATTACAACCTTTCTCCATTCCAAGCCAACGGTGGGAGAAGGTATTAATGAATTTATCATAGGTTTACCCAATTATGAAGGAAAGAGTGTTACCATTGTGGTAGTTGACAGACTTACCATGTATGCACACTTTTGTCCATTATCTCATCCATTTAAAGTGTGTACAGTTTCTACCGCATTTATGGAAGTAATTCAAAAGCTACATGGAAACCCAAAGATTATTGTAAGCGACAGAGATCCCATTCTCACTGGAAATTTTTGGAAAATAAATATTTTCTTATCTTGGTACTCAGTTAGCTCATAGCTTATCTTATCATCCTCAATCTGATGTACAAACTTAGATAGTAAAAATGTTTGGAAGGATATCTTTGTTGCTTTGTATCTGATAATCAGACACAATGGGTCAAATGGTTTCCTTTGGCTAAATGGTGGTATAACACTTCCTTCCATACTACAACAAAAATGACCCCATTTATGGCACTTTATGGATATCATCCACCATCCATCACATCATATTTAAGAGAAAATTCTTAGGTTCAAGCAATGGAAGATCACATCAAGCATCCACAACAAGTTCTCCAACTCTTAAAGGATAACCTCACCTTGGCGCATAATAGAATGAAACAGCAGGCAGATCAACATCGCAGCGAAAGAAGTTTTGATGTAGGTGATTGGGTATTCCTACAGCTACAACCATATAAACATATGTCCCTCAAGCAAGCTAAGAAGGATAATAAATTATCACCAAAGTATTATGGTCCGTACAAGTTGTTGCAAAAGATAGGTACTATGGCATACAAATTGGAGCTTCCTGTAGCTTCCCGAGTGCACCCAGTTTTCCATGTTTCATGCTTAAAGAAGGTTATAGGTGACAAGCTTCCAGTTTAAACAATATTGCTAGAATTTGATGAGGAAGGAAAAATCATATTGGAACCTGAAGCAGTCAAAGAAACAAGAACTCGACAGCTACGAAATCGATCAATTTATAGTATCTCATCAAATGGAAGAACTTACCCGTTGAAGATTCCACATGGGAGGATGAGAATTTTATACAGAAGCATTGACAACTACTCAAGCATTGAGGACAACATTTTTTTTAAGGAGAGGGGCATGTTAGGTACCTGTAATACTAGTGATTCCCCCATTATTATTGTCGTTGTATCCCTTATTGTTATTGTTGTGTCCCTATTGTCCCCATATTATTATTATTGTGCCTTTATATAGAAAGGAGGTTTTGTCATTTGGATCATCTAAGAATTGTTCATTTGTGTAATGTAAAGGAGGTTGTCCCCTCGAAGAGGCTTATTTCTAAGGCATTGATATATCTTTTCTATCTTTTTTTGAGTTGCTTTCATAACAACACACCATCAAAATTGTTACAAAGTAAAATATTATTAATAAATTGTTAAGGGGCATATGTCAACCTTAATTCCCTTTTCTTCTTAGGTGGATGTAACAACCCTAGTTAAAAAAAACATGTTAAAGTATATAAGACCACGTTCACGGGACTGGTGGGAAAAACATCCTAGCGGGTTTCTCTTTAGTGTATTATGCCTAAGAAAATTTGAAAAGGAAATGGTAGAGGAATTAAAAAGGAAAAATTGAAATGTTGGCACATTTATTTATGAAAAGAATAGAAATTAGGAGAATAGGAAGGTGAAAGGTCACAAGTTGCATGTGTTGGAAATACTGAGAGGGGGGTTGAATAGATATTTATTTTAAAATTTTTATTTTACCAGTTTTTAGATCACTTATAACCATAACACAAAATGAACAAACTAGAATAAATGATTTTATTAATCAGAAATAACAAGGACTTCAATCCTATTCTTTCTAGTAAATCAGGTAAAATAATGTTTAGGACTCCAACCCTAGATCAAGACACCAATCTGCAGTCCACTAGGATCGAACCTGTACTTTTCCAAGCATGGAATTGGACTTCACGAGTGTTATAACAAAAAAATGACCATCTAGCCATAATTTACTAGATGGATCGAAGTACACCATGTAGGGCCAATTTTATCATAGTAAAATTGCTTTCACTGTGATAAATTACTTAATAAGCCACATTTGTTAAGTCATTTATAATTATACCCATGAAGAACAATTAAATAAATCACTCTCTATTTGATTATCTTCTAGGAATAATTAATTAAACCATTGTTTAATTAATATTCCTTGTCACATTTGACCAAATTATGAGGAATAAATAGATAAATCATTAATTATCTTATTTTTCTCTAGGAATAATTAATTAATCACTAATTAGTTATTATTCATTATCAAGTTTGAACAAATCCCTTAGAAAAAATTAAATAAATTATTATTATTATTATTTTTTTTTTTTTTCTTTTCCAGCTGGTTCACGGACCCTGGTCAGTTGATCTGCTACTCCAGGTTCGAGAAATCTGGGTGGACCCCACCTGAAGGGGGTCCACCCCTCAGTCACCACAGACCTAACCCCAAGAGCTTTCGGGTTTCGACCCTGTGACCTCCCATTGGCGAGGCCCCGACTTGACCGATTGAGCTAACCCTTGGGGCTAATAAATTATTATTTCTATATTATTCCTTAACCATATTTATTGAGAAGATAAATAAATCATTTATTTATTTATTATTTCTAAATAAAAGTTTAAATATTTTTTCCCTCCTAACAAATATAATAAAATATTCCAAATGGTTAATTCTAGAATGGGATTAATAATAATTTATTATTGCTCAATATTAGAGGATAACCTAATATTTTGTTATAAATAGAAGGGTTTTCCATTCATTCCTCACTTTCGATTATTTTCATTGTTGCATTCACTATTTTAACTATGATAATTATCACTGTTGCACACCACTTTTCTATACCATTTGAGTTCTTTCTTTTTTGCTTAAGAAAGAGACGGTCCTTCTATTAACTTAGAAAATAAAATAAATTACAAAGGCTAAAACAAGTGCACAAAGGCGCATACCCCAACAAAGGAAGAGGGAAAATACACAACGTGCCCGAAAAAACCCACCCAAAGGCTAACTAAAACCAAGGCCAAGACAGCTCTAGAACCTTAAGCATGCACATGGACCCACCATTGACCTATCTCCTTTTGAACCAGCAGACTAAAACCAAAACACACGGAGCAGTAGTCCGCGGAAGAACCCAGAAACTGCTCGACCAACGTTGGTCATCGATCTTCTCCCTCTAATCCTATGGCTAGTGTCCATATCACGCAGCTTAAAAGCACGATAGATATCGTGCGATGAGGATGGTATTCCTTCCCCGTCCCCAACCACGTGCTGCTGACTGAGTGGCATCACTGGCTTTCCATGTAAACCATATTTTGTTTTGAGGGCGCCCGATGAAGGTGGTAAACCATAAGTGGTTTTGACCTTCTGGACCCACAAACTTGCACGACAAGCTGTGACCATTGATCTCCCTCCTCCAGATCTGACGACCACTATCAACATCACTCCGCTGATAAGCCCAAGGAGTATCACACGATGAGGGTAGTAATCTCTCTTCTTCCCCCACCACGCATCACTTGCTAAGTGGTATCTCTTACCATCTGGGAAAAGCACTTCTGGCTCAAGGCGCGCCCGATGTGGGTGGTTTCTCTCAAGCAGTTTTTGATTCCGGTTCCCAGATCCTCTATCCTCTAATGTGTTACACGAGGACGATATTCCCCGAAGGGTCACCTCCTGCATGGAATTTCCTCCTTCACGGTATCCCATTTCCTCATAGTTTTATCCTTTTGAGCAGAAATCCTCTGCCCCGATGACTGTCTTTGTCCAAGATTCCTAAGAGAACTTACATTGCATAGCCTTTGAGAAATACTTAAGCTTCATTAACATAAAATGAAACATTGTCTTGTTGCTTATTATGATATTGTTGTCTGTCACTGAGGGCCCGAGGTGAGCATTCATCTCTCATTCTGTCATCCATTACCTCCTCCCACCAGTAGCACATGTTGGTAAACTTGCTTCTAATCCCCTCATTGGCAAGTTAATCCGACACTTTTTTGGCTTCCCTGCGAACATGCACAAACGTAAGAGTTCTTAGAATTCTTAGGTGTGATTGAATTCTTTGGTATACTTGCAGAAGCCACCAGTGACCTGCGATTTTCTCTTGTGCTACTCCTGCACTTATCCACCTGATCGAATTAATTACTAACTTCGAGTCAGCCTCAATGATGACATTATGAATGTTGTGTTTGAGTAGTATCTCCAAGCATAGCTCCATCTCCATGAGCTCAGCCATATTGTTGGCTGCCTTCCCTAGATAACTATAGAAAATGACCTGTATGTTTCCCTCCTCGTCTCTCATGACCACTCCATTACCTGCTTCTCCAGGATTTCCCTTTGAGGATCCATCTTTGTTAAATTTTAAAAAACCTTGAGAAGGGGGTTGCCAGAAAGCCTTACCTTCTGAGGTATTCTTGTTGATCTACAGAAGAAACTGGTGGAGCTGAACCTTAAGCTCCAACCTTTCCAGGATTTTGGCCTCTTTGTGCCCTATGGGATTTCCAGTAGAAACACCCCCCAGGGTGTGGATAGTCTCCTTGAGTTGCTTGAGGATTAGCTTTAGGATGTTGCTCACTGGGCCCATTTTGTCTTTGAAAGTCCTGTTGTTGCACTCCTTCCATACATTCTAGATTAAGAACCCTAGAGTCAATTCCCAGTTTCAGTTTATTGTATCATTATCTGAAAAAATTTTCTTCCAGTATTTCAGTGTAGCAATAATGTCATCTTCATTCCTGTCTGTTTGCTTCAAGACATCTCCAACCCAGTTCCATAGTGTGTCAGTGTAGTAGCATCTATTGAGGAGATTCTTTGTGGTTTCTTCCTATTGTCCACATAGGTGACACCTTGAGGGGCCAACAAAGCCTCTTTTTCTTAGATTATCCCATGTTAGAATCTTGCCGTGATGAACTAGACACTTGAACAGTTTGACCTTCATCCAATGAGGGTTATCCCAGAGTTCTTTCCAAGTCTTGTTAGTGCTTGGAAGGTTAAGCCCTGTGGCTATTATTTTGGCCTCTTTAAGGGTGAAGAGACCTGCCTTGTTCTTTCCCCATCTTAATTGATAATCCGAGGTTGAGATTAAGATTTTCCTTTTTTCCAAAATACCTTTGGGGGCCGTAGCTTGAGTATTCAACATGCTCATCTCATTGTAAACTGAAAGTTTCCAAATTCTCAATTTTTAATTGTTCCTTGATTGATCCCAAAAGTCACTAACCGTCCTTAATCCTTTGTTGATGGTATCTGTTTGGATGCTAGCTAAATCCTCATTACTGAGATTGCTCTCCTGCTTCCAATTGTCCTCGTAGAACCAGGCCAAATTTCTGCTTTTGATCTCCTAGAAACTATGATTTTGAACTAGGGTTATGTTCTCCTAGGCTATGTTCCAAATTTGAGAACCTTTTACTTGCCCTATCATTCTTATGAGGTTCGTGTCCTACCAATTCGTTAAATACTTTTGCTTCCAAAGTTTTCCGAGGGGGATTGTATTTCCTTTAGCCATCTCCCCAAAAATTTAGCTCCCAGAAGTCTGTTTATAATTCCTAGGTCATGTAGTCCCAAGACTCGATGGGATTTAGGTTTACATACTCTTTCCCATGCCACTAGGGCCCATTTCTTCTTTTCTTCACCTTTCCTCCAGACAAAGTCTCTTTGAATGTTTCTTATTTGAATACTGACCCTAGCTGGTGCCGGAATGGCTGATTGCACATAGATAGGGAAGGTTTGGAGGATAGCCTTAGCGAGAATTAGCCTCCCTGCTAGATTTAGGGCTCTATTTGTCCCCCTACTGATTTTGTCTTTCAATTTATTTAAAACAGGCTCCTAGATGTTCTTGTGCAATGGTTTCTTAGTGAGGGGAACTCTCAGTACTTCGAGGGCAATGAATATCTTTGAAAGCCTAAAATTATGAAAAGATTTCTTTGAATCGAAATATCAGTTAAAAAGAAAATCTTTGATTTAGTAAGACTTACCTCAGTACCTTCTACCATAGCAAACTCATGCAGAATTAGCTTGCATGCTTTGGCTTCCTTGACCGTAGGTGTGCCTTGAAGCATAGTGTCATCCACAAATTGTTGATGTGTCACCATGTCCCCTCCTCGAGTGAGTCTCAGACCTTTGAATTCTTCCTCCCTCCTTAGTAGTTATGATTTCTCTACCTAACCCTTCCATCATTAAGATGAAAAGGAAAGGGAAAAGAGGATCACCTTGCCTGAGACCTCTTGTAGGCTTGAAGGTTTTTGAGGGAGATCCTTTGAGAAGAATTTAACAGCTAGAAGTGGTAATAAGAGCCATGACCCACTTAATCTAATTATAGTCAAAGCCATATGCTTTTAGTAATGCTCTTATGTAAGTGGAGATAAGTTTATCATAGGCTTTCGATATGTCCAGCTGAATTATCATCCCTGCTTGCTTATTGGTGATGAGTGAATGAACCACTTCATGCGCTTCAATTATGTTATCCAAAATTTGTCTCCCTTCCACATAGCCCATTTGCTCCTTAGACACCAAGGTGGGGAGGAGAGGTTTGAGTCTGTTGGCAATTACTTTGGATATTATTTTGTACACCACATTGAATAATGCTATAGGTCTAAATCTATCCGGAGAGGTGGGCTTTTCCTATTTGGGGATTAAGGCTATGAAAGATTCATTGAGTGCCCTCAAGACGTTTTTAGATTTGCATGAGTCTTCTACTACTTCTAGAATATCATGCTTTACAATCCTCTAGCATGTCTTGAAAAAGTCCACATTGAAGCCATCCGGGCCTAGAGCTTTCCCATTGTGCATCGCTATGAGGACTTCCTCAAGCTCTTCCTCTGACACTGGTCTATTGAGATTGTAATTGTCTTCTCTAGAGACTAGTTTAGGAATATACTGTGTAAATTTTTCAGTAAACTATGATCTATCTGTTGTGGTTTCCTCAGCAATTCTCTGAAAATGTTGAACTAGAACCTCTTCCATCTCCTCATGAGTGTTTCTTTCTACACCATGATGATTTGTAAGTTTCACAATTATATTGTTGTTTCTATGAGCTATGGTGGATCTGTGAAATAATTTGGTGTTTCTTTCCCCCTCCTTAATCCATTGGACTCTAGATTTCTATCTCTCGAATATTTCCTCTTTTAGACATCTGTTTTCCCATTCATGCTGAAGTGACTCTGCTATCTCTTTCCTTTCCTTTGTGTAGCCTTCTGTGATAACGATTTGATTTATTTCCTTCAATTTCTTTTCCACTTCTCCTTTAGCTTTGAATATGTTACCAAATTCATTTTTATTCCACTCTTTAGGTCTATTTTTAATGTGTTTGAGCCTGTGATGTAGAAGGAACATCTTTGTGCCTTGCAGGAGTACCTCTTCTTTCCACGATCTTTCAGCATTTGTGAGGAAATCTGAGTGTGTGAGCCAAACGTTCTCAAACCCGAAGGGGCTATTCCTTGGTTTACCATTTAGAGAAGCTTCCAATTGGATGGGCCAGTGGTTTGAGCCACCAAAAGGAAGGATGAACACTGTCATGCCACTCCCCATGAGTAGGAGTTCCTCTGAGATAATAAATCTATCTAGTTTTGAGGCTACTTGGGCAGAGCCACCTCTTTTGTTATTCCAAGTGAAAATACCATTGCTAGTGTCCATATCAACTAGTTTCATATTGGTGAGAAAGTTCTGGAAGACAAATGAATCCCTACCAAGTGTTCTAGTTCCCCCTTTCTTCTCCGTGAGTGACTTTATCATGTTAAAATCTCCCCCTAGAATCCAGGGTAAAGCTTAGTATCTCTTTTTCATATCTTCTAGTGTATTGAGGAGCTGAAGTTTGTCCTCCACTGGTTGAGGACCATAGACATTGGTGATCATGTAACACTGGATGTCACCTCTGCATCAAGCATGCCAAATTTCTGCAGATCCCATAGAGTGAGAATGCCACCAACAAATTTATTTGCCTTGACCTCAAGATATTCATATCTACTTAGCCATTTGATATGTTTTTCTTTGACTTTCTCCACTGAGAATTTGGTTTCCTATATAAACGCTATGTCAGGTTTTTCCTCTTTGATCCTATTACTTAGATTCTTTCGTTTTCTTCTACTCCCTAGTCCTCTGATGTTCTAGGTTGTGATCTTCATTGAGGTGAGGTTTTGAAGGATTAACTAGAAAGGTCTCTCATACTTCCTGAGTCAATCATGAGTTTGTCACACTTTAGTAGAAATTCTTTCTATCCCTTTCTTCCTCTCTTCTTGCCTTGGTTTTTTGCCAATTTTCCAATTATTAACCCTATTGAGGAAGCTCCTTTGTTTTCTTGGTTGTCATGCCATCTTTTGACTCCTACAGCTTTTTGGTGTAACTTTTTAAGGAATATCTGTTGTACCTTGTCTACTTCCTCCTGTGGTATGGAGTTTATTCCTAGGTTTTCTCCTTGTTCTAGAAACTTTTCTAGCTCTAGGCTCTCCATTTCTAGGATCTCCTGTAAGTCTTGGTCCTCTATACCACTTTCACTTTGAGTCATTTCATGGTATTTTTTTGTTTCCATGGTGCTCAGTGGGTCTATTGTGTGTTCACTCTGTTCCTGTGTGAACTCCATGCTATTCTCTTGTCCTTTCCCTCTTTCTGCCTGATTCTTCGTTTTCCTTTGATTGTCTTCAGCTTCTTCAGTTTCTTCTAAGATGTACAATCTGTTGTGAGTTCTTTTTTTGTTATCATTGGGATTATTTTGTATCTTCCTTCCCCCTCCTTTCCCATTCCATCCCACTTTAGTAAAACCTGTATGGTATTTTTCTTTACTAGTGCTTATATGTTCCACCCTTTTATTAAGAGGACAATCTCTAAATAGGTGTCCATGCTCATGACATTTACGACATATGAAAGGGATATGCTCATAGTCAACTGTCTAAACCCATTCATCATCATAGACTTCTAGAATGATCTCATCTCGAAGAGCTCCTCATAGTTCCATCTCCACACATATATGGGCATAAGAGGTATACTTACCTCGTAGTGTAGCATCTGAAATCTTTAAAAAATGACCTAATCTATTGCCTATGGCTTTTAAAGACTCTGGCATCCAATAATCTAGAGGTAAGGAGTAAAGTCTAATCCATACTGGTACCGATGTGAATGTTTCTCGCTCCAACACAATGTTCATCGTCCATGGCCTCATGTATAGACCAGCTGCCAGATAGAAGTATGGTCCTCCTTCAAAAATCCTATCTTTGTCCCCCATGTTCATGAACACCACTGTGAAGAAACATTTGGATCCAAGATATATATTTAACTACCCTTTTGGTTTCTAGTTGTATTTTAACCAAGTGTACAACACTTTCTCTGTCAGCCAGATTCCCATAACCTTGCATATTATGGCATAGTTTCCATATGATCCATGTTCTCTTGTAGGGCTAGATCATTCAATATTACCCGCGATTTAGTATTGGTCTTGGGTTTACAGGGTCCCATCTTGGTTCTATTCTCTGCTCCCTGACCTCTGTCTTCTGCTTTCTCCTCTTGTCGGTCTTCCTCATTGGTCCCCTACTCTGCATGGGTATTGCTGCCTTTCGCCTTCTGGGTTTTAGTATTTTTTGTCGTGTCCTCCGAGGAGTGTAGCAACTTATTCTTTTTCCCTACCCTTCCTCTGTTTGAAACTACATTACTGTAGGAGGGAGTGGAGCTCCCTCCTCCCTACGCTTCCATGGTTACTTGTTTACCTCTGTCACTTCCTTTGTTAAGCCCTAGAACCAGGTCTTCTTCCCTTTCCAAGCTAGCTCACTTACCTTCAATTTCATGCCCTTTACCATTTGAGTTCTCATTGAGCTCAAACATTTTGTTTTCTGGGTCTTACACATTTTAGAGGAGAGAGACTCTACAAAAGTTGAAGAAATTTGAGGATAGCCAAGAACCCATCCCATAGAGGGGGACTGGTAACATTATTTGTTCCCTTCACAGGCATTGTTTAATAAAATATATTATTTATATATCTAGTTTCCATTGGATTATTGGAGTTGTGTTTATTTTACTATTCCATCTTACTGTTTAACTATGATTATTTCATAGATCAGGGCTTTGACAAGTTTTCTTTCTATCATTTGTTGCAGATCTACAATATTTAGCAACCATTTTCATTGTTATGGTTGTTTCTCATCCACAGCCTAAAGTGGTTTCTTTTCGTACACATTTGAGAAGAAAATACAATAACAATTTGGCAACTCCAATATGTTTTTAATTTCTATCTGAAAACTTGGATGACCTTTAGTTTTCAACTTAGGGTTTTTCCTTTTCATTCTCTTAATCTTGTTTACTAGCTTTCTAATCCTAGATTAGTCAAATTTCTAACTTCCGTAAGTTTTTTGGTGTTTTCCATAGGTCACAAGAATGACAGAGACAACAATTTTTTACGAGACTTGCCAATCGAGAATCGAGGACAAGAAATCACACCTTTCTACCCAAAAAGTGTAATATGGGGGTCCAGAGTGCACTTTATGGCCTAAAAAGTGCGATATCCTAGGAATTGGGTTAGTCCTACAATTTTTACGGTTTCTGGATTTTTTTCCGTTCTGTTTTTGGGTTTTTCCGAGAGTTGTATGCTCAGTTGGTTGACCACTATCTTACCCCACTTACACCTTGATCTACTCTGATTTTCTCGTTGAAGTGGAATTTAGCCGCTTAGGGCTTCTAGTATGCTTCCACCTTTATAGGAGGAGTTTAGTTGAGTAAGAAGTCTGAAGTTTCTTAGAGCTTTCAGCCATATTTTCCATATATGCACCTTCCTATTTTAAATCTTCAAAGATAGGTTGCCTCCATTGAAAGTTTCACCTTAAACCTTGTTTGGTCATTTGCCTTAGGGTACCATTGTTTTCCCTAAGTTTCACACCAATCTCCCTATCTTTTTGCAACAATTTTCCTACCTAGTTTTTGTTGTTGCAGCACCACTTTCCAGAAGAATAGTGTCATTTGATCCCAGTCACACCGATGCTTAGGTATGTTGTCCTTTTTCATGTGTTTTCAGTTGATTTCACCACCAACGAGCACAATGTTTGCAAACCCAGTTTGGGTGGGGTTTAGAAAGTTGATTTGTTGTTCATTTTCTGTTTTCAATTTTAGTTTATTTCAACAATCTTTTTCTTTTTTCAAACACGATGTAGGCTTAATTAATAAACACACTTACACACACAAGCACACCTTAAGCGAAGGGATCTTCATTTACACAGCCAAGCCAACATTTAACTTAATTAATTTATCTTACCACACACAGACAAAAACATCTCGTTGATCTCCCTTCACCATTTCTGTGTCACTTGTGTGTTACAACCATTGTGCCACCAAGGTGTTTGTCATAGAGACTCTTAGGCATTCATCCCCATTTTTTGCTTGGGCATATTACTCTCCCCTGCAAGGTTCGATTTCATAGTCCCCAGAATCCCCATATTGACTCCCCGTCTAGTTCATCTAATTCATCATCTCATTTCGAGCCTCCTTCTTCGCATATCGTCATCATGTCAGGACTCATTGTAGGTGCAAGAATCCAACTTTGTGTTGGTTTCGTTCTACCCTGGTGGTCACATCTCGTCGAACCATCTCAGGAATTGTTCTGACAACTCCCATGCTACCTTTCATTGTTGGGTTAAGCCTCCTAGATTTTAGCTAATTGATTAATGACCCGATACACCATGATAATGGTTGGGTAGCTATGTCAACTATGATTCTGTCTGATATTCCCAAGTTTGAGGATAATTTTGGAGAGGACACTACCAATCATTTCCTCTCCTTCCATATGTGGTTTTCATCTAATTCCATCGTTGATGATTCCATTCGTCTTTGCTTGCTCTAATGCACGCTCATTGGAGATGCTACAAAGTAGTATGTCAATCAACCTGCCACCACTCATTCTATTCTCATGATGCTTGCTAAAGTGTTCCTCTCATATTTTTAGTTACCTCTCTGATACGACACTGGTACGCTACTCTTGACCCATTCTATTAGTCCTCTGGCACCCATGTTTACGATCATGTCTTGGAATGGCGTAGAAGGAGGAGCATATTTTGTGATCCACCCTTCGAAGACCATGTCTACCTAGATTGGTTCCTTAGAAATCTTTTAGTGCCTATTTCCAAAGATGTCATGTCTCACTTTCCTCAGACAAAGGAAGAATCTCTCGAAACTACTCTGAGATATGACTTGATTAATGCTCAATTCAGTTATGTCTATACAGTTATACCAGACCTCGCCCGTCCTGATGGTGCCAATGAATGGGAGAATCTCACACCACCGACAGTATCATTGGAGCTATTTCACATCCTTCACCATACACTCAACAGAGTTATGGCTATGCGTAGGGGGGCACTAGTTCCTCCAACACTTATGTCCCTCCAACCAGCAACGTGTATTCGAGACAAATTACCTCTTATGCATTTACCCAACCACATCAGCAGATGTTAGGGCCAGCCAGTGCTCAACCTATTTACCAGACCGTTTCCCCTTAACCATATTATACCTATGCATCGTCGCATGCTACAACCCCTGAGGCATTAACGTTGCAACCTCCCATGCATCCTTAGCCCCAGTAGCCCTTGCCCTATCAAGGTGAAGTGCTTGCACAGTAGAGTCCAACAAATCCCCCAAATTCAAAGAAAAATAATAAGGGGAAAGGTAACAAGGGTAACCAGGGTAACTAAAGTAATCAACCAAATGAACCCCATGGGAACTATCCTAACACTAACAACTAGAAATGAGGCGACCAACCCAAGCAGAACTAGGTCATTCGTACAAACAAGCCTTGTGAATGTTGTGTTGTACATGGCCATTATACTCATGAGTGTCCCCTCTTACCCTAGATGCACCAAATGTGGGAAGCCTAAGAAACTTCTAGAGTTCAACCACCCATGCAACAACTCCCTCGAAATCCTGCGCCATCTCAACCGGTTGTGCTCACAATCCTTTCCCTTAGCAAGGATTTCTTACTTCTCAACCTCATCAACATCAAGCAACCAACCTTCCCCAACCTTCTGATCCTGGTGACTACCAGATCATTATGATGAATTCTGATGAGGTCAATCCCTCTCATATCAACCTCCAAACTCGGTCATGTCAATATGACAATCCATTGACTTCGTCCGCCATTGACTCTAAAACCAAAGCATCTACTGAGCCTCTTATGGCACCAAGTGGTCGACTACATATCCCTCAACCTAAAGTTGAGCCAATTCCTAATACCCCTGAGGGACCATTATGTCATAATGCAGCTTCTAACCGAGCTGCCCATACATACAGTATAGTAGATGACTTGGTACAATCCCCTACTACCATGTCGATTCTGGAAGTGCTCTAGTCATGCCCATCTCAAAAGCAGTCTGTACTAATTGCTTTGGGCACAGTAGATCCTTCAGATGATCATTTGATTGTCTTTCATGTTGATACTTCATAACATCCTCCATTACCTCCATCCATTGCTTTCTAGATACCAGTCCGAGTCGTAGGTGTATGAATCTTTGCCATTATATATCATGTACTCAGATGTTATTGTCTTGAGTCCTCGATCATGTTTTTTCCAAGTGCATTATCTATATGGGACACATTGTATTATTTTCTGGCTCATTTAGGCCAACATATCATGTACCATTCAACATGTATTTTATTGCTTGGTTTCATGTTTATGGGCGCATCATTATTTTGTTCTAAGTTATCTTGGTGGGTATAGGTATGCCTCCTTTTCCTCACTGAGATTCGGTACCACAACATAAAAGGAAGCTTACATTCATCTCACCCCCTCTGCCCCTATCCTCTTTCGCTTCAACTCCATTGTTCTCTCTCTCTCCCTGACTCGACTTTGTTGTCTAGTGATAGTGTCCTTACAATGTACTTTGATCATACATTTTTCTCCTAACACTCGTGGTTTGGTGGAAATATTTATCACAAAAAATTGATCATCTAGCGATAATTTACTAGATGGATCGAAGTACACCATGTAGGGCCAATTTTACCATAATAAAATTTCTTTTAGTATGAGAAATTACTTAATAAACCACATTTGTTAAGTCATTTATAAATCAACCCATGAAGAATAATTAAATAAAACACTATTTATTTAATTATCTTCTAAGAATAATTAATTAAATCATTGTTTAATTAATATTCATTGTCACATTTGACCCAATTATGAGAAATAAATAGATAAATCAATAATTATCTTATCTTTCTCTACGAATAATTAATTAATCACTAATTAGTTATTATTCTTTGTCGAGCTTGACCATATCCCTAACAAATAATTAAATAAATCATTATTTCTTTATTATTCCTTAACCATATTTCTTGAGATGATAAATAAATAATTTATTTATTTATTATTTCTAAATAAAAGTTTAGATACCTTTTCCCTCCAGCCAAATATAATAAAATGTTCCAAATGGTTAATTCTAGAATGGGTTAATAATATTTCATTATTTTTCATTATTAAAGGATAACCGAATATTTTATTATAAACATAAGGGTTTTCCATTCATTCTTCACCTTTGATTATTTTCATTGTTGCACTCACTATTTTAACTCTAATTATTATTACTGGAGCACACCACTTTTATTTCCCATTTGAGTTCTCATTGAGCTCAAACGTTTCATTTTTTGGGTTTTACACATTATAGAGGAGAGGGACTCTACAAAATATGAAGACATGTGAGGATAGAAAATAACCCATCCCATAGAGGGGGACTGGTAACATTATTTATTCCCTTCACAAGTGTTGTTTAATAAAATATATTCTTTATATATCTGTTTTCCATTGGATTATTGGAGTTACTTGTGCTTATTTTACTATTCCATGATGTTGTTTAACTATGATTGTGGCATAGATTAGGGCTTTGGTAGGTTTCGTTTCCGCATTTGTTGTAGATATTCAATTGTTATCATCCATTTTCATTGTTAGGGTTATTTGTCGTCCACAACCTAAAGTGGTTTCGTTTTGTACACATCCGAGAAGAAAACACAATAAAATTGAGGCTCCAACCTATAGGGTTCCAACCTTGTCTCTATGAGGCACCTACCTCTAGGGCTCCAACCCTCTCCACTGGCATAGACTCCAACTTATATTCTTGGGAAATCCTTATCCTCTAGTGCTCCAACCCTATGCTTCAATTCTTCAAGATAAGTTTGATGGTTCTTCGAGGCTTTCAATGTCTTTTGCAACAAGCCTTGACTGTCTCTTCAAAAATTATCTTAATCAATATTTAGTAACCCTTCATTCATTAACTACAACTTTGCATTTCTCAGTACAAGTCTCCACAACTCTTCATGTCACTTAAATAGAATTCTTCAAGGTCACATTATGAGGGATTCATCATGATCTCCAAGAATCTTTAATAAGTTACTCAAGGTTTGCACCAAACAATTCTTCAAGTGCTTCACAATTTTTTCAACCAAGGAGGTCTGCAATGGTTCTCCAAAGAATGTCTCTAATAGGCTTCAACACTACTCTAGGGACTGCCTCAACAAGGTATCAACTCTTCAATGTCTGCTGCAAAGGGGCTTCTACATTTTTTCTCCAAAATGTATTTAATAGTGCTCCAAGGAGACTTCAAGAATGTCTTTATAATAATATCCCAATGTCTTGAAAAAAAAATTGCAATCTATCGCTGTCACAATAGGTTCACTGCAAAGGTAGTAGGTCCTCGAAACACTAATCTCCAAACGATCAATTTGTCATAGTCACTAGTATGAAATATTTAGTCTTAGAACCAAACTTCTAGGAGTCTGCTCCAAGGTCCTCAATATGATACTTCAAAATCTTGGGTTGTGTTGACAGTAATGGAGCCGCCAACATGTAAGGGGATCTCCACGGTAAGAAGTCCCAATTAGACCTCATACCATTTGGTTTAGGAGTCCCAACAATGGGTTATACGGTAATGCCTTCACTGCGATTTCACGTAGAGGCAAGTAAGATAAATTTGTTGGTAGCAAGGGTGTGACAGCTATAGTATGTCAAGGAAGGTGAATGAGAGGTTCTAACACACTAACGGTGAGGTGAGTGAACTGCTTGGAAACCTGTAATAGTATGCAGCTTGGAAGGGAACACACGAGTGAAGATGCATCACAAGTTGG
The DNA here is from genome assembly GCA_031772625.1 of Pinus tabuliformis. NCBI lineage: Eukaryota > Viridiplantae > Streptophyta > Pinopsida > Pinales > Pinaceae > Pinus > Pinus tabuliformis. The sequence continues at coordinate 303,043,162 of CM062818.1, forward strand.
AAAGAAGGTTTGCAAGCAATCCAAAGTGATGGTTAAACCAACAACACATTTAAGAAAGATTCATACATACTTATACAGAATAGTCCATACATACATGCATAAGCAAACAAATACATATATCATTTACAGTAAACTGGATAGCATAGAATACAATAAAACATATCCATGAAATGTGCAGGATCTGTTATATTAAGTGTAAGTTCCAGTCATACAATACATCCATGTCCAACCACTAGTTCCAATAGTGGAACGTTACGGCCACAACCACTTGCTCCTCCAAAGAGATGTACTAGTTATGCGCAGTGGAGAAGCCAAGGGTTGTTACAATATTGTCCAATCTTTTTCTAAGATACTCCTATCGAAGATTGGTTGATCAAAAGCCTTTACAATGAATTATGAGGGACTATTTATAGCAAAGGGTGGGGTGACCCTTGATATTCCCCTTTGTGACAGTTCATATACCCTCACGACTCTTAATCTAGTCTATGACTGTTACATCCAACTATACACACTTGAACCTAACTTGAGCCAACATTACATTACAATGCACATGTTCTCATGTGAGAAAAAATGGCTTGAGAAAGCCATGTAAGACATCACTAACACTCGGTCCTTTGTAGTGAGACCAACTATTTTACATGCTTGTGATAGTGAAGGTGGTGAGATAATGCCAAGCTTGTTCTTTCATGAAGGTGTGCATGCACCTCATGGTGACATCTTGCTGAAGCAAACTCTTGCCTACATTACATTCGGGTGCATTGGCATGGCTCCTTCATCCAACTCACCTACTAGAATGCACATGGTCTTCTTCATTCAACCAAACTAGAAATACACTAATGCATAGTGTCCATGCTAATCTTCCAGTGTGTGTTGGTGGTGATGCACATCAACTGTCAACTACATGCTTTGCTTGAGTTGGAATTGATTCTTGTCTTCGCCTTGGTGAGTGTACTAAATGGGTTGGAACACATGTGTGCACACAATGACATGTATGCTACTGAATCCCTTGCATGTGATCAACAACACTGCTCACCATGTCTACACTGTGCCAGTTGCTAGGATGGATCTATAACTTGTATGGGCACAATTTCATCCGTGAGTGCATGTTGCGCCCCCTGCTATTCCTGTTCATGCTGCAACTCATTCTATTGTATGTGCAGCTCATGTTCTTCCTTGAGTTGCTGCTTCAGCACATGAAACTCCTTCTTTGTTCCATTCTCTATCTTCAGGCAATCGTGCCATCACCTCATAGATTGAGTCTCCAAAGTTGCTTTCATCATCATTGGATTTGCTTCAACTTTCAACTTTGTTCTACCTATGTGTTGTGAACAACCTTCTTCTTGCATTTGTTGCGTTTGGCATGTTGCCTTCAACTGTTTTTCATGATGCTGCTTGCTTTGATGCTGCTGTTGCTATATCTTGATGGCCTTGTCTATGAACAACTTGATGTCTTCATGAGTGGGCAAGCTCATAGACACTTGATCAATTGCATCCCCAAGTGTGCTTTGAATGGGTGTCTTCAACTCTTGCTCTCCTGGAAACCATTGTACTTGTGCCGTTGAGAGGCAGATGAACACTTGTGATATCTAGACACATGGAAACACTCACGACAAGCAATCTATTAGTCTAAAAGAAAAATTAACTTGAGAACTGACTTGCAACATAATTGTGTGACTAATCATGAAGGTTGCACAATTTTGGCTGAGATGCCGAGAGACTTAGAGCCAAAACTATGCAAGGCACATTTTGGGCTACTGGGAGGCTGACTGACTCCTGGAACTGCACAATGCACAGTCAAGTATGGCTGCTAACTACTGGAATTGTGCAATGCACAATCTTAGCTGGGAATGGTTACAGGCTCAGTGACTGGATTGTACAATTGTCTGGGCCATCAGTCACTATCCCTCAAAATTACGCAATGCAATACTAGAGGATAGTCACTGGGTAGAAATGCAAATTTCCTAAGAGGAAGACAATCCTTCCCTCTCAGGATTGCGCAATGTTGTCTTGGTGAGGCATAGTTTGGGCCAGGGATTCCTAGACTTGCCCAAGGGCATTTGAAAGTGAATGTGAATGTGAATGCATGGCGATACTGAGTGTAAGCATAAGTGAATGATCATGCATGAAAATGGTGAATGAAAAATTCAAAAAATGTAACAACATGCATGTGGGTGAGGCAAGTCGCCGAATCGGCGTCCGCTGGTGAAAAAAATTTTCATGCCTGCGACAATTGTGAGATGTTAACAAAAGCTGAAATGGTGCTAGCACAAGCTAGTATGTATAAAAATGACAATAAACACTCATTGAAATCAAGTAGATAATGCTCATACGAAGTGAAACACAAAAAGTGCCAGAAACACAACACAAGACTTGGAAAGCGGTCTTAACCCAAAACAACTAAGCTGAATGTGTCGATAGCTCCTAGATGGGATGTGGGATGTCCAAGTTGCAAGGTTGATGTGAGGAGTGAGCTCTACAATGTTCAGTTGATGATTTTTTATAAAATCGAGGTTGAGATGCACATGCCACAAATCTAGGGAAAGTGACACTTGGTGGGAGTTTTCTTAAATGATCCTTGTATGTAATCTCCAATTGCTAAAAATAGGTCCCCGAAATAAGGGATGTCTTTGCGTGATGCCTTGGGAGAAGCAACCCATGCATGCAAGTCTGTTTTTCTCAGTCCCAGAGGAAACCGGTCAACTCAGCTGCACATACAAGATGTTGCTCAACTACTGGGTGAAAATGCCCACGCTGCTCAAAATATTTGCACAATTTCTGGGCAGAGCAGCTGAATGCTACCCATATTTGTGTAAATTCTGGGTGGAGCAACCCAGCTGGGAAGGATTTTGAAATTTTCTTGGTGAAGCTTGCTTGACAGAATTACACAATCCTAGGGCCCAATGGGCTTCTAGACAAGATTGCGTAATTTCTGGAGGGAAGGTTGGTTGCCCTCTAGATTTGTACAAATCATTGAAGGAGCTACTTCGATTTTTGTTGGACCAAGTCTGAATGAACAACCTGTGAAGGGAATGCATCAAGGTTTGATCGATAGGCTATCGTTCTGCAAGAAAATCACTGGAGCTTGTGTACTTGATGGAGCAAGACATGCTGCTATGAAGGTTGGTAGGGAGGCTCCAAAACGAAGCTAAGGAAATTTTGGAGGGTGTTTGTAGCCACTACAACAGGTTTCCAAATGTCACAAGTGCAACTCATTAGGTCTTTAAACAGATTCAACAATATTCCAATTTAGCCTTATGTAAGTCTGATCCTTTTATGATCCTATGTTAAGCATAGGTCTGATCTAATAACATTAGGTCTGAATTACAATGTATCTTTCCTCAGGATTTGAGTCCCAAAGATATGTTATAGGTCTTGAATTTGATCACAAGATTGGGCATATTTGTTCACACATCAGAGCACATTGGTTTCTCCACAAGTTTGAGTTCACCAGAAGTCACAGGTCTGAGAATATTAGTTCCTCTCCCACAAATATGACCTCCAAAATTGTTCTCACATGTACGAGAATGAAAGTTTTCCACAGGTTTGAGCATGCAATTTCACCATAGGTCAATCACAGGTATATAATTTGTAACAATTTTGGGGCTCCTCAGACCTCATATCATAGGTTCGAAGTTTGCAACAAATACAAGCTTCCACAGGTAGATCTCAAGTTCACAATCTGCACCAAACCCGAGCCTTCTAGATCATAGGTTTGAGCTTCCATAGTTAGGTCACAGAACTGAAAGGTAGTACATCCAATGGTCGAGTTATAATTCCTCCATAGGTCCGAACTTTATTTCCTTGTTTTTTGTCTTTTTATCATCCCATATATGAACTCCTTTTTTTGCTCTGTGTCATCACCTGATGTTGTTTGTGAAGCTTAGATTTGTATTTATACTAGTTTGAACCTATGAATCGTCATGCCTCTTTAGAAGAGCTAACATGACCATGGGGAAGCCGAATTGTATATTTTAATTAAATATTGGAGTCTAATTGAATATATGTATATATATTTTGAATATATTTTTGCGTGTTGTCTTTGTAATGCTAGAATAATTAACAAGTAGCCTAATAAAAACACCTTCCATTTCTTCCTCAGTCGGGGGACACTGGGAGTAACGTCTTTGCATTAGCACTAGCATAATCAAGAGTATTTAGTGTTATTTGAGTAACTAGTTCACCAATGCATTGTGCTGCAACACAAAAAATCATCTCACCTAGAGCAACTAAGGACTGCAGGAAACGAGATTCTATCCCATCAATTACCCATTCAAATTTCTCCCTTGTATGGTGGTACTTCTTCAACACACACTTACTAGAAAATGTACTTCAAAGTAGAATGTAGAAAAACAAAGTGGCCTATCAGATGCATATATGATGGTCTTCTCATATCAATTTTGAATGTCTTCTGGTTGTTCAAGATGTGCCTCTTAAGATTTACAGGCCGAACCCACACGTTATCTCCAATGGTTAAAATATCCATACCTAGTTGTTAAGTTCACATTTATAAGAATTTTCAAACTCCTTCTTTTTCATCTTCACATAATCAAGATTTTGCGACTCAATCCAAAAAACATCCATACCATCTTCACCAATACAATGTTTAGGGTATCATTGTTATAGACCTACGATTTCTTTCGTAAGTTTTCATTCAACATTTGGAATGATTCAATGATTTTAGGGCTTTGTTATAATAAATGAGGTTGTATCAACAAGAGTTTAGGTTTTTCATGTACCTAGGTTATGGACTTAGGGTTTCTTTATTTTCACTAATTTTCCTAGGGTTGACTTCACTAATGGCTTGACATGATATTGCCTTAAGTGATTCTAGGGTTAGGGTATCATGGAAATATGCACATAGTAGTTTCTCCTAGGGTTTTCCAACCTTATAGGGTTTCATGAAGAATTAAGGCTTAGACATAATGCCATATTGACATCAATGACAACTTTAACCAACAATCTCACCCTTTTTCATTGATCGCAATATTCTCTTTCCTTCGAACATTCTCTTCCCCTTTGACATCAATGGAAAATGGGGTGTCCAAGTACTCCCCCTATCAATTTTCTTCTTCACATGCTTCTCCCCCTCTCATAGCATGTTTTAATGGAAATGGATGAGGTAGATGATCAACCAACTCCCCCTTCCTGCATAAAATCCTCTAGGTTTTCCTTTTGCTGAAGACAAGAAAGATTGTTGCCTTGTGATCAAGTGGAAGACATATTCAACAATGGATGTGTAGTGAATACACAATATCATGAATTTCTTCATTTGAATTACTCCGATGAGATGATCTATCAAGAGATGATTGTAACTTTGTCACTCATCAAGGGTTTCACAGGGTTGTTAATGGATGGCTTCTACAAGAATAGTCAAGAATCACAAGCTTCCCCTAACAGTATGCATGGTCTCCTTTTTGGAAGAATTTAATCATAAAAGCTTGGAATGTCATACCTACCAAAGATGTACTCATTAGATTACCAACATGAATTGATGTCTTGAGTGTTCGAGAGGATTTCTGATCCAATTTTTTTCCTTCTCCATACCTGTGTAACTTTCTTTTCTTTCTTGGTAGTCATATTTTAGCTTGTTTAGGGACACAAGTCAAGTTACAATCACAAGCCATATGTCCAATGTTATGAAATGTGAAGTACTCCATCTTGTTCATCAATGAGGAATCATGAATTCTTCTTGCAATGTTGCTTCTAGGAGACTAACGGGGTCCATTATATTTTTCCTTGTGGTATGCCCTACAATCCTTTGCCACATGCCCAAAATTTGTGCAAGAAAAGAAATAACGAAAAACATTACTTTTGTACATGGAAGATGGACCTTTCCTTGATGAACCTTTGAAGTATTTTCTACCTTGAGATCCTTTAATGATATCTATTTCATCTTGCATCCTTCAAATCATATGCATATCTTCTTGGATTATATTTTCTTCCAATGTAATCTTGACCCATCTCCTTGCTTTTGTTGGAACTAGGGGCATCAATATTTCCTCCAAGCTTGTCCACATAGTTGTTGTTTCAAGAATTAGGGTTTTCATTATTTCTGTTTGAAGGTTCACCTGCATAACCAAGACTTAATTTATCAAGAGGAGATATTTGATGACTTAGGATGTCATCTAGGGTTTAAGATATCTTTAGACTCTTGTTCAGATGATCAATTTGTTTCTTAGGAGATTGATTTCTTCTTTCATAATTTCTCATTCTTAATCCTTCTTTACTAGATGGTTCTCCATTTCTTCCTTCATTGTTGTTACTTCACATGATTGGGCCTTAACTAAGGTGAATTTTGATTTTAATTTGGTGATGTATTCATCCTTTTCTTTTAGTTGGAATGCCATAGAATTTCTTTCCTTTTCTTCTTCACTAACTTGTCCTTCCACGAGGGCCAAAACTTCCATCACCTTTTCAGCTCCTTGTGCTTGTTTCTTTTCTTATTCTAACAAAGACTTAAGGTAGGAGACCTCTTCCTTTTATTGACCAATTTTTATTTCAAGTTTGTTCAATTATTCATGTCCTTGTTCAAGATGGATTGAAAAAGTTTATTCCCTTTGCTTTTCTTTATCTAACTGATTTGTCATGGATATGACTTCTTCATGATGCCTTTTTGTGTTTTGATGCAATTCTTATTTTAGCTTGGTCATATGCTCATATCTTTCTTGTACTTGAAGCTTGAAAATTTTAACTTCCTTCCTTGCCTTATCAAGGTCATGGTCACCATATTGTTCTTGCTTCTTGAGTTCCTCATTTCTTCTAGCACAGCGTAAAGCTTTGTCTTGAAATATTTTGTGAAGTCTTCATTTTCATCATCTTCTAGGTCTTCCTTAGTCTTGATGTCTTCACTCTTGTTTTTAGCTTCCTTTATGGGCTTTGGATTTCCTTCTTTCTTTTCATCATCTTCTTGATTAGAGGTAATTTTCAATCTTCCTTTTATTCCCACATGTAATTTGCTGAAGAACATTTTTTCACTTTGGTATTTATAGTATCTAGTAGCCCACTCAATATTTCCTTTATCGCTCTTGCATTATATTCCTTCAAACTTTATTCCATCATGCTTTTAGTAATCACTAATTCCCAGACTTCAAAACCTTGAGTCATTAAAAAATTCTTCATTCTTTCCTTCCATATATCAAAGTTTACATTAAACAATGGAGCTTTCCTAATTTGATTATCCACTAAGGGGGTGACATCTTTGACGAGTTTGCAAGCCTTCCTCGTTCACCTTGTCATTTGTGTTCTAAGGATCTAAATTCAAGCTATTAGGCTATGAGTGAAGGTACTGGGTTTTATTCCAATTGTTGGAAATACTGAGAAGGGGCGTGAATCAATATTTCTTTTACAATTTTTATTTTACCAACTTTTAGATCACTTATAACTAGAACACAAAATGAAAAATATAGAATAAATGATTTTTTAAATCAAATTTAATGAGGAATTAAATCCTCTTCTTTATAATAAATCAGGTACAATATTGTTTAGGTCTCCAACCCTATATGAAAAAACCAATCTTCTGTCAATGAGGCTCCAACCTATACTTTTCCAAGCACTGGCTTAGACATCATGAAGCTCCAACCCCTAGGCTCCAACTCTATCTTCCACAAGCCTCCAACCTTGTCTGTATGAGGCACGAACCTCTAGCACTCCAACCTTCTCCACTGGCATAATGCTCCAACCTGGTCTTCTTGAGGACTCCTTATCTTATAGGTCTCCAACCCTATGCTTGAATTGTTTGAGATAAGTTCATTGGTTCTTCAAGGCTTCCAATTTCTTATGTAACAATCCTTGGCAATATATTAAACAATGATCTCAATGAATATTCAGTATCCCTTCATTCATCAATGCCAACTTTGTGGTTCTTAGTACATGTCACCTAAGTCTTCACGTTGCCTAAATTATTTTATTCAAGGTCACACTATAAGTGATTCATCATGATCTCCACGAATCTTCAATAAGTTACTCAAGGTATGCACTAAACAATTCTTAAAGTGCTTCACCATATTTTCAACCAAGGAGGTCTGCAATGGTTCTCTAAAGAATGTCTCTCATAGGCTTCAACTCGGACTACCTCAACAAGATATCAACTCTTCAATGTCTATTGCAAAGGGGCTTCTATAATTTTTCTCCAAAATGTCTTTAATAGTGCTCCAAGGAGACCTCAAGAATGTATTTGTAATATAATCCCAATGTCTTCAACCAATGTCTACAAGGAGTCACTGTCACAATAGGTTCACTACAAAGGTAGTAAGTCCTTAGAACACTGATCTCCAAACGATGAATTTGTCACAGTCACAAGTTTGAGATATTTAGTCTCAGATCCGAGCTTCTAGGAGTCTGTGCTAAGGTCCTCAATATGCTACTTGAAAATCTTGGGCTATCCAAATGTTACAATGGAAGCTCAATAGGTCTTTAACAAGATTTGGCAATACTCTAATTTAGCCTTCTATAAGTTTGCTCTATTTATGCTCCTATTTTAAGCACATTTCTGACATCATAACTTGAAGTCTGAACTACAGTGAAGTTTGCCTCGTGGTCTGAGTAAAAGAGATATGCTACAAGTCTTGAATTTGATCACAGGTTTGAGTATATTTGCTCACAGGCCCAAAAAATTTGGTCTTTCCACAAGTCTGAGTTCACCAGAACTCACAGGTCTGAGAATATGAATTCCCCTCCCACAAATATGACCTCCAAATTCTACTCACATGTCAGATAATGCAAGCTTTCCATGACTCTAAGCATTCAAGTCCACCATAGGTCGATCACAGGTCTTTAATTTGTAACAAGTTTGAGCCTCCTCAAACTTCAGATCATAGGTACAAAGTTTGTATCAAGTCTGAGCTTCCATAGGTAGATCTCAGCTTCACAATCTACACCAAATTAGAGCCTTCTTGATCAAAAGTTTTAGCTTCCACAGTCAGGTCATAGGTCCGAAGTGTAGTTCCTCGGCGGGTCAAGTTATAATTCATCCACATGTTTGAAGTTTTCTTATTTTCTTCTTTTGTCTTTTTATCACCTCAGATCCAAACTCCTTTTTTTTTGTGCCGCCAATGGATGTTGTTTGAGAACCTTAGGTTTGTATTTATACTAGTTTGAACCTAGAAACCATCATGTCTCTTTAGGAGAGCTGACATGACGATGGGAAAGATGACCTATATATTTTCATTAAATATTGTCGTTGACCTTAATATATGCATATACATTTTGTATATATATATTTTTTGTGTTGTATTTGTAGTTCTATAGCAATTAACAAGTGGTATAATCACAATACCTTCCATTTTTCCTTAGCCTGGGGATACTGAGAGTAACTTTTTTGCATTGACAACGGCATAATGAAAAGTATTCGATGTTATCTGATTAGCTGGTTCACCAATGGATTATACTACAACACAACCAATCATCCCATCTGGAGCAAATAAGGACTACAGGAAACGAGATTCTATCTCACTAATTACCCATTCAAAAATCTCCCTTGTAAGGTGGTACTCCTTCAGTACACACTTACTAGGAAATGTACTTCGAAGTAGAATGTTGAAAAATAGAGTGGCCATCAGATGCATATCTTATTTTTTTCTCATATAAATTTTGAATTTCTTCTGGTTGTTCTAGATGAGCCTCTTAAGATTTATAGGCAGAGGCCACACGTTATTTCTAATGGTTACAATATCCATACCTAATTATCAAGTTCATATTTATAACCATTTTCAAACTCCTTCTTCATCTTCAGAGAATCAATATTCTGTGACTCAATCCAAACAACATCCATACCATCTTCACCACTACAATGTTTAGGGTATTTTTATAGACCTATGATTTATTTCATAAGTGCTCATTCAACATTTGGAATGCTTCAATGATTTTAGGGCTTTGTTATCTTCAGTGAGGTTGTATCAACAATAGCTTAGGGTTTGTTAATTACCTAGGTTATGCACTTAGGGTTTCTTCAAATTTACTAATTTCCCTAGGGTTGAGTTCATTAATGGCTTGACATCATATTCTCTTAAGTGATTCTAGGGTTACGGTATCAGGGACATACGCACATACGAATTTCTCCTAGGGTTTTCCAACCTTCTAGGGTTTCATGAAGAATTAGGGTTTAGCCATAATTCAATATTGACATCAATGATAACTTTGACTAAGAACATGTGAGGAGGAAAATGAAGAAAATAGAGGCCTCATTAATAAAAAGGATTTTGAGGATTAGTGGGAAGGCTTGGTCAGTGTAACCTTTTGTCAGTTTAGTTTTGGATCTCTCTCATTATTTTGTCTCTCTCAGACTCTTGGACAATTAGATTTTTCTTAGAGGACTTTGGCATTGGAAAAATAAAGGGAAATAGTGCAAGAGGAAGAAAGGATAAATAAAGGAAGAGCAGGATGAAGTAGCTACAACATGATTCTTTGTAGGTATCAATTTCCATGTGCAATTTCCTTACTAGATTTGGCATGCATGGTATTGCATGTGTTTTTTTGTTGTCATGGCATATGTTTTTCCAGGTGTGATAGTGCTTTTAACCTAACGTTTCCATTTCCAGATAACCATGGTGTGATGGAGTTCTCATGTTTTGGTTGAGCTATATTAGCACATGGATTCGATGCTAAGTGAGGTGGATCTTTGAATAAAAGATCACATGGCCTAGTAACCCTTGAACCAGACTGTGGGTTGCAGTAAATACATATTTTGTGTTACCTTAGTGGGCCTACGGATCCTAGACCAATGAATAGCAATATATATGGTAAATCGTAGAGGTGGGTACTCTCCATCAAACCTAGTAATCCCGGGATGGGATATACAATAAAGCCTAGAGAGTGGAGTCTAAGTCAGGGCCTAGTGATCTAGTGTAGATTGCGGTAAATCCTACAGACTAGGAGACAAGAAAATTTCCTCATGGTGTAGGTGGAGAAATCAAGTGTCATCAATGCTTGTTTTGGCCTAGTGATCTTTTGGAGATCATGGTAAAGCCTATTATTACATGTTTATTGTTCTGGCATAATGATCCAATGTGGACTGTGGTAAATTTTGTATTCTATTGATGAGGGTGAGTTGGTTGGTTCTTTTCGTTTGAGTCCCACATTCATGCTTGGAATATGGCATCGGGGTGATTGGCTAAAGAGATATTTTCTTAAGCTAATATATGGTACGGTGGAACGTGGTAGTCCCATACCCTGTTGGCTTTTGGATTCATTAATAAGAGGTTCCTCCCTTGGTATATTATGTGTAAATGTATTGGTTTATATGTGGATTTTATGGTTGATGTGTCCTTGATATTTTTGTTGTTATTATGTTAATAATAACCATGTATTATGACAATGATGATCTATGGCTCTCCCTATGTTTCGATTTGTAAATGAATGAATAATGTATCCATGACCTAATATATGATAATGCAACTAATGATATAAGGGCATAATTATTCTTAGCGATTCCTAGATAAATATGAGACCCCTATTCTCAGATCTATTGTTTAAACCTGTAGATTTAATATTTGTGACATGTTTGAGGAAATTCCTGTCATGGCTAGTAGGGGTCCAGTCTAGTCCTTGTCAATGTTTTTGAAAATGTATCATTGTTCTATTTTGTAAATTCGTTTATGAAAGTGTCATTGAGATCTAGGTAATGACTTGGGATCTAGGCCTAAAAAGGTGGCACAAATCCTCGAGTCGTGAGCATAGAATAGACTGGAAAAGTCCCTAGTCGCACCCATGCCCATATTGTGGGAGCGACTAGAGCATCCGAGACACACACTTGTTGATATCAAGGGAGCGTATAGGGGTTTAATGGTTTAAAAACTCAATAGGTGTTGTTCATGTGGATGGTTTGGATTCCTTCTAAGAGTCTTGTAGCAAGTGAAGGAGGCATGTGTGATGTGTTTGCGATTCCACATCGTTAAGGAGACTTAGAAGGTTTAATCCCGTTATAGTGGTCTCTCATCTCATATTTACCTCGATTGGCCAGTTACTTGGGTAGATGTGGGATGAGGGTGTTATAGAGTGGTATCAGAGAAGGTTGCACTCTCTTTGGGTCATATATGATACCACAGAGTGGTGTCAAAGCATGTTGTAACACTTGGATTAGATGAGCAGAATGTGTTTGCCATGCATGCATGTAGGTGGTATATGTGATTGTTATGTATGCATGGTAGTGGTCATTTTTACAGTTGTGTTTCCATGTAGTAGTTGATTATGTTGTTGCTGGGATTTTTTGTCATAAATGCATGTTTTTTGTATATGCATTTTTTATGCATGTTAGTGTCTATATGTTGTTATGCATACATTGTTAGGGTTATGGCCATGCATGTATGCTAGGTCAAACATGCATTGTGAGGTAATTATATGCAATTAGGTAATCATGATGTTATTGGTATGTTTGATGCTAATGAGTTGGTTGAGATAAAGCAATAGATGCATACCATCAAAGTGAAGTTACAACATTGGACCTTAAGGCAAGAGAATGTTGTCATAGAGATTTGTATGTTTGGTATGCAAGTATGTAGGCTAAGGATTGCTATATGCATTATGGTTATGTGTATGCCTTTCACTCTATTGATGTTGTGGTTATATATATGATAAATTATAGTTGATTAGTGTAGTCATATACAAATTTGTCAGATAGTTGTGAATGATAGTAACCTATGGTTGCGTGCATTGTTGTTGTTGTTGTATGTTAGTTCACTTAATGATTATGTTATATGTCATTGATGAATATGTTATATGTTAATTTGTAGTTAGATAGATGATTATGTTATATGTTGTTGATGAGTATGTTATATGTTAACTTATTATTGTTATATGTTAGTTAACTTGATGATTAGGGTTATAGCATTAATATCTTTATGTTATATGTATCATGCTAAATTGGATTGGCCTATGCAGATGGTTATGGTTATGCCATTTAGGTATGAGTTGACTTATTGTGACATTGTGTTGTGCTAGTATGATTGATTGTACATATGTGATTGTTATGCATGAACCACAAATGTTTATGAACTTATGATGCGATCATGTTAGGTAGTTACTATTATGGATCTCATGATCTTATTTGCGTTTGAGTCGTTGTGTTGTGAATTTATATCATGCTAACTACAATGATTTTGTAGAAAAGATAGCCTCCCGTAAGATACATTAAGGTATGATCTTGCTTATGCTGTCTATTTTGTGCTTGAATGTTGTTGTATATTATGTCATCTATGTGTTTTTGAATGTTTTATTAATTTCATGGTATGATTATGTGTCTATAAGATTGCATGAAGAAATTATATTTTTTTAAGATCATTTTACTCACACATATGTGTTCAGATAACTAACATGTATTTGAGTGTAATTGGTGAAAATCGTAGCGTTATGTATAATGACTATGAGTTGACTATGGATTATGACATGATTGTTAGTATTGGTAATGGCTAATTTTCAAATTGATAGATATGATTGTCTTCATATTCGGAACATGTGGTTTACATGTGTGAGCAGTTGCAGGGAACATGCTTGGAATTAGTATGACAAGGTAAGATAACTAGTATGTTGTTATGTTTACTTATGCACTGGTAGTTATGTGTTTATGGCACTATGATGAAGGGGTTTGCATGAAAAAAGAGACTTCCATAAATATTAAAGAGGGCTTGGGTTGGGCTTTCACTTGGAGGAACTAGGAACCGTTGAGATTGAGTCATGGTGTATGTTGAGTGTCTTGTGTTTGTGGTACCTTGTCATTTTCTTGCACTTGATATATAGTTTTGTTATGTCTAGTGCATGATCATGCCACTTCATTGGTGAGTTGTATTTTTATTGATTTTCATGGTTTTCTTCTTGTATTTCCTTCTATGATCTGAATCTTGGGAATTTGTTTTGAAAAGAGGAAAGTTAATGGAGTTCGGGGGGAGTTGTGTGGTACCCAAAATGTAATACAAGGCCTGGATGAAGATGGTGCATGTGTAAGGGAGGCTAAAGGTAATATTATGACTATTGGATGAGTTGGTTGGGTCCATTAGCATAAATGGATTGTGGCAGGACAATCATGAGAAATGTTGGGTGAAGCCCATCTTGGCTTAGATTTTGGCTAAGACTCCACATTTTGTGGGGAAGAGTGCGCAATAGAGTGCACAATGAAGAAACAGAGTGAATTTTGAGGAATTAAATACATTGTGCGGTGTCGTAAGGGCTTCGGGGTTGGTAGAAGCCCCTCCTTTTGTAAAATCACATGATTTTGTAAGGGATCAATGGTTTTGGGGCCATATTTGCTTACTTTAGGGAGTCAGTGGTATTTGGACCATGGTATTTTGAAGATGTCACCCTACAATGCAATAGTAGATAAAGGGTAAAATAATAAGAAGAGAAAATATCAGAATCAATTAGTGTTATGGATAAATTATTTTTATCTGTAATTTTGTAGCAAAAGTGAGGCTCTGCAACTGAGTCCGCAGAGGATTGGAGAATATTCTGCAGTTGAGTGTGCATACAACCTACATCTTAGTGCGTAGGCCAAGAACTGTTTGGTTTTAAAGGATTCATTATATTAAGCAATAGTTCTTGTGGACGTAGTCATACACTAGGGTGAACCATGTTACATTGGTGTTTTGATGTGTATAATTGCTTATTATTTGTTGTAGAGTAGAAATTATTATAGTTTCATTTTACTTCAGCACAATGATGATTTATGGTTTCATATAAAATAATTAAGTGAATAATATAATGCAACGAAGTGATTTATAAATGCTAAGAATAACATAAAATAATAATACCACATATCCTAGTCCTTCAAGGTTGTAGAAACTTGGTCCTACATCCTCCCATAGTCACTATGGGTGATACTATGATCTTCTTGTTGGTCATTACCGAACGGTCTAGTGATCAAGGGTTTTGTTGGTGTGCAATATAGATTGAACCTGGGTCAGCCCAAATCAAGCCAAAAATGGTTCCGGTTCTAAGACCAGGATATGTTTGAGGCATATGTGGATGTGGTACCCATTGAAGAAGGATATTGAAGACTAGAGAGACTTGAAAGAGTGATATTTTTCAGATTAAGAAAAGAGAAACCATCGTTTGAAATTTGAAGTTTGGTTACAGAAGTATATTTTTATAGATCAATACAACATTTTCTTTTTTTATTTTCATTTTGAGTTGTATGAGTGGATATCAAGTTTGACTAAAAGGAAGAATTATTTTAAGGGTGAAGAACCTATGATGTGGATTCCTAAACTAAACAACAACTCAAGATCATTGACAATAGGATCTCAAGGGTTGTATATTTCTGGATTGATATCACCTTGGGAGGATTCGTTACTGAGTTCATAATAGACTCGACCATGTCCTAAAGTGAAGAGGAATGAAGATTATTCAAAGGATCATGAGGTAAGTATTTAAAATATATGAAACTTTGGATTAAGATGCTTCTGTGTGAAAAGGGAGTTTCATGGACGCAGTGAGATTTCTAGTTCACTTATGTTTGGAAGAAGAGAGAATAAATGTGAGCAAGCAACTAGAGTAACATGAAATGGAAAGAGATATTGAGTAGATACTAGAAGAATATATCTTGGAAAAGACTCAAAGACCTTTGTAGAGACTGACTATAGGCCTCTTTTCAGTGGATCTAAAAGTGAAAGAGAATAAATCCACCCTGATAACCCCCAGGTAACTTCACAGTATTCATCCTCCCAACCTGAGAATTCGCAGAATCTAGAATCTAGTAATAGCTAGGGTGCTTTGATCTTCCCCTCTCCCCCTACCCCTCCTACCTCCCATCCCCTTACTAATCCCCTCCCCCCTCCAATAAGAAGTATGGATAGTGATATTAAGATACCCATTTTCGAAGGAAATGGATTGGAGGATCCAGAACAATTTTGGTTTTTATGTGAAGCTATATGGACCGTGAAGTAGATCAACGATGAGAATATAAAGAAAGTGCATCTCATTACGATGATCTGAGATAGAGCATTGACATGGTATTTCAAGTATTCAAATAATCAGAAAAAAAAAACGCTTGCATATATTAAAAAAACACTGATAATAGAGTATAAGAAGCCAAAGCCTCATGTCACTATGCATCATCGAGTTAAAATAGATCAACCATAACCCTACTAAGTCAATTTTGGAGTTTGATTAGAAATCTAAAGTGTTATTCTATTAAGTAAACTTCGACATAACTCCGAAGCAACATCAAGAATGGTTTATAGCCGCATTTCTACCACATATCAAATTTCCATTGATGCAACAAAATATAGAAAGTCAAGCCAAAGCTCTATAAATTGCAATGAAATTGGAAGATTCACCTATAGGAGATACTAATGCAGGCATGGAATGGATTCAGAATCAGCTGGCGAACCTAACCGTACATATAGAAGACATCAAGAAAAACAAAGAAGTTAGAGAAGAAGTATGGTGTACAAAGTGCTGATCGGAGGGCCATGCTAAAGACCAGTGCCCTAGCTTCAGGGATTACATGTTTGGTGGAGCACTGAATCCCTTGAATGCATAATCTAGCCCGTGGTTTGAAATACATAAGAATATAGGCAAAAATAGTTTTTCACGATGTTACTTGTTATAGAAATATGTACAGACTCCAAGGAATCTATATTGCAAATTCTGTAAATTAGTAGGACACAATGAGAATAATTGTCAAGCTTATGAACTAATGATGAAGCATGGTGCTGAAACTTATAGAATACAAACAAAAGAATACAAACATGATGAAAAAGGACAACAAGATGGTCAATGAGGTTACCAAGGAAGAGGTTGAAGTGGTGGAGCTAGTCGAGGACATGGACGCATCATTTGCTATAACTGCGGGCAACCAGGGCATTTTGCGAGAGATTGCTAGAACCCCACAATGACATGTAAGTACTGTAAATCCTTTGTCCATGTAATTGAATAATGTCCTGTAATTATGGAAAATATGGAAGAAAAAAGGAATCAACAATTGACTTAGAGTATTCAAATGATGACTACTGAAAGGAGGACCGATGAACCTCGAATTAGTATTGTCACTAGAAGTGGCGTTGCGACCAGTAGTGGTAAAGCAGATGAAAAGGAGGAATTTGGAAGTGCATGGCTTAGGTGTTGAAAATAATACTGAGAGGGGGGGTGAATCAGTATTATCAAGCAATTTGAATAAATCTTCCTTATTTGATCTTTGAATTATTTTTTCATATCAGTACCATAAAATAATGAGCATGAAAAACAAATAGTCACACCAAAGAACACAAGATGTAAGGTGGAAACCCAATGTGGGTGAAAACCACCTGCTGCAATATGTCTCTATCTTCTTTCAATTTAGAAACTTCTTTTACAATGATTTTGTACTGGTGCAGTCCTTTACCAGTACGCAGGCTGCAACCTGCGGAGAGCTACAACTCTCTCTCTTTCTCGTTTTCCAGTCTACTGCTGGAAGGGAGCTACAACCCCCTACTTCTTTTCATAAAGCATCAGATGATCAACAAATATATAACAGATATAGACCATTACAGATATCAGATCAGCAATAACAGAACTAACCCAGAACACCTTATCAACAGAGAAATTCAATCAACAGAACATCTTAAAACAGAGACGCAGTTTTTCTTTCAATGGCCTGCGACCAGACGCCGTTAACCTTCTGCTACTCTGCGTCCACACGCAGATATCCTTCTGCTTCGCTGCGTGCCCACGCACTATTCCTGTGACTGCTCTGCGTTCTGTTGCTTCAGGGACGCACCCAAAGATACTATCGCGCCGCGTCTTTCGCTACAGAGACGCACCTAAAAACATCATCGCGCCGCGTCCTTCTGCTTCAGAGACGCACCTGAACCTTGATCTCCCTGCGTCCCCACGCAGGTCTCTCTCTACTGTACTGCGTCTCGGCGCACTTGCCCTTTACAGTATCTGCGTCCCGGCGCACTTTCCCTTCACTGAACCTGCGACCCTTCAGATGTAAATGATATGAAGACTTCAGAACAGACCCAAACAGTCAGATCTACAGATCTGATCATGCGCCATAGAGATCACAGTCCATTAGAAGATTCGCCCTCTTAGATCTGGACTAGATCTCACCAAATAAGATATTCAACCCAAGACAATTGCACAATCCAAATGAACACCTTTGCTTTATATAGGCAAGCTCCTCCCCAAAACATGGAACAATACCACGAGCCGACACCATAGAAACACAAAACCATCGGCTAGATACCACACAAGAAACCCCCACGTGCCTTGAAATGTGTGCACTGGGTAGACGCACCCCCTGAACGGCTGGCCGGCATCCCTGGACGCGGGTTCTGCATGGTATACCTGCGGGGACGCACTTTCTGAACCGATTGTCTGCGTCCTTCTTAATTTTCAACAAACTGAGAGCCTTACCACTGGAGTTGCCATCAAGTACAACATCTGTAACATACAGTCATACCAGAAAACATAATGCCAACAATCTCCCCCTTTGGACTTGATGGCAACCTCACAAACTTCAGCTTCATTCTCCCCCTTTGACATCAAGGGCAAAGGGTATGCTCCCCCTAAGCTCATGCTCCCCCTGAATATGAACCAGATCTACAGCAACGCACCACCATTGTTATAGACAATTTTGTGCCTTGCAGCAGCAAGCATGAATTGTCAATAATCCAAGGGATCCAAAGTTCCCTAAACATGATGTTCTTACCCCTAGAGGAACAAGGTCAGCAAGCCAACAACTCTCAGATCAGTTCTCCACCTGAAAACACTCAAAAACAAGCAATCCTGAAATCAAAGCAGGTGCTCCACTGGGTTTCTGCGCTGAAACACAACTGCTCCATGGTGTACCTGCGTTGCAAAGCAGGCAGAACAAAGCCCACATGCGTTGGGCGAGTTTGGACATGTGGCAGAGTGAGTCATAGCTTTGGAATCTTCCAAAATTGACACTTGGATCAGGTATTTCGCCTTGTGATGAGTCAGAGGCTTTGTTTCTCCAAGTGGAAGCAAGGTTCACCAAGTGGACTCAAGAACTGAAGATCAACTGAAGATTAACTGAAGAGAGAGAGGACACAAGGCAACTACACATCAGTTGCAAGCTGACTCATCCTTTCTCAATTCATCTATATATTGAGCTCTCTCCTATGAGCTCAGGAGGCTGGAATATTGTGCAAAGTAATGATATGCTGTTGGTTTCATTCTTGAGTTATTGGGTGATTGTTTGAGAGAGGTGAAGAAGAGCAATTCTTTCTGCTGGGAGGTGTTGCTGGGTTGGAGCCTGCAATGGTTGTAATCCTCTCAGAACCTTTATTTCTTCATTAATAAAAGCTATTGAGGTTCTTCTATGTGCTCTTGTTTCAGTTATATATTGTGATGATTGCATGTTTGGTTTACACTAATCCATGAACCAGTTATGATTGCATGCCTCTTGTAGTTTCCTTCTTTGTCATTGTGCAGGATCTCATTGTAGCTGGGCGAGCAGAAGGACAAAGAGCTAGGAACAAGCGGCCAAAGAGGAGAGTTTGGATTTGACATTAAGCACAAGGCAACGGTTAGTGCTTTCTCCATCCTCTTTTGCTTTCATAAAGAAGTAAACCTTCAGTAGTTTGTTTTACAGTTGTTGCTAAGGAACTGTCACCCTTAGAGTGGGTTAGGGTCATCCGAGTCGGATACTTTTCCCTACAACAAACTGGCGACTCCGCTGGGGATCGTATCCGTTTGATTGTGTTTGTAGTATCTTTGCTATTCATATCCTGAACCAAAGAGTACCGAATCGAAAAGCTTTTGACTATATCAAAAGCGAAGTAGAGGGGCAGCTACTCTTGCTCATTTTCTGAGCAGATTCATGATTTGAAGAGCTGATCTACAAAGATCCTTGTAAGCTCTTAGTGATAGCTTTGCACCTTCTAAATCATCCCTTTGAGTATGCTTGACTGAATGCTTCTGATTTGAGCAAAAACCGTGCATTTTTGAGAAAATTATGACCTGGAGACTGTGAAAACGCAATTCTCGTTTTCCAAAGCAGGTAGTACACAGGCTACCTGCTTTGCAACGCAGGTCCCGAACTGACTACCTGCGCTGAGAGCCAGTTTGACTGTGCAGAGCCTGCGTTGACCCAAATTTGCTTAGTGCATTTGGGGTTTCCTCTTTTCTCTTGCCTGTTTTCACTTAGTTTTGCTGCTATGTGTCAGTCTTGTATCTGTTTCGAAACCAATATTACTTGCCATCATTCCGCCTCTGTTATATAACGAAATTGTACTTGTTCTTTGTATTTCTTGCTCATTTACAATTTCCCATAACGAAAAGTAAACTAGTCATGCTTTTGGCCTCTTAGATCTGAACCTGTGTTAGGCATTTTGCTAGTCTAAAGAGTTAGCTTGTTTGCTGTCCATAGCTGATTAGTCATTTTACTTTCGTTAGTTTGGTTTGATTTCATGTATTTCCAGTGATTAAGCAAGTGAATCTTAAGGTGTCTTTTGATTTTGGACAAGCTTGTTTACTTTCGCTTTAAAATGAAATCAAAGTTATATAACCACTTTCTTTTTGTATCCATCCACATTAAGAAAGGAACAAAGAAAATACATGCATTGTGCATTTTGCATTTGACTGTGTGCTTGACGATTTAGGAAAATTTGCATTTCAGTGTGTGCTCTATGATCTGTGTGAAAAGATTTGCCTTTCTTTTCCCTTAGTAGTTAAGGTTTTCAAAGTTGAAAGATCGAAAAGTTTACTTCTCATCTTAGACTGCATTCAGGAATTTGTTATATACATCTCGTGGTGATCCTTAAAGGCAAACTGTTAAGCAAGATCAACATTAAAATAAATCCAATTTACATAACAACGCTTTGTAACATAATGCAAACATCTAGAGGTCTAGGTAGAGACGTGTTCCGGCATCGTTAAACATAGTGACTGTCGATCTCTACGAAGGTGGGTGATTCCTCCTGAGAGTCGGTGGCACTAATACGGACTTGTGCTCCCACGTACCGTCGCGTATATATTGGGAGACCCCTATAGGCAATTATCCTTTATCCATAGGAAGCCGTGTCGACCGCCCTACTGATCGCGATGCAGTGAACACAACATTCACGAAGATCGACCACCCGTACCGTAAAACGTATTCTGTGGTTTCGCGAAAAGTTTGGCACACCCTCTGCCTAGAACTCCAGAGCAGTTTCTTTTGGCCTTTTTCAAACTCTATAACTGAAAAAGTCCATCTGAGCATTTGTCACTTCGGGCTCGTTAAAACATCGAAGGCGACTAGAGTCATCTTTAGCTTTTTCTCGACTCTTAAAACATGAAAAAGCAAGTTTGTGTCTAAAAGCGTCGTTAATAAAATTTATTTTAAGCGGAACAAAATCACCTGTTATTCCCACGTTGATCTTTCAGTTGAAAAGTATGGAGCCCACCAACCAAGGAGGCAACCTTGGCGGAAGTCCAAATCCCTTCTCCTCTTGGGGAGATGTTGGTGCACCTCATATGGCAACATTGTCACTTCCAGGATTGACAATTGGCCTACCTGTATGGCTCTTTTCAACTAATGTAGTCCAGATCGCCACTAATCCTGAGCAGTCGAATCAACAGTCAGACCAGTCTAGGACTACCCACCAGCCTTCCACTTCTTACAATACTTCCTCTGATCCTTCATCTTCGCGAGGTAGAACTGGCAAAAGTCAGCCTCCCAAGGAGAAGAAGGAAAAGAAGAAGAAAGAAAAGAAGCAGAAGGAGCCTATGGCGAAGGCGACTGGGGGCAAGCAAGAGACAACTGACAAAAACCCACACACTGCACCGACCGGGCCTAAATCGCCATGTGTCATTTGCGAAGGGGCCCACTTCCATCGTGATTGTCCTTGTATTCCCCGGATACTAAGGGACTGGTCCCCAAGATTGCACAATCCGATAGCATCAACCTCTGGCAGTCATGTTGATAGCAGTCTGTCAACTAGCGAGAGTGAAGGACGAAGAGGGAGACCAAGATCACCCTGTATATTGTGTGAAGGCGAGCATGCCATCCACCGATGTCCATTCTTAGATGAGGCAAAGAGAGTTTTAGAAGATCGTCCGGTTTCACCGTTACGACTTCCTCCTGGATACCAAAAACTCGCGCCTAATCCCTCGATAGTTGAAAATCCAGCTGACCCGCCCAAGTGGTCAGCTAAAGTGTCGGTCATTGAGAATGAACCTACTGAATCCAGACCAGACGAATGTCTAAAGGTCGAAACAGCAGTTGACTCGATTCTTCCTTCAGAGGTTTCATCGTCCAATGACTCCGTCACTGAAGACCCATCTTCAAATGACACCCTCACTGAAGAGGATAAGGATGACACCGTCCATATTCTCTTCATCAACACAGACTCTGATGAGCATCAGGGCAATGTGCCCATTCCTTTATCGCAGGAAGGAACATCGTCAGGGTCGTATCCGGCCGTATATTCGGTCCCACCACCAAGCAACCTAGTCGTATCCTTTGATTGGAATCAACTAGGCAGACCCCGGTTACCAGCCAGTATCCCATTCAGAATCATGGTCCAAATCTACAGAATGGTGATGGCTGGAACTATCATTGATGAAGGGGCATCTGTGAGTATCCTTTCCTCTGTTGCTTGGAAAGCACTGGGTTGCCCGGCGCTTTTACCTGAGATGAGAAATCTATCAGGTTTTGATAAAGGAACCAGTCACCCGTTAGGGATTCTCCCCAATGTTCTGCTTACATTGAAAGGGAAGTCAGTTCGCATGAACATCATGGTCGTCCAGGGACCCTTGGCATATAACTTACTCCTTGGACGAGACTATATATATTGCATGGAGGCAATAGTGTCCTCACTCTTTAGAGTCATGTGTTTTCCGCACGAAGGAAGAATGGTCCAGCTCGTAGACCAACTTTCATTTCCAGGATCACGCATTGCAAATAGTCAAATACCATCCCTTAACGGTTTATTCACTCAAGGAATGCCACCGCCTCCGGTTCTACTTCTCGATGAATGCGAGTAATACAGAAAGAAAGAACTGGGACCCAGGGGGCATGCACGCTGGCCTGCCTTGGGCAGAGAAAACCTTGGGTATAAAGTTAATTTCCGCAGAAGAATGGACTAGTCCGTACCCCGTCCGGCAGTGGAAGGGAGGGTTGTTCTAGGATAAAATTCTTTTGTCAAAGTTATGTGAGCGAAGCGGTCGCTCCCTTTGTCTAAAGAGGTGGGCTCTCCTAAGGAGGGGGTCTATTTGTGGCAGCAAGAAGCCACCATCTTTGAATGTCAAGCCTCACCCATTAAAACAAGCTGTTTTGAAGGATAAGTAGGGGCAGTCTTCAAAGAAAGAGATGAAATTGCTGCAACAAGTGGTCACCATCTTTAGCAACCTAATGATAGACATCGCCGAAAAAAGAGTTTAGTTTGTGGCAGCAAACAAAACCATTTTTCGGATAATAAGTAAGAGATGGCAGAATCTCGAAATTATACTTTATACCTGGGGGCATGCAAACCTTTTGGAGTGCAAGCACGGGACGACTATTTATTTTTTTAAATTTGTAGGTCCCTCTAACCCGTTAAACTCGTAGGATTAGCCGTTTCTAGCTTGCATAAAGAAAGGATGAAGGGCAAAAGTTAAAACCTGCCAAATTGGAGTAATTAGTGAGGTATCGCTCCTTAAATAAGATTACCTCACCTAAAGCATTCCTTGTATTAAGACTGGTATAAATCGAGCAGTTTTAGCAATGTTCATGCTCGTTAAAAAATAAATGCAAGAATCGAGCAGTTTTTGTGCAGAAGTTCATGCTCGTTAAAAAATAAACGTAGATTGTGAGCAATCTTTCCCTAGCAGTTCAAGCTCACGCATAAAAAATGAACCGGTAAACAACCTCGAGAAATGTAACCTTTGAAAGCCATATTAAAAGCCCTTGGTCGTGTTTTATATGCCATCACCTCCATCTGTTCATTTGGCCAATCGTTCACCTCCATATGTTTGTTTACCCATTTTGAGGAACAGCTGCGAAGAGTGATTTCACTTAGCCATCCTTGTGACACTGCCGTGATTGGAGAATTCCAACCTGTACCTGGAATCTGCTGCTATCCCTGTTCATCACTCGTTCCTCAAAAGACGAGTCTTCTTTGAGCTCTTTTCACTGACTCGTAAAATATGAAAAGTTTGCCGAGTTTTGGCCTTCCAGCTCGTTAAAGCGACCGGAAAGCTATCCCTCCTCTAGATTTTAATCTTTTTGGACCTGAGGGATTATTGCACAAAAAGATCGAGCGCTTGTTTTGTTCGGCTCGTTAAAGCAACCGAAAATTCATCCCTTCTGTATTGTTTTAAACTTTTTCGGACTTAAGAGATTAGATGACGAAAAAGGAATTTTGGAGTTAACTTTTCGTACCTTTTCAGACTCTCTAAAAATGAAAAGGACCGAGTTTTCTTTGTCGTTAGACTCGTTAAAATGATTAAATAGCGACAAACTTGTCTTTAGACGAGAACGAGTTTCCCTATCGCTAGGCTCGTTAAAACATAGCGATGGGCTTGCCCGAAGGGCAGGTTATAGAACAAGCATATGTTATCCTCCTCAAGCTGACAAAAATAAAGAGGTACTGGTCAGCAATGACTGGGGAAAAATTGGGAGAACCTCACAGTATTAATGGTAGCAAGTCGCTCTTGAACATGACACTTTGTCCTCTGTCCGCTTCGGGTTGGGTTGTTTCATTCACCGATCGCAGAATCATGGTCCTCGCCACACCATCCACAATTGGGGTAATGTTGCCAATCCATCACATCAGTGTCGTTATATGTTCAAGAGATGTGGTTCTGTAAAGAGTCAACCCTGTTCCACCCACTGCCATACATTATCCTTCATCCACTTCATGACCGCCACCCTGAATCATACATCACAGTTTGTTTTCACCTCATCATTATCACTAGCTCCGTTCCGTGTCACTGATGTGGGATTCACTAAGGCCCTCCTTTGACGGATCGCTCCTTGTCGACATCAGCTCATTATCCAAGGAGTTGATCTAGGAACACCCCCCTCAGTACTTTGAAGCTTGCATGCCTCAATGGCAAGTTTCTCACTTCCGGCGACAGGTATACATCAATGACCTTCGACCAGAAGATTTTGCATGGTGGTCGACGCCAAGTCCTTTATTCCCACCATGTGAATTGTACTGCCGTACCTTGAGGGTCATCATCCTTATCGGTGATTCCTCTCGCGCTTGTTAACGGTTTACATTATTGACCGGTAATCAAGCGATGTCTTTCCATGTTCGACTTCAAGAAATTCTCAGATGGATCGACTTGTACATCAAGTGAAGATCGGAAGAGATTGAAGACCCCGGATCTAGTTTCATCCATCCGGGCTGCGATATATATTCAGGACATAAAGACATGTACATCATTGCAACAGATGATTATCCTTCTCAAAAGATGATAAATTCGGCAGAGAATTATCAGTGAAGGATGATAAATTCGGCAGAGAATTATCAGTCTAGCATCAGACGATCGTCTGTTCTATGTACCAAAATGTATTTATAAAGCTGAGCATGGGAATGCCCGCCTCAGCTAGATCATGAAAAATGTATGAAAAATAATGTATTGTATTGTATCTTATTACAGGACACTTCTCAGCAGATTGAATGAACTCCGGATCCTCTCAATAAAGCATTTCACCCGATAAACGACCTCATACTTTAGGGGGCATCTGTTATAGACAATTTTGTGCCTTGCAGCAGCAAGCATGAATTGTCAATAATCCAAGGGATCCAAAGTTCCCTAAACATGATGTTCCTACCCCTAGAGGAACAAGGTCAGCAAGCCAACAGCTCTCAGATCAGTTCTCCACCTGAAAACACTCAAAAACAAGCAATCCTGAAATCAAAGCAGGTGCTCCACTGGGTTTCTGCGCTGAAACACAACTGCTCCATGGTGTACCTGCGTTGCAAAGCAGACAGAACAAAGCCCACCTGCGTTGGGCGAGTTTGGACATGTGGCAGAGTGAGTCATAGCTTTGGAATCTTCCAAAATTGACACTTGGATCAGGTATTTCGCCTTGTGATGAGTCAGAGGCTTTGTTTCTCCAAGTGGAAGCAAGGTTCACCAAGTGGACTCAAGAACTGAAGATCAACTGAAGATTAACTGAAGAGAGAGAGGACACAAGGCAGCTACACATCAGTTGCAAGCTGACTCATCCTTTCTCAATTCATCTATATATTGAGCTCTCTCCTATGAGCTCAGGAGGCTGGAATATTGTGCAAAGTAATGATATGCTGTTGGTTTCATTCTTGAGTTATTGGGTGATTGTTTGAGAGAGGTGAAGAAGAGCAATTCTTTCTGCTGGGAGGTGTTGCTGGGTTGGAGCCTGCAATGGTTGTAATCCTCTCAGAACCTTTATTTCTTCATTAATAAAAGCTATTGAGGTTCTTCTATGTGCTCTTGTTTCAGTTATATATTGTGATGATTGCATGTTTGGTTTACACTAATCCATGAACCAGTTATGATTGCATGCCTCTTGTAGTTTCCTTCTTTGTCATTGTGCAGGATCTCATTGTAGCTGGGCGAGCAGAAGGACAAAGAGCTAGGAACAAGCGGCCAAAGAGGAGAGTTTGGATTCGACATTAAGCGCAAGGCAACGGTTAGTGCTTTCTCCATCCTCTTTTGCTTTCATAAAGAAGTAAACCTTCAGTAGTTTGTTTTACAGTTGTTGCTAAGGAACTGTCACCCTTAGAGTGGGTTAGGGTCATCCGAGTCGGATACTTTTCCCTACAACAACCATGAAAGAGATAGAGACATATTGCAGCTATTTCCAAGATCTCCTTCTCCATAATGCCAACAATGCATTATGTGCTCCCCCTGAGCCTGTACCACCAATAAGAAGAGGTTCAACAAGATGATGCATCAACAACCCCCAGCTTTTGCTTGAGGTATTCAAACGTGTCCCTGGGCAATGGTTTGGTAAGAATATCAGCAACTTGTTCCTTGGAAGGAACATACTCCAACTTGACTTTCTGTTCAAGCACTTGTTCCCGGAGAAAATGGTACTTGATTGGTATGTGCTTGGTTTTTGAATGCATAACCGGATTCTTTGAGATGCTGATTGCACTTGTGTTATCACATAAGATGGGGATAGGTGGTGTACAAGTGATTTGAAAATCCTGCAAAGTCTGCATCATCCAAAGGAGTTGAGTGCAACAAGATGCAGCAGCAACATATTCCGCTTCAGCTGTAGACAAGGCAATCGAACTCTGTTTCTTGTTGAACCAAGATACCAGTCTGGAACCCATAAAGAACGCACCACCACTTGTGCTTTTCCTGTCATCCACGCTTCCGGCCCAATCTGCATCTGTATAAGCATGAAGAGTAAGATCTGTATCTCTAGGATACCATAAGCCATAATTTTGAGTCCCTTGAAGATATTTGAAAATTCTCTTTACTGCCTGAAGATGAGTCTCCTTCAGATTTGCCTGAAATCTTCCAACTATTCCAACTGCATGCATGATGTCTGGTCGGGTACCTGTCAAATATAGTAAACTTCCAATCATAGATCTGTAGGTTGGTTGATGTACTGCTGCAGATTCATCATTTGCACTGAGACTACATCCTGTGACCATGGGTGTACATAATGGTTTTGCATCTTCCATGCCATATTTCTTCAAAATCTGCTTGAGATACTTGGTTTGAGATAAAAAGATTCCTCCTTCCTTTTGTTGGATTTGCAAACCAAGGAAATATGTCAGTTCTCCTAGCAAGGACATTTCAAATTCTTTCTGCATGACCGAGGCAAAGCTTTGACTCATAGCTTCTTCATTGCTGCCAAAAATAATGTCATCTACATACACAACAAGTATTAGTAATTTGTCATTTTCAATTTTTATATACAGATTGCTATCTGCTGAACCTTTTGAGAAGCCTTGTTGATGAAGATATTTGTCCAACTGGTAGTACCAAGCCCTTGGAGCTTGTTTGAGACCATAGAGAGCCTTTTTCAATCGGCATACAAGATTTGGATCATTTCCAAGAATGAACCCATCTGGCTGTTCAATGTACACTTCTTCTTCCAAGTCTCCATTCAGAAAGGCTGATTTCACGTCCATTTGAAATACTTTGAAGTTTTGAAAACTTGAGAGAGCAAGGAACATTCGGATGGCCTCAAGTCTTGCAACAGGAGCAAAAGTTTCTTCAAAGTCTATTCCTTCTTGCTGCGCACACCCTTTACAAACAAGTCTGGCTTTGTTTCTAATTACTTCTCCATTTTCATTCAATTTATTTTTGAAGACCCATTTTGTTCCGATAACATTCTTATCCTTTGGTCTAGGAACCAGCTCCCAAGTGTTGTTCTTTTCGATTTGCTCAAGTTCTTCATCCATTGCTTTCACCCAACATTCATCTTTGCATGCTTCTTTCACATTTTGTGGTTCAGTAGAGGAGAGTAATTCCAAATAGCTTGAGGCTTCTGCAACTATTCTTCTTGTTTGTACACCTGCTTCTTTCTGCCCCACAATCTGAGATTCTGGATGATTCTTCTGAACATATCTGGATGGAGTTTTCTCTTCTATTCTTGTTTGCTCTTCTGGTTCTTCTTGAGGTTCTCCTTGGGGTTCTTCTTCTTCATTATTCTGTCTTTGAGGGTAGCCTTCATCTTCTTCTATATCTTCATGATGTACTTGCCTAGGAATATATCCCTTCTCATCAACCACTACATCAATGCTGTCAACAATTCTGCCAAGTCTTTTATTGTAGCATTTGTATGCTTTGCTATGTGGAGAATAGCCAAGAAGAATGCCTTCATCTGCTCTAGGTTCATGTTTGCCAAGCTGCTCATCAGTATTCTTGATATAGCATTTGCTCCCAAATATTTTGAAGTGCTTTACCGAAGGAGTTTTACCACTCCAGAGCTCATGAGGAGTTTGAGTGTTGTTCACCTGGACATTTGTCTTGTTGAGAATAATAACTGCAGCATGTGCAGCTTCACCCCAGAAAGTTGCGGGAGTTCCTGATTCATCAAGCATAGCACGAGCCATTTGTTGGATTGTTCTGTTCATTCTTTCAACAACTCCATTTTGCTGAGGAGTTCTAGCTGTAGAGAATTCTCTCCTTATCCCATGTTCATCACAGAAATCGAAAAATTCATTTGAAGTAAATTCCCCACCTCTGTCGGATCTGAGGCACTTAATTTTGTGACCTGATTCATTTTCAACCAAGGCTTTGAAGGACTTGAATTTTTCGAATGCTTCATCTTTGTGCTTCATAAGTCCTAACCAGACAAACCTGGAGAAATCGTCAATAAATAATATCAAGTATTCCTCTCCTCTAGGTGTTCTTTTCCTGAATGGGCCAAATGTATCTGTATGTACTAGCTCAAGAGGCATGCTAGCTGATCCCTCTTTCTCTGGAAAGTTAGTCCTGGTTTGTTTTCCAAACTGACATGATCTGCATATGGTGTTGTCAGGAATTTTGATATCTGGAAGATCGCGAACTGCCTGATATTTGCATGCTTTCCTTATTTGTGAGAAGCTTAGATGTCCCAACCTTCGATGCCATAACCAGTGCTCTTCATCCTTGCTAAGATAGCATTGTTGTTGTTGTCCTTCTTCAAATATGTACAGATTATTTGGAGTTCTTTTGCCTTTGAGTAATGTTTTACCTGTATCAAGATCACGAACAAGACATCCATTTGATCTGAAAATAACCTCGGTTTTTTGATCACACATCTGGCTGACACTTAGTAGATTATGCTTCAATCCATCAACATACAAAACATTTCCAGCCTTGACCTTTTCTTTCAAAGGAGCAATACCTTTTCCTTTTATAGTTGCAGGAGTATCATTTCCAAAAGAAACTTTCTTTCCCTTTTCTAAAGTAGAATAAGATTCAAGTTTTTCTTTATCACCTGTCATATGTTTCGAACATCCACTGTCAATGTACCATAGATTTTCCTGTCCTTCTGCATAAAATGCTATCCCACATCTTTCTGTTTGAGGTTCCTTTATTCTCCATGTTTTGGTGCTTGTGGCTTGTTCCTTTTTCTCCTGAAACCTGCTCCTGCATTCAGAGTCTTCATGACCAAAATTATTTCAAATAGAACATTCAACTTCATTTTCAAGAACCGAAAAGTTGTTATAGGTCCTTTTTGTAATCCCTGTCATACTTCTTTGTTTTTGAGCTTCCCTAGTCATGATTGTTTTATATGCAACACATTGAGCTGCTTTGTGACCAAAGTTATGGCAAGAAAAGCATTGTCCATTGAAGAAGCTTCTGCGGTTATTGAATCTACCAGCCAACTGATTGTAATTTCTATTTTCATCTATTCTTGAACCAAACTGAGAAGATTTTACCTGTGGATGGTTGTAGCTTTTGTTCACCCTTAAGATGGATTGTCCCTGATAGTTTCTGTTTGTAATTCGTCCCTGCTTTACCTGATTATCTTCATTGTTCTTCTGCTCATTTCTTCTTGCTGCATCAAGATAACTTTTTGAGGTGGATGCTTGAGAGGTTTCTCCATTATAGCCCAAACTTGTCTTGTTTAGAGGAGACCGCTGCACATTGATAATCTCATCCAAAGTTTCAGATCTTTTGACAAACTTAAGATTAATAGCTTTTGTTTTCTCAATTTCTTTTCTGAGACCAACAATTTCACCTTCTAGTTTTTCAAGATGTTTTTCCTTTTCATCAATTTGAAATTGCAAAGTATCAATGATCACATTCTTTTCTTCTATGCATCTCTTGAGTCTAGTAATTTCATCATAGAGATTATCCACATCTACAGCATCCTCATAATCATCATCTTCAAATGCCATTAACAACTTATATTTATTACCTTGTTCATCTTCATCACTGTTTGATAAGCCATCACTATCTTCATGGGTGTAGTAGCTTTTCTTATTTGCACTTTGTTTCTTGTTCCATCTAGCAGGTTCCTTTCCTTTATCCTTATAAGGACATTTTGCAGCATAATGACCTACTCTTCCACAAGCAAAGCATTTGAAAGGTAGCTTACCTCTGAACCTTCCAGAACCCCTTTGAATATTTCTGACAAAATTTGATTCTTCTTCCTCTTCTTCTGGAACATGGCTTGCTTCATAGTAATCTTCTTTGCCTGATGCCTTAAAAGCAACTTCCCTTCTGTCTGATGGACCTCCCTTTCTCATTTCATAAGCAGTTAGAATTCCATGTAGCTGAGACATAGTGAGAACACGGAGATTTTCCTTTTCTTCTATTGCAGATACTTTAGATTCAAACTTGGGGGATAATGATCTTAGAATCTTTTGAACTACTATAGTCTCTTTTATTTCTTCACCCAAATTTTTCATACAATTAACAATCTCATCTACCCGAAGAAAATAATTAGCCACACTTTCATCATTATACATCTTGAGAGTCTCATATTGAATCCTGAGAGTTTGAAGTTTAGCTTGTTTTACCTGTTCATCTCCTTCATAGCTAGTGATCATTTTGTCCCATATCTCTTTTGCTGATTTGAAGTGCATTACCTTCATGAATTCTGTTTGGGATATACTTCCTAATAGAGTACTGACTGCCTTTGCATTTGTTTCATACTTCTTTTTCTCAGCTGGATCTGTAGGAGTAGCTGAAGGAAAAGCATAGCCTGTTTCTACAATGTTCCAAACTTCTGTACCAAGAGATTGAAGATATGCAGTAACTCTTACCTTCCAATAATTGAAATTTGTCCCATCAAAAATCGGTGGCCTGATTGATGCTTCTTTCTCGTAGTTGCTCATGATGAACGATCTACCTTCAAGCGATCAAGCTTCTCTGAAGGACCTGCTCTGATACCAATTGTTGAAAATAATACTGAGAGGGGGGGTGAATCAGTATTATCAAGCAATTTGAATAAATCTTCCTTATTTGATCTTTGAATTATTTTTGCATATCAGTACCATAAAATAATGAGCATGAAAAACAAATAGTCACACCAAAGAACACAAGATGTAAGGTGGAAACCCAATGTGGGTGAAAACCACCTGCTGCAATATGTCTCTATCTTCTTTCAATTTAGAAACTTCTTTTACAATGATTTTGTACTGGTGCAGTCCTTTACCAGTACGCAGGCTGCAACCTGCGGAGAGCTACAACTCTCTCTCTTTCTCGTTTTCCAGTCTACTGCTGGAAGGGAGCTACAACCCCCTACTTCTTTTCATAAAGCATCAGATGATCAACAAATACATAACAGATATAGACCATTACAGATATCAGATCAGCAATAACAGAACTAACCCAGAACACCTTATCAACAGAGAAATTCAATCAACAGAACATCTTAAAACAGAGACGCAGTTTTTCTTTCAATGGCCTGCGACCAGACGCCGTTAACCTTCTGCTACTCTGCGTCCACACGCAGATATCCTTCTGCTCCGCTGCGTGCCCACGCACTGTTCCTGTGACTGCTCTGCGTTCTGTTGCTTCAGGGACGCACCCAAAGATACTATCGCGCCGCGTCTTTCGCTACAGAGACGCACCTGAAAACATTATCGCGCCGCGTCCTTCTGCTTCAGAGACGCACCTGAACCTTGATCTCCCTGCGTCCCCACGCAGGTCTCTCTCTACTGTACTGCGTCTCGGCGCACTTGCCCTTTACAGTATCTGCGTCCCGACGCACTTTCCCTTCACTGAACCTGCGACCCTTCAGATGTAAATGATATGAAGACTTCAGAACAGACCCAAACAGTCAGATCTACAGATCTGATCATGCGCCATAGAGATCACAGTCCATTAGAAGATTCGCCCTCTTAGATCTGGACTAGATCTCACCAAATAAGATATTCAACCCAAGACAATTGCACAATCCAAATGAACACCTTTGCTTTATATAGGCAAGCTCCTCCCCAAAACATGGAACAATACCATGAGCCGACACCATAGAAACACAAAACCATCGGCTAGATACCACATAAGAAACCCCCACGTGCCTTGAAATGTCTGCACTGGGTAGACGCACCCCCTGAACGGCTGGCCGACGTCCCTGGATGCGGGTTCTGCATGGTATACCTGCGGGGACGCACTTTCTGAACCGATTGTCTGCGTCCTTCTTAATTTTCAACAAACTGAGAGCCTTACCACTGGAGTTGCCATCAAGTACAACATCTGTAACATACAGTCATACCAGAAAACATAATGCCAACATTAGGAATACTGCTAAGAAAGTTCTTGTTTTTGATATTCAAAAAGAAAAATAAGTATTTATGGAAGAAAGGAGAAGTTTTATGCATGCTGGAGCTTCAACCTCTAGTGCACAACCAAATCCCAATCATAAAAATTAATGCGACATATCATCAACTTCGATACATAATTGAGCTCCGACACAAGACCAAGATTCAACAAATCAAGTAGGTATTTTAAAGTCTTTTTTATAGACTTCTTGAAATTGTTAATAGATCAAAAGGTTGTAGAAGGGATTTAGGAGTTGATAGATTCCTATGCATCCAAAGAAACACCACGAAGTGAGATGCACATTCTTTTACATAAACAGAAGAGAACCAGAAGGGAATTGAGGCTTAGTGTGCAGATACGAGAGTATGAGATTAATAAAATTATTCTAGAGCTAGGATTTGATGCTAATGTCTTGATGAATTAGACATGGGAATAAATGGGTGGGCCAAAGCTATAGTGGTCACCTATTTAGTTAAGGATGGAAAATCAGCAAAAGATATTTCCTTCGGCTTTGGGAAGACTACCAGCTCTGAGAGTGGATATTGAAGTAGTTCTCACCACTATTGTTTTTGATGTAATAGAGATTATCGATGATAGTAACCCTTATCATGCATTACTTGGAATTGACTGGGAATTTAAAAATATGGCCATAATTAATTTGAAGAAGAGACATATGATATTTGAAGGAAACAATATCAGAGTAATTGTTCCCTTGGATCCATCAGAAGGAGTAATATATACATAAATAGTCAAAGAAGAATACTGTGAAGCTAACATAGACAATATCTATCAAATGACAGGGAAGAAACAAGATTGTCTTAACCCTAATACTGAAGGAAAGTTGAGATGGGAGTGTGATAGTTCTTGTACCTCAGACTCAAAAGAAGAGTTGGAGAATTGGAAAAATAGGTTGTATGAAGTATCGAGAAGGTGAGATGAAATAATTACCAAATCAGTTCATTGTATGATATCTAAGGTATGCAACCCACCTTATTATGATGTCTTAGGTGACGTAAACACTTTTCTTAATAATTATGAAGAAAAAAATCCATAAAATCAAAGGTTTTCAGCCTTGGATATAGCCCTCAAAGCTACCCTTTTTAGATGGTGGAATGGAAACAAGAAGAATATAGGACGTTTGGAACAATGTTGAAGATTAATGGGCATAAGGTTTTGACAGATAGATACAAAGATGGAGATAAAATATGATGGTGAAACTAATCCTAGGAAGCATATCAAACTATGCACTACAACATGGAAGGAGATTCCATAACCAAAATGGGTACATATATTGATTCATACATTAGAGACAATCCCTAAGAATTGGTACCTAGAAATGAAGCTTCGACATGGTACGACGAAATGGGCATACATGTTTCGTGGCTTCATATTAACATTCAACTTTGAGGATGATTTCCCATACATAGATTTGGCCCTTGAGACAGTAAAGAAGAGGATCGTTTAGAATTTAACCCCACTGACATAGTAACAACCTCATTGGGTTGCGCAAATAGAAAATGCACTGGAGTGTTATAAGCTTACTGTAGATGAAGAAGAAGATCCTCGTAACATTGACATAACAGATTTAGTAGGATACCGTGAAGTAACTTGACTTGAGCTATAAATACCATACATAATGAAGCCACAAAAGACAAAGAGGGTGAACATAGGATCAAAGAAGGAACCCAATTTTGCAGCAATAGGAGATTACTAGGATGGAGAGATAGTCAGTAAAGTTAGAGAGTTAATTCATGAATATCAAGAACTATTTACCACCAATTTTTCAGAGATGAAGGGTATAATAGGAGATCTAGGAGTCATGAAGATTCCTCTTAAGCATGATGCAAAGCTGGTCAAACAAAGACATTATAGGCTAAACCTAAAATATAAGTAGAAACTGAAAGTAGAGCTTGATAAAATTATAACAACATGAATTATTGAACATGTAGAAGAATCATAATGGGTGACTCCTATGGTGGTGCAAAATAAGAATAGTAAAGGAGAAATTAGGATCAATGTTGATATGAGGAATTTGAATGATGCATGCTTACATGATCCCTTCCCTACCCTTTTTACAGATGAAGTGCTAGACAATATAGGAGGTTAGGAAGCTTACACATTTACAAATGGATTCTCCAGTTATCATCAGATTAGGATTGGACCCGAAGGTTGGCATAAGACCACATTTGCTACAGAATGGGGTTCATATTAATAGATAGTAAATCCTTTTGGATTAAAAAAGTCCTCTGCTATATTTTCTGGGGTGGGGGTTGCAGCTTTTAAGGAATACACCACAAGTCTTTAGAGGTATATTTTGATGATTGGACAGTATTTGGATTGTTGAGAAAACATGTTGGAAGTTTAAGACTTATGCTTAACACATCTCTTTGAATCTAAAGAAGTTCTTATTTTGTGTACCCTTCAACATATTGTTGGGACATATTGTTTGTAAGAAAGGACTAATGGTGGACCCTGCTAAGATTGCTATCATTATGAACCTGCCTCCACCTAAGATAGTAAGGCAGCTTCGCACTACGTTTGGACATACTGGGTATTATAGGAATTTCATCAAGGGTTATGCTTAGATCATTGTGCCTATGGAGAAATTGCTAAAGAAGCATGTAACTTTTCATTGGAAATAAGAATGTCAGAAGAGCCTCGACATAGTGAAAAAAAAATGGTAGTTGCACCTATACTAGTGTTCCCTGATTGGAATAATGAATTCCATGTCTATATGGATGCCTCCTGTATAGCTTTAGGAATGGTACTAGCACAACCTGGTGCAGGAGAGATTGATCATCCTATAGATTTTGCAAGTATATATTTATCTAAAGCAAAAAAAAAAATTAAACCACTACAGAAAGAAGACTAGCTATGGTGTATGCTTTGCAGAATTTTAGACACTATTTTTTGGGGTGACACTTTAAACTATTTACATATCATTATGCATTGACGTATTAAGTTAATAAGCCTATCTTAGGAGGAAATATTTGTAGATGGTTACTGTTATTCCAGGAACATGACTTTGAGATCATTGTTAAACGAGGGAGTCTTAATGTAGCACCTGACCATCTACCAAGATTGGAAACAGGGTAAGAACCAACTACCATAGAGGTTAATCTCCCTAATGCGGATTTATTTGCAATCAAAGTGGAAGATGACCATTTCATAAATATCATTTATTTTTTTACCATAAGAATGGCTCTTTCAGAGTATACTATGTCGTAAAAGAAAGAAATAGTAGTTAAGGAAACTGAATTTTCATTAATAACAAAACATTTATATAAGATGGGATGAGATGAGATATGGCACAGATATGTTCTCAAAAATGAAAGGCAGATGATTCTAGTAGAGGTTCATTGGGGAACAACGGTGAATAGTATGTAGGAAAAGATATTGTGAAAAATATTTTGAAAGTGGGATTCTGGTCCTACACTACATAAAGATACGAAGAAGTATTGTCGAGCATGTGATGTGTGTCAAAGAACAAGGAAGCCTTCCAAAAGAGATGAGATTCCATTGGTAACACAAGCTATATTGGATTCCTTTGATAAGTGGACCATTGATTTTGTTGGACACATCAACCCACCTAGAAAGAAGACTGGTGTAAGGCAGATAATTATAATGACTGATTACTTGACAAGATGGCCTGAAGCACAACCAATAAGGCACTACAAAGTAGATACTGATGTGAAGTTTATTTTTGAGTATATATTGTCTATATTTGGATGTCTGAAGATTTTGATGAGTGACCAACGTTCACACTTCATAAATAAGGGTATTGAAGAATTGAGTGAGGAGTTCCAAGTTTATCATCAGAAGAGTGCCCCTTATCACCCTGAGGACAATGGAATAATAGAAGGATTTAATTAGATTTTGGAGAATGCACTTACTATGGTATGCAATGTGAATAAAGATGACTAGGACCTTATAATTCCAATAGTTTTATGGGCTTATAGGACCACATGTAAAAGGTTGATGGGCCAGACACCCATTAGGTTATTTTATGTGAAAGAAGCTTTGATTCCCATGGAGAACATCATGCCTAGCTTGAGGATTACAAAATTTACATATATGGCACACCCTCATATAATGGGGGAAGGAATGTCACATTTTCTTGCTCTAGAGGAGGATAGATTTCTAGCAGGATTCCATGAGCAGGTACATAAAGCAAGAGAAAAGGCTTGTCACGACACACATTTTAAGCAAAAGAAGTTCTAGGTAATAGACCTTGTTCTCCTTTACGATAGTAGGTTTGTAAAATTTAAAGTAAAATTCAAGAGGCATTGGTTGGGCCCATACATTATCAACCATATAATTATGAGGCATAGGTCAAGTAACAAATTTAAAATGTAGAATCCGTTTAAGGAAGAGTAAATGGTAGCAATTTGAAGTTGTTTCGGGACAACCCTACCGCTATAGCTTCGCTCTAAAGAAATGAGAAAATTCTTAGTGCCACTCATAGTAGAAAGTGGGCACTGGACTATAAACTATGCGATAGATAGAGCTTTGACATAAGAGGGCTTTCCTTGCTACAATATGGGATGCGTCGAAGTTTGGCAGGAAAAATATGACCATTAAAAAGGACTGTTATCATTGAAACACATGGGAAGATACATTTATGAACACAATTTGAGCTAATGATTGGGCTAGAAATTCAGATTTGTTAGGAAAAGCCGCATCCCACCCAGGTTTGGCACTTTATTGTCCTAGGAGTTCGAAGATTTCTATTGCAAAGAAGTTGCATAAATTCTTGCATGGATTCCGTGATGCCGAAATAATTTATTCATATATTTAGTGAGAATGGATTAGTCGCAATCATGGAAGCAACATCTAATATGCCCACAGAAAAATCACGACCTAAAACAACATCACCACCTTCAGTAGCATCATTACACATGCAGTAGAGATCCTCGTGAAAGAAAATTACCAGAGATGACAAAACAAAGAAGAAATTGGAAAAGATATTGGTTGAGCCTCAGAAAGAGCCCGAACATGTGAGATATAATGAGGAAGAAGAAGAGAAAGTGCAAATGGAAATGGATGTCACGTCGTTTATGTCGCCTCTCTCACCATATATTACACCAAGAAATCTAGATGCAAAACCAATGATAGAGTCGAAGGATGCAAAGTATGGCACCTTCACACCTTTATTATCAGAGTCAATGCGATTTACTAGAGAAAACCTTGGGAAGATTCCACATCTGAAGGTCACGAACAATGATTTCAATGACAGAAATAAATATCCGTAGTTTTCACCAAATAAGTATTTTAAACAAGTACACTACCCTAAGAGTGGTGTGACAAGGTTATAACGGCAGCAGTGGGTAGCTAGATTGGCACAATAGAACTTGATCGATATGTTGAATGTGTTGCACTTCGATATAAGTCTAGGAAGCACAACTTGTGTGAGACAATGGCTCATGCTAGTGGAGAATGGATGCCTGTGGATGGGGAAGGGGATCCCTATATATCCAATGTTCATATGGAGAATCACAAGATTTTCTTATCAAGGGATGAACCCCACAGAGGAGTTTGTTGGGAAAGATCAGGACAAAGCCATAACAGAAAACATGAAGAATAAGTTTAGACAAATGAAAGGGAAGTGAGGTTATGATATCAAAATCGATCAATGACGAGGGAGTTTGCTTTGTAGCACATATATTGGCTGGAGAAATCATGAGGAAGTGTCAAGTTAATGAAGTCCCTACATTGGTGGTTTCATTAGCTGCACAGTGTGCTAATGGGGTTAGTACAACATGACACATATCTATGACAAGAGTTTTTGGATGACTACTGCAAGGTTTAGGAGAAAGGTACTATGTTTCACTACTCATAGTTAATTCTGATAGTTGTGATGCTTTAAAGAGAAAGCTAGAAGATTCACAGTTCCCGCTAATAGCCTCAGATGTTTGTGAAGTCATGTTATATGTATCGCAGCGGTTCACCACTAAATTACTCGAGGATGGGATAACATAATGTTTTTCATTTTATACCATATGGACTTACAAATGTTGGTGAACCAACACTCTCACCTTTTACCAACACTATATGATTAGTATAGAGCTTTTGTGAAGTTTAAGGCCGACTTCCAAAAAATTTACATACAGGCTCGCACGGACACAAGGAAGACATGGAATCCCCTGCCATATTTAGTTATAGAAGACGATCTGCTAGAAAAATACAAGAGTGGCCCACGGAGTGGATCATTGTGCTCGAGACACAGATAAAGGATACTCCAATAGAGGAGGACACAATGCAGCTCATGCAAGAGAGTGGGAAGGATAAGGATGGGTAAGAGTCAGAACAAGGGGATAAATACGACGAGGGTCACCAGGATCCTCCTTAAGGTGATGAGCTGAATAGAGAGTTTGGAGAGATAGATATAGAACCATCTATCACAGAGAAGATGAAGGGACATGATGAAGTTTACACAACAAGAAAAAAGAAGTAGAAATCAGACAAGGCAAATTATATACTTCCATTGGTACTCACTGATGGGGACTTGGCCCAGATTGGGTACATAATTAAGGAAGAAACACCAGAATCATGAAACAAGCTAGAGGATCACTACGTTGAACTTCTAACATGTGTCACAGAGTGCATTACAAAATTAAGTACATTGGCACAGATATTCAAACAACTAGCACAAGCAGAGGACAAGCTTAGAGAGGAAAGACTAGTAGAGCTTACACTTTTAGTGTGGATAGCACTAATACCTGTCAGAGCCCTGTAGTTTGACTCTGCTAAGGTGCAGTAGCAGGCCAAAGAGTCTAGGTACGTAAATATCAACATCACAACACTACCACTTCAAAGATTACCCAAGCTTCATCAAGAGATCAGAGATGAGCTGAAGCAGCGTGAACAACTCACTTCAAACTTAAACATGCAAGTAGAGAGAGAGAGCCTCACTAAATAAGAAGCTTGACCAGTTGATCTATGAGAGGGATCAAACAATACAACAATAACAGCAGTTGAAGGAGGTGATTAAGGCAACATGCCACGAGGTTATGGACATTGATGTCCGAGAAGAGAAACCAGTAGAGGACAAGGTTGCGAAGCACAACCTTGCAGTAAAATGATACAAGGATAAGATCATAGATATACAACTTAGATATTAGATGAATATCAGTGAGATACAGATGAAGCTATAGCCAATCACACCAAAGGAAGTGAAATAGCAGAGGGAGGCCAACCTGAAGGATGCAATGGTCGGCATCTTTGCAGCAATGGTAGATTGTGGGAAGCTATTAGATGAGAGCTTATAGAATTGTACTTTGCTGCAGGAAGATCAAAATGCGTAAAAAATACAAGAGGACATTCAACATAAGAAACAACACCTAAAGGAGATTCAGGAAACTTTGAAGACCTTACCAATCTCACAAAAGCTGGCAAAAATCAATGAGGGAAATTCCCTCTAGAAGAAGATAGAGGAGTTGACTAAGGAAGAGTAGACTATGACAAAGAGAACTAAGCCATGATAGGATGAGGCTCTCCAAATTTCCCAAGTAGTGGATGAGAAGCTTCAAGAGCTCCGACAGATAGAGACAACAATAATGTAGAAGGCTATGGAACTGGTGATAGAAGAACTCCTAGACAAAGTGCGCAACGAAGAGAAGTAGGTCACAAACATTCTACAGTAGTTCAACAATTCCTACAACAACATTGCAACAAAGATTAGAGGTAAATCGGATGAGTGGCTCAGGACGAGTCACATGTGAG
Source organism: Pinus tabuliformis (assembly GCA_031772625.1). Taxonomy (NCBI): domain Eukaryota; kingdom Viridiplantae; phylum Streptophyta; class Pinopsida; order Pinales; family Pinaceae; genus Pinus; species Pinus tabuliformis. The sequence continues at coordinate 303,083,932 of CM062818.1, forward strand.
TGTTGGGGGCCCGTTGGGTGAAGCCCAACTTGTCTTATACTTTGGCAAAGACTCTATATTTTGTGGGGTGGAGCACGTAGTAGAGTGCATAATGGAGTAACAAAGTGCATTTTGAAGAATTAGGTACACCTCATGGTGTTTTAAGGGCTTCAGGGTGGGTTGTAGCCCCTCGTTTTGTAAAAGCATGTGATTCTGTAAGGGATCAATGGTTTAGGGGCCATAGCTGATTATTTCAGGGATTCCATGGTATTTTGATGATGTAACCCTACAATGAAATAGTTTATATAGGGTAAAATAATAAGAAGAGAAAAGATCATAATCAATCATTGTTATGGATGAATTATTGTGATCTGTAATTTGGTAGCAAAGGAGAGGCTCTACAACTGAGTGCGCAAAGGCCTGGAGAAGAGTCTGCAGCTAAGTGCACAGACAACCTGCAGGCCAAGAACTGTTTGGTTTTAAAAGATTCATTATATTAAGCAATAGTTCTAATGGAGGTAGCCCTACACTGGGGTGAACCACATTACATTAGTGTTTTGATGTGTATATTTTCTTATTATCTATTGTAGAGTAGTTGTTATTACAATTGCATTTTACTTCATCACAGTCATGGTTTATGGTTTCATATAGCATGTTTAAGTGAATAATCTAATGCAGTGAAGTGATTTATGAATGCTAAGAATAAGATAAAATAATAATACAACATCTTCTAATCCTTCCAGGTTGTAGAAACATGGTTCTACATCCTCCCATAGTCATTTTAGGTGAGACTACGATATGTTTGTAGTTTGTTACCGAAAGGGCCATTGATTAAGGGTTTTGTTGGTGTATAGGATAGAATAAACCTGGTTTAGCCCAAATCGAGCGAACAAGAAAGCTAACGGGAAAGGTGAAGTAAATGGATGTGAGGCATCCAATGACTTGGATATCTTGGGAACTATTGTTCTCAATGTTGTGCATGAATAAATGAAGTTCTCTTAACCTAGACCTAGTAATTATGTTGTGATCATGATTGATTTATGCTAATGCTTACAATCATATATGTATTTATGTATGCTGTTATCTGATAGGGTCATTAAGGATCATCATTGTTTTACGTTGATGTTTATATGTATACATGTGTATATGTATGTCGTTGTTAGACAGGGTCACCATGGATCATTCTTGTGGAGGAATGATTGCTTATGCATGTGAATTGCATAAAGAGGTTCCTGTTTTATGAGGAATCAGGTGGGAAGAGTAGTCATGACAAATATATGAGGCCAATATCACGTGGATATGAATTGATATTGTATGTTTGTATTATGCCTATCTTTTTGTTATTATAGGTAATGTTGAAAGATACATCAATAGAATGAAAGAAATGTGCTTTGCAGCATGCTATGATAAGCATGGATGACGAGGAGACATTGGATGCAAGTTTTCTTGGTAGAGGTAGTGTGGCTTTCAGCATATGGTACTAATGTTGTACATATGTTGTATATGTTGTACATGTTGCATCTGTGATGTTGTCCGTGTGTGGTGTTCTGTATATATAGTGTTTGTACATGTTGTTTATGTAATTTTATGTAGAAGGTGGTACATATAGTGTTGTGTGTATATTTCATATGCAGTGTTGTGTACATATCGTACTGTGCACATGCTGGATATGCAGTGTTGTGTGAAAATGGTGTTTTTTGCATGTTGGATATGTGGTGATGTGTACAAATGTTGTGCTACATACATATGGTGTTATGTGCCTATTATAAATATGGTGTTGTGTGCATGAATGTACATGTGGTGTTACGTGCACATGGTGTTGTATGCATCTTCTACATGTGGTGGTGTGTGCAGGTGGTGATTTTTGCATGTCATGTATGTAGCACTGTGTACATGGGGTGTCGTGTACATGCTATGCATGTGGTGTTGTGCACATGTGGTATTGTGTACACATTGTACATGTGGTGCAGTGCACATGTGGTATTGTGTACACATTGTACATGTGGTGCAGTGCACATGTGGTATTGTGTGGTACAGTGTACATATGGCGTAGTGTACATGTTATGCATGTGGTGTAGTGTACATGTGATGTTGTGCACACATTGTGCAGGTGGTGTTATTTACAGGTGGTGTTATCTACATGTTCTACATATGGTATGGGCGTACATGTTGTGTTGTGTGCATGTCATAGAGGTTTTATTATGGGCATGTGCTACTATGTATGTTCATTGTGTAGTCATGGTATCATGACATGTATATTCATTGTGTTGAACTATGTGTACATATATGTATTTGGTTATAAATCAGGTCTAGGTGTATGTATTGTGTTGTGGTGTATAGCGGATGTAGTAGTTTGTATTATGTTGTGTTGTAAACTGGGTGTAGGTGTATGTGTTGTATGTTAGGTGTAGGTGCATGTTGTTGTATGTCTTGTATGGTTGTATGTGTGTGATGCACACAATGTGTATATGCACATGGCTGAGGAGAAGGAACTGGGCATTTGTCAGGTGTGGATAACAATCCAGAATGTGTACGAAATAAGGAAAATGGTAGAAGCTAAGGATTGATTAAAGGATAAGTATCAATATTTCATTTTAGTTTTATTATGCATGTGATTTACAACTCTGGTCTATGATGATTACATGTGATCTATGATTTTTTTTTTATGATGGTTGCATGTGATTTATGATTTTTATCTATGATGGTTGTGTTTTGAACTAACCCAATGTGATATATTTATACATGATAATTTGGTCAAAGATGCTAGTTTGACTTGTTGTATAAGAAGAAAATAGAATAGCAAGTGTACCTTATTAATGAGTTACCAATGAGGTATAATGTTAATTTATTTAAATTTATTCTAAATCTAATGGTGGTTATGTGCTTGGTACAGGAAACAATGGGAAATGCCGAGGTTGGGTGGTTGAAATTGATGACAAGAATTAGCAACGACAGTGAAAGAAATTGGAATAGGTAGTAGTATGTTGGTAAAGAACTTCAAGAACACGACCATTGTGGGATACTGGTACTCAATAGTGTCCATTGATTGCCATGATCATGCTATGACCGCTACCATGGTTTTGAATTAGGTATATGCCTTGTTGTTTTACCTTCCAATGTGCGGAAGTCTTGCCAAGGAATGGACCACTTAGGATATGGGATGTCAGGGAACTTGGAAGGTGAGTGACTCCATGAAAGGGGTGATTGAATTTACTGAGGCACTATGTAGTAGAGAAGGGAAGGCTAGGTATGTTTTGGAGAATTTGGTATCTACAAATAAATACGAATTCCCTAGATAAGTATTTATATCTAGAACAACAGTTTAAAGTGTTTTAGTCTTTTCCTATAAGTAATAGATAAGATGAGAAGATGAGAAGACCTACTTGTAGTTTTTCCTTCCTCTCGTCTCCTTTGTATCGATCCTTTCAACTTAATACGCTTGAGAAGTACCTATAAAGACAATAGAAAACAAAGAATCGATCAAAAAAAAAGATCTATTGAATATAAGTGAAAGGAATCAGATACAATTCACACATATAAGCATTATGAAACAATACAAACAAATGGGAGAAAGGTTCAAACACTTTATTGAATAGAATAAGGAATTACAACCATTGGTGTCTGATTCTCCTCCAGCTTGGATCCCATCCATATCACATCAAAAGCATGAAAAACTTGTAGCATTACAATACTTGCTTCAAAGACAAATCTCATAGCAACATTATCTCCTTACAATTCAACATAATCTAGCCCTTGGTCACTTAGATGAGTGGTCAATTTATAGGGAGATGAAGGAGGTTTTGTGATAAATGGCAGCATTGAATGGCCTTCCATACTTAGAATTAGTTCCATGGAGGAAGGGATGAGAGGATAGGATGCATCTTAACTCATTCCTCATCCATTTTTTAGCTCATAGGCGTTGATAAGTGAGGGAACCTTATAGATGACTCCAAAAGATAAGAATATTCCCCAAACCGTATGTGAATTTCGTCCAAACTTGCCCAGCGCAGGTGAAAGGAAGCCTAAGGGCTCTGCAGAGCACCTTGGCATGGACTTAACTACTCTGCAGCGCACTCTTACATGGGCCTACCTATGTTGGTCCCTTTAGAGGCCATTTTTCGGTTTCATCAAGTCATGAAACTATCTGGGAAGGAGGCATTCAAAGGGGTGACTTGTTTAGGGCATGTAGCAACTGAAATTAGGGTTCAATGAGCCTTAAAAAATTGATTTGGATGATGGGATTGATCTGCCCAAATGGATCTATAACAGCTGCCCCCTAAAGCATGAAGTCAGAAAAATGCTAATGTCAAATGAAATGCTTTATTATGTGATAAGGAGGTATCGAAGTGGAAGGTGACCTGCATCAATTACAATATATGTATATATATATATATCATGTTTTTGATTTTTACATGAATCACTGAGGGAAGGCATACCCATGCTCAGCTTATAAACTTTCATTACATGTACATAGACAATCGTCTAGAGATATAGACCCATGATCAGAATGACCATCAATGTAAAGCCATTGTACATATGATTCAGTACTCCTGAAATTGAAGCCCGGATGGATGAAACTAGATCTGGGGTCTTCTATCTCGTTGAATCGTTGCCTCAAGTACGAGTCTAACCATGTGAATATGTGATCTGAAGTCGAACATGGGAAGACACCATCTGATTACCAACCAATGATGTAAGCTATTAACAAATGCGATAGAAATCACTGATAATGATAATGATCCTCAAGGTACTGCAGTACATTATGCATGCTGTGAATGGATGATTTGATGTTGAACACCATATAAATTCTTTCGGTCGAAGGCCATTGATGTTAACCTATCGCCGAAAGTGAGAAACCTGCCATTAATCCATGCAAGCCTCATGGTACTAGATGGGTGTTTCTAGGTCAACTTCTTGGATAATGTGCTGATGTCGACAAGAAGCAATTCATTGTAGGAGGGCCTTGATGTATCCCACATCAACGATGCGAAACGCGTGTAGTGATTTTGGATATGGAATTTGACTGACGACATAAGTTTTAGGAATGACGGTCATGAAAATGAAGGTTTATTGTATTGCAAAGGATGAATTTTGACTGAATGACTTCTCTTGAACACGTCGACGACACTGAAATGAATTGGTAGCATTGACCCAAAAAAAAGTGATGGATGGTGTGATATACCAATGGTATGATAACCATCAAGTTGATAACCAAACCCAAGTAGTCATGGTGATGAAGTGAAAGTGTCATGTTCAAGAGCAACATACTACCATAAAGTAGTTTTCCCATTTTTCCCATTTTCCCTAGTCATTGCTGACCAATACCTCTGTATTTTTATCAAGTTTGAGGAGGATAACATATTATTGTTGTATAATTCCACCCTTCAGGTAAATCCATCACTATGTGATGCTTTAACAAGTCTAGCGAAGCTGAAACTCGGTCTTGTACAGATGGACAAGTTTGTCGCTATTTGATGTTTTAACGAGTTTAATGAGAAAGATAACTCAATCCTTTTCATGTTTAGAGAGTTTGAAAAGTGACAAAAAGAAAGCTCCACAAGTTATTTTTCGTAAAATAATCTCTCAAGCTCGAAAAAGTGTAAAATAATACAAGAGAGATATCATTTCCAATCCATTAACGTGCTAGAAAGGACAAGTAATCAATAGTATTTTCATGTTTAGAGAGTCTAAAAAGAGCATAAAGAGGACTCCAAGGGGGTTCCTTTTTCATTTTTAATAGGGCTCGGAAAAGATATAAAAGTGTGCTCTGTGGTCAAAGGTACAAATTACAATCATGCACGTCAAATTCTAAAAGTCAGTTGCAAAACCTGCTCAAAACACCACCAAATGGATGATGTTTACTCAATTAATGAACAAGAAATAAACATAAAACAAGTTTTTACCATGACATTTTTACCATTTAGAATTTACCATTCAGTTTTGTGCCGTGAGCTATTTTTTTACCTCGAACTTCATCGGTTGATTGCGAGAGATTCTATGGACCATTTCTCAAGATGTCTAAACCAGGTAGGAGCTTAACCTCTCTTCTTTCTTTTAAAGTCATTCTTTTGTCATTTCATGCAAATTTTAGGGTTTTTTGGGGCCCCTAGGGTTTCATTTTTTCGCCCTGGGATCAGCACAGGATTTCACATCGAAAACTGTGCTAAAGAGCACCCAGATAGAAGGTTACATGCTCTATAGCACACTGCCTCTATGCTTGGGCCGCGCTAGGCAAGCTTCCCAAGTTTGATTTAGTTGTTTGCTCCAAAATTTATCTTGTTTTTTGCATGGAAAGGATCCTAACTAAGCTTATGATTGTGTTTCAGGCTTTCATTGGATCAGAATTTCAATTACATGGCGAGAAAGAGAGCATGAAGAACAAGACATGGTTGTCCTAAAAAATCCATGTGCAGTTGAGGCCCTAGAAAATTGTTGGATACTCAAATACTTCAAGTTATCTAGAATGAGGAGACAAATAGAACTACTACAGTTCCTTGTTCATGTATGGGATCCGAAAAATCATACTTTTCACATTAGGGACAAGATGGTCCCTATTACCATTGATAATATTTACTTTCTTACTAGACTGTTGAGGCGAGGTGCCCCCATCTCACTTTCTGGGTTCTTCCGTGGACGTGAATCGGTGAGAGATTATATTAGAAAATTTTGTCGACCAGGTACATATCCTAGAAAGGATGGGAAAATAAACATCAGGGATGTCGGTGATTTTCCCTTTGGAACGATCCTCTTCACAATCGAAAAATTGGTTAGTAGTGTGACACTACATCTAGGGAACATATCTTATATGTAGTATGCATTGGAGTGTCTAGAGCCAAATGTTTTCAACTGGTGCGAGGTTGTTCTTTCTCCACTGAAAGAACAACTAACCAAGGTAAAAAGTGGTAAGACGAATAATTTCTACTATGGTTCGATCTTAATCGCTTTTACTTTAGAGAGAATCCCATTGATGTGACCACGACATGTATCACTGGGTGTAGATGGTCCTAGATATCCACGTATGCAGAGGTGGGTCAAATTGATGGCTCGACATGTGGGTCAATCAACAATCGTTTTTCCACTGCATTCTTTAGTTCACTTGAACAACAACATCTTGTCATCAAAGAGCATCCATACTCAGGGATGGATTTCCGTGGAGATCTAGATTTGATTGTACTAGTTGGAGCACAATGGGGTGCTACGGGTAAATTGTTTGACCAAAAGTGCTTTTATATTTTTCAAGTTTCTACAAGTTTTTGTGTTTTTAATGTTTCCAAGACTAAACTAAAATCATTCTTATGCATGTAGATGTGAGTACTATTCGATGTGTGCGACACCAGCAGGTTGCAAGTGGGCCAGTGCAAAGAAACATTGGGAGAGAAATTCTCCAAGACTTAGATTTGGCCAAGACCTTAGCAGAGTTGCAGGATCACATAGAGGGATTAACCATTGCTATTCCGAGTGTCTGGATCGAGGAGTTACCTATGAGGTTGCAGCACCACACTCTTGGTGTTCCTAGCAGCTGGGCGAGGCTTTTGTGCATGATAGCACAGGTTGTGACCTGTTAGCATGAGCATCACTATATCTAATTAGGATGCTTTGCATGCATTTTGAGTTTTTTGGGTCAGATGACCAAACGTGTATTGGGCACAAAATTTGTAAAAATTTTTAAAACACCTATCTATTTTACTTTTAGAGTTTTCTATGGTTATATGCAATCATATTCAACTGATGATGTGAATTGAAAATGTTACTTTTACATGTGTTGAAAATGTCTATTTAACACATAATTTGCTAGAGAATCAGTTAATGTGTTAAGATTTTTGGAAATATGTTGATATTTAATGTGTTCAAAATGTCTTTCCAAAATACAAACTCTAAGGAACATACGAAAAATTGTTGGATTTCAGACAATATAAATGTTTGTTAGTTGCAGTACCATGAGTTGCGAGTCTAGCCTAACGATGATTCAGCTAATGCCAAGTGAAATGGCATCAGAGAGTAGTTCAATCAATGTGCTATACTCAGTGATGTTGTTCGTCGATCGACCGATACAAATCCTTTGAAAAATCACTAACTCGTCACTTGGAGAGAAAATAGCCCATGCTGCAGAAGACAAGTTCTACGTACTACAACTAGCACCATCGGCGTAACCCAAAAAAGGTTTTGAAGACTCTCACATCTGCAACAAATTCAAAGTGGATTACTAACCAAATAAAAACTATAAAAGATGAACACAACACATGCAATGAAGGAATATATATAGTGAGTTCTACTACACTTAATCAAGCATAGTAGCGTTTGAGGTACAACCCATTTTGGGGCTGCGACAATGAAATTCCATCATAATCTACTAACTTGTAGGCACCTTTTTCCAAAACACGCTTGACAATATAAGGATCGATCCACATTGCTTCGAATTTCCCTACTCCAAGTTTATCAACTTCTTGATCGTAAAGAAAGACTAGATCTCCTTTTGAGAAGATACGAGGCTTGAAATTTCTATCATATTACAGCTTGATACTTTTCTTATGCACTTCATTAGCCAATGTGGCATCAAGACGAGTGTCATATAGATGGATTAATTCCAAGAAACACACTTCTTTGTCAGAAGTGTCAGGTAACAAGTCAATCGCAAGTTTGTGAGATGAAATTTCACATTGTATCAGTAAGATTTCTTCCAAACCACACGCCAACTAAAAGGGTATGAATCCAGTTTCATTTCTCACCAATGTTCGATATGCCCATAAGGCAGAGTATAGGATTAAGTGCCAGTTTCACTTGTGAAGCCCTATCACTCTCTGCAATATCGCTTCAGGACTTTGTTGATGGCCTCAACTTGTCCATTCGCTTGCCAGTAATAAGGGGTAGAACTATCATGTGACAGTCCTAACTTAGCAGTCAACTCAACCATCATGTGATTGCAAAAATGCGACCCATGATTTGTAACTATGGTTTGTGGTACATGAAACTAGGCAACCACATGGTTAAAAAAAGAGAGCAATCGTTCCACCACTGTTGTTCAATGTTGGCATCGCCTCGGCCCATTTTGTAAAATAGTCAACGACGACTATAATATACCCATGCCCCCCGTTTGAGGTGGGGTTACATGTCATAAATTCAATGCCCCATTTGGTTAATGGGCCAACATCAACAACTGGATGCAATGGTGTAGGTGGTAATACGGTTTTTTGGTCATATATCTGGAATGTGTGAAATGCCTGACAAAAAAATACAATATTTAAATATAGCTAGCCAGAAGTAACCGGCACGGAGAATTCTCTATGCAGTTGCATATCCATATAAGTGTCCACCACAGGCACCTGAATGGTAATCATTCAATGCTTTCTCAGCTTCCTCATGTGTGACACACCTCTGTAAAATCGTATTGATACCATGACCGTAAAGAGTGTTGCCAATGATCAGATAATCTTCAGCTTGGTATCAGATACATCATTGTTGCAAGCAAGAGGTATCAGACCGAAAAGTTTGGGTTTGGAGATAGATCAATATATTTCCGTACCACGCGTCAAATCACGATATCAGAAATATATACTCATCCAAAATTGATGGTTTAGATGTTGAATTAATGGAGGTCGACGTAAGGTCACAAAGTAACTCTACAAAAACTAGAGATTTCTTCGATTTGGACTTGATGAATTCTAGATCAAACTCTTGCAAAATGACTATTCATTTTGAGTATTTTCCCCAGAGAAATTGAGGCGACAAAATTTATTTCATATGGTTGCGATCTGAAATGACAGTTGTTTTCCATAGTAGGATGTAATGGCAAAATCTTTGAACAGCTTGTACAACTGTCAAAGCTAGTTTTTCGACATAAGAGTACTTAGTTTCTATATCATTGAGATTGCAGCTCAAGTAATAAATCAGATGTTCGATCCAATTTCCTTCCTGGACTAAAACCATGCCAATGGTTGTATCTGCAGTGGCGAGATACAGGTAATAGTCATTTTGGTAATTTGGAGAATACATTAATGAAGCTCTGATCGAGGTATCTTTAATAACATCAAAGGAAGCTTGCCCAGCCTGATCCCAATGGAAGGGTATCTCCTTTTTCAAAAGGCATGTAAAACCTTTAGCCATCTTAGCATAATTAGGAATGAACCTCGTTAAAAAGTGTTCCTTCCCTTGGAGTCTTTGTAACCGTAAAAGATTTGAAGGTGGAGGAAAATCAAGAATTTCCTGGACCTTTAATGGATTGAGTCGAATCCCCTCTTGAGACACCACAAATCCAAGAAATTGACCAGAACCAACAAAAAACACACATTTTTGTGGATTGAGTCGTATCTTGTAGTGTCGGCACCGTAAAATATTGCTCTCAAATCTTGCAGGTGATCAGTCCACTTTCGTGAATGAGTAGGTAAATTTTCAAGTTAAGGTTGAACAATGTGCTTGATGTCATGGAAGGCATAGTTCATTGACCTTTGAAATGTGGCCCCTACATTCTTCAAACCGAATGGGAGTTTCCTATATGTGAATGTGCCCCATGGACAAATAAAATTTGTTTTAGATTGGTCCTATGGGCGGATATTGATTTGCTTTTAGCCAGAAAAACCATCCATAAATGGGAATATTTCGCATTCGGCACATTTGTCAATAATTTGGTAGATAAAAGGAGTAGGATAATTGTCCTTTGGACATGCTTGATTTACATCCCTATAACCAATGCACACTCGAATTGTTACTTGTTTCTTCATGGCAGGAACAATGTTGGAAACCTAGTTAGTAAGACGTACAGGGTAAATAAAACCAATACGCAAAAGTTTTTCAACTTCTACTTTAATTGCAGTGGCTTTCTCTGGATGAACAGGTCGAAGCCACTGTCAAACTGGCTTGACATCAGGGTACATTTTAATTTCTTGTTCAACTGACAACAATACTAGAGTCAATGCCTAGCATCTCCTCATAAGACCATGCAAATATATCTCTAAATTCATGAAAGAGAGTATCATAACTATTGAGTTTTGATGGAGAACAACATTTTCCGACATGAATGTTCTCTACAACATTAGGCTTGGTCAAAATATTAATAGAAATTGTTTCCTCAATATTTGACATGTTTTTCTCAGATTTTACTGTGTCTATGAAAACTAAATTCGAAAGGAAATCAACAATTGAAGGGTGGTTTAGTTTGTTTGAATAATCTTCGATGCCATTTGGAAGATGGGAATGATGATGATAATCTTCCCAAGGTTATTCTCCTATCATCATTGATTGGACGATTCGTTCATTCGTAGAATGTATACATGAGAAAGGATCCGAAGAAGTACCATATTATAATGAACGGTCTACCCATACAGTTGGTGAATTCGGTTATGTGCTTGTCGCACAAGCCTGAAAAAATAATTTCTATGCTAGTTCAATGGGGGTTAGCGGCATTACCTCAATATTACTATCAACTTCAAAATTATTGGTAATCCTCCGTAAATCAAATGAGGTGGAGGAAATCATGTTGCAAGTCTCTACTCTTACTACTTCTGCAAAATTAGATGGTGACAGTAGTGTAAAAGTACCTGTTAGGGAAGGATATTTAAAGAGACCTACCCCAACACTTTGAAGTGACAACAGAGGTCTGCGTACTAATGGAATGCTTCTCATATGCTGTGAACTATTAGCAAAGAAGGCAAGCTAATTGATGATTGTGATTCCACCCTTATGAGGGAATGCAATAGTATGAAAGTACATGGAAACCATAGCAGCCATAGCATATACCCATGGCCTTCCAGGTAAAATGTTGTAATCAAGGGGCTTGTCAACTACCTCAACTTCAATAGTAATCTTTTCCCCCCCTAGTTTGATTTGGAGGTTACTCAAAATCCCACAAGGAGTATATGTTTTTCCATCAAAATCTTTTAACGTGGTTGGTGATTGTGACAACAACAGTGAACCAAGTGTTTTCCAACATCTCATTGACATAATGCAAGTAGATGCCCCCTCATCAATAATGGTGTGGTGAACATTATTATTGAGAGATTTTACTTGAATTAGGAAAGCTAATTGCACCGATAACTGTGGTGTATATCCTGCATGGTTAAAAAACACAAGATTGGAATCCGTAGGGTCTATTCCACCAACTACTAACAGTACAACATGCTTCTGGGATGGAAAATTTTGTAACACCTCAAGTGTCAACATAGCATAAGGTTATTGAGCGAGATCTTCCACTATGTTATAGTTTCGAGCTAATCGAGCCTGAGGGTTAAATGTCTATTTATGCACAACTCCCTTTCGTGATTTTATTGTCAATTCTGGTGTAATATGTGGTGGAATATTCTCAAATGAAGTTGAAGTCGAAGGATTAGCTTGATCGGTGGCCTAATTATTCGACGATGACGATGAATTTCCATAATATTTATTTCTCGTTGACACCAAAACTTTGTTTTGTGGCTTCGTGATGGATAATATGAGTACTTGGGATGTGGAATAATGGTTTGTCACAACCAAATGTGTCTCTAGGTTTGGAAATGGACGAGTCAACATTACCGATGTGTTAGAAGTCTTTAAAAGTTTAGAGACCTCTAAGCGGTGTGGGCAGTCTCTTATAAAATGCTCATCATTATATATTAGACATGGATAACAAGGTTTCCTTGCCGAAGTAGAGTAATCAGACGATTCATCGAATTATATTTTTTCTTCTTGTTTTTCCCCTTTTTCTTGCCTCCTGGTTGCTTTTGATTTTTTCCTTTGTCAAATGACACGACATTAAGTTCAGAAGCAAGAGTGTTTTCTGATGCATTGGTAGTTCGATTGGTAATGACAAGAGTTTAACCAGATGGTCTTCCTACCATTTGTGTGCTCGAAGAATTGATCACACCATCACCAGCATGAGAGTCCTTACTCAATTGTGGAGGAGGAGGAACAGTGAGATATGGTTAGGGTTCATTGGAAAATGTTTTGTAGAGTGCGCCAGATTGTGTGTAAATCAAATCCAAGTATTGGGCACGAGAAATTACTTGCTTTTCTATGACAACTCCACCTTTTGCCACATCCTCGGTGATTGATGGCAACAAGGATTTTATGAACCGCATAGCCAAGAGCTGATCGAGAACATATGTCTTAACCATTCGACGATGATGCTACCACTCATCAATATGATCTGATATATGGGTAGTAGTAGTCTAATTAAAGTTGGTTAGGAGTTCCATTGGAGTCTTGTATCTAATAGGTAATTAGAAGTGGGTCAGAAACATGGTGGCTAAAGTCATAAAGTTGTCAAAAGAAGATATTGCTAACTCAATGTACCATTTAGCAGCCAGACCAGTAAGTGTGCTTTGGAAAAGATGGAGTCAAACCGAATCATCATTTAAGGAGTTTGATGAACACCACAAATGAAACGCCACGACATGATTTGATGGGTCTTCTCTAGGATTTCCATTGAATTTCAGAATGTCAGAAGGTAACTTATGTGGAATCACCGTCCACCAAGGTGCATATAACATTGGATCATTAGTGAGTCGATTTAAATATGGTGATTCTAAAGTTTCTACAAATGGCAACTGTCGATTCAGGGTAGATTGGACATACCCAAGATATGATGGAATTTCTTGAGAAATAGGTCTTTGCATACCAATATAGGGCATCTGAATTTGGTAACCTTGATAAGATTGTTTTTGAACAAATCTGGCATAAGGTGGTTGTTGATAACCAGGTTGAATTTGTGGTTGTCCATAACCTACAAAGCCTTGTTGACCAGGACCTTGGTAAGCTCGATACTGTCCAAACCAAGGTTGAGCCTGTTGGGCAAGTCCAAATTGGGGTTGGAATTGCTGGAATTGATGTTGTTGAAATTGGTGTTACCACGGTTGTTGAATCAATTGTTGTTTTTTTTTGTTCATTTGTTGTTGATTTAATGGTTATTGTTGCCCAGGAATGAAAGGTTGACCAGGTTGTGAATAAACTATACTAGTTTAAGCTTGGGTCGATCCGGATAATGGTATACTAACCTGAGGTTGTTGTTGAACCCCAAAAATAAGTGGTTGTTGTAAAAAAACTTGAGAAACTTGAGCTTCTTGACCATAAACTTGTGGTTGCAAGGTAGAAGGACCAGTTTTTACGGGTTGAGATACAATATTTTGAACTTGTGACTATGGTATAGTAGTAACAACAGGTGTAGTAGGAATAGTTGACACATTTTCCATTGGTCGTGTTGGATACACAAGCCTTGGTTGAACTGGAATTGTTGGTTGCCATTGACAAACTTGAATTCTAGGTTGACCTGAATATTGTGGGATATTACCATATGACGATCCTCCAGGATAGGGAGGATAAGATGAATAAGAATATTGCTCTCCATATGGTGGCAATACAGTATTTAATGGATACATAGGTCTTTTTTAACCAGATTTCCCATCTTGATATTGATATGCAGGATCAAATTGTTGAGTTCATGTTAAAAAAGAACCAGGTAGAATTCTGGTTGAGGACATGGGTGTAGAAGCAACCCTGAGTGTGTTCCAGATAAATATTGGTAACCAACCGGGATGGACAATTCACCATATAGTTGTGACTCAGGTGTGGTAGAAAACATCGAAGAGGTTACAACAAAAGATTCTTCCATAGTTGCATTAGATGATATAGTCTGGGATGTTGACTGTTGTTTAGCCATAGTTAACTGACGTAAAAGCTATCCTAAAGAATCGACGGGTACTTGAAAATAAGTAGGACCAAACGGAGCAGTAAAAAGAGGAGTATGAGAGTAAATATAAAGCCCAGTTCCAAAGTGGAAGAACTTCACCGTCTGGTCCATAAAAGATTTACGGTGTTGATAAAGTTGAAGTATCAGTAGTTACTGGTGTCTGAGGGGTAACCTGTTGATCTTCTTCTGGTAAAGTAACAACTTCTGAATGTTCAAATTTGAAGTCCAGATGTTGGGGTAAAAGAACAACAATTTCATAAAGAGGTTCCTGAACAACTTTAGGTTCAGATGTAACTTCTGTTTGAACTATGATAGGTTCTAGATTAACTTCTGGTTGAAATGATTCTAATTGAAAAGTAATTTCTTGTTGAGCAACTTCAAGTTGAGAATCAAATTATTGTTGAACAACTTTGGTTACTGTTTCACTAGGATCAGTGCTAATGTCCTTAGGTAATTGTGAAACTTCTTCTTCAGAAACGGATGTACCAGAAATGGTTGGAGTAACTGGAGTCTTAGTACTTATTGAAATAGATGATTTAGGTAACTCATATGAAGAACTAGGAGTTCTTGATGTACTTGACTCAGTTAAACGAGACCGCTTTGACTGAATAGGTGTAGCTTCAGGTGGAAAAGGTAGTTTTCTCATTGTTCTCTGCGAATGATAAGACAAGGGTTGATGTTCCTCCACGATTGCTGATTAATTTTATTATCAAAAAAGAAATAAACAAAAAGGGGTAAGCTAGGAAAAAGGTTTACTAAGCAACTGTGAACTGCAGAATACCTCCTGGCGAACCAATAAGTACGGGTAGACAATCTCCCTGAATGCTGTGTTCGGTGTATCACAGTGTACAAGATGGCTAACTTGGTTACCTAATGATGGATAGCAATCTAGTGTTGGCCTCCTATATATACCCGAAGGTACATGGATTCCTAGTTCGTATAAGCATTGTCTAATGCAAAACCATACAATGAGAGCATTCCCACATACTTTACGTATTGTAACACAGCCCTATATATCTGCAGGTACGTAGACAAGCTATGATATACTCACCATACATATTGATAGAAAAATCTGATCTCTTCTTGAATACAATGTTGAAAAATTGTTTTAATTTTTTCTTCTTTTCCTTTAGAAACTTCCATGTCCTTGCTTGCATCTTTTTCTTCATATTCATTTTCAGCTCGAATGCTATCTTGTTTACCTACACATATGAAATCAATGCCATAAATATATTTATTATGATTTTCATTCAAAGTTTCCTTCTCTTCTTTTTCCTTCTATGCATTATCTTCAACTCCTTTCCAAACTTTTGCTACTACAAACCGGTTGTCTTCCACTTGGTTTCAAGACAAAAGTGGGATTCTTTCACCAAATGTCAACATATTAATTAGATCTTTATGTTCCATCATGTGCAAGCACTCATCACACGTTAGTTTTTCTTCATCAAACATGACATTTACCATATTTCCATATTACAATAGTAACATCGGTACCACTTCTAGGCATGGGGAGCATGTACCACACGCTCCCGTGCACTTGGGAGCTTGGGAGTTGGCAAGAAACATTCCAAAATCACCAGGAGGTTTAATAAGCACTTTCGAGCTTTTTGGGAGCTTCACTACAACAAATTTCAATATTTCGGGTACTTATTTTGAGCATATTTTTACCTTTCGGGTACCTATTTTGAGCAAAGAAGGTACCATTTTTTTATTTTCTAAGTGACACATATCGGGTTAGGGAGCTGGATCGCATAGGCTCTATAAAATGAAAAAGACGTGGAGATGTAGCAAAGGTTTCAATAAAATATAGAGAATTGCTAGTCATTCCTTGACATATTCTATTGCAATTGCAAATAAGTCTACTATCTTGAAGCTTTAATGAAAAGATTCATCAAATTACAATGATAGTCAAAAAGAGAAACAATAGTGTGTTAGTGAGTTTCATTTTATAAATTTGCAAACTTGAATTTTGAAGTTGCATAAAATAGTGTTGCATGAAATCACATAATAATCAAGTATTAATAGCCTTTTTCGGTTTGGGAGCTTCACATGTTTCTTTGCTAGCAAGGAGTTTGAAAATTTTTTGATGGATTAATATTTTGATTTTTTGGGCAATGTTTTGAAGTTCTCTTTTACATATTTCATTGCAAGATGGAATTTGCACAATGTAATTTGATTGGAAAGTTTTGAATGGAAATAATTTAATTATTTTATTTTTATTTTTAATATATATTAAATTTTAATATATTATATTATTTCCACTCCCAACTTCACATTTCTTGTAAATTTTGGCAAAGCTTCTTGCCATGCCGAATACTTGTTCCCCATACCGAAAATACCCATGTACTAGAAACTTGTGCAACATAGCATATTACCGTATTTCTCTCATACCATGATGGAAAGGCAAAAAAAACACAAATTGACACATAAACAAATAATATTTTATTCACTAAACATTTTTCTCGCATACACATTTATCGAGTTGCCGCTCTTGCTTCTTCTGGTCTTATACCTTCACACACATGACCCAATCACAAGTATATAAAACCCAAACTTACCAAATATGAAATCATGTTACTTATAACTAACTTACTCTAATATTAAATTAAACTTTTCTAAATATAGATGGAACTCAAACTTCTAATATTAGACTTGAATTAACTCAACTCTTCCCTTCACACATGATAAGTCTACATTCTAAATAATTACTATTCCCAAAAGTGGTTATGCATGCGGGGCTCCTCCTTTAGCTGGCAATGTCGGTTATGTTAAAGCTTCTGTTAGTGCTAGTGCTACTAGTAGTTCTTGGGGCTTCTCTCCTAGTAGTTGTTTGGGCTCATCAACATAATATATTCGAGGCCGAGCTCTCCCCTAAAAAACAATAAAATATTTATCTTCTCCAACGGAAATCAAATCAAAGTTGCTTCCCCCTTCTTCACCAATTCGCTACTATCAATCCTAACTCGACCAAAAAAGTTATTCCAAACACCACTTCCTATTGTCTTATCATGATACACATCTGCAGTGATAACCTTGGGATCGTTCACAATAAACTTTAGTTTTTCGTTCCAAACATCATTCAAATCCTTATGCTTTGTCATTGTGCATTTCTTCTGTAGCTCAAAATCTACAATAAAATAAATGACTGGAACTCCTTGGGTAACATATTGTGCACATCCAGGGCATCCACAACCAATTTCCTCACCGCTTAATCCATGAATTCTACTTCCTCTAGTGCTGCTAGTAGTTCTTGGGGCTTCTCCTCTCTTGGTAGCTCTTTCGACTTGTCCACATAATATACTGTGAGTCCGAGCTCTCCCTTAACTGACTGAAAAAATCTATCTTCTCCAATGGAAAAGGAATCAAAGATGCTTCCCCTTCTTCACCAATTGGTTGCTACCAACCCTAACTCAACCCAAAAAATTATTCCCCGCACCACTTCCTATTGTCTTATTGTGATACACATCTGCAGTGATAATTTCCTATCCCCAATTTGAGAAAGGATATTGAATTTCCTTTAGATGAAGTGACTAGTGCCAATGGTGTTACAAATATGGAGAAATTGGGGGAGTCCACATTTGGAACTCCTATAAAAGGAAAGGGGAAACACATTGGACAGTTTGCAAACAAAATTAGTTGATTATCCCTGCTTTCCCCAATTTGCAACAAGACCCCATTGAGTCATACATGTCACCTTTATCGGTGGACATAGACATCAAGAACTTAGAGGATATTCCTAGTCTGGAGCTTGAACCCATTTCTTTTATGGGGAAAAAAATTCTTACAAGAGAAACCTTGAAGGATGGCGGCTTGGTTTCATTAAAACATAATAGATTCAGAAGAAAAGAGCCTAAATTCAAGAAAATCACCCCGTCTCGTGATGTTGAATCTCAAAATGAATCACATATTTTCTGAAGCCATGGAGGAGGCTCTCATCCCCTCCTTCGATCCAGGACCCACAAATGAAACATATGAGGCAGAGGATGATCTTCACAATCGGGACCTTAGAGCAGCTTTCCCGATCACTTATAGTTCATGATGAAGATGATGTCCCTCAATCTGAGAGGGTTGGGATCTACCTCAACAAAAAAATTCCTCCAATATCACATAAGATCCAACTCTCCATCTATTGTACTACTTCAAGAAACGATGTGCTCAAAGGAGAAATATTTGGAGATCCTTCTCTCCATATGTCCATCATGGCGGGGATGTGCATCTAATTCTAGTGGAAACTCAGGGGGCCTTGCTACCATGTGGGACCCTTATTATTAGACTTTCTAGGCCTATAGTTTAAAGACCCAAATAATTCTGACTAGTCACAGTCATGGCAGGAATCGTAGACTATGCATCTTAAATATATATGCACCATATTCTAATTGTAGGGCTTACTGGGATATGATTGATGTGTCCGTTCTATTGGACTTACATTCTTTGGTAGTGGCAGGGGACCTAAATTTTACTTTGAATGCTTGTGAGTTTTGGTGAAACAAAGCTAATTCTAACTCCTTATCTGGTTTTTTCTCCGACCTCCTAGATAGAAAGGCTCTACATGACATTGTTCCTATGTCTTTGGCTCCTACTTGGCGAAATGAGAGGTTGGGGCCAGACAACATTTCCAAAAGAATCGAAAAATTCAGGGTGGATCCTTGGTTGTACCAGATGCTGAATCAAATAAAATCCTAGTCTTTTCATTGAGAAATATCAGACCACGAGGCCATTGTACTAGAATGGGTGGGCGAATTGGGGGTGTTTAAGATCCCATTGAAGTTCAACATGAATTGGGTCAAAGACCTATATTTTGAGGATCTAGTACGCCAGTCTTAGGCTCAACTAGTTTTAACTATTGTTAATGATGCCACAACAAGTTTATTGGAGAAGCTAAGATGCCTAAAATATTTGGTCAAATCATGGGTAAAAAATAAGAGAGTGAAGATTAAAAGGTAACTATTATCAATTGATCAAGAGATTGTAATGAGGTTGGACTTGATTTCCTCTGGCCTCTTCTCTAAATTACAACGTATGACCATCTTAGATCTAGTATCTAGAAAAGACAAAATTTTAAAGATGCAAGAGGATGAATGGCCTTTGAAAAAAAATTAGGATGGATTAAAGGGGGAGATTGTAACACTAAATTTTTCCTTCAGTTTGCATCCAAAAGAAGACAAATTAAATCAGTTTTGGTCTATCGAAGATGAGACTGGACATACTATTTCTACACCTGAGGAGATTAAAGAGGTGGTTTTCCTTTTTCTTCAAAAACCAATTTATGGAAACAGAGGATGATCACATGGATGAAAAAATGGATCTTTCTAATAGTTTCTTGAACTGGGTAACTAAGGAGGATTTTGCATTGATGGATTCCCAAATATCTTATGGGGAGGTACACCAAACACTTAAGGAGATGGAATTGGACAAGAGTCTTGGTCCCGATGGCTGGCCTAGCGACTTCTTTCTTCATTTATTAATTTGATGGGTTCAGATCATGTGGGGATGGTGGAGGTTGTCAGAACTTCTGGTTGTATCCCAAGTGTAATAAACTTGACCTTCTTAACTCTAATTCCTAAGATTTTGAATCCTAAGTATCTTTCAGATTATAGGCCAATTCTTTATGTAATTATGTCTACAAATTCATGTCCAAATGCATTGCTAATCATGTCAAAAAGATCATTTCCCGACACATTTCTAACATTATAGCACAGGACGTAGTGTCCATTGCCCAAGAATGTATCCATTCGATAAAATCGAGGAACCAAAATTCATGTATTATGAAAATTGACCTAAATCGGGGTTATGACTATGTAGATTGGGAATTCCTTACAATAATATTTTATAAAATCCTGTTCAAGCATAGGCATGTTCGATGGATTATGGCATGTGTTTCATCAGCTTCATTGGTGGTTCTTATAAATGGGGAACCCACAAATTTCTTCAAAATGGGTAGAGGGTTGAGAGAAGGATCTGCATTGTCTTCTTTGTTATTTATTTTAATTATGGATGCTTTTAGCAAGAGTCTTCAGGCTATGAAGGAACATGGGATATTTCGTGATGTAGGATCTCCAGAAATAGTATGTTACCACATCTACTATTTGTTGATGGCATACTCTGTGTTGGAGAGGCAAAAAATCGTTGAATGGGAATCCTTTCACAAGTCTCTTCAGAACTTTCGCAGGGCTGAGGAATTTAGACTTCTGTGATCCATAATATTGTAAGATAATCTTCGGCAAAATCACATAGCGAATCTTTTGTCGACGCGTTTCGAACCAACTAGTGTGGTTCATCGTCAGGACAAGTTGAAGAACCAATCTAGCTTAGCGTGAATAAATAGAGTGTGCAGAGATCCCAACGGCTACATTTCTAACGGCTAATTTGACCAAGAGACCCTGGTCAAACTACTAAAAAATTATTATTCAATTAATATTTCTCTAAAAAGCTAAATATAGGTAAATATTTGGTAAATTTTTAAAATAATTAGGTAAATCTACTGGTAAATTTAAAATAATTAGGTGTATTATTCTTATTATGTACCTATTTTAATTAAGATGGTTATTATATCCCTTAATATATCATATTTAAATATTATTCCAATGTAAAGGTACCAAACCCTATTTTTCTACTAGATAGTTGTGTGATAATTAATTCAAGGTCTCTGGTAAGTTAGATCTATACCAAATTTAGTATTTTAATTAGATTGGTCATTAAGTCAATCAGCTAAATAACTAAATAATAATCTAAATCTTCTATTATTATTATTAGAGAATTAGCTATATTAGGTGAAAAATATAACTAATATCATAATTACCTAATAATAGTTATTCCAAGGTGAACTATTATTACTAATAATTTAAGGTCGATAGTTTATTATTAAAACTAATGTTATTGGTACCTAAAACATTAAAAATATTTTTATTCCAAATTTATTAAGGTTAATAGTGTCATTATTATCTAATATACGTTAGGGCTTCCAAAATCTATATATACAATGAGAAATCTGAGCTTATTTCCGATGAGGGTGACTCTCCAGATATTATTGGTAGTGTGTCCATGTTAGGTGTGAATATCCAATGTTTATCTTAGGGTTTTAAATATTTGGGATGCACCATGAAACTGAACAATTATAAAATATCAGATTGGGAATGGCCCATTACAAAATTCGAGAGTACTTTGCTCAGATGGGACCATAGATGGCTATATTTGGGAGGTGGGTTAGTTATGGTTCAAGTTTTTTTTCAGGCAGCCCCAATGTTCTAGATGCACATTTTCTAAATTCCACAAGCTATCATAAAGACAATTGAGTCTATTATTGCAATTTTTTCGTGGTCTGGATCTGGTCCTTATAAAAGGATTCCACTTATGATGAGCCTCATAAATGGGTAGTTATATGGGATCATTTTACCTCCTAACCTAGTCAAATCAACCATTCTCTTAGCTTATTGTATGATTTTCTGATTATATTTATGCTTATAGGGTGAGTTGAGTTAGTTATTATGCCATGTGGTCTAACATGTATTTAATGCAAATTATTGATGGATTTTGAGGTCAAAGTCAAGGATCTAGTGGTCAAACTGCAACAATAACTCAAAGTAGACAAAGAAGAGTACTTATACGATGGAATCCCCCTCATTTATTTCTCCTCACTTCGAATTCCCCTTCACTCAGCTTGGAGTACAAGCAACCAAATCGTGCACTAGAAGGCAACCTAGCAAGTGGAAGATGATTGATAGTTATCTCACGTTTTGGGAGCCAAGCCTCCCTGATTTTAAGGAAGTTGTTGGTAGCTTCAGATGTATAAGTAGAGAGGCCTAGGGCCTCACTAGGGTAAAAAAGTTTCTTTTCTAAACTCTGCTCAAATTTCGAGCTTACAATTTTGTGATAGTTTTATGTAATCTTTCTATTTTTTGATAATGAAGATGGAATCCTTTTTGAGCTAGCACTGAGTTACGTCAGAAAGATGAAGCTCTTGGGCTAGGTCCCAATCCAAGCAACCAAGATCCTCTTTACTTGTATTTGTATGCTTTACTTCAGTTTGTAGATTAGTTTGTTGTTAGATCTATTTCTCTTATGGTTAAGAATAGGTTCCTTTTGATGATTTAATAGCTTGTTTAGACTATTTGTGCTTTTTGTAGTAGTTTAAGTAGTGATCAGAGAATATTCAAAAGGATAGCAACAATGCCTTGGCCTCTCTTCATCCCTCTGGGACCATGATTTGAGGCAAAGACTCTCTTGCTGCCCCAAAAACACAGATTTTCCTCATTGCTAGGACTTCTAGTGTTTGCGGCTTCTAGTAGGTTAATAGTCCAGTTTTGTTTTGCTTTAGATTTTCTTTATCATGGTCACTTCATGATTTACAATAGTCCTTTTTCATTCTTTCCTTCCTTACAACATTTACCAGCATTTCCTTCTACAAATCATAGTTCAGGCCATTTTAATGCAAAACTATTTTTCCTAGGATGCACTCATTTCATTGGTTGCTTAATTTTCTTGGTTGACTGTTAGTTTCTATGCAACAAATCTTTTCCAGTAGTAGGCTAGCTTACCAGCAATCACACCCTCCATCTGATCCACGCCATATAAGTCTTCCAAAACCTCACCTCAATTCTGCCCTAATTTCCTTCATTTTTCATAGAACTTCTTCCTCTCCCTTTGAGCAAACCCAGTTATCTTTCTCTCTCCCGGTGATTCATGGTAGACATTAGGCGCCCTAACACCTCATTCCAACCTTCATCCACCTTTTCCACCTACTCCCACACCCTCAAAATAGTGAAAATTTCTCTCGGCCTCCTCCTGTAGGCCTCCTGTAGTTTCCCTATTTTCCTCCTATAGTTTTCCTTTGTCCTCCTATAGTTTTTCATAGAACTTCTTCCTCTCTCTTTGAGAAAACCCAATCGTCTTTCACTCTCCTGGTGATTCATGGTAGACATTAGGTGCCCTACCACCTCATTCCAACCTTCATCCACCTTTTCCACCCACTCTCACACCCTCAAAACAGTGAAAATTTCTCTCGGCCTCCTCCTATAGGCTTCCTGTAGTTTCCCTATTTTCCTCTTGTAGTTTTCCTAAGTCCTCCTATAGTTTTTCTTGTATGCTTTCTTTTGAAGTACGAGTGCGGGAAAAGCCTTCAGAAGGCCACTTAAGACCTCCTAGAACCCATCCACACAATCCTACATCCTCCCAATATCCAAAACTTCCCTCTAATGCCACATGTTCGCTGCCACACTCACACACAATAAATTAGATGCATGTTAAATTCACATAAAAACACATAAAAATCCAAAAATATGTTTTTTGCTTATTTACTTCTAGAAGTGGCATGGTTAGATGTTGTTTACTTCCTTGAATAGGTAATGGCATTTCTTTCATGGTTTTCATAGTGTTTTTGGCAAAAGTAGAATTAGCTTGTTAATTAGGGTTTACTAGATTTTGCTTTGCATTCGAGTCTTTCTCCTTTATGCAGTTAGAATAGCATATGTAGAGTAGCATTTATTTTCTTTCATCACACACAGAGCTTCTTTTGGAATCTATAGAAGTTGGCTTGAGCTCCTAGTTATCTCAGGCCGGCTGACCAAGTGACAACCTGCAGTGAGAACTAGTACTTGTGCATATTGCACCGACGCTTCCAAGTTTGTTACAAACTACCGGGTTGATAAAAGTAAAGTTGGTAGCCCAGGAGTTACAACTTTCTTGCTACAATACTAGCGCTCATCACTTTTTGGCACCGTTGTCGGGGAAGTGTTAGAGTATTCTGTGATTACTACTTTCTTCTATTTCCTATTGCCACATTCTACTAATAGTTTATTTCGACAAAAGTAGACTAGTCATTTCTTTTCTTTCAGTTCTGCATTTTCTTGCTTTCCTTTTTAATTCTACAAATTTCCATTCAACAAGTTCATTTCAGCTAGTTGCAATTTTTTTTTTTCAATAACAACTTTAGTTTCTATAGGTACTTTCAGTGTGGGGAAAAGGAAACAAAAAAATCAACCAAAAATATTTCATTTCATGCCTCGTAGGAGTAGAGATAACTTAGGAAAATTTTTGCCCAACACCCCCACTTCTTCACACAGCCAACCTTCTCTCTTCTTCGGTGGTTGCAATCAAGAACCCTTAGGTGAACATCTAGACATATTTGAAGAACCTATAGTGGAGAAGAAGAAGAAAATATTCCTCTGGAGCCAATGACCGAAAACAAAAAAGGTAGGGGAAATGGAGAGAGAATAGAAGGTACCTTCCCCATTTAGGAGACTAGCAGGGACACCAAAATGAAGAATATAAGTCCTTAAGCCCTACCTCTCTTCCATGGTCTGACTACAGAAGATCCTGACACCTTCTTGTTCGAGTTTGTTGTCATCTGTCGAGCTTATCACTATGCAGAAGATGAGAAAAAGTTGAAATTGTTCCCTTCTACTCTCAAGGATGCAGCACTGTGCTGGTTCACGGGATTACTTGGCAACAACATCACAACTTGTTCTTAGATGCAGCAGGCCTTTAACAACAAATATTGAGACTATTGTAGGTCAAAAGATACTAAAGAAGAAATCTTCCAAATGACCATAGTGTTATCACTCAGATTTTCCTTGAAGTTGTTGGGAAAAGGAAAGGGGTCCGAGGTAACCACAAACCAACTTTTAGGTACAAAATCTAGCCAATCTGTACAAAGAGAGGGCTATCTCTTTATGATTTAGCTTCGTTTTGAAATATCTTAGGCTAGTTATGAAGTTTAGGGGTTTTGTTTGAGGTTGGGTGGTGAGATTCAATAGCAAAGGGGTAAAACTAAGTAGCTTAGGCCATTGGGCTAATGGAGTCAAAGAAGATGGCTTAACTGGATTTGGTTTCTTAACAAAAGATGGTTTCACAGAGCAAGATGGTCAAACAGGGAACAAATAACAACTTCGAATAGATGAAATGGGTTTAAAATAGGTGAAGGACAGTTAAGAATCATTCATCCTATTTAAAAAGGGAACTTGAAAGATTACTAATAAAGAGTAGTTAAGTATTATTTAATAAATAATCAAAATGAATGAACTAGAAAACATGAGAAATTAAGATTTCACTATTTATCCTAATTCATAAGAAAACATGGAGAATAATAACGATTGAAAACAGAGTGCAATCAAGTATATTCTGAATTACTCTTTTTCGTTTGTCATTCAGATGTGAAGCATAGATGATATAATAAACAAGGAAAACTTTAAAACATAAGGTATAGAGGACTTATTGATTTGGTGTTTGATTCAAGAAATTTTTGGAAAGTCCTTTACATCAATTCTTTATCCAGCAAGCCATACAAAAGTTGGTCCAATAGCACTTTATTCCAAAATAATCAATATTACAACATTGTCTAAGAATCAACCCTCAATACTCCAATTGAGGGGGTATTTATACAAAAAATTTACAATGAAATATCTCATAACAAAGTTAGATATAAACTGGGGTGACTAATCATATCCTTCAAGAAAATAGGGCTAGAAAACATCGTAGATGAAAGATAAGGCAACCGAATGGTTTGTTGTCCCTATTATTGAGAATGTGCTCAAGTTAGGCCGTATCATTTGGCCTCTTGTTGTCCTTGGTGTAACTATGTGCTGGTTACTCTGTTTTGTCTTCCCTATTGATACACTTTACCTACATCTGATATTCTTTACCTTTTGATCTCTTTTCATCCTCTTTACCTTCATTAACTATAGTAAAAATCAAAATTTACCTTTTACCTAGGATAAATTACAAAATTTCAAGCATTTCTTCCCACCATTTTGGTTGTGGTATTCTGGTTTTCTGAAGCTTTCTAAGGGTTTCATCTGTTTCTGTATACCTGGAAAGGGTGGGCTGAATTGGGAACAAGTGCTTTAGTTCATGTTCAACATAGAATAAGTTCTCTAGGCTGTCATAGAGAACTCTGCCTATAGGCAATGCTTTTATCCTTGATGCACTTGTAGATGAACCTACTTGGTTGCCTGCATACTTATTCAATTTCTCCACATAATCTGTATGCCTCATTAACCTGTCATTAATCACCAAAGGACTGGGTAGCCCTTTATTCTGCAAAATATCAAACTTCTCCATAAAAGCATTAATTTCTGCTCGCATGTCATGACATGTTCTTTCTAAATTATGCATCAGAGGTTTCTTGGTTAATACCCTTTTGATTTCCAAAATGTTTTATGTCCCGTCATTAATGCCTGACACTTACAGTTGTTCTTTATTTCTAGTATTCAAAAAATGTATAAGCTTGTTGGCTTCCTCAGGCATGTGTCCTAATTCTGCTCTTCTCCTTTGGACCTCTTCTTGGGTTGCCTTCACAAGATCAATCTGCTCAAAAATCACTTGGATGGATGGCCAAACATCATTTATGGATTGAGTGATGTTGGCCCAAAGAATTCTCTTGATTTCTGTTAGAGGCTTGTCAAATGTAAGATCTCTCTCCAATGATTTTACTTTGTTTTCTAACATTTTAATTTCTCTTGTTTTTTTTGCAACATTTATTTTTGAGAGATCATAGCTTTGTTCCATTTTGGCATATTGCTCCTTTAGCTTATTTAGTTCTGAAACTTGTAGTTTCAGGTCCTCCATTGATTTTATTAGCTCTTATGTGCTCAAATTAGCAGTACTTCCCTGTGCTACTCCTGTTGTTCCTATTGTTGTTGTACTTGTAACTACATCTGCTATGACTGGTGGAATATTGGGTGCCAATGCTGCTCCAAGAGTTGATGGAACTGCTGTTGATACTACTGGTATTACATTGGGAGGATGGGAGGTCGACTCTCCCTTCTTGTCCTTCAATGCCTTTTCAAGTGCTTGTTCAGTATCATTCAGTCATTCATTGAGCTTTAAGAGTAAATCCATCAGCTCTTCTTCAAATTTTTGGTTTATAGCCTCATCAATCTATGGATGTCTTGAAGGTGGCAGTTTTAGTTGCTTCCTTGGTGCAGCAATATCTTCATCTTTCTTTTTGATCAAGGCTTCTGTAGCCTTTGCATCTTTGGGATCATGGCCCAATCCAATAATTATTTCTTCTAAGGTTTCTATTCTATTATCTTTGGCCCGAGAAGAGGCCTTTTCCAAGTGTAGTTGAGCAGTAGTGTTGTCCAAAGAATTTTGTAGCCTATGGGCCACCATTGCCTTACCAGTCAAGGTTGAGTAAATCATTTCTGTCGTTTGCTTATGCAACTCAATTTGATCCAAAGGATGAATATCCTTTGCCATGACTTCAAAATTTGTTCTGAGATAATCTATTGCTGATCTAGGCTACTGCACCTTGGGCTTGAAATAGCTCATTATCATCTTGCCTTCTTTGATGTCATAGGCTGACATCAATCTCTGTTGATTTGTAGGATCCATCTTCAAATATTGGTTATAAACCTGCAGCCTCAATGGATCATTCCTTGCTTTTATTTCTGTGAATGCTTTCTTGATGTTTGAGGCATCAATCCCTGGTGGCTTGGAAGAAGATATCTCTACGCTTTTCTACCTTACTAGCTCCTACCTTTGAGAGCTAGTGGATGTTCTTCCTATTGGGAAAGTTTGTTGGCTTTCCATTCTTTCTTCCCTCTGACTATCCGTATATTCATTTGCAAATTCCTCTTCTGAAAGGGGATTTAATCTCTATCTCTTTGTTCCAGGTTGTCCTGATGGTTCACTCGAAGGCGTGGTTTTTCCCCTGTCTCTCTTTGAATATACTTGATAACAATATTGGAGTAAATAGGTCTTATGACTAGTATTAAGACTGTTTATCCAAGGATGTTGTCTTTTGATCACTTGTAAAACAAAAAAAATTGTTAATAAAGCATTGGTTTGCAGGGGAGGTCGAAAAGGTTTCATTTGAGCTTGAGAGGTCTGTGGATTTAGTCCAGAATTATTTTCGGGAGGTAAACCATTCTCAAGTTGGTTAACAGAGGATTTAGGTAGCGCAACTAGGCTATAAAGGGTTTTACTGCACAATTAGGTGAAAATGAGCAACACTGGGGTTTTTGTGTTTAAACGGGTAAATGGTTGGTGTTGGTGGGTGAAAGGATGAATGATGAAACATTTTGTCATTTAGTAGAAGGTGGTAAGCAGTTTCTATCGCACCGATTATGGGGAAGGGTGGTATTTATCCTCAAGCCAGCGATTCCATAGATTACTCGATGCGTGGCAGAGGCACTGTACAAAAACTGCTTTGCAATCGAGCACTAATGCATGGTCGTAGAGGGTCGTGTGATATGAATAATAACCATTACATCTCAGGGGCATGATCGGACGACTGTCGGGGCTCTGAAGTGATGAGGATATAATGGAGGTGGGCCCGATACATTTAAGTATTAATTAATCTCATCGGGGGTGGTGGGATTGGATGGTGAGGTTATTAATTAACCATGAGGGTTAATTAATTCTGTTTATTAGAGCGGAGGGTTGAGGGTCTTAATGGGTTACTGATTAACTCATTAATCCTATTTTAAAACAGATTATGGTTATATTTAGAAACATAACCACCCTCCATCTACTAGCCCGGGGAGACATCTACCAACTATCCTATGAGGACATAAAGACTATTTTTAGAAACCATTCTAGAGCAGCTAGAAAGAAAGATAGGGGGAGTCAACCCATAGCCAATACCTCTTCTTCCAATTCATTCATTAAAGGTGAAATTGGAAACATGCTGGAAGACTTCAAGAGTGAGATGCTGTGGATTCTTGCCATGCAAATAGATACCTTACATATCAAAAGAAAACAAGAGGAAGCAGAGAGGGCTTTGGCCATTTTTTTCCATAGATGCACTAGGAGGCATCCTAGGAATGAATTCCCATTGAACACTATAGAGGTTTGTTCAGTTTCTGAAGAAGATAATTCTATAGATAAATGTCCTTCCTTGCCCGAAATTAAAGTGGTATACCAAGGGGCCGAAGGAGTCATTGAAAAAACATATTACATAAACCAGAGAAGGCTGCAGGGACCTAGACCATACTACCAGGGGATGAAAGGGACATCTCAGGCCTACTACAACCCCAACCAAGTCACCTCCGTACCTTCTTGGCCCCCTTGCTCATCCTTTTTGGTCCACGCCTCCTCCTTGGTCCTTCACATCTCAATATCATGCCCAACCAGCCACCCATTCATCTCAATCCTATGCTCAGCCGCAAGCTTAGTGGAATGCATCTCATCAGGGTGGAGGCCCCAATACAACTCTCTTCCCGCTCTTCTACCTCCACCACTTATCCAACTACAACCACTACCTTTTGCTCCACCAAGGCAACCCCAAATGCCTACCCAGTCAAATCCGAACCTGAACAATAGACAAGCTCAGCAAGTGTATAGTGGGGAACCATCATACCCAACTTATGCTGTGGAGATTCAAGAAATTAACTTCTGATCTGGAAAAGTTCTCCCAGATAGCCAGCCTCCACCTAGGGAGGTTGATGAAGATAAAGAGAAAAGAAAACCTAAAGCCAATCCACTCTTTCCTGAGAGACTATCAATGACAATCCAACCTACCCCAAAAGATACTGAACTCTTGGGAGAATTGAAACATTTATGTGTGAAGATACCACTTCTCCAAACCATAAAAGATGTGCCTATCTACAATAGGTTGATCAAAGAGAACTGCTTTAGGCATCCAGGAAGGTGCAAGAGAGATGCGCCTACCATCAATGTCATAGGACAACTGTTCGACCTGATGTTGGGGCAGATAATCTGTCGAAAACATCTAGACCCTAGAAGCCCAGTAGTTGATGTCCACATCAATGGCACAGTGGTCCCATATACCTTGATTGATGTGGGCGCTGCCATTAATGTGATGACAAAGGACACAATGCTCAAACTTAACCTCCAAGGTTCCTTGTGGAAGACCATGACAATGTTGCAGCTAGCAAACTACCCCACAGTGACCCCTGAGGGGATTGTGGAAGATGTGATGGTCTCCATTGATTCTTGGGAGTACCCTGTTTATTTCTTAGTTTTACAGCCAAAGGAAAAGCTCATGGGGTATCCTCTCATTCTGGGAAGACGCTAGTTGGCTACATCCAATGCCTACATCAGCTACCGAGCTAGGAACATGACCATAAAGAATGGGCACATGTCCAAGCAGTTAACCCTATATCCTCCTACCCAACCCTTGCTAGAACATGATCTACCTCTCTATTTGGAGGAGGAGGATGAGGATGAAGTTTATTATGCACCACTTTGTACACTAGAAATTGCCATGGGGGGGAACCACATGACGAGGATGATATGATTGAAAATTTGATTTAGAATCCACCTCCCAGTGTATCACCATTAGAATACATAGTAAGAGAAACCCAAGAAAACCCCTCAACTGATCTTTGTGTGGCCGATCCCACTTCTCTCTGTGTTAAAAATATAGAGTTCAGCCCAAAAGGAACATTGAAAATCAATCCATCCCTATCTCCTTCCCAGGAGAAGGAGTTATGCAACATATTGAGAAAAAATCTAGATTCCTTCACCTGGAATTATAAGGAGATGAAGGGGCTGCAACCTTTAGTATGCACTCATCATAAATACATTAAGGAAGATTGCAAGCCAGTCAAGTAGCCTCAAAGGAGGATGAACCCAACACTTAAATATATTGTTAAGGAAGAACTACAGAAATTGTTTGATGTAGGATTCATCTATCCCAGCTTTGACAGTGAATGGGTCTCTGCTTTGGTGCTAGTGCCAAACAAAAATGGTAAGTGGAGAATTTGTGTCGACTATCGGGAATTGAACAAAGCCACTAAAAGTGACCATTTTCCTTTACCTTTCATAGATCAAGTGTTAGATGGTTTGGCACAAAAAAGGTTTTTCTCCTTTCTAGATGGGTTTAGTGGGTACAATCAGATTCAAATCAGCCCTGAAGACCAAGATAAGACCACTTTCACTTTTCCTTGGGGTATCTTTGCATACTGGGTCCTTCCTTTTGGTTTGTGTAATGCTCTAGCCACTTTCCAAAGAGTGATATTGAGTATATTTTCTGAACTGGTTCATGATGCAGTAGAAATATACATGGATGATTTTACTTCTTATGGATCTGACTTTCAGGAAACTTTATCTAACCTAGGCAAAGTTCTAGATAAGTGTATTGAGATGAACATGTCCCTCAGTCTGGAAAAATGTGAATTTTTGATGACTGAAGGGACCGTGCTAGGTCATGCAATATCTCAACAAGGACTGCAGGTGGACCCCAACAAAATTGTCATCATCCAAAGGGTCCCACCTCCTCAAAAAGTGAGAGATGTCAGAAGCTTCCTAGGCTTAGCTGGATATTATAGAAGATTCCTTAAAGACTTCAACAAGCTAGCCTCTCCTCTGTTTGGCCTCCTAGGCAAAGATGTTGAGTTCATATGGTTGGAAAACTATCAAAAAGCCCTAGATACCTTAAAGAGCAAGCTAGTGACTGCCTCAATTCTTGGAGGCCCAAACTAGGCCCTACCCTTTCAAATTCACATAGATGCCTCGAACAAAACAATAGGAGAAGCCTTAGGACAAATTTATGATAAGTTACCTTATGCCATATACTTTATAAGTGAAAACTTGTCAAAGGCCATGTTAAACTATACAGTGACCGAGCGAGAACTCCTAGTTGTTGTGCATTCCTTAAACAAATTCAAACATTATATCATAGGTTATCAAACCTTTGTGAAAACTGATCATGTTGCAATTAGATATTTAATGAGCAAGCCATATGTAAATGCTTGTATTATTAGATGGTTGCTTTTACTGCAGCAGTTTGATCTGACCACTATTGATAATCCTGGTAAAGAGAATGTTGTTGCTGACTTTTTTTCTAGAGTAAATTTGCCTATAGGTGAAGAAGGAATGGTGGATGACCAAATACCAGATGAGCATCTATTTGCTATATCAATACTCTCTCCCTGGTTTGATGACATAACAAACTACTTGGTTTCAACACAGTTCCCACCACGCCTATCCTCAAAAGAGAAGAGCAAGATAGTAAGGGAAAACGCCCCTTTCACCTGGATTGGAGGCAATTTCTTCAATCTTGGCCCAGATTAGATCTTGAGAAGATGTGTCAGGGAGGAGGAAGTCTTTGACATCCTCCTGACCTATAATGACAAGCCTTGCGGAGGTCATTTTGCAGCAAAAAGAATTGCCTTCAAAATATTACAAGCGAGCTACTATACGCAGGTTCAGTGAAGTGCAGGTGCATATACACGCGTTTTCTGTGAATGAAAGAATCGTATACGCAGGTTGGTTGTGGTACAGAAGCGTATACATGAAGATTAATGAATAGTGAAGTAGCGTACATATCTTGATTTATGTTCTAGCTACTTCTGTTTTATTGCTGCAGTATTCTGGGTTCAGAATTGGTGTTTGATTATAGTTACTGTGTTCTGGGTATAGCTGACAGAGAAGTGTTTATCTGATTCAGTTTTGATTGGTGAAAGAGGTTTGGTTGATGCAGAAATACTTGATGTTTGATTGATATTACTTGTGGATCCAGTCTGAAAATTAATGAAACGAGGTCCCTGAAAGCAGAGAGAAGGTTGCAGCCTTTTGCAGGTAGGACTACAGGGAGCAGAAGAAGGTGCCAAGGGGACCTTGACATTCATACCAGCATCCATCTCATCTTCTCCACACCTTCCTCCATCATTTTTGGCATCTCTTTCACCCCACTGTACCTTTTTCTTCCAAAACTCCATTTTCTATAGGAGGCTCTATGTTTTCTACAGGAGGCTCCTGTAGGAATTACAGGGAGCCAAAAGTGTTTATAGAAAGCAGTTTAAGGCACAAGACAAGCTTTATGAGGAACCTATAGTCCCTCTTACCATCTTCAAATATCCTTTCAATCATTTCCAAGCCTACTTCACACTCCAAGCATCATTATTATTTTCTTCCCTGTCCAAGAAAATACACAGAAAAACTGTTTTTCAGTTTTGAAAAAAAAAACATAAATAAAAGGAGGAAGAGGCACCATTAACCTTACCTGAAGCCTACAAAATATCCTTCCATCATTCATCTCCACCTCTCGCATCATTCTTGAGCTCCAAGCACAGGGAAAAAGCTTAAGTTTCAAGGGGAGAAGCAGCTACAGGATCTCTTGTAAGCATTCTTGTAGCAGCTGATCCCATAGAAGTCTAGCACCAACAACAAGAGAGTGCACATCTGTAGGTTGAAAAGGCACATGCAGCTTATCTCTAGCAAAAGAAGAACCTGCAAAAGCACACAACAACACATCAGCAAGTAGAAACAACATGCAAGAAGGGAAATGAAGGCATGCAGTAGAGAAAGCCACAGCACCTCACAGCGAATGGCAGCAAATACACTCGGATCACAGGCAAATAGCTAAGTCACTCCTCTATCTACATTTGTGTAATTAGGAATCATATGAAGGCAACAAGATGGTTGAAATTAAAAGAGGGAAAGGTGGCCAGTTAACTTGGGCACCTTCATTTAGTTGACTCCAAAAACCGTGATATCACCCACACGTGCACACAGTCAACTCAAGCAAAAGATGCGAAGGACAGGTAGTGGGAGGAAGAGTTAACTCTGATGTTGTAATGAGGGGATGATTACGATGGGAGGTCAAGATTACCAAGCAGGTGGCGACCAACAGTCCTAATCTGGGACACATACACCTTGCCATCTCAGCACTCATCACCCAAAACAACTGTAAAAAGTAATGAGCACTCTTCCCCGTGCATTCTCACCACCTTTTCTTCAATTTATCCTTGTAGCTCTGCCACACAATAGTGTTCTTATGCCCCCACAACCTTGTATCCACCATCCTCCATATTTTTTCTCTCGGCATTTTCTACATGAGCACCTACAGGAAATCTACAAGAGCACCTATAGGAAATTTACAAGATGGACAACGGGCTTCTACGGGAGGGGCAGTGAGTCATTTTGAAGGGAGGAAACATGATTTTTGGCATGAATTTTAGTTTGAAGAGGTAGGTTTCATGAATTCCCTTTGCTAAATATCAAAATATGAAAGAATTGGTCTCAAATTGAAGATGAAATGAATCTTTAAGAGGGTAGAAATACATAAAAAAAATTATGTTTAAAAAAAAAACGCAGTCCCCTCTATTTTTCTATTTCAATCAAAATTCTTTGTCTCCACCTCCACATTTGTTTTTTCAAAGAAGTACATGCAGTATGATAGGGGAGTTTATGAGAAAAGAGCCCATTAACTCCACCAGACTCCATGCACATCCTCAAGTGGTGGAAATATTTACAAGGATAAACTGGATGAATTTCTTTGAGAAGTTTAGAGGGTTTGATGATGAAATTTCCCATGAATTTGATCTCTCTATGGTCCCTCACACAAGAACTAATGCTACTGTAACGATTAGAGGAATATCCATTGAAATAACCCTTGAATTCATCAGTAGGGTCACTAGCCTTCCTCTTTGGCTGCCTTGGAGTAAAAATGAGAAACCAATTGGCCAGGCTACCAAGAGGAAATTTTTCCATGATAATGAAACCCCTGTTGAAGACAAAAATGGAATTAGGAGGGCTAGTATACCATATCCTTGGGATGAGGTTAGCTACCAAGTGATCAAATACATTTATTGTGAGGGGAGACACGGCATCGTTTATGAATATCATTTCAGAATCTTCCAAGATTTGAGATATCACATGAATACCGCAACACATCAGAAGCTTAGTATCCCTTATTTTCTCTTTCGATCCCTCATTGACTCTAGCACAGAGGTACAGGAAGGAAATTCACAGTAGCTAGCTCACCATGGCGTAATCAAGATCCTAGTAGAAGAAGCCCTCCATATCCTTACAATCCTTATAGCATGGGAAGTTTTCAGAAATATGACAGCTGAGGATGACATCAAGGCATTAACCTATGATGTCAGTCCTATAGTCAGTGAGGAGGGAGAACAACAAGGAGAAGAATATGAAGCCAATGGTGGCATAACAAATAAAGAGAGGGAGGAGGAAAGAAAAGAAAGAGAGGAGGAGAGAGTTGAAGGGAAGGAGTAGGAGGAGGAAAAAGACACAGAAGAAGGAGAGAAGGAGGCAGAGAGTGTAGAGAAAAGAGATGAGTCCCCTAAAACTTGGGAAATCGAAGAAACAACTGCCCTCAATGCCCTCAGCACACCAGTTAATCAGAAAATAAAAGAGGAAATGAAAAACCTCCCTGTATTTCAGGGCAAGGGAGAGTACCAGAATAAAAATAGGCAAACTTCAGCCCTCGTCAAAAACTCCCATTACCATTGAAGATTCACCATCTTCCAAGGTGAAAGAATCTCCTTCCAAGACACCCATAACCTATGAAAGGGGGACTCTAAGATCTTCTACATGGAAGGGAAATATAATTCTACAGGACCCCAATCCAGACCTACTGAAGGCTAAAACAATCCTACAGGAGACACTGTGTAAACTACAAGAGACACGAAAACTTGAGGAAAAGATAGGAGGACATCCAGAGGTGAAAGAGGAAGTACAAGAGCTACAAGAACCTAACACCCAACCTAGCCTTGACTCCTATTATAGACTACTTGAGGGAGGCAAGACAATCCCACAGAAATTTTCAATTCTATTGTTTTTTGAATTAGAAAAAGAGAGAGTGAGAACGCATAGGTGGATGCAGATAGCCAAGCCCAAAGGAGTTGAGGATATTGGCCACATGAAAAACAAACTCAGGATAATGGGCAGGGAATTGAGTGCTCTTAGAAATAGAGAAGCCATTACAAGAAGCCACCTTGAGAATGAAAATGACTTACTAAGGAGGCAGTTGCACGAGAAAGAGACTCATTTGGCATACATGGCTAGCGTATCCAAGGAAGCATTACAATTCAGAACACCAACTGAATCTTATGGTCTTGTTGTGGCCACCAACAACCCCCCTCCTTATTTAGTATTAGCAATAACACTAGATAAGTGGGGACCCTTAGTAAAAAAAATTCATTTTTTTTTTAATTAAAACTCATGTATTATACTCAAGAAAATATCGCATTGCGAGAAGAAGATAGGACATTTCGTTGTGAGTAGAATGATAAACTACGAGAATGTGACGCGAAATTCATCGCATCGCATGCATTAAGAAACACTCATAAATGAAAACTTTAAGAAATTGTCGATGACCGATATGCGACATCGCATATCGCAACATTGCAAAAACAACACATAAATATTTAACGAATTATAACAATCTGCGATCTTGCGATAATGCAATCGGCGATCTTGCGAACGCACGAAACAACAATCTGCTATAATGCGATAAACGTGATCGGCTAACCCTGCGATAACACATATTGATAAAATGCGATAACGCGATGATGCGATGATGCGATGCGAATTGCAGATATCGTCCATCGTAGATTTTCCCCGGCTCAACATTCAAGAAAAATCGAATACGCGCGTTAATGAAAATTAATGAATGTACGCCAAGTGTTAATGAAAGACAGTTTTGTGTTTTTCGAAGAGTTAGTTCACGTCAGGTGGCATGTTTTTGTACATCCATAGAGCTCAGAGCTCTCTTGTCAATTTTTAGTATCATTACGCTCTCCTTATGTGTGAACTGCACGAAGGAAAAACAGAAGCAATATGAAGCAATGTGCAGGGAGCGATTAAGGAAAAAGGTAAAGCTCCGATGCTCGGAAGCAGAGAAGAAATGCCCTCATGAACGGATACCACATGCAACAGAGCTGCAAATTTCAGAGCACTACTGAGCTATTCATTTACAGATCTATCAGTTAGAGCCATGGTTCAGTGAATGGTTGAACAATGCTGATATCAACATGCGATTTAACGCTCAAGGGTAGAAGTTCACAAAAGCAGTATGTTTGCAAAATTTTAAAGCTTATACCCGATAAAGGAAAGGCGCTAAAGGTGAAAAACGCACCAGAAAGGCCCGGATCAAAGAACGGAGGCAGTTTTTGATGCGCGATTAGCGCCTAGCGCTAATCGCACATCGCTGGGAAAATTGTTCAAAAAGAAAATTCCTTATCTGCTTAGTCACTCGTAAGCCAGGAAAAGTAAGAAATCAAAGGTACAAGCAATTTGAGAGTTAACCAAGTGGAATTTGGGTTATTACTGAGCGTACACAGTAAATCCACATAGCCAGAAATGATTCTAAAAGCATATCTGCTATTTTGCTGGAAACAATGGTGCCAACACTTGCCATTTCTGTTTGTTGAGCTCAACCAAAAGCGGAAGACAGTCAGCCAACTCTACCCAAGCAAATATTGAATGCTCGCAACATTAAGGAGCAAATACAGAAATACTTAGATATTAGATTTAATTTTTAGAAATATTTTTTCTTAGAAAAAGGGTGGTCATCTAAACCGTATCCTAAATATGTGTAATTAAGTTATTTAGTTAGTAGTATTTAAACCCTTCTCATGCATTTAGAGAAGGGCCATAAATTTACCAAAAACTTGT
Organism: Pinus tabuliformis; assembly: GCA_031772625.1. Classification (NCBI taxonomy): domain Eukaryota; kingdom Viridiplantae; phylum Streptophyta; class Pinopsida; order Pinales; family Pinaceae; genus Pinus; species Pinus tabuliformis. Next base: position 303,121,886 of record CM062818.1, read on the forward strand.
CCTCAGAACATGCACTTTTGCACCCTCCGAGGAGGTTTTGGTGAATGAATGGATCAAGATTTGTTGATGTTTGCATTTGATATCTGCTACTGATGTTGCACTTCTGCACTCTTAGTAGATGTTAGAGCAAGGAGAAATAAATCATTATTACTTGAAGCTTATGAGTAGGACCAGTCATAAATGCTACTTTTATCTCTTGACCATTTCTGCTTATATGTTAAAGTGATATACAGTTTTTAGTTGTTTATATGTTATTGCATGAATGCTTGAGTTACCATTTGGCACTTTTGTACGGTGGTAGCTATTTATTTATGTTTAATGTATGAATAGCTTATTATGCGATATGTTGTTCATAACTGTTTTGCCTAACTTTTTATGCGAAATAGTTAGTCTTAATTGATTTCCTTTCTTATAATTACTGAATGATCTTTATTACCAGTTGTTATATGAAATCTATTTAGATCACATAATAGAACAATTACATCTCGGGTTAGCATAGATTAGATGTGCTGTTTTTTATTAGATTACCATAGCATAGAATTAGATTAAAGTTTGAATTAGAATAAATTAAATAGTTATTGTTAGATCAGCAACATCCAATTCTACACACACACACCCATAGATTGGGAAACTTGTCCCATTATCCCCAGTTGGACCCTCTATACCAAACGGATAAGGAGCTGCCAAGCAAGGTCCGGACCAGGCGGGTATCCCTCTTGTTGTTGACCCGATTTTCGGGGCTTCAACATATTTGGCGCTAGAAGGAGGGCCTGAACTATGAATGGCAAGTAAATCCAAATCTGAATAACATTCTGAAAGTAAATCGCCCTTATCATCTCCCCCGACTTCCCCATTACATTTAAATCCAGAGTCAGAAGTTGCTCGAGTATCAACCGCTCCTACACACCCTGATATTTCAGACCAATCTACCACTGAACCTCCTGACGTTGAATCCTTGATTCACAAACTTCAGCGATTTTCCATCTCCCCTCAGAGGTCTGATAAATCTCAAGGTAGCTTCACTTCACAGTACAACCTTGCTCATCCCCTGACCATGTTAAAGAGTGAAAAGTTTGGCATTCAGCCAACCGAATTACCTCTTCCCACCAGGAAAAGAGCAAGGAAATCACCACAAGAGTCTGATAGTGAGACTCTTTCGTCTGCATCATCAATCTCAAATACTTCACCGCGAAGTCAACCATCCACACCTCCACTCCAGATCATCATTCATCCGTCCACTAGAACTCCCACAACCCCTCTTCAATCATCTATGATTATAGTATCCTCATCCTCCCAGCCACATGAATCATCTTCTGCACTTTCCTCTATTAGCAATTCAACGATGGCCCAGTCTCCATGGAACAATCCTGGGGTAGTCTTAATGCCTGCACCCTTGAGTCAAATACCGGCCCATCCTGAGAAATGGTTACCCAAATTCAATCCTGAGGGAGGTATGCTAGCAAAAGAACACATAAATAACTTCATGCTTTCCATTAATCTCAATGGGGTTACTAATGAAGATGTTGTTGTTCGGCTTTTTCCCTATACACTGCAAGGGACAGTCGGGTCATGGTACCTTTCATTACCCTCTGGATCAATTACAAATTGGGATATCTTCCAGGATCAATTCCTAACCAAGTTTGGTGATGACAGATGAACGAAAACGTTAATCAATGACCTATCCAATCTTAAAGTCGAAGCTAGAGAGGCTATTAAGGATTTCAATTTATGGTTCAACAAAATTTTCAAAAAAAATCCTACTGCTTCTCAGCCTAGCGAAGAAGTGTGATGCGAATGGTATATTACTGCTCTGCCATCAAAAATAGCCATCTTTGTGGACAGGGCACATAAAACAACCTTAGCTAAAAACATGAAAGAGGCGATAACAATAGAAAAACGAATAATAGCCCTGGAAAAGAGATCTGCAATAGAGGAACTTAAGTCCAAAAGAGTCACCTTCAAGGAAGACTCCAAGAAGAAACAGAAAAAAGATCCTTTTGATTTAGAAGGATTGTAGAATGTTCAAAAGACCATGTCCAATGAGATGGTCGACATAAAAAAATAAGTAGCGGAAACTTCTTCGAAAAAGCCCTACAGAGCTTTTAAAAGAGGTCCTTCAACGGATGCAAAGCCACCCAATGCCATTTCAAATGCTGAATCCGAGGAAGAGGAAGAGGAAATTGCCACTGAAGGGCAGACAGATGACGAAGAAGTTGTGGAATTACAAGGAATGTGGGACTTCATCCTCCCACAAGAGGAAGATCAAGAAGTATTTCCAGTTAGCACACGAAGTAAAAATCAGCTTCATTCTCCCCAAACTACCCCTAAGCAAAAGAGCGCAAGCTCTGCAACAAAAGATAAAGTCGCAACAAAGAAAACGACATCCAAAGCGACTCAAACTAGCTTAGTCCAAGCAGATGAAACGACTCCACCAAAAACACTGATCGTCTCGGATGAAATGGAGTACAATATTATTGATGACATGAAAAAGAGTAGGGCTAATATCACCCTTTACGAACTGAGCAAATTGAAACATCAACATAAGATAATGATGAAAGAATTACATGTCGTGCCAGTTGCACCTTTGCATGCCCCTGTACTTTCTCAAGCTTCCCACAACATGGGAAGACCTCCAACGAACGCGATCAATAAGATTGATACAAATGAAATCGCCTTGATTGGAGGAAGATCAAGATCTCACACTCCCCCATTTCTCCTTATGAAATCTTTAATAAAAATGTGCATAATTGTTTAGTAGATTCCAGTGCTTCATCGAATATTTTATCCAAATCTATATGTGCCAAAATAAATGTTCAACCACAGAAATTCGCAGTGCGCATAGCTCAGCTCGATTGATATCAAGTCGAAGTGATCGGCGAACTAAATCAAGTAACCATAAGATTGTCATCCAACGCGAAGGTATGTCAGGTTATTGACATTCTAATTGCTGACATCCCAGAATTCTATGGCTTAATCCTTAGCAGGGATTGGTCAGAGAAACTCCATGGATACTTCGCAACTGATTGGTCGCACATGTGGCTACCCTACAATGGTAAACCGAATCAAATAAAAGTTGAACGATAACTACACCAGAAGTACATAGTAAAGGAGTTAGAGGGAGAAAATGAACCGGTAGCGTATAATAGCAGTATCATTGGCAATTACTCGGTAGATTCCTTCCTCAACAAATTCAATGCTCATGCGTCACCTTATTTAGAAAATTCTATTTTGTCTCAGGTTGAGAATTTTTCTCGAACTGATAGTTCGAAATGTATTAATTTTTTAGATCAACCTGTAGATACATCTTTGTTTTGGAAATTATTTTTTGATGGCTCTAGATCTAACGAAGGAGCAGGAGCATGATGCGTTCTAATTAATCGAGAAGGAGAAAAGATCATGCTCACATGCAGACTCGACTTTGATTGCACAAACAATACAGCAGAATACGAGGCTTTGATTCAAGGCCTGTACAAGGCAATCGAGTTAGATGTCAAGTATCTTCAAGTCTTTGGAGACTCTAAGATTGTGGTTAAGCAGGTACGTAACACTATACATTGCTTATCAGGTCACTTAAAACACTATCAATCTTTAGTACAAGATCTGACTGAGCATTTCATAGCGTTTAATATTTCTTCAATCCCCATACTCCAAAATGCAAGTGCAGACCTTTTGGCTAACGTAGCTTCTAAACTTATTCCCTCCGAAGATTTTAATCTAGATAGATTCTCAATAGATTAATCTTTAGACCATCCATTCCTGACAACATCACAAATTGGAGAGTATTCAATGATGATCCAGATATCGTAAATTTCCTCACATCTGAAGGATCCTACTCCAATCAAATAATCGACGAAGACCAGCACGATCAACAATTGCAACAAAATAGCGCTAATAATGCTATACCAAAGTCGGTGGTTAAGTTAGAATACTTATACGATTTGAAAGATCGGTTTAAGAGGTCTACCAATTCAAAACTCTACAGTTCAACTTTGAACTACGAATTAGTAAACCTAGGGACCGACGCTAAACCACAAAACATTAATCTAGGCCTCGGCCTAGGCCCTGAAGAGAAACTAGCGTATATTCATCTTTTGAGACAATACAAAAATGTTTTTGCCTGGAATTATGATGAGCTGAAAACATATGACAATTCTATCATCCAGCATACTATTCCTATGATTGATAATGAAAAATCTATCCAAAAAAAACTGAGAAAAATCCACCCCAATTTAGAAAATCGGATAAAAACCGAGCTCAACAAGTTACTGAAAGCCAGGATAATCTTCCCCGTCAGACATTCCAAACGGGTCTCCAATATGGTACCCGTTAGAAAGAAAAACGAAGACATTAGGATTTGCATTGACTTTCGGAATCTTAACAAAGCCTGTCAAAAAGACAATTTTCCTCTTCCACCTATGGAGCAAATACTGCAGGGGGTGGCAGGTTCAGAACTAATGTCTTTCTTGGATGGATTTTCGGGGTACAATCAAGTGTTGGTACATCCTGATGATCAATTGAAAACCACATTCAGAACTAAATGGGGAACATATGCATATCGGAAGATGCCATTTGGTTTGATTAATGTTGGTGCTACATTTCAGAGAGCCATGGACATCACATTCAAAGGTTTAGTCAATAAATCTGTAGTAATTTATTTGGATGATATAACAGTGTACTCCAAGAAGCGAAGCGACCATCTCAAGACTTGAAACAAATCTTTCAACAGTGTTTAAGGTATGGAATTTCACTTAACCCAAAGAAATCTTTTTTCGCATTAAGTGAAGGGAAACTTCTAGGATTCATAGTGTCAAAGTCCGGTATTCACATTGATCCTGACAGAATCAAAGAAATTTCTGAAATATCCCTACCCCATAACAAATAAGCCATGCAATATTTCCTTGGTCAAATCAATTTTGTAAAGAGATTCGTTCCAGATTTTTCACGAATCGTGTCTCCTTTGCAGACCATGATTAGAAAGAATTCAAATTTTAAATGGGGTCAAGATGAATATGAAGCATTCAACCTGATTAAGTAAGATATTATTAATGCTCCATCTTTAGCAACCCCAAATTTTTCAGAATCTTTTATTTTATAGACATTTGCCTCAGATAAGTCATATGCCACGATACTAACTCAAGCGAATCAAGAAAAAGCGGAAGCTCCAATTGCGTCTTTTAGCTCAAATTTACAAGGTGCTGAACTCAATTATTCTGACGTGGAGAAACAGGCTTATGCTGTTTTCAAAACAGTCAAATACTTCAGACCTTTCTTACTTAAAACCCATACTAAGATCATAGTACCGTTTCTAGCGGTAAGGAATATTCTAGTACAGAAGGATGTGGGTGAGAAAAGGGCCAATTGAGTTACTGCCTTACAGGAATATGACCTTGAGATAAAACCAGCAAACATTGTAAGAGGTCAAAGCTTCTGCAAAATGCTGGCGGGAGCATCGCAAATTTCTGAAACACCATCTGAAGAGGTACAAATTGGTGAGGTAAGCCTAAACGAAGCAGAATCATTATATGCTGATATCATTTATTACCTTAAGAACGGGTATGCTCCTTCACACCTTGATCATATTAAGAAAAGAGCTCTAAGATTGAAAGCTAAAGAATATCAGCTCATAAATGATATTCTTTTCAAGAAAAATTATGATTCTGTTCTTCTTAGGTGTCTTGAAAAAACTGAAGCTGAAAAAGTTTTGCAGGAACTCCATGATGGGCCAGCAGGCGGACACTATACTGGAGAGGCTACTGCAAATAAAATCTTACGCGCGGGATATTACTAGCCCAGGATGTTCAAAGACTTACACAATTACGTGAGAAGATGTCAAGTCTGCCAAACTATTGTTGGGAGACAAAAGAAGTCGTCCCTGCCACTACAGCCGGTTAACATCGAGCAACCTTTCAGTCAGTGGGGCTTGGACATAATAGGTGAGATCGTTCCTCACTCTTCTAAGCAGCATAGATACATCCTCACGGCAATAGATTATTTCACAAAATGGGTAGAAGCAGTTCCGCTCAAGACAGCTAATTCTAAAAATATTATTGAATTCATAGATCAATTTATAATCACTAGGTTTGGATTGCCATCTGCTTTAATGTTTGACAATGCATCATACTTTTCTGGAAATGCAATGACTGATTTTGCACTTAAAAGAGGATTCAAACTTAAATATTCAGCCAATTACTATCTGCAAGGTAATGGGTTAGCTGAGTCAACAAATAAAAACCTAATTAGGATTATTAAAAGAACAGTTGACCAGAATCAAAAGAATTGGCACAAAGCTTTGGTATATGCTTTATGGGCAGATAGGATAACAAAAAAAGCTTCAATCGACACTTCTCCCTTTAATTTAGTTTATGGGAAAGAAGTGGTTCTTCCAACTCACTTAGCCATTCCCTATTTGCCTTTAGTACAATACATTGATGAAGTACCAACTTCCTCCTTACAGCTGAGATAAATGGAAATAATTAAATTAGAAGAATAGCGAGAACAAGCTAAGAAAACGCATGCTCATCATCAAGTGCTTATAAAATCCTCTTTTAATTCAAACATAGTGACCAGAAAAGATTTTCAGATGGGAGATTTAATTTTAAAGTGGGATAAGGCTCATGAAGAAAAGGGCAAACACACAAAATTCCAAAGGATGTGGCTTGGTCCTTTTCAGATTGTTGAAGTCATAGGTCCATCAACATTTGTGTTACATGATTTAGCAGGTAGAAGGGATCCTTTGCCTGTTAATGGACAAATTCTCAAGAAATATTTTCCATAGAAGATTATTCTTCTATTTTTTGTAGAATAGTTTTTATTTTCATAATAAAACCAGTTGTGAATGGTTACATTAGGTATTTATGAAAAATACACCAATTCTCTTTCAGATTTTGAGCTTTTCACTTGTATATGTTGGCATTTTGGCACCGGTGTGGCGCTATGGTACAGGGGTTGTCCTCGATGGCAACTCACTTTGGCGACAGATCTTAGTTCAGGCGCTCGGAATGAAGGAAATCTTGTATACGCAGGTTCACCTTGCCGAAGATGCGTATACACGTGGGTTATACGTTCAAAAGTCGCGTATGCGTATACACACACTTTTATGCACAAAAAATCGTATACATGGTGGGAAACTTATTTTTGGTCCGTGGTTGTTAGCCCTTGGAATTTAAACCTATGGTTTTGGACCATGATATCTCGTCAGATGTGTTGACCCCAGGTTTTGGGCCCTTGGTATTGGTTTATTATGGTTTTGGATCATGGTATTGTGGAAGGACTAAAACTATAAAAGAGGAAGGAGATCATGTGGTAAGGTATGATTTGAGTTATTGAATATCTGATATCGTGCTAGATCTGGAATACTGGTGATTGGGTTAGGGTACAGATCTAGATCTGAATGAAGGAGGAACCTGAGCGCGAGAAGGATAAGGACTATTGATGGATCAAAATCTCAAGGCTTGAACATTGGTATCACTCTATAATTTTGATCTGTTATATATCGCATACTCTTGATCTATAAATATGGGTTAAATAATGTCTAAATGTTTAAAAGAATAAATTATCCTTTATAGATCTGTACGCAGGTTCAGTGAAGTGCAGGTGCATATACACGCGTTTTCTGTGAATGAAAGAATCGTATACGCAGGTTGGTTGTGGTACATAAGCGTATACATGAAGATTAATGAATAGTGAAGTAGCGTACATATCTTGATTTATGTTCTAGCTACTTCTGTTTTATTGCTGCAGTATTCTGGGTTCAGAATTGGTGTTTGATTACAGTTACTGTGTTCTGGGTATAGCTGACAGAGAAGTGTTTATCTGATTCAGTTTTGATTGGTGAAAGAGGTTTGGTTGATGCAGAAATACTTGATGTTTGATTGATATTACTTGTGGATCCAGTCTGAAAATTAATGAAACGAGGTCCCTGAAAGCAGAGAGAAGGTTGCAGCCTTTTGCAGGTAGGACTACAGGGAGCAGAAGAAGGTGCCAAGGGGACCTTGACATTCATACCAGCATCCATCTCATCTTCTCCAGACCTTCCGCCATCATTTTTGGCATCTCTTTCACCCCACTGTACCTTTTTCTTCCAAAACTCCGTTTTCTATAGGAGGCTCTATGTTTTCTACAGGAGGCTCCTGTAGGAATTACAGGGAGCCAAAAGTGTTTATAGAAAGTAGTTTAAGGCACAAGACAAGCTGCATGAGGAACCTATAGTCCCTCTTACCATCTTGAAATATCCTTTCAATCATTTCTAAGCCTACATCACACTCCAAGCATCATTATTATTTTCTTCCCTGTCCAAGAAAAGACACAGAAAAACAGTTTTTCAGTTTTGAAAAAAAAAACATAAATAAAAGGAGGAAGAGGCACCACTAACCTTACCTGAAGCCTACAGACTATCCTTCCATCATTAATCTCCACCTCTCGCATCATTCTTGAGCTCCAAGCACAGGGAAAAAGCTTAAGTTTCAAGGGGAGAAGCAGCTACAGGATCTCTTGTAAGAATTCTTGTAGCAACTGATCCCATAGAAGTCTAGCACCAACAACAAGAGAGTGCACATCTGTAGGTTGAAAAGGCACATGCAGCTTAGCTCTAGCAAAAGAAGAACCTGCAAAAGCACACAACAACACATCAGCAAGCAGAAACAACATGCAAGAAGGGAAATGAAGGCATGCAGTAGAGAAAGCCACAGCACCTCACAGTGAATGGCAGCAAATACACTCGGATCACAGGCAAATAGCTAAGTCACTCCTCTATCTACATTTGTGTAATTAGGAATCATACGAAGGCAACAAGATGGTTGAAATTAAAAGAGGGAAAGGTGGCCAGTTAACTTGGGCACCTTCATTTAGTTGACTCCAAAAACCGTGATATCACCCACACGTGCACACAGTCAACTCAAGCAAAAGATGCGAAGGACAGGTAGTGGGAGGAAGAGTTAACTCTGATGTTGTAATGAGGGGATGATTACGATGGGAGGTCAAGATTACCAAGCAGGTGGCGACCAACAGTCCTAATCTGGGACACATACACCTTGCCATCTCAGCACTCATCACCCAAAACAACTGTAAAAAGTAATGAGCACTCTTCCCCGTGCATTCTCACCACCTTTTCTTCAATTTATCCTTGTAGCTCTGCCACACAATAGTGTTCTTATGCCCCCACAACCTTGTATCCACCATCCTCCATATTTTTTCTCTCGGCATTTTCTACATGAGCACCTACAGGAAATCTACAAGAGCACCTATAGGAAATTTACAAGATGGACAACGGGCTTCTACGGGAGGGGCAGTGAGTCATTTTGAAGGGAGGAAACATGATTTTTGGCATGAATTTTAGTTTGAAGAGGTAGGTTTCATGAATGCCCTCTGCTAAATATCAAAATATGAAAGAATTGGTCTCAAATTGAAGATGAAATGAATCTTTAAGAGGGTAGAAATACATAAAAAAAATTATGTTTAAAAAAAAAACACAGTCCCCTCTATTTTTCTATTTCAATCAAAATTCTTTGTCTCCACCTCCACATTTGTTTTTTCAAAGAAGTACATGCAGTATGACAGGGGGGTTTATGAGAAAAGAGCCCATTAACTCCACCAGACTCCATGCACATCCTCAAGTGGTGGAAATATTTACAAGGGAAAACTGGATGAATTTCTTTGAGAAGTTTAGAGGGTTTGATGATGAAATTTCCCATGAATTTGATCTCTCTATGGTCCCTCACACAAGAACTCATGCTACTGTAACCATTAGAGGAATATCCATTGAAATAACCCTTGAATTCATCAGTAGGGTCACTAGCCTTCCTCTTTGGCTGCCTTGTAGTAAAAATGAGAAACCAATTGGCCAGGCTACCAAGAGGAAATTTTTCCATGATAATGAAACCCCTGTTGAAGACAAAAATGGAATTAGGAGGGTTAGTATACCATATCCTTGGGATGAGGTTAGCTACCAAGTGATCAAATACATTTATTGTGAGGGGAGACACGGCATCGTTTATGAATATCATTTCAGAATCTTCCAAGATTTGAGATATCACATGAATACCGCAACACATCAGAAGCTTAGTATCCCTTATTTTCTCTTTCGATCCCTCATTGACTCTAGAACAGAGGTACAGGAAGGAAATTCACAGTAGCTAGCTCACCATGGCCTAATCAAGATCCTAGTAGAAGAAGCCCTCCATATCCTTACAATCCTTATAGCATGGGAAGTTTTCAGAAATATGACAGCTGAGGATGACATCAAGGCATTAACCTATGATGTCAGTCATATAGTCAGTGAGGAGGGAGAACAACAAGGAGAAGAATATGAAGCCAATGGTGGCATAACAAATAAAGAGAGGGAGGAGGAAAGAAAAGAAAGAGAGGAGGAGAGAGTTGAAGGGAAGGAGTAGGAGGAGGAAAAAGACACAGAAGAAGGAGAGAAGGAGGCAGAGAGCGTAGAGAAAAGAGATGAGTCCCCTAAAACTTGGGAAATCGAAGAAACAACTGCCCTCAATGCCCTCAGCACACCAGTTAATCAGAAAAAAAAAAGAGGAAATGAAAAACCTCCCTGTATTTCAGGGCAAGGGAGAGTACCAGAATAAAAACAGGCAAACTTCAGCCCTCGTCAAAAACTCCCATTACCATTGAAGATTCACCATCTTCCAAGGTGAAAGAATCTCCTTCCAAGACACCCATAACCTATGAAAGGGGGACTCTAAGATCTTCTACATGGAAGGGAAAGATAATTCTACAGGACCCCAATCCAGACCTACTGAAGGCTAAAACAATCCTACAGGAGACACTGTGTAAACTACAAGAGACACAAAAACTTGAGGAAAAGATAGGAGGACATCCAGAGGTGAAAGAGGAAGTACAAGAGCTACAAGAACCTAACACCCAGCCTAGCCTTGACTCCTATTATAGACTACTTGAGGGAGGCAAGACAATCCCACAGAAATTTTCAATTCTATTGTTTTTTGAATTAGAAAAAGAGAGAGTGAGAACGTATAGGTGGATGCAGATAGCCAAGCCCAAAGGAGTTGAGGATATTGGCCACATGAAAAACAAACTCAGGATAATGGGCAGGGAATTGAGTGCTCTTAGAAATAGAGAAGCCATTACAAGAAGCCACCTTGAGAATGAAAATGACTTACTAAGGAGGCAGTTGCACGAGAAAGAGACTCATTTGGCATACATGGCTAGCGTATCCAAGGAAGCATTACAATTCAGAACACCAACTGAATCTTATGGTCTTGTTGTGGCCACCAACAACCCCCCTCCTTATTTAGTATTAGCAATAACACTAGATAAGTGGGGACCCTTAGTAAAAAAAATTCAATTTTTTTTTTAATTAAAACTCATGTATTATACTCAAGAAAATATCGCATTGCGAGAAGAAGATAGGACATTTCGTTGTGAGTAGAATGATAAACTACGAGAATGTGACGCGAAATTCATCGCATCGCATGCATTAAGAAACACTCATAAATGAAAACTTTAAGAAATTGTCGATGACCGATATGCGACATCGCATATCGCAACATCGCAAAAACAACACATAAATATTTAACGAATTATAACAATCTGCGATCTTGCGATAATGCAATCGGCGATCTTGCGAACGCACGAAACAACAATCTGCTATAATGCGATAAACGTGATCGGCTAACCCTGCGATAACACATATTGATAAAATGCGATAACGCGATGATGCGATGATGCGATGTGAATTGCAGATATCGTCCATCGTAGATTTTCCCCGGCTCAACATTCAAGAAAAATCGAATACGCGCGTTAATGAAAATTAATGAATGTACGCCAAGTGTTAATGAAAGACAGTTTTGTGTTTTTCGAAGAGTTAGTTCACGTCAGGTGGCATGTTTTTGTACATCCATAGAGCTCAGAGCTCTCTTGTCAATTTTTAGTATCATTACGCTCTCCTTATGTGTGAACTGCACGAAGGAAAAACAGAAGCAATATGAAGCAATGTGCAGGGAGCGATTAAGGAAAAAGGTAAAGCTCCGATGCTCGGAAGCAGAGAAGAAATGCCCTCATGAACGGATACCAGATGCAACAGAGCCGCAAATTTCAGAGCACTACTGAGCTATTCATTTACAGATCTATCAGTTAGAGCCATGGTTCAGTGAATGGTTGAACAATGCTGATATCAACATGCGATTTAACTCTCAAGGGTAGAAGTTCACAAAAGCAGTATGTTTGCAAATTTTTTAAAGCTTATACCCGATAAAGGAAATGCGCTAAAGGTGAAAAACGCACCAGAAAGGCCCGGATCAAAGAACGGAGGCAGTTTTTGATGCGCGATTAGCGCCTAGCGCTAATCGCACATCGCTGGGAAAATTGTTCAAAAAGAAAATTCCTTAACTGCTTAGTCACTCGTAAGCCAGGAAAAGTAAGCAATCAAAGGTACAGGCAATTTGAGAGTTAACCAAGTGGAATTTGGGTTATTACTGAGCGTACACAGTAAATCCACATAGCCAGAAATAATTCTAAAAGCATATCTGCTATTTTGCTGGAAACAATGGTGCCAGCACTTGCCATTTCTGTTTGTTGAGCTCAACCAAAAGCGGAAGACAGTCAGCCAACTCTACCCAAGCAAATATTGAATGCTCGCAACATTAAGGAGCAAATACAGAAATACTTAGATATTAGATTTAATTTTTAGAAATATTTTTTCTTAGAAAAAGGGTGGTCATTTAAACCGTATCCTAAATATGTGTAATTAAGTTATTTAGTTAGTAGTATTTAAACCCTTCTCATGCATTTAGAGAAGGGCCATAAATTTACCAAAAACTTGTCCTCAGAACATGCACTTTTGCACCCTCCGAGGAGGTTTTGGTGAATGAATGGATCAAGATTTGTTGATGTTTGCATTTGATATCTGCTACTGATGTTGCACTTCTGCACTCTTAGTAGATGTTAGAGCAAGGAGAAATAAATCATTATTACTTGAAGCTTATGAGTAGGACCAGTCATAAATGCTACTTTGATCTCTTGACCATTTCTGCTTATATGTTAAAGTGATATACAGTTTTTAGTTGTTTATATGTTATTGCATGAATGCTTGAGTTACCATTTGGCACTTTTGTACGGTGGTAGCTATTTATTTATGTTTAATGTATGAATAGCTTATTATGCGATATGTTGTTCATAACTGTTTTGCCTAACTTTTTATGCGAAATAGTTAGTCTTAATTGATTTCCTTTCTTATAATTACTGAATGATCTTTATTACCAGTTGTTATATGAAATCTGTTTAGATCACATAATAGAACAATTACATCTCGGGTTAGCATAGATTAGATGTGCTGTTTTTTATTAGATTACCATAGCATAGAATTAGATTAAAGTTTGAATTAGAATAAATTAAATAGTTATTGTTAGATCAGCAACATCCAATTCTACACACACACACCCATAGATTGGGAAACTTGTCCCATTATCCCCAGTTGGACCCTCTATACCAAACGGATAAGGAGCTGCCAAGCAAGGTCCGGACCAGGCGGGTATCCCTATTGTTGTTGACCCGATTTTCGGGGCTTCAACATATTTGGCGCTAGAAGGAGGGCCTGAACTATGAATGGCAAGTAAATCCAAATCTGAATAACATTCTGAAAGTAAATCGCCCTTATCATCTCCCCCGACTTCCCCATTACATTTAAATCCAGAGTCAGAAGTTGCTCGAGTATCAACCGCTCCTACACACCCTGATATTTCAGACCAATCTACCACTGAACCTCCTGACGTCGAATCCCTGATTCACAAAATTCAGCGATTTTCCATCTCCCCTCAGAGGTCTGATAAATCTCAAGGTAGCTTCACTTCACAGTACAACCTTGCTCATCCCCTGACCATGTTAAAGAGTGAAAAGTTTGGCATTCAGCCAACCGAATTACCTCTTCCCACCAGGAAAAGAGCAAGGAAATCACCACAAGAGTCTGATAGTGAGACTCTTTCGTCTGCATCATCAATCTCAAATACTTCACCGCGAAGTCAACCATCCACACCTCCACTCTAGATCATCATTCATCCGTCCACTAGAACTCCCACAACCCCTCTTCAATCATCTATGATCATAGTATCCTCATCCTCCCAGCCACATGCATCATCTTCTGCACTTTCCTCTATTAGCAATTCAATGATGGCCCAGTCTCCATGGAACAATCCTGGGGTAGTCTTAATGCCTGCACCCTTGAGTCAAATACCGGCCCATCCTGAGAAATGGTTACCCAAATTCAATCCTGAGGGAGGTATGCTAGCAAAAGAACACATAAATAACTTCATGCTTTCCATTAATCTCAATGGGGTTACTAATGAAGATGTTGTTGTTCGGCTTTTTCCCTATACACTGCAAGGGACAGTCGGGTCATGGTACCTTTCATTACCCTCTGGATCAATTACAAATTGGGATATCTTCCAGGATCAATTCCTAACCAAGTTTGGTGATGACAGATGAACGAAAACGTTAATCAATGACCTATCCAATCTTAAAGTCGAAGCTAGAGAGGCTATTAAGGATTTCAATTTACGGTTCAACAAAATTTTCAAAAAAAATCCTACTGCTTCTCAGCCTAGCGAAGAAGTGTGATGCGAATGGTATATTACTGCTCTGCCATCAAAAATAGCCATCTTTGTGGACAGGGCACATAAAACAACCTTAGCTAAAAACATGAAAGAGGCGATAACAATAGAAAAACGAATAATAGCCCTGGAAAAGAGATCTGCAATAGAGGAACTTAAGTCCAAAAGAGTCACCTTCAAGGAAGACTCCAAGAAGAAACAGAAAAAAGATCCTTTTGATTTAGAAGGATTGTAGAATGTTCAAAAGACCATGTCCAATGAGATGGTCGACATAAAAAAATAAGTAGCGGAAACTTCTTCGAAAAAGCCCTACAGAGCTTTTAAAAGAGGTCCTTCAATGGATGCAAAGCCACCCAATGCCATTTCAAATGCTGAATCCGAGGAAGAGGAAGAGGAAATTGCCACTGAAGGGCAGACAGATGACGAAGAAGTTGTGGAATTACAAGGAATGTGGGACTTCATCCTCCCACAAGAGGAAGATCAAGAAGTATTTCCAGTTAGCACACGAAGTAAAAATCAGCTTCATCCTCCCCAAACTACCCCTAAGCAAAAGAGCGCAAGCTCTGCAACAAAAGATAAAGTCGCAACAAAGAAAACGACATCCAAAGCGACTCAAACTAGCTTAGTCCAAGCAGATGAAACGACTCCACCAAAAACACTGATCGTCTCGGATGAAATGGAGTACAATATTATTGATGACATGAAAAAGAGTAGGGCTAATATCACCCTTTACGAACTGAGCAAATTGAAACATCAACATAAGATAATGATGAAAGAATTACATGCCGTGCCAGTTGCACCTTTGCATGCCCCTGTACTTTCTCAAGCTTCCCACAACATGGGAAGACCTCCAACGAACGCGATCAGTAAGATTGATACAAATGAAATCGCCTTGATTGGAGGAAGATCAAGATCTCACACTCCCCCATTTCTCCTTACTTATGAAATCTTTAATAAAAATGTGCACAATTGTTTAGTAGATTCCAGTGCTTCATCGAATATTTTATCCAAATCTATATGTGCCAAAATAAATGTTCAACCACAGAAATTCGCAGTGCGCATAGCTCAGCTCGATTGATCTCAAGTCGAAGTGATCGGCGAACTAAATCAAGTAACCATAAGATTGTCATCCAACGCGAAGGTATGTCAGGTTATTGACATTCTAATTGCTGACATCCCAGAATTCTATGGCTTAATCCTTAGCAGGGATTGGTCAGAGAAACTCCATGGATACTTCGCAACTGATTGGTCGCACATGTGGCTACCCTACAATGGTAAACCGAATCAAATAAAAGTTGAACGAGAACTACACCAGAAGTACATAGTAAAGGAGTTAGAGGGAGAAAATGAACCGGTAGCGTATAATAGCAGTATCATTGGCAATTACTCGGTAGATTCCTTCCTCAACAAATTCAATGCTCATGCGTCACCTTATTTAGAAAATTCTGTTTTGTCTCAGGTTGAGAATTTTTCTCGAACTGATAGTTCGAAATGTATTAATTTTTTAGATCAACCTGTAGATACATCTTTGTTTTGGAAATTATTTTTTGATGGCTCTAGATCTAACGAAGGAGCAGGAGCATGATGCGTTCTAATTAGTCGAGAAGGAGAAAAGATCATGCTCACATGCAGACTCGACTTTGATTGCACAAACAATACAGCAGAATACGAGGCTTTGATTCAAGGCCTGTACAAGGCAATCGAGTTAGATGTCAAGTATCTTCAAGTCTTTGGAGACTCTAAGATTGTGGTTAAGCAGGTACGTAACACTATACATTGCTTATCAGGTCACTTAAAACACTATCAATCTTTAGTACAAGATCTGACTGAGCATTTCATAGCGTTTAATATTTCTTCAATCCCCATACTCCAAAATGCAAGTGTAGACCTTTTGGCTAACGTAGCTTCTAAACTTATTCCCTCCGAAGATTTTAATCTAGATAGATTCTCAATAGATTAATCTTTAGACCATCCATTCCTGACAACATCACAAATTGGAGAGTATTCAATGATGATCCAGATATCATAAATTTCCTCACATCTGTAGGATCCTACTCCAATCAAATAATCGACGAAGACCAGCACGATCAACAATTGCAACAAAATAGCGCTAATAATGCTATACCAAAGTCGGTGGTTAAGTTAGAATACTTATACGATTTGAAAGATCGGTTTAAGAGGTCTACCAATTCAAAACTCTACAGTTCAACTTTGAACTACGAATTAGTAAACCTAGGGACCGACGCTAAACCACAAAACATTAATCTAGGCCTCGGCCTAGGCCCTGAAGAGAAACTAGCGTATATTCATCTTTTGAGACAATACAAAAATGTTTTTGCCTGGAATTATGATGAGCTGAAAACATATGACAATTCTATCATCCAGCATACTATTCCTATGATTGATAATGAAAAATCTATCCAAAAAAAACTGAGAAAAATCCACCCCAATTTAGAAAATCGGATAAAAACCGAGCTCAACAAGTTACTGAAAGCCAGGATAATCTTCCCCGTCAGACATTCCAAATGGGTCTCCAATATGGTACCCGTTAGAAAGAAAAACGAAGACATTAGGATTTGCATTGACTTTCGGAATCTTAACAAAGCCTGTCAAAAAGACAATTTTCCTCTTCCACCTATGGAGCAAATACTGCAGGCGGTGGCAGGTTCAGAACTAATGTCTTTCTTGGATGGATTTTCGGGGTACAATCAAGTGTTGGTACATCCTGATGATCAATTGAAAACCACATTCAGAACTAAATGGGGAACATATGCATATCGGAAGATGCCATTTGGTTTGATTAATGTTGGTGCTACATTTCAGAGAGCCATGGACATCACATTCAAAGGTTTAGTCAATAAATCTGTAGTAATTTATTTGGATGATATAACAGTGTACTCCAAGAAGCGAAGCGACCATCTCAAGACTTGAAACAAATCTTTCAACAGTGTTTAAGGTATGGAATTTCACTTAACCCAAAGAAATCTTTTTTCGCATTAAGTGAAGGGAAACTTCTAGGATTCATAGTGTCAAAGTCCGGTATTCACATTGATCCTGACAGAATCAAAGAAATTTCTGAAATATCCCTACCCCATAACAAATAAGCCATGAAATATTTCCTTGGTCAAATCAATTTTGTAAAGAGATTCGTTCCAGATTTTTCACGAATCGTGTCTCCTTTGCAGACCATGATTAGAAAGAATTCAAATTTTAAATGGGGTCAAGATGAATATGAAGCATTCAACCTGATTAAGCAAGCTATTATTAATGCTCCATCTTTAGCAACCCCAAATTTTTCAGAATCTTTTATTTTATAGACATTTGCCTCAGATAAGTCATATGCCATGATACTAACTCAAGCGAATCAAGAAAAAGCGGAAGCTCCAATTGCGTCTTTTAGCTCAAATTTACAAGGTGCTGAACTCAATTATTCTGACGTGGAGAAACAGGCTTATGCTGTTTTCAAAACAGTCAAATACTTCAGACCTTTCTTACTTAAAACCCATACTAAGATCATCGTACTGTTTCTAGCGGTAAGGAATATTCTAGTACAGAAGGATGTGGGTGAGAAAAGGGCCAATTGAGTTACTGCCTTACAGGAATACGACCTTGAGATAAAACCAGCAAACATTGGAAGAGGTCAAAGCTTCTGCAAAATGCTGGCGGGAGCATCGCAAATTTCTGAAACACCATCTGAAGAGGTACAAATTGGTGAGGTAAGCCTAAACGAAGCAGAATCATTATATGCTGATATCATTTATTACCTTAAGAACGGGTATGCTCCTTCACACCTTGATCATATTAAGAAAAGAGCTCTAAGATTGAAAGCTAAAGAATATCAGCTCATAAATGATATTCTTTTCAAGAAAAATTATGATTCTGTTCTTCTTAGGTGTCTTGAAAAAACTGAAGCTGAAAAAGTTTTGCAGGAACTCCATGATGGGCCAGCAGGCGGACACTATACTGGAGAGGCTACTGCAAATAAAATCTTACGCGCGGGATATTACTAGCCCAGGATGTTCAAAGACTTACACAATTACGTGAGAAGATGTCAAGTCTGCCAAACTATTGTTGGGAGACAAAAGAAGTCGTCCCTGCCACTACAGCCGGTTAACATCGAGCAACCTTTCAGTCAGTGGGGCTTGGACATAATAGGTGAGATCGTTCTTCACTCTTCTAAGCAGCATAGATACATCCTCACGGCAATAGATTACTTCACAAAATGTGTAGAAGCAGTTCCGCTCAAGAAAGCTAATTCTAAAAATATTATTGAATTCATAGATCAATTTATAATCACTAGGTTTGGATTGCCATCTGGTTTAATGTTTGACAATGCATCATACTTTTCTGGAAATGCAATGACTGATTTTGCACTTAAAAGAGGATTCAAACTTAAATATTCAGCCAATTACTATCTGCAAGGTAATGGGTTAGCTGAGTCAACAAATAAAAACCTAATTAGGATTATTAAAAGAACAGTTGACCAGAATCAAAAGAATTGGCACAAAGCTTTGGTATATGCTTTATGGGCAGATAGGATAACAAAAAAAGCTTCAATCGACACTTCTCCCTTTAATTTAGTTTATGGGAAAGAAGTGGTTCTTCCAACTCACTTAGCCATTCCCTATTTGCCTTTAGTACAATACATTGATGAAGTACCAACTTCCTCCTTACAGCTGAGATAAATGGAAATAATTAAATTAGAAGAATAGCGAGAACAAGCTAAGAAAACGCATGCTCATCATCAAGTGCTTGTAAAATCCTCTTTTAATTCAAACATAGTGACCAGAAAAGATTTTCAGATGGGAGATTTAATTTTAAAGTGGGATAAGGCTCATGAAGAAAAGGGCAAACACACAAAATTCCAAAGGATGTGGCTTGGTCCTTTTCAGATTGTTGAAGTCATAGGTCCATCAACATTTGTGTTACATGATTTAGCAGGTAGAAGGGATCCTTTGCCTGTTAATGGACAAATTCTCAAGAAATATTTTCCATAGAAGATTATTCTTCTATTTTTTGTAGAATAGTTTTTATTTTCATAATAAAACCAGTTGTGAATGGTTACATTAGGTATTTATGAAAAATACACCAATTCTCTTTCAGATTTTGAGCTTTTCACTTGTATATGTTGGCATTTTGGCACCGGTGTGGCGCTATGGTACAGGTGTTGTCCTCGATGGCAACTCACTTTGGCGACAGATCTTAGTTCAGGCGCTCGGAATGAAGGAAATCTTGTATACGCAGGTTCACCTTGCCGAAGATGCGTATACACGTGGGTTATACGTTCAAAAGTCGCGTATGCGTATACACACACTTTTATGCACAAAAAATCGTATACATGGTGGGAAACTTATTTTTGGTCCGTGGTTGTTAGCGCTTGGAATTTAAACCTATGGTTTTGGACCATGATATCTCGTCAGATGTGTTGACCCCAGGTTTTGGGCCCTTGGTATTGGTTTATTATGGTTTTGGATCATGGTATTGTGGAAGGACTAAAACTATAAAAGAGGAAGGAGATCATGTGGTAAGGTATGATTTGAGTTATTGAATATTTGATATCGTGCTAGATCTGGAATACTAGTGATTGGGTTAGGGTACAGATCTAGATCTGAATGAAGGAGGAACCTGAGCGCGAGAAGGATAAGGACTATTGATGGATCAAAATCTCAAGGCTTGAACATTGGTATCACTCTATAATTTTGATCTGTTATATATCGCATACTCTTGATCTATAAATATGGGTTAAATAATGTCTAAATGTTTAAAAGAATAAATTATCCTTTATAGATCTGTACGCAGGTTCAGTGAAGTGCAGGTGCATATACACGCGTTTTCTGTGAATGAAAGAATCGTATACGCAGGTTGGTTGTGGTACATAAGCGTATACATGAAGATTAATGAATAGTGAAGTAGCGTACATATCTTGATTTATGTTCTAGCTACTTCTGTTTTATTGCTGCAGTATTCTGGGTTCAGAATTGGTGTTTGATTACAGTTACTGTGTTCTGGGTATAGCTGACAGAGAAGTGTTTATCTGATTCAGTTTTGATTGGTGAAAGAGGTTTGGTTGATGCAGAAATACTTGATGTTTGATTGATATTACTTGTGGATCCAGTCTGAAAATTAATGAAACGAGGTCCCTGAAAGCAGAGAGAAGGTTGCAGCCTTTTGCAGGTAGGACTACAGGGAGCAGAAGAAGGTGCCAAGGGGACCTTGACATTCATACCAGCATCCATCTCATCTTCTCCAGACCTTCCTCTATCATTTTTGGCATCTCTTTCACCCCACTGTACCTTTTTCTTCCAAAACTCCGTTTTCTATAGGAGGCTCTATGTTTTCTACAGGAGGCTCCTGTAGGAATTACAGGGAGCCAAAAGTGTTTATAGAAAGCAGTTTAAGGCACAAGACAAGCTTCATGAGGAACCTATAGTCCCTCTTACCATCTTGAAATATCCTTTCAATCATTTCTAAGCCTACATCACACTCCAAGCATCATTATTATTTTCTTCCCTGTCCAAGAAAAGACACAGAAAAACAGTTTTTCAGTTTTGAAAAAAAAAACATAAATAAAAGGAGGAAGAGGCACCACTAACCTTACCTGAAGCCTACAGACTATCCTTCCATCATTCATCTCCACCTCTCGCATCATTCTTGAGCTCCAAGCACAGGGAAAAAGCTTAAGTTTCAAGGGGAGAAGCAGCTACAGGATCTCTTGTAAGAATTCTTGTAGCAACAGATCCCATAGAAGTCTAGCACCAACAACAAGAGAGTGCACATCTGTAGGTTGAAAAGGCACATGCAGCTTAGCTCTAGCAAAAGAAGAACCTGCAAAAGCACACAACAACACATCAGCAAGCAGAAACAACATGCAAGAAGGGAAATGAAGGCATGCAGTAGAGAAAGCCACAGCACCTCACAGTGAATGGCAGCAAATACACTCGGATCACAGGCAAATAGCTAAGTCACTCCTCTATCTACATTTGTGTAATTAGGAATCATACGAAGGCAACAAGATGGTTGAAATTAAAAGAGGGAAAGGTGGCCAGTTAACTTGGGCACCTTCATTTAGTTGACTCCAAAAACCGTGATATCACCCACACGTGCACACAGTCAACTCAAGCAAAAGATGCGAAGGACAGGTAGTGGGAGGAAGAGTTAACTCTGATGTTGTAATGA
This sequence comes from Pinus tabuliformis, assembly GCA_031772625.1. Taxonomy (NCBI): domain Eukaryota; kingdom Viridiplantae; phylum Streptophyta; class Pinopsida; order Pinales; family Pinaceae; genus Pinus; species Pinus tabuliformis. Next base: position 303,143,638 of record CM062818.1, read on the forward strand.
GGGGATGATTACGATGGGAGGTCAAGATTACCAAGCAGGTGGCGACCAACAGTCCTAATCTGGGACACATACACCTTGCCATCTCAGCACTCATCACCCAAAACAACTGTAAAAAGTAATGAGCACTCTTCCCCGTGCATTCTCACCACCTTTTCTTCAATTTATCCTTGTAGCTCTGCCACACAATAGTGTTCTTATGCCCCCACAACCTTGTATCCACCATCCTCCATATTTTTTCTCTCGGCATTTTCTACATGAGCACCTACAGGAAATCTACAAGAGCACCTATAGGAAATTTACAAGATGGACAACGGGCTTCTACGGGAGGGGCAGTGAGTCATTTTGAAGGGAGGAAACATGATTTTTGGCATGAATTTTAGTTTGAAGAGGTAGGTTTCATGAATGCCCTCTGCTAAATATCAAAATATGAAAGAATTGGTCTCAAATTGAAGATGAAATGAATCTTTAAGAGGGTAGAAATACATAAAAAAAATTATGTTTAAAAAAAAAACACAGTCCCCTCTATTTTTCTATTTCAATCAAAATTCTTTGTCTCCACCTCCACATTTGTTTTTTCAAAGAAGTACATGCAGTATGACAGGGGGGTTTATGAGAAAAGAGCCCATTAACTCCACCAGACTCCATGCACATCCTCAAGTGGTGGAAATATTTACAAGGGAAAACTGGATGAATTTCTTTGAGAAGTTTAGAGGGTTTGATGATGAAATTTCCCATGAATTTGATCTCTCTATGGTCCCTCACACAAGAACTCATGCTACTGTAACCATTAGAGGAATATCCATTGAAATAACCCTTGAATTCATCAGTAGGGTCACTAGCCTTCCTCTTTGGCTGCCTTGGAGTAAAAATGAGAAACCAATTGGCCAGGCTACCAAGAGGAAATTTTTCCATGATAATGAAACCCCTGTTGAAGACAAAAATGGAATTAGGAGGGTTAGTATACCATATCCTTGGGATGAGGTTAGCTACCAAGTGATCAAATACATTTATTGTGAGGGGAGACACGGCATCGTTTATGAATATCATTTCAGAATCTTCCAAGATTTGAGATATCACATGAATACCGCAACACATCAGAAGCTTAGTATCCCTTATTTTCTCTTTCGATCCCTCATTGACTCTAGAACAGAGGTATAGGAAGGAAATTCACAGTAGCTAGCTCACCATGGCCTAATCAAGATCCTAGTAGAAGAAGCCCTCCATATCCTTACAATCCTTATAGCATGGGAAGTTTTCAGAAATATGACAGCTGAGGATGACATCAAGGAATTAACCTATGATGTCAGTCATATAGTCAGTGAGGAGGGAGAACAACAAGGAGAAGAATATGAAGCCAATGGTGGCATAACAAATAAAGAGAGGGAGGAGGAAAGAAAAGAAAGAGAGGAGGAGAGAGTTGAAGGGAAGGAGTAGGAGGAGGAAAAAGACACAGAAGAAGGAGAGAAGGAGGCAGAGAGCGTAGAGAAAAGAGATGAGTCCCCTAAAACTTGGGAAATCGAAGAAACAACTGCCCTCAATGCCCTCAGCACACCAGTTAATCAGAAAAAAAAAAGAGGAAATGAAAAACCTCCCTGTATTTCAGGGCAAGGGAGAGTACCAGAATAAAAACAGGCAAACTTCAGCCCTCGTCAAAAACTCCCATTACCATTGAAGATTCACCATCTTCCAAGGTGAAAGAATCTCCTTCCAAGACACCCATAACCTATGAAAGGGGGACTCTAAGATCTTCTACATGGAAGGGAAAGATAATTCTACAGGACCCCAATCCAGACCTACTGAAGGCTAAAACAATCCTACAGGAGACACTGTGTAAACTACAAGAGACACAAACACTTGAGGATAAGATAGGAGGACATCCAGAGGTGAAAGAGGAAGTACAAGAGCTACAAGAACCTAACACCCAGCCTAGCCTTGACTCCTATTATAGACTACTTGAGGGAGGCAAGACAATCCCACATAAATTTTCAATTCTATTGTTTTTTGAATTAGAAAAAGAGAGAGTGAGAACGCATAGGTGGATGCAGATAGCCAAGCCCAAAGGAGTTGAGGATATTGGCCACATGAAAAACAAACTCAGGATAATGGGCAGGGAATTGAGTGCTCTTAGAAATAGAGAAGCCATTACAAGAAGCCACCTTGAGAATGAAAATGACTTACTAAGGAGGCAGTTGCACGAGAAAGAGACTCATTTGGCATACATGGCTAGCGTATCCAAGGAAGCATTACAATTCAGAACACCAACTGAATCTTATGGTCTTGTTGTGGCCACCAACAACCCCCCTCCTTATTTAGTATTAGTAATAACACTAGATAAGTGGGGACCCTTAGTAAAAAAAATTCAATTTTTTTTTAATTAAAACTCATGTATTATACTCAAGAAAATATCGCATTGCGAGAAGAAGATAGGACATTTCGTTGTGAGTAGAATGATAAACTACGAGAATGTGACGCGAAATTCATCGCATCGCATGCATTAAGAAACACTCATAAATGAAAACTTTAAGAAATTGCCGATGACCGATATGCGACATCGCATATCGCAACATCGCAAAAACAACACATAAATATTTAACGAATTATAACAATCTGCGATCTTGCGATAATGCAATCGGCGATCTTGCGATCGCACGAAACAACAATCTGCGATAATGCGATAAACGTGATCGGCTAACCCTGCGATAACACATCTTGATAAAATGCGATAACGCGATGATGCGATGATGCGATGCGAATTGCAGATATCGTCCATTGTAGATTTTCCCCGGCTCAACATTCAAGAAAAATCGAATACGCGCGTTAATGAAAATTAATGAATGTACGCCAAGTGTTAATGAAAGACAGTTTTGTGTTTTTCGAAGAGTTAGTTCACGTCAGGTGGCATGTTTTTGTACATCCATAGAGCTCAGAGCTATCTTGTCAATTTTTAGTATCATTACGCTCTCCTTATGTGTGAACTGCAGGAAGGAAAAACAGAAGCAATATGAAGCAATGTGCAGGGAGCGATTAAGGAAAAAGGTAAAGCTCCGATGCTCGAAAGCAGAGAAGAAATGCCATCATGAACGGATACCACATGCAACAGAGCCGCAAATTTCAGAGCACTACTGAGCTATTCATTTACAGATCTATCAGTTAGAGCCATGGTTCAGTGAATGGTTGAACAATGCTGATATCAACATGCGATTTAACTCTCAAGGGTAGAAGTTCACAAAAGCAGTATGTTTGCAAAATTTTTAAAGCTTATACCCGATAAAGGAAATGCGCTAAAGGTGAAAAACGCAACAGAAAGGCCCGGATCAAAGAACGGAGGCAGTTTTCGATGCGCGATTAGCGCCTAGCGCTAATCGCACATCGCTGGGAAAATTGTTCAAAAAGAAAATTCCTTAACTGCTTAGTCACTCGTAAGCCAGGAAAAGTAAGAATTCAAAGGTAGAGGCAATTTGAGAGTTAACCAAGTGGAATTTGGGTTATTACTGAGCGTACACAGTAAATCCACATAGCCAGAAATGATTCTAAAAGCATATCTGCTATTTTGCTGGAAACAATGGTGCCAGCACCTACCCAGGCAAATATTGAATGCTCGCAACATTAAGGAGCAAATACAGAAATACTTAGATATTAGATTTAATTTTTAGAAATAATTTTTCTTAGAAAAAGGGCGGTCATTTAAACCGTATCCTAAATATGTGTAATTAAGTTATTTAGTTAGTAGTATTTAAACCCTTCTCATGCATTTAGAGAAGGGCCATAAATTTACCAAAAACTTGTCCTCAGAACATGCACTTTTGCACCCTACGAGGAGGTTTTGGTGAATGAATGGATCAAGATTTGTTGATGTTTGCATTTGATATCTTCTACTGATGTTGCACTTCTGCACTCTTAGTAGATGTTAGAGCAAGGAGCAATAAATCATTATTACTTGAAGCTTATGAGTAGGACCAGTCATAAATGCTACTTTTATCTCTTGACCATTTCTGCTTATATGTTAAAGTGATATACAGTTTTTAGTTGTTTATATGTTATTGCATGAATGCTTGAGTTACCATTTGGCACTTTTGTATGGTGGTAGCTATTTATTTATGTTTAATGTATGAATAGCTTATTATGCGATATGTTGTTCATAACTGTTTTGCCTAACTTTTTATGCGAAATAGTTCATCTTAATTGATTTCCTTTCTTATAATTACTGAATGATCTTTATTACCAGTTGTTATATGAAATCTCTTTAGATCACATAATAGAAGAATTACATCTCGGGCTAGCATAGATTAGATGTGATGTTTTTTATTAGATTACCATAGCATAGAATTAGATTAAAGTTTGAATTAGAATAAATTAAATAGTTATTGTTAGATCAGCAACATCCAATTCTACACACGCACACCCATAGATTGGGAAACTTGTCCCATTATCCCCAGTTGGACTTGCTATACCAAACGGATAAGGAGCTGCCAAGCAAGGTCCGGACCAGGCGGGTATCCCTCTTGTTGTTGACCCGATTTTCGGGGCTTCAACATATTTGGCGCTAGAAGGAGGGCCTGAACTATGAATGGCAAGTAAATCCAAATATGAATAACATTCTGAAAGTAAATCGCCCTTATCATCTCCCCCGACTTCCCCATTACAATTAAATCCAGAGTCAGAAGTTGCTCGAGTATCAACCGCTCCTACACACCCTGATATTTCAGACCAATCTACCACTGAACCTCCTGACGTCGAATCCCTGATTCACAAACTTCAGTGATTTTCCATCTCCCCTCAGAGGTCTCATAAATCTCAAGGTAGCTTGACTTCACAGTACAACCTTGCTCATCCCCTGACCATGTTAAAGAGTGAAAAGTTTGGCATTCAGCCAACCAAATTACCTCTTCCCACCAGGAAAAGAGCAAGGAAATCACCACAAGAGTCTAATAGTGAGACTCTTTCGTCCGCATCATCCATCTCAAATACTTCACCGCGAAGTCAACCATCCACACCTCCACTCCAGATCATCATTCATCCGTCCACTAGAACTCCCACAACCCCTCTTCAATCATCTATGATCATAGTATCCTCGTCCTCCTAGCCACAGGCACCATCTTCTGCACTTTCCTCTATTAGCAATTCAACGATGGCCCAGTCTCCATGGAACAATCCTGGGGTAGTCTTAATGCCTGCACCCTTGAGTCAAATACCGGCCCATCCTGAGAAATGGTTACCCAAATGCAATCCTGAGGGAGGTATGCTAGCAAAAGAACACATAAATAACTTCATGCTTTCCATTAATCTCAATGGGGTTACTAATGAAGATGTTGTTGTTCGGCTTTTCCCCTATACACTGCAAGGGACAACCGGGTCATGGTACTTTTCATTACCCTCTGGATCAATTACAAATTGGGATATCTTCCAGGATCAATTCCTAACCAAGTTTGGTGATGACAGATGAACGACAACGTTAATCAATGACCTATCCAATCTTAAAGCCGAAGCTAGAGAGCCTATTAAGGATTTCAATTTACGGTTCAACAAAATTTTCAAAAAAAATCCTACTGCTTCTCAGCCTAGCGAAGAAGTGTGATGCGAATGGTATATTACTGCTCTGCCATCAAATATAGCCATCTTTGTGGATAGGGCAAATAAAACAACCTTAGCTAAAAACATGAAAGAGGCGATAACAATAGAAAAACGAATAATAGCCCTAGAAAAGAGATCTGCAATAGAGGAACTTAAGTCCAAAAAAGTCACCTTCAAGGAAGACTCCAAGAAGAAACAGACAAAAGATCCTTTTGATTTAGAAGGATTGTAGAAAGTTCAAAACACCATGTCCAATGAGATGGTCGACATAAAAAAATAAGTAGCGGAAACTTCTTCGAAAAATCCCTACAGAGCTTTTAAAAGAGGTCCTTCAACGGATGCAAAGCCACCCAATGCCATTTCAAATGCTGAATCCGAGGAAGAGGAAGAGGAAATTGCCACTGAAGGGCAGACAGATGACGAAGAAGTTGTGGAATTACAAGGAATGTGGGACTTCATCCTCCCACAAGAGGAAGATCAAGAAGTATTTCCAGTTAGCACACGAAGTAAAAATCAGCTTGATCCTCCCCAAACTACCCCTAAGCAAAAGAGCGCAAGCTCTGCAACAAAAGATAAAGTCGCAACAAAGAAAACGACATCCAAAGCGACTCAAACTAGCCTAGTCCAAGCAGATGAAACGACTCCACCAAAAACACTGATCGTCTCGGATGAAATGGAGTACAATATTATTGATGACATGAAAAAGAGTAGGGCTAATATCACCCTTTACGAACTGAGCAAATTGAAACATCAACATAAGATAATGATGAAAGAATTACATGCCGTGCCAGTTGCACCTTTGCATGCCCCTGTACTTTCTCAAGCTTCCCACAACATGGGAAGACCTCCAACGAACGCGATCAGTAAGATTGATCCAAATGAAATCGCCCTGATTGGAGGAAGATCAAGATCTCACACTCCCCCATTTCTGCTTACTTATGAAATCTTTAATAAAAATGTGCACAATTGTTTAGTAGATTCCAGTGCTTCATCGAATATTTTATCCAAATCTATATGTGCCAAAATAAATGTTCAACCACAGAAATCCGCAGTGCGCATAGCTCAGCTCGATTGATCTCAAGTCGAAGTGATCGGCGAACTAAATCAAGTAACCATAAGATTGTCATCCAACGCGAAGGTATGTCAGGTTATTGACATTCTAATTGCTGACATCCCAGAATTCTATGGCTTAATCCTTAGCAGGGATTGGTCAGAGAAACTCCATGGATACTTCGCAACTGATTGGTCGCACATGTGGCTGCCCTACAACGGTAAACCGAATCAAATAAAAGTTGAACGAGAACTACACCAGAAGTACATAGTAAAGGAGTTAGAGGGAGAAAATGAACCTGTAGCGTATAATAGCAGTATCATTGGCAATTACTCGGTAGATTCCTTCCTCAACAATTTCAATGCTCATGCGTCACCTTATTTAGAAAATTCTGTTTTGTCTCAGGTTGAGAATTTTTCTCGAACTGATAGTTCGAAATGTATTAATTTTTTAGATAAACCTGTAGATACATCTTTGTTTTGGAAATTATTTTTTGATGGCTCTAGATCTAACGAAGGAGCAGGAGCATGATGCATTCTAATTAGTCGAGAAGGAGAAAAGATCATGCTCACATGCAGACTCGACATTGATTGCACAAACAATACAGCAGAATACGAGGCTTTGATTCAAGGCCTGTACAAGGCAATCGAGTTAGATGTCAAGTATCTTCAAGTCTTTGGAGACTCTAAGATTGTGGTTAAGCAGGTACGTAACACTATACATTGCTTATCAGGTCACATAAAACACTATCAATCTTTAGTACAAGATCTGACTGAGCATTTCATAGCGTTTAATATTTCTTCAATCCCCAGACTCCAAAATGCAAGTGCAGACCTTTTGGCTAACGTAGCTTCTAAACTTATTCCCCTAGAAGATTTTAATCTAGATAGATTCTCAATAGATTAATCTTTAGACCATCCATTCCTGACAACATCACAAATTGGAGAGTATTCAATGATGATCCAGATATCGTAAATTTCCTCACATCTGAAGGATCCTACTCCAATCAAATAATCGACGAAGACCAGCACGATCAACAATTGCAACAAAATAGCGCTAATAATGCTATACCAAAGTCGGTGGTTAAGTTAGAATACTTATACGATTTGAAAGATCGGTTTAAGAGGTCTACCAATTCAAAACTCTACAGTTCAACTTTGAACTACGAATTACTAAACCTAGGGACCGACGCTAAACCACAAAACATTAATCTAGGCCTCGGCCTAGGCCCTGAAGAGAAACTAGCGTATATTCATCTTTTGAGACAATACAAAAATGTTTTTGCCTGGAATTATGATGAGCTGAAAACATATGACAATTCTATCATCCAGCATACTATTCCTATGATTGATAATGAAAAACCTATCCAAAAAAAACTGAGAAAAATCCACCCCAATTTAGAAAATCGGATAAAAACCGAGCTCAACAAGTTACTGAAAGCCAGGATAATCTTCCCCGTCAGACATTCCAAATGGGTCTCCAATATGGTACCCGTTAGAAAGAAAAACGAAGACATTAGGATTTGCATTGACTTTCGGAATCTTAACAAAGCCTGTCAAAAAGAAAATTTTCCTCTTCCACCTATGGAGCAAATACTGCAGGCGGTGGCAGGTTCAGAACTAATGTCTTTCTTGGATGGATTTTCGGGGTACAATCAAGTGTTGGTACATCCTGATGATCAATTGAAAACCACATTCAGAACTAAATGGGGCACATATGCATATCAGAAGATGCCATTTGGTTTGATTAATGTTGGTGCTACATTTCAGAGAGCCATGGACATCACATTCAAAGGTTTAGTCAATAAATCTGTAGTAATTTATTTGGATGATATAACAGTGTACTCCAAGAAGCGAAGCGACCATCTCAAGACTTGAAACAAATCTTTCAACAGTGTTTAAGGTATGGAATTTCACTTAACCCAAAGAAATCTTTTTTCGCATTAAGTGAAGGGAAACTTCTAGGATTCATAGTGTCAAAGTCCGGTATTCACATTGATCCTGACAGAATCAAAGAAATTTCTGAAATATCTCTACCCCATAACAAATAAGCCATGCAATATTTCCTTGGTCAAATCAATTTTGTAAAGAGATTCGTTCCAGATTTTTCACGAATCGTGTCTCCTTTACAGACCATGATTAGAAAGAATTCAAATTTTAAATGGGGTCAAGATGAATATGAAGCATTCAACCTGATTAAGCAAGCTATTATTAATGCTCCATCTTTAGCAACCCCAAATTTTTCAGAATCTTTTATTTTATAGACATTTGCCTCAGATAAGTCATATGCCACGATACTAACTCAAGCGAATCAAGAAAAAGCGAAAGCTCCAATTGCGTTTTTTAGCTCAAATTTACAAGGTGCTGAACTCAATTATTCTGACGTGGAGAAACAGGCTTATGATGTTTTCAAAACAGTCAAATACTTCAGACCTTTCTTACTTAAAACCCATACTAAGATCATAGTACCATTTCTAGCGGTAAGGAATATTCTAGTACAGAAGGATGTGGGTCTGAAAAGGGCCAATTGAGTTACTGCCTTACAGGAATACGACCTTGAGATAAAACCAGCAAACATTGTAAGAGGTCAAAGCTTCTGCAAAATGCTGGCCGGAGCATCGCAAATTTCTGAAACATCATCTGAAGAGGTAAAAATTGGTGAGGTAAGCCTAAACGAAGCAGAATCATTATATGCTGATATCATTTATTACCTTAAGAACGGGTATGCTCCTTCACACCTTGATCATATTAAGAAAAGAGCTCTAAGATTGAAAGCTAAAGAATATCAGCTCATAAATGATATTCTTTTCAAGAAAAATTATGATTCTGTTCTTCTTAGGTGTCTTGAAAAAACTGAAGCTGAAAAAGTTTTGCAGGAACTCCATAATGGGCCAGCAGGCAGACACTATACTGGAGAGGCTACTGCAAATAAAATCTTACGCGCGGGATATTACTAGCCCAGGATGTTCAAAGACTTACACAATTACGTGAGAAGATGTCAAGTCTGCCAAACTATTGTTGGGAGACAAAAGAAGCTGTCCCTGCCACTACAGCCGGTTAACATCGAGCAACCTTTCAGTCAGTGGGGCTTGGACATAATAGGTGAGATCGTTCCTCACTCTTCTAAGCAGCATAGATACATCCTCACGGCAACATATTGCTTCACAAAATGTGTAGAAGCAGTTCCGCTCAAGAAAGCTAATTCTAAAAATATTATTGAATTCATAGATCAATTTATAATCACTAGGTTTGGATTGCCATCTGCTTTAATGTTTGACAATGCATCATACTTTTCTGGAAATGCAATGACTGATTTTTCACTTAAAAGAGGATTCAAACTTAAATATTCAGCCAATTACTATCTGCAAGGTAATGGGTTAGCTGAGTCAACAAATAAAAACCTAATTAGGATTATTAAAAGAATAGTTGACCAGAATCAAAAGAATTGGCACAAAGCTTTGGTATATGCTTTATGGGCAGATATGATAACACAAAAAGCTTCAATCGACACTTCTCCCTTTAATTTAGTTTATGGGAAAGAAGTGGTTCTTCCAAATCACTTAGCCATTCCTTATTTCCCTTTAGTACAATACATTGATGAAGTACCAACTTCCTCCTTACAGCTGAGATAAATGGAAATAATTAAATTAGAAGAATAGCGAGAACAAGCTAAGAAAATGCATGCTCATCATCAAGTGCTTGTAAAATCCTCTTTTAATTCAAACATAGTGACCAGAAAAGATTTTCAGATGGGAGATTTAGTTTTAAAGTGGGATAGGGCTCATGAAGAAAAGGGCAAACACACAAAATTCCAAAGGATGTGGCTTGGTCCTTTTCAGATTGTTGAAGTCATAGGTCCATCAACATTTGTGTTACATGATTTAGCAGGTAGAAGGGATCCTTTGCCTGTTAATGGACAAATTCTCAAGAAATATTTTCCATAGAAGATTATTCTTCTATTTTTTGTAGAATAGTTTTTATTTTCATAATAAAACCAGTTGTGAATGGTTACATTAGGTATTTATGAAAAATACACCAATTCTCTTTCAGATTTTGAGCTTTTCACTTGTATATGTTGGCATTTTGGCACCGGTGTGGCGCTATGGTACAGGTGTTGTCCTCGATGGCAACTCACTTTGGCGACAGATCTCAGTTCAGGCGCTCGGAATGAAGGAAATCTTGTATACGCAGGTTCACCTTGCCGAAGATGCGTATACACGTGGGTTATACGTTCAAAAGTCGCGTATGCGTATACACACACTTTTATGCACAAAAAATCGCATACATGGTGGGAAACTTATTTTTGGTCTGTGGTTGTTAGCCCTTGGAATTTAAACCTATGGTTTTGGACCATGATATCTCATCAGATGTGTTGACCCCAGGTTTTGGGCCCTTGGTATTGGTTTATTATGGTTTTGGATCGTGGTATTGTGGAAGGACTAAAACTATAAAAGAGGAAGGAGATCATGTGGTAAGGTATGATTTGAGTTATTGAATATCTGATATCGTGCTAGATCTGGAATACTGGTGATTGGGTTAGGGTGCAGATCTAGATCTGAATGAAGGAGGAACCTGAGCGCGAGAAGGATAAGGACTATTGATGGATCAAAATCTCAAGGCTTGAACATTGGTATCACTGTATAATTTTGATCTGTTATATATCGCATACTCTTGATCTATAAATCTGGGTTAAATAATGTCTAAATGTTTAAAAGAATAAATTATCCTTTATAGATCTGTACGCATGTTCAGTGAAGTGCAGGTGCATATACACGCGTTTTCTGTGAATGAAAGAATCGTATACGCAGGTTGGTTGTGGTACAGAAGCGTATACATGAAGATTAATGAATAGTGAAGTAGCGTACATATCTTGATTTATGTTCTAGCTACTTTTGTTTTATTGCTGCAGTATTCTGGGTTCAGAATTGGTGTTTGATTACAGTTACTGTGTTCTGGGTATAGCTGACAGAGAAGTGTTTATCTGATTCAGTTTTGATTGGTGAAAGAGGTTTGGTTGATGCAGAAATACTTGATGTTTGATTGATATTACTTGTGGATCCAGTCTGAAAATTAATGAAACGAGGTCCCTGAAAGCAGAGAGAAGGTTGCAGCCTTTTGCAGGTAGGAGCCTGCGTACTAGTGTCTCAAGCTAGTACAAGAACTAAGGGGGTTGGAGCTCCCTTCCAGGAAAGATGGAGAACGAGAGAGAGTTGTAGCTCTCTGCAGGTTGCAGCCTGCGTACTGGTAAAGACTGCACCAGTGAAAAACATTGTAAAGAGAAGCTTCTAATTAAAAAGAAGATATAGACGAATTGCAGCAGGGGGTTTTCACCCACATTGGGTTTCCTCCTTATATCTTATGTTCATGTGTGTGACTGTCTTCTACTCTGTTTCACTGGTTCTTACTATTTATTTGCTTCTGATTCACAGATTAATAACTTCTGAAAGATAAATCTAATTTATTACGTGGTTTTCCCTATCTGAAGTTGCGCGGTTTTTATTAACAGAAGTAGGGTATATTATTTGAAGTTGAAAAAAGAAAATTTGTCTTAATAATACTGATTCATCTCAGTATTATTTCCAAAGATAAATAGCGATCTTTAATTGACAGATACAGCTGATACTTTATGATACTTTAGTGGTTTAATGAAACCCTATTCTAGAATATTGTCGTCCAGAGTTTTCCTCCCTGCTAAGGAAGACAGCTTTAGGGATAATCCAAGGATACACTATATCTTGAAGAATAAAGGTCTTATCACGAGCCGGCTTAAATAACAGATAATACTTTGACTTTGCCAATATTGTCTACCAAAATAGGGCAATGACTAAAGATTGTTCAATCAAAAGACAAGGGGTCTCATCACGAGCCAGCTTGTTCAGCAAAGTTATGAATCAAGTGAGTGACTGTGTCATAATGGCTACCAAACCAAGACATGTTCTTTAAGAACAAAAAGAAAATCAAAGCAATAAGTGTAAATATGGATTTTTCTTTGAAATTTGTATCACCTTAAGTAGGATACAAATTGCTGATCTGTCGAGGCTATAAACACCTGCTAGGCTCTACCTACGACAAATGAGCATATACAAACTGGTTTAAAATTTTATCTTTACAAGCAACTAATGACTGATAAATACAAGGATAGCCGAGAATTTGAAACAAAATATCATTGACAAGCATAATGTACTCTATCTTTAACAAAGTTTAATTTTCTGAAAAATTTTCTGTTTTGGAAGTTTGAAAAATTCAACAGAGATAACTGGTTTTCCAAGAATCGCCAATTGTTGTGGCCACCAACAAGCCCCCTCCTTATTTAGTATTAGCAATAACACTTAGTGGGGAATTAGCATGTATTAATGAAAATAATCGCGTGATGAAGTATCCTTGTGAGTAGAATGATAAACTGCGAGAATGCGACGCGAAAATCGCATCACATGCATTAAGAAACACTCATAAACGAAAACTTTAAGAATCGCCGACGAGATATGCGACATCACATATTTAACTATTTAACGAATTATAACAATCTGCGATCTTGCGATAATGCGATTGATCTTTGTGCGATAATCCGTGAGAGCACATATTGATAAAATGAGATCTTGCGAATGCGATGCGAATCGCAGATGCCCATCGCTTCCCCAGCTCAACATTCAAGAAAAATCGAATATGCTAATGAAAATTAATGAAGTATGCCAAGTGTTAATGAAATACAGTTTTGTGTTTTTTGAAGAGCTATTTCACGTCAGGTGGCATGTTTTTGTACATCCGTAGAGCTCAAAGCTTTCTTGCCAATTTTTAGTATCATTATGCTCTCTGAACTGCAGGAAGGAAAAATAGAAACAATATGAAGCTGCAGGGAGCGATTAAGGAAAAAGGTAAAGCTACGATGCTCGGAAGCAGAGAAGAAATGCCCTCATGAACGGATATCACATGCAACAGAGCTACAAATTTCAGAGCACTACTGAGCTATTCATTTATAGATCTATCAGTCAGAGCCATGGTTCAGTGAATGGTTGAACAATGCTGATATCAACATGTGATTTAGCGCTCAAGGGTAGAAGTTCACAAAAGCAGTATGTTTGCAAAATTTTAAAGCTTATACCCGATAAAGGAAAGGCGCTAAAGGCGAAAAACGCACCAGAAAGGCCCAGATCAAAAAATGGAGGCAGAGGAAAATTGCTCAAAAAGCAATGTCCTTAACTGCTTAGTCACTCGTAAGCCCGGAAACGCAAGAAATCAAAGGCAGAGGAAATTTGAGAGTTAACCAAGTGGAATTTGGGTTATTACTGAGCGTACACAGTAAGTCCACATAGCCAAAAATGATTCTAAAAGAATAACTCCTATTTTGCTGGAAAAAATGGTGCTAGCACTTGCCATTTCTGTTTTTTTAGCTCAACCGAAAGTGGAAGACAGTTAGCCAACTCTACCTAGGCAAATATTGAATGCTCGCAACATTAAGGAGCAAACACAGAAATAGTTAGATATTAGATTTAATTTTTAGAAATAATTTTGCTTAGAAAAAGGGTGGTCATTTAAAAGTATCCTGAATATGTGTAATTAAGTTATTTAGTTAGTAGTATTTAAACCCTTCTCATGCATTTAGAGAAGGGTCCAGAAATTTACCAAAAACTTGTCCTCAGAACATGCACTTTTGCACCCTCCGAGGAGGTTTTGGTGAATGAATGGATCAAGATTTGTTGATGTTTGCATTTGATATCTGCTACTGATGTTGCACTTCTGTACTCTTAGTAGATGTTAGAGCAAGGAGAAATAAATCATTATTGCTTGAAGCTTATGAGTAGGACGAGTCATAAATGGTACTTTTATCTCTTGACCATTTCTGCTTATATGTTAAAGTGATATACAGTTTTTAGTTGTTTATATGTTATTGCATGAATGCTTGAGTTACCATTTGGCACTTTTGTACGGTGGTAGCTATTTATTTATGTTTAATGTATGAATAGCTTATTATGCGATATGTTGTTCATAACTGTTTTTCCTAACTTTTTATGCGAAATAGTTCATCTTAATTGATTACCTTTCTTATAATTATTGAATGATCTTTATTACCATTTGTTATATGAAATCTCTTTAGATCGCATAATAGAAGCATTACATCCCGGGTTAGCATAGATTAGATGTGATGTTTTTTATTAGATTACCATAGCATAGAATTAGATTAAAGTTTGAATTAGAATAAATTAGATAGTTACTGTTAGATCAACAACATCCAATTCTACACACACACACCCATATATTGGGAAACTGGTTCCATTATCCCAAGTCAGACCTGCTATACCAAACGGATAAGGAGGTGCCAACCAAGGTCCAGACCAGGCGGGTATCCCCCTTGTTGTCGACCCGATTTTCGAGGCTTCAATAGGTCTCTATCTGAAAGACCAATGGCTTCAATTCCAAATAAAAACGTTCGCACAAAAAGGCACAACGCATTTCCAAGACTACGGGCAGTTCATGGATTTGTGTGTGCAAAGCACCTCCGAGGACAAAGCAAAGATGACAAACTTATATCTACACAACATGGCCCTCACAGACCTAAATGTGTGGGACCCTAATGCCAAGCTAGGGTATCTGCAATTAATGGCCATGGCATCATGGATGAACCATGAAGAATTGAGGGCAGCAGAAATGAAAAGATTGTTGATAAAAGAGCAGAATGAACCATTGATGATAAGAGTTGAGCCATCAGATCCTATGACACTCATCAGCACACACAACCTACTTGCCAATGACCCTTAGATTTCCCCTAAATATCTAGCCAATCAGGAACAAGACATTGCACACTTTGAAGATATGTTTAGGCTACTTGGAGAGGACTGTGTGCATGCATGCATGAGAAGATGGAACACCCTACCCCACAACTTGCAGATCAGGGAATACCATTCCCCAATGAGGTTGAAGGAGGCACTGAAAAGAGTGCCAATGTACAAGCGCTCCATGCAAAGGCTGAAGGTCAACTGGATTGGCCTCAAACTGAGTCCTCCACTCACATTAGGCATGCTGGAAGGCAGAAGAGAAGAAGCAGAGAAGGAGTAGTGGAAGGACATAGACAGAAAGACAGGATTTTATGGAGAACATGAGCATACCACATCAGAAGCCTGGGATGCTAGGGAGGCCACTAGGGCTATAAAAGACAAAGAGATTGACTAGGTCGCTCAGAGGATGAGCAACACCTTTAGTAGGCGGTGATGATGAGCCTCATAAATGGGTAATTATATAGGCTCATTTTACCTCCTAACTTAGTCAAATCAACCATTCTTTAGCTTATTGTATGATTTTCTGATTATATTTATGCTTATAGGGTGAGTTGAGTTAGTTATTATGCCATGTGGTCTAACATGTATTTAATGCAGATTATTGATGGATTTCGAGGTCAGAGTCAAGGATCTAGTGGTCAAACTGCAACAATAACTTGAAGTAGACAGAGGAGAGGACTTATAGGATGGAACCCCCCTCATTTATTGCTCCACTTCAAATTCCCCTTCATTCAGCTCGACGTACAAGCAAACAAATCATGCACTAGAAGGCAGCCGAGCAAGAGGAGGATGATTGATAGTTATCTCGAGTTTTAGGAGCCAAGCCTCCCTGATTTTAGGGAAGCTGTTGGTAGCTTCAGATGTATAAGTAGAGAGGCCTAGGGCCTCACTAGAGTCAACTTTTGGCTTGTGTAAACTCTACTCAAATTTCGAGCTTACTATTTTGTAACAGTTTTATGTAATCTTGCTATTTTTTGATAATGAAGATGGAATCCTTTTTGAGCTAGCACTAAGTTACCTTAGAGGGCTAAAGCTCTTGGGTTAGTGTCCAATCCAAGAAGCCAAGCTCCTCTTTACTTGTAGTTGTAAGATTTACTTCTGTTTGTAGATTAGTTTTCTGTTAGATGTATTTCTCTTATGGTTAAGAATAGTTGCTTTTGATGATTTAGTAGCTTGCTTCCATTTGTGCTTTCTATAGCAGGTTAAGCTCTAATTAGAGAAGATTAAAAAGGCTAGTAACAATGCCTTGGCCTCTCTTCCTCCTTCTGAGACTATGATACGAGGCAAAGAATCTCTTGCTGCCCCAAAAACACAAATTTTCGTCATTCCTAGGACTTCTAGTGTTTGCAGCTCTCTAGTAAGTTGATAATCCAGTTTTGCTTTGCTTTAGATCTTCTTTATCATGTTCACTTCATGATTTACAATAGTCCTTTTGCATGCTTTCCTTCCTTACAATATTTACTAGCATTTCCTTCTATACATCATAATTCAGGGAATTTTAATGCAAAACTCTATTTTTCCTAGGATGCACTTATTTCATTGGTTGCTTGATTTTATTGGTTGACTGTCAGTTTCTATGTAGCAGATCTCTTCAGGTAGTAGGTTAGCTTACCAGTAATCACACCCTCCATTTGATCCATGCCATATGTGTCTTCAAAACCTCCCCTCAACTCTGGCCTAGTTTCCTTCATTTTTCATAGAACTTCTTCCTCTCTCTTTGAGCAAACCCAATCATCTTCCTCTCTCCTGTTGATTCATGGTAGACCTTAGGCACCCTAACACCTCATTCCAACCTTCATCCACCTTTTCCACCCTCTCACACCCTCAAAACAGTGAAAATTTCTCTCGGCCACCTCCTATAGGCCTCTTGTAGTTTCCCTATTTTCCTCCTGTGGTTTTCCTATGTCATCTTGTAGTTTTTCCTATAGGCTTTCTTTTGAAGGCTGAGTGTGGGAAAAGCCTCCAGAAGACCACCTAAGACCTCCTAGGAGCCATCCACACCATCCTACATTCTCCCAAGGTCCAAAACTGCCCTCTAATGCTACCTGTTCGCTGCCACACTCACATACAATAAATTAGATGCATGTTAAATTCACATAAAAACACATAAAAATCCAAAAATATGTTTTTTGCTTATTTGCTTCCAGAAGTAGCATGGTTAGATGTTGTTTACTTCCTTGAGTAGGTAATTTCATTTCTTTCATGGTTTTCATAATGTTTTTGGCAAAAGTAGAATTCGCTTGTTAATTAGGGCTTACTGGATTTTGCTTTGGGTTCTAGTGTTTCTCTTTTCTGCAGTTAGAATAGCATCTATAGAGTAATGTTTCTTTCCTTTCATCACACATGAACTTCTTTTGGAAGCTATAGAAGTTGGCTTGAGCTACTAATGATCTCACGCCGACTCACCAAGTGACAACTTGCAGTGAGAACTAATACTTGCGCATATAGCACCGACGTTTCCAAGTTTGTTACGAACTATCAGGTTGATAAAAGTAAAGTTGGTAGCTGAGGGGTTGCAGCATTCTTGTTGCAATACTAGAACTCATCAAATTATTGGGCTAAATCTTATCTCGAGACCTATAAACTTGGGTGGTTTGGGTAATCAAAATATTAAAAGCTTCAATCAAGCGCTCTTGACAACCAGTCTACGGCGTATGTTTAGAGATAGAGGACTCTGGCATTCCATTATGATGGACAAGTACATTCCCCAGGGTATGTTGGAGGCGTGGATAACAGCAGGCACCCCATCAAAATCCTACATTTCAGCCATCTAGAGAAGCCTAAGGTTTGTGGTGCCATGGTTATGTAGCAACCTACGCTAGGCTGTTGGGGACGACAAAAAATACAAGTGGGTTTGGATGCCATCAAAGGAATGTCGAGATGCCGCTTACTATCTGCTCCATTAATCAATTTCCTCGTCCAAGGGAGGCTTAATAATCTAGCCAATATTGGGAGGGGTCGGCTGCTTCCTCATTCCATGAATATGTGGCCACATGCATGTTATCTCGAAATTCTGACATATATGGAAGCCGAATGGGAAGCATATATAGGTAATCTCAGTCAGTTTGGTATTTCTTTGTGCAGACGACCAGACAAACTTGAATGGGGAGGTAATATATTTGATGGTTGTATTGTTGTTGCAGAAGCATATGCATACATTAGTTCTTGTTCAGTTTCCCTTCCCTTTGCTAATCAAATTACTCCTATATGTAGCTAGGGGGTCCCACTTGAGCTTGTATGTTTCAAATGGTTAACTCTTCATAAGCGGATTCTTACCTCAGACTTGCTTTTGAAGAAGTGTTTTATTGGTCCTCGCAGATGTGCACTTTGTAAGTTTGCGGCGAAGGATTTCTTACATCTATTTTGCCTCTGCTCTTTTTCCCAGGACATCTCGAAACATGTGATACACTCCTGAGATTTCAGATAGATGTGGACTTTTCTTCTATGTCGGCTTGCATCAGCCCTTCGGAACAACAAAATCAGGCTTATAGAGCATTTCCTCTTTATGTTTTCTAGAATATTTGGCGTGCTCGAAATGCATACATCTTTGAAGGTTCCCCCCCAAACGCTTTTCTTATTTCCATCCATACTGTGGCATATTTCATGGAGGTGGGGCCATGGTCCCCTAAGGTTTCTTCCCGGTCAATTATTTTTGTTGATCTGGCTAACATCTTTCCTATTTGTTACTTCGATGGGGCCTCTGCTAATGGGCGATGTGGGTGTGGAGTCTCTCTCCAAATTGACTCTCATCTATCTTTTCACTTTAGATGGTTCGGGGGTATTGGCAACAACTGCAGGGCTGAGATGTTGGCATTGTGGGGAGCTTTGCAGGTGGCGCTCTAGCTCAGCATCAACAACATTTTGTTTGTTGGGGACTCCCTTACCATGATACGTTGGATACAAGATCGCTTTGTTTTACAGGTCCTTGCCCTCTTCCACTGGATGCAGTGTATCTTAGATCTCAAGACTCACTTCTCAGAGAAACAAATGTCAAATGTTGATGCCCTCTCCAAGCATGCTCTTTCACTTTTGCCTGGGTATATATTTTTTTAACAAATTGTGGACGGATCTATTTGTAGTGAGGGCTCTTTTGCTTGTGTTTGATACACTCTGTTTCTTTGTCTTTATCTGCAACCTTCATTGCCTTATATGGGGCGGTTACATGCTTTCTACCTTAGTATTTTCTTTCTCTTTCATCATTTGTTATGGCTTTCCTCCATGGCATGTTTGCTGAGCATTGTTCTGTTTCTTCATGAAATGCCGGAGAACACCACTGCTCTGTTTTTTCTCAGATGTGAATCAGGAGTCTTTTTCCTTGACCTGTCAATAAATGTATGTCTGTCGTAGTTGTTAAAGTCTAAAGTGTACTAAAACCATAAATATGTAAAACATTTCATTTATATAACGAAAATGTTTCGGTTTTTCTTCTTGCAAAAAATCCTTTTGATCGTTCACATTAAACTCCAGTTTTTCATTTTCATTCCAAACAGGATTCAAATCCTTATGCTTTGTCGTTGTGCGTTTCTTTTGCCCATCGAAATCTACAATAACATAAGGAATGGAACAGCCCTCTGCATCCTTGGGCGTCAGATTGTGAGCATGGACGACTTCCACAATCAATTTCCTCACCGTTTTAGCCATGGCTCCCTACAAACTCTTCCTGCAACATTACAATAATAGCCTGCCTCTCTATGTCCTCCCACTTGAATCCTGCGCCTCCAAATCCTTAATGCAATTTATTTATCAACAGATTCTAGCATCAGCCGATCAGAAAGAGGATGCAAGTAAAATCTGAAAGCTGTCGAAGGCAATCGCTAACAAATACAGAGTCTGCACCGAAGGTTTACGTTCAGAAATTCCTGTCATTCCATATGCTAAATGCATTTATAACCAGATTCATATTTTTTAATGAGTTATCTATGGAGGCAATTATGGGGATGGCCGAAAGTGAAAATCTGAATCATGATTGTGGAAATAAATTTAAGGATTTAAGACACCCAAAACACTAAATTATGAATTCTGTTTTTATTTGGATTTACAAAATTCCCGTTAAATTTTTTCAGAATTTCCAAAAAATTATCCAATCCCACATTCGCTGCCGATTTATAAATTTATTTTCCACCCCACAGGTATCCACTCTGATGTAACGCCCTGCCATTCAATGAATTGTGCAGCCAATGGTCCAAATTTATACTGTTTTTTCATGACAAAGGTAAAACAACGATCATAAAGTCCGTTGTGTAAGCCAGCTGTGTAAGCCAGAAAAGGTCATTATTCCGTTAGGTGAAAGTGTTGAATAAATATTCAATTTAAAGAATTCGCAGTGCATATGGTAAATTAGCTATACTCATATCTTTACTGAAAGCTTCTCTTATTTTTTTGGCATCAAATAATATTGTACTTTATTCACAATGGCAGGCAGCATATTTTTTTGGAAAGGGCACATGGATCCCAAATTTTAACCTGCAGAAGCTCTGCTTTTCGTTGGATTGATTCAGATTAATCTGGGTGTGATTTTTAAAATTGTATTTTTTTAATATAATATAATGCAAAAATAAGTTTATAAAATTGTTGTGTTATAAAATATTATATAAATTATAAGTTTAGGGTTTAATTTTTTATAGATTAAATTAAAAAAATGATAGTATTAAATAGAAAAATTATTTATTTACATATTTAAAATATGGTGTTAAATTTAATTGAGTTTAATATCTCTAGAGCATTTTTGTTTGAATTTCCAAACTCAACTTCCTTCCATTATCTTCAGTTTTCTTATATGAACTTTCCACAATGTGTTTTTTTGAATTAAAAATAAAAATTAAGTTGAGTTGAATGAAAAAATTATTGAACCTAAATACCAACTGAAACAATTTGTACCCTCCAATGTACTCCCACCACCAACTTCTCTCCAATGCCTTCATTCCTTACAAACTCAGCTGTCTTCAACTTGGACATCTATGAACGTGCTATATTCTCAATTATTTTATATTGCAGTACAATCTGAAGTGGCTATCTTTGAAATATAATATTTCATGATTGTTTAATTTTTTTAAAGGACAAAAAAAATGGCTTTCATATTATAGTGATAAAAAGTACACAGAAGTTCCAAAGAGAGAAGAATAGAAACATTATTTTTACATGTTTTTTTATTATGAGATGTATGTGATTTTAAAAGTGTAATATACGATAATAGATCATCTGATTTTAAAATATATTATGTCAATAATATATTGTAATTTTGATAAAATAACATTTTAGAATTATAATATTTGTTTTAAATAATTAGAGGAAAAAATTAAAACGTTTAAAACAAATAATAATAAAAATTACTATCATTTGTAATATATCATTATATTTTAATTAATGAAATGTACATTCAGTTTGAATATCCTATAATATTATCAGATTTGTTTATAATAAATAATAACTATAAGATTGTTATATTTACATCAATAATGTAAAATACGTTACATTTAAATCAATAATATAAAATATTAATAATAGTAAAATAAGAATTATGAATATTATATAACATTGTGATTTAGATCTTTTCTTATTTTATTTTATTTGAAAACAAATTATTCTATTTTAAAAATAAATTATATTTTTTTATTTAATAGAGCTATAATAATAATGTGTATTTTAAATTTACAAAATTTAAATGATATAATTTATGTGCTTGTGATATTTGTAACTTTTTCAAAATATTATTTAATGTTTTTTATTTTTATTTTTTGTTTTTAGTTTTGTGTGTTATATACATTTTGAATGTGTCTAATGGTTAAGAGTATGTGTTTCTTCTTAAGAGGTTATGGGTTCAAAACTAGAGGGGCTAAAGTATGTACGCCTTTCTAGAATTGACAGAGTATGTATGTCTTTGTAGACTTGGAAATTAAATTGCTGCCTGGAGGTGGGTCGCTTGTTTGACAAAGAATAGTGTCTCATAAATCAATTTGGTGTATGGCTTGGCACTGCCCTTACAATTGGATGATGATGATGATGATGATGATGATGATAATAATAATAATAACAACAACAACAACAACACTAACAACAATAACTGAATTATTCTAAACTGTAGCTATAGTAACAAATAATGTATTTGAAGATCAGTGATCAAGATTTATACAGGAAACTAGCTCCTTATATAAGTAGGAAGTTTCGGTAAGATATGGTCTCTCATGTCCACTTGTAAAGGTTACATGCACAAATACCTTCAACAAGGAGAAAATCCTAGTATCGATAGCTTATGCTATAACCTCCTATAAAGTATTTAACTCCCAAATGAACACTTATAGTTGCTAAGTTACTTCATTTTGATCATTTCCATGGATGGAAAGATTTCATCCTTTTGCCTTAGATACGGTCCCTTTTTCCTTGGATATTGTCCTCAAACATGACGAAACATTGCTTGTGAATATGCGAAAATTTGACATATCCAACATTGGAATAATGCATTCTCATGATCTAAGACCAATATGTGCTTAAAATATTTGCACTACGAGTAATTTTCTCCAAAATACACTTCCCAACATTTATCTTAACATAGACGTGGATGTGTATATACATCGTTACTGTAGATCTCACAAGATTTGATTTTGTTTAATTACTCAAAGGGTTCCCAATATCGTCTAAATCATATAGATACCATAAATACAAATGAAAATTGGAAAGAAAAATGCAAAGCAACATGCGGGTTATCGACATAGAGCTATAATCAAATTCTTGCATGAAAGGAGTAATAAAGAGTCTCACACTTCCCAAAAACTAAGGACTCTCATGAAATACTATATGATGATCAACAAGATTATAAAATTAAACAATATTTTTTTTAGAAAAGACATATATCACAATTCCTGAATCAATTAATATAAACTTGAAGTAGTATATTGATAACCATTAAATTGAAAAACAACCATATCCCTATCACAAATATATGATCATGAAAATGTGGTAATGGGGTATCGAGGATCACACCCACTCAAGAAAACACATGTAAACACATGTTTTCATGAGCCTCATAATTAGGCATTCCTTGAACCATTAGTGAGGTTGCTAAGTTAGTGCTAAGAAGAGTTGTTAAGATTACATGCACATTCTTGCGAAAGTGTGTTCATTTCTAAGAATGCATGCGTACTCTAGGAATCCATCCACACTCTTGTTAAGATTTTTTCTAATTCCATTGAAAATCCATTTCACTAGTGAACTTCATTGTTCATTTTAATTCTTATTGAAAAAAAAATATGAGTGAAGATTGAGTAGAGCATGAAAAATCATTGCTAGAGTGTATAAAAAATTACATAGTGACAAATTGATGATTATTTGTCTATTGATTCTCATAAATTCTAGTGATCATCTTTACTAATGTAATAAGAAAAGGAAATTAATTTGCAAATAGATTAGCCACTGAGGGTAACTCCTTTAGCCAAGGTCCTCTAGATAAACAACGACTTAGAGCAACTGTGGAGTCTTTGAGAAATTAATGTGAGGAAATGACCTCACATTATCTTTCTTCCCCATAGGCATGCCTTCTTTACATGATGAAGGGTTATTATTTGAAGTATATTAGGGATCGAGGATGTCATATCCCACACACTTGGCACTTGTACATCCTTATGCCACTTGCAATACTATTAATGTAAGGTTCTATGAAGGTTGGTGCCTAGTTTAGTCTGTTAGGTAAACTTGACTCGGGAAAGAGTCAAAGTTGATGAGGTTAAACAGTGATGGTTTTGGGGCACATTGTATTGTGCACCCATGGTATTCTGCCCGTGGTATTATATGTAATGGAGCTTATAAAAGGCTGGAAGGACTTCATTGTAATGCAAGGCATGTAGGTGAGCAGTGAAGTCTCACTTGGCCAGATTGGCCAGGGTTTTGGCCAAGGATAATGAAATTTCATTATGGTTGGTTTTTTCCCCGGATTTGGGGTTTTCCCGGATAAACTTTTGTGTTTATGTGTTTATGGTTGTTGCTGGTTATTTTTATATTTATTCATCTCAACTGGTATCAGAGCCAAATATTGGCTTCAAAGGGATTCTTTGATGCCAGGGGTTTATAGTGCGTGATGAGATCAATGTAGCCTTCTTCTAGATCTGGGTTTGGAAAATAATGGTGGAACAATCATACGCGGAAGAACCTCAAGGAGAATGTGTGGAAGATAGTGTTGTAACTGCTAGGGATCGTAGTGCATTTACGATATTTACCGGTTTGGAACATGCTGATGAATTGTTCCATGTGGTGATTTAAAGAAGGTCAGCAGAAGAAAATTGTTCATGCGGCTTTGAAAATTGTTCGTTTTCTACTACGTGAGGCCACCGGTGCTGGAATCTATGAGGTTCTCGTTGGATTTGTAGTTGGAGTGGTTTGATAGAAGTTTTTTAGAAAATCAAATTGAGAGAGGATGGATCAGAATCGCAGCAACAATAAACAAAAAAAAATTAATGAAGTCAAAATTATTGCATGTAAATGGGCATACTACTGTAAGACCTGGTAAGGCATGTGTACCTCTCGGTGATCACCGATAAAGTCTGGGTTAGACCTAGGTGATAGGGGGGATGTCGGGTTAACAATACCCCAGGTAAAAACTCTGAGGGGGGTAAGGGCTAGAGTGAGCGGGATTGTCTCACTTAGCAGGTTTGGCTAGAGTTAGTTAAGGAACCCCAAGTCAAGTTTAAGGGGGGAATTGTTAGGTAAACTTGACTCGGGATAGAGTCAAAGTTGACGAGGTTAAACAATGATGGTTTTGGGGCACATTGTATTGTGCACCCATGGTATTCTACCCATGGTATTATATGTAATGGAGCTTATAAAAGGCTGGAAGGACTTCATTGTAATGCAAGGCATGTAGGTGAGCAGTGAAGGCTCACTTTGCCGGGTTGGCTAGGGTTTTGGCCAAGGATAATGAAATTTCATTATGGTTGGGTTTTTCCCCGGATTTGGGGTTTTCCCGGAAAAACATTCATGTTTATGTGTTTATGGTTGTTGCTAGTTATTTTTATATTTATTCATCTCAGTAATTATTTATGTTATGCAGTAAATTTCTTAACATGGTCATCTTGTGGCCTATGAGTTCTTCATCTCTCACACTCAATGGTTTGGTCAGGGATGTTGCTTAATGTTGGTCAATGAGTCCAATTGTTGCTTAATGTTTCCCTATAATTTACACTATTATCATACCTCTACAAATCCATAGAGAAATCCACCAAGAAAAAATTGATTTTAGAGGAGGCTTATATCTAATGTCGAGATCCAAGAAGAAGTTGGTAGTTGGATCACCAAGATTAGTAATACTCACACTAGGTAGAACCATCATATTTATATAGTGGATTTGTATTCGAAACTAAAACTTATCATGAAGAAGATTAATAATCGATAATCCAATCGGATTACTACAACTCATCCAAATTTGTTGTATAAAATGTTATTGAAAAGGGCTCCATGTCGAAGAGATTGTTAAGAGATTTTCAATGCAATTTGAACAAGCACAAACAAACATAGTATGAAAAACTTATGGCCTTTAGAATTTTAAGGTAAAACATGGGTAATACACCTAGACAATGGCATGTGGCACATGCAAAGAATAACATGTGGTACAATAGAGGCTCACATGGAAAGATCGCGTAGCATGATCATCACGAATCACATGGTTAACACTGCTCAATGGAAGGCTGCCATGTGGCAAGAGGTGGACAAACTAGAGTGTGCCACATGGGCTAACCATAGGATACCAAACTTGCCTTCTAGAAGGATTATGTGGTAGGGTGCACATGTTGTGATTAGATGGATTTTATAGTTGTCAAATTTCATGTGAATATTTTTCTATTTTGTATTTCCCCAAAATGATAGATGACGACGATATACTAAATTCACGTTGGTTACAATATATTACATAACCAAAAAAAAAAAAAAAAACATGTATATCCCCATAAATATGTAATATCTCACAAAATCGTGCACTTGAGGAGTTGAAATCATGACCTCAAGCATACAAAACAAACACCTTACCACTATACCATAATGATCCACATGGATATTAGTGGCCACCCACCTATTAAAATTGGACCCCTAGCATTTTTTGTTTTGGTTTCCTTAATTGTAACACAATTTACTATTTTTGGCATTTTTTCGGTTCCTGAACTTCTAGAGCAGTTTTGAGGCCATAAATGATGCTTCTTTTTCAAAAATGGGAAAAACCATAGCCTGTGATAGGGGGTTTATATTTCAAAATTGAATTCCTCAGATATATCTTTCTAACAAGGTATTATACACATTGAACGAATATTGTATGCCAAAGTTACAACCCTAGGAATATGATGTAGCAATAGGGCCCACAAATGTTTCATGTTTCATCTCCTAGGGTTAGGTTTTTGGATGTTTAGGGTTTCCATTGTTTCTCAATAATAAATATGCCTTCGAGCCACATTGTAGCAAAGTTTAGAACACATGTAGCTGCCACATATCTTCTCAGAGATATGCTACCATTCCCTGAGCTAGTTTACTTCCATTATGCATGTAAACGCTTTTCAATACTTTGTTATTAATGAATTTAAGTTTTTTTTCCTTGTATTTCTGTGTTTCTGTTCATATCTATATTTTATTTTGTTCCTTCATAAATTTGGATTTGTCGTATCAGATCCTTCTTCTCTTTCTCTGTTTTTTTGTGCGTGTCCCCAACAAGGTCGAGGTATGAGGAGTTAGGACTCAAACTGGTTGAACCTTCACAAGATCCACCTCACCGACCCCAACGATTTCCCATGGTAGAAGAAACTAGATATGAGGGAGGAGGAAATCCTTTTAAAATATTTCTTGAAGAAGCCCTCGAGTGACAAATGAACACAGTTATGATGGAAAACTTATCCTAGATCCTTCAGTGGATGGTTATCAATGAGGCATAATCATCTAATAGTCACTTTGGAGGCACCGCCCCCTTAAAGGTACAAGTAAACTTCGATATCCCTATATTTGAAGGTCAAATAGATACACATGTTGTAGATAAATGGTTGAATATGTTGCAAGGTCACTTTGTGGTCCATAGTTTCACCAATAGGGAGAAGACTACCTTTTCACTGCTTAAAGTTGTTCTCGATCTCAAGGAGTGGTGGGAAAATTACTGTGAGAAATGGTCGAGGAACCCTATCTACTTACAGCCACCAGATCATGGAACTCTTTCTGAGACACTATCAAAGAACAATATTACCCCATGGAGAGCTATAAGGACAAGTATATATAGTGGACCACATTATGACAACAAAGGGACCAAGATGCGCAGAAGCTCACAAATATTTTTAATACTCTACGTACAAAGTTGGGTATCAAAGATTCTTATTTACATCTGGTGCTCAAGTATTGTGGTTGTCTACACAAATACATTCAGGAAAAAATGGAGTTCCTGGACATCTCTTGCTTAGTGCATCATACCGATATGTTGTCAAGATTGAACACAAAATTAAACAAAGGAAGCACAAATTAGGATCTACGAAATAGAAGAAAAGGAAATAGCACCCCCAAACCGTATAACAAAGGACAAAGCCAAGGTGGGGTGACCCAGTAAAACTCATCAAAGCCACAAGAAAATAAAAACACCACAAAGACAAGGAAGGATACATCAAAGTGGTGTGAGCTACATAAAAGCACCACTCACAACATAAGTGACTATTAAGCCTAGCAGTCACTGATGGATGAAGTGAAGCCTTCAGAGTCAGATGCATGTTTTGACTCCGATTTAGAACCCAACATGGGGAATGGAAAAGGGAAGCATATGATCGATGCAGAGCCCACCGCCATCGTTTCCATCATGATGATCTGGAACATTGAGCCCAAAGATCCAAAGGAGTGGGAACATCTATTCTACTCACATATGTGGGTGAAGGGTTCTCCATTGTAATTCATTATCGATTGTGGAAGCTAAGAGAACCTCATTTCAATAGGTTCCTCAAATGGTTGGGGATACCAACCACACCACACTCGTATCCATACACGATCAGGTGGATTCACCAAGGATGAGATCTCTTCATTAGCCATCAATGTTGCCTTCCCTACAACAAAAATTCCTTCACAGATGAGGTACTGTGTTATGCTTATCATCTTCAAGTTTGTGATGTATTATTAGGAAAACCATACTTTTGGAAGTTTCATGTTTTGTATGAGTCTAGAACTTGCACTGTCATTATTACTTTTGGAAATAAGTTATATAGGATACCAAAGGTAGTCCCACCTACTACCATCTCTTTAATATCTACTAAGCAATGCACTAATATCATCTCCCAGACTGTCAAACTTATTTTATTTTTGATTCAATCTCAAAGTAAGGGGAATATCATGGCCACATCCATGGCCCTCGAGAAGGGTTCCTCCATGCAGTAGAAGTAGGTGGATAAGGTCATGGAATAATACAGGGACATCTTCTCCTCACCCACATGGGTACGCTTGCAAAGTTAGGCCAAGCATTCAATCAATTTAACTCTTGGACCACCCCTACCCAATGGGCCGATATAATGCAACTCCATTATGTAAAATGAAGATATCAAGTGGTATATCTAGGTGTTTCTACAAAATGGATACATTCGACCAAGTTCCTCACCTTATGGATACCCAATTGTAATTGTATAAAAGAAGGATGGGACTTGGAGGCTCTACATTGATTATTAGGAACTAAACAAAATCACTATGAGGAACAGGTATCCAATCCTATGGATTGATGACCTTTTGGACTAGCTCAAGGGGGCCAAGTATTTCAACAAGATTGATCTAAATTCTGGCTATCACTTGGTTCCAATAGAGCCCACATATGTATGGAAGACCGAATTCAAATCCAGGTAGGACTTTTGAATGGTTGGTCATGTCCTTCAGGTTAACAAATTCCCCTAATAATTTTATGAGGTTTATGGATGACACCTTGTAGCCCTTCACCAAATTGTTTGTGGTTGTTGATCTAGATGACATAATTATCTTCAACAAGAGTTGGTAAGAGAACTTGCAACACATTCAAAAAGTCCTTCAAGCTTTGCAGCATCACAAAGTGTGTGTCAACTTGGAGAAATGCACCTTTGGCACTAGTCAGGTCAAATATCTGGGTTGCATCATAGATGAGGAATATTTTCATGTGTATATGGCTAAGAACCAAGTCATTTAGGAGTGGCCAGCCTCAACCACTCTAACAAAGATTCAAAACTTCTTGGGATTCACAAATGTTTATCAAAGGTTGCTGTTGGGATTCTCCCATATCACTTAGTCTTTGAGACAGATTACCATGGGCAGAGCGAAAACAAAGATTTCTAGGTGTGATTCCCAATAGAAGGCGTCCATTGAGTTGAAGAACCACCTCTTCTCTCCACTTATACTCACATTACCAGACTTGGAGTAGCCATTTGAAATTAAGATAAATGTCTCCTACTATGATATTGGTGTAGTCCTCACCTAGCATGGACATCTAATGGCCTATCATAGTGAGACATTTTTTGATACAATTCAGAAGTACCCCGCCTATGATAAATATATGTATTATGTCATATAGGTTTACTGGAAATGGAAACATTACAGTCTGGTCAGGTAGAAAATCATCCACTAATCACTGACCTCTTCCATTTATATAGACACAAGGGAAGTTTCACAATCATTGCTATCGTAAGTGGTGTATATATCTTTAACAATTCCATTTTCACATTAAATACAAAAAGGGAAATACCAATCATGTTGAATATTTCCTTAGACAACCCCCAATTATAGCACTAACTATTGTTCTCAATTCTTGTGGCCATGAGACCTTTGGATGGCCGCAATTGTACAAAAATGATCCAGAGTACACCACCACATACCATATGCTAGTGGATGGAAAGAAAGTTCCCGATCTCCACCTCCAAGATGTATTATTATGCTACCTAGGCCATCTTTATGTTATTTTAAGTGAGTGTGCCAAGCTGATTTGGGAGGCGCACTACACTTGGGTCACATGACAGTTTGGTGTGGAGAGAATTGTGGACATACTGCAAACGTACTTTTATTGGCCAAAAATCCAATAAGATGTTGGAAAATATATCAAATCCTACAATGGTAGTGTGATGGCCAAGCCAATCATCAAGAAGCAAGGCCTGTACACTCCTTTGGCTACACCTAGCCAACCCTAGGAATACATCTCCATGAACTATTTTTCTGGCCTTAATTGTACCAAGCATGGTAATGACTTTGTATTTGTGGTTTTTGACAAATTTTCTAAGATCGATATATTGGTAGTCTACAAGAAGAGTATCAAAACAGAGGACACTTCCAAACTCTTCTTTGAACAAGTGTGGGTACATTTTGGAATCCTCACACCATTATATTAGATTAGGATAAAAGGTTCCTGAGCACATTTTGGTCGATCATATAGACACTATTAGACACCAAGCATACCAATTCAACTACATTCCATCCCTAGAAAAAGGTTGTCAATGGGATGATAGTGCACATACTCTACAAGTACAACCTCAATAATCCACAAACTTGGGATGATAGGCTTCCCTATGTGAAGCACAAGTATAACAAATCTCTCCATAGCTCTACTAACCATAGTCCCTTTCAAGTGTGTCTAGGATTTCAACCATTCTTTCTGATTGATCTCGCCATGCTCCATGCCACTACACAAAAAAAATCCACAAATTACAGTGTGAGGCTAATAAAGAAAAAAGGTTTATTGACCACATAGAGCACATCTACCAACAAGTTCATGGCATCTTGGAGAATTCCAATTCCAAGTGGAAGAAACGACATGATCAACATCGGGTGCCACATAAGTTTCATGTGGGTGACAAAGTTTGGTTACATTTGAAGAAATAACACCTTACTAGAACCCATAAGAAGCTTACACCACTAAGATATGGGCCTTAAACCATCACCAAGGATGTGGGAAATAATTATGTTGAGCTCAATATTCCTCCATTTTTTGGCCTGCACCTAGTGTTCAATGTGGACTTCTTTTGGCTATAATTTCCACCACTTCTAGACACCTCAGGTATTGTCGAACAACTGACACTAATAGTGATAAACATGACTACATTGAATAGGCCACAACTGATCGAATCATGAACATGCATATCATGAACACTTGCTAGTAGAAGATGCAAATGTATAGTTTGTCAAATCTAGCTAACTCTTTCACCAAGACATGTGGCTCACTAGGGACCAAGTCCATCTAAAGTTTCCCGATCTCATGGAGGCACTCAATTCAATCGTGACCACTGATTTGTAAGGGAGAAGACTAATATATGTGGATATTGGTGTTCACCAACCTAATTCGCTTTGATGTCAACCATTGTTCCTTTCATTTTCATTAATTGTAGCACAATTTAGTATTTTTGGCAGTATTTTAGCTCTTAAATGTTCGGATTCATTTTGAGGCCCTAAACGACATTTGTTGGGAAAATGAGAAAAATATTAGCCTTTGGAATAGCTTTATAGTTAAAGGTTGTATTCCTTAACTAGATATTTCTAACGAGGTATCATACACATCAAAAAATATCGTATGCTAAAGTTACGACCCCGGGAAGTTGACATACCAATTTACTCCAATGGGGCCCACAAAATTTTTGTGCTTAATCTCCTAGGGTTATATTTTTGGATGTTTAGGGTTTTCCATTATTTATAAATAATAAATAGGCCTTCAAGCCTGATTTTAACACAATTTAGAAGGCATGTAGCCACCACATCTCTTCTCAGAGATAAGTTACCATCACTTGAGCTAGTTTATTTCCATTATGCATGTAAACAATTTTCATTACATTTTTATTAATGTATTGAATTTTTGTTTCTTTGTATCTCTTTGTTTCTTTTCATATCTATATTTAATTTTTCTCCCTCATAAATCTGGATCACACAATATGAAGTTGTAATATATTATATGTAGAAATTGTTTAAAGGTATAATTTTCAGTAGAGTTTTGAAGTATAAAGTCTATGAAACCTTTTTTTATAAAAATGAAACAACAAGAGTATTCCAATAGTTATATAGTCCTTATAAAATGGATTTAAAGGAATTTTTATTGTAGGTTCGAGATTTTATTGATGTCATAAATAATTTGAAGTGTTTTGCACCATTTTGATGGATAAGTTACTCATTTAAAGTGGGCATGGAGATGTAGCCTAGGAAGGGTGACGTCCATTATCAACCTATTCCTATTGGTATTTCTTATTTTTATTTCTTAAATAAGTATAATTTTTTAATTTATCATTAAACATTATTAGTAAAGTTAATGGAAGCTACAACCATCATAGAAAAGTATTTCAAGCTTTAATTTCAGATCAAGTTTGGTAACATAGTTGGTTTGATCTAGAAATTGCAAAGTGTTGAATGATTACCACATATAAGATCAAGCATGGAGATGGATCACATGAATAATTTAATCCTGATATTAGTGTGAGATAGAAATTTCCATGACAAGTTATGGAACGTGAAGGGAACAGGGTGTCACTGAGACTGAAGGGGCTTTTTGACACCTTTCTCGACATGAAAACTGTGGTGGAAGAGTTAAGGAAAGAATGAAGAAAAAATGGAGAAAGCCCAAGTCAAGTTAAAAATCAAGGAACTAATGCTTACCATCATCATTTTCCTCCTCCTCCCCTTCCTTCTCCTTCTCCACCTTCATCTACATCTCATAAAGGGAAACCAAAGAAGGTTGATTCTAAATTACCTTTGTTAAAACTCAGTGTGAAATTTGAACTTGATGCTCAAGAGTTAGATAATTGGATCAATAAAATTGAAATGTACTGTAATGTTCAAATAATTGTGGATGAAGAAGCCAAGTTTAAGCTAGCTACTCTCCAACTTGGAGGAAAAACATTAATATGGTGGGAGAGTAATTTTCAAGAAGATATTTGTATGAAAAATAAAATGACATCATCTTGATATGAATTTACGTATTCATTAAAGAATAACTCTTATCTAGTAAGATATGTGTAATGAACATTAATGGATTGCAAAACTATAATACAAGGTAGAGGAAAAAATGCAGAAGAATATACTCAAAAGTTCCAAAAGAGGGCATTGAAATTGCACATTCCTCATTATATGAAAGAAAACCTTTTTAAGTATATTGGAGGGTAACATAGTTATTTAAGACATGATATTATTATATTTAACCAAACTAATCCTAATCACACTTATGTCCAAGCTACTCACGTCAAATCCATGGGAAAAAATTTCCCTAAGAACTTCTCGAAGGAACTAGTTAACCTAGTTGAAAGACATAACAAAGGAAATGATAAGCTCAAAATAATAACTACAAAGAAGAAAGAAGTTGAGAATCCCACATGTTCACATTTAAAAAATTAAGCGCATTATGATTCCAGGTGTTGTAAGCTTTATTTAGTTTTAATTATAAAGAGGTTTGAGCACAAGAAGGATGATGAAAATATAACTACTATAGTCCAATAGGACCTTAGGTCAAGTTCAGGTGATGAAATCAAGATCAAGGCCATGGGGATATAGTGTGTATCTTTTGTTTCTAGCTCTATCTTTAGTGCTCCTTCCTCAAAATATGAAAATTTTGGACCAAAGGTCACAATAATAGGGGAGTAAATTAGTGTGAAACAAATTTTATCATTTCATAAATATTCATAATCAATAAATTGTGTAACGTTGATTCACAAACATAATCATCATATCATGAGAAAGAGTAATGGAACATATAGCTACCGTCACAACAATAACACATCATCACATCAGAAGGCACACCATATTTTTAAATGGAAATCCACATGGGAGAAAACCACAAATCCCCCTTCCTCTTTATCTCCAATTCATTACATAAATTTCTAGGCTATGACTGGTAAGAGAAACTATTCGCAAGAAATGCAAGTTGACCATTACGGTAGAATACAACATAATTGATGAACCAACCTTGAAAATATGTAAGAAACTACTCACTATAGGCTACAACTTGATTAAGGCACCAAAATTCCATAACGAGTGAGGTCCAACCTCCTCTACACACCAACCTGATTGAGGCTCCAAACTCCATAATGAGAGGGCTCGAACCTCTTTCTTTAACTCATTTTCAGCTCGACAAAAAATGGGCAATCATTGAAACCATAAAATAACCCTGATCAATGTAATTTGTAGAACCATCAAGACTCAATTCCATCCATTGATCATAGGATTCGAGCTAGCCTTTTTTTCATGATATTGAGGCAACACATGGAAGTAGACATATATGACATGAATTCATGAATAGTCTAGAAAGTTCTTGAGGTAAATATACAATGTGGATCTCAAGAGAAATTGTTTTATAAATTAGATTAACAAACTTTAAGAACTCAATTGTATAACATGCCTCAAGTAAGGTTAGTGTATAATAATGCGTTGTGATATATGCTAGTCACAATATTATAAATATTGCAAGTAGTATAACATTGAGCCATTATAAACCATGTCACACTACAACATAATCAACACATAAGGGTAATATATGTATATATTTTAAAGGTAGAGATAAATGAAGGCACAATAAGCAATATATGGTTAGAATATATGCTGATAAAACAATCAGTGGTCTCATGAACTTAGTTTGGAATCTCATATATGAACTAAGGGTATATGAAGTTAACATACCGAAAAAATTATTGTTCTACCATATGAAACACATTGTTAAATTTCATACAATATAAAGGGCATTGATAAATTATATAATGTAACAAAAACTTAGCTTGTCAAGAATTGTGTTTAAAACAATTTTACATAGAAAGAGGGTGGAAAGAAGACTCGATTGTGAGTTAAGTGATGTGTATATGGTGGATACACTAGTAAATATTGGAATTGAAAATGTAATTAGCAAGGTGAGGTTCTTACTAGCGAAAAAACACATAGTATAAGAAGAAAATTCCTTGTACATAAATGATGAGAATAGAGACGTAGATATTTTACAAACTTATCATTCTAAAATAATGTAAAGTAACATTTAATGACAAAATATGATTATGTTGATAGAAGGGAAAAAAAGAAATTATTTATTCTTACTCTATTTAGTTAAAACAAATAAAAAAATAGGTGTTTTTAATGAAGTTCATTACAAGTGGTACCAGAGTTGTAGGTTACAACATTGGACCTTTTATGGGTCCAGAAATGAAAACATTATTCTCTATGTGACATATAGAGAATGCAACAATTGTTAAAAATATTGAAGAATCGTTGAATATAATAATGGATAGACTTATGTAGCGTCACCTAGTGATCCAGGACATTTTCTTCATTGATTTGTTCAGAATCACATGAAAAGAGCATGTAAAAACCATATATGGAAACAATTAAAGAAGAAGCAACATAAAGGAGACCATAAAGAGGATGCACAGAATATTTGATAATGAAGTTTGTCCAATGTGGACTACATCTTTGGGCCCTACTTCAATAGTGGGGAGGCCTCTTCATTCATCTCAACAAAAAAAAAAAATGAGTAGTTGGAAAAATACACCACTATACCTCCAATTTCAGGAGCAACCTGAACATGGGTTACTCATATCTAGAAACATACTACACCAGTGAAATCTTCTCAAAATTGTAAATAATTTGAGTGTAAACTTTACTATATTTTTCCACCATCAACTCTGGGCCCTCAAAGGATCTTTAGGTTACACAACATATTCATTAAAAGGATATTATGGGAATATTCCCATTGGAATATACCTGCCTCAAAATTCACACTACAAGGTTTAGCTACAGGGTTCCCTCAACTATGGGTTCCATCTTGCACAAGATTTAGTGCCTACTGACTATTCCAATGTCCCATTGGTCCTCTGGTCCCTCACTCAGTTTTCTAGTCGAATGAAATAGGGGTCATTTATATAATGTCACACTGGTGGACTTAAAAAAGTTCCACTAGCTGGCGGATTGGATAGAATATTGCATATGGGATTGTTTCTTGCAAATGGTTTAGGGGTTCAAAACACATTGTACCCCATTCTATGCATAATACATTCGAACTGTTTAAAAATTGTTATTTTGTACAGTGTGTTATATAATTATCATTTGTTTATGTATATATATTTAAAAATTATACTATCGTGTTTCCGTTGAAGCCATTGTAACCACAACCATATATATATATATATATATATATATATATATATATATATATATATATATATATATATATATATATATATATATATATATATATATATATATATGTAAAATTTGTTTCAAACTATCATTTATTAAAATATTTCCATTGCACTGGGTTGGTCGAGGCCTAACTAGTCTCCCATTAGTTGCCGCATGGTTCCCATTGATTGGGTAACTAAATGGCACCAGGTTTAGCAGATACCACCAGATTTGGTGGTTCTGCCAAATTTAACCACATCTAAATTCCTTTAGGAAATTTATCTGAGGTCTGCCAGATCTGGCTACCAGTTTGATCAGAAAATCAATTTGGTGATGCTCCAAATTTAGCTATGTTGTACTAAATTTTGTACTTTTTTCCAAGTTTGACAACAACTTTGAGTGAGCATAAATTCCGCATATGGACTTGGATTGATGCGTCATTTGTGTGATGGGATTCCTTGTGACTAGATCTTTGATATGGTCATGGTTTTGCTGCAATTTGAATACTTTAATTGTTGGTTCATTAGGGATCCTCCTAGATATTTCCTCCCCATTGAAGGACTTTTGGTCCTCCAAAAGCATAAACATTATTGCAATCTTGTTGTGCATAACAAATGTTTTTGACAAGCTACATTTTATTCCATTCACCTTTGTACTTTGGAATTAAGAATAATGAGGCTGACCCTTGTATCCATATGCAAATATGTAGCTTCAAATACATGTGCAACTTGCAAGATTCCAAGCAATATTGTACTTGCCAATATTTTATAAAAAAACTCATTGTCAAGTTTGAAAACAGGCACCATACTCACTTTCATATAATAAAGACAAAAATATCACTATGTTGCATATTCAAGTGACGTTATACACTTCATCACATTCACAAGATTCTTCCCATCTATGGTGTCTTTAAAAAGCAATTTGTGATTTCCAATGGTGTCCATGTTAAACTACTTAAAAAGGATACCCATATCTTACCTAACCAAGCTAATGGGATTTATTCATGTAGCCAGCTTCCTTGTTGAATTGCTTCATCGGTCAGTTCCTTCACATTTACTTCCATATGCTCCTAGTCATTCTTTGGGCCATTAGATAATTTTTTAGGTTAAAAATGGGCCTTAAAACAAAAATCTACAACAGAAATAAACTTTATAAGAACTAATAGGATTCAATATGATGATGCCAGTCATGGGGCATGATTCAACATTTTTGGAGTAAAATGACATAGATATATATATATATATATATATATATATATAATTGCTTTTTCAACTTGCGTTTTCAACTTATCTTTCTACAATTTTACTCAAATTTCGAGTGGGAGCACTCGTTGGATGTAAAATTTAATTTATCATCCAATGACTCCCCATGTTGCACACTTTCAATGGACCCTACTACACTAGAAATGTCAAATACATGAAAATTTGTGATTGCAATCACATTTTTTCGTGTAGTAGAGTCAATCAAAATTTTGCAACATGTGTATTTCATATGAAAAATTAAATTTTACATCCAGCAAGTGCTCCCACTTGAAATTGGAGTAAAATCATGGGGAGATAAGTTGAAAATATGACTTGAGAAAATAGTTTTTTCTTTTTTCCCTCCAAATCTTGATGAACTAATCTAATCATATTTTATTATTTATACTATTACTTTGTAATATTCCTTAGGAGGCTCATTTTAGTGTTGGACATTGGATAAACCAACACTCGTCGTGTGTTTGATGACATGGAATAACCACCTCTCGTGGATCCTTATCTCTGCCGATGAAATAATTGATTAATACCTGTGGGTTTTGGTCTAACAATAATCGTGATTCCCAGCAAGTGGTATCAGAGTGTAGGTTACAAGTTCGATACACACATGGCTTGCGTTGGGGGAAATTGTTGGACGTTGGATAAACCAATGTGCATCATGTGTTTCATGGCATGGAGTAACTACCTCTCATGGATCCTTACCTCTAGCAATGCGATCATTAACTAATACCTATGGGTTTCTGCCTAACGATAATTGTCATTCCCAACATTTAGACCTTAAAATTTCTCTAATGGTAGATCTGGATGGAGCTTCCAACATCTAGATTTCTGATGTCCACCTTAATTTAAATGGCCTCAACGAGTTGTCTTCCTCCATACTTTTTTGACCATATTTTGTGTCTCCTTCCTCGGAAATGTATCCTTACTTGAATGGTTATCATTGGTGGGGCTCTCGCGAGGTGAAATTGAATTAAATCTTCCTGTGAAATTCTCATTATCACTAGAATATTGTGATGTGCTCTAAACTTCTTGCAATGTCTTATACTTATCTCTTGAAGACTCTCCTGTCTCCATGGGTTTGTAGTGTCCTTCTTCTCTAACATAGCGCAATCCTAGGTCTCTTTCCTTCATATCCCGTCTTCTTCATTAACTTCAAACCAATGCTTGTAGTGTTTTTTGAATGCACCAAAATCATCATCATAATGAGAACATGAAATTGAAGAATCATTAACATTGTTTACCTCAATCATTGATTCTTAAGTGGTTGATGATGGTTTCACTAAAAATTCACTGCACTTCAGCTTTTCCAAGGCCTCTTCTATTGCTTGTAATAGAAGCTACGATCATTTCTTCTCCTCTTCTACTTCTTGTAGTAGTCCTCTCTACTTGAATGCTCTTGTTGATCTCTTAAAGTTCTTGGAGCCTTAAATGATCAGAATGGAATGAAGAAGAAGAAAATTCACTTGAAGATGGAGATGGATGTTCATGGTGGTCTCCTCTATTTCACTAATTTATGAATGCATGGTACTTTTCTTTCTCTTTCTTCTTCTTTTCCGTATTTAACAATTTCTTTTCATAATCTGAAAACAATTTTTCTACCTTATTTTCCATATTGTAGAAATATTTATGAAAAGATTTCTCATTCTCGATATCCGTTGGCATTATGACACAGGATTGGCACAGGTTTGGCTCGATGACTTCAATGTTGTCCTTGATGGGAACTCACTCAAAGAGTAGATCATAGTTTAGGCTCTCAAAGTGATAGAAAATGAGATACCCATAGGTGCGTCGAACAAAAGATGCGGACATACGTAGGTGCACCAAACAAAAGCTGCGGTCATGTACGCAGGTGCTCCGAACAGAAAGTGCGCATGTAAAGTACACGCACTTTCATGCAAACAAAAGTGCTCACATGGGAAATGTTATGGTTGGTCCATGGTATTTAGTCCGACATTTTCGATCCTATGGTTTTGGTCCGTGGTTTTTCATCTAAAGTATTGAACCCAGGTTTTGGGTTCCTAGTATTGGATCTCTATGGTTTTGGACCATGGTTTGAGTAAGGCCTAGACTATAAAAGGAAGAGGAGATAATTTCGTTGTGCAACTAATGTGTTGAATATTTCGAGACAAGAAAGATCTGAAATATTGGTGATCGGTTGGTGAGCTGGATCTGAATCAAGGAGAAACTTGAGCATTACAAGACGAATCTACTAACGGGTTGAGATCTCTT
Source organism: Pinus tabuliformis (assembly GCA_031772625.1). Lineage (NCBI taxonomy): Eukaryota > Viridiplantae > Streptophyta > Pinopsida > Pinales > Pinaceae > Pinus > Pinus tabuliformis. Next base: position 303,183,581 of record CM062818.1, read on the forward strand.
TGGCCCGTGATTAGATCTATAAATATGATAATCTGGGTATAATTGAAGTTTGGTAAATCTCTATACCCGCAGGCTCAACTCAGCGTAGGCACGGATACCCGTAGGCTCTACAGCGCATAGGCGCGGATACCCGCAGCCTCGAGACTGCGCAGACGCGGATACCCACAGGCTCGACACAGAGCAGGCGCGGATACCCACAGTTCTAGCAGAGCACAGGTGTGGACACCGCAGGATCGAAATAGAGGAGGTGCAAATACCCGCAGGGTAGAGAAGAGAATACTGCGGACATATGCAGGTTTCTATTGGTGAAGTTGTAAACTTTTCCCTTGAAATATGTTTTAGCTGCCTTTGTCTATTTCTGCAAGTGTTTAGGGTTCTTACTTGGTGTCTGGTTATTGGTACTGTGTTCCGAGAAGTTATTGTCTCAGTATTTGTACAAGGAAGTTGGTTGATTGTAGATCTATTTGATGTTTGATTGATACTCATGGATCCAGTTTGAAAATTTATGAAACATGGTCCTGAGAATAAAAGAGAAGTTTTATGTAGGTCAGCACCTACGTACTAGTACCTCATCTATTACAAGAGCTAAGGGGGTTGTATCTCCCTTCCAGAAGAGTTTGTAGAACGAGAGAAGGTTGTAGCCTTCTTCGGGTGGAAGCCTGCGTGCTGGTATAAGACTGCACCAGTACATAATCATTGTAAAAGGAAGTTTCTAAGAAGATAGAGACATATTGCAGCAGGTGGTTTTAACCCACATTGGGTTTCCACCTTATATCTTGTGTTCCTTTGTGTGATTGTCTACTCTAATTTTTTGTTCTTGCTTACTGTTATATGGTTCTAACTCACAAATTAATGATCAATATCTAAAGAATAAATTAAATTATAAGTCAGGAAGGTATACACAAGTTTCATTAGTCAGATCTGCTAATCTTTATAGAAGTTGAAAAAGAATTTGATAATACTAATTCACACCCCCTCTCAGTATTATTTCCAACAATTGGTATTAGAGCAGGTCCTTCAGAAGAATCGTGATCGCTTGAAGGAAGATCAATCATCATGAGCAACTACGAAAATGAAGCATCTATCTGGCCACCGATTTTTGATGCAAGCAAATTCGTCTATTGGAAGGTAAGAATCACAGCCTATCTTCAATCTCTTGGTACAGAAGTTTGGGATATTGTGGAATCAGGATACACATTTCCATCAACAACTCCTACAGATGCAATTGGTAAGAAGCAGTATGAAATAAATGCAAAAGCTGTCAATACTCTATTAGGAAGTCTATCTCAATCAGAGTTCGTTAAGGTTATGCAGCTCAAAAGCACAAAAGAAATATGGGACAAGATTGTTCTGAGCTATGAAGGAGATGAATAGGTAAAACGAGAAAAATTACAAACTCTTAGAGTTCAATATGAAAGTCTCAGGATGCATAATGATGAAAGTGTGGCTAGCTATTTTCTATGTATAGATGAGATCGTAAATTGTATGAAAAAATTAGGTGAAGAAATAAAAGAAGTTGTTTTGGTTGAAAAGGTTCTAAGATCTTTGTCTACTAAGTTTGATTCAAAATTTTCTGCCATAGAAGAAAAGCAGAATCTATAGAGCCTTACCATGTCACAGCTGCACGAAATTCTAACTACTTACAAAATGAGAAAAGGAGGACCATCAGACAGGAGGGAAGCTACATTCAAGGCTTCAAGAAAAGGAGATTTCTATGAGTCAGGACATGTGTCAGAAGAAGAGGAAGAGTCAAATTTTGTCAAGAATCTTCAATGAGGAACTGTAAGATTCAGAGGTAAGATGCCTTTCAAATGCTTTGCTTGTGGAAGAGTTGGTCATTATGCTGCAAAATGTCCTCATAAGGATAAACTAGATAATGGTAAGGAACCTGTTAGATGGAACAGAAAACAGAATGTAAATAAGAAGAGCTATTACATGCATGAAGAGAGTGATGGATTGTCAAATAGTGATGAAGATGAACCAGGTAATGATGATAGACTTTTGATGACTTTTGAAGATGATGATTTCTTGGATGCTACAAATGAAGAAGGGCTTTATGAAGAAATCTCTAAACTTGAAGTTAGTTTAGAGGAAAAGAATATGATTATAGATACTCTAACATTACAACTTACTGAAAAAGATAAACACAATGAAGAGTTAGAATGTGAAAATGTGGGACTTAGAAAAGAAATTGAGAAAACAAAAGCCCTTAATCTCATATTTTCTAAAGGATCTAAAACTCTAGATGAGATTATCAAAGTGCAACATTCTCCTTTAATCAAGACAGGTCTCGGATATTCCGAAGAATCATCTCAAGCTCAGAAGCAAGCACAGAAGCCATCCACCTCCAAAAGTTATCTTGATGCAACAAGGAGAAGTGAACAAGTGGACAATCGACAGCAAAAGCATAATGCAGATCAACAAGTAAATCGGGGGCAATTTACTTCAAGAATGAACAAAAGCCTCAACCGATCACAGGTAAATCATTCTCAATTTGGCTCAAGAATGGATGGAAACTACAATCATATGGTTGGTAGATTTGATAATCGCAGGAATTTCTTCAATGGCCAATGTTTCTCTTGTCATAACTTTGGTCATAAAGCTGCTCAATGTGTTGCCTACAAGACAATCATGACTAGGGAAGCTCAAAAACAAAAGAGTATGACAGGAATCATGAAAAGAAGCTACAATAACTTCTCTGCTCTTGAAAATGAAATAGAATGCTCTATATGTAACAACTTCGGTCATGAAGATTCTGAATGCAGGAGCAGGTTTTGGCAAGCAACTCAGAAGGAGCAAGCTTCATTGAGTTCCAAAACATGGAAAAAGAAATAAGTGCAACCAGAAAGATGTGGGATAGCCTTATATGCGGAAGGACAAGAAAATCAATGGTACATCGATAGTGGTTGCTCGAAACATATGATAGGTGATAAAGAGAAACTTCAGTCATATAGTGCCTTAGAAAAAGAGAAGAAGGTCTCATTTGGAAATGACACCCCTGCATTCATAAAAGGTAAAGGCTCTGTTCCTTTGGAAGAGAAGGTCAAGGATGGAAATGTTATGTATGTTGATGGCTTAAAGCATAATCTATTGAGTGTCAGTCAGATGTGTGATCAAGGAACTAAGGTAATATTTCGATCAAATGGATGTATTGTTCGTGAGCTTGATACAGGAAAAACCATGATCAGAGGCATTAGAACTCCAAATAACTTATATGTACTAAAGGGAGGACAACAACAATGCTATTTAATCAAGAATGAGGAATACTGGTTATGGCATAGAAGACTGTGGCATCTTAGCTTCTCTCTGAAAAGGAAAGCATGCAAATATCAGGTAGTTCGGGATCTTCCTGATATCAGAATTCCAGACAATACAATATGCAAATCATGTCAAGTTGGTAAGCAAACCAGAACTAATTTCCCTGAGAAGGAAGGATCAGCTAGTAGGCCACTTGAACTTGTCCACACCGATATATGTGGTACAACTAGGAAAAGGTCACCTCGAGGAGAAGATTATTTCATATTGTTCATTGATGACTTCTCAAGTATGTGTTGGATAGGACTCATGAAGTATAAAGATGAAGCCTTTGAAAAGTTCAAGTCATTCAAAGCTTTGGTTGAAAATGAATCAGATCACAAAATCAAATGCCTCAGATCTGATCGAGGAGGGGAATTTACCTCAGATGAATTCTTCAATTTTTGTGAAGAACATCGAATAAGAAGAGAATTCTCTACTGCAAGGACTCCTCAGTAAAATGGAGTAATGGAAAGGATGAACAGAATGGTTCAACAAATGGCTCGTGCTATGCTTGATGAGTCTGGAACTCCAACAACCTTCTGGGGTGAAGCCGCATTTTCCACTGTTACTATTCTCTACGAGACAAACGTCCGGGTAAACAACACTCAGACTCCTCATGAAATTTGGTATGGTAAGACTCCCACGGTAAAGTACTTCAAAATTTTTGGAAGCAAATGCTACATTAAAAGGATTGATGAAAATCTTGGCAAGTTTGAACCTAGAGTTGATGAAGGAATTTTACTTGGCTACTCTCCCCACAACAAGGCCTACAAATGTTACAATAAAAGACTTGGTAAAATTGTTGAAAGTATTGATGTAGTGGTTGATGAAGAAGCAAACACTCCCAGGCAGGTAAAATATGAAGATTTCGAAGATGGCGAAGACTGTCCGACAACATCAAATCAGATTCATAATGAAGAAGAAACCCATGAGGCACCAGAAGAACAGATAAGGATAGAAGAAAAGACTCCATCCAGATACGTTCAGAAGAATCATCCAGAATCTCAAATTTTGGGGCAGAAAGAGGTAGGTGTACAAACAAGGAGAACCATTTCAGAAGCTTCAAGTTATCTAGCATTGCTCTCCTCCACTGAACCACAGAATGTAAGAGAGGCTTGCAAAGAAGAATGTTGGGTCAAGGCCATGGAGGAAGAACTCGAGCAGATTGAAAAGAATAATAATTGGGAGTTGGTTCCTAGACCAAAAGATAAGAATATCATAGGGACAAAATGGATTTTCAAAAATAAGTTGAATGAAAATGGGGATGTGGTTAGAGACAAGGCAAGACTTGTTTGTAAAGGGTATGCGCAACAAGAAGGCATAGACTTTGAAGAAATGTTTCCACCAGTTGCTAAACTTGAGGCTATAAGGATGTTCCTTGCTCTGTCTAGCTTTTAGAAGTTCAAAGTATTTCAAATGGATGTGAAGTCTGCTTTCCTGAATGGAGGCTTGGATGAAGAAGTATATATTGAACAACCAGATGGGTTTATTCTTGGAAATGATCCAAAACTTGTATGCAGACTCAAAAAGGCTCTCTATGGCCTTCAACAGGCTCCTAGGGTGTGGTATTATCGGTTGGATAAATACCTCCATCAACAAGGCTTTATAAAAGGATCAACTGATAGCAATCTATATATAAAGGTTGACAATAAAAATCTTTTAATTCTTGTTGTGTATGTTGATGATATCATCTTTGGCAGCAATGAAGAAGACATGAGTCAAAATTTTGCCTTGGTGATGCAAAAGGAGTTTGAAATGTCCATGCTTGGTGAGCTCACATATTTTCTTGGTTTACAAGTCCAACAAAACAAAAAAGACATTTTTCTATCACAAACCAAGTATCTCAAGCAGATCTTGAAGAAATATGGGATGGAGGATTCGAAACCAGTATGTACCCCTATGGTGATAGGATGCAGCCTCAGTGCAAATGATGAATCGGTAGCAGTACATCAACCAACCTATAGATCCATGATTGGTAGTCTGCTCTATATAACAGGTACCCGACCAAACATTATGCATGCAGTGGGAATAATTGGAAGGTTTCAGGCAAAACCAAAGGAAACTCATCTTCAGGCAGTTAAGAGAATCTTCAAGTATCTTCAAGAAACTCAAAACTATGGCTTATGGTATCCTAGAGGAACAGATCTCATACATCATGCATACACAGATGCGGATTGGGAAGGAAGAGTGGATGACAGGAAAAGCGCTAGTGGTGGTTCATTCTTCATGGGTCCTAGATTAATATCTTGGTTCAAAAAGAAACAAAGTTCTATTGCACTATCTACAACTGAAGCAGAATATGTAGCTGCTGCATCTTGTTGTACACAACTTCTTTGGATGATGCAAACACTGCAAGACATGCAAATCATTTGTACTTCGCCTATCTCCAGTTTCTGTGATAATACAAGTGCAATCAGTATTTCAAAGAATCCTATCATGCATTCAAAGACAAAGAACATACCGATCTTGTATCATTTTCTCCGGGAACAAGTGCTTGAACAAAAGGTCAAATTGGAGTATGTTCCCTCTAAGGAACAAGTTGCTGATATTCTTGCCAAACCATTGCCCAGGGAGACCTTTGAATACCTCAGACAAAAGCTGGGGGTAGTTGATGCATCATCTTGCTGTTGAATCTTATCTGTTTTAGAGATTGTTGGTTGTACGCGAGTTTCATATGGGGTATACACATACATTCGCTAGTTTATGGATCTATCAGAGACCAGATGGCACAGGTTAAGGGGGAGCATATATTCTTCTAATAATGCATTGTTGGCATTATTATGTTGCTGATGTTTTGTCTCTATGTCTTATATTTCTTTTGTCAAGGTAATGTAAGGGCTTATCTTGGTTTCCCCACTATGCCTCAGATGGATAATGTAATGTGATTATCATGTATCCCCACTTAGTTGGGTGGATGAGTCAATGTTGGTATTTTCCCACTTGGTTGGGATTTGTATGTATGAGTCTTTGGTGATAGGAAGGTCTGTTATGGTGTATAATGTTATATTTCTTTTGTAGAATATCTTCTTGCAAATCTTTCCTGTATGTCAGGGGGAGCTTGGACAACACAGCAGAGCAGAGAGTTCAGCATATACTCAGGGGGAGCATCACCCTTTGACCTTGATGTCAAAGGGGGAGAAAAAGACTTTGAGTAAATTTGGGTTGCCATCAAGTCCAAAGTGGGAGATTGTTGGCATTATGACACAGATTGGAATAGGTTTGGCTCGATGACTTTAGTGTTGTCCTTGATGGAAACTCACTCAAAGAGCAGATCATAGTTCAAGCTCTCAAAATGATAGAAAATGAGATGCCCACAGGTGTGCTGAACAAAATATGCGGACATATGTAGGTGCGCCGAACAAAAGATGCGGTCATGTACACAGGTGCTCTGAACAAAAAGTGCAGACGTGAAGTACACGCACTTCGATGCAGAGAAAAGCGCGCATGTGGGAAATCTTATGGTTTGTCCATGGTATTTAGTCCGACATTTTCGATCCTATGGTTTTGGTCCATGGTTTTGCATCTAAAGTATTGAACCCAGGATCTGGGTCCCTAGTATTGGATCTCTATGGTTTTGGACCATGGTTTGAGTAAGGCCTAGACTATAAAAAGGAGAGGAGATCATTTCGATGTGCAACTAATGTGTTGAATATCTTGAGACAAGAAAGATCTGAAATATTGGTGATCGGTTGGTGAGATGGATCTGAATCAAGGAGAAACCTGAGCATTATAAGATGAATCTACTGAGGGGTCGAGATCTCTTTGGCGCGTGATCAAATCTATAAATCTGATAACATGGGTATAATTGAAGTCTGGTAAATCTCTATACCTGCATGCTCAACTCAGCACATGTGCGGATACCTGTAGGCTCGACAGAGTGCAGATGCGGATACCTGCAGGCTCGAGACAGCGCAGATGCAGATACCCAAAGGCTTGACACAGAGTAGGCGCATATACCCGCAGTTCCGGCAGAGCACAGGTGTAGACATCGGAGGATCGACACAGAAGAGGTGTGGATACCCGCAGGGTAAAGAGGAGAATACTTTACACGTATGCCGGTTAATATTGGTGAAGTTGCATACTTTTCCCTTGAAATATGTTTTAGCTACCTTTGTCTATTTCTGCAAGTGTTCAGGGTTCTGACTTGGTGTCTGGTTACTGGTACTATGTTCTGAGAAGTTATTGTTTCAGTATTTTTACAAGGGAGTTGGTTGATTGCAGATCTATTGATGTTTGATTGATATTCATGGATACAGTTTGAAAATTTATGAAACGTGGTCCCGAGAAGAAAATAGAAGTTTTCTGTAGGTCAACACCTACGTACTAGTACCTCAGCTAGTACAAGAGCTAAGGGGGTCGTAGCTCCCTGCCAGAAGAGTTTGGAGAACAAGAGAAGGTTGTAGCCTTCTGCAGGTGGAAGCCTGCGTGCTGGTATAAGACTGCACCAGTACAAAATCATTGTAAAAGGAAGTTTCTAAGAAGATAGAGAGCTATTGCAGCAAGTGGTTTTCACCCACATTGGGTTCCACCTTATATCTTGTGTTCCTTTGTGTGATTGTCTGCTCTACTTTTTTGTTCCTGCTTACTGTTATATGGTTCTAACTCACAGATTAATGATCAATATCTGAATAAATTAAATTATAAGTTAGGAAGGTATACACAAGTTTCATTAGTCAGATATGCTAATCTTTATAGAAGTTGAAAAAAAATTTGATAATACTGATTCACCCCCCTTCTCAGTATTATTTCCAACAATATCAGTATTATCATCTATCATTTTCCTTCTTTGTGTTGCACGTCCAATTTTTGCATCAAAAGATTTATGTTTTCCTTCACCATTTTTTATTTTAGCCCTAGTTATCATTCACGTTCACAATTCACATAAGCAAGAAGACTGCTTTGATACCAATATGATCCATGACCTTTCCTTCATTCATGTTTTCATAGTTGCATGAAAAGAGCATCTAAAAACCATATATGAAAACACTTACAGAAGATGAAACATAGAGGAGACCAAAAAGATAATGCACACAATGTTTGAAATGGGGTTCATCCAATGTGGACTACGTCTTTGTATTGTCCCTTCCTGGTGAGATAGATTTGATGACACTTAGAGAGGGTGATTTTGATGCAATTATAAAGATTATGCATGTAAAAATTATGTATATGCTTATATCCCATAGAGCTAGTTAGGGCCATAAGGTTTTTATGTTCTTATGATAAAGAATGATTTCGGTATAAGACTAATTTTGGTTAATTGGATATTATTGCGGTTTTCTCTTTGGTATCCTAGTTTGACAGATGTGTATTAAATGGATGGTAATCCAGGATTGAGACACATAGATCCATGGATGATCATGGTTATGTGGAACATATTGTTAACTATTATTTATGGATGATACATGATTTGTATGTTTATATACTCTTAATCTTGTACTAAGTAGGATGCCATAGGAGACTTGGTTATTTGAAAACAAGGATGATTAAATTATAACTGACTGTGGTGGTAACGATACATTATTTACATGATTAAATGTGCTTGATCTTGTACTAAGTAGGACATGGAAGGAGACTTAGTTATTTGCAAACAAGGACGCTCAAATTATAAATGACTGTTGAAGTCATGATACATGATTTATATGATTACATAGGCTTAATATTGTATTGAGAAGGATGTGGGAGGGGACGTGGTTATTTGCAAACTAGGATGTTAAAATTATAAATGATTGTGGAAGTCATTTCTTCGAAACGAAAACAATTGTGGAAGTCATGGACAACTCTTGTTCTTGGAATTATACCTTACAAACGAACCATCGGATGGGTATGACCTTACAATCAGTACCTTAAGGTGAAGCACAAAGTTTCAAAGTGCAGTATATGAGAAGCCATGTAAATTAGGGTGTAGATTCCTAAATCCATGAAATATAAAGACGTTTTTTCTTGGATCTATAATAAAAAATTTAGGGCATGGAGTCCTGAATATCTCAAACAATCAAGTTGTAGAGTCTTGGCTCTCTGGAGTGGATCAAGGCGCAAAGTCCTATATCTAATAAGCCTTGAAAATGAATGTGATAGGGATGTAGAACATCTAATCTCCAAAATAATAATAGCACTCGCGGGTACCTCAGGGATGAATTTTCTTAATAAAATCTTATTTATGATAATTCTCCAGTGACTTTCTAAAAATAAAAAGTCATGTCTAACATCTTAAGTATGATTTTCCAAAAATACCAAATCACCTTTCATCAATTTCTAATCAACTATAGTGAAAGGAAAATAAATTAACTTATCACTAATCAATCCTAGTAGTTCAATCTTGTCTTAATCATCCATATCATTAATATTATTATTATCTTTTATGAGACTATTATTATTATTAAAAGGAATTATAAGTCACCTTCATCACCTCAATCACTTCACGCCTCTCTCCATGATGCCTATCATGGCTCTACGTAACTCTCTCTCTTAATGATGCATTACAAACATGGTGTATTCCTTTTACACTCATTAAAATCATGTCATAAAAGATTCCTCTTACACTCTCTATAATTCATACGTCACACTTTGTTTAACTAAGGCATGCCTAACTCTCCTTAATGGCATGAGATACATTCATCTAAATGGAATATGCTACTTTTTATCAATGCAATCATATTAGTCCTCCTTTATGACAAGAATTTGTTGGTCATCCTATATATGTGTCTCATTTATTCTCACTTGGGGTAAAAAGAGGTACATTGTGATACCAAGAGTTTGAGAGATTTGAAGAATATTGTGAGAGGGAGAGAAATGGAGAGTAGCCAAATGTTAATCTAAATTACTAAGTAGGTCTACTCAATGGAGTTGGAAATGAGTGGTATTGGTATGAAGTGAAACTTATATTCATCAACTTGCCTTGTATATGTCTCTACTTCTATATTTTGGTACTTCTTGTGAGCTTATAAAACTCATGGGTTCTAGGGGGAGAATTTCATCCCTGATATGGTTGGGAGGAAAACTAGGTCGTTCAAATAAGTTTGTTACAGAATCATGGATGGAGCATGACTTCAATAGTTGGAATTGAATATCACATCATGTATGTATTTAATTTCTTTGAAATTTTCGTACAATATGGACATAAAAATTTGTAGAAATTTTAATTTTTGTGGGCATGTATCTTTGGTTCAAGCTTATGATATATGGAAAATTATTGGCTAAATTGAGAATGAAGACTAAGAGTAGTGTATATGTGTGGACACTTATACTTCAAGTTGGAAATATTATTGGGGTAGTTTATTGTACTAACCTTGGTATTGTAGCCAACCAGGGAAGATAAGCAACATATTTCTAAAAATAATTATAATGAAGAATTGTGAAGGAGTTTGGGTAAGAGTTTCATGACTTATGGTTTTGTGTTGTTTTAATTGAAATAGATAATTAAATGCATTTTAGAAAGGATTTCAGGGTATTGTTGCAAAGTGTTTGAAAAAATACTTGAATGAGCAATGCTATCAATTTATATATTTATGCATGAATAAGTGCTAACTTGAAGCTTACAAAATAATAGTGAAAATAGACATGTAGCCAAAATATAGCTTGAGGAATTACAGAATCAACTCTTAAAAGAAAATGAAAAAATAATGGCAGCTAAAATATGGTTGGGAAGATCAAAAGCTTGAGGTATATTTGAGATAATTTTCAATTATGACTTATGTCCCATTCTTACTAATAATTCAATTTTTTTTATTCAATTTTTTGGTACAATACTATTATAATTTTGATGGAAAGACTTAATGGCTATAGCATTCAGGGCTGCCACATGTTCGTCAAATTGTAAATGTCAAATTATGTGAAAGGAAGTAGCTTACAGGTTGTAAAATGTTTCAAGAAATCATATGGTGGATTTATAAATGTGTAAATTCAATGAAAAACTCTTAGTAGCATAATTTTGGGTTGTATTTCCTCATATAAATTTGTAGATGAAAGTTTGCATTCCATGTGTCTAACAAAAGTGGTAAATGAGACATTTTGGATCCTAAATTTTGTTTTTAAAATAATTTCATGCATGGCCATATTGGATGTGATTCCGACCAACATTAGGGCTTATCCGTGGAATATGGATCTGTAAACCCCCACTTGATTCGAAAAAAACGCATTTCAGAACCCAGATCCTAAATCTACGCAATTTTGCAAATTATTGCTGCCAACTATGTGTGTTTGTTGTTCGTGTTCCTGGTGAAGGATTAGGATGAATTAGTCCATATTTTAATATGGCAGCATTTGATTTTTTAATTTACAGATTTTATGACTTAAATATGTTGAGTAAGAGTCTTATATTGTGTGCTTGCAAAGTGTTTGTCAAAAGGCCTCAATGGACATAGCTTATACATTCAATGCTTGAAAGTGTTTTTCAAGATGCCTCAATGGTTGTCGCTTGTAGATTTCATCTTTGCAAAGTGTTTGTCAGAAGACATCAATAGTTGTATATTTTGTGCATATATATTGTTAGAGTAAATGTCTTACTTATTGTAGCTTTTATGTACTAGAAATTTAATGGATCTCACTTCCTATGTCTATAAGTTTTTTTATGAATGTGAAATTGAATTTAATAATTTTTTGAAGTGTGAATAGAGAATAGGACATTTGTTACATTTGTGTTTTAAATATTGTATAACAAGTTTTATCTAAGTTTCATGTATTCATGGGTGCATTCTTGTTCTTTAATGGTTGTAGCAAACAAGTATTGTGCCCAACTATGGAAATTCCATTGTTTTATTTAGATGTTTTGGAAGAATAATATGCTTCTGGATTTGTAACAGTGGATTGTCTTTCTTCAAAATTCATTTGGTTAATACTCATACCCTTATATATGCTTTTTTTGATAGAAGCATAATAATTTAGCCTCTTGTGGCATATTTTTGTGGTTATGATGTCAAGAGTCAATAATTGGAACTTATTTAGCATAATCTAGGAGATCAAATAAGTTGATCTAGGTTAATCCTAACACTTGGCATTATGGTGGAATTTATTTCGAGTCCTAATTAGAGTTCATGTATAAGTATGAAAATAGCACATGTTTCTTTCAAAATTAAGGAGAAATGAGTTTTGAAATTGGTTTTAAGAGAAATTTATCCTAGACATCTTATGTTATATTCTTATATTGAAATAGATGAAGGAACATAATTAAATGTTAACTAAGTTAGTCATAAGATGAGTAAAAAAAATGAGTTATATTGTTAAATGTGACCTTTACTTCTCTATACTATTAATGGCTAGTAAGGTGGGTTGTTAAATATGGTATTAGAGCAAGTTACAACATTAGGGCCTAATGGGACAACATGTTTTCTTGTAGGTTGATGATGTACGAATGTTGATTTTACTTGCATGTTTGTTATAAACATATTTGGGCATTGCAACCCCAATCACATATGTCCATAAACCAAGGGCTTCTAAACCCCTAAAAGTGTTGTTTTATACCCTAAAGGATCAGGGTCAACTGATTACATCATTTCCAAGAAGTTCTCCTTGAAAAACCGCTCAGAATTGGTCAAAACTGGACCATACAAATTTCTCCATGCTCAGGGTGCAATGAATCTCACTTGTCACACACAAAGGGTACGATGCATACTGAAAAGTGTTTTTGTAGGGTGCAATGAGTGAGAGCAGACAAATGATAGAGGCAGTTTGCTAGGTGGAAACTCAGAGAATCTTCTAGAAACTGCTCATATGACACTTGCCTCTCTGAATTCGCCTAGGGATGAGTAAGAGATCATGAAATCTCCAAGTGGAACCAAGAACTATCAGTGAAATGACACTAATAAAAACCCCAGAAGCTAACTCACCCCCTGCAAATATCTATATATGGATCCCTCATCCTAGAGATCCAGAGGCAGGAATTTTGTATTTCGTAAGGAAGTGTTGTTGGTTTCTCTGTAAAGCATTGTATTGTTGGGTGATCTAGCTTTTCATGAGGTGAAGAGGGATTTCATGGTGGGAGGATGGCACTAGATCAGACAGCTAGGTTGTAATCCTCTCTTCTACTACTTCTATCAATAAAGCTATTTGAGTTTTCCTCCATATACTTGTATATTTTTGAATCTTGTATTTGTGTATGCCTTTGTATGGTTAGTGTACATCTGATTCTACATTGTTTCTGGTTATAGATCTCTATGCTTTGATGGTATTTTGTTGCTTTGAATATACAAGTGTTCTTTGAAGTGGGACAAGTGAGGAAGGAGTGGAAAAGCTCTATCAAAGGGGGGAGGAAACAAGCAAGGAGCCAAGCGAAAGACTAAGGTTGGTGCTCTCTGCTTCTCTCTCATCTATCTCTTATAAAGGAAAACACAAGTTACTTTGAATTGTTTGTTTCTACCCATCGTAGTGGGACTAGCAGATCTGAGTAGACATTAGTTTTCCCGGAAAGAAAATGGTAACTTTGTTGGGGAGTGAATAGTTTGTTTGTTTGTTACTATTGTTTGCTTTATAAACTACAGACGGAGCCTGAAGTTAAGCCAGCTAGCCTTCGAACTACTTTTGCTATGCGACTGCAAAGTAGATCAATGTTGCTTCAGTCAATCTCTGGGTTGGTTTATGAACTGAACATCTGACTTGCAAACATCCTAAGAGCCCTGGTGGTAGCTCAATAACCTCATTAGATCAGCCCCTCTACTTTGTGTTTACTGCCTATCATAAGCTCAGCCTAAATCCCTGAACTTAGCTGCAAACTATAGGTGAAAACCAAGCTTAGTGTCATCCCTGGACCATCGCACTGTCTCTCATTAGCAGTTTGGATGCATCACACCTCCCGTGTGCTACAGGTGAGATGGATCCCTATTTCCCTTAAGGACAGGTGCGATGATTGAGTGAGACTGTTCCTCTCTCCAGATTTTGGTTTTTTCTTCATTGTTTTTAGCTCTATTCAGTAGTTTTGCTGTCTATGATCAGTATATCACTGTTGAAACCTTCTTCCTTTACATTATTCAACCTCCATTGATAAGGAATTGTGAACGTTTTTCATGTATTTTTCATCATTTACAGTGTTCCTTTGCAGAATGTAGCTTAATCGAACTGTCGTCTTTTGATTCGAAAGTTTCCCAACTGTCATTTTCAGTCAAGAAAAGAGTGTTGTAAAATATTCCTCTTTAAGATAGTCGATTACACTTTTTCCATTGTATTTGGTTTGAGTTATCAATTTTTTGAAGTGTCGAAAACAGTTTTCCATTCGAAAGTGAAAGTGTCGTCTTAGTCTTCCTTTTTCTTTTGAAAAGAAAACGCTAAAGTATCGCTTTGAGGAAAAGTAATTCAGATCTGTATTTAGTTTTCTTTTGTCATTCTCACATTAAGAAAGTGGAAAAACAAATACATGCATGTGCATTTGCATTTAGACTGCATGCGGAAATTGATTTAGGAAAAGTGCATTTAGTGTGTGATCTCTGCTCTATGTTGAAAGAATTTTTCTCTTCTTTCCTTAGTAGCTAGGATTTTCATTGCTAAAAGAAAATAAATGATTGTTTATCATATTAGATTGCATATTTAGGAATTTTACATCTACATCACGTGGTGAACCCTGAAAGGAAAACTTCTTAAGAAATATCAACTTTAAAGTAAACCTCAATGAACATAAAAACACTTTGGAACCTAATGCACAACATCTAGAAGTCTAGGCTAGAGACGTATTCCGGCATTGTAAAGCCTGGTAACTGTCATTTTCATCGTAGGTTGGGTGATTCCTTATCTTTGATACGACAAGTGCAAGTATGGACTTGTGCTCCCACGTATCGTCGAGTATATATTGGGAGACCACAATAGGCTGATATCCTTTATCCTTAGGAAGCCGTGTTTGCCACCCTATCGATCGCAATGCACTAAACACAACATTCGGGAAGATTGAATGCCATATGTAAAGTCCTCGATAATTTATCTATAATTTACCACCGCGGTGTATATTGCAGTTTTGCGATTGGTTTGGTAATGCCTCTGTCTAGATTTCCAGAGAAGTCACTTTCATTCCTTTTCAGACTCCTTAAAAGAAAAGGTCCATCTGAGTACTTATCACTTCAGGCTCATTAAAAATCAAAGGCGACTAGAGTCATCTTCAGCTTTTGCTTGACTCTTATAAATTGAAAAAGAAAGTTGTGTCAAAGCGTCATAAAATTTATTTATTCGGAATAACATCATTGTTCCCTTATTGGTCTTAGGTTGAGAAATGGAGTCCACCAATCAAGGATTTCCCCTTGGGGGGAATCCTAGTCCTTCCTCTTCTTGGAGAGATATTGGTGCTCCATACATGGCTACATTGTCCCTTCCAGGACTTACAATTGGTCTGCCAGTATGGCTATTCTCGACCTCCATCGTTAAAAACACCGTAATTCCTCAGCAATCAAATCAGAAATCAGATGATACTGAAGTTGCTCCCCCACCTTCCACTTCATTTGTTTCTCCCTCTCCTTCTTCCTCTTTGCTTGGTGAAACTAGTAACATAAAAACCAAGTAACTGAGAAGAAGAAGAAAGGGAAGGAGAAGAAAAAGAAGAAGCCAACGACGAAAGGGGGCAACCATGCATCGCCTGACAAAAATCCACACACTGCACCATCCAAACCCAAATCTCCATGTGTCATTTGCAAAGGAGACCACTATCATCGAGATTGTCCTTGCATCTCGTGTATCCTAAGGGACTGGTCTCCCCGCTTTCATAATTCGGTGTTTTCAACCTCTGCCGATCATGTTGAAAGTACACCGTCAACTAGTGAAAATGAAGTCAATGGACAAAAAGGGAGATCTAAATTTCCTTGTAGGCTGTGTGAAGGTGATCATGCCCTCCACCGTTGTCCTTTCTTCGACGAAGCTAAAAGAGTCTTGGATGTATGTCCCGATTCACCGCAGCGACTTCAACCTGGATATAAGAAACTCTTGCCAAGTCCATCGCTACTTGAAAATTCGACTGACATACCTCTGTTGTTGGTCGAAACACCTATCATTGAAGATAAACCCTCTGAGTCCAAACCGGACAAAATTCAACAGGTCGAGACAGTAGTTGACCCAGTCTTGTCTTCAGAAGGTCCACCTTCAGATGATATAGTCTCCAAAGAGAATGAGAACGAAACCGTTCAAATTCCTTTTGTTAACACAGAGTGTGAGGAACATGGGGGCAATCTACCCATTCCTCTACCACAGGAGGGAAGTTCCTCAGTTCAAGAGATTCATCCGGCCATTTATTCGGTCCCTCCTCCGAGTAATCCAGTCGTTTCCTTTGATTGGAATCTACTAGTGAGACCCCGCCTACCATCTAATGTACCATTCCAAATCATAGTACAAGCTTCCAGAATGATCATGGTTGGCACTATCATAGATGAAGGGGCTTCCGTGAGTATCCTTTCCTCAACTGCTTGGAAAGCGCTTGGTTCGCCATCGCTTCTACCTAAGATTTGAAATTTGTTAGGCTTCAATAAAGGAACGAGTCGACCATTAGGGATCCTTCCAAATTTGCCTATAAATTTGAGAAGGAAAACTGTTCACTTGAACGTGATGGTAGTCTAAGGGCCACTAGATTACAATCTACTCCTTGGTTGTGACTACATTTACAGCATGAGAGCCATTGTTTCCTCACTCTTTCGGGTGATGTGCTTCCCGTATGAAGGAAAAATGGTCCGACTCATTAACTAGCTTTCATTTCCCGATTCAAACACAGCTACTAGTCAAATGCCATCCCTAAATGGTCTCTTTGCACAAGGAATGTCTCATCAACCTCCAGTCCGTCCACTTGATGACCGCGAGTGATTCTGTGAATGTGACTAAACCTAGGGGGCATGCGCCCTAGTCTGCTTCAGTAGGAAAACCCCAGATAAAAGATAGGTTTCCTCGTAGGATATATGACTAGTCTAACACACCCATCCGTTTAGGATATGGGATCAGTTTGGAATAGGATTCCCTCGTCGAATGTAATGTGATTGGAAGTGGATCCACGCCTTTCATCTTTGTCTATTTCGATGGACATAGCCAAGGAAGTATTTTGTCTGCAACGTGGGCGAAACAACCTTGCTTTAATGCAAGAAATTCCATATGGTAAACAAGAAACTCTACTTTTCTTTATACCTAGGGGCATGCAAACCTTTTTTATGCAAGTGAGAAGCGACTAGCATAACTCTAACCCCGCAGTATTTTACTAACTTCAATTGCTTAGGTTAGGTGATTGGTTTGATCCACCATTCACCTTTGCCGGTACCGGCGGCACCGACAAGGTAAAGGAAATGTTTTGTACGAAACTATCCTACCTAACCTCAATAGTTCATTAACCCTTAGGATAGTAGTTGGTCATTCCTAGCCTGCATACAAAAGGCTCATGAGAAAAGTTTCACATGGGGCAAGCTCATTAAAAAATGAACCTACTAATAAGAGACATCCTTAAAAGATGACTGGTATGAGAAATGTTTCCGTAAAGTTCAAGCTCGTTAAAAAATAAACCTAGCTTTGAGCATAGTTTCCAAAAGATTCAAGCTCATTAAAAATGAATCCATCGTCGGTAAATAACCTTTGTGATCGCATCACTATTAGCTTTTTGAGCCTTGGTCGTGTTCTTACCATCACCTCCACTCTTTTAGTCGATCATACGCCTCCACTTGATTGTTTACCCTTTTGAGGAACACCTGCGACGAGTGATTCTATTAGCCATCGTCTTTACACTGCCATGATTGAAAAGTTCCAAACTTACCTGGAACCAGTTGCTACTCGAAAACATCACTCGTTCCTAAAAAACGAGTAACTTTTAAGCTCCTTTTAGACTCGTAAAATATGAAAAGGTTGCCGAGAAATTGGCCTCTCCAGTTCGTTAAAGTGATTGGAAGTGCCATCCCTCCTCTATATTTTATTCTTTTTGGACCTGAGGGATCATTACACAAAAAGATCGAGCACTTGTCTTTATCGGCTCGCTAAAGTGATCAGAAAAGTCATCTCTTTCATATTATTTTATACTTTTTCAAACTTAATTGGATTATACTACGAAAAAGGACTACTGGAGTTTCCTTTCTGTCTCTTTTCAGACTCTCTAAAACTGAAAAGGACCGAGTTATCTTTGTCATTAAACTCGTTAAAACAATAGCGACAAAGTTGTCCATACGGACAAGAGTGAGTTTCATTGTCGCTAGGCTAGCTAAAACATAGCAACGGGTTTGCCCAAAGGGCAAATTATAGAACAAGCATATGTTATCCTCCTCAAGATTGACAAAAAAAGAGGTACTGGTTAGCAATGACTGGGGAAATGGGGAAGAAAACTTGAGGAACTTCATTGGTAGCAGGTCACTCTTGAACATGACATTTTTACTCCGTCAACATGATTGAGTCGGGTTGGGTTATTCCATTCACCAGTCATATCACCATTGGTCTTCCGTACCATCCATTTTTGGGGGTTAATTCTACCTATCCATTTCAGTGTCACCGATATATTCAAGAGAAGTTGCTCAGAGAATTCACCAAACCAGCTAACGCCTCATCCGGTGCAATACCTTCATGCTCCATTTTTCATGACCACCACCCTGAACCATGTATCATCAGATCATTTTCACCTCCAAAAAATCATTTGCTTCGTTTTGTGTCATAGATGTGGGATTCATTAAGGCCCTCGTATGATGGGTCACTTCTTGTCGACATCAACTCATTATCCAAGAGGTTGACTTAGGAACAACCCTTTCAGTACTTTGAAGCTTGCATGCCTCAGTGGAAAGTTTCTCACTTCCGGCGACAGGTTTACATCAATGGCCTTTGACCGAAAGATTTTGCATGGTGTTCGACATCGACTCATGTATTCACACCATGTGAATTGTATTACAGTACCTTGAGGGTCTTTATCATTATCGGTGATTCTTGTCGCGCCTGTTAACAACTTATATCATTGGCTAGTAATCAGGCGATGTCTTTGCATGTTTGACACCAGAACTTTTTTTCACATTGATCGACTTGTAGTTCGGGCGAAGATTGAACGAGTTTGAAGACCCTGGATCTAGTTTCATCCATCCGGTTTGCGATATATTCAGGAAAATAAAGACATCAAATGTACTCCATAGTTGCACAGATAATCATCCAAGCTAAAGGATGATGGCTCTACAAGAATCATCAATCTGCCACACAAACGATTGTCTGTCCTATGTACATGAAATTGAATTTATAAAGCTGAGCATGGGAATGCCCACCCCAGCTAGATCATGAAAATATTATGAAGATAATTTATTGTATTGTATCTTATTACAGGTCACCTTCCAGTTCGAAAAACCTCGGATCCTCATGATAAAGCATTTCACCCGACATCAGAAGATTTATGACCTCATGCTTTAGGGGCCAACTATTATAGAAATATTTGGGCATTGCAACCCCAATCACACATGTCCATAAACCAAGGGCTTCTAAACCCCTACAAGTGTTGTTTCATACCCTAAAGGATCAAGATCAATTGATTACATCATTTCCCAGAAGTTCTCCCTGAAAAACTACTCAGAACTGGTCAAAACTGGACCATATAGACTGCTCCATGCTGAGGGTGTGATGCATCTCACTTGTTACACACAAAGGGTGTGATGCATACTAAAAATCCCTTCTGTAGGGTGCAATGAGCGAGAGAAGACAAATGGTAGAGGTAGTTTGTTAGGTGGAAACTCAGAGAATCTTCTAGAAACTGCTCATATGACACTTGCCTCTCTGAATTTGCCCAAGGATGAGTAAGAGATCATGAAATCTCCAAGTGGAACCAAGCACTATCAGTGAAATGACACTAATCAAAACCCCAGAAGCTGACTCACCCCCTTGCAAATATCTATATATGGATCCATCATCCTAGAGATCCAGTGGCGGGAATTTTGTATTTTGTAAGGAAGTGCTGTTGGTTTCTATGTGAAGCATTGTATTGTTTGGTGATCTAGCTTTTCATGAGGTGAAGAGGGCTTTCATGGTGGGAGGATGGTGCTGGATTAGACAGTTGGGTTGTAATCCTCTCTTCTACTACTTCTATCAATAAAGCTATTTGAGTTTTCCTCCATATACTTGTATATTTCTGAATCTTGTATTTGTGTATGCATTTGTATGGTTAATGTACATCTGATTTTACATTGTTTATGGTTATAGATTTCTATGCTTTGATGGTATTTTGCTGCTTTGACTCTACAGGTGTTCTTTGAAGCGGGACAATTGAGGAAGGATTGGCAAAGCTTTATCAAAAGGGGGAGGAAACAAGCAAGGAGCCAAGCGAAAGACTAAGGTTGGTGCTCTATGCTTCTCTCTCATCTATCTATCATGAAGGAAAACACAAGTTACTTTGAATTGTTTGTTTCTAAGATAGCTACTCGTCTTAGTGGGACTAGCAGACCTGAGTAGACACTAGTTTTCCTGGAAACAATGTTGAGTTGTTTTGTATCTTCGATTGGAATCATATTGGTTGTATAGGGGATATTATTATTACTGTGTAATTTTAAGGCTTAAGAAAAAAAATGCTTTCTTATATTCCTTTATATTTTTTTCAGACAAACTATTATAAATATTTTAAAAGACCTAAAGACATGATGTGAAAGGATGTTCTCAAGAATGTTGGGTTCAAACACAATCATTTGAATGACTTGATTATTAATCGATGAGTGAGACAGGTGGTGTGTATGCATGGTTTCATGTATGTTTAATCCATGATTATCAATGTTATACAAGCTTAGTATCCATCTTTACAAGCTGGAACTATATCTACCAAGAAAAATATTGGCTCAATACAACCTATAGTATGATGCATTTGGTGTGTATTTGTTGGTAATATGTAACAAGTGTAAGTCTATGATTCAATTAACGTGATAGTTGAGTTCATCACGTTAATTTTGACTCTTTTATTATCTACAGTAATGGAAACTTAACAAAAGTTACCATGAAGGAAGTCACTTCTAAATGTGAATGTCGAATCATAAGTAATGTATGTGCATTAATTTGATGTGTTAAAATATGATTTGGGAATACATTCTTAACAAGTAGTTAGAATGGAATTCCTATGATTTCTTTAACCTGATTTTGTGTAGTTTAGGTTGACATTATGTATCAAATAAATTGAAAATACTCAAATACTAGGTTGTGGTATGACCTTCCTAACAAGAAGAAGGCTTAAAAGACTTGTTCATGAATGTATGTGGAAGCCATTTTACGGAACACTTGAAGGTTACATTTTTCTCAAGTTATGTATGGGCGTTGAAGCCATACTAGCATATATCTATGAGCTAATGTATGCATGTGGAATCCATACTATATATATATATATATATATATATATATATATATATATATATATATATATATATATATATATATATATATATATATATATATATATATATATATATAGATATAATATATATATATATATATATATATATATATATATATATATATATATATATATATATATATATATATATATATATATATATGAGCTAAGTAATTAGGTAAGGTATAGGTGTGGAATCCACACTAACATATATCTATGAGCTAAGTAATTATTCTAGTTATAATGAACACATAATTTTGATGGAATTTCATAGACATGATTAAGGAGGATTGATTATGTGCAATTAAAGCTAAATAGATAGAGATTTGTAACATGAATTTTCTTGATATTTAAATCCATTAGTTTTTTTTATTACAAATGAAGATACAAAGATTGGTATAGTGAACACCATTAGCCGGTCTACAATGTTTGGAATAATTGATTTTTATATATGGAGTGAAGTGTGAACTAGGTATCTATCCTATGGTATTGAAATTCTTTTGTATGTGTTGGATTTAAGTAGAATTAAATTGATTTAAAATTATTAAAATGTAGGAAATTATTATTGTCATAAGTTGATGAAATATCTTTTCTATTGGGTGAAGACAAATTAGGTCAAGGAAAGCCATAATAGTCTCCTTAATAATCTTATCAATTGCATATTGGTTGAATTCTATTTAACTAAATTAATTAGAGAAATTATGAGGATTGAACTCATGAACTGCTCTAAATTATTATTAGTTAGGCGATCAAGTCAAAATTCATATTGTTTATGAACTTGATGAACTATTTATTGAATTTTGATTAACTTGTAAATTGTTAAGGGAATAACATGTTTAGAGGATAAACATGTTATTTAGTGAGAAATTCTTTCTATTTGAGCTTAGAGGAAAAAGGTTCATGATTAATGAATAACTTATTTGAGTTCTTGTCTTACAAGAATATGTGCTTGTCATATTTTTTGAGGGAGAAATTTAAGGAGAGTGAGATCACATTTTGATGCAGTGGAATTGTTGCATGATTTAGACACCTAAGATGACTGTATTATATGTGGAATGGAACCAATTGTTGGATTTAGTAATTTTTTCTTGGATGTATAGTTGTATGAGTAGTTATTAGTCCTAAAAAAGGTTTTAATCTTTTGAGAGGGTGGTAATTCTCCTACAAATAAAAATAAAAATAACTTAGCTTTAGGCCAGAATTCCCTTTTAATAGTCTAAATATTATTCTTTGTAGTTTGAGAAGTATGTTGTTTCAATAGCTTGTTTTTGTGTATATATGACTAGTGAGGAATAAGATGTTAAACCAAATGAATTGATTACTTATTGAATAAAAGTCATGAGTAATTTTATAGTTAGAAAAAATATTGACTTGCACTTATCAAGGTAAATTCAATAATTTAGATATCTTATTTGCATAATTACGAGAGTTCTTGATTACAAGCTTGCAAAAATATGGCTTTAATTGTTTTTGGAATGAATATCTTCTAATTGAGTCATTCATATTTGATTCTCAAGTAAGACAAGTGGACAATAACGAAGATTATGGGAATTGTAGGAATGGCCTATACAAAAGTGGGTTAATGAGGATTGTATGGAACCTTAGCTTTTTAGTTAAAAAAATAAGTTTGGCTTGAACCTCAAATTGTATTTTTTTCTAAACAATAAACATTTAGTAAAAATTATGGGTATATCCTAAAGATTTTGATTGCAAGGGTGTCTTATGGAATGAAAAAAGGAAAACTTGGATTAAGAAGACATAAATCAAGTTGGATGTAAGAGTGGGTTATATATTTCACATGATTTGTTCTATAGTTGCAATGGAAATTATATGTAGATGATTTGATGCTTCTTGTATGAAAAATTAATTGTGAGATGGAATGGACAATGATTTTTGTTTATACAACTAATGTGGCAGTTGTTTGTGAGTTGGCAAGATCAATTTTTGTATAGAAACATAAGAGAATGACATAGAAAAGATTATTGAATTATTTATGCATTAGATAGAAAAAAGAAAATCATTTGTAATGTGAGATCATTGTCATATCTTTTACAAATAGTAATATATAGATATAAAATGATTGATTAGATGATTTTTTCGATATAGTATGTATTTTGGTGTATGTCAAAACCCATCTAGTATGGCATGACTACATGGTACTTGATTAAAAATGGTATGTTTTGTCTTCATGGACAACCTCATTGGATTTTAGAAATATATATATATATATATATATATATATATATATATATATATATATATATATATATATATATATATATATATATTATATATATATATATATATATATATATATATATATATATATTATATATATATATATATATATATATATATATATATATATATATATATATAAATAATAAATATATATAATATATATATATATCTGTGTGTGTGTGTAAGAACTATATGAAAAAATTGGGCCAAGTTTAGCCCAAGAGGGGGAGTATGTAGCATTCCTTCTTCTTGAGATAGAGTTGATTCTACTTGGTGTTATGTGGAATTTTTCATCTACGGATAAATACAATTTCCCTAGGTGAGTAACTACACCTATAACAATAAATTTAAAGAGTTTAACTCTTTTATATAGAAGATAAATATGACAACAGACCTACTTGTTATCTTTTGCTTCACTTTGTCTCCTTTGAATAGCTCCCATCGCTCCTTCTCGAATTGAATCTGCTTGATAAGTACCTGCAATCATAAAAAGAGGAAAAAAACCAATCAAAGAAAGAGATCTATCTACTATAAGAAAATGGAATTGAAATAATTTACACATATAATCATCCTACATAAAGACAAGAATATGGGATAAGGTGTAAATAGATTTATTAATTAGAAGGAAGAGTTACAACCAAGAAGACTGATCCCATGTCACTCATCCAACTTGAGTTCCATCCTTCATCACACCAAAAGAACAACACTCCGACATCATAAAAATACTTTCTTAGAATCTCAAACCTCGCACCAACAATATCTCCTTACAAATTCTCAAAGTCCAGCCCTTGATCACATAGATGAGTGCTCAATTTATAGGAAAATGGAGGTGGTTTGGTCATAAATCAGGGTATTGAATGGCCTTCCAAACTTAGAGTTAGTTTCCATGGAGGAAGGGATGAGAGGATAGGAGGTTACTTAACTCATTCCCTATCCAATTTGGAGCTTATAGGAGATGATAAGTGTGGGAATCTTACAGAATGCTCCAAAAGATAAGATTATTCCTAGAACCCTATGAAGAATTCGCTCAATCTCACCCAGTCTAGGTCAAAGTGGGCCTAAGTGCACTGAAATGCACCCTTACATGGGCCTACCTACACTGAAGAACATTTATCCCTGACCAAGGCTACGCTGCTCCCTCAAGGAGGTATTTCTAGAGGGATTTAGGGCAAGAAACTTTCAAGGAAGGAGGCATTCAAAGTGATGACATGTCTAGGGCATGTAGCAACTGGATGAGGGTTTGATGAACCCTAATAGTACAAATCTGAATGTTCAGAGTGATGTGCCCAAATGGATCCGTAACACTTGGAGAGGGTGATTTTGATGCACTGATATCAAGATTATGCATGTTAGACTTATGTATATGCTTGTATACTATAGATATGGTTATGATCACACAGTTTCTACGTGTTTATGATAAAGAATAATTTTGGTTAAGTGCATATTATAAACGTTTTATTTTTTGGTGTCCTAGTCTGGACATAAGTGTATGACATGGATGGTGCTCCAGGATTGAGAGACATAGATCCATGGAGAATCATGGTTATGTGGAACATATGGTTAATTATGATTTATGGATGATACATGATTTGTATGATTATATATGCTTAATATAGTACTATGTAGGATGTGGTAGGGGACCTTGTTATTTGCAAACAAGGAGGCTCAAATTATGAATGATTGTGGAAGTCATGATACATTGTTTGTATGATTATATATTCTTAATCTTGTACTAAGCAGGATGTGGCAGGGGACCTGGTTATTTTCAAACAAGGATTCTCAAATTATAAATAGATGTGGAAGTCATGATACATGATTTGTATGATTATATATTCTTAATATTATATTGAGAAGGATGTTGCATAAGATGTTGTTACTTACAAACAAGGACCTTCAAATTAAAAATGATCATGGAAGTAATTTCTTCAAAAGCAAAATTACTGCGGAAGTCATGAAAAATTCTTGCTCTTTTAACTAGAGCTTAACAATGAACTATCAAATGGGTGTGAGCTCACAATCAGTACCTTAAGGTGAACCACAAAGTTTCAAAGCACAGTAGATGAGAAGCCATGGAAATCAGGGCATGGGGTCCTAAATCCATGAAAGATAAAGACATGGAGTCTTGGATCTATAATAAAACGTTTAGTGTACAAAGTCCTTAATTTTTAAAAATATCAATGTGTGGAAGCTTGGATCTTTGGAGTAGATCAGGGCATAGAGTCCTCAATCTACTTAAAGGCACATAGATGCATGAAATAGGGATATTGAATCCCCATTCTTCATAATACAAACACCACTCATGGGTAGCTTAGGGATGAATTTCCTTAATAAAATCTCATTTTTGACAATTCTTGAGTGACTTTCTAAAAATAGAAAATCATGTTTAGCATCTCAAGTATGACTTTCCAAAAATAGTAAATCACCTTCCATCAATTGGTAATCAAGTATAGTCGAAGGAAAATAACTTAGCTTATCACTAATGAATCTTAGTAGCTCAATCTTGACTGAAACATCAATACTATTAATATTATTATTATCTTTTATGTGACTATGATATTATTATTAAAAGGAACTACAATTCACCTTCATCACCTCAATCAGTTCACACCTGTCTCGTTGATGAATCTTATGGATCTACATAAATATCTACCTTAATGATACATTAGAAACATGGAATGTTCCTCTTACACTCATTAAAATCATGTCATAAAATATTCCTCTTATGTTGTCTTTAATGCATGTGTTACCCTCTCGTTAACTAAGGCATGGATACCTCTCCTTAATGGCATGAGTTACACTCCTCTAAATGGAATACATTACTTTTTCGCAAGGAACACATATTAATACTCCTATACATGTGTCTCATGTCTTCTCACTTGGGGTTAAAAGAGGTTCATTGTGATACCAAGCGTTGGAGAGATTTGAAGAATATTGTGAGATGGATAGACATGAAGAGTAGCCAATTGATAATCTAAATTAGCAAGTAGATCTACCCAATGGAGTTGAACATGAGTGGTATTGAGAGGAAGTGAAACTTATCTTCCTAACATTACCTTGTATATATTTCTCCTATATATTTTGGTATTTCTTGTGAGCTTATACATCTCGGGGGTTCCAGGGGGAGAAGTTCTTCCTTAATATGGTTGGGAGAAAAAATGGATGGTTCAAATAAGTTGGTTAACGAATTAGGGATGGAGCATGATTTCAGTAGTTGGAATTGAATATCACATTAGGTATATATTTAATTTCCTTCAAATTTTAGTGTAATATTAACATAAAGAATTTTATAATTTTTTATTTTTGTGAGCATGTAACATTGGTTTAAGTTTATGTTGTTTGGAAGCTTATTGGCTAAATTGAGAATGAATACTAAGAGTAGTCTATATGAATGGATACTTATAATTCAAGTTGGAAATATTATTGGTGTAGTTTATTGTACTAACCTTAGTATTGTAGAGAATTGAGGAAGAAAAGCCAAATATTTCTAACAATAATTATAATGAATAATTCCGAAGGAGATTGGGTAAGAGTTTCAAGAATTATGGTTTTGTGTTTTTTAATTGAAATGGGTTATTAGATTCTTTTTGGAAAGGGTTTCAAGGCATGTTTGCATAGTGTTTGAAAAAATATATGAATGAATAATGCTATCAATTTATATATTTATGTATAAATAAGTGATAACTTGCAGCTTACAAGAGAAGTAATAAAATGGATATGTACATAAAATATACCTAGAGGAATTACATAATCAACCCTTAAAAGAAAATCCAGAAATAAAGACAACTAAAATAAGGTTTGGAGGATCCCAGGCTTCAGGAATGTTTAAGGTAATTTGCAGTTATGGCTTATGTCTCATTCTTATTAATAATTAAACATCTTTTGATTCAGGTTTTTTGAATAGCGTTGTTAGAATTTTGACAGAAATCCTTAATGGTTGTTCCATTCAGGGCTTCCATGTGTTTGTCAAATAGTAGTAGTGGCCACAATAAGCTTGTAAAATTGTGGAAGGAAGTATCTTATAGGTTTTAAAATGTTCCAGGAACTCATATGGTGGATTTAGAAATGTGTAAATTCAATGAAAAACTCTTAGCAATGCAATTACGGGTTGTCTTTCCTCATGTAGAGTTGTAGATGAAAGTTTGCATTCCATCGGTTTGACAAAAGTGGTAAATGAAACATTATGGATCCAAACCTTTGTTATTTTAAACATTACATCCTTGAGCATATTGGATATGATTAAACCAAACATGAAGGGGTATTCATTCCATGTGGAGTAATAACTGCCCATTGATTCCAAAGAATACACATTTCAAAACCCAGATTGTAAATCTCTGCAATTATGCAAATTCTTGTTGCCCACTGTGTATGTATGTTGTCATGTTTTCAGTGAAGGGGTTAAGGTGAATTATTCCATATTTTAATATGCCAACCTTTGATGTTTTAATTTATGAATTTTTATGAGTTAAATAGGTTGAGTAAGAATCTGTTGAGGCCTAAAATTGCTACTACTCTAACATGGGGGATAACCACCCAGTTCGGATCTTAGGATAACTCCCTTTCTATTTAAAGTAGTGGCTTCGATTGGGGATGATGGGACCAGTTTCCTAGAATGGGTTTTAGGATGAGAGCACGTCATTTTTTGAGTGATTGAAATAGCATAATGAAAAATAAATACCCTATTCTATCATGAAAATGTCTAGCTAACTTAATATAATATAAACCCAGGTATTTCTATATAATGTGCGATCCAAAAAGATATCCTCTTGAGATGTGATAATAAAGATCAATCACATATAAAACAGAGATGATAACGTGAAAATATAATTTCTTTGACAAAATGGTTAGTCAAAGAAATGTATAAACTATATCACATATGTCATGATTTATATATGAAAATAAACAATTTGAGCTAGGCATCATACAATAGCGAAATTAATGCTTAAGAGAAAGAACATATCTCATATATAATTCATGAAAATAAAGTTTTGTCACTAATTAAACAGAAATAGAACTAATCATACAAGATAGAAGTACAATATATGTGAAGTTCTGCTCATTTGACTAATGACATAAATTAACTCCTTTCTTCAGAGAAAATTATCTTCCAAGTATACAAAAGTGCATCAGCAAATGAAAGTAGTTTGATATTTAAAAGAAATGGTCATGTACCATATTTTCACAAAAGCATTCACAAACTTATGAAAGTGTATTCTTTGCAAATTTTTTTGATAAAATTATGGACCCTTCTCTAAATGCATGAGAAGGGTATAAATACTATTCTAATTAATGTTCAAAAATAGATTATACAATAATTTGAGGAGGTTTTGAACAACCTTTTTCCTAACTAGTTAACTAACTCTAAAAATAAAAAGTGGCTTGATGAGTAGAAGCTATGATAATGATCTGTTGTCTGCCAACTTGTCCTTCAAATCACATATATCAACCATTGGTTTGACTTGAGGAGGTTCCACAAACTATGTTCTGACTTGTCCTGCGAAAATTGCATCTATGATAGGTGGCATCATCCCCTGAGTTGAATGGAGGTAGATGTCAAGGGTCATGATTTGACTATGTGGCTTGACGAGGTATTGCTAATATGACTCCCAATCAATCTTTGCTGATTTTGCAATTGCTTCTCTTTGAGTTTTCATTCTTTCCTTCCATCTGTGATGGAAGTCATTTAGATTAGGCAGTTCTTTTGGGTTGCCTTCCTTCACCAGGTTGGTGGAAAAAAAAGTGTGGTTTACCACCTTTACTGTATTCTTTGACAACCTGGCCACTCTTGCCACTATTAGTTTAGCTTGTTTGATCCTTGCATCCCAATCTGTGAAAAGAATGTCCTTGTGGGTCCTCGATCTCAGGAAGATTAGATTTCCTTCCCTTTTCTATTTCTTGCCATTCGATGAACTCTAAGATTATTGTGTTTGGATAAGTAAACTCAGTTCTCCAATCAATTACTTTATCTGTTAGGTGGTCACTAGTGATCAGATAAGGAGTGATATGTGACAGATTTTGGAAGAATTGTTCTTGTTGTTTTAATAAGAGAGAATTTAACTCTAGCACCTCTTTGATGAATTCCTTGATAGTAGCAACATCCTTATATACTTCCATGTCTTGCTACCAGTCTTGGAGTTGCATGTTTTTGGCTGATATGTTTGCTTCATGGCTTATCTTTAGAACCTGCATGCTCTGTTGCAATTGGGCTAACTGGTTAGCGGCCTACTTGTTCACAGTTTCCTTCTATGTTTCGAGTTGTTGCTCGAGATGTGAAATCTTCTCTTCATTTTCCTTCAATAAAAAAGATATCTCAGTATCTTTGTCCATGGTGGCAGTTGCATATGCTCCTGTAAACTATGGCAATCTAGTCATGTTTTCATTTTTGTTGGAAGGGATGTGCTTTCAAACTATGTCCATTGGCTCATTCCCAGGTGGGAGTTCGGGTGTTTCTATCCTTCTCCTTTTCCTCTGTCTCTTTATTATAGTCTTGTGTTGCGAGCTGTAGAACACATCAAAAGGAGGTATTTTAGTCACCTTTAAGACAATTTCTGATGTGGTTAAAGTGGGAATGATTTTAGTCTGCTGAGACATCATCGCTTGCTCATCCATCAGTTTAGACTCTGTGTTTTCCTAAACATGCAGAGGAGTTTGATACTCCATAGCTTCCTGGGCATTTATTGTCTTGGGAGTGTCTTGTAGTTTCTTATTGAATTGACCCACTCCTACTCCAAACTGCTACTTTTGATCTCAGAACTAATATCTTTAGGTGGGGTACTCATACAGTGCTTTTCATATGACTTTATGTTGGATTCTTCTATATTCTCGGTGTCTTGGGCCTTCGCTATATCCAGTGCTTTCCATGTATCTACTTGAGACTCTATGAAAGAATTAGGTCCCTTGATGTTGATAGCCACATTGGGCGTAGGTTTGTCCTCGATTTTTAACAAATGCAATGGAATTATTTGGAGCATTTTATTTATGAACTCCTAAAATATTTCAAAGTATTCTGACTGATTTGTCCTTGCCGATTTCAATGATTGTTCGAAGGATTGAGCAGACTGTAAAAGGTATTCAAAATCATTAGCCTCATGGTTATAAGGCTTGATCTTTACTACAGTAGTGATGTTATATGCTATCTTGTCTAGATCAAATTTCCTTTTGGGCAAAGTATGGAGCCTGAGGCTTTCCAGGCTTATTGACTCATTTATTGCATGGTTAAAATTTGCTAATGAAAAGGAACCACACCTAATAGGAAAATATGGCCATAATAACTTCTTGCCTTCTTTGAGGACTTTGGTTGAGCCTTTTCCCACAGTCTAGTGGTCTATTTCTCTTTCTAATAATTTATTAGAGACATACAAAGGGAGGACATGTGGGTTTGTTGTACTACCAAAAACCCTGATGTATGTGAACCATTCTTCAACAAAATATTTTCCGACTACAAGAAGGTCTGTAGTGGATTCTTTGGAAAACCTAGGGGCTTTCTTATTGAAAATTAATTGATGCAATGGAAAAATAACAGCATGGCATATTTTTTAAAAATGGGGTATATAATGAGATTCCAAAATTGTTTTATGCCTGAGATGGATAGGGTAGGGGTCCTGCAAGGTCAATTTCCAACCCATGATTGGATATTTAGTGCAGAAATAGATGGCATCCATGATGTAGGTGCTCAAATAGAATGGAGGAAGGTTCTCTGGAGAGGAGGATCTCTTCTGTCGATATTCGGTGATGACAGTGGCTAGGTTATCAGATTGGATGGTGGTCCAATTCATAATGTAGAAATTGACACATGCATCAATCAAAGGAATCCATTATATGGAAAACTTAACATTATTAGGTAACCCATATAATCTACATAACATACTAGCTGTATAGTTTTAGGGGTTTTCCAAAGAGTCTACAGGATACATAATCGTTTTATCAAATTTGAACTTTTTCTCCAGTACCCTCCAACCCTCGATCATCTTCAAAGTTTCTTCATTCTTCTTTGGAAAGTTGGCCACATATCATTTATCATATATATCATGAGAGTTAGGTATATGGTACATTTGCTTCAATTCTTCCACTTTGAATGACCCCATGATTTTCATTCTCAAGTTCTTGAATTGCTTATCTTCAATAGTGAGGTTTTCCACCACCCACCTAATCATATCAGTGTATGGGGGGATTTTTTCTCTTGCTCCTATTCTGTGAAGGAAAGAATAGGTAGTATCCTTGAATTCGAGTCTTAGAGGTTTTATTGAGTTAGGCATCGCTTTTGTGACAATAATCTTGGGATGCTTATCCTGAAGCCTATTGTATATGACCTCCTATGATGTTGCTCCCCCATCGACATTGTAGACTGTATCAGAGAATATAGTAGACATTTCTGATAACTCGGACTCTATAATGCTCTGTTTTTTCTGTTTCTGCATCACTTTCCACAATGACATGTCTTTTGTAGCTTTCCTGAAATGGAAGATATATATTAAGCATAGTCGATATAGGGCAATTAAGGCTAAAAACTCTTTGAAATGACTTTGAATTATGGGAGGATTTCGAATGAGATATTCAACATTAACTAGTGATAACCCAAAACAAC
Source organism: Pinus tabuliformis (assembly GCA_031772625.1). Classification (NCBI taxonomy): domain Eukaryota; kingdom Viridiplantae; phylum Streptophyta; class Pinopsida; order Pinales; family Pinaceae; genus Pinus; species Pinus tabuliformis. The sequence continues at coordinate 303,215,956 of CM062818.1, forward strand.
TTTACATCTCCTCAAGCCGCTAAACATTAATTACCATACCAAACCATTCATTATTATATTAAAACATAGTTATTTTCAATGCTTGGTGCTTTATTCACGCATCATAGCTTTTTGAATGATGTCATATAGCATTTCTTGTTTATAATGTGAAATGAGATTATGAATATCTCGATATCGCATTTTGCAAATCATTAACAAATGACACAATGGCATGGATTATTTATTTGCGACTCCTGCGAAATGCGATTGCGAATTGTTAAGCCATTTTAATCGGGATGTCGCTATGGGGGGTTTGACCGCATATCACAATTCCTTTGAGGTGTTTATGATTATCACATGGAAAAATGTGATTTACGATTTGCAATGAGGATCCTAAACCTGTGTTGTTCTCTAAGAGTTTTCAAGTCAATTTATTAGAGTTAGGATTTATTTTTCAAAGACTAAAAAATTAAAAAGGGTGCCCATTTATATGTCTAATATTAGCTATTACTATATATAAATGGGGGGGTTGTTACATAGTACAACAATTGGCAATTCACTTGGGAGAACCAGTTATCTCTGATGGGTTTTCTGAAATTTCTAAAAAATTTCAAAATAAGAAGAGTTAAAGGAATAATAATTATATGAGTTATAAAGTAAATGAAATTTCTCTAGAATCATAATCACTTACTCAATCTATTTATTCAACTACTTTACTCTTTAGTGATAAAAAAATACAAATGCCTGCATTGGTCAATATTAAGATTAAAGAGATATAGCATGTGCCTTCTACAGATTAATCTTTTGGTATTTACTCATTTATCACAGATAAAACCTATGCTGCTAGTAGACATTCATAGCCTTGATGAGGTTATCTTTTAACCAACAATGATTCATTGTCCCATCTAAAGAAATTTTCAGAATTCAAAATGATATTCACTTGGTTTCAATCTCATTTGGATCTTGTACTTTTTTCCTTTTATATAATATTTCCTTTTAAGTTTCTTAAAAGACATTCTCTAGGCTTGGTAACCTAATAATGAAAATGCCACTCACTAGGTATAATTAAGCTAAACAAACTAGCTCTTGATGAGACCGATTTTCCTTTGATTGATTAGATCATTGGCTATTACCCTGTTTTGGTATGCAGTTTTGGTAATATTAGTTTAATTATTTCCTTACGATCATCGTAAACAATCTCGTAATGAGACTTATTATCTTCTAAATTTTGAATATTTTAGAATTACATTCTGAAAAAGGAAAATTTTATCAGATGGGATGAAGCATTAGCTCTCTTAGGAGTTTTGGATGATAATGATAGAGTTTTAAGATACTTATTTGGAGAAAGTCCTTACTAGGTTAAAGATTTTTTTTGTGACTGATAACGAAACATCTATACTTTGTAAAGGTAAGAGTTTTTTCATAGAATAAATGTTTCAGCAAGATCAAGTTTTTTACATAGAAATCAGGTTTACTTTGATACTCAATTGTCGTAATTATTTCTTTAACTTTATAGAAGCGAAAAATAAAAAATATTATCAAATATTTTATTTAAAAAAAAACAAAAAGTAAATACTATATAACTGTTATTTTCCTAAGAATTTTAAAAGGGATATGAAACAAAATAAGAAGAGGTTATCTTCCAGGAAAAGTATTTCTTCAAAATTTTCCCATTAGCGGGCAAGGAATCTACACTTCCTAATAAGTCTTGTAAAATAAATGTTGATTGACCAATTTTCTCAATGATTTGGAAAGGGCCAAGCCATAGTCTTTGGAATTTGGTATGTTTACCTTTTTCCTCATGTGCCTTGTCCCATTTCAAAACCAAATCACCTACTTTAAAAGTTTTATGACTGGCAGAGATCGTATCAAAAGAGGCCTTGACTAATTTTTGATTATGGAAGTGGGTTGCTTTAGCCTTTTCTCGTTCTTCTTTGAGCTTAAGAATATGGAATTGTCTTGCTTGGAGAGAAGAGGAAGGTTTTCATCGATGAATTTCACTAGGGTGAGAGATGGAATTGCTATGTTTGTGGGGAGAACAACTTTCTTTCCATAAACTAAAGAAAAAGGAGAAGAACCAATGGAGGCCTTTTGTGTAATTCTGTTTGCCCAAAGAGAAAATGTCAATGCTTTGTGGCAATTGCTATGATTTTGGTCAATAGCCCTTTTGATGATTCTGATGAGGTTTTTGTTTGTCGATTATGCTAATCCATTACCTTGTGGATAATAGTTGGCTGAATACTTTAATTTAAAACCTCGCTTTAAAGCAAATTCCACCATTCTGTTTCCTGAAAAATAAGATGCATTATCAAACATTAAAGATGTAGGTAAGCCAAACCTAGTAATTATGTATTGATCAATGAAGTCTGTGACATTTTCTTCATTAGGTATCTTTAGTTGGATAGCTTCTACCCATTTTGTAAAATAATTAGTAGTTGTAAGGATGTATTTGTGCTGCTTAGAAGAGTTAGGAACAATATCACCAATTATATATAATCCCCATTGTTCGAATCGTTGTTAGATGTTTACTAGTTGTAGAGGGAATCTTAGCTTCTTTTTTCTTCTGCCTGCAGTTTAACAAGTTTTACACTTTCTTGCATATTCATGTGCATCCTTGAATACTGTTGGCCAATAATAGCCTTCATGCAAGATTTTTTGAGCTGTGGTGTTTCCTCTGAAATGTCCTCCAACTGGTCCATCATGTAATTGCTGCATGACCTTTTCAACTTCAAGTTTTTCTAGGAATCTTAACAATATCAAATCATAGTTTTTCCTAAACACTACATCATGGATTAATTCATAATGATTTGATTTTAACCTTAAAGCACTCTTTGTTTTATAATTGAGATGCATAGGAGCATATCCATTCTTCAAATAAAACTTCAAATCAACATATTGCAATTGTGCATCATTGAGGCTTACCTATTATATTTTCACTTCATTACCTTGGTCTTCTTCTACTCATAAGTGGGAAGACCCAATTAGCATCTAGCAAAAACCTTGGCCCCTAACAATTTTAGCTCGCCGGATTTCTACATTGTATTCTTGAAGCGTAGTAATCCAATTGGCTCTTTTCTCCTGTACTTCTCTTTGAATCAGTAATTGCCTTACTGCAGGGTAATGTACTACTATCTTTGTATGGGTTTTGAGAAGAAAATGTCTGAAATGTTTTAAGGTTTTAAAAACAGAAAAAGCTTGTTTCTCAATAGGTGAATAATTTAACTCAGCACCTTGCAATTTAGAACTGAAAAAAAGAGATGGGTGCCTCGATATTTTGATCATTCCGCTGTGTTAAAACTGTTGCATATGATGTATTGGATGAAAAAGTGTATAACACAAAAGGTTTAAGAAATTCAGGAGTTTTTAATGAAGGAGCATTGATAATGGTTTTTTTAATCAACTCAAATGACTCCCTTTCATATTTTCCCCACTTGAAGGCTACATTTTTTCTTATCATTACTTGAAGGGGTAGGACAATCTGTGAAAAATCTGGAACAAATATTTGTACAAAAATAATTTGGCATAGGAACAATTGCATGTTCTTTTTGTTATGTGGGGGAGGAATTTTTTCAATCTCTTGGACTCTATCAGGATCAATGTAAATCCCTTTCTTGGACACTATAAATCCAAGGATTTTTCCTTCAGGTAAAGCAAAATAAGGTTTTTTGGGATTTAAAGAAATGCCATATTTCTTGCATCTTTAAAAAATGTGCCTAAGGTCTTTTTAATGTTTGTTTCTATCCTTAGAATAGACCATGATGTCATCTAGGTAAATAACAATTGATTTATTAATCAAACCTTTGAAAGCAATATCCATAGCACATTGAAATGTAGCACCCCCATTTATTAGTCTGAAAGGCATCTTTTGATAAGCATATGTCCCCCACTTAGTCCTGAATGTTGTCTTCAATCTGTCATCCGGATGTACAAGAATTTTACCGTGTCCTCAAAATCCATCTAGAAAAGACATTGATTCGAAACCTGCAACTGATTGCAATATTTGCACCATAGTAGGCAGAGGAAAGTTATCCTTTTGACAAGCTCTATTTAGGTTTCTAAAATCAATACAAATCCTAATATCACCATTCTTTTTCCTCACAGGGACCATATTTGATACCCACTTTAAGTGTCTAACAGGAAATATTATTTTGGATTTGAGAAGCTTGTTCAATTTAGATTTGATTTGACTTCCAAGGTTTGGGTGACTTTTCCTAAGCTTCTATTGTATTAGTTTTTCATTCAAAGTCATTGGTATGGTATGTTGAATTACATAGGTATCGTAGGTATTGAGATCTGCATAATCCCAAGAAAAGACACATGTATATGTTTTTAACAGCTTAATGAATGATATCCTTTCTTTAGATGATAAACCAAGACCTAGGTTGACATTTTAAGGTTTTTCAGTTGAACCAGGTTTACCACTTCAAATTGCAAAGTGGAACTCTGAGTTTTGGATTTGGTAGTCTTCTTGAATCTATCCTTTAAATCATAGAGATCTTCCATCTTAACTACAGACTTCGGAATTGGGTTTTGATCTTGTTTATAGTTGATTTGCAGATCATGCTCATGTTCATCTATGATATGTTCCTCATAAGGCCCTTCTGATGTAAGGAAATTGATTATATCAACATCATTATTAAACACTCTCCAATTTGTCACATTATGGGGAATGGACGGCCTAAAAACTAACTCTATTGAAAATCTATTTGGACTGAAATCTTCTGAAGGTATAAGCTTGGATGCCACATTAGCAAGTAAATCAGAAATTCCATTTTGCAATTTAGGAATTGAAGAAATGTTAAAAGCAGTGAAAGGAGAAGTAAGATTCTGGGCAAGATATTGATAATGTTTAATATGCCCGGACACACAATGAATTTTTTTTCTTACCTATTTAATAATTATTTCAGAATCTCCATATACTTGCAAATATTTGACATTACGGCCAATGGCTTTATACGGCCCTTGAATCAATGCTTCATATTCCGCAATATTGTTAGTGCACTGAAATTCAAGTCTGCAAGCTAACATGGTTTTCTCACCTTGCAAGTTGATTAAAATACATCCTGCATCTGCACCATCTTCAGATTTGGATCCATGAAAATAAAGAGTCCAAAATAATGAATGATCTAAAATCTTATCTACTATATTTACACATTTGGAAGCATTTGTTTGTGAATTTTTTTCTATTTGAGACACTACAACATCATTTGGAAAGGGAGACCTCTGAGCCTTAAAGGGTCCCAAAAATAACTCAATTGAATAATTTCCAATGATATTATTGGTGAAATCAATAGGTTCATTGCTTCCCTCGAGATCAGTGATTGTTTATTTCATGAATTTTTCCTGTTCTACTCTTATTTAGTTTGGTTTACCATTGTGTGGCAACCACATGTGAGACCAATCAGTTGCAAAGTATCCAAAGCAACTTTTCAGACCAATCCCTACTTAAAATTAAACCATAAAATTTGGGGATATCAGCCACTAGAATATCGATTATCTACAAAACTTTTGGATTAGAGGAAAGCCTAATTGAAACTGATCCTATTTCTCCAAGTATTTCTACTTTTTTCATGTCCAATTGAACTATTTGTACTGCAGATTTTTGAGGTGTAATATTCAATTTGGTGTACACGGTCCTTGGCATAATATTTAAGAGGCTCATGAATCAACAAGGCAATTATGGACATTTATGTTGAAAGTCTCACATGTAAGAAGAAATGGAAGTGTATGAGAGATAGTCCTATCCCCTGTCAATACTAAATATGTCAGATTTACTTTATTTGAAGAGGTGGGAGGTTTTCTCATAAAGTAGGCAGCTTGAGTAACTACAACAGATGGTAGAGGGGATACAGGAACTACTTTTAGTTATTTTAATAGATTTTTCTATTGTTGCTTGAGTTTAGTGAGTTCGTGTAATGAAATGTTTTATCTCATCTTTTTCATATCTTCGACTATGTTATATCCAATGTATCTGAGATTACAAATGTCTTGGAAGCATTATGAGGATCTAGCAGAATAGGATTAGTTTGGCTAGTCTTAGATTTCTTACTTACTGTTTTCTCCTTTATAGGAGTAGCAATTTTCTATTTCTGATTTGTTATAGACATATTAGGAGAGATTTTACTTCTTCTAGTTACTAGCATAGCTTGTGCTTCTTCTTCAGTTGGAAGAATGAAATACCACATTCCATTTAATTCAACGTCTTCTTCTATTTCAGCTTCCTCTTTAGTTGGCGAGTCTTCTTTTGTTTCTTGATCAGATTCGACATTTGAAATAATATTCAGTGGTTTTGATGTAGAAGAAGGGTTTCATTTAAATGAGCAAAAAGGTTTCTTGGGAGCAAATGGTTCTGTGACCTGCTTCTTGATTTTGACCATTTCATTGGACAAGGCTTTTAACACTTTCTGAAGGCATTCAAGATCGAAAGGGTCCTTCGAAGTTTTGTTTCTTGAATCATCCTTAAATGTTACATTCTTTGACATCCTTTCATCTGTCTGTGATCTTTTTTCTAAAGCTAAAATTCTTCTTTCTATAGAGAGGGCTTATTTCATATTTTCAACAAGGGTAGCCTTATTGTCTCTATTTACAAAAATTGCAATATTAGAAGGAAGGGAGGATATGTACCATCCTATTTGTACATCTACTGTAGGTTCTGAGGCAGCTATGTTTTTCTTTAGTAACTTGTTAAATATGGATTTGAAGTCTTTGATCCTTTCATATGAATTTTCTTTTAATTCAGAAAGATCATTGATTAAGGATGCTATGGTCGTGTCATCAACTAGTTTTGCAAGAAATTATTCTTGAAAAGTATCCCAGTCTCTTATTGAACTTGCTGAAAGAGAAAAATACCAAGACCCAACAGATCCTTGGAAGGTATAAGGTAACAGTCTGATTACAACATCTTCATGTGCAACTCCATTAAGATTCATGGCTAACATAAAGTTATTTAGATGTTTTTTAGATGGGATACCATCATCATGATTGTACTTGGGTAACCATTTTTCTGGGTTTGTTGGGAGCGCATTTGGATTAGAAACTAGAACAACACCAGGATTTTTCCAAGGTTGAGTGGGTTGATTGGCCATAGCTTGAGTCAGAGACTAGGAAGATAAGAAGGTTGATCTAGAAGTAGGTATATATGGAAAGGAACTTACTACTGGGTTAGTACTACTAGTAGCAGTACTAGTTGGAGAAGTGGATAGTTGAGAAGAAGTAAATTGAGTAGAAATGAATGGAGAAGTGAATGGATGGAAAGGTGATGTGATCTCACTGGTATTTGATTCAGATGTTGATATGATAAATTTCCTACATCATGGAGGGATGGGAAACTCAAAAGAAGTTACTCCAAGCCTTTCACTTTGCAATATAGTTAATACACCAGTTTCTCGTAATAAGAAAGTAACACTTTATTTAGATGCTTCAGGCCTCTCTAATTTCTCGACAAAAATGGATATCTGTTCCAATTTATCTATCAAATAATGAAATTCGGGAGACTCGGGAGTGCAATCTGGAGAAGGTGGTTCTCTTACTACTTCACGAGATGAGGGAGATGTTTCTACAACTTCAGATTCTTGATCCAGAGATTTTGAACAAGATCTAGAAGGTGTAGAAGTGGTGGAGGGGTTTTGACTCTTATGACTGTTTTTCGATTGATCTTTAGGTTTATATGCCATTCATATTCGGATGGCCCTCCTTCTAGTGCCAAAATGTTGAGGCCTCATATTTCTGCTGCTCCAACATGGGGGATAACTACCCACTCCGGACGTTAAGACAACTCCCTTTCCATTTAATGTGGTGGCTCTGACAGGGAATAATGGGACCAGATTCCCAGAATGGGTTTTAAAATGAGAGTGGGTGGTTTTTCAAGTGATTGCAATAGAATAATGATAACTAAATTCCCTATTCTATCATGAAAATCTCTAGCTAACTTAATCTAATATAAACCTGTGTATTTCTGTATAATATGTGATCTAAAAAGATATATGCTTGACATGTGATAATAAAGAGCAATCACGTATAAAACAGATATGATAACGTGTAAAAATAATTACTTTGAGTAAATAGTTAGTCAAATAAATATATAAAATATATCGCATATGGGATGATTTATATAGGAAAATAAACAATCTCAGCAAGGCATCATACAATAGTGCAATTAGTGTTTAATAGAAAGAACATATCTCATATACAATTCATAAAAATAAAGTGTTGTCACTAATTAAACAGAAACATGAGTAATCATACAAGATATAAGTACCATATATGTGATGTTTTGCTCATTTGACTAATGACATAGATCAACTCCTTTCTTCAGATCAAATTATCTTCCAAGTATACAAAAGTGCATCAACAAAGGAAAGTAGTCTGATATTTAGAAGAAATCATGTTCCATAATTTCACCAAAGCATTCACAAACTTACAAAAGTCCATTCTTTGCAAATGTTTTTGATAAAATTCTAGACACTTCTCTAAATGCATGAGAAGGGTATAAATAATATTCTAACTAATGTTCAAAACTAGATTATAAAAAAATTTGAGGAGGTTTCAAACAACCTTCTTCATAACTAGTAAAATAACTCTAAAGATAAAAAGTGACTTGATGAGCAGAGGCTATGATAATGATTTTTTGTCTGCCATATAGTCCTCCAAATGACATATATCAGCCATTCGTTTGACTTGAGGAGGTGCCCCAAACTGTGTTCTGACCTGTCCTGCGAAAATTGCATCTGTGAGAGGTGGCAACATCCACTGAGTTGAATGGAGTGAGCAGTTAAGGGTCATGATTTGATTGTGTGGCTTGATGAGGTATTGCAAATATGATTCCAAATCATTCTTTTCTAATTTTGTGATTGCTTCCCTTTGAGTTTCTGCTCATTCCTTCCATATGCTATGCAAGTAATTTAGATCAGGAAGTTCTTTTGGGTTGCCTTCCTTCACCAAGTTGGTGGAAAACAAAGTGCGGTTTACCGCCTTTACTATATTCTTTGACACCCTAGCTGCTCTTGCAACTACTAGATTGGCTTGTTGATCCTTGCATCCCAATCCATGAAAAGAATGTCCTTGTGTGTCTCCTCGATCTCAGGGAGATTAGCTTTCCTTCCCTTTTGAATTTCTTGCCAGTCGATGAACTCTGAGATTCTTGTGTTTAGATCAGTAAACTCAGTTCTCTAGTCAATCACTTTATTTGTTAGCTAGTCAGCATCAGATAAGGAGCAATATGTGACGTCATTTGAAAAATTGTTCTTGCTGTTTTAATAAGAGAGAATTTAACTCTAACGCCTCTTTGATGATTTCCTCAATAATAGGAAAAATCCTTATATAGTTCCATGGCCTATTGCAAGTCTTGGAGTTGCATGTTTTTGGCCAATATGTCTACTTCATGGCTTATCTTCAGCGCCTCCATGCTCTGTTGGAAATGGTTCCAGCTGCTCAGTGGCCTACTTGTTCACACTTGCCTTCTCTGTTTCAAGTTGTTGCTTGAGTTGTGAAATCTTCTCTTCCTTTTACTTCAACAAAAAATATATCTCGGTAGCTTTTTCCATGGTGGAAGTTGCATACGATCCTGTAAATTGTGACAATCTAGTCAAGCTTTCAGCTAGGTTGGAAGGTATGTCCTTCCAAACTATGTCCATTGGCTCATTCAGAAGTGGGAATTTGGGTGTTTCTATCCTTCTCCTTTTCCTCTGTCTCCTCACTATAGCCTTATGCAGTGGGTTGTAGAACACATCAAGATGAGGGATTTAAGTCACCTTTAAGACAACTTCCAATGTTGGCAGAGCAGGAAAGATTTTAGTCTGCTGAGACATCATTGCTTGCTCATCCATTGGTTTAGACTTTGTTTTTTCTAAACATGCAAAGGAGTTTGATACTCCATAGTTTCTTGTGCATCTATTGTCTTGGGAGTGTCTTGTAGTTTCTTATTGAATTGATCCCACTCTTACTCCAAACTACTGCTTTTGATCTCAGAACTGATATCTTTAGGTGGGGTACTAGTACCTTGCTTTTCAACTGACTTTCTGCTCGATTCTGCTGTATTCTCGGGGACTTGGGCATTCCATGTATCCAGTGATTTCCCTGTATCTATTTGAGACTCTAAGTGAGAATCAGGTGCCTCGCTGTTGACAGTCACACTGGGCATAGGTTTGTCCTTGATTTTTAACAAATGTAGAAGAATTATTTCGAGCCTCTTTTTTCTGAATTCCTGAAAGCTTTGAAAATATTCAGGACTTAGATTTATCCTTGCCCACTCAAACGATTATTAGAAGGATTGATCCGACTGTAAAAGGTATTAAAATGGTTATAAGGCTTGATATTTACTATAGTAGTGATGTTATATGCTATCTTATCTAGATCAAATTTCATTTTGGACAAAGTATGGAGCCTGAGGTTTTACAGGCTTACTGACTCCTTTATTGCATGGTTAAAATTTTCTAATGAAAGGAACCATACCTAATAGGAAAATATGGCCATAATAAACACTTGCTTTCTTTCAGGACTTTGGTCAAGCTTTTTCCCACGGTTTGGTGGGCTATTTTTCTTGCTAATAATTTATTAGAGACATACAAAGGGAGGACATGTGGGTCTCTCGTACTACCAAAAACCCTGATGTATGTGAACCATCCTTCAACAAAATATTTGTTGATTGCAAGAAGGTCTTTAGCGGCTTCTTCGGAAAACCTGGGGCCTTTCCTATTGGTAATTAATTGATGCAATGACAAAATAACAACATGGTATATTTTATAAAAATGGGATATATGATGAGATTCACAATTTTTTTATGGATGAGATGGATAGGGTAGTGTCCTTCAACGTCCATTTCCAACCCATGTTTGGAAATTTAGTGCAGAAATAGATGGAATCTAGTATGTAGGAACTGAAATAGAATGGATGAAGGTTCTCTGGAGAGAAGGATCTCTTATATCGATATTTGGTGATGAAAATGGCTACGTTATTAGATAGGATGGTGGAGCAATTCATAATGTGGGAATTGCCACAGGCATCAATCAAAGGAATCCATTCCATGGAAAGCTTAACATTATTAGGTAACCCGTATAGTCTACATAACATAGCAGCTGCATAGTTGCAAGGGTTTTCCAATGAGACCACATGATACATACCCATTTTATCAAATTTGAACTTGTTCTCTGGTACCCTCTAGCTCTGGATCATCTTGAAAGGTTCTTCGATCTTCTTTGCGAAGTTTACCACATACGATTTATCATATATATCCTGAGGGTAAGGTATATGGTGTATTTGCTTCAGATCTTCTGCTTTGAATGACCCCATGAGTTTCATTCTCGAGTTCCTGAATTGCCTATCTTCAATAGTGAGGTTTTCCACCACCCACCTAATCATATCAGTGTACGGGATAATTTTTTCTCTCACTCGTATTCTATGAAGGAACAAACAAGCAATATCCTTGAATTGGAGTCTCGAAGGTTTTATTGAGTTAGTCATCGCTTTTGTGACAATAATCTTGGGACGCTTATCCTCAAGCCTATTTTATATGACCTCCCAAGCTATTGCTCCCCCATCGGCACTACAAACCGTATCAGAGAATATAGGAGACATTTCTGATAACATGGACTCTGCAATGCTCTGCTTTTTCTATTTTTGCATCACTTTCTCCAATGACATGTCTTTTGTAACTTGCCTAAGATGGAAGAGGAATTCAACGCAGTCGATATAGGGCAATTAAGGCTAAAAACTCTCTGAAATGACTTTGAATCATGGGAGGATTTCGAATGAGATATTCAGCATTAACTAGCCATAACTTGAAACATCATTACCTGTCCTCGGCCACTAAATAATAATTACATTGTCAAACCATTCATTATTATATTAAAACACAGTTACTTCCCACGCTTGATGTTGTATTGACGCATCAAAGATTTTTAAATGATGTCATATAGGGTTGCATGTTTATAATGCGAAATGCGATTGTGAATATCACAATATCGCATTTCGCAAATCATTAACAGATGACACAATGGCATGGCTTATTCATTTGTGACTGCTATGAAATGCAATTGCAAATTGTTAAGGCATTTTGGTTGGGATGTCACAATGGGGGGTGTTGACCGCATATCCCAATTCCTTTAAGGAGTTTATGATTATCACATGGAAAAATGTGATTTGTGATTTGAGATGAGGATTGTAAACTTGGGTTGTTTTCTAAGAGTTCTCAAGGCAATTTCTTAGAGTTAGGATTTATCTTTCAAACACTAAAAAATTAAAAAGGGTCCCCATTTATATGTCTAATATTAGCTATTACTATATATAAATGGGGGGGTTGTTACATAGTACAACAAAATCTTAGATTTCATGCTTGCAAAGTGTTTGTTAAAAGTCCTCAATAGTTGTTGATTGCATGTTTACAAAGTGTTTGTCGAAAGGCTTCAATGGCTGTAGAATGCATGCTTTCAAAGTGATTTTAAAGTTGCCTCAATGGTTGTAGCTTGTCGATATCATGCTTGCAATGTTTTTTTAAAAAGGCCTCAATGGTTGTCGTTTTTGTGCATATAAATTGTTAGAGTAAATGTCTTACTTATTGTATCTTTTATGTACTAGAAATTTAATGGATGCGGATTTATATGTCTGCAAGTTTTTGTATGAATGTGAAAATGAATTTAATAATTTAATGAAGCGTGAATACAAAATAAGATAGGTGTTATTTCTATTATCTAAATATTCCATAAACAAATGGGTTGTTGTTGGAAACAATTTTTCAATGACTAATTATATCCAAGTGAGCATAACAAGTTTTGTTTAAACTACATGTATTCATGGCTGCATTATTGTGCTTTAATGACTGTATAAAACAACCACTGTGCCAAAACTATTTCAATTCCATTATTTTATTTGGAACTTTTTGAAGAATAATATGCTTCTAAATTTGTAACAATGAATGTCGTTTCTACAACATTCATTATATGAGCGTCATGTTTGAAGCAATGCGATTGAGAATTTTTAATTAATGAATCAATAAACATTTCATACTTATTTCTACTAATGTAGATAGATATACTCCTCCTACAGTTAACTTGTTGCAAGTAGGTTATTGCTCATACCCTTATATGTGATTTTTGTGATCGAAGCATGATATTTTAGGTTCTTGTGGTATACTTTTGTGTTTATGTTGTCAAGAGTCAATAAGTGGAACTTATTAGAATAATTTAGGACATCAAATAGGTCGATCTACATTAATTCTCACACATGGAATTATGGTTGAATTTCTTTCCACCCTTACTTAGAGCTCATATCCCCAACTTCTTATGCTATATTCTCATATTGAAATAGATGAAGGAACATGATCACATTATGCCTCATTTATTCATAATTCTAGTAAAAAAATGAGTAATGGTGTTCAATGTGACCTTTATTTCTCTATACTATTGATGGTTAGTGCAGTGGGACCTTATAGTATCTAGGGCCTACCTAAATAGTAGGCTAACTGCTTCATTCATATAAAAAAAAATGAAAATGAATACATGGAAAAATAAAACATTATACATTCAATCCTCGGAGTGACCTAAAAATGGGATGCTTAGATACAAAAACGAATTACAACGCTGAAATTCTCTTAAAATTCTATGTAATTTGAGTAGAAACTTGACTATATTCTGCCACTTTCAACTTTGGCCCCTTAGAGAAAATTTAGATTCCAATGTAGATTCCTTACAAGAATATTATAGGAATATTCCAAGGAATATTCCTCTAGAATATACCCACCTCAATATTCATGTTGCACGATTATGCTACAGAATTCGCTTAGTTGTGAGTTATGTGTCGCATAATGTTTTGTGCTTACGCGTTGTTCTAATGTCCCAATAGTGCTTCGCTCCTCCACTCGGTTATCCATTCGAATGAAATAAAGGCCATTTAAATAATGTTGTGCAGCCAGAATTGAAAAATATTCAATCGCTGGTGCATTGGTTGGCATATTGTGTATGAGACATTTGTTGTAGATGGGTCATGGGTTCAAAACCCATTGGACCCCAATTTATGCATAATACATTCGAACCATTTAAAAACCATCATTATGTACAACTTGCTATATAACTGTAATATATATATATATATCTATATATATATATATATATATATATATATATATATATATATATATATATATATATATATATATATATATATATATATATATATATATATATATATCTATCTATATATATATATATATATATATATATATATATATATATATATATATAGATATATGTGTGTGTGTATTGCAAACTACCAACCATTAACCATACTGACCACTAAACCCATAATTTAAACCACTCATCAATATATATATTGATGAGTGGTTTAAATTATGGGTTTGGTGGTCAGGATGGTTAATGGTTGGTAGTTTGCAATACACACACATACACACACACATATATAATTTGTTTCAAGCCATCATCCATTTAAATATGTCCATTGCACTAGGTCGGTTAGGGCCCAACTACCAACCTGTTGGGTGCAATGTGGTGCCCACTAATTGGCCAATAATGCCCCATGCTATTGGGTCACTCAATGCCACCAATTTTAGTGAACACTGCCAAATTTGGTGGTTTCATCAATTTTAACCACAACTAACTTCCTTCACCAAATTTATCGGAGGTCTGCCAAATTTGGCTCCCGTTTGGTTGAATTGCCACTTTGTAGATGCTCCAAATTTATCTGGTTCTTTGCTAAATTTTTCCCTTTTTCCCATGTTTTTCTAGAACTTTGATAGAACATAAATTTCACATACAAAATAGGATTGAGGGACCATTTGTGGTGTTATATACCTTTTGACAAGATCTTTGATCTAGTCTTGGTTTCAATGTGATTTGAGGACACTGATTTTTGGGCCATTAGGGATTCTCCTAGATCACCAAGGGAAGGAGAGTAGTATAATACTGAGTTGGGAATAATTAGACGAGAAGCTCAAAATACAGATAATAATGAATATGAAACTCTACAAGTAGTTTGTAGCTTGACGATAGATTTAGATAGTATTAAATCCAATTAAGAAAAACTATCTAAAGTAAAATATGGGTAAGCGGATATTAATGGCTACATACTCAAAATATGTTAGGGAAGTAGATGTATAAATGTTTGGAAAATCCATAGGAAATGATCTAGAAGAGAGTCTACTATTATGACCAAGTCCATAGCTTCTAGTGGAAATCAAGGACCTAAGTTTGAGGAAAGGGACAAACAAGAGTCTAGTGGTATTAGTTGTGTTTAAGAGAAAAGATGATACATCTTAGTTGCAAGGGGAATTTATACCTCCCAACTTTGATGGAGAATTTGAGGAAGGAGAAAGAATTGGAAATAATAATTTTTATGAATCAACAAGGCCACCAGTCAAGTGTTAGGCTATAATGAAAACCAATTGTGGAGGCATTTCCCACAAAACATTACAAATTGAGAAACATAGTAAAAAATGTAAGTTTATTATAGTACTTGCAATACACCAAGGATTATCGTGGCAGTAGATGGAAGAAAATTAGATCATCAATCCACTATCGTAGAGATCCAAGGTAAAATTTTCATAAAGAATGTGATTATATTCATTGGCGTTGGCTCTACTGTAAGTTATATTTCACCTGCTGCAAATAAAAAATGTGTACTTTAAAAGGAAAATCATAGTAAACCTCATTAGTACAACTGGCCACATGAGATAAATGAAAGGTTATTGAACTAAGTAAGGATGGTTGAATATATTTGAATGAAATGAATACTAAATTAAATGTCAACATTCTTCCTTTCGGATCTTATGATGTCCTTGTTCTCATGGACTAATTAGGAACTTATAGGGTAATCATAAATTATTTAGAAAAGTAATTTACATGCATTAATGATGAAGGGGAGGCTTTTACAGTGAAAGGAATTCCAAGATCCATTTCAATCATGAAATTTATTTCCTTATAGTTAAAGAAATGTGCTCTAAAAGGATGCCACATGTTTACAGCCTAAATTGAATACCTTTCTAGTAGCAATAAAAAATCACCTTAAGAGAATTATCCTATATTAGAACAATATAAGGGTTCCTTTCCTAAGGAAGTACCAAGACTTTCTCTAAGGAGAGATACCACAAATATATAGACTTCACTATTTATCTCATTCCTCCAGTACTTCCAGTACCAAAAGTTGCATATAGAATGAGCATTTCAAAGTTGATGGAGGTAAAAAATTACTTATAAGAGATGCTAGATATGAAGTATATATGGCCTAGTATATCGCGTTGGGGCGCACACATATTATTTGTTAAAAAGGAAGATGGAACCATTAGAATTTATATATATTACAAACATCTCACCAAAATGACCATGAAAAACAAGTATCCTTTGTCCGAGATTGATGACTTATTTGCCCAAGTCAATAAAGTATCAATTTACTCAAAAATTAACTCAAAATATGGATACGATAAAATTAGAATCAAGGATGAGGATATTCTTAAAAAAAAATCATGACATAATATGGACATTATGAGTTCATGGTACTTCCATTCAGACTTAGTAATGCACCAACCAATTTCATGTGTTTATGAATACTGTGTTTAGTCAATTTTTAGACAATTTTTTCATTGTATTCATAGATCACATTTTGGTTTACTGAAAGAGTAAATAACAACATGATCAACGTTTGAAATTTTTTCTTCAAACACTAAGTGAAAATAATATTCATGTTGATTTTAGCAAATTGTAAATTTACGAGAAACAAATTCATTATGTAGGACATTTGTTCTCTGAGAAATGGATAACTGTACATATGGAAAAGAAAATTACTATCATAGAATGGAAAATTCCTAAGGATGTTGCTGATATTAGGTCTTTTATGGGAATTATAGGTTGTTATATAATATTTGTAGAATATTTTCCAAACTAGGATACCTAATCACTTCTAGCTAGAAGAAAGGAAAAAAGTTCAAATGGAATCATAAATGTCAGGTTAGATTTGAAAAATTGTAGCAATTTTTAAGTACTAGTATAAACCTAAAATTAGTTAATCCCAACAAAGACTTTGTGGTCCATATGGATGCTTGTTAGGAATTTTCTTGTGGAGTTCTAATGGAAGAACGTCATGAAATAACTTAGAATATAGAAAATTAAAATACCATGAGAAGAACTATGGAACACATGATCTAGAACTAGAGGCTGTCATACAGGCTCTAAAAATGTTGAAGCAATATGTCATAGGCAAAAAACTTAAGCCAAAAATTGATAATGTATGTCTCAAATACTTATTTTACAGACCAAATCTAAATGCTAGGAAATCAAGATGGTTGACATTCGTTAATGAAAACCATTTTGAAATTATACATATTAAGGAAAGAAGAAAATATTGGTGATTCTTTGAGAAAAAAATTAAATCATATTGGTGTCATTTCTCGAAGTAATCGGCAAACAAATGTTATAGAAAAAATAAAAAAATTAATTTTTTTTATCAAAGAATATATGGAAATTTTTGGAAATTTGACTCGTTGGTTAACAAGATAATGACTTTTCAGTGAAGGTCAAGCCCTATTTATGTATAGGGATAAAATTCATTTTCTTAATGACTCAGATTTGAAAATATTTGTCCTAGATAAATTTCATAAGAATCCAACAACTAGGCATCCTAGTTAACAAAACATAATAAATATGTTCAATAAAGTCTTTTATCAGCCTAACATGAAAATAGAACAAACATAATATGTAGCCATGTTCCTAGAATGTCGATAAGTTATTTCTTCTTATGAACATCCAACAAGGTTGTTACAACCTTTACCCATTCCAAAATGGAAATGAGAGATAGTGTCCATGGACTTCATCATTGATTTACCAACGACTATGAGACAACATGAACCTATTATGGTGGTGGTAGACAAATTTAGTATAGGAACATATTCTATTCCTATAAATCTACCTTTGAGGCTATTAACATAGAAAAAATATTCTCAAAGGGGATATTTAGACTCCATCTTATGCCCAAAACTATGATTTTAGACCATGATGCAAAGTTAACTTTTAAATTTTGGAAGGCTTTATTTGAGTGCATGGGAACAAAATTAAATTTTATCATAGCGTATCATCCTTAGATGAATGGTCAAATAGAAAGGACCAATTAGATCTTATATGATATGCTGAGAATGTATGTCATGGGTAGATGCAATACGTGGGAATACAATATCCACTTAGTCATGTTTTCCCATAATAATGTATATCAGACTTCTTTGAAAATGAGTCCTTTTGAGGTATTGTATGCTAGATCATGTAAACTACCCTTATATTGGGATCGTTCGAAAGATTGACTATTGTTGGGTACATATGTGTTAATGGAGATTGATGATGTACTAGAATAGGTAAAGCAAAATTTGAAAACATCTTAGGATCGACAAAAGAGTTATGTAGATTTAAAAAGAGTTCAAAGGGAATTCAATGTTGGTTATCATGTATAATTGAAAGTGAAACCAATTAAGAGCACAATTAGACTTGGAAAACATTCCAAGCAATCACCCAGATACTATGGACCCTTTGAGTTGTTAACAAGAACTAGACCAATGGCCTATCAACTTGATCGTCAAACAAACATAGAAAATCATAATGTATTTCATGTGTATTTTTTAAAAGAATATATATATGACTCAACTCATATAATTTACTGGGATGTTGTATAGGTAGAACTGGAGGTATATTTCTTTGAAAAACTTTATGTATTGTAGCTCGGAGGGTAGTCACACTTTAGAATAGAAACATAGATTAAGTGAATGTTGGGTGGAAATATTTCAGCCTAGAAGAGGAAACTTCAGAGTTTGAGAATTCTTTTAGAGAATAATATCCATCTCTATTTTGAAGAGCTAGAATGAATTCCAGAATTTGTGAGCATGCATCAAGATTATGCCATCTCAAATAGGGAAGGATCTGAGATCCCCTGACTTGGAGTTTACACTGTAAAGTCATAGATCATTAAGTTTGAATGATGATTTTATTTTGAGATGCTATTTGGAAATTAGTTTATCAATATTTTATTTCTAATACATATTAAATGTGAATTTGTAATAATTATATTGTTAATGAAAATAAAGGAGTCTGGAAATTAATATTGAAGCTACATCTAGATGAAAGAGATAAGGCTGCAAGTTAATGTTGGATATTGATTACCCATTCATTTAGTATAGCGTATTTCTTAAGGATTCAAGTATTATGGCAAATTGTAGTATTATAGGTACTACTTTGGTCTGAAAAGTCATACATATAGAATGTAGGTGAATAGTCTATAAAAATTATGTAATTTACTATAAAACTTAGTAATTTTTTGGCGAATATCATCTATTTAATCAATATATAAGTAAAAAATAGGATAATTTTTAACCAAATGTATGAATATTGTTCTAGAAATTGTCCAAAAGTGGCCAATTATTGAAATTCCGCTGCAAAATATTTCGCTAATTAAGTCCTCTAGGGCATGTGATATAAATGATTATATTATTAACTATAATGGAAATTATTCATCATTAACATCCCTAAAAGACAAGATTATTTCTTGTGAATGGGGAAATCGAACTCATAAATCAGATAGTAACTACCTTCCACCTATTGGATGAGGTGGAGGTAGTTAGCAAATACCAATTGATTGGTAACGACGTAATATATTTTTGTATTCTTACTAGAAAAGATAGTCACACAATGTTAAATTGGTGTTGGGCATGAAAGGACAAAACAGATTGTGATAGAAAGGAAGAATTACATACTTGTACTTGGGGAAAACCTTTCTAGGAGAAAGGTGTCAAGGTTGGGAGGAGTTGGGTAGTTCTTGTATTAGTTTCCAGAGTCATAATTTTCAGTCGGTACCTCGAAATTTTATTGTATGAGTGTTTAATGAACATAAATAGTATGAATACTAGAATTTGTAAATCTGGACAAGAGCATAATAATTCAAAAATAGCAGAATAATAAGAGGCATGAAGAGTTTCTCAATTCTTATCTTAAATTATTTGTAGTAAACATTCATATATAGCCATATTCTCATTATTCAGTGCAAAATACTTCAATAATGTTTCAAGAGAATTATTCCTTCAAATATATACAATGATTACATGTTTGTCAAGATTTATATTGTGATTATGTACATAAATAACAACTTATACATTGTTGAATAATTATGATTTTATAATGTTCTCGAAATTTTTTATTTTCAATTACAATGATAAGGATCATGCTAGTTTAATAAATCAAATATTATGGAATCTAGTGAACCCTAAGTATACACTATTATAGTGTAGTTTAAATAATATTGTAAGAACGCCAATATTGAAACTCAGAAGAAGTCATTCCTGAGGAAAATTTAAACAAAAGAGAACAAATATATATATATATATATATATATATATATATATATATATATATATATATATATATATATATATATATATATATATATATATATATATATATATATATATATATATATATATATCTGTGTGTGTGTGTGTGTGTGTGTGTGTGATGTAATTTGTAATTTATGGAAAGGTCGTTTAAAGTCTTGTAACCATGTAAAGGATATAAATATATAATTTTTTTAGGAGCTTAACTGTAGGATCCTAAAACGTCATAGAGGTTTGATATATCTCTAAAACTATCCATATTTGAAATAAACAAAAAATATTGACACAAAAGTATTGAAGCATGATCAAAAGAATTCCACATATGTTTTTTATGACAAAAAACATGTTTGAAATACATATATATTTATTATAGAAACATAGCAAATTTTATTGAAAATGGATGTTATTGTTAAAACATTGGCATGGTAAGAATTCACTATAGTATTTGTAAACAAACATTTGCAAAAGTTCAAAGTATGGGATAAAGTTTCCCATTAATCAAATACATGATAGATTTAAATCCTTTGGAATACAAACTTCTTGAGAGGAAGTAGTTCTGGAAAACAATTTTAAATAACTATAACGACATATGACCATGTCCTCTTTCCCTCGAACATGGGATTCATGCTCAAGTAGATAAGAAATCCAAGGTTTTAAGAACATTTGACCTGGAAGAGGAAGTCAAATGTCTTGTAAGTTGCAAAAAATCCCAATCTAAAACATAAAAGGAAAAAGATTCAAATAGACTTGTGAAATTATTACCTGCATATATGCAAGAAAATAAAACTATGTCAAATATTTACTTATAGAAATAAGAAATTGAATGAAGAAAAAATAAAGAGAAATTATAGAATAATACATGGAAGAAAATGTTTAAACATGCATTTTTTAAAACCCCTCTATAAAAGAGATTAACAAGGCATTAGTAAATCGAAAAAATTATACCTTTAGTTAAAATTTGGAGAAGAACAAAAATAAACGATTTGAATAATAAATTAAAATGTAGTTGGTTTAGGATATGTAAGAATTCTTATGTTGAAGTTAATGAAAAGAGAATGAATGAATTTTATATATAATTGTTTATATACTCTTATGAAAACTCTTTCAAGGAATAAAACCCTAAGGATTTTAAAACCTAAAACATAATAATACGGTTTTTATGCAAAATAATTTACATACGATCTTGTAAAATTACTACACGAAATATGTTAGTAGGGTTTCAGAAAAACCCATATCCAATTTTTACTATAAATTTAAGTAGGGTTAGGTTTTCAAGTTAAGAAAACCCAACCATGATCTTAAGTAACTAAATATCTAATAGCCTTACATAGAAAGAAATGAATAAAGGTTATACATATAACCTGTGCAAAATAAGAAATTTTCCTAAGTGTTAAGCTTAGTCAAACAATTTCACCATAGAAGAAACGCCAACCCTGCAGGACAAAATGACACAATAACATATGGAACCCTACAACACAATATTTATGGCTTAGAATCTGATTTACATATCTAAAGGAACGAAGAAATCTTAATAAAAGAAGAATAGGATTGAAAGGAATACCTGAGTAAATATGTAAAGTTGCAAGTGCATTGATACCACCAATTTAATGATACACATTTAGATAGTAGTAAGAAGAGAATTCCAAAGGAAATTAGAGTCAAAATAAAAATTCTAAGCTAATACATTTTCCAGAAAAAAATTGTAAGTGCAGTTGTTAAATTTGTAATAGAGAAGGTAAATATACGAAAGGTAAGTGGTGTTATTAACTAAGTTGAATAGAAATCTTGCATAAACGAAAGAATTACCTTTAAAATATAAATGCCCAAATGTGAAAACTAGTTCCATAAACAAATGCCATAAAATTAAGTGCTTGAATGAGGCCAATATAACTGAGTAATATTTTAACAAGTATATGGAGGTTGAATTTCAAATCATTGAAATAAAACCAATCACAGAGCCAACGGAGCTCTGTCCAAAGACCAAACGAGCAAATGGGTTACTTCACAAGTCTGCGACAAAGGGTTAGTTAATGAAACCATGAGATAACAATATCAATGTAAGTAGTACATCCATCCAGGCTCAATTCCATCTATTGATCATTGGGTTTGACCTAGCCTTTGTGTCAAGATATTGAGGCATATATGCCACAAATTCACAAATAGTCTACAAATTTCATAAAGGAAATATACCACATGGACTCCGAGATAAAGGCTTTTGTAGCATAAACTAACAACCTTTAAAAACTAAATCGTATATTGTTCCTCAGGTAATGTTAGCGTATAATAATACATCGTGATATATAGTACAGTGATGTGTGGTTTGACGGTAAGTCACATGGGCGAAGCCTGGGGAAACCGAAGTTCAAATCTCGTTGAGTACATTGAACTGCTGTGGTGGCGGCTAGAGGGGCGGATCCCCTTTGCTGTGAGTCTGTTGTTGCTAACATCATAGGAACTTCGTATACCCGACTTGTAGGTGGTTGGTTATGCTCTTAGTGTTATAGTGGCAACTATGAGGTTTGATCCTAGGTCTCCCATATATTAGGCTTGGCAGTTACCGTTTCACCTTGTGGTTAAAAACAATAATACATCGCGATATATGAAAGTCACATGATTATAAATAGCACAAGAAATATTACATTGACCTGTCGCAAACCATGTCACAAGGTAAGAGAGTTAATAGATAAGGGTATGCTATGCATACATACATTTTAGAGGTAGAGATAAATGAAGGAACAATAAGCACAATATGGTCACAATATATATTGATAAAACAATGCGTGGTCTCGTGAACTTAGGTTCGAAACTTATTTATGAACTAAGGGTATATGAAGTTAAGATGAAAAAAAAATTATTTCCTTATGAAACACGATATTAATGAAAAATAGCAATAAGTTCAACCCAAAAACTATATTTAGAACAATTTTTAACAATTTTTCATAAAAAGAGGATTACATGTATGTGGTGCTATATTGATTTGAAAATTTAACTAGGAACTTGAGGTTCTTATTTGAAAAAGGCATAGTATTAGAAGAAATCCAAAATCTATGTTTAGAACAATTTTTCATAGAAAGAGGACTACATGTATGTGGTGGATACACCATTAAATCATGGATTTGAAAATTTAATTAGGAACTCGAGGTTCTTATTAGAAAAAAAGGCATAGTATTAGAAGAAAAGAAATTGTTCTTAAATGACAAGAATAAAGATGTAAGTCTTTTTCAAATTGAAAATTACAAAAGAGTACAAAGTAAAATTTAATGAAAAGGTATGATTATATAAATAGAATGGAATAAGAGGAAGTAGTTATACTTACTTTATTTACTTAAAAAAAATGGGCGTGTCTCATGAGGTTCATTACGTGCACTCATCTGTAACCATTATCACTATAATCTTTGTCATAATATCCATGTCAATAACTGTCACCAGCTATCGTGCTACTTCCCATACTCTTTTTTAACCAATTCTTCAATATGGTGACTCAAACCACTTCTTGGAGCATGTTTTCACCCTATATCCAAAACTGCTACAATCTGCCCATAGACCCTAAAATCATACAAAAGATATTTTGTCCATAAAATAAATGTCAAAAAGACATGACACAATTCTGGTTACATCCACCTCTAATCTTTGATCACCCATATTCTTCCAAAATCTTAGTTTGACCAGTAATGACTCTGTAAATGCATAAACACCATATAAAAATATGTCACAAATTAAAGATTGTAAAAAATCCATTTTTGGGGGGCATTACACAAAATGACCAATTTTCATCATCAATTATACAATTTCTCAATTGAAATTCAACTAAAAGGTTTGACAGAATGCACCCATTATATAAAAAAAATTATTTTTCAAACATTAACATTGCTAGGGCTCAAATGAGGGTCTCAACTCTCACACCATAACTTTTCTACCAACCGGGCTTATCGCCACAAATCAGACCAACATTCAAAACATTTATTATATCACTCACAGGGGATGTCACATAATACTTTCACCACAAAACACCATTTCAACACACTAGGATTACATCACGCTAGATTCTTATCATATTAGGGTTTTATCACACCATGGTTCAATCACACTAAGGTTCCATTGCACCACAATTATATCACAAAAAATTCCAATCATGATCACCAATTGTACTCAAACCAAGGTCTTAGTGCACATAACACACCATCAATGCCAACTAAGCTATCAATGGGACTTTCTGGTTCCTTGTTCCACCTCCATTTTGTTGTCCAATATTAACAATGAAGATTCGAGGGTTCAACCCTAAAAAAATCCAACTCACCAATGATCACACCAATCAAAACCATTTACTCAATGATCATACCAATCAAAATTAAACGCCCAACAATCATTCCAATTTAACTAATTTACCCAATTCACATACCATTTGAACCAAAGTAACCAAAACGAAATTTCAACTTTGCTCGATCTTAAAAATAGTATGTCAACCTCACTAAGTCACTCCATTATTTGTTGGATTAATGTCAGTGTTGTCATATTTGGCATACTGGAAAGGTGTATATATATAGGAGTTGACGGACATGGATGGGGATAGGTTTGTTAGTGTGGAAATTCCTAGAAGATATACCAAAAACCATCACTTAAGTCACTAGGTGACAAGTGACCCTAAAAACAGGTTAATGCTTGTTGTTGTTCTAGATCTGCAACACAAATAGAAAATCTGCAGTAAAGAAAGCAAGATATGAAACAATTAGCAGTACAATGATAGATGTAGAATAATAGCCCAGTGGAAAGATGATTTTAAGAAAATAAATCTTTATTGATAACACCTGATGAAGGAGATCTACATATTTGTTTGTAAGTCCCCCTCTGTAGGGTGGGTCGTTTGATATCCTTGATGCTTCAAACATATATTCTCTCTCTCAATCGTGTGAAAAATTCAAACAATGTGAAGAACTCAAGTGGGAGGCCAAGAAAAAATGATGATAATATCGATGATGATAATGATCACGGTGAGCAATGAATGAAAAACCATCCTTTATATAGCAAAGCATGGAGTTAATCTTGAAGATGGAGAATAAAAAATATTATTGACCAAATTCAGATCTAACTACCTGGAATACTTTATTATATTTATTGGAGAGGGAAAAGGAATTCAAAATGGTTAAATTCATCTATTTATAAATAATTAATAGAGAAAATGATTTATTAACTATTTCTCCAGAAACAAGAAAGGTGTGAAATCAAAATAATTATTAAATAGTGATTTAATAATTATTCTAATAACATAAATAAGGAAATTCAAATAAATAATGATTTATTTAAATATTACTAAGGGATTTAGTGAAATGGGACAAGTAATAATTATTAAATAATTATTTAATAACAATTCTTATAGAAAATTAAATAAATAATGATTTATCTGATTATTCTCATGGGGTTTCTTTATTTAAATCAAAAAAATAATTTAATAAAAATGGTTTACTAAAAGTATTTTCCATAGTGAAAGTGATTTTAGTATGATAAAATTAAATCCACATGGTGTATTTTGATCCACCTAGTTAGAAATGGCTAGGTGATCATGTTTTGGTGATAAAAAGGTTGGCATGCCTACTAGAACCTTTTTGTTGTAATAAAAAATTAGGGGTTAACAAATGACTCTTCGTACTTGGAGCTTTTAATGATATGATATGGTCCATATAACCATTGAATTTTCACTATTTTGATCCATGTGACCATATCATATGAGCTGGACCTTAGGGTCATTGGTCATTTGCATAATGAAATTAGCACAATGTCATCATGTCATCTCACAGCCCACAAAAGGGTGCCATCTGTAACCTAAATTTGGATTAATCTCTAGTTAGAAACTACCAATTAATCGTGCATTTTTGTAGTCATTGGATGTGCCCTTTGCCATCCCACGCTATCCGTTCTGCCACATCACACCTTATAGATTCTTTCCACATTTTTGAGCTACCATATCAGTGTTACTATGAAGGCATATGATGTGTTGGTTATGTCCTCATATCTGGTCAATAAATCTATGCCATGTGTCACTTATGCATATTTTATGCAAGGTGCATTAAACATTGTGCACCTTTTGGCTGTCTTCCACCATTCACTTCAATTTTGATCTTGGACTCATTCCATCCTAGAAAATATGCACACTATTTAATGTGGTTAAAGTTCATGTAAGTTCTATTGATATCTACCATTGACTTGGTAAATCAACCATGGATGTGTATGAAATATACACATTTTTTAATGAATTAATAAATTTGGGTTTTCCCATATAGTATGACCTTCAAGTAGCGCTGATTTCCAAATGGCCATAAATTTTCATTCAAGAGGATTTTTCAGAGTAATATATACGATTGGAAAGGTACTGATGAGACCGATGCAATTATGCTTCTTGGAGAATTAATAGGCCATCAAAGCTATATCAAGAAATCAATAAACTTCAACCTCCTTTTATTAACCTGGAGAACATATATAAGATATCTCACTTACATACTTCCTCACTATCTAAGTTCCTTCGTTTACCAATGTCAATACTTCCATCAATTTTTTCAATCTCTCCCCCTTTGACATCAATGCCAAAGAGTCACAAATATCTCTTGAAGTTGTCATGTTAATGATCCAAAATAATTATCTTTTAAAATTCCGTAACCTATTCCTAGATGATGCTATGGGAATGACTAAACCATGTTATCTTCCCGTTTCCATTCTTATATGGCCTCCCATTAATACTCTGCTTCCATTACAATTGATAACTATTCCATATATTTTTCTTAAAGTATTTAATTTGCATAGTACTTCTTCTTCCTGTTTTGATTTAGATGATAGTATTGAGGACACACTTTGTAACATTTTGTAATCCTAATGAGATAATTCTTCAAGTGATGAGGAAACCACTCCCATCTTCTATCTAAGATATATGGAACTTTCTCTTGGTATTGGTTTGGTAAGGATATCATCAATTTTTTCCTTCGCAACTAGTTCTTGTAAGAAATGATATTTGATTAGGATATGCTTTGTTTTTAAGTGCATGACATGATTTTTTTATAATTATTTATTGGTATTATCACACATCATTGCAACAAGTTGATCATATTCCTGAAGATACTTCAAGATTTGTTTCACCCATAGCACTTGAATGCAACATGCAACTACATCAATGTACTCTGATTTAGCAGTGGATAAAGAGATAAAATATTTCCTTTTTCTTGTGCAAATAAAAAAAACATTTTCCAAGAAATAATGATCCTGCGATAGTACT
Source organism: Pinus tabuliformis (assembly GCA_031772625.1). Lineage (NCBI taxonomy): Eukaryota > Viridiplantae > Streptophyta > Pinopsida > Pinales > Pinaceae > Pinus > Pinus tabuliformis. The sequence continues at coordinate 303,243,555 of CM062818.1, forward strand.
TTTATTCCATCAAAACTTCAAGGCTAATCTATATAAGTGTAAGATTTAAGAGTAATACCAATTCCTCTGAGACACCATAAGCCATAATATGTAGTTCCTTGCACGTATGTAAATATTATTTTAGCCACATTTACATGAGATTATTTAGGGAATGATTGAAATCTTCCTACCAATCCCATAACCTACATAATCTTGGATCTTGATGTTGTCCAATATTGAAGGTTTATGATCATTGATTTGTGCATAGTTTGATCTACTTTAGGAGAATCTTTATCCTTTCTAGGCTTACAACTTGTAACCATATGAATGCTAATCGAGGCACAAGTTTACATTCAACATTTCTCCAATGTTTCTTTTAGTTATTAGGAGTGAGATATGAAGATGTGTTACTTGGACTGATTGACTTGAATTCCAAGAAAAGAGGATAATTCTATGAATATGGAAATTTCAAATTCTTTCCTCATATTTTTTACAAAGTTCCTACTCATGGAATCATTATCATTACCAATACATTGAGAAACAAATTACAAGTCAATCGAACTACTAGCTTGATCTCTCCAATTTTTTTTACACTGAATGAAACTAAAACCATTAAAGGATATGAACTCGCATATACCTTATTTCTCTATAGGGCTGACATCTAGCTTTGAACCTTTCTTATAAATATGATAATCTAGCTTAGCGATTTTCTCATCAACTAGCTTAAATATATGGTAACTATCATAGACTATCGATATAATATTGGTGTAGGGATCGTAGATTGGCCATGTATATTACATGTTTGATCCTAATCCCTCAGATTCCAGAGTTAACCAAGATCTTTTAATTCTGTGATGTTAGTAGAATTGCATTTGAAAGAGTAGGTAAAACCACATGTGCATACTTTAATGAAGAGGAAACATAAATATAATGATCAAATCAAATCACACATAAGTTGATAACGGAGTTCACCCATAGTGGGCTACGTCTCTTAGTCATGTGTCGAGAGTGGGGAGGCCGCTTCATTAAATGATGCAATATGAATATGAGTACATGATTTATTTATTTTTTCAATACAAGGAATAACTCCCTTTACTAGAGTGGCATGTCTCTCCATGAGATATTCTCCTATATAACTCTCACTCATAAAATCTCTCCTCCAGCATGACAAAGGAAAAACATTTCACATAAAGTGGCATACAATGATCCTCACAAAGTGGCATACATGGATCTCAAATGTAAATCATCATCTCAACAAAAATCAAAATAAGACATGGAAACAATGCATCTTATACCTCCAAGTCTGTGGAAGGATTGAAAATCTTCTACTTGGATGAAGGAACTACCTCTGCCATTGTGTTCCTTGCAAAAAACCATGAAATATTAATGTAAACTTGAATGCTTACTAACTCAGTCAAATATGATCTCCCTAGGAATCTCAAATATTCTTCAAATATTCGCTTCTGTGGGCTGACTGAAGTTTGGCTGCTTAGGTGAAGAAACTGATCAAACCATTTTGTTCCTTGAAAGAAAAATAAGAAAAATGAGTATAAAGTTGGGATAATTATGACACATTCAAAATTCTTCCCCTGGGCAATCTTAAAGATTCCTCAAAGAGAATAATCTTTGAAATATTCCCTAACATATGCTCTAACAATATTCCTAGAAACTTCTTGAGATTCATGACTTCATTGGCTTACTTTCACCCTCAGCTCTCATGTATTATCCATGGTTCCCTTTGAACCATTTGAATGTAACTTTATAAAAAATTGTGGGTGTGAATAAGACAAAGTGTGTAGTTGGCAGAATGGTTGGCATAGTCATATTAAGTTACCTGTTTCAATGGTGGCTTTGAGTTCAAAACCCATGGACTCCCAATTCTTCTTTAATATGAATTTAGAGTTGAGTATGGGTGTTCAAACCATATAATTCTGGTATACCTACATCCATATTGTAACGACTCCCCAAACTATGAGAATACGACAAAAATGGAGGTTCCACCATGCCAAGTCCATTTGGGCCTAATTTAAGGTGCCATATGGTACCAAAATATTGGGCCATGTGGTAGGTTCTCATTGGTCCATATCATACGCCATTTTTGTCACCTACTTTCCATGTGTCAACTTGTGGGTCCATTTGGTTTGCTAACTGGGCTGCCTCATTAGCTCTATGAGTCTCGTTAGGCTTGCTAACTTCACTTCCATGTATCATATGTACAACATGCCACGTGGAATAAGGTTGAATTTGACTTTCAATTTTTTGTTTTGGTACAAATCTCAAACTGCAATAACTTTCTCATAGTAACATGGATTGAGGCACAATTTGTGTGATTAGAAATATCTTGTTGAGCTCTATGACCTAGTGTTAGTTTCATAAAATTTTGAACACTTTTATTTTTGAGGTTTGTTGGAGCCACCTGTATAATTCCTCCCCACTAAGGATCTTTTGGTCCTTCCAAAGTATAAACATTATTTGCAATATTATGTACTCCCTTGTTTGCACCACAAGTTGCCTAAAAGGACACACTTCCTTCTCCTTCACCTTTGTACTTCAGAGCCATAAGTTATGAAATGACACATGTATTCTATGCAAACCTATAGTACAATGTTTCAAAATACATGCTATTTTACAATACTTCAGATGACACAAGAAAACCCCATACTTGCCAAGAGTTTATAACACACTCTTTGGTCAAGCTTACATTGGAATTATAAAAGAAAACAATACCCCAACTACCAACAAAGGGCCAAAAACATCATGACGTTGAATTCATAAGCGATGGAAAACACTTCATCACTTTTACAATCATTTCACAACATGTGATTTGCAAAATGTGGTCATGACGAGCTGCAATATCCAATAAAACCATCTCTTACTCATTAAAGTGAATTGGTCGTCATTGTGGAGCTGATTCACTTCTTGAACAACTTCACCAGCTAGTCTTGCATAGGCACTTTGTCCTTCCTGAGATGTTTCTTTGAATGGAGACTCCAATATGTGGCTCTATGATGTCCACCTTTGTTGCAATGACTGCAAAAAATATTCTTCCTCTAGACTTTCTTAACTTGCTTCCTTCTCTAATGTGGAGAAGGCCTTTCATGTCTTTTCCTCTTTCTTGTTATCATTCTTTTCCAAAACTTGGAAACAACATGGTTATACAAGACACAAAAACTACATGGTTTTTTATGCCATTATTTATACTCATCATTAACAATATTATTGTAATCAAAAGGAACATTATTATAATGGGACATTTTATACATTGCTTGGTTGTCTCTACTGCATTCCCGGTGATGAGAGTTTTCCTTATCTCCTTCTCTGCAATGTGCATTATTATGGGAAGATTGTGATGTGTTCCCATCATTATCTTTCCTTGATGATTTTGGTAATAGCTTGGATACTTTGCTTGAAGAATCCCTTTCTTCTTCTACCTTTGAACATTCTCCTTTAGTGTACCCCAAACCTAAAATGGGTGCCTTAAGGCTTCCAATAGAAATAACATCATGTCAAAATGAAACTAAAGTACTATCAACATTGTTTACGTCAGTTATTGATTCTGAATCAGGTGATAATGGCTTCGCTATGTCCTGGTTGAACTTCAACTTTTCGAGGGCCTCTTCCATGGTCCATAATTGAAGCTGCAATCTCTGCTTCTCCTCTTGTGATTCTTGTAGAGGTCTCCTCAATTCAATATTCTCTGCTTGAAGGCTTTCATTGATCTCTTAATTGAACATTTTGTTGGTGTCCAAGTATGAATGATGTAATTAACCCAATCCACATTTAATTGGCAACAGAGGGTTCTACTAGTTGTTTCAAGTCTATCATGCAATGTACGTACATATCATAGTTTCCCTACCCAAGAGTGAACATTAACTATAAATTCGTCAATGTGTAACTAGAAGAAATACTCTAACAACAATAAGAATAACAAAAACTAATAATTGTAACATAAATAGGAGTAACGAAAATAAGGACTCACGACAACGCACTGATAAACATTCACATCAATAATAAACTAACAGAAACAAACCTAACACACATCTAATCCAATAGGACCTAGTCATGAGGGTGGGCCTAACTCACTGATCAGGGTTGTGGTGAGATCAAAGAATCACGATATGCCCAGAAGATCAAATTGTCATTAATAAAAGAAATATTACAATTGTGATGTTACAGACTCAAAGTTAGAGTATTCTCCTGCAATCTTTATGACTCTTAACAGTGTTGGCTTTCACAACCTGCAACTCTACTTTATACAATTTGTCAATGATACAATTCCTAGAATTACGGAAATGTTTGCCCTTAATTACATGGTTGTTTTCAGAAAGCAATAGAATGCTAAAATATAGTAGTGTGTAAATTAAAGGGTTTATTCATTGTTGTCCCCAGTCTTCAAGAATAGCGATTCCGGTTTGACAACATCGTTTAGTGAATCATGGTCCTAGTCATTCTCCCTTTAAATCTGTAGAAATAATTGAATTATTAAGTCACTTAGGTAATAATCCCCTACAATTATGCTTCATTGACCAATAATCCATAAAGACATGAAGAGAGGTGTACCTGTGCAATTTAAGATATTTATTAACCACTATTGGCATGAAATGGATAAAATAACATGGTGAAAAGGGTGAGTAAAAGTATGAAAATCTAGCCACCAACATCTCCCCCCAGCTAGCCTTAGTTCATGTCCTCATGTAGTTTGTCGCCTACACAATTTTGGGTTCGATATGCGATGATCGACGTGAAGATATGAAAGATCATTTTTGCAGACATCTCTATCCCTTGAGTCTTGTACCCATCTGTTTGAATGACTTCTTTCCACCAATCCTCGCTTACCTCGTAAGCTAGAGTGTAATTATTTGTTGGTAGGTAGATGATGGGAAATTGAAACATGAAACCCATCCATCAAACCCCACGAAGCCACATGCATAAAATATACCTAGGTACCCTATTTAGAGCTTGATCAAAATTGGGGGCCCCAAAATGCTCACGTATCCTGATAGCTAATGACAAGAGCATCCACCTTTTCTGGCAGCTGTCCGAGGCCTCCTCCTAACAAGTGAATATTTCTTTTGTGCATATATCAGCACACCATTTCTGAGTTTCCATCATGTGCTATTTCTATCCCTCGATCCCCAACAGGGTTCCTGTCTATTATAAACATTCACAGACTAGAAATTCTCCATCCTGATGACAACTAGCCTCTTTGCGTGATTTTATTCAAACGTATCAAAAGCATTTTTCCACTTAAACTAGTTGACAATGTAGGAGGTAAAGGCTCTCAGTTGAATATCTCCTACATATGGTACTAGGTTAAATGATTGATCATTGCCCAAGAATTAGTCATGCATGTACAACTTGCACATCAAATATTGATCCAAAATATTATGGTGTCCCATGATGAACAAAAACTGGATTGAATCTTCCATATCATTACTAAGCTCTTGGTGGATGCTTTCTAAACAAAAGAATAGATATTGTTCATGGAGGAACAAGGCATAGCTATGAGTAGGTGGACAACAAACCATTACCTGTTGAGCCAGGGTAACCATCTCTTCATTATCGTCCTTTAGTAGCTTCACCTATTCTTCCAATCCCTCAATTTGATTTTGTTGCTTCTCCTGCTTCCACTTTTTCTTTGCTAACTATTCTATGTAACCAGAGACTATTTTCACAGCTTATGCACGAGTTTTCCTTATTCCCTCCAAATGCGCCTCTAAAGGAATGAACCCTCATTAAAAGCGAGTTGTTGTAGCTTGCCACTTCTAAATTTCTACAGACATGAGAAACTCTTGTCCCTTGATCATATGCAAAAACGACTCTATCTATGTAGCTTCTGAAGTCGTTGGCCTACCTTCAATCTGTGTTTCCACTGAAATAGTTTTAGGATGGGCCTCCATAGATCTTTTCTTTTTCTTTCTAGCTTTTCTTCATAGGCATGACAATTGTTTCCTCAACTTCATGATCTACATTTTCAACTACATATTTTCTCTGAATTTTGCCTGATATCATTCCTTAAGAGAGGGTCTCCTTCTTGCATATTACTTGATAAACTCTTGTTTCATAACTACTTCTTCCACAACCCTCACAACTGGTCCAGGGCTTGGCAGGTTGACGTTGACAAAATCAACAACAGGCTCTTGTTTTAATATGATTTCTTTCACTTGTTTCTAGACTCGAGGAACATTCCTTCCATCTTCTTCTTTAGGTCTCAAGACCTTTACATCTTCCCTCTGTGATTTTGGATTCACTGCAGGGTCTTGTGTGGTAGTGTCTTTGACACCCTCCTCTTGCAATTTCTTTGCTACCCGGCCATCCTCTTCCACCTATGTAGGAATGGGTCCAAACCCTTGCGGGTTAGTTTTGTCAGCAACATCCTTTTCCATTTGCTCAAGAATGGTTTCTAATCCTTACTGGTTAGTCTGATTAGTAGTGTCCTCTCCAATTTTCTCTGGAATAGTTTTTAACCCTTGCATGCTAGTATCATCTACAATAGTCTCCTCCATCTACTGAGGAGTAGATTCTAACCGTTGAAGTTTATTCTACTCAGAAACATCTTCCTCCATTGGCTGAGGAATAGTTCCTAGCCTTTGTGGGTTATTCTGTTCAAGTGCATCTTCCTTCATTTGCTCACGAACAGTTTTGCAGGAGTAATATCGGCCAAATATTCTTCAGTTTTTCCTTCAGTTGGCATTGGTTCTTGTGTGGCAGTGTCGACCTCTAACCCTTCAATTTGCTCAATTCCTTCACCAATCGATATTTGGTTTTGAAGAACCATGTCAATAATGGTTCCCTTAGCTTTACCAACGAATTTCAGTATTGGAGGAGAAGCTTGTTCTTTCTCCATGCATCTAGAGGAATGGTTTTTTCTTGCCCCTCTTGAAAAATATGCAAGAAAAGGAGAACGAGTAATGATTTCATCTATTTTCATTCTCTCAGTGCCTGTTGATGTAGTCCTTCCTTCCTCTTCTTCTATATCCACCTATTATTCTATGTTCCCCTTTTCTCTTCCTTCTTGTGCTTATTCTGAGTTGTCCTTCTGCCCAGCAACCAACATTATCTCTTGTGGAGTGGTGTCAACTACCGCCCCTGTTTTCTCCAAGGGTTCCACATTCAACTGAATAGGTGGTGATGGTTATTATGTGACATCACCACCCACATTTTCAACCATAGGATTCAACTATTTGAACATGTGGTGTTGTTTCTTGTGTGTCAATACCACCTACATTTATAACCAGGAGTTCTTTAATTGCTTAAACAAGTTGTGCTGGTTCTTGTGTAACAACATCACCTACACTCTCAACCAAGATTTATTTAATTGTTCATACAAGTGATTTTGGTTCTTGTGTGTCAGCACCACTTTTAACCACACCCAAGGGTGGTGATTTTTCTCTTAGACTACCAGTCGACACTAGTTCTCGTGGAGCAATGTCAAGTGGAGTCTCTTCTATCTTGATTATATCAATCTCCGTTGGGCCAACATGCAACATTTGAACAACGTTGCCTATGGCCTCTTCTTCCATTGCTATATTCTTCCTCTTCCCCTTCAGGTAGCATGCCGACAAGTTCTTCCTCTGCCATCTAAATGAATAATGGCCAAGCAACATAGGTTCGAGACAGAGGATCTACCACCAATAATCTCACCAACCCATGATTTTTAAGAAGTGCTAATGGTTGTTGAGGCCACCAGGCAGATTGCGCCATTAAATGGAGGTTTCTCCATAGGAAGTATGGCATGTCCAATGCATGAATCTATGCATGCCGAAACCGAAGGCATGCAAGGAATTTGAAATGATACTTAAACAGTGTATAGAAATGCCTTTCACTCGTATTATACCTCATTACAAAATACACCACTTCACCCCATGGATATGCCAGTGATTTATGATCATACTCTCTTCCTTTCTGGACCGTTGTCTCCCCAGCCTATAAAAACAACTCTGAAAACTCCGGTTGAGGAGACTTTCGAGAGAAATTTGTTGGAAATAATACTGAGAGGGGGGGTGAATCAATATTATCAGATCAATAAAACTTTTTCAATACTCAGAAACATATACGCTACTTCAGTTAAGTGAACTAGTGTGTAGACGCTACTGTGTCTAAAGCAACCAGCGTATAACTAGAAATCTTATGATTCAGTTAGTTTATCTTCAGTAAATGCATCATGACATTATTAACCATATTAAAAGTAAACAGGTGTAGAACAGATCATCACACAAAAGCCACACACATGAACACCATGATATAAGGTGGAAACCCAATGTGGGTGAAAACCACCTGCTGTTGTAGGGAAAAGTACCCGACTCGGATGACCCTATCCCACTCTAAGGGTGATAGTACCTCAGCAACAACTGTAAAGAAAACTACTTAAGGTTTACTTCTTTACGAAAGCAAGAGAGAATGAGGAAATGCACTAACCGTTGCCTTGCGCTTAATGTCAAATCCAAACTCTTCTCTTTGGCTGCTTGCTCCCAGCTCCTTGCTCTTTTGCTGGCCCAGCTACAATGAGATCCTGCAAAATAACAAAGAAGGAAACTACAAGAAGCATGCAATCATAACTGATTCAAGGATTAGCATAAATCAAATATACAATTATCACAATATATCATTGAAACAAGTGCATATAGAAGAACCTCAATAGCTTTTATTAATGAAGAAGTAAAGTTCTGAGAGAGTTACAACCATTGAAGGCCCCAATCTAGCAACACCTCCCAGCAGAAAGAATTTCTCCTCTTCACCTCCTTCAAGCAATCACCCAATAGCTCTATAGTGAAACCAACAGCATATCATTACTTTGCACAAAATTCCAGCCTCCTGAGCTCATAGGAGAGAGCTCAATATATAGATGAATTGAGAAAGGATGAGTCAGCTTGCAACTGATGTGTAGCTGCCTTGTGTCCTCTCTCTCTTCAGTTAATCTTTAGTTGATCTTCAGTTCTTGAGTCCACTTGGAGAACTTTGCTTCCACTTGGAGAAACAGAGCCTCTGACTCATCACAAGGCGAAATACCTGATCCAAGTGTCATTTTTGGAAGATTCCAAAACAATGACTCACTGTGCCACTTGTCCCTTCTCGCTCAACGCAGGTGGCCTTTGTCCCACTTGCTTTGCAACGCAGGTACACCATGGAGCAACTGAGTTTCAGCGCAGAAACCTAGTGGAGCACCTGCTTTGATTTCAGGATTGCTTGTTTTTGAGTGTTTTCAGGTGGAGAACTGATCTGAGAGCTGTTGGTTTGCTGACCTTGTTCCTCTAGGGGTAAGAACATCATGTTTAGGGAACTTTGGATCCCTTGGATTATTGACAATTCATGCTTGTTGCTGTAAGGCACAAAATTGTCTATAACAGATGCCCCCTAAAGTATGAGGTCGTTTATCGGGTGAAATGCTTTATTGAGAGGATCTGGAGTTCATTCAATCTGCTGAGAAGTGTCCTGTAATAAGATACGATACAATACATTATTTTTCATACATTTTTCATGATCTAGCTGAGGCGGGCATTCCCATGCTCAGCTTTATAAATACATTTTGGTACATAGAACAGACGATCGTCTGATTGTAGACTGATAATTCTCTGCTGAAATTATCATCCTTTGAGAAGGATGATCATCTGCTGTAACGGTGTACATATCAAATGTCTTTATGTCCTGAATATATATCGCAGCCCGGATGGATGAAACTAGATCTGGGGTCTTCAATCTCTTCCGATCTTCACTCGATGTACAAGTCGATCCATGTGAGAATTTCTTGAAGTCGAACATGGAAAGACATCGCTTGATTACCGGTCAATGATTTAAACCGTTAACAAGCGCGAGAGGAGTCACCGATAAGGATGATGACCCTCAAGGTATGGCAGTACAATCCACATGGTGGGAATAAAGGACTTGGCGTCGACCACCATGCAAAATCTTCTGGTCGAAGGTCATTGATGTATACCTGTCGCCGGAAGTGAGAAACTTGCCATTGAGGCATGCAAGCTTCAAAGTACTGAGGGGGGTGTTCCTAGATCAACTCCTTGGATAATGAGCTGATGTCGACAAGGAGCGATCCGTCAAAGGAGGGCCTTAATGAATCCTACATCAGTGACACGGAACGGAGCTAGTGATTGTGATGAGGTGAAAACAAACTGTGATGTATGATTCAGGGTGGCGGTCATGAAGTGGATGAAGGATAATGTATGGCAGTGGGTGGAACACGGTTGACTCTTTACAGAACCACATCTCTTGAACATATAACGACACTGATGTGATGGATTGGTAGCATTACCCCAATTGTGGACAGTGTGGCGAAGACCATGGTTATGAGACCGGTGAATGAAACAACCCAACCCGATGTGATACGGAGGACAAATTGTCATGTTCAAGAGCGACTTGCTACCATTAATGCTGTGAGGTTCTCCCAATCTTTCCCCAGTCATTGCTGACCAGTACCTCTTTATTTTTGTCAAGCTTGAGGAGGATAACATATGCTTGTTCTATAACCTGCCCTTCGGGCAAGCCCATCGCTATGTTTTAACGAGCCTAGCGATAGGGAAACTCGTTCTCGTCTAAAGACAAGTTTGTCGCTATTTAATCATTTTAACAAGTCTAACGACAAAGAAAACTCGGTCCTTTTCATTTTTAGAGAGTCTGAAAAGGTACGAAAAGTTAACTCCAAAATTCCTTTTTCGTCTTCTAATCCCTTAAGTCTGAAAAAGTATAAAACAATACAGAAGGGATGAATTTTCGATTTCTTTAACGAGCCGAACAAAACAAGCGCTCGATCTTTTTGTGTAATAATCCCTCAGGTCCAAAAAGATTAAAATCTAGAGGAGGGATAGCTCTTCTTGTCCTTTAACGAGCTGGAAGGCCAAAACTCGGCAAACTTTTCATATTTTACGAGTCAGTGAAAAGAGCTCAAAGAAGACTCGTCTTTTGAGGAACGAGTGATGAACAGGGATAACAGCAGATTCCAGGTACAGGTTGGAATTCTCCAATCACGGCAGTGTCACAAGGATGGCTAAGTGAAATCACTCTTCGCAGCTGTTCCTCAAAATGGGTAAACAAACATATGGAGGTGAACGATTGGCCAAATGAACGGATGGAGGTGATGGCATATAAACACGACCAAGGGCTTTTAATATGGCTTTCAAAGGTTACATTTCTCGAGGTTGTTTACCGGTTCATTTTTTCTGGATGAGCTTGAACTGTAGGGAAAGATTGCTCACAACTTGTGTTTATTTTTTAACGAGCATGAACTCTGTACAAAATTGCTCGATTCTTGCGTTTATTTTTTAACGAGCATGAACATTGCTAAAACTGCTCGATTATACCAGTCTTAATACAAGGAATGCTTTAGGTGAGGTAATCTTATTTAAGGAGCGATACCTCACTAATTACTCCAATTTGGCAGGTTTTAACTTTTGCCCTTCATCCTTTCTTTATGCAAGCTGGAAACGGCTAATCCTACGAGTTTAACGGGTTAGACCTACAGGTTTAAAGGGAGGACCTAAAAATTTACAAAAAATAAATAGTCGTCCCGTGCTTGCACTCCAAAAGGTTTGCATGCCCCCAGGTATAAAGTATAATTTCATGGTTCTTCTTCTCCTCTGTCCCACCTTTGTTTTTCTACTTGTCGTCTTGCTATATTTTTAACGATACTTGTCTTCTCGTTATTTTTCGGTGCCGATGGTACTTGTCTTCCCATCAGTTCACTTTTTGATTTTTGCAAGATCGCAACAGATAAAACATTGGTGTTACGGGGGAGAGGTCCTCTTACTTATTATCCGAAAAATGGTTTTGTTTTCTGCCGCAAACTAAACTCTCTTTTCGACGATGTCTATCATTAGGTTGCTAAGGATGGTGACTACTTGTTGCAGCAATTTCCTCTCTTTCTTTGAAGACTGCCCCTACTTCTCTTTTAAAACATATTGTTTTAATGGGTGAGGCTTGACATTCAAAGATGGTGCCTTCTTGCTGCCACAAATAGATCCCCTCCTTAGGAGAGCCCACTTCTTTAGACAAAGGGAGCGATTCTTCCGCTTCAACATAACTTTGACAAAAGAATTTTATCCTAGAACAACCCTCTCTTCCTTTTTTGGACAGGGTACGGACTAGTCCATTCTTCTGCGGAAATTAACTTTATACCTAAGGTTTTCTCTGCCCGAGGCAGGCCAGGGTGCATGCCCCCTGGGTCCCCATTCTTTTCTTCTCGAATTACTCGCATTCATCGGGAAGTAGAACCGGGGGCGGTGGCATTCCTTGATTGAATAAACCGTTAAGGGATGGTATTTGACTATTTGCAATGCGTGATCCTGGAAATGAAAGTTGGTCTACGAGCTTGACCATTCTTCCTTCGTGCGGAAAACACATGACTCTAAAGAGCGAGGACACTATTGCCTCCATGCAATATATATAGTCTCGTCCAAGGAGTAAGTTATATGCCAAGGGTCCCTGGACGACCATGATGTTCATATGAACTGTCTTCCCTTTCAATGTAACTGGAACATTGGGGAGAATCCCTAACGGGTGACTGGTTCCTTTATCAAAACCTGATAGATTTCTCATCTCAGGTAAAAGCGCCGGGCAACCTAGTGCTTTCCAAGCAACAGAGGAAAGGATACTCACAGATGCCCCTTCATCAATGATAGTTCCAGCCATCACCATTCTGTAGATTTGGACTATGATTCTGAATGGGATACTGGCTGGTAACCGGGGTCTGCCTAGTTGATTCCAATCAAAGGATACAACTAGGTTGCTTGGTGGTGGGACCGAATATACGGCCGGATACGACCCTGACGATGTTCCTTCCTGCGACAAAGGAATGGGCGAATTGCCCTGATGCTCATCAGAGTCTGTGTTGATGAAAAGAATATGGACGGTGTCATCCTTATCCTCTTCAGTGAGGGTGTCATTTGAAGATGGGTCTTCAATGACGGGGTCATTGGAGGATGAAACCTCCGAAGGAAGAACGGGGTCGATTGCCGTTTCGACCTTTAGAATTTCGTCTGTTATGGATTCAGTAGGTTCATTTTCAATGACCGACACTTCAGCTGACCACTTGAGCGGGTCAGCTGGATTTTCAACTACCGAGGGATTAGGCGCGAGTTTTTGGTATCCAGGAGGAAGTCGTAACGGTGAAACCAGACGATCTTCCAAAACTCTCTTTGCCTCATCTAAGAATGGACATTTGTGGATGGCGTGATCGCCTTCACACAATATACAGGGTGATCTTGGTCTCCCTCTTCGTCCTTCACTCTCGCTAGTTGACGGACTGCAATCAACATGACTACCAGAGGTTGATGCTACCGGATTGTGCAACCTTGGGGACCAGTCCCTTAGTATCCGGGGAATACAGGGACAATCACGATGGAAGTGGGCCCCTTTACAAATGACACATGGCGATTTAGGCCCGGTTGGTGCAGTGTGTGGGTTTTTGTCAGCTGTCTTTTGCTTGCCCCCAGTCGCCTTCGCCATAGGCCCCTTTTGCTTCTTTTCTCTCTTCTTCTTTTCCTTCTTCTCCATGGGAGGCTGACTTTTGCCGGCTCTTCCTTGTGAAGATGAAGGATCAGAGGAAGAATTGTAAGAAGTGGAAGGCTGGTGGGTAGCTCTAGACTGTTCTGACTGTTGATTCGACTGCTCAGGATTAGTGGCGATCTGGACTACATTAGTTGAAAAGAGCCATACAGGTAGGCCAATTGTCAATCCTGGAAGTGACAATGTTGCCATATGAGGCGCACCAACATCTCCCCAAGAGGAGAAGGGATTTGGACTTCCACCAAGGTTGTTTCCTTGGTTGGTGGGCTCCATACTTTTCAACTGAAAGATCAACGTGAGAATAACAGGTGATTATGTTTTGCTTAAAATAAATTTTATTAACGACGCTTTTAGACACAAACTTGCTTTTTCATGTTTTAAGAGTCGAGAAAAAGCTAAAGATGACTCTAGTCGCCTTCGATGTTTTAACAAGCCCGAAGTGACAAATGCTCGGATGGACTTTTTCAGTTATAGAGTTTGAAAAAAGCCAAAAGAAACTTCTCTGGAGATCTAGGCAGAGGATGTGCCAAACTTTTCGCGAAACCACAGAATACGTTTTACGGTACGGGTGGTCGATCTTCGTGAATGTTGTGTTCACTGCATCGCGATCAGTAGGGCGGCCGACACGGCTTCCTATGGATAAAGGATAATTGCCTATAGGGGTCTCCCAATATATACGCGACGGTACGTGGGAGCACAAGTCCGTATTAGTGCCACCGACTCTCAGGAGGAATCACCCACCTTCGTAGAGATCGACAGTCACTATGTTTAACGACGCTGGAACACGTCTCTACCTAGACCTCTATGTGTTTGCGTTACGTTACAAAGCGTTGTTATGTAAATTGGATTTATTTGAATGTTGATCTTGCTTATCAGTTTGCCTTTAAGGATCACCACGAGATGTATATAACAAATTCCTGAATGCAGTCTAAGATGAGAAGCAAACTTTTCAATCTTTCAACTTTGAAAACCTTAACTACTGAGGGAAAAGAAAGGCAAATCTTTTCACACAGGTCATAGAGCACACACTAGAATGCAAATCTTTCCTAAATCGTCAAGCACACAGTCAAATGCAAAATGCACAATGCATGTATTTTCTTTTCCTTTTCTTAATGTGGATGGATTACAAAAAGAAAGTGGTTATATAACTTTGATTTCGATTTAAAGCGAAAGTAAACAAGTTTGTCCAAAATCAAAAGACACCTTAAGATTCACTTGCTTAATCACTGGAAATACATGAAATCAAACCATACTAACGAAACTAAAATGACTAATCAGCTATGGACAGCAAACAAGCTAACTCTTTAGACCAGCAAAATGCCTAACACAGGTTCAGATCTAAAAGGCCAAAAGCATGACTAGTTTACTTTTCGTTATGGGAAATTGTAAATGAGTAAGAAATACAAAGAACAAGTACAATTTCGTTATATAACAGAGGCAGAATGATGGCAAGTAATATTGGTTTCAAAACAGGCACAAGACTGACACCTAGCAGCAAAACTAAGTGAAAACAGGCAAGAGAAAGGAGGAAACCCCAAATGCACTAGGCAAATTTGGGCCAACGCAGGCTCTGCACAGCCAAACTGGCTCTCACCGCAGGTAGCCCTTTCGGGACCTGCATTGCAAAGCAGGTAGCCTGTGTACTACCTACTTTGGAAAACGAGAATTGCGTTTTCACAGTTTCCGGGTCATAATTTTCTCAAAAATGCACGGTTTTTGCTCAAATCAGAAGCAATCAGTCAAGCACACTCAAAGGGATGATTAGGAAGGTGCAAAGCTATCACTAAGAGCTTACAAGGATCCTTGTAGATCAGCTCTTCAAATCATGAATTTGCTCAGAAAATGAGCAAGAGTAGCTGCCCTCTACTTCGCTTTTGATATAGTCAAAAGCTTTTCGATTTGGTACTCTTTTGTTCAGGAAATGAATAGCAAAATACTACAAACAAAATCAAACGGATACGCTCCCCAGCGGAGTCGCCAGTTTGTTTTAGGGAAAAGTATCCAACTCGGATGACCCTATCCCACTCTAAGGGTGATAGTACCTCAACAACAACTGTAAAGAAAACTACTTAAGGTTTACTTCTTTACGAAAGCAAGAGAGAATGAGGAAATGCACTAACCGTTGCCTTGCGCTTAATGTCAAATCCAAACTCTTCTCTTTGGCTGCTTGCTCCCAGCTCCTTGCTCTTTTGCTGGCCCAGCTACAATGAGATCCTGCAAAATAACGAAGAAGGAAACTACAAGAAGCATGCAATCATAACTGATTCAAGGATTAGCATAAATCAAATATACAATTATCACAATATATCATTGAAACAAGTGCATATAGAAGAACCTCAATAGATTTTATTAATGAAGAAGTAAAGTTCTGAGAGAGTTACAACCATTGAAGGCCCCAATCCAGCAACACCTCCCAGCAGAAAGAATTTCTCCTCTTCACCTCCTTCAAGCAATCACCCAATAGCTCTATAGTGAAACCAACAGCATATCATTACTTTGCACAAAATTCCAGCCTCCTGAGCTCATAGGAGAGAGCTCAATATATAGATGAATTGAGAAAGGATGAGTCAGCTTGCAACTGATGTGTAGCTGCCTTGTGTCCTCTCTCTCTTCAGTTAATCTTTAGTTGATCTTCAGTTCTTGAGTCCACTTGGAGAACTTTGCTTCCACTTGGAGAAACAGAGCCTCTGACTCATCACAAGGCGAAATACCTGATCCAAGTGTCATTTTTGGAAGATTCCAAAGCAATGACTCACTGTGCCACTTGTCCCTTCTCGCTCAGCGCAGGTGGCCTTTGTCCCACTTGCTTTGCAACACAGGTACACCATGGAGCAACTGAGTTTCAGCGCAGAAACCTAGTGGAGCACCTGCTTTGATTTCAGGATTGCTTGTTTTTGAGTGTTTTCAGGTGGAGAACTGATCTGAGAGCTGTTGGTTTGCTGACCTTGTTCCTCTAGGGGTAAGAACATCATGTTTAGGGAACTTTGGATCCCTTGGATTATTGACAATTCATGCTTGTTGCTGTAAGGCACAAAATTGTCTATAACACCTGCTGCAAGTCCTCTCTATCTTTCTTTAATAAGAAACTTCAGTTTACAATCTTTTGTACTCGTGCAGCCTTATGCCAGTACGCAGGCTACAACCTGCAGAAGGCTACAACCTTCTCTCGTTTTCCAAACTCTCTTGGAAGGGAGCTCCAACCCCCTTTGCTCTTGTACTAGCTAAGATACTAGTACGTAGGTGCTGGCCTACAATCTTCTTTCCTTCAGGTACCACTTTTCATCAATTTTCAAACTGGATACTCCTGAAGCACAACATTTCAATCTGAAGACCACGATTCATTCACTTTTCATAGCAAATCATAGAAGCATAAAACAACCAATACTAGCATCATCAAACTTTGAATCACTGAACCACTGAAACCCTGTCAACACCCAGTCACCAGAACACAGAGCAGACTACAAAACCCTGCAATAACAGGCAGACCCATCTGCAACCCAAACATTAAGCTTCAAAAGATATACGCTACTTAAATGAAATAAACCCGCATATACACGCGCTTTTACCGAAGCCAACCTGCGTACAGATCTAAAAATAATTTCTCATAACTTGCAGCTGTACCAGTCATCAGTCATACTCAGAACATAACATTGCGTCAATATGCAGATCTAAAAATATGCGTAGTCAACCATATACCGATAGTTCATTTCAAACAATTTGATCCCGATCTATCCTTCCATCAACCGATGTGATCTCTCCTTAGCTCAGATCAAGCAATGTATCATCAACCCAGAACCTGCATACTAGATCTCTTTCTTCATTAGATATTCAAGACTTTTTCGATACTCTAGCCTAATGATCTTCTTCTCCTTATATAGCATTAGGCCCTCCTCAATACCACGGGCCAAAACCATAGTAATACAATACCATCAACTTCAAAACTCGCGATCAACACAACTGTCGAGATACCTTGGTCCAAAAACATAGGCTCAAGTACCGAGGACTAACTACCACGGACCAAAGGGAAGCTTCTCGACATGTACGCTCTTTTCTGTTCATGAAACTGCGTGTATTACGCGACTTCGTATATAGCAAGCCTGCGTATCCGCGACTTAGTCTATAGCGTACCAGCGTGTATATGCATCTTGGGCTTAATGAACGTGCGTATATGAAATTTCTCTTCATTCTTGTAGTCTGGACTGAGATCTGTCATCAAAGACAGTTGCCATCAAGGAAAACACCTGTACCGTAGCGCCACACATGTGCCAAAATGCCAACAATCTCCCCCTTTGGACTTGATGGCAACCCCAAGATCCTTAGAATCATTCTCCCCCTTTGTCATCAAGGGCAACGGGCTGTGCTCCCCCTGTGAATATGCTGATATCTCTGCTTTGCTGTGCTGAACATGCTCCCCCTGACTGTAGGCAAGATTTGCAAAAGATATTCTTCAAAAAGAACCAAGCCTTATACATCATAAAGGACCTTCCTATCACCAAAAGACTCAATACATACATCCATACTCCCAACCAAGAGGGGATACATCATAAATTTACATATAACAACCAATTACATTACATCATTCATCCCAGGCATAGTGGGGAAATCAACATAGGCTGTTACATGACCTTGACACCATAGAAGAGATATCACAAAAAAAAGATACATGACATAGAATCGAAAGAACTAGACCAAGTCTTATGAAAGTCACCAGCAGCATCTGATAATCATCTTTTTAGATCAGCAACCAAGATTTCCTTCTGTGCTCCTTCTTCAACAATAGTTGTGAACTAGGACCAAAAGCATCTAAATGCCAACAATGCTTTATTAGACTTTAAGCTGCTCCCCCTGAAACTGTGCCTGCTGCTCCCCCTGAAACTGTGCCTGAAGGACTCTGTCATACCCATCTCAGACCTTCTCCAATCAGAATCTGCCCTTGCTGTTCAGAACTCCATATACGCGACTTCACCTGCATAAATCAGCATATGTACGCGGATATCCCTTATACAACACGCGTATACCAACTTTTCTTTAGAACATACAAGCTTCAACAGCAGGATGAAGCATCAACTACTCCCAGCTTCTGTCTGAGATATTCAAAAGTCTCCCTGGGCAGTGGTTTTGTGAGAATATCAGCAACTTGTTCTTTAGAAGGAACATACTCCAACTTGACCTTTTGTTCAAGCACTTGTTCCCGGAGGAAGTGATACTTGATTGGTATGTGCTTGGTCTTTGAATGCATGACTGGATTCTTTGAAATGCTGATTGCACTTGTATTATCACATAAGATAGAGACAGGTGGAGTGCAAGTGATTTGAAAATCCTGCAAGGTCTGCATCATCCAAAGAAGTTGTGTGCAACAAGATGCCGCAGCCACATATTCTGCTTCAGTTGTAGATAAAGCAATCGAACTTTGTTTCTTGCTGAACCAAGATACTACTCTAGAACCCATGAAGAATGCACCACCACTTGTGCTTTTCCTGTCATCCACACTTCCGCCCCAATCTGCATCTGTGTAAGCATGAAGAGTGAGATCTGTATCTCTAGGATACCATAGGCCATAGTTTTGAGTCCCTTGAAGATACTTGAAGATTCTTTTGACTGCATGAAGATGAGTTTCCTTTGGGTTGGCTTGAAATCTTCCAACAATTCCTACTGCATGCATAATGTCTGGTCGGGTACCTGTCAAATAAAGCAAACTCCCAATCATGGATCTATAAGTTGGTTGATGAACTGCTGTTGATTCATCATTTGTACTGAGGCTGCATCCTGTAACCATGGGAGTACATACTGGCTTTGAATCTTCCATGCCATACTTCTTCAAGATCTACTTCAGGTACTTGGTTTGAGACAAGAAAATACCTCCTTCATTTTGTTAGATTTGCAATCCAAGAAAGTATGTCAATTCTCCAAGTAATGACATTTCAAATTCTTTCTGCATAACCAAGGCAAAGTTTTGACTCATAGCCTCTTCATTGCTGCCAAAGATAATATCATCTACATACACAACAAGTATTAGAAATTTGTTATTTTCAACTTTCATATAGAGATTGCTATCTGCTGATCCTTTTGAAAATCCTTGTTGGTTAAGATATTTGTCCAACCGATAGTACCAATCCCTTGGAGCTTGTTTGAGACCATAGAGAGCCTTTTTCAATCTGCATACAAGGTTTGGATCATTCCCAAGAATGAAACCATCTGGCTGCTCAATGTATACTTCTTCTTCTAAGTCTCCATTCAGAAAGGCTGATTTCACGTCCATTTGAAATACCTTGAAGTTTTGAAAACTTGAGAGAGCAAGGAACATTCAGATGGCCTCAAGTCTTGCAACATGAGCAAAGGTCTCTTCAAAATCTATTCCTTCTTGCTGTGCATACCCTTTACAAACATGTCTGGCCTTGTTTCTAATTACTTCTCCATTTTCATTCAATTTATTTTTGAAGACCCATTTTGTCCCTATGGCATTCTTATCTTTTGGTCTAGGAACCAATTCCCAAGTGTTGTTCTTTTCGATCTGCTCAAGTTCTTCATCCATTGCTTTGACCCAACATTCATCTTTGCATGCCTCTTTCACATTTTTTGGTTCAGTGGAAGAGAGTAATGCCAAATAGCTTGAAGCTTTTGCAATTGTTCTTCTTGTTTGTACTCCTGCTTCTTTCTGTCCCACAATCTAAGATTTTGGATGATTCTTCTGGACATATCTGGATGGAGTCTTCTCTTCTATTCTTGTCTGTTCCTCTGGTTCTTCTTGAGGTTCTTCTTCTTCTTGAGGTTCTTCTTCATCATTCTGTCTTTGAGGGTAGCCTTCATCTTCTTCGATGTCTTCATGATGAACTTGCCTAGGAATGTATCCCTTCTCATCAACCACAACATCAATGCTGTCAACAATTCTTCCAAGTCTATTATTGTAGCACTTGTATGCTTTACTATGTGGAGAATAACCAAGAAGAATGCCTTCGTCTGCTCTTGGTTCAAGTTTGCCAAGTTGCTCATCAGTATTCTTAATATAACATTTGCTTCCAAAGATTTTGAAGTGCTTCACCGAAGGAGTCTTACCACACCAGAGCTCATGAGGAGTTTGAGTGTTGTTTACTCGGATATTTGTTTTGTTGAGAATAATAACCGCAGCATGTGCAGCTTCACCCTAGAAAGTTGCGGGAGTACCTGATTAATCAAGCATAGCACGAGCCATTTGTGGGATTGTTCTGTCCATTCTTTCCACAACTCCATTTTGCTAAGGAGTTCTAGCTGTAGAGAATTCTCTTCTTATCCCATGTTCTTCACAGAAATCGAAAAATTCATTTGAGGTAAACTCCCCACCTCTGTCAGATCTGAGGCACTTAATCTTGTGTCCTGATTCATTTTCAGCCAAGGCTTTGAAGGATTTGAATTTTTCGAATGCTTCATCTTTGTGCTTCATAAGTCCTAACCAAACAAACCTGGAGAAATCGTCAATGAATAATATCAAATATTCTTCTCCTCGAGGTGTTCTTTTTCTAAAAGGACCACATGTATCTGTATGTACTAGCTCAAGAGGCATGCTAGCTGATCCTTCCTTCTCAGGAAAATTAGTTCTGGTTTGCTTTCCAAACTGACATGATTTGCATATGGTGTTGTCTGGAATTTTGATATCCGGAAGATCACGAACTGCCTGATATTTGCATGCTTTCCTTATTTGTGGAAAGCTTAGATGCCCCAACCTCCGATGCCATAGCCAGTGTTCATCATTCTTGCTCAAATAATATTGTTGTTGTCTTTCTTCAAATATGTATAGATTATTTGGAGTCCTTCTTCCTTTGATCACTGTTTCACCTATATCAAGATCACGAACACAACATCCATTTGATCTAAATATTACCTCTGTTGCTTGATCGCACATCTGACTGACACTCATAAGATTATGCTTGAATCCATCAACATACAAAACATTTCCAGCTTTGACCTTCTCTTTCAACGGAGCAACGCCTTTTCCTTTTATGGCTGCAGAGATATCCTTTCCAAAAGAAACTTTCTTTCCCTTTTCTAATGCGGTATATGATTCAAGTTTTTCTTTGTCCCCTGTCATATGCTTCGAACATCCGCTGTCAATGTACCATAGACTTTCTTGACCTTCTGCATAAAAGGTTATCCCACATCTTTCTGGTTGCGGTTCCTTTATTCTCCATGTTCTGACATTTGAGGTTTGTTCCTTCTGAGTTGTCTTCCAGAACCTGCTCCTGCATTCAGAGTCTTCATGACCAAAGTTATTACAAATAGAGCATTCAACTTCATTTTCAAGAATCGAAAAGTTGTTATAAGTCCTTTTCATCGTTCCAGTCATACTTCTTTGCTTTTGAGCTTCTCTAGTCATGATTGTCTTGTAGGCAACACATTGAGCTACTTTGTGACCGAAGTTATGGCAAGAAAAGCATTGGCCATTAAAGAAATTTCTCCGATAATCATATCTATCATCCAACCGATTGTAGCTTCTATTGACATCCATTCTTGGGGCAAATTGGGAAGATTTTACCTGTGGCTGATTGTAGCTTCTGTTTGTTCTTAAGGCCGCTTGTCCCCGAACTTCTTGATAGTCTTTATTTGTTCTTGAGGTAAACTGTCCCTGATTCACCTGATGACTTTTATTTGGTCTTTGTTCTCTCCTCCTTGCTACATCAAGATAACTTTTAGAGGTAGAAGATTGAGATGTTTCTCCATTATATCCCAGACCTGTCTTGATCAGAGGAGAACGCTGCACATTGATAATCTCATCCAAGGTTTCAGATCCTTTAACAAATTTAAGATTAATTGCTTTTGTTTTCTCAATCTCCTTTCTAAGACAAACAATCTCACATTCCAATTTTTCAAGATGTTTTTCCTTTTCTGCTAGTTGACATTGTAGAGAATCAATAATAGCACTTTTCTCTTCTAAGAAAACTTTGAGATTATTCATTTCTTCATAAAAGCCTTCTACATCTATAGCATCCATGTAGTCATCATCTTCAAAAGCCATTAAAAGTTTATATCTATAACCCTGTTCATCTTCGTCACTATTTGAAAGACCATCACTATCTTTATGAGTGTAATAGCTTTTCTTCTTTTCATTCTGTTTCTTGTTCCATTTAACAGGTTCCTTTCCCTTGTTATTCTTATCTTTGTGAGAACATTTGGCAGCATAATGACCTACTCTTCCACAAGCAAAGCATTTAAAAGGTAACTTACCTTTGAACCTTCCAGAACCCCTTTGAAGATTTCTGACAAAATTTGATTCTTCTTCTTCATCTTCTGGCACGTGACTTGCTTCATAATAATCTTCTTTGCCTGAAGCCTTGAAAGCAGCTTCTCTTCTGTCTGATGGACCTCCTTTTCTCATTTCATAAGCAGTTAGAATTCCGTGAAGCTGAGACATAGTAAAAATTCGTAGATTTTCTTGTTCTTCTATTGTAGACACTTTAGATTCAAATTTGGGGGACAATGATCTTAGAACCTTTTCAACCACAATAGCCTCTTTTATTTCTTCACCCAAGTTTTTCATGCAATTAACAATCTCATCTACCCTAAGGAAATAGTTAGCCACACTTTCATCGTTATACATTCTGAGAGTCTCATACTTAATCCTGAGAGTTTGAAGTTTAGCACGCTTTACCTATTCGTCTCCTTCATAGCTCGTGACAATTTTGTCCCATATTTCTTTTGCGGATTTATAGTGCATTACCTTCATGAATTTCGATTGGGATATACATCCTAATAGGGTACTGACTGCTTTCGCATTTGTTTCATACTTCTTTTTCTCGGCTGCATCTGTAGGAGTAGCTGAAGGAAAAGCGTAGCCTGTCTCTACGATGTCCCAAACTTCTGTACCAAGAGATTGAAGATAGGCAGTAACTCTTACCTTCCAATAATTCAAGTTTGTCCCATCAAAAACCGGTGGACTGATTGATGCTTCTCTCTCGTAGTTGCTCATGATGAACGATCAACCTTTAAGCGATCAAGCTTCTCTGAAGGACCTGCTCTGATACCAATTGTTGGAAAAAATACTGAGAGGGGGGGTGAATCAGTATTATCAGATCAATAAAACTTTTTCAATACTCAGAAACATATACGCTACTTCAGTTAAGTGAACCAGCGTGTAGACGCTACTGTGTCTAAAGCAACCAGTGTATAACCAGAAATCTTATGATTCAGTTAGTTCATCTTTAGTAAATGCATCATGACATTATTAACCATATTAAAAGTAAACAGGTGCAGAACAGATCATCACACAAAAGCCACACACATGAACACCATGATGTAAGGTGGAAACCCAATGTGGGTGAAAACCACCTGCTGCAAGTCGTCTCTATCTTTCTTTAATAAGAAACTTCAGTTTACAATATTTTGTACTGGTGCAGCCTTATACGAGTACGCAGGCTAAAACCTGCAGAAGGCTACAACCTTCTCTCGTTTTCCAAACTCTCTTGGAAGGCAGCTCCAACCCCCTTTTCTCTTGTACTAGCTAAGATACTAGTACGTAGGTGCTGGCCTACAATCTTCTTTCCTTCAGGTACCACTTTTCATCAATTTTCAGACTGGATACTCCTGAAGCACAACATTTCAATCTGAAGACCACGATTCATTCACTTTTCATAGCAAATCATAGAACCACAAAACAACCAATACTTGCATCATCAAACTTTGAATCACTGAACCACTGAAACCCTGTCAACACCGAGTCACCAGAACACAGAGCAGACTACAGAACCCTGCAATAACAGACAGACCCAACTGCAACCCAAAAATTAAGCTTCAAAAGATATACGCTACTTCAATGAAATAAACCCGCGTATACACGCGCTTTTACCGAAGCCAACCTGCGTACAGATCTAAAAATAATTTCTCATAACTTGCAGCTGTACCAGTCATCAGTCATACTCAGAACATAACATTGCGTCAGTATGCAGATCTAAAAATATGCGTAGTCAACCATATACCGATAGTTCATTTCAAACAATTTGATCCCGATCTATCCTTCCATCAACCGATGTGATCTCTCCTTAGCTCAGATCAAGCAATGTATCATCAACCTAGAACTTGCATACTAGATCTCTTTCTTCATTAGATATTCAAGACTTTTTCGATACTCTAGCCTAATGATCTTCTTCTCCTTATATAGCATTAGGCCCTCCTCAATACCACGAGCCAAAACCATAGTAATACAATACCATCAACTTCAAAACTTGGGATCAACATGACTGTCAAGATACCTTGGTCCAAAATAATAGGCTCAAGTACTGAGGACTAACTACCACAGACCAAAGGGAAGCTTCTCGACATGTACGCTCTTTCCCGTTCATGAAACTGCATGTATACGCGACTTCGTATATAGCAAGCCTGCGTATCCGCGACTTAGTATATAGCGTACCAGCGTGTATACGCATCTTGGGCTTAATGAACCTGCGTATATGAAATTTCTCTTCATTCTTGTAGTCTGGACTGGGATCTGTCATCAAAGAGAGTTGCCATCAAGGACAACACCTGTACCGTAGCGCCACACCTGTGCCAAAATGCCAACAAAATGTTTCTGACCTCTTCATTGTAATCCACTATCATTTAAATATCTTCCTCCATGATAGAAATATCTAATCCGCAGACTCTAGAATGATTTCCTTCCAAGTTTAACGCAAATTCTACTGTGATGGCTTCTTCAAATCCTTGTAGCTTCTCAAAATACACATGCCACCCTGCTTCCAAGAAAACTTGCCAAACATATGCATTGCGTCAAACCTGCTTTGTATTCTTTGGTTCATGTCTCATAGCCTGTCTAACCATTGTGCAATGCCCTAGGACAACACTTCGGAGTAATAGCAGACCATCGAGAAGGAGTGTCGGAAGGTAGATTTTAGTGAGAGTTGTGATAGGGATGGGGTACAATGAGAGTGAAAAACGGAAGGATAGTGATGAAATGTGGGAAAAGTCACAACAGATAATGGATATTAATGGAAGGTAATAATGGTAATTATTTCACAGTGTTGGAAAATATCGTCCATTAGTACAACAATACTAACTTCAAGTCCCAATGCATATGGGCATTGTGCGAAGTATGGTGGAGAATTGTGAGTGAATGTGCTTAGCACAAGGCTTGACAAAAATAATAATAATTCATCATTATAGTACCTCCCCCAACTAAGGGATAAATGTTTGTGGTTATATCGAGTCATGTCACATGACTTATTAATCAAATCCACAAAGTCGATCGGGGATGTACCTGGGAAGCTTACCTTGATGGAGTAACAATAACGAGGGAGTAACCACATCAGGGGATTAACAAAACCTAAGGAGTAACAACACTACTTGAAGAATTAGTCGAAATCGTGAGAGGGTAACAACACCAGAGGAGTAACAACACTTGAATACTTAGACAAAATTAGGATGGAGTAACAACACTGGAATACTTAGATGAAATTGTCATTGCAATGGAGTAACAACACCGGTGGAGTAATAACATCGAAGGAGTAACAACACCAAAGGAGTAACAAAACCAGTGAAGTATTGAGTCAAAATTACCACGATAAGAGTAACAACACAGGAGGAGTAAAAACAACAATGAGGTACTTGCAAGAAAAATATTGATAGAGTAGTAAGAACATTATATATATATATATATATATATATATATATATATATATCTATATATATATATCTATATATATATATCTATATATATTTTAAATCAGGGGTGTAGAGGAGTCCCTTGAAGATGAAATGTAATATAATGTGAGGCAATGTCCATTCATGATCAAAGTAGTATGTTCCTCATCAATTGTGATAGTCTAACAGTCTCATTATTGAAGACCACATCAATTTCATATGGTCCCATCCACTTGAAGCATATTTTTCCCTTAAAATCCTTGAACTGAGAATCATAGAGTAATGCCCAATCCCCTCTTTGAAACACCTTTTTCTTAATGAATTTATCATTCCATTCAACTTGATGCTATTTAATTACAATAGTATTCTGGAAAACTACCAAACAAATTTCATCCAACTCATTTAGTTGTTCCAGTCAGTGCTTATGGGCTTCTGAAAGATCTAAACCTACTTTAAGGGTTGTCCTGAGCATCTTAATTTTGAATTCGACAGGAAACAAAGGCGATTTCCCATAGACAAGCTCATATGGTGAAAACCCTGTTGTGTTCCATCATATTGTTCTATACGTCCACAGTGCCATAGGAAAATTTTCATCCCAATTTCGGGGATGGTTTGCTACAGTAGTTATAAGAATATTCTCTAGTACCTTTTCTATTCTTTCAACTTGACCATTTGCTTGATGGTGATATGGATAGGTTAGCTTATGCTTGATTCCTTATTTCTCCATGAGCCCTGCTATCAGATGTGATGTAAACTATGCCCCTCCATCTAAAATTATCTCTCTAGGAGTTTTGTATCGTACAAGAATTTCTTCAAATAGAAAGTTTGAGACAACCCGTTCTGTTTCTTTCACAACAACCTTGGCCTCTACCCACTCTTTTACATAATTGGTGCAAAGGAGAATGTGAACTCTCTGTTGTGAAGGTAGATTAAATGGCTTGACAAAATCAATAGCCCATTTTTCAAAGGGCTCAAGAGCTAGTTGAGGTTGTAATGGAATTTAATCTTCCCAACCAGGCTGACCAATCCATTGGCAACTATCGCACCCTCTAACATAATTCCTTCCATCCAGAAAAATAGAAGGCAAGTAGTATCCCATTTGTAACACCTTATGACCTGTTCGCTTATTTGCAAAATTTCCCCCACGGGGGCCATCATGAGAAACTCTCATAACATCATAGATGTCATCTCCACTTATGCAGTGCAGGATTTGCTGATTAAATCTTATGTAGAAGAGATATCCTTCTCTCCATCAATAACGAGCACTCTGATGGATAATCTTTTGTTGTTCTATGTAAGACAAGTGTTGAGGCACCTTTCATGTAGTAATAAAGTTAGCAATATCTTCATACCACAGACTATGAGTAGAAGTTGCAAAAAGATGTTCATCTGGAAAACTATCGTCTACAGGTGTACCTTCATCACTAATATCCATCCTAGACAAGAAATCTGTGACTACAATATCTTTCCCTGGTTTGTCTACAATGGTAATATTAAATTCTTGAATTAACAACAACCATCTTGTAACATGACCAAGGGTTATTGATTTGTTCATCAGATACCTGATAGCTATATGATTAGTGTGCGCCAAAGCAGGATACCATGTGATGTAATGCCAAAATTTAGTAACAACGTAAATGACACCCAATAACTCCTTTTCCATTACCATGTAACTTAATTCAGCAGGGGTCAAATTCTTACTGACATAGTAAATTTCATATGGCTTCTTGTCCTCCTGCTGCCCCAAAACCATAGCTATTGTTGTTTGAGAAGCATCAATATAGATGTGGAATGAGAGCTTCCAGATAGGACAACGTAATAGAAGAGCCTTGGAGAATAGTCCTTTGATTTCTACAAAAGCTTTTTCACATTCATCTATCCACACAAATTTTTCACCTTTATGCAACAATTGAAAAAGAGGGAATGCTATTTTAGGAAAAAAATCTATGAAACACCTATAATAGCCAACATAACCAATAAAGCTGCATATCTATGTCAGTGTGTTAGGCATAGGAAATCTTAAGATTACCTCTGCCTTTACATGATCAATCCAAACTCCTACAGCTGAAAGAAAGTGTCCCAACACTATCCGTTCATTCATCATCATATGGAATTTGACTCTACGTAGAGAAACATCTGTCTGCTTGCATATTTCAAGTACTTTTTCTAAGTTTTTAAAAGCTTTTATAAAGGAATCCCCATATGGGATAAATTCATCCATGTAAATCCCAACAATGTCATTAACTAGATAAAATAAAATTCCTACTATTTTCATTTGAAAGGTAGTAGGTGCATTACAAAGTCCTAATGGAATGAATTGTTGGAAAAAGGTTTCCCAAGGGCTTGTGAAGGTAGTTTTGTCCTGATTCTAAGGAGATATTTGTATCTGGTTGTATCTGCCGAATTAATCCAGAAAGGAAAAAACTCCTTCCCATCTAATGTATCAAGTACTTTGTCAATAAAGGGAAAGGGAAAATGGTTTTTCTAGGTTGCTTTATTTAGTTCCCTGTAATCAACGCAGGTCCACCACTTTCCATTATTCTTAGGAACAATGACCAGTAGAGGTACCCATTGACCGTCCGATATCGGATAAATAAAACCCACATCTAATAGCTTATGCTATTCATCTTTGACAATGTTTTTTACGGCATGATTCATTCTTCTTTGTGGCTGCCTAATAGGTCGAAATTCCTCTCTAATGTATATATGATGAGTACATAAATCAGTAGGGATGACTTTCATACAATATACTCCCAAGAAAAATCTTCTTTATGCTCACGAAGGAATTTTAGAAACAATTCGGATTGGGAGTGTGAAAGGTCGAGATTAATATTCAATATTTTCCCTGGTTTAATTTCTAGAGGAACACTATTACGAGGTACAATTTCAGGAATGTTTTCTATTTTTGTTTTTGGTTCAATATGTTCTTGAACATTGTAGCTCATGATAGTTTCTAACAACTGATGGAATGAATCAGAAATGAAGTTGGGATTGGTGAGAAGGGTGCTAATGGCATCATCCTCTATTTCACCTATACAACAGAGAGCCTCGCTGATGGTAAGGATGTGTCTAATTTCTTCATCTTCAGATTCAGGTTCTTTGGGAGGAAGAGACTTTTAAATCAAGGTGAATCTGGGTTTATTTCATCAACTTGGTTCTACAAGGGGGTAAAGGATAAGGTTCTTTGTAACTTCCCTAATGGATATTACCATGTTTCTAGACCGACACCCAATGTAAGAATCTACGGTTGTCAGCCAAGGTCTTCCTAAAATCAAAGGGTCCTTGCTAGCTAGGGATTAGGTATGTAAAACCAGAAGGTCAATGGGGTATTGCCATGAGTCTACCGAAATAGTGATATCTTCCAGCTTCCCTACCGGTCTAATAGTAGATCGATCTTCCAATTATAGGATTGTGGGAGTTGGTTTAAGGTTCCATAGACCCAAGGTAATCACAGTTGCATATGTTATAACATTAATCAATGCCCCCAAATCTACCAGTACATTTGGGAATTCCTCTTTTGATATATATCCTTGCCCTACTACATCCAATAGATCTATAGATTCCTCTGTCAGTGCCTTGAGAAGAATGATCTTCAATATATTCTTATCCAAGTCACTATGGCTATATCTTTGCAAACTATATTGAAAACATTCCAACAAATCCTCCATATCCTCATCCTCTTTCTACATGATCTTAAAAATTTGTTGCTTTACATCTCGAGATTTTCATTAGTCCTGATATTTCTCCCTGAAAATCGTCTTCATATCATCCCATGTAGCAATAGATTTTACTCCCAAACCCATAAGCCATCTCAAAGATGTGCCCTTCAAAGTAGTGGGAAATATCTTCAATTTTTGAGCATCAGAAATGTAATCATACCCCCAAAAAACAACATCAAACTCAAAAATGAATGTGTTTGGATCCTCAGAAGTAATACCATGGAAAATGGGTAGTGTTGTCGAAGGAATAGGCTTCATAGTTGCATCATCTCTAATATCTCCAATTGGGAATTCAATTAAAGAAGTTGCAGGAGCCATGAATATTTGCCAATACTCACTTGGAATTACAACAGGTTCTAAGTTTGGTTGTTCTATAAAAAGTGATGGAATTGGTTTAAAACCAATCCCTTGATCCAATGGTGCCAAGAATTCCTTCAAATATTCTTCCTCTGAACTTGTAATATGCAATTACTCATATCCTCTCCCTGCTACTTCTTCTTCCCTAAATTAAACTTCTGCTACTGGAGGAGGTCCAGGTTGTGATATTGATTTCCCCCCAGATCTCTTATGAGATATTACCCTAGAAGGAGGCCATGACGATGCTCCAGACTCAGCCCTTGAGATGATGTCCTGGATGTAAGTTTTTCTTCCAAATCAACCTCATTTCTTTTCGAGGGTCTCACTTTGCCCCTTTTATTGGTGTCTCTACTCATATAATCAGGAAATAAAAGGAAAACATTCAAATAAATTAAAAACTGAAGACATAGAGTAGGATAATAACTTCCTTCCCCAGGACGAGAGAGTGTCCTATAAAGAAAACAAATGAAATAAGATAATAAAATCACAGAAATCAAGCTTAGGACCTAAAACAGGATGAAAAATAAAACTTCTCTTCCAAGGATGAGAGAACAATACTTATGAAAACAAAACAAAACAATCTAAAGCTACACACTTAGAGCAAGGTGATAAAAGCTTCCTTCCGAGGGATGAGAGAATAATCCTACAGAAAAAGGAAAATCAAGGAACCAAACAACGAAACAATCTAATACTCAGGACTTGGAGCACAGTGTTAGCTTCCTTCCCCAAGATGAGAGATCAGTCCTATGGTTAATGTTGGTTGTACTTTCACGCCTTTGATAGCCTCCCCGACAACAATGCAAAAATGTTGGTGTCCAAGTATGAATCATCCAAGTCACCCAATCCACATTTAATTGTCAACCCGGGGTTCTACCAGTTATTTCAATGCTATCATTCACTGTATGTGTAGGCCACAGGTTCCCTACCCAACAATAGACATTAACTATAAATTCATCAATGTGTAACCATAAGCAATATTGTAACAACAATAAGAGTAACAACAAGTAATAATTGTAGAAATATAGGAGTAACAAAAATAAGGACTCACAAAACGTACTGATAAACATTCAAAACAATAATAAACTCATAGAAATAAACCTAACACACGTCTAATCCAGCCAGACCTGGTCAGGAGATTGGGCCCAACTCCCTGATGAGGGTTGTGGCAAGATCAAAGAATCACGATACGCTCAGATGATAAACTTGTCATTAGTAAAAGAAATATTACAATTGTGTTGTTACAGACTCAAAGTTAGAGTATTCTCCTGCAACCTTAAGACTCTTAATAGTGTTGTCTTTCACAACCTGCAACTCTACTTTATACAATTTGTCAATGATACAACTCCTAGAATTACGACACTGTCTGCCCTTAATTACATGGTGGTTTTCAAAAATAAACATAATGTTAAAAGATAACAGTGTGTCAATCGAAGGGTTGATTCACATTGCAGCTAGTGTTCAAGAATAGCGATGCCAGTTTGATAGCATCGTTCAGTGAATCACAGTCTTGGTCATTCTCCCTTTAAATCTATAGAAATAACTAAATTAACAAGTCACTTAGGTAATAATCCCCTATGACTATGCTTCATTGGCCAATAATCGATAAAGACATGATGATAGGTATACCTATGCAATTTAAGATATTGATTAACTACTATTGGCATGAAATGGTTAAAAGAACAGGGTAAAATGGTTGAGTAAAAATATGCAAATCTACCAAATAACACACTGAGAATAAGATGAGGAACAAGAATATTCTCCCAAATATGGAGATGGAGCATCATCTTCTGCTCTCTTTTTCTCCTGTTCCTTTGTTGCCATTTTCTCCTCGTAATTTGTATACATTATGTCTACCAAGCTTTCCATCTTGTAGAAGGTCTCGTAGAGATCTCTATGATCCTCCATTTTATTTCATTTTGCGTTGTCAATTTCTGATATTCACACTCGCAATTTGCATCAATAAGAAGAATGCTATGATACCAAACTTGATCTTGATCTCTTAGTGACCATATTTAACCACGATCTTTTACTTTTGTGATGTCAGTAGTATTGGATGTGAAAAATTATTAAAAACCACATGTGCATACTTTATAGAAGATGAAACATAAAGAAAACCATGAAATTAAAACACACACAAGTTGATAACGAAGTTCACCCAGTGTGGGTGACATCTCTGGGATGGGTGTCAAGAGTGGGGAGGTCACTTCATTTAATGTTGCAAGATGATGATGAGTACATGTTGTATTTTTTTCGATACAAGGAAGAACTCCCTTAAGTAGAGTGGCATATCTCTCGATGAGACATTCTCCTATAATAAATCTCAGTCATACAACCTCTCCTCCAGCATGAGAAAGAAACAATCTCTCACATAAAGTGGCACACAATCATCCTCTCACAAAGTGGCATACATGGATGTGAAATTAAAATCATCATCTCAACAAAAATAATATGAAGACATGGAAACAATGCATCTTATACCTCCAAGTTAGCAGATGGTTTTAGAATCAACTAGTCAGATGAAGGAAGTACTTGCGCCACCACAGTCCTTGTGAAAAATTGTGAAATATGACTATAAACACGACCCCTTTCTAACTCAATCAAATTTGGTATCCCTAGGAATCTCAAAGATTACTCAAATATTCTCTTCTTTAGGTTGACTGAAATTCAACGGATCAAACGAGGAAACTGATGACACCATTTTGTTCCTCACGAAAAACTGAGTCACCACTCAGATAAATATATGACATTATATGTGGAGGAACTATGGAAGTTTCTTCTTTGTTTTCATCTCCCTATTTCTATTCATCTAGAGAAGGTTTGGCTCCCTTTATAGGTGGATGAGCTTCCAATGGTGGAGGAAGAGTCCCCCTTCTGAGGTATTTTCAGCCTTGGCTTCTAGCAGAGCTCCCTTGATAGGTTTGGCCTCTATTGCAGGTTGCTCCATAGTGATATAAAGAAACAAATACATATATAATGAAAAATTCCTTAGAGTATAACTTTCTCTTCTCAATATTATAAATAGATTTTGCAATGCATGGAGAACTTTTTAGAATTATTTAGTACAATTATATTCTAGAGATATTTAGAATTAACTGATTTTAAAACAATAGTTATCTAAAAATAACCGGGACTCACAACCAAGTGTCTGACTAGAGTTCACATGTAACAAACTACTCACTCTAGTTAACGGGGGAAATTACTCTACTTTAACACTACCCCTTAATCTCAATTGTTACATTTATTAGGACTAAAAACTTCCCCTTAATAGGAATTAATATTGCTTGCTGGTCTAAGTCTATGTTAGGCTTACATTGTTTGA
This sequence comes from Pinus tabuliformis, assembly GCA_031772625.1. NCBI lineage: Eukaryota > Viridiplantae > Streptophyta > Pinopsida > Pinales > Pinaceae > Pinus > Pinus tabuliformis. The sequence continues at coordinate 303,277,041 of CM062818.1, forward strand.
GTCAATTCAGAAACTTATTTTACTTTTACATGCTCGTGTCAGTTGTTTTGTGAAACCTTTTTCTTTCTTTTGCTCCAGATTCTATACTTGACATATATTTCCTTGGTTTCTAGCTTCAAATTTACTTTGATCCTCTTGTTCAATATGTTCCTGTCTTTAGTTCCATCATTATCTAATTAATTTTGAGCAACTTGTACCTCAATTACTATTGATTGAAATTTTCTTTCAATATTTGTAGGATCAAAAGAAGTATATGCATATTCTTTCATTCTCTCTTCCACTATCACATAGACTTCAAGAACTCAGATGATTTCCTTGATTTCCGCTTCTAATTATTTTGTTGTAGCAATTGTAAATTTTGTAGAATCACTTTCATAATGATCATATTTAGGTCTTGAAATCCACTCTTCAAAAAATAATACTTCGGTTTCATCAACAAATTTGGATCTCACTATAGGGTTATCATTACTTGTTACTATTATTGTAGACACAATTTTAATTTCATCCTTGGAACATGTATTTGTGTAGTTTAATTTAATATCTTCAAGGTGTTCATGCTCTAGATCATGTATATTATCACTTTTCCTTCTACAATAGATGTCATTGTAGTGTTTAGGACAACTATAGTGTCCCTATCTTTTTTATGCTCTTTTAATTCAACACAATCTTCCATGATGTCACCTAGTATTCCTATAATTACAGAAGTTTCTGCATTTTCTTCAACAAATTTCTTAATAACAATTGTAGTATCATTGTCTTGTAGATATTCATGTTCTTTGATAGGCTCTTCCACATCATCACTTATTAAAATGGAAATTTGATTATTGATTGCAACACATTGTTTAGCTGTGTTACTCCTCCTTTCATTGTATATCATTCGAAGAAGTCTTGAAAGCATCTTTGAATGAAGTTGTTGTCGCTATGTTTTAAACAATATTATCATCCAAACCTTTTTGAATAAGAAACAATTCTACTACATCATCCTTATTGTTGAGTTGATCCCTTTGATATTATTTCATAGTCTCATAAGCTACATGACTTGGGAGTCCTTCAAAGCCATGTAATACAACAGTCCATAAATCATCTATTTCCAATCTAGCTCTAATTATTGATCCAAAATTCAATTTTTTTTATCAATGAAAATAAGTGGTTATAAATAAGAACAAGTGAAAAAATACTTAGCAACAGGTTGGGGAAAAATAGGAACAATGAACAAATCCATGTTGATATTTTTCTTAGAGGAATGATGTTTTTTCTTAGAGGAAATCAATCACCTTCTCCATTTTCTATTTTCTCTTTTTGCACCTAGAGGCGCTGTTCTTAGAGGAACGATATTTTTTCTTAGAGGAAATCAATCACCTTCTCCATTTTTTATTTTATCTTTTTGCATCAAGAGGCTCTCTACATAGACGTTAAGCAAAAATATTTAACATTTAATAAATTTAATCTAATATCAATGTGAGTTTGTAGGTGTAAATTTTTAATATTTAACATAAACATTTAACATTTACATGTTGGCTCATTTGAAAAAAAAAATATTAAAAATAATAAACAAAAAGTTAAAATTAGTAAATAAAAAGTTAAAATTAATATAAATCCCAATACATATAAATATGTAAATGTTGGCTCAATTAATAATAAAAAGTTAAAGTTAAAGTCAAATTGTTATATTTAGATTTTGTTGTTAAATTGTGAATAAGATTTCTTACAATACCATGGGCCAATACATTGGCTTATCAATACCACATGCCCAAAAACCATAACTTATTTCACAATCAAAATAATCATAACAATATTACACTCTTCTAAACCATGGATATTCAACCCCACTTTACCATCGATATTATTAACATGTAAATAGGCTTTGTTTTAATACCATGAGCCAATATCATGACTTATCAATACCACATGTCCAAAAAACATAACTTATTCCACAATCAAAATATTTTATTAACATTTTATTTTAATGTAATTTTATAACATTTTTTGAATTAAATCTAAAACAAAAATGGTTATAATTACTCTTGAGATATATAAAAACCCTTTTATGCTTACTACTACTAAAAGGATTCCGAAAGGAATTAAATCAAGGTTTTAATAAATAAAAAATGAGAATACCTTTAAATATAAAGATGTGAAATCTATATAATAAAAGTAATATTATTAAGAACCAACATAGATCTATATTAACTAAGGATCAGAGTGATGAGAGAAAGTAAATTCACAAACAATAACTATGCAATTGTTTTAACATCTTCATTATTGTATCTTCTTTGACATGATGAATCCAAAATATGGGTTTAATATCTTAGAAACAATTGATTTTTTTAATTTAGATACTTTCTTAAATAAAATATCATGGAATCAAATTTAATAGAGGGAGAAGGGGGGTAGAGGTAGCGGGAGAGAGAGAAGGAGGGATATTGTGAGGGCTTCGAGTCTGGAGCGCTCAAGAGAGTTGAAAAAATGAACCCATAGTATGGGCGTGCCTATATGTGCGACGAGCGCCCACGTTCGGTTAAAGGGGATTTGGGTGTAGTGTTTAGTCAAAGGTGATTATGAGTTGAGACGTTCGATTATGTGCGACCCCATCGTTGATTAAAGGCGACTTGGTCGGTTATGCATAATATGTGGGTAAAAACATATAGCGAGCACGTGGATGGGCGGGCGCCCGCCCAATTCGCGATGCAGACGAGAAACTATGTGCAGGTGACTGATGGATGAGTTGTGCAACAGGCGAGTTCGGTTGCAGACGAGTTGGTCAGCTTGGGCAATCCAACCCGATGGTTCATGTATGCATTGTGTTTATGGGAAGGTCAGCTGTATGATGGGCTGACCCAAGGAAATCCCAACCAACACACCTTTTGTATGGTTTCATTTGTTGGAAGTGCATATAAGTATGCACGAGGACTGGAGCTTAGAGGTATCCAACAACTCACTTACCACATAAAATAGAGCGAAGAGAAGCGAAGAATAGACTAAAAGTGAAGGACGAGTTACAAGTCAGGACACAGTTTGGGCAGGCGGTTTCAGGTTATGTAGGCATCTCAACAGCATTCAGGCAGGCTACAGGTAGGGGCATGTGTAGGTATTGTCACCAACACAGGTCTGGGAAATGCGCGTGCCCGAAAGGCAAGTCTTGCATAATGTGCACTAAGGCAGAATGAATGAACTGTTGAATAAGAGTTAGGTCGAATGAATAGAGTGGGCGAGGCCGAACGGACAACGTGGCCGAGGCTGAATAGACAGCGTAGTCAAGGTCGAATGGACAACATGGGCGAGGTTGAATGACAACACTAGGCAAGGCTGAATGACAGTGTGGGCAAGGTTGAATGACGAGTTGGGCATGACTTAACAGATGAGTTGGGCAAGGTCGGTGGAGTGCTACATGACCATTTTGTGTAGCACAAACATGGGGTTTCGAGAAGAGGTAATGCAGATGGGTGGTAGTGCTACATGACCCGAGCATGATTGTCGGGGTGAAATCGGCAAGCTCCGCATATGTTTGCAAGGACTTCGATAAAACTTGTAAAATATTGGACTTATATAATATTTGAAGATTTTATATATTATTGGGCAGACTTATGTGTGTGTGCTTGTACATTTGATGGTTTTATGATTCTTATGCATAATTGAAGATAATTGAAGAAGATGTAATGAATGTTATTTCCACTACATTGTGAAACACTTAGTGAAGAAATTTGTTAAGTGTTGAAGTAGACATACAAAGTGCATTTGAGTATTGGTGAAAAGAAAGAGTACGACAGTGCCTCACCCACCTATGTGTGGTTGAAAGACTACCACCGAGATAGGGGCGTGATAGATGGTATGAGAGCCCATTTCGTAGAAAGTGGGCTTTGGTGGAAGAAGAAGCAAGAATATGATGACAGTGGTTACAATTGGTATTGAAGCTTGGAAACGTAGGATTTGGTCCCAATGTGACATAGTTGGGCAGGGGTGAAGCATTCAGTTTAGGGCAAGCTGAAAGATGGAAGAGTGTTGTGAGGGACTTATGTAGACATTCTATTGGTTGAGGCACACGAAGGAAAAAAGACTGGGGATTAAGGATGGACTTGAAGTCTTTGAAGAAAATGTTAAAAGAGAGCTTCCTCAACTTTGTTCGGAAATGGAGCAGGATGTACCTACCAATTGCGACGAAGAAGAGGAATCCACATACAAAGAGGAATGTGTTGCAGAAGTGCCAGCGGAAGAGGAAGAACTTAGGGCACCATTATTTGCGCAAGTTGAGCCAGATTCGTGCACATTGCAATTATTGATGATAGGAGGCACTCGCATTGAGAGACCTCATGAAGGTATGAGTATTGATGTTACTTATGCTTCATTGGATCTTTTGGTGTATTCGCCATATGCAGGATGGGCAAAGAGATTTTTCAATGTGATGGACAACCTTTCGATGGATGATTATGATGAGACCTTGTGTATTACAACAACAAGGGACATTAGTTGTCGCGGGACTTGTTGCGGCAAGTTCGTGACCTTATGGCAGAAGGTGTAAATTTCTGTGACAAGGGAGGAACACGATGAACTTTGTGATGGATGAGTCATGCTTATCCAAGTGGAGAATTGGCTAAGTGCCTGGCATGACTCATGGGCAAATTGGAAGGAGGGCCCACTGAAGTTATGATACATGACACTTGGGTGGAATTCTTCATGGCCAGACTAAGGGGCATTGTTGGTGGACCTTTACCAGGGGAGGTAGTGATGATGGAAGGAACCGGTGATATGATATGACATGAGGTTAGAGTGACCAAGGGCACTATACCTAAATGAGAACAAGGGTGTGATGACCAAAGTTTGGATTGGTCTACCTAGAGTGGACAATAAGGGCAGTTGGAGTCATGGACATTGAGTTTGATATTGACAAAGTTAAAGGGAAGAGAGAGAGAGAGAGAGTGAGTGATGGGGGGATAGACAGAAGGAGGTGGGAGAAAATGATAGAAAGAGGAAGGTAGAGAGACGGAGAAGAAGAGGGAGGGGGAGAGAGATGGAGTTGGAGGGGAAGAGAAAGCCACGGAAGAAGAAAGACATACAGGGAGAAAGGTGAAGAGAGAAAAGGAGTGAGAAGGGAGAGATAGAGAAAAAGTGATAGAGATAAGGGAGCAAGAGGGAAGAGAGAGATGAGAGATAAAGAAGGAGAGAAGGGCGAGAGAGAGAGAGAGAGAGAGAGATGGAGAGAATGTGCATTTTTGGGGGTGAGATAGAGAGAGGGAATAGAAAAGAGACATAGATACAAATATAGATATTATATATTATTATATAACCAACCTAGATCCATCTTAACCCCCGATCTATAAGTGCCAAGAAGAATCAAATTTGTAGAGGTGCAAACTTTTCCCAGATTTTAGATTAAAAAGAGGGGTTTCGACCTCTAGAGATTTGATTCCTCTCGGAACTCGATAAATCTAAAATTAAAATGAATCTTAGCTGGTTTTAAATAATTTCCTCGAACAATTAAAAAAAAATACTTTTTACTTTTTATCACTTATACAAATCACCATATACTCTTTATTTCCGATAAATAAGACCTCAATTTCTTTTTTTTTAATCTTTTCTTAAACCTCCACTTAACATTTTATACAACTTTCAAAAAATATTTCAGATTAATAATCGCTCCGCAAACCACACATTACTGGAAATAAAATGTCAGTTACATCTTGAACTCCAAACATAATATCCACGGCTACGTTCGAATATAATATCCACGGCTACGTTTAAAATAATGATGGTTGAACAAAACCTTACGTGCTATGCAATGGCCATCAACCTTTCAACGCCTAAATAACGGTTCTCCTGGTTCCATGATGGTTCATTTTCCTGGCTGCGATAAGAGCCGTAGGCCCTCTTTATTAGCGGACAATGTAGACTACGACTGAGCGGTGTCTGGAGGCCCTGCAGCTTCCCCTTGGACAGGAAACCAACGCTACAACTCTTTTATGTGAACGAGCTATATTCTCAATTATTTTATATTACCGCACGATCTGAAGTGACTATGTTTGAAATATAATATTTTGTGAACGTTTACTTAATTTATATTATAATTGTATAGTGAACTGTTTTGGCATATTGCTAATTCTTTTGATTCGAAGATTGAGTTCTCTCTATTGGGATAAGAACTCTAATTTATCGTGTACGAAACCACGAGTTAGTCCAGCTAAACTTTAACTACTGTCCCAACCTAAGTAAGGAATATCTCTCTGAGACTCAGTTGTCCACTAATTAAATTGGACTGATTTAGTATCAGGAGTCATTAACTTATTTTTAACCTTTTCAAGATTGAAGGGGTCATGCTTTAGTATCACGAGTCATTAACTTCTTCTTAACGTTTTTAAAATTGAAAGAACGAAAGGTTAACCCACAACTTCTTAGACCCACCAGTGTAAATGACACCATTTCAAATAGTTTGAAACCAATACGCTTGCCCCACACGATTATAATGACCGCCTATTAAATGTTCACATCGTCACCAACAAAGCAGCAGAAAAGTTGTGAGAAGAATTAAAATAATTCATTGTCATAATAATGTAAAATAAAGTTAGATTCGAATGGTTGAACACTATTTAAAAGTTACAAACATCGTACAAAGAAATTGCAATATTTATTTTAAATACTTAGCAGAATAAAGACACCCACTTTACATGTTTTTATTATTAAATTTCTTTGATTTTAAAAATGCAATACAGGAGAGAGTTTAAATAAGTCTTAATATTCTAAAATTATTTAATTTAAAATATGGGATATTATTTGGGCATTATTTAAAGAAAATTATATATCTATATATATATATATATATATATATATATATATATATATATATTATTGTTTTAATTATTTAGAAAGGAAAATTGAAATAGCTCAAACAAATAATAAAAAAAAACAGTGTTATTTTTTCGAAGATTTTATTAAATTTTGATTAGTAAAAAATACAATAGTTTAAAATTAATATCACTTGCTTGTAATATAGATTAATGAGTTTATTATTATATTTGTTTAAAATTTATTGTAAATAGAAATTAGAAATTCCTATATTTAAAGAAATATTATAAAATATTAATTAGAGGTAAAATAAGAATTATGAATATTAGGATAAACTATATGATTTACATCATTTTTTATTTTATTTTATTTGAAAAAAATATTTTATTTAAAAATATATAAATAAGTTCTTTACCTATTAATCAGATTAATATGTGTGTCCATATAACACTTACAAGAAATACATACTACATTTACAAAACTAAAATTATACAAACAAATCCCGGATTAAGGTGTGAGTTGGAGCGAATGGGCACACCTTAGCCCACAATTAAATGCATATCCTCAAGATATCTACGACCACCCTTTGCATGCATCCAACACTTGAAGAGGTTGCAGTGCACATGCAAATTTTATTGCTAACCGTCGAGGTGGTAGATCCATTACGATAGACGTTAAGGTGAGTTCTCCCTCCGTTGAACTTGGTAAGTTGATTTGCATTTTTCACTCACTTTGGATCTGGTTTGCATTGTTCAATCTACAAAATCACAATCTCTATCTCCTTAGGGTCTTAGATGTGGCCACTGGTATGTACCCACTATTAATTTTTCTCCCTCTGCATATATGAATATGTGTATCTACCTTCCGGTCTCTTGGATGCATGGTATTGTAGTTTGGTGAGACTGGAATCATAAGTTCCTCGAGCATTGCATAGTATGGTTTTTTTTATGTGCTGAGTATTTATTCTTTTATGTCCTAGTGTTTGTGGTCTATGAGATTTGGTTGTCTCGTACTGGCTCATGGAGGGTTTGGCCAATAAGTTTCTTTGTATGCTGAGCTACTCCATGCTTGGATAATTGTGGAATTGTAAGCGTTTTGGTTTCTGACAAATTATGTTTGTTTCTTGGGTATTTTGAATTTGTATGGGTTCGAAACCGAGCCAAGGGTGTCTATAATCATTGGCCTAGCCTTAATTGGTGTAGGGTTTTGGTTTGGGGAGCTCTGTTGGAAATGCTTAGTGTCAGTCCAGCCCTAGTGGATAGGTTATGTTGTATCTGGTTATGTTGTTTGGTTGTGGGAGGGTTCCGGTCAAGGGTTGACTCTCGACTCAAATCCTATTAGCATAGGTCTGATTATGGGTAATTCATGCAGGTCTTTGCAAGCCGAACATACAATATTTGGTTTTGGCGTAAGGTTGTATGTGGGATGCAGGTGAGGGGAAACTCTTCTCTCAAAGGTTACTTCTTTCTTTAGTGCACTATTTTGTTGGTTGAATCGAAAAAAATGCGACTCACTGGGACAATTATTCGGTTTTTCCTGTGGATGGTGTTGTTAGCCAGTTTAGCCACGTCGGTGCGCACTGGTGGAGCAATGGTAGAAGTCAAACCGTAACATTGTGCTCGCTGCTAGTTGACAACATGCTTTAGAATTGGTTCCTTACTTGGTTGGTTTGGTTTGTAATTTCTTTGATCATTCTGCAGTGCCAGAGTGACCCCTGGCAACATTGTACTTCTAAGCTTCGACTTTGTTTGGGTTGACCTCCATATCTCGAAATAGTGCAAAGTTTGCTTGGTAGGTGTAGGAATGTGATCCAAACCATTGGCAAAGAAAGGAATGGCCTTCGAGGTCATGACCGTGGGAAACATAAGAAAGCCTCCCCTTCTTAGAAAAATCAACCAAGGTCATATGGGGTGACTATGCATGTGCACAAATCGACCTCTCGTATTATTCAGAAAACCGCTCAGGATTATCAATCAAGCAGTTCAAATCTGGTCAAGCAAATTATTGCATATTGGGAAGAAAAGATCTAAAAAACTGAGGAGAGATTTGAAATTGATGTAGAATATTTTCAAACTTTGATTCCAAACCTTGGTCACATCCATGGCATATCCTCTCAATATAAACAAACAGTCCACTTGGTTTGGATGATGTAGAGGATTCTGGCTAAAGCCTTGAAGCAATTTCCACATGATATGCATCTAGCTTCCCATGGACACTCAAATTATACCAAAGAGTGTTGAAAGATTCAGTTTCAATTACAGTAGCAAGATGGTTGGCTCAACTGCATGGAGTAGCACATTCCTTGTATTCCACACACCGAGTTATCGGGTTCCACTGTGAAGGACCCCGCCCCTGTGGATTCAGCTGATGATGAGTAGTGGCAGTGCATCTCTTGTTAATGTTTGTATGAAGCATTTTCAAATTTTTAGGCATATTATTAGTTATGTTTATAGATATGTAACAAATAGGAAGAACAAAGATTCTCATACATATGTAACGTGGTTGGTTAGACTTATTTTCTTTGTCTCTGGATGGTATATTTTGCGGTTAGGTGGCCAACCGAGCTGGTTTCCCTTAGGGAAGGTAGAGACCACCTAACAGACATATGAATGTAACCTTCTTTATGTTTGAAAATTAATGGGAATGTACCACCAATATTACAAAAAAATTACACAATTAACGTACATATGTCATTTGTAACCCCTTCAAAATAATTTTCAATTCTTTTCATTTTCCCTTCTTTCTTTGAGACTATTACACCATTCTAAAATATATTTATAGTAACGAACTGTGTATTCAAAGTTGAGTAATCAATATTCATAAACATAACTAGATCCTAATATAAATAAGAGGTTTTGATAGTATATGCTCTCTTATGTCAAATTCTAAAGGCTTCATGGAAAAATACTTTCGACAAGGAGAAACTCCTAATATCCATATTATCTGTGCTACCCTCCTAGAAGGTATTTGATTCCATAATCAATGCTTTTAGTTTCTATAAGTTACTGCATTTTGATCACTACCATTATTTGAAAAATTCAATCCTTTTGCATCTGATATGTTCCAATTTTCTTTTGGATGTTTTTCTCAAATATGAGGAAATGTTGCTTGTGAATATCATAAAATTTAACATATCCAATACTAGAGTAATGCATTCTCATCATCTAATAATGAAATATGTTTAAAGCCTTTGAATTAAGAGTCATTTTGTCCAAAATATCCTTACCATGATTTATCGTTACATAGATGTGAATGTATGTATATGCTTGTGTAGATAGCCAAAGAGTTCTTAGTACCCTCTAAGACATATAAATATTAGAAATGAAAACGAAAATTAGAAAGCCAAATGCAAAGAAACATGTGGGTAATTGAAATAGAGCTATAACCAAATTATTGTAACAAAGGATTTATAACAAGTCTCAAACTCTATCGAACAGAAGGACCCTCATGAAATAATATATGATGATCAACATGATTTTAAAATCAAATAATATTTTTTTTTAGCAAAGACATATATCAAAATTCCTTGTTAAACTTTAATGAAATCACTAATATAAGATTGAAGTAGTATGTCAATATGGATTAAATTGAAAAACAATATATCCAAATCACACATAGATGATAGTAAAAAAATATTTCAATGGGATGTCAAGAAATGCACACACTCGAGAAAACACATGTTTCCATGAGCCTCCAACTTTGGCATTCCTTGAATTAACATTTAGGCTACTAAAATTATGCTAAGAAAGAAATGTTAGGAATGCATGCACATTCTTGGGAAAGTTTGTTCATTCATAAGAATCCATGCACAATTTAGAATGCGTGCACAATATAAGTAAACATTTACAACAAAAAATTCCCACCAAAAATATGTTTCAACAATAGATTGCATTATTCATTCTAATGTTTATTAAAAAAAAGAATTATGAGTAAAGTATGAGGAGAGCATGAAAAATCATTTCTATACTCTATGAAAAATCACATAGTGACAAACTCATGATTCTTTCTCAATTAATTCTTAGAAATTGTAGTGATCATCTTTACTTATGTAAAAAGGAAAAAAAATCAATTTCCAAAAATAATTGCTAATGAAGGTAGCTCATTTAGTTAAGTTCGTTTAGGTAATCATGGACTAAAATGACTCTAGAGTCTCGAAGAAATAATGTAAGATAATTTCCTCACATGATATTTCTTCCTCATTGGGTTCTCACATTGATATGAAAAAGGGTTATTATTTAAAGGATAGTGGGGATTATGGGTGTTATATCATGCAGATTTGGAGCTTGTACATCGCTATGCAACAAGAAATAAATTTAATGTAAGGCTTTATAAAGTTTTATGGTTATTTTACTCATTCCATGGCCTTTGAGATCTTCATCCCTTACACTAGTAATCCTTTGTTCATCCCTTATACTGGTAGTCCTTGTTTCATCCTGCCAATCATGGAGAAGGAGATAGAGACATGCATGCCAATAGGTGAATAGTGGAATATGTGGGAATGGAATTTTATTCGGATTTGGTATTAATACCTCCCTATAATGTGGCTTTTTTAATTACTCTAGTAGTTTGGATAGTTTGGAGGAAAGTTGGAGGTGACTTTCTTGTAGTGTTTTAAATATTGATCTAGAAAAGGTTTTTGGAGAGTATCTTACATTATGTTCAATCATGACATCGAGGATACAACTCTCTAGTCACTAGAGTGAGAACCTCTCTATTCCTCTTTGCTAGTATTCTTAAGGGAAATTGTTATAGTTTTCTCCTCCCATGATAGGTTAATTAATTTTTTCCCTCTTTATTCAATTTTCATTTAGTGTTTGATTCACCCACATTCCAATTTACTCTTTCCTACGCTCTTTAGTCTCTGCTTTTTTAATTCCAAAAGCCTATAGGGGAAAGGCCCTAACCATAATACATATGTAAACTCTTTATTAATAGACCCTATTTTAATTTTTCCTCTTCCTCTTCAATATGATAATTAGTTAGTTATTCAATTGTATGTAATTTTTAGACAAAGTTCTTGGTGGTATTCCATCATGTGGCTCATCTGTATATCTTTTCATCCCATCATCCCTTGACATATGAGGTTGAATTTTCTTCTCTTAGTTGTTGGTTCCCATTATCCTTTGTCTCTACCCCTTACGATATTATTTTCTAGTTCCAAGGCTCCATCATCCCTATGGGTGCAGGAGTCATTAAGGGGCTAACCATCTCCCTCTCCAAGAGTTTAATCTATTAATGCTTAATGTTTTGATACAATTTACACTACTATCATACTTCTGAAAATCCATAGATATATCCACTAAGAAAATCTTGGGTATAGATGATTTTATATCTGATCCAAATATCTAAGAAGAAGTGTGTATCTAGATTGGTAAGATTGGTAATACTCGTGCTAGGTAGGCCCATTATATGTATGTAATGGATTTGTATTTAAAACAAAAAAATACCATGGAGAAGGTTAATGATGGATGGTCCATGTGGATTCTCACAATTGATCCAAATCGATGGTCTTAAGTTTTGATGAAAAGGTCTCCATGTTGAAGATCTTGTCATGGTATTTCCAATGCAATTTCAATGGGATCAAACCAACATGGTAGGTAAAAGTTATGGACTTCAGGATTTGAAGGAAAAAAATGGGTGACATACCTAGAGAATTACATGTGGCACACCTAGAGGATGACACATGGCATAATAGAGGTTGGCATTGTAAGATAATAGGGTGACATGTGGTTGACACTACCCAATGAAAGGCTACCATTTGACACACTGTGTGCCAGATAGAGGCTACCATGTGGAACAACTAGAGGCTGCCATGTGCGCCAACTATAGGCTACCATGTGGCTATCACATGGGCCTTTTAAACGTATTACATGGAGGGTGCACATGTTATGATTTGTTTGATTTCATGTGTAATACCCCTCTATTTTTTATGTTAATATCATATTATTCTTAGACTAGGCGATTTTTTGTTTTGATAGCTAGAAAAACATGTTGGGTTTGAGATGAATATGAACAATAAAAACTGTGTGATATAATAAATAGATTTTATTAATAAATAAAAAGTTCAAAATTACTTGGGAAAGTAACACTAGAGTTAGGATATTCTTGCCAAGATTTGGAAACCATTATTGGTGGATAAGATCAAAATAAACCTTCCCTTAAATGACTCATAAAAATCCCTAGGAAGTGATCAACAAGGTTTAATGTGATGGAAGATAAATATCTATTAAATCACTTAGTTGGAGAAAAAAACACTTAGCACGGGTGGGATAAAGCATCGTGGGAGAGAAAAGAGGGCTTTAAAGAAAAAGGTAAAACACATTTTTCGAAAAAGAAAAGAAGGAAAGCCGAGGAAGTTCAGTTGAAAGGCCCAAAAAGGAAGGACACTGAAAAAAAATGTGATGGAAGGAAGATTATAAAATAGACCATTGAGGAATCAAGGAGGCTTTTGCTTCCATAGGAAAGTAATCTCAGCTCGGGTGGATTTAGTGGATCAATTATGTAACAGCCCTGGTGAAAATTCCATGTAAAAAATATATAAAGATCGGGGATAATGGGATACATATTCCAAGATGAATGATCGGCAAGACATCCTAGTGTGTGTTCATTTGGTTTTTTATGGCTAAGGAAATTGGCAAAGGCAATGGCTAAGGAATTAAAGAGGCAAAATGGTATTTTGGCAAATTTATTTATGAAAATAATGGAACTTAGGAGAAAAGGAAGGTGAAAGGTCACATGTCGCATGTGAGGAGGAAATTGAAGGAAAATAATGGAAAATGAAGAAAGTATAGGCCTCATTAATAAAAAGGCTTATGAGGATCAGTGGGAAAGACTTGGTTAGTTTAGATTTGGAGCTCTCTCATTATTCTCTCTCTCTCTCCTACTCCTAGATACAAAGATTTTCCTTGGAGCACTTTGGCATTGGAGAAAGAAAGGAAAAGAAGCAAAGAGGAAGCAAAGATCAAGAAGGGAAAGGCAAGATGAAGCGGCTACAACAAGCTTCATTGCAGGTATCAACTTGCATGTGTATTTTCCTTGCTAGATTTGGCATGCATGGGATTGCATGTGTTTATTTTCTACCATGGCATGTGTTTTGCTAGGTGTGACAGTATTTTCACCCTACCCTTGCCATTTGCTAATAGCTTTGATGATATGGGTTCTCCCATGCATTTTGTGTGGGATGGTCAGATTGGATTCTAAGCTGAGTGGGGTGGATCGTTGAATTGAAAAACACATGGTGGTTGTGGAACCTGAACCAAATTGAAGATGCACGAAGCCACTGGCCTAGTAACCCCTGAACCAGACTGTGGGTAGTGGTAAAGCTAGATTGTATGCATTGGTAGGCTTAGGAATCCTTGCCACTGAATGGTGGGATATACGGTAAAGCCAAGAGGTGGATTTTCTCTCTGTTGGGCCTAGTGATTCTAGGACGGAATTCATGATAAATCCTTGAGAGTATGTCTTGGTGTAGTGCCTAGTGATCCCTAGATCATACTGTGGATTCACGGTAAAGCCTGAGAGATAGGAGTCAGTCAAATTCCTCATGGTGTAGGTGGAGAACTCTGGTGGTATCCACATCGATTGGTTTTTTTGAGGTGTTCTATGAGTCCCACATTCATGTTTGGAATACGAAACGGGGGTGATTGGCTAAAGAGAAACTTGGCTTATCCAATTTATGGTCGGGTGGAATGTGGTAGCCTAATCACCGGTTTGTTCATTTCATTTATTAATGAGAAATTCAATCCCTTGGTTTTCATGTGCAAATGTATTGATATATATATGGATTTTGATGGCCGATATGTCCATTGCATTTTTTCTATGTTTGGCTCTCAACATGTTTTTTCTTGTGTTTGAATGGATATTGTATTTATGACCTAATAAGTGATAAGGTAGCAAAAGACATGAGGAAACAATGGTTCATAGAGACTCTCAGATAAGTATGTGATCCCTACTCTTAATTCTGTTATTTACACCTATAGGTTGCATGTTGATGATATGTTTGGCAAAATTCCTATCATGGCTAGTAGCGGTCTAGTTATGATCTTGTTCATCTTATTGCTTTCGCATCCTTCTTTCCTTGTATCATTACCAATTCTAAATGATCATTCCATTCTGGGCAATGTCTTGAGCTCTGGGCCGAAAAGGGTGGCTCAAATCCTAGAATGCTAGCATTAGTTCTAAGACTAACTCACCTAGGCAGTGTCTGGGGATAATTATAAAGAATCTTGCTAGTGTCTTGGGAGCATTAGTCCTGAAATGAACTCGCCTTGGTAGTTTGTAGGGAGTGTTACCCTACCCTAAATTTTCTCAAACAACAGTAGGACCTAGGGACAGGCAGTTTGAGTGGTTGACCTATCTTCTGAAGGTTATGTCAATGATGTTGGATGACTGTGTGTGATGTTCCATATATTCCATTTCCTTAAAGTCACCAAGGAGGTTCAATATTATCATAGTGGCCTTTCATCTCATGTTTACTCTGGCTGGCCGGTTGCTTGGGTAGATATGGGAGAAGGGTGTTACAGAGTGGTATCAAAGCTTGGTTCAACTCTCAGACTGAATGTGTTGAATGTGTGTTGGTCATGCATACATGTCAGTTGCATGTGTGTCTTTTGTACTTGCATTTTATGTTCTTGTTGCATTTACTTGATGATTGATTATGGTTGTAGTATGGTTATCATGGAGAATTTGATATTGATTTTGTGGAATGCATCTCTCATGAATTTGTGGCTAACTTTGAATGGATTGTGTGTCGCTTACATGTTTAGGGTTCCAACTTACATCCTTGTATGTTAGGTTACGTTCTTGAATATTTGGTTTACATGTAGTAGTGCTATAGGTTGATTACAAGATTTGATCGCTTATGTTCAACTACATGTGTTTATGCGTAAGTGTGGCTAAATTTGCATTGCTTGTGCATATTGTTGGTTGCATGTGGTAATGTGAACATTGGAGTAATGGTTGTTCTCATGCCTAAGGTCAAGGTTTGTGTAGTTGATATGATCATGCATTGATGATTGTACTCTAGCTAGAATGGTGTGTGTATGGTTTTGCATTCATGTGTTATATGTCTATATGCAATTTTTATGCATGCATGGTCTTGGTTATAATTTTAATAGTAGGTCAAACATGCCTTGTGAAGTCATTGTATGCAATTTAGGTCATCATGGTGCTATTGGTATGTTATGATGCTAATGTATGGAATGAGGTAAAGAAGGAGATGCAGATCATCAAGTGAAGTTGCAACATTGGACCTCGAGGCGAGGACATGTCGTCATACAGGTTTGTGTGTTTGGCATGTAGGTATGTAGGTTAAGGATTGTTATATGCATTAGGTTTATATAAATTAGGTTTATGTAAATGTATTTTGATGTTATGGTTACATTCATGATAGATGTTGGTTGATTAGTGTAGTTATATGCACATGGGTCAGATAGTCAAGAATGATGGTAACCTGTGGTTGTATGCATTGCTATTGTTACCTTACGTTAATTAGCTTCATGATTAGGTTATATGTTGCTGATGAGCATGACATGTATCTTATTGTTGTTATATCATAATAATTTGATGATTAGGATTATTTCATTGAGATATTGATGTCATAATTTGGATTGGTCGTATGCGTGATGGTTAGATTCATTGCCTTGAACATGTTGATGTTATATATATTGTGTTAACCTAGTCTGACCTATGTAGATGGTTATGGTTGTGATATTTAGGTATGAGTCAACATATTTGTGATATGGTGTCATACTAATCTAGAATGGTCGTACATATGTGATCTCTATGCATAAGTGATGATTGTGTATTAGTTATGATGTAAACATATTAGTTAGTTATTGTTATGGATATAATGATATTACTTGTCTTTGAGCTAATATGTTGTGAAGTTATATTATGCTAATACACATTGATTCTATAGAGAAGATAGTCTCCCTCGATATACATTAAGGTATGAGTTTTATTATGTCATATATTTGGTGTCTAGTTGATTTATTTAACATGGTATGTTTGCAAGTGGTTGAATGATTGATGAATTATGAGTATGTGTTACAAAGATTTTATTTTAAAATGATTGTACTAACATATATGTGTTGAGACAGTTGGTATGTACTTGAATGTAGTTGATAGTTGTATAATTATGTCTAATGACTATGAGATGACTAGGGATTATGATATGATTGTTTGTAAAAGTTGATTTCAAATGAATAGATATGATTGTCTTAATATTTTGAACATGTGGTTGACATGTGTCAGTAGTTGCAGGGTAACATGCTTAGTATTAGCATGACTTGGTAATAGTTGATGTGTCTATATAACTAACATTTATGTGGTGTGACAACACATAGCAAGCCTCAATTCCAACAAGGTGAAAAGGTAAAGGAAGGTAAATGGGCAAGAATTCCTTTGGTTATGTTTGGAAACCCTAATTCCAATCGAATGAGTGCTTTGCATACAGGGAGTCTTCTTAACCTTAATCTTGTTTGACATTATGTGGTTATGTGCTATAGTCACGAACATGCACTTGACAGGTATATTAGTCAGTCTCTAGTTGTAGGTGGACCTGTCAAGGGAATTGGAGCAATTGAGAGATGGCGTGGATGTGTTCAGTTGAAAGAAACATACTTGGAACAATAAGATTAGGTAATTGGTGTATTATTATGCTTAATTACACATTGACAATTATCTGTTTATGGAAGCATGATGCAATGACCTGCATGGAAAGACACGTTTCCATGGAATCTTGAAGAAGGCTCGGGTTGAGCTATCCCTGGGAACCATGGGGATTGAGTCACGGTGTTTGTTGTTAGTCTTGTGTTTTTGGTCTTTTATGAATTGTTGAGCTTGATTTGCGGATTTATTTAAGTCTAGTGTATGTCTATACCACTTTGTTTGTGGATTCATGTTGTTATTGGTTTTTATGGTCTTCTTCTTCTTTGTTTCTTATATTTCCTTTTATGTTTTGAGCCATGGGAATTGGTTTCGAAAGAGGAAAGTTGATGGAAATCAGGAGAGATGTGTGGTACCCAACTGATGATATAAGACCTAGATGAAGCTCTATGCATGAGTAAGTGTAGCGGAAGGTAAGACTATGATAGTTGGTTGGACTTGTTGGGTCCATTGTGGTAAATGGACAATAGCAACGAAGACACAAGAAATGTAGCTAGAAAAGGTAAAGTAAATGGATCAAAGGTGGCATATGCTTTGGCTATGTTGGTAACTATTGCTCTCAATGCCTATGCATAAGTAAGCAAGTTATCTTAACCTAAACCTTATTTTTTTTGGTAATTATGTTATGATCATGATTATGTTGATGTTTATATATGTATATATGAATGTATGTATGTCATTGTCTAACAAGGTGATGATTGTTTTATGCTGATGAGTATATATGTATGTATCTATGTATCTATGTAACTATTTGATAGGGATTGTGAGGGATCATTCTTGTGAAGGAATAATTGCTTATGCAACTGAATGGCATGAAGAAGTTCCTAGTTCATGAGGAATCATTTGGGAAGAGTAGTCATGAAAAATATACGAGGTCAATATCATGTGGTTATGAGTTGATATTGTGCGATTATATTATGTCTATGTTACAAACAGGCTATACCAAGGGATACATCAACAAAGTGAAAGCAGTGTGGTCTGCGATATGCTAGGATAATCATGCATAAGATACTAGAAGTAAGGTTTCTTGGTAAGGACAATATGGTTGTGGATGTGTGGTACTATTGTTGTGCATACATTGTATATGTTGTACATGTTGCATTTATGATGTGTGCACTTGTGGTGTTGTGTATACAAAATATGTGTAAATGTTATTTATGCAATGTTATCTACAATATGGTATAAATAGGGTTGTACGAATATTGCATATGGGGTGTTATATACATATTATACTATCTTCAATATGTATATCCGGCGTGTACGAATGTGGTGCTATGTACATGTTGGATATGCAATGATGTGTACAGATGATGCTATGTACATGTTGGATATGCAGTGCTATGTACACGTGGTGTTGCGTGCATGTGGTACATTGGTACTATGTACACATGGTGTGGTGTGCATGATTTTACAAGTGCCACTGTGCGCATGTGGTGATATGTACATGTAGTGCATATGGCTCTTTGTACATATGGTGTCGCGTACATGTCGTGTGTGTGGTACTATGTACATTTGGTATTGTGTACGCATTGTATAGTGGTTTAGTGTACATGTGGCATTGCGTACATGTTCTGCAGGTGGTGCCATGTACATTTGATGTTGCGTGCACATTGTGTAGGTGGTGTAGTGTACCCATGGTACTATGTAGATGTTGTACATATGGTACTGGAATACATGTGGTATTGTGTGCATGTCATCGGTGTTGTGTTATGGGCATGCACTATTATTTTTGTGTATAATGTAGCCATGGTATTGTGGCGTGCATACTCATTGTGTTGTACTCTATGTAGTTACATGTATTGGGCGGTATTGCACATCGGGTATAGATGATGCACTATGTTGTAGACCAGCTGTAGGTGTATGAGTTGTATGTCTGGTGTAGGTGCATGTATTACATGGTGGTGTGTGTCAGGTGTGGCTGTATGTGTTGTATGTCCGGTGTATATGCATGTATTACATGGTGTGGTATGTTGTGTGGTTATATGTGTGGGATTTACACTATGTGTATATGCACATGGTTGAGGAGAAGGAACTGGGAGATTGTCGGGTTTGGAAACTAATCCAAAGTGAATATGAAATAAAGACAAAGGTAGAAGTAAGGATCAATGAAGGATACATTTTAGTATTCTATTTCGGTTTTAGTATGCATGCGATTTATGATTCTCGTCTATGATGATTACATGTGATCTATGATTTTGATTTATGATGGTTACATGTGATTTATGATTTTGATGGTTATGTTTTCAGCTAACTTGATGTGATATCTTTATACGTGTTGATTTGGTCAAATATGCTAGTTTGACTTGATGTGACAGGAAGCGGACAAGATTTCAAATATACATTATTAACGAGCTACCAATGAGGTATGATGTGAATTTATTTCAATTTATTTTAAATATAATGGAAATTATGTTCTTGGTATAGGAATGCATGAACATGCCTGGTAGAGTGGATGAAACCGAGTGCAACAATTAGCAACAACAATGAAATAAATTGGAACATGCAACATTACACTGGTAAAGAACTTTAGGAGCAGGGCCATTGTGGGACACTGGAACCCAATAGTGTCGATTGATTGCCATGAGCATCATATGATCGGTATGGTAGTTTTGAGGTAGGTATATGCCTTGGTCTCTGAATCTTCTGATGCGTGCAAGCCTTGCCAAGGGATGAGCTTCCCGGGATGGGGGTGCCAGCAGAACTTGGAAGGTGAGTGACTGCATGGAAGAAGTGACCGGATTCCCGAGGGACCATGTAGCAGAGAAGGGAAGGTCATGGATGGATTTAATTTGGTCATTAGCATTACCAGATGGAATCCGATGCACATTGGGAATGTGCCCTGTAACAATGAGCCGATAACTATTCACTGAGAGGACAAGTGGCACGAGATTATAGCACTAGACATTGGATGTAGATTTGACTTTGTAGTGGATTCTACACTTCCTGGGAAGGAGGTGAATCTTGGTATTACTTTGAGGGTGGATGTGTGAGCCTCTGCATTTCCTTATTGATTGATACAGGCACCATATCCTTTATTTGATGGTTAAGAGATTGTGTATATGTTTATATTACTGTAAGTACTGCAATGAGTTGTGTTATAAAGCTCTAATATGCGGTATGTTATCATGTTATCATGAGGTTTTGATTTTCAGTAGGTGTTTCATTGTAAATACTGCAATGAGTTGTGTTTTAAAGCTCCATGGGTAGTATTTTTTGTTTTCAACAATCATTTGGTTATAGGTGTTATTAAACACCGTGGATGGTGTTCCCCAAAGGGGGAGGGTTCTGTAACAACCTTGGTAAAAATTCGATGTAAAAATATATAAAGACGATGGATGATGGGACACGTATTGCAAGCTGAATGATGGGAAAGATATCCTAGTGTGTGTTCATTTGGTTGTTTATGGGTAAGGAAATTGGCAAATGCAATGGTTAAGGCATTAAAGAAGAAAAAAAGGTATTTTGGCACATTTATTTATGAAAATAATTGAAATTAGGAGAAAAGGAAGGTGAAAGATCACATGTCACATGTGAGGAGGAAATTGAAGCACAATAATGAAAAATTAAGAAAATAGAGGCATCATTAATAAAAAGGATTACGAGGATCAGTGGGCAAGCTTGGTCAGTTTAGCTCTGGAGCTCTCTCATTATTCTCTCTCTATCTCTCTCATAGTATTGGATAGTTAGAATTTTCATGGAGCACTTTGGCATTCGAGCAAGATTGGAAAAGAAGGCAAGAGGAAGCAAAGATCAAGTAGGGAAAGGCAGGATCAAGCAGCTACAACAGGCTTCATTGTAGGTATCAACTTTCATGTGTAATTTCCTTAGTATATTTGGCATGCACGTGTTTCTTTTCTACCATGGCATGTCTTTTTCTAGGTGTGACAGTATTTTCATCCTAGCCTTTCCATTTCCTGATAGCTTTGATGAGATGGGTTCTCTCATGCGTTTTGTGGTGGGTAGCCAGATTGGATTTGAAGCTGAGTGGGGTGGATCTTCGAATTGAAAAACACACACTGGTTGTGGTCCCTGAACCGGCTTGAGGATGCATGAAGGCACTAGCGTAGTAAACCTTGAACCTTACCATGCGTTGCGATAAAGCTAGATTGTGTGCCTCAGTGGGCCTAGGAATCCTTATCGGTGAATGGTGGTATATAAGGTAAAACCAAGAGGTGCATTTTCCCTCCCTTGGTCCTAGTGATTCTGGGTTGGAATGCACAATAAATCCCAGAGAGTATTTCTTGGTGTAGGGCCTAGTGATCCCTGGATCAGATTACAGAGGTATGATAGAGCTAGAGAGACTATGAGGAACTCAAATTCCTTATGGTGTAGGCAGAGAACTCTGGTAGAATCCATATTGATTCGTGTTTTTGATGTGTTCTATGAGTCCCAAATTCATGCTTGGAATATGACATGGAGGTGATTGGATTAAGAGAAACTTGGCTCAACCAATCTATGGTTGGGTTGAATGTGGTAGTCCCATCACCAGTTGGTTCATTACATTGAGTAATGAAAAATTCATTCGCTTAATTTCCTTGTGAAAATGTACTGATATATATATATATATATATCTATATATATTTATATAGATATCTATATATATATATATATATATATATATATATATATATATATATGGATTTTGATGGCTGATATGTCCATTGTATTTTTGTTCCTATTATGTTGGTTAAATGTAGATTTGATGGTAGCAGCTATGTTTGGCTCTTAGAATTTTCTTACTTGTGTTTGAATGCATATTGTATTTATTACCTAATAAGTGATAAGGTAGCAAAGACATGAGGAAACAATGGTTCATAGTGATTCTCAGATAAGTATGAGATCCCTACTCTTAATTCTGTTATTTACACCTGTAGGTTACATGTTGATGATATGTCTGAAAAAATGCGTGTCATGGCTAGTAGGGTTCTCGATATAATCTTTTTCATCTTAATGATTTTTCATCCTTCTTTCCTTGTATCCTTACCAATTCTAAATGATCATTCCATTCTTGGCAGTGTCCTGAGCTCTAAGCTGAAAAAGGTGGCTCTAATCCTGGAATGCTAGCATTAGTTCTGAGACTAACTCACATGGGCAGTGTTTAGGAAGCATTATAAAGCACCTTGCTATTGTCTGGGGAGTATTAGTCCTGAAACTAGCTTGCCTGGGAAGTGTTTAGGGAGCATTACCCTGCCCTAAGTTTTCTCAAACAATAATAAGACCCAGGGACAGGTAGTCTGAGTGGCTGACCTGTCTTCTGAAGGTTATGTGGATGATGTTGGATGGTTGTGTGTGATGTTCCATAGATTCCATTTCCTTAAAGTCACCAAGGAGGTTGAATGTTATCATAGTGGCCCCTTGTCACATGTTTATCCCGGCTGGTCGGTTGCTTGGGTAGATATGGGAGGAGGGTGTTACAAATTCATGGTAGGGAGGATAGTGTTTTTCCCAAGTGAAGGAACAACAACGGATATGATTAGAACATCTGTGTACACTTAAATTATGAATATGTTGTTAAATATAGATGCACATAAAGAATTTAATTACATGCATATAGGTGAATGCATAAAAGTAGATTGATTACATGCATTCAATATATGAGTATGTTGTATATTTTGAGTTAATGATTTCTTGTATGTATATCTTTGAATTATTGTTCAATTTATTGCTCCTATATGTACCTTGGAATGTTATAAATTAATTTTTGAGTAACAAGAGAAACAAATTGGGATGCACATTGTTATTTAATTGTAAAGGAAAATATTTTATAATACTTATGCATAATTCATTTGAATGTTGTGAAGGTTTGATTCATGGTGAAACAACCTAAAGTTGGTGCAGGCATAGAATTTGAATATAGATAGACATTTTTTGTAGTCCAAATTTTACCTTTTATATTACACCACTATATGTGCAAATGTTATCATATAAATTCTTTGATAGGAGACATAGTCGATTCAATCCAATTGACCAACAATGAGCTACTCTAAGGTGTTAAAATAATGGAAGCAAACTAACATGTATACACACACACACCCACACACACACCCACACACACACACACAAAGTTAACTCTAAGGTGTTAAAATAATGGAAGCAGATTAACATGTATACACACACACCCACACACACACACACACCCACACACAAAGTTAACTCAGATAGGCTTAAGTAGAGAGTGCAGCGACGCTAATCGTGAACCCTGACTAATAATTTTAGAGAAAATTATTTAGTGTAATTGATAGAAAATTTTAGAATTAAAAGAGTAGTAATAAATAGAACACAAATCACTTAATCTGTTGAACCTTTTCGACATAAAAAAAATCAGACGATTGGACAAAATTGTCAATTAAATGGGGATAAAAGAGAGATAGGTAGAGGTTGAATGGAAATAGAGGAAAAAATATTTCTTTACTATTACAAACCAAAATAATAAGAAAATTGTATGGAAATGAGACTTGGTAGTGCTAAAGAATTTATTAAGCTATGTGGGATTGTGACACACAGGTCTTTGAAACCATCGAGTACATGTTTTCCCTTAACTATTGACATCGTAACTGAGCAATCCATATCATATAGAATTGTCACTTAGAAAAATACAGTGACAAGAACGTGTGAATTCCATTCAAAGAACCATAATGGTAAAGGGAGAAATTTAAAATCTTAAAGATTTTTCTAGGAAGAAAAATAATAATGATATCATGAAGAGAAGTACTCGACGAAAGGTAATTACATCATAAAAAATAGGATACCATTTCAATTATATATATATAATTTCTAGTCCTAATGGTAATTAAGAAGAGAGAAATAAGGGAATGCACCTCAGAGGTTTTTACTTCAATAATAATACATTACTACCCTGAAGGGTCCTCGTTCTTAGCCTAGATCTCATCTATAATATACGAAATTGAAAATAAATAATACATACCAGGTGGTGATGTTCAATTTATACTTCATCCTTCGTAATTGTTATCCTGATAATTCATTATCATTATAACATAAAAATATAAAGTCATTGCGTTGTAAGAGAACCTCTATAAAGAATAGAGTGGAGAACTAACCAATAAGGATAAAAGGGTAGTAATTAATTATCCAAAGTTAACCTCATTAACCATGAGTGTATCTAGCCTAGTTGTCATCATGCTTTAAATCATCATACCTGAAATCATCATACTTGAAATCATCACACCGAATAAAATAATAATCCTCAAAATGTTTGGAATTACAAAGTACCTTATACTAAGGAGAAAGAAAGAAAAACAACCAAAGAATGATTAAATACACCTACATATGGGAAGGAAACCAACTACCCTATTGTTTTATCCCCTTCATGAAACCTTAATGTTAGTAATGATCTCACCATAGGGAAAGAAATTCAAATAGAAAACCAAAATGAAAATAAGAATACTCAAAATAGGGTTAAGCCCTAATATAAATACAATTATAGGGAAAACTAATTTGTACTCTAGACACTGTGTTAAGCAAATAAAAATTGAAGGAAAAAAATAAAAAATAAAAAATTTTCAGTTACCTATAATCAATATTGGTATGAGAGATCAATTTCCTTAGGGAATTCAACCCTATGTCATGTTGGAATGGTGCGGAATTGGAAGCCCAAAATCTATGAATTTATGATCCAAGAAATTAGGATTGCCAAGGGTTCAAACTTGTTGATGGTGCTGGACCCTCCAACATATCAAGTGGATCTCCCTAGTAAGATGTCCCAATTATACCTCAGACCATTTGGTGTATGAGTCCCAACAATGGGTCGTAAGGTAATGACTTGACCGTGATGTCGTATAGAGGCAAGTGAGATAAATTTGTGAGTAGCAAGGGTGTGATTGACGCAGTTTTCTAAGGAATGAGTGTGAGAGGTTCCAATGCTTCAAAGGGAGAGGAAGGTGAAGGTGAGTTCTAGGTTGAAAGGGATCGGTCCCAATTTAGATAGGCACACATAACATAAGGACATGCACAGCTTCTGGCAAAGATGTCAACACGGATGCAGCAATCAAACATACAAGGTAAGATAACCTGAAAAACACTCATGGATTAGTCCAAGATGAGTGTAATGGTTGATATAACAAGGTTGAGAGAAAGGTCTATCTTGTGTCTGACAAAGTAGTCAACATGCATGGTGACAACATTAGCAACATATGCAACACATTAACAACAAGATTCATATAATTGCATGTGAATTAGTTTATACACAAGTATGTAAGTTAAAGAACATATATCATTAAAGAAACTAGAGTAGTCCAACTACAATAACAACATATGCATGAAAATGTGTTGGCTTTATTATATAAAGAAATGTAAGTCATAATCATACAATACACCATATAATCCTGCTAGCCCTATCAGTAGAACGTTACAGCCACATCTGCCTTCTCCTCTAAAGAGATGTACTAGCTCCGTGCAGAGAAGCCAAGGCACGTTACAATACTGTCCAAGTCTTCTTCAAGATAATGTTAGTAGAAGCTTGGCTGACCAAAAGCCTTTACAATGAGTTATGAGGGACTATTTATAGCAAAGGGTGGGGCGACCCTTGACATTCAGCTTTGTGACCATTCAACTACCCTCATGACTCTTCACCTACTCTATGATTGTTACATTCAATTTGACACTTGACTTACACTTGAAATGACTCAAAATTACAATGCACATGTACCCATGTGAACAATGGCTTGAACAAGCCCAACTAGACACCACTTTGAATTAGAAAACTATAGAAGGCCAACTGCTCGACATCCTCATGCTGATCAATAGTAACATATAGGTGCCAAGATTGGTAGTCCCTGATAGTGTTCGTGTGTTCCAACGTGACATCAGTTTGGAACTTGAAACTTGCCTCCATGGCATTTGGGTACACTACCTGGGCTCCTTTGTCCAACTCATCTGAGAGAATGCACATCATTGTCCTTAATGTGGCCAGACCAAAAATATTCTTGTGCATGATGTCTACACTCATAGGCAAGTCTGGACTTGTGGCAACACACATGAACTCGTCAAAGTATGAGTCAAGCTCTTGCTGGACCTACTCCTTGGTATTCGCTTGGGTGAGTGTCCCATGTGATGGAATTGCATGTGTTTGCACCAAAACCTCCATGCTCTCGAATACTCATGCATGAGAAGAATGTATGCCAATGATGAGTTGCGGTAGGTCCTCATAGTTCTGGATCTGACTTTGAATACGTGCTTGCAGCTCAACCATATTGATCATCATCATCTTGGGAAAATGAAGTGGGGCTCCCTTGTACTTCATCATCCATGCCTGCATGTGGTCAATGGGAGCATGTATGTTATTCAAGATGCGAGCTCTTCTCAAACATCGATTCTGCCATTTGTGAAGATGAATGACTTCTTGATGCACGGTACTAAACTTCGAGTACAATCCTTGCATGAATGTGTCCAAGGACAATACTTCATGTAGTATTTCCTTCTTCAGTTCAACTTGGGTGGAGATTGTCACCAAGTCTCTTCCCTGCTTGGCCACCTGTAGTTCCTTCGCCATTCGGTCATTCTTTGCTATGAGGAAGAGAACACTAGAGCTAGTACTTTGGCATACACTCTAGTTGCATTAGTCAAAGCAGTTGGGTCCTTGTGCACATCAGTCATGATCACTTGTTCTTCAACTTGCACAGGGGATGTTCAGTCCTCTGGAGTTGGTACTCTATCAAGTTGCACAAGTCTATGTTGAGATTCATTGAAGGAACTTTTGTGCAACTCTACCTCTGGTTGACAGCCAAGGATCTCAGTGCGTCCTTGGTCATAAGAGACTTGGTCATCATCCAGATACATTGAAGCGGGCGAGTTGACCTCTATGTGCTGAGGCATGACGTCAATGTCATATTCCAATTCCGGCTGCCCCATTTCTGCATCCAACTTTTCAAGAGCCTATTCTATCTCATGAGCAAAGTCTTTCCCTTATGAGGGCTCACCCTATTCACTTGATGCCATTTGTTCATAAGAATTAATTACTTGTATGGGCATTGCTTCATTTGTCTGCACATGATGCACCCCTTGTTGAATTGTTGTTGTTGCGCTTGACTCTCCCATTGGTGCAACTCTTGTTCTCTTCGGAGTTGCTCCTTCAACTTGTGCAACTCCTCCTCTGTTTCTTCCATTCTTTTCTACTCCCTTCGCCTTTGTGTGATATGCCTGTCGCACTAATGCCTCTTTGCCTGAATAGACTTAGCTTCTTGTTCTACAAGTGGATTTTCTCTAAACTTGCAGCTTTGTTCCTCCTCCATGTGGTCGAGAATATTTCTCTTTCCTTTTTCATGCACATGTATGCTCAGCTCTGCTACCTTTGTTGTTTATGTTACTGCTACTACTGTTGGTGTTTCATGTGATGTTACTTCATGCTATTGTGCTAACCATTCTACGATGAAACCGACTAGTTCATTGGGTCTAGAGGAATTGTAGCAATACCTCCATGAGTCTTCCTCGACCCAATGACACACCCCATGGATCCAGCTGAACTGAACTCTCATGCAATGATCCCTCACAATGCAATGTGGGTCATATGGGTTGAAGCTTCAGAAGTGGAATAGGTACTTCTTCATATGCTCACCTTCAACATCCACCTAATTGATGCTATTGATCTCATATAACCAAATCCACAATAGAAGAGATGGCCAACACACCTTTTTCCTCCGTTGCAGTCTTTCTGACAATCTTGCTGAGATATGATATGCTACATCTTGCATGATAAGCACGTGCCATGTAAACTTGGGCAGAACATGTAGAGGCTTCTCTATACTGAATACTCAAATGAACATACTGGTTGGTGAGGCATACCAATATGCAATTCCTAACAATGCCTTCATCACTTCCTCTGACATGCAGGGTGGATCCTATTCGAATATCAACCTATACACTGGGGTGACAAGATGGTTGGCCAGCTACATGATCACTCCTCTAAAACTGCACTCGGAGAATAGCTTGAAATACGTGTTCACAACAGTCTTCATCGGTGACCATGCCGACTCCATTCTCGGGAACTCATGTCGAGCACAGACTGCATCTAGAATGTAGGTGGACATATAAATCTCTACATGCATAACTTCAGTTTACCATCGAGCCTTCATGACTTGCTCCTTCAGCTGATGAGCTAGTATGTTAGACCAGTTGCATGGTCATCCTTCTCTAGCTAGTTGGTCTAGCACGACCTCCAAACTCTAAGGGAAGGTCTCAGTTATCGATTGGCCTCTAAGTTGACATGAAAATATGACCAAGTATTGGTATGCCCTCCTTAATATCTTCATCTTGTATATCTGAGTAGGGGTAATCTTGAAATGAGTTGGATCCTTTACCCAATCCTTCAGAATATCTCTGGAGAAGCCTCTGCCATTGGGAAAGATGAACAAAGGGGTCATGAAAGATGGGCTTATCCATATGATACATATCATCATAGTCTTGTGCCCAAAATTTTCCAAGCTCTTTCCCAATGGCACTGCACAAGGTCATCGTCTCAGGGTTAGTGTGAGAGACAATCCAATGAATCATAACCACACATGGGAATTTAGGGTATCTGCATGCAATATGGTACAGGCCAGACTTATGAATGTTCATATACACTTGGCGGTGTTTAAGGTCTTAGAGCCTAGATCGACCTCAGGCTGAAGGGAGGCAATCTTAGGATAACCACAAACCACGCTTAACTTGGTAGCTAACCCTACCAGGTCGGGAGAGGGCTCTTTCATTATCAATCTCGGTTAATATGATTGCAATTACAGCTTGAGATGACTGAAATGAAATTATATTTTAGGCTAGGTATAGCAGCCTAAGGGTTTTTCGTTGATTTTGATGATTGGTTGCTTGATCAAATGGACTAGGCAGGTTGGGTCTAAGAAATCAAACCAGGGAGACAGACATGTTCTGTGGGGCGAGGTAGACAAAGGATTTATGTACTAGAAATTGTTTAAGATGGTAGATTTAGACTGTTGAGGGGTTGAAGAGGGTATGTGGAGCGTGTGTCCTCTTCAAACTATTGAAAAACACAGAAAACCAAATGCATTCCCAAGACAAAGCACTGTAAATTAGTGTATTTTGTCTATTCGCCTTGATTCACTTAGTTTAGAAGAGAGAGAGAGATGGGGGTACATATAAAACATCAGAAAAACTCATTAAAAATAAGAAAAAATTCATAACCTCAATATCACAATAATCCCACAAAAATAGTTGTGAAACCTGGTTTTATTCCTTGCCCAGCTGCAAATACAAATGTACAGTGAGTGCTACCACTTCCAAAAAAGTCCAACCTTTACAAATGACTGAAGGAGTACATCATATAGGCAAGAAAACTACTCAAGCTAGCTATTAGGGGTCGAAACCATGAGAAGTCGGGTGGTTTCAACCATATCTAAACTAGCAACATAAAAGTGGGTCATGTAACAACTTGCCTCTAAAACTTAGGAAACCAATTCATTCAGCATCAAAACCACTTTTAACTTGATATATGTAGCCTATCAAGTATTTTTCATCCATAATTACATCAAGTAACATCATTTCCCATGCCACATTTACGAAGAGAATAAGAAAAAGTCAATTGTAGAGAAAACTAGGAAAAATTTGGCTTTTCTAGCAAAACTGGGAAAATTCATTTAATGCGTAGTGCCACTTCAGAGGAAATTTTGGAGGTCTTCCACACATTCAAATGAGGCCAAAGATGGCTTTCTGGAAATAACTGCCCGTCTAGTTTCTAGAACAATGTTAATGTCCTGATTTGGAGGTCATTTCTCCCTCCAATCATTGATTCTCCCAAGACTGCTTCCTGTGGGTCAAAAAAGTGGTAGAGAGGTCATTTTTTGGGTGTTTTTTGCCCTTTTGGTGGCCAAGATCTTCTCCAAATTTTCTCAAACTTTCTGGGTTAGCTTATTTTTTATTCTAAATCCAAATATGCGAGCCATTTTGTAGGAATTTTTCCCTATCAAAAGTGCAATGCCACACCTATTGGAAATCCGAGTGCAAAAAATTTAATGCGTAGCGCCACTGATTCTATGTGCAACGCCGTTTTCAGACCGAGTTTTGGAGGCCTTTCTGGTCTCCAAATTGGGTGTAAGATAGATTTTTGGAAATATTATCGAGTATAATTTCTATATCATCTTGAATGTTTCAATTTGGAGTTCATTTGCCCTGTCAAAAGTCAAATCTCCCAAAACTGGTCAAAATGTGCAAAACAAGGCTGCCTATATGTAGAGTGTTGTTGCAGTCAACTTTTCAAGGTCTTTCTCAGCTCCAAATTGAGCTCATGATAGTGCATTGGAAAGCTATTTGTGTCAAGTTATCATTTTTCTCATCAAGAAAGTAATTTTGCCAACTAGGCTAGGGGAAATCTTGATGTTACCAAGGTCACTCTAGAGGTGCAGCAACCCTCTTGAGGCAACTGTATTTTTTACATTTCACTAAAACCATGACACTTGTGTAAAACTTGAAGGGGAATTTTCTTCCTTGGACTGTTATGGAAAAAAACCTCTCTCACTTTTGTCAAATTCATCTTCTATTGCTTAAAAACATCATTTGAGTAAAACCTATCCCGATGTGTGGAACAAGGGATTTGTAGAAATGAAGGGAAATGAAGGGGATAAGGGGATGCTAAATTCTCGAGAAGATTTTGAAAAATAGGGAGGGATGTTAGGAAGGAAGGGAAAGTGGAATTTCAAATATTTAGTGAGGGGAAGGGGTCTAAAAGTGCAAAACACATGCCTATCCTAGGAAATTGTCAAATTGTAGCAAGAAGTTAGGGTTTGTGGGAAAATGATGAATTTGAAGGGTATTAGTGATGGGAAGTGCTTAAGAAGGTACATTATGGATAGGGGAAGGTGTATGACCATCAAGATACAAGTTTTGTTGATGATTTGACCAAAATCATCAACAAGAGAAATTACCTTCAAAACCCTAGGGGAGGGAAATGAGCCTTACCTAGGTACAACTAAAGCATGAACAAGGTGTAGAATGACCCATTGGAACCTGAAATGATGATGAAAACTTTTTGAATGATGTTACACTCGCCCAAATGGTGATATGGACTGTAAATTGGAAAACTTTCAAATCAGTGAAAACAAATCGTAGACCTAATACCTAGTGACCAAATTTTACTTGAAGACTCACTGAAATGACAAAATTTGACCTTGACACCTTAAAATCACTTTGTAAGAGCATGTTTGATCACTGCAAGAAGGCTTCAAAGATTGACACTAACATTGGCTCTAATGGGGATGGTAGCTCCTTGGAGGTGCCAAGAACACCGTAGACCTAGTAGCCCTATCCATTGGGCAATGGAGTCAAAAACTCAAATTGAAATGCATGACTGAAAACTGATGACTTGATGACACAAACAGACTTTTACTCAACTAAAATCTGACTCGATACTAAAACACAACTGAAAATCTGGAAAAATACTCAAAATGGATCTTATTCAATAAAACCTACTCTAATTGTTCCACTCATCACCTGTCATGTGAAAGGAAACAACCAATGCAACCAAGTTAGCATTCTGGTTGTTGTTTGAATTCTCCGCAAGTGCTTTTTTATGAACAACAAGAGAGAACTATTGAAAGGAAACTCCCATGAAAACTTGTACATAGATCCGTTGAATAATATCAATTCTCTATTTGACTCCAAAAACATTGCATAAGGAACTTGAAATTCATGTGCACTGGGACTTAGCTCATATAGTGGATTACTTTTCTTCTTCTCATACCATGAATGAAAACTTTCATCTAAGCTTTTTGATGAGACTCCTACTGAAAATGAAAAAGAAACCGGCTGCTGGATCAAATTTGTATCAATACTTGTTTCAAGCTCACAGTTACCTGATGGAGAAGGGCTTTGACTACCAACATCATCCAAGACATCAGCTATTGGATCGTGAAAAGCTTGAAAAAACTTTTGCAACCCATTTTCTATTGATTCCAATGAGATCGCATGGTTTTCTACAGGCTGCTCATTTGAAGCTATACTAAGGAACTTTCCTTTCAAAAGCTGAAATGATTCAAAACAACATCTTGCATCATTTGATCATATGGTCTAGCTTCCAAGTCTTCATTTGCAACTTGACAATCAATGGCGTTTGGGGGCTGGAAATCTGGATATGAGATGTCTTGAACAAGGATTTCATTTCCCTCTAGATGGTCAAGATTGAAACTTATCGACGGTTGATTTCTGATTGCACGAAAGTTGTCTCTGATGATCTGAAATGAAGTAAAACAAAACAGCAAAGATCCTTCACTTACTTCAAAATTTGCTACACTTTCCTCCTCACTTCCATAGCTAATATGCATCAGCTGATCACTGTACTCGAGCTGCTAAAAGTGAACTTCCTCCTCCCACAAACTAGCTGCTGATTTGTCTGCAAGATTAGCTTCTCTTTGGAGAACATAATCATCATCATACTGATCAAACTAAGGCAAATCATCGGCATAAAGCACACCATCAAGCATACATGTCAAATCAATAGATCTCTTTTCTCCAAGATGATCTATAAAACAATCATTATCATATCTATGACAACTGGGATAAGAAAGAAAATGTTTGGGATCAACCACCTGTTCTTCTTCAATCAATGATCCATGGTCTTGAACATCATACTTATTCTTTACGGTGATATTTTGCATCATCTCTTCCACAACACTTACCAAAATGTCAAACTTTACCTCTAAAGTTGTTGATTCCTCTGGATCTATGCTCTTCATCTCCTCTTCCTTCAACTTTTCCCTTCTGATTAGCAAATTAGCCTCTACATCTACTGCATTGTTCTGCATCTCTTCAAGAGTTGCAAGGTTCCTTTCCCTCAGCTGAAACTCCATTTCTGGATCAAAGGCATCCAGGTAGTGCAAGAGAGCGGATCTAGGAGGAGGTCTTATATTAATAGGCATCGAACAATAAACTTGGTTAAATCTGGTAGAAAATTGTTGTACTGTCTCCCCTGGCAGTCTTTTTAGCTGCTTGTACTCTTCTATAATTAAGAAAGGGTTTTGTCTGACCATCCACTTGTCAAGGAAAACTTTGACGAACTACTGGAAATATGAGATGCTCACATCAGGCAAGGTTTTGAAGCAACTCTTGACTTTACATTGCAAAGAAAGAGCAAAAAGCCTAATACTGACATCTTCTTCATCAACTTCAAAAAGGTCAAGAAAAGACTCAAAATTTAGTACATGTCTCTCAACAGTGATGTCGTCGTACTCACCATAAAATCTTGCTAGATATAGGTCATGATTTTTAGGGAAAGCATGGGATATAGGAGGTAAAATCAGAGCCTTGTATCTATCTGGAATTTTACAAGGTATAGGAATATGTATAGAAGCTGTAGAATCAGTCTTGGTCCCTCTAGGCTTATTAGTTTGGAGACGTTCATCACAAGATTCAGAAGAAGAGTCTTGATTAAGACCAAAGGCATGCGAACATTTTGTATTCACAATCTTCAAATGGAAAGAATCAAATGCAGGTCTAGGATCTTCTCTCAAATACAATATACTTTGTAAAGCCTTCTTGACATTCTCGAGAAAAGAGAAGAAATAATTCATAACAAAGAACATAATGTCTTGGATGAAATTCCAACTTGAATACCTGATCTTTCCATATGGTCCTTTCATGTTTTTGATGGTCATGTTCATCCTCAAGTGGAGTCCTTGGATTTGATATTGAAACTGATTTGGAGTTTCCAAGTGAATGATTTCAACCTTCCGATGTCTGATCATTGTCCACCATCAACAATCAGATCTGAACTTGATACAATTTGCTGAGGAACATAACACTATGTCCCCAAGTATGGTCGCCACTATGTTAGAGCCTACATCCACCTCAGGTTGAAGGGAGGTAATCTTAGGATAACCACAAACAACGCTTAACCTGGTAGCTAGCACTACCAGGTTGGGAGAGGGCTCTCTCCTTGTCAATCTCGGTTAATATGACTGCAATTACAGCTTGAGATGACTGAAATGAAATTATATTTTAGTCTAGGTGTAGTAGCTCAAGGGTTTTTGGTTGATTTTGATGATTGGTTGCTAGATCAAATGGAGTAGGCAGGTTGGGTCCGGGAAATCAAATCAGGGATACAAACATGTTCTGTGGGGCGAGGTAGACAAAGGATTTATGTACTAGAAATTGGTTAATATGGTAGATTTAGACTGCTAAGGGGTTGAAGAGAGCATGAGGAGCATCAATCCTATTCAAAGTATTGAAAAACATAGAAAACCAAATGCATTCCCAAGACAAAGCACTGTCAATTATTGTATTTTGTCTATTCACCTTGATTCATTTATTCTAGGAGAGAGAGAGAGAGATGTGGATAAATATAAAACATCAGAAAAACTCATTAAAAATAAGAAACAATACATAACCTCAATATCATAAGAATCCCACAAAAATAGCTGTGAAACCTGGTTTTATTCCTTGCCCAGCTACAAATACAAATGTACAATGAGTGCTACCACTTCCACAAAAATCCAACCTTTACAAATGATTGAAACAGTACATCAAATAGGCAAGAAAACTACTCAATCTAGCTATTAGGGGTAGAAACCATGAGAAGAGGGGTGGTTTCAACCATATCTAAACTATGAACACAAAAGTAGGTAGTGGAACAACTTGCCTCTAAAACTTAGGAAACTAATTCATTCAGCATCAAAACCACTTTTAACTTGATGTATCTAGCCTATCAAGTGTTTTTCATCCATAATTACATCAAGTTACATCATTTACCATGCCACATTTAGCAAGAGAATAAGAAAAAGTCAACTGTAGAGAAATCTAGGAAAAAATTGGTTTTTCTAGCAAAACTGGCAAAATTCATTTAATGTGCAGCGCCACTAATTTAATGCACATTGCCACTTCAGAGGTAGTTTTGGAGGTCTTCCACGCATCCAAATCAGGCCCAAGATGGCTGGCTGGAAAGCCCTGCCTATATAGTTTTTGAAAAAAATTGAATTTGCTGGTTTGAAGGTCATTTTCCCCTCCAAAAGTGGATTCTCCCAAGATTGCTTCCTGTGGGTCAAAAAAGTAGGAGAGATGGCATTTTTTGGGTGTTTTTTGTCCTTTTGGTGGTCAAGATCTTCTCCAAATTTTCTCAAACTTTCTGGGTTTTCTTATTTTTTGATGTTGAATCCAAATATGCAAGCCATTTTTCAAGAAGATGTACCTATGAAAAGCGCAGCGCTAGTGACAGTGCACACCTTTTGGAAATCCCTGTGCAAAAAATTTAATGCACAACACCACTGATTCTATGTGTAGCCCCTCTTTCATAATGAGTTTTGGAGACCTTTCCGGTGTCCAAATTCGGTGTAGGATAGCTCTTTGGAAATATGGTCGAGCCTTCTTTCTAGATCAGCTTGAATATTTCAATTTGGAGTTCATTTTCCCTGTCAAAAAATAAAGCTCCCAAAACTGGTTAAAATGTTCAAAATGAGGCTGCCCAAATGAAGAGTGTTGTTGCAGTCAACTTTGGAAAGTCTTTCTCAACTACAAATTGAGCTCATGATAGCTCATTAGAAATCTCTTTGTGTCTAGTTATGATTTGACTCATCAAGAGTGTCATTTGGCCAACCGGGCTAGGGAAAATCGTGATTTTACCAAGGTCACTCTAGAGGTGCAGCAACCCTCCTGAGGCAACTGTATTTTTGACATTTCTTTAAAACCATGACACTTGTGTAAAAAGTGAAGGAGGTTTTTCTTCCTTGGCCTATTTTGGAAAACATTCTCTCTCACTTTTGTCAAATTCATCTTCTATTTCTTAGAAACATCATTTGAGTAAAACCTATCCCGATGTGTGGAACAGGGGATTTGTAGAAATGAAGGGAAATGAAGGGGATAAGGGGCTAATAAAATCTTGAGAAGATTGTGGAAAATAGGGAGAGATGTTAGGAAGGAAGGGAAAGTGGAATTTCAAATATTGAGTGAGGGGAAGGGGTCCAAAGGGGAAAAACATAGACCTAGCCTAGAAAATTGTCAAATTGTAGCAAGAAGCTAGGGTTTGTGGGAAAATGATGAATTTGAAGGATATCAGTGATGGGAAGTGCTTAAGAAGGTACATTACGGATAGGGGAAGGTGTATGACCATCAGGATACAAGTTTTGTTGATTATTTGACCATCCAAGGTAAATTACCTTCGAAACCCTAGGAGAGGGAAACGAGCCTTACCTAGGTATAATTGAAGCATGAAAAGGTGTAAAATTACCCATTGGAACCCGAAATGATGATGAGAAAATTTTGAATGATGGTACACTTGCCCGAATTATGATATGGACCGAAACTTGGAAAACTTTGAAATGAGTGAAAACAAATCCTAGACCTAATACCTAGTGACCAAATTTTACTTGAAGACTCAGTGAAATGGAAAAATTTGACCTGGACACCTTAAAATCACTTTGTAAGAGCATGTTTGATCACTGGAGGAAGGCTTCATAGACTAACACTAACATAAGGTATTCCCCAAAAGTACATGCGAATTTTTCATTCACCTCTTGCAACTTGAGTTTGATGTCCTTTTCTATATACAACTTCGTATCTTAATAGATCGACATGCTGGAGGACACCTGTTCAATTGTTGTTGTAGCTACATCACCATTACTCTCCTGCGATCCTATTCTCCTAGAATCCATTGAGATAGATGAACACCTAGAAGATCTAGAAGCAGACCGCATGCATGGAAAGAAATATGTCAGTGAAAACAAAGAAAATATGGTGAAGGACACAACACATAACTGGGGAGATGATGAGAAAGATTGTGCAAATTTCACTAGGAGGTTGAGCAACTAGCTACCAACACTACACAAAAGGCAGTCTAGACTAGCTGGGATGTTGAACTGGTAGTTGGCTCTGCAAAATGTGCAATCTAGGTCGGCAGTTGGTTGTTGGGGTTGCACAATGCGCAATCCCAGCTAGGTAGTACTACCGACACAGGGGAAAATTTGCACAAATTTTTGGGCTAGTCATCCACTGGCCTCTAGAAATGCGCAATTCAGTCCAAGAGGTCAGTGCTGGGCCAATTTACACAAATCTGGAGAGGAAGGTGAGCCTTCCTTCTCCAAATTGCTCAATGAAACCTTGGTGAAGTTAGAGATCGGGCTAGGGTTGGCCCGACTCACCGATGGCAACTGAAAGCAAGTATGTCGACAAAATGCATGGTGACACTAAGTCATAGCAAAAGTGATAAAAAATGCATGCAAAACATGAATGGAAGATTGAGGAAGCAAATCAACATGCATGTGGGTGAGGTTGTTCACCAGTTGGGCGAATGTCTATTCAAAACAGTTTCATGCATGCGATAACAATGAGATATCAACCAAAACTGAAATAGAGTTAGGAAAAATTAGAATACATGTAATCGATAGGCTAGACATTCAACGGAAATAGGCAAACAACACTCGCACAAGAGAATACACAAAAAGTGACAAAAATGTTGAAAAAGACAAGTTCAGGCCACTTACCCATGAAACGCTGAGCCAGATGTGTATAATAGTCCTGGATGTGTTGTGGGATGCTAGAGTTCTGAGATCAATGTGGATGAATGAGCTCTGATGCATCGAATAAACAAGTTTGGACTTATGATGCACATGCCACCAATCTAGGAAAAAGCGACACTTGGAGGGAAAATTCTAAAATGACTTTGTATGTAACCACCGATTGCTAAAAATAGCTCCCCGAATCATGGGATTCCTTTCTCATGTTGTCTCTTGCTATTCTGGGAAGATCAGGTCATGCATAAATGCAAGTCAAGTTGCCTTGGTCCTAGGTGGAACTGGTCAACCAAACTGTCCATGCATGCGAGTGCTCAACTGCTTGGGATAAATGTGTATTCCTGACTATAAGCTGGGTTAACTACCCAAAGGGGATTGCATAAATGTTTTGCCCAGCCACTGAGTGCTACTGAAGTTTGCGTAAATCTTAGGCTGAATTGCCTGTTGATGGGAAAAATTGCGCAAATCCTACTCGAAGGGCAGGTAGGATTACGCATTCTTGGAGCCCAACAATAGATTGTCAGAAGGAATTATGCAATTCCTAGAGGGAGAGGCTGATTGGCCTATGGAAATGCACAAATTTCAATGGGAAGCTGCTCAGCCTGTAGCTAGAATAAGTTTGGATGAGGAGCCTGTGACGGAAATGGATCGCATGTGATTGACAGGCTACCTTTCTGCGAGCAAAGTACTGAAGCTAGAGTACTTGACGAAGCAAGAAAAAGTACTGTATAAGTTTTGTGGGGAAGATCGAAAACAAGGTAAGGAAAAATTTTGGAGGGTGGTTGTAGACGCTACAACATTTGGCAAGACACTGGTAGAACTCCAGCTCTCTGTATAGACCTTGTTCATGAAAAGCAAGTCTAACACCTCTAGAAGTATTGTTTAGCTCTTAGATCATCTTGGTTTCACACTAACTTTTTTGTAAGATGTAGCATCTGCCAAGCCCTTGGTCGATTGACACACATTCCAAGCCAAGGCAGCACAGTTGTTTCGATTAGGGTTGAGGATTATATATGTGCACAAGAAATATAGTCGTCAGCGTCTTAGTTTCATCTCTGGTGTTGATCCACTGCCAGCATTCCTGAATAGAACTGCGGTGGAGTCACATATCAACACAAGCATGCCTCTGCTACCAGAGAGCTTGGTCAGTACCCTAGCAGAGTTACTTGCATCATCTCCTTGTGTAGGAAGCCTTTCCCTTCTTTCCCTTTATTCATTTTGAATTTTGATTCATTTTTTTTACTTTTCATTTTCATTGTGCATAACACTTATTCATTTCAGAGGTGGAAGAGTGATCCCGACATATTGAGAGCAGAGGAGGTTGTTCCAGCATAGAAGTAGTTTATTATATCTCTGACGTTCCTGTTAAGGTTTCCCCCCGCCACCTTACTCTACTTGACTTAGCTAACAAGGGTTAGCCCAAAAACAATCGACTAGAGAAGGTGACACTAATTAGCACACAAGA
Source organism: Pinus tabuliformis (assembly GCA_031772625.1). Taxonomy (NCBI): domain Eukaryota; kingdom Viridiplantae; phylum Streptophyta; class Pinopsida; order Pinales; family Pinaceae; genus Pinus; species Pinus tabuliformis. The sequence continues at coordinate 303,316,404 of CM062818.1, forward strand.
ATTGTGTTTACTTCAAGGTTCGCTTTGAACGGTACGTATTTTCCTTTGATGTATCATGGACTAAGAGTAACAAGTTCATAATACAGAGGAAAGATGATAGATAACCAAGAGTTGATAGTTGTATAGGACCTCTTGTACTTTACCTAGCTTGTTTCATGAGTCACACATGGTTTCATGCAACTAACCTACGGAGAAAACAAGCGAATGAACTAAAAATAGAGAAAAGAAAGAGAAGAAGCAAAAACTAAAAGCAAAGCAAGAAAACAAACAAGCAATCAAAGCATGAAATTAAACAAGCATGCAAGCAAAAAACTAAAAGAAAACACTACTCCTACTCCTAAAATAACGGTGCATGGGTCTGATCATGTGAAGTGATACTTCCAATGTAGGCACCGGCACATTGGTAGAACCATGTGAGTGAAGGCTTGGTCCACGAGTAACCCAGCCGTGCAGACCATCATACAAGAATGATATGACAGTGAAGACAGCCACACTTCGTGCTTCAAAGTGCCCACGGGACATAAGCGAGTTCATGTTCATGATGGATAGTTTGCGGACCCATCATGGTGCTCTGTGATACTACGTGAAACTTTGAAACATAAGCACACTCTTGACTAATACATGTAAGCAAACGAAAGAAGCAAAGATAACTTGTGTTGCACACAAGTGATTACAATGCAAGACTCCTCCAATACATGAGCAATGGGATTGTGCAGTTCGAGTGGAGGAAGTGCAATATGTGTGTGAGATGGATCTTCAATGCATACATATGAGTGATGAGGAGCCTTGGGTAATTGAACAGTTTCCTCACTAGAAGTGAGACTAACCCCAAGAGAGCGAGGACCTGACATAACCATCAACTTGGGCTAAAGTGCCTTAATGGTCTTGGGTGTCCCAACTTCATGATCAGGTAGATCATCATAAACTGGTGGCTTTGAAATATCAACTGTGATAGATTGATAATCATGATAAAAAATGGAAGCAGATGGATCACAACCGTCATGATGAGAAAAATCAATGAATTCTTTGGCATCATCATGATTAGATGAATAAAACAGAGGGGTAGATGAAAAGAAAATGAACTCATCCTCAATGTTTCTAGAAAATACAAATGAAGGATCAAGTGGATCTCTAATGAATAACTTATCCTCTCCGTTGTTGAATGCTGGACTAACATTTGGTGGGTCCTGCAAGTGATCAAAAATGGGTTCATCTATGGATGAAGATGCACATGAAAAATCATGGATGTCAGGTTAACCAACGATGTTAGGAAAGAATGGAGGGGGCTTGGATGGAAGGGGTTCATACTTAACTGAGTGTTGATGTCCCAGCTCCCACTCATGCTCTTCATGAATGACAATGTATGTTGGTTATGCAACACCAACTCCATCAGTGGTTTGTTCCTCATTCACAACAAGTGAAGAGTCTAGAATGGACAAACGCAAGATAACATCATCTGGAGGAACACCTGGGTGCGTGCACCGAGGTAGAAGAAAAGAACACATATGAGAACTCAATAAAATCAAAACCTACTCTATGAGAAGATTGAGTGGAGTGATGTTGGGAGGGTGCAAAGGTTGAACAAGTGTGCAAACATGATCCTCAACATCATTGGGTGACGGTGGACCTATTGAATGAGAGGGAGGCGAATAGTCTGTTGGGACAGTGTGTGCTCCCACATGGGATTGCACAGTTCCATCAATGGAGAAGGTCAAGCAAGCCTTGACATCAAGATTCCTCTTGGGTGGGTAGATTTCTTAAGAGAATACTCGAACTAGTCCTAGAGGTAAACAAACTTCATCTGGCTCTTTGAAGCTTGAAATTGTAAGTCACATAAGTGCTGACAAAAATCAATGACAGATTCATGCGGTGCTCTTCGCTGCTATAACAGTTTCTGGTCAAGATGGTCTGGATCAAAATGATAAAACATGTCTTCAATAAGATCACATAAGTGCTCAAATGAGTGCACAGTGTCAGCTGAAAGGCTGAGTACCCAATGAAATGGAGCTTCATGAAGTGTGAATGAAAGTAGAAAACTAGCCTGTTCGTCAGTAAACTCATCTTCCTCATGAATCATGGAAAGAAAGTTTTGTAAGTACTTGGGCTAGGTGAATTCACCTTCACCATCATACATGTTAGTATACAAGAGATAAAAAATATTCCTTGAGATGGAGATATCTTCATGATTCGAAAAACACCTTAGGGGAAGAAGAATGTAAGACTCCATTGAAATATATGCAAAGGTTCAAAACTGGATGAGAGAGCACTGTTTGTCATCACGCACTCCTTTTAGCGCCATAAATGTTGATGGTGCTGGACATGCGAACATGTTAAGGGGATCTCCCCAGTAAGAAGTCCTAGTTATACATTAGACTATTTGGTGTAGGAGTCCCAATAGTGGGTTGTAAGGTAATGCCTTGACTGCGATGTCGCACAGAGGCAAGTAAGATAACTTTATCCGTAGCATGGGTGTGAATGATGTAGTGAGTCAAGGAATGAGTATGAGAGGTTCCAACACTTCAAAGGGAGAGGAAGGTCAAGGTGAGTTCCAGGTTGAAAGGGATCAGTCCCAACTCGTCTAAGAACACACAACACAAGGACATGCACAAATTTCGGCAAAGCAGTCTAGACGGATGTGGTAGTCCAACATACAAAGTAAATACACCTAAGCAACACTCACAGATCAGTCTGATATGAGTGTGATGGTTGATATAACAATGTTGAGAGAAAGGCTTGTCTAGTGTCTGACAGAGTAGTCGACACAGATGGTGACAACATTAACAACATATGCAACACATTAACAACAAGATTCGTATAATTGCATGTGAATCAGTTCATACACAAGTATGTAAGTTAAACAACATATGTCATTAAAAAAACTAGAGAATTCCAAATACAATAAGAAAATACCCATGAAAATGTGTTTCCTTTATTATATAAAGAAGTGTAAGTCAGAATCATATAATACACATTGTAAACCTACTAGCCCTATCAGTAGAACGTTACATCCACATCTATCTACTCCTCCAAAGAGATGTACTAGCTCCATGCAGTGGAGAAGCCAAGGCATATTACAATACTGTCCAAGTCTTATTCAATATAGTCTTAGTAGAAGCTTGGCTAGCCAAAAGCCTTTACATTGAGTTATGAGGGACTATTTATAGCAAAGTGTGGGTGACCTTTGAAATTCCTCTGTGTCGCCATTCAACTACCCTCATGACTCTTCACCTACTCTATGACTGTTACATTAACTTTGACACTTGAATTACACTTGACATGACTCAACATTACAATGCACATGTACCCATGTGGACAATGGCTTGAATAAGCCCAACTAGACACCACTCTCAATTAGACAACTATAAAATTCCAATTGCTTGACATCCTCATATTGGTCAACAATAACATATTGGTGCCAAGACTGGTAGTCTCTGATAGTGTCTGTGTGTTTCGCCATGACATCCATTTGGAACGTGAACATTACCTCCATGGCATTCGGGTACACTTCTTGGGGTCCTCTGTCCAACTCATTTGAGAGCATGCACATGATTTTCCTCAATGTGGTCGGACTAGCAACATACTTGCACATGATGTCTGCATTGATAGGAAAGTTTGGACTAGTGGCAACATGCATCAACTCATCAATGTACAAGTCAAGCTCCTGTTGGACGTGCTTCTTGGTCTTTGCTTGGGTGAGAGTCCCAAGTGATGGAATTGTATCTTTGTGCACCATAACCTCCATGCTCTTGAATACTCATGCATGGGAAGCCTATATGCCAGTGATGAGTTGCGGTAAGTCCTCATAGTTTTGGATCTGACTCCAGATATGTGCTTGCAGCTCAGCCGCATTGGACCTCATCATCTTGGGAAAATGTAGCGGGGCTCCCTTTTACTTCATCATCCATTGCTACGTGTGGTCAATGATAGCATGTAGATGAGAGCTCTTTTGAAACATCAATTCTACCATCTGTGAAGATGAATGACTGCTTGATGCATGGTACTGAACTTGGAATACAATTTTCGCATGACTGTTTCCAAGGACAATACTTCAACTAGTATTTCCTTCTTCAGTTTATCTCAGGTAGACATTGTCACCAAGTCTCCTCCCTGCTTGGCCACCTGTAGTTCCTTCACCATTCGCTCATTCTCCACTATGAGGAAGTGAACACTGGAGCTAGTGGCTTCGACAAAAACTCTAGTTGCATCGTCCAAACCAGGTGGGTCCTTGTGCACATCGGTCATGATCACTTGTTATTCAACTTGCACATGGGATTTTTGGTACTTCAGAGTTGGTACTCTATCAGGCTGCAGAACTTTATGTTGAGATTCATTGAAGGAGCTGTTGCACAAATCTGCTTCCGCCTGACCACCAAGGATTTCAGTGCCTCATTGGTCATTCAAGACTTGCTCATCATCTAGATGCATTGAAGCAAGGGAGTCGTCTTGTATGTGGTGAGGCATGGGGTCAGTGTCCTGTTCCAATTCCAGTTGATCTATGTCTACATCCAACTATTCAATAGCTTGTTCTATCTCATGAGTAAAGTCTTGCCCCTGCGAGGGCTCATGCTGCTCACTTGATGGAAGTTGTTTAGAAGAATCAATTACTTGTATGGGCACTGCTTCATTTATTCAGACGTCATGCGCCCCCTGCATAATCTACTATTTTTTCACTTCACTCTCATGTCAGTGCAACTCTTGTTCTCTTTGGAGTTTCTCCTTTAGCTTGTGCAACTCCTCCTATGTTTCTTCCATTCTCTTCTACTCCCTCTACCTTGGTGAGATACGCCTATCATGTTGTTGTCACTTTGCCTGAATCACCTTAGCTGCTAGTTCCACAAATGGATCTTCTCTAAACTTGCATCTTTGTTCCTCCTCCATGTGGTTGACAATCTTTCTCTTTCCTTTGTTGCACAAAGGTAAGCTCGGTTTTGTTGTTTGTGTTGTTGCTGCTATGGCTGGTGTTTCTAGTGATGCTGCTTCATGCTGCTGTGCTAACCATCCTACGGTGAAGCTGACCTATTCATTTAGTTTGGAGGAATTGTACTGGCACCTCCATGAGTCTTCCTTGGCCCAATGACATACCTGATGGATCCAGTTGAACTGAACTCTCATGCACTGATCCCTCGCAATGCAATGTGGGTCATACAGGTTGAATCTTGAGAGGTTGAAAAGATACTTCTTCATCTACTCCACTTCGATATTCACCTATTTGATGCTCTTGATCTCATATAACCCAACTAGCAATGGAAAATCTGACCAAGGTGCCTTTTTCTTCTACTGCATTCTTGCTAAGATATCATACACTACTTCCTTGATGATAAGCACGTCCAAGGCAAACTTGGGAAGAACATGCGGAGGCTTATCCACAATGAATATTCGGATGAATGTGCTGATCAGTGAGGCATACCAATATGCAATGCCTAACAATGCCTTCATTGCTTCCTCTGACATGCAGGGTGGATCATGTTTGAATATCAACATGTACACTGGGGTGACAAGATGGTTGGATAGCCGCATGATCACTCCTCTAAACCTGAACTCAGAGAAGAGCTTGAAATACATGTTCAGAACATTTTCCGTCGGTGACCATGCCCACTCCATTCCCATGAACTCATGTCGGGCACTGACTGCATCTAGAATGTAGGTAGACATATAAATCTCGGCATGCATACCTTTAGGTGACTGTCGAGGCTGAGTGACTTGCTCCTTCAGCTGATGAGCCAGTATGTCGGACCAATTACATGGTCTTCCTTCTCTAGCCAGTTGGTCCAGTGTGACCACCCAACTCTGATGGAATGTCTCAGTGCTTTCTTTGCCACTCAGACATGCGAATATAACAAAATATTGGTATGCCTTCCATAATATCTTCGTCTTATAGATGCCAGTAGGGGTCATCTTGAAACAAGCTGGATCCTTTACCCAATCCTTCAAAATATCCCTGGAGCAGCCTCTTCCATTGGGCAAGCTGAATGGAGGGGCCATGAAAGTCATGGGCTCATCCATCTAATACATCTCATCGTAGTGTCATACCCAGAAGGTTTCAAGCTTCGTCCCACTGACACTGCCCAAAGTCATCATCTTAGGGTTAGTGTGATAGATGATCGAGTGAATCATATCTGCACATGGGAACATGCCGTATCTGCATGCAATCTGGTATAGGTTGAACTTTTGAATGTTCACGTACACCTGACAGTCTTCAAGGTCTTCCCCAAAAGTACTGTGAATGGAGGAAACTTGTTCAACTGTTGTTCCATCTACAACACAATCAGTGTCCTGGGATCCTTTTCTCTTGGAAGATATTGAGACAGATGAACACCTAAAATATCTGGAACCAAGCCGCATGGATGGCAAGAGATACGTCAGTGAAAACAAAGAAAATCCGGGGAAGGACACAACAAATAGATGGGGAACTGATGAGAAAGATTGCACAAATTTCACTGGGAGGTTGAGTGACTAGCTACTAGAACTACACAAAAGGAAGTCTAGACTAGTTGGGAGGTTGAACTGGCAGTTGGCTCTGCAAAATGTACAATCGAGTTGGGGTTGCACAATACGCAATCCCAGCCGGGGAGTACTGTCGGCCCAAGGGAAATTTTTGGGCCAAGTAGCCACTGACCTCTAGAAATGCACAATTCAGTCTAGGAGGTTAGTGCTGGGTGAGATTGCACAAATATGGAGAGGAAGGTGAGCCTTCCTTCTCAAAATTGATCAATGAAACCTTGGTGAAGGTAGAGACTGGGCCAAGGTTGGCCTGATTCACCGACAGGCAACTGAAAGAAAGTAAGTTGATGAAATGCATGGTGACACTAAGTGATAGAAGAAGTGATAAACAGTCCATGCAAAACATGAATGGAAGATTGATCAAACAAATCAACATGCATGTGGGTGAGGTCATTCGCCGATTGGGTGAATGTTTATGCAAAACAGTTTCATTCATGAGGCAACAGTGAGATATCAACCAAAACTGAAATAGAGTTAGGAAAATCTAGCATGCATGTAAATGATAGTAGCATTCAAAGAAAACAAGTAAACAACACTCACACAAGCGAATACACAAAAAGTGACAGAAATTCTCAAAAAGACAAGTTGAGACCACTTACTCGTGAAAAGCTGAGCCTATGTGTCGAAGAGTCCTAGATGTGTTATGGGATGTCAGAGTTCCAAGACCGATGTGAACGAGTGAGCTATTATGCATCGGATAAATAAGTTTGGCCTTATGAATAACATGCAACCAATTTAGGACAAACCAAAACTTCAAGGGAAACTTCTAAAGTAACGTTGCATGTAACCCCCACTTACTAAAAATAGCTCCCTGAATCATGGTATGCCTTTTGCATGTTGTCCCTTACTATTCCTGGAAGATCAGGTCATGCATGCATGCAAGTCAAGTTGCCTTGATCCATGATGGAACTGGTCGACTGGACTATCCATGCATGCCAGTGCTCAACTTCTTCGAAAAAATGCACATTCATAACTGTAAGCTCGGGTGACTTCCCAAAGGGGATTACGCAATTTTTGGGTCCAACAGCTCACTGATGGCCATATTTGTGCAAATCTTGGGCTGAAATTCCTGTTCATGAGAAAAATTGCACATATCTTACTAGGAGGGCAGACAAGATTGCACAATCCTCGAGCCCAGCAGTAGAATATCAGAAGGAATTGTGTAATTCCTAGAGGGAGAGGGCAGTTGCCCTCCAGAAATGCACAAATTTCACTGGAAAGCTTCTCAGCCTACAACTGGACTAAGTCCAGATGAGAAACCTATGAGGGAAATCGATCACTTGTGACTGATAGGCTACCTTTGTGCAAAGTGAAGCTTGAGTATATGACGAAGCAAGAAAAGGTGTTGTGTAAGGTTTGCAGGGAGGCTCCAAATTAGGTTAAGGAAAAATTTTGGAGCGTGGTTGTAGCTGCTACAACAAAACCCAAAATAAATTTCACAAAACTAACAATTTTTTTTTTGTGTTCAATTATTATAGGAAGAAGGTGCTCACCTTACAAAAATTTAGATCTTGATGAATGCAAAAGACCAGAGTTTCAACCTCACTATTAGCACAACACCATAGGTGGAAAAGTGAGAGAAAATGAAGGAATCTAATAAATGAATTAAACCTTAAACTTATAGGTATAGAGTGTAAACCAAGAATGATGTTTGAGTTCTTAGCACGCTTCTTGTAGAGAACATCTAAGAAGTAAGAAAGCCAAGAATCACCACATATCTCTATTAAAAAAAGACTAGTGATGGAAATTACAACAAGTGTTCATATTGGTAGCCTACAACTATATCATACCCTTACTAGATGGCAGAATCCTCATAATAGTGGCAACAACGTGTTGCAAAATGGAAATTGTTAAGCTGAAAATGTGGAGTATACCATCGAACCAGTTTAGGGTTCTAGAATTCAATCCCAAGGGATAAACACCTGTTGGATGAGACACTTTTAATTTCTACTCTTGGATGAGGGAAAAATGACATGGCACATGAAGAGAATGTGATAATGGGTTGGAACCCTTGTTAGAGGATGCCATCTCATGTATCGATCGAAGAGAAGGCGTTACCATATCAGCCATGAGATAAAATTAATCTTCAACCTTATATATATATATATATATATATATATATATATATATATATATATATATATATATATATATATATATATATATATATATATATATATATATATATATATATATATATATATATATATATAGATATATATATCTATATATATATATATATATATATATATATATATATATGATCAAAATTCCATTTCCACTTATAAAACATTTCATAACCCAACCATTACTAACATGTTGTGGATTAAACTAGGAGGGTGCATTTATTAACCTTCAGTCCATTTCAATGATACATTTGATGTAGGTAAGAATATGTCACATGGGAGTGCACTAGTTTCTATATAGGAGAAAATACCTTTACAAGATTTCCAACCATAAACTATAGTGAATAGATTGCAGTTCAATAAATGAAAAACATATTCCTAAACAAGTTTAGTTCTCAATATATATATATATATATATATATATATATATAGATATATATATTTGACTTGGAGTTGATACTTATGAAGTTAGTTCTGGCACCAAAATACAAGCCGCATTCCTTTGATTGTCCCTTCTTTTTATTTAATACTATCAACTGTCATCATAAGCTTCATGGGTATATTTGTATGTTATAAATATATAAAAGAGAGAAAAAAAATGGAGGATATGTGGTACATGACATATGGTATCAAAGCCTCAGTTTCAACAATGGGATCATAGGGAATCACTAAACTAGAATATAGTTGAGTGTAGAATTAGTAATAAGATTTAAGAATTATTATGCTAATGTTACTTATGATGATTATAAGGTATTCTAATGAAGCAAAGTTACAACTTGAAATGGTAGAGGACACCCATCTACCTGCATTAGATGGGGAAGGAATCTATTTGGAGTTAGGAGCAGGAACTAATAAACTTACCAATGAGTAGGTGGAGATGGTAAAAACTTTATATTAATTTTCTCTCAGAACCAACAACGAACAATTGCTCAAGGCAAGTGCCGAACAAGAAAGAATGATTAGAGTCCTAACTGAGAATTCTAGTCACAAGATAGTAGAAACAAGAGAGGATGGAGGTAGAAAAAACTTTTGAAATGAAAAAATGTGTTGATGGAAATAAAAAAGTCTAAAAATTGGGATGATTCAGACAAGGCTTAGCCAAAAACCTAGAAAAGGAAGCAAAAAATTGAGCTGCAAGGGGAGTTCATAAAAATAAGACCACCTACTTTGGATGGGGAAAAGGAAGAGGATAAAGAATCCTGACTCCTCAACATGAAGAATTGTTTCCAATTTTATGGGTATTTAAGAAATTTGAAGGCCACACTAGCCATCTATCAGTTGCAAGTGAAGGCTTCTCTTTCATGGGAAGAGTTCAAAACTATGCATTCGTTGGAAGAAAAGAGAGTGTCCTACGAGGAGTTATAGAAAAAATTTATGTCTCGATATCTAAATGAATGGTATTATGATGATTGAGTAAAGGAGTTCCTTGAGTTAATATTGGGACAATTAACTATGGATGAGTTTGTGTCTAAATTTCAAAATTTACTGTGGTATGTCTGTTATATTAAAGAAGAGAAAGCTAAGGTACAAATATTTCTAAGATTCCTTCGAGTCCCTTATAACGAAATGATTGATTTCGACAATACTAAAACAATGGATGAAGCTGCAAGAAAAGAAATATTGTCCTATCAACAATTTAAGAATAGGGGAGAAGGCTCAAAACCTTGGCAAGGTAAGGGCAGAAGAGAATCTACAATTGGGTCAAAAAGGCAGAAACCTAATTATCTTAAATTTTTTGAAAGGGACCACCCATAGAAGAAATTTAGCAAGGGGAATTCAAAACAACCATCGCAATAAAAGGCAAGGACCAAACCCATCGAGTTGAACAATAAAAAGATAAGTGGGGATAAGGAGAGGGAACCACTGAAGTTTTGGGGGTGTGGTGCACCCTATTTGTTAAGGGAATACCTACATAACCCCAGATCTATTCAAAACACTCAATTTGTTCACGAGGAAACTACGGTGAATGATATTACCAAAAACATTCCAATAATAATTGCACCATTGGAGGATCAGTAAGTAGTACACAAATCCACTATGGTCGAGATTGGTGCTACAATTAAAAACCAATCAATTTCTATCTTAACTGATCTAGGGCCTAGTTTAAGCTACATTAGTCCTCATATTGTGGAAACATGTAAAATAAAAATTGAAAAATTCAAGACTGCATGGTTGGTATAGTTAACAACCATCACAAAGAGGAGGGTAACTAGCCAAGTGAGACAGTGTCACATAGATTTAGATGCTTGTTCCTCAAAAATAAATTTAAATATCCTTCCCTTAGGGTCCTATGATTGATTAACAGGGATGGACTAGTTGGAAAAACAAGGAGTTGTTATAAACTATTTAGAGAAAATAGTAATTTGTGTGATTCAATATGGATAAACCTAGTTAATTAAAGACATACAAAAAAAAATAGTTAGAAAAATCTCAACTTCACAAGTGAAATTGAGTGCAAGAAAATGGTGTGAGTTATTTATGGCGCATGTAGAAAAAAGTGAACAACAAACAAAAATTAAAATTTAGAGACCCTTCCAATCATTAAGGAATTTTAGGATGTTTTGCCAGAGGAAATCTTGGGTTTACCTCTCTACAGAGACATATATTTCTCCATTTATTTAGTTCCAAAATCAAACCGTGTGTCTAGATACCCTTATCAAATGGGTGCTACTGAGCTACTAGAATTGAAGATGCAGTTACAAAATCTACTAGATAAGGGTTATATTAGCCCATGTGTCTCATTGTAGGGGTCCCTTGTGTTATTTTGTCCAGAAAAAATATGGCACATTTAAAATGTGCATTGATTATAAAAAAATTAAATAAGTTAAACATTAAAAATAAATACTCGCTTCCTCGTATTGATGATTTGTTTGATTATGTGATGGGAGAAACCATATTTTCAAAAATTGATATAAGGATGAGGTATCACTAGTTGAGAATGAATAATGTAGACATTCATAAAAACACTTTTCAGACTAGATATGGTCACCACGAATTTGTAATGTTACCATTTTGTCTTACTAATGCACAAGCAACCTTCATCTTCTCAATGCACATTGTATTTAATAAGTACCATGATAAATTCATGATGGTATTTACAGATGAAATTCTGGTGTATTCCAAGAATGCATAAAAACACAAGGAATATCTGCAACTCGTGCTGCAAGATTTAAGAGAACATCAATTATATGTTAAGTTTAGTAAATGTGAGTTTTACAAGAACAAAATATAATCTTTGGGACACGTTATTTCAAAGGAGGGACTGCTTCTTTATCCTAAGAAGGTTAGGGCTATTATGAGTTGTCCAATACCTAATGATGTTTCAGTTTTCTGATCCTTCATGGGGATTACATGACATTACCAAAGATTCATTGAGGGGTTCTCTAAACTTTCCAACCCTATCACGTCCTTACAATAGAAAGGAATAAGGATAGAGTGGAAAACAAAATGCCAAGAAAGTTTTGACAAATTGAAATGCCTACTTACAATGACCCGTATTTTAAAAATTGTATACTTAGATAAAGAATTTGTTTTTTACATGTATGCTTGTTTGGAAGGTTTAGGGGGAGTCTTGATGCAAGAAAATTCAGTAGTGGCTTATACGTCTAGGAAGCTAGAAACACATGAAAATAATTATGTACTATATGATTTAGTGTTGGTTGTTGTAATACATTCTCTAAAGATGTGGAGATAGTACATATTGGGGAATAAATCCACTTTGGAAACATATCATAACAACTTGAAATAATTTTTCAGCCAACTAGATCTTAATGCTAGACAACCTAGGTGGATGGCCTTTCTTAGTGAATTTGAATTTGACAATAAACACATAAAAAGAAAAGAAAAGAAAATAAGATATGCTTGAAGAAGACATGCACATTCTCTAACGGGAGTATAACTTAGTATTATTGGTATAAGTTTCATAGAAAAAATTAAAAATTCAATACAAGAAGATAATAAATATGTGGAAATTTAATTGAAATTGTAACAAAAAGAAATTCTAGGTTATCTTAAAAACTTTGAAAAATTGTTAATCTACAAAAATAGATTGTATGTCCCAATTGTGAGTGCTATGAAACAGATCATACTATGTGAATATTGTAAGAAACTATATGCAAGACATCACGGGTATCAAAATATGATAACAACGTTAAGAATTTTTTTTTTTTGGTCAGGCATAAAAAAGGAGGTAGTAGAATACTTGTCGAAATGCCTAGAATGTAAGAAATTCATGGTGGAACACCAACACCCCGATGGACTATTAAATCCATTGCCCATTCCTGAATGATAATGGGAAGTGATTTCATTTGATTTATTATAGGATTTCCAAAAAACAAAATGACAACATGATTCCATTATAGAGGTGGTGGAGACCTTAAGTAAAGAAACAAACTTTATACGTGTACAGTCTACTTAACGGATAACATAGATTGCCAACATTTTCATGTCGGATATTTTCTGACTACATGGACTACCAAAGGTAACAGCGTTCGACAAGGATGCTAAATTCACCTCCAAAATTTGCAAATCTTTATTTGAACGCATGGGAACACATAAATTTTAGTGTTGCATATCACACCCAAACTGATGGGAAAATGGAGATAACTAATTAGCTTTTGGAGGATATGCTAATAATGTATTTCATGGACAAACCTACCAAATGGGAAGATTTTATGCACTTAGTTGGATTTGCATACAACAAAAAATACCAAACTTTAATAAAAATGAGTCCCTTCAAAGCCTTGTATGGGAGAAAATGCAACACACCTCTCAACTCGAGTTACTTGGAAGACAACCTAATAGTGGGCCCATATTTTTTACAATAAATGGAATAGGAGGTGCAGAAAATTATACAGAATGTAAAAACTACACAGAATAGAAAAAAAAGTTATGTTGATAAAAAAAAAGATCATAAGTAATTCAAGGTTGGAGATCATGTGTACTTAAGATTTAAACCAAGGAAAGATACCTTAAGAATAGGAACTTATAACAAATTGGCACCAATATTTTGTGGGAATTTTGAGATCCGAGAGAGAGTTGAGCCAATAGCATATCAATTGACATTAGTCAAACATATTAAAGTGCACAATCTTTTTCATGTATCTTTGTTAAAAAGATATGTCCTTGATAATTATGACATAATTTATTTGAATTTGATACAAGTGGAACCATAAAGAGACTTTCTTAGGGAGCCACTTCACATATTATGTTGGAATGAGATCTTGCTCCATAATCAAGTCGTTGCTCATGTTAAAGTGCAATGGAAGCACTTCACACCTAAAAAGGATACTTGGGAGCTAGAGAATAAAATGCGAGAGTCCTATATAGTATCGTTTCACAAGGAAACCAATTAAACAATGGACACGAAGGATAATGTTGAATTAAAAAAGCGGGGAAGATGTGAGCACCCTTTGTTCTTTATGTTAATATTTTACCATTATTAGACTAGGCTATTTTTGGTATGATGACTAGAAATCAATGTTGGATTTGAGATGAATGTGAACAATAAAATTTTGTGATGTAATAAATGGATTTTATTAATAAATAAAAAGTTGGAAATTACTTGGGAAAGAAACAATAGAGTTAAGCGATTCTTGCCAACATTTGGAAACCATTATTAGTGGATGAGATCAAAAAAAATCTTCCCTTAAATTACTTTTAAAAACCATTAGGAGGCATTCAATAAGATTTAATCTGATGGGAGAGAGAGATCTATCAAATCATTTAGTTAGAGAAAAAAACTATGGGTGGAATAAACGACTATGGGAGAGAATAATGGGCTTTACAGAAAAAGGAAAATGTAGGTTTTAACCCCTTACCGAAATTATCTACATAAAAATTCTAAAAGAAAAAATAAACAATGGAAAGAGCATAAAAAAAACAGATATAGATAGTAATTTCCCCCTATATCCCGAAACCAGGACTACCAGATTGATTTTTCATTATATTCCATTCAATGTTACAATACATATATATAAATGTCGAAGCATCTATAAAAACCAATCCATTAACCCTGAATTAGAGCATAACCATAGTTCCCTTGATTGGATCTACAAAATACAATGGGAATAAAACCATCATGCCCAAAACCATATGTGAAAATCATGCACAGAACCATAGGTTGGTTAACCCACCTAATATAGGGTACAATTTTGTTTTCCACGGGGCGGTGCCCCAGACCCCATAGGGGTTATTGCCCCCTTCAAAATCCCCGAAAAGGGCGCTGCCGCCCCCCTTGTTGCCTCTGACGTAATGAACAAGGGGGCTATAACCCCCAATGACCCCCCATCGAGGCTAGTCGTGGAAAGAATATAACGCGCACCCAACAGAAAAACACCTTTTTTGAAAAAGAAAAGAAAGGAAGCCGAGGGAATTAGGTATCTGGACACTACCAAGAAATTTTTTTAGGAAAGAAGATTCTAAAGTATACCATTGAGGAATCAAGAAACTTATTGATTCAATAGGAAAACAATATCAGCTTGGGGGGAACTAGTGGTTCAGTTCATGGTAGGGAGGATAGTGTTTTCATGGTGTAGTTCCAATAATGTACACGGTTAGAATATATGTCTACACGTAAATTCTAAATATTATTGGGTTGTGTTATATTCTTTCCACGACTATCCCATGTAGCTAACCCAGGGGTTAGAGGGGGGCTAGAGCGCCTCCTGCGTTTTGTTGATTACATAGCATGGAGGTCACAGGGGGTTTGAGGGGTGCAAGTAACCCCACTCTATGTGGTCTGGGGCAGCGGCCCAGAAAATTTTGTTTTATGGACCCTATGCTAAGTTGGGCGGACCTACCTATGGTTTTGTGTATGATTTTCGCATATGGTTTTGGACACGATGGTTTTCGGTACATTATTTTGGACATGATAGTTTTTGGTCCATGGTATTGGACGCTTTGGCATGTATAAATGTGTATTGTAACATTGAAAGGAACATAATGAAAAATCAAGCTAGAAGTCCCGGTTTTGGGATCCAGGGGAAAATCTTTGTGTATATGTGTTTTATGTGTTATGCTCTCACATTGTTTATTTTTGTGTTTTAGAATTCGTATGCAGGTTCTCTACATGGTTAAAACCTACATTTGGTATCAGAGATGTTTTGGCTTCAAGGGGATGCCTTTGTTGCTTAGGGGTTTCGCTCGAGCCTGTGGTAGACCCTGTTCAGTCGGAGATATGCGAGATCAATTCTGGTGGTGAAAGAAGATGGCGAGCAGTGGAAAGATAGAGATCAAGAAATTTAATGATCATAGTTTTGAGTTGTGGAAACTCAAGATGGAAGATCTGTTGGTGCATAAAGATCAGTGGATCACGGTAGATCTGGGTAGTAAACCAACAAGAGTGTTCAATGAAGAATGGAAGAAGTTGGATCGAAAGGCAAAGAGTACAATATGATTATGTGTCTCAGATTCAGTATTGTTGAATGTATCAGGGGAAGCTACGATGAAGTATTTGAGGGACAAGTTAGGGACTTTGTACCAATCTAAATCTCTGGTGAATAAATTTTTGCTACAGAAAAAGTTGTATAACCTGAGGATGAAAGATGGAGACTCAATGACAAAGCATCTGAACGCATTTAATACTGTGGTAAGTCAATTATTATATGTTGATATTAAAATTTAAGATGAAAATAAGTGCATCAGTTTGTTGTATTCTCTACCAGATTCGTGGGATAGTCTGGTTATTGCAATAGGTATCAATACAACTACCTTGCAGTTTGATGAAATAGTCTCAAGCTTGCTGAAGGAGGAGATGAGATGGAAAAATATGGAGAGACAGAATGGTGATGCCTTGTCTGTACGAGGATAGTCCCAGAACATAACCAAAAATAAGTCATCGAGTGGCAGAGCTAAATCTAGAGGGAGATCTAAATCTCGAGGAAAACCTATAAAGGTGGTGTGCTAAAACTGCGAAATGGAATGACACTACAAAAGGAACTGTAAATATAAAGCTCCTAATGAAGGAAAGGGATCTGATGATGCTCCTTCTGCAGAGGCAAAAACCACCTCACATGAAGGTGGGGATGTGTACATGGATTTCTCAAGTACACATGTAGATCATGAGGCATGGTTGATTGACTCAAGTGCATCCTTTCACATCACTCCCCATAGAAAGTGTTTTTACAAGTATGAGAGATATAATGGTGGTGATGTCTTCTTGGGGGATGACAGGAAGGCCAGAATCGTTGGTCATGGAAAATTAAAGTTGATGTTGCAAGGTGGAAGGGTTAGAACACTTCCAGTTGTTCTGCATATTCCTGCATCAGACAAAAATCTAATTTCTCTAAGCACGTTGGATGATGCAGGTGTAAAAATAATGTTCGAGAAGGATATCTACAAGATGGTTTAGGGAGCACTGGCATTGATGCGGGGAGTTCAGATTGGAACTCTGTACAAGCTACAAGGTAGCACTATTGTGGATGGGTGCAACAGCTCTGTGGTTCCTGAAAGAGGAGCAGAAAATCTAGTGGTCTCTGGAGAGAAGACCATGTTGTGGCATCAAAGGATTAGACATATTGGAGAGGAGGGCCTTCGAATACTTCATGTTAAAGGTATGGTAGAAGATATGAGTAATAGCTCTTTGGATTTTGATTTCTGTGAAAACTGTGTATATGGGACGCAGAATCGAGTGAGTCTCCCCTTTAGTAGTAAAAGGGCGAAACACATATTAGAACTTATGCACAGTGATGTGTTTGGACCTGTGAAGGTTCCATCACTAGGTAAGTTTGTGTACTATGTATCATTTATAGTTGACTTCTCAAGGAATACATGGATATATTTCCTTAAGAAGAAATCTGAAGTCTTTGACACGTTTAAAGAATTTAAGGCCCTAGTGGAAAACTAGATAGAGAAGAACATAAACTTGTCGAGGACAGATAATGGTGGAGAGTTTTGAAACAAGGAATTTAAAGAATTCTGTAAGAAGTGTGGTATACCATGGCAGAAGACTACTCCATACACACCTGAGCAAAATGGAGTTGCAAAAAGAATGAACAAGATGTTGATGTAAAAGGAAAGAAGCATGCTCACTGGTGCCGGTTTAAGACATGAATTCTAGGCAGAGGTGATGGAGCCAACATGTTACCTAGTCAACCGATCACCTTCATCAGCGTTGGAGGATAAGACTCAACAAGAGGTATGCACTCGTAAGAAACCCTCTCTTTCACATCTTAAGGTATTTGGATGTGATGCATATGTAGATGTTCCAAAGGAGAAAAGAACCAAGTTGGATATTAAATCTAAAAAGTGCATCTTTATTTGGTATAAGGATAGTTTAAAGGGTTATAAGCTTTCGAACCTAGTAACAAGGAAGGTTGTGTACAACCGGGATGTGGTGTTCAGGGCGGTGAAAGATGTTATTAAACAAGAAGTCCAACCAAAGGAACCTGAGAGGATAGAGTTAGAGCTTAAGAAGGAAGAATCAGACTCTACAGCAAAGGAGGAATCAGAAGATGAAGAGCCACAAACTTCGAGTGTGAGTAGACCAATTCGAGGAAGAAGGCAACTGGAAAGGTATAGTCCATCTACTATCTGTTCAAATTTTGTTTTTTCTATTATTGATGATGATCCCAAAACTGTGAAGGAAGCAATAAATTCATAGGATGGAAAACTCTGGAAAGAGGCAATGGTTGATGAAATGGCATATTTGCACAAAAATGAGGCTTGGGATCTGGTGGAGTTGCTGGATGGAAGGAAACCCATTGGTAGCAAATGGGTGTTCAGGGAGAAGACAAATGCAGAAAGAAAGGTGGAAAAATAAAAAGCTCGGTTGGTAGCAAAAGGTTATTCCCAAGTGCCGGGAATTGATTTTGGTGATATTTTTTCTCCTTTTGCCAAGGTAATTTCTATTAGATTACTTCTATCTATTGCTGCTGCTTTTGATTTTGAGGTAGAACAGATGGAAGTCAAGACAACATTTCTTCACAAGGATCTGGAAGACGAAATCTACATGAAGCAACATGAAGGCTTTGCAGTGAAGGGTAAGAAAGAACTGGTATGCAAGTTAAAGAAGTCTTTGTATCGGTTAAAACAGTCTCCAAGGATGTGGTATCAGAAATTTGATACATTTATACGGGGACTTGGCTTCACCAGAAGCAAAGTAGATCACTGTGTGTATTTTACATTAATTGGTGGCTGTGTTATTTGTCTGGTCTTGTATGTGGATGATATGTTTTTGGTTGGAAATTCCAAATAAATTATCCAAGATTTGAAGACCCAATTGTCCTCCAAATTCGACAAGAAAGATCTCGGTGCTACAAACTATATTTTGGGCATGGAAGTTAAAAGAGACTGGGAAAATAGGAAGCTCTGGTTAAACCAGAGGAAGCATGTCGAGACAATACTGCAGAGGTTTAAAATGCATGATAGTAAACTGGTGAAGGTTGCTATTCCTGTAGCTGTGAGGTTATCTGTTGAACAGTGTCCCAAGATACAAGAAGGGGAAGAGGACATGTCCCGTGTTCCATATGCAAGTGCAGTTGGTAATCTGAGGTATGCAATGGTATGTACTAGACTAGACTGGGGAACGAGCACTAGACAATGGTGAAGCGGGTTTTCAGGTATTTGTGTGGCACTAGTGATTATGGTTTGTGCTACCAAGGAAGACCACAATTGGACAGAGTGTTGGATATTCGTGGCTTTTCTAATAGAGACTGAGCTGGAGATCTGGATCAGAGAAGATCTACAAGTGGGTATGTGTTTAACCTATTTGTAGGTGCACTCAGTTGGATGAGTAAGAAATAATATGTAGTGGCACTATCAACTATAGAGGCAGAATACATGGCAACCCCTCATGCAAGCAAGGAAGCAGTTTGGTTGCAGAGATTGTGTTTAAGTATGGAGCTAGTAGAGGGAGCTATAAGGATAGGCTGTCACAGACAAAGTGCAATTTTCTTGGCTAAGAACCCTGCATATCATTCAAAGACAAAGCACATTGATGTTCAGTATCACTTTTTGAGGGATATGATAGAAGCCAAAAATGTGTTTCTGGTAAAGGTGGACACTTTGAAGAATACTGCAGATGCATTGAAAAAATCTGTGAGCTCTGAGAAGTTCTCTTGGTGTAGAGAAACAATGGGCGTTACAGGGTTGGATAAATGACTGAGCTCTCTTGTGACTCCCTATGAAAAGAAAACAACATGTGGGAGAATGTTGGGTTGTGTTATATTCTTTCCACGACTAGCCCACGTAGTTAACCATGGAGTTAGAGGGCGGATGGAGCGCCCCCTTCGTTGCGACGATTGCGTAGCGGGGGGGTCACAGGGAGTTTGAGGGGTGCAGGTAACCCCCCTATATGGGGTCCTGGGCAACTCCCCGGAAAATTTTGTTTTCTGGACCCTATGTTAGGTTAGGCGAACCTACCTATGGTTTTGTGCATATTTTCACACATGGTTTTGAACGTGACAGTTTTTGGTCCATGGTTTTGGACGCGATGGTTTTTGGTCCACGGTATTGGATGCTTCGTTATGTATAAAAGTGTATTCTAACATTAAAAGGAACAGAATGAAAAATCAAGTTGGCAATCCTGGTTTTGGGATCTAGGGGAAAATCTGTGTATATGTGTTTTATGTGTTATGCTCTCGCATTGTTTATTTTCTCTGTTTTAAAATTCATATGCAGGTAATTTATGTGCAGAGTTAAAACCTATAAATATATTCCTCAATTATTGGTGCCTACAAAAAATTTAATTACATATGTACAAAAGTAGACATAATACATGCATGTTGTGTATGAACTTGTTGGATATTATGAGTTAATGATTGCTTGTTTATATTTATATAAATTATTGTAAGAGTTACTGTGCCTATATGTATCCTAGAATTTTATGAATGTTTTTCTTAGTAACTAGAGATATGAATGTTTTTATGAGTAACTAGAGAAAAGAAAAACAAGGATGTACAATTTTAGTAAATTATGAAGGAAAATCCTATATAATACATATACATAATTTGTTTGAATGGTGCGAAGGTTTGATTCATGGTGAGACAACCTGAGGGTGGTGCAAGCATAGAATTTTAGCATAGATAGACATTTTTTGAAGTCCAAATTTTATCCTTTATATTACACCATTATATGGGAAAATGTCACCATATAAATTCCATTATAGGAGAAATTGTGGAATCAATCCAATCGACCAATAATGAATGAATCTAAGGTGCTAAAATAATAGAAGCAAATTAGCGTACACACACATAGATAAATATACAAAGTTGACTGAAATAATCTCAAGAAGAGAGTGCAGGGACTCCAATCCCGAGTTCTGACTAAGAAACGAGCTACTCAGTTTGGTTTTAGTAGAACATCTATTTTGTGGGTAATTATGATCCTATAAAATATGTAATCAAAACACAGAAACGTTAACATATAGATTTTGGAAAAAAAAATAGATATTACTATATCAAGAATCATTACAGAGCTAATTAGTAACATAAATTCGTTATCGCACTATTAAACGTATGATTATACATGGTAGTTTCTATTCACTGTAATATTTGGGGACGAAAGTGTGAACCTAAGAATAGTAAACCAGTGGAAACTAAATGATATAATCAACACAATTTTTACAAGTTCATAGAAAATTATTTACCGTAAGTGACAGAAAATTATAGATTTAAAACAACCATAAGAAATAGAATAGGAACCCCTTAATCTATTGAACGTCTTCAACATTAGAACACCACACACTTGGGAAAAAGAATGAATTAACTTGGGATCAAAGTGATATAGGCAGAGGTTCAATGGAAAGAGGGGATAAAATATTTATTTACCATTACAAACCCAAATAATAAGCAAACTTTGTAGAAATGATACTTGGTAGCGGCAAAGAATTTATTAAACTATGTTTCAGAGTCATGCATAGGTATCTAAAACCCTGGAGTACATGTTTCCTTAACAATTGACATCGTAACCAAACAATCACTATCGTATAGGATTGTCCCTTAGAAAAATACAATGATAAGAACACCTTAATTCCATTTAAAGAACCATAGTGGTAATATGAGAAATTTTCAAATCTATACTAATTTTCTAGAAAATCAAAAAAGAATGAAATCATCCAGAGAAGTACTCCACCAAAGGTAATTACATTTGACAAAATTGGATTCCATTTCAATTATATATTTAAAATTTATACTCCATATGATAATAAAGAAAAGGAAAACAAGTGAATGTACCATTGAGGATTTTATAGTGGGAGCCTCATGGATACCATATACTAGAGTCTCAACCTCACTGTTAGCACAACAACACCATCGTTGGAGCAGTGAGAGAAAATGAAAGAAATAAATAAATTAACTAAACCTCAAACTTGCAGATATAGCAAGAATGATGTTTCAATTCTTACCATGGTTCTTTTACAGAACATATAAGAAGTATTTCAGGGTAAATCACATGATAGTACATCTGTCGAGGCGTTTGGAACCAGCAAGTGTGGTTCATAGTCACTACAAGTTGAAGAACCAGATCATGGCTATATCTTAAATAGGGAGATTCGACTTTCCAATGGCTAGGATTGACTTAGAAACGGCTATATTGCACTAGACCGGAAAACTGCTATAATTGAACTATTTAATTAAAATAACATTATTATGTTAAAAAGTATCTCAATTAATTTTTAAAATAAGTAAAAAATATAATTTTATTTTATTTTTTTATTTTTTTTATAGAATGATCTAATATTATATTAACATAATAGAAATACTCTCATCTTTAATATAAATTAATTAGTAGAACACTAATAGAATAGTGTGTAAGCATTAAATATTAACTACAATAATAATTATTAATATATTATTAGTATTCCTATATTAAGGATAATTGTAAATGTAAGAATAATTTTAAGATATTTATTCATTAGTTAACTATAGTTCTTAATCGAAAAGATTAGATGATTAATCAAATTAATACTAATTAATGTTATATTAATCTAATAATAATGTTATATTATTAATCTTGTTAATAATTGTATGTGTAACTAATTAGAGTAAATTTAGTAAGGAGTTTAATTAATGGAAATAAGTATTAGTAGATCTAGGGATGTTAAAAGATAGTAAGGATTTCGTAATCGCTAATATAATATTAATTATTGAATTGAGACTTCTGTGATCCATATCAAATTTTTGAAAAATTCTTCGGCGAAAATCACATGGAAAAATTTTTGTCGGCGCGTTTCGAACCAACCAGTGTGGTTCATCGTCAGGACGATGAACCACACTGGTTGGTTCGAAACGCGTCGACAAAAATTTTTCCATGTGATTTTCGCCGAAGAATTTTTCAAAAATATAATATTAATTATTGTTATATTATATATACTAGCTCATTTGGATTAGTCTAATGTATATTATTAGTAATGTTAACCAACAATAATGATCATATTTATTTTTGTAAACTAGCTACAGTATTATTGTAATTATTAATGGTTAGGGTAACAATAGTTTGAGGAAAAAATTAGTGATAGTAAGGATTTTATGTATTAATATTATAATAGTATTATTATTAAATGAAGGGTAACTCATTAATATGAATATTATAAGTAAAGTTGTATACATATCATATGTTGGATAATTTAATCTATTTAGATAGTTATGAAAAGGATTATATAAAAATAGAAAAATAAGGGGGATATTTATAAGACGATCACATGAATAAGGCTCAAGAAAGTAGGCTACGGGTAACAAGGGAAAAAATAGTGTGTTAATTTTTTTTCCCTTGTTACCCATAGCCCGCTTTCTTCAGTCTTATTCCTTCGATCCTCTTATAAATATCCCCCTTGTTTTTCTACTTTTACATAATCCTTTTCATAACTATCTAATTAGATTAAATTATCCAACATATGATATGTATACAACTTTACCTATAATGTTCATATTAATGAGGTACCCTTCATTTAATAATAACTCTATTATAATATTAATACATAAAATCCTTACTATCACTAAGTTTTTCCTCAAACATACCCTAACGATTAATAATTAGAATAATACCATAGCTAGTTTACAAAAATAACAAGGACCATTACTGTTGGTTAACATTACTAATAATATAGATTAAACTAATCCAAATGATCTAGTATACATATTATAACAACAAATAATATTATATTAGTTATTACGAAATCCTTACTATCTTTTAACATCACTAGATCTAGTAATACTTATTCCCATTAATTAAACTCATTACTAAATTTATTCTAATTAGTTACACATACCATTATTAATAAGATTAATAATATGACATTATTATTAGATTAATATAACATTAATTAGTATTAGTTTGATTAATCATCTAACCTTTTCAATTAAGAACTATGGTTAGCTAATTAATAAATATCTTAAAATTATTCTTACATTTACAATTATCCTTAATATTGGAATACTAATAATATATTAATAATTATTATTCTAGTTAATATGTAATCCTTACACACTATTCTATTATTCTACTAATTAATTTATATTAAAGACAAGAGTATTTCTATTATGTGAATATAATATTAGATCATTCTAAATATATATATATATATTTACTGATATTAAAAAAAATTAATTGAGATACCTTTTAACATAACAATATTATTTATAAAAAAAATGAGGATAAATAATAATTTTTAGCATAATAATATTATTTTAATTAAATAGTTCAATATTTGGGTCAATTATAGTCGTTTGCGTGGTCCAATCCAATATAATTATTTCTCAGTCAATCCTAGCCATTTGAGAGTCTAATCTCCCTATTTCAGATATAGACATGATATAATTCTTCAACTTGTCCTGATGATGAACCACACTTGTTGGTTCGAAACGCATCGAAAAATGTACTATCATGTGATTTACGCCGAAATATTTTCTCATAACTTGATATGGATCATAGAAGCCTCAATTCAACTATATAAGAAGTAATAAATATGGGAAGAACCAATCAGCTCTATTAAAAGAAAATAATAATGGTGGAAATTATAACAATTATTCTTAGCGGTAACCTCTATGATCTAGGTGGATGTTGGTGGCCACCTACCTTCCCCATTTGGACCCCCACGACTGTCTCCTTCAGTTTTTCAGTTTCCGTGATTGTAGCATAATTTATTATTTTTAACAGTTTTTCGGGTCCTGAACTTCCGGAGCCGTTTTGAGGTCCTAAACGACGTTTTTTGGGAAATATGGGAGCAACATCGGTCCATGGACCGATGTTGATCTTCCCAAAGTTGTAGTGCTCAGATAGATCTTTCTAACGAGCTATTGTATGTGTCAAACAAAGATTGTATGCCAAAGTTACGAGCCCAGGAAATTGACGTACCAATTTACCCAAACGGGGCCCAAAATTTGGCGTTTCATCTTCTAGGGTTAGGTTTTGGGATGTTAAGGGTTTTCCATTGTTTCTCAACAATAAATAGGCCTCTAGCCTCATTGTAACACAGTTCAGAGGCATGTAGCTGCCACATCTCTTCTCAGAGATAAGCTACCGTCGCCCTAGCTGGTTTATTTCCATTTATGGTTGTAAACATATTTTAGTATTTTCCATTAATGAAATGAAGTATTATTTCACTGCACCTTTGTGTATATGGTTATCTCTATATTTTATTGCGTTCCTATTTAAGTCTGGATCAATGGTATCAGAGCGGTCTGCTTTTTCTCTGTTCTTCTTTGCATGTTCCCAACGAGGTCTAGATATAAGGAGTTAGAGCTTGAACTGGTTGAACATTTGGAAGACGAGCCTCACAAATCCCGACGACTTCCCATGGTGGATGAAAAGAAAGATGAGGGGCCAGGAGATCCTATCAAAATCTTGCTCGAAGAAGCCCTTGAGCAACAAAGGAACACGATGATGGACATTTTTGTGCAGATCCTTCAACGGCTACCTAGAGGCGATGCATAGGCTTCCAACAACTACTCTAGAACCGCCACACCCTTTAAGGTACAAGTTAATTTTGAAATCCCCATCTTCAAGGGTCAAGTAGATGCAGATGTTGTAGATAAATGGTAAAATATGCTAGATGGGTGTTTTTCTGTTCATGGATTTTCGAGTCGAGAAAAGATTATTTTCACTCTTCTCAAAGCAGCCCCCCACGTCAAGGACTGGTGGGAAACCTACTGTGAGCAGAAGGATGAAAGTACAAGCTCACTATTTTCAACCGCACCCACATGGAATTCATTCCGCGCTACCATCAAGGAGAAGTACTACCCTATCAAAAGCTACGAGGACAAATACATAAAGTGGACCACGCTACGGCAGGGAAGGAACCAAGATGTGCCAGAGTTCACAAACATTTTTCATACCCTTCGCACACAGTTGGGTATCAAATATTTTGATCTGCATCTGGTACTCAAATACCGTGGCTACCTACACAGATACATCCAGGAAGACATGGAGTTCCTGAACATCTCCTCGCTCAACACTGTGTACCGATACACTATCAAAATCGAGCAAAAGTTCAAACAAAAGAAGCGAGTCTTTGGATCTGTAAATCCGAAGACCAAAGGACAAAGCCAAGGTGGGATGACCCAAGAAAACCCATCGAAGCCACAAGAAAGGAACAACACCACAAAGTCAAAGAAGGACATGGGAAAGTGGTGCGAGTTCCACAAGAGCCCCACTCACAACACAAGTGAGTGTCGGACCACGCAATGGTTGGTGGCCGAGTTGAAGGCTTCAAAATCAAATGCATGTTTTGACCCTGAGATAGAACCCGACAAGGGGAATGGAAAAGGGAAGCAGATCATTGATGTGGAGCCCATCGTCATTATTGCCACTGCCAAGGTATAGAAGAATGAGCCCAAAGATCCAGAGGAGAGGGAGCATCTTTTCTACTCACAGATGTGGGTAAAGGGTTTGTCGCTACAATTCATTATCGACAGTGGTAGCCAAAAGTACCTCATTTCAGTAGAAGTCATGAAGCAGTTGGGCCTACCGACTACACCACACCTGCAGTCGTATAGTATCGTGTGGCTTCACGAAGGATGAGATCTCAAAGTTCGCCAGCAGTGCCACCTTCTCTATAGCATCAAGCCCTTCACAGATGAGCTATTGTGTGATGTTACACCTCTGGATGTTTGTGATGTATTATTAGGCCAGCCATACTTATGGAGGTGACATGTTGTGTATCAGTCAAGGCCTCGTGATGTCATTATTTCTTTGGATAGTTCATTATAAACGATACCGTAGGTAGCCCCACCTACCACCACCTCTTTGATCACTGCTAAGAAAGGCAGCAATCTCATCTCCCAGACTAGGAAATTCATCTATCTAGTTTTCTCCCAAAGGAAGGGGAAGATCTTCACCACATCCATGACCCCTACGAAGGGTTCCTCCATGCAGCAGCAGCAACAAAGGGATACGGTCATCACAGGACATAGCAACAACTTTTCCTGACCCACAGGGGTACCACACAAGCTTCAGGTTGGCAACAAAGTCTGGTTGCATCTGCAGAAAGAATGCCTTACAAGAGCCCATCAGAAGCTCTGACCACGCTAACATGGTCCTTACACCATTACCAAGGTTGTGGGAAATAATGCTTTGGAGCACAATATTCCTCCATTCCTTCATTTTCACTGAGTGTTCAATGTATGCTTACCACCAATACTGGACACATCAGAGATTGCAGAACAACTCAATAGGGACCAAGTTCAGCAGATGGAGGAACTCAATGTAATGGGGACCATTGCTTGCTAAAGGGGGAGGAATGATCCAGGTGGATGTTGGTGGCCACCTAGCTATCCATTTGGACACCCATGACTATCTCCTTCAGTTCTTCAGTGTTCGTAATTGTAGCACAATTTACTATTTTTAACACTTTTTCGGGTCCTGAACTTCTGGAGCCGTTTTGAGGCCCTAAACGATGTTTTTTTGGAAATCATGGAGTAACATGTGTCCATGAATTGATGTTTCTCTTCCCAAAGTTGTAGTGCTCGGATAGATCTTTCTAACAAGCTATTGTATGCGTTAAACAAAGATCGTATGCCAAAGTTACGAGCCCGGGAAATTGATATACCAATTTACCCAAATGGGGCCCACAATTTGGCATTTCATCTTCTAGGGTTAGGTTTTTGGATGTTAAGGATTTTCCATTGTTTCTCAACAATAAATAGGGCTTCAAGCCTCATTGTAACATAGTTCAGAGGCATGTAGCCACCACATCTCTTCTCAGAGATAAGCTACAACCGCCCTAGTTGGTTTATTTCCATTTCTGGTTGTAAGCATATTTCAGTATTTTCCATTAATGAAATGAAGTATTATTTCCACTACATCTTTGTGTATATGGCTATATCTATATTTTGTTGCATTCTTATTTAAATATGGATCACTCTAGGTGTAGCATAGTACTATCAGATGATAGAACCCTCATAACAGTAGTAGTAGTGTGTTTCAAAATGGAAATGGTTAAGCGAAGTAGGTGGAGTATACTATTGAACTGAGTTAGTGTTCTAGGAGTCAATCCCAAGGACGTAAACAACCATATGATGAGACACTTTTAATTTCTACAGTCGGATGAGGGTTAGGTGACATGGCAGGTGAAGAGCACGTGATAATGGGTGGAATCTCTTGTTAGAGGGTGCTCCAAGAGGAGGTGTTACCATACAAGCCATGAGAAAAACTTAGTGTTAAACATTATATATATATATATATATATATATATATATAATGAAAATTCCATCGCCGCTTATAAAACATTTCATAACCTAACCATTACCAATGTGTTA
Organism: Pinus tabuliformis; assembly: GCA_031772625.1. Lineage (NCBI taxonomy): Eukaryota > Viridiplantae > Streptophyta > Pinopsida > Pinales > Pinaceae > Pinus > Pinus tabuliformis. Next base: position 303,344,722 of record CM062818.1, read on the forward strand.
TGAACTAAACTAGGAGGGTAAATTATTAACCTTTTCTCCATTTCAAAGTTACATTTGATGCAGGTATAAGTGTTGGAAATACTGAGAGGGGGTTGAATCAGTATTCCTTTTCAATTATCATTTTTACTAGTTAAATCATTTATATTTAGAAAGGAAAATGAACAATAGGAATAAATGTTTTTATTAATATAATCTTTACAATAAATGAAGTACAATGTATATAGGGCTCCAACCTATTTTAGAGCACCAACTTGGACTTTTTGTGAGTCTCCAACCCCCAGGGCACCAACATTGGATTTAGGAGCACCAACTCCAAGGACACGATTCCTTCCAATTTTGAGGCACCAACCCCAAGGGCTCTGACCCTATCCTCTCAAGGCACCAACCTTGATTTAGGAGCACCAACTGCAGGGACACCAATCCTTCCAATTTTGAGGCACCAACCCCAAGGGCTTCGACCCTATCTTGTCAAGAATTGTTTTGATTATATTACACTGCTCTCAAAATTTTCTTCACTATGTTCTGTTAATCTAAAGCTTCACTGTAGTCTCCATGCTACATCATCAATCAGAACTTATCTTCATATGAAGGAGTCTTCAAAACTCTTCATATTGCCCAAACAGAGTCTGTAAAGTTACCTCTTGTTGTTGCGATATCTTACTTCCAAGAAACAAACTCACAAACACTTCAATGTTGGTGTTGTCTATTGCTCCCTTTAAACGATGGCAGATGAAACTTTATTTCCTTTCACAAAACTATTATTCAAATTTCATTCTCTACTTCTTTCATAGATTAATTTATCATAGGTCTAAACCTTTCAAATATTAACCCAATCAACAAAATTGCTTCGTCCTTTGGATTCCTTCTATCTCGCTGGACCTTCAGCTTCCTTCTATCCTGTTGGACCTTCATTTTTTTTCACTCTATCTTCGGCTTCTTTTGTACCTTCATCGTCTACTAGACCTTTGTATTCTCGACCTTTTGACTTCTCGATATTTGGCTTCCTCTGTCTCTTCAAGTTCATGAGTTGTGAGCTTCTTTATGCTCTATTTTTATGCCCAAGATGGATGCTTAGAAATGAAGCATTTAAACTCATTTTTATATGAGTTTCACTAATGACAAAAGGGCATGTCTATTGGAGGGAGGACGATTTGTATATTAAAAATATATATTGGAGAGTCTTTTATCAATAGACTTGATTATTCATGGAAACCATATACGAGTTGCTATACCCACATGGAGGTCCCACATGTTACATCAGCAGCTTTAATCCCACAATCACAATTTCATGAGAATCAGAGTCATTCCTTTAATCATTTCATCGCAAATTTATAAAAATCAGAGGTTTTACAAGTGTGCACATGCTCTGTATTCTGATGGAGTGGATGCGATATTCAATGAACTATTTTTAATGAATCCAACGGGCCTACAACTCTATCGCAATCGAAGGTTTTGCACATCACCCCTTTGAAAATTGCAATTCAACAGATGGGATATTACATTAAGTTATGTTAGAGTGTTGTAGTCGGGTCCGCAATAATATTATAATCGCATTTTTTAATGTGACATCGCTTTATAACTTGCGATATGAAAGTTCTGATAGGCGGATGTGATATTACATTAAAGCTGTTACCATACACTGATCAGGTCTGCATATTATATCGCAATTAGGGTTTTAATGTGACAATCCTTCATAACTTGCGACGCAAAGGTTCCGATATGGTTGATGTGATATTAATTAGGGTGTGTTCTATTGGAGTAGTCGGGTCTGCAACTCAAATCGCAATCAGGGAATTTGAGTGGTAACAAATAATAAAGTTGCTAGTATAATTCCTCTGATAACATTGTTAACTCCTCTGATATTTCATGTGATATCTCTGATATGGCTCTTACTCTTGGGAATATGCAATATTTCAATAAAAATAGTTTGTAACAGACTCTTACTCTTGGCTTGGCTTTCATCTGGCTTCTCTGTGATTTCCAATGTCTACTCTTTGATGGCTCTTGTTCTTGTCTTCCAATGGCTTCCCTGATGGCTTTCCTCCTTGACTTCTTGCTCCTATTACTTCACAGATCTGCTTCTCCTTGGCTTTCCTCCTTGGGTTTATTGCTTCTATTATGTTTGTATATATATATTCATTATATATGTTGTATTCAGTCCTTAGGTCCTTCATGGGAAACATTATGATCACAAGAATTTTCCATCACAAACACTGCCATATTCCCATCATTGACAACCTTGATTAACAATCTCCCCTTTTGTCATTGATGGCAATATTCTTTCACTTTCAACATTCTCTCCCCGTTTGACATCAATGGAAAACAAGGTGCCCAAGTACTCCCCCTGTCAAGCTGCTACTCTTCTTCATGAATAGTAGATCTTCATGGGTATGTTACTACCCCTGTCATAGTGCTCTGCTTTTTACTCAAGATAGAAGGATTGATGCCTTATCATCAGCTAGCACATTATCCCTTCTTCATGTCTAAAAAACCTACTTTATCATGGCTTCAAAAATGCTTAAATATGCTCCACTTCAATGCTTCCAAACAAATTCCAAATAGCCACACACCAAATGTTCAAGTCTAAGTTTTTATGCTTCAATCCATATTCTGTTGTTTCCACGATCAAAATTAAGAGGCCTTCATAGTCCGAATCAAGAGAAAATGCCACTGAAATTGTCTTTCTTCCTATACCTCTTCAGATCCAAGTTCCTTTGTATCTTTGTTCTTCTCCTTAGGTTACTAACCTATATTCGACATCACAACATTCTCCCCCCCTTTTTTTAATATCTAATCTGTGACTGTCTTTTAAATTCTTTCTACTTGTTGACAGCTTTTTGCAATGTTTCAATTATGCTAGATTCTTCCAAGTGTTCTTTCTTCAAGCTCCATTCCCAGATGTGTTTGTTTGTTTGAAGGTTGCATCTATTTGTGTCCACAATTCACCTATTCTCACATCATATTAATGATTCGAGACATTCAACTTCTATAATAACAACAACATAGCTACTTTCCTTATTAGCATTAGATGGCCTTCTCTGCTACTCCAACTTCTGCTTACTAATCAAGTGAAAATCCTTGTTCAACAATAGTCCATTGGATAGTTAAGAGATCATGTTCTTTCAAAGGAGTGTTCTTGAGAAATGATCCATCAAAGAATTATTGTCAATATAGCTCATCAAGGATTACATAAGGCCCATTCACAGATGGCTTCAGCAAGAATGCTTAATCATCATAAGCTACTCCTAATTGTATGCATGATCTTCCTTTTGGCAAAATCCAATCATCAAACACTTGGAATATCAAGGATATCTTTATCAAATCAAGAACATGTGTTGTTGGCTCGAGAGTTCAGGAGATTTTCGGATGGTATTTTCTTTCTTCTCCATACTTGTGTGACTTTCTTCTTTGGCATGGTTCTAGCTTTTGTAGGAGCCTAAGTCAAGTTACAATTACGTGCCATATGATGAATGTTATGACACCTGAATCATTCTATGTTGTTCATGAATAAGAATTCATGATTTCTTCCTGCAAAATTACTTCTCAGAGATTGTCGAGGACCATAGTGTCTATCTCCGTGGTATGTCGTACAATAATTTGCCATGTGTCCAAAGTTTGTACAAGAATAAAAATAACCAGGAAATATACTTCGGTAACTAGGAGAAGAAGGTTTCCTTGATGTACTTCTAAAGTCTTTCTGCCTTTCGATCCTTTGATTATAACCATTGCTTCTTGCATCCTTGACATCATCTGCATTTCTTCTTGGAATAGGATTTCCTTCATTTTTTCCTTGACTCTTATCCTTGCCTTTGATGGAACTAGGAGCATCAACATTTCTTTCTGGCTTCCTCACATATTTGTTGTTTGAAGTATTATCATTCTTGCTTGAGGATTCACCTTCATAGCCAAGACCTGTTTTATTAAATGGAGATCTTTGATTGTTGAGCATGTCATCCAAGGCTTGAGAGCTCTTCAAGATTTTGTCCATTCCTTCAACCTTTTTCCTGAGGGAGACAATCTCTTCTTCCAATATTTCGCAATCATTATTCTTCTTAGCAAGTTGTTTCTCAAACTCTTCCTTGATACGTATTTCTTCATTTGCTTCTATTTTAAGGGAGATGATATCTGATTTCATTTTGAAAATTTTTTCATTTTCCTTAGCTAGACTGCTCTCCATTTCTTTCTTGATCCTTGTAGCTTTACATGCTTCGACCTTCGTAATGTTGATGTCAGATTTTAGTTTGAATATCTCTTCATCCTTTGCTTTTAGTTGTTATATCATGGTGTTTCTCTCATTTTCTACTTCATCAACCTTTCCTCCTATGATTACCAATGCTTCCATTGTCTTCTCAGCTCCTTTTTCTAACTTTCCTGCTTCTTGTAGTTGAGATTTGAGAGAGGAGACCTCTACCTTGTACTGACCAATCTCTTCTTCAAGTTTTTTCAAACTCTTGTGCCTTTGTTCAAGTTGACTTCACAAGGTATCTTCTTGTTTCTTTGCTTTATCCAATTGATTTCTCATGGATATGACTTATTCATGATGCTTTCTTTTGCTTTAATGAAATTCCTTCTTAATCTTGGTGAGCTCTTTATTTCTTTCTTGTACGTGAATCTTGACAAGGTCAACTTCCTTCCTTGTTTGGTCTTGGTCACCAGCTAGTGCTTTGTTATTGAGTTCCTCATTTTCCTTTTTCAAATTTGTTATAGACATATTTGGGCACTGCAACCCCAATCAAATATGTCCATAAACCAAGGGCTTCTAAACCCCTAAAATTTTTGTTTCATACCGTAAAGGTACAATGTCATTTGATTACCTCATTTCCTAGAAGTTTTCGCTGAAAAACTGCTCATAACTGGTCAAAACTGGACCATATAGACCGCTCCATGCTGAGGGTGTGATGCATCTCACCTATTACACACGAGGGGTGCGATGCATACTGAAAAGCCCTTCTGTAGGGTGTGATGAGCGAGAGCATACAAATGGCAGAAGCAATTTGCTAGGTGGAAACTCAAAGAATCTTCTAGAAACTACTCATATGACACTTGCCTCTCTGAATTCGCCTAGGGATGAGTAAGAGATCATGAAATCTCCAAGTGGAACCAAGAACTATCAGTGACATGACACTAATCAAAATCCCAGAAGCTGACTCACTCTACTACAAACATCTATATATGGATCCCTCATCCTAGAGATCTAGAGGCTGGAATTTTGTAATTTGTAAGGAAATGTTGTTCGTTTCTCTTTGAAGACATTGTATTGTTGGGTAATCTTGCTTTTTATGAGGTGAAGAGGGTTTTCATGTTGGGAGGATGATGCTGGATCAGACAGCTTGGTTGTAATCCTCTCCTCTACTACTTCTATCAATAAAGCTATTTGAGTTTTCCTCCATATACTTTTGTATCTCTGAATCTTGTATTTGTATATGAATTTGTATGGTTAATGTAAATTTGATCCTACATTTTCTGTGGTTAGAGATCTCTATTCTTTGATGGTATTTTGCTGCTTTGACTCTACAGGTGTTCTTTGAAGCGGGACAAGTGAGAAAGGAGTGGCGAAACCTCTATCAAGGGAGAGAGGAAACAAGCAAGGAGATTAGAGAAAGAATGAGGTTGGTACTCTCTACTTCTCTATCATCTATCTCTCATAAAGGAAAACACAAGTAACTTTAGCTTGTTTGTTTCTAAGATAGCTACCCATCTTAATGGGACTAGCAGCTCTAAATGGACACTAGTTTTCCCGATAACAAAATGGCAACTCCACTGGGGAGAGAATAGTTTGTTTGTTTTGTTACTGTTGTTTGCTTTATAAACCACAGACGGAGCCTGAAGTTAAGCCAGCTAGCCTTCGAACTACTTTTGCTATGCAACTGCAAAGTAGATCAACACTGCTTCAGTCAATCTCTGGGTTGGTTTATGAATTGAACATCTGACTTGCAAACATCCTAAGTGCCCTGGTGGTAGTTCAAATAATGTCATTAGATCAGCCCCTATACTTTGTGTTTACTAACAATCATTAGCTCATCCTAAATCCCTGAACTTAGTGTTGTGGCTAGAAACAACTGTTATAGACAATTTTGTGCCTTGCAGGAGCAAGCATGAATTGTCAATAATCCAAGGGATCCAAAGTTCCCTAAACATGATGTTCCTACCCCTAGAGGAACAAGGTCAGCGAGCCAACAGCTCTCAGATCAGTTCTCCACCTGAAAACACTCAAAAACAAGCAATCCTGAAATCAAAGCAGGTGCTCCACTGGGTTTCTGCGCTGAAACACAACTGCTCCATGGTGTACCTGCGTTGCAAAGCAGGCAGAACAAAGCCCACCTGCGTTGGGCGAGTTTGGACATGTGGCAGAGTGAGTCATAGCTTTGGAATCTTCCAAAATTGACACTTGGATCAGGTATTTCGCCTTGTGATGAGTCAGAGGCTTTGTTTCTCCAAGTGGAAGCAAGGTTCACCAAGTGGACTCAAGAACTGAAGATCAACTGAAGATTAACTGAAGAGAGAGAGGAGACAAGGCAGCTACACATCAGTTGCAAGCTGACTCATCCTTTCTCAATTCATCTATATATTGAGCTCTCTCCTATGAGCTAAGGAGGCTGGAATATTGTGCAAAGTAATGATATGTTGTTGGTTTCATTCTTGAGTTATTGGGTGATTGTTTGAGAGAGGTGAAGAAGAGCAATTCTTTCTGCTGGGAGGTGTTGCTGGGTTGGAGCCTGCAATGGTTGTAATCCTCTCAGAACCTTTATTTCTTCATTAATAAAAGCTATTGAGGGTCTTCTATGTGCTCTTGTTTCAGTTATATATTGTGATGATTGCATGTTTGGTTTACACTAATCCATGAACCAGTTATGATTGCATGCCTCTTGTAGTTTCCTTCTTTGTCATTGTGCAGGATCTCATTGTAGCTGGGCGAGCAGAAGGACAAAGAGCTAGGAACAAGCGGCCAAAGAGGAGAGTTTGGATTCGACATTAAGCGCAAGGCAATGGTTAGTGCTTTCTCCATCCTCTTTTGCTTTCATAAAGAAGTAAACCTTCAGTAGTTTGTTTTACAGTTGTTGCTAAGGAACTGTCACCCTTAGAGTGGGTTAGGGTCATCCGAGTCGGATACTTTTCCCTACAACAAACTGGCGACTCCGCTGGGGATCGTATCCGTTTGATTGTGTTTGTAGTATCTTTGCTATTCATTTCCTGAAGAAAAGAATACCAAATCGAAAAGATTTTGACTATATCAAAAGCGAAGTAGAGGGGTTGCTACTCTTGCTCATTGTCTGAGCAGATTCATGATTTGAACAGCTGATCTACAAAGATCCTTATAAGCTCTTAGTGATAGCTTTGCACCTTCTAAATCATCCCTTTGATTGTGCTTGACTAATTGCTTCTGATTTGAGCAAAAACCGTGCATTTTTGAGAAAATTATGACCCGGAGACTGTGAAAACGCAATTCTCGTTTTCCAAAGTAGGTAGTACACAGGCTACCTGCTTTGCAACGCAGGTCCCGAACTGACTACCTGCGCTGAGAGCCAGTTTGACTGTGCAGAGCCTGCGTTGACCCAAATTTTCTTAGTGCATTTGGGGTTTCCTCTTTTCTCTTGCCTGTTTTCACTTAGTTTTGCTGCTAAGTGTCAGTCTTGTACCTGTTTTGAAACCAATATTACTTGCCATTATTCCGCCTCTGTTATATAACGAAATTGTACTTGTTCTTTGTATTTCTTGCTCATTTACAATTTCCCATAACGAAAAGTAAACTAGTCATGCTTTTGGCCTCTTAGATCTGAACCTGTGTTAGGCGTTTTGCTGGTCTAAAGAGTTAGCTTGTTTGCTGTCCATAGCTGATTAGTCATTTTACTTTCGTTAGTTTGGTTTGATTTCATGTATTTCCAGTGATTAAGCAAGTGAATCTTAAGGTGTCTTTTGATTTTGGACAAGCTTGTTTACTTTCGCTTTAAAACGAAATCAAAGTTATATAACCACTTTCTTTTTGTATCCATCCACATTAAGAAAGGAAAAAAGAAAATACATGCATTGTGCATTTTGCATTTGACTGTGTGCTTGACGATTTAGGAAAATTTGCATTTCAGTGTGTGCTCTATGATCTGTGTGAAAAGATTTGCCTTTCTTTTCCCTCAGTAGTTAAGGTTTTCAAAGTTGAAAGATCGAAAAGTTTGCTTCTCATCTTAGACTGCATTCAGGAATTTGTTATATACATCTCGTGGTGATCCTTAAAGGCAAACTGTTAAGCAAGATCAACATTAAAATAAATCCAATTTACATAACAACGCTTTGTAACATAACGCAAACATCTAGAGGTCTAGGTAGAGACGTGTTCCGGCGTCGTTAAACATAGTGACTGTCGATCTCTACGAAGGTGGGTGATTCCTCCTGAGAGTCGGTGGCACTAATACGGACTTGTGCTCCCACGTACCGTCGCGTATATATTGGGAGACCCCTATAGGCAATTATCCTTTATCCATAGGAAGCCGTGTCGACCGCCCTACTGATCGCGATGCAGTGAACACAGCATTCACAAAGATCGACCACCCGTACCGTAAAACGTATTCTGTGGTTTCGCGAAAAGTTTGGCACACCCTCTGCCTAGAACTCCAGAGCAGTTTCTTTTGGCCTTTTTCAAACTCTATAATTGAAAAAGTCCATCCGAGCATTTGTCACTTCAGGCTCGTTAAAATATCGAAGGCGACTAGAGTCATCTTTAGCTTTTTCTCGACTCTTAAAACATGAAAAAGCAAGTTTGTGTCTAAAAGCGTCGTTAATAAAATTTATTTTAAGCGGAACAAAATCACCTGTTATTCCCACGTTGATCTTTCAGTTGAAAAGTATGGAGCCCACCAACCAAGGAGGCAACCTTGGCGGAAGTCCAAATCCCTTCTCCTCTTGGGGAGATGTTGGTGCGCCTCATATGGCAACATTGTCACTTCCAGGATTGACAATTGGCCTACCTGTATGGCTCTTTTCAACTAATGTAGTCCAGATCGCCACTAATCCTGAGCAGTCGAATCAACAGTCAGACCAGTCTAGGACTACCCACCAGCCTTCCACTTCTTACAATACTTCCTCTGATCCTTCATCTTCGCGAGGTAGAACTGGCAAAAGTCAGCCTCCCAAGGAGAAGAAGGAAAAGAAGAAGAAAGAAAAGAAGCAGAAGGAGCCTATGGCGAAGGCGACTGGGGGCAAGCAAGAGACAGCTGACAAAAACCCACACACTGCACCGACCGAGCCTAAATCGCCATGTGTCATTTGCGAAGGGGCCCACTTCCATCGTGATTGTCCTTGTATTCCCCGGATACTAAGGGACTGGTCCCCAAGATTGCACAATCCGGTAGCATCAACCTCTGGCAGTCATGTTGATAGCAGTCTGTCAACTAGCGAGAGTGAAGGACGAAGAGGGAGACCAAGATCACCCTGTATATTGTGTGAAGGCGAGCATGCCATCCACCGATGTCCATTCTTAGATGAGGCAAAGAGAGTTTTAGAAGATCGTCCGGTTTCACCGTTACGACTTCCTCCTGGATACCAAAAACTCGCGCCTAATCCCTCGATAGTTGAAAATCCAGCTGACCCGCCCAAGTGGTCAGCTGAAGTGTCGGTCATTGAGAATGAACCTACTGAATCCAGACCAGACGAAAGTCTAAAGGTCGAAACGGCAGTTGACCCGGTTCTTCCTTCAGAGGTTTCATCGTCCAATGACTCCGTCATTGAAGACCCATCTTCAAATGACACCCTCACTGAAGAGGATAAGGATGACACCGTCCATATTCTCTTCATCAACACAGACTCTGATGAGCATCAGGGCAATGCGCCCATTCCTTTATCGCAGGAAGGAACATCATCAGGGTCGTATCCGGCCATATGTTCGGTCCCACCACCAAGCAACCTAGTCGTATCCTTTGATTGGAATCAACTAGGCAGACCCCGGTTACCAGCCAGTATCCCATTCAGAATCATGGTCCAAATCTACAGAATGGTGATGGCTAGAACTATCATTGATGAAGGGGCATCTGTGAGTATCCTTTCCTCTATTGCTTGGAAAGCACTGGGTTGCCCGGCGCTTTTACCTGAGATGAGAAATCTATCAGGTTTTGATAAAGGAACCAGTCACCCGTTAGGGATTCTCCCCAATGTTCCGCTTACATTGAAAGGGAAGTCAGTTCGCATGAACATCATGGTCGTCCAGGGACCCTTGGCATATAACTTACTCCTTGGACGAGACTATATATATTGCATGGAGGCAATAGTGTCCTCACTCTTTAGAGTCATGTGTTTTCCGCACGAAGGAAGAATGGTCCAGCTCGTAGACCAACTTTCATTTCCAGGATCACGCATTGCAAATAGTCAAATACCATCCCTTAACGGTTTATTCACTCAAGGAATGCCACCGCCTCCGGTTCTACTTCCCGATGAATGCGAGTAATTCGGAAAGAAAGAACTGGGACCCAGGGGGCATGCACCCTGGCCTACCTTGGGCAGAGAAAAACTTGGGTATAAAGTTAATTTCCGCAGAAGAATGGACTAGTCCGTACCCCGTCCGGCAGTGGAAGGGAGGGTTGTTCTAGGATAAAATTCTTTTGTCAAAGTTATGTGAGCAAAGCGGTCGCTCCCTTTGTCTAAAGAGGTGGGCTCTCCTAAGGAGGGGGTCTATTTGTGGCAGCAAGAAGCCACCATCTTTGAATGTCAAGCCTCACCCATTAAAACAAGCTGTTTTGAAGGATAAGTAGGGGCAGTCTTCAAAGAAAGAGATGAAATTGCTGCAACAAGTGGTCACCATCTTTAGCAACCTAATGATAGACATCGCCGGAAAAAGAGTTTAGTTTGCGGCAGCAAACAAAACCATTTTTCGGATAATAAGTAAGAGATGGCAGAATCTTGAAATTATACTTTATACCTGGGGGCATGCAAACCTTTTGGAGTGCAAGCACGGGACGACTATTTATTTTTTTTAAATTTGTAGGTCCCTCTAACCTGTTAAACTCGTAGGATTAGCCGTTTCTAGCTTGCATAAAGAAAGGATGAAGGGCAAAAGTTAAAACCTGCCAAATTGGAGTAATTAGTGAGGTATCGCTCCTTAAATAAGATTACCTCACCTAAAGCATTCCTTGTATTAAGACTGGTATAAATCGAGCAGTTTTAGCAATGTTCATGCTCGTTAAAAAATAAACGCAAGAATCGAGCAGTTTTTGTGCAGAAGTTCATGCTCGTTAAAAAATAAACGTAGATTGTGAGCAATCTTTCCCTAGCAGTTCAAGCTCACGCATAAAAAATGAACCGGTAAACAACCTCGAGAAATGTAACCTTTGAAAGCCATATTAAAAGCCCTTGGTCGTGTTTATATGCCATCACTTCCATCTGTTCATTTGGCCAATCGTTCACCTCCATATGTTTGTTTACCCATTTTGAGGAACAGCTGCGAAGAGTGATTTCACTTAGCCATCCTTGTGACACTGCCGTGATTGGAGAATTCCAACCTGTACCTGGAATCTGCTGCTATCCCTGTTCATCACTCGTTCCTCAAAAGACGAGTCTTCTTTGAGCTCTTTTCACTGACTCGTAAAATATGAAAAGTTTGCCGAGTTTTGGCCTTCCAGCTCGTTAAAGCAACCGGAAAGCTATCCCTCCTCTAGATTTTAATCTTTTTGGACCTGAGGGATTATTGCACAAAAAGATCGAGCGCTTGTTTTGTTCGGCTCGTTAAAGCAACCGAAAATTCATCCCTTCTGTATTGTTTTATACTTTTTCGGACTTAAGGGATTAGATGACGAAAAAGGAATTTTGGAGTTAACTTTTCGTGCCTTTTCAGACTCTCTAAAAATGAAAAGGACCGAGTTTTCCTTGTCGTTAGACTCGTTAAAATGATTAAATAGCGACAAACTTGTCTTTAGACGAGAACGAGTTTCCCTATCGCTAGGCTCATTAAAACATAGCGATGGGCTTGCCCGAAAGGCAGGTTATAGAACAAGCATATGTTATCCTCCTCAAGCTTGACAAAAATAAAGAGGTACTGGTCAGCAATGACTGGGGAAAAATTGGGAGAACCTCACAGTATTAATGGTAGCAAGTCGCTCTTGAACATGACACTTTGTCCTCCGTCCGCTTCGGGTTGGGTTGTTTCATTCACCGATCGCAGAATCATGGTCCTCGCCACACCATCCACAATTGGGGTAATGCTACCAATCCATCACATCAGTGTCGTTATATGTTCAAGAGATGTGGTTCTGTAAAGAGTCAACCCTGTTCCACCCACTGCCATACATTATCCTTCATCCACTTCATGACCGCCACCCTGAATCATACATCACAGTTTGTTTTCACCTCATCATTATCACTAGCTCCGTTCCGTGTCACTGATGTGGGATTCACTAAGGCCCTCCTTTGACGGATCGCTCCTTGTCGACATCAGCTCATTATCCAAGGAGTTGATCTAGGAACACCCCCCTCAGTACTTTGAAGCTTGCATGCCTCAATGGCAAGTTTCTCACTTCCGACGACAGGTATACATCAATGACCTTCGACCAGAAGATTTTGCATGGTGGTCGACGCCAAGTCCTTTATTCCCACCATGTAGATTGTACTGTCGTACCTTGAGGGTCATCATCCTTATCGGTGATTCCTCTCGCGCTTGTTAACAGTTTACATTATTGACCGGTAATCAAGCGATGTCTTTCCATGTTCGACTTCAAGAAATTCTCACATGGATCGACTTGTACATCGAGTGAAGATCGGAAGAGATTGAAGACCCCGGATCTAGTTTCATCCATCCGGGCTGCGATATATATTCAGGACATAAAGACATGTACATCATTGCAACAGATGATTATCCTTCTCAAAAGATGATAAATTCGGCAGAGAATTATCAGTGAAGGATGATAAATTCGGCAGAGAATTATCAGTCTAGCATCAGACGATCGTCTGTTCTATGTACCAAAATGTATTTATAAAGCTGAGCATGGGAATGCCCGCCTCAGCTAGATCATGAAAAATGTATGAAAAATAATGTATTGTATTGTATCTTATTACAGGACACTTCTCAGCAGATTGAATGAACTTCGGATCCTCTCAATAAAGCATTTCACCCGATAAACGACCTCATACTTTAGGGGGCATCTGTTATAGACAATTTTGTGCCTTGCAGCAGCAAGCATGAATTGTCAATAATCCAAGGGATCCAAAGTTCCCTAAACATGATGTTCCTACCCCTAGAGGAACAAGGTCAGCGAGCCAACAGCTCTCAGATCAGTTCTCCACCTGAAAACACTCAAAAACAAGCAATCCTGAAATCAAAGCAGGTGCTCCACTGGGTTTCTGCGCTGAAACACAACTGCTCCATGGTGTACCTGCATTGCAAAGCAGGCAGAACAAAGCCCACCTGCGTTGGGCGAGTTTGGACATGTGGCAGAGTGAGTCATAGCTTTGGAATCTTCCAAAATTGACACTTGGATCAGGTATTTCGCCTTGTGATGAGTCAGAGGCTTTGTTTCTCCAAGTGGAAGCAAGGTTCACCAAGTGGACTCAAGAACTGAAGATCAACTGAAGATTAACTGAAGAGAGAGAGGACACAAGGCAGCTACACATCAGTTGCAAGCTGACTCATCCTTTCTCAATTCATCTATATATTGAGCTCTCTCCTATGAGCTCAGGAGGCTGGAATATTGTGCAAAGTAATGATATGCTGTTGGTTTCATTCTTGAGTTATTGGGTGATTGTTTGAGAGAGGTGAAGAAGAGCAATTCTTTCTGCTGGGAGGTGTTGCTGGGTTGGAGCCTGCAATGGTTGTAATCCTCTCAGAACCTTTATTTCTTCATTAATAAAAGCTATTGAGGTTCTTCTATGTGCTCTTGTTTCAGTTATATATTGTGATGATTGCATGTTTGGTTTACACTAATCCATGAACCAGTTATGATTGCATGCCTCTTGTAGTTTCCTTCTTTGTCATTGTGCAGGATCTCATTGTAGCTGGGCGAGCAGAAGGACAAAGAGCTAGGAACAAGCGGCCAAAGAGGAGAGTTTGGATTCGACATTAAGCGCAAGGCAACGGTTAGTGCTTTCTCCATCCTCTTTTGCTTTCATAAAGAAGTAAACCTTCAGTAGTTTGTTTTACAGTTGTTGCTAAGGAACTGTCACCCTTAGAGTCGGTTAGGGTCATCCGAGTCGGATACTTTTCCCTACAACAACAACCCCCCCCTTTTTTCATTTAGGTGTTGTCCAAAATACTAAATGAATGGGGACCCTTAGATAAAATTTAGGAAAAGCAAGAGTTTCCTTTCTTCAAAATAAGGTTACCATTGTAAGCTTAGGAAGATCTTTTGAATATTTTAAAACCTAAGTCTATGATAAGGAAAAAAAAATTAATACCGCGTTGCAAAAAAGATAGGAAGTGCCACCATTTCGCTATAATATCGGTATATACAAGACTCTCATGCTAAGCAATATATCACATCGCAATAAAGTAATACTCATAACGGAAAAACTTCAAGATTTACCGATCTGCGATAACACGAATCGCAAGATCGCATATCGCAGAAAATGAGCTGACAAGATTTGGCAAGCATAAAACTTCTGCGATCTGCGATGTTGCGGTCGCTGCGATGTTATATTCGTGTGTTTGCGCGATCTGCGATGGTGTGATTTGCGATGGCGCGATCTGCGATGTTACGTAAGCAAATCATAAAATCACTTCATCACGAATCCTTCGGGCACGCTATTTAAGAAAAGCCACTTACCATAATCTGACTCAAGATCATGCGCTTTCAATGATAGTAAAGGGATTAGTTGTCAGCTATTAAATGAAATGTAGACGCGTGCTTTTGTAAAGAATTACTTCACGTAAGGTGGCATATTTGATATATCTTCTGCATTTAAAACTCTCCCATCACCTTTCTTGATCACTCATTTCCATTTCACTTATGAGCTGCAAGAACGGAGAGCGAAAGACGATACACAGCCATACGCAGGAGGAAATGGGAAAGAAAAATAGAGCTCAGGGCTCTGAGGTGAAGGAAAAGACGAAGGAAATGGCGCCTTTGTATACAGACATAGCCTGTAACAAAGACGCAGGGATATCGACGTGGGAAAGCATGTACAGACTACTTGAAGAAGAGAATCCCAGAATAATGAAGGTCACTGCTGTCGCGGGCTCACAACGCTCTTCCGAAGCGTCCTTAGAAGAGCTAGCATGCTCATTTCTTCATCGGATAGCAGCAAGGCCTAAAATTCTACCATATATGGATATGATCAAGTGGATACTTGACAATGCAGACATGGACAATAGACAATTCAAGGTTCAAGGACAAGGGCTCATCGGATCATTCGCTGCACAAGATTTAAAGCTTATGTATCATCTTCCTGAACTGCAGGCGACATACAATGCACAATTCGTTAAGAAATTTGTGGCGGAGAACCGAGACCTATCAGAGACCACCAAAGATTGGTCTAGAAAAGAGGAACTGCTCAAGAAAGACAAAAACGGTATGTACAGCACTGGTTCCCTCAGCTCTCCATATTGTTTTGCTGCGACCATGCTTTGTAGATTATTTGGGATGCCAGATATCAATAAGTTTTCGTCTGAATGGTTACCATTAATAGATGCTGCCACAAATGCCGAAATTATGGATTGGGCCAAGATCTTTTCTGATAATCTATACACGGCTATTATCAATTACCGGTCTAAGAGATCCTTGTCTCAAAGGATCTATCCTCCTTTTTATATATCCACATATGTTATGGATTCTATTTTTTATGTGTTTAAATTTCCCATTATGGGTTGGAAATGGACTACCCAGGACCCGCTACCTATCCATGTTTATCATAAGGTACTGTGGGATTCTTATTTCATCCCAAATTTCTACCAGATTTGTCACGGTCTTATCTTACCCTTGTATAGAATGATGTATGATGAAGACCCCCCGAGGTGCTCACCCGAGGCACAGATAGATATCATCCCCATCGCAAGATGGTTCGGGGAAGAATGGCTCACCTATATTAGAGTATTTGGAAGCACCATCCCCCCTAATGTCCTACCTTTGTATATTCCTGACAAACTGCTGGCTCGAGAAATTGCTTACCAAACCTGTTCATAAGGCGGCCTAACTAAAGACCTAAAAGACAAAAAGAAGGCCATATGGCCTCAGTTTCCTGTAGCTTGTGGGGCCTTTTCATTGTTCGATGTAGGTCACACGTTCAACGAAGTGGAGAATGTGACGTGTCTACAATTATTTAAATTCCCGGCAAGGCCATTCGACCCTAATGAAGTTGCTCAAGATTTCACAACGAATGTCAAACTAAAAGTATTCGTTGGAAAGAAAGATTTGTTTGATGATTTATTTCAGAATAAAAGCTCATTCAAGGAAATTTTGCGGGAAGCTCAGTCAAAATTGTCTCCAGATGACCTCCAAAGATTCATGGTATACAGGGAAAGAAGACTGGCTAGTGTTCCTTTAGAAAAGATGCGACTGCCTGCCAAAGAACCGACTCCAAGCGTTAGCCTCAGTGGGAACTCAAGCACTTCCAGATCTAAATCTAACACTGCGCAAGGAGTACCTGAACATTCTAAAGGGTCTGGAAGCGACCAAGGAAAGAACGAAGAGGCAGCTAAGGACACGGCTCAGTCAAGTGTAATGTCGCAACAACATGTTATCCCCTCCCCGCCAAGAGATGTCCCCCCTCTCGTCATTAAAACGCCACCCGTCACGACAGAATTAGACGAAGAATGGGAAACCTTCAATGAGCTGATCAATCTTGAAGGGCAAGCCCCAAGAACACTTGTGAACAATACACAGGTAGCACAAGAAGTTGTTTCGACCATAGTCAGCAGTATCACAGAAACGGAGCACATTCCTATCGCTCCACCTTCCGAGCTTCTACTTAATGTAGAAGAAATTACCCCACTGGATGTATTCTATAGTCCCCAACATAAAGCAGTTGTAAGAAGGAAGAGAAAGAAAAGAGAACTAGAAAATACACTGTCACAAGATGCTGAACAATTGGATGTCTTATGGAAAGACCCCAACAATAACCCAACTGAAAATCTCACTAAGTTGTCTCAGATCGCAGGAGCATATGCTTCTGCAACTATTGACAAGGCATCAGAAGTTCAGCAACTGTTGAAAGAACAAGAAGATCAAATACAGCTACTACAACGACAATTGCAACAAGCCAATGCTAATATTGAGGCTAACAAACAGCTCGAGAAGTTGCAAGAAGACTTTCAGCAGATGCAGATAGGCTATCAAAGAAGTCTAGACGAGAAAGGAAAACAATTACAAATTTTCCAAGAAATGCATAAAGATGAGCCTAAGCTTGCAGAATTTATTTCCGAGTCTATTGGCTTAAATGAAAAACTACTGCAGCAAAAGGAAGAGTTGGGACGTAAGATATCACAGTGGAGTCATTATTGCGAACTGAGCGATAAAATCACCAATCAAGTGGTAGATTTGCGAAGTGACTATGATCAGAGTGACAAACGGGTGACAGAGTATTTGGCTTGGCAGGATGAAGATGAAGGGAAAAGAGCAAGTGCACCCAGAATAAACGAGAATCATAAAGAATTGCTCTTTAGTAAATGGGACGATCAGATCAGAGAGGCGGAACAAGAAGCGGAGACAGTGGCCACGCAAGCAAGCATTCTTATTGACTGTGTAAATGAAAATTTGCACAAAGCAAATTTAATCGAAGAGACCACCCCGGGGTATCTACCAAATAAACTACGACTGGAAGCAGAATGGAAGCAGAAGGCGCAGGAGAAGGGAAAAGCGATCCAAGCATTAAACAGGTTAAATTGGGAGTGTTACTGGGCACACTTGGTCAAGCCGCATAGTCAATGGATGACTGTGAAATGCATCATAAACGCGGCCGAAAAAGTAGTGCCAGCTCTCATAGATTCTGTTTTCGAAGCCCAGCTCAAAGCAGAAGTCAGCCAACCAACTTTCCTCAAGCCCATGATGAACACTTGCAGCTTTAAAGATCAGATTCAGAAATAGTCTTATTTAGAATGCTGTTTTTTGTTTAAAATTAGATTAGAAAAAGGACGATCATTTGAAAACCGCATCCTAAATTTTGTAAAGAAACTATTATTAGAATTAGGAAGTAGTATTTTAACCTTTCTCATGCATTCGGAGAAGGGTCCAGAAATTTGTCAAAAACTTGTCCTCAGAACATACACTTCTGCACCCTGAGAGGAGGTTTTGATGAATGGATGGATCGAGGTTTATTAATGTTTGCATTTGATGTCTGCTACTGATGTTGCACTTTTGTACTCTTAGTAGATGTTAGAACAAGTAGAGATAAATCATTTTTGCTTGAAGCTTATGAGTAGGATCAGTCATAAATGGTACTTTTATCTCTTGGCCATTTCTCCTTATATTCTGAAAGTGATATACAGTTTTAGTTGTTTATATGTTGTTGCATGAATGTGTGAGTTACCATTTGGCACTTTTGTACGGTGGAGTCATTTATTTATGTTCGATATATGAATAACTTATTATGCGATATGCTGTTCACAACTGTTTTGCCTAAGTTTTTATGCAAAGTAGTTCATCTTAATTGATTTCTATTCTTATGATAGTTGAATGATCTTTATTACGAGTTATTGTCTGAAATCTTTTTAGATCACATAATAGAAGAAATACACCTCGGGTTAGCATAGATTAGATGTGGTTTTTTTCATTAGATTACAATAGCATAGATTTAGTTTAAAAGTTTGAATTAGATTAGCCCTCAAAGTATTCTTAGATCAGCAACATCCAACACTGCACACACACACACACACCCTTAGATTGGGAAACTGGTACCATTATCCCCAGTCGGACCCGCTATACCAAACGGATAAGGAGCTACCAACCAAGGTCCGGACCGAGTGGGTATCCCCCTTGTTGTCGATCCGATTTTCGGGGCTTCAACATATTTGGTGCTAGAAGGAGGGCCTGAACATAGTGTCTGTTGGAATGGTTTTCAATTGTAACATTTGAATAAGGATGGCTGCTCACAAACTTCCCATTTGGAGTTGCATCCATGTTCGTGCCTCTTCCAACACTCCACCTGAAGTGGTAAGACTCTTGTCTCAGGTAAAATTCAATGGTAAGAATAATTCTTCTGCTTTTAATCATGCTCTTCAATTTATTCAAAGAGTTTCAAGTTCGAACGTTCAAAGAATTGATGAAGGCGTTTTTTGCAGAATTTTTACTCTTACATTCACAGCGGAAGCTAGAAAATGGTGTAGAACCCTCCCAGTTGCCTCAATTCACAGCTGGGACCAATTCATCAAGACTTTCATTTGTAAATTTGATTGCTATGACTATGACCAGGTATATGATGAAATTGATTATCTACGCAAACAAGATGAATCTGTTAGGGATTTTAATATGCGATTTCATCTTAGTTGACTAAAGTATGATCTTGAAAGTGAACTCATAGATGAAGATTCTTCAGATTATGCTGAGCATTCCCTACCTCCTATGTCTGATCCAGCAGAAATTAGTCCAAGCTTTGTCTCATTTTCTTCTAACATGAATGAGAATTCCAATTTGAATATACAAATCAGCCATGATGAAGAAGGTTCCCAAAGCCTAGGAGGCATGCATGCTCTAATGCAAGAAGACAAAAGCGAGGATGTTGGAGGAAAGCCTGCCTTGGAACCAGGAGATGACTTTGATACAAGGTCAGATAATATCATTGCAAGTCAACAAATGCAGATGCCAAGGTTAGAACAACAAACTAATTCTCTTTCCAAAAGTATCATTACACAAAGGTATGATCTAAAGCCCGATGTCTATGATGAATCTGATGAACAAAGATTTTTTCATGATGATATTTTCAAACGTATTGTTCCAGAATCACATTTTTCTCTTTATCCTGATGTTTTTAGTGATGATAATTTTCCCCCTCTCAGTATTAAAGATATCTCAAAAGGTACAGAGGATTACTCAAATGAGTCATCATTAGGTTTTCAAGATAGAAAGATAGCTATAGAATATCCTTTGATCATTGTCAAACAAGAACCACTTGACCTTCCTTGTCTGAAAATATTGGATCAAAAAGAGAAATCTAGGGAAACCTGTAAAATCATTTATGATAGCTACTTTGATGACAATGATGTTGTTGATTTATCCCAAGTAACTCAACAAAGCTCAGATAATGAGAGATATTCTAATTCAAGAATCATATCAGTCAATCCTCATTTCAAAGTAAAGGATCATTTGCATGATTTTACTATCCAAGACAATACCCCGATCTATGATTCATATCATGAGGAAACCCCATGCCTGTTCACAATCATAACTTGTCTTCTTATTCACAAGACAGAATTTGAAATTGCTCGGATTCCATAATTCTGGCCAGTTCTTGTGAAAAAGAAGATATTTCAAGTCAATCCCAGTTGTGCTGTAACATTTTTTGTACAGATAATCATTTCATTCTTTCTCACTTGCACTCATTTTGTACAAAATCGGATTGTGTTTTAAATTTTCAGACTTTTGATAGATTACTATGGTATACTGAGCACCTTATCAAAGAACATTCGAAAGATGTGCTACCATTTTCGAAAACTAGATTGTGTCAAGGAAGTATAGAACTTTTTCAATTCCAAGATCAATCAATATCAGACTTCCTTAAAAAACTTCTATGTCCTCCAAAGAATCATCAACGAAAGAAAGTACTTTTGGAAACTTGCCGGCAATTCGCGCTAATTGATAAATCTCTTTCCAGAAATTTCCATCTATTCTTCATTGATTTATTTAGTGAGTTATATGTGGAAACTTTCCTTTTACGAGAAATTGCTAAAACCTTGACCTTGACGCATAGTAGATTACAGGCCATTAAGACCAAAAAATGTTATTCGCAAACTGGCTTGTCATCTTTCCTATTACGTGATCACCAATCCATAACATAAATTCATCCTAATTTTCATGATCCAATAGGTATCCAGTTGGAAAAAAGTTTTCATAGGAAAGAAATTTCAGACAAAAATCCAACTAAAGTTACACATTCTTATTCCACATCCAACGTTAATAGTCCAAGAAAAATTTTGTTCTTAACGTTGATGTTTGAAAGTCACATACGCGTAGGAATAAAAATGAAAAGATGGTTCCACTGGAAATATCACTTTACCTAGTTAATTTTCTGTGTATAGTTAGAATAGGAGTAGGAGTAATTTAGCTAGGTTATTAGGTGGATAATTTGGTTTTTAAATATTGGCAGGCAAAATAAGAGAAGAGATTATCCCTACTATGTACATAATCCTAGGGAATTTCAACCTCTCATTTCTTTAAATGTTTTTGTTTCCTAATAAAATTTGTTGTGGTTAACAACATTTGACATTTACTAAAGACACCATTTCTCTATCAGATTTTGAATTTTTGCTTGTATAAATAGCAAAAAAAATTTAGAAACTTGATCATTATTATTAATAGATATAGTTAAAAACTTTAAACCAGATATGATACTAGTTTCAACTTCCAAAAAACTTGACAAAAGTAATCTTAGTGAAGAAATCGTTTTATATCAGTACAATGAAAGGTATCGATGACAAAATAAGGATTCCCTGTAGAAACAGCCATTTCCAAAAAACTCTATTATTGTCGTCCAGAGCTTTCTTAAGGAAAGCGATGATATCCTCCTTGTTAGAGAAAATCGAAGCATTGAGAGAGACAATCCAAGAAACACTATATCTCAAAGAATAAGAGGTCTCATCACGAGCCAGCTTATCATAATCACAGATATTATAAACTTTGCTGACTTTGCCATTACTGTACACCAAAACAGGGCAACGACTTAAGATTATTGAAATCACAAGACAAGGGGTCTCATCACGAGCCAGCTTGTTCAGCAAAAGTGTAAATCAAGTGAATGACTGTGTCATAATTTGGCTACCAAACCAAGACATTTTTCTTTAAGAATAAAAAAGGAAAAAGTGTCAATATGGATTTTTGTTTGAAAGTTGTAGATCACCTTAAACAGGATAAAGGATCATTACTGGGTAATAGGTAACCCTGTCGAGGCTATGGACGCCTGCTGGCAGCAAAGGCTCTACCTGCGACAAAGGAGCATATTTAAAAAGCTGCTACACAGGGAAGACTTTATTTTATCTTTACAAGACCAAGTAATGGCTGGTGTAAATACAAGGACAAGCTGAGGAAACAAACAATTAAAAAAGAAAGAAGTTGAAACAAAATATCATTGACAGTTTGGAGTATAATATGCTTTATCTTTTTATAATAAAGTTTAATTTTCTGAATTTTTTTTTGTTGTTTCGGAAGTTTAAAAAATTCAATAGAAAATGCAGAGATAACTGGTTCTCCCAAGTGAATCACAAATTGTTGTGGCTAGCGACAACCCCCCCCTTTTTCCATTTAGGTGTTGTCCAAAATACTAAATGAATGGGGACCCTTAGTTAAAATTTAGGGAAAGCAAGAGTTTCCTTTCTTCAAAATAAGGTTACCATCGTAAGCTTAGGAAGATCTTTTGAATATTTTAAAACCTAAGTCTATGATAAGGAAAAAATCTTTAAAACCGCGTTGCAAAAAAGATAGGAAGTGCCTCCATTTCGCTATAATATCGGTATATACAAGACTCTCATGCTAAGCAATATATCGCATCGCAATAAAGTAATACTCATAACGGAAAAACTTCAAGATTTACCGATCTGCGATAACATCGATCGCAAGATCGCATATCGCAGAAAATGAGCTGACAAGATTTGGCAAGCATAAAACTTCTGCGATCTACGATGTTGCGATCGCTGCGATGTTATATTCGTGTGTTTGCGCGATCTGCGATGGTGCGATTTGCGATGACGTCATCTGCGATGTTACGTAAGCAAATCATAAAATCACTTCATCACGAATCTTTCGGGCACGCTATTTAAGAAAAGCCACTTAGCATAATCTGACTCAAGATCATGCGCTTTTAGTGATAGTAAAGGGATTAGTTCTTAGCTATTAAATGAAATGTAGATGCATGCTTTTGTAAAGAATTACTTCACGTAAGGTGGCATATTTGATATATCTGCTGCATTTAAAACTCTCCCATCACCTTTCTTGATCAGTCATTTCCATTTCACTTTTGAGGTGCAGGAACGGAGAGCGAAAGACGATACACAGCCATACGCAGGAAGAAATGGGAAAGAAAAATAGAGCTCAGGGCTCTGAGGCGAAGGAAAAGACGAAGGAAATGGCGCCTTTGTATACAGACACAGCCTGTAACAAAGACGTAGGGATATCGATGTGGGAAAGCATGTACAGACTACTTGAAGAAGAGAATCCCAAAACAATGAAGGTCACTGCTGTCGCGGGCTCACAACGCTCTTCCGAAGTGTCCTTAGAAGAGCTAGCATGCTCATTTCTTCATCGGATAGCAGCAAGGCCTAAAATTATACCATATACGGATATGATCAAGTGGATACTTGACAACGCAGACATGGACAACAGACAATTCAAGATTCAAGGACAAGGTCTTATCGGATCATTCGCTGCACAAGATTTAAAGCTTATGTATCATCTTCCTGAACTGCAGGAGACTTACAATGCACAATTCATTAAGAAATTTGTGGCGAAGAACCCAGACCTATCAGAGACCACCAATGATTTTTTTCCAGAAAAGAGGAACCGCTCAAGAAAGACAAAAACGGTATGTACAACACTGGTTCCCTCACCTCTCCGTATTGTTTTGCTGCGGCCATGCTTTGTAGATTATTTCGGATGCCAGATATTAATAAGTTTTCGTCTGAATGGTTACCATTAATAGATGCTGGCACAAATGCCGATATTATGGATTGGGCCAAGATATTTTCTGATAATCTATACATGGCTATTATCAATTACCGGTCTAAGAGATCCTTGTCTCAAAGGATCTATCCTCCTTTTTATATATCCGCATATGTTATGGATTTTATTTGTTATGTGTCTAAATTTCCCATTATGGGTTGGAAATGGACTACCCAGGACCCATTACCTATCCATGTTTATCATAAGGTACTGTGGGATTCTCAGTTCATCCCACATTTCTACTAGATTTGTCACAGGTTTATCTTACCCTTGTATAGAATGATGTATGATGAAGACCCCCCGAGGTGCTCACCCGAGGCACAGATAGATATCATCCCCATCGCAAGATCGTTCGGGGAAGAATGGTTCACCTATATTAGAGTATTTGGAAGCACCGCCCCCCCTCATGTCCTACCCTTGTATATTCCTGACAAACTGCTGGCTCAAGAAATTGCTTATCAAACCTGTTCAGAAGGCGGCCTAACTAAAGACCTAAAAGACAAAAAGAAGGCCGTATGGCCTCAGTTTCCTGTAGCTTTTGGGGCCTTTTCATTGTTCGATGTAGGTCACGCGTTAACCAAAGTGGAGAATGTGACGTGTCTACAATTATTTAAATTTCCGGCAAGGCCATTCGACCCTAATGAAGTTGCTCAAGATTTCACAATGAATGTCAAAATAAAAGTATTCATTGGAAAGAAAGATTTGTTTGATGATTTATTTCAGAATAAAAGCTCATTCCAGGAAATTTTGCGGGAAGCTCAGTCAAAATTGTCTCCAGATGACCTCCAAAGATTCATGGTATACAGGGAAAGAAGACTGGCCAGTGTTCCTTTAGAAAAGCTGCGACTGCCTGCCAGAGAACCGACTCCAAGCGTTAGCCTCAGTGGGAACTCAAGCACTTCCAGATCTAAATCTAACACTGCGCAAGGAGTACCTGAACATTCTAAAGGGTTTGGAAGCGACCAAGGAAAGAATGAAGAGGCAGCTAAGGACACGACTTAGTCAAGTGCAATGTCGCAACAGCATGTTATCGCCTCCCCGCCAAGAGATGTCCCCCCTCTCGTCATTAAAACGCCACCCGTCACGACAGAATTAGACAAAGAATGGGAAACCTTCAATGAGCTGATCAATCTTGAAGGGCAAGCCCCAAGAACTCCTGTGAACAATACCCAGGTAGCACAAGAAGTTGTTTCGACCATAGTGAGCAGTATCACAGAAATGGAGCACATTCGTATCGCTCCACCTTCCGAGCTTCTACTTAATGTAGAAGAAATTACCCCACTGGATGTATTCTATAGTCCCCAACATAAAGCAGCTGTAAGAAGGAAGAGAAAGAAAAGAGAACTAGAAAATACACTGTCACAAGATGTTGAACAATTGGATGTCTTATGGAAAGACCCCAACAATAACCCAACTGAAAATCTCACTAAGTTGTCTCAGATCGCAGGAGCATATGCTTATGCAACTATTGAAAAGGCATCGGAAGTTTAGCAACTGTTGAAAGAACAAGAAGATCAAATACAACTACTACAACGACAATTGCAACAAGCCAATGCTAATATTGAGGCTAACAAACAGCTCGAGAAGTTGCAAGAAGACTTTCAGCAGATGCAGATAGGCTATCAAAGAAGTCTAGACGAGAAAGGAAAACAATTACAAATTTTCCAAAAAATGCATAAAGATGAGCCTAAGCTTGCAAAATTTCTTTCCGAGTCTATTGGCTTAAATGAAAGACTACTGCAGCAACAGGAAGAGTTGGAACGTAAGATATCACAGTGGAGTCATTATTGCGAACTGAGCGATAAAATCACCAATCAAGTGGTAGATTTGCGAAGTCACTATGATCAGAGTGACAAACAGGTGACAGAGTATTTGGCTTGGTAGGATGAAGATGAAGGGAAAAGAGCAAGTGAACCCAGAATAAACGAGAATCATAAAGAATTTCTCTTTAATAAATGAGACGATCAGATCAGAGAGGCGGAACAAGCAGCGGAGACAGCAGCCACGCAAGCAAGCATTCTTATCGACTGTGTAAATGAAAATTTGCACAGAGAAAATTTAATCGAAGAGACCACCCCGGGGTATCTACAAATAAACTACGACTGGAAGTAGAATGGAAGCATAAGGCGTAGGAGATGGGAAAAGCAATCCAAGCGTTAAACAGGTTAAATTGGGAGTGTTACTGGGCATACCTGGTCAAGCCGCATAGTCAATGGATGACTGTGAAATGCATCATAAACGCGGCCAAAAAAGTAGTGCCAGCTCTCATAGATTCCGTTTTCGCAGCCCAGCTCAAAGCAGAAGTCAGCCAGCCGACTCTCCTCAAGCTCATGATGAACACTTGCAGCTTTAAAGATCAGATTTAGAAAAAGTCTTATTTAGAATGTTTTTTTTTCTTTAAAATTAGATTAGAAAAAGGACGGTCATTTGAAAACCGCATCCTAAATTTTGTAAACAAACTATTATTAGAATTAGGAAGTAGTATTTTAACCCTTCTCATGCATTTGGAGAAGGGTCCAGAAATTTGTCAAAAACTTGTCCTCAGAACATGCACTTCTGCACCCTCAGAGGAGGTTTTGATGAATGGATGGATCGAGGTTTATTAATGTTTGCATTTGATGTCTGCTACTGATGTTCCACTTTTGTACTCTTAGTAGATGTTAGAACAAGTAGAGATAAATCATTTTTGCTTGAAGCTTATGAGTAGGATCAGTCATAAATGGTACTTTTATCTCTTGGCCATTTCTCCTTATATTCTGAAAGTGATATACAGTTTTAGTTGTTTATATGTTGTTGCATGAATGTGTGAGTTACCATTTGGCACTTTTGTACGGTGGAGTCATTTATTTATGTACGATATATGAATAACTTATTATGCGATATGCTGTTCACAACTGTTTTTCCTAACTTTTTATGCAAAGTAGTTCATCTTAATTGATTTCTATTCTTATGATAGCTGAATGATCTTTATTACTAGTTATTGTCTGAAATCTTTTTAGATCGCATAATAGAATAAATACACCCCGGGTTAGCATAGATTAGATGTGTTGTTTTTCATTAGATTACAATAGCATAGATTTAGTTTAAAAGTTTGAATTAGATTAGCCCTCAAAGTATTCTTAGATCAGCAACATCCAACTCTTCACACACACACACCCTTAGATTGGGAAACTGGTCCCATTATCCCTAGTCAGACCCGCTATAGCAAACTGATAAGGAGTTGCCAACCAAGGTCCGGACTGGGTGGGTATCCCCCTTGTTGTCGATCCGATTTTCGGGGCTTCAACATATTTGGCGCTAGAAGGAGGACCTGAACATAGTGTCTGTTGGAATGGTTTTCAATTGTAACATTTGAATCAGGATGGTTGCTCACAAACTTCCCATTTGGAGTTGCATCCATGTTCGTGCCTCTTCCAACACTCCACCTGAAGTGGTAAGACTCTTGTCTCAGGTAAAATTCAATGGTAAGAATAATTCTTCTGCTTTTAATCGTGCTCTTCAATTTATTCAAAAAGTTTCAAGTTCGAACGTTCAAAGAATTGATGAAGGCGTTTTATGCAGAATTCTTACTCTTACATTCACGGCGGAAGCTAGAAAATGGTGTAGAACCCTCCCAGTTGCCTCAATTCATAGCTGGGAACAATTCGTCAAGACTTTCATTTGTAAATCTGATTGTTATGACTATGACCAGGTATATGATGAAATTGATTATCTACGGAAATAAGATGAATCTGTTAGGGATTTTAATATGTGATTTCATCTTAGTTGTCTAAAGTATGATCTTGAAAGTGAACTCATAGATGAAGAATCTTCAGATTATGCTGAGCATTCCCTGCCTCCTGTGTCTGATCTAGCAGAAATTAGTCCAAGCTTTGTCTCATTTTCTTCTAACATGAATGAGAATTCCTATTTGAATATACAAATCAGCCATGATGAAGAAGGTTCCCAAAGCCTAGGAGACATGCATGCTCTAATGCAAGAAGACAAAAGAGAGGATGTTGGAGGAAAGCTTTCCTTGGAACTAGGAGATGACTTTGATACAAGGTCAGATAATATCATTGCAAGTCAACAAATGCAGATGCCAAGGTTAGAACAACAAACTAATTCTCTTTCGAAAAGTATCAGTACACAAAGGTATGATCTAAAGCCTGATGTCTATGATGAATCTGATGAACAAAGATTTTTTCACGATGATATTTTCAAATGCATTGTTCCAGAATGTCATTTTTCTCTTTATCCTGATGTTTTTAGTCATGATAATTTTCCCCCTCTCAGTATTAAAGATATCTCAAAAAGTACAGAGGATTACTCAAATGAGTCATCATTAGGTTTTCAAGATAAAAAGACAGCTATAGAACATCCTTTGATCATTGTCAAACAAGAACCACTTGACCTTCCTTGTTGAAAATATTGGATGAAAAGGAGAAATCTAGGGAAACCTGTAAAATCATTTATGATAGCTACTTTGATGACAATGATGTTGTTGATTTATCCCAAGTAACTCAACAAAGCTCAAATAATGAGAGATATTCTAATTCAAGAATCATATCAGTCAATCCTCAGTTCAAAGTAAAGGATCATTTGCATGATTTTACTATCCAAGACAATACCCCGATCTATGATTCATATCATGAGGAATCCCCCATGCCTGTTCACAATCATAACTTGTCTTCTGATTCACAAGACAGAATTCGAAATTGCTCGGATTCCATAATTCTGGCTAGTTCTTGTGAAAACGAAGATATTTCAAGTCAATCCCAGTTGTGTTGTAACATTATTTGTACAGATAATCATTTCATTCTTTCTCACTTGCACTCATTTTGTACAAAATCGGATTGTGTTTTAAATTTTCAGACTTCTGATAGATTACTATGGTATACTGAGCACCTTATCAAAGAACATCCGAAAGATGTGCTACCATTTTGGAAAACTAGATTGCGTCAAGGAAGTATAGAACTTTTTCAATTCCAAGATCAATCAATATCAGACTTCCTTAAAAAATTTCTATGTCCTCCAAAGCATCATCAACGAAAGAAATTACTTTTGGGAACTTGTCGGCAATTCGCGCTAATTGATAAATCTCTTTCCAGAAATTTCCATCTATTCTTCATTGATTTATTTAGTGAGTTATATGTGGAAACTTTCCTTTTACGAGAAATTGCTAAAACCTTGACCTTGACGCATAGTAGATTACAGGCCATTAAGACCAAAAAATGTTATTCGCAAACTGGCTTGTCATCTTTCCTATTACGTGATCACCAATCCATAACAGAAATTCATCCTGATTTTTATGATCCAATAGGTATCCAGTTGGAAAAAAGTTTTCATAGGAAAGAAATTTCAGACAGAATTCCAACTGAAGTTACACATTCTTATTCCACATCCAACGTTAATAGTCCAAGAAAAATTTTGTTCTTAACACTGATGTTTGAAAGTCACATACGCGTAGGAATAAAAATGAAAAGATGGTTCCACTGGAAATATCACTTTACCAAGTTAATTTTCTGTGTATAGTTAGAATAGGAGTAGGAGTAATTTAGCTAGGTTATTAGGTGGATAATTTGGTTTTTGAATATTGGCAGGCAAAACAAGAGAAGAGATTATCCCTATTATGTACATAATCCTAGGGAATTTCAACCTCTCATTTCTTTAAATGTTTTTGTTTCCTAATAAAATTTGTTGTGGTTAACATCATTTGACATTTACTAAAGACACCATTTCTCTATCAGATTTTGAACTTTTGTTTGTATAAATAGCAAAAAAAATTTAGAAACTTGATCTTTATTGTTAATAGATATAGTTAAAAACTTTAAACCAGATATGATACTAGTTTCAACTTCCAAAAAACTTGACAAAAGTAATCTTAGTGAAGAAATTGTTTTATATGAGTCCAATGAAAGGTATCAATAACAAAATAAGGATTCCCTGTAGAAACAACCATTTCCAAAAAACTCTATTATTTTCATCCAGAGCTTTCTTAAGGAAAGCGATGATATCCTCCCTGTTAGAGAAAATCGCAGCATTCAGAGAGACAATCTAAGAAACACTATATCTCAAAGAATAAGAGGTCTCATCACGAGCCAGCTTATCATAATCACAGATATTATAAACTTTGTTGACTTTGCCATTACTGTCCACCAAAACAGGGCAACGACTTAAGATTATTGAAATCACAAGACAAGGGGTCTCACCACGAGCTAGCTTGTTCAACAAAAGTGTAAATCAAGTGAATGACTGTGCCATAATTTGGCTACCAAACCAAGACATTGTTCTTTAAGAATAAAAAAGGAAAAAGTGTCAATCTAGATTTTTCTTTTAAAGTTGTAGATCACCTTCAACAGGATAAAGGATCATTATTGGGTAATAGGTAACCCTGTCGAGGCTATGGACGCCTGCTGGAAGCAGAGGCTCTACCTGCAACAAAGGAGCATATTTAAAAAGCTGCTACACAGGGAAGACTTTATTTTATCTTTACAAGAGCAAGTAATGGCTGGTGTGAATACAAGGACAAGCTGATTAAACAAATAATTAAAAAAGAAAGAATTTGAAACAAAATATCATTGACAGTTTGGAGTATAATATGCTTTAGCTTTTTATAATAAAGTTTAATTTTCTGAAAAAAAAAAATTGTTGTTTCGGAAGTTTAAAAAATTCAATAGAAAATGCAGAGATAACTAGTTCTCCAAAGTGAATTGCCAATTGTTGTGGCTAGCAACAACCCCACCCCCTTTTTCATTTAGGTGTTGTCCAAAATACTAAATGAATGGGGACCATTAGTTAAAATTTAGGGAAAGCAAGAGTTTCCTTTCTTCAAAATAAGGTTACCATCGTAAGCTTAGGAAGATCTTTTGAATATTTTAAAACCTAAGTCTATGATAAGGAAAAAATCTTTAAAACCGCGTTGCAAAAAAGATAGGAAGTGCCTCCATTTCGCTATAATATCGGTATATACAAGACTCTCATGCTAAGCAATATATCGCATCGCAATAAAGTAATACTCATAACGGAAAAACTTCAAGATTTACCGATCTGCGATAACACCGATCACAAGATCGCATATCGCAGAAAATGAGCTGACAAGATTTGGCAAGCATAAAACTTATGCGATTTGCGATGTTGCAATCGTTGCGATGTTATATTACTGTGTTTGCGCAATCTGCGATGGTGCGATTTGCGATGGCGCGATCTGCGATGTTACGTAAGCAAATCATAAAATCACTTCATCACGAATCCTTCGGGCACACTATTTAAGAAAAGCCACTTACCATAATCTGACTCAAGATCATGCGCTTTTAATGATAGTAAAGGGATTAGTTGTCAGCTATTAAATGAAATGTAGACGCGTGCTTTTGTAAAGAATTACTTCACGTAAGGTGGCATATTTGATATATCTGCTGCATTTAAAACTCTCCCATCACCTTTCTTGATCACTCATTTCCATTTCACTTATGAGGTGCAGGAACGGAGAGCGAAAGACGATACATAGCCATACGCAGGAAGAAATGGGAAAGAAAAATAGAGCTCAGGGCTCTGAGGCGAAGGAAAAGACGAAGGAAATGGCACCTTTGTATACAGACACAGCCTGTAACAAAGATGTAGGGATATTGACGTGGGAAAGCATGTACAGACTACTTGAAGAAGAGAATCCCAGAATAATGAAGGTCACTGCTGTCGCGGGCTCACAACGCTCCTCCGAAGCGTCCTTAGAAGAGCTAGCATGCTCATTTCTTCATCGGATAGCAGCAAGGCCTAAAATTCTACCATATACGGATATGATCAAGTGGATACTTGACAATACACACATGGACAACAGACAATTCAAGATTCAAGGACAAGGGCTCATCGGATCATTCGCTGCACAAGATTTAAAGCTTATATAGCATCTTCCTGAACCACAGGCGACTTACAATGCACAATTCGTTAAGAAATTTGTGGCGGAGAACCGACACCTATCAGAGACCACCAAAGATTGGTCCAGAAAAGAGGAACCGCTCAAGAAAGACAAAAACGGTATGTACAGCACTGGTTCCCTCACTTCTCCATATTTTTTTGCTGCGGCCATGCTTTGTAGATTATTTGGGATGCCAAATATCAATAAGTTTTCGTCTGAATGATTACCATTAATAGATGCTGCCACAAATGCCGATATTATGGATTGGGCCAAGATCTTTTCTGATAATCTATACACGGCTATTATCAATTACTGGTCTAAGAGATCATTGTCTCAAAGGATCTATCCTCCTTTTTATCTATCCGCATATGTTATGGACTCTATTTGTTATGTTTCTAAATTTCCCATTATGGGTTGGAAATGGACTACCCAGGACCCATTACCTATCCATGTGTATCATAAGGTACTGTGGGATTCTCAGTTCATCCCACATTTCTACCAGATTTGTCATGGGCTTATCTTACCCTTGTATAGAATTATGTATGATGAAAACCCCCCGAGGTGCTCACCCGAGGCACAGATAGATATCATCCCCATCGCAAGACGGTTTGGGGAAGAATGGTTCACCTATATTAGAGTATTTGGAAGCACCGTCCTCATGTCCTACCCTTGTATATTCCTGACAAACAGCTGGCTCGAGAAATTGCTTATCAAACCTGTTTAGAAGGCGGCCTAACTAAAGACCTAAAAGACAAAAAGAACTCCATATGGCCTCAGTTTCCTGTAGCTTGTGGGGCCTTTTCATTGTTCGATGTAGGTCACGCGTTCACCAAAGTGGAGAATGTGACATGTCTACAATTATTTAAATTCCCGGCAAGGCCATTCGACCCTAATGAAGTTGCTCAAGATTTCACAACGAATGTCAAAATAAAAGTATTTGTTGGAAAGAAATATTTTTTTGATGATTTATTTCATAATAAAAGCTCATTCCAGGAAATTTTGCGGGAAGCTCAGTCAAAATTGTCTCCAGATGACCTCCAAAGATTCATGGTATACAGGGAAAGAAGACTGGCCAGTGTTCCTTTAGAAAAGCTGCGACTGCCTGCCAGAGAACCGACTCCAATTGTTAGCCTCAGTGGGAACTCAAGCACTTCCAGATCTAAATCTAACACTGTGCAAGGAGTACCTTAACATTCTAAAGGGTTTGCAAGCGACCAAGGAAAGAACAAAGAGGCAGCTAAGGACACGGCTCAGTCAAGTGCAATGTCACAACAACATGTTATCGCCTCCCCGCATCAATGTCACAACAACATGTTATCGCCTCCCCGCATCAATGTCACAACAACACGACAGAATTAGACAAAGAATTGGAAACCTTCAATGAGTTGATAAATCTTAAAGGGAAAGCCCCAAGAACGCCTGTGAACAATACACAGGTAGCACAAGAAGTTGTTTCGACCATAGTCATCAGTATCGCAGAAACGGAGCAGATTCTTATCGCTCCACCTTCTGAGCTTCTACTTAATGTAGAAGAAATTCCCCCACTAGATGTATTCTATAGTCCCCAACATAAAGCAGTTGTAAGAAGGAAGAGAAAGAAAAGAAAACTAGAAAATACACTGTCACAAGATGCTGACCAATTGGACGTCTTATGGAAAGACCCCAACAATAACCCAACTGAAAATCTCACTAAGTTGTCTCAGATTGCAGGAGCGTATGCTTCTGCAACTATTGAAAAGGCATCAGAAGTTCAACAACTATTGAAAGAACAAGAAGATCAAATACAACTACTACAACGACAATTGCAATAAGCCAATGCTAATATTGAGGCTAACAAACAGCTCGAGAAGTTGCAAGAAGACTTTCAGCAGATGCAGATAGGCTATCAAAGAAGTCTAGACGAGAAAGGAAAACAATTACAAATTTTCCAAGAAATGCATAAAGATGAGCCTAAGCTTGCATAATTTATTTCCGAGTCTATTGGCTTAAATGAACAACTACTGTAGCAACAGGAAGAGTTGGGACGTAAGATATCACAATGGAGTCATTATTGCGAACTGAGCGATAAAATCACCAATCAAGTGGTAGATTTGCGAAGTGACTATGATCAGAGTGACAAACGGGTGACGGAGTATTTGGCTTGGCAGGATGAAGATGAAGGGAAAAGAGCAAGTGCACCCAGAATAAACGAGAATCATAAAGAATTTCTCTTTAATAAATGGGACGATCAGATCAGAGAGGCGGAACAAGCAGCGGAGACA
The DNA here is from genome assembly GCA_031772625.1 of Pinus tabuliformis. Classification (NCBI taxonomy): domain Eukaryota; kingdom Viridiplantae; phylum Streptophyta; class Pinopsida; order Pinales; family Pinaceae; genus Pinus; species Pinus tabuliformis. The sequence goes on from CM062818.1 coordinate 303,378,639, forward strand.
GCTGCCACGCAAGCAAGCATTCTTATCGACTGTGTAAATGAAAATTTGCATAGAGCAAATTTAATCGAAGAGACCACCCTGGGGTATCTACCAAATAAACTACGACTGGAAGCAGAAGGCGTAGGAGAAGGGAAAAGCGATCCAAGCATTAAACAAGTTAAATTCAGAGTGTTACTGGGCATACCTAGTCAAGCCGCATAGTCAATGGATGACTGTGAAATGCATCATAAACGCGGCGGAAAAAGTAGTGCCAGCTCTCATAGATTCCGTTTTCGCATCCCAGCTCAAAGAAGAAGTCAGCCAGCTGACTCTCCTCAAGCCCATGATGAACACTTGCAGCTTTAAAGATCAGATTCAGAAATAGCCTTATTTAGAATGTTGTTTTTTCTTTAAGATTAGATTAGAAAAAGGACGGTCATTTGAAAACCGCATCCTAAATTTTGTAAACAAACTATTATTAGAATTAGGAAGTAGTATTTTAAATCTTCTCATGCATTTGGAGAAGGGTCCAGAAATTTGTCAAAAACTTGTCCTCAGAACATGCACTTCTGCACCCTCAGAGGAGGTTTTGATGAATGGATGGATCGAGGTTTAATAATGTTTGCATTTGATGTCTGCTACTGATGTTGCACTTTTGTACTCTTAGTAGATGTTAGAACAAGTAGAGATAAATCATTTTTTCTTGAAGCTTATGAGTAGGATCAATCATAAATGGTACTTTTATCTCTTGGCCATTTCTGCTTATATTCTGAAAGCGATATATAGTTTTAGTTGTTTATATGTTGTTGCATGAATGTGTGAGTTACCATTTGGAAATTTTGTACGGTGGAGTCATTTATTTATGTTCGATATATGAATAACTTATTATGCGATATGTTGTTCACAACTGTTTTGCCTAACGTTTTATGCAAAGTAGTTCATCTTAATTGATTTCTATTCTTATGATAGCTGAATGATCCTTATTACCAGTTATTATCTGAAATCTTTTTAGATTGCATAATAGAAGAAATACAACCCGGGTTAGCATAGATTAGATGTGTTGTTTTTCATTAGATTACAATAGCATAGATTTAGTTTAAAAGTTTGAATTAGATTAGCCCTCAAAGTATTCTTAGATCAGCAACATCCAACTCTGCACACACACACACCCTTAGATTGGGAAATTGGTCCCATTATCCCCAGTCATACCCGCTATACCAAACGGATAAGGAGCTGCCAACCAAGGTCCGGACCGGGTGGGTATCCCCCTTTTTGTCGATCTGATTTTCGGGGCTTCAACACTTAGCTACAAACTGTGAGTGAAAACCAAGCTCAGTTTACTCCCTGGGCCGTCGCATTGTCTCTCATTGGCACTCTGGATGCATCACGCGTCCCATGTGTTGCAGGTGATATGCATCCCTGTTTCCTGTGTCACAGGTGCGACGATTGAGTAAGACTGTTTCTGCCTCCAGATTTTGGTTTTTTCTTCATTGTCTTCAACTTTATTCAGTAGTTTTGTTGTCTATGATTAGTATATCACTGTTGAAACCTTCTTCCTTTTCATTATTCAACCTCAATTGATAAGGAATTGTGAATGTTTTTTATGTATTTTTCATGATTTACAGTCCTCCTTTGCAAATAGTAGCTTAATCGAACTATCGTCTTTTGATTTGAAAGTGTCGCAAGTGTCGTTTTCAGTCAAGAAAAAGAGCGTCGTAATGTCTTCCTCTTTTAGATAGTCGATTACACTTTTGCCATTGTATTTGATTTGAATTACTAGTATTTCAGGTGTCGAAAGAAATTTTAAATTCGAAATCACAAAGTGTCACCTTAGTCTTCCTTTCGCTTTTTGAAGAGAAAATTGTTAGTACTATCGCTTTGAAAGAAGATAGTCCAGATCTGTACTTAGTTTTTTTTTATCATTCTCAAATTAAGGAAATTGAAAAACAAATACATGCATGTGCATTTGCATTTAGACTGCATGCGGTAATTGATTTAGGAAAAGTGCATCTAGTGTGTGCTCTCTGCTCTATGTTGAAAGAATTTCATTTCTCTTTCCTTAGTAGCTACGATTTTCATTGCTAAAAGAAAGTAAATGATTGTTTATCATCTTAGATTACACATTTAGGAATTGTATATCTACATCACGCAATGAACCTTAAAAGAAAACTTCTTAAGAAAGATCAATTGTAAAATAAACCCCAATAAACATAAAAATGCTTTGGAACCTAACACACAACGTCTGGAAGTCTAGGCTAGAGACGTATTCCGGCATCGTAAAGCCTGGTAACTATCATTTTCATCATAGGTTGGGTGATTCCTCCTCTTTGATACGACAAGTGCTAGTACGGACTTGTGCTCCCACGTACCGTCGAGTATATATTGAGAGACCACAATAGGCTATATCCTCTATCCTTAGGATGCCGTGTCTACCACCCTATCAATCGCAATGCACTGAACACATCATTCGGGAAGATTGACTGCCGTACCGTAAAAAGTACTCTGCAGTTTAGCGATTGGTTTGGTAATCCCTCTATCTAGATTTCCACAGTAATCACTTTCGTTCCTTTTCAGAATCCTTAAAAGAAAAGGTCCATATGAGCACTTGTCACTTCAGGCTCATTAAAAATTGAAGGCGACTAGTGTCGTCTTTAGCTTTTTATCGACTCTTAAAATTTAAAAAAGTAGGTTGTGTCAAAGCATCATAAAATTCATTTAATTCGGAATAACATTTTCCCCTTTTTATTTTGAGCTGATCAAGTAATCCGAAATTGTGGAAGAAAGTCAATCAAAACCCCATCATTTGTGGAGACTAACGAGTCAACTATCTTTGACTCTGGAAACGAAACCATTCCGGGCCAAGTGATCTCGTTTAACTGGGTCAAAGTCTCCTGGTTTATTTGAAACTTGTGTTTCAACATCCTCAGAGACTCCAGTTACTCCAACTATTTCTAGTATCCCTGCCTCTACAAAATAAGTTCCACAGTTACAAGAGGACATTAGAATTGATCCTACTATAACGGTAAACACATCTATTCCTGAAGCAGCTCCATCTAGGACTAATTCGGAAAGTGTCAACCCTCCAACATCTCTTGCTACAGAGTGTGTACCTTCTTCAGCACCAGAAATATTTTACGGACGTGACGGTATACCTCATCAACCTAGAATGATTGCTATAGAAGAGATTGTGGAGGATCTTCCATCCAGTACACCATTGCATTTTGGAACAGGGATACACCTATATCGTTTTGATACAGAAGTTTGTCACCCTTCATCGCAAGTTCCTGTAGAATTGCTAGGAAGTCTTTTGGATAGACTAAATATGTCTGAACAACCATCGACTTCTAGGATTGTGTCCTCTGATACAGCAGTAGTGGAAGCTCCCACCATTACTCTGATAATGTTCACTGGTATACCATCTGTCCCAACTAGCTCTCAACTATTAGATGGAGTCAACCCAGGGACTCTTTCGACGGTATGGTCTATTCATGTTTGTTCATCTGGAATATTATATGGAATTTCTTATGTTGAGTCTTTGTAAATTGATCCTTCACAACAGTATCAATTTGGGCAGTCCAGTCTACAAAGACCAATTTTCCCTTTCAACACTAGATTACTGCCATATGGAGGGTAGTATGCCTTTTCATTGTTCCCTCTGGGAGAACAACCATATGAGAGTTCACAACATAATTCGGGTCAAGTTGGAATTGTATCTAGTAGTTGGGTGCGAATACTGCCTCAACAACCAATAATTGTATATTCAATACAACCAAATTAGCCTGTGTTGAATATTCCCTCTACACTGGCTATTGTGACAGTGTCACAAGTACAAGCGCTGCCTGTTGTATGTCAACCTCAAGTCTCTCAAGTTGTAATACAACAGCCTCTTGTCTCAACGACTCAACCACAATCACCGATTAGTGGCTCCTTAACTGAAGCGACTCAAGCACAAATGGGTACTATCACCCCTCATCTTGGTCAAACATCTAGTATTGGACAACAGCAAATGGCCTCGCAACCATGGCTGGTACAATATCGACAACCACAATTCCAACAAGCTTATCGAGAACCTGAGCTACAAAACTTTATAGGTAATGGGAAACTGTATATTCAAAACAGTTACCATCAATCATATCATAATGGTTATGACCACCAACCTTATCAAAGTTATCAGCATCAAATACATTATGTTGGTATGCAAAGACCCACTGCTCAAGTGATCCCATCTTATCCTGCGTATGCTTCGCCAAACTTGAATCAATAGTTTCCTTTCGTCGCAACATTGGAATTACTAGATATGAATAGGCTAACAAATGATCCAATTGCTTACACCCCTTAGTGGCTTAGTGATTCCTCATAAACTTCCATTAGATATTCCTAAATTCAATGGAAATCTGGGTGAAGATCCATCGAATCCTATGATGACCTTTCATCTGTGGTGTTTGTCCAATACTCTCAATGATGATTTGATTAGGCTTTGCCTTTTCAGCAAACGCTAACTAGTCCAGTAGCGAAGTGGTACATCGAATTGCCTAGAGCTTCATTCGATAACTTCAGCGCCCTTGCCACCACCTTTTTAACCCATTTTCAGCTACCAATAAGGTACGAAATAGGAATGGAGCTTCTTACCAATTTTAAGCAGATGACAGCCACTCACATATCTGATCATATTCATGAGTGGCGACATCATCGTGGAATGGTAAAAACATATGTTCCTAACCAGCTGCTAGCTGAATGGTTGATTAAGTCATTGTTACCTTCCATTACAGAAGATGTGGCTAAGGGGGGAGTTGTCACTAAAGAGCAAGTCATTTCTCGTGTTCAATATCTAGACTTGAACTATACTCAGTCTGGCATGCTCTATGAAAAAATCCCAGATGCTCCTAGAATAGAGTTTTCCGTTCCTCCTCCTCCTAAATCAAACAAAGACTCTCATGCCGGCGATGGTGTGATAGGTATGACAAGCACGAAAACCGCAAAGGCTACATCTAAGAAAGCCCATACGGTTTCTAGTCAAAATGAAAATGAATAACTTCTTGCCTCAAAGGTTAATGTTGTGTCGACCGAAAAAGGCAAAGAACCAAAGAAACTATGGGGCAAGAAGAAAGGGAAAAGCAAAAAGAAGAAACAGGATGATTCGTCTCCTGAAAAATATTCTGCAGACCCTTCTAGGCAAAAGAAACCTCCTTCACCATGTCACATGTGTGATGAAGGACATTGCATGAGCGATTGTCCATATAAAGTTGAGATTAAGAAATTCTTTAAGAGTTCGAAAACCTCAGCAGTATTGACCGATCTGTTTCCAAACCCAAAAACCAATCTGGTTGCTAGCGATAATGCTTCCCCTTCCCAAGTGCTTATGTTGTCCATTTTGAAGCAATAAAATGATGCTTTGATATCAACAATGAATAAATATTACGGGAGTCCACAGCTATCGAACAACAAGGCTGCAGATCAACCTAGTAGTTTGAGAACAACTTCAATTGAAGTTGTGCCACCCATCATTCCTGAGCTAACGATAAAGCCACCAAACGGAGTAGTACACAAATCGACATTTAATCCTCGTCCCCAAGCAACACAAAATTATAATATAGTAGAGGATCTGGTCCAATCACCATCCGCTATGTCGACGCTTGAAGTACTGCAAAATTTCCCCTCCCAAAAGTAGGCTCTACTATCAGCAATAGGTGGGATTGACCCAGCGGATTCCAATCTTGTGGCCTCTAATCATAAAGGATATGAACCTCAGTTACCAGCACAACTCTCTATCCTCATCCAAGTGAAAGCATTAATCAAAATTGTTCATCGAACAATTATTGATGAGGGGGCATCTACTTGCATTATGTCAATGAGTTGCTAGAAAAATTTAGGCTCACCACCCTTGTCAAGATCATCAATGACATTAAAAGCATTCGATGGATGAACATACACACCATACGGGATTTTAAGTAACTTGCAAGTTGAATTGGGGGCAAGACAATAGAAATTGACATCGAAGTTATCAATGGAAACCTCGAGTACAATATCCTACTGGGAAGGCCCTGGATTTATGCTATAACTGTTGTTGTGTCAACGTACTTTAGAAAGATTGCATTTCCCTTTCAAGGAGGAATTACAATCGTTGATAAAAAAACCTTTCTCCCCAACAGTTCACAAGTTATAGGAAGCATTCCAATGATCCATGGAAGCTGTCATTCGCTTCAAAATGTCAGAGTAGGCCTATTGAAAGACCCTGCCTTGATGGGAGCTTTTGCCCTACCGCCTCCAAGTAATCTGGTAGAAGTGGCCACAATAGGATCTTGCAATATTATATCTTCCATTTAGAAGATTTCCGAACATTTTTTTAGCATGGATCATCAACAGGTATTGCCTCCAATCCCAATAGGAATTTTGTAGCAATCAGTTTTCTCCACCTGGGTGGCTAACCCAAATCAAAGCTCATCGAGTGTTTGGATAGATAGGTCAGAGGAATATGGCACCTCTTTAGATCCTTGGTCACATGTACATTCTACAGAAGAAGAAATTATTCAGTCGATGATGATAAGAGAGGCACCATGGGAAGATTACCACCATCATTCCCATCTTCCAGATTACAACGAAAATTATTCCAGTGACCTTGATCATCCTTTAGTTTTTGATTTTCTATCAAATACTATAAATACGGTGGATTCTGAGTGAAGTCAGTCCAATATTGAAGAAACTATCACCATAAATATCTCGACCAGACCTGATGTTGTAGAGAATATTCAAGTCGGCAAATCTTGTTCTTCTTCAGAACTAGAAATATATTGCGCTTTCTTTCACGAATTCAGAGATGTCTTTGCGTGGTCATATGAAGAAATGCTAGGCATTGACTCAAGCATAGTTGAAAATGAAATAAAGATGTCAAACCAGTACGACAACAACTTCGGCAGGTGCACCCAAAGAAAGTTGTTGCCATCAAGGCAGAAGTTGAAAATGTTTTACATGCTAGTTTCATTTACCCAGTTCCTCTAACTGATTGGGTATCAAATATTGTTCCCCTCATGAAAAATCAAGGAACAATTAGAGTGTGCATTGATTACAGGGATGTAAATCAAGCTTGTTCAAAGGACAACTACCCTACACCCTTCATCGACCAGATAATTGACGAATGTGCCGGAGGCGAAATATTTTCATTTATGGATGGATTTTCTGAGTATAATCAAATAAATATCTGCCCACAGGACCATTCAAAGACTACATTTATATGTCTGTGGGGCACATTTGCATACCACAAATTACCTTTTGGTTTAAAGAACACAGGGGCAACCTTTTAGAGGGCTACAAATTATGCCTTCCATGACATTAAGAACATTGTTCAACCATATCTCGACGATCTACCGGCTCATTCGAGAAAGCAGACTGATCATCCACAACATTTAAGAGTGATATTTCTACGTTGCCGACACTACAAGATACGACTCAATCTACACAAATGTGTGTTTTGTGTCGGTTCTGGTCATTTACTTGGCTTCGTGGTTTCTAAGGATGAAAGTCGACTCGACCCATGTAAGGTTCAGGCAATCATCAATATGCCTCCACCTTCAAATTTACTTCAGATTCAGAAACTCCAGGGGAAAGAAAACTTTCTGAGGAGGTTCATTCCAAATTATGCTGAACTTGCTAAAGGTTATACACATATTTTGCAAAAAGAAGTACCCTTCAACAGGGATCAGGTTGGACAAGCTTCCTTTGATGCTCTAAAGGAATCCCTAATAAAAGCATCATTAATGTACGCTCTTGAACATCAAAAAGACTTTAACCTGTATCTAGCCACAACAGATACAACCATTGTAATGGTTTTAGTTCAAGAATAAAATGGAATCGAACATCTTGTCTATTATTTAAGCTGAAACTTAAATGATACAGAAGGCAAGTACTCCTATATTGAAAAGCTGGCTCTTGCAGCCATTCAAACAATACAGAGATTTCAACATTATATCCTCTTTCGCAAAACTACCATTTTGTCAAATTGCAACCCTACGACTTACATTCTGTCATGTCAGTTACTTGGGGGAAAATATTCGAAATGGATAGCTAGTTTGCAAGAGTTTGATCTGGAATTCGTAAAATCCAAATCAAAGAAATCTCTGGTTTTTGCGGAGTTACTATGTGACTTCCCATCATCGTCCAACGATTCAACATCCAAAGCATCAATCATGGATGAACCTTTGTTTCTGATATCCGTCAGATGGATAAATCGTTCTTGCGAATAAGATCGATCTCCCTAGTATCAACTGATATCTAGCGACAAGCAGAACAAGAAAATCTACCTTTCTCTAAATATTGTGATTTATAAATAAAAACCAAGAGGTGTTTTAGACGCTACCTTAAGTCCAATGCTAGTTTCTGGCAGCCACGCTTCGACCATCCGAATGAGTTTCCTTTTAAGAACCTGCAAACACAAATAAGCACACATAAAATAACACCTGCATAGCCAATATAATAAATGATATTCATCATGTTGATCAAGGAATCCATGAAGTAAACCATAGAAGACAGCTTGTTGAGAAAAATAAACTTGATTTTATTAACTTTGAACAAAGAAGAACTTTACAACCTTTGGTGCCTTGATGTTGTACAAGCTCCTCCCAGGGTCAAGCAAGAATCTCCTCTACTTTGACAAGCTTCACACTCTTCCCAATGAGATCAAAAGGTATGTAATCTCTCCTCTCAAGCTCAATTGGGAAGTCTAAATTCCAACAACATTTACCCTCAAAAATATTTAGCTTTCAACCCCCTTAGTAACCAGCCCAATGCCTCATTTTATAGTGCAGAGGAAGGAAGTTACAGGTCCACCTATGAAGGGATAGAGTCCTCCTTCAAGGGAATAAGCTCCTCACATCAAGGGGTTAGCTCCTTTAGTTATGGGATGCATGAACCTGAAAGGAGCGAACTTGCCACCTCAAGATTCCATCTAGAAGCTTCCAGAAATAACCCAAAGTGAGTTTTTAAGAATGTACTTGTCTCTTTTTGACTTTTACAGGGGTCTGCACCCATTACACAGAAACAGAGCGGGCAAGTCCACAGGGGACATGACCAGTAGGTGTGAGACCATAGGTAATGCTAAGAGAAAGTGCGGAACCATTGTTTTAGAGATTTTCAAGGACTTTCTCCCATTTTTCAAGGCTTGACATGAAGACCTGAGGTTTAAGACTTGCATAGGAGGAAAGTATGAGTGGTGATAGACTCACATTGACTGAAAAATGTCATGGTGACAATATTTTGTGTAACAGATTGCCCCCTAAAGTGTGAAGTCTGTAATAGATGAGGATAGTATTTGTCATCTAAGAAGAGTGAAGTACTTTATAATTTCAAGGATCATCTTGTGGAGACCCTGGTTGGAACCTATAAAAACATTCAATACAAAATATATATATGTGATCATAGCATCATTGAGGTACGAATTCCCATACTCAGATCAAAACTGACTAGAAAACTAACTAAACTGCTCTGATATAGGAATGCTCTTGTAATACATCACAAGTATAGACATATGTAGACATAGTATGGGTGCAGCCATTTGTTTATGAATAGTCCACTGTATAATGAATAACAAAAGTCCTCGCAACTTGGATGGTGGAAACTAGATCCAAGGTCTTGATTTTTGCTTCCTGAACTAGTACGATTCTATCCATGTGAATTAATGTGTCGAAGTCGAACATGGTAGAAACCACTTGATTACCAGTCAATGATGTAAACTATTAACAAGTGTGAGAGAAACCACCAGTAATGTCAATGGCTCTCAAAGTACTCAGTCAATCCATGAAATGTGAATAGATAAGTTGATGTCGAATATGTCATGGAATCCTTTTATCGAAGGTCAATGATGCAACCTGTCGTCGAAGGCGAGAAACCTGCCATTGAGGCATGCAGATTCCAAGGTACTGACGATTTCTAGATCATCTTTCTAGATAATGAGTTGAATTCGATAGAAAGCGATCCGTAGTAGGCAAGCCCACAACACGAAATCATAGATCAAGTTCGAAGAAATATGTTTGCAAGGACTAACTCAAGGATGGTCAAGATGGATGACAGATTTTTTGCAGATGAATGGTTTATTTGCACTGACCTCTTGAACACATAACGACACTGCATATGGTTTGGTGACAATTGACCCAAAGCTAATACCCAGAAACCGGCTGAAGACTTTCAATATGGTTTGATTAAATGTTAGGCAAAGGATTTCCCAACGCAGGTGAAAAAAAGTTTCGTGTTCAAGAGTGGTTAAATGCTTTTCTGAGACACAAAGTATAACAAACAGGTTCATTTTCCTCTCTTTTCCGCCACCATTTCTGGCAAGTACCTCTTTATTTTTGACAAGCTTAAGGAGGATAACATTTGCTTGGTTATAAGCTCATCCTTCGGATGAGTCCAACTTGGTTTAAAATTCGAACCCTAAGGAGTGGTCCGTTCTTGTTTGAAATTGAATAGGTGCTTTACTGTTAAATTTTAACGAGTCCAGTATAGGAGAAACTCAACATTTTTCAATTTTAGGCAGTTAGAAGAAAAACTTAAGAAAACTCCATGGTTGTCCTTTTTCCTAAATTTGTGTCTCCCAAGCTCGAAAAAGTATAAAATAATACTTGAGAGAACCGCTTGAGCATTACGATCAAGGAGTACCTTTCATAATTAGTGTCTTCGATCCGAAAAAGTAAAAAAGCAATCAAGGACATGTCGTTTTATAACCAATATCAAACTTGAAATGGCAAAAGCCCAACAATATTTTCATGTTTATACGATCATAAAAGAGCTGTAAGTGGACCATCTTTTTAATTCCATTTTAACGAGCTTAAAAAGAAAAAGTTGGCAATCTTTTCATGTTTTACGATTCAGAAAAGAGCTTAAAGAGGACTCAAATGTTTTTTGTTGAAAATCATCAATTTTGACTGAAAAATCCGATATTCTGCACAAAAACGCAAACATTACTCATACCTATTTAAAATAAATAAAAATGCATCAAAAAATTACCTTTTTAAAGTGAAAAATAAACAAATTAAAAACTCATTTATTCAAAAAAGCTTATAAAAAGGGCTTTTGTAAATTCATTTTTACCGTTTGACTTCAAAGTGAGAAAAGAGAGCTTTTGGGTAAGAAAATTCCTATGAAGATTGCAGAAAATCCTTCTGTTGGAATTGAAAGCCGTCACCTCCAGGTAATCCACATCACTTTAATCTTGCATTTCAACCATTTGAATTTTGTTTTAGGCTTCCATTTTGATTTTTAAGAGAAAAATTAGTTTAAAAGACCGCTCACGGGGGTCCGCAAGCGCAAGATGCGAAACCTCTAGACCTCGACTTTTTCCTACAGGGGAAAGAGCCAGGGGCCCACACCTACTGCTTGGGCAAAGTGTGGACCTATGCACTGTCCCTAACTGGAGAGTGTGGACCTCGCGACATAGGTTTTACAACTTCAATTTTTTCAATTTCCACCGAAAAACTTTGAATTAAAATGTTCTAATCCAGCTTTTCTTTCAATGTAGGATATACACAATGCTCAGTTGGCGGGAACGGGAGCACGAAGATGTGGACCTTGCCACAAGTAATCATCAACCTTCAATATATGCATTGAAGGCATGCGGGCTATTTAAATTCTGGACCATACCTGGGATGAGGGCCTAGGTAGACCTTTTGCAATGGCTGGTGGACAGATGGAATATACAGGACCAGTGTTTCATTATTGGTGGCCACCGGCTCGAAATGGAGCCAGAGAACATTTACTTCTTGACTGGTTTTCCCAAGAGAGGTGAACGATTAACTCTATTCGGGACTAGGCCAGGTGGCCAGTCTGTCGATAGTCTTCGACTAGAGTTTTGTAATGACCAAACAAAGGACAAAGGGATTGATATCAAAACCATCTCCCATCCTGAACTCAAGGTGATTGCATTTACTGTCACCAGACTTTGCGGAAGCACAACACTGTATGTAGCTACTAGATCCCAAATGCGAATGGCAGTAAACTATTATCGAGGCACCATCTTCAACTGGTGCGAAGCTGTGTTGGCGAATGTAAAGGGCCAACTGACTAGAGCAAATAATGGACAACTAAAAACTTTGGATACGGTTTCTTAGTTGTCAGCTTTGGTCTAGAGAGGGTCTGGATGTTGGTCCCACAGCATCTTTCTGTTGGAGCTGGACTTCCCCGAGAGCCCAAGCTGATGCGTTGGGTTGCAGTTATGGCCCGTCATCCTGAGGAGGGTTCAGAGGTTGTTCGATTTCCTCCTAAGTATTTTCGTTGGTTGGAGAACCAACTTTTCACAATTCGGGATTTTCCTTATGCTGGGATGGATTATCATGGTGACCTAGACATGACTCTTCCACCAGGAGAGCAGTGGGATGACTCAGATAAAATCATTCTCAACATTTTCTAAGTTTTGATTTTGTTTTGTTTTTAAATCGTCCAAAACTGGTAGTAAAAAGTTTCAAATGTAGATGTGGGTCCACGACGACTAGCCACTCTCTGGCCCTATGAGAGGAGGCACCCAGCTACAGTAGTACCTGCCCCACGGGACGAATATATAGAGACCCCGACTGAATTGGAAAACCATCTAGAGCGTTTGACAACAGATATTCTAGAGACTAGCATAGATGACATTCCTCTTAGGTTACAACGCTATGTGATTGGGGTCCCAGGACCTTTCAGGAGGTTCCTTTGTAGGGTGGCCTGAGCAGTGGTTTCTTATTGTGATCATCACCAGTGATAGGATGATCACCTTTTGTAGACTCATATGACATTTTTGCTTTTTGTACTATCATTTTTGCCGATCATAAGGTGTTTTTCAACCTATGATCGAAGATGATGTATATTTGACACACTTTTATGCTATGCTATATCACTATTACTGGCTATCTTGTAAAACATATTATGGAATGTTTTTAAATTTACTTTTTTATTATTGCAAATGTCTACTTAACATTCGAGAAGCAATTGCATCTACTAATGTATTTAAATATCTTGGAATATGTTGATATTCAATATAGTCAAATTCATGTTCGAAGAGACGAACTCTCAAAAATAATCTTAATAACACTGGATTTCTAATGGCATAAACTCTATTAAGCTGCAATACAACAAGTTCAGAATCTAACCTCACAATCAAAATCCGAATCCCAAATGAGATGGATTCAGATAATAATTCAATCACTGCACTATACTCTACAATGTTGTTTTTTTTTTGACCGAGGCTTACCCCATGCATAGATACCAACTCATCAGAGGGTGAATAGATAATCCAAGATGCGGAAGAAATGTTCCGTGTATTACGACAAACACCATCAGCGAAACCAACATATGTTTGAAGAGATGTCAACATCTACAATATCAAGAGTAAAATCAAGATAAGCAGGAATAATGATAAAAACACTCTCTAAACTAAGCACACTTTTCTAATCTAAAAAAGACCAGCTAGAAAGAAAACTAATCTAACTAAAATCTCCACACCTAGATTTAAGCATAATATATCTTCAGATAAAGACCATTTCTGGGTTTGCCCAAAGAGACACCGTCAAAATCTACTAATTCATAGGCTAAAAGGGTCATGCCACATAGGTACAAATTTTCCAGAACCTAGCTTATCGTTTGCTTGATCGTATAGTAAGACTAGGTCTCCTTCTGAAAAATTACGAGGTGTAACATTTCGATCGTACTAAGCTTTAATTCGTTTGGCATGAGTTTCGATTGCTAGTGCAGCATCACGTCAATTCTCATATAGCTGAGCCAAGTACAACAAATTTTTCTCCTCTTCGGAAGTGGCTGGGAGTAACTCTATGGCTATTTGCAATGATGGGATTTCACATTCAATGGGTAACACAGCTTCCAAACCGTAAACCAGTTGGAAAGGAGTGAAACCAGTTGATGTTTTTACTGAGGTTCGATATGCCCAAAGCACTGAAAATAACATGTTATGTCAATTCGACCTATGAATACCAATGATTCGTCAGATCATAATGACTATAACTTTGTTGATGGCTTCAACTAGACCATTAGCCTATGGGTAATATGGAGTAGAACTATCGTGACGCAGGCCAAGTTGATCTGTTAGTTCAGTCATCATGATGTTTCAAAAATGACGCCCATGATCAGTGATAACCGCTTGTGGAACACCGAATCTAGTAATTATATGATTGAAAATGAAAATTGCAGTAGTTTTGCCCTGCCAAAAATGTAGGCATCGCCTCGGCCCACTTGGTAAAATAATCTACCACAAGGGTGATATACGCATGCCCCCTGACCGAGTTAGGGTTACATGTAGTAAATTCAATACCCCACTTTACAAAAGGACCGACAACAATTATAGGGTGGAGAGGAGCAGGTGGAGCACACATCTTTCAATCAAAAAATTGACAATTGTGGCATTTTCGGACCGTGTAAATACAATATTTAAACAAAGACGGCTAGAAATAGCCAGCGTGCAATATCTTTTGGGCTGTGGCATACCCAGACATATGACCACCACACACTCTAGAGTGACAGTCATTTAAAACATTTTCAGCTTCTTCATGAGTTAAACAACGTTGGAAAACAGAATCCACCCCACAATGATATAGTCTATCTCCAATAATCTTGTATTGTTGGGATTGGAAACGTATTTTCCGTCACTGAGATCATGAAATTTGAGGCTGAAAAAATTGGGTTTGGAGATAAACAATGATATCTCCATACCATGGATCAAGATTGCTGATAAGAAACAAGGATTCGTCTGTAACGGGTTCTTCCGCCACAGTTTCAGTATCAACACATCAGTTCTGCAAAAACTAAAGATTTCTTTGACTTGGATTTTTCAAATTCCAAGTCAAATTCTTGTAGGATAACAATCCATTTGGAATACTTGTCCCCTAGCAATTATTTTGTCAAAATATAGGTCATAGGGTTACAGTTAGAAATTACGGTAGTTTTGCGTAGTAAGATGTAATGACAAAATCTTTGGACAGCTTGAATAGCTGCCAAGGCCAATTTCTCCACATGTGAAAATTTAAGCTCAGTCGAATTCAAAGTTCGACTAAGATAGTAAATCACATGTTCACTAGAAAATTCATCTTCCTGAACTAACACCATCCCAATGGTGGAATGAGAAGCGGTGAGGTACAAGAATTAATCCTAGTTGTAGTTGGGAGGATGCAATAACGGTGCATGGGTCAACGCGTGTTTAAGTGCATCAAAAGAATGGAGTATTCTGTTTCATCAACCTGGTAAAACCCTTCCTTATCTCAACATATTTAGGAATGAATCGACGTAAAAAGTTTGCTTTCCCTTGCAAATTTTGGAGTTGGTGAAGAGTCGAAGGAGGAGGCAATTTGACAATATCTTCAATCTTCGAGGGATCGACACAAATGCCGGCTTTTGAAACAACAAATCCCAGTAATTGACCCGTTCCTATACAGAAAACACATTTGTGTGGATTCAACCTAATTCGATAATGCCTACATCTCATAAAGATTGGTCGTAAATGAGTGAGATGATCAGCTCTGCGTAATGAATGGGCAGGTAAATCATCGCGATAAGGTTGCACAATGTGCTTGATGTCATGAAACACGTAAGACATAGCTCTTTGAAAAGTTTCTCTGATGTTTTTCAGTCCAAAAGGTAATTTGCAATAAGCAAATGTCCCCCATGGGCAAATGAAAGTCGTTTTTTGTTGATGAGCAGGGAGTATGTTAATTTGATTGTAACCGAAAAAACTATCCACAAAGGAGAAAATTTCACTGCTAGCACAATCATCAATGATTTGATCGATATAGGGGGTTGGATAATTGTCTTTGGGACAAGCTCGATTAATATCCCTATAATTGATACATATTCTTATCGTTCTTTCCTTTTTGTTAATAAGAACAATATTCGATACCTACTCCATTAGGGGAATTGGATAAATGAAACCTACTTTAAGTAATTTCTCAACTTCTGCTTTTATAGCAACAACTTTTTGTGGATGTATCTGACGCAAATGTTGCCGGACAGGTTTAGCATCCGGGCAAGTTTTGATTTCATGAAAAACAATTGCTGGATCGATTCCTGGCATTTCTTCATATGACCAGGAAAACACGTCGTGGAATTCTTGAAATAGGGCCTTACAAGTTTGGAGTTCATTTTCCATACAGGAGGCACCTATATGAATGTTTTCAACAATTTGAGGTTTAACTGAAATTTCAATAGGAATCATTCCAGAAATATTTTCAAAACTTAATTCAGAATCAAGATTTTGCAATGGATTTTGTGCTTCTTTGACATAATCAGTAGTAAAAATAGATGAAAAATCATTTTCAAAATGATCAATCTCAGGTAAGAACGAAGATCTATGATGAAGATCTTCCCATGGTAAATCGTCAACAGACAAAATTCCATGAATCTGCTCATCAGTATGAACAAGCTCATAAAAAGTTGTTGAATGTGAGTTTGATATTGAAAGTGATTCTCCATGGACCACATTCATTAGATCAATTTCGGTTGAAGAAGGGTCAGAAAATGACTATACAACCTGATACACAATTTCATAGGGACTCAAAGGCATAGCATCACCAAATGAATCCACCTCAGATTCGGAAGGTACGATCCAAGGATCATCCAAAACAATAGTGTTTGATGAAATCATATGAATGGTTGCAGTAGAAGGCGATACGTTAAGAGGAGGAAAAGAAAAAGTTCCTAGTAAACCAGAATCTTTAAGCAATCCTACCCCAACATCCTTATAAGGGATAGTTGTTTTGCCGACATGCTGGATACTTTCAAAAGAGGCTGGGTTGGATGAAAAGTAAGTTAGCTAGTCTATAGTTACGATCTTTCCATTATGAGGAAACTTTATAAGCCGAAAGACCAATGAAACAACAACAGTCATAGCGTAAGACCAACTACGGCCCAAGAGAAGGTTGTAATCTAGAGGGGCATCAACCACTTCCACATCTAGATTAACAGCTTTGACTTCAACCCCTATAGGTAAATCCTATAGAATTCCAAAAGGATGGAACCCATGGCCACCAAAAGCCTTTAGAATCGTCGAAGATTTATTGAGTGTAGGAGAACCAAGCGATCTCCAACACTGAATCGACATAATACACGCAGAAGCTCCCTCATCAATTACAGTCCTAAAGCAAGCTCTGTTTTTGACTAACACTGGAATCTGGAAAGCCATTTGATGAGGTAAGTGAGGTGTACTATTTTCTAAATCAAATATTATAAGGTTCGAGTCTTGAATATCAATAGCTCCTATAGCTGACAATAGCAATTTATGTTGTGCTGGACAAGATTGCAGCACCTTCGAAGCTGACATCGCTGAAGGGGAAATAGCTAAGTCTTCAACAATGTTATAGTTCTGAGCAGCTTTCGTATGCAGATTGAAAGCTGACTTTCAAAGTATACCTTTAGCAGGTAGTTTGATTACTAAGTCTAGTTTAGGATTCTCGATCTGTAGCGGATCAAAACCAGGAGTTGAAGTTGATGGGTTTGAATTCGAAGATTCTGCTTCCTTACCACCAACAGGACTTTTACTTCCATAATCTTGTGATCGTGTCATAATCCTAACATGGGACATCATCATTATGGGTTCTTCTGAGGCATTTGAGGAAGAACCGATCATCTTACTATCTTGACTAGGAAAAGGATCCTTCAAGACAGCAGGTGTTTGAGAACCTTTGACAATTTTCGCAACCTTAGCGTGATGAGGGCAGTCTCTTGTAAAATGCTCTTCGTCACAAATGAGACAAGGATAGCGAGGTTTACGTTTCTCGTCAGTAGATTCAGTTTTATCTGATTTCTCTTTTGAATTTTGTTTATTTTTCTTCTTCCCCTTCTTTTTACCGCCAGATTTTGATTTGGCCGTAGATGATTCTACGACATGAATGTCGGCAGGAATTTCAATAGAAGAGTCTCCTGTCGGGGAATCTGGTAAAGTTATGATAGAAGAAGAATTCTTTGAAGATTTCTTCTTACTTTTGGTGTTAACCGAACCAATCATACCATCAGCAGCATGAGACCCTGAAGGAGCTGTAGTTATTTGATTTTGTTTCGGAAGGTCGGGAATTTTTTTATGTAAAGTACTTGACTACATATAAACGAGGTCAAGGTACTGAGCTTGAGAAATTACTTTCTCTTTAGTAACAACTCCTGCCTTAGCTACATCTTCAGTGATTTCAGGTAATAATGATTTAACAAACCATTCTAGTAAGATTTGATCCGGAATAAAAACTTTCACTAAACGTCGTCGACATCGCCATTCATCAATATGATCTGAAATGTATGTGGATGTTGACTATTTTAATGAATTTAATAATTCTGTGCCATTGTCATATCTGACAGGCAACTGAAAATGAGTTAAGAATGAAGTGGCTAGCTGACTAAAATTATAAAAAGAGGCTCACGGTAACTCAATGTACCACTTGGCCGCAAGACCAATTAAAGTGCGTTGAAAAAGATGTAAATGAATTGAATCATCTATAATGGAGTTAGATGCACACCAGAGGTGATAAGTCATCACATGGTTTGACGGATCCTCTCTTGATTTACCTTCAAACTTTGGGATATCACTGGGCAACTTATTCGGCATTGGCAGCCAAAATGGAAGATAATTAATCAGATCATTCGTAAGGCATGACAAATCAGGCAAGTCCAAAGTTGCAATGAATGATAACTGACGGTTAGGGTCTCGAAAACCCTGGGTCATAAGACCAGCCCCAGGAGGAGGATATCCAGGATAACTTGGAATTGGAATTGCATTTGGGATATTATATCCTCCCGAAAAACTAGGATTAACTGGACCATACTGGGGTTGTTGAGGTTGCTGATAAGTATATTTAGGGTATGGTTGATACTGGTAGACTGGGCTTTGAACAATAGGACTGAATTAGTACTGTCGCTGGTACAATTGTTAAGTAAATTGAGGTTGACTTGTGACAACCATACTTGGACCAGGTTGTCCTACAAGCATCTGAACCGAAGTCTGAATTGTAGGTCCAGACTGAGGTAAAGATGCTTGAGGAGTTGATGCAAGAACAGTAGAAACCATAGCTGCCGATACTCCAGAAGTAGGTGGGGTAGATTGAATAGAAGTTGTAGTAGTTGCAGCAGTCGTTTGAGGCGAAGTTCAAGGCGAACTAGGCCCAGACTGATGAGCTACACCAGGTGCAGAAGTTTGAATAGTAGGCTGGACAAGTTGCTGGGTTGAACCAAAAACCAAAGGTTGTCCAGATTGAGATGACAACTGCACATTAGGTTGCAAGATCTGTTGAGATTGAGATGGATACCACACCATGTTCATTCTGAGGTATGGACGCATAGAAGGTTGAGCATATTGAGGACCATAACCGGGTTGAGGGTAGGGTTGATAATTCAAAGGTACATTTCCAGCTCCTTGGACAAATGATTGGCCTGAAGGTGGTTGGAAACCTTGGGTTGGGTACTGATCTTGAGGTTGATAACCTTGAGGCATGTACTGAAACTGGGGTTGACCTTGAGGTATATATTGATACTGGGGTTGATCTTGAGGTATATATTGAGTCTGGGGTTGACCTTGAGGAATGTACTATCTCGAAGGAATGTACTGTCCTTGAGGTTGCCTCCCAGGCAGTAACTGAGTACCTTGAGGTTGCTCCCCAGGCAGTAATTGAGTACCTTGAGGTTGCCCCCCAGGCGGTAACTGACTACCTTGAGGTTGTGGATTTGGAATAGTACCAGACATCATAAGAATTCATTCTACACTCAACGGTTTAGTTCCATTATTACCAGTTGATAACCCATTTTCAACAGGCTAAGGAGATGCTCCTGAAAAAGTACGAGTGAGTGACTGATACCCAGAAGGAACAAAAGGACTGCCATACAAAAATGTTTCTGGTGATTGCGAAAACATGGATGACTATCTCGACATATTCAAATGAGGATAATAACCTCTAGATGTTGGATGAAAAGGAAATCAAGGTGGTGAGAAACTGAGACCCGGATTTTCTAAAAAGTTGGTCAATGAAAGATACCAAGTGTCCCTCCTAGGTGGACTGTAGAAAATTGATTCACACTCCCTAAGTTCTAAAGTTGGTTGATTTTCAGGGATAGTTATACCTTCTTCCGTATTAACAAATTCTTCAATAGCAATGAGTCCAGAAGGAAGATTTTGGGTAATGATCCTTCCTACCCTGGGTGAACCAGGACCACTAGAAGATGGAGAAGCAAATCCTGAAGATGGTGTAGCAGCAGGTTCAGTTTCAAGCTCAGAAATTTCAGGTTCTTTAGCTAATTCACTAGTAGAAGAAACATTAGTAGTAACTTCGGAAAATGAAATTGGTTCGGAAATATACTCTGTTGCTTGAACAAGATAATCAGGATGAACAACTAAAGAATATTCTCTTTCTTCGAGTGACCCAACTCTACTGTCACTAGGAGTTACAAGAGCTCATAGCCCTTCAAGATGGCTTGGTGAATACTCGGGAGGTTGCCCCCGAAGTCTGCGGGATTGTCTCAATAATTCAGCCACGATTAAATATTTTAATTATTTCACATGAAAACAAAGAAAGATCTCAATAAAAACCACCTAAAGTCTCTACAGAAACAAACAATTTGAATCACACGCATAAAAATCTATGAGTTCAAACCACACACAAACAGTAAATTTCCATAGTGAAAACACTAGTTGGTGATGAAATCCAATGTTGCAGAATTCAATACAGAAAGGGTGGTTGGAACAGTTACCCTGACAACCTGCTTAATGAAACAGACTGGCACAAGTTTCTTCACTAAACCATCTCGAGTGAAGAGAACCCCCTAGAGAGTCCAAGTGAGTCTAGTCGACGTCTGCTCCAGGTACAGTTGGATCTTCCCTCCACCGTCACCTTAGGAAAGAATCCTATAGATTATGGTCACTATGGTTACCAACAGAAACAAATATACCTGGGGGAACAGCCTGTGATCCAATACACACGCAAGGGCAGAGTGACAAAGCTCAATCCCCTTGAAGACTCCTTGACATAATCCAAGGTTTACCAACAAGTGACCCCAGGTTCCTCGATAATGGTCAATCCGAGGTTTACCATTTTTAATATGTGTATGTCTTCTATCATTCCCAATGAGGAAGGATTGATTACCCCACTGGTTCAGATATGATCTCGTGCTTGACTCCTTTAAGACGAGCTTCCGAGAGCATAGATGTAACAATTGGAATGTATCTCCTACCACAAGATATAGCTACTTGTTTGTTTTAACTATCTTAGAGAGTTAATTACTCCCTACTCCAAGATACTAGCCTACGCTATGTTGGTGATAAGAGCCGTAGAAATAAAAGGATTTCTAGATAAATTTTACTTTAAGCATTGTTTTTATTGGTTGTTCCTTAGGTCAAAAGGTATGGAGATGAAACTTTATGGTGTGAAGACTCGACTCTAAAACACTAATGCACCTAAGATGATAGACAATTCTTTTTCTTCAATGAATTTCTAGCTAAAGAAAGAGTTGAGAATGCAATTGCTTGAAAAACAAATCTTTCCTTAACATATAAATGAAAAGAAAAACTTTTTTGTCTTTTCCAACAAACTCAAAACGAGACTACTAATTATGCTCACGAAAAAATCCTTTTGCTTTTTCCACACTCAAAAACTACAAAAACAAATTCTTTCAAAAGAGATTCTAAAATTTCTAGAAAACACTCAAAACTATGAAAAATCTAATCTTGAGATCTACAAATTCTAAAAACCTAATTGAAGCAAAAGCTTAAAAAATTTCTTTTTGAGGACGTTTTACTTAGTTATTCAGCAAACTAAGGACTAATTCGTTCAGAATAACAAATTAATCAAAAAAACACCCAGTTATGTTTTCCTTCTAAAATAAAATTCAAAACTTTCAAACAAGTTCTTTCAAAGCTTTGCAAAGAGAAAACGAGATCTATTTCTCACCAAGGGCATATTTCACAAATCGGTCAGACTCATTAAGAAGACCAAAAATACCAAGGTAATTTGAGGTTTCTTAGGCTTCTAATCTCTGAGTTACTACAAAGACTAAACTAAAATCAAACTAGGCACGCAAAACTTCTAGAAAATCACTTAAAACCAAAATGCCAATGGAACTCACCTACAAGAAGTTTCTGACAAGACACATGCAGATCTAGATAGAGGCTAAAAAATGTAAAAGAATCCTAAGTTTAACTAGATGAAAAGATTTTAGGTTTTTAAAAAATTTGACAGGGTCCACAGGATTCCGATATAACTAGATGCGGTACCGCTCTGTGTAGTAAAGAAACAGTGCGATGATGTTCGCATTGTGTTACAAATAGAATGTGCGGTTCTCTTTCAAAAGCATGAAAAGAAAAAAACAATTCAGAATCTAAAAAACTACCCAATCCCACACACATCAGGCAAAAACCAGAAACAGAGAAAAATTTTCTCAAGTCAAAGTAGAAGTAAAGGCAAATAATGAAAATTCAAGTCCCCAGCGGAGTCGCCATTTTGTCAGCCGGATAAATCATTCTTGCAGACAAGACCGATCTCCCTAGTATCAACTAATATCTAGCAACAAGCAGAACAAGAAAATTTACATTTCTCTAAATATTGTGATTTATAAATAAAAGCCAAGAGGTGTTTTAGACCCTACCTTAAGTCCAACGCTAGTTTGTGGAAGTCACGCTTCGATCGTCTGAATGAGTTTCCTTTTAAGAACCTGCAAACACAAACAAGAACACATCAAATAACACCTGCATAGCCAATATAATAAATCATATTCATCATGGTGATCAAGGAATCCATCAAATTAACCATACAAGACAGCTTATTGAGAAAAATAAACTTGATTTTATTAACTTTGAAAAAAGAATAACTTTAGAACCTTTGGTGCCTTGATGTTGTACAAGCTCCTCCCAGGGTCCAAGCAAGAATCTCCTCTACTTTGACAAGCTTCACACTCTTCCCAATGAGATCAAAAGGTATGTAATCTCTCCTCTCAAGCTCAATTAGGAAGTCTAAATTCCAACAACATTTAGCCTAAAAAATATTCCGATTTCAACCCCCTTAGTAACCAGCCCAATGCCTCATTTTATAGTGCAGAGGAAGGAAGTTACAGGTCCACCTATGAAGCGATAGAGTCCTCCTTCAAAGGGATAAGCTCCTCACATCAAGGGGTTAGCTCCTTTAGTTATGGGATGCATGAACCTCAAAGGAGCAAACTTGCCACCTCAATATTCCCTCTAGAAGCTTCCAGAAATAACCCAAAGTGAGTTTTTAAGAATGTACTTGCTTCTTTTTGACTTTTACAGGGGTCCGCACCCATTACACAAAAATAAAGCGGGCAAGTCCGCAGGGGACATGACTAGTAGGTGCGAGACCGTAGGTAATGCTAAGAGAAAGTGCGGAACGATAGTTTTAGAGATTTTCGAGGACTTTCTCTCATTTTTCAAGGCTTGACATGAAGAGCTAAGGTTTAAGACTTGCATAGAAGGAAAGTATGAGTGGTGATAGACTCACACTGACTGCAGAATGTCATGGTGACAATATTTTGTGTAACAATATCATCAAGCGATCCATGGTACGAGGATATAATTTTCTATCTCCAAACCCAAACATACAGGTCCAATACCTCTCGCTCAGAACAATGACATATTCGATACCAAGTAAAGACTACATGATCATCAATGATACACTTTACCGTCGCAGTATCGATATAGTTCTGCGAAGGTACCTCACCCATGAGGAGGTTGAAAAAGTCTTGAATGATTTCCATTTAGGCGCGTGTGGGGGGGCATTAATTTTGCTACACAACGGCACAAAAGATTTTACAAGTAGGTTACTTCTAGCCAACAATGTTCAAAGATTGCATAACTACAGTCAGAAGTTGCCATGCTTGTCAAATCTTCGACCCCAAAACCAGAATACCATCTACACCTCTGCATCTAATAGTTGTTGTTGGGCCATTCTCCTAATGGGGCATATATTTCATGACATTTAACCCCACCTCGGCCAGGGGGCATGGGTATATCATTGTCGCAGTTGACTATTTTACGAAATGGGCTGAGGCGATGCCTACATTAAGCAATAGCAGCGAAACGACTGCTCTTTTCTTTTTCAATCATGTAGTCTCTAGGTTCAGTGTTCCATAGGCTATAGTCACAAATCATGGATCGCATTTTCGCAATCACATGATGGTTCAATTAACTGCTAAATTAGGACAATCCCACGACAGTTCTACTCCATATTATCCGCAGGCTAATGAACAAGTTGAAGTGATCAACAAAGTTCTCAAGCATATGCTGTAGAGAATGATTGGAGCCCACAAAAGAGATTGGTATTTAATCCTATACTCGGCTTTATGGGCATATAGAACCTTGGTAAGAAATGCAACCAGGTTTACACCCTTTTAGTTGGTGTATGGCCTAGAAGCTATATTAGCAATTTAATGTGAGATTTCGTCTCTCAAGCTCGTAGTTGACCTTCTCCCCAGAACATCAAAGGAAGAGGCTCATGTCTTGGAACTAATCCAATTAGATTAAACCCGTTGTGATGCCACCTTGGATAACGAAACTCATAAGAAAGTAGTTAAGGTGCAATTTGACAAAAATGTCAAACCCTATGTCTTCTCAGAAGGTGACCTGGTCTTACTTTACGATCAGGAATCCGATAAACTGGGAGCAAGTAAGTTCCAATATTTGTGGACGGGTCCCTACATTGTTAAACGAGTGTTAGAAAAAGGAGCCTACGAGCTAGTAGATTATGATGGGATTCCACTGGCACAACCCCAAAATGGGTTGTACCTTAAGCGTTACTATGCTTGACTAAGTGTAGTAATCTCTTTGTATGATTTTGCTACATTTTTTGTTTTCGTCAAGAGTGATTGTTTTGGTTATGTAATCCACTTTTGCATTTGTTGCAGATGTTGAACCTATTGGAATCATTTGTTGGATATTCCGACGAAGCTAGTCGTAGTATGTGGAACCTATCTTCTGCAGCTTGGGCCATTGTTGATCCAAGCAGCGAGTTAGTGAGTTTCAAAGGATTATGTATTAGTCGGTCAACAAACAACATCGCTGAGTATAGCGCATTGATAGAGCTTCTCTCTGATGCCATCGCACGTGGTATTTGCCAACTTATTATTAGGCTAGACTCACAACTTGTCATCCTACAGCTTACTGGCATCTATTCCGTTCGGAATCCAGCTGTCTATCATATGTTCCTAAGGGTCAGGATTTTGGAAAGGTAGTTTGATTCTATTCAATATCAACACATTTCCAAAAACTTAAACACATTAACGGATTCATTAGAAAATTATGTGTTAGATAGACATTTGCAGCATTTATAAAAGAAAGCATTTCAATCAACATTTGCATCAGGATCATATAACTTAACCAAAATAAAGCTCTGAAAATCAAAAATATATCTAACTATTTATAGTTTGTCAAAATGTTCTGTGTCCAAGACAAAATCAGTGACATGACCCAAAAACTCAAAAATGCAGGGAAGCACCCTAGACTAATGGTGCTGGTGATCACAAGTCACCGCCTGTGCGATCATATATAAGAGCCTAGTCCATCATCTCGGCATGCCCATAGTATGGTGCTGTAATCTTAGAGGTAACTTGTCGGTCCTCACATCCTAATTACCAAGGGTGAGACCCTTGATCAGATCCTGCAACACTGCAAGGGTCTCGACTACGTCTAGATCGCGAAGACAGCCCTCCCTACAGCCTCTCCCGCTGGAATGACAGCTGCTACCCTTGGGCGCACTGATGGTCACACTGTTCTAATATCTGCACAAATATATGGGTTTGATTAAGTCTTGATAACATTTAAAAAACACAAGAACATTATAAAAATAATAAACAGAGATATGGTCAGATCTTTTACCTATAACACCCCACTGCTCGCCAGCCGGCAACACCAAATTTGGGTCACCCTGGAAATCCATCCCAACATACGAATACTCGGCAAAGACCATCCCTTGATGGTTAAAACACTCAAAGAAGGCATCAGAGAATGAAATCTGTGATTGAACATCATGTCTGGCAATAAGATCAACCCATTTCTGCATCCATGGTTCTGTCGGCGCTGGCACTCCGAGTGAAATGTACTGTGGCTATATCAGTGGGACCTTCTCCAAGGCGAAAGTGGTCAGAATAGAACCATAACCAAAGTTCTTTGATCTTATATTCTTCACCTTGGTATGTTGTTCTTTTATAACTAGAAGTATTGCATCACACCAGTTGAATACCTTTGGTTCAAGGCATTCCAGAGCATACTGCATATAGGACTTGTTGGCCAAATGAAGAGCTGCACTACCAGCCAATCTAGCAAAGGTGAATAAGATAGTCCTCAAGGACCAGTTTGTGACATCTCAAATATTGATCTTGTCGTCCCTGCTCAGCTGAGATCCATCTCTACAGAACCGACGAATATAATCCCTCACAAATTCACCCCCACGGGCAGATCCTTATAGTGAGAGAGGGGCATGAAACCTCGGTAAACCGGTCAAGAAGTAGATATCCTCAACTGTCAAAGGGATGGATTTACCTCAAATCAGGAACACTTGGTTGGTAGGATCCCATGCATCGAGAAAATATTGCAACAAATTGATTTGTTGCCTCATGCTGGATATGCGGAAGAATTTGAGCAAGCCACAATTCCGCAATACAGTCACCATACCTGGATCATGAAAAGAAACCATATCCTCTTCTTCATGCTCACGTTCACGGCATGTAATGAACATCTTGATCCGATGAATCTCTGAAAAACAAACAAGAGATGGATTAGGATCCTGATTCAGGCAAAAATAGGCAAAATTTCCATGAAAAAACAATGCATAAACTTTCCTCTTTACACCCATCACACCCCAGCTATGTACTAGGTGGGATGCATACTGACTGGCCAATGGCTAGCTCAGTATGCATCGCACCTTTCGATGTATACTAGGTGCGATGGGGAGAGAACGAATTGTTCAAACCCTAGAGGCCCAGAAAAATAGGAAAACATGCTCAGAATCAGAAAAGGAAAGAATGCAATTGAAGAGCTCAGGGTTAGCTCCTACCTGGTCTAGATGGCACTGAAAATAGTCCTCAAAATCTCTCAGAATCAGCTGATGAAAATTAAGGGGGAAAGCACCTCCAGAGCTCCAAAAATCCCAACTTTTAATGAAATGGTAAAAATGAGAGGTAAAAACTACTTTTATGTTATTATTCACGTAACTCAAGTAAAATATTGGCATTTAACTCATTTTTCAAGCATGTATTCACATTTCTAATCAGTTTTATGGAGTAATTGAACAAGCATTATGACCGTCAAAAGAACATAGTGTTAATGGTGAAATCAACATCTCTGACTCTTATCACGAGCAAGTTTACGTGAAGTTCAAGCTCATTAAAAAATAAACCTAGCAATGAGCAAATGTTGCCCCAGAGTTCAAGCTCATTAAAAAATGAAGCCACCTATGGTAAATAACCATTGCGATCGCATAATTATCAGTTTTCGAACCTTGGTCATGTTCTTACCACCACCTCCACTCTTCTTTAGCTGATCATACGCCTCCATTTGATTGTTTACCCCTTTTGAGGAACAACTGAGATAGGTGATTCTATCAGCCACCTTCTTTACACTGCCGTGATTGAAGAATTCCAAACCTTACTTGGAACCAATTGCTATCCAAAAAAATCACTTGTTTGTCAAAAAACGAGTCTCCTTTAAGTTCTTTTCATCTGACTCGTAAAATATGAAAAGATTGCCGAGAAATTGGCCTCTCCAGCTTGTTAAAGTGATCAGAAGTGTCATCCCTCCTATAGATTTTAATCTTTTTGGACCTGAGGGATCATTACACAAAAATATCAAGCGCTTGTCTTATTCGGCTTGTTAAAACTATTGAAAATTCACCCCTTTCGTATTATTTTATACTTTTCAGACTTAAGGGATTATATTACGAAAAAGGACTACTGGAGTTTTGGTTTCCGTCTCTATTTATACTCTCTAAATTGAAAAGGACCGAGTTATCTTTGACGTTAAACTCATTAAAACAATAGCGATAAACTTGTCCATGCACACAAGAGTGAGTTTCACTGTTGCTAGGCTCATTAAAACATAGCGGCAGGTTTGCTTGAAGAACAAATTATAGAACAAGCATATGTTATCCTCCTTAAGCTTGACCAAAATAAAGCATTATTGGTCAGCAATGACTAGGGAAAAATGGAAGAAAACTTGAATAACTTCATTGGTAGCAGGTCACTCTTGAACATGACACTTTCACTCCATCACCATGATTGAGTCGGGTTGGGTTATTGCGTTCACCGATAATATCACCATTTGTCCTCCTTACCATCCATCTTGGGGTTAACATTACCAATCCATTTCAGTGTCGCCAATATGTTTAGGAGAAGTCACTTAGAGAATTCACCAACCTAGCTAATGCCTCATTCGCTGCAATACCTTAACGCTCCATTCTTTCATGACCACCACCCTGAACCCTGTATCATCATATCATTTTCACCTCCATAAAATCATTTGCTCCGTTCCGTGTCATAGATGTGGGATTCATTAAGGCCCTCCTACAATGGGTCACTTCTTGTCAACATCAGCTCATTATCCAAGAAGTTGACTTAGGAACAACCCTTTCATTACTTTGAAGCTTGCATGCCTCAATGGCAAGTTTCTCACTTCCGACAACAGGTTTACATCAATGGCCTTCAACCAAAATATTTTGGATGGTTTTCAACATTAACTCATGTATTCACACCACATGAATTGTACTGCAGTAACTTGAGGGTCATTATCATTATCGGTGATTCCTCTCACGCCTGTTAACAACTTACATCATTGGCTGGTAATCAGGTGATGTCTTTCCATGTTCGACATCAGAACATATTTTCACATGGATCGACTTGTACTTCAGGTGAAGATTGAATGATTTTGAAGACCCCAGATGTAGTTTCATCCATCCGGGCCGCGATATATTCAAGAAAATAAAGACATAAAATGTACATCATTGCTACACAGATAATCATCCAAGCTAAGGGATGATGGCTCTACTAGAATCATCAGTCTGCCACACAGACGGTTGTCTCTCTTATGTACATGAAAATGAATTTATAAAGCTGAGCATGGAAACACCCGCCTCAGCTAGATCATGAAAATATTATGAAGATAATGTATTGTATTTTATCTTATTACAGGTCACCTTCTAGTTCGACAAACCACAGATCCTCATGATAAAGCATTTCACCCGACATCAGAAGATTTACGACCCCATGCTTTAGGGGGAAACTGTTATAGACATATTTTGGCACTGCAACCCCAATCACATATGTCCATAAGCCAAGGGCTTCTAAACCCCTAAAAGTGTTGTTTCATACCCTAAACAAACAAAGTCAACCGATTACATCATTTCCCAGAATTTCTCCCTGAAAAACTGCTCAAAAGTGGTCAAAACTGGACCATACAGACTGCTCCATGCTGAGGGTGCGATGCATCTCACCTATTACACATGGGGGTGCAATGCATACTGAAAATCCCTTCTGTAGGGTGTGATGAGCGAGAGCAGACAAATGGCAAAAGTAGTTTTCTAGGTGGAAACTCAAAGAATCTTCTAGAAACTACTCATATGACACTTGCGTCTCTGAATTCGCCCAAGGATGAGTAAGAGATCATGAAATCTCCAAGTGGAAGCAAGAACTATCAGTGAAATGACACTAATCAAAATCCCAAAAGCTGACTCAGTCTCCTGCAAACAACTATATATGGATCCCTCATCCTAGAGATCTAGAGGCTGGAATTTTTTAATTTGTAAGGAAGTGTTGTTGGTTTCTCTTTGAAGACATTGTATTGTTGGGTGTTCTTGCTTTTTATGAGGTGAAGAGGCCTTTCATGCTAGGAGGATGATGTTGGATCATACATCTTTGTTGTAATCCTCTCCTCTACTACTTCTATCAATATAGCTATTTTAGTTTTCCTCCATATACTTGTGTATCTCTGAATCTTGTATTTGTATATGCATTTGTATGGTTAATGTACATCTGATCCTACATTGTTTATGGTTATAGATCTCTATGCTTTGATGGTATTCTGCTACTTTGACTCTACAGGTGTTATTTTAAGTGGAGCAAGTGAGAAAGGAGTGTCAAAATGTCCATCAAGGGAGAGAGGAAACAAGCAAGGAGGCTAGCGAAACACTGAGGTTGGCACTCTCTGCTTCTCTCTCATATATCTCTCATAAAGGAAAACACAAGTAACTTTAGTTTGTTTGTTTCTAAGATAGCTACCCATCTTAGTGGGACTAGTACCTCTAAATGGACACTAGTTTTCCCCATAACAAGATTGATAATCTCTTCCATGAAAGCTACAAGTTTAGTGAGGAGATCTTCCTCAAAGTCTTTTTCATTATCTTCATCTTCTAGGTCTTCTTTAGCCTTGATGTCATCAATCTTATCTTCATCTTCCTTGATGAGCTTCACTTTTTATTCTTGTTTTCCATCATTTTATTGACTAGAGATCATTGTGAATGCTCATTTTGAGTGAAGATCATGAAGTTTATCCCATATGCCTTTTGCTGACGAGAATTTTTCAAAATTGGCCTTCATAGAATCAGGTAGCCCATTCAAGATTGTTTTCATTGCTCTTGTATTATGTTCGTTGGATTCTCCATTCATCATGCTATCAACAATCACCAATTTCCAAACTTCAATGCCTTGAGTCTTTAAGAAATTCCCCATTCTTGCCTCCCATATATTGAAGTTTCCATTGAATAATGGAGCCTTCACAAATTGATTGACTTCGATTTTAGTGGTTGAGGGAGACACATATTTAGGAGGATTGGAGAGTTTCATCCTTGGCTTTTCCATTTGCACTCTAATGATCAACCTTCAAGTTGTTAGGCTTTGAATGAAGGTACTGGAGCTCATACCAATTGCTAAAAATACTAGAGGGGGGGTGAATCCGTATTCCTTTTCAATTGTTATTTTTACCAGTTAAATTATTTAGATTTAGAACAAAAAATGAACAATAGGAATAAATGATTTTATTAATATAATGTTTACAATAAATCAATTACAATTTATATAGGGCTCCAACTTGTTTCCAACCACCAACTTGGAATTTTTGTGACGTTGCAACCTCCAAGGCACCAACCCTATCCTGTCAAGGCACCAACCTTTGATTTAGGAGGACTAACTCCAACAACACCAATCCTTCCAATTCTGAGGCACCAACCCCAAGGGCTCTAACCCTATCTTGTCAAGGCACCAACCTTGGATTTAGGAGCACCAACTCCAAGGACAACAATCCTTCCAATTTTGAGGCACCAACCGCGAGGGCTCCGACCCTATCTTGTCAAGAATTGTTTTGATTGTATTACATTGCTCTCAAAATATTCTTCACTATGTTCTGTTAATCTAAAGCTTCACTGTAGTCTCCATGCTACATCAGTAATGAGAACCTGTCTTCATATGAAGGAGTCTTTATAACTCTTCATATTTCCCAAATAGATTCTGCAAAGTTACCTCTTATTGTTGCGAGATCTTACTTCCAAGAAACAAACTCACAAACACTTCAATGCTCATGCTGTCCACTAATCCCTTCAAATGACAAAAAATGAAACTTTATTTCCTTTCACAGAACTTTTATTCAAATTGCATTCTATACTTCTTCCATAGATTAATTTATCACAAGTCTTAGCCTTTCAGAGATTAACCCAATGAACAGAATTTCTTCATCCTTCAGCTTCCTTCTATCCCGCTGGACATTCAGCTTCCTTCTGTCCTCCTAGACCTTCAGCTTCCTTCTGTCCTACTGGACCTTTGAATTTTTATTTTCTTTCACTCGATCTTCAGCTTCTTTAGTACCTTCATCGTCTGCTAGACCTTTGACTTCTCGATCCTCAACTTCCTCTGTCTCTTCAAGTTCACGAGTTGTGAACTTCTTTATGCTCTATTTTTATGGCCAAGATAGATGCTTAGAACTAAAGTGTTTTAACTCGTTTTTATACGAATTTCACCAATGACCAAACGACACGTCTATTGGAGGGAGGCCGACTTGTATATTAAAAATATATATCGAAGAGTCCTTTATCTATAGACTTGATTATTCATGGAAACCATATAAGAGTTGCTATACCCACATGGAGGTCCCACATGCCACATCATCATGTTTAATTCCACAATAACAATTTCATGAGAATAGGAGTCATTCCTTTAACCTCGTAATCACAAATTCATACAAATCAGAGGTTTTACAAGTGTGCACATGCTCTATCTTCTGATGGAGTGGATGCAATACTCAATGAATTGTTTTTAATGAATCCATCGTGTCCACAACTATATCGCAATCAGAGGTTTTATACGTCATCCCTTTGAAACTTGCCATTCAATGGATGCGATATTACATTAAATTATGTTATAGCATTGTATTTGGGTCCACAATAATATCGAAATTGAAGTTTTTAATGTGACATCCATTTATAAATTTCGATATGAAAGTTCTGATAGGCAGATGCGATATTACATTAGGGCTGTTACCATACACTAATCGGGTCCGCATATTATATCGCAATTGGGATTTTAATGTGAGAAGCCTTCATAACTTGCAACGTGAAGGTTTTGATATGGTGGATGTGATATGAATTAGAGTGTGTTCTATTGGAGCAGTCAGGTCTGTAGCTCAAATCGCAATCGGTGAATTCAAGTGGTTACAAATAATAAAGCTATCAATATAATTCCTTCGATGACATAGTTAACTCCTCCATTATGTTAGATCCTTCAATATTTCATGTGATATCTCTGATATGGCTCTTACTCTTGAGCATATGTGATATTTCAATAAAAATAGTTTGTAACAGACTCTTACCCTTGACTTCACTTTCCTGTGTGTTCTCTTTGATTTCCAATGGCTACTCTTTGATGGCTCTTGTTCTTGTCTTCCAATGGCTTCTTCGATGGCTTTCCTCGGCTTCTTGCTCCTGTTGCTTCTCCTTGGCTCTCCTCCTTGGGTATATTGCTTCTATTATGTCTGTATATATATATATATATATATATATTCATTCCATATGTTGTATTAAGTCCTTGGGTCCTTCATGGGCAACATTATGATCACAAGAATTTTCCATCACAAACACTGCCATATTGACATCAATGAAAACCTTGATTAACAATAAGTATGTCACATGGGAGCGCACCAACACCTATATAGGAGAAAACAACTTTACAAGAGTGTCAACCATAAAATATAGTCAATAGGTTGTAGTTCAATAAATGAAATTATATTCCTAAACAACTTTGACTTGGAGTTGATACTTATGAAGCTAGTTCTAGTACCCAAATATAAGAACCATTCCTTTGATTAACCATTGTTATTAGTCAATAGTTCCAATGTTCATGAGAAGCTTCATGTATATATGTGTATGTTATAAATATATAAAATAGAAACGAAAATGGAGGAGATGTGGTACATGACATCGTGGTTGGAAATTTCATCTCAAGGTTTCATTGTTTTGTATAAAAAATTCTCTAATGGTTATGATTTACGAAATTCTTGTGGGTTACAATATGTTATATAACAAATAAATCACCAACAAAATAATGCATATCCCTGTATTTATGAAATATTATACAAACTCATTCGCTTGAGGAGTTTAACTGATGACTTGAAGCATACAAACCAAATTTCTTACCACAATTTAACATGTAATGGATAATGCACATTTTTTTAAGGTGTAATTTTCAACAACATGTTGAAAATAGCAACAAGAAATTCTAAAAATAGAAATTCTAAAAATAACATGGCTATAGATAGAATTTTAGGATATATTCCAATTTTAATTTGTCTTTGAATTAAAAATGAGAATTAAAATTCGAAGTTAGTCTCACCAGCTGTTTGAAAAATAATGGTGAAAATCAAACATGAAGTCTTTGTGAAGACATGCAACAGTTATCCCTTTGATTGAGGAAGTTATCCCTTAATTAAGGAGATAAGAATGACTTGTATTTGAGTTTTAATTAGTTAGCTCAGTTAACTGAGTTAAGTCCAATTAAATTAGTTCCAGACAATTTGTGCAACTAATTATGTGTTCAGTTAGTTAATGCATGCATGCTTGCAACTAGTGTTCTCCAAATAACTGAATATTCTCTCATAAATAACTCATGCATGTCAGTTCAGAAAAATACCCAGTTGAGATTAAAGAAAGGGACATTCTAAAATGAGTTGGAGGAATTTTACTATAAAGGAAACTCATCCATGTAGAAGGAATAAGGTTCCTTGAGGATTGTGTAGTTTTAGCGTGTGTGAGAGCAGTGTTCCACTTCGTTGAAGATGAATCATCCCAAAGGAACAACGGAAGGAAATAGGAGGCTTGGAGAGCAGAGGAGAAGGTTTGTGAGAAACCTTGTTTTCCTATGAGAAGCAGTGAGGGATTGTACTGAGAGCTGGATAGCTTGAGAGCTAAATCTTTGTGTAATACTAAGATATTTCCACCTTGTATGATAATACAAATGGCGAGGCTTTTAGTTGAGGCTTTCCCCAGTGTATTATTTTGTGCTTCATGTGTGATTGAATCTTCTTCTCTATTATATGTGTTCTGTTTGATATTTCTCAAAATCGATTAAGCTTCTACACGTTTGATTATAGAAGTAGATTAAGTATTTTCCTTTAGTACATTGCATAATCAATTTACTCTATAGTGAGAATTTCTACGCGGTATCAGAGGAAGGGTGATCAAAGAAAAGAACATTATACAAAGAAGTTCGAAGTTTGAAGTTTGAAGTTCTTGATTGTAGGTACAAAATTGATTTATTATGTCATATCAAAGTTCACCAATGGTGTTCAAAGGTTTGAGACTTGAGTATGCCCTCGATGGCAACTCAAATTACATAGCATGGAAGGATCACGTGGAAATGGTATTAGAACACACTAGTTTGAAGGAATTCATTGATCAAGAAGTCCCTAAGCCAGCAGCAGCTAATGCCAAAGAATTGGTGGAATGGAATAAATGTGTGGCGAGAGTGAGGAGGATTCTTCTGGAGGGAGTTTGACACCATATTATCACGAGTCTCCATGGGAAGGAGACTTCATTTTCAATGTGGAAGAAATTGAAGGATCTATATCAGAACAGTAATGACCAGAGGTAGCTAGTGCTGAAGGACAAGCTTTGGAATGTCAAGTGTGAAAAGGGCGACACGATCTTTACAAATCTGAACAAGCTCACCACCTTTAGAGATGAGCTTGGATGTGTAGGAATCAAAACAGTTGATGATGATATGGTGAGTGTTTCTCTCCTTAGTCTTCCTAAGAATTGGCATAGCTACCAGGACTCAGTGAATGGAAGAGACACACTGCTATATTGGGAACGACTATGGTTAGATCTGATGCAGGAGGAGATCAGGAGGAGCACCATAGATGGTTCTTCATCTAAGCATGATGATGAAGAAAATTTAGCCTTAGCAAGTAAGGCACGAAAAGGGAAAGGGAAGGCTTCCCATTCCAAATCGAGTTCTTCCCATGGTGGGAAGAAGATTGACAAATGTAAAGTGAGATGCTTTAATTGTCATGAGGTGGGCCATTATTCAACTAATTATCCATTGAAGAAATCCAAGAAGGGATCCTCGAAAGGATCAGATGGTGAGGCACTGGCCTCATAGTTTTAATTGGATTTTACCCTCATCGTATGCATGGTTTCATCAATGGTGGATTCTGTTTGGTACCTCAATAGTGGAGCCTCATTGCACATGACTGATGATAAGAGTTGATTCAATACCTTGGAGGAGAAAGACCTCGAAATGCGCATTGAGATGGGAGATGATGGAAAGTACCATGTTTCAGGTGAAGGTATAGTTGTGTTTCAAAGGGAACATGGAGCTCCTCTCACCCTGACCAATGTAAAGTATGTGCCTAGACTGAAGAAGAAATTGGTATCAGTCGCGATGTTAGAAGACAGAGGCTACGATGTATTCTTTATTAAAGGAAAGGCGTTCCTGAGACACATAGCCACAGGTCAGACCAAGAGGATTGGGATTCGAGTGAAGAATATCTACAAGCTGGAGGTAGATGACTATGATGCATTAAGTTCTAAAGCAGAATTGGTGCAAAACTAAGATATTGGTGAGTTATGGCATAGAAGGTTGGGCCACTTGCATCATGGGTCCTAGAAGATAATGCAACAGATTTCTACTGAACTTCCCAAAGGTAAACTTGAGCAAGTGGACACATGCAATGGTTATACCTTGGGTAAGTATGCAAAATCTTCCTTTCGTGATCAACATAGTCAAGCTGAAGGAATTTTGGAGCGAGTTCATACAGATGTGTGTGGACCATTCTCGATAGCCTCCACCTCTAAACAAAGGTATTATGTGATTTTCATTAATGATTTTTCTCATAAATGTTGGATATATTTCATATAGAAGAAGGATCAAACCTTCCCAAGGTTTTGCGAGTTCAAAGCCTTGGTTGAGAAAGAATCAGGAAAGAAGATCAAGGCCTTACAAAGTGACAATGGTGAAGAGTATCTCTCTCAAGAGTTTAAGGAATTATTTTCTGGAGAAGGAATTAAACAGGAGTTGACGACACCTCATAACCCACAACAGAATGGGGTGGCTGAGAGGAAGAACATAATGATTGTGGGGGAAGCTTAGGCGATGCTGCATGACCAAGGCCTACCACTTCATTTGTGGGCTAAGGCATGCAACATAGTGGTTTAGTTTCAGAATAGAAGCCCGCAGTACATACATGGGATGAAGACACCAGAGGAAGCCTTCTCTGGGAAGACACCAGATGTGGGTCACTTCAGGATCTTTGGCTCATCGGTTTATTGCCATGTGACCAAGGATGCCCGAAAGAAGCTAGAGTTGACAACAGAGTTGAGGATACTTGTGGGGTACACTGATACTCCCCACAACTATCAGGAGTATTTGCCTACCAGTCAGAGGAAAGTGGTTCGTAGAGATATTAAGTTCAATGAGATGAAGGCCATGTGAGTTTCCCTTGAGAGGGAGCTCAAGTTGTAGGTAGAGGAGGAACTTTTGGCTCCTAAGGAGGAGGAGACTTAGACTGATGCAGAGCAACCCCACGCAGAGGTTCCAGGGGTGGACACATCCACTCATGCAGAGTCTTCCAAAGAGGGGCGGAAACGCAAAAGGGAGGTTGATAGATTGTTGATGGATGCGAGAGAGAATGTGGGAGAGACATCTTCTCAGGGTAGATAGGGTAGTTCACCTGAGCGGTACATTGGTTACATGGCCCTTATTGGGGAATGTGTAGAGACCGAACCATCTTCCTTTGAGGAAGTAGTGCAGCAGCCAATTTTGGTTGATGCTATGGTGGAGGAGTATGACTCCATAGTTCATAACAGTGTTTGGGATGTTGTTCCAACACCAGGGAACAAGTCTATTGTCAGTTCCCATTGGCTTTACAAGGTAAAACATGTTGCTGATGGTAGTGTGGAGAAACATAAGACAAGGTTTGTTGCCGATGGTTTCTCACAGGTCGAGGGGATCAACTATGATGAAACTTTTGCTCCTGTAGCAAGGTACTCATCTATCAGATCGATGTTGGCACTATTAGCACATATGGGTTGGAAGATCCATCAGATGGATGTGAAGAGTGCATTCCTTAATGGCAAGATAGAGGAAGAGGTGTACATAGTGTAGCCAGAAGGATTTGAGACCTTCGATCGTGAGTCGCATGTCTGCCAACTCAAGAGAGCTTTGTACGGGCTAAAGAAAGCACCTCGTGCTTGGTACACCAGGATCGACAACTACTTCACCGGGTTGGGCTTCACAAAGAGTGAAGCAGATGCGAACTTACACCACATCATGGTGGAAGGTAAGCAGTTGATAATTGTTCTTTATGTTGATGATCTTATATTGATAGGTGATGATCAGTTGATCATCTCTTACAAGGAGGACCTCGCAAGATAAGTCAAGTGAAAGACATGGGTCTTGTGCACTACCTTCTAGGCATGGAAGTGTGGTAGAAGGATGAGGAGGTGTTTGTGTTTCAAGGCAAGTATGCCAATGAGATACTCAGGATATTCCACATGGAGAAGTGAAAGCCCATGCAGATTTCTCTAACAGGTAACTGGAGGAAGGAGGATGCTACTTCAAGAGAAGTAGTAGAGGCTACTGTGTATTAGTAGCTTGTGGGTTCATTGATGTATTTAGTGAACACACAACCATATTTGTGCTTTGCGGTGAACTAGTTGAGTCAAGATATGGTTCAGCCTACCAAGCTGTTTTGGAAGATAGCAAAGCATGTTTTGAGATACCTCAGAGGCACATATTAGTTCGGATTATGGTACATACAGTCAAAGGGAGTGAAGCTATAGGGATTCATAGATGCAGATTGGGAAAGGAGTCCATCAGATCGGAAGAGCACATCAGGAGGAATTTTCAAGCTTGGTTCAACTACAGTTTCTTGGTACAACAATAAATAGAGGTTAGTTACACTGAGCTTCGCAGAGGCTGAATACATGGCTGCAAGTCAGGCAGCATGTGAGACCATTTGGATGCGGAAAATTCTAGTTGGTTTGTTTGATTAGAGGATGGATCCAACTGTGATCTATTGGGATAATCAGAGTTGTATAAAACTCTCGAAGAATCCAGTATTTCATGACAGGTCCAAGAATATTGACATTCGGTATGATCATCTCAGAGACTGTGTGGAAAAGAGGATCATGTTGTTGTTGTAGATTTTGACTGAGGAGCAAGATGCTGACATTTTGACTAAGGCATTGTCAAAGTGTAAATTCGAGTTCCATAGAGACAAGATCAGGGTGGAAAATAATCCCTTTCTTGTTGAAAAGGAGTGTTGAAAATAGCAACAAGAAATGCTAAAAATAGAATTACTATAGATATCATTTCAGGATATATTCCAATTTAATTTGTCCTTGTATTAAAATTTGAATTTAGTCTCACCAGCTGTTCGAAGAATAATTAATTAATTCATCTTGAGTTAATTAGTTGGTGAAAATAAAACATGAAGTCCTTGTGAATACATGCAACAATTATCCCTTTGATTGAGGAAGTTGTCCCTTAATTAAGGAGATAAGGATGAGTTGTATTTGAGTTGTAATTAGTTAGCTCAGTTAGCTGAGTTAAGTCAAGTTAATTACTTTTGATATGATATTCACCCTATGAGTGACATTAGTTAAAGATTTATTGTTTAAAGGTATTACAGACTCATGTGCTAGTCTGTGTTCTGTGTTATTGAAGCAACAGATTGATTAGATTTCCAAGACACAGACAATAAAATGGAAAGACAATAGAGAAATACAATAAGAAAATACAAAGACACAAGAAATTTGATAAGGAGTTCACCCTATTCTCCAAGGCTACATCTCCGATCCAGCTTTTAGTGGTGGCCTTGTTTTATTGTGTCTTTAAGCAAATAATTACAATGCAGGGACTCAATGTGAGTTCTCCTGAAGCGGATTTGCTTGGCAGGGTGGTTCCTGGATTCCCCAAGCCACTAGAGTGCACAGACTCTTCTTCTTCCTACCAGCTCTGTGACCTTTTGGTCTACAATGGCAAGAGCCCAATGTGGTGCTCATCCCGAACAGATCATCTATGGGATGGGTTGAATCTTAAAGCTCTCTGGTGCTCGATGCTGCCTTTGGTCAGCTCAGCCCTCTTTCTCTTCTACTTTGCTTTACTGTTCTCTGTGTTCCATCCTCCTCTTGGGATTCTGGTCTCTTTGTCTTCATCTCTCAGGCTGACCTTCTCAGTAAATGTCTAACTGTGTATTCTATCTCTGTTCATGGATTTGGCCATTCGTTCCAATGCCTGTTCGGTTCCTCTTCCACCTCTATCAATTCACCTTCTGCAACTGCACTTGGAGTTCCCTGTTGGGCGTCATCATTAACGCTCAGGGAGTGGCCACATATCCTCCTCTAAATGGTGCCAGCATGCTTTGTCCGTTCGTTTCTTCAGTTACGTCGTGGATGCGTTCTTCCTCCATAGTGGCGGTTAAACGGATTCCAAATCCTTCTAAAACATGGTGTATTCCTTCATTGATTGCGCTTCCTCCATCGGGTGTGATCTCAGCCGTCCAATCTGGGGCCTCTAGATTTGACTCCATATGCATGTTTCATGCAGTTGACTTGCTCAACCTTTAGCACGTGATCAACGGTGGTTTTCTCTCACCTCCTCTTGCCACGCATTGATCGATGAATGGAATCGCTCTGCTCTCATCCAAAACCTCTTAACGTTTGTGGGCACCTTGATCAATACTGCCGGTTTCTAGAGCATGAGGCTCGCCTTGTACTTTCAGCACTTTTTTCTTTTCCACCCACATTTTCTTGGTTCCCCCAAGCGACCGAGTGCTTGGGCTTTTTCCTTCACGGCCCTATTCACCCAATGATGCATGATTAACGCTAAGTGCACATTAAGAACCGCCTTCCTTTCCCTATCTGGGGCACCTCCCAGGGGCTACTTTGACCTCCTATGCAGTATCCATGGGCCTCAGTTAGTGCGCTTTGACCGAGGTCCTCGTCGTTCCACGTTGGCCACCATTGCCACTAGTTTAGCGTGATTTTTATGATTGCTTTGGATTCTTTAGAGATTTGTTCCGAGCTGATACCATCATGGTTCTTTGACAATCTTGTTTGGATCCAATTCGGATCGTGGCCTTTCCACTGAAAAGGCTTTTGGACCAGCAAAAGTTGGTTTTCAAGCATTAACTAAGTGAGGGTATTTCTTTCTCACTTGTTCAATCTCAATCCACTTTTCATTGCTTGGCTTTGAATGTTTGAGCCCAATCCTGAGTTACTCAACATCTCCCCTACACGTTGTCCTTACCTTCCTGTCCAACAATGTGTCTTCCTACAACTCATTGAGGTATTTTGGTAGCAGGTCATCAATAGAAGGAAATTGAATTTGCTCTTTAGGGTCCTCAATCATTGAAGGTTCAAACAATCTCAAGCAATCTGCATTTACGATTGAGTAGATGTGCATGTAAGCCGGTAAATCAAGGAAAAAATCATTTTCACCAATTTTCTCGAGTACCCTAAAAGGTCCATACCTAATAGGCTTTAGCTTTTTATGTTCAGCTCGCATCCTGTCCTTGCTGATATACAACCAGACTTGGTCTCCAACTTGAAAGCTATGCTCCATTCGATGCTTATCATGCCTAGCCTTGTACTTGGCTTGGCTCTTATCCAGCTATTCCTGTACTGCCTGGTGGATCTCCTAGATCTGTTCAATGAACCTAGTTGCCCTATCCACATCACTGTGTTCATAAACCATGGTATCTTTGCCAAAGACAAAATCCAAAGGAGACCTTGGTGTGAAACCAAAACAGGTCTCAAAAGGAGATCTCTGTGTAGAAGAGCGATTGGCTCTGTTGTAAATATGTTGCACATAACACAAGTGTTCATCCCAAAGATTAGGATGTTTGCTACAATATCCTCTCAGTAATTGGATCACTTTCCTATTTACTACCTCTGTTTGGCCATCTATTTGTGGATGAAAAGCTATGCTTTTCTTTAGTTTAGTGTCCATCAGTTCCCACAGACTCGACCAAAACTTCCCCACAAATTAGGTGGCTCAATCAGATACAATGGAAGTGGGTAATCCAAAATGAACCCATACATGTTCAAAGAACAATTTTGTAGTCTGTTCAACTATAATCTGTTTACTACAAGGTATCAAAATACACATTTTGTTGAACCTATGCACAACAACATATAGATAATGATGACCTTTCATAGATTTACGTAGTCCTCCAACAAAATCCATGGAAACACTTTCCCAAGGGTAAGAATGAACTGGCAATGGAGTGTACAAGCCTAGTTTTCTATTGCTGGGTTTGCTTCTAGCACACATGGCACACCCTCTTACATATCTAGAAACTGTCTCATTCATTTTTGGCCGATAGCAGAATCTTTGTAGCCGTGGAACTATTTTACTTACCCCAAAGTGACCTGATATCAGAGAAGTGTGTGCTTCCTTAATTATCTTTACTCTCTTAGTTTGTGGAATGCAGAGTTTCCCACAATGGTATAAGAGTCGGTCCTTCACATGATAGTCTAATTCTTCTACTCTTTTTCCTTGACTCAAAGTTGCATATACATCCTTAAAGTCCATATCTTAAGCATATTGTTCTATGTAGCTTTCATGTAGCATGGATTATGCTTAACTATGGCATATGCATTTATAATGGGTTTAGATAACATGTCTGCAACCTTGTTATGTAAGCCCTTTTTATATCTGATGCCCAAATGAAACTGTTGTAGAAAACCCATCCATCTATAATGTCTTGATTGTTGCAACTTAGTTTGGGAGTGTAGATATTGAAGTGGTTGATGATCAATATGTATTACTGTCTCTTTGCCCATTATGTAATGTTTCCACTTTTTCACCTCTGAACTAATGCATAAAATTCTTTATCATATGTAGGATAGTTAACTACTGCAGGATTAAAAGTCTCAGAATGATAACATATGGGTTTACCATGTTGTTTCAACATTGCTACCATGGCATAGTCACTGGCATCAGTTTGAATATCAAATGGTCTTTGTAGATCTGGCAGTGCTAGTATAGGTGTTGTACTAATCTTTTCTTTCAAGGTTTCAAAGGATTTCTGATGTTTTCCTCCCCACTGAAACACCTTATTCAATCCTGTTAAAGCATCTAAGGGAGCTGCAATCGAGGAAAAGTTAGAAATGAACTTCCTCCAATATTGTGCTGCTCCTAATAATCTTCTCACTTTTGTAGTAGACCTAGGTTTAGGCCAGTTGACAATGACTGCCACTTTAGAGGGGTCTATTTTCAATTCACCTCCCCCTATTATATGACCCAAAAAGTTTATAGATGTTTTTCCAAATTCACATTTTGAGAGTTTAACATAAAGTTTTTGTCTTTTCAAAACATATAATGTTTGCTTAACATGTTTTAAATGTTCTTCCCACATTTTACTAAAAATCAGAATGTCATCCAGATACATAATAAGAAAATCATCAAGAAAAGGTCTGAGTACATCATTCATTAATCTCATGAATGTAGTAGTAGAATTAGTTAAGCCAAAAGGCATAACCAGCCATTCGTACAATCCCTGCTTTTTTTTGAAAGCAATCTTCCATGCATCTTTGCTCTGCAACTCTGACCTGATGGTATCCACTGTGCAAATCCAGCTTGGTGAAATAAACAAATTCCTTCAATTGATCTCAAAGATCATCTATGCGAGGACGGGGATAACGATTTTTTATTGTTATCTTATTCAATGCTCAATAATCAATGCACATTCGCCACGAGCCATCTTTCTTTCTCACCAAAATGATTGGTGACCCACATGGTGATGTACTAGGCCTAATGAACCCTTTCTTGAACAACTCCTGCACCTGCTTCTTGATTTTAGCATTCTCTAAAGCAGACAACCTGTACATCTCAATGTTAGGCAATGGAACATATTATTGCAAAAGAATATCATGTACTATTCCCTTTTTGGTGGCAAACCTTTGGGTTCTTGAAACAAGACATCATACTCTAAAACAACCTTTTCTGTATCAGCTTGCTTTTCAGCATTACAACCCTCAAATACATTGGTTTTATCAGGTTTCTTTTCCTTTACAACCATTAGTAAGAATTGTTTGCATGAATTTATCATTCTTCTCATTTGTCCCAAGTTTATGAGAGTGTAATTATTATTCAGCTTATGAGCTCTTACAAAGTATTCGATTCCATCTTTAACAAGTAGATACTTGTTCTCAGCTCTATAGAAAATAACCTTTCTATCATACAAGTAAGGGATTCCTAAAACAATTCCACATATATCCAAATGAATTATGTCTAACTCAACCTCATCTAGAAATGTTGACCCGAACGAAAACTTGAGTTTGCACTGTCTAGTCACTTGTATTTGTGCTTTATCATTCAACCATCCTAATGGGTATGGTTTCTTGTGAGGTGTAGTTGATAATCCCAATTTCTTTACAATTGCTTTATAAATTAGATTTACTTGTGAGCCACTATCAAACAAAGTATCA
Organism: Pinus tabuliformis; assembly: GCA_031772625.1. Classification (NCBI taxonomy): domain Eukaryota; kingdom Viridiplantae; phylum Streptophyta; class Pinopsida; order Pinales; family Pinaceae; genus Pinus; species Pinus tabuliformis. The sequence goes on from CM062818.1 coordinate 303,422,522, forward strand.
ATCTTTTGATTTTTGGAAATAACTCGAATATGGAAAAGCTCATGTATTTTTCTCTCATTTTCTTCATCAATAACAAATTGAGCATAATTACTAGTAAATGCTTCAGAATTATTACCTTTTATACCTGTGGCTGCTATAGTTGTTTCATCTCTCGAGTCTGACCCCAAATCTTTTTGAATAGCTGCAACAATATTCTTCTTCTTTCCCTTGGACTTCTTAGGTCTCAGCTCTAGATGCAGAATCCAACAATGCTCATCATCATGCCCATCCCCTTCATAATGAGTGCATGAAGCTTTTCTTTTCTGTGTAGTGTTAGCCTTCCTTGCTTTCCACTTCTGTTTTCTTTTCTCCTTGCTCTTTCCTATAGTGGGTTGGGATGGTCCCCCAACTTCTGGATTTCCATTCTTTCCTCTAGCCTCTAGATGAGTAGCTTGTACAGATACCTCATCTATACTAGTGGGATTAAACATGAGGATGGTATGCCTCATGTAGCTGTGTAGACCACTAATTTACTTAAAAAGAGTCTCTGGTGAGTCTAATGAGATACCCAACATCAATGCTCTCTTTCTAAATTCTTGAGTATACCCTTGCACACTTTTCCCTTTCAACTGTCGAAGAGTTTTCCAACTCATCATGGCTTGTTGCATGTAGGCCAATGGATAGAACTGTTTTTTGATTGCAACAACAAATTCACTCTAGACAGAGATGGTCTTGCCATGTCTTTTCATATCAGCTTGGGTTCTGCCTTCCCACCAAACCAAGGCAGTGCCTCATAGGCATAGGCTTTCCAGCTAAATCTTGCTCTTGTCTGAGTCTATTTTCTATACTCTGCAATACACATCAATTTGTCTAATCCAATTTTCCAACTTTTCAGCATTTATCTCTCCATCATATATAGGAAAATTTAACATCTAGCTTAATCAAAGATGCTTTCTTAGTATTCATAGGGCTATTAGGAGGTGTGAGAAAGCTTTCCTTTTTCCCCTTTCCTTTGGAGTGGTCATGGAAGTGAGACTCATCTTCTTCTTTATTTTGTTTAGAACCTGATGAATCTTCAACCTTTTTCTTTCTAAAGTCTTTGTACATCTCCTCAACAATAGACTTTACAGCTAGGAAAACTTCTATGAATTGAGGGTCTGACCCTGCAGAACCTTCCTCTAACATTGTCTTCCGAGAATAGACCCTCCCAATTTCAAGATTAGTTTCCACCAACTCTCCTTCTCCTAATTTGAGCTTTGATCTTGTGAGAATTCATAGCTAAACCAACACAAGCTTGTCTAACCTTACAACCTAGAGCTCTGATACCATTTGATCTGATATTCACCCTCTGAGTGACATGAGTTAAAGATTTATTGTTTAAAGGTATTACATACTTATGTGTTGGTGTGTGTTATGTGTTATTGAAGCAACAGATCAATCAGATTGCTAATACACAGACAATAAAATGGAAAGACAACAGAGAAATATAGTAAGAAAATACAAAGACACAAGCAATTTAATAAGAAGTTCACCCTATTCTCCAGGGATACATATCTGGTCCAGCTTTTAGTTGTGGCCTTGTTTTATTGTGTCTTTAAGCAGAGAATTACAATGAAGGGACTCAATGTGAGTTCTCCTGAAGAAGATTTTCTTGGTAGGTTGGTTCTTGGATTCCCGAAGCCACTGGAGTGCACATACTCTTCTTCTTCATCCCAGCTTTGTGACCTTCTCGTCTACAATGGCAAGAGCCTAATGTGATGCTCAGCCTGGACAGATCCTCTATGGGATGGCTTGAATCTTCAAGCTCTCTGGTGCTCGATGCTACCTCTGGTGAGCTCGACCGTCTGTCTCTTCTGCTTTGCTTTATTGTTCTCTATGATCCGTCCTCCTCTCGGGATTCTGGTCTCTCTGTCTTCATCTCTTGGACTGACCTTCTCAGTAACTGTCTAACTATGTATTCAGTCTCTGTTCATTGCTTTAGCCATTCATTCCAATGCTTGTTCGATTCCTATTCCACCTCTATTGATTCACCTTCTGCAGCTACGCTTGGAGTTCCCTATTCAGCGTCATCATCAGTGCTCAGGGAGTGGCTACATGTCCTCTTCTAAATGGCGCCAACATGCATTGTCAGTTCATTTCTTTAGTTATGTCATGGATGCATTCTTCCTCCATCGTGGTTGTCAAACGGACTCCAAATACTTCTAAAATGCAGCGTATTCCTTCGTCAATTCTGCTTCCTCCATCGGGCGCGATCTTAGCTGTCCGATCTGGGGTCTCTAGATTCGACGCCATATGCATGTTTCGCGTGGTTGACTTGCTTAACCTTTAGCGCACGATCAATGGCGATTTTCTCTGACCTCTGCTTGCCATGCGTTGATCGATCAATGGAATCGCTCCGCTTTCATCCAAAACCTCTTACCATTTGTGGCACCCCGATCAATATTGCTGATTTCTAGAGCGCAAGTTCTGCCTTGTACTTTCAGCTCTTTTTTCTTTTCTGCCAATCATTTTCCGGTTCCCCCGCATGACCGAGTGCTTAGGATTTTTCCTTCATAGCTGTGTTTTCCCAACAATGCATGATTAGAGCTAATCACGCATCAAAAATCACCTTCCTTTCCCGATCTGGGGCTCCCAGGGGCTACTTTGACCTCTTGCGCATTCTCCATGGGCCTCGGTCAGTGTGCTTTTACCGAGGTCCTCGTCGTTCCACGCTGGCTACCATTGCCACTAGTTTAGGGTGTTTTTGATCACTGTTTTGGATTCTTTAGAGATTTGTTCCGACTTGATACAATTATGGTTCTTTGACAGTATTATTTGGATCCAATTCAAATCAAGTTCCAACTAGTTTGTGGAACTAATTGTGAGTTCAGTCAGTTAATGCATGCATGAATGCAACGAGTTTTCTCCACATAATTGAATATTCTATCATAAATAGCTCATGCATGTCAGTTTAGGAAAAGACCTAGTTGAGATTAAAGTTAGGGACATTGTACTATCAGTTGGAGGAATTTTCCTATAAAGGAAACTCATCCATGCAGAAGGAACAAGGTTTGTTGAGGACTGAACATTTTTATAGTGTGCATGAGCAGTGTTCCACTTGGTTGAAGGTGAATCATCCCAAAGGAACAATGGAAGGAAATATGAGGCTTCGAGGGCAGAGGAGAATGTTTGTGAGAAGCCTTGTTTGCCTAGGAGCAACAGTGACGGATTGTATTGAGAGCTGGATAGCTTGAGAGCTAAAGCTTTGTATAATCCTCAGATATTTCCACCGTGTATTATAATACAGATAGCAGCGTTTCTAGCTGAGGCTTTCCCGAGAGTATTCTTCTATGTTTCATGTGTGATTGAATCTTCTTCTCTGATATATGTGTTCTGTTTGATATTTCTTAAAATATATTAAGCTTCGGGAAGTTTGATTGTAGAAGTAGATTAAGTATTCTGCTTTAGTACATTGCATAATTAGTTTAATCTATAGTGAGAATTTCTACACAACGTTTTGAATAATAAAGATGATGAAGCATTTTTTTGTGTGGGATGTATATGGAAAGAGTATATCAGTAGTTATGTATGGTCCTCCAAGATGGTTTTAAAGGCATTTTTATTTTAGGTTGGAGATCAATGTTGATGTAGGAAATCAATTGAAGATTTTTTTACCATTTTAATGGATTGGTTTCACATTTCAGGTAGACCCAAGTCATTAGCTCAAGGAAGGTGAACTTCATTCTCAACAGGCTCTTATTTCTCTTTTTCTTATTTTTTATTATGCAATTACATATTTTAAATTATTCATCAAACTCTATTAATAAAGCTAAAAGAAGCTACACTTATGATACAAAAGCAATTAAAAAATTAATTTCAAACTAAGTTTGGTATCAAGGAAAGGTTGATCCATGATTTTCAAAGACTTGTATGCTTACTAGATCTCAACTCAAGCATTGAGAAGCATTGAATGAAGAGTTTAATTTTGAGAATGGTAGAAGATGAACATTTTCATGACAAGTAATGCTACATGAAAGGGCATAGAGCCTCACCAATTCTGAAATTTCATTTAGATAATATTTTCTTAACATTAAATTAACTTTGGAACAATGGTAGAAAGAATAAAGAAAAATGGAGAAATTCCATGTCAAGATAAATATGAAGCAGCTAGTCGTGACTCTCTTCAAATTCCCCCACTTCCTTCTTTTTCTTCATGTCCATATCCATATCACAAAAGGAAACTAGAGAAGGATAAATATAAATTACCATTGTTAAAATTGGAGGAAATTCATGATTCCTCAACATATAAAGGAAAACTTGATGCAAAAAATCTATATAATTAGATCAATAAAATTGAAGTCTATTGGAGGGTTCAAAGAATTGTGGATGAAGGCACCAAAGTTGAACTAGCTACTCTTTGATGTAGCGGAACAACACTAGCATGGTAGGAGAGTAAGTTTCAAGAAGATATTCATATGAAAGGTATAAATACATCTTATTGGTATGAATTTACATTTGCATTAATGGAAAAATTATATTTGTTAGGATATGTACAACACATATTAATGGATTGGAAAAGTCTAAGATAAGGTACAGGGAAAAATGTGCAATAACATAGTGAAGTGTTTTGAAAGAGCGCATTAATACTTGGAATTCCTCTTTATATGAAATAAACTCTTTTGAAGTATATTATTGGGTTACATAGTTATTTAAGACATAATATAGTCTTAGGGGCCCCAATGTCAACCTAGGGCTTAGATCAAGAGGTGCATGCAACTACATATTTGAAACAAGGTCATCGAATAATAAAGGGAATAACCGCGAGGTCTATGCAGTAAGTGACAGGTGGCGCCTTCAATAAATGGACCGAATATACATATATAACTATAATCATTGTAATTAGTGTCACTCCTCATGGATAAACAATTAGGCTTGTGATGAGTGTTGGGTGGCATGAAATGAGAATAACCCTCTCAATTGAAGTTTTTCACGGTATTGGGATTGTTGGAAGATTGTAGTAGTAGATGTTAGATATCTTGTATTAAGGTTTATTAACTTCTTCTAACTGAAGATTTCCTCATCAATTATTGGATTTGTGTCAATTTCAAGATCTTAGGAATGTTTGAAACTTCGTTAGTGGTCCAAAAGAAAAATCTCACCCAATAGACACATCTCTATAACCATAAATATGTGCTGATTATAGCATCAAAGGATAAGAACATAGTGAGGCCAAGGAAGAAAATTGGTAGAAAGGTTAAAGGACTGAGATGGTTAACCATTAAATTACCTCATTAATCTTGTGCATACAACCAAGGAATGGTGACTAAAGGAAATTTGAAAAAGGCAATAGTATCATTGGGCATCAAATCATTGAATAATATAAGGTATGTTACACTAAAAAATGTCACCATGACTATTTGTAGTTAGTATGGCTCCATCCACTGTCATACTATCCTCCTTGGCAAGTCTCATGCCTCTGCTCTTCATGTAAAACTTCAAGAAAGAGAGAAAAGTCATTTAAAGTCAATTATCTCTGGTACGCAGTTTCTCTTAGCCTTACCTGCGTGTACGCAACCCAAGTTCACAATACCTTCGTACTTGTACGCTCTGTATGTAAAGGGGTGGGTGCGTACTCCTGTAAAGGTCAAAAGGTGCAAGTTTCACTCTAAAAACGTTACTTGTGGTCATTTCTAGAGCATTCTAGAAGCTTGTTTGATGTGTATGAAGCGCTTCTAGATGGTTCATGTATCCCTACCAAAGAGGAACTTATCCCATCAAGAGGGGAGCTATCCCATCCAAAGAGGGGCTTATCCCATTGATGGTGGACCTGAATAACTTCTTCTAGAGCACTATAAATACAGGCATTAGGCCAAAGGGAGGGGAGGTTGAAAGCTGAACATTCCTAACGGTAGATGCTGCTGGAATTAGGACTTCCTTGTAGAAGCTTGTGAGGAGAGATTACCATCTTTGCTTGTTCTATTTGGAAGTGGGTGAGCTGATCGAAGTAAAGGAGAACTCTTGTGGACCCTGGGAGGGACTTGCACAACACCAAGGCTCAGGTTGTAATGGTTCCTTTTGTTACCTTTTAATACAAATTAGTCCATTCTTCTCAACAATTTGTTATTTATGAGTTGTTTCATATACTCCTTGGTCTATATGTTAAATATGTTTTATTTTATGTGATATTCAGGTGCTATTTAATCGTTTGATTGTTAGTGAATGCAGGTTTCGAAGTGAAGGAGGAGCTCATCCGGGTCAACGAAGCTGGACTACTACAACAACGTTGGATTACATGTAGGATCTAAACACTTGATTTCTCATATTGTAAAGGCATATTTAGTGAAGGATTGCTCTTATTTGTCTTGTTTGTCACTAGAAAGTCTTAGGCTTCTAGGGAGGTCGGTTGTGTCCGCACTAACGACTCATTCTGTGTGACAAAATGGTGACTCCGCTGGGGACTCCATGAATGTGTTTGAGTTCTTTTTGATTTGATATTTTGGTCTGAGAAAAATCGCTTGTTTTCTGATTTTTGGCTGTCTAACTATGTATTTGGGTGGGTTAGCTTAGAGTCAATTTAGATTTTTATTTTTCTTAGCTTTGCCAGCAGTACGCCACTTCTGAGTTAGGCACAGTGCGTACTTGTACGCACTGCGTCTTTGTGCACAGGGCGTCCCCGCACCTGTGTCAACAGATCACCTGCGTACCCCTGTCAAATTTGAGAAAATTTCATTTTTCCTCTTTTTGCTCTTTAGATTTTGTTTTTACTTTGTTCTTACTGCCCAGATCCATTAGTTTACTGTCAGAGATCTTCACCTGAACTTGTCCCGTTAGTGTCGAGGGTTTTGGTGGAATTCATAGGGATTTTGCCTTAGGGTTTGATTTTTAACTGGTCCTGTAGTGACTTCGGCGTTAGAGGTTGTCAAAATTTGGATCTTCTTGGTTTTGGTCAGTCCTCTTAGGAGTCGGGCCTGTCATAGAAGTCACCCTTGTGAGAGACCTACCTTTGTGTCTTCTCTTTGCGAATCTCGAAAAGTTTTGTTTGTTAATACCTTGAATTTCATTTTTGGAAAAAAGAACAAAAAGATTTTGATTTTGTTTTTTGATTAGTTTATGATTCTGCATGAACTGATCCTTAGTTGCATTTTGACTGAGTAAAACATCCGGGAATTATCCTTGTAGGCTTTCGTCCTCATTAGTCTTTGCTTTTAGGTAAATTTCCTTTTAATTTGCTTTTGAGTGGATTTGATTTGATTGTTTTAGATTTGTTAAATTTCTTTTGATAAATAGTTTTTACATGCTTTATTACTATAGAAAAAACACAAAAACTCTTTTGGAAAAGTTTGCTTTGGTAGCATTTGTAGTCTTTTGGGAGAAAAAGGAAATTTCGTAGAGTAATTAGTGGTCATGAGTTGTATGTTTTGAAAAGATAAAGAAATTGTTTCTTTGATTGTCTTTACTAAGAAAGTTGTTTTCTATAAAATTTGCATTTTCCAACTCTCTTAGTTAGGAGATTCATTGAAAAAGCAAAGTAGTGTAAATCATATTAGGTGCATCTTTGTAGTGGTTGCGAGTCGAGTCTACACACCACCAGTTTCATCTCCACTACCTTTTTGTCTTTAAGAAAAAGCCATAAAATTAACACTTAAAGTAAAATTAACTTAGTAACTTTTATTTACTAGGGCTCTGAAACACCAATTTAGATCAGGATAGTGTTTTGGAGTAGGAGAGTAATTAACTGTCCAAGACAACAAAACCAAACAAGTAGCTTATCTTGTGATAGAATAAATCCAATTGTTTCATTTGTACTCTGGGAAAGCTCCTCTTAAAGGAGAAGCACGAGCTCGTGTCCGAACCAGTGAGGGGATCAATCCTCCCTCGTTGGGAACGACGCCAGACACGCACATATTACAAACGGTAAACCTCAGATTAACCATTGTCGAGGAGCCAGGGGTCACTTGTCGGTAAACCTTGGATTATTGTCAAGGAGCCGGCAAGGGGATTGAGCTTGATACTCTGCCCTTGCGTGCTGTCGGAGTGTACACTGTTCCCCCAGGTGCATTTGTTGCTGTTGGTAACTTTAGTGACCATTATCTTTAGGATTCTACCGAGGTGACGGTGGAGGGAAGATCCCACTGTACCTGGAGCAGACGTCGACTAGACCCACTTGTATTTTCCGGGGGGTTCACTTCACTCGAGACGGTTAAAGTGGAGGAACTTGTGCCGGTCTATTCATTAAGTAGGTTTTCGGGGTAACTGTTCCACCCGCCACTTCTGTACTGAATCCGGCGATGTTGGGTTTCATCTCCAACTAGCATTTTTGGTCCGGAAGGCTACTGTTTGTGCTTGGTTTGACGCCCTAGATTCTTTAGGCGTGTGATTCAAATTTGTTTGGTTCTTTAGAGACTTTAGGTGGTTTGCTTTGAGATTTTACTTTGTTTGCGTGTGCAGTAGTTAAAAGTTTTTAACTGTGGTGGAATTACCGAGACAGTCCCGTCGAAACATTATGATGACAGAACTTATGCCATTTTCGAAACATTATGCCATTTTCGAAACATTATGATGACAGAACTTGCAAGCCAGCTTGGTTTACGCCATGATAGTTCTACTCCTTATTATCCCCAAGCAAACGGTTTGGTTGAATCCATCAACAAAGTTCTAGTTATCATGATCCGGCGAATCATTGGTATTCATCAGTCGAATTGGCATAACATGTTATTTTCAGCGCTTTGGACGTACCGAACCTCAGTGAAAACATCAACAGGGTTCACTCCTTTCCAACTAGTTTATGGTTTGGAAGCAGTGTTGCCCATTGAATGCGAAATCCCATCACTTCAAATGGCTATCGAATTACTCCCAGCTACTTCCGAAGAGGAGAAGCGTCTATTTTACTTAGCTAAATTAGATGAGACTCGACATGATGCTGCTTTGGCAATCGAGACTCACGCAAAAAGAATGAAAACTCAGTATGATCGTAACGTGACCCCTCGTAATTTTTCGGAAGGAGACCTAGTGCTATTATATGATCAAGCTAATGATAAGTTAGGTGCTGGAAAATTTGTTCCCATGTGGCATGGGCCCTACATTTTCAAGCGAAAGCTAGCAAAAGGGGCCTATGAGCTGGTAGATTTTGATGGGGACTCTTTGGGTAAGCCCAGAAATGGACTTTACCTAAAGAGGTACTATGCTTAAATGGTGGGTATGGAGATTCAGTTAGTTTAGTTAGGTCAATTTTTCTTTCTAGCTGGTATGTTTGCTTAGTTTAGACAGTGTGCTTAGCTTAGAGAGTGTGTTTTTCATCGTTATTCTGGCTTATCTTGGTTTTACTCTTGATATTGCAGATGTCGACGCCTCTCCAAACGTACATTGGATTTGCTGATGGTGCTTGTTGTAGTACACGGAATATCTCTTCCGTGGCCTGGGTTATCTATTCGCCCTCTGACGAGTTAGTTTCTATGCATGGGGTGAGCCTCGGTCAAACAACAAACAACATTGCAGAATACAGTGCAGTGATTGAATTATTATCTGAATCTATTTCATTTGGGATTCAGAGTTTGATAGTGAGGTTAGATTCTGAACTCGTTGTATTACAGCTTAATAGAGTCTATGCCATTAGAAATCTAGTGTTATTAAGATTGTTTTTGAGGGTGCGTCTCTTGGAACGTGAATTTGATCACATTGAATATCAGCATATTCCAAGGTCTTTAAATACATTAGCAGATGCAATGGCGTCTCGAATGTTAAATAGACATTTGTAACAATCATAAATGTAAATTTATAAACATTTCATCACACATGTTTAACAAAATAAGCCAGTAATAATGATATATATAGATAGGAGTGTGTCAAAAAATATACATCGTCTTCGATCATAGGTTGAAAAACACCCTATGATCGGAAAAATTGATAAGTACAAAAAACCAAAAATGTCACATGTGTCTACAAAAAGTGACTAGCCAATCACTGGTGGTGCTCTCTATATGAGACCACTGCCTGCGCTACTCTACACAGGAACCTCCTGAAAGGTCCTGGGACTGCAACCACAAGCGCTGAAGTCGGATAGGAATATCGTCTATAGTCGTCTCTGGTATGCCTACCATGAGACGCTCTAAGTCTTGTTCCAGCTCGGTTAAGGTCTCTGCGGCCGCATCCTGTGGGGCTGGTGCTGGTACAACTGGTACTCTTCTTTCAAAAGCCCGGAGATCGGCTGGACGCTGTGGACCTACATCTGCATTTTGAAAAATTTTTGCTGTCAGTTTTAAGACGATATATAAAAAACAAAAAAATAGATAATTTAAAAAACTTGTGAAAAATGAAGTACCTTTGTCGTCCCATTGTTCTCCCTGTGGAAGAACCATGTCCGGATCATTGCGAAAATCTACTCCGGCATAAGGAAAATCCTAAATCGCAAAGACCTGGCTCTCCAACCAGTGAAAGTAACCCGCAAGAAATCGGACAACTCCCGCTCCCTCATCAGGATGTCGGGCCATTACCGAAACCCATCGCGTCAACTTAGGCTCCCGAGGAGGCCCAACTGGAACAGTAAGATGCTGGGGGATCAGCATTGGAACTCTCTCTAGGGCAAAGCTCACAACTAAAGGCCCATATCCAAAGGTCTTCAGTTGTCCGTTCTTTGCCCTAGTCAGTTGGCCTTTCATATTGGCCAGCACAGCATTGCACCAGTTGAAAATGGTGCCTCGGAAGCAATCTATAGCCATCCGCATTTGGGAACCAGTGGCTATGTGCAAAGCGGCAGCACCGCAAATTTTGGTAACTGTAAAGGCAATTACCATAAGTTCAGGTCGGGATATGTATTTGATTTCTATCCCCTTCTCCTGGTTTTGATTGTTGCACCACTCTAGCCAGAGACTAGCAAGGGATTGGCCACCTGGCCTAGTCCCGAATAGAGAGAGTTGCTCGCCCCTGTTAGGCAAGCCAGTGAGAAAATATATGTCGGAGGACTCTATCTCGAGCTGGTGTTCTCAGATGTAAAAGCATTGATCCTGAATGTTCCACCTTTCAACCAGCCACTCTAAGAATGGCACCTGGGCCCTCATGCCAGGTATGGCCCAGTACTTGTAGAGACCGCATGCCTTTAAAGCATCAATGGAAGGTTGATGACCTATTGCGGCCAAATCGACATCTTCGTGCTCTCTTTCACGCAAATCTAGCATGGTGGGCAATCTACACACCAAAAAACATTGATTAGAATTCATTAAATCAAATTTTGATGGTTAGGTTTTGAGTTTGGGTTTTGAAAATCCGCTTTGCGCAGAGTACGCACCCCGCATTTAGAAAACAGAGCGTGGGTATGCAGCTGTTCTGAAGGTGGTCTGCGTACTCCGACGATTTTCCCATATACGAAAATGTCGGGGTATGCAGGTCACCCATGGGGCACCTGCGTCCCCCGAAAAGCGGACCCTAAAACCCCAAACCCTCCAAAAAATAAAACTAGAACTTAAAATGAAATTCTAAACAGATGAAGTTGAAGAGGAGGATGTTGTGAAATACCTGAAAGAGACGGCGCTCGATTCCGACGGTCGGATTCTCCGCAAAGTCCACGGGAAGTTTCTTGCCAAAAGCCCTTTTTCTCACCCTCAACAGTAAAATGGTAAAAATGACATGGTAAAAAGTCTTTTTATAGGTTTTTTGGATAAATGAATGCTAAGTTTGTTTATTTTTCACCATGAAAGGATGTTTTTCAATGTATTTTTGCCCATCTTAAACAGGTATGAGTAATGTGTTGTTTTTGTGCAGGACAAAAGGACTTTAGGGTAAAATCATCATTTTTCACGAACCAAGACATCAGAGTCATCTTTTAAGCCCTTTTCTAACTCCTTAAACATGAAAAGATTGCCGAGTGTTTCTTTTACACTCGTTAAAACGGAATTAAAAGACGGTCCTCTTACAACCCTTTTCTGACTGTAAAAACACAAAAAGATTGCCGGATTTTTGTTGTTTCAAATTCGATACTGGAAATAAAACGACATGCCTCTGATCGCTTTTTACTTTTCAGGTCAAAGGAATTAATCATGAAAGTACTCCTTGGTTGCAAGATCAAGCGGTTCTCTCAGGTATTATTTTATACTTTTTCGGGCTTGGGAGACACAAATTTACGAAAACGTTCACCTTGGAGTCTTCTTTAGTTTTTTCAGACTCTCTAAAATTGAAAAACGCCGAGTTTCTCCTATACTGGACTCGTTAAAATTTCACAGTAAAGGACCTGTTCGATTACAAACAGGAACGGACCACTCCTTCTTAGGGTCCGGATCTAAACTAAGTTGGACTGATCCGAAGGATGAGCTTATAATCAAGCATATGTTATCCTCCTCAAGCTTGTAAAAAATAAAGAGGTACTTGCCAGAAATGGTGGGGGAAAAGAGAGAGAATGAACCTATTTGTTATCCTTTATTACAAAAGAACCTTATCACCGCTCTTGAACACGACACTTTTCATTCACCTAGGTTGGGAAATCCTTTGCCTTAAAGCTGATAAAACCACTTTGAAAGTCTTCAACCATTTCTGGGTATCAAATTTGGGTCAATTGTCACCAAGCCATCTGTCGTGTCGTTATGTGTTCAAGAGGTCTATGCAAATAAACCATTCATATGCAAAATACTTGTCATCCATTTGACCATCCCTGAGTCAGTCCTTACAGCAACATTTCTTCAACTTGAACAATGATTTCGTGTTGTGGGCTTGCCTGCAACGGGTCGCTTTCTATCGACATCAGCACATTATCTAGAAAGATGACTTAGAAATCGTCAGTACCTTGAAGTCTGCATGCATCAATGGTGGGTTTCTCGCCTTTGACGACAGTTTACATCATTGACTTTCGATCAAAGGATTCCGTGACGTGTTCGACATCAACCCATTCAGTCACATTTCATGGATTGTACTGGGTAGTTTGAAAACAATTGACATCACTGGTGGTCTCTCTCACACTTGTTAACAGTTTACATCATCGACTGGTAATGAAGTGGTTTCTACCATGTTCGACATCAACTCATTTATTCGCATGGATAGAATCGTACCAATTCAGGAAGTAGAGATGAAGACCCTGGATCTAGTTTCCACCATCCTGGCTGCGAGGAGTTTTGTATTCATTATATAGTATACTAACCATAAACAGATGGCTGCGTCCATACTGTGCCTACAAAAGTCTACGATTGTGATGCACTGCAAAATCATTCTTGTATCAGAGCAGTAGTTAGATTGTTAGTTAAAGTTTTCAAATTGAGTATGGGAATGCGTACCTCAGCGATGATATCATCTTATATATGTATTTTGTGTTGAATATTTGCAGGTTCTGACCAGGCTCTCCGCAAGATACTCCTTGAAATGATAAAGTACTTCACCCTTTGTAGATGATAAAAAACCCTGATCTACTATAGGCTTCGCACTTTAGGGGGTAGTCTGTTACACTAAAAAATGTCACCATGACTATTTGCAGTTAGTATGGCTCCATCCACTGTCATACTATCCTCCTTGGCAAGTCTCATGCCTCTGCTCTTCATGTCAAACTTCAAGAAAGAGAGAAAAGTCATTTAAAGTCAATTATCTCTGATACGCAGTTTCTCTTAGCCTTACCTGCGGGTACGCAACCCAAGTTCACAATACCTGCGTACTTGTACGCTCTGTATGTAAAGGGGTGGGTGCGTACTCCTGTAAAGGTCAAAAGGCGCAAGTTTCACTCTAAAAAAGTTACTTGTGGTCATTTCTAGAGCATTCTAGAAGCTTGTTTGACGTGTATGAAGCGCTTCCAGATGGTTCATGTATCCCTACCAAAGAGGAACTTATCCCATCAAGAGGGGAGCTATCCCATCTAAAGAGGGGCTTATCCCATTGATGGTGGACCTGAATAACTTCCTCTAGAGCACTATAAATATAGGCATTGGGCCAAAGGGAGGGGAGGCTGAAAGCTGAACATTCCTAAGGGTAGATGCTGCTGGAATTAGGACTTCCTCGTAGAAGCTTGTGAGGAGAGATTTCATCTTTGCTTGTTCTATTTGGAAGTGGGTGAGCTGATCAGAGTAAAGGAGAACTCTTGTGGACCCTGGGAGGGACTTGCACAACACCAAGGCTCAGGTTGTAATGGTTCCTTTTGTTACCTTTTAATACAAATTAGTCCATTCTTCTCAACAATTTGTTATTTATGAGTTGTTTCATATACTCCTTGGTCTATATGTTAAATATGTTTTATTTTATGTGATATTCAGGTGCTATTTAATCGTTTGATTGTTAGTGAATGCAGGTTTCGAAGGGAAGGAGGAGCTCATCCAGATCAACGAAGCTGGACTACTACAACAGCATTGGATTATAGGTAGGATCTAAACACTTGATTTCTCATATTGTAAAGGCATATTTAGTGAAGGATTGCTCTTATTTGTCTTGTTTGTCACTAGAAAGTCTTAGGCTTCTAGGGAGGTCGGTTGTGTCCGCACTAACGACTCATTCCGTGTGACAAGGTATTGGATTTTAACCATAATAAACTTGATTCAATTGACATAAGCCTCAAAAATATTTCACAACAATTAACATAATTCAACTCTCTATCATAGTAGCTGGTTGATCCTGAGAAATGAGAATGTCAAATAGAAGTGATAGTGGTTTGACAAGAATGAAGACATGAACCTGGAGATTGATAAAAAAAGGATTAATGATGGAAATAATTGACGTCTTGTCATCGAAGGGGAGATAATTCAACTCACAACAAATGTTTTCAAGTGAAAAGTTGAGAACGTGATACATAAAGAATGTAAAAATTATTGTCGTTCATTAATTCATGTTGTTTAATAATATCGATGACAATTAACATCATTAATGCTCATATTTTAACCCTTTTAAAATTAAACCTTAAGCTCAAATTCTTTTTTTTTTATTGCATCAAAAGGGTGAAAAACTATGAGATCATGTCATAATGGAAGGCATTCTTCTCATAAATGCATCATGGAGGGGCGTCCTAGATAAAACAACTACAATGATAGCTTCCATGAATTGACAAGTGTTGAATGGAACTTTTCATTTGGACTACAATTGTGATAGTAACATAAAATAAAACATTGATACAACTTAAATGGTATCAATGAGGAAAGTTGAGTTGTTCAATTTAAGGAATCTCTTGATGTATTACAAGAATAAGAGGAGTAGAATGTGAAAGAGTTTTGCGTTCAGTGTTTAATGTGTCAAAATATTTATTGATAGAGGAGTTGGATGCCTACATTCCTTAAATTGTTTCTATCATCCCCTACCACCATTGGAGCTCTAAGTTCTAGTATATGGTGCACTAGAAATAGGAAATTGCTTGCATATCTCAAAAAAATAAATAGACTGGAAATACTACGAGGGGGATGAATCAGTGTTCGAATAAAAATAGTATTAATTTTTACTATTTATAACCATTACACCATTCGTCATAAAATCATGAAATAAGAAACATAAGATAATATATAAGCACCATGTAAATCATACCCCACAGATATTTTAGGTGGAAACCCTTCTAGGAGAAAAGACATTGAAAATGTATCTTCCTCTTCTTCTTAATTGAAACTTCTTTTACATTGTACTGGAACTAACCAATATTGAAGCACCAACTTTCAAGGAACATACCTCGATCATCAGTGAGAACCCACTTTTTTTAGGCACCAACGTGATGGAAGCACCCACTTCCTACAACATTTGCAAAGACATAACTGTTTGAGACACCAACCCTTAAGCTATTCTCAAGAACCAACATGAAAGAAGCCACTACTCCATGACTAGTAACCTGCTACTTTCCCTAAAGTAAACAATCTTCAAATCACTCTGTGGACCTCAATTTCATGCATTTTCAAATTGGATCCACACAATCTCTCTACTTATTATCAACACAACAACACCAAACCTCTCTGCAACAAAATCCATTTCTCGATCGCTCTGCTCAATACATATACATGTTTCTATAAAACCTTAGCAACAACAAACTATAACATCATTCTTCATCATCTGGATATACTTATACATTAACAACAAGAACATGTCATACAAGAGTTGCATACCTTTTGCTCTTCCTCACTCTCAAGCCTCAGGGGATATACAAATTTTTATTCAACAATTCATATCATTAGACAAATCCTAACAAAATGAATAAATAAAATTTTAAATCAATTGCAATAATAGAAATGTTAGGAACAAAAATTTTGTTCTTTTGGATGTAAAACAACCTAGCACTGGTTATAGATCAACAACATATATTTGTGAACAAAATTTGTCATCATTACATGAGTTGGATGAAATGTGCACTACCAACAAGATAAACATGATAACATTGTGATATCATCATATACACATTTGTAACAATTGAAATCCTCATAAAGAAAGGAAACCACAATAATATTCTTGCCCATTATAGCCATATTATGCATACCAACACTAAGACAACTTACACATATTGACACAAACTATTTCTCTGGCATCATTAATTAGCGACATAAACTCTCTCTCTAAACTTTGTCCTATTTATCCATACAACAACAAGAAAATCCCTTCAATAACACTCAATTGTAATAATCATTGATCTCCAACAAACAACAACCCTTTTTTTCTAGAAGCTTAGGTTTACTACAATAATTTTGTATGAATTCCTATGTTTTGGGTTTGTAAGTGGATGCATCATCAAGACATAAATTCCTACATAAATAGTACAAGGAGAACAACTATATATATATATATATATATATATATATATATATATATATATATATATATATATATATATATATATATATCTATATATATATAGATATATATATGAGAAGATAAAATGAGGCGATCTGGGATGGGTGATCTCCGAGGAAATCCCGGTTACCAAGTGCAACCCCTAGAAGTGATGTTGACGCTATGTGATTCATTTCACTAGTTTCAATCCCACTTCTTCACCGCTGTGAGAATCACCTGATGCAATGACTGCTAAGTGGACTATTCAAAAATCATGAGAAATTAGTTAGTTACAACTACCTCTAATGGAAATGGTCATAGATGAATGACTTAGTTAACACAGTTGAATCCCAAAATAATGATGTGAAGAAATTAAAAGATATGCTATTATAACATTATAATATTACAAAAGTATAATAATATTATTATGATCATAATATTATACGAATGTTAATATTTAAGGTAATAATATATATTAATTATTAATTGACGTGATTATTAAAATTTTATTAAAGTAATTATAATGCTATTATTTTTAGGTTATAATTTATATTAATTATATTGAATTAACCTTATTATTATTATTTTATGAATAGTTGTATTGAAGTGCTAATACAAAATTATGCACGAGAGATGGGGAAGAAAGAACTGAAAGGAAGTGGGGAAGGATATTACAATGAAAAGATGAGGAAGGTAGGAAATAGGGAATGATAATATTTAAGAATTCTTAAGGAGGGGAATCCAATATTTGTTGACCTCAAGGCCATTCTCTCTATTTAAAACGTTAAGGCTTTTGATGATTTCGAAAGCTTCTCTAAAGTGTCTTTTTAAATATTGGTTTTCCCTGGCAATAATTTTGGTGTTCTCAAATTCTATATGGTGCTTGGTATTGATGACATGATTTGAAAGGGTAGAATAGAAAAAAAAATCATTTCTAATTTAAACAAGATGTTCTTTCATTCTAATTTTGTAGGATCTTCGAGTTTCGATAATGTAGTGTTTACCTTGGTAACAATTTATTCTATAAATCCCTAGGTGTTTATGTGGGTTAATATAATCCTTGATGGACCTCATTTCCTAATGGATAGTCTTCATTGGTTTAAAATAAATGGAGACATTCTTCTTTCTTCAAATATTGGTGATTTTATCAATAACACCTTTGATCTCTAAAAGATAAATTCTTTTGCATAGCGGTTGCGGGTTCATGTGCTTGGAGCCTTGTTTTTTCTTCCTTTTTGACAACTTTTCTGATTTCGTTTTCTTTCTAGCCACTAGTTTTGATCGCCCTGATCATATTTTTCTTTTCTTGGTCAATGTGTTCAATGTAAGAAATTATAAGGGATCTTATGGCTAGAGCGTTAAGAACACTAGTAATTTGCGGGGGGTGATGTTGGGAATTTTCATGGAGGTACCTGTCAATGTGAGTCTTCTTTATGTAGTCCTATTGTCCTAAGTTTCCATGAACTTTCTTTGTGACCAACAAATGAAGGAAAGGTAGGCCATTATTTTTCAATCTCCATGGCAAATTTAATCTTCTTTGATCTAGTATTAAGGTCGGTGAAAAGAATTTCAAGTTCAGTATCAACATGAGGCCACTTGACATTAGTGACATCAATGTATCTTTCCACCAATGGGCCCTCAATGGGTAAGGTTCAAGGGCTTGATTTTCGATTTTAACATGTAAAGGTTGGCTAAAATGGAAGATAGGGGTGAACCCATTGCTACTCCAGTGGTTTGTTCATTATACTTACCTTGGAAGTTGAAAAAAGTAGTGTAAGAAAACCTTAGCAAGACTAGAGGTTTGAGGATTGTCTACTTCTCTAATAACATTGATGCATTTAGTAAGAGAAATCATGGTGTAGAGAGAGACCACATCCAAGTGGATAAGTCGAACTTCATTGTCAACTTTTTATTTCTCAATCATCTTCACAAATTCACTAGAATCTTTGATAAAAGAATCTAAATTACCTACCAGGGACTTAAGGATCTTAGAGACATATTTTTCATGTTCATAAGTGGGGGAGCCAATAGTGTTGACAATTAGTCTAAAGGGAACCCCATATCTGTGACTTTTAGCGATATGGTAAATTCTTTGGGTAATTTCACAACTAGGGGTAATTTGTTTTTTAGTCCATTTGTCCAAGTTAGAATTATTAATGAGGTTAAGTTATTTTCTAGTCCATTTTTCGAAGTTAGAATTCTTGATCAAAACATTATACAAGCTCTTTCTATCAGCATAAGTCTTCTATAAGTGTATGCAATCATCTGTAAATCGCACAACATGTTAAACCATCTTCACTCTGGCTCCAACAATTCCACATACATACAATACTTTATCTACTATACTTTGGCAATACATAATGATACATTGGTGTACTCATAACGTTTTAAAACACACTCAGTGTATTCATTCAATGCACACGTCTACTTAACAAATTCATTGAGACAATGTGCACAATAAATTGATAAACCTCTTATTTTGGCCCAAACAAACTCTAAAGTGCACTTATATCTTCATGATGTATATGTGTTCTTCCATATTCATATCATGCACATATTACACTATAAACACACAACACTTAGAAAATGCACTAACGCACATGATCGTCAACAACATCACTCTATTATACTTAAAATTGTGCAACGATTGATATATATGCTACAAGTGAACATTTTAAACCCAACTCTGAGTACATCCAATCTCTAGAAAATCCACACTTAGGTCCAACTCAATATGCACATGAAATCTTATCAGAATAGTTCAACATTATACTGGCACATTAAAGGCTCCAATCAACCTCGCTCACTACACTGGCTATTAGGTTACATCACATAGTGAACATATATTCTTACACATGGACTTTAAACCATATTTTGTGTTACCTCAGATCCAACCATCACCTAACAATTCAAATTAGTTTCCCCAATATCCAAAATAAACCAAGATCAATGCATTAATGATAACACATGTCATACAACATTAGAACTACATTATAGTAGAGTGATGAACGCCACTCTTTCCAAAGGATAATAAACTTATTAGTTACATAATGTCCGTCCCATGTGTGATTTGTTGTCATTTAGATTTACGCCACATTTTTTGGACCAAACATAGTGTTGCATTTTCCATTCATTTTGGGCACCTTGACCATGGCTTTGAGGAATAAGCTTAGGGGGTATATCTCCTCAACCATGATGAACCATGTGACATACAACCTTCCATTATAATTGCATTGAGAAGTACTATCATATGGTGATGGTATAGAATGAAATTTCATATTGATCTATTTGAAGAAGTGTTGGGAAGTCTAGGACTTCCTTGCTAGAACTTCCCATTATTGGAATCAAACATATATTAAAGCATTCGTGCCAAATATTCTTCAAGGAACCTTTAATAATTTTATTCTCTTCATGTTTCTCACCAAAAAATGAATTTGAAATCAGTTGCAACACCATTTAATAACTTTCATTCTATCATCATGGAGGGATTTAGAATATATGATTTCCAAATCCATAAATACTATCACAAGTTCATCGAATATAAGGAATATACCTTGGAATTGATCATGGCTCTTGATGTCATCTTCCTTCTTGAATGTTTGCACGTTTTATGTCAAATATGCTGGACAAATATCTGTTATGAAACCAGCTCAAGAAAAGATAGAAAAGATATATCAACGCCTTAGAATTCAGCCTCTTCGAGGGGGCAACCTCCTTTACATTACATAAATGAACAATTCTTGGATGATACAAATGACAAAACCTCCCTTCTATATATAGGAGTCTAAGGAGTCACAATATAAACCAGCCGACCTAACAATAATAATATTAAGACACAAAAATAACAAAAGAGGGATTCTATGGGGCACAGTAATAACAATATGGGGGAAATAAGGGCACAACAATATTAATAAGGGGTGTAACTACAATAGTAATGTGGTAATCACTAGTATTATAGGGACCCAACATGCCCCTCTCCTTAAAAAAAGTGTTGTCCTCAACGCTTGAGTAGTTCTGGATACTTCTGTATAAAATTCCCATCCTCCCATGTGGAATCTTCAGCAGATAAGTTCTTCCACTTGATAATATACTCCGAAATTGATCAATTTCGTAGCTGTCGAGTTCTTGATTCTGTGACTGCTTCTGGTTCGAATATAATTTTTCCTTCCTCGTCAAGTTCTAGAAATATTGTTTGAACTAGGAGCTTGTTGCCTATAACCTTATTTAAACATGAAACATGGAAAAATGGGTGCAATCGAGAAACTGCAGGAAGCTCCAATTTGTATGCCATAGTACCAATTTTTTGCAACACCTTGTACGAACCATAATACTTTGGTGATAATTTATTATCCTTCTTAGCTTGCTTGAGGGACATTTTCTTATATGGTTGTAGCCGTAGGAATACCCAATCACCTACATCAAAAAAAATTTCACTGCGATGTTGATATGCCTGTTGTTTCATTCTATTCTATGCGAACACGAGGTTATCCTTTAAGAGTTGGAGGACTTGTTGTTGATGTTCGATGTGATGTTCCACTGCCTGAACCTTATAATTTTCTCTTAAATATGATGTGATGGATGGTGGTTGATACCCATAAAGTGCCATAAATGGGGTCATTTTTGTTGCTGTATGGAAGGAAGTGTTATACCACCATTCAGCCAGAGGAAACCATTTGACCCATTGTGTCTGTTTATCAGATACAAAGCAATGAAGATACCTTTCCAAACATTTGTTTGCTATCTCAGTTTTCCCATCAGATTAAGGATGATAAGATGAGCTATGGGCTAGTTGAGTACCAAGACAAGAAAATAATTATGTCCAAAAGTTTCCAGTGAAAATGGGATCTCTGTCACTTACAATAATCTTTGGGTTTCCATGTAGCTTTTGGATTGTTTCCATAAATGCAGTAGAAACTGTACTGGCCTTAAATGGATGTGATAATGCACAAAAATGTGCATACTTGGTAAGTCTCTCAACTACCACCATGGTGACACTCTTTCCCTCAGACTTGAATAAACCTGTGATAAAATCCATTGAAACCTCCTCCCAACGTTGGCTTGGAATGGATAAAGGTTGTAATAGACCTGGTGTATTAACTGTTTCAACTTTATTTTATTGGCAAACCAAAAATTCCGCCACAAACTTTTAAATATCTCATTTAAGGCCATCCCAAAAAAACTCCTTCTTAACCCTGTGGTAAGTTTTTAAAAATCCTGAGTGCCCTCCTAAGGGAGAAGTGTGCAATTCCATAAGAATATTTTGTTTTAGCTAGGAATTCTTACAGAGGTATAAGCGATCTTTGTACCATAACAAATCATTTTGCCAGCTAAATGTATCAGACGTACTGGAATCTTGTTGTAACTTTCGAATAAGTGCCACACTTCTTTGTCATTCTTCCATTCCTCCCTTGCTTCATTTATCCAATCTAGTTGGATAATAGAAATGGCGCACAACAATGCTTCCACATCCTCATCCTTTCTTGAGAGTGCATCTGCCACCACATTTTGCTTCCCTTTTTTGTAGATGATTTCAAAGTCATAACCCAACATCTTTGTGACCCACTTTTGTTGCTCTTTAGAGGATAATCTTTGTTCTAAAAAGTATTTAAGGCTATCATGATCCGTTTTTACCTTGAAGTGTCTTCCCATTAGGTAGGGTTTCCATTTCTTAAGTGCATGGAGTATTGCCAACATTTCCTTCTCATAAATAGCTTTGCTTAAAAAATTTCCCTTGATTGGATGACTTTAAAAAGCAATGGGTCTTTCATCTTGCATTAGAACAACACCAATTCCATTTCCTGAAGCATCACATTCCACAATAAAGGTTTTTGTGAAGTCCGGTGTAGCTAAGACCGGTGCTTGGCACATTGCCTCTTTAAGATGTTGAAAGGCCTTTGTTTCTTCCAGAGTCCATGAAAATGCATCTTTCTTCAATAATGTTGTTAGAGGTGTTGCTATTCTACCATAATTCTTAACAAACTTGCGATAATACCCTGTCAACCCGAGAAATCCTTGCAGATGCTTTATGGATGTGGGGATTTTCCATTCCTTAATGGCTTTAATTTTGCTAGGGTCTACCTTAACTCCTTCATGAGATACAATATGACCCAGATATTCCACCTCCTGGACTCCAAAGAAACATTTGGATCTTTTTTCATATAATTGTTTCTCCTCCAATAGTTGTAGCACCCTGTCAACATGTTCAACATGATCCTTCCAAGACTTGTTGTAGATTAGTATATCATCAAAAAATACTAACACAAATTTTCTAAGGAATGGTTTGAAAATGGAATTCATCAAACCTTGAAATGTTGAAGGTGCATTGGTAAGGCCAAAAGGCATGACCAAAAATTCATAATGACCCTCATGAGTTCTAAATGTTATTTTCGGAATGTCTTCAGTCTTCATTCTGATTTGATGATATCCTGAATGAAGATCCAACTTGGTGAAGTAAATTGATCCATGCAATTCATCCAGTAATTCATCAATGACAGGAATGGGGAACTTATATTTAATAGTGAGCTTGTTAAGCTCCCTATAATCCAGACACATGCGCCATGATCCATCCTTCTTATGCACCAATACTACTGGAGCAGAGAAAGAACTTTGAATCAGTTTAATTATACCAGCCTCTAGCATTTCTGCAACCATACATTCAATTTCACTCTTTTGGACATAGGGATATCTGTACAGCTTGATTTTTGGAGGAACACTTCCTGGAATCAGATGGATAGCATGATCATGATCACGCATAGGTGGGAGACATTTGGGAGTCTCAAATACCTTGGAATGATTGTCTAGGACTTTTTGGAGATCTGGAGAAATAGATGATTTCGATGTGGAAACATCTAGCGAACATAATTGTGCAATTACACCTCTTTGTTCCCTTTTTAGAAGCTTTGTCATACCATTAGAGCTGATTATCTTTCTTG
Source organism: Pinus tabuliformis (assembly GCA_031772625.1). Lineage (NCBI taxonomy): Eukaryota > Viridiplantae > Streptophyta > Pinopsida > Pinales > Pinaceae > Pinus > Pinus tabuliformis. The sequence continues at coordinate 303,446,104 of CM062818.1, forward strand.
GTTTCCCTGCAATACCCCTTAATTCAACTTCCTTTCCTTCCGTAGAAAATTTGATGAAAAGTTCTTGAAAATTAAAAGCTATTGTACCCAAGGATTGTAGCCATTGGACTCCTAGTACAACATCAACACCTCCCATTGGAATGGAAAGCATTGGGCTAGTCAATACATATTCTCCCATGGATAGCTTGATATTATGGCACTTTCCAGAGAAATTTATTGTTCCTCCATTTGCAATCATCACTTGACACTCTGGTGCTGGATATAGGAAGCAATTGAATTCTTTTGCTACCTTACAATGAATAAAATTGTGGGTGATTCCTGAATCAATCAACACTATTACATTTTTCTTCTTGATTTGTCCTTCTATCTTGATGGTTTGAGGAGTGGTAATTCCTACCAATGCATTACAAGATATGGTTGGATTTATTTTTTCTTCATCTAGGCATTTTTCCTGGAGTATATCCTCTTCTTTTGACCTTTCTTGCTCCTTTTCTTCTTCCTCTTCACAATCTATGTAGAATAATTTCTTCTCAGCACACTTATGACCTTTAGTGTATTTGCTATCAAAACTATAACAAAGCCATTTTGCTATTTTTTCTTCCAATTGTTGAGGTGTCAACCTTATAGGTTGTGGAAGACTAGTGGCAACAACACTTCCGTCTTTATAGTTGTGAGTGGTATGCTTCCTGGTTGCCATAATTTTGCTTTCCATTTTTCTTGCTAACCTGAATGCCTTCTCTAATGAATCAGGTTCCCAAAGGTGAACATCATGTTGGATATTATCCTTTAAAGGCCCTATGAACACATCAATCCTATGCTCCTATGGAATATCTTTTACCCTTATGTTCAATTTTTGGAACTCCTCAATGTGCTCCATTATTGAACCCTTTTGTTTGAGACTTATCAATTGGCTAAAAAAAGTGTTGCTTTTTGTATCCTCATAATGTGCTATCAATTATTCCGTAAAAATTGCCCAAGTGACAAATTGTTTACCAGAGAAAATCCATTGATACCATACAAACTAATTTAGTTCCAAATATAAAGTTTCCATACGTACCTTTTGTGTGTTTTGCACATTATTGAGATCGAAGAATTGCTCCATCTATAATATCCATGTGGCGGGATCCTTGCCATAAAACTTCTTCATATCGATTTTTGGAATATGATGAGTCTTCTATCCAAAATTAGAGTCTATGGAATCATGATTAACATTTCTTTTGTTCTCATCATGAGTTTCCTTTAGTACCCTTTCACAATTAGTGACCATTTTTCGTAGCAACTTATTCATATTTATCTTCAATTCTTCCATCTTATCATCCATGCCATCAATTTTAGCGTCCATGCCATTCACCTTAGCTTCCATGCCATCCATCTTAGCTTCTACACCTTTCTTTAAACAATCCATCTTAGCTTCTACACCTTTCTTTAAACCATCCATCTTAGCTTCTACATCTTTCCTTAAGCCATCCATCTTAGATTTTGTTGCTTTGTACAAGTGACACTTGTTGCACTTGTTCTTGTAATTTTGATATATCATATAGCATTTCTTCTTCTTCTTCATGAGTCATGCTAGAGATTCAGGTTCCTTACTAGGTGTTTGCATTTTCTTTCCTCGGGGCATCAGTTAAGCAAAAATTTAAAAGAATCTACACACCTTTTTCTCACTTTGTAGGAGCTCGATATTGCCTCTGATGTATCTCTGTACTTTCAGACCATCTATTTCTGAAATTGCAACCTGTGGTAGCCCTCTGTGTCCTCTTTCCAATGCCACTAGTCTGATCCAATTTGGATTCTCCAAGGAAGAGTTACGTGAAATCTCCCATAGTGACTTGATTATAGACTAGTTTAGTAGAGCGAAATTGTACGACGTGCCATGAGTCACGATTTTGTCCTTCGGCTATAAAATATATATAAAAGAAACTACAGTCCGTCCTCTTTCTACACCTTCTTACAAAATTTCAATCCAATGCTCAGTGAAAAAGTTATGATGATTTTCCCCAGGTCGCCTGTTTGGAATGTATTTCAGGACTCTGCAAGAGGACAAATTTCCTCAGGTCATATCTCCGCAAATATAGCACAAAAAGCTTTGAAATTCGCACCCGAGATTCAGCACGATGTCTTCTCAAATGGGTTTTTTTTTTAGCTTTTGAAATGTCGCAGAAAAAACGCTATAGTGAAAATGCCATGATGACCTGTTTGGAGCAGCAAAATCCTAGAATCCAAAGCTCTGATACCAAATGTTATGAAACCAACTCAAGAAAAGATAGAAAAGATAGATCAACGCCTTAGAATTCAACCTATTCGAGGGGGAAACCTCCTTTACATTACATAAATGAACAATTCTTGGATTATACAAATGACAAAACCTCCCTTCTATATAAAGGAGTCTAAGGAGTCACAATATAACCCATCCGACCTAACAATAATAATATAAAGCCACAAAAATAACAAAAGAGGGATTCTATGGGGCACAATAATAACAATATGGAGGCAATAGGGGCACAACATATTAATAAGGGGTATAACTACAATAGTAATGGGCTAATCACTAGTATTATAGGGACCCAACAATATCCCACTCGGAAGTTGAGCGATTGGACATGTCTTAGACATAACTCACACCAATTCCTTTATAAATCCATTTTCGTAGATTTTATCAATCTTAAAAATCATTTCAACTTCATACAAACTTGTCTTAAAACGTGAAAACATAAGAAATTTTATAGAATTAAGTCATCCCTTAATTCGTAATTAGCGAAAATTTATCTAGAAACTAAGGTAGAGGCACATATAGTACCTAGGTAGATGTCTGAGTTGTAGCTTCAAATTCACCAAGATCAAGTTTAGTTACCATTGTAATCATTCTCATTCTATCATAATAAAGGAAGAAAACATTTGATCCTTGGACAATTTGCATTACATAAGTCACATTGAAAGGGATTATGGCCAAGGATAGACCTACACTTTAGAAATAGAATGACATACGTAAGTCCTAATAGGCTCATAACAAGCAACTTGGGTGAGATGTTGTCCACCTTACTTTACATGCATGTCTTTGTGCTGAGAATGAATACCACTAAGAGGATTCCTTTGATAGATAATTAATGATATATCAACCTACAAATTTTGCTTCACCTGTCTTTCTTTTTCACATTCATGTGAAGGGATAAAATGACTTCTTGGTTATGATGTATGATATTTGATGTCTAGCCCCACTTCAGTCTTGTTTAGTAGTGTGATTTCTTTTCAGGGACACTTTCCAATGTAGTAGTTGGTTAAGAATGTATAATGGTCTAATTCATTACACTTCATTTTTGGAAATCTGTGATGCCTAAACCAAGTCTATAACTATTTCATCTATAGTTGTATCATTGTTTCATCTACGTGAAATTCTTATCGATAGTGATCAAAGAAATAATTTGGAAGGTTTCCTATTAACTATCAGCATTGTAATGGGTGGAAGGAAATCATGGACAACTAGTTATCTTTGTCTCTTTAATTTTTCTCTCTTCTATTAAAAGTCACTATGAGTACCCACTTTTCACCTTTCAACTCTATGGTGAGTTGTCAACAAATTTATTACATTTAGTAAAGTAACTAGATCATTTTTGAAAAAACACAACCCGATTTTTTTTGGTTATCCTTTTTCTCTATGTACAATGAAGGTTCATAATCTGGTGGTTATAGATGCTTATATTTTTAATATGAATAAGGGTATGATGAATGCACTACAATAATTTACAAAATATTCTATGGACTGGATAAAAATAAAATTTTGGGTGACCATACCCACACTACATGATTGGATAAGGATATACCCACAAGGACCTTTCAATTCATAATTGGCTGCAAAAAGATTGTCCTCATATATTTTGTTTTTTACCTTGTTCATGAAAATAACTTATTTTGGTAGAGAAATTTTTAGGTCGAAAATTGGCCTCCTAAGGAATATTATAAAACAATAGTGTAAATAATAAAGTAAGATCTTATTATATCATCAAATTTTAGACAGAAGAAAGAAAAAACTACTTTTTCAACTCATATGTTCAACTTATCTCCTTTTGGATTTACTAAAATTTTTGTTGGGAGCACTCGTTGAATGTAGAATTTAATTCTTCATCCAAGGATTATCCATGTTGCATACTTTCTATGGTCTCTGTTACACAAAAAACGAAAAATACATGAAAAACATGATTACAATCATGTTTTTTCGAGCATTTGAGTTTTTTTCTGTTGAAGGGTCCATCGAAAGTATGAAACATGGGTAATTCTTGGATGAGGAATTAAATTTTGCATCCAACAACATCCTCCGCTAAAAAACGGAATAAAATCACACAGAGACAAGTCGAAAATATGAGTTTAAAAGTAGTTTTTTTATCTTTTTTATTTTTATTTTTAAATACTTTTATCTATTTACTCCAAGGATCGTGAATCATCCCCCATGGTTGACATCCTCATATTGAATCCTATTGGTTCTTAGAAAGTTGATTTTGGTTGTACATTTTTGTTTTGAGGGACATTTTAGACCTCAAAATTTCTCTAATGGATTATCTTGTGAAGCATAGGTAGTAGAGTCACTCGCAGGGAAAAAAGGAATTTCACCATCCTTATGTTAAGGCTAAAGTAAAAAATTTTGAACCATGAGAAAAGGGTAGTGAGCACCATATTTACGTGTTCTCCCTTCCTCCGAACAATGGAATGGGAAGCATTAACCAACTCCAAGCTAAAGGGGGCATTGAAATGCATTAGCTTGTCAAAGTAAATGGAAGCAGGATGTAGAATCACCATGGATAAGGAAGCTTCTACAAGCTACAAGTTGCATTTTTGGGCCTTGGTATCTTGTTGCTTCTCTTTATGGATATGGATAGATATCCTCATCCTATGATTTTTCTATATAGTATATTCCTATACTACTTTATTTTTTTGATAAGAAGATGCAACTAAAGATAGATGGAATGCCAAAGAAGACAAATAATGGAATATAGGTCCTCGGCTATGTACAACGATATCGATGGAACAATGCCAATAATATCTTCATGCATTGAAGGTTGCATGTGGTAGTGGCAATGATGGTGGAAGTGATGTGAGTTCCATGAATTGTAGAACATGCAAGATAGTAAAAAACTACAGGGTCAGAACTTGCACACTGATGGGAATATATTATGCAATACCCTTTTAGTGTTAGATCCTAACAAGGGGTTGATAATGTTCTTCTTCATTAGTTAGAGCCTTTAAATGGATGAATAACCCAATTTCATAGAATTTAGATTATACAATTAAGTTATAAGTATGACAAATAACAAAAATAAATCCATCCACAAAAAAATTATGTGAAATCAATATAATTTTACGTAATGAGAATTCAAATAAGAAAAAATAAGAAAATAAGAAAATAATTTAAATAATGAAAAAAAAAACTAAGCCTCAATTATTAGCTCAATTTTTTGAGTTCCAGTTGATAAAACTCCTTGTTAATGGGAGGTTGCGACAAAAATTCTCATTGATGCCCTTGGGATTAGGCTGTGTTAGTAAGTCGATGGTATGTGATCCCTTCAAGTGGATCTTTGTAACCACCAAAATCCATATTTTTCCACTATTATAAGCTATCCAGGGTGAATATTAGCTGATAGTTACTATGACATGACCCAACCTCCCAGTTCTAGTTATGGATCTATGGTCCACAAATTGGAAACTTATTTATAGCTCTTAGGAACACCAATTCACCTAGATGTCAACCAACAAACTCTGGTGATTAAACCATGAGTTTGATTTTTTGTTACCAGAATCTACCTCCCAAATACACACATGCAAAGCTATGCATGTGTCTAGAAAGCTCCATCCACATGCACAAGCCTTCCTCCATGCAGTTCCAGCCAAAATTTCCATGTTCAAAGGATTTGGCTAGAAACGTTGAACAATATTTTTAGGGTCAGTTCCCGAACAACTCCCCAAAATCCTTTAGAATCATCTCAATTACCTACAAGAGTCATTACTCACTGTTGATGACTCAACCCCTGCTCAAACATAACTAGTACATGGAAATCATTCAGAGAAACATTTTGCAGTTGAGGTACCTGTAGGCAATAAATGCATATTTTCATCATAGAATTTCCAAGAATTCTTTCTGCATTGTCTTACTAATTAAAGTTATATACATTATCCTATGCATTTGTATGAATTGAATAAGAACTCATTAAACCATTGAATTGATCCATAACAAGAGAACGTCATGAAGTGGGAAATATAAGCATGCACATAACCATCATTTAACTAGAAACATTACATGAAAATAAGAACTTGTGCTCATTATTCTGAATCGAAATCAACACACAAATACATATGAAAATTCCCACCAAGTTAGGGACTTCCACATACCACCCAACCATATATTGGATTGAACCAAATATATCTTCTAGCCAATCATTCTCATGCCATATTCCAAAAATTAAATCTCATGGGATATACTAAAATAACACTAACCAGGGCTTCTAGAGGTTAAACCACCTCGACCTTCAACCACAATGATTTCACCTAAATTGGTCTAGAAATCACAAAACTAATACAATCTTCGATGCCTAAGAATTTCTTCACCATACCTAGAGGAATTTTCTTGTCTCCACCCACTTCTAAAAGGCTTCCTAGAAAAAATCATCTCCAACCCTATACCCTTTTAATTTTCATGAGACCACCTCACCCATATCCAAAATATTTTGACAATCCAAAAATAAACGAATAAAATTAATCCTATCACAACATGGATTTATAGGAAATGGAAGACAAGGCTAAAACAATTGTCTATCTAGGAAAATTGAATGCCAATTACAAGAAATGAACCAAAAAACAAAATCCATGTACGATGCATTCAAATCTTGTCAAGGAAGTGACATAGATAACCTTTTACTAGCAGGGTCTTCTTTCTATAGTTACTGTTCCACTATTTTCTCTTAATTCCCTTCCTTTTGTTTTCTTGTGCTTTCGTTTCCTTTCTTGTTTGATTACTTTCCTCTTGGAGTACTCTCTTTGAAATTGATCCAAAGCTAGAACTGACAAAAGTTGTGAAATATTTCTTTGATGCCTTTTTATCATTGATGTTTAATCTCTTCCTTTAATTTTTCCTTTTTCTTTCTCTTTCCTCTAATTTCTCTCTATTTTCTTTAGCATGGATATTTGTGTCTCTTGATTTTCCTTTTCTCCTATTTTCCTTTATTCCTTTACTTAATTTCCATTTATTTTCTTTTTCCTTTAAAAGTGCCATGCCAAATTTCCATAGACACTAATAATCCATAAGTGATGCCCACTATAATGTTCTTCCCCTCCATTTAGCTTGGAATACATGTCCCATGACCCTGGCCTTGTTTTTCCTTCAATTTCCTTTATTACATCAAACATTAATATGGGGTTGTTACAATCTGCTCAGATATTTCCTCAGAGATAAGTAAATATCAATAAAACTAATTAGAGAAAAATTATATATGAATGAAAGATAATTAATTAATATAGAGTCAAATACCTTCATTTGAAAAGGCGAAAATTATAATCCTTGGGGAAGCAAGGACTAAAAATGTCATGAGACAAGAAGAAATGGATACAAAACAAAATTGTCACACACATTAGCAAAGATTGAAAATACTAGACATCGCTTCACATTATAATATTAGTAGGGAACAAATTTAAGAGAATTATTTCTTAACAAGGGAATTTTAGTATAAAAGAAAGTCAATTTGGAATATTTTTTATTTTTTAAAAAATAAAACATTAAAAATAGAATATTTTGAAATAATGTAATGATAACGATTAAATATAAAAATAATAATTAAAATAAAATATTGCACATAATAATGATCAAATTTATCATAATTTAAAATTTAAAATATTTTTGTCCACAGGTCATAAAATAGACAGTGATAAGGGGGTTCTATTAAGGTATTCTATGGTGAAAAGGTCACTCATTCAGTAGGAAAAAAATAGCCATGCTAAGGACATGTGTGGCCTAAGTTGGGGGAAAACCTTGGGTGATTTTGATGGCTTATATGACCCTAGATCATTGCTACACAAGCCATAGGTTAGGCATGCTAATCATCTTAAGAGTCACATTATGTAACAAAATAAAACGAAAACATTTTTATTAGGTAAAAAATTTAGATAGAGAAATATGCAAGTAAATAGAATTATATAAGAAAATATTTTTTCAATTGAAATTTTGCATTTCAAATTAAAGTGTATAATAATTTAATCTATTTTATCCATCGGTTGAAGATTTTTTTGAAAAATTTAATGAAGTGCATGGGTAGATTTGCTACATTTCATCAAGGAGACCTAAAATCAAGTCAATGTAGCTTCCATTATACTCTTGAGCTTAATCCCTATATTGATTCAGAACCATTTGGTATACAAAATCCACCACCGTTTAGGCTAGTCTGATTTTCTATCATGACACCTCCTTTTGGTACACAACAACCACGACCATTCAAGCTAGTCTGATTCATTTTCAACACACTAATATTTATAGATTAAAAACCAAAACTCAACTAGGGCTTTGCCCTATTTGATTATACATAAGTTCTTGTATCCGAGTGCCTGATATAGAAATGAATGAGAAATAAAAAAAATATTACATTACAAAAATTTTGAGGTCTAAAATGGGTCTCAGGAATATTATAAAATAATAGTGGAAATATTAAAATAATATTACCTTACGTCATCAAATTTTAGAGGGAAAAAATAAAAAACCACTTTTTCAACTCATATTTTCAACTTATATCCATATTATTTTACTCAAGTTTCGATCGAGAGCACTCGTTGGATGCCAATTTTAATTACACATCCAAGGAATACCCATGTTCCATAATGTATATGGACATTGCTACACAAAAAATGAGAAATACGTGAAAAAATGTGATTGCAATCATGTTTTTCCATGTATTTCTCATTTTTCGTGTAGTAGGGTGCATCAAAAGTATCGAACATGGCTACTCCTTCGAGGAGGAATTGAATTCCACATCCAATGTGTGCTACTGCTCAAAATTTGAGTAAAAACGTAGGGAGATAAGTTTAAAATGCGAGTTGAAAATGTAGTTTTTTATTTTTTTATATTTCTTAATATTTTAACAATTTTACTCCAAAATGGTGAATCATCGCCCATGGTTGGCATTAGCATATTGAAACCTATTGATTCTTATAAATTTGATTGTGGTTGTACATTTTTATTTTGAGGTCCATTTTTACCTCTAAATTTCTCTAATGATAGTTGCAATGTAGTATAATCCTTTTCTCTGTGGTTAATTAATTGATTAAGGCAATTTGTGGTCCAATTTTTTTCGTTGATCAAGAATTCTTCATTTTGGAAATTATTTTTTCCACCGTTATTGTTCCTGCCTACGCACCTCCACATTACACATAATGAAAGGAACTCCCACACAACTTATTCCACTCCTATGCACTACTCACACATCACTTCCCAATAATAAATCTTAGAATTATAATGGACTACTAAGATTCACATACTATCTCTTGCCACTTCTACGATTATTACATTGTGCCAATTGCAGAGGTGCAAATGCATACATTTTGCAGAGCCCAAAAGTTCATATGGAGAAAATACTAAGTCAGTTTCTTTTATACCTATGCACTCGTAGATGTTCACACTCCACATAATCAAAACTTTGTGTCCACAATGAAATATTCCTTTGCACAATCAAAGATTCTTTTGCATATTCACACTCTACACAATGAAATATTTATTTCTACATCTACTTTTGGTATAGGGAAAGATGAAATATCTCCATTATGTGGTTACTCTGAAGTGTCGAAGCTTCTTGTCCATCTCCACACATGTGGCCACCCAATAATCCATCTTAGAATTATAATGAAGTATAGGTAGAAAGATCCAATCTTGGTATTCATGGCTTTTGAATACTATGTGCTTTTGGTATTCACAAAATAATCTTGGTACTTATCAAAGAATATTAAATGAAGTGTCGTTTCAATGCATGTGAGGAAGAAATGTTGTGTGGGAGAATTGGTGTAAGAAGAAAATAATAGTAATGTTCAAGCACAATTTTTGTGCGTTTGAAATAAGGTTCAAAGATCATAGATTTGTTTAAAGGGGACTGTGTGTGGAGGTGCATATTCATACATTGCATGGAGCCTAGAAATCCATATCGAGAAAATACTAAGAACTATTATTTATCAATTTCTTTCATACCTCTCCATTGACTCATGTTTACACTTCACATAATCAGAACATTATGCCCAAAATGAAATCTTCCTTCACACAATAAAATCTCTATCACTTCACATTTGGAACAATGAAATAGGAACTCTTATATATGATAGAGAAATTTTCCAAAGCAAGTGCATACCCAAAAATTCATAATAAAGAGTTGTATTGAATGGAGGTGAGTGAAACGTTTAATAATACGATCTACTTGTTTCTTCTAGACTTTCAAATTCGCACATCTCTACACAATATAATATTTCGTGCTTATTTTGAATTTTAAAAACCGACTAGGACATTAAAATATAAATCTCTAATGATCTAAAGGAAATTTTATTTTTTTACAACCATTCTAAAAGAAAGCAAAATTACAATCAATTAACAATATGGAATACAAACCACCACTCATTGAAAGAGCATTTGCAATGTATTCTTCATACTCATTATCATAAGTAGCCATATAAATTCTTTGAGAGCATGAATAAAATTGTGATTCCAGCTTCATGTAATCCAAAGCACAAGATGACAATTTGAACACTTGGAAATATTAATATTTGTATATTATTATGTGAAGAGTGGACATGAGGACTTACACATTGTGCGAGGACAACCAATTCATATCAAGAAAATACTAAGAAATATTATATATCATTTTCTTCTGCATCTCTGCACTTCTAAATTTCCACATTTCGCACAATGAAAACTTCAAAACCACAATGAAATCAACCTTTAAACCTTTTATGTTGATTCAATGAAAGGTAAACATTGAGATATATGGTTGTCTTGAAGTGCAATATTATATATCAATCTTTTCGACACCTCCCCATTTCACAAATATCTGAACTAGGAACAACGAAATCTTTGTTCGCACAATTGAAGCTTCATCCACATATTTTCATTCCACTAATGAAAGATTTATCTGCATTCATGCAATGAAAACTTCCTTTGTACAGCTAGAATTTGCACATTAGCACAATGAAAGCTTTCTTCATGTCCCATATGATGAAAGATTCATGCACATCGCTAAGAGAATTGTTTTCTTTAAATATATTGTTTTAATATATTTGATTTACAAAACTTTTGCGATAATATATTCAAGAATATTGAATAATTAAAAAGTAATAAGTAAGAAAAAGAATGTTCCAAGATTTAGGAATAATTACAATATGCAAAAGCACATACTATGATTGCCTGACTATTAGTTTTTCTTTTTAATTCATGATTTTGTTGGCAAAGAAAAGATTAAAACATATAACTTCTTTTAAACTTTATAAAGAAAACATATAATGGACATGAATATAACAACTAGAATTATTTTATGCCAAGAAATTGCATATTAGCAATGACAAAATTAATAGGTCAATTTCATTGCAAGACACGAAATAAGATCTCATTATGTGCAGTGTGGAGGTGTGAAAGTGCACAAGTGTGCACAATGCACAATGTAATATTACTCTGCATCTTTCCATTCCAAGGAAATATATTTTGTATTTCTTATGAAATATATTTTATAGAATGCTAACTAAATTTATAAGACAATATATGTAAATATAAACATGGAATATAAATTATGGATGTTATTTTACAAAACTTTAGGGATTTGATTATAAAATTTCTCTGCAAGTCATCTATTAACTGTGAAGATCTCAAAAGAACACTTATTAGTCTATTATGAACTATATTCCAGCTATCTCACTACCAGTTTTACAGTATCAAGTGGTTGATCTATCACTTATTCCATACCATCATTTACTACATTTGTCAGTCACTAAACTTGAGAACTACCAATAATTACCAGAGGTGAAAATTCATTATATATATTCTAGTAGATGCATATTTCTTGTTGCAAACCAGGAAACCCAAAACAAGATTATGGATTGTCTTCATTCATGGAACAAGTATTTTATAGAAAGGAAATGTATTATCTTCTACAAAGTTGAAGGAAATGATTTTATTTGATAATGCATTCCTAATGTTCGAAAAGACGAAAAGGGATTACAATATTGTATTGTGGGAAATATTTGCAAACAAACAAACATGCATTGCATTGAATTTCTTAATGTAATAATAATATACGTGAAAAAAATTGTCTACATATTTTAAATAAAAAACCTGATTTTGAATATATTAATTTCAAGGTTGACCAATGTAGAAAATAACTTGAGAATAGACATGTTTACATACAAGATTTAAAATTAGAACCTTGTACAATTGAGGAAGCTTTAATTATGTGGAGTGTGGGAGGTTGGAGGATGCACAATGAAGCTTCATCTTCTCTTTCATACTCCATAAAATGAAATTAGCTGAATGCCAAACATATAACATCTTCCAAAATTCAAGAGATTAAAACACATAATATATTTATCGTGTTACCATTGTATTATTGTGAGATATATGTATGAGATCAAAAAATGTTATCGAATGTTCATTTTTCTTCTAATCAATAACATAGAATTAGTTATAATAGAAGTAATCCAAGCATATCTTCAAACAGTTATAAAAAGCATTCTCATGGAATTAGAACACAACGATCAATCTTTGTGCTTAAGAATTATTGAAGAGTAAGAAATATAGTCCCTATAACAATAAATTTATGTAGATTCAAATTCCAATAAGAATTGTCATAATTATGATATATGCAAATGTCATATTCAAAATTCTATATTAGGATTGATGATCAATGTTATAACTAAACAACTAGAATTGAACATCCTCATACTTAATTGTAAAAGTAAGTGAATTTTTCCCAATGGGGATTGGTATTAGGATCCCATGGACTATAATATAAAAGGCAAATCTACAAGGTAAAACAAGAAGTGGTATATAGGAATTAGCTTAGGTCATGATAACACAACCGACAAAGAAAAATAATTTAATACTAGTAAACAGAAAAATGAATGTTGAAGGATTTGATAAGACTCATAGTATGTAAAATCATACATCATGACTATATCTCTACTATCTATCTATTAGTTTCATAGTGTTGAAGTGTCAAAATTCACTGGAGCAACATTGGGGATGACCACCTGGTCTGGACCTTAAATCAAATCCTTCTCCATTTGGAATCATGGTTACCACTAGTTAAACTAGGTCTAGTTACCTACTCTCAATCCAAAAATGAATTTCATTCACCAATGGAGAAGAGACAACATATCAACCCTCTTCTTGATTAGGCAAAAAAGTGATCCTTAAGTTGATCTGGGGCTCAACGAAGCCACAACTACAGTTTACCCCTTTGGGAAGAGGATTTTTAGGAATGTAGAATTAAATCTATATGCAAAATTATTCTAAAATGCAAGTAAGAGGAACTAAATCCTAATCCTATCTCAATTTGGCATGTATAGATCTAGGCCAACCGAGAGCAGGATACTTAAATGATTTGGATTAAAATATGTGTGGCTTGTAATGAATATCAAGTTAACGAAGTAGTTCAATTAACTGACATTATGAATACCAAAACATATTCTGTTTAGAGACCTCTTAATTGAAATAATCAACCAACATTTAAGAAATAGTTCACAAAATTATATTGATTGTTAAATCAATAATTCAAATAATTAAACAACAATTTGAGGAAATAGTTCACAACATCTCACTTTTTGTTAAATCAGTATTAAAAGACAAAATTTAGAGTAAATAGTTACTCAGAAATTAGAATTCAACCAATAAGAGCATAGACAAATAATAACTTATGATTGAGAGAAATTACTCATTTCAACAATAATTCACAAATATGAATAAAATGACACATTCTTGCCATTGTAAAATGAAACTAGTATTTAAAACAATAGTATTAGAAATACAAATTTATTGAATCCGTTTCCCTAGCTCTATGTTGGGCCGCTAATTTGTCATTATTATTATCACTTTTTGACACCTATTTCATCCATTTCAACCATTCCTTATCAAGTCATTTATCATAATTTATCATATAATTCCATTTTATAATTATTTATGCTCTTATGAATAAATACTATTTTTCTCCTTTATTTTTAATAAATTAATGGTTATTATGCATGATTTTAGCAATGGTGGTTTATTAATAGATTTGTTGTAACATCACTCATAATTTTAGCCTCCAAGACCTTTTACAGATTGCAAATTTGATCTGCAAGTCACTATTAGATATTCTAACTCAGAAATTCATTGGAATAAGAAGTGACAGTTTTTCATTGGATGTTTCGGACAAATGAAGGAGAATTTAGAAAATCCAAAACATGGGTTTTGTCCAAAATAGATCGAGTTAGTTTTGCTATGTGCAGTTTTCGAAAATTCGGTTTGTATTAAGATAAAAGGAAGGTTCTTCGAAGACAATTTTATCAGATTTGTTGTTGCGACTGTTTTCCAAATTCTTCTAGTTGCAATATCAAATTCGACTTGTTCCTACTGAATGTTGATAGAAATATCTTTCAGATATTATCTTTCTGATCAATTTGTTTTGTATAATCCAAATTTGTAATGGAAATCATTTTGTAATCAGATTTGTTGTAACTTCCCTTTACTCTCTTTGTATTTAAATGAAAGAAAAGATCAATAAGAGGAGGATAATATGAGGGAGAATTAGAAAAGAATTAGGGAAAATTATTAGATAGATGTAAGAGAAGAGGAGAGCTGAGAGACGAGAGATAAACAATTGTTGAATTTCAGACAAAGCTAATAACTTCATTATGCTATAATTATTTCTCTCATATGTTTTAACGAAGGAAGTTATCCATTGAGTTCTACATTCGTTATTTGTGATCTGATCTGAGTTATTTCTCAAGGCAGAACTAAGTCTTGGGTAGTTGGGCCCACTACCTTGGACAAGGTGTTGCCTCGAACATGTAAATTAGTTTATTTATGTGATTGTTAATTTGAATTCGAATTGGCATTCCTTCAAGTAGATTTCCTTTCTTTGAACTAATTTGTTGTTTGATTCATTTTCTAGATTTGTTATTTCATCCAATTTCTAGATTTCATTTAGTTTGCTTCTCTAAAATATTATTTGAATTCTGTTGAGTGCAATTAGATTAAATTTCAAATTCAGCAATGTATGGTTTAATCTAGCAATGATTCAAGTTGTGTGATAAGAATAATTGTTTTTCTTGTCATTTACTTTATTCTTTTTAATTTTAGTTTTATTATTCAAGGCTTACATTTTATTTCTTATTGAATGAGCTTGATAGTATAGAATACAATCATATAGAACCAGTGTTAGTTGTTGGTATTGTTATGCATATATTTTTCCGATTGCCTTGAAATAAAAAGATGCTCCACGGGTTGATAATCAATGGCTAGGAGATTAGTTGTTTTATTCGTTTATTAAGAAATTAATTTTATCTAACACTCTGGTCTCCAACAACGCTCTATAATCTTTGAACTTCATTTGCTACAACAAGAGTTGCAATAGTGCAAGCTCTTCCCATCATACATAATTTAGAATGCAAGAGAAAAATCCTTAATAATCGCCAGATTTGAGATTTTATTCTCCTCTCACCTATAATTGTAAATCCCTATTACAATCATTCTTTTAGGGTTCTAGAATTGGAGAGAAGAGAATCCATTAATCCATTGTACAATCTGTTATTTATAATATTTACAAAAGAATTGTCAACAAGAAAGTTTCTTGAAGAAGAAATTTGCTCCATAAATTTTCATTAGCCCAAAATTCCATTCTTCTATTTCTAGAGAATTATCATTAATTGAGATCTTCTTCTCTTCATCTCAATTTTTTCCTAAAAAGAAATATCAAAACTAAATTAAAATGAAAAAATAAAATCAAAATACCAAATCTGGAATTAAAACAAATTCAATGAAAACTTAATTAAATAATTAAAATAAAAGAAATATGATCTTTCTATTGATGCACGTGAAGATCTAATTGGCCAAGTAGGACACATACGAATGGAGCTACACTCAGAAGAAGATATGGGCAAATGAGAATGTAGAGAATTAAACTCAGAAAATTAGTTTTATTAAAAATTCAGAGCTTGATCTTCTGCTGAATTTTATACCTATTAAACGATTATCTCTGGTATTGCAACAACTTTGTAAATGTTATCCGTTAATTTATCTTTCTAATGACCCATCCTGGGCCTTATTTGGCAAGTAAAACTCCATTTATGAACTTCTAAAGTTGGAGAGTTAAATTTGCCAAAATTCTGGAATTTCTATTGCATAAGCTAAAAATCAGAATTTTTAATTAAAAACTAAGTCTAAAATAAACCACAATTATTAATTAATTATTACTAATGAATTGCTTCTACATTATTAAACTTAATTATTAACAAAATTAAATTAAAAAATAATAATTTAATAATTGTTTAAAATATTATTATATAATATTATTATTATAATATATTATATGATAAATATAATAAAATAATATAATTATTATATAATATTGTTATAATACTAATATAACATTATATTACAAAATCCATATTATGCAGAATGTATAAGTGAGGAGAGTGGAAGGTTATGGAGTTATAAGGAATGGAGGGTGAGAGTTAATGGAGTGTGGAGTGATAAGGAGGCTTACGTGAGGTGAGGAGAGGTGGAGAGATAAATTAATGAGGTGGAGGGTGATGGTGAGGTGACGTAGGCTCAGGAGTCATAAGGAGTTCAAAAACTTTTTATTAAAACTTTTTTACCTCTCACATACTTTTAAAATCCCAATTGCAAGTGTTTTTTTAAGGAGCGGCTTATGAAATTTGTTTTTTGTGATAAGTGATATGTCATATATTGCAATCACAATATCACATCATAAATTTCATTTCAACGATTTTAAATCCCAGTATTTTGGAGATGAGGATTTGATGAGAAGTGGGACCACGTCAATTAACGATCCTACTAATTGGACTTCAGCCGCTTTATAATTCTGGGATTTTGGGTTTGGTAATTTGTTTTAAAATAAGTAATTGGAGTAAATTACCAAGATTCTAAAATATGTTCTCATCTATTGTACAAATTAGCTGGGTCACTTTCTAGGACCATTAGTGAAAAATGAAAGAATTAGTAAAAGATAATTGAGAGTTAATATTCACAATGAATGACTATTTTAATTGCAAAAATTGAAATATTATACATTTATTTACATTTTTTAGTCTAGGTCAGAGAATTATCAAACTTCAAAGAATTCCATTTACAAATTGGTTGACCAAATGAGGTGATACAAGTATTGATGGAAAGCTAGAGAAAGTTCAAATGCATTGAAACAATCAAAATAGAAATCCGATGAGAATGAAAAAAATTACAAAATTTTAAGACAATTAACTTTAATGAAAATTATAAAATATGTTTAGCCAAAAAATTAATGGAAAGGGTCCCTATTATTTGAGTCAATAAGTCAAATTGGGGGAAGCTGGGTTTTCCCTACAAAATTGGTGACACACTCGGAAGAGCCAATTATCTATGGTTAAACATAATGAACTTTATGAATTAAGACTTCTGTGATCCATAATAATTGTACCAGCATCTTTTGGCAAAAATCACATATGAAAAATTCTCGTCGACGCATTTCGAACTAGCCAGTGTGGTTCATCTTTAGGACAAGATGAGGAACCGGATGTAGAGGGTTATCAACTAGCCATTACGTTTAACACCTAGTTTCACTAAGGGAAAAAAATTAGGAATGGTTTTTACCAAAAAGGGTAAGGGAATCTAACTTAAGAAATAAAATTTATTTTTAATATTATAAACTAATAAGTTACAGATTAATAAAAACTTATTAAAGCTTTTGATAACAACATTAATGAATTATATAGAATATCAATATTAATTGTTTGGGCCTATTTAAAATCCCCAAAAATTAACTAGATTAATTAACTAATTAAAAATTATTAAAAACTAAGAAGTTGTAATAAGAGGACTACAAAAATTATTAATTAAAACTTATATAGCCATTTTAGCCCTATTAATGAATAAAATATTAATACTAATGGTTTGGTCCTAAAATTAAGAAGATTAAAATAATTCTGGAAGGACAAAGGGGATTAAAAAAAAAATTGAATAAATAAATATAAAAGAATTGTTAATGGGATAAAATTAGAAAAGGACTTGACCAAAAATATAAAATAATTTAAAAATTATTAAAGTAATGTTATGAAACAAGAGGATATAATATGTTGAATTAATGATTAATTTGTATTAAACTTTTCATAACCCTATTAATAAATATTAATCATAAAATTATTAATATTAATGGTTGAATCAATACAAAATTAATTTTAGAGAGCCATAAATTAATTAATAGGTGGATTAACACATAATAAAAATAAATAGTAAAATAGTTTGAAAAAAAATGATAATAATAATAAATTAAAAATTATAAAAAATAGGAAGAAAGCGCAGGAATCCACCATTTTCCAATACTCCAACCATCATCTCTATTTAAATTAATAGGTCCCTTTTCAATTTCTAAGGCCTCCCTAAATTTACGATGATGAAAATAGTCAATCCTCGCAATGACCCTAGCCTCCTCAATGCATATGTGATGATTGGTTTTTTATTAATGCTCTACCAAAGTGGAGGAGCGAGAGCTACCATGCTTTATGTTAGGAACATGTTCGCAAATCCTTTGTTTTATATATTGACTTGTCTCACCAATATAAGGAGTTCCACAAGAACAGGGAATGATGTAAACACCCTTCGCATCATTGGGGTTAACCGGGTCCTTAACAGAACAAAGAGAACTCTAAATAGTGTTAATGGGTATAAAAGAAGAATGAATCCTATGCTTCTTCAAGATCCTGGCAATTTTATTTGTGGTCCCTTAAATAAATGGAGGATGAATACGAGAAGACCAATCTTTGGGGTCGATCTTACCCTTAGGACCTTTTTCAGCATTTAGAAAATCCCTAAGACCTTGAGACCCACTATAGCCATTCTTGTTAAAAAATTTAAGGAGGTGGGTTTTTTCATCTTCAAGGTGATCTTCATCAGAAACTTGCAACACACGACCTGATAAGGTGTTTAGAATGCCTATTTTTTGAGCAGGAAAATGATGGGAGCTAGCATGAATATACTGCTTTGTGTGAGTTTTCTTTCGAAAAACTTGATGAGAAAAAGAACAGTCATCCTTCTTTGAGATAAGAATGTCAAGAAAAGGAAGGCTACAATCAACTTCGAATTCCATGGTGAACTTTATGTAACTCGACTGACTATTGAGATGTTGCTGAAACAATGCCAACTTCTCGTTACCATTAGACTAGACAACACAAGTGTCATTCATAAACCTCTTCCAAGTTTTGGGTTGGTAAAGAGAAGAAGAAAAGGCTTTGGATTCAAAATTCTCCATGAAGAGATTGGGCACAATAAGGGAAAGGTGAGAACCCATAGCCACACCATAGGTTTGCTCATAGAATTCACCCTCGAAACTAAAGAGAGTAGAGATGAGACATATCTTAACTAAAAAATAAGTATCGGGGTTAGTGATGTGATTGATAAAATCAATGGCCTCATTAATGGGGATATTAGTGAATAAGGAGACCACATCAAAACTCACAAGCTGATCCTCAAGGCCAATTCTAAAAGCCTTTAACTTGTTAATGAACGAAGATAAATTTTTAACAAAGGATTTTGTCCGGCCAATGAGAGGTTTGTGTTTATTAGAAAGAAATTTCGCTAAAATGTAAGTAGGCCCACCAATAGTATTGAAAATGGGGCAAAGGGGGATCCCCTCTTTATTGATATTAGGGAGACCATAGATCCTATGAGTAAAAGGGTTTCCTTTGATAAGCTTCTTGCTAAGGGAGCTAATAGAGCCACTCGATTTCATGGCAAGAACAACCGTTTTAGAAACAATGGGGTTCAAGAAACTATCTAATAGTAAAATATTTCCATAGGTCCCACATAAATAGATTAAGTAATATGAGTTTGTAAAGATGAGTACTCAAAAAAGAGTCGAGTAAAAGTCATGAATCAAAATTTGGGAAAATTTGTTTTAAAACTACCTCATATAAAAATAGAAGAAGGTAGAGATAGGAGTTTTTGATAAACATATATGCATTTTATGATTGTCTCTGACATTGCTTCACTGTCAATGAGCTTGAATAGTACCACGACAAAGTTGTATTTTATGACATACAAGTCTAGTTCCACTGCCAGTAAGCGTCCATAGCCTCGATGGGTTTACTTGTATTTCGCATACTTCTTCTTTTAATCACTCTTTTGATAAGCACATTTTGCAATATTTTAGTTAATGATGAATTTGAGTGAAAGAGGAGGGATGGTAACATAGATTTACATTTAATGGAAATAATACTTTCATAATGTTTTATCCAAATTATTTCCCTAGAACTATCAATCAAAGGTTTTTATGAGGAGGGGTGGGAGGGATTCATTGAATTAAACTCAAATCAGCTCTTTCCTTGAAAAAATTAAATTCCATCACTTAGTAAGGATGTGTGGTCCTCTATGAAAAATATTCAAATTAAGATGGTCTTATGGTTCCATAAGGTTTTTCCTTCAATGATAACTGAAATGGATAGAGTTAAGAGATTTCCCATGTATGCTAATTATTGTCGGGCGAGAAAATAAAACTTTCACACAAATCATGGCAGAGTCACCGAAACGAAATCAAAATTGAAAGAAAAAGGAAAATAATTCTTAAAATAAAGTAACAAATGAAATTAGCAAACAAAAAAAAAATTGAAGAAAGAAAAAACTCAAAGAAAAAAATTCAAATTTCAAGATAAACTGCAATAAGACTACTTATACAAACGTCTCAACAAAAGAGAAAATAAGCATATGTATGTTCCTTTTAATGTTGAGATTTAATTTGTTTTATCTTGCAAAGTTATGATAAATGAGGCTCTCAAAATGTAGAATTTGAATAGCAGTGATGATTGATAATATGCTAAATGAGAAGTCTCTCAGTCTGCCACAAACTTTTTTGTTTTGAAACAAAAACCTGCAAAAAAACATCTTGACCATTTTATAATAAAAGTAGTGCTCGAGAGATAGACTAAAGATTCAGAAACTCCCTAGTTTAAATGATTTGATTATGATCATTACTACTTATTTCAATAATCTCAAATAAAACTAAACAAAAGAGAACAAACTTCAAAACTGATCTGGTAGAGGTGCAAAAGGTTGATGAAGACCTGTAAAAACAGAGTTCAAGATCAACAAAAATTAAAATAAAACTAAAGTAAAAGTAAATAAATGAAAGTGGGCACATGAAACATACCATTCAAGAATTTCTTTTAATGTTACCTGAAAGGTATCATTTTTTCCAATACTAGCTAACTTCTTCATTTAATTAGAATTAAAATCATGAAGAAATTTTATTCACCCAAAATCATTGTTTATTAAATTTAATCTAAAATGAGGAGCAAACTAACAAATCAATGTTTCATGTTGAGGGAATAAAAAATAATCCAAATGCATCATAAATAAAAATTAATTTATACTTCTTAATGAATCGCAACCATGAATGTTCTCTTAATATTACAAGTTTTATATCAATTCCATCATTTTCATAAATTGTTCAGAATCCAGACCAAAATCAAGACAATGTAAAATAGAGGTATAGATGAAGAAGTCTTGAATTTGGTACATTAAATATAGAGTGGTATAGTAAAACCCAAATATAAGAGAAATCGAAAATGATTTAGCCATGTTTCAAATTTCTTATGAATTTATAAATTACCACAATGGTCACCCAAAAGTGCCTTAAATTCTTTTATACAG
This sequence comes from Pinus tabuliformis, assembly GCA_031772625.1. Lineage (NCBI taxonomy): Eukaryota > Viridiplantae > Streptophyta > Pinopsida > Pinales > Pinaceae > Pinus > Pinus tabuliformis. The sequence continues at coordinate 303,467,993 of CM062818.1, forward strand.
GACAACGCCTCATCGAATGTTTTTCATCGAAACCTTTTTTGCCATGAAAAATTTTCAAAATGTAAGATTCAACTTTGCTAAAATACAATTGAATATAACACTTGAAATATAAAGGTAGATAGCCATATATCAGAGTTTATTGCATAAGAGGATGTGAAGGCAAGGTGTCATTTGAGTTTTTTGACATGATAGAGGCGTTGCAATAACAAGATTGTGATATGAGGAAATGCAATGGGAAATTGCGATGGACAGATTGTTATATCAAAGAATAGTCATATAGGCAATCAGAATTGTTAACAAAAGGAAATGATGATATGATTCTTGCGATAATAGGATTGTGATAGATGATGTGGCTCATTGGTGGGACCAACTTAGGATTTTATACGCAATCAACCATTGAAAGATTTGCATATGGGATGTAACCTCTTTGATATGTAGATATGTGATATACAACGGATGCCATTTATTTTACAACCGGATTTAAATTTCACATTAGATCCGGGACATCAGACCTTTTAAACATGTTCCTCAACCGATATTACAATTTTATGAGTGGACACGATATCTTTCAAAATTTCATCTAAATGTCATATCGGGTCTAGAGTTTTATGAGTATCATAATATTGGAAAAGTCATTTATCAAAAAAAAAAAATTGGGATATCAAAGAAATTTGAAGTATGCTCATTTGAGAACCTCTGATATGCGAAATGCGATATGAAATGTGTCATTTTGTGGGTCTGATAACTTCTTAAGGTATTCAATTCAAAAGAAAGCGACCAAGTTAACTTTGCCTTTTAACAAAATCCCTTTTAATAGATATCGTAAATATTGGACAAGGGAATATATTTATCGAAGCTTTTTGAATGATAAGAATTATTCTATTAGAGTGCTCTAATATGAATATTTCGACATGGCTTTTAAATATCTATTGGGGTTTTAATAAATGAAAAAAAAATAAACAATGCTCAAATTGTAATAAACAACCAATAATACTTCCCTAGAAATGTTGCATATTTGAAAAAGTTCTCGTTGCTTACTTATCTCAACTCTACATAATCAAGCCAATGAAGACCAGTAAAAGAAGAAAAGAGAAATAGGAAATAACATTTGAAAAAAGAATACTAACAATAGATGATGATGAGCTTGTAAATGCATACCTAGAATAAAATTGACTGTAAATTTTACCTCATGAATCTTCAGTTTCTCTGATGTTCATTATTATCTACTTGTTTTATTGAAAAATTGTAAGTGATGACTTCTCATATTACATGCACCTCAAATTTATATCGGAAGACAAGAGTGGTAAAGAGGAGTTGTTTTTTGGACATACTTATGAATAAAAAATTGTCAAACTGTAGCAAATTCTTGGAATTTCTTTATGTATGATCACCGTGATTAATATTTTACAAAAAAATACAATGAAGTGTTTTCATAAATATGTATGATCTAAGGGCTTCTAAAATGTTTTAAGCTGCTTTTTGAAAATGAAGAGGGATTCCCAGAAGAAGTTAGATTCATTACTAGCTTTATTGAAAATTGAAAATCGTGAAATAAGTGCAAAAATAAATAAATATAATCTAAGTTAATCTATTCATATTTCCAACTTAATGAAGGAAACATGACTAGGTATATGCATGCTTCCAATGTAACCATGCAAGAATTTTTCCTTCTTCATGTATGTACATGTCAAACATTAGTAAAAAAAAATACAAATATAATTAAACAAAGAAATCTAAGTTTGAATAAGAAATATAGAGTTATTGCTAAAATATTATTTACGATTACCTTCTTTTGAAATGCCATTTCCAACTGAATTTCAATTGGATCATAGAAATCTTGACGAATTTCTATTAATGATTGGAAGGGATTCAAAAGAGAAGATGACATGCCAATAATGGAAATGAGTTTCTAGATACAATTGTTTGCATAAATTTGTTAGTGTTATGTGCAAGTGCTAAACTATTAAAAATCTTCTGTGAAGGATAGATTTGCATATTTTTTCAAATAGGTCAATGAAAAATGGATGAAAATCTGTTAGATACAATGGACGATTATTAATTGAATTAGATTGTTGGTCATATTGTGAAAATAAATTCTCTTGTTGACACTGCCTTTGAGAAGATAGAAGTAATCGATAAGAAATGAACATTAATTAGAATTGTAAGATTAATAGTTCTTGATGTTCATGATTATGATGTGAAATTTCATTTTCCCATTCAATAAACTCACGAATTGAGTGTTTAATACTGATCCGCTCAATATGTTAGCACATTGTATTTTAAAATCGAAAAATAAAAACAGAAAACAAATCTAAATTATAAAAAATGAGTGAACGGCAGATAACAAATCAAATCATAGTTTACACTAGTGTTACAATTATTGTTATAGCACAATTGGGATTGATTTAAAACAATTTCCTTTTCACAATAATTGGCCATAATAATAGAATTAGAATGATTTCCAATAACACCTTGTGAATTAGAAGGAGAATCATGATTGTGAATAGGAATGAGAGCTTGATCATCATGGAAATCATAGATCGGGATGGTTTCGAGAATGTTAAAATAATGAGTATGATTAAATGACTTAAAATGAGAACTATTTGAAAAAATTTCTGAATTAAAGTGTTATTCATTTCCAAACGTGATTTGTCTTTGTCATGAGGATTCAATTTTGAAGATAAAAAATCAATATCCTCAATGTCAAAGTAACTATCATAAATGACTTGATGACATTTATTAGAATTCCCTTCAGTCTCATCCAATCTATTAAAACGGGAAGGAATATGAATCACATGTTCATTAATTCCAAAAGAATGATCAATGATTAATACTCTATCTCGATAAAATCTAATTGGAAATTCATTTAGATCATCCTCTGTTTTCTGAAATATCATTAATGTTAAGATGAGATAAATTTTATCAGCAAAAATATCAAGATAAAGGGAAAAATGAGAATCAAAAGCAATGGATTTAAACGTGTTTCTATTTGAGAACTCTTGTGCATTTTATTCAGTGTAACTTCCAGATTTGAGATCATTGATTTCTGTACTTGGGATTTTTTGAAGAATGTTGCTTTGTTTATCTAAAATTCACATTTTCTCATTATAAAATAATTCAGAAATTTGTAGACCAGGTTGCTTGTTATTGGAAACTTTGATTGCTTCTTGTACTTGTTGATTTATGTTCTTATTTTTTGAATTTAACGCATACTAATTTTCAGATTTCAGAGTGGTATTTTCTTCAAGATTGTTACTAATAACTTCATTCATTTGAATAGTAAAATTCTTCAAGCTTTGCGACTGAGATATGTTGACATGTAAAGGTGAATCGTGATCATTATTAATACTATAGGAAGTGTGCACTAAATGAAGAAATTGATCATACATAGTAGAGGCCACTTCATCATCATTTGTTTGCACCTCCATATTGAATTCTCAATTATGTTAATGAAATTCGAAGGATATTGAGCAAGGCTTGAAATAATTTCACATGGATTATGAATTGGAGGAAGAGAGAAAATATATACAAACCAATCTAATAATTCCTCTTCTGAGGGTTATTCTTTAATTTTAAAAATGAAGCAATTTAAACAAAATAGAATGATAAAATCAATCAAAGTCTCATTTTCAAACCTTCGTAATCTTCAAATTTTTCACATACTTGTTCATAGTTATAGTGGTAAAATTTACAAAGGAACATTGTAACAAATTGATCCCAACTATGAATTAAGGCAACTGGCAGACTTCGACACTAGTTTCTGGATTTTTCCACAAATGTAGGAGTCGAGATTCTACATAAAATGACTTCATCAATTACTTGAAAATCATAATTTGAATTTTTTTTAATAAATTGAATGGTGTGATTAAAAGCAGAAGGATTTCTCTTACCATTAAACATTATCTGAAACAAGAGTCTTACCACTTCTGGTGGAGTATTGATGATGATGATGATGATGATGGTTAACGTCCACTCAGACCAAATTGGTCTATCGGACCTACAATTTTCTTAATTTTTACTTGTCTGGCTCCTCGTCTTTCTTGGCGAGATTGGTGTTGTAGCTTTCTTTCTTTTCTCTACGGTCTTCCAACTTCCTTTGTCTTGCATCTCCTTCATCTCTTCTGGTTCTTGGGACATTGGTGTCTTAGCTTCGCGATCTATTGTGTTTGTTCTTTTGAAAATAGTCGGAGAAGAAGTTTGGTTTAGGAGATCTGCTTTGCTGTTAGATGAAGATTTATTTTCTGCGGTATTCAAATCCTCATAACTGTTGATTTGTTGGGGCGGGCTTTCTCCTTGCTTGTTTTGAGAGTTGCTTCCTTCTTCCTTGATTTCTTGTGACTCATTTTCTCTAGAATATTCTTCTTCTTTGATGACAATGTAGTGTTCTTTTTGTGCTCCTTCCCACCATGTAGATCTGTGGTGGTTTTTTCTAGAAAAAATTTTCTCAGAGGCTTTTGGGCAATTTTTGGCTAGATGCCCCGTCTCAAAGCACGATCGACATCTGAAGAGGACACTTTAATAATCAAGCTTCTGGTTCCACACATAGTCTTTACTTGTTAGGTTTATTTCAGCTGGGAATCCGGCGCTGAAATCCTTTTCCACACAGATGCGTGCATAGGTGGTTCTGGCATATTCTTCTGTTTCTGGGCACCTGCAGTAAAATTTCCCAATTGCATTTCCGATGGCTTTTAGCGAGGAGACATTCCAGAGATGCAAGGGTAGGCTTGGCAATCTCACCCAAACTGGTGCTGAGGTTATCACTGCTGTAGAGGGATCGAATGATGGGTTCCATGGCTTCATGAATAGGCCTGATTTTTCCCAAAACCAAGGGCCGGAGTCTAGAATACATTGTCTGCTTTCAGGATTTTCAAAATCTACTATAAAGAAACCTCTAGCACAGGGGTAGATATTAATTTCATCAGAAATGATAGGCTTCCATACCTCCGAGATCCAATTGTGGAGTACTATCAGCCGCGGCCAAAAACCATTGAACCGGCAAATTAGGGCACTTTCGGAGAACTTCAAAGCTTCATCGAGTGAGTCCTGGACCACTTGGATAGTGGGAGCTGGGGCTTCACTCACGATATGGGCAGGAGATTTCCCTTCAGAGGCGGATGAGCCACCAGTTATTTTTGCGAAGCTCGGAGCCATATTTTACTTGCTCAGGAGAACCGAGACTTCTCAAGAGAGGAGAAAAGGAGCGCTGCTGGAGAGGAGTCAAGAATATATAGCTGTCTCAAATGCCGAGATCTGAGCCACCGAGACTTCTGAGATCCGCAGAAGAGGAAAAGGAGAACCGAGACTTCTGAGATCTGAGCCACCGAAGACTTCTGAGATCTGATGCGCATAAGAGGAGAACCGAGACTTTATGAGATCTGATCCGCGGATCTGAGATCTGACTTCAAGATGAATCACGTAAATCTTTTTATCTCCGCGGAACCGAGACTTCTGAGATCCGCAGAAGTCAGATCTCAGAGCAGGAGGAAATTATATGTATATGTACCGCAGCCATATTTTACTTGCTCAGGAGAACCGAGACTTCTCAAGAGAGGAGAAAAGGAGCGCTGCTGGAGACGAGTCAGGAATATATACCTGTCTCAAATGCCGAGATCTGAGCCACCGAGACTTCTGAGATCCACAGAAGAGGAAGAGGAAAACCGAGACTTCTGAGATCTGGGCCACCAAAGACTTCTAAGATCTGATCTGATTGGAAGGTGCACGTCCATGGATACAACTCCAAATTGGAAGTTTAAGAGGAACCCTTGTGATTAAATAAAATGTTAGAATTGAAAGACTCAAATAGACAACAAGGCCCTCCTTCTAAAGCCAAAATGTTGAAGCCGCGAAATTCGTTGTAACAACATTGGGGATGACCACCCGGTCTGTACCTTAAAGCAGCTCCTTCTCCATTTGGAATGGTGGCTCTGATTAGTTTAACTATGTCCAATTACCTTCTCTCAATCTTGAAATGACTTAAAATATTATTTTCATTCACCAATGGAGAAGAGACATCAGATCAACCAAGCCACAACTAAAGTTTGTCTCTTTGTGAAGAGAAGTTTTAGGAACATATAATTATATCTATATGAAAAATTATTCTAAAATGCAAGTAAAAGGAACTAAATTCTATCTCAATTAGGGAGATATAGATCTAACCCAACCGAGAGAAAGATATTTAAATAATTATGATTTAAATATGTCTACTATATAATGAATATAAATCTAATGAAGTAGTTCAAGTAACTGAGATTATGAATGATAAAACACATTCTATCTAGGGACCTCTTAATTGAAATAATCAACCAACAACATTTAGGAAAGATTTCACAAAATGATATTGATTGTTAAATCAGTAATTCGAATAATTAAACAACAATATGAGGAAATATTTCACAACATATCATTATTTGTTAAATCTGTATTAAAAGAATTTTTTTGAGTAAATAGTTACTTAGAAATTAGAATTCAATCGATAAGAGTAGAGATAAGTAATAACTTATGATTGAGACAAAATACTCATATCGATAATAGTGCACAAATATGAATAAAATGACACATTCTTGCAATCATAAAATGAAACTAGTATTTAAAACAATAGTATTAGAAAAATTAATTTATTGAATCCATTTCTCCAGCTCTAGTCTTGAATAGTCCTCTACAATATTTGAACTTGTGTTGTTACATCAAAAGTGAGAGTAGTGCAAGCTCTTTCCATCATTCGTACTTCTGAATGTAAAATAAAAATCCTGAATAATCCCTAGATCTAAGATTTTCTTCTCCTTTCACCTACAACTCTAAATCCCTATTAAAATATTACTTCTAGAACTCCATAATTATAGAGGAGAGAAGCCCTTAATTTATTCTACAATCTATTATTTATAATATTTACAAAAGAATTCTCAAAAAGAATGTTTCTTGAAGAAGAAATCTTCTCTATTAATTTTCATTGGCCCAAAATTCCATTCTTTTATTGCTCGAGCATTCTCATTAATTGAGATATTCTTCTCCTCATCTCTCTAATTTTTTTCCTGCAAAAATAAATCAAAACTAAATTAAAATGAAAAAATAAAATAAAAATACCAAATCTGAAATTAAAAAAAATAAATAAAACATAATTAAATAATTAAAATAAAAGGAATTTAATGTTTCTATTAACTCATATGAAGATTTAGTTGGCTAAGGGGGACATAAATTAATGGATCTGCACTTAGAAGAAGTTGTGGCAAAATGAGAATGTAGAGAATTAAACTCATAAAATTAGTTTTATTAAAAATTTGGAGCTTGATATTATGTTGCATTTTAGACTGACTAAATCACTGAATATGGTATCACAATCAGTTCAAAAATGTTCTCCATGATTTTATCCTTCCAATGAGCCATTTTGGGCCTTTTTTGGCCAAGTAAAACCACATTTATGAGCTTCTAAATTTGGAGAATTAAATTTTCCAGAATTTTGGATTTCTGTTGCCTCGGTTAAAAATTAGAATTCTATAATTAAAAGATAAGTTTGAATTAAACTACAATTATTAGTTATTTAATTCTAATTAATTGAATCTACATTATTAAACTTCATTAATTATAATTTAATTATTAACAAAATTAAATTGATTAAAAAAATTAATTTAATAATTATTTCAAATATTATTATTATAATTATATTATATGATAATTATAATGAAATATTATAATTATTATGTAATAATATTATAATACTAATATAATATTATAAAACCCATATTATGTTGAACGTATAAGTGAGGAGAGTGGAAGGTTATGGAGCTATAAGGAGTGGACGCTGAGAGTTAATGGAATGTGGAGTGATAAGGAGGCTTACTTTAGGTGAGGGGAGGTGGAGAGATAAGCTAATGAGGTGGAGGATGACGGTGAGGTAATGTAGGCCTGGGAGTCATAAGGAGGTCAAAAAATTTGTATTAAAACTTTTTAACCTCTCGCATGTTTCTAAAATCGCAATTGCAAGTTTCTTTTTTTTAATGTGTGGCTTATGAAATTTATGTTTTGTGATATGCATATATCATAATTGCAATATCACATCGAAAATTTAATTTCAACGATTTAAAATTCTGGGATTTCGGAAGGGAAGATTTTATGAGATGTGTAGACCACGTGAATTAACGATCTTACAAATTGGACTTCAGCCACTTTTCAATTCTGGGGTTTTAATTGCAAAAATTGAAATATTATACATTTATTTACATTTTCTATTCCAGGTGAGAAATGATCAAACTTCAAAAGAGTGCCATTTACAAAGCAGCTGACCAAATTAGACAAAACAAGCATCGATGAAAAGCTAGTGAAAAATCAACTTCAACGAAACAATCAAAACAAATATCCGATGAAACGAAGAGAAAAAAAGACAAAAGTTTAAGACAATTAACTTAAATCAAAATTATAAAAGATGCTTAGCCAAAACATTAATGGAAAGGGTCCCGATAATTTGAGTCAATAGGTAAAAAATGGGTGGTGTTGGGTTTTCCCTACAATGGGTGTTACTATTATATTATTGTGAGATATATGTATGATATCCAAAAATGTTGTCGAATGTTCACTTTTGTTTTAATCAATAACATAGCATTAGATATAATATAAGTGATTAAATATTATCTTTGACAACTTATAGAAAACATCATCATGGAATTGGAACACAGTGATCAATATTTGTGCTTGATAATTATTGAATAGTAGGAAATATTGTCTCTAAAACACTAACTTTGTGTAGATTCAAATTCCAATAAGGATTGTTATAATTATGATATAGAAAAATGTCATATTCAAAATTCTACATTAGGATTGATGATCATTGTTATAACTAAACAATTACAATTGAAAATTATCATACTTAATTGTAAAAGTAAGTGCATTTGTCCCAATGGGGATTGGTATTGCGATCCCATGGGCTATAATATGAAAGAAGAGTCTACAAGGTAAAACAAGAAATGGTATATAGGAATTAGCTTAGGTCATGATAACACAACCAACAAAGTAAAATAATTTAATACTAGTAAACCGAAAAATGATTGTTGAAGGATTTGAGAAGACTCATAGTATGTAAAATCATACATCATGATTATTTGTCTATTAGCTATCTATTAGGGTCATTATTTCTTCCGGAAATTTATCCACCATAGTCTTAATGAAATCCTTGATAAGAGCAACTATAATTTCCATTTCGAGATTTTCATTAAATATCTATTTGTCGATTTTTCTACTCTCTTCTTGCAACTGGGTAGCCTAGGCATACTTATGTTCATTGATAATGATAAAAGTAATTATCCATTTGCTAATTTATTCTACAATAAAATCATTTATTCCATCAAAATTCATTTCCTTTGACTATATAGCTTGTCCAATTCATCTATTAGCTTTTCTCTTAAAATTAATTTAGAATTGTATATGATGCACATATTATTTGGGTCATGAAGAATCATTACCACCTTGATAAAGCCATCACCTCTTCTAATGTTTATGCCTTCACATTCAGAAATGATGTTCTCAAGTGTCATGATTATCTCAGACCATCTAGCTTCAACTGACTTCATTCCAATAGCATCTCAGAGTCCTTCGTTTTCTTTCTCTAGATCAGAGAGTAATTCAAGATTGTAACTAACATTAAGTAACTCATTGTCAACAAATTTCATGTCTAGATTAAGATTACTCTTAATGAAATCATCAAATGACTTAATGTATTGTGATAAAGTAGTAAATTGAAATATTCTTGCCATACATGATCAATAGTTTTGAATATTTGGTATATGATATCAATGATATATAATTTCGTTGCATTAGGGAGATTGATGACTTTATTATATTTATGCAGTATAGTAGGGGTTGAAATTGGAAATGGTGGTGTTGGCTTAGCGGGTCTTGACTTAGGTTTAGAGTTAGTTGCACCAACCAACAAATCCCTACACTAAAGTGATATGTAGAGAAGTGGGTCAGATATGAGAAGAAGGCTTTGTAGCCGAGTGCGCAGAGGCCTAGGTAGAATATGCAGCTAGGTGCGTGGACCCCTACAGCTGAGTGTGCAGGGTAGTTTTGAGTTTATAAATCTGAACTAAAGATCAATAAAGAAAGTTATCGAAGAATTCCTGTGTATATTTGCTTCTCTGTTTACTTTTGTTTAATATATATGTTGTTTATGGATAATGTGTTTATGGAATATTGATCTAATGAAGTGCGATTCTCTTCAATAAGTATTAACGAATGTACACAATTCAAGTTAAGTACTTTGGCGAAGACTATGATGAATTCTCTTATCTTTACTAAATAAATTAAGTAGATCTACGTGAACACTAATTAAGGGTTGTTTTATGATGCATGTAAGTGGATAAATCGACTCTTAAGCATCTATAAAGGCTGATCGTAGACCTTCGTGAAGGTCTGAAGACTGTTTTAGTAGAGTTGCAGTACCGAGCCCTAAGGCCTTATTGATCTACGCAAAGGCAGATCTAAGACACTAAAAGACATCAAACTCATCTCTGGATGCATAAACTTGGTTCTTGCATCCCGCCATAATGCTTTTGGTCAGACTGTAGCCTCTGCTACGTGGATTGTTGCCAAAAGCACCAGTAGTGTATGGATTTGTTGGTTAGCGCAACTAACTCTTAGCCTAGCTTAGGACCCCCTAAGCCAAGAAATGGTTCTATTGTTGGGACTAGGATCTTCTTGAAAGAGATGTGTTCTGTCACATCACTAGAATCTGACCAAGAAAGAAATTGAAAAGTGGTTGGATCAGAAGACTCAAGAGTTTGCAGTGCAAGAAAACAAAAATCCATGCCTATCAAAAGAAAAGTGGTTCAATAGGTATTTGCATATAGAGATACATGAAATCTTGTTCTGAAATTTTCCCATTGAACTGTATGAGTGGTTAGTTAAATTGACAAACAACCAAGAAAGGTGGAGGCATGATAATTTTATAGTGTGGAATCCTGAATTAGTGCGATGATTAGCAGCCGGTGAAAATTAGTTCGTGTGGGATTTTGGTCATTGGATGGATCAGATTCTGGGAGGATTCATTACAGAATTTTCATTTGATACCTTAGTTAGCTACAACGAAGAAAAGAGATGATTTTTCGAAGGACCACGAGGTAAGTATTTAAGATCTCTGAATAGCTCAATTAAAGTTTTATTACATGAAAAAAGGGTTATGCCATTGCCTTGATGTTCAGATCTAGATGAAGTGGAAAACTCTTTAGAGATCAAGAGAGCTCAGGTCCTGAATATAGCTCATTGATCAGACCTCCTTTGAGTGACGAAGAGGGAGCGGTATAGGCCTCACCATAAAGTGTTGTCTAGAAGATAGAACAAGGTTTTTCATGGACACATCATCCATCCACTCAACCTCCACCTCCACATTCACCATATACAACTTCCCGCCACACCTCCACCACAACCACCACCATTCAACATGTCCAATACTATGAAGATGTCGATTTCGAAGGGCATAGGGAGTGAAGATATAGAGAAGTTCTAGTTTGTTTCGAATGTTGTGTGGACATCATAATAGATTACTAGTGACTATATAAAGAGGGCACAATTGGTTATTTCTCTACACGATCACGCGCTCACTTGGTATATTATGTACTATTTTGATAATCCTTTGGCATCGTTAGTAGAAACTAAGGCTACTTTAAGAAAGGAATTTAGTAAGCCTAAGTATGACTGGTAGTCAGTAGTTGGATTTAAGAAAATCGTGGTGATGGTCAATGAGATGCCTTGGGAATTATATTAAAGGCTGAAGTGTCCAATTCAAGAAACTAACATGCAGCTCATAGATGGTCAGCATTGATAATGGTTTATAGCTTCACTTCTGCCCCACGTGAGGATTGCTCTATCACAAGAGAAAATAGGAACACAGTTAGAAGCTTTGGAAATCAAGATGATGTTGCATACAATGCCAATTCAGGATGCAACCTTGGGGGTATAGCAGATTCACTATCAGTTATAGAGCCTCTTCTTAGAATTGCAGAGCTTGAAGAAAGAAAAGGATACTAAACTAGAGGTGCACGCAGAAGTCTGGTGTCTGAAGTGTAAGAGATAGGGGCATGATAAAGAACTGTCTCATATTCACGAATTATATTACAAGAGGGGGACCAATTCCCTTGAGGCTAGAAGCTCTAGAAGGACCGAGTGTGGGGGTTGTGCTATGGTGTGCTATTTGTGAGGTTGTTAGACATCATGTGATGAATAATTGTCATTTACTTAAAAAGTTAGTTAAGGCACTACAACAGTTCTTTTGTAATTTCTGCAAATCAATAGGTCGTGATGAACATCATTGTTGCAGCTATGAGCTGACGATGGAAAGAACACCTACATACTCGTTGCAAGCAGAAACTCGGCCTCCAGAGAAGGGCACCAGCGGAGTGTGCAAAGGTTATCAGGGCTGAGGAAGAGGTCGAAGAGGAGAAGGTCCTAATAGAGGCCAGGGATAGGTTATCTATTACAACTGTCGAACACCAAGGAATTACATGCAGGAGTGTCAAAATTAGACATGCCCACCATGTCAATACTGTAGCCAGTTTGACCACAATATAGAAGAATGCTCGGTGCTGATAGCTAGATGCTGGAAAAGAAAGCACAAGCTCAACAACCTATACAGAACTTATAGATGATGAGATCTGAGCCCTGCGAGGAAGATGACGGCATGAATATATTGTTGAGAAGTGGAATAACGACTGGTGATGACAAAGGTAAACAATTTAAATAGGGTGGATGGATTTGCAAGGCCCAAGAGAAGGAAGTGGGTTTTAATATGAATTGTGCGAAGGAAACATTTATGGAGGCCAAGAAAATATTTACTGAGGCATCTAGATCAAGAAGTCAGGACAAGGTGAAATAAACCAGTGTGTAGGCAAATGTTGATCCCTCTGTTCTCACTACATTTTTGGAGACCTACATAAAATTGTTGCGCAATAGAAAATTTGTGGCAGGTCTACAGGAATTAATAAACAAATGTGTTAGCAAAGAAAAGGTCCTTGATGGACACCGGGTGGTCAGAAATATTGGAAAACGTGAGGCAAGAGAAGGGTGCGAGATGAAACTCACCACATAGATAGTACATTATGAGATGGACCATATCATCTTGCATCTGGGGTCCGATGCAAACGTATTACCATATCAAACATGGGAAAGAATGGGGAGGTCTACGCCATAGTGGTCTATGATTCAGCTTAGAATGGAAAACCGGCAGAAAATAATCCCTATGGGACGATTATATGGAGTAACAGTTGATATAGAAGGTGTGAGTATGATGGCTGACTTTGAGGTGATAGAGATCATTGACGACAGTAATCCAAACACTGTGGTCCTGGGAATTGACTAGGCCATTGACATGAATGGGTTCATGAACTTGAAGGAGAGGACAATGTTGTTTGAAAGGAAATCACTTTGGGTTGTAGTGTCGCTGGACCTTGCAGAAGAGGTGCGCTACACTGAACCTGTCCGCGATTACGAGGAAGGTGAGGATGAACTCGAACAAATCTACAACATAACATTGGGAGATTAGGAATGGATCAATCCAATGGTAGATGGACAGATTGCATGGGACTGGGAGAGTTCATGTACATTTGATTCAGATGAAGAGTTGGAACATTGGCAGAATAGTTTCCATGAAATATCTACATTGCACTCCAATATGATGACAAAATTGTTGTGTTGTGTTTCATCGGAGGTAAGGAAATTACCTTATTATGATGGTTTAACTAATGTGGATTAATTTTTGAATGCATTTGAGCATGAATTCCCTGAGGATCACTACTTCCAAGCATTATATTTGGCACTCCATGCTACACCCACATGATGGTGGGGTACACACAAGGATAGCTTTGATGAGTGGCGAGATTACAAAAGGATGACGAGGTTACGGTTTGGCATCCTAACACCGTGTTGACTGAGAAATAAAGTAGGAAGGATCATCTGCATAATCACCAAGAAAAATGGAGTAAATCATGGTGGACAGAACTGTAGCCGGAATCGGTACACATATTCTGCCATACTTTGGACACAATTCCCATGAACTGGTATTTGGAAATAGAGCTCCTCCATGCCACTACAGAGTAGGATATATTAAGGGAAGGATTCTTATTGACATTCAATTTTGAAGATGGATTCGCAAGCATCGATGAAGTTCTAGAGGAGATTAAGGCATTTATCTTCAGAATGTCTCAAGAACCTATGGAGTGGGTGCAACTAGGCTGGAGCAGCCAGCTGCGCCATGCGTTGGAATGATATAATGTGACCACTAAAGAGGAGGATGAAGATCCAAGTAATATTAATATTCCAAAGGCAGAAGGGCATCTAAAAGTCAAGTGCCTGCAAATAGACAACCCAGACATCACTGCGTCGTTCAAGACAATGCAAGTAAATGTTGGTACTAAAGTAGAGCTGAAGTTTGGAAATATTGGATATTATTGGGACGACGCTATTGTGGATAAGGTTTTTGAGTTACTCCATGAATGTCATTATCCTTTCCCTACCATGTTCTCGAATTTGAAGGGCATAGTTGGTGATTTGGGCATTATGAAAATCACTCTAAAGATGGACATGGAGCCTGTTAAACAGAGCTCGTATCGCCTTAATCCTAAATACAAGGAAAATGATTTCCTATAGCTAGATAAGATGTTGGAATCAGGCATCATAGAACCAATTGAGGAATCTGATTGGGTGAGCCCGATGGTGGTTTAGGTGAAGAAACAGAAGGATGAGATAACGATTTGTGTATATCTATGGAAGCTTAAAGATGCATGTGTCCATGATCCATTCCCAACACCATTTATCAATGAAGTATTATACAATGTTGGAGGGAAGGATGCCTAGTCATTCACTGCCAGTTTTTTGGGGTATCATCAGATTAATATCACGCCTGAGGATAGGACCAAAATGACCTTCGGGATAGAGTGGGGTTGTTTCTAATACATTGTAATTCTGTTTGGACTCAAGAATGCGCTTGTAATATTTTCTCACATATTCATCGCAGCATTTAAGGAGTTCATTCATAAGTTCTTGGAAGTATACTTTGATTATTGGACAGTGTTTGGATTAGTAAACCACTATGTAGCCAGTCTACACCTGATGTTGGATATGTGTCGCAGATACTAGATCATACTGAACCTTAAAAAATGCATATTTTTTGTTCCTTTCGAGATCTTGTTGGGTCACGCGGTGTGCAACCAAGGGATGATGGTGGACCCTACCAAGATTGCAGTGATAGTGAATCTGGAGGGCCAAAGAAATTTTAAGCAGCTGCGCACGACGCTAGGATATTCTGGATGTTACATAAAATTTATCAAAGCATATGATCAAATTACTACCCGTGTTGAGTGACTGTTGAAGAAGGACGCAACATTCTATTGGGATGAAGAATGTTAGCACAGCTTAGATGCCTTGAAAGAAAATATGGTCACTGTGCCGATATTGGTATTCCCAGATTGGAAGAAGGAACTTCACATACACGCGGATGCCTCTTGCATTGTGTTGGATGCAGTGTTAACACAAGTGAGTTAAGGATAAATGGATCATCCTATAGCCTTTGTGAGTAGGAAATTAACGAAGGCTGAGAAGAGTTACTCAACTACTGAGCGCAAAGGATTAGCCATGGTGTATGCATTGCATAAATTCAGGTACCATCTATTAGGAGGAAATTTCAAGATGTACATGGATCATTCTGCCTTGAAATACCTGGTCAATAAGCCTGTTTTGGGGGCAGAAGATCCATAGATGGTTGCTACTATTCCAAGAGTATGAATATGAAGTAATTGTCAAGCCAGGGCGGTTTAACGAAGGGCTTGACCATCTATTGTGAATTGAAATAGGAGAGGAGCCCAATAATATGGAAGAAGGGTTGTTAGATGCGCAGCTCTCTGTGGTGCATGTAGTAGATAACCATTTTGCATATATCATTCAATTCTTGACTACAGGGATGACACTAGAAGGGTATACAAGTCAGCAAAAGAAGTAACTCGTAGTGTGCGCGATAAATTTCTCAGTTTTTACGGGACATCTGTATAAGATGGCTGCAAATGAAATATTGTGAAGATATGTGCGAGATTTTTTCAGAGATAATATTCTCATTGAAGCTCATGTAGGGGCTATGGGAGGACATTATGTAGGAAAGGCGACTGTGTAGAAGATTTTGCGCGCAGGTCTATGGTGGCTAATACTACACAAGGATTCCAAAGCATATTGTAAGGCATGAAATGCATATCAGAGAATGGGTAGACCATTGCGAAGAGATAAATTGCCAATACAACCTCAAGTACCTTTGCTACCATTTGAAAAATGGGCGATTGATTTTTTTGGGCCAAATCAGCCCCAAGGGAACAAAACTGGTGCGCCCTATATCATCACCGCGATGGAATATCTAACAAGATGGGTAGAGGCACAACCGGTTAGGACTATACCAAGGCTACAACTGCAAAGTTTTTGTTTGAGTATGTCTTAACTAGATTTGGCTACTGGAAAGTGTTGATGAGTGATAGAGGTACGCACTTTCTAAACGAAACGATCAGTGCTTTGATAGAAGAATTCTAGGTATACCATCATAAGAGTACACGTATCATGGATGGGCCAATTGAACTGTTGAAGAATTCAACAAGATTTTTCAAAATGCATAGACAAATATGTGCAACGCGCAGCTAAATGACTAAAATGTGTGCGTACCTCGAGTATGATGGGCTTATAGGACTACTTGCAAAAAGCTGAAAGGACAAATGTCATTCAGATAGGTATATGGTGTCGAAGTTGTAATGTTGATGGAGTATATTGTGCCTAGTCTACACATAACAACTCTCACAGGTATGGTGGATCATGAGACCTTCGAATAACGGCTTGGGAATCTCACGAAGCTCGAAGAGGACTGATTTTTGGCAGAATTTCAATAGCAAGTACAGAAGGAATGTGAAAAATCATGGCATGATCACCACATCAAGCTTCACACCTTCAAGGTAAATGATATTGTCCTATTATATTATAGTATGTTCACTAAGCTTTCGGGACAATTCCAAATGCATTGGCTAGGGCCATATATTATCAAAGAGATTACAAGTGGTGGCAGAGTTCATCTTGCAAAGCTGAATGGAAAACCTTTTCTTGGTAGAGTGAATGGAAGTCGCTTGAAGCTATATATAGGGGATCCTGTGCAACGACTATATGGTGGCATGACATCCTTAGTAATCCAGGTAGTTGCAACAGAGCGTGGGACTTTAAACTACACTGTCAAGCTTGGAGGACTATGCAGTAGGAGGGATGTGTGAAAGATAAAGAAGATGTAATCCAGGGAGTTTCATGTAGGAAGTTATGCCATAGAGGGAGGTCTTGTGTAGCACAATAGAAAATTCATTGTTGGAGTCATTTTTCATGACTTGATAGCCATAAGACAGTTAAGAGGAGATGGTTAGTGGCACGCAAGGAAAAAATCATTGAAGATCCACCACAAAAAAACCATTTATTGTCAAAATTTGGGGGGAATGGTCGGATTTGATTTCAAAAACCCCTATAAATTATGCGTGTCGTTCCAACAAAGAAAAATCTACACCAATAGAGTAGTTGTTAAAATTTACTGCCTATAGCTTAAGAGCTGAGCTTTTCGGGAGGAATTCCTCACACACACACACACATTTCTCTTGAAGCCCATAAGTTTTTTATGGAGAGGATGACTACGAAAAACCCTGCCAAAAGCCTTGAGTTTAGAAGCATTTGTATCCGATGCTCTAGGACCCAAAGTATCTAGTGTTTAAGCTATGCTTGAGGTGCCCATGGCACCAAGGTCACCAAGGCCAAAACAGTCCATGAAAAAAGACAAACAACTTGCCATGAAAGAGAGGCAACCTGTAGCAAAGGAAAAGCATAAAAAGCAAGTGCAGGTATGTTCTTCCACAAGGAAGCATACCATGACACCAACATAGAAGAAACATAATCAACTAGGGAAAGTTAAGGATAAGGTAATGGACCCGGAGACGGAAGAATGTTAGACATTGACATTGAAGGAGTGGAACCTATAACAAAGCTACCTGGGTATATCCCTTCGAGAAAGGGAAAGGTTAAGGTCACAACGGACCTAGACTCTAAGAAATTCACCATCTGCATCACCCTCCTACCTGAGAAGGTCTCATTTGAAGGTCCTCGGTTCCCATCGATCCCACTATTGAAGATGGAGGATTGGGACCTCATGGATAATGGTAAGTTCCCTTACTTTTTTGATAAGAAAAATATATGAAGAGATAGGGGTTACAATGTTGGAGAGAAGGAATGGATCCATGGTGTGGAGCAATCAGGGTTTCTCAACTTGCTATGGGTGCCACATTACGACTGCAACCCTAGTGAAACAATTTGTGTGCACCAGCTTCTTACATTAGTGCATGATGGTTTCCTATGGCTAGTAGGGCCTATAGCCATAAAAAATATTCTCATTCATAGGATTACACACCTACCATATGAAGGTCTAAACTTGACCAAGTAGTTTGGTGGAAATATGGGGAAAAAGGACCTTCCAGAAAGAATGAAGAAAGATTACGAACTCATAAATAAGTCACGCGGGTATTCAATTTTATCCATCTTAGACCCCACAGTTCAATTGGCCATACAGATATTAATAGGAAAGGTGATGAAGAAATGTCGTGCAGATGAAGTTTTGGTGCATGTAGTGTCCCTAGCTGCATAATGTGTGAAGGGTGTGGAGTTCAATTGGTACATATACCTCTATCAGAAGTTCCTCGCGAACTACCAAGAGGTCCAGGATGAAACCAAGTCGTTTCACTACGCTTCGTTATTATTGTCCATTGTGCTTGTCACATGGAAATGGCAAAGGAAAACAAGTTTCATCTGCTTGACGAAGGATTGCCAAAGGTAGCGCAATTCACCTCCTTACGGGCTACCAAGGACCTTGCGCAAATGACACAGATGAAAATATTTTGGGTCATGATGGAATTGAGTCTCTGCATGGCTATTAACTATTGTCCAAGGTTGTCCCCAACCTTGTACACACAATTGTCAACCTACGAAATGTTTAAGGCTGGCTTCCATAGAGTGTATATTCAGGCGTGAAAGGATCCAACGTAGAAGTGACATGACTTGCCATATTTGGTAATAGAAATGGATGTCCAAGAGGTGGTAGCAATATGGCTTGTAGAGTGGCATGCCCCTTCATATCTCATCGTCGGGCTAAGCAAGGGTGCAGAGAGTGCTTTCGTGAAGAAAATGAAGGAGGCAGTTAAGAAGGCTATGCAAAACCCAGCCGTGTAGAAAAAGAAGGATGTTGGGGAGAAGGCTCATGTTGAGATGGAACACATTGCCAAGGAGAATGTGGAACAAGAGTAACACGAGTCCTACAAAGGTGACAAGTCACCTTCGCCAGAAATAGAAACAAAAGAGCTTACAAGACAAGGTAGCGAAGGTGAGGAAGGGAAGTGCACCCACTTCATTCTGGAGAGGTGTAAACTAGAGAAGCAAGGTGGATCGCAGAGGAATCAAAAATCTTATGAGACACGGTTGATAACATGGAGCTCATAGAAAGTGATCTGGATGAGATTGGTGATATAGTCAGGGACACCATAATAGATGTACTACAACAGTTTGAGCAGCAGTACATGTAGACATTGGGAGGAGTTTAGAAGGACCTCTAAGAGTTGTAGTTCGAAGCAACCAAGATCCAAGAAGATATCTGGAAGGTGAGCAACACATAAGGAAGTTTTGCACAGGGTAAAAGTATAGTTGTAGATATGGCCTAGCAGCAGGATGTGTAAGTATTCCCCTTGCCTGAAGGTTCTGTCCGTGCTGACATCAAGGAATAACACACCCTCCTTAACAAGATCACAAAAATGGGCTTGAACCTTGTCGCGATATCACTTGAGCCACTACATGGATTACTACAGGGAGTCATGGAAGAGATTCGCATCAAGGAACAATGAGCACTAAGTGTCGTCAATGAAATCAAAGTCAATAATAAGTAGTTATTCACTAAAAAGATGTAGGTTCTTAAGGATAAGGAGACACTTCAAGTGCACAGTTCATGATTGGAGCTAGTAGTCACAGAGGCATGCAGGACAGTACCTGACCTTCATATCCTCGAGGATGCACATCCAAAAGCAAAGATTAGAAAACTAGTTGTTGTTGTGCATGAAGCCAAAGCCGAGGCTAATCAATTTCAGTTTGAACTCAACATGAAAATCACCGAGCAGCAATTAAATTTTTGAGTAGCGTAGAACCGTGGTCAAGGAAGGAATTTCCACTCCGGATACCACAGTTGTTGACTACAGAACATTATTTGAGCAAGCCATGGTCTGAACCTGTAGATGATGAATATGTAAAAAAGGAATTTGCAACGATAGAACGATGAGGTCTGGGCAACTGCACACTTCATTACCCCAACACAATGACTAGCCAAATAACAGGAGGGGGTTTTTGGCTTAGGGGGTCCTTACCCAAGTTCAGAGTTAGTTGCACCAACCAAAAAATCCCCACACTACTGGCCCTTTTGGCAACAACCCGTGTAGCGTAGGCTGCAGTCTCACCCAAAGTAGTATGGGGGATGCAAGAACTAAGATTTTGCATCTAGAGACAAGTGTGATGTCATTTATGGCCTCAAATATTCCTTTTCCCAGATCAATAATCCCTTTGGGATCAATACTACAACTTTACTAAAAGAGTCTTCAAACCTTCGTGAAGGTCTATGATCAGCCTTTCCATACCCTTAACAGTCGATTTATCCACTTACGCGCATCAAAGAGCAACCCTTAATTAGTGTTCATGCAGATCTACTTAAGTTATTTAGTAAACATAAAAAATTCATCACAGTCTTCGTGAAAGTACTTAACATGCATTGCATACATTTATTAAGACTTATTCAAGAGAATCACGCATCATTAGATCAATATTCCATAAACACATTATTCATCAACAACATATATCATAAACAAAAGTAAACAAAGATAAATAGATATACACAATAATTCTTCGGTAACTTTCCTTATTGATCTTTAGTTCATATTTACAAACTCAAAACTACCCTGCGCACTCAGCTGTAGGGGTTCGCCAACTCACCTGTAGACTGTACCTAGGCCTTTGCACACTTAGCTATAGAGTCTTCTTCCCGTATCTAACCCACTTCTCTACGCTATCATCTCTCTCCTATTGACCCAGTACATCCAATATATCTTCCTTAGAATCTCTAAGACACATATTTATAGCCTTTTTCATACAATCCCATGGTCTACGGACCATGGGTGGATCTCATAACCACATCAAAGTTTTCATAAACAAGGGGCTAAAACCCCTTTGAATCTTAATCGTCTACACACTACACACCCACAAATCATGAAAACTTTACATTAGTTACAAAAAATACATCAAAACATGGTTATCTTAACCCCAAAACTAACCAAGGGGACCCCATCCCAACAGGTGGTACTCATATTTGCAACAAATTCATGAAAAAAGGACATCAATTTAGAGTGTCTTCTTGCTCTTATAGTATTTTCTCAATGCCAAGCTCTCCAGTTCATGTTTGGTAATAGACTATGCAAGTTCCTCACCAATAAATTCATGCAATATCATGAGTCTCATGGCTCAAATGCAACACACATCAATATCCATTTTTTCTTGATCCATAACCTTTTCTCATGAACTTTATCATTTTAGTTCTCAAATTTTTACTTCCTGTGTGGCCTTTAGAATTCCACTTTACAACATATTTTTAGTACAATATACATGATCCACAATAGTAATGTGGAATATGACCATTCATGACATGACTTGACATGAAACTACTGACACGCGTTGCTTAATGATGTGGCATTGCTTAGCCACCTTTGCTGCTAGTTATTGGATGTCTTCTTGAAGATGTTTTCTCTTCACCTCCACATTTCATGCTAATGTGGAATCTTCAATGATATATAGTCTTGGATAGTGGTAGGAAACTAGTGTCCCTTCATTTTCTCTTGATTAATCACTGTGTAAGTTTAGCTACAAGAGATTCTTTAAAAATGCTTCCCTCCTTCTTCTCCTTCTCCATCATCTTTCTATGACATGATAGGGTACTTATTCCTACAATTGACTCATGATGAGATCACATCAATTTGAAAACCCCCTAGTCTAAGATGATACATTCTAATCCACCAACTAAGTTTAAAACTAGTGATAGGATGGGAAAAGGAACTCAGTGAATACATAGTGCACAATTCTAGGAGACAAAGGAAAATCTTGAGCTTTGATACTGCGCAATGTGTAGCTTAGGTAGGTCTCAGGGACAAAACTGCACTGTTTTTGGAGGAAGTGTAACAGGAATGGGAATGGACACTAGGATAACCAAATGCATAGTTCGCGGAGTCGAGGGAGGTTGAGATACTTCACATATATCAAATTAAAAGGCTCAGTGGAGGATCTTGAGGCTTGAGGATGCGAAGTGTGCAATTTAAGTCGGGTTGGGTATATGATTGTGCAATTCTAGAGACCAACATCACAACTTGGGCACAAAAATTGCATAGTGCAGTAGTCCTAGGAGGCTAGAATTACGCATTGCATAGTGCCTATCAACAAATTATAGCTTAGAAGGCTAAGGTTACATAGTGCATATCTCAGGAGAAGCATGGTGAGGCAAGGTTACTCAGTTAGGAAGTTTTTCCAAAAATGGCTAAGTGTGGCATCTGTGATATCAGTGATAGACTTTAAATGTCATCACACACTTAGAATATTTTGATGACATGAAATCATAGCTAATATGAACTCATGAAAAAATCATTTCCCTTCATGTGATAGATTTACAACAAGATACAACAAGTTTGACACTAAAGATACACTTTGGGACGACCATGACGACACTTGTGTGATAATGCTTAGAACTTTGTGAATGAGTGTGACAAGTGTGTACATAGTTCAGAAAAGTCCTATACACGAATAAAGTCCCTTAAAACCATCATAATATGCTTGTACACATTGTACGACAGGCAAGCATTCCAAAAGGTTACAAATTACCCAACATGGAAAAGTGAAGAAAACACTTCAAGAAATCTCATCAAATAAGCTTCGATGTTTGCAAAAGCAATGTACAAGATCAAGGAAGGCTCTGAAATTGAGTGTAAGCCAAAATTTCGAGGGTGTTGTAGAATCTACAACACTTTCCAACACATTGGTTGAATTCCAACTTCTCTATCTCAGTTAATTTTCCCTATGTAGGGCCTTAGTTCTTAAGGCAGGATTTATTCATTGTGCAGATTACTTTGGTCTTCCCACTTACCCCATGACTAAACCTGGTCCCATTTATACCTTCTCGGTTGAGTACAACATTAGATTGAGTGGTACAATAATGTTTCGAGTCGGGAAGGGTAGTGAAATTAGAGAGCGTAATATTTCAGAGTATAATTTTTCATCTTTAGTGTTTCTTCGTTGCCATCAAACCTAGAAAATACCTTGATAGAGTCACACATAAACAAAAATATTTCTTCGTCGTCAGTGAGCCTTGACAGTGCCCCAATGGAGTTTCTTGCGCCACCTCTTTATGTAGGAAGCCTTTCTCTTATTTTTCCTTTATTTATCCATTTTAAATAGAAATTTTCATCCACACTTATTTATTTTAGGGTGGAAGAGCGATCCTGACTTATTGAGAGGAGAACAGGTTGTTCCTTCAGATAAGCATCTAGAAACCTTTTATTTCAGTTTTCCCTTTTATATTTTTCCCTTCTCTACTTCTACTGATTGAATCAGCATGAAAATAATGAAACATAAAGGCTAGGTATAGGCATGAGGTTTCTGGAATAGACATGGGTTCATGGTTGGTACAAAACTCTCCTTATGGATGGATTTTATTTTCCATAGGAACTTTATTGGAGAAACAATATAACCAATACAAGGAAGATGGACATAATATTATTGAAATGTTGAAATGTCAAAATGTCAAAATACTAATTAGAGTTCAACCACACACATAATTAGAAGCCAAAACATTTACATGAACAACAATTATTCATAATAAAAAAAAAACAAAACTCAACACAACAATAAAGAAAATATTATGTACACAATGTAGGGCACATCTCTAGATCTTCATAGGAAGTAATGTTTTAAGTCCTGGCCATTGACAGGGGGAGAATCAATATTCTTGTCAAGTGATTGAGGACTATAAGTATGTTGGCCAAACCATTTGTGTATTTTTAATGGTCCAATCCATAAGGACTGAAATTTAGTGTGTTTGCCCCTGTCCTCATGGGCTTTATCCCACTTCAAGGCTAATTCACCCACACTGTAAATGTTCTTCCATGTATACTTCCTGTCAAACCCCCTCTTGATACGACTCTGATGAAGTGAAAATTTTTCTTTTTCTTCCAAAATTTATTCATGTAGCTTTCGAAGGGTGTCCATCCCATGTTGCACTAACATATGTGGCTTGCCTTGGGATTCTTGTGACAGTTCAAAGGAAACAAAGTAGATGTTGGGTAGGAGGATGAGTTATTTTTTGTATACTAGGAAGTAAATGGAGTTGTTCACTGAAGGCTTCAACATGACTCAGTCAATGTATAAGATATTTACCAAAGTAGAGTGCCAGCTTCACTTCTCAGAGAATATGATCTTTTTGACAATGAAAATTAGGTTCTTGTTTTTGGATTCAGTAATACCATTCACCTGAAGATAATAATTGGTTGACTGCTTCAAAATAATACCATTTTCCAATGAAAAATCATAAATTCTTAGTGATGAGAAGTATGTTTCATTGTTGAAAACAAGTGAAGTTGGAATGTCAAACCTGGAAATGATGTTTTGCTGAAGGAAAATTATTACTTTTTATCATTCACCTCTTTGAGTGGAACTGATTCTTTCAATTGCATTAAGTAACCTATGGTGGTAAGGATGTAGTAGTGTTGCTTCAATAAATGCTGAAATATTTCTCTAATAATATGAGAGCCTCACTGTTGAAATTTTTTTTCCACTACAATATGATGCAGTTGGGAAACTCAGTTCTTATTTTTGTCAGTACACGTCTTACAAACCTGACATTTGAGGGCATAAGAATGAGAATATTTGAATAATGAAGTCCAGTAAAAGGTGGCTTGCATGACCTTATGTGTTTTTATCTTTCCCAAAAAATGTCCCCTCACTAGTCCATTGTGGAAATCATGCAATACCTTTTCTGAATCATGTGCTTCCAAACACCTGAGAAATAATCCATTGTGGTGATTCCTAAAAACCACCCCATGGACCAAATGTTAGGATAATTATTCTAGTCTGAGTTCCCTCTTCTATCATGCTAAAAAATGGGAGGTAATAGTGTCATGCTCAAGGTATTGGCGCACATCCGTGTACGAAGAGCTTGTGCTAATAGTTGTGGAGGCTCAGTCGATGTTGTACATCTAAATCTGTTGCTCCCATCCTAAATGATATTCTTCTTCTTCCATTATGTTCATTGCTTCTTCCATTAGTCGACAGAAAACATGGGCCTTTATTGTGTGAATTGGCTTGATGTAATGAACATATTCTTACAACCCAGTCATCTAGTTTTCTCTCCTTTCACTGAGATCTTGTTGAATGAGCAATGATATGACCACTAGGTGTAGAAGAAAGGTAAATAAATGATTCTTCAATTGATGGGGATGAAAGCTATTTACCACCTTGTATACTTGATAAGCGTGTTTATCCACAATGGGGTAGTTAATTTTTGGTCCTTGTAAACTTGCGCTCATGAAGGAGATAGGTCCCTCATTGTTCAGTTCACCATTTTCGATGAGTACAGTGACGGGAGAAGTGTCAGAAGAAAAAATTTAGAGAAATAAATATTTATTGATGCCTAGGACGTAAAATGGTGGTGCTTCGGTGATATCCTTCTTAATACTGGAAAATGTATCCGTTTCCCCTTTATCCCATTTATAAATTGCACCATTCTTCACCATATCATGTATTAGCTTGATAATCTGGGTGTATTCATACATGAACCTGTGGATGAAATTTATATTCCCAAGGAAGGACTGTATAGCCTTCTTATTAACTGGGAAGGGAATCTATGTAATCATTTTGACCCTGTCCGGGTCTACATTAATCCCAATTCTGGCAATAATGTGGCCCAAGAGATTACCCTTAGACACCACAAATATACTTCTCTTTAGATTTAAGGATATCCCGTACTTGCAACATCGATCAAAATTTTTATTTAAGTGGCATATGGGGTCTGACCTCTATTTGGAAGACATTGTTACATCATCGAAATATACCACTACACTCCATCCAATCATCATGTGCAATGCGATGTCCATAGCATGTTGAAATGTTGCACCAAAATTGATTAACCCAAACAACATTCGCTTGAATGTGAACATGCCCTAATTTATTCAGAAGTTGGTCTTCAGTCTGTTAGCCTCTGAAACTAGAACCTATTTCTATCCAAAGTAACTGTCTAGCAAAGAAAGTATTTCTGACCACAATATTGTTTGTAGTATTTGTTCCATGGGAAGAATGGGGTAGTTGTCCTTATCCCGGGAGCAATTGATATTTCAGAAATTGACACATAAGGGGATTTCTCTGGAATTGTTTCTAACTACGAAAAAAATTTACACCCAAGTTGAATGCCGCACTCTATATATGATCTAGGTATCTAGGGGTTTCCTTAACTCTTTCTGAATAAGAGGCTCTAGAGTTGGATGTATTTTTCTTAATTACTATTGGAATGGCTTGGCCCCTTCTTTTATTGGTATCACACGTTGGATGATTTGGGTGTCATAAATTTTAATGTCATTGTACGTCCACGTGAACACATCTTGGTGTTTCTTGAATGGACAGATAAAGGCTTGTCACTCCTGTTGTGTGAAACAAGTACCAAGATTGACATACTTCAGATCCTTTTCTTTTCTCAAGCTAATATACTCGTATGACACCGTGGAACTATGGTTTTTACCATTAATAGCTCCTCAAAAGTGATTTTGTAGGTCATACAAATTTTCCAATCATACCACATCCTTCAGGATGATATTTCCTTTACTTCCACGCGTTGCATCCTACAATGCATTTTCATGCTTGTCCTTATTGATCGTCGTCTCTTTGAACACATCAGCATTCACCATGAAGGACAATATATGTTGGTCATCATAAAAAAATTGTAAATTATTGATATTATCATGGACAAATGTTTTATAGCTAAATTCAAATAGAAAAAATGTCCTTCAATGATGACAACCTAGCAACAACATTTTATAATGCATCTCCAACTGCATTACACATTCTTGGAACATAAATGATATTAAAATCTTAGAAATACGAAATCATACACCATAACTCTTATTGATAGATTCTAATATGAGGTGACACATAATTTATGGTATTGGATACCTATCACACCACAATTTCTGTGTTATCTACTACTTTCAAAATGGCAATGTTGAGATGAATGGCTCTTTGCAAGCCAAACATGAATGCGTCATGGTCTCTAGTGTTGTTCGTGAACTAAAATTCCAAGCGGATAGATAAAATGATTTCTCTATATCAGGTCTATCAAAACACAACCAGCCCCATAACCCTCATGCATTTTGGATCCATCCAAGTACAAGGTCCACATATCATATGTACAGGGACTATGAACTACACTACTACTATACAGGGACTATGAATTACACTTCTACTATTACTACTACTACTAATTGTACAACTGTCATTTTCACTAGTTGGACTAGGAAGGAAATCCATCTATTTATCTAGTGGTATTGGGGATGGTTATGCAAGCTAGCACCCGAGTTGGATTTGACGGAAGTAATTGCTAAAGCTAAGTTCTGTGAAATCAAATGGTTCATTCTATCGGTTCAAGGAAGTGACAATGTGTTTCATGTCTCTTTCTGAATTCACCAAAAACTGATTATTCCTACCCTTATTTGCAAGACATAAGTATGACCAGTCTGTATCAAGGTACCCTTGTATCTTTATGTACCAAGCTCTTCTCAACAACGCTCCATATGCTTCCAGAATGTCCACAACCATTATGTTGATACATTGGTGGACTCGCCCACTAGAAGATAAATTGATGATGACATCTTTGAGTTCACCAATTGGCTGGAAATGAGTTATGTCCAGCTGAATAATTTGTGCATCTGTTTTTTCCCATTTTGTGTTGATTTTCTTGGCAACAGATAATGGAATAACATTCACAGATGCTCCAGAATCAACCAAGAAATTGTGTACATTAAAATTAAAAAATTCAAAAGTTAATAGAAATGGGGGCAATGTGTATTTTCGTCCATTCTTAAAGCATAAATTGTAGATTTGAGTGAACCAGAAGACATAGCGGATCTCTTATCAGATGAAGAATCATTACCTATGGTGGACTGGTCAAATGTGCGTACAAGGATGTGTCGTTGGGTCATGATATTTATTATTTCAAACATCAAAATGTTTGCACAAGCCTTCTTCATGTAATTGACTATGTTGTAATATAGAGTGGGAAGGACAACTGAAGTTTCTATAGACACAACTTGGTTTCTGACTTTCGAAATGTTTGTCTTATTATTACTACTTACAGAAACACTTTTCATTGTAGTTGAGTTACCAGACTTGCACTGAGTGTTTTGTGTTGAGGTGACAGGTGGACAAATCTTTATTAAAAATTTTCTTTGATTTTCTGATTTGTCAACTCTGGTATCGTAGCTAGCCCTTGGCTTCTAAAATTGCACCAGTTAGTCTACTTCTAGGCAAGACCATCACTTGAAAACTACTTGTCAATAGTACTCTTTTGGGTTGTGAGTATGCAATTGAACATGTTCATTGTGTGCCCCACATTCAGACTGTATTTGGTTATAACAACATCTAGCTTTTCTTCTACAGGCTTAGTCTGCTCCTCAGCCATTAGCGCATCAACAAGGTGCATAGTTAGAATTCTCATGGCCTAATTCCACTGTGGTCACACTTTCTCAGAATGATATTCTTGATGATACGAACAATATTGGTATGTGCCCAAGTTTTGAAAATTCAATACAACATTGGAGCTCTACGCAGACTTAGTGGGTTGATTACTGCTACTGCCAAAAGGTGCAACCTTTCTAAATAGGTTGAACCTAGGAGGTTTTCTTCTCACAGTGGTCGCTCTTAACCTTTTATTCAATTCTTCCAACTCATTTGACAAATTCTTGATAGTATGTGTTATGCTCTCAAGATCAGTAGTTTCTTTCTCTTTCAGCTTACTCATAGAGGCGGGAGATATTTTACCCATGTCCCTGGAGTCATTAGTTGGTTCATCATAGGAAATGAATCTAATTGCATGCAAGTCCTTTTCAACCATGATTTCCTCTTCATAACTTTCAGTTAGTGTTTGTTTCACAGTTCTATTTATGAACTGCACAATGCTGGTCAGGAAGGTAGAAGTGTAATAATCAATGGTGATGGATTCATTGGGTTTAGTGTTTACTGAGAACTTGTTCAAATTTGGTTAAACCTCTAATTAAAATCTTTCACTTTTTCCTTTCGCTCCATCTTGAGACTACGCAACTCCTTTAATAGCATGGCATGGATCTTGTCATCAACAAATTTCTCAAGGAAAATGTTCTTAAACCCCCTCATGTTCTAGATGGAGTTCAGAGGAAGACTATGGCACCACATAGCTGCTCTACGATCTAAGGTGCATAGAAAAAGTCTACATGAAACATCATCATATCATACCTCAAGTGTCTGTAAATGTAGGTAGACGTTGTTTGGATGATCCTCTAGCTTTACTGCTCTATCAAAGTCATACTTTGTTAGCATCTTTTGTAGATACCTTAGCATATTTTGTAACACACCAAGCAGTTCCAATGGGCCCTTAGACATCCAATCCATATCTTGGTTTACTATTTTGTCTTTTTTGTCTTCCCATTCTTCTTCAGATTCTGATTGGTCTTCTTCTACTTCTTCTTCGTCTTTGGCCAAACCATAAGAAGTATCGTCTTATAGAACTACCTTATCATCGTCACCACGGTTGAAGGTTGTATGCTATTCTAGTTTTTTCTTTGCTTTCTTCAGATTCTGCTAACTCTTCAAGGGTGCTGAGAACCAACTCTTGAATTGTTGAAAACAATATCCCAGTAGTGGTGGTTTTCTTGTTCTTTGGAAAATAAGGAAGAGTCCCTATTCATGGTATCAGTATAATAGCTCTTCAAAAGATTCAGGCGATGGGGAAGATGGCCTAAAGTTGTTCATACGTGAGTTCAAAAGGCTCTGAAGTCTCAGGCTAAGAAGAATTGCCAACTTTAGGAACATGCACATGGGATTTTCTCAGAGTATTACTACCTCGACTAGAGGAAGTAAGATTGGGGTTGGTGGGGCTATTAGTTAGAAAACACTGGTTGCCCTCCTTCTAGCAGCATAAATGTTGAAGGTGTTGGACATGGCAACATTCAGGGGGATCTCCCCGATGTGAAGTCCTAAGTAGACCTCACACCATTTGGTGTAGGATTCACATCCCATATAAAGGTTGGCTTTTTGAATCCTTAAAGATTTTCGTGGCTCTAACTATTAGCTAGAGGGAGAGGGATACAATGGTGTCTTTGAAAAGTAAGAAGGTGTGCCTAGTGAGTGTACATTTGTAAATGTGTTGAGGTTCTTATACTGCGGAGAGAGGAGAAAAGTGATCCTCTAAGTGAGAGGTAGTAGTACCACCTAAGAAGAGAGAGACATGAAGTGGAAGGCTCCATCTAACATCCAATGGAATAATCCATAGAGGATGTGACAATTGGTACAACCAAAAAAAGAATAAATATTTGTCTAATATCCTACAGAATAGTCCACAGGTATGGGAAATCAATGACAACCATTACAACACACTCTCAGTAGTATAAGCATTAAAACAACCAAAATAGTTCAACTATTTTAGCACATGTGAAAGAAAACATGAAATAGAAACATCCACATAATAGTATTACGAACATTCATAATCCATGCATGAAGAACATGTTGGCCTTGAAGGCTTTTGTTATTAAATAAAAATTCGAAGACATATGTTTATAGTGTACATCACTAGATCCAATAGTGGAGCATTGGAGCCACCCCTTGCTCCTCAAAGAACTGATGTGTCTCTCTAATGCTTTGAGGGAGGAGCCAAGCTAAAAATTCCATTGTTCATACAATGAGGGAGTATATATAACCATGGGTGCCTCTTTGACTACCCTCATGGCTATTTGACATCCTATCACTTTTCAGCTTACTTGACTCTTTACACTCCATGTGTTTCCATTGGACTTCCAATGTATGATACATTTTGAATATAGTATGCATGATCCACAATAGTGATGTGGCATATGACCACTCATGAGATGACATGCCATGATATTGCTGACATGGATTGCTTAATGATGTGGCAATGTCAAGTCACTATTTTTGCGAAGTGTTGGACGCATTCTTGAATATGTTTACTCTTCAATTCTGCATGGCTTGGTGATGCAGAATGTTAAGTGATCTCCAGAGTTAGATAATGGTTGCAAACTAGTGTCCCTTGGTTTTGTATTGATCAATCAGCTTGTAATTTTATCTACAAGTTAGTCTTTAATCATGCTTCCTTCCTTCTTCTCTTTCTCCATCATCTTTCCATGACATGATAGGGCATGTCTTCATGCAATTTAGTAATGATGACATGACATCAATCCGAAAAGCCTTCTACTCTAAAATGATGCATTTTGATGCACCAACTGAGCCTGAAACAAGTGACGGTCTCAGAAGAGGGACTCAACAACTATTTAGTGTGAATTCTAGGAGCCAAGGGAAAATATTGAGCTCTAAGACTGTGCAGTTTGCATCTCAGGTAGGTCTAAGGGACAAAATTGTATAGTTTCCATGGTAGTGGGACAGGATGAGGTAATGGACAATGGGAGAGTTAACTGTACATTTCTAGGAGTCAAGGGAGGTTGGGCTACTGTGTATCTGTAGAATCCAAGGGCTCAGGGGATTAACTTGAGGCTTGAGGATGTGAAGTGCATAGTTTAAGTCAGGTTGTGGACATGATTGCTTAATTATGGAGGTCAAGGCTGTGACTTGGGATAGGAACTACGTAGTGTAGCAGTCTTGGGAGGTAGGAATTATGCATTTCATAGTGCCAAGTAGAAATTTCACAACTTAGAGGGCTAAGATTATGCAAAGCACAACTCAGGAGAGGTCCAGTGAAGCTAGTTTACTTGGTCGCAAAGGTTTTCCAAAAATGGCTAAGTGTGGGATCAATGAGATCGGTGATGGACTTTAACTGTGATTAGAACCTTTAAATAATTTGATGACATGAAAAACTAGATCATTCGAACACATGAAAAAATAATTTTCCTTCATGCGATAGCTTTACGAGAAGGTACAATAAGTGTGACAATTAAGATAGACTTTGGGACAACCGTGATGACACTTGTGCAACAATGCTTAGAACTTTGTGAATGAGTGTGACGTGAATTTACATAGTTAGGAAGATGCATATGCATAAATACAAACCCTTAAATCCATCATAATAGGCTTGTACACATTGCGTGATAGCCAAACATGCCAGAAGATGACAGTTTACCCAGCATTCAAAAGGGAACAAAACACTTAAATAAAGCTCATGAAATAAGATTTGATGTTTGTGAAGACAATGTAAAAGACCAAGGAAGGCTCATAAATTGAGTGTAAGACAAAATTTTGGAGTATGTTGTAGAAACTACAACACTTCTCTTGTCACAATTTGTATTTCACAACGTGATAGGGCGTTGATAAAAAATAGTCATTTCTTCTACAATTTTCTGTATTATTTTCTAATTTTATTGTAAACAATAACTGGCTCAATGATGTGGTACAACATCCTCAACTTCCACTTCTATAGATTGTTCAATGTTTTTGCTTTTAGGGTGATTTTTTGGTTTTCTATTTGAACCATATGTGCTATGTCTAGGGCGAACCTTTGAGGAGGCTATTCAGCATTTCCATGACTTGATCAATCACCATGAGCTAATTTCTCAGTTGTAGTAGTCTTTCTCTTCCTTTGACTAGTGTATGAAGTCGCACCAATACTAGGTGTGGAAGCTAGAGATTGATGTGTAGGATTTATGGCTCTTTGCTTGTATTTTGCTTGCCTATTAATGCTAGTTTCCTCAAAAACAATTTCAGCATGAATTATTAGTTCTTGATTTTTGGTTGGAGCACTCTAAGTCTCATCTGTTTTCCTAGTATCTCTTGTAAGTAATTTCATCTATTTAACAATACCTAGGTGTATCATGAATAATCCCTTTGGATCAAATCCTTAATTTACTTCACCTTCTCCTAAGCTAAAAGTATCCAAATAATTTGTAATATGTGTAATATAAATCTTGTTATTCACAATGAGTTGTTAAGCAGTAAATAACAAATAAGTAATTTTATTTTTCTTTTTGTGTCCAAATATAACTAGCTAGTTATGGTATTGCTTACAAACTTTAGAAACAAGATATCTATCTATAAAAAAGATTAGTTGCAACAATGAATTACTTCTAAATACATAATTTTGAATAACCGTATTATTTTCATTGATTTCATGCATTTCTTTTCCCCATAGGAAAACTTGGTATTACAAAGATATTTTATAATAATGGGCACATTGAAGTGTTCCAAATCCCATGCACTTCTTGTGAATTAAATGGGCATGGAAAACTTGAACTCCAAGCAATAACATAGTAGCAAAGGAAAGGTAAAAGAATTAGATCAAAGAAAGGGAGGCAATCCCAAACCTCCAAATGAATATACTAATCAAATGAAAATAAAGGCAACAAGAGTCAAGCAAAATTCAACTATTGCAATTGTGGTTACCATATAAAATTATCATGCATGAAGAATAAAATATATCTCATGGTACAACCACTTTAATTGTATAATTCCGGCAACTTTATTACGAAAAGTGACAAGAAAGACTAGGGAGAAACAACATCTTAAACAGGAGGAAATGCACATGCATTAATCTCTTCTTATTTTTCTCCTTATTCATGGATCATAAATACTAGAGCTTCACCTCAAATGGAATCTACAAAATATGCTCTCTCATTTTTAAAACGATATGTTGGTCCTTGTATTCTCATGGGAGGTGACTCTTTGATAGAACCAATTGGACAAAAGATGGTAGGTCTTGGATTTGAAAGTTTGGAGAATGTCTTGCATATTCCAAATCTTTCAGTAAATATTATCTCCATGTATAAAGTGGCACATACCAACATCATCACGAGATTTGAATTCACCCCAAATTTAGTGAGCATATATGAAATGAAATATAACTCAAAAATTCCAATTGGAAAGGTAAATCATTGGTCTTATGTGTACATTTTTCTGAATTTTTTCTTCATTCAATTTTGACTTTACTAATAGCATATTCAAAGTATAAAGGTATAATTTCGCATGGAATATTTAGAAACTTAAATTTTAGATATATGCAATAACTTACTAAATAAGGGATGGTAGAAATTCAACCTACAAAAAATTTGTGAAGGGGAATGCATGGATATTTGCGTCTCCCTTGGATCTTGTTCATTGTGATATTGTGGGGCCATTTTGAGATCCTTTCATAAGAAAATCTAGATGTGTACTCACAATCATATATGATTGCATGAAATATAGATGGGTTTACTTTCTAGAACTCAAACCTAAAGTCTAAGCATCTTAATATTTTGATAGAGCATGCAAAGAAGTCGTATAGAAAGATGACCCAGATATTTCATACAAATGATGGGGGGGAGCATGTCAAAAAGGATGTCCAAAACTTTTGTGGTGAACCATGAATATAATTTCATCACAAAACTCCTTATGCTACACAATAGAATGGGGTAGTTGAAGGAAAGAACATACCCTTGAAAGGGATGGACTATTTCATGTTATGTGTAAGGTCCCTTCCTTCCAAATGTGAGATGAAGAATTCAAATACACTTCATACATAAAAAATAGATCTCCTCACAAAGTTTTTATATTAAAAACACCTTTTAAAGCATGGACTAACATAAACCCAGAAGTCACATGGGTGATAGCATGGAGTTGGGTTACACTTTTTGGAAAGAGAGTATGTGTTTACGTGGAAAAAAAGGGGTTGCTTGAGCAGTTTAAGTGATCGATTAAGAAATTTATAAGCTCTCTATAAATATCCTTGAGTGCTAAAAATAGCTTGATTGAAGGTTTAAAATAAACACTTGATTGTGCTATAGGGCTCATTCGAGCTTTAGAGCTTAATCGAAACATTATTTTCTATTAAAACATATGTTTGTAGACTACGTGCATCATTTTTCCATAGACCAAAGGATAACTAAGAGATTGATCAAGGTATTTCAGCTCGATCGAGCCATTGGAGAATGTATCAACCCAACCAACCTCGCGAACAACCCTGCCAACTTCCCAGAGGCTAAAACCAATGTAGGTTTTCTATTCTTTTTGCGATTTTTATTTGTTTTTTTCTTGTATAATTAATAAATTAGTTTGGAAAAAAAATACGATACAAAATCCATGAAATCCACCACAAACCCCTTCAAAACAACTTAGAAAAACCCAAAAATAATCTTGGAAGCCATGAAAACAACCTTGAAAACCATAAAACCACCAAGAAAACACTTTGAAACCAACAAAAGAATTATAATTTGGCATTTAAATTTTTTTCTTACTTGCAATTTGATAGAATTTTTATTGTGAATATTTTCTGGTTTTGAATGGTAAAAACATTATTTTCTAACTATTTTAGATTTTAAAGTTTTTTATTGGAATTTAGTGATTTTTTTTTCAAAACTCCAACAAAAAAACAAACAAACTATTAACCAATAAGAAAATCTATATTGACCTTGAGATTGATAGGATGAATATGGTTACTCATGGTATTCAACCTCTATTAAATATCAAATAATAAAGTCTATTTCATTTTATTATTTGAAGTTTAAATTAATTTATATTTTAAATATTTTTTAAATAATAAGTATAATATGATTAGTTTAAAAAAACTAATTACTTAAATAAAATATTAATCTTTAAAGTAAAAAATATGAAAACATAATTGTTAGTTAATTAAATTATATATATATATATATATATATATATATAGTTCATAAAAATATATAACGATATAATTATAAATATAACTATATATATAACTATTATAAAGTGATAACATAACATAGCTATATATTAAATAGTTATATATACTGTTTATAACACAACATAGTTTTATAAGTATTTAACATACATACATACATACATACATACATACATACATACATACATATATACATACATACATATATATATATATATGTATAT
Source organism: Pinus tabuliformis (assembly GCA_031772625.1). Classification (NCBI taxonomy): domain Eukaryota; kingdom Viridiplantae; phylum Streptophyta; class Pinopsida; order Pinales; family Pinaceae; genus Pinus; species Pinus tabuliformis. The sequence continues at coordinate 303,504,200 of CM062818.1, forward strand.
ATATATATGTATATATATATATATATATATATATATATATATATGTATATATATATATATATATATATATATATATATATGTTGTCGATGTAGTAAACACCATCCAAAAGTTTTCCCACGCCTGAATTTTGAAGCCTACTGTGGATCTTGCAATTGGTCATTCCATAATAACTTCTTGGCCAGTTGATGCTTTGTTAAGTCTTTCGCCTCCCTTGTTAGATTATAAGTGTCAAAGCCACCTGCTCAAACATGCCCAGTCTACAACAAGTTCATGAGTGCATTCTTATATGCAAGCTTCAACAAGAAAATTACATTCTATTAATGTAGTGCATGTGCGATGATCAATCTATGTCGGAATTTAGTGCACACTTTAATGGGAGGTATCTCACTTTTTGTTGCGATTGTACTTCTATTTCAGTTACTTTTATAAACTATCTCTTTTATGTTCCTTCACTTTCATGAGTGTTCATTACATGTTTTTGACTCTCGCTTTCGCTTTATTTTACCTTAATTAGTGTTGTTTTCATGTTATATTTTATCTGGCATGTGTCACTTTCACGTTTGTTTGTAGATTGCAAGTGTCATTCAAACATTTCTTTTCATATCACAAGTGTCATATTTTGGCATGAGAAGTGATGCTTATTGCAATAAGTGGAGTTTTGGCATGTTTCAAGCGGTAACTTCAATGTTCGTACAAGTTATGTAGACATGTTTTACACTAATTCCCAAAGCTTGATGTAATATCACACAAGTGTCATCACTGTGAGCGCAAGGCGTATATTTAGTATTGCACTTGCGAAACATCATCGCAATGTTGTTGCATTGAGGATATTATGTTGTTTATGTGTTATAGGTCACCTACGTTATATCGTAAACTATTTTAAGTGTGTGCTTGAGTCCATTCCTTGTTCGTTTTCATCTCACTGATCCCACACATAGTCTTATCTAGAAATTTCACTCTCAGGCAACTTAGCTTCACTCATCTTTTCTGAACATCACAGTCTCAGCTCCCAATCCCTAACCTTACCTTCTATAACTTTTCACTTTGTAGTCATAGTGCCCAACCTTAACCATTGAGCTCCAGAACTGTGAAATTTTTTCCTTCGAGTCAACCACAACTCCACAGTGTCAAGTCTCAAGCTTCCATCGACCTAACACTTTGAGTTGTGAAGCTATGTAATCCATGAGCCTGTTCTCAATCTAGAACTACACATTAGAAAAATTCAAGGCTAGAGCATCAAGTTTGAGTCATTGAACTGCTCAACAACATAATATCTTAGTTTTTTCTCTTACCAGAACTGCATATTGGGAAACGCCTATCCTTTAGCCTCAACCTTGAGCCCTTGAGCTCCTCAATTGTGGGGTCACCTAGCCTTACCTCTCTGAACAACACTTTGGGTAACTTCAAGGCTAAAGCCACAAGCTTGACCTATTGAGTCCCTCAATTGCATAGTCTCTTATTTCTAACCTTCTAGAAATGCACATTGGGAAACCTCAAGCCCCAAGCCCTAGACTTAAGCTCTTGAGCCCCTCAATTACACAATCCTTTAGCCCTAACCATCATGAACTGTGGATTGCATACTCTAGAGACTTAGTACCATCCCTTGGCGTTTGGAACTGTGCAATCCCTTAATCAATCACCCAATTAGCCACTCGGTTCCAACCCTAATAAGTGATTTCATGAAACATGTTATATTAAGAGTTTTTGGACTCATGTCATCTTGTGATGAGTGGGTTTCATCTCAATACTCTATATTATCATGATAGAATGATGATGGAGGAAAATGAGAAGAGACAATTCTAGAAGACATCTCTGGAGTTGAATAGATAAGATGATCATCAGGAGGATGAAGAACACCAAAGTACAACAGAAGAATGAAGATCAATATCACATTGAATTCCCTTTATCTTAAAGCCATGAGGAGGAGGAGGAGGAAGAGCATGTTCCATCTATCAAGAAGATAGAAAGAAGGTAGTAGCAAAGAGTAGCTTGACATTTTAATGTCATTATGAAGTTCATGTCAGTAGTGTCATGTCATGTCATTTCATGAGTCATCATGTTCCACAACATTTAGTATATTATGTAAATTTAATATTTGAGAAATATAATCTAAAGTGGAAGACCAAAGGTCATCCATGTAATGTGAAAAGACATGTAGGAAGTAGAAATGTCATTGAGAAGTCAAACAATCATGAGGGTAGTCGAAGAGTCACAAGGGAGGTGAATTATCACCCCATTTGTTATATATACACCCTCATTTCTCATGTAAATGAATTCTTCACCTTGGCTCCTCCTACAAGGAATTGCAGAGGAATATATATTTTTTTAGAGAAGTGAGTGACTACACTAATGCTCCACTATTGGGACTAGTGGTGTTCATTGTCTTGATGTATATTAGAAGTTTTACTTAATTTAGAAGCTCATTGAGATGAAATCATTTAATGCATATGTCATGAATATTGTAAGACTATTCTTTGAATGTTTGTGATGCATGTTGTTTTTGTCTGCACTAAGGAAATTGAACTATTTTGGTGGCTTCAGTACTTATCTTGTTGAAGGTGTCTTGTATTTCCTTTAACAATCGTTGGTTCCTTGTGAACTATTTTTCTCGTTGATAAAAAATTCATTCATATGTATAGGCTCGTTTTACTTTTCTAGATTAGTACTATTACTTGTATTTAAAGGGCTAACTTTTCTCTACCCTTCTGTTTGAAGGATCTTGACACTTTCCCAAGATGAATATTTGACAAGGCATACTCATTTTCTGATCCAAAAAAACTTGTGTATTCTCTTTTACGCTAAACTTTCTATCTTTGGAAAATCTACAAGGATACGTGGTAGTTGAGCCAATACTCCAGATGGGGCTCCTACTCTAAAGTAGACCACCTTGGTGATAGATTTATAGAGCCATAAAAGACGGGTACTAGAAGGAGGCATAGATAACAAGAAGTGTTTGTTGACTCTATTTTGAACCTCTTATATGAAATGGATCATCACCAAATCATAATTCAGGAATGATTTTCTAACCTATCCCCTCTTAAACTTTTCATATTCATAGTTCAATGTCATGACTTGTCTCAATTCAAGTTTGGTGGTGAGGGTGATATATCCATTACCAAGAATGCATCTCTTCTCCTTAAGTTTTGTCAATACTATGGAATTGATTGTGAATATTTCTCTTGTGTTCTCTTCTACCTCAACCTTGAAGGTCAAGTTAGCCAATGGTTTCACACTCTACCACCTGATTCCATTCATTCTCTTGAACACCTCATCAAGGAGGTTCATTCGGCATTTGATAGGTATGATTACCGAAATGTCTATAAAAGAATCAACCAGCTTAGGATGAATTCTAATGAATCAATTGAGGATCTGTCTTATCGATTCCTTCACGTATGTGATGAATTTCCTTAGGAAGACATGGATCAAAATTTATTTAAACAAAAGTTTAAGCATTTGGTTCATATCTCTTTGCTTGATGAATCTCAACCTCCTCATGTTTTTGTTCCCCAACTCCTATAAATCATGAGACACCTCAAAATTTAAAGGAGGAAAATATTACTTCTTTTGTTCCTTCTCATTGTCCTTTTCTAGTACCGATCGGGGTGCCTATATGTCTTAATGCTAAATTTGGGAAATACAAAAATCATATTACCAATCCGTCTCTTCCACCTTCATCCTCCTCTCATGAATCATTGGAGGAAATCAGGGAATGGTTCATGAACCCTATGGTGAAGATTACTTTTTCCATTCCTCTAGATGATATTAACACTCATAACATTAGTATTTAATCTGATGTCAGATCCTATCATCCTCTATCATTACTTTCTCATGATCCCTTTCCTCATGAATTCCTTCATTAACTTATTCCAAATAAAAGAAGTGATCATGTGTGTGGTAGAAACATTTTGTAGGTAGAGGAGAAAGATGGTGAAGGTTATTTTATTCCTTCTTCTCCTTTTCAAAATTTTCGTGTGATTACGGTGTTTTCCCATTCTTGGCCGATAATGAATCTAGTAAGATTAGTCTTCAATAAAATACAATAATTTCTCCTAATCAATCTAAATTCTTGCGAAAAAATCATTCTGATGAGGATGACTCAGTTGATGAATATGATAATGAACACCCAAGTACACCATCTGATCTTTTAGTTTCTCAAGAAGATTTTGTTTCAAAATATTTAGATCTAAAATTTGTTTTAGTCAAAGAAGATTTTCTTATGAATGCTTCTTCCTATTCCCCTACATATCCCTTGTGCTTTACTATTTGTAATGCACCAACATGCGATGAAGATACTCCATGCTCTTCAAGTTCTTAATCTGATCAGTTAAATTCTCCATTGACACAACGTAGTGGGATTATCCATGTGGAAGAATAAAGAAATGAAATTATATAGCATTCATTCCATCCATTATCATTTCTTGCTGTGTATGGGGGAGACTCTTCAAATCAGTGTGATCATGAGATTTTTTTGATGCATACAATTGTAGTCTTGTGATCAAAAGAATATTGTGATTCGAGCAATTTGTTTGTTAATGTTGAAGAATCTGATCAAACAAGTGATGTAGATAGCTTCCATTTAAATAGTGGAAATCGGGTTGACTTAACCGATAGAATATATCAACATGTAATTTGTGGTTTGACTCAATTTACAAAAAATGTTGTTATCTATCCTTTCAAAGTTCTGAAACTTCTCAGGAAGTCAAGGAAATTCAACTCTCATTGACAGTTATGTTAGGTTCCTGTCATTCTGGTGAAATTCCTGAACCATGTCAGATATATATTTCCTCGAAGAATTCTTTCATTCGTATTATTTCACAAGATGAAAACTTTTTCTTGACGGATTTCCAAATTTACCATTACAATCTTCCTATTCTTCGAGATTAGGTTTTTGATCACACTTATGTAGTGAATTCATCATATAAATCTCTTGAATCAAATTGAGGTTTGGAGCATACACCTTTCATGAATGTGTGAAATTGTGAAGCTAATAAATTTGAAGACTACTTTTCGCTGAAGAGTTCATATTTGTTGAGTGCTACAGTCAATAATCATCTCCTAGTTTTTCTTGTGAATGTATTCATGACACCAGAAATCCTATTTAGTGTTATCAAGTGCCCGAGTTATTTGTTTAAACAAGTTCCTCTCTTTCATCCATTACATCCTCATTGATTTCATATATTTTCTATACTAGAATTCCTTTTCAATTCTTTCAATGATTACTATGTTTGTATAATTTGTCACCAGTATAGGAAAATGGTTTGCAACATTCATGATGTGAGGAAGTTCATTCTATTGTTTAGATCATTCGTAGATATGTTCAAATTGATTTATATTTTTTGTCAGAATAATTTCGGCAAAATCACATAGAAAATCATCTGTCGACGCGTATCAAACCAACCAGTGTGGTTCTTCGTTAGGACAAGTTGAAGATCAAATCTGAGTGATGAGTTAAATAGGGAATGCAAGTCCTTCCAACAACTATATTTGACCAGGAAATGGATAAAAAGGACTTCTAATAGCTAGATTTGACCAAGGCCCAGGTGGGAGGTGTCAAGGTTGTTAAAAAATATTTTAAATAAATTGTTGACATAAATATATATTACTAATAATATTATTAATTTAAATTAATACTATTATTCTTATAATTAGTATCAATATTAGGGAATAATTCTATTAAGAATAATATACTGATATTAAAATTTTTAACCTTAGGGTAAATCCAATATTTAAAGTGACCATTGTTTTATATAGATGTTAATATTATCATTATTAACTTCACAAATAAATATTATTACTATTGTTAATAATAGTCTAAGTTAAAAAATAATATTAATATTATTATTATTAACTTCATATTAATATTAATAATAATACTAGCATAGGGTAAATAATCCAATATTACTAATTTATAATGTGAATAATTCTATTAAAAGAATAATATTATTATTACTAACTATTGTTACTATTTTTATTATTTATAATTGTTAATGATAATAGTGATATTGTTATAACTTTTATTATTAGGGTAAATTCATTTCTAAAATAAAAGTGACTTAATGTTAAAAATATATTAATAAGATAATACTATAATTGATTTATATTTGTTAACTACTAGCTAGGAATCAGATGCTTTACTCAACCCATCTCATCATTATTTTGGCTTTGATAATTATCATTCAACTTACCATTCTCCCATCAACAAATTTGATGAAAGTCGTCCTACATCCTTTGGTCCTTATATTTTAGCATCTCATTTTTAAGGTACTTGTCAAGAAGTTTAGGCACTTCAGCCTTCACTGATGGTTATCCTAGGTCCTCAGTATTTTGACAAGCTCTCTGAATATGATTAGACTGATTTTACCTCACAATGTTCTCATATTGATATCATGCCTTTAATTCAAAATTCATCTCTTCAAGGACTTCAAGGTTTTCAAGAGGCCTGTTTTGAATTTAATGATCAAAAATATTATTGCCTGAAAGCATCTTACTTTTTCAAGATCCATCACAAATAACAAGTTTCAATATTTTTTTAAGCTTGCTAAGTAAGATAGTATAGATGAAGATGAATTTGCAAGAAATGTTTGAGGTTTGTTTAATTCTTCTTTTCATTAGAAAGGTAAGATGTGATATGGCTAGAAGTAGTGGTTATGATATATCTTTCTAATGATAAGAAATACCTTATATCTTCCATTACTCTCTTTCATATCTATTTTTAATTGCTTGTATTTTTGTGTAGGAAATCCTGGAGAATCTATAATGGTTACATTGGAAATTTCATTATACGTGACCCTAAGATTCTAGATGGTTAGGTTAGGAGTACATATAACTACATATTGGTCTTTTGTTGCACATTCATCTTGCACTCCATCTATGTACTCTTTCTTGTTTTTTTTTTTAAGTTGTCGCATTAAGTATAATATGTTGTACATGCATTTTTGGTGACCCATGTTGTGTCATAAAGTGTTTTAATTGTGTGCTCAAGTATTGTCCCTATTCATTTTCATCTCACCAATCCCATAATTAGCCTTACCTAGAAAATTTCGCTACAGGACAATTTGGTTTCACTTAGCCTTTCTGAACTGTGCACTCTGTAGTCTCAAACCTCAAGCCCTAACCTTGTGATGAGCCCCAATATTTCAACAAGAATGTCAAAACTCCTGAGGCTATTGACTTAAATTATCAACCCGTAGTTCATACAAACTTAAGAGGGGTCGACATTGTATGTGCAACCGACACCTTCCTCTTCCTAATATGAATTCCTTTTATTTAAGTGAAAGAAGGAAACTAAAAAAATTCAAATGAGAAAATATCTTAAGTAATCCACTAATCCTAAGTTGCAAAAGATAAATAAAAATAAGAAAATATATTCTACTTGGAAAGTAAAAGGCATGAAATAAATATATTCTATTTTCAAAAACATAATGCACAATTAAAACTAAGAAAATTTAATCTATCCTACTGTAAAATAAATGTCACTAAAGGAAATATATTCTATTTTGCAGGAAAGGAAAGTCCTAGATTACTTTTTCAAGAAGGAAAGAACACTTTTCTCGAAGCAAATTGTAGAAAGGATGTTGTGTAACCAACTAAAAATAGATGAAACGATAGCTCAACGACTTGAAAATCAACCTCTTCGACGGAGAAACCTCCTTTACATTACACAAATGAAAAATTATCGGATGATACAAATGACAAGAACCCCTTTCCATATATAGGATTCTAAGGGGTGACAATATAATCAGATCCAACATAACAATAATAATGTAAGGGCACAACGATAAAAATAGTGGGCATCTATGGGGCATAATAATAACAATGTGGGGAGAACATGGGCACAATAATAATAATAAGTGGCTAAAATGACAATAGTAATAACAGAATACACTAGTATTATAGGGACCTAACATACCCATCTCCTTCAGAAAAGTGTTTACCTCAACGCTTGACTAGTTTTGGATGCTTATGTATAAATTATCATCCTCCCATGTAGAATCCTCAACGAGGAAGTTCTTCCACTTGATTAGATACTCTAAAATTGATCGATTTCATAGTTGGCGAGTTCTTGTTTCTATGACTGCTTCAGGTTCCAATATGATTTTTCCTTCCTCGTCAAGTTCTGACAATATTGTTTGAACTCAGAGATTATCACATATAATGTTCTTTAAGCATGAAACATGGAAAACTGGGTGCACCTAGGAAGTTGCTGGAAGCCCCAAGTTGTATGCCATAATACCAATCTTTTGCACTACCTTGTATGGACTATAATACTTTGGTGATAATTTATTATCCTTCATAGATTCCTTTATGGAAATTTGTTTGTATGGTTGTAGCGATAGAAATACATAGTCACCTACATCAAAACATCTTTTTCTACGATGTTGATATGCATGTTGTTTGATTATATTTATTGGGTGCAGGAATTGCACTTTAGCAAACACCTCAACACTTAATTTTCAACCCGAGGGTTTTGTAAACTTAGAGATGAAGCACGAGAAATTCCAAAAAGGGTATGAACTTTTCCTATTTATAATCCTACTTCTTGAAGAGAATGTTTTGCAGAATCAGATAGGAAACAATTTGAAAGGAAATTTACACTAAGGCAAATCTAGTGTTGGAATGTAAAAGACAATTTTCAAGTAAATCAAGTAAATAAATTCCACACAACATAAAAATTATTAAATGCTGAATGAAACACTATGTTAATCTGTAAGTGGATGGTAAGCAGTCTGAAAAGTGGGCCCTTGCAAAGTTCTACCTTTCTTCTGATCTTTCTCCCACTCAAACAACCTATCCTTGCACAATTGCAATCTTGCTTGCACTAGTGAAGGTACAATATTTCTGTGTAAGAGTATATTCAATCTTCCTTACTGAAGCTTATGACTGAGTGAAGGTGCTGTAATCCTTAGGGCTTGAAGTACTATGTTCCAATGTTAAGAGACTTTCTCTTGCCCCGAAGAAGCATTCCCTTTACTCAGTTTCTGGTTTACTTCCGAAAGCTGAAAAGATATGATGAAGAGGAATTGCAACTGTAGTCAAATTATGAATTAACTAGCTATGAGAAATTAAATGCTTCAACTCATTAAACTTCATAAGGGAAATAAACTTCATGATATAAAACACTTACAAAACAATCAGTCAATAGCCTAAGAACTTTGCATGTGTCAACCAATTTTGGTACTTCACCCATAATAATGATATTCTTTGAATGTATAATTTAGTAGTTAATATAACTGCTTCTAGATCTTTTTAGAGTTGAACTTTTAAAACCAAAATAGTTACTTTATTTATTGGTTCATTCTATTGTGAAATAATGGGAAATAAAATGCAGGTGAGTGATTTAATGTTTACTGCAATGAATGACTGAGCGTGGTGCAAGCAACAACACACACTGGTGAAGGAAAGAGTTCCTCGCATGATCTATTTCGAAAATGAATTAAAACAGAAAGAAAGAATAAAGTAAATGTGTAAAAGATATCTTATAAATAGAAATGAACACAAATACTCTGCAAACTATGAATCCGTTCCACACATAGGCTACAGAAGATATTTTAATTAAGAACTCAAACATTAATGATTAAACTATTTCATCACACAGCTGCTACGAAATAAACACACTATCTTCCCAAATCACAAAAGCGAGAGGTATCAACAAGCTGGGTTGGACGGGACCTAAACAACTAGCTCATTCCCCTTCGAAGGAATGAAAGTGATCGACACTTCAAATAACACACAAAGATAAAATTACACGATGTGTGTGCAAACCATAATGATCCTCTTGTATTTACTTGATTCGACAAGTTACAATACAAAGTAGGCCAGCCCCAGAATGAGGCGATAACCAGATTACATAAACCAAAATAATAATTGATGGTTCGCTATCTTTCCTATCTATGATTTACATCATATATATCCTTGGGCTCTAAGCTGTTTACACTAATTATAGATAATTGTTGTTCAGGCCTCTTGGCCGAACAAACTTGGAAATTGAATTACAAACTTGGCTAATGGTTATAACAACACGAGCTTCATTGGGCCATCATCTATATTTGAAGAAAAATCCCTGGATGCATGCCACCTACTTCAGTTTATTAGCAGTTAAACTCAAATTTGAATAATGAGACTCATCCGCGTGGAAGATAGCTCTCGGAATCTCAGACAGTGGCAGTGTATTAATCTTCCTGCACTAGTCAACTCCTACATCATTAACACTATGTTGCATGATTAATTCTAGGAAATCAATATGAGTTGAAAGAATATGTAAATAACATGAAATCTACATAAAAAGATTAATAAAGTGTTGTAGAAAATCTTAATGTAAACTATGAGCATGTGCAGGAAAAGGGTAACCATCTTGTACTAGTGCAGGGAAGAAAGGTCTTCTATTAAGGTAAAAAAAAGGTTGATATTGATGGAAATGGGGTAGAAAATAGGGAAATATAGGATACCAACATCCTCCCATCCCTAAGTTGTTGTGTGCCCTCACACAACATTTTACGTCTACAAAAAAACTTTCAAAAATGAGTGGCCAAATCTTAGTTGTACACTTCAATATTTATTCATGTCTTTACTATATTTGGCTTCATGTCCTAGGCTTTTCGCAGCTACTTAGTTACCTTTTCCAGGCATTTATAGCATCTAGAAGCCCAGTATTTCCACAGCTTTACCTGTTTCTTCTGCTTCTTTACTTCAGCCCACAATTCCACCTCACTTTGTTTCTGTCAACTCTGCTCTTTCATGACTTGGCTTAGAGCTTCCAGGTCATGGGCTTGTTGCTTCAAGTCCACTATTCTACTATTAAGGAAGAGAGTGGATGGTGATGTACTGAGATATTTGGGAGCAAATGCCTTTTTGGCCATGGACTCAACATCAAGGTCAAGACTGTCAAAATTTTTCTTTAAGACATTTTCGAGGGTTTCTATGCTTGGGGTTTTATTGTTGCTGAGGGTTTGAATGCCCTCACCAATCTATATGCGATGGGTTTCGGTACCATATGCACCTAATTCCTCTAGATTCTGAACTTGCTCTCCCATTTTCTTAGGGGATTCCACACCTTGTTCTTCCAAATCAATAGGGGTTTCGATTCCCCATTCTTCTACTACCACAGGGACTTTAGTACCCTATCCTTTGAAAACCGCAGGGTTTTTAATGCCCTTCTCTTCAAAAATTGTGGGGTCTTCAATACCCTGATCTTCACAACCCACAACATATTCAATGCCCTGTCCTTCAAAAATTGCAGGCTCTTCAATGCCCTAGTCCTCGAAATCATTACAAGTCACCACCTCTGGTTCACTAAAATTGTTAGGAGATTCTTCATGCTATTCTTCTTCATCCTCTTTTGCTTGGACTTCGCTAGTGTTTGGTGTCAACATTGTTCTCTTTTCGCTTAGCCTACTGACAAATGTTGACAATAACATGTCATCTTTTACATTCTCCTCATCGTCCACAGTGTGCGCTACTACATCTGCAAGCACCGAGAGATTGTGAACTTTGGTGGAGACTTGGGGCGAGTTGTCGATTACAATTGGGGAGCCCGAGTGATTTGTTCCTTGGTTGACAACTTCCTCCTTGGTGAGGCCCTAATTTTCCTTGTCTTTGCTGCAGGTGGATTGTTTTTAATAGCCCCTTTCTCTTCTTGCATCGATGATCCTTTACTTCATCGCTTGGTAGGAGACAATGTCTCTGTCTTTCCATTTTTGCTTGCACTTGTGCTAGCATGTTCTTCTACATCCTTTGCTCGGAATTCCTTTAGAAATGCCTCCCATGTTGTTCCCTTTTTCTATAAATTCTTCTTGACTAGCATCGTAATGAGTCCATGGTGGCAGACTTTGGTTGTAACCTTGATTGCACTAGTGCTCTGCACATTTTTTGCCATATTTTCGATGCTCCTGAGCAAGAAGTGAGGGAAATTAATCAGTTTCCCTGCCTCGAAATGTGTCGAAGGTGGTATACGAATGCTAGGGTATAATGTCCTTTTCCTGTGACAAAATTATGTAATATAAATAGTAAATCTTTCCATTTTGTGACCAAGGCGGTCTGTGGCAGTCCCTTTCTCCAATTGACCTCAATATTCCTATCGACCACAAACTGTTGCCAATGCTTCTTTGTCAACCACTCCTTCTTAAACCAGCACTCACCTCTAAGTGGCAGGCCTGTGGATTGCAAAATGAAATCTTTAGTGATTTTAAATTTAAAAAACCCAACCCTAACTTGGCCTTCCTTGAACATTCTTGAAAATTTTGGCACTATGCCTATCTCGAATCTGTCAAATTTTTGGAGAAATGGCAGGAACCCAATTTTGCAAAAGTGCAAGACTGTTCCTATACTTGGAATTTTTTTCAATATTTTGTAGGGACAGTGGTTCGATCCTCATGGGTGCCATTTCGAACATCTTCCACTTCATTGATCAGGCCTTCGGAAAAATTCCAGGGTAGCTCCAACATTCACCAAGAAGTCTGTACTAGAGGTTCCTTGCCTTCCCTCTTTGTAGACCTTCTTACCAAGCTATGATGGAACAATCCTTCCACTTCAGATGTAGATCTGTGTCAACGATCATTGTTATAGGTCAACTGCAATGATTAGATGTAGTGGCGGTATGGCAGCGGTGATGCAATAGCTAGAATGATCTAAACAAAGGTAGGTTAATGATGGTAGGATAGTGTGAAATAATTATAAAGAGGGTGAGTGTAGGTTATCAGACGGAGTACCCTTCCACAGTCATCATCATAATTCAATTAGACTTATTTTCAGCATTTATTAAAAAAGGATTAGATTTCAGCCTCACACACCTTACACTTTAAAGATTTATCCCTATATTAGTAATTAATGAAACAAAGCATCAATTTAAAACATGGAGTGAGTTATCATATCAACATATGTACAAAAATATAGGCCCATTGATCTTTGATAAACCATTTCAGGACTATGTAAATTTCTCCCACAGTCAGTTGTATCTCTACACCAGACCTACTTGCATTGTGTTGTGCTTGCACCAAAGAATTTTACCAAATAGAAACTATTATAGGACATACTTCTGTAGCTAGACTTTTAAAAATTTTGCCTCATTATAAAAGAAAAATTTATTCGCCATCCTTTAGTGCTTCTCGACATTCCTTCTGAATGACTACATCAAATTCTGCAATCAACTTATGAGGGAATAAAGGAGTGGGAAAGGGTGAAAAATTTCATAATCGGAAGGAATATTACAGCAGGGGTTTCAGAACAATATCATTAAGAGGGATAAATGAAATGGGATGTGGGAAAAAAAATTCAAGGGAGAAGAGGGATTATACGAATCAGGTAATCGTGGTTTCTTGGAAGAATGAGGAAGGTAATTCATTGGGGAAGATAAGAAAGTAGTGGGACATTTCGAAATGGGAAATAGAAGAAGATTTTACCTTGAAGTCTGCCTGCACTAGTGCAAGAAAATAATAGCTGTGGGAAGTAAGTGTTTACTTCGAAAAAATGTTCATGCTAGTTACCCAAAACTTGGGTAAGGGCTTGGTTTCATGAAATTGCTTCTTCTTGGTGGCATTTAGAATATATAAAATTCAATTAATATTCCCTTCTCATGAAAATTTTTGATCTTCCTCCTAGCATGTTGATTTTGAGGTTGATCCTTTTGCAATCATGTCAGTCAACTCATTTTCACAATTACAGGATTTTGGGTTAGGCCCCTACACTACTAGTGTAACCCCTTATTGTTGTTAGTACAACCCCCTTATTATATTGATGTACCGATGTAGTTCCCATATTGTTACTATTGTGCCCCATACAAGCCCACTATTGTTATTATTGTGCCCTTACATTATTATTGTTATGTCGGCTCTGATTATATTATGACCCCTTAGACTCCTATATATAGAAAGGAGGTCTTTTCATTTGTATCATCCAAGAATTGTTCATTTGTGTAATGTAAAGGAGGTTTCCCCCTCGAAGAGGCTGAATTCTAAGGCGTTCAACTATCTTTTCTATCTTTTTGTGAGTTGGTTTCATAACATTTGGTATCATAGCTTTGAATTCTAGGGTTTCACTACTCCAAATAGGTCATCGTGGCATTTGCGCTATAACTTTTTTCTATGACGTTTCAGACACTACAAAAGAAACCCATTTAGTCTGAAATTGTTTTGAAACTTGGGTTCGAATTTCAGAGCTTTTTTCACTGTATTTGTGGAGATATCATCTAAGGAAGTTGGCCTTTTTGTAGACTCCCAAATTACATTCCAAACAGGTGACCTAGGGAAAATTGTCATATTGAAAATTCATCTGAAATCATAGAAGGAGGACAGACTTTAGTTTCCTCTGTATATTTTTCATATCCTAACGTCGAAACAGTGACACATGGCACTTCCTACAAGTTTGCTCTTCTAGAAAGGTATATAATCAGGTCATCTTGGGAGATTGTACATAACTCTTTCTTGGAGAATCTAAATTCGATCAAACTGGTGGCATTGGAAAGAGGACATAGAGGGCTAATACAGGTCGCAATTTCAGAATTGGAAGAGCTGAAATTACAAAGTTATAGTCATTTCAATATTGAGCTCCTAAAATCAAGAAAAGGTGATATGAGGACGTTTGATGGCAAGGATCCGGTAAATTGGATACTTGAGATGGAGCAATATTTTGATCTACATGGTGTACCATTGTTACAAAAGGTATGTATTGCATCTTCATATTTAGAACTGGATCAATTTTTATGGTATAAAGGGCTTTGTTCTAGTAAACAACTCGTTACGTGGTTAATTTTCATGGAGCAAATGATAGCACATTATGAGGATACAAAGAGAAACACCTTCTTTAGAGCAACACCAAAACAATTGGAAAGAGAAAAAGGGCTTTGTTACATAGTGGAAAGTAAAGTTATGGAAACAAGAAGTCTACTGCTCACAACTATAAAGATGGAAGTGTTGTTTCTCCTAGCCTTCCACAACCTACAAGGGTTACACCACAACTATTAGAAGAAAAAAGAGAAAAAGGGCTAAGTTACAATTGTGATAGCAAATGCACTAAAGGTCATAAGTGTGTTGAGAAGAAAATATTTTACATAGAGTATGAAGAGGAGGAAGAAAAGGATCAAGAAACATCAAAGGAAGAGGATGTACACGAGGACCCAACCCCAAAGAAAGAAGAAATGAATCAGACCATATCTTGTAAAGCATTGGAAAGAATTACCACTCCTAAAACTCTCAAGATAGAAGGACATATCAAGAAGAAAAAGGTGCAAGAAGTGAAAGATCACATCGAGCAAGAAGAAATGAATCCAACCATATCTTGTAATTCATTGGTTGGAATTACCACTCCTCAAACTATCAAGATAGAAGGACATATCAAGAAGAAAAATGTTCAAGAAGTGAAAGGTCACATCGAGCATCAAGAAATGAATCTGACAATATCTTGTAAAGGATTGGAAGAAATTACCACTCCTCAAACTCTAAAGATAGAAGGACATATCAAGAAGAAAAAGGTTCAAGCACTGAAAGATCACATCGAGCATCAACAGCAAGTTCTCCAACTTTTAAAGGATAATGCCACTTTGGTGCAAAATCAAATGAAACAACAGGTAGATCAACATCATAGTGAAAAATGTTTTGATGTAGGTGATTGGGTATTTTTACTGACACATCTCAAGCAAGATATTTATGAGAAGGAAATGTTGGCAATACTACGTGCACTTAAAAAATGGCAACCTTACTGAATGGGAAGACACTTCAAGGTAAAAATGGATCACGATAGTCTTAAATACTTTTTAGAACAACTATTATCTTTAGAAGAATAGAGAAAATGTGTCACAAATATGTTGGGTTATGACTTTGACATCATCTATAGAAAATGGAAGCAAAAAATATTTGTGGATGTACTCTCAAAAAAGGATGAGGATGTGGAAGCATTGTTTTGTACTACTTCTATTATCCAACCAGATTGGATAAGCGAAGCAAGGGATGAATGGAAGAAGGATGAAGAAGTATGGCCACTTATTCAAAAGTTGCAAAAGATCCCAATTCAAACAATATTGCCAAAAAATGAAGAGGAAGGAAAAATCATATTGGAACCTCGAGCAGTCATAGAAACAAGAACTCGCCAGCTACGAAATCGATCAATTTCAAAATATCTCATCAAGTGGAAGAACTTACCCGCTCAAGATTCAACATGGAAGGACAATAATTTTATACAGAAGCATCAAGAACTACTCAAGTGTTGAGGACAACACTTTTTCAACGAGAGGGGCATGTTAGGCCCCTATACTACTAGTGTAACCCCTTATTGTTATTAGTACAACCCCCTTATTATATTGATGTACCCATGTAGTGCCCATATTGTTACTATTGTGCCCCATGGAAGCCCACTATTGTTATTATTGTGCCCTTACATTATTATTGTTATGTCGACTCTGACTATATTATGACCCCTTAGACTCCTATATATAAAAAGGAGGTCTTTTCATTTGTATCATCCAAGAATTTCTCGTTTGAGTAATGTAAAGGAGGTTGCCCCCTCGAAGAGGCTGAATTCTAAGGCATTCAACTATCTTTTCTATCTTTTTGTGAGTTTGTTTCATAACAAATTTGGAAAAGAAAGTAGTGGGACATTTCGAAATGGGAAATAGAAGAATATTTTACCTTGTAGTCTACCTGCACTAGTGCAGGAAAAATAATAGCAGCAGGAAGTAAGCGTTTACTTCGAAAAAATGTCCATGCTAGTTACCCAAAACTTGGGTAAGGGCTCGGTTTCGTGAACCTACTTCTTCTTGGTGGCATTCAGCATATCTAAAATTCAACATTCCATTTTCATGAAAATTTTTGATCTTCCTCCTAGCATGCTAATTTTGAGGTTGATCCTTCTACAATCATGTGAGTCGACTCATTTTCACAATTACATGATTTGTTTTTATTTTTTATGGTTTTTATTTTTGTAATTTTTTTCTTTTTATTTTTCTTTGATTTTTTTTTCTTTAAAATAAGGACAAGATAGAATCAATTCTTCAATAGGTCGGTGTTATCACCTATCAACTCCTTTTCAAATGGTTGTTGGACTTGCTGCAAAAATCTCCTCTAGTAAGGGACTAAAAATATACCTTCAATCTATGCCCGTTTACGAGGAACACTGAATTGCGTCCATCAATAGTTTTTATTTCTACCGCTCCATTTTCGAACACTTTGACCACCTCATAGGGTCCCATATAGCGTGTATGGAATTTTCCTTTAAAATGTTTGAATCTTGAATCATAAAGGAGCACCCAATCACCTGGTTGGAATTGCTTTTTCTGAATGGACTTGTCATGTCACTTCTTGCATTGTTGTTGAACCAAAATGTTCTGCTAAACAACATCCCTTCATATTTCATCTAACGTGTTCAACCATATAAGGTGTTGTTGCTATGCCTCAAAGAGATCTAGCCCCAATTGGAATGCAGTCCTGGAAGTCCTGATCTGGAATTCTATCGGCAAAAGGACTTGTTTCCCATACACCAACTAATATGGTGTGTGTCCCATGTTTCTTCTCCAAGTTGTCTGATAGGCCCACAATGCTTCTGGTAGTTTGTCAGCCCAATTCTATCTGTTCATATTTACCTTCTTTGTGAGGATAGACTCAATCACCTTATTTGTAGATTCTACCTGGCCATTTTCTTGTGGGTTAATGGTGTGGATTTCCTATACTGAATTTTGTATTGCTCCATTACACCCGGTACCAGATTAGAAATAAACTGCAATCGATTGTCAGAAACAATTTCTCTAGGTACACCAAATCTAGTAAAGATTTTAGTAAAAAAAAAAATCTACAACAACTCCTTCAGTAGCAAAAGAAACAACTTTAGCTTCTACCCATGTTGTAACAAAATCTTTACAAACCAAGATATGCCTTTTATTTGATGATAAAGGATTTATTGGTCCTACGAAATCAATAGCCCATTTTTCAAAAGGCTCAATCATAACCTGAGGACAGAAAGGCATCTCATTTGTTTGGTTAGGCGAGCCAATTCACTGACAGCTATCACACCACTTGACGTATTGTTTGGCATCCTTAAACAGGGAAGGCCAAAAATAGCTAGCTCATAGCACTTTGTATGTAGTTCACTTATTGGCGAAGGGACCACCACATGGTTCATAATGGGAATATTTTAAGATATCAAACACCTCTTCCTCTCTTAGACATCTACAGATTGAGATCTCCTACAGTGTAAAAGAGGTCTCCTTGGGTCCAGGAATATGCAGCACTTTTCTGAATGATATTCCGCTTTTCACGTGCACATAAGTGGGGTGATAATTTTCCAATGGCTAAACAGTTAGCTATATCAACAAACCATGGAGACTTTGTTGACACAGAAAGAAGTTGTTCGTAAGGAAAATCATCATCAATAGGAATTGCTTCACTAGGATTATTTAATCTTGAAAGATAATCTACTACTACATTCGATTTTCCTGGTCTATCAATAATAGTAATATTAAATTCCTGTAATAATAGCAACCACCTACTCACTCTACCACTAGTTAATGTTTTATTCATCAAATATCTTATAGCAGAATGATTAGTATGTATAAAAACATTATATCCTGCAATATAATGTTTGAATTTATTAATAGAAAAAATTACAACTAAAAACACTTTCTCAGTAATAGTATAATTGAGTTCAGTTGGTGACAAGCTTTTACTAATGGAATAAATAGCATAATATTGTTTGTATTCTTCTTGTCCTAAAGTTGCGCCAGTAGCAGTATCTGATGCATCAGAGGAAATATGGAATGGAAAGGACCAGTTTGGTCCTCTCAAAACTGGTGCCTAAAATATTTTTTCCTTCAATGTCTCAAAAGAGCGTTGGCAAGCTGTAGACCAAGAAAACACACTATCTTTAGCAAAAATTTGGAAAAGCGGGGTAGCTATCCTTGAAAAATTCTCAATGAATCTCCTATAGTAGCCTGCATGTCCTAGAAAACCTCTCGCTTCCCTTTGAGTTTTAGGTATAGGAAGACACAAAATGACTTTTATATTTGCAGGGTCAACCTGGATACATTTGTCGGAAACAAGATGGCCAAGAAATACTCCTGCCTTGCACATTAATCAGCATTTCTTGTCACTCAAGGCAAGATTAGATTCTTGGAAGTGAAGAAGCACTTTTTCAAGATTTTTGAGGGCTTCTTGAAATGAATCACCAAACACACGGAAATCATCCATATAGATTTCCACGCACTCGAGGTCAACAAAAATAGTCAAGACTACCCTTTGAAAGGTAGCCCAGGCATTACGTAGCCCAACAGGAAGCACTAGGTAAGAAAATGTACACCATGGACATGTAAAAGTGGTTATATCTTGATCTTTCGCTGCTATCTATAATTGGTTATATCTTCTAAAGACATCTAGAAAAGAAAAGCATTTTTTACCAGTAAGGGTATCGAGAAGTAATCTTTGAGAGTGGCTTTATTTAATTCTCTGTAGTCAATGAAAGTGAGCCATCTCCCATCTTTCTTTGGGACTAACACTAATGGAGAGACCCACTGGCTATCAGAAATGGGATAGATAAAATCAGCTTCTAAAAGATTTTGCAATTCTTCCTTTACAACATCTCTTAGAGCTAGGTTTGTTCACCTCCGAGGTTGTCGGACAGGTCGGGCTCCATCCTGAATATAGATATGGTGTGTACAAGTTTCAAGAGGGATTCCTTTCATATCCTCATAACCCCATGTAAATGCATTAAGATGGTTTTGCAACAAATTCACAAGCTTCTCTCATTGAGAAGGGTCTAAGTCTGAACTGGTATACAAGGATTTACCTGGACTAATCTCAACAAGAGTAGTGTCAGGCTCCAGATTACATAAAGGTGTCACTGGGGGTGGTGATGATGGAGGTAGAGAGTCATATCCTTCCTGAAAATATAGACTAAAAATCTGACTTAATGACTCAAAATTAGGCATGGTGCCTAGATTATTTAGGATGTCTTGAATGTCACCCTCCTCTTAGGACTCATCATTCTGATGTATCAATGAAATAGGTTGGGTCACCACATCATTAATATAATCTAACCATAAAGTGTCTCAAATCTCCTGAATAGATCTAGTAGGTGGATATAGGGTGACTTTCTTTCTAGAATCTCCATGGGAAATATACATATCACCATAATGACATCCAATATAAGCATAAGTGGTAGCAAGCCATGGCCGTCCCAGGATCAAGGGATGCCCTCCTACAGGATTCTTTAGCTGAAGCACAATGAAATATGTGGGATATTCCCAAGAATATAAGGAAACGATCACATCATCCAATACTCCTTTTGGGTTGTTTTTAGATCTATCTACCAGTTCAAGCATAGTGGGAGTAGGACAAATATGGACCAATCCAAGTTGATATATGGTTTGCTTGGTCACAACATTAGTGGTTGCCCCTATGTCTATAAGTACATTGGAGACAAGGACATCACCTATGTGAGCAGAGACAACAGGGTTTTTGGGGTCATTATATTTTTCCATGTTCATACATCCCGTCATTAACTCTGCTACTCTACCAAAAAAATGAATGGTTTGGGGCTCTAATCTTCTCCTCCCTGGCTTTTCAAGGGAGAGTTCCCTAATGATTTTTGTAGTGATGGGGATCTCTTTGATAGCCTGGAGCAAAAGTACCTGTATAAAATTTTTCCTAAGCTCAGAAGCCAGGGTAGACTCGGGAATGGGGCCTTTCTTCTCCACAACTAACCTCTCTGGATAGGGAGGTTAGTTGGAAGAAGATGACAAGGGCTCAAAATGTACAGGGATAGGCTGAATGGTGTCATATTTCCCAGAATGGTCAGGAGTTTCCTCCTCTCCTTTCTCATCGATAATCACCATGGGCTGCTTTTGATTTTCTAAGGTTAACACTTTCCCTGATCTATATTGGAGATCATTGACTTCAACTGGTTTAGTCTAAAATCTAGATGAAGAAGGCGGGGTCATAGAATGGATCATTTGTAGCACTTTATTATTAGGGTTGGGTAAAGGTTGAGCAGGCAGCTGAGAAGGTCGAAACGATGGAGGTAAAGGTAATGGTGGCATAGGTTGACTCAACTGAGGTAATGATGGTTGATGCATTGGGTAAGGTGCATATGTAGGAGGATATGATTGCATCGATGCTTGATAGGAATTATGTGAATGATGTGAATGGTTTGGCCCTCTCCATCCTTGTTGCCTAGATTGGGAGGGTTGTCCATATTGATATTGATTCCCATGTTCCTAATGCTCAGAGTGACTAGTGTTAGGATAGGAATATGAGTGTGCATTATAACCAAAAAAATGTGGTGGAGGTTCAGGAACCATACCTACACTTACCTAAGGCCAATTTCTTCATGCTCCCATTGCATGTAATGATTCAACTTCAGGTTGTCCCCCTTCGAATAAAGCTTTCATCCCAGGTAGGGAGGGAAATTTTTCCATGGCATGGTTATCTACACAAATTGCACATTTATTAGTCTCTTTAATATCTAGGGGACATTCTATTAGAAGATTCTTCCTTCTACATCTTGAACAAAAAATAGACAATGTTTGTTTCTATTCTACAAGTTTTTGCTGAAACTTCAAAGAGTCTATTTGTTTACTAACAATATTCATTATTTCAATTTTAATTTTGTCAATTTTTACTTTCTAATCTAATAATCATAACATCAGTAGATTTGGTTTTCGTATTTTTATTATGAATTCCTTTAGCGGATCTATATTGGTTCCTCGAAAATTTCCTACACAAGTCACACGTCTATTCAAAAGGTTTTTGAGAAATATCCCCTTGTCCTAACAGATTTAGATTATTCCTAGAATCATCAGTAAGTCCAGGTAAGAACAAGGTTATAATAGTACATATATCAAATTTGTGCTTTGAACTTTCAAGAATATAGGTGAATTTCTCCAAATAGCCCTCTAACATTTCAACATCATTTTGCTAGTAAATATTTCATCTTGTATATCTCTAGTTTTACAATATTCTTGATATTTTGATAAAAAAACTTTCTTCATTTCCTCCCAAGAATTTATAGTATTTCCTCCTAGTCCCATGAACCAACAGAGTGTTGCGTCCTTGAGAGTTGGATGAAACAACTTTAACTTTTGGGCATCAGATAAGTAATTATAACTTCAACAAAAAATATTATACTCAAATAAGAAAGAGTCTGGATATTCATGTACCTTGACATAGAAATGAGGAAGAGCTCATGGTGAAATATATTTCATTTGTGCTTATATATTAGGATCCACAATAGGGAATCTGAAAGTAGATTGTTCCTCATTCACTTGATTTTCACCACTTCCTCCTGCATGGTCTTCCATATCTGCCATTGTTGTTCTTCCACACAAACTACTCTTAAAAGGATGAGAAGGTTGACTATGGATTCCAACAATCCCCTTCTTCCCCTTTATGGGTTGTTTCACACCTAAACTACTGCTACCAGAGCCTAGGTGGATTGTTCCTATGTGATGAGTCTGAGTTTATCTGGACTTTACTCCTACAAAAGAAGGCCCAATATGAGTTTTCGTTTCAGATTTGTTAGTGTTTCGTTGGCCCCTAGTGGGCTCCAGACCTCTACCTCTTTTAGGCATTCATTTCAGAAGAAAAAGATAAACGAAATTCAAAAAGTAAAATCTACATGTTTTATAAATAAATCAACACATATGAACTCCTTCAAACAATAGAAGCACACTTTGGAAAAAATGATTTTAGACTTACCCTTATTGAAAAAAATGGAACATTCTTACCAATTCAAATATCCTCCTTGACAACGGCACCAAAATGTTGGGTGTATGAATTGCCCTTGAGAAAACTCCTCAACACTTAATTGTCAACTTGAGGGTTTCATAAAATTAGAGATGAAGAACAGGAAATGCTAGAAATGGGATGAAATTTTTCTATTCCTAATACTACTTCTTAAAGGGAATGTTTTGCAGAATCAGATAGAAAAAAATTAGAAAGGAAATTTACACCAAGGCAAATTTAGTGCTGGAATGTAAAAGACAATTTGCAAGTAAATCAAGTAAAGAAATTCCACGCAACAGAAACAATCTTAAATGCTGAATGAAACACTATGTTAATCTCAATATGGATGATAAGCAGTCTAACAAGTTGGCTCTTGCAGAGTTCTTCCTTTCTTCTAATCTTTCTCCCACACAAACAACCTATCCTTACACAGTTCCAATCTTGCTTGCACTAGTGCAGGTATAGTATTTCTGCGTAAGAGTATATTCAATCTTCCTTACTGAACACTTACATATGAGGGAAGGTGCTCTAAGCCTCGAGGATTGGAGTGCTCTGTTCTGGTGTCAAGACACTTGATCTTGCCCAGAGGCAGGGTTCCCTTTACTTAGTTTCCAGTTTACTTTTGAAAGTTGAAAAGATATGCTGGAAAGGAATTGCAACTGTAATGTAATTTTGAATTAACTAGCTGCGAGAAAGGATATGCTTCAACTAATTAAACTTCATAAGGGAAATAAAATTCATGAGACAAAACACTTACAAAACAATCAATAAATAGCCTAAGTGCTTTGCATGTGTCAACCAGTTTTGGTACTTCACCCACAATAATGATATTCTTTGCAAGTATAATTTGGTAGTTAATATAATTGCTTCTAGATCTTTTAGAGATGAAATTTTAATACCAAAAATAGTTACTTGATTTATTTATTCATTCACCTAAGAAATAATGGGAAATAAAATGCAGGTGTGTGACTTAGTGTTTGCTGCAATGAATGACTGAGTGCGGTGCAAGCAACAACGCGCACTATTGAAGGAAAGAGTTCCTTGCACGATCTTTTTTGAAAATGAATTAAAACAAAAATCAAGAATAAAGTAAATTCGAAAAAAATATCTTATAAACATAAATGAACACAAATACTTTGCAAACTACAGATCTGTTCCACACATAGGCTATAGAAGATAATTTAATTAAGAACTCAAAGATTAATGATTAAACTATTTCGTCACACAGTTGCTACAAAATAAACACACTGTTTTCCCAAATCACGAAAGAGAGAGGGGTCAACAAGCAGGGTTGGTCGGGCCCTGGCCACCTAGCTCGTTCCCCTTCTAAGTAACGAAAGGAATCAACACTTCAAATAACACATCAAAGATGAAATTACACATTGTGTGTGCAAACCATAACGATCCTCTTGTAATTACTTGATTCGGAAAATTACATTATGAAGCAGTCTAGCCCTAGAATGAGACGATAACCAAATTAGATAAACCAAAATAATAAATGATGGTTTGCTCCTATCTACGATTTATATCATATATCTCCTTCAGCTCTAAACCATTTACACTAATTACAGATAATTGTCGTTTAAGCCTCTCGACCGAACAGACTTAGAAACCGAATTACAAACTTGGCCAATGGTTATAACATCATAAGCTTTGTTGGGCCATGATCTATATTTGGAGAAAAATCCTTGGATGTGCACCACCTGCTTGAGTTTATGATCAGTTAAACTCAAAGTCGAAGATCGAGATCCGTGGAAGATAGATCTTGGAATGTCGGCTAGTGGCGGTGTAGGAATCTTCCTGCATCAGTCAACTCATACATTTTTAACACTATGTTCCATGATTATTTCTAGGAAATCAATATGAGTTGCAAGAATATGTAAATAACATGAAATATACATAAAAAGACTAATAAATTGTTGTAGCAAATCTTAATGTAAACTATGAGCATGTGCAGGAAAAGGGTAACCATCTTGTACTAGTGTAGGGTAGAAGGGTCTTGTATTAAGGTAAAACAGAGGTTGATATTGATGGAAATGGGGTAAAAAATAGGGCAATTTAGGATACCAACAATATTTTGCGCCAACGTGAGGTTATCCTTTAAGATTTTGAGAGCTTTTTGTTGATTCTCAATGTGATCTTCAACTACTTGAACCTTAGAATTATCTCTTAAATATGATGTGATTGATGATGGATGATATCCATAAAGTTCCATAAATGGGGTAATTTTTTATGCAATATGGAAGGAAGAGTTATACAACCATTCATCCAGAGGAAAGAATTTGATGCATTGTGTCTATTTATTATATACAAAGAAAAAAAGATATCCTTCCAAACATTTTTTAACTATTTCAGTTTTCCCATCAGATTGAAGATGATAAGATGAGATATGAGCTAACTGAGTACCCAGACAAGAAAATAATTATGTCCAAAAATTTCCATTGAAAATGGGATCACTATCGCTTACAATAATCTTTGGGTTTCCATGAAGCTTTTGAATTATTTCCATAAATGCAGTAGCGATTGTACTTGATTTAAATGGATGTGATAATGAACAAAAGTGTGCATAATTGGGAAGTCTATCAACTAGCATGATGTCTTCACTCTTTCCTTCAGACTTAGGTAAACCTATGATAAAATCCATTGAAACCCCCTCCCAATGTTGACTTAGAATGGCTAAATTTTGTAATAGACCTGGGGTCTTAATTATTTCAACTTTATTTTGTTGGCAAACCAAACATTCTACCACAAACTTTTGAATATCATATTTAACGCCATCCCAAAAAAATTCCTTCTTAACCCTGTGGTAAGTTTTTAATAATCATGAGTGTCCTCCTAAGGGGGAGGTGTGCAATTCCATAAGAATATTTTGTTTGAGTTAGGAATTATTACATAGGTATAAGTGATCTTTGTACCATAACGAATCATTTTTCCAGCTAAATCTAACAAATGTATTGGGATATTGTTGTAACTTTTCAATGAGTGCCTACTCTTTTTCATCATTCTTCCATTCATCCCTTTCTTCATTTATCCAATCTGGTTAGATAATAGAAATGGTGCAAAGCAATACTTCCACATCCTCATCCTTTCCTAAGAGTGCATATGCAACAACCTTTTGCTTCCCTTTTTTGTAGATAAGTTCAAACTGATAACCCAACATCTTTGCGATCCATTTTTGCTACTCTTCTCAAATTAATCTTTTTTCCAAAAAGTATTTAAGACTATCATGATCCATGTTTATCTTGAAGTGTCTTCCCATTAGGTAAGGTCGTCATTTCTTAAGTGCATGTAGTATTGCAAACATTTCCTTCTCATATATATCTTTGTGTAAATACTTTCGTATGTTCGGATGACTTTTGAAAGAAATAAGTCTCTCTTCTTGCATCAAAATAGCACCAATTCCATTTCCTGAGGAATCACACCATAATAAAGGCCTTCATGAAGTTTGGTGTAGCTAAGATTGGTGCTTGGTTCATAGCCTCTTTAAGATGTTCAAAGACCTTCAGTGCTTTTAGAGTCCATGGAAATGCATATTTCCTCAATAATGTTGTTATAGGTGCTACTATTATCCCATAATTCTTAAAGAACTTGCGATAATACCCTCTCAACCCAAGAAATCCTCATAGATGCTTTATGGATGTGGGAATTTTCCATTCCTTAATGGCCTTATTTTTGCTAGGTTCTACCTTAAAAACTACATGTGATAGAATATGACCCAGATATTCCACCTCTTGTACTAAAAAGAGATATTTGGAGGTTTTTTCATAATTTTTTCTCCTCTAATAATTTGAGCAACCTATCAACATGTTGAACATGATCCTTCCAAGACTTGTTGCAGATTAGTATATCATACTAACACAAATTTTCTAAGGAAGGGTTTGAAAAAGGAATTCATCAAACCTTGAAAGGTAGAAGGTGCATTAGTAAGGCCAAAAGGCATTACCAAAAATTCATAATGACACTCATGAGTTCTAAATAATGTTTTTGGAATTCCTTCAGTCTTCATTTTGATTTGATGATATCCTGAATGAATATCCAACTTGGTGACGAAAATTGATCCATTCAATGCATCAAATAATTCATCAATGACAAGAATGGGAAATTTATCTTTAATAGTGAGTTTGTTGAGCTCCCTATAATCTGGACACATGTGCCATGATCCATCCTTCTTCTCCACTAATATTATTGGATTAGAGAAAGAACTTTGACTAGGTTTAATTATACAAGCCTTTATCATTTCTGTAGCCATATGTTCAATTTCACTCTTTTGGGCATAGAGATATTTGTAAAGCCTGATGTTTGGAGCAACACTTCCTAGAATCAAATGAATTGCATGATGATGATCAATAATATGTGGGACGCCTTTGGGAGTCTCAAATACATTAGAATGATTTTGCAAGGATTTTTTGAGATCTGAAGAAATTGATGATTTTGATGTGGGAACCTCTAGTGAACATAATTGTGAAATTACACATTGTTGTTATTTATCTAGAATATTTGTCATGTCATTATAGTTGATTATCTTTCTTAGTTTCCCTGCGATGCCCCTTAATTCAAATTTCTCTCCTTCTGAAAAAAATTTCAAGAAAAGTTCTTAAAAATTAAAACCTATCGTACCCAAATATTGTAGCCATCGTACTCCTATTACAACATCAACAAAACACATTGGATTGGAAATCATTGGACTATTCAATACATATTCTCCCATGGATAGCTTGATATTATGGAACTTTCCAAAGAAATTAATGGTTCATCCATTTGCAACAATCACTTGACACTCTCTCGCTGGAGATGGAAAGCAATTCAAATCCTTGGCTATCTTACAATGAATAAAATTATGGGTACTTTCTGAATCAATCAACACTATTACCTTTTTCTTCTTGATATATCCTCCTATATTGAGAGTTTGAGAGTGGTAATTATATCCAGTCCATTAAAAGATATAGTCAGATTCATTTCTTCTTTCTCTAGGGTTTCTTGTGGTGTATATCCTCTTATTTTGACATTTCTTCTTCCTTTTCTTCCTCCTCTTCACAATCTATGTAAAATAGTTTCTTCTCATCACACTTATGAACTTTAGTTTGTTTGCTATCAAAACTGTAAGAAATCCCTTTCTCTCTTTTTTCTTCCAAATGTTGTGGTATCAAACTTGTAGGTTATGGAAGGCTAGGGGCAAGAACACTTCCATATTTATAGTTGTGAGTGGTAGGCTTTCGTATTGCCATAATTTTTCTCTCAATTTTTTTTGCCAATCTAAAGGCCTCCTCCAATGAATCAGGTTCCGAAAGGCAAACCTCAAGTTGGATGTTACCCTTGAAAGTCCCTATGAGCACATCAATCCTATGCTCCTATGGAACATATTTACCTGTATATTCAATTTTTGGAAGTCCTGAATGTGCTCCACCATTGAACCCTTTTGATTGAGATTTATCAATTGGCTAAAAAAAGTGGTCCTTTTTGTATCATCATAATGTGGTATGATTTATTCCATAAAAATTTCCCAAGTGACAATTTTTTTATGAGAGAAAAGTCATCAATACCATACAAACTGATTGAGTTCGAAACATAAAATTGAAATGTGTACCTTTTAAGTATTTTGCATATTATGGAGATCGAAATATTGCTCCATCTACAGTATCCATGTTATCAAATCCTTGCCATCAAAATTAATCGTACCGATCTTTGGAACATGGTGGGTCTTCAATCCAATGTTAGAGTCTATGAAATCATGATTAATTTCTCTTTTGTTCTCATCATGAGTTTCCTTTACTACCCTTTCACCATTACTAAGCATTTCTCGTAGAAATGTTTTCAAATCTATCTTCAAACCTTCCATGTTGCCTCTAAATTTTGCTTCTATACCATACATATTAGCTTCCATGCCATACGTTTAGCTTCCATGTCATCCATCTTAGCTTCCATGACATCCATCTTAGCTTCTACAACATTCATCTTACCTTCTCTTGATGCCTCGAAAATCGCTGCAACAACATGGGGGATGACCACACAGTCTGGACCTTAAAGGAGCTCCTTTTCCGTTTAGAATGGTAGTTCTGACTGTTTCAACTAGGTGCAGTTACCTTCTCTCAGTCTTCAATTGTTTTAAAATATGACTTTCATTCACCAATGGAGAAGAGACATCAGATCAACCCTCTTGTTGATCAGGAAAGAAATTGATCCTTAAGTTGATTTGGGGCTCAGCCAATCCACTACTAAATTTTTCCCCTTTGTGAAGAGGACTTAAAAGAATATAGAGATTAATCTAAATGAAAACTTATTCTAAGATGAAAGCAAAAGGAACTATCTCAATCCTATCTCAATTAGGTAGATATAGATCTAACCCAATTAAGAGCAAGATAATTTTGAATAATTGGGACTTAAACATGTTTGTTTGATAATGAATATCAAGTTAAGGAAGTAGTTCAATTAACTAACATTATGAATACCGAAACACATTCTATTGAGACTTGTTAACTGAAATAATCAATCAACTCCATTTAGGAAGAAGTTCGCAAAATAATATTGATCATTTAATGAGTAACTTAACTAATTAAATAACTATATGCAAAAGAACTTCACAACATATCACTATTCAATAAATCAGTTCTAAAAGACAAATTTTTGAGTAAATAGTTACTCAGAAATCAGAATTCAACCTATGAGAGTAGAGTTAAATAATAACATAAGGTAGACACAAATTACCCATACCGAAAAAAGTGCACAAATATGAAATTAAATTGACACATTCCTGTCATCATAAAATGAAACAAGTATTTAAAATAATAGTACTTGAAATACCACTTTTACTAAATCCATTTTCAATCTCTGGGTCTCGGGGTCTATTAAATTAATGGAGATGAGTGGGACCCGCATGAATTATTAATCCTACAAATTAAACTATAGCTATTTTGCATTTTTTAGAATCTGGTCTTGGCATTTTGTCTTAAAATAATAAATTGGAGTAAATTACAAAGATCCTGAAACATGATTTCACCCGTTGTATGATTTAGCTGGGTCATTTTGTAGGACCATTGGCGAAAAAACTAATAAATTAATAAAATTTAACTAGAAGACAATATTTACAACGAATGACTATTAATCATAATTCGCAACGAAAATTGAAATATTATACAGTTATTTACATTTTTAGTCCACACGAGAAAATGATCAAACTTCAAAGGAGTGTCATTTACAACCCGGTTGACCAAATGAGTCGAAACAAGTATGGATGGAAAGCTTGTGAAAAGTTTAATTCAGTGAAACAATCAAATCATAAATCCAATGAAAAAAAAAAATTTACAAAATTGTAAGACAATTTTAAATGAAAATAAAAAAAGATTCTTAGCCAAAAATTTATAGGAAGGGTCCCCATTATTTGAGTACATAAAATAAAAAATATGGGGGGTTGTGTTTTACCACAACAACGGCGACACACGGGAGAAGAACCAATTATCTTTGTTTTATATGAATGAGATTTTCCTAAAATTAAAGTAAAAATAATTAAAGAAAAGAGAATTAGTTTTGAAATGTTTGACTAGGTTCATTAGTTTGAATAAAAACAAGAATCATCTAATTGTAATTTTTCTTAAAATTCCTCATAAATCAAAATATCTCATAACTCTATATCAGTCTTTAATTAGTTGTAGAGTTAAAGCAGGGGTCACTTTACAACTTAGATTTTTAAAATATACTCATTTGTCACAGGTAGAGCTACTGCTGCCAACAAACATCTATAGTCTCAACAGGGTTACTTTTTAATTATAAACAATTCAAAATCCCATCCATTTAAGAATTATTGACCTAGAGATAAATCCATTTATATATGTTTATTTTCTTTTTATTTGTTTTTATTTTTTAATTCCTAAAATCCATTATCTTGGTTTTATAGCCAGATAGTTGACAATGCCATTCACTTGTTATAATTGGACTGAACAAGCTAGCTCATGATGAGACCCCTTGTCTTATAATTGTTTGCAATCATAACCCATTACCCTGGTTTGTTTACAAGCGTTGGTAAGGTCAGCTTTTTTTCCCCTATAATCATGGTAAACAGGCTATGATGGGAGCTCTTATCTTTTAAGTTTAAATGTATTTTTGGATTACACTCTAGAAAAAGAATACTTTTTTGGATAGGGAAAATTATTGACTCCTTAAGAGTTAAGAATGACAATTTCAGAGTTAAGGGTGCTTCGCTGTAAAGTGTGTTTACTTGGTTAACAATAAATTTTCTTGACTAATAATAAAATTTTGAAAGATGTTAATAAAATATTGAAATTTCAAAATAATTACAATTTTGATGAAAAATAAATTTCTTAGATTTTATGATACTTTGTCAACTTCTCTTGTTTTATAATCTCTTCCCTAGGTATGTCTACCTTTATAATAAGAAAAACAAACTTTATTAAGAGATTTAAGAAAAATCCAATAGTAGATTATTAACATTCTTTTTTTGCATATGCCAACCATTGTTAGGTAACAAAAAGGCCTTTCATATAAATTATGGCAGAGTCACCAAAATCAAAACTAAAAAATAAAAGGAAAAGAATTCCTAATATGAATTGATAAAAGAAATCAATAAACAAAAATAAAAATAAGAGGGTAAGAGCAGAAAGGGAAATCCAAGATTTTAAAAGATAAAATCCAACAAGAATGTTTATACCAATGGCTCAACAAAATGAAGTAAAAGAAAGTAATCATGTAACCATTCCTTCTTATGTCGAGATTCAGATAAATTTTGCCTTGAAGGGTTATAATCATTTTATGCTTCAGATAGCAGTGATGATAAAATTCAGTGATAATGAAAAAATTTATGTCTAGTGTCAATCTTCTTGTTTCAAAGCAGCATCTTAATCATTTTATAATAAAAAGAATGCTTAAATAAACAAACTAAAGGTTTAGAAACTTCCTACTGTAGTTGTTTTGACGAAGATTATCGCTGCTTGTTGGAAGCAAACTAGGAAAAGAGTATTGGGCTTCCAAATCTGATATAGTGGAGGATTGAATGCTTTTTATGAAGCGCTACAAAACATATTTTTTTATATTAGCAGAATTTGAAAACAAAAATGGAACTAAAGTAAAGTAATGAAAATAAATGAAAGCGGGTATATGAAACTTACCATTGAATAATTACATTTTATCTTACCTATGAGTTATAAGCGATCTTTGTACCATAACGAATCATTTTTCAAGCTAAATCTATCAAATGTATTGGGATATTGTTGTAACTTTTGAATGAGTGCCTACACTTCTTCATCATTCTTCCGTTCATCTCTGGCTTCATTTAACTAATCTAGTTAGATAATAGAAATGGCGCAAAGAAATGCTTCCACATCCTCATCCTTTCCTGAGAGTGAATATGCAACAACCTTTTGCTTCCCTTTTTTGTAGATCATTTGAAAGTAATAACCCAACATCTTTGTGATCCATTTTTGCTACTCTTCTCAAATTAATCTTTTTTCTAAAAAGTATATAAGACTATCATGATCCATGTTTACTTTGAAGTGTCTTCCAATTAGGTAAGGTCGACATTTCTTAAGTGCATGTAGTATTGCAAACATTTCTTTCTCATAAATATCTGAGTAAATACTTTCCTTTGATCAAATGACTTTCGAAAGTCATGAGTCTTTATTCTTGCATCAAAATAGCACTAATTCCATTTCCTGAGGCATCACACCATAATAAAGGCTTTTGTGAAGTCTGGTGTAGCTAAGACTGGTGCTTCGTTCATAGCCTCTTTAAGATGTTCAAAGGCCTTTGTTTCTTCTAGAGTCCATGAAAATACATATTTCCTCAATAATGTTGTTATAGGTGCTACTATTACCCCATAATTCTTAAAAATTTGTGATAATACCCTCTCAACCCACGAAATCCTCACAAATGCTTTATGGATGTGGGAATTTTCCATTCCTTAATGGCCTTAATTTTGCTAGGGTCTACCTTAACAGCTACGTGTGATATAATATGACCCAGATATTCCACCTCTTGTACTCCAAAGAAACATTTGGAGGTTTTTTCATAATTGTTTCTCCTCCAATAGTTTGAGCACCCTATCAACATGTTGAACATGATCCTTCCAAGACTTCTTGCAGATTAGTATATCATACTAACAAAAATTTTCTAAGCAAGGGTTTGAAAATGGAATTCATAAAACCTTGAAAGGTATAAGGTGCATTAGTAAGGCAAAAAGGCATTACCAAAAATTCATAATGACCCTCGTGAGTTCTAAATAATTTTCTTGGAATTCCTACGGTCTTCATTTTGATTTGATGATATCCTGAATGAATATCCAACTTGGTGATGTAAATTGATCCATTCAATACATCAAATAATTCATGAATGATAGGAATGAGAAATTTATCTTTAATATTGAGCTTGTTGAGCTCCGTATAATCTAGACACATGTGCCATGATCTATCCTCCTTCTGCACTAATACTACTTAATCGGAGAAAGAACTTTGACTAGGTTTAATTATACGAGCCTTTAGCACTTCTGCAGCCATACATTCAATTTCAATCCTTTGGGCATAGAGATATTTGTAAAGCTTGATGTTTGGAGGAACACTTCCTCCAATCAAATGAATAGCATGATGATGATCAATAATAGGTGGGAGGCCTTTGGGAGTCTCAAATACCTTAGAATGATTGTGCAAGGCTTTTCTTAGATCTGGAGAAATTGATGAGTAAGATGTGGAACCTCTAGTGAGCATAATTTTGAAATTACGCCTCGTTGTTATTTATCTAGAATATTTGTCATGTCCACGAGGCCTTAACTCAATGAACCTTTATCATATCACGCGTGTTCAATGCATATTAAACAATACCTTTAATTTGATTACATATTGGAAAATATCTCTAAAAATCACATTATTTGACCCCCTACCAATACTAACCCAACAATCCTTTCCAATGTAAAATCCCCTACCTTCACTAGATATTGTAGGTATATAATTTTTTATACCTCTTCATATTTTTTCATTAACTTTGAGCCCCATTTTTTATACCTACCCATATAAAAACCCTTTACTCCCTATATATCCACCAATATAATATGTCATTTTTTCCTCAATATATATCCCTGAATATGAACCCACGTGGTATGGTATTGTTCTTCTAGTGCAGCCCCCAAGGTCATGTCATTAGAGCTTATTATCTTTCTTAGTTTCCCTACGATGGCCGCTAATTCAACTTTCTTTCTTTCTGAAAAAAATTTCAAGAAAGGTTCTTAAAAATTAAAATCTATCGTACCCAAAGATTGTAGCCATTGGCCTCCTATTACAACATGAAAAACACACATTGGATTGGAAATCATTGGACTATTCAATACATATTCTCCCATGGATAGCTTGATATTATGGCACTTTCCAAATAAATCTATGGTTCCTCCATTTGCAACCATCACTTGACACTGTGTTGTTGGATATGGAAAGCAATTCAATTCCTCGGCTATCTTACAAGGAATAAAATTATGGGTACTTTCTGAATCAGTCAACACTATTACTTTTTTCTTTTTGATATATCCTTATATATTGAGAGTTTGAGGAGTGGTAATATATCCAATCCATTACAAGATATGGTGAGATTCATTTATTCTTTCTCTAAGGTTTGTTCATGGTGTATATCCTCTTATTTTGACATTTCTTCTTCATTTTCTTCCTCCTCTTCACAATCTATGTAAAGTAATTTCTTCTCATCATACTTTTGAACTTTAGTGTATTTACTATCAAAACTGTAACAAATCCCTTTTACTCTTTTTTCTTCCAATTGTTTTGGTGTCAACCTTGTAGGTTATGGAAGACTAGGGAAAAAAATACTTCCATATTTATAGTTTTGAGTGGTAGGCTTCCTTATTCACATAATTTTTCTTTCAATTTTTTTTGCCAATCTAAAGGCCTTCTACAATGAATTAGGTTCCCAAAGGCAAACCTCATGTTGGATGTTACCCTTGAAAGTCCCTATGAGCACATCAATCATATGCTCCTATGGAATATATTTTACTCGTATATTCAATTTTGGGAAGTCCTCAATGTGCTCCACCATTGAACCCTTTTGTTTGAGATTTATCAATTAGCTAAAAAAAGTGGTTCTTTTTGTATCCTCATAATGTGCTATCATTTATTCTGTAAAAATTTCCCAAGTGACAATTTTTTTACCAGAGAAAAGTCATCAATACCGTACAAGTTGATTGGGTTCCAAATATAAAATTGAAATAGGTACCTTTTGTGTGTTTTGCACATTATGGAGATCGGAATATTTCTCCATCTGCACTATCCATGTTATCGGATCCTTGCCATCAAAATTCCTCATATCGATGTTTGGAACATGGTGGGTCTTCAATCCAATGCTAGAGTCTATGGAATCATGATTAATTTCTCTTTTTTTCTCATCATGAGTTTCCTTTACTACCCTTTCACCATTACTAAGCATTTCTTGTAGAAATGTTTTCAAATCTATCTTCAAATCTTCCATGTTGCCTTTAAGTTTTGCTTCTGTGCCATACATATTAGCTTCCATGCCATCCATTTAGCTTCCACATCATCCATCTTAGCTTCCATGCCATCCATCTTAGCTTCCACAACATTCATCTTACCTTCTGTTGAAGCCTTAAAAATAATTGCAACAACATGGGGGATGACCACCCGATCCAGGCCTTAAAGCAGCTCATTTTCAATTTAGAATGGTGGTTCCGACTGGTTCAACTAGGCCTAGTTACCTTTTCTCAATCTTCAATGGCTTTAAAATATGACTTTCATTCACAAATGGAGAAGAGACATAAAATCAACCATCTTGTTGATAAAGCAAGAAATTGATCCTTAAGCTGATTTGGGGCTGAGCCAATCCACTACTATAGTTTTCCCCTTTCTGAAAAGGACTTAAAAGAATATGGAAATTAATCTAAATGAAAACATATTCTAAGATGCAAACAAAAAGAACTATAGTTATCATATCTCAATAAGTAGATATAGATCTAACCCAATTAAGAGCGAGATAATTTTGAATAATTGGGACTTAAATATGTCTGGTTTCTAATGAATATAACGTTAATGAAGTAGTTGAATTAACTAACATTACAAATATCAAAACACATCCTATTGAGACCTCTTAACTAAAATAATCAATCAACAACACTCAATAAGAAGTTCGCAAAATAATATTGATCATTTAATGAGTAACTTGAATAATTAATTAATAGTATGCAGAAGAAGTTCACAACATATCACTATTCAATAAATCAGTTTTAAAAGACAAATTTCTGAGTAAATAGTTACTCTGAGATCATAATTCAGCCCATGAGAGAAGAGATAAATAATAACATAAGATAGACACAAATTACCCATACCAACAAAAGTGCACAAATATGAAAGTAAATTGACACATTCCTGTCATCATAAAATGAAACAAGTATTTAAAATAATAGTATTCGAAATACCAATTTTATTGAATCCATTCTCTAGCTCCGGTCTCCAACAGTCTTTTACAGTGCCTGAGCTTCTGCTTTCAAAAGCAGAGCTACAATAGTGCAAACTCTATTCATTATACATAACTCATAATGTAAAAGAAAAACACCAATAATCTCTATATCTGAGATTTCCACTCCTCCCACCTACAACTCTAAATCCCTATTACATAAGTGCTTTTAGAATTCCAAGATGGAAGAGGAGAGAAGCCCTTATTACATTTTTCAATCTGCTATTTATAATATTTGCAAAGGAATTCTTAACAAGAAAGTTTGTTGAAGAAGAGATTTTCTCAATCAATTTTCATCTGCTGAAAATTCCATTCTTCAATTGCTGGAGCATTCTCATTGATTGAGATCTTGTTCTCCTCATCTTTTCAACTATTTTCCTATAAAAAAAAACAAATCAAAACAAAATTAAAATGTAAAAATAAAATCAAAATGCCAAATCTGGAATTAAAACAAATCTAATCAAATTTAATTAAGTAAATAATTCAAAAGGAAATCCAATATTTCTATTAATATCTATGATGATTTAATTGGCCATGGATATCACTGACGAATGGATTTTCATTCATAAGAGGCTTGGGCAAATGAAAATGCAGAAAATATAACTTAGGAAAATTAGTTTTATTCAAAATTTGGAGCTTGATCTTCTGCTAGATTTTAGACCCAATAAATGATCAAATCTATTAATGAAACTTCCTCAGAAATATTCTCCATGATTTTATATTTCCAATAAGCCATCCTCAGCCTCATTTGGCCAAGTAAAACTTAATCTATGATTCTTCAAAGTCGATGAGTCAAATTTGGCAGAATTTTGGAAATTCTGTTGCCTAGGCCCATAAATGAGAATTTATTAATTAAATTCTAATCCTAAATTATATTATAATGATTTACTAATTAATTTTAAATTAATTATCAGTTAACTAATATATACAATTAATTTTAATTAATGCTAATCTAATTTTAGTTTGATACTAATCTAAATTATTTACAGATTAATTATTAACGGAATTAAGTAAAATTTAAACATTAATTAAAATATTGTTATATTATATTTATATTATAATTTAAATTATGTTAAAATTATAATATAAATTATAATTATAATATAATAATATTATAATATAAATATAATATTTTAACAAACCATTAGAATTAATCCATTATATAAGCAAACCATTAGAATCAATCCAAAGTGACTTCAAATATTGAAATGTTTTAATTCCAAACTCACGTGAGGAGTGGAGTTAATGGAGGAGGGAGGAATAGGGAGGGTGAGGTGGAGTAAGTGGAGTATGATGTGAGGGTGAAGTAAGCTGGAGGTACGGGAGGCTTAAGGAAATAAATAAAAACTTATATTAAAGCCTTGTATCGCATCCGTCTATCGCATATCGCATGTTTAAATGTTCATGCTTAAGGTTTAATTTTTTGCGATGATATTTTGCGAGAAATTATGTTTGTCATATGGGATATGTTTTTTGTGAGAAATCTTTTCTCTTATAAGTTTTTTGTGATCTGGGTCTTGGGGGCTATTAAATTAATGAAGATTAGTAGGGCCTGCGTGAATTATTAATCCTACAAATTGAAATATAGCTATTTTGCATTTTTGAGAATCTGGTCTCGGCATTTTGTCTTAAAATAATAAATTCGAGTAAATTATGAAGATCCCAAAAAATGATTTCATCCGTTGTATAATTTAGCTGGGTCATTTTGTAGGACCGTTGGCGAAAAAAAATGAAAAATTAATAAAAGTTAACTAAAATCCAATATTTACAATGAATGACTATTAATCTTAGTTAGCTATGAAAATTGAAATATTATACAATTATTTACATTTTTAGTCCACGCAAGAAAAGGATCAAACTTCAAAGGAGTGTTATTTACAGCCTGGTTGACCAAATGAGTCGAAACAAGTATCAATGAAAAGCTTGTGAAAAGTCGTATTCACTTAAACAATCAAAACATAAATCCGATGAAAAACAAAATGACAAAATTCTAAGAAAATCAAAAATGATTTTTAGCCAAAAATTTATAGAATGGGTCCCCATTATTTGAGTACATAAAATAAAAAATATGGGGGGTTGTGTTTTACCACAACAATGGTGACACACGGGAGAAGAACCAGTTATCTCTATTTTATATGAATGAAATTTTCCTAAAATTAAAGTAAAAATAATTAAAGAAGAGAGAATTATTTTTGAAATGTTTGACTAGGTTCATTAGCCTGAATAAAAACAAGAATCATCTCACTGTAATTTCTCTTAAAATTCCTCATAAATCAAAATATCTCATAACTCTATATCGGCCTTTAATTAGTTGTAGAGATAAAGAACGAGTCCCTTTACAGCTTAGCTTCTTAAAATATACTCATTTGTCACAGGTAGGGCCATTGCTGCCAGAAAACATCTATAGTCTCGACAGGATTACCTTTTAATTATCAACAATTCAAAATCCCATCTATTTAAGAATTATTCACCTAGAGATAAATCCATTTATATATTTTTATGTTCTTTTTATTTTCTTTTTATTTTTTAATTCTTAAAATCCATTGTCCTAGTTTTATAGCTAGATAGTTGACAATGCCATTCACTTGTTATAATTGGATTGAATAAGCTGGCTCGTGATGAGACCCCTTGTCTTATAATTGTTTGCAATCATAAGCCATTACCCTGGTTTGTTTAGCAGTGTTGGTAATGTCATCTTCTTTTTCCCCTATGATCATGGTAAGTAGGCTCATGATGAGACCTCTTATATTTTAAGTTTAAATGTATTTTTGGATTACACTCTAGAAAAACAAGACTTTTTTAGATAGGGAAAATTATTTACTCCTTAAGAATTAAGAATGACAATTTCAGAGTTAAGGGTGCTTTGCTGTAAAGTGTGTTTACTTGGTTTAAAAAAAAAATTCTTGACTAATAATAGAATTTTGAACATCTTAATAAAATATTGAAATTTCAAAATAATTACAATTTTGATGAAAAAATAAATTTCTCAGATTTTATGATACTATGTTTACTTATCTTGTTTTGTAATCTCTTCCTTAAGTATGTCTACCTTTATAATAAGAAAAACAAACTTTATTAAGAGATTGAAGAAAAAGCCAATAGTAGATTATTAACATTATTTTTTTTGCATATGCCAACTATTGTTAGGTAACAAAAAGGCCTTTCGTATAAATTACGGCAGAGTCACCAAAATGAAAATTGAAAAATAAAAGGAAAATAATTCCTAATCTGAATTGTTAAAAGAAATCAATAAACAAAAATAAAAATAAGAGGGTAAGAGCAGAAATTGAAATCCATGTTTTTAAAAGATAAACTCCAACAAGAATGTTTATACCAATGTCTCAACAAAAAGAAGTAAAAGAAAGTAATCATGTAACCATTCCTTCTTATGTCGAGATTTAGATAAATTTTACTTTGTAGGGTTATAAGCGTTTTAGGCTTCAAATAGAAGTGAAGATAAAATTCAGCCATAATAAAAACATTTTTGTCTAGTGTTAATCTTCTTGTTCCAAAGCATCTTCTGAATCATTTTATAATAAAAATAATGCTTAAACAAACAAACTAAAGGTTTAGAAACTTCCTAGTGTAGCCTTTTCGACGAAGATTATCGCTGCTTCTTGGAAGTAAATCAGGAAATGAGTATTGGGCTTCAAAATCTGACATGGTGGAGGAGTGAAAGATTTTTTTATGAAGAGCTGCAAAATAGATTTTTTATATTAACATAATTTAAAAACAAAAATTAAACTAAAGTAAAGTAATGAAAATAAAAGAAAGTGGGTATATGAAATTTACCATTGAAGAATTGCATTTTATCTTACCTATGAGGTATCATCTTCTCTAATGCTAGCTAACTTCTTCTTTTAAAATCAAAGCATGATGAAGTTGAATTAACCATAATTTTATAGCCCAAAATGATTATTTGTGTTATTTATACCAAAGCAATCATCAAACTATAAGAAGATAATACTTTTGTGTTCAGGAAATCGAACGTAAAACAAATCCATCAGAAATGAGAATGAAATTATGATTCTTACAACGATGAATGTTTTCATGATATTATAAGTCTCATATCAACTCCATTTCCATAAATTGTCCACAATTAAGACCAAATCCGAGATAATAAAATTTATATGTATAGATGGGAAGGTCTTAAATTTCATATTAAATATGGAGTGGAATATCTAAAACTGAAATATAAGAGAAATCGAAATGATCTAACCTTGTTGCAAATTTCCTATCAATTGCTTTAATACCAAAGTGATTACCTAAGATTGCCTAAAAATATTTTATACAATGCAATGCGTCAATGGATATTTCGCGATTTTTACCTTTTCCGATATGGGATATAACAATTGAATGTTAATGGAAAAGCGGGATGTATTAAAGTCTATCGCATCAGAAATATTAAGATAAGGCTTCATTTGAGTTTTTTGACACAATATATTTGTTGCAGTGGCAAATTTGTGATATGGACATATGCTATGTGAAAATATGTGATGCAATAAGAATATCGGAGAATTGTTATATCGAGGATTGAGGAACAATCCCATCGCACATCGCACTTCACACACCATACATTGCAGATTCAGAATTGTGATATGAGCATAAAAAAATTACGATGAAGCAATTTTGGTATTGGCATATTGGGACATTGGGAAATAGTCATGTCAAAAATACAAATATTATTCTGCGACTGTGGTGATGTGATGGATGACTTGGAATACCGGTGGGACTGGCTTTGGATCTCAAAAGAAATCAGCTGTTATGAAACCAGCTCAAGAAAAGATAGATCAACGCCTTAGAATTCAGCCTCTTCGAGGGGGCAACCTCCTTTACATTACATAAATGAACAATTCTTGGATGATTCAAATGACAAAACCTCCTTTCTATATATAGGAGTCTAAGGAGTCACAATATAATCCAGTCGACCTAACAATAATAATATAAAGCCACAAAAATAACAATAGAGGGATTCTATGGGGCACAGAAATAACAATAAGGGGGTAATAGGGGCACAACAATATAAATAAGGTGTATAACTATAATAGTAATGGGGTAATCACTAGTATTATAGGGACCCAACATGCCCCTCTCCTTCAAAAAAGTGTTTTCCTCAACGCTTGAGTAATTCTGGATACTTCTGCATAAAATTCTCATCCTCCCATGTGGAATCTTCAACGGATAAGTTCTTCCTCTTGATAAGATACTCTGAAATTGATCGATTTTGTAGCTGTCGAGTTCTTGTTTCTGTGACTGCTTCTGGTTCCAATATAATTTTTCCTTCCTCGTCAAGTTCTGGCAATATTGTTTGAATTGGAAGCTTGTCACCTATAACCTTCTTTAAACATGAAACATGGAAAACTGGGTGCAATCGAGAAGCTGCAGGAAGCTCCAATTTGTATGCCATAGTACCAATCTTTTGCAACACCTTGTACGAACCATAATACTTTGGTGATAATTTATTATCCTTCTTAGCTTGCTTTAGGGACATTTGCTTATATGGTTGTAGCCGTAGGAATACCCAATCACCTACATCAAAACTTCTTTCACTGCGATGTTGATCTGCCTGTTGTTTCATTCTATTTTGTGCCAACACGAGGTTATCCTTTAAGAGTTGGAGGACTTGTTGTTGATGTTCGATGTGATGTTCCACTGCCTGAACCTTAGAATTTTCTCTTAAATATGATGTGATGGATGGTGGTTGATACCCATAAAGTGCCATAAATGGGGTCATTTTTGTTGTTGTATGGAAGGAAGTGTTATACCACCATTCAGTGAGAGGCAACCATTTGACCCATTGTGTATGTTTATCAGATACAAAGCAACGAAGATATCCTTCCAAACATTTGTTTACTATCTCAGTTTGCCCATCAGATTGAGGATGATAAGATGAGCTA
This sequence comes from Pinus tabuliformis, assembly GCA_031772625.1. NCBI lineage: Eukaryota > Viridiplantae > Streptophyta > Pinopsida > Pinales > Pinaceae > Pinus > Pinus tabuliformis. Next base: position 303,546,256 of record CM062818.1, read on the forward strand.
TGAGCTAACTGAGTACCAAGACAAGAAAATAATTCTGTCCAAAAATTTCCAGTGAAAATGGGATCTCTGTCACTTACAATAATCTTTGGGTTTCCATGTAGCTTTTGAACTGTTTCCATAAATGCAGTAGAAACTGTACTGGCTTTAAATGGATGTGATAATGCACAAAAGTGTGCATACTTGGTAAGTCTGTCAACTACCACCATGATGACACTCTTTCCCTCAGACTTGGGTAAACCTGTGATAAAATCCATTGAAACCTCCTCCCAACGTTGGCTTGGAATGGATAAAGGTTGTAATAGACCCGGTGTCTTAATTGTTTCAACTTTATTTTGTTGGCAAACCAAACATTCCGCCACAAACTTTTGAATATCTGATTTAAGGCCATCCCAAAAAAATTCCTTCTTAACCCTGTGGTAAGTTTTTAAAAATCCTGAGTGCCCTCCTAAGGGAGAAGTGTGCAATTCCATAAGAATCTTTTGTTTTAGCTGGGAATTCTTACAGAGGTATAAGCGATCTTTGTACCATAACGAATCATTTTTCCAGCTAAATGTATCAGAAGTACTGGAATCTTGTTGTAGCTTTCGAATAAGTGCCCACACTTCTTCGTCATTCTTCCATTCCTCCCTTGCTTCGTTTATCCAATCTGGTTGGATAATAGAAATGGCACACAACAATGCTTCCACATCCTCATCCTTTCTTGAGAGTGCATCTGCCACCACATTTTGCTTCCCTTTTTTGTAGATGATTTCAAAGTCATAACCCAACATCTTTGTGACCCACTTTTGTTGCTCTTCAGAGGATAATCTTTGTTCTAAAAAGTATTTAAGGCTATCATGATCCGTTTTTACCTTGAAGTGTCTTTCCATTAGGTAGGGTCGCCATTTCTTAAGTGCATGGAGTATTGCCAACATTTCCTTCTCATAAATAGCTTTGCTTAAAAACTTTCCCTTGATTGGACGACTTTCAAAAGCAATGGGTCTTTCATCTTGCATTAGAACATCACCAATTCCATTTCCTGAAGCATCACATTCCACAATAAAGGTTTTTGTGAAGTCCGGTGTAGCTAAGACCGGTGCTTGGCACATTGCCTCTTTAAGATGTTCAAAGGCCTTTGTTGCTTCCGGAGTCCATGAAAATGAATCTTTCTTCAATAATGTTGTTAGAGGTGCTGCTATTCTCCCATAATTCTTAACAAACTTGCGATAATACCCTGTCAACCCAAGAAATCCTCGCAGATGCTTTATGGATGTGGGGATTTTCCATTCCTTAATGGCTTTAATTTTGCTAGGGTCTACCTTAACTCCTTCATGAGATACAATATGACCCAAATATTCCACCTCCTGGACTCCAAAGAAAATTTGGATCTTTTTGCATATAATTGTTTCTCCTCCAATAGTTGTAGCACCCTGTCAACATGTTCAACATGATCCTTCCAAGACTTGCTGTAGATTAGTATATCATCAAAAAATACTAACACAAATTTTCTAAGGAATGGTTTGAAAATTGAATTCATCAAACCTTGAAATGTTGAAGGTGCATTGGTAAGGCCAAAAGGCATGACCCAAAATTCATAATGACCCTCATGAGTTCTAAATGTCGTTTTCGGAATGTCTTCAATCTTCATTCTGATTTATCCCAAACGAAGATCCAACTTTGGTGAAGTAAATTGATCCATGCAATTCGTCCAGTAATTCATCAATGACAGGAATGGGGAACTTATCTTTAATAGTGAGCTTGTTGAGCTCCCTATAATTCGGACACATGCGCCATGATCCATCCTTCTTGTGCACCAATACTACTGGAGCTGAGAAAGAACTTTGACTCGGTTGAATTATACCAGCCTCTAGCATTTCTGCAACCATACGTTCAATTTCACTTTTTTGGACATAGGGATATCTGTACGGCCTGATGTTTGGAGGAACACTTCCTGGAATCAGATGAATAGCATGATCATGATCACGCATAGGTGGGAGACCTTTGGGAGTCTCAAATACCTTGGAATGATTGTCCAGGACTTTTTGGAGATCTGGAGAAATAGATGATTCCAATGTGGAAACATCTAGCGAACATAATTGTGCAATTACACCTCTTTGCTCCTTTTTTAGAAGCTTTGTCATGCCATTAGAGCTGATTATCTTTCTTGGTTTCCCTGCAATACCCCTTAATTCAACTTCCTTTCCTTCCACAGAAAATTTCATGAAAAGTTCTTGAAAATTAAAAGCTATTGTAGCCATTGGACTCCTAGTACAACATCAGCACCTCCCATTGGAATGGAAAGCATTGGGCTAGTCAATACATATTCTCCCATGGATAGCTTGATATTATGGCACTTTCCAGAGCAATTTATTGTTCCTCCATTTGCAATCATCACTTGACACTCTGGTGCTGGATATAGGAAGCAATTCAATTCTTTTGCTACCCTACAATGAATAAAATTGTGGGTGCTTCCTGAATCAATCAACACTATTACCTTTTTCTTCTTGATTTGTCCTTCTATCTTGATGGTTTGAGGAGTGGTAATTCCCGCCAATGCATTACAAGATATGGTCGGATTTATTTTTTCTTCATCTAGGCTTTGTTCCTGGAATATATCCTCTTCTTTTGACCTTTCTTGCTCCTTTTCTTCTTCCTCTTCACAATCTATGTAGAATAATTTCTTCTCAGCACACTTATGACCTTTTGTGTATTTGCTATCACAATTGTAACAAAGCCCTTTTGCTCTTTTTTCTTCCAATTTTTGTGGTGTCAACCTTGTAGGTTGTGGAAGACTAGGGGCAACAACACTTCCGTCTTTATAGTTGTGAGTGGTATGCTTCCTAGTTGCCATAATTTTGCTTTCCATTTTTCTTGCTAACCTGAATGCCTTCTCTAATGAATCAGGTTCCCAAAGGCGAACATCATGTTGGATATTATCCTTTAAAGACCCTATGAACACATCAATCCTATGCTCCTCTGGAATATCTTTTACCCTTATGTTCAATTTTTGGAACTCCTCAATGTGCTCCATTATTGAACCCTTTTGTTTGAGACTTATCAATTGGCTAAAAAAAGTGTTGCTTTTTGTATCCTCATAATGTGCTATCAATTCTTCCGTAAAAATTGCCCAAGTGATAAATTGTTTATGAGAACAAAGCCATTGATACCATACAAACTGATTTGGTTCCAAATATACAGTTTCCATACGTACCTTTTGTGCATTTTGCACATTATTGAGATCGAAGAATTGCTCCATCTGTAATATCCATGTGGCGGGATCCTTGCCATCAAACTCCTCATATCGATTTTTGGAATATGGTGATTCTTCGATCCAACATTAGCGTCTATGGAATCATGATTAACATTTCTTTTGTTCTCATCATGAGTTTCCTTTACTACCTTTTCACCATTAGTAAGTATTTCTTGTAGAAAATTTGTCAAATCTGTCTTCAAATCTGCCATGCCTGTCTTCAAATTTGTGTTCAAATCTATCTTCAAATTGTCCATCTTAGCTTCCACGCCATTTATCTTAGCTTCCACACCATTTATCTTAGCATCTATTAACTTTTGTGAGCGTGACATTTGTTGCACTTGTTCTTGTAATTTTGATATATCATGTAGCATTTCTTCCTCTTCTTCATGAGTCATGCTAGAGCTTTCAGGTTCCTTACTAGGTGTTTGCATTTTCTTTCCTCAGGGCATCAGTTACCGATAATAATTCTCTACTATGACCTTTGAATTCCTTCAAAATAAATTTTCAAACCAAGCTTAAGCAAAAATTTAAAAAAATCTACACACCTTTTTTCACTTTGTAGGAGCTCGATATTTCCTCTGATGTATCTCTGTATTTTCCAATCATCTAGTTCTGAATTTGTGACCTGTAGTAGCTCTCTATGTCCACTTTCCAATTCCACCAGTCTGATCCAAATTGGATTCTCCAAGAAAGAGTTATGCACAATCTCCCAAGATGACCTGATTATAGACCTCTCCAGAAGAGCGAAGTTGTCTGAAGTGACACGTGTACAAGTTTCGATATTTGGTTCTGAAAATGATACACAAGAAACAACAGTCCGTCCTCTTTTTGTACCTTCTTACAAAATTTCAATCGGATTTCCAGAGAGAAAGTTATGACAATGTTCCCTAGGTCACCTGTTTTGAATGTAATTCAGGAGTCTGCAAAAAGACCAACTTCCTCAGATCATATCTCCGAAAATATCGTGCGAAAAGCTCTGAAATTTGGCCCCAAGGTTCAACGCAATTTCTTTTCAAATGGGTTCTTTTTGCGACTTCTGAAACATCACAGAAAAAAAGTTATAGCGAAAATGCCATGATGACCTGTTTGGAGCAGCGAAACCCTAGAATCCAAAGCTCTGATACCAAATGTTATGAAACCAGCTCAAGAAAGGATAGAAAAGATAGATCAACGCCTTAGAATTCAGCCTCTTCGAGGGGGGAAACCTCCTTTACATTACATAAATGAACAATGCTTGGTGATTCAAATGACAAAACCTCCTTTCTATATATAAGAGTCTAAGGAGTCACAATATAATCCATCCGACCTAACAATAATAATATAAAGCCACCAAAATAACAATAGAGGGATTCTATGGGGCACAGAAATAAAAATAAGGGTGTAATAGGGGCACAACAATATAAATAAGGGGTATAACTATAATAGTAATGGGGTAATCACTAGTATTATAGGGACCCAACATCAGCGATCCGCAAATTTACGTATATGATGTAACATTGTTGATACACCTATGTGCGGTGAAGAATGAAACTAATAAATTTATTATATGAATTTAATATCGTATTAGATCCAAAACATCGAGACTTTTAAACCTATGACACTACCGTTAGTTCAATTGAATGGACTCGATATTTTTAATGAACTTGATTTAAATTTTATATCGGGTTTCGAATTGTGTGAACATAACAATATTGGTAAAGTCAACTATTGGATATGTGAAATGGGAAATGTGATATACGATATGATAATTATGGAATTTTGTGAGAGAGGTGTGTAAAAGAACATGAAAGGTCTTATATCAGCAATTTTTTATCAGTAAACGCTATGATTCGCTTCCGATGGAATATTGCGATACAAATAGTTGTGATATGGATGATTTAATATTGAAAGGAAAGAATTGATAAAGATGAGAGCGAAGGGAATATCAAAAATATATATTCATCGTAGTATCAGTGATATGAAAGTCAAGTTGAAATATTTTGATATGAAATTTTGTGATAATGTTTTAAAGGCCTATTGGGTTTTCTAATCAATAAAATCAAATTAAAGAATGCTCAAATTCTAATAAATAAAAAGTAAAATTTCCTTGAACCTTTTATGGATTTGAAATGGGTTTGCTACTTACTTCATGTTTTGAAAATGAATGAAAAGCTTCAAATGAAACAGAACAAGAATAAGAAATAAACTAAGGAAAAGGAAAAAATAACAATATATGAAAATGAATTGATGAATGCATACGTGGAAGAAAATTGTCTGTAAATTTTATCTCATGAATCTTCAATTTCTTCCATGGATTCCTCAAAATTTGGATTTTGTTCAAAATCATCTCAGTATTTATTCTAAACTTGTGGTGTGCAATCAGCTTAAAGAAATTTAGTTATTCATGTTCAAGAAATTTGAAATTCATAGAATTCACCAGAAATGTAAATGAAAATATGCTCCCCTTTGAATTGCAACAGTAATTATTACCTTTGCTCATTTCAAATTAACTTAATCGAAGTCTATATTGTTAAGGTGGATGTTCAATAATGTCTAGTAAATAAATATGGTGCATATTACAACATCGAATAATAAACTAAAGATTAGAATAGAATAAAGCCATTGATTATGAAAGAATATCAACACATATTCAAATGTGTTCACACAACAAAATGGACACTCTTAAGGTCACTTTAACAAATTATGAGGAAGATAACATGAGCTTCATGTGTTTACATCAAAAAGTAAGACTGACTAATAATAATCAAATTCGCATTAATATTGTAAGCTTAGACAGTCATATATTATACAGAACAATGATATCAGGAAGCTTTTGCATCATCAAAATTTTCAACATAACAATATAAGAAGAAAATCTTAGAAGGAAATGTTGAAAGAGAGAAAATTAGCTTTGAGGTGATGTGTGCCAAGTGCATACTCAATTAAATCCAGTCAAGACATTATTCGAAATAGGAACAGATGCAGTCATGGGTAGAGGTATTGTTGTAATAATATTTTTTATTTAAAGATGACAAGCAAAAATAAAAAAGTTTCCGATGAGAGGAAAATATTTCTCTGGTCATGTATATGATATGACAATGGTTGATTGCTTGTTTTATTTTTATCTGTAGAATTGTTAAAAATAAATTAACTATATAAGCAAACTAACTATATTAATTCTACTCCTATCCTAACTATATACATGAAAATGACTAGGTATAGTCATATTTCCAATGTAACCACTCTCTCATTTTAATTCCTTCATATATGTATAGTTCAAACATTAGTAATAGAAATACAAATTTAATTAAAGTAAGAAAGCTAAATACAAAAGAAGAATGTATAGTTATTGTTAGCAACTTATTTAAAATCTCGTTCTTTTGAAATGCCCTTTCCAACTGTATTTCAATTGGGTCATAGATATATGAATGGATTTCCATTAACGATTTGAAGAGATTAAAAGAGAGATAACGAGCCAAATTGTGAATATGAGCTTTTAGATTCACGAGCCTAAAAAAAATTGTTAGTGTTATCTGTAAGTGTTAAACTATCAACAGTCTTCTATGAATGAAAACTTTCCAAATATTTTTCAAATGAGTTAACGAAAAATGGATGGAAATTTGTTCGATAAAATGGATTTTTATTAATTGAAATAGATTGCTAGTTGGAATGTAAAAATACACTCTCTTGATGATACTGCATTCAAGAAGGTAGAAACTTTTGATAAAAAATTAGCATCGATTGAAATTAAAATATTGATAGCTTTTGATGTTCATGATTATAATATGAAACTTCAATTTCCCAATAGGTCAATGCATCAATTGTGTGTTTTATAGTGCAATGTTCAATATGCCAGTGTAGAGTATCAAAAATTTGAAAAATAAAATCAAAAGTTAAATATGATTTTAGACAAAATAAGTGAGGAAACAAAAATAAAATAAAATCACTATTGGTACAACGAATCTTACAACACAATTGAGATTGTTTTGAAATAATATTTCTTTCACAAGGTTTGCTCAGAATAATGGAATTTGAATGATTGCAAATTCCAACTTGTGAATTAGAAAGAGAATTATGACCATGAATAGGAATGAGAGCTTGATCATGATATGAATCATAAATTGGAATGATTATTGGATGTCAAAATCATGAAGATAATTTGTTGCTTGAGAATGAGGATTAGTTGGAATAATTTCTAAATTAAAGTGTTTTGCATCCTCATATGTGTTTTGAGTTTTCTCATGAGGATTGACTTGAGAAGAATAAAAAGAAACATCTTCATTGTCAGAGTAATTATCATAAATGACTTCACGATATTTATTATAATTCCCTTTGATCCCATCCAATGTATCAAAACAAGAAGGAATATAAAGTACATGTTTATTAATTCCAAAAGAATGATCAATTATTGTTTCTCTGTCTTGATCAAAACTGATTGGAACTTCATTTTAAATCATCTTCTGTATTTCCTGAAATATCATTAATATTAAGAGGGGAAAAATTACCATCAGTAAAAATATCAAGATAAAGGGAAAAATGAGAATCAGAAATAATGAATTTAAAAGTTTCTCTGTTTGAGAACTCTTGTGCATTCTGTTCATTATAAATTTCAGATTGTAAATCATTCCTTTGTGTACTCATGCCTTCTTGAAGAAGGTAGCTTTGGTGCTTTGATTTTGGCATTTTCTCATCATGAAAGAATTCAGAAACTTGTACAGCAGTTTCTGAGTTATTGGTTACTTTCATTGCTTCTTGTACTTGTTGATTTGAGATCTGATTTTCTGAATTCAATGCAGAGAAAGTTTAAGATTTCAAGGCAGCTCTTTCTCCAAAAATTTTATTGTTGTCTTCTTTCATTTGGATTGAATTATTTTCTAAGATTTGTGAGATCACTTCATTATAATTTATTTTCACATGAATGTTGGAATTCTCATTTATGTTGGAAGAGGATGGAACAGAGCTTGAACTAATTTCATATGGATTAGGAATGGGAGGGAGAAAACAAATATGTTCAAACAAATCTAGTGTTTCTTCTTCCGAAGGTTTTTCTTCGACTATAAATTTTAAACAATTCAAATGAAATCGAATTTTTTTTTCTCTCTGCAAAGACTAAAATCTATTAACCGAAAAGAGGAATAATTTTACAATAAGTTGAGGCCTCAAAGAACAGAACCCGAGAGCACTCAACACAGCAGAACTGCCCCCATACAAAAGGAACCTGGGCAGACTAGTGACAAAGATCTAGCAGACATATATAGAACCCAGAGATAGACTCGTAGAACGTAGATAGAGACATTGACAACAAAAAACTTAAGTACTTGGCAGATCAGCCGGCAAATAAACAAACACTTCCCCAAAGGGAAGCAAAAGCAACATGTTAAAGATGTTGAACCTTGACTGTGAGCATAATTGCCTGGAAGTGGTCATCTGAACGAAATCAAAACCAAAAAAGGAGAAAAAATAGACACAGGTGGCATTAGCCTTCCACATCCTCACCAGGAGTCTTCTCTGCTACCAGACACGCACTGCCAAACCTTAAATTTTCATTACCACCCGTCTCGCTTACTGGGTTCACTAGGGAATGACCTGTAGCTCCAAAGGTCCCTTCCCCGACCACTCGATTTATGTCTTCAAGAGGCAGAATGCTTTTGGGCATTTCATCCTGAACAGAATTATCATTTGTCCAATTCTCCTGGCTTCCCTCACCCATTGAATGCTCACTGCTTTGAGAAGGACTAGGAGCCATGCATGACAGAGGAGAAATTTTATTTTGTTCTTCTGAAAGGATTATAGTGATGTGAGCAGTAATCAAAGGCCTATTCAGATTGTTTTGGAATTTGAAGTGCATGGTTTGGAAAGCACTATTTGGAATTGGCTTCCGCACAGGGCTTGGAGGAGGCCAATTCAGATGAGAGGAGGGAGGATTGATAGGCAATTGTTCAGGGTCCACAGAATGACTAGTGGTTGGACGTTTCTGCTTCCACGTCGCCCCCCGGAATGGTTCCTTCCACCCTGGCGAACCATTATGAAGAGCGAAGGGGAAGGCACAGAGAAACCACAGATAGCAACCGAGGGATAAAATGATTGACACAGAGACTGAATCAAATGCACAGAGAATGCCCGAGACGGAGATACAACACGTCCAATTCTAAATTCAAGAGTTTTAGATAGCTTACCCCTTAAAGCCGTGCTAATCCTTCCGTGGGGAGACTTAGAAAAATTGTACCTCTTCCAGAAAAACAAAGAGTCGGCCTGGAGGTTGCCACTTTCTTCCAGGTTCTGCCTGTCACAAAAAACCACATCAAACCAGAGCCAGGAACAATAAGACTGAGCGCGAGGTGTGAAGAGAACATACAGGATCGCCATGATTATAACAACCACAGTTTTGCTTTGAACAACGTACTCCATTAATGCAAAAATCCCACAGTATCCATCCTTAATAATGTCATCCCTCTTGCGCGAGGTGAGAGCCTGGGAAACCACGCTGCCCTGCAGCTGGCAGTACCTAGTTTTACAAACTGTCATAACCATCATTTAATTCTTTTGTGCCACCCGCATCCACGGCAAAGGAAATCGAATATTAAAATCAATAACAGATTCATTTTCAAACCTTCATAGATATTCAATTTCATCACATATCTGTTCATAATCATAGCCATCAAATTTAAAAATGAAAATTGTAACAAATTGATCCTAGTTGTGAATTGAGGAAACTGGAAGCATTCGACACCAGTTTCTGGCTTTTGCCGTGAATGTGAGAGTAAAATTTCTGCATAAAATGCCTTCATCAATTCCTTGAAAATTATAATTTTATTTTTTTTTAATAAATTGAAAGACATGATTAAAAGAAGAAGAATTTCTCTTACCATTAAAATTTACCTGAGAGAAGAGTCTTACCACTTCGGGTTGAGTATTGGAAGATGCACATCCATGGATACAACTCCAAATTGGAAGTTTAAGAGCAGCCATTGTGATAAATAATAATATGTTGGACTACAAAGACTCCACTTGGATGACAAGTTTTAAGCGCTCCTTCTAGCACCAAAATCTTGAAGCCTCAAAAATTGCTGCAACAACATGGGGGATGACCACCCGGTTTGGACCTTAAAGAAGCTCCTTTTTCGTTTGGAATGGTGGTTTTGACTTGTTCAACTAGGTCCACTTACATTCTCTCAATCTCCAATGGCTTCAAATTTTGACTTTCATTCACCAATGTAGAAGAGGCATCAAATCAACCCTCTCATTGATTGGGCAAGAAATTGATCCTCAAGCTGATTTGGGGCTCAATCCACTACCAAAGTTTGCCCCTTTGTGAAAAGTAATTAAAAGAATATAGAATTAGTCTAAATGCAAACTTATTCTAAGATGCAAGCAAAAGGAACTATCTTAATTCTATCTCAATTAGGCAGATATAGATCTAACCGAATTAAGAGTAAGATAATTTTGAATAATTGGGACTTAAATATGTTTGGTTTATAATGAATATCAAGTTAATCAAGTAATTCAATTAACTAACATTATGAATACCAAAACACATCCTATAGAGACCACTTAATTGAAATAATCAATCAACAACACTCAGGAAGAAGTTCGCAAAATGATACTAATCATTTAATGAGTAACTTGAATAATTAAACAATAATATGTGGAAGAAGTTCACAGCATATCACTATTCAATAAATCAGTTTTAAAAGGAAAATTTCTGAGTAAATAGTTATTCAGAAATCAGAATTCAGCCCATGAGAGCAGAGATAAATAATAACATAAGATAGAGACAAATTACCCATACCGACAAAAGTGCACAAATATAAAAGTAAATTGACACATTCCTGTCATCATAAAATGAAACAAGTATTTAAAATAATAGTAATCAAAAAACAACTTTTATTGAATCCATTCTCTAGCTCCAGTCTCCAACAGTCTTTTATAGTGCCTACGCTTCTGCTTTCAAAAGGAGAGCTACAATAGTGCAAACTCTGTTCATTATACATAACTCCAAATGTAAAAAAAAACCTCAATAATCTTCAGATCTGAGATTTTCACTCCTCCCACATACAACTCTAAATCCCTATTACAGAAGTGCTTTTAGAATTCCAGGATTGTAGAGGAGAGAAAACCTTATTACATTTTTCAATCTGCTATTTATAATATTTCCAAATGAATTCTTAACAAGAAAGTTTGTTGAAGAAGATATTTTCTCAATCAATTTTCATTTGCTGAAAATTTCATTCTTCAATTGCTAGAGAATTCTCATTGATTAAGATCTTGTTCTCCTCATCTTTTCAACTGTTTTCCTACCAAAAAAACAAATCAAAACAAAATCAAAATGTCAAATATGGAATTAAAACAAATCTAATCAAATTTAATTAAATAAATAATTGAAAAGGAAATACTTGTGATGATTTAATTGGCGAAGGATATCATTGATGAATGGATTTTCATTCAGAAGAGGTTTGAGCAAACAAAAATGTAGAAAATAAAACTCAGGAAAATTAATTTTATTCAAAATTCAAAGCTTGATCTTCTACTAGATTTTATACCTAATAAATGATCAAATATATTAATGAAACCTCATCATAAATATTCTCCATTGTTTTATCTTTCCAATGAGCCATTGTGGGCCTCGTCTGGCAAACTAAAACTTAATCTATGAGTCTTTAAAGTTGATGAGTCAAATCTGGTAGAATTCTGTTTCCTAGGCCCAAAAATCATAATTTATTAATTAAATTCTAATCCTAAATTAGATTTTAATTATTTGCTAATTAATTCTAACTTAATTATTAGTTAGATAATATATACAATTAGTTTTAATTAATGCTAATCTAATTTTAATTATGATATTATTCTAAATTATTTATATATTAATTATTAACAGAACTAAATAAAATTTAAACACTAATTAAAATATTGTTATGTTATAATTTATATTATATTAAAATTATAATATAAATTATAATTATAATATAATAATATCATAATATAAATATAATATTTTAATAAACCATTAGAATCAATCCTTTATATAAACAAACCACTAGAATCAATCCAAAGTGATTTCAAACTTTGAAATGTTTTAATTCCAAACTCACGTGAGGAGTGGAGTTAATGGAGGGAGGAATAGGGAGGGTGAGGTCGAGTGAGTGGAGTATTGTTGGGTCCCTATAATACTAGTGATTACCCCATTACTATTGTAGTTGCATCGCTTATTAATATTGTTGTACCCCTATTATCCCCATATTGTTATTAGTGTGCCCCATAGAATCCCTCTATTGTTATTTTTGTGGCTTTATATTATTATTGTTATGTCGGTTGGGTTATATTGTGACTCCTTAAACTCCTATATATAGAAAGAAGGTTTTTTCATTTGAATCATCCAAGAATTGTTCATTTATGTAATGTAAAGGAGGTTGCTCCCTCGAAGAGGTTGAATTCTAAGGCACTGATCTATCTTTTCTATATTTTCTTGAGCTGGTTTCATAACATTTGCTATCAGAGCTTTGGATTCTAAGGTTTCGCTGCTCAAATAGGTCATCGTGGAATTTTCACTATAACCTTTTTTCTGTGACGTTTCAGAAGCTAAAAAAAGACATTTGAGAATACATCGCGTTGAACCTCAGGTCCAAATTTTAGATCTTTTCACACTATATTTGCGGAGATATGATCTGAGGAAGTTGGTCTTTTTGCAGACTCCTGAATTACATTCCAAACAAGTGACCTGGGGAAAATCATCATAACTTTCTCTCTGAGCATCAGATTGAAATTTCATAGGAATTTGTAGAAATAGGATGGACTGTAGTTTCTTGTAGATATTTTTCAAAGCCAAAGGTTGAAACAGTGACTCGTGGCAGGCCGTACAAGTTCGCTCTACTGAACTAGTCTATAATCAAGTCACTGTGGGAGATTTCGAATAACTCTTCCTTGGAGAATCCAATTTGGGTCAGACTGGTGGCATTAGAAAGAGAACATAGAGGGCTACGGTAGGTCACAATTTCAGAACTGGCTGATCAAAAAGTACAGAGATACATTAGAGGCAATATCAAGCTCCTGCAAAGTGAAAAAAGTTGTGTAATTTTTTTTTAAATTTTTGCTTAAGATTGGTTTGAAAATTTATTTTGAATGAATTCAAAGGGCATAGTAGAGAATTATTATTGGTAACTGATGCCCCAAGGAAAGAAAATGCAAACAACTATTAAGCAACCTGAAAGCTCTAGCATGACTCGTGAAGAAGAGGAAGAAATGCTACATGATATATCAAAATTACAAGAACAAGTGGAACAAATGTCACTCTCACAAAAGCTAACAGAAGCTAAGATAAATGGCATGGAATCTAAGATAAGGGGCATGGAAGCTAAGATGGATGATTTGAAGATAGATTTGAAGAGAGATTTGAAGAGAGACATGGCAGATTTTAAGACAGATTTGACAAATTTTCTACAAGAAATACTTACTAATCGGGAAAAGGTAGTAAAGGAAACTCATGATGCGAACAAAATAAATGTTAATCATGATTTCTTAGACTCTAATGTGGGACTAAAGACGCACCATATTCCAAAAATTGATATGAGTAATTTTGATGGCAAGGATCCCGCAACATGGATATTACAGGTGGAGCAATTTTTTGATCTCAATAATGTGAAAAACACACAAAAGGTACGTATTGCAACTTTATATTTGGAACCAAATCAGTTTGTATGGTATAAATTGCTTTGCTCTCGTAAACAAATTATCACTTGGGAATTTTTTACAGAAGAATTGACAACACATTATGAGGATACAAAAAGCAACACTTTTTTTAGCCAATTGATAAGTCTCAAGCAAAAGGGTTCAATAATGGAGCACATTGAGGAGTTCCAAAAATTTAACATAAGGGTAAAAAATATTCCATAGGAGCATAGGATTGATGTGTTCATAGGGACTTTAAAGGATGATATCCAACATGATGTTCACCTTTGGGAACTTGATTCATTAGATAAGGCATTCAGGTTAGCATGAAAAATAGAAAGCAAAATTATGGAGACCAGGAAGAATACCACTCACAACTATAAAGATGGAATTTTTTTGCCCCTAGTCTTCCACAACTTATAAGGTTGACACCACAAAAATTGGAAGAAAAAAGAAGCAAAAGGGCTTTGTTACAGTTGTGATAGCAAATACATTAAAGGTCATAAGTGTGTTGACAAGAAATTATTCTACATACATTGCGAAGAGGAATAAGAAAATGGGCAAGAAAGGTCAAAAGAAGAGGATATACTCCAGTAACAAAGCCTAGATAAAGAAGAAATGAATCCAACCATATCTTGTAATGCATTGGCGGGAATTACCACCCCTCAAACCATCAAGATAGAAGGACAAATCAAGAAGAAAAAGGTAATAGTGTTGATTGATTCAGGAAGTACACATAATTTTATTCATTCTAAGGTAGCAAAAAAAATGAATTGCTTCTTATATCCAGCACCAGAGTGTCAGGTGATGGTTGCAAAAGGAGAAACAATAAATTGCTCTAGAAAGTGCCATAATATCAAGCTATTGGTGGGAGAATATGTATTGACTAGCCCAATGCTTTCCATTCCATTGGGAGGTGTTGATGTTGTACTAGGAGTCCAATGGCTACAATCCTTGGGTACAATAGCTTTTAATTTTCAAGAACTTTTCATGAAATTTTCTATGGAAGGAAAGGAAGTTGAATTAAGTGGTATTGCAGGGAAACCAAGAAAGATAATCAGCTCTAATGGTATAACAAAGCTTCTAAAAAAGGAACAAATGGGTGTAATTTCACAATTATGTTCGCTATATGTTTCCACATTGCAATCATCTATTTCTCCAGATCTCCAAAAAGTCTTGGACAATCATTCCATGGTATTTCAGATTCCCAAAGGTCTCCCACCTATTCATGATCGTGATCATGCTATTCATATGATTCCAGGAAGTGTTCCTCCAAACATTAGGCTGTACAGATATCCCTATGCCCAAAAGAGTGAAATTGAACGTATGGTTGCAGAAATGCTAGAGGCTAGTATAATCAACCGAGTCAAAGTTCTTTCTCTGCTCTAGTAGTATTAGAGCACAAGAAGGATGGATCATGGTGCATGTGTCTGGATTATAGGGAGCTCAACAAGCTCGCTATTAAAGATAAGTTTCCCATTCTCGTCATTATTGAATTACTAGATCAATTACATGGATCAATTTACTTCACCAAGATGGATCTTCGTTCAGGATATCATCAAATCAGAATGAAGACTGAATACATTCCAAAACAACATTTAGTACTCATGAGGGTCATTATGAATTTTTGGTCATGCCTTTTGGCCTTACTAATGCACCTTCAACATTTCATGGTTTGATGAATTCCATTCTCAAACCATTCGTTACAAAATTTGTGTTAGTATTTTTTGATGATATACTAATCTACAACAAGTCTTGGAAGGATCATGTTGAACATGTTGACAGGGTGCTACAACTATTGGAGGAGAAACAATTATATGCAAAAAGATCCAAATGTTTCTTTGGAGTACAAGAAGTGGAATATCTGGGTCATATTGTATCTCATGAGGGAGTTAAGGTAGACCCTAGCAAAATTAAAGCCATTAAGGAATGGAAAATCCCCACATCCATAAAGTATCTGTGAGGATTTCCCAGGTTGACAGGGTATTATCGCAAGTTTGTTAAGAATTATGGGAGAAGAGCAGCACCTCTAACAACATTATTGAAGAAAGATGCCTTTTCATGGACTCCAGAAGCAACAAAGGCCTTTGAACATCTTAAAGAGGCAATGTGCCAAGCACCAGTCTTAGCTACACCGGACATCACAAAAACCTTTATTATGGAATGTGATGCTTCAGGAAATGGAATTGGTGTTGTTTTAATGCAAGATGAAAGACCCATTGATTTTGAAAGTTGTCCAATCAAGGGAAAGTTTTTACACAATGCTATTTATGAGAAGGAAATGTTGGCAATGCTCCATGCACTTAAAAAATGGTGACCTTAACTAATGGGAAGACACTTCAAGGTAAGAATGGATCATGATAGCCTTAAATACTTTTTAGAACAAATATTATCCTCTGAAGAGCAACAAAAGTGGGTCACAAAGATGTTGGGTTATGACTTTGAAATCATCTACAAAAAAGGAAAGCAAAATGTGGTGGCAGATGCACTCTCAAGAAAGGATGAGGATGTGGAAGCATTGTTGTGTGCCATTTCTATTATCCAACCAGATTGGATAAACGAAGCAAGGGAGAAATGGAAGAATGACAAAGAACTGCGGGCACTTATTTGAAAGTTACAACAAGATTCTAGTACATCTAATACGTTTAGCTGGAAAAATGATTCTTTATGGTACAAAGATCGCTTATACCTCTGTAAGAATTCCCAAATCAAACAAAAGATTCTTATGGAATTGCAAACTTTTCCCTTAGGAGGGCACTCAGGATTTTTAAAAATTTACCACAGGGTTAAGAAGGAGATTTTTTGGGATGGCCTTAAATTGGATATTCAAAAATTTGTGGCAGAATGTTTGGTTTGCCAACAAAATAAAGTTGAAACAATTAAGACACCGGGTCTATTACAACCTTTATCCATTCCAAGCCAACTTTGGGAGGAGGTTTCAATGGACTTTATCACAGGCTTATCCAAGTTTGAGGGAAAGAGTGTCATCATGGTGGTAGTTGACATACTTACCAAGTATGCACACTTTTGTGCATTATCACATCCATTTAAAGCCAGTACATTTTCTACTGCCTTTCTGGAAACAATTCAAAAGCTACATGGAAACCCAAAGATTATTGTAAGTGACAGAGATCCCATTTTCACTGGAAATTTTTGGATAGATTTATTTTCTTTTCTTGGTACTCAGTTAGCTCATAGCTCATTTTATCATCCTCAATCTGATGGACAAACTGAGATAGTAAACAAATGTTTGGAAGGATATCTTTGTTGCTTTGTATCTGATAAATAGACACAATGGGTCAAACGGTTGCCTCTGGCTGAATGGTCGCATAACACTTCCTTCCATAAAACAACAAAAATGACCCCATTTGTGGCACTTTATGGATATCAGCCACCATCCATCACATCATATTTAAGAGAAAATTCTAAGTTTCAAGCAGTGGAACATCACCTCGAACATCAACAAGTCCTCCAACTCTTAAAGGATAACCTCGTGTCGGCACATAATAGAATGAAGCAACAGGCAGATCAACATCGCAGTGAAAGAAGTTTTGATGTAGGTGATTGGGTATTCCTACGGCTACAAACATATAAGAAAATTCCCCTCAAGTAAGCTAAGAAGGATAATAAATTATCGCCAATGTATTATGGTCTGTACAAGGTGTTGCTAAAGATTGGTACTATGGCATACAAATTGGAGCTTCCTGTAGCTTCTTGATTGCACCCAGTTTTCCATGTTTCATGTTTAAAGAAGGTTATAGGTGACAAGCTCCTAGTTCAAACAATATTGCCCGAACTTGACGAGGAAGGAAAAATTATATTGGTACCGGAAGCAGTCACAGAAACAAGAACTCGATAGCTACGAAATCGATCAATTTCGAAGTATCTTATCAAGTAGAAGAACTTATCTGCTGAAGATTCCACATGGGAGGATGAGGATTTTATACAAAAGTATCCAGAACTACTCACCCATTGAGGAAAACACTTTTTTGAAGGAGAGGGGCATGTTGGGTCCCTATAATACTATTGATTACCCCATTACTATTGTAGTTGCATCCCTTATTAATATTGGTGTACCCCTATTATCCCCATATTGGTATTAATGTGACCCATAGAACCCCTCTATTGTTATTTTTGTGGCTTTATATTATTATTGTTAGGTCGGCTGGGTTATATTGTGACTCCTTAGACTCCTATATATAGAAAGGAGGTTTTTTCATTTGAATCATCTAGGAATTTTTCATTTATGTAATGTAAAGGAGGTTGCCCCCTCGAAGAGGCTGAATTCTAAGGCGTTGATGTATATTTTCTATCTTTTCTTGAGCTGGTTTCATAACAATTATGATGTGAGGGTGAAGTAAGGTGGATGTATGGGAGGCATAAGGCGATCAATAAAAACTTAGATTAAAACCTTTTATCCCATCAGCCTATCACATATCAAATGTTTAAATGTTCAGGCTTAACGTTTATTTTTTTCCGATAATATTTTGCGAGAAAATATTTTTGCAAGAAATTTTGTTTGTGATATGAGATATGTTTTTTGCGAGAAATGTTTTTTCATATAAGTTTTTTGTGATCTAGGTCTCGGGGGCCATTAAACTAATGAAGATGAACGATGCCCGCGTGAATTATTAATCCTACAAATTGAACTATAACTATTTTACATTTTTGAGAATGTAGTCTTGCCATTTTGTCTTAAAATAATAAATTGGAGTAAATTACGAAGATCCCCAAACATGATTTCATCTGTTGTATGATTTTGTTGTGTCATTTTGTAGGACCGTTGGTGAAAAAATGAAAAATTAATAAAAGTTAACTGAAAGCCAATATTTACAATGAATGACTAGTAATCTTAATTAGCTACGAAAATTGAAATATTATATAGTTATTTGCACTTTTAGTCCACACGAGAAAATGATCAAACTTCAAAGGGGTACCATTTACAACACGGTTGACCAAATCAGTCGAAACAAGTATCAATGGAAAGCTTGTGAAAATTCGGATTCATTGAAACAATCAAAACATAAGTCTGATGAAACTAAAAAAAAAATATGACAAAATTGTAAGACAATCTTAAATGAAAATCAAAAAAGATTCTTAGCCAAAAATTTATAGAAAGGGTCCCCAGTCCATCCATATGATACATTGTGATGCGATTGATTAGCAACTACTCATCACATAGTCTTAAGGTCTGTGGTCCTTCTTTCTCATAACAATTCCGCTGATTCCATAAAGTGGGTCTGTGTTGCTCGATTAGATCTGGTTCGTTGATCTTACAGATCCAACGACCACTGTTCCTTCTCGCATCTATTCCCTCTTGTCTTCATCCCGCTTTGTCATTCATCTTCGGATCAATGACTGGGTTTAAAGTGGCTCAAACACTGCTCTTTACACTAATGACCCCAATTATACATTGAACACTACAATTTATAACTTTAGGGCATAAAAGCAGAGAAGAATTCTTAATTTGTTCCGCAGGAAAATGTACAGTGAAAAGCAAAGGATTTCAACACAAATGGCCCATTAACACACACACTGAATCATTTCATCACTATAGTAACATTTACAGAGTCGCAGCCCTCTCGCTTGACTACAACAATAAAAGGACCCTATTCTATCTTGAATCCTTGCTTTCTCTTACTCGACTCTAACTTAGATAACCTCTCTATCCTCTCTTTTGCTAGCTTCTAAATTATGAAAATAAATCATATTTTATACAAGAATAGATTCATGAACCAATTTTTGTTCAGATCCAAAAATCTCTCATTCTCTCCTAAATAATCTCTTCAACTCTACTCTTTTCTAAAGAAATTCTAAATCAAGCCTTCAAATTCCTCATATCCTATTCAAACCAAATAAATCTAACTATTTGGCCTGATCTCCACACAGGGAGGATCACTCAGCCACTATACCCTTTTTCTCATATTCGACAATAAATAAACACTCTCACACATTTAAATAAATAAAATTAACTAAACTCTTGTCTTCCAACCCTTTGTTAGTCACAACATGTGATCATGCCATCACATTGTTGACTAGGTTTGAATGCTCCTGCATCATTATGTCTGGTTGATTCATAGAGTCATGTACTTCTTTATATACCTTAAAAAAATTTAGCATGTGCTTAGGGGGAGAATGATCCATATTCAGTGTTCATACTTAGTAGATTATCTCTATAGAGTTCATATGAACAAAGGGAGAGAAGCCTTCATTCAAAATTGGTTAGCCCTTTGCACTTGATGTCAAAGGGGGTGAGAAGATTGGTGTTTGGAGAATAATTGGTGACTTGGGAATTCTTGGTGACTTGGGACAAAAACTTTGCATATATATAGATGTGTTTACAAGTATCTACAGGTGGTGGTGACCAAACAACAAAGTGGTTGCCATCAAGTCAAAACTGGGAGATTGTTGGCATTATGAAAAATGTGTTTTCCTTGATGAAAAACTACTGAATAAATATGTCAAAATGATGGTAATAGGGTGAGTATTCATGCTAGTACAAATGTGATAGAAAGATTAGATAAAGGAAAATTAGTTCGGAGACATAGGAATGATAAAGATGAATCTTGATTAAGTATACAAGGGTTCTCTGAAGAAAATCCACCTACATATGCAGGTATGGTGACGAAAATTCATGTATATGTAGGTTCTATGAAGAAAATCCATGTACATACATAATTAATGTGTAGAAAAGGCCCATGGGGCTTTGGATTGACGGTGAATGGGTGCGCAGTTAAGGCACTCCTTGCGATAGGTCACTGGTTCAATTCCCTGTGGGTACTTAGTTTAGTCTTAACCTAGAAAAAAAAAAATGTGTAGAAAAGTCATGTACAATTTTCACACCATGTTGTTCTAAATATGAAGGGTGTTTATCGTGGTATTGGCCCATAGTAATGGTCGCAACAATGGATATTTAATCTCACCAAAGAATACCATCAAAATAAGTACAAAATTGGACTAAGGTATTGGTTAAGGCCTAAGCTATGTAAGGAGACGGAGATAAAATTTTTAGGTGTGGATGATATGAGTTATTGATGAATTGTTTGATCTGAAATAAGTGTGCACCTGGGAGTGTGATGACGGATCAGATCTTATACATCTGAAATGACTATATATTGAATAATCTTCTTATGGGTTGATAGATCTATGATGATGATGTAATGATGTGTTCCTTTACAATGTATGCCTAGATTGGGGTTTGATTGATGTTCTATTATGCAGCAAAGGTATGATTCAATATTTGCACATCTATATGCAGGTTTACTTAAGAAAGATCACGTACATATCTAGATCTGATTTTGGGTAGTCGTGAATCAATTTTGCAGTATGGATAGATTTTTATGTGGGTATTCTTCTTGAAAGGTGTGTAGATGTGCAAAAGTGTCTTATAAGGGTCACATACATAAGCTAGGGTTCTATTTTATATGATGTTTAATCAATTTTGTTGTGTTTGTTAATGTCTGTCGATGAAGTCATTGATGATGATCTATGTTTGAGAGTGTTAGTTGAGGTTGAATTGATTATGTGATGAAATGTTGGATAGTAATGATGCTTCCATGAGATGATTTGTATTTGGCTCTATTGATGGTGCTTGACCTGCCAACATTAGAGGATCTCCTTGATATGAGGTCTAAACTAGAACTCACATCATTTGGTGTAGAAGTCTCATCCGATATGATCGCCTCTTTGCCATTATCTTAAAGATATGCCTTAGCTCTTGCCCGTCGGCACTGGAGAGTGGTATTTTTTGTCTTTGAGTAGCGAGGTTAACGTGCTTGGTGATTGATAGTGTTACTTGTGTCAAGGTTCTTTCACCAGAGAGAGGAAGGGTGGGAGTGAGTCCCAAGTTGGATGAGAGGAAACCCAACTATGTTAGGAACACACAACACAATAGGACATGTGTAGGTTCCAGAGGAGGAATCCACACGAATGAGGCAGTCAAAACACACAACGGAAAATAGCACGTAAAACATTAAACGGGAAATACAGACGAGTGCAATAGTCGTTATAGAAAGTTTAAATGAAAGGTTATATCTATTGTTTGGGAGGTAACCAACACGGCAAGGGCATCGTTAAGATATTATACAACATATTTTAATTAGTATATATTTATTACAAAAGTTGAATCAATCCAAGTGTTAAAAACAGGTTAAAGCAACAAGCATTACAAGTGTTCAAGATGAATATTACAAGTAGTTACAACACATGTGTGAAAATGTGTTAGCTTGTTAGGAGGGCTTTGAATTAAGTGAAAGTTCCAACACACATCTATACATAATACATCACTAACCCCATGGGGAGGGAATTGGAGCCACTACTTAATCCTCAAAGAAAAGATCAAGGACTCTCAAAGATATGTGCGAGGAGCCAAGGTGAAAAGACGTCTGCATGTACAAATGAGGGGGTATTTGTAGCCAAGGGTGAAACTAACCGTTGTGGCTATTCAACTTCCCTCATGACCATTTGACTTCCATGAACTTTCAACTTTACATGACTTTTCATATCATAAGTGGGTCTCTTGGACTTCCACGTTACATTACATTGATTGACAGTATGCCCCATAGTAGAGATGTGGATTACATGACTCATGAAAAGACTCGACATGACAGTGTTGGCACATTCATGCTACTGTTGGTGTGCATGTCGAGCTACATTGTTCTTGGGTGATGGATTTCCTCATGGTGTGTCATAGCTTCACCTCTGCATGGTAAGCTGCGCGAAGTCTGTTATCACCTGAGTTGAACCTCGGGCTGAAATAAGACAATGCCAGCGTAACCATAAACCACACTTAGCCAAGTAGCTAGCCCTACTAGGCCATGAGAGGACTCTCTCCGCAAGGATCTCAACCAAGATGACTGGATCAAGAAAATGATATTAGGCTAAGTATAGTAGCACAATATTGGATTTGATTTTGAAGGGTTTTGCTGGATCAAGAGGAGCCAAACAGTTAGGGCAAGGAAATTAGGTCAAAATTTCAGGGTGTTCGATGGGGAAAGATAGGCACAAGGCTCAACACTCTAGGGTTTGATGGGTGAGGTGATTCAAGACAAGTGAGGAGCTAGAAAGAGAATGTAAGCAACATGGATTCTTCCTAAATCGAAGAAAACATAGACTATGAATATTTTCCCAAAACAGAGCATAAATATTATGGTTTCTGTCTATCAGCTTGAAAATATCCACTGAAAAGTAATGAAATGATTGACGAAGTAAAAAAAACATTTTAACATATGATCACAATAGAGAAAGAGGAACTAAACAACATACCACGTGGATCCCAATGAAATAGCTGGAACTTTTCATTAATCTCCTATTGAAAAGTGATACAAAATGATGTCTAGTCAAAGCCTAGGCACACCACTAAGCCCAACCTCTAAAAATGACTAGGGAAATACATAATATAGGTTTTGAACGACCCATACTAACCTCATGGGGTCGAATCCATGAGAACAGGGAAAGATCCAAGAAAGGGTGAAATGATAACAAGAGAATACGGTGGTCAAAGTGACTCCTCCCTAGTCCAAGCAAGTTGATCCATTACACCTCATGAACTTGTTTTACCTAATGTATTTACCGTAGTAAACTCTGGAAGAATTATAATTACATTCAACTGATCAATTACAAGGATAAAATCATGATTTTCCAAGGTGAGAGTGAAAATTGGGACAAAACTGTGAAAATATGGACAAACTGTTAAACACACAGCACTAGTGCTAGGCACGCAGCGCCAATGCCAGGCACATCCTTCAACTTGATCTATACATTTGGAGGCCTTCTCGATCTCCAAATTGGGCCCTCAATAGCTTGTTGCAAAGATCTGCATGCCTACTTTCCAAAACATCTTGAATTTTTGCATTTGGAGTTCATTCTCCATGTAAAATGTGAATTATCCCAACGCTTCTTAGGTGAGCAGCGCCCAGGCCAAAAAGATGGTAGAAAGGTCATGTTATGAGGATTTTTGGCTCTTTTTGTCAACCATTTTTGCTCCAAAACCTTGGAAAATGCACAAGGTGCATGTACTGACACTGCGAACCCAGAAATGCTGACATTTTCCTCATTCAATGCCCGAAAAAAGATCATAGTGCCCATGGCACTTTGCGTTTGCCTTCCATGACTATGCAAAATATGGACTGAAAAACACAACAACTTCCTTCAAACTAAAAAATGATCCATCATGCCCAAAAATGTGTTTTTATGAATAATTAAAGATTAGAGGCATGTAGGGATGCCTCAACAAGTATGTGAAGTCTCCTCCTCTACTCTTGCTTGGTCAATTTGTCCATTTTATCATGAGCTCTTTTGAGCTAGCTCCTTACCACTTGATTCCTTTGTGCATAATACTTGGCCATATTCCTTTGTATCTCAGCATCTTTAATTTCTTTGTCCAAGAGGTCTCCAGGTATGTGTTCACCTTCTCAAGACAAGACTCTATGTTTTCAGCTATGTCCTTAACCAATTCCTCATTTAGAGTGAGTTGCTTTTCCAATTCTACCTCTTTTTGTCTTTCAAGCTCTAAGGCCTTCTTCAATCCTCTTGTTCTTGGCATTTTTCTTTGTCCATATTCAACATTAGGATCTCCATAATCTCTGTAAGCCTCATCAAGCTGAAATTTGTCTTTCTAAGCTTCACTCTTTGCCTTGATGTATTTGATTTACATTAACTCATCCTTAACTTCTAGCTGCTTGTTCTCTTTCTCATAAAAGGAGATAATATATTTGGCCCTTTTTAAACTGGTCTCAAGCTCCCTAATTTTGGCATCCATTTCCTTCAAGGCCACGTAAGTGATTTTTTCTTTCTCCTCATCATTGTTGTATGCAGGTAATAGAAGCCTTTGTAGCTTGAGCAGATGAATAAAAGTGGTGTTTTGGTGCTTCTAGGGTTTGCCAGGCTTTACTGCCCAAACGTGTATCACCAAGCGCTAGTGCACAGTGTCCTTAGCAATTGTTCCTTTCACCCTATAGGTGCATAGCAAAATTTAATTTTACTCTAGTTCAGACTGGCAAATGCGCCCTTCACCCTACAGGTGTGCAACACCACACTCAGGCATGCAGCGACCCACGCAAACACGCCCTCCAACTTGTAGGTTGATTTTGACTACCTTCCCTGTGTCCAAATTGATCCCATGATAGCACATTCAAAAGTTCTCTCTCTTAGATACACAATGGAATTACCAAGTACTACAAATGATCAATTATAGCCCCTAAAAAGTCAATTCTCCCATGACTTGTCAAAAGGTGCAGAATGAGGGTGCAAAACATGAAGTGTTCTCTTGCAGGAAACTTTTGGAGGTCTTCCTCAGCTCCAAATTGAGATCATGATAGCTCATTGGAAATATATTCCTCTCTAGTTACCATTTGAATCATCTAGCAAGTTATTTGGAAAATCGGCTAGAAGAAAAATTAATTTTCCCAAAGTCACTGTAGAAGTTTAACAACTCTCTTGTAGCAATTGTATTCTTGACATTTCTCTACAAACATGACACCTGTGCAAGAAGTGAACAAGGTTTTTCATGATTGGCCTATTATGGACAACAACCGCTCTCACTTTTTCCAAATTCATCCCTGTTTTGTCTAAAGCACAGTTTGAAGAAAAACTGGCCCTATGTGTGGCAAATGATTTGTCCGTTGGAATGAATTATTGAAAAATGATGGAGACATGATGTGTATGAGTTGGAATGGCATCTTACTTGCTGAAATGACCTCCCTTATGCCTCATATACTAAGATGTCTTTGATTCCTTAGCCAACCCTAGCTCAATGGGTGAGGAAATTAGGGTTTAGTGCTTGTGGAAAATGATGATTTGGATACCCTTCGGAAAACACAGCTCCATTTTCCATGCACTTAACCCTCTGAGACTTTACCCTTTCACTTGACTATTTCCTTTGACAAATTGATCTTTTGATGGTCTAGCATCTTTGGAAAACTGAGTTAACAGCTTGGGATGGTGAAATTATTACATTTGAAAGACAGAAAGTTACATAATAAAATAAGCATTTCCCTTTACAAATCATCTTCACATGGTGAAGGAATGTTATCTAATCACCCTTTACTTGTTGGTCTTATGCAATGGAATGGAACCTTGGAAACCCTAATGACCTAATGAAACCTTGAAAAACCCTAAAAGACCTAATGAAACCTTGAAAAACCCTAAAAGACCTAATGAGACATTCAAGGACTGAATTTCAAGATGACATAATGACCTCAGGCCTGATAAAAATGGCATGATAAGAATAACTTTATGGATGATGTAAAGTCAACAAGATATGAGACTATGCCAGCAAGTAATCACATTTAGGTAAGAGTGATGTTTTTGGACTAGGACTACCATCAGTGACTAATTTTTTTGCATGACCTAGTGGAATGATAAAAAAATTCTGAGTGGGACCCTTTAAAATGATATGAAAAGAGGATTTTTGATCACTGATGGCAAGATGCAAATACTAACACTAACATCAGCCTTATTGTCGATGGCAACTCCTTGGAGGTGTCAAGGACACCGTAGACAAAGTGCCTAACCATGTGGGCCAATACGTTCAAAAACTTTAATTGAAATGCATGACTAAATGCTGACAACTTCAAATGACACACACTGACTCGAAACTGACTAAAAAAATGACTCAAGACTTAATTAATTGAATCAAGTACTTACAAAACTCATTAATGGAAGTAGACCATCGATATTTGAGGGCTTCAAATACTAATGACAACCACCTGCCTACCAAATAAATATGTACAATCATGTGAAGTGAACCTTCCAATGTAACTAATTGAGTAGATGGATACTCACTGAAATTTTGCTCTCACTTTCCCCGAGCAGACAGAAGGATGCACATGTAGGAAAATCACAATAACAATTGAAGCCAAGGCTTATGCTAACAAACTAGAAAACATTCATCTTCTTGAATTCTTGCAAAAGAATGCCGAAGGGATCTTGAAAATCCTGAAGCACTAGCTTTTCTTGACATCCAGCAGTAAAAATACAAGTACTCCCTTCATTCTAATATGAAAGAGCAGTTGGTTACTGATTGATAGGAAGGCATAGAAAAGTATAATCTCCTACTATCTGAGTTTTGGCTATAAATTGCTCGAGCATGAGAAATTCTAACTTGATTTGATGATCATTTGGTTCGCTTGATGTTGAATTCTGACATTTCTCCTTGCTTATATGTTGGCATTCTTGATAGGTTCTTTCATTCACAGAAGGTCTATTCTCATCAGCCCATCCGTCCACAAACACATCTTTGCATGTTCATCCATTTGTCTGTCCGCAAATACATATTTGCATGATTGTCCATTTGTGAGCACATCTCTTTGCATGCATCGTTTGTTCATCCATCCGTGAACAGGTCCTCTGGCATGTACTCCCCTTTTTCATCCCATCCATCGTCGCACCATGTTTGCTTGTGTACATGTATCTGCAGTCACTCATGACGAGATGAAATCAAATACATAAACGTCCTAGTCTACCATGATGCATGATTGTTTCAGATGCAAGTGACTGGGAGAGAGGACAAGGTTACGAAGTTGCGTGAGGCAAGATTTCAGCTAGGATAGAGGTCTTGGGTACTACTTGTGAAAACTGTGCAAAAGTTACTGGGAGATGGTGATGGAAAATCTGGATCGAGAGTGATTGTCCATAAGATCTGGCTAATTTCGAGAACAAATCTGCGCATTTTCTTAGAGGAGTAGTTTGGGCTGTAAGAATGTTGGGCAGAAAAAATCTGTGCAATTTCTGGAAATAGTGGGCAATGGGAGCTTGGCAGCAAAAACTGCACAATTCCTTGAGGGCACTGGCAGCAAGCTATTAGGAGCTTGGCAGCCAAAACTACAAAATTCCTGGAGGAAACTGACAGTAGGTTGCGAGGAGCTTGGAAAAAAATACTGCGCAATTCCTAGAGGGAATGGGAAAAATGTGTGGTTGATAGGAGGCTATCCTGCTGACCACCTCTGCACAGTTTCTGAGCTGTGCAAATTACTGGATTGCAGGAGGCTTACTCGTTAAATATACATAGTTTTATCAGTGAGCATTCGGTCGGTTTACTAGTGACTGGCTGGGAAAACTATGCAGTTTTTTGAGGGAGACAAGGACAAGCATTTGGTGTCTTTCAGGCTTGTCTGCGCAATTTTATCAGTCAGCAAAGCAGGAAAGGTCTGCAGCCTCTATGCAATTTTTGAGCAGAGTGAGTCCCAAGGTGACTACCTAGTCAAACTCTATGGTTCAACAATAGGAGATTCGATTGATGAATTTGCGGGTAGCACAACTTGAAATGGATTGTTAGATGCTTCTGCGTTGTTCTGGGTGACATTTAGTTTAGTCGATGGCAGGGTGGAGGTTTGGTTGTTAGAGGGTGCTCTGGTCTTCAAAACTTTAGAAAAAATGAGTAAGTGTGTGAGCGAGTGAATTTTCCCATACACGACCTTGCAAACGCACTCACATGACTTGACGACCAGACACATTAAACCATCAAGATACACATATTCAACATGACTAACTAACAGTGCAAGCTATAAGCATGATGCTTGTCATAGATCGTTGAACGATCGCGAAAATGCTTGAGCGATAGTGCATACAACTTTGTGTGTGAGCGCGACAGATGTTTTCATAGTGAACACAACATCTACACATGAAGTGATGACCTTATCCAGGACCAGAACATGGTCGCAAGCATGACATAGCAATCAACATGCAGAAGACAACAGTTGGTCGAACAAGTGAAAAAGAAGCCCAACATGTAGAAGCAACACATAAAGTGAATTTTTGTGTTTGTGCACATGCATGTTACTGAGAATAAGATGATATGATAATGACAAGTAGACCTGCAAACGCAACTAAGAGGTGTAATTCGAAAGATGTTTTGTACTTACCATACTTACCCTCAAGATGATCACGCATCCAACATAGTTTGCATGCGCTCTTGATTTTTTCCATTACTTGATTCCTTGGTCCTTATCCTCAATGCCTTGGAAGCGGTTTCAACATGTCACCTTTTCCTCTAGTCACTAAGAGGTAGGTCTGTGCAATTTCAGTGGATAGTGGCTATTATTGGAATGAGGCCCTGGGAGGCCCGTCTACGCAATTTTCGCATGCAAGCTGATGACACAACTTTGAAAACACTACATTGTTTTGAGGCTCAAAGCACTACTACGGGATAGGGGCCCTGGGAGGATACCTTTGTGTAATTTCTGAGTGCAGTGTTGCTAGACGGCTCTGCACATTTCTAGAGATCAGTGCTAGATGGGGCCTCTGCAAGCTACGAGGTTCTAGCAGGCAAGGGAGTTTAGTGTCTCTGCACACTGTGGGGTACAAGGGAGGAAGACTGATGGTTGAAAAAACAAAGTGCATAGTTCTGAGAAGCTGGATGAGGCTAGGTTTCTTCAGAAAATGGCTAAGTGTGAGATCACTGAAACAGATGCAAACATTGATAGGACTTGATTGTGTTCACACACAGACACGTAGACTATTTGGAATACGTAATACATACTTTTCTTGATGCAACAACAATGGTGACATGAGTGCGTGAGGTGAGTTTGAAACATATCTATGTGATGACAACCAATCATATGCACACAATTCCCTTGAAGCAATATAACATTCCCTTTTCATGACGGACAACAACCAATATCCCCGAAAATGAGATATGCTACAAAAATACGAGAATGAAAAGAACTCTTTAGGATCAAGGAGGGGAGTTTGAAATCATCAACTTATCATAAAATGAATAGGGATGATCAATCACAAGATCCAAAGTAGGCTCTAAAATTTGCATGCGAGCCAAAATTTTGGAGGGTTCTTGTAGCCTCTACAATAGGTTCATATATCTGTGAGAAGGTCAGTATGTGTTTTAGTGATTTATTTTAGTAGTGCAGCAATTCAGTTTTAGGGTTCAATTTTTTGAGATCTGTATGTGGATCATATAAAGAAAAAGTGCATATATATGCAAGTATGTCGCATAATAATAGCTTATATATTCTCACATAATATTGACCAGTTTTTACAGTGACAAGAACTAGTTTCTATGATGAACAAGTGGTATGATATTGTAATGAAGATTACACAGTGATTTTAGATTCGGTAATTGGTTTTTTCAATGATTTGATAATTATGTTGGTTCAGTGATTTAATATAGTGATTGGTTTCAATTTTTTATTTCATATTGGGCTTAAATGATGGTGGTGGGTCTATTTTGAAAATTTGATGAAAGGTGGACTACTACTTGTGATTTTTTGAGTCGGGTGGATGTAGTAAAATTATGAAATGTGGTCCATGAAATTGCTAAGGGTTAGAGCTTTTAGTAATGGATTCAAAGCTTGTTTTCAATGGTATCTGGTAAATTAGATTAGGGGGTAAAACCACCCTTCTAGTGAGTGTTACTAAACGATATCAGGGGCTTGGAGCTCCCTTCCAGTGGGTGTTGGAGAACAAGAGAGGGTTGTAGCCTTTTGCAGGTGGGTGTCTGTGTGCTGGTATGAGTCTGCACTAGTACAAGATTGAAAGAAGTTTTTCATTGTAATAAAAGATGAAGACAATAACGACAACAATGGTGGTTTTATCCCACATTGTGTTTCCACCTTAAAATCTCGGTGTTCATGTGTGTTTATGTGTTTCTTATGTGTGATGGTTTATTTTTTTCTTACTACACATGGTTATTGTTTAATTTATTCCTAACGAAGTACTCTTACACTCGTTCAAGTTAAACATATGATGAATTAAGTGAAAAGTTAGTTAATTGGATATATGGTAGTTGTCTACATAACATTCGTGTACATATCTAGTTGTACTTCATTACAGTCACATATCGAAATATGAATAAGAACATAGAATTCTAAGGGATCTTTTAAAATACCGATTCATCCCCCTCTAATACTTTTCCCAAAAATAGGTTTTTCATTTATATACAAACTCTTTGGATCATATGTTTCTATTTGTTGAGTGATCAAGAATATTTTAGAAACTAACATAAGGTATTATAGCTCCTTGAGGATTGGATTTATCATCTCTAAAATCTCAATTGTCCCTGACTTCTAGATTTGGTACTCTCGTTATGGTGTTGCAGGGCATATTTAGACTGCTACAGGAGTGTGTGTCTTCCTGTAGCAGTCACATAGACCATACTAAGATGAAAAAATTCCTTCAAGCTGTGCCTTTAAAAGTGTTGATAGTTCATGAGTATTATGTTGACAAGTATCAGAGGCCTTTTCTATGGTAGAAGAGATGGAAGAATGGGTGAAAAGTGGTGTTTTGGATCGACAAAGGTTCAAATGAGAGTAGAGAAGAGGTCAAGTTATGTGGAAAATGAATGATGAATCTATCATGGACCCCTCATCTTGTTCCTAAATGAAAAACATAATATTTGAACCATTTTCCCATGTTGATTAGAATATTGTTGCAATTATGGTCACCCATGTAGCATTTCTAGAGCACTCATGTAGCAAAATTGTTTTATCCATATATATCAAATGGTAGATTGGATTGACCTGATATTTTATGAGAATTCTTCCATCATCTTGATGCATCTCCCTATAAAACATCTTGGCCAATGGATGCATGATTATCGAGAAAATTAAAAAAGGTTGTAGCTGATGAAGGCCAATTTCTCGAAAAGTGTGAATTGGAATTTTCTAAATTATCTTGAGCATGTTACCATCATCAATATGCATTCCCCCATGAAGAATCACATCCAATGGATGTGAGGTTTTTGAGATATTGTAAAACCATTTCCTCCTTGTATATTTTGATAGTCAAGTAGCAAAATAAAGCCTTCTTATAGTAGTTTAGGACAACAAGGAAAATGAATAGAAGATACTTGGTAATGATAGGTGGATGGAAATTGATGATGGATATTTATTGGCATGTCCTTGGTCCTTCTTGATAAATTTTCATAGAAGGTAAGAAGGCCAAGGTTGATTGTTTTTTACTTTTTTCTTGCCTCATTGCTTATTTACTTATTTCTCTCTTTTTATGGTGCTGGTTTGTTTCTTTTCCTTATGCGGGTGGAGTACCTTAATTCAAACACATATATGCAACTGTAAAAAAAGATCATTTTTGTTTCATTTTTTTTTGTTTTTCTCTTTTTTTCATTTTTTCCCCTTAGGCCTACTAGTTTTCTAAATGAGGTTTTGAACTAGTAGGTCTGCCTAGGCACCTCAAAGAAGGTTTTCACCTATGATCTTCTATTTTTTTCCTTTTTTTTCTTTCTAACCCATTCACCAGCTCAAGAAGGTTTTCAATTAGTGTGTGAATCTCAAAAGCCTCAAAAGAGGTTTTCACCTGAGATCTTTCTATTTTCCTCTTATTTTTCCTCTTTTTCCATTTTTTATTTCTTTTTTCTATCCTACTCTACTTGTAAAAAACGAGACATGTTTCAAGTATAGGAATACTTTGAATGGAGCGATGTGCATTACAAGATGATAAATAAAATCATGTGTAAGCTCAAGACAAATGATTTGATATGTACCTGAAGATGAGACACCAAATGCTTTGACTTTGATCATGCTAAACATTGTTGAAGAGAGTGATGCTCTTGCTTAGTGATTGTTAGGAATCAAAGTTCAATATAGTTGTGATGCCCTTGGTTCACTTTCTCATTAGGATCATTCTTTATGTTTTATTTTCTCGAACCATTCAAATATTCTATTATTTGGTGATTATCCCCCGAAAAAATAAAAGATCTAATGATAAGCATTGTATAAATAATTCAATCCCAAGATGTAATGGCTACTCTTCATCAAATGTGGTCCATGATTATTTAGTCTCCTCTGTATCTTCTTCTTTTGGATGTTGTTCTCCAACATGAGCAAGAGAGTTTCTTCTTTGCAATACTCTTTCCGATCCAATATGAATATCATTTGGATCAAGAGGATTTTTTTGGGTATCTTGTAACTCAGTATTGTAAGTGGGTTGTGTTAATTTATTTCTTGGTTTTATAAATGGTTTTTCAGGTTGTTGAGTGGGAGTGGATTTTTAAAATGGTTGTGGTTGAGGAAGTGGTTGTGGTGGAGGTTGATGAGATGGATAACATTTGAGTTTCGTATGGAGGATATTGAGGATGTTGAGGGAAATATGGATCACCCCATTGAGTGCGTTCATGTTGATATGGATGAAAAAGAGGAATGTCATATTGGAGAGGACAAGATCATGAATGTGGAGTAAAATATGGATCACCTCATTGGGGATGTTGGTGTTGATATGGAGTAATGGAATAAAAAAAATGATATGGTTGAAATTATCGGGAGGATGTTATGAAACCAGCTCAAGAAAAGATAGAAAAGATAGATCAATGCCTTAGAATTTAGCCTCTTCGAGGGGGCAACCTCCTTTACATTACATAAATGAACAATTATTGGATGATACAAATGACAAAACCTCCTTTCTATATATAGGAGTCTAAGGAGTCACAATATAATCCAGCCAACCTAACAATAATAATATAAAGCCACAAAAATAACAATAGAGGTATTCTATGGGGCACAGAAATAACAATATTGGGGTAATAGGGGCACAACAATATAAATAAGGGGTATAACTAAAATAGTAATGGGGTAATCACTAGTATTATAGGGACCCAACATGCCCCTCTCCTTCAAAAAAGTGTTGTCCTCAACGGTTGAGTAGTTCTGGATACTTCTGCATAAAATTCTCATCCTCCCATGTGGAATCTTCAGCGGATAAGTTCTTCCACTTGAAAAGATACTCTGAAATTGATCGATTTCGTAGCTGTCGAGTTCTTGTTTCTATGACTGCTTCCAGTTCCAATATAATTTTTCCTTCCTCGTCAAGTTCTGGCAATATTGTTTGAATTGGGAGCTTGTCGCCTATAACCTTCTTTAAACATGAAACATGGAAAACTGGGTGCAATCGAGAAGCTGCAGGAAGCTCCAATTTGTATGCCATAGTACCAATCTTTTGCAACACCTTGTACGGACCATAATACTTTGGTGATAATTTATTATCCTTCTTAGCTTGCTTTAGGGACATTTGCTTATATGGTTGTAGCCGTAGGAATACCCAATCACCTACATCAAAACTTCTTTCACTGCGATGTTGATCTGCCTGTTGTTTCATTCTATTTTGTGCCAACACGAGGTTATCCTTTAAGAGTTGGAGGACTTGTTGTTGATGTTCGATGTGATGTTCCACTGCCTGAACCTTAGAATTTTCTCTTAAATATGATGTGATGGATGGTGGTTGATACCCATAAAGTGCCATAAATGGGGTCATTTTTGTTGTTGTATGGAAGGAAGTGTTATACCACCATTCAGCCAGAGGCAACCATTTGACCCATTGTGTCTGTTTATCAGATACAAAGCAACGAAGATATCCTTCCAAACATTTGTTTACTATCTCAGTTTGCCCATCAGATTGAGGATGATAAGATGAGCTATGAGCTAACTGAGTACCAAGACAAGAAAATAATTTTGTCCAAAAATTTCCAGTGAAAATGGGATCTCTGTCACTTACAATAATCTTTGGGTTTCCATGTAGCTTTTGAACTGTTTCCATAAATGCAGTAGAAACTGTACTGGCTTTAAATGGATGTGATAATGCACAAAAGTGTGCATACTTGGTAAGTCTGTCAACTACCACCATGATGACACTCTTTCCCTCAGACTTGGGTAAACCTGTGATAAAATCCATTGAAACCTCCTCCCAACGTTGGCTTGGAATGGATAAAGGTTGTAATAGACCTGGTGTCTTAATTGTTTCAACTTTATTTTGTTGGCAAACCAAACATTCCGCCACAAACTTTTGAATATCTGATTTAAGGCCATCCCAAAAAAATTCCTTCTTAACCCTGTGGTAAGTTTTTAAAAATCCTGAGTGCCCTCCTAAGGGAGAAGTGTGCAATTCCATAAGAATCTTTTTTTTAGCTGGGAATTCTTACAGAGGTATAAGCGATCTTTGTACCATAACGAATCATTTTGCCAGCTAAATGTATCAGAAGTACTGGAATCTTGTTGTAGCTTTCGAATAAGTGCCCACACTTCTTCATCATTCTTCCATTCCTCCCTTGCTTCGTTTATCCAATCTGGTTGGATAATAGAAATGGCACACAACAATGCTTCCACATCCTCATCCTTTCTTGAGAGTGCATCTGCCACCACATTTTGCTTCCCTTTTTTGTAGATGATTTCAAAGTCATAACCCAACATCTTTGTGACCCACTTTTGTTGCTCTTCAGAGGATAATCTTTGTTCTAAAAAGTATTTAAGGCTATCATGATCCGTTTTTACCTTGAAGTGTCTTCCCATTAGGTAGGGTCGCCATTTCTTAAGTGCATGGAGTATTGCCAACATTTCCTTCTCATAAATAGCTTTGCTTAAAAACTTTCCCTTGATTGGACGACTTTCAAAAGCAATGGGTCTTTCATCTTGCATTAGAACAACACCAATTCCATTTCCTGAAGCATCACATTCCACAATAAAGGTTTTTGTGAAGTCCGGTGTAGCTAAGACCGGTGCTTGGCACATTGCCTCTTTAAGATGTTCAAAGGCCTTTGTTGCTTCTGGAGTCCATGAAAATGAATCTTTCTTCAATAATGTTGTTAGAGGTGCTGCTATTCTCCCATAATTCTTAACAAACTTGCGATAATACCCTGTCAACCCAAGAAATCCTCGCAGATGCTTTATGGATGTGGGGATTTTCCATTCCTTAATGGCTTTAATTTTGCTAGGGTCTACCTTAACTCCTTCATGAGATACAATATGACCCAAATATTCCACCTCCTGGACTCCAAAGAAACATTTGGATCTTTTTGCATATAATTGTTTCTCCTCCAATAGTTGTAGCACCCTGTCAACATGTTCAACATGATCCTTCCAAGACTTGCTGTAGATTAGTATATCATCAAAAAATACTAACACAAATTTTCTAAGGAATGGTTTGAAAATTGAATTCATCAAACCTTGAAATGTTGAAGGTGCATTGGTAAGGCCAAAAGGCATGACCAAAAATTCATAATGACCCTCATGAGTTCTAAATGCCATTTTCGGAATGTCTTCAATCTTCATTCTGATTTGATGATATCCCGAACGAAGATCCAACTTGGTGAAGTAAATTGATCCATGCAATTCATCCAGTAATTCATCAATGACAGGAATGGGGAACTTATCTTTAATAGTGAGCTTGTTGAGCTCCCTATAATCTGGACACATGCGCCATGATCCATCCTTCTTGTGCACCAATACTACTGGAGCTGAGAAAGAACTTTGACTCGGTTGAATTATACCAGCCTCTAGCATTTCTGCAACCATACGTTCAATTTCACTTTTTGGACATAGGGATATCTGTACGGCCTGATGTTTGGAGGAACACTTCCTGGAATCAGATGAATAGCATGATCATGATCACGCATAGGTGGGAGACCTTTGGGAGTCTCAAATACCTTGGAATGATTGTCCAAGACTTTTTGGAGATCTGGAGAAATAGATGATTCCAATGTGGAAACATCTAGCGAACATAATTGTGCAATTACACCTCTTTGCTCCTTTTTTAGAAGCTTTGTCATGCCATTAGAGCTGATTATCTTTCCTGGTTTCCCTGCAATACCCCTTAATTCAACTTCCTTTCCTTCCATAGAAAATTTGATGAAAAGTTCTTGAAAATTAAAAGCTATTGTACCCAAGGATTGTAGCCATTGGACTCCTAGTACAACATCAGCACCTCCCATTGGAATGGAAAGCATTGGGCTAGTCAATACATATTCTCCCATGGATAGCTTGATATTATGGCACTTTCCAAAGCAATTTATTGTTCCTCCATTTGCAATCATCACTTGACACTCTGGTGCTGGATATAGGAAGCAATTCAATTCTTTTGCTACCCTACAATGAATAAAATTGTGGGTGCTTCCTGAATCAATCAACACTATTACCTTTTTCTTCTTGATTTGTCCTTCTATCTTGATGGTTTGAGGAGTGGTAATTCCCGCCAATGCATTACAAGATATGGTCGGATTTATTTTTTCTTCATCTAGGCTTTGTTCCTGGAGTATATCCTCTTCTTTTGACCTTTCTTGCTCCTTTTCTTCTTCCTCTTCACAATCTATGTAGAATAATTTCTTCTCAGCACACTTATGACCTTTTTTGTATTTGCTATCACAATTGCAAAAAAGCCCTTTTGCTATTTTTTCTTCCAATTTTTGTAGTGTCAACCTTGTAGGTTGTGGAAGATTAGGGGCAACAACACTTTCTTCTTTATAGTTGTGAATGGTATGCTTCCTAGTTTCCATAATTTTGCTTTCCATTTTTCTTGCTAACCTGAATGCCTTCTCTAATGAATCAGGTTCCCAAAGGCGAACATCATGTTGGATATTATCCTTTAAAGACCCTATGAACACATCAATCCTATGCTCCTCTGGAATATCTTTTACCCTTATGTTCAATTTTTGGAACTCCTCAATGTGCTCCATTATTGAACCCTTTTGTTTGAGACTTATCAATTGGCTAAAAAAAGTGTTGCTTTTTGTATCCTCATAATGTGCTATCAATTCTTCCGTAAAAATTGCCCAAGTGATAAATTGTTTACGAGAGCAAAGCCATTGATACCATACAAACTGATTTGGTTCCAAATATACAGTTGCCATACGTACCTTTTGTTCGTTTTGCACATTATTGAGATCGAAGAATTGCTCCATCTGTAATATCCATGTGGCGGGATCCTTGCCATCAAACTTCCTCATATCAATTTTTGGAATATGGTGATTCTTTGATCCAACATTAGCGTCTATGGAATCATGATTAACATTTCTTTTGTTCTCATCATGAGTTTCCTTTACTACCTTTTCACCATTAGTAAGTATTTCTTGTAGAAAATTTGTCAAATCTGTCTTCAAATCTGCCATGCCTGTTTCAAATTTTTGTTCAAATCTATCTTCAAATTTTCCATATTAGCTTCCATGCCATTCATCTTAGCTTCCATGCCATTTATCTTAGCTTCTGTTAGCTTTTGTGAGCGTGACATTTGTTGTGCTTGTTCTTGTAATTTTGGTATATCATGTAGCATTTCTTCCTCTTCTTCATGTGTCATGCTAGAGCTTTCAAGTTCCTTACTAGGTTTTTGAATTTTATTTCTTTGGGGTATTAGCTACCAATAATAATTCTCTACTATGCCCTTTTAATTCCTTCAAAATAAATTTTCAAACCAAGCTTAAGCAAAAATTTAAAAAAATCTACACACCTTTTTTCACTTTGTAGGAGCTTGATATTGCCTCTGATGTATCTCTGTACTTTCCAATCATCAAGTTTTGAATTTGTGATCTGTAGTAGCTCTCTGTGTCCTCTTTCCAATGCCACCAATCTGATCCAAATTGGACTCTCCAAGAAAGAGTTATGCACAATCTCCCAAGATGACCTGATTATAGACCTTTCCAGAAGAGCGAACTTGTATGAAGTGCCACGTGTACAATTTTCGATATTTGGTTCTGAAAAGATATACAAGAAACTATAGTCTGTCCTCTTTCTGTACCTTCTTACGAAATTTCAATCTGATTCCCAGAGAGAAAGTTATGATGATTTTCCCCAGGTAACCTGTTTTGAATGTAATTCAGGAGTCTGCAAAAAGACCAACTTCCTCAGATCATATCTCCACAAATATTGCGCGAAAAGCTCTGAAATTCAGATCCAACATTCAACGCGATTTCTTCGCATATCGGTTTTTTTTGCGGCTTCTGAAACGTCACAGAAGAAAAGTTATAGCAAAAATGCCATGATGACCTGTTTGGAGCAGCGAAACCCTAGAATCCAAAGCTCTGATACCAAATGTTATGAAACCAACTCAAGAAAAGATAGAAAAGATAGATCAACGCCTTAGAATTCAGCGTCTTTGAGGGGGCAACCTCCTTTACATTAAATAAATGAACAATTATTGGATGATACAAATGACAAAACCTCCTTTCTATATATAGGAGTCTAAGGAGTCACAATATAATCCAGCAGACCTAACAATAATAATATAAAGCCACAAAAATAACAATAGAGGGATTCTATGGGGCACACCAATATAAATAAGGGGTATAACTACAATAGTAATGGGGTAATCGCTAGTATTATAGGGTCCCAACAGAGGATAATACCCTTTTCGATATGAATTGATAGAGTAGAGAGGCTCCATGCCTCCTTCCCATGTCTTCTTCTTCTACGTGCATATGATGAAGTCGGGGGTTTGTAGTTGTTAAGAAATATATTTTTTGTTCTTATAAAATTTTGAATGAGAATTCTAACATAATGTAATGAAATATGCTTAGTGAAATTTTTTACTTTTAAAGAAAATATGAATGCAAAAATAGAAAGAAGGAATCATTCTAGGAAAAAGAGGGTGTTTTCTTTGACACCCTCCCTGACAACAATGCCAAAAAGTGATGAGATTTATTATTGCAACAAGAATGTTGCAACTCTTGAGGTTATTGACTTAAATTATCAACCAACATTAGGTATAAGCTTAGGAGGGGCCAAAACGGTATGTGGAACAAACAGATTCCTCTCCCTAGTCCACTTCCCTTTGATGAGAGTGAAATAAGGCAATTAGAGAACTTCAAATGAGAAAATATGTTAGGTAAGACACCAATCCTAGGTTGCAAAAGATTAATTAAAATAAGAAAATTTCTTCTACTTGGAAAGTAAATGGAATGAAAGGAAACTATTCTATTATTTAGGAAATAAAAGTCCCATATTACTTTTGCGAGAAGGAAAGCAAACTTTTCTTGAAGTAAATTTTAGAGAGGAAATCTAGAGTAATTGTAGAAATTAACATTCAAGAAGCAAGCAATGTAATATCTAAATGGAAGCATAACCCAACCTCAACTCAACCAAAATGGCCTCAAGGAATTCATAGACTATAGGTATACTTCTATAACTCATTTGGAGTGAATTTTGGCAAGGAAGATCTCGAAAACACTTTGCTACAAGAATAATACATGATTTCTATAGTAGTGACAAGATTGCTACATGAGTGTTATTCCTTGAGATAACTTGGTGAATTCCCAAGAAAATAAGATGAAAATGAGATGTAATTTTTTTTCTTATGAAATAGGATGTCCTAGAACTCCATTCCAAGTGGAATCACTCAAAAATATAATTGTTGACAAGTGATGAAAAATAACAAAAAATCAATACTGTAAAAACTAGAAATTCAAGAATTAACGATCTAGTTAACCTATCGAATTCCTAATCCGATCATGTGAAAATTCTATGGGGTGAATTTGGTTATCAAGTTTAATGTTTGTATGACTAAAAAAATTAGAAACAACTTAAATGAAGCTCATTAACACATTCTTAAAAATAATAGAAAATTACTACTATTTTTCTACGAGAGACTTCCAGAAATGATAGATTTGTGAACTAGTAAACCAATCCAAGTAGCTCAATGATGAATATGCTTGCTCAAAGATATTATAGGGATGCACCATGCTTTTAATTCTATAAATAACCTACAAAACAACTCACTTCAATCATTTAACAAATGCAACCTACAACAAAAGAGGTATGAACACTAAATGCAGAGATAAGAGATGTGAGCAAAAAAGACATTCGAAGAAAATAAAGAAATTGTACAAGAGGGGTCTAAGGTTCATAGCCATCTATATGCAAAGTCCTATGAAGTAAATGAAGCTTTAGAAGCTAAAAATGAAACCAAAATTCAATATTTGAATCCATCCAAGTACAACCCAGCTAGAAATGAAAGTGGAGTTGTTAAATAACAAGTTTTCTCTATAATAAGACTAAGAAATACATTACTCTAGAGGAAAATTCGAATGGCTACTTAAAAAAGTGATGAGAAAGCATTCTAATTGAAGGGATGTAAATTTCCCCTCCAAAATCCCTCATAAAGGGGGTCTAGTTCCCAACAATAGGAATTTTCATTAAATTACACGAAGCACATTCCTCTTTCTCAATCAGTGGAGCTCTATACTTTTTTAATGATTTCATGGTATTCAGTTCATTTATTATCCTATCTTGTCCCATCTTGTAGTAAGGATAATGTATATATATTAGCTCATAATAATTTACTAAATATTCTCTCAATATTCTACAGAAATAAATAATATTAGGAACATAATATAAAATTATCTCTAAACCTTCCTAATAATATATTAAAGCTAAAAAACCATTATTAAATGTAGAAGGAGAGGTTTAATATAGCCTTCATGTTCCTAAGAAAGGTTATATGGGTCGTAATTTGTGTCTAATTTGGAGGTCCATCACCTTGCCTCTTGGGTTTGTGCACTGTGTAGTCATAGTGCCTAGCCTTGACCCTAGAGCTTTAGATATATGCACTTTCTTCCTCCAAGTTATCTACAACTATGCACTACATAGTGTCAAGCCTCAACCTTCCATCCTGACACCTAAGCTACGCAACTATGCAATCCATGAGATTGTTGTCCCTCTACAACTATGCATTGGGAAAATTCAAGCTTGAAGCCTTGAGCTTGAGTCCTTAAACCCCTCAAATACATAATATCCCAGCTTGTTTTCCTATCAAAACCTTGCATTGGGAAACTCCAAGCCTCAAGCCTAAAGCTCAATCTCTTGAGCCACTCAACTGCGTAATCGCCTAACATGACCTCTCGGAACTACACATTGGGAAACTTAAATTTTAAAGCTTTAAGTTTTGCCTCCTGAGTCCCTCAACTATGTAGTCTCTTACATTTTCACTTGCAAAACTACACATTGGGAAACCTCAAGCCTTAAGCCCCAACCTTGATCTCTTAAGGCCCTCAATTACACAATCCTTTGACCCTGGCCATCGTGAACTGTGCATTTCACAACATCAAGCCTCAATCTCATACCCTGGTCATTGGAACTCTGGAATCACTGAGTCAATCACCCAATCTATCACCCAATTCCAACCCTAAAAGTGATTTCATGAAATATGTTAGATGAAGAGTTTTCATAGTGATTCCTTCCTGTCATGAGTGAATTTTAGGTGCAGAAACTTTATCTTATCAGGACAGGGTGATGATGGAGGAAAAATAGAAGGATACCATGCTAGAAGACACCTGTGGAGTTGAAGAGATAAGTTGATCATCAAGAAAAAAAGAAAGGATCGCTAGAGTACAATACAAGGCAGAAGATCAAGATCCCATTAAAGACTCCTTATCTTCAATCCATGAGGAGGAGGAAGAGGAAGAAAATGTTCCATATCCAAGGAAAACATAATGAAAGAAGCAACAAAGAGTGGCTTGACATTTCCATGTCATCATGAAGTCAATTCCATCAGTTTCATATCATGTCATGTCACGAGTCATTATGTGCCACATCATGTTTTGGATTATGTACATTCAATATTTTAAAATTGAAATGTAAAGTGGAAGTCAAGGTGTCATCCATCACTAGTAGAAAGTGATGAAATTAGTGACTATGTAAATGAAAAAGTTAGTCACCATAGCTTTTCCAATTGAAATACTACCAAAAATGAGTAATATTAAGTTATTAACTAAAAATGACTAGAATAAATGACAATTTTCTCTCGGGTTAAAATATATGACTAACTAATATGTATTACAGGTAAAAATGACTAATTTAGTTTTGTATCATAAATGTGACTACTTAACAAGTAATACAATAGTACAAATCAATAGTTTGTGTTAGTCATTTTAATTATGTCACTTCATCAATCTAAACTTACAAGTGATAGGGATTCAAAATTTATTATAGATAGGCTGAAAGGTTATACTTTCTTAAACACTTATTTACTACATCAATGGACTATTAGGGTTATGGAGCTGATTAGAACCTTCAAGGTTATACCCTTTGATCACATTCATAGGGAATTACATTAAAATATTGATATATTATTCAAAATAGGAGTGGGCTTATAGCTGTGTCAAGTACATTATGAAGAATACGTACAACGAGAAGTGTTGTGTAATTAGTGGAGGACACATTTCCTTTAGTTGAAGACTTAGCTTTTCATGCATATCTACATTTTTTATTATTAGGGTTATATCCATTGAAATTAGGATACTACTTTTTAACTTGAATACCATGTTATTTATCTGGTTTGAACATATATTATGAACATAGCAGTACTGGACTCTTATGAGATTATTTTGAATCCTATGGGGATTTTGATATTTCCTAAAGATTAGATGTTGAACATATTACAATATCATGTGATTCAGGTAAAACAGATTTCACATATGTTAGATGATGTAAACTACATCTTTGCATTAATATTAATACAAAAATGATGTCTTTGTTATAAAACCAGCTCACAAAAAGATAGAAAAGATAGATCAACGCCTTAGAATTTAGCCACTTCGAGGGGGAAACCTCCTTTACATTACACAAATGAATGATTCTTTGATGATTCAAATGAAAAAACCTCCTTTCTATATATAAGAGTCTAAGGAGTCACAATATAACCAAGTCGACCTAATAATAATAATATAAAGGCACAAAAATAACAGTTGAGGGATTCTGAGGGGAACAATGATAACAATATGGGGACAATAGGGGCACAACAATATTAATAAGGGATACAACTACAATAGTAATGGGGTAACCACTAGTATTATAGGGACCTAGCATGCCCCTCTCCTTCAAAAATTTGTTGTCCTCAATGTTTGAGTAGTTCTAGATGCTTTTGCATAAAATTATCATCCTCCAATGTGGAATCCTCAGCAGATAAGTTCTTCCACTTGATGAGATACTCCGAAATTGATCGATTTTGTAGCTGTCGAGTTCTTGTTTCTATGACTGCTTCTGGTTCCAATATAATTTTTCCATCCTCGTCAAGTTCTAGCAATATTTTTTGAACTGGGAACTTGTCACCTATAACCTTCTTTAAACATGAAACATGGAAAAATGGGTGCACTCGAGAAGCTGCAGGAAGCTCCAATCTGTATGCCATAGTACCAATATTTTGCAACACCTTGTACGGACCATAATACTTTAGTGATAATTTATTATCCTTCTTAGCTTGCTTGAGGGACATTTGTTTATATGGTTTTAGCCGTAGGAATACCCAATCACCTACATCAAAACTTCTTTCGCTGCGATGTTGATCTGCCTGTTGTTCCATTCTATTCTACGCCAACACGAGGTTATCCTTTAAGAGTTGGAGGACTTGTTGTTGATGCTCGATGTG
Organism: Pinus tabuliformis; assembly: GCA_031772625.1. Classification (NCBI taxonomy): domain Eukaryota; kingdom Viridiplantae; phylum Streptophyta; class Pinopsida; order Pinales; family Pinaceae; genus Pinus; species Pinus tabuliformis. Next base: position 303,590,210 of record CM062818.1, read on the forward strand.
ATGTTCCATTGCTTGAACCTTAAAATTTTCTCTTAAATATGATGTGATGGATAGTGGCTAATATCCATAAAGTGCCATAAATGGGGTCATTTTTGTTGCTGTATGGAAGGAAGTATTATGCCACCATTCAGCTAGACGCAACCATTTGACCCATTGTGTTTGTTTATCAGATACAAAGAAACGAAGATATCCTTCCAAACATTTGTTTACTATCTCAGTTTGCCCATCAAATTGAGGATGATAAGATGAGCTATGAGCTAATTGAGTACCGAGACAAGAAAATAATTTTGTCCAAAAATTTCCAGTGAAAATGGGATCCCTGTCACTTACAATAATCTTTGGGTTTCCATGTAGGTTTTGAATTGTTTCCATAAATGCAGTAGAAACTGTACTGGCTTTAAATGGATGTGATAATGCATGAAAGTATGCATACTTGGTAAGTCTGTCAACTACCACCATGATGAAACTCTTTCCCTCAGACTTGGGTAAACTTGTGATAAAATCCATTGAAACCTCCTCCCAACGTTGGTTTGGAATGGATAAAGGTTGTAATCGACCCGGGGTCTTAATTGTTTCAACTTTATTTTTTTGGCAAACCAAACATTCTGCCACAAACTTTTGAATATCTGATTTAAGGCCATCCCAAAAAAATTCCTTCTTAACCCTGTGTTATGTTTTTAAAAATCCTGAGTGCCCTCCTAAGGGAGAAGTGTACAATTCCATAAGAATCTTTTGTTTGAGTTGGGAATTCTTACAAAGGTATAAGTGATCTTTGTACCATAACAAATCATTTTTCCAGCTAAATTTATCAGATGTACTGGAATCTTTTTGTAACTTTCGAATAAGTGCCCACACTTCTTCATCATTCTTCCATTGCTCCCTTGCTTCGTTTACCCAATCTGGTTGGATAATAGAAATGGCGTACAACAATGCTTCCACATCCTCATCGTTTCTTGAGATTGCATATGCCACCACATTTTGCTTCCCATTTTTGTAGATGATTTCAAAGTCATAACCAACATCTTTGTGACCCACTTTTGTTGCTCTTCAGAGGATAATCTTTGTTCTAAAACCTATTTAAGGCTATCATGATCCGTTTTTACCTTGAAGTGTCTTCCCATTAGTTAGGGTCACCATTTCTTAAGTGCATGTAGTATTGCCAACATTTCCTTCTCATAAATAGCTTTGTGTAAAAACTTTCCCTTGACTGGACGACTTTAAAAAGTAATGGATCTTTCATCTTGCATTAAAATAGCATCAATTCCATTTCCTGAAGCATCACATTCCACAATAAAGGTTTTTGTGAAGTCTGGTGTAGCTAAGAGCAGTTCTTGACACATTGCCTCTTTAAGATGTTCAAAGGCCCTTTTTGCTTCTGGAGTCCATGAAAATTCATCTTTCTTCAATAATGTTCTTAGAGGTACTAATATTCTTCCATAATTCTTAGCAAACTTGCGATAATACCCTACCAACTTGAGAAATCCTCGCAGATGCTTTATGGATGTGGGGATTTTCCATTCCCTAACGGATTTAATTTTGCTAGGGTTTACCTTAACTCCTTCATGAGATACAATATGACCCAGATATTCCACCTCTTGTACTCCAAAGAAACATTTGGATCCTTTTTCATATAGTTGTTTCTCCTCCAATAGTTGTAGCACCCTGTCAACATGTTCAACATCATCCTTCTAAAACTTGTTGTAGACTAGTATATCATCAAAAAATACTAACACAAATTTTCTAAGGAAGTGTTTGAAAATGGAATTCATCAAACCTTGAAATGTAGAAGGTGCACTGGTAAGGCCAAAAGGCATGACCAAAAATTCATAATGACCCTCATGAGTTCTAAATGTTGTTTTTGGAATGTCTCCAGTATTCATTCTGATTTGATGATATCCTAAACAAAGATCCAACCTGGTGAAATAAATTGATCCATGCAATTCATTCTGTAATTCATCAATGACAGGAATGGGAAACTTATCTTTAATAGTGAGCTTGTTGATCTCCCTATAATTTGGACACATGCACCATGATCCATCCTTCTTGTGCACCAATACTACTGTAGCAAAGAAAGAAATTTGACTAGATTGAATTATACCAGCCTCTAGCATTTCTGCAACCATATGTTCAATTTCACTCTTTTGGGCATAGGGATATCTGTACGACCTGATGTTTGGAGGAACGCTTCCTGGAATCAGATGAATAGCATCATCATGATCACAAATAGGTGGGAGACCATTGGGAGTCTCAAATACCTATGAATGATTGTCCAAGACTTTTTGGAGATGTGGAGAAATAGATGATTTCGATGTGGAAACATCTAGTGAACATAATTGTGCAATTACACCTCTTTGTTCTTTTTTAGAAGCTTTGTCATACCATTAGAGTTTATTATCTTTCCTGGTTTCCCTACAATACCCCTTAATTCTACTTCCTTTCCTTCTGCATAAAATTTCATGAAATGTTCCTAAAAATTAAAAGCTATTGTACCCAAGGATTATAACCATTAGACTCCTAGTACAACATCAGCACCTCGCATTGGAATGGAAAGCATTGGGCTAGTCAATACATATTCTCCCATGGATAGCTTGATATTATGGCACTTTCTAGAGCAATTTATTGTTCCTCCATTTGCAACCATCACTTGACACTCTGGTGCTAGATATAGGAAGCAATTCAATTCTTTTGCTACCTTACAGTGAATAAAATTGTGGGTTCTTCCTAAATCAATCAACACTATTACCTTTTTATTCTTAGTTTGTCCTTCTATCTTGATGGTTTGAGGAGTGGTAATTCTAGCCAATGCATTACAAGATATGGTCGGATTCATTTCTTCTTTATCTAGGCATTTTTTTCCTGGAGTATATCCTCTTCTTTTGACCTTTCTTGCTCCTTTTCTTCTCCCTCTTCACATTCTTTGTAGAATAATTTCTTCTCAGCACACTTATGACCTTTAGTGTATTTTCTATCACAACTGTAATAAAGCCATTTTTCTCTTTTTTCTTCCAATTCTTGTGGTGTCAACCTTATAGGTTGTGGAAGACTACGGGCAACAATACTTCCATCTTTATAGTTGTGAGTGGTATACTTCCTCGTTGCCATAATTTTTCTTTCCATTTTTCTTGCTAACCTGAATGCCTTCTCTAATGAATCAGGTTCCCAAAGGTGAACATCATGTTTATATTATCCTTTAAAGTCCCTATGAACACATCAATCTGACGCTCCTCTAGAATATTTTTTACCCTTATGTTCAATTTTTGGAACTCCTCAATGTGCTCCATTATTGAACCCTTTTGTTTGAGACTTATCAATTGGCTAAAAAAAGTGTTGCCTTTTGTATCCTCATAATGTGCTGTCAATTCTTCCGTAAAAATTTCCCAAGTGATGATTTGTTTACGAGAGAAAAGCCATTGATACCATACAAAATGATTTAGTTCCAAATATAAAGTTTCAACACATACCTTTTGTGTGTTTTGTACATTATTGAGATCGAAAAATTGCTCCATCTGTAATATCCATGTTATGGGATCCTTGCCATCAAACTTCCTCATACCAATATTTGGAATATGGTTGGTCTTCGATCCAACATTAGAGTCTATGAAATCATTATTAACATTTCTTTTGTTCGCATTATGAGTTTCCTTTACTACCCTTTCACCATTAGTAAGTATTTCTTGTAGAAAATTTGTCAAATCTGTCTTCAAATCTATCTTCAAATCGTCAATCTTAGCTTCCATGCCATTCATCTTAGCTTCCATGCCCTTTATCTTAGATTCCACACCATCTATCTTAGCTTTTGTTAGCTTTTGTGACAGTGAAATTTGTTGCACTTGGTCTTGTAATTTTGATATATCATGTAGCATTTCTTCCTCTTCTTCATGAGTCATGCTAGAGCTTTCAGGTTGCTTACTAGGTGTTTGCATTTTCTTTCCTCGGGGCATCAGTTACCAATACTAATTCTCTACTATGCCCTTTGAATTCCTTCAAAATAATTTTTCAAACCAAGCTTAAGCAAAAATTTAAAAAAAAAATCTACACACCTTTTTTCACTTTGTAGGAGCTCGATATTGCCTCTGATGTATCTCTATATTTTCGGATCATCCAATTCTAAAATTGTGCCATACAGTATCCCTCTGTGTCCTCTTTCCAATGCCACCATTCTGATCCCAATTGGATTCTCCAAGGAAGAGTTATGTCAAATCTCCTACAGTGACCTGATTATAGACTAGTTCAATAAAGCGAACTTGTACGACGTGCCATGTGTCCCTGTTTTGACCTTTGGCTCTGAAAAATATATACAAGAAACTACAGTCAATTATCTTTCTGTACCTTCTTATGATATTTCAATCCGATGATCAGAGATAAAGTTATGATGATTTCCCCTAGGTCACCTATTTGGAATGTAATTCAGGAGTCTACAAAAAGACCAACTTCCTCAGATCATATCTCCGTAAATATAGCACTAAAAGCTCTAAAATTTGGACTCGAGCTTCAGTGCGATTTCATCTCAAATGGGGTTTTTTTTTTTTCTTCTGAAACATCGCAGAAAATAGTTATAGAAAAAATGCCACAATGACCTATTTGGAGTAGCAAAACCATAGAATCCAAAGTTCTGATTCCAAATGTTATAAAACCAGCTCACAAAAAGATAGAAAAGATAGATCAACGCCTTAGAAATCAGCCTCTTCGAGGGGGCAAACTCCTTTACATTACACAAATGAATAATTATTTGATGATTCAAATGAAAAAACCTCCTTTCTATATAGGAGTCTAAGGAGTCACAATATAACCCAGCCGACCTAATAATAATAATATAAAGGCACAAAAATAACAATATAGGGATTCTAAGGGGCACAGTCATAATAATATGGGGACAATAGGGGCTCAAAAATATTAATAAGGGATACAAATACAATAGTAATGGGGTAATCACTAGTATTATAGGGACCTAACAGTCTTTTTCTTATTGGGAAAATAAATTATGGCATTTCCCACAACCTAAGTTATTAGACATAATTTACATAGGAATACATGCAACTACAAGAATCTTTCCTTAATTTCGAAATATGATCTGATCTCCTAACAATGATGATCATTATTTGTCTTCTTGGTACCATATGTCAACGTTGGGCTTCCATGATGGCTCTGTGATGGTCGGGGTTCCTCTTAATAGGCATGTGAACCCCTAGGGCTGTGTTGAAAATAAGAACAAGAACTGATAAAAATAGAATCCAGAATATTCCAATTTTAATTTTTCCTTGAACTAAAATTATAAATTAAAATTCGAATTTAGTCTCACCAACTGCTTGAAAAATAATTAATTAATTCAACTTGAATTAATTAGTTGGAGAAATTCAAGTTAGAAGTCTTTCTGAAGTCATGCAACAGTTATCCCTTAAATTAAGTAGATTATCCCTTAATTAAGGACATAAGATTGAGTTGTATTTGATTTCTAAAATTTAGTTAGCTCAGTTTACTAAGTTAAGTCCAGTTAAATTAGTTCCAAATTGTTTGAGGAACTAATTGTGAATTCAATCAGTTAATGCATGCATGCATCCAACTAGTGTACTCCAGATAACTAAATATTCTCTCATCATTAACTCATGCATGTCTATTCTGAGAAAGACCCAATTGAGATAAATGTCAAGGACATTATACTATGAGTTGCATGTTTTCTCCCATAAAGGAAGCTCATGCATGCAGAAGGAACACGGTTCCTTGAGGATTGTGCAGTTTTATAGGGTCTGAGATCAGTGTGAGTGATCAGTGTTATACTTGGTAACAGGAGGATCACCCAGGAGAAACTACACAAGGAAATAGGAGGCTTGGAGGGTAGAGGAGAAGGTTTGTGAGAAGCCCTATTTTCCTGTGAGCATACAGGAGGATTGTACTGAGATATGGCTAGCCATGAGAGCTAAGGCTTTGTGTAATTCTGATATATTTCCACCTTGTATGATAATACAGATAGTGGGGTTTTTAGCTGAGGCTTTCCCCTGAGTATTCTTCTGTGTTTCATGTGCATTAATTATTCTCTTGTTATATGTGTTTACCTTGAACTTGCTCAAATATATTAAGCTTTCTCTAATTGTCGTAGAAGTAGATTAAAGTATTTTTTTTTAGCTATATTGCATTATGAGGTTAATCTAGAGTCAGAATTTCTACATTGTATTAGAGCAAAGGTTATCGGAGCTGTGAATAGTATATGGAGAAGAGAATTCGAAGTTTGAAGTTTGTGGTTGCAGGTGCAAATCGAATTCATCTCATACATCAAGGTTCGTCAATGGCGTTCTATGTCTTGAGAGTTGAGTATGCCTTGGATGGAAACTCGAATTACATAACATGGAAAGATCGCATGGAGGCTGTATTAGAAGACAACGAATCAAAGTATTTCATTTATCAAGAAATCCTAAAGCCAAGTTCAACTAATGCACAAGAGTTGGCTGAATGGAAGAAGTGTTTGGCGAGGGTGAGACAGATCATCCTTGAGGGAGTTCGAGACCATATTGTCTCGAGTCTCCATGGGAAGGATATTTCATATTCAATGTGGAAGACATTGAAGGACCTCTACTAGAATAGTAGCCACCAGAGGAAATTGGCGCTCAAGGGCAAGCTTTGAAGAATCAAGATGGATAACTGCGATACTATTTCCACATATCTGAACAAGCTCACCACTTGTAGAGATGAGTTTAGCAGTGTGGGAATAAATACTACTAATGATGATATCGCGAGCCTCACTCTCCTTGGCCTTCCAAAGAGCTAGAATAACTACCAGGACTCTCTGAATGGAAGAGAGGAACTGCTGGATTGGGAATGACTGTGGTCAAATATCATGCAGGAGGAGATGAGGAGGAGTACAAGAGATGGTTCTTCATCCAAGGATGATGAAGAAAATTTTTCCTTAGCAAGTAAGGCAAGGAAACGGAAGGGGAAGGCATTCCATTCTGAATCGAATTCTTCTCATGGAGGGAAGAAGGTTGACAAGTCTAAATTGAGATGCTTTAAATTTCACGAGGTGGGTCATTATGCAACTAATTGGCCATCAAAGAAGTCCAAGAAGGGATCCTCAGAAGGATCTGAAGGTGAGGCATTGGCCTCTCAGTTCAAGATGGAATTCACCCTCATCCCATGCATGGTGTCATCGATGATGGGTTGTGGTTGGTATCTTGATAGTGGAGCCTCATTCCACATGACCAACAATAAAAATTTATTCAGAACCTTAGAGGAGAAAGACCTCAACATGCGCATAGAGATGGGTGATGATGAAAGGTATAATGTTTCAGGAGTGGGCATGGTTTCTTTTCATAGGGAGCATGGAGCTCTTATCACCTTGATAGATGTGAAGTATTTGCTTGGACTAAAGAAGAATTTGATATCGATCGTAATGTTGAAGGACAAAGGCTATGATGTTGTCTTTAGTAATGGAAAGGTTTTCCTTAGTCATATCACCATGAGACAGGTGAAACAGATTAGTTCACAAGTCAAGGACCTGTATTCTCTTGAGGTTCAAGATGCATGCATAGCCTTGAGGAGAAAGGAAAATGTTAGAGACTTGGTGGTTAAGAGGGAGAGTAAATTACCTCTCAACATGCAGTCCCATAAGAAGTCTCAGACAATTGTGTAGGAGCCACAATTGAAGACGCTGAGAGGAGACTGAATGGAGGCATCCACTCATGTAGAGACCTCCAATAGGGGGAAATTTTGAGCAAAGTGGGCAGCGGGATCACATGCAACCATACCTCCAGGTGTGAGGTGGGGCGATGTGAAGTGATAGTCCCAAGAAGGCTGAAATTGGGTAGCGTCCATTGAGAGGTTTTATCTCATGGATTGTACCTTGCTACGAGAGCCCAAAGTACATAACAGTGGGAGAAATCAGTGGGATTGATGCAATCAGAGATCAAAGTGATAGAGGTTAGAGAAATCAGATACTGAAGAGTGCAAAGAAGGATTGACAATAGTGTAGAAAGGTAGAGTCAGCAAAAGCACAAAGTTTTCAGTTGACAAAGGCAATAGTAGTCAGAGAATTTGATGACAGATGCATCATACTGATTTAGGTTGGATTTTCTTTTTGTTTCTGGAGTTGCTAGAGCAACAACACTAGAGAGAAGTGTTACATTCATAACATTCCAAAGGTTCAGGATCGAGATCGAGTTGAATTCCTTTCTTGTTGAGAGGGAGTGTTGAAAATAGCAACACGAAATGATAAAATTTGAATCCAAAATATTCCAATTTTAATTTGTCCTTGAATTAAAATTGTGAATTAAAATTCGAATTTAGTCTCACCAGTTGCTTGAAAGATAATTAATTAATTCGTCTTGAGTTAATTAGTTGGATAAATTCAAGTTAGAACTCTTTCTGAAGCCATGCAACATTTATCCCTTAAATTAAGGAGATTATCCCTTAATTAAGGAGATAAGATTGAGTTGTAATTAGTTAGCTCAGTTTATTGAGTTAAGTGCAATTAAATTAGTTCCAAGTTGTTTGAGGAACTAATTGTGAGTTCAGTCAGTTAATGCATGCATGCATCCAACTAGTGTACTTCAGATAATTGAAGATTCTCTCATCACTAACTCATGCATGTCTATTCTTACAAAGACCCAGTTGAGCTAAATGTCAAGTACATTGTACTATCAGTTCCATGTTTTCTCCTATTAAGGAAAGTCATGCATACAGAAGAAGCAAGGTTCCTTGAGGATTGTGTAGTTTTATAGGGTGTGAGATCAATGTGAGTGATTAGTCTTACAATTGGTAACAGTAGGATCACCAAGGATAAATTGCACAAGGAAATAGGAGGCTTGGAAGGTAGAGGAGAAGGTTTGTGACAAGCCTTATTTGCCTATGATCATCCAAGAGGATTGTACTGAGAGCTGTCTAGCTATGAGATCTAAGGCTTTGTATAATTCTGATACATTTCCACCTTGTATGATAATACAGATAGTGGGGTTTTTAGCTGAGGCTTTCCCCTCAGTATTCTTCTGTGTTTCATGTGATTTTATTCTTCTCTTGTTATATGTGTTTAGCTTGATCTTTCTCAAATCTATTAAGCTTCTGCTAATTATTGTGGAAGTATATTAAAGTATTTTTCTTTAGCTATGTTGCATCATTAGGTTAATCTACAGCCAGAATTTCTACAAGGTGCACAAAACCTATTGAATGTGAATATGGGGTTTGAAACTTGGTAGGAATAATGTTTTCTATGTTGTATGAAAGGTTATTGAGGTTTCAAGACATTACCTTTAATCTTATAAGAACATTGTTCCACCCCTTAAACCCTATGTTAAACACTCCATGCTTTGGTATTTATGTGCAAAAATAAATTTCATAAAAAAAATAAACTTATAATTTATACAAAACCATACATAAAATACATGCAATTATGCTAAAATTATACAAAATATGCATGTATTATTTTCCTCATAAAAAATTAAAATACATATAACTAGCCTAGATCCATCTTAACCCTGGATCTATCAAGTGTTGAGATGGGTCCAATCTCTCGAGGTGAAAATCTCTTTTTTAGTGAAAAAATTGAGGAAAGGTGTGCACCTCGAGACATTTGATCCCTCTCAGTGCTTGAGATATCTGAGGTTAAGATGGATTGAGGGAGGCTATATAATACTATATAATATCTATATTTTTATTTATGTGTCTTTTTCTTATTCACTCTCTCTATTTCACCCCCAAAAATGCACACACTCTCTCCATATCTATCTATCTCTCTTCCTCTCCCTCTTCCTCACTGCCTCTCGATCTCTCTCCCTCTTCCCTCCCACTCTCCTCTCTCTCTCTCCACCTTTCTCCGCTTATGTATTTCTTCTTCCTTCCGTCTCTATCCCCCTATAAATCCATCTCTCTCTTGATTCCCCTCTCCCCATTTCTCTCCCACCTCACTCTATCTCTCGCCCCATCTCTCTCTCTCTCTCTCTCTCTCTCTCTCTCTCTCTCTCTCTTCCTTCCAAAAATTTCTCTCTCTCTCTCTCTCTCTCTCTCTCTCCAACTCTATCACTATCTCCATTTATCTTCCCTTCTCTCTATCGCCTCCATCTATGTGTCTCCCTCTTTATCTCTTACCCTTCTCTCCCTGTCTCTCTCTCTTCCATCCTCTCTCTCTCTCTCTCTCTCCAACTCTATCACTATCTCCCTTTATCTTCCCTTCTCTCTCTCACCTCCATCTATGTGTCCCCCTCTTTATCTCTTCCCCTTCTCTCCCTGTCTCTCTCTCTTCCATCCTCTCTCTCTCTCTCTCTCTTGCTACCCTCAATATTTGTCACTATCTCCCTCCCTCTCGTTCCCCCCTCTCTCCTTCACCTTTTTTTTTGTCATCCCTTCGATTCTTAGTTTATATGGATCTATGTTGGTGCTTACTAACACTATATATATGACATAAATTTCACATCTTTAAATATAAAAGCATTCACTTTTTTTATTTTATTAAAACCTTAATTTAATTACTATGGGAATATTTTTAGTAGTGGTGAGGGTAAAGAGTTTATATATATCTCAAAATTAGTGATAATATTTTTATTTTAGCTTCAACTTAAAAAATATTATAAAATTAAATTAAAATAAATTAATTTTATTGTGAAATATGTTATGGTTTTATGGCATGTGGTATTGATAAGTCATGGTATTGGCCCATAATATTTTAACAAAACCTATTTACAAGTTAATAATATCCATAGTAAATTGGGGGTGAATATCTATCGTTAAGGATATTTTCATATTGTTAAAATATATTTTGTTTGTGAAATAAGTTATGATTTTTTGGCATGTGGTATTGGTAAGCCTTGGTATTAGCCCCATACTATTATAACAAAGCCTATTCAAAAGTTCATAATATCAATGTAAAAGTGAGGGTTAATGTCCATGATTAAGAATATTGTCATATTGTTATTAAATATTTTGATTGTGAAATAAGTTATGGCTTTTGGGCATGTGGTATTCAGAAGTGGTGATGGCATTGGCTCATGGTATTGTAACAAATCTTATGTACAATTTAATAACATTCATGGTAAAGTGGGGGTGAATATCCATGGTTAATAATATTTTCATATTGTTTTAAAATATTTTTATTGTGAAATAAGTTATGTTGTTTTTGGTATGTGGTATTCATAATACATGGTATTGGCCCATGGTATTGAAACAAAGCCTAGTTTTTATAGGCTAACGATATCCATGGTAATGTGGGCATGAATATTCATGGTTAAAAATAATGTGACATTATTATAAAATATTTTGGTTGTGAAATACATTATTGTTAAGCCATGGTATTGGCCCATGGTATTGTAAAAAATCCTATTCACAAGTTAATAACAAAATCAAAATATAACAAATTGATTTTTATTATTTTTATTAATGTAAATTTTTATTATGAATTAACCCAACATTTAAATGTTTATAGTCATCCCCGATATCACTTTCAATTTTTTTCTATTTTTTAATTAAGTTGATATTTACAATTGTTTACATACTTACAATACACCTACACATGTACTATATACTAGGCATTTTCATTGTTAAAAAAATAATACATTAAACTATTATCATCAAATTTAATATCTAAGTTCTTTAGTAATTAATCCCAAATTTCTAGTGGGAGCTCCTTAGACATGTCCAAATTATGTAATGGAACGTCTTTGGAATGATGACTTGAAAAGGAAACCAATGAAAAAATTTAACAGGGAAATTGACTACGAAAAAATAGCATCATCTACCACAGCAGCAACGAATGGCCAAAAACATGTGGGGATGGCCCAAAATTGACCTCAATCTTACAAAAAAGAATCACAATAAAATTATTTGAATTATATTTTTAACGGAGAAATTCTAAAACCCTATGTTACCTAAATTCCTACTTGGATCTTCCAATTTCTTTTCTTAGTAAAATGGTTTGAATCATATTTTTACGGAGGATTCTAAAACCCTATGTTACCTATATTCTTGAGAATCCATAACTATAACCTAAATTTACAAAGTATTCTCCAAGAAACATAGGAAAGGTAAATTATTCTTAAAGTTATATAAAAAACTGTGAATAATTTGAAAAACCACTTTACATTTTCAGGAACCAAAAATATACAAATCGTTAGAGAAAAGTCAAGCAATAAGAAGACATCGCTATGGTCAAAGACTTAGTACTCCAATATTTGTGCTCCGAGCACTGTGGGAATTTATTTATCATTACCTTCATCATTCACCAATGTACATTTTATGGAGAAAATGTTGTATTCAGAAATCTCTGGGTCAAACCCAAAACAAGGTTGTATTCATATTTCCTAATGTTTCTTCTCTTTAATTTTTTTTTGGGTTAATTTACTTCTTTAGTGGGAACAAAATATTTCCGCTACATAAAAAATTGTTTCATTATGGGTACATTGATTTTTATCATTGACAACAAAATTTAATGTGATTTGTGTAAGTTGAGACCAGATCTATATAGGTATTTATGATTTCCCCTTGATATCATCGATTTGATGTGATTTTTATTCGTCGCAGATGTGCTATTACTGTACCACAAGGAATCGCACATGGGCATTGGTCACTTATGGGATTTTCATTTGCCTAGATTGTTCTTCATCTCATCATAATCTTCATGTTCACATTAGCTTTGTTATGTATGTATTTTAATCTTTACTACTCAAATTGCAATGTTTATTTCTTTGTTTAGGCACTAGAATTGCTCAGGGGTGCTTGTCCACTTTCTGGTTCCCTATTATATTTGTGGTGTCTGTAGAAAAATTAATTAAAGGTAATGTAATATATTTTGCTTTGAGGGTTTTTTTGACGTTGTGATGTCCTCTTAACAGCAAGTTTTTAAAGTTAAAATTAATATGGCATATCCCATTTTGAGAATTTTGTTTAGCATGAGTGCCATTATCACCTTGTAATGCATATTGAATGATACATTGTAAATTTCTCTGATAAAAATGAACATTAGCAAATATGGTGTTCTGATATTTAGCATATCACAATAGTATTTAGCATAGGAGGACCTTCATGACATATCTTCCCCTACCCTACAATATAACTACATTGGAGATATGTCTTGGTATTCTCATCAGCTTCAGGTAGAGCCTTTAATTTTTGCTATATTTGTAATATACTATCCCTCATTTAGGCACTAGCATTGCTTAGAGCTACTTGAGTGTTTTGTGTTCCCTATTATCTTGGTGATACCTTTTTAATTGTAAGCTAACTTAAAATAAAAATTTAAGTGACATAATATATTTCCATGAGGATTTTGATATGTATTAATGAAATTATCTCCTTGTAATGTATATTCAATGATACATTGTAAAACTCTCTATTGAAGTGCATATTAGTGAAGTTTTCATTCTGATATTTAGCTTAAAATAATAGTGATTAACATTGGACATTCATGACAGACATGTTGATACTATTAATAGCAATTAATAAACACAACACTACATCATTTATGAGGGTATACATTGGGATAGCACAATTGGATGTGGTGGTTTTGAACATGTCATGGTGTATGTCCCTACATGTATGCTCATCAAATGTTGTAATGCTAGGTGCATATTCATTGTCTACAATCAAATAGGTGAGTTCCCTATTTCATGTAAATGTTTGTATATGGTAGGAGATATCTCACATTTGAATTACGATGTTTATGTGTTGTAATGGGTTATTGCATTTTTTACTTGGACAGAAAACAATACTGTTTACCACTAATCAACATGGAAAAGTAACCCCTAAGACTAAATTTTGCTACTAGTGATGTACTATTTTACAAAAAATGACTAAATTTTACTTGATGGGATAGGGGACCATGACTATCTATTTTGGCTAATTCCACCAAGAGCTTTCACCTAGGGCTTTTACCCAGTTCCATCCCTTTCAAATTTGTTCCATTTGGGTGGAGCAAAGCACATTTAAAATGGAATATTGGTGGAAAAATTAATTGCCCATTGACTTGAACAGGTAACTAATACTTCATTTCCAAGTAGATAGGGTTTATGAATGACCATATCATATAAATTTGGTGCATGTAGTGGTAGGCAAGACATTGTAGACCATAGGTTTGAAGGTTCCTACTCAAATGCATGATTGTTTTTGGTAATGTGAATTCATGGATGGGATATTACATTGGTTATGGTCTATGAAGAATAGGGTATCCACATGAGATTAGTTGATTAAGGCCACTTCATATTCTTTATGTTGTGTTTTGACATAAATTTAACACTTTTTCTTGGTCACCTTTAGTTTTATTGAATCTTTCCGAAACTATTTTAGGAGTATTGTCTCTAAAATCCCTTTGAGTCACTTGTTTTCCTTATGGCTGGGCTAGAGTGAACATGGCTTAAGATATCAACAACTTTTCCTACTAAAAACTTTCTTAATTCATTTGTCTATCTTTAGTTTCTTTTCTACTCTTTATTTCTCTAGCTTCTATGATATTAGTCTTGTAATGAAACCATTAGAGAATATCCTCTCTTTTTAGTTTTTCAACTAAATATATTGACATTTGACATTGCATCAAGAGGTGCATTCTATAATCTACATCTCTAATATGCAAAAAACCATAAATATATAAAGTTTACGTATTATCAATAAAATATAAACTAGTGTAGATTCATATTAACCTTGCATCTCTCATGTATTGAGATTCAAGGTGAAAATACCTTTTAGAGATGCTCACTTGAAGGAGGATTGAGGATGCTCACCATGTTGAGGGGTTCGTAGGCATATTTTCTCCATCGGGGGGATGGCGATGGCAATGGCGATACTCCTACAGAGAGAGGGGGCTATTCTCTACAAAGGTGGATACTCATACAGAGACACAATGAGGTACACGTTAGAGGTTACACATTGAGGTTAGGTTACACGTAGAGCAACACATTCCGCATATAAACTCTGATTGCCAGGAGCTATTCGTGCCTAGTTCGACGTGAACAGTAGTTGATCCCCCATACCCAAAAGGAGGTGTTCCTACTTTACTAGTTGCAGTAAATGACCAGGATAGGAGGAGTTGTTCTACGTGCTGTTCTTGATTAACCACGCCCAGGAAGTAGGTGATTCTAAGTGTGTTACCTGTTCTTGATCCACCATGCCCAGAAAGCAGGTGGTTTTGATTCTAAGTGTGTTACCTATTCTCAATAACAACATTTGCCCAGGAAGGTGAGTCAGTCAAGTTAGTCAGGTTAGGGCCATTACTGATAGTCTAACCAGAATGATTTGATTCTATGCTACCTGTTTTCTCAATACCTCGTGCCCTTGAATGAGGTTTTCGTGCCATGTTATACGTTATCGAAGGACAGTCAGCCATGGGGAGTAGCACCAGTTAGCGAGTCATTGATTTTCCACATCAGCGGTCCCATATTTGAAGGTTGTCGCATAGTCCCACATCGGCAGAGAGCAGAGATAGGGGCGGTTCAACGGACGGGTGTTACATACATCCAACATGATTCCTGGGGTGCGAGTAATTGGGGTTATCACATCCGCTGATGCTGCCTTATTGGATAGGCTAGAGGGAACCGAATATAGTACCCAGTTTGAGGCTGTAGGTATCACCACCCAATACCATGGTCTCCATATTCGATGCCATTACTACTACAATGTTATTGAAATCCATGCTCAATAATATATTACTATTAGATATGGATGGTAAGAGATAGGTCTGATCTAAGACATAGGTATTATCTCAGTTATATCTGTGATTATTCTTATCCATATTTCCAGAACTACTGGAGTAGTGTCATAACTACTGGTGTTTCCGTCCGAAGAATCCATGGTTGGTTCGTTTGGTTGGGACATATTGATTTCGAAACTTTCGCTCATTTGATCCAATGGAAGGAGCATCAACTATGATACTCGCATATCTATGTTTACCTTTACCGTTGTTGGAACCTATGCCTCCTTTGGTGGGAGTATACTTTGAAACCTATACCTTAGACCTCATTGGGACCTTCTTATTCCTGTTACCCTCCTCCATGAGAGAACAAAAAATTAAGGAAAGGTACGCACTTCAAAGGATTTTGTCTGTCTTAGAGTTTAACATGTCTAGGTTTAAATAGATCTATGGAGGGTGATTTGAATGATGATACAAATAAATATCACTTTTTTATATATTCATCTCCATCTATCTCAATCATGTTTGGCATTTTTCTTATTTCCTATTTTGGTTGGATTGCTAGATTATGACCAAATTTGTGCTTGTTTATTCCAATATATTATTCATATTTCTTGCAAGCAATATCATATTAATCATCTTGGACCTAGATCATACGAATTTACAGGAGAATAAATACATGGAAATATTTTAGTTATGTATTATTGTTGCGGATGGGAGTATACACAATGGAATAAAAGAAGAAAAATTGAAATATAATGAAAATGGCGAATGTGTTAAATGTTTGAACATATCACCAATAAGAATCTCCACTAAGAATAATTACTAATCCAAATTCACACCTTGTTACATAATAAAAATAAGGGTTACTAACATTCATCATGTTTACTTATAAAGAAAAAAAAATATAGTGGGTCGAATTTTGGACCATTGAGCAGTCCTACCTTCATTCTCTTAGGGCCTTCCCAAAGATATTGTTGGCATTATGATGCATATGTTGTACTTGATGGCAACCCACTCGTAGAAGAACAACTCACTTATATATAACTAGATGAATCTACAGAAGAGATATCATATGTGACAAAATACATGGGATGCAGGACAACTCAAAGGAATCAGATGACAGTTCTCAGTATGACAAGTTAGCTTTGCCATCAAGTCCAAAGGGGGAGATTGTTGGCATTATGATACAAGTGTTGTCCTTGATGGCAAGATGACAGATTATAGTGCAGCAGGTCAGTAGCAAAGAATTGATTATCAGACTACAAATAATAAAGAAAGAAGAATATATACGCAGGTTCACTATATACCAAGTTGCGTATACGCATGTTCGCTATATACCAAGTAGGGTATACACATAGGTATACGCAGGTTCACTATATACCAAGTCGCGTATACGTAGTTTCGCTATATACCAAGTAGGGTATACACGCACTTTCATGCAAGGAAAAGCGTGTATATGTTGGAGAACTTACTTTTGGTCTGTGGTAGTTAGTCCTTGGTATTTGAACCTATGGTTTTGGACCACAGTATCTCGTCAGACGTGTTGATCCCAAGTGTTGGGTCCTTGGTATTGGATCGTGGTATTGGACCGTGGTATTGTGAAAGGACTAAGACTATAAAAGGATAAGAAGATCATTAGGAAAAATGTATCGAAAATGTCTTGAATATCTGAAGAAGTATGAGATCCAGTATGCAGGTTATGGGTTGATGATGCATTGCTTCATCTGAGCTAAGCAGGGATCTCACTGGTTGATGGAGAACAAGATCTAAGGAGAGATTGGGATCAAATGGTTTGAAATGAGCTATCTTTATATGGTTGATTATGCTAGATCTGCATACTGACACATGTAATATAAATGTTATGAGTATGACTGATGTTTGGTACAGCTGCAAAGTTATAAGAAAATATTTTTAGATCTGTACGTGCCAGGTTGGCCTTGGAAAAAGCGCGTATGTACGCGGGTTTGATTCATCATAGTAGCGTATACCATTTAAGCTATGATGTTTGAAGTTACACGTGGTTCTGATTGTTGATGAGTTCTGATAACTGTTTAATGGTGTCAGTATTCTGCATATCTTGGTTGGATGATTGTGTATTGATGGATGAGAACTAATATGGATCAAGATCATAATGACTCATATTTATGTGATCCGATGGACTAGATCTGGGTGCTAACACATATATTGTCCTTGTATATGTAATGATCTGGTTATGTCTGAAGTCAGGAAGTGTTGTTAGGAAAAGTATCTACTCAGAACGCCCCTATCCCACTCTAAGGTGTGACAGTGCCTGAGCAACAAACAAGGAAAACTACTTTCGTATTCTTCTTTATGAAATGTAAACGAAGAGGAAGGATGAACTAACCTGTGTCTTGCGCTAGTTTGTTGATCCAATCGCTCTCCTCTTCGACAGCTTCCAGCTACCTGCTCCCTTACTTGCCCAGCTTCACCAAGTTCCTGCAAGATCACAGAAGAGGAAAACTACACAAAGACATAGATTTACATTCATAAATAGCTTAGGATCAGATTTAAGCTAAACATGCAAATATAACAAAACATCATTGATACACAAGCATGTAGGAGAAACTCAAATAGTTTTATTGATATAATAATAAGATCCAAGAGGAGATACAACCAAGTGAGTCCCGATCCAGCATCTCCCTCCCAGCAAAGGAATCCCTTCCTCACCTCCCACAAAGCATAAATCACCCAATGCACTAATCTCAATCTCAAAACCAACAACAATTCTCTGCAAAGTACAAAATTCCAGCCCCTGGATCTCTGGGATGAGGGATCCATATATAGATGTAAGCAGAGAGGATGAGTCAGCTTATGTTTTGACTTGTGGCTTCTCTCTGTCAGTTCTTGCTTCCACTTGGAGGCTGAGAGCCTCTTACTCATCCTTCGTTGAACTTATTGAGGCAAGTGTCATTGAGGAAGATTCTGGAAGCTTCCATGGTCTGTCCACTTCGTGGAATGACATTTCCATTTGGCATTTCCCACTCAACGCACCATAGTAGTGCATTTAGGTGCGTTGCAACACACCTAGCTAGTGTACTTGGGTGCTATGCAACGCAGGTAGCTAGTGGAGCAGCTGAAATGATCCTGATTTGACTGATTCTGAGTAGTTTCTGGTGGAGAACTTCTGGGAGAAGCTGCAATTGGTTGACCTTGTTCCTCTAGGGGTAGGAACAACACTTTTAGGGACTTTGGATCCCTTGGATTATGGACATTTCATGCTTAGAGCTATAAGGCACAAAAATGTCTATAACAGTTGCCCCCTAAAGTATGAGGCCATTTATCGGGTGAAATGCTTTATTAGGAGGATCCGAAGTTCTTTCAATGCTGGGAGGAGCCCTGTAATAAGATACAATACAATACATTATTTTCATATTGTTTTCATGATCTAGCTGAGGCGGGCATTCCCATGCTCAGCTTTATAAATTCATTTTTATGTACATAGGAGAGACAATCGTCTGATGGTAGACTGATGATTCTGATGAAGTCATCATCCTTTTGGTAGGATGATCATCTGTGCTGCAATGCTGTACATGTCAATGTTTTTATTTTTCCTGAATATATATCGCAGCCCGGATGGATGAAACTAGATCCGGGGTCTTCAATCTCGTCCGATCTTCACTCGAAGTACAAGTCGATCCATGTGAGAAATGTTTTAAAGTCGAACATGGAAAGACATCGCTTGATTACCAGTCAATGATGTAAACTGTTAACAAGCGCGAGAGGAATCACCGATAAGGATGATGACCCTCAAGGTACTGCAGTACAATTCATGTGGTGTGAATAAAGGACTTGGCATCGAACACCACGCAAAATCTCTCGGTCGAAGGTCATTGATGTATACCTGTCGCCGGAAGTGAGAAACTTGCCATTGAGGCATGCAAGCTTCAAAGTACTGAATGGGGTGTCCCTAGATCAACTTCTTGGATAATGAGCTGATGTCGACAAGAAGCGATCCTTCAAAGGACGGCCTTGATGAATCCCACATCAATGACATGGAACGGAGCAAATGATTTTGATGGAGGTGAAAACAATCTGATGATATATGGTTCAGGATGGCGGTCATGAAGGAATGAAGTATAATGTATGGTAGTGGATGGGACACGGGTGACTCCTCTGGATGACTTCTCTTGAACATGTCGGCGACACTTATACGATGGATTGGTAGCATTTACCCCAAATGTGGATGGTATGGCGAGACCATGGTGATGTGACTGGTGAATGAAACAACCCAACCCGACTCAGGCACGGAGTGGAAGTGTCATGTTCAAGAGCGACTTGCTACCAATAAAGATTCTTTGAGTTCCTTCCCAATTTTTCCCCAGTCATTGCTGACCAGTACCTCTTTATTTTTGTCAAGCTTGAGGAGGATAACATATGCTTGTTCTATAATTTTCCCTTTGGGAAAACCCATCGCTATGTTTTAACGAGCCTAGCGATAGTGAAACTCGTTCTCGTCTAAAGACAAGTTTGTCACTATTAATGTTTTTTAACGAGTTTAACGACAAAGATAACTCGGTCCTTTTCATTTTTAGAGAGTCTGAAAAGGTACGTAAAGGTAACTCCGAAATTCCTTTTTCGTCATCTAATCCCTTAAGTCCGAAAAAGTATAAAACAATACAGAAGGGATGAATTTTCGATAGTTTTAACGAGCCGAACAAAACAAGCGCTCGATATTTTTGTGCAATGATCCCTCAGGTCCAAAAAGATTAAAATCTATAGGAGGGATAGCACTTCCGGTCGCTTTAACGAGCTGGAAGGCCAAAACTCGGCAATCTTTTCATATTTTACGAGTCAGATGAAAAGAGCTTAAAGAAGACTCGTCTTTTGAGGAACGAGTGATAAAATGGGTAGCAGCTGATTCCAGGTAAGGGTTGGAATTTTCCAAACACCACAGTGTCACAATGATGGCTAGTGAAATCACTCTTGGTAGCTGTTCCTCAAAATGGGTAAACAATCAAATGGAGGTGAATGATCGGCCAATGGAAAAGTGGAGGTGACGGTGCAAACACGACCAAGGTTTTAATGTCTGATAATGTTACATTCATGGTGGTTATTTACCGGAGGATAGTTCATTTTTTAACGAGCTTAAACGCGGATTGAAACACTTGCTCGGTCTTATGTTTATTTTTTAACGAGCATGAACTATGTGCTAAAAATGCTCGATCAATCCATTCATATGATAAGAATGTCTCATATAAGATGCCGTTTTTTATGGAGCTTGCGCCTTACAAAGCTTTGCCCCGCATCCTTTCTTTATGCAAGTTATGGGACGACTAATCCTACGAGTTTAAAGGGTTAGCCTACGGGTTTAAAGGGAGGACCTAGAAATTTAAAAAATAAATAGCCACCCCTTGCTTGCACTCCAAAAGGTTTGCATGCTCCCAGGTATAAAATACGATTTCAAGGTTACCCCTCAATTTGCAGACAGAACATTTGTTCTATCAGGAAAGGCCTACCTCTTTCAGGTTACCAAAGATTGTTCTATTCGCGGTGCAAACAAAACACTTCTTCGACGATGTCTACCGAGATAAACAAAGGTGATTGACTCCGTTTTGTCAACTCAGATAACTTTGACAAGAGAATCTTGTTCTAGAATAACCACTCTTCCACCGACGGACGGGGTACAGACTAGTCATATTCTCCCACGGAAACCTACCCTTTACCCGAAGTTTTCCTGCCAAAGCAGACCAGGACGCATGCCCCCTGGGTTCCAGTCATATCCCTCCGAATTACTTGCGCTTATCGGGGGGACGGACCATGGATTGAGACATTTCTTGCGTGAAGAGACCATTTAGGGATGGTATATGACTATTTGCAATGCGTGATCCGAGAAATGAAAGCTGGTCCACGAGCTTGACCACTCTTCCTTCGTGCGGAAAACACATTACTCTAAAGAGTGAGGAGACGATGGCTCCCATGCAATAAATATAGTCTTGTCCAAGGAGTAGGTTATAATCCAAGGGTCCTTGAACAACCATTACGTTCATTTGAACAATCTTCCCTTTCAATGTTATGGGCACATTGGGGAGGATCCCTAAAGGTCGACTGGTTCCTTTATCAAAGCCTGTCATATTCCTCATCTCAGGCAAAAGCGATGGCGAACCAAGCACTTTCCAAGCAGTAGAGGAAAGGATACTCACAGAAGCCCCCTCATCTATGACGGTACTAGCCATGACCATTCTATATATTTGGACGATAATTCTGAATGGTATGTTTGCTGGTAAACGGGGTCTGCCTAGTTGATTCCAGTCGAAGGAGACAACTAGGTTGCTTGGAGGTGGGACCGAGTAGACGGTCGGGCATGGCTCTGACAAACTTCCTTCCTGCGGTAAAGGAATGGGTGGGTTGCCCCCGTGTTCGTCGGAGTCTGTGTTGATGAAGAGAATTTGGACGGTGTCATCCTTGTTCTCTCCAGTGACTGTGTCATTCGAAGATAAAACCTCTGAAGGCAAGACCAGGTCAACTGCCGCCTCGACCTTTTGACTTTCGTCAGGTATGGATTCAACTGGTCCATCTTCAATGATAGGTGCTTCAGCTGACCAATTGAGTGGGCCAGCTGGATTCTCAACTAACGAAGGACTCGACAAGAGTTTTTTATATCCAGGAGGAAGTCCCAATGGTGAAACCGGATGATCATCCAAAACTATTTTAGCTTCGTCTAAGAAGGGACAACGGTGGATGGCGTGATCGCCTTCGCACAGTTTACAGGGAGATCTAGCTCTCCCTTTTTGTCCTGGGACTTCACTTTCGCTAGTTGACGGTGTGCTTTCAACATGGCCATCAGAGGTTGACGACACCGGATTGTGCAAACGGGGAGACCAGTCCCTTAGTATCCGAGGGATGCAAGGACAATCTCTGTGAAAGTGGTCTCCCTTGCAAATGACACATGGCGATTTAGGCCTGGTCAGTGCAGTGTGTGGATTTTCGTTAGACGACACTCGTTTGCCCCCATTCGCTTTTGGCTCCTTCTTCTTCTTCTCTTTCTTCTTCTTTTCCTTCTTCTCCTTAGGAACTTGACTTTTGGCTTTGCCAGCCCCATCAAGCAAAGAGGAAGGAGGAAAGGAAGAATTAGAGGAAGTAGAAGGTTGGTGGGTAACTATGGACTGGTCTAACTGCTGATTCGATTGTTCAGGAATAGTGGTGTTCTGAACAACATTGGTTGAGAAGAGCCAGACTAGCAAGCCAATTGTCAGTCCTGGAAGCGACAATGTGGCCATATGGGGTGCACCAACATCTCCCCAAGAGGAGAAGGGACTAGGATTTCCACCAAGGGGAATTCCTTTGTTGGTAGACTCCATTTTCTCAACCTAAAATCAACGTAGGAAAAGGGTATGAATATTCCGTTTAAAATAACTTTTAAGACGCTTGGACACAACTTGTTTTTTCAATTTTAAAGAGTCGAGAAAAAACAAAAGACGACTCTAGTCTCCTTCGATTTTTAATGAGCCTGAAGTGACAAGTGCTCAGATGGACCTTTTCCGTTAAGGAGTCTGAAAAGGAATGAAAGGGACTGCTCTGGAGATTTAGGTAGAGGGTGTGCCAAACCAATCACAAAACTGCAGAATACGTTTTACGGTACAGCAGTCAATCTTCCCGAATGTTGTGTTCGGTGCATTGCGTTCAGTAGGGCGGCCGACACGGCTTCCTATGGATAAAAGGTTTTAAGCCTATAGGGGTCTCCCAATATATACTCAACGGTACGTGGGAGCACAATCCGTACTGGCACTTATCGTCTCATAGTGGAGGAATCACCCAACCATCAGTGAGGACAACAGTTACCAGGCTTTACGACGCCGGAACACGTCTCTAGCCTAGACCTCTATGTTGTGCGTTAAGTTCCAATGCGTTGTTAGATTCATTCAATTTATTTTAAGTTGATCTTTCTTAGAAGTTTGCCTTTTTGGATCACCATGAGATGTAGATGTAATTCCTAAATGCAATCTAAAGATGATAAGCAAGCTTTTATCTCTTTTCAACAATGAAAATCCTAGCTACAAGGGGAAAAGAAAGACACAATCTTTTCTCAAAGAGAAAAGAGCACACTGTAAATGCACTTTTCCTAAATCAAACCATACAAACTATCAATATGCAAATGCACATATGCATGTATTTGTTTTCACTTTCTTAATATTGATGCCTAAAAAGAAAGTTGATGTACAAATTTGAATTTGCTTTCAAGTGAACAACACAAACAAGCTTCTTTTCCGAAATCAAAAGGGTAGAGAAGATTACGACACTTTATGATTCTGAAATAAACACTCGTTTCGACACTAGAAAGAGACAAATTCAAACCAAAGCAAAAGTAAAAAGTATAATCAACTGTCAACAGCAAAGAAACTTTCTCCTAAGATCAAAATCGACACTTACGACAGATCTAAATCTAAGGACAACAGTATGACTATTTTACTTTTCAATGGAAAACTGTAAATGATGTAACAAACACATAAAGAACACCTACAGTCTTTTTGTACAAAGGAGGCGGAATTAAGGCAAAGAAAAGGGGTTTTCAGAAAGGTACACACACTGATAACAGGCTGCAAAAATCAGAGATAAAACGAGGGAAAATTTTAAGAACCCCCCCTAAATTTATAAATATAATAAATGGGCGAATCTCCATGGTATATAGGAAAAATGGAAGGTGATTTTATCAATAATATGATATGTATATATAATTTTTTGGTGAATCTATCACCGGGCATGGAGAATATTTTACTCAATTATAAAATCTTGTAAGATCTTGGCGAGTCTTTCACTAAATAATAAAACTTTGTAAAGTCCTAGTGAATCTTCGCATAGGCTACATGCTGGTTTAATTCCCCCATTTAAACAGGCTAGATTCCAGGTGAATACCATGGGTCAATACCATGTGCCATTTTGGTGAATACCATGGGTCAATACCATGTGCCATTTTTATTTTTATTAGAATATTTTACTCAATTATAAAATCTTGTAAGATCTTGGTGAGTCTTTCACTAAATAATAAAACTTTGTAAAGTCCTAGTGAATCTTAGCATAGGCTACATGCTGGTTTAATTCCCCCATTTAAATAGGCTACATTCCAGGTGAATACCATGGGTCAATACCATGTGCCATTTTGGTGAATACCATGGGTCAATACCATGTGCCATTTGTATTTTTATTAATTCTAATAGTAGGGTTAATAATGGTTTTTTGCATGGTATTAATAACAATCTAGTCCATGGTATTTGTCCCATAGTAACCTAAATATAGCCCATTTTTTGAGTGTTCGTAAATATAAGGTGAGTTATGGAGTAAATATTAAAAAATGTTTTATTTGTTTACCATACCTCTCGTTTATTTATATTTTTTATTAAGTTACCATACCTCTTTTACAAATATGGTATTTGGCCCATAGGATTCACTTAAATAAAACCTCTTTCTTGAGCCTTCATAAATAGAACGAGGGTTATGGACTAAATATAAAAAGAGGTTTTATTTATTTATGATACGTCTAGTTTATTTATATTTTTATTTATTTACCATACCTTTTGAGTAAGTATAAAAAGACGTTTTATTTATTTACCATACCTCCACTTTACTTATATTTTTATTTGTTTACACCCTTACATGTATATAAGGTGACTTATGGAGTAAATATAAAAAATGTTTTATTTATTTACCATACCTCTCATTTATTTATGTTTTTATTTATTTACCATACCTCTTTTATAAATATGGTATTTGGCCCATAGGATTCACTTAAATAAAACCTATTCTTGAAAATGGGCGAATGGATTCACTTAAATAAAACCTATTCTTGAAAATGGGTGAACGGAAGGTTGTAAGTCCTAATTTCAAGGGCTAAATTTACCTTTTTTACCCTCTCCCTTAAAATAAGGTGGGCTATTTGAGGTGATTTGTAAAATTGTACTATGATACAAAATATTTGCCCACTAAAAATTTAAAACCCCTTAATTTCGCCAAAGGACGAACATTCGCCCCTAAAATTATCCTTGGGTAAAACTGAACAAAATGAAGCAAAGAACCTCAGCTGCACAGGGCAAAGGCTGATCAGCGCACCTGTTGCACAGAGAAATTGAATTGTAGTGCAGGTAGCACTCTCGGGACCTGCGTTGAAATGCAGAACCTCTTCACAGAGCCTACGCTGGGGCAGAAACGAGACTTCTATCCGGGTTCTGGGTCACGGTTTGCAGTTTAATCTATGGATTTTGGCCGAGTAAAAGCAATTAGTAAGGTACAATTAGAGGGATGATTTAAAGGAGGACTAAGAGCTATCACAAAGGGTAATTAGAGCATTTGTGGATCAGCTGTTCAAATCATAAACAAATCCAGTGGGTGGATTGAAGTAGCAGCTACTTTGCATTTGATAATGGCAAATGCAGTTCGATTGCTACTTCTGTGTTTATGAAGCAAACAACAAAAGAAACACAAACAAAATAACTAGAAACGATACCCAGTGGAGTCGCCATTTTGTTGTTGGGAAAAGTATCTACTCAGAACGCCCCTATCCCACTCTAAGGTGTGACAGTGCCTTAGCAACAAACAAGGAAAACTACTTTCGTATTCTTCTTTATGAAATGTAAACGAAGAGGAAGGATGAACTAACCTGTGTCTTGCACTAGTTTGTTGATCCAATCGCTCTCCTCTTCGACAGCTTCCAGCTACCTGCTCCCTTACTTGCCCAGCTTCACCAAGTTCCTGCAAGATCACAGAAGAGGAAAACTACACAAAGACATAGATTTACATTCATAAATAGCTTAGGATCATATTTAAGCTAAACATGCAAATATAACAAAACATCATTGATACACAAGCATGTAGGAGAAACTCAAATAGTTTTATTGATATAATAAGAAGATCCAGGAGGAGATACAACCAAGTGAGTCCCGATCCAACATCTCCCTCCCAGCAAAGGAATCCCTCCTCACCTCCCACAAAGCATAAATCACCTAATGCACTAATCTCAATCTCAAAACCAACAACAATTCTCTGCAAAGTACAAAATTCCAGCCTCTGGATCTCTGGGATGAGGGATCCATATATAGATGTAAGCAGAGAGGATGAGTCAGCTTATGTTTTGACTTGTGGCTTCTCTCTGTCAGTTCTTGCTTCCACTTGGAGGCTGAGAGCCTCTTACTCATCCTTGGTCGAACTTAGTGAGGCAAGTGTCATTGAGGAAGATTCTGGAAGCTTCCATGGTCTCTCCACTTCGCGGAATGACATTGCCATTTGGCATTTCCCGCTCAGCACACCCTGGTAGTGCATTTAGGTGCGTTGCAACGCACCTAGCTAGTGTACTTGGGTGCTATGCAACACAGGTCGCTAGTAGAGCAGCTGAAATGATCGTGATTTGACTGATTCTGAGTAGTTTCTGGTGGAGAACTTCTGGGAGAAGCTGCAATTGGTTGACCTTGTTCCTCTAGGGGTAGGAACAACACTTTTAGGGACTTTGGATCCCTTGGATTATGGACATTTCATGCTTAGAGATGTAAGGCACAAAAATGTCTATAACAGGAAGTGCAGAGAAGTTATGAATAATTAATTAATGACATATACGCTGGTTCACCTTGATGAAGTTGCGTATACACGCAGATTCAGCACTTCCAAGTAGTGTATGCACTCTGATGCATGTTTTTGATGATACAGTTGGTTCTGATTGATTTTGTAGAGTTCTGTGACTGTGTTGATTGACAGGATTTTAGTGTTTCAGGTGACTCAGAGATTGATGATGCTAGTAGTGATTGTTTTGAGCTTCAATTATAGTTATGGGTCCAGTATGAAAATTTGATGAAACGTGGCCTTCAGATTATAGTGTTGTGCTTCAGGAGTATCCAGTCTGAAAATTTATGAAACGTGGTACCCGGAGGAGAGAAGATTGTAGGCAGGCACCTATGTACTAGTATCTTAGCTAGTACAAGAGCAAAGGGGGTTGGAGCTCCCTTCCAGGAGAGCCTGTAGAACGAGAGAGGGTTGTAGCCTTCTGCAGGTTGTAGCCTGCGTTCTGGTAAAGGACTGCACCAGTACATTGTAAAAGAAGTTTCTTAATAAAGGAAGATAGAAACGAATTGCAGCAGGTGGTTTTCACCCACATTGGGTTTCCACCTTATATCATGGTGTTCATGTGTGTTGCTTATGTGTGTTGATCTATCTGTTTTACTGTTACTATTGATTGTTAATATGGCTAATAATTTTCTGATGCATCCATTGAAGATCACATAACTGAATCATGAGTTTAATGGTCATACGCTAGTTGCAATAGACACAGTCGCGTATATACGCGGGTATACTTAACTGAGGTAGCGTTTATGAATCTAAGTATGAAAATGATTAGATAAAACTGATTCACCCCCCCTCTCAGTATTATTCCCAACAGATATCTAGGCAACAACCAACTGCTCCTATCAGCTATAGCATTGATCCATAGACATTTATAATCGTTAATTCCCTTCATATTATTGTGTATGTGTTATATTGTGTGTGCCAGTATCATCATGTGTAGGTCATACATGTTAGGGGCAATGAGATCATACACAATTGAGATGAAAAAGAAAGGATTATCTGTGAAGATGAAAAAAAAAATCAGTTAGAAATGGTAAAATATGATGGTAAATATAATTCATCACTCTCAGAAAATTTAATATCCCTTGCCACATACAAAGATAAATTTATCCACACAAAGGAACGAATTCATGTAGAAGAAGTTATAATGTCCACCAGGTCAGTTTTGGATAACTTTAATGATGTCAGTTGAGTGTAGCTGACTAGTTTTCTTCCAACAATAAAGAAATATGGGTTGGCATCATATAATTAGTCATTGTTTTGCATGATGAATGTTTTTTATCCAGACCTATTGTTTTCTTATCTAAAATTCCATTATGGAAACCTCAAATAATGCACATAGAGGAAAATAGAAATCGAGAAAATGAAAGTTGACAACTCAGCTGATATAGCAACTAATTCCTCCAATACCTATCACGATTGTTCATGGAAACGAAAGTGTGGAATATGAGAATGAAACATATAATCTTGCTAAAACGGCCTTGTGAGATTCATGCAACTTACCTTCCACGTCCAATAAAGATATGTGGAAGAAATTTGAAAATGAAAACTTGTATGTATCTAGTTGGCTTCTCTTAGAATAATCAATCAATTGTATTACAATTAGGGTTTGTTAGTTCTACATACAGTTTTATATCCAATCATTTTTTTGTTATATTGACCATCTCTATTAATATCCTCTTTCTATCCAAAATATGCAGGTTTTTGTTTTTACACAAAACTTTTTAAAAAATATTGTACACAAATTTTTACTTGCCTGAATTATCTATCACATGGTGAAACTATATTTTTTCAGTACAAGAAGCATTTTATGAAAATCAATGAAATTCACAGCTTCATTTGGCAAGGCCTTTGGGAGGAATTTGAAACCTAAAATATTGATTGTGAATTATGTTTTGAGGATAACAAAAAGCTTCATGGATAGAGCAAAGCATTTGGAAGTTGAGTTCTTCGGGTAGTAATGACTTA
Source organism: Pinus tabuliformis (assembly GCA_031772625.1). NCBI lineage: Eukaryota > Viridiplantae > Streptophyta > Pinopsida > Pinales > Pinaceae > Pinus > Pinus tabuliformis. The sequence goes on from CM062818.1 coordinate 303,619,332, forward strand.
GCATAAGACCACTAGTTGCACTGGATTGTCAATATAATTTATAGATGTTTATCAAGCTTCAACAAAAAGCTTATCCTTTTTAATTGATTATTAATTGATGGATTTTTCATTTCTACTTGTTTCTCTTTCTTGATGTTTTTGTGCTAACTAGTTTTAACTAATTAAAGATCAAACGTTGGTGGTATTCTTCTAATATATTAAATTCTTGGTTTTATTAAATCAAGTATTTATTGTAAAAGATCAATCGATGTGTTATATCTTGGAAATTACATGGTAAACATGGAAAAACTATTAGTGCTTTGCATGTAAATCTTCAAAACAGATCAAAACTACTCTTATTTTAGCTTTTGATTATATGATTAATTATGTTTTGAGTTTTAGTGATTGAGGATGGCGACAAATGTTCCCTCAAATTGGAAGTTTGGTGCTGGAATCCAATGTTGATTTTCCATTCAAGAATACGATAGCAACTGGAATAGGAAATTTACATTCCAAAATATTCCTATGTGAGGGATTACTAGTGGTGATTACTACATATTTTCAATGTTGGAAATTTGCTCCAAATCGTAGCTAATATATTATACCACGGTTCAGGAACACAATGGGAAGGGAATTTTCTTTGAAATTTATCCACTAATATTGTAGTGATCCATAAATATAAGCAAGACATTAATAATTTGCTATATACTAGTTGTCTTATTCATATGTTACAATGTACCCAAATAGTAGTTCTTATCTAAAGAAATTGTCATCAGACTTGGGCATTCTTGACATCATCGACCTCCAATGTTTTACTTATTCACTTAGACTTGTACGTTATCCAGTTATACACATGTATACAAGGCTATCCTATTGTTGTATCCTTTTTACTTCATTTAATTTTATTCTAGACTTAGCTTTGGATTTTTCTAGGGGTTTTGTTTACACTCCCACACTATGTAAGTAATCTACAACTTCAGCCTTTTAGAATGTATCTTAGTTTGCATGATTATGCCTAATGTTCCTTGTAGGTTGAATACTAAGTTGACTAAGGTGTTATTTTCTATGGCGATATTTTATTTGCTTTGTTTATACAGGTCAATTGGCCACATAATGGCCACTATTTCCAAACTGAAGAAAACTTATTTGAGTTTCTTGCTTTTATGGGGAAAAATGGTATTGAAAATATTGCTAATGTTAATGTATATATCATATAAATCTTTTATCATCTACTTTATTTTATATTCCAGTGTTTATCTCTTTTCATTTTTTACACTTTGCATTGTATCTTCTTTATTTTTCAAAAAGGAACTTGTTATTCATAGTAAGAAGCAGGAATTAAAGAAAGATGATAACAATAACACTGAGGTGAAAAAATGAAAATTAAAGAGAGATAGAAGATAACTGGTCTAGTGGTACCTGTAGAGCCAATATCCCACATAAGACACACATAAAGAGTGATGGCCAAGTCCTCATAGTTGGTGAATTCACCTACAATTCCTTGACAACACAATGATAATGTTTTGAAGTGATGAAATAATATGTCATGTGTAAATTTTACTCCAACAATATAAAGTTCGAAACTTATATTGTAATACTTGACATTTTATATAACATAATTTTTGTGGTTGAAATTATTTATGGTTGCACTTCATATTATTTAGTACTATAATTAACATTTGTAACTCTATGTTTTCATATTAGATAAATATGTACATTGTATGACATTATTTTAATTTACTTGCAAAATAATACTGCTTAATCTATGTTGATTAATAATGAACATAGAAAATCAATGTAAACCTACTAAATTAGTTGCTTGTAATGATTGTTAATAAAAGTAAATGAAACAATTATAAACTACTAAACTAGTCAAATATATAAGGAATATGAAACTACAAAAAAAAATATATGACTACTGGAAATGATAAATTTGTTATTACAAATGATGACTAATTTTTTCATATATATGACTATTAGTAGCGAATTTATAATATCTTATAACACGACAAAAATTTAGTCATATTTGTTTGGTCATTAATTGGTCTCATAAAATGACTATAATTTTCATATATATGACTATTAATAGCTAATTTAACACAACCAACGTTTTGGTCATATTTCTTTAGTCATTAATTGGTTTTCTCGTGTGATCATTAATTGTCGCAATTAATGACTAAATTTACGACTAAATATACTACTTGATAATAAAATTGACACAACCAATGAATGAACAAGCTAGAATGACTAAAAGTTGGTCATGTTATAACATACTATAGATTAGCTACTATTGGTCACCAACCGAAAAATAGTTGTTTATATGCAAATTTTAGTCATTTTTTAGTAACAAATTAGTCATTTTGTACTAGTGTGCATGTAATCTGAAATGTCATGTAGAAAGCTGAAAGGTCATGGAGAAGTCAAACAATCATGAGGGTAGTCCAAGAGTCACACGGGACATGAATGATCACCCAAATTATTATACATACACCGTCATTTCTCACGTAAAGGAAATTTTCACCTTGGTTCCTCCTACTAGGCATTGGAGAGGAAGATAGTTGTTTTGGAGGAGTGAGTGACTTCTCTAATGCTCTAGCATTGGGGCTAGTGGTGTTCACTTTCTCCATGCATCTTGAAACGTCTTCTTAATTTAGAAGCTCATTGATCCAGTGCGCTTTCATGCATATGTCACGAATATTGTAATATTATTCTTTGAATATTTGCAATGTATGTTGTTTTCATCTTTACTAATGAAATTGAACTATTTTGGTGGCTTTGGTACTTATATTTATCAATGTGTGTTGTATTTTATTTAACAATCGTTTCTTCCTTGTGAACTATTTCACACGTTGATCAACGATTCATTCATTTGTATATGCTCATGTGCGTTTTTTATATTATTATTGTTAGCTATATTTAAAGGGCCCACTTTTCTTTGCCCTTTCAGTATAATTATCTTGATACTTTCCACGCCTTCAAAATTCACAGAGCATACTCAGTTGCTGATGCGAAAATACATGTGTATTAATCTGATGTGTTGATCATTGTATACAAGGAAAATCTACAATGATACATCATATTTGATTTGATGAGACTCTTAATCCAAACAGTGTGATGTATAATTGGGACTTCACATTAGGGGGACCCTTTTGGTTGACGGATTTCCTATACTATCAACAATGAAAATCATGAAATAATTTTATAACTATATATTTAACTATTATAACTATAACATCACATACCTATATATTATAGTTCTATATATATTGCTTATAACATAACGCAATTTTATAATTGTTTAACATGAAATCTATATAATGTTTTAAATAGTTATGCTATGTTATGTTATAGTTATAATTTTATGTTATACATTATTTATACATAGCATTATAACTATAATGTAACATAGCATAAATATTTAAAACATAACATTTTACATAACATAACTATTTAAAACATTGTGTGTGTGTGTGTGTGTGTGTGTGTTTTCATGTTTCAACAATGCATCATTGGTACATATAGTAAATTTGTCACGAAAAGTGCATTTGGAGTGAATAAAATCATTTTAACTCTTTTCTTAGTGGTACCATATTATTCCATTATGTAATGTTTTGTACAAGAAACATTGTCTTCATGTGCTTGCACCTAGTACATGCCATGTGTCAAAGTCAAACAGTATAAGAATTTAAAGTCTATTGGGGTATTTGGTTGGCATGAAATTTTATTAGTTTTTCAAATAGGTTTATTTCAATTTTTTATATATATATACATATTTATGCAATATGAATAAAATGTGTTATTTAGAAATGGGAAAAAGTGTGAAGGTATATTTGATCACTTCCTTTCATTGTGTTTGCATGAAACTGAATACTTTAGTTGATAAATTATAAAAAAATGGAATATAAGGTTTATGACTCGAGGTTAGATGATTGTGTTTGAGTTTAGAAATGTTTTTTTTTTTTCAAAATTCTTTCTAAGTCAACATTTGTTTCTTGCACTAGAAGAAAATGGTGAAATTAGTTACTAAGTGACTAAAAGTGTTAGTCGCCACAAATGTTTTAAGTGAAATACTACCAGAAATTAGAAATATTAAGAGACCCAAATAAAGACGACTTATATAAATGACTAATTCAGTCTCGAGTTAAAATGTATGACTAGATAATAAGTAATACTACCGAAAATGATAAACGTGAATTACTGATTTAGTCTAGGAACAAAAATATGACTATCTAACAATAACTATAATAACATGAATTAGTCGTTTATGTTAGTCATTTTAATTGTGCCACTTCAACAATCTAAACATACCAGTGATAGGTGATTCAAAGGATTTTATAAACTAGATGAAAGCTTATACTTCCTTATACACTTCTTTATTGGATTAGAGGATGATTAGAATTATGGAGCTTATTAGAATCTTTAGGGTTATATAATTTGATCACATTCATGGGGAATTAAATTCAATGGTTAAAAAATTATCAAAAATGGGAGTAGTCCAACATCTCTTTTTGCAACACGACATGACCACATAGCCTGGGCCACATCCGCCTTTAACATGACCGTATATTTACATACGAAGTTCTAAATCAGTGACCTTAACACCACAAATTACACTAACAATACACCCTTTGATCATGGATTCTATGCCCCATGGACATAAACTACCAGTAACTATTTTAGATAATTTACTTATGTTTACATGAGTAATAAATTTTAAGTAAAAATAATTGGTTCAATACCATAATCTCCCCTCCATACTTTAATCCATCCTTTAAGGTGCCCCTTTTTGAAATTAATGAGGCTAAGCATTGTCTAGTACCCTTTTCATCTCCATTTGACATTTGTCGTAATGTACACCCATGGCATTTGTCTGAGTCTCATGATTTCCATTATTATCAACTGAATTCTATTGTTGAGGACTGTTGGGAGACTTTATCATGTTTGTCAGATAAACTTGGTATATTTAGTTTATTGGTTGTTGGATATACTCCTGTTGTTGTAGTAGTAGTCGCTACTTTGACCACAACCCTAGTCGAAATTACTGCGATAAATTATGGATTTATCACAGTAAGAATAATGGAATAATAGAAATTTTTTTATCTAAAACTATGAAAGACAACAATCATCCACAAACATTATACAACTCTTTAAAAAAATTCTAACAAACTCCAAAATATCAAAAATAAAAATAAGAAAAATATATCATAATTTTTTTAATATTAAAAATAGTAAAGATACATTCTTTTATGTTAAAACGATTTTACACAATTTCTTTAAAAAATGTCCATTTATTTTAAATAATTGAATGTCTAAACCACCTATTGGCTTACATAGTTAAAAAAAAACACAATTAATATTTGAAATTAAAATTTATACATATTACATAATCGGTGTTCATTTCTACAAGAATACATTAACTCTAATCCAATTTCATCTATACTATATTATCATATCCAATCTCATCTAAAATATATTATCATAAGATAAAATATTAAAATTTAAATATTATTTAAATTCTTAAAAAAATATAATTATATTATAATCCCCTCCCACCTACAAAGTTTCCATACGAACAATGCCTACCATTAAAATTACCGAAGACCTTCTTGTTACCAATTCTACACAGTGTGCACTATGCAAGGATGAATTTGAAGTGGGCACTGAAGTAAGACAGATGCCATGTAAACACATGAACCATTACGTTTGCATTACTATATAGCTTGAACAACGTAACTCTTGTCCAGTTTGTCAATATGAGATGTCCACAGATGATGTGAAATATGATCGGGCTCACTTCTGTGGGGAAATCTCTGCTCATGTTTCGAATTATGGTGGCACATCAAATGGGCAAGGTTGGAATCTTGATGAGTTTTCTTCACGGTGTATTTTGGGAACATGAAATAATAGTAATAATGAATCTTTCATGCCTAAAATGAGCTCTGAAAATACCATGGTTGGTACTATTAATATTGCCCCAAACCAACACGAAGCTTCTGCTGATGGTGTTGTTGTTATATTTTCTACCTACGATGTAGCTAATGTCAATGGTATTGGTAGAGGGACATGAAGGAAATTCAATTTCTCTCTTGTGGGGCCATTCAGGGATTCCTTTTCAACAACTCAGCAAGCTCAAGCTAAAACAAGTTCTGGTCCTCCAAACAATCGAGAGACTGTTTCTAGCATACCAAACAAGGGAAATAATGTTTAGGGGAAAATCTTAGCTACTGTGAGGGCAGAGGATGATGGTGACACTGTTATGTATGAAGCAGGAGAGGAAGACTTGGACTGATGATTTATAACTTATATCACTCAATTTTGGCTAGCTAGACTTCAACATTTTTAAAGGTATGATTTTCAGGTCATTCAACCATAAGTAATCATTTAAAAAGGGACATTACTTTCCTCCCTTCTCAACATTGTTTTCCCTCAAGAAATCTAGAACTTGCATATCGATACCATAATCTCAAATATGTATGTGGAGTGCTCAAACATAATTGAACCTAGCATCATTTTTAAACTCTGCCATACGTCCAACCAATCCATTATGATGTAAACCATCCCTCATAAAAATCTGTGGATCCTAAGGCCACATTGGGATACTGACATTTGTATTATCTCGAAACTTCTAGCCAATATTTGTTTCATTTCTGTATAGCCTAATATTCTACCCACCTTGTAGAAGTAAATTATAAATCCTCTAGGTTATGAATTCAATTTCGAAGGATAAAGCACCCCCTCCTAAGGTGATGTATAAAATCCGCTATTCTAACCATCCTTCCCATCCTAAGGGAAACCAAATTTTTTTATAGAAAGAATCCTATTGTAGCTAGTCTTTTCCATAGTTGTTATCGATAGATTGGGTCCATTTTCAACCCTATAAATTTACCATCAATGGTGCCATTGGTTAAAGCCACTAGTTCCTCATTGAAATTATGAAAGGCGAATGTTTTTGTAGTCCCACCAAGTTTATTCTCCTCAAAATCAGATATCATAGGTGCATTTTTCAATAAAAAAAATAATGTATTATGATCTATAATTCCCAAATCATATGAAGGATGTAAGAAGTTTTTCCCTATATTTTGGAACATGTGTTGAAAAACAAGCCTCTTTGGAGAAGCAATACTATATGGTAAAAATTGAGAAGATAATGTAATTACAAAAACACTTGGTTGTACAAGCAATTGTAGTTGTACATGATTTCTAACCAACTCCCAAAAGTAGGGATCATCTAAGTGTACCAGAAACTGTAGTTGTATAGGATTTGATAACCAACTCCCAACAATTGGGATCAATAGACCAAAACACCACCAAAAAGTAATTCTTGTCACAAAGTCAACAATAATAGCTAAAACAAGGTATCCATACGGTTCTCGGACAGAACCAAACATTCCCATTTTTCAATCAGAAATTGGAAACAAACTCCATCAAAGTATAGAGAAAATGCAATAGGCAAAAAAGGTGGAATAATTTAATCCATGAGTGACCTAAGCAAATTTCGACCAAAGAATTTGTCAGAGATTGTAAAAACTGGCCACATTAAAATAAAAATTACTTCCCACCAAATGTCAAAATGCTTCCACCAATTCCAGTATGCAAGTAGGCAAGTAAATGTAGCATAAAGGGTGATTTCTCCCCAGTGGCTCGCCCATTCCTCTTTAGAAGCATTATCAATGTTAGGTATGTTATTAGCTGATGAGTCTTTCCAAATTGCCTTTGGAAATAATAAGCCTACAAGAGGACTTGGAATAAACATAATAATTGTCTGGAAAGAATGTGCATACTCGTTCATAGCTAAGTTTGACATTAGAAATCTCAAGAAAGCAAACACCACAAGTACAATTACTAATAAATTTCCCCCCACTGCATGCAACACCATACATTCAAAGATACACCAAAGACCTATGAGCTAGGAGAGACACATGAAATTGAAAAGAATGGAAACTACAATAGCAAGAAGAATAAAGGTCATAGGAAAAACATGTAATATCCTAGCTATTTACTTTGAATAAATAACTAGAAATCATGATAGATAGATGAAGAAAATTGGTCGATCCTCCTTGGTGTTATTTTCTATAGCCATGAGATCAAATATTTCCTAAGTATTTCTTAACTACAAGGAACTTGAAAAAGCTTTCAATGAGCTAATTGATCTCTCCCCTCGAACCAATATGCTTCTAGGAAAAAAAATTATTTTCCTTGTCATAACCAGTTTGCCAGAAATAACCTCCAATGATGAATATAATATGTAATCTCAGGATATCCCCATAGTCCTCAACAAATATTTGATAATTTATATCTCGAGTAATCAGAGGAAAAATATCTTGTGTTGCACTATGTGTCATAATCTATTGAATTGGTGTAGACAAAAGAAGGCCATGATCCAGCACCAGATTGACAAACTAAATCAACTAATCTTGTGCCAAATGCTTCCAAATTTATAAAAGTTTTGATTGTTTCCTTCCATTTACATGTCTTCATAAATCCATGAGATGCCAACACAAAAACTCTTCAACACTATTAAAAAGGAAAATAATTAGATGAGGTGGCACCCAACCAAAATCAATAATGAGACCTAATACTCCCAACATGGATGCTACATATGAGCCAGCGTCACCAACTCCTTGAGATCTTAATGGATTTTCAAAATTATTGTTGATGAGAATACCTAGATATCAATGGTAGTGGTAGAGGGACTATCATGAACATCGAGGTCTCTCTTGTGGGGACATTCACGGATTCCTTTTCAACAACTTAGCAAGCTCAATCTGAAACAAGCTCTGGTCCTGCAAATAGTGGAGAGACTATTCCTAGTTAGAGTTCAGATTATTTAAAGGTATGATTTCTAGGTCATTCAACAATTCCATGTAAAACATGAAACAAGCAATAGTTTAGATATTTTCCATTTCCCACACAAAAAAATATTTACAACTTGGGAAATTTTATTCATCACCTTATTCTTCATTATTGTGGAATACTACTACTACAGTGAATAGGTTGCAATGATGATCAACATATCAAGTTATTTTTTGATGAATGATGTTAATTCTCTACTATTAAGGAATTTTAAGGTAATTTTTAGGAAACTTTTACATGTCATTAGGTCAACACCTATTTATTTGTAAAACTTTTTAATCACAGAGAATTAAAATAAAAACAACATATTGTTCTAAATGTGGAAATATAATTCAGTCATGATAAATGAAAATAGAAAATGATAGCAACATAATGGTGATAATTCTTTGATTTCAATTCAGAATCTAGTTCGGTTAAACTTTCCAATATTAGAAATTGAATGTAAGCACCTCTGCTACCTAGATGATCCCACACATCAATTATAGGCATGGAAGTTTTCCATGCCTCCTTAAGAAGTTGTTCTTTTGATCAATGGAGTAAATTGGGACTTATTGCAACCTCCTTCAATTATCTCTATAATTCTTTCATGGAATATGAATTACTTTCTTAAGAATCTTTGTCAATATCAATTAGGAAAAATGAAAATAAATATTTTATGGGAATGTCGGAAAATGTAATCTCATCATATGAATCGTTGATCTCCAAGACTTGAACATAATTGTCTATTCAGGTAATCATTCTTCTACAAAATTTAGATTCCAGGGACTCACTTAGAATTATAATGTGTCTATGAAATATCTTATATGGAAATACACTTCAACACAACTTGTGGTGTTTGGGGAAGTCAGTATTTCAAGTACATTCTTCCTAAGCTCAACTCCAATAGAATACAAGCATTTACCCGCATGTACAATTAGATATTGAATAGTCCATTATACTCCAAAACATTCGTAGTTGTTGTTAAACGATGGATTACTATTTCGTCCTGTTAAATTTTACACCAGTTTAGAAGGGGCATCTTCTCTAATAACCTTTCTTATGTCTTCATGAACACATTTAGAGGTACAAGGATTCTCCAACAGAGGATAAGGCATGCACTAAGAAATTCATTCAAGAGATTTAGCATCCTTCACTAGTATAATCATCTCTTTTCTAAGGGTTGACTCCTTGACTCTTTTTTTCTTTGTTATCGCTTCTAAGTTATTTTTACTTTGTTTTGGATAGGCATTCCTAGAGATCTGAAAGCTCCCAAAGCCTTATTTAAATGGATCTCCTAGGTTGCAAGGTTCTCTCCTAGAAATGGAGATGATTTCGGGCATAAATAGTGGCATTTTTTTATCAATGTACTCCATCCTACTTTTATAAGGATAATGTTTAGCATTTGTATGTAGATTTTGTCAAAGGAGAATTGTGTCATCAAAAAAGAGTCAGTTAGAGATATACTTGATCTTGAAAGGGAGGAAACTCTTAGCTTCTATGAATTAGAGCAAATATGTAAATTTATGTGAGTTTTGTAGGTTTTAACCCCATACAAAAATTACTTGCATACGAATTCTAAAACACCAAAAATAAACAATGTGAGAGAATAACACATAAAACGCATATACATAGAGATTTTCCCTTGGATCCTAAATCGGGACTACCAGTTTGACTTTTCATTATGTTCCTTTCCATGTTACAATACATATGTATACATGCTGAAGCATCCAATACCACGGACCGGAAACCATTGCGTCCAAAACCATGTGTGAAAATCATGCAAAAAACCATAGGTAGGTCCGCCCAACCTAATATGGGGTCCAAAAAACAAAATTTTCTGGGGCGCTGCCCCGGATCCCATAGAAGGGGGTTACCTGCAACCCTCAAACCCCCTATGACCCCCCACTACACAATCAACACAACGAAGGGGGGGGGCTCTGCCCCCCCTCTAACCCCCTGGTTTACTACATGGGCTAGTCATTGAAAGAATATAACACAACCCAACATTCTCCCACTTGTTATTTTCTTTCCATAGGGGGTCACAAAAGAGCTTAGTCATTTATCCAGCCTTGCAATGCCCATTGTTTCCCTACACCAACAGAACTTCTCAAAGCTCACATATTTTGTCAATGCATCTGCATTATCCTTCAAAGTTTCTACCTTTACAAGCAACACCTTTTTGTCTTCTATCATATCCCTCACAAGGTGATACTGAACATCAATGTGCTTTGCATTTGAATGATATGCAAGGTTATTTGCCAAGAAAATTACACTTTGGCTGTCAGAGTCTATCCTTATAGCTCTGTGTACTAACCCCATACTTGAACACAATCTCTACAACCAAACTACTTCCTTGCTTGCATGAGTGGCTGCCATGTATTATGCCTCTATAGTTGATAGTGCCACTACAAATTGTTTCTTACTGATCCAACTGATTGCAACTCCAAATTGGTTAAACACATACCCACTTGTAGATCTTCTTTGATCCATATCTCCAGCCGAGTCTACATCAACAAAGCCACGAATATCCAACACTTTTTCCAATCCTGGTCTTCCTTGGTAGCACAAACCATAATCACTAATGCCACACAAATACTTGAAAACCCACTTCAATATTGTCCAGTGCTCCTTCCCTGGTTTTGACATAAACCTGCTCAATACTCCCACTGCATGTGCAATGTCCGGTCTAGTACAGACCATTGCATACGTCAGGCTACCTACTTGCATATGGAACACGAAACATGTCCTCTTCCTCTTCTTGTGCCTTCGGACACTGTTCATCAAATAACCTCACACCTACAGAAATAGGAACCTTCATCAGTTTACTATCCCGCATATTAAACCTATGAATTATTTTCTCGACATACTTCCTCTGGTTTAACCAGAGCTTTCTCCTGTACACGTCTCTTTTAATTTTCATGCCCAAAATATAGTTTGCAACACCAAGATCTTTCATGTCGAATTTGGAGGACAATTGGGTCTTCAAATCCTAGATAATTTCTTTCTCATTTCCAAAAAGCAACATATCATCCACATACAAGACCAGATAAATAACACGATCGCCAAATAATTTAAAATACACATAGTGATCTACTTCGCTTCTGGTGAAGCCAAGTCCCTGTATAAATGTATCAAATTTCCGATACCACATCCTTGGTGAATGTTTTAACCCATACAGAAACTTATTTAACTTGCATACCATTTCTTTCTTACGCTTCACCACAAAACCTTCAGATTTCTTCATGTAGATCTCCACTTCCAGATCCCTGTGAAGAAATGTTGTCTTCACATCCATATGTTCTACCTCAAAATCGAAAGTAGCAACAACAAATAAAAGTAATATAATAGAAGCTACCTTTGCAACAAGAGAAACAATATCACCAAGATCAATTCGTGGCACGTGGGAGTAACCTTTTGTTACCAACAACGCTTTAGATTTCTCCACCTTTCCTTTTGCATTTGTCTTCTTCTTGAACACCCATTTGCTACCAATGGGTTTCCTTCTGGTTGGCAACTCCACTAGATCCCAAGCCTCATTTTTGTGCAAATATGCCATTTCATCAACCATGGCCTCTTTCTAGAGTTTTCCATCCTCTGAATCTACTACTTCCTTCATAGTTCTGGGATCATCATCAGTAATAGATAAAGAAAAATTTGAACAGAAAGCAGATGGACTATACCTTTCCGACTGCCTTCTTTCTCGAACTGATCTTCTCACACTTAGAGTTTGTGGCTCTTCATCTTTTGATCCCTCCTCTACTGTAGAGTCTGATTCTTCCTCCTTAAGCTCAAACTCTATCTTCTCAGGTTCCTTTGGTTAGACTTCACGTTTAATAAAATCTTTCACCTCTCTAAACACCACATCTCGGCTATACACAACCTTCCTTGTTACTGGGTTCCAAAGCTTATAACCCTTTAAACCATCCTTATACCCAATAAAGATGCACTTTTCAGATTTACTATCCAACTTGGTTCTTTTCTCCTTTGGAACATGTACATATGCATCACATCCAAATACCTTCAGATGTGAAAGAGAGGGTTTATTACCAGTCCATACCTCTTGTGGAGTCTTATACTACAAAGCTGATGAAGGTGATTTGTTGACCAGGTAGCATACTTTCTGCACCGCCTCTTCCCAAAATTCCTTTCCTAACCTGGCAGTAATGAGCAAGCTTCTTTCCCTTTCCATCAATGTCTTATTCATTCTTTATGCAACTGCGTCTTTCTCAGGTGTGGATGGAGTAGTCTTTTGTCATGCTATACCACACTTCTTATAGAATTCTTCAAATTCCTTGTTGCAAAACTCTCCACCATTATCTTTCCTCAACGCCTTTATCTTCTTCTCTGTGTGGTTTCCCACCAGAGACTTAAATTCTTTAAACCTATCAAAGACTTCAAATTTATTCTTAAGGAAATATATCCATGTATTCCTTGAGAAGTCATCTATAAATGATACATAGTACACAGACTTACCCAGTGATGGAACCTTCACAGGTCTAAACACATCACTATGCAAAATTTCTAATATATGTTTTGCCCTCTTACCACCAAAGGGGAAACTCACCCGATTATGCTTACCATATACACAATTTTCACATAAATAAAAATCGAGAGAGCTATTACTCATTCCTTCTACCATACCTTTACCATGAATTATTCGAAGGCCCTTCTCTCCAATATGTCCAAGCCTTTGATGCAATAGAATGGTCTTCTCTCCAGAGACCACTAGATTTTCTTCTCCTCTTTCAGGAACCATAGAATTGTTGCACCCATCAACAACAATGCTACCTTGCAACTTTTACAGAGTTCCAATTCGAACTCCCCGCATCGATACCAGTGCCCCCTGAACCATCTTGCAAGTATCCTTCTCGAACACTATTTTTACACCTGCATCATCCAGCTTGCTTACAGAAATCAGATTTCTGGCTAATGTAGGAATATGCAGAACACCCAGAAGTGTTCTAACCCTTCCACCTTGTAACTTCAACTTTACTTTTTCGCAACCAATGGTTCTAGCCTTCCCATCATTGCCCAAGAAGACATTACCACCATCATATTTCTCATACTCACAGAACCACTCTCTATGGGGAGTGAAGTGAAAGGACACACCTGAGTCAATCAACCATGCCTCATGATCTACATGTGTACTTGATGGAGCCAAGTACACATCCCCACCTTCATCTGAGATGGTTTTTTCCTCTGCATAAGGACCATCATCAGATCCCTTTCCTTTGTCAGGAGCTTTAGATTTACAGTCCCTTTTGCAGTGCCCTTCCTTTCCACATTTCCAGCACACCACCTTTACAGGTTTTCCTGGAGATTGAGATCTCCCTCTACATTTAGATCTCCCACTTGATCCCTTATTTTTGTTTTTGTTCTTGGACCGTCCTCATATAGACAAGGCATCACCATTCTACCTCTCCATATTTTTCCATCTCATCTGCTCCATCCACAAGGATGAGACTATTTCATCAAACTGCAAGGCAATTACATTGCTACCTATTGCAATAACCAGACTATGCCACAAATCTGGTAGAGAACACAACAAACTAATGCACTTATATTCATCTAAAATTTTAATGTCAATTGATAATAATTGACTTACCACAGTATTAAATGTGTTCAGATGCTTTCTCACCGAGTCTCCATATTTCATCCTCAGGTTATACAACTTTTCCCGTAGGAACAGCTTATTCACCAGAGAATTAGATTAGTACAAAGTCCATAACTTGTCCCACAAAGCCTTAGCCGTAGCTTTCCCTAATATATTCGGAAATACTAAATCTGAAACACACAATCGTATTGTATTGTTTGCCTTTTGATCAAACTTCTTCCATTCTTCATCAGACACTCCTGTTGGTTCAGTACCCAGATCTACTACGATCCACTGATCTTTGTCCACCAACAAATCCTCCATCTCGAGTTTCCACAACTCAAAACTCTGACCATCAAATTTCTCGACCCCTATCTTTCCACTACTCGCCATCTTCTTTCACCACCAGAATTGATCATGCATATCTCCCACTGAACAGGGTCTACCATAGGCCCCAGCGAAACCTCTCAGCAACAAAGGCGTCCCCTGGAAGCCAAAACAACTCTAATGCCAAATGCAGGTTTTAACCCCATACAGAAATTACCCGCACATGAATTCTAAAACAAAAAAAATAAACAATGCGAGAGAATAACACATAAAATGCATATACACAAAGATTTTCGTGTGGATCCCAAAACTGGGACTACCATCTTGATTTTTCATTATGTTCCTTTCAATGCTATAATACATATTTATACATGTCGAAGCATCAAATACCATGGACTGAAAACCATCGCGTCTGAAACCATGCACTAAAAACCATTGCGTCCAAAACCATGTGCAAAAATCATTCACTAAACCATAGGTAGGTCCACCCAAACTAATATAGGTTCCAAAAAACAAAATTTTCTGGGTGCAACGCCATAGATGGGGATTACCTACAACCCTCAAACCCCCGTGACGCCCTCGATATGCAATCGGCGCAACGAATGGGGGGCTCTGCCTCCCCTCTAACCCCCTAGTTAACTACGTGGGATAGTCATGGAAAGCATATAACACAACCCAACAAGTCTCGTCTAGAGGCTTGTAATTAGAGTGTCTCCTAGCGGGTTGCATCTAGGGACCAAAATGAAAAATCTCATTCAAAGATCTTGTGTATCTAGAAACGATGATTCTTGTTGAAATATGATATTTTTTTTCTCAATTTTTCATTTCTTGAGAAAATTGATCAACAAAGAATCTCCTAGCACAAAGTACTAACATTATTTTCCACTCGTGTTTCTTATTCTCATTCCTTTATAGATTATTTTTGCACAATCGGGCATCAAACTATTCCTTTATGTTGTAACATTATCTCCCAAAACTGTATTAAAGAGATAAAATATTTATAATCTGTGAGATTGAATACCAAATGAGATCTGTGTCTGAGAGGTAAGAATGAGATTGAGAAAGTTCGGCATGCTTAGGAAAACTATAGTATGTGGGTAGAAACCATGATGTTGGAAAATGTAACTAGGTTTGGTCTTCATTTAATGTATTTGAGTCATCATGTAATGTACTTGTCAAAGGAATAATGAAAATAATAATTATTATTATTGTGACTTATTAAATCCGAGCAGTCAGGCATTCAAGTGGAATGTAGAGCAATGGTTGTTCTCCTTAAGAAGTATATCATACGGGAACAGATACAATCAGACTTGAGATTTGAGGTATCAAGGTGACTAGAAGTCACAGATCAAGGGCATGGATTTTTTAGGTTTAAAAGATGGAAAGTGGCATTGGTGAAACAAGAGGAGACCTTTATTTCAATATGCCTATTGATTGAGGTTGTTACGTGATCGATATCTCCATATTCCATATCCCATACATCTCATTCAATTGTCACCAAGTGAAGGAGTATGGTCATTGTCTTGGCTTGTGGGTCCATATACATTTGATTTATATCCCCTTCCAGAGCCAATTTTGAGACTATCATCTTACCTAATATCTTCTCTAGGGCCTTTACACTAGATTCCCTCATTTTTTCTAGAGGTAATCCTATCTCTCTTATCTGGATCAAGTGTATGGAAACATAGGCTAGATCATGTCCTCAAAATGTGTTCCATCAGGGAAGCATTATTTTCCTTGTTCCTTATCAATAAATGTCACCAAGAAAAAGTTTTATTTGTCACCATTCTCTTCTTCATTCACCAATCCAACATATTCATCAATTGCCTCAAAGAGACACATTTTCTCAAGGTGAATATCTACCACAAAGTTTTCTGTGTATATTTCATTGGTTCCCTAGAACATGACTATAATGAAATTAATGTTTTGTTGACTGTCACACCCAGTGTCGAAGATGGACATATCATCAAATCAAAATACATAGGATAATGCATGTGTGAGAAATTTTTATTTCATCATTTGCAAAATCTGGGCTATAAGAAAATAAAAATCCACCTTATGGCATGTGTCAATTTTTATCCCCACTTAAAAAATATTAAAATAATTAGTATGTTTTCATATCCATGAATAGGGATAAATTCTTTATTTTTTTAATGTATAATACATCTTGAGTAGGCTCAAGTCTACTGGTTGAGGTTTCACTTCGATTGTTTACAATTTCTTAACTGAAATCGATTTTCAGAGGGGACAAAACCATCATGTGATAAATTGTTATCAAAAATTCCCAAATTTGTACCAAAACCATCATTTAAGGAAATTTTGTCATAAATTCTCAAATCTTTACCAAAATTACTCAATCCCTTTATGAAAATTGAATCTTGGGTCTACTCCTCAAACAAAAGACGGTTTGTATTGCGGATGAACATGGACATGGGTTGTGCAACATCTACCTTTCCTAAGAATATTTCAAGATCTATGCCGAGAACCAGAATTTGACATTGCATTGAATTTGGAAATTTTTCTTCAATTGCTTCTTCATCACTTTAAAATGGAGAACCAAAAATGATTTCTTCTTGACCTTCCATTTAACATGGAAATTTTTCTTCAATTTCTTCCTCATCACTTTCAAATGGAGGACAAGAAATTGTTTCTTCTTGACTCATTTTATAAACTTTAAGGCTAAGGGCCTTCTTCGACATGGTGAAATTTTTATTTCTTTAAACATGGGGAGACATCACTTCCTTCACGACCATCCCTTGTCAATGTTATCAAGTGAGTCCTTTGTTATAACAAACTATAATAATGAGCAGAAAATGTACAATAAGGAGCCTCAGTTATTTGGGGTTTATCAGGGTAGGGTTTCAAGGGCAATGGATACAGGTTGCTATTTTCATTTGAATGATTTTCAAGGGAATGAGGGTTTGGTCCGTATTTCATAGATTGCAAGTAGGAGAGTGGTCTTGTAAAGGAATTGTTAAGAGAGATCAAGAGGTTTGGTTCAAATTCATTTATATATCGGGAGAGAAAATGAGCCTTTCCTTGAGGGATGTTCATCAGAAAACTAGTGAGACTTGTTTCCAATGAAGAAAAGCACCGATGATGATGTCCTAAGGCTCAATCCTCTTAGTTACAATCAGCCTCCTAAAAAGAGGACCGTATTTTCGGGTATTGCCATTGTGCATAAGGAAAAAAACATTCATTCCTTAATGTCCCTGAAGAGAATGAGCTCTCCCAAGAAGAGGGAACAAAAGAAGTTAGTTGCATCCGGGGTCTTGGATGTGAGGGGACATCTTATGTATGATGAATAGGGTGATGGAATGATTTACAAAGGAAAGGGCACTACTAAGGAGAAGCTCGAGATCGAGTTGAATGAGGACGAGCATGCTTTCCTGTGGGAGGAAATGTGTTACTTGATTGATGTTTAACCTATGAATATTGTGAAGAATCCAAATAGTTTGATTCAGAGAGAAGCGATGATGCAATTAGTGCTTGCGAAGGAGTGAAGGGAGCTTTAAGATCAACAATGGAGGACCATACTGGATTGCATTTTGAAGGATTTGAATTAACTATGGGAGGATCCAATCCAAGAGACAGGTGAGAGGAATGTTACACAGGAGTTGAAAGGGAAGGGGATTTCTTCTTATGATATGCCTAAGTGGAAAAAATATTCTTTTGGAAAAGAACCAACATTGAGACATTAGTAAAAGCTTTCAATTCAAAAATTGATGAAGATCCTTCCCGTCTACAAGTTGAAGAAGTAATTGATCCATCCGGTGAATGACAACCAGGTTCTGGTTTTCATCGAGGATACTCGATCCAAAAAACCACTCAAGTGACCCAATATTTGGTAGAGGTACGCTATGCTACTAGAGGTAAGATTAGTTGTGCCCAACCTCACAGAGTGAAAACTATGTCTATAGAAAAAAAGTAGTGAAGGAATTTGGATGTCATTTAAGGGAGGAGGTTGGCTATGTCATTTGTTTCGAGGATTGTACTAGGCCAAAGACAGGGATTAAGTACAGGATTGTCGGTATGCTTCTTAGAGAGATTTTAGCTGATCAATAACTATCTCAATATTTAGTAGTCATGCTAGATGAGGCCAACGATAGGAAAATTCACATAGATGTGTTGTTTGGGCTCTTGAAGAAGTTGGTTAGACACAAACTCGATCTTTGGTTAATTGTCACTTATGCCACTATCCTTGGGAGGATTTTTCCCATAGAGATATTGTATACCAAGCAGTTGGAGAGTGACTCTTTGGATGTTTCATTGAACACTATCATGCACATTCACTTAACAAAAATGGAAGGTGATATTCTTCTCTTCTTAACGAGACATGAGGAGATTGATACTGCATGTTAGATTCTTTATGAATAAATGAATGGATTGCGAAATAATGTTCCTAAACTCATCATCTTGTGGGTATACATTTCTATTGTTAGCGAGATGAAGTCAAGAATTTTTTAGCCTGCTCCTCCAGGTAAAAGTAACATGGTTGTGGCCACCAATATCGCAGAAGTTTCTTTGATGATTGATTGAATCTAATATGTTTGTAATCATGGATTTTCAAACAAGAATTTATACAATCCAAAACTTGGTCTAGATTTGTTGATAATTACACCAATTTCTCAAGCATCAACTAAGAAATGTGTTGGATGTGTTGGTCATATAGGTCCTAGTAAGTGTTATCTTCCATACATAGAAAGTGCATATCACCATGTGAATATGCCCACCATTGTGTTAGAAATATAAATGATTAATATTTGACTCACGACACTCACAATAAAAGCCATGGCATTAAATGACCCCCTCTCCTTTGATTTTATGGATCCCTATCCTCCTCAAGCACTCATATCTGCAATTGAACAACTATATAGTTTAGGATATTTGGATGAGGAGGGTCTTCTAACTAAATTAGGGAGGAAAATGATTGAATTTCCACTGGAACCTCCTTTCTCAAATATGCTCCTTTCAAATATTGATCTTGGCTATAGTAATGAGACATAGAAAATTTTCTACAGGCCTTGAGAGAAGCAAACTTAGGCTCACCAAAAAAGGGAAAAAAAAATTCAACCAAAAGGGGGCCACTTAACATTATTAGCCATGTATGATTCCTGTAAGGAAAAAAACTTCTCAGGTCCTTGTTGTTTTGAAAATTTTGTGCAATCTCACTATTTAAGGAGAGCCTAGGATGTGAGAAATAAATTTTTTGACCATTATCGACATGTGTATTTACAAGCTTTTTGGTATTCTGTATTATTCACTTCCTATTGAAATTTCAATACAGTCCTTAGGTTATTATTCTTTCGATTGTTGTAAAATACCCAAAGATTTCTTTCCTATGGTATGCTAGAAGGGTACCTCCTTGCATACAAATCTTTGTTTCTCACATATGCCAAGTTTTCATTGTGCTTTGATATATTTCTTTTAGTGACATCTAGGGTATGCCTTTCCATGCAAGTTATCACTTGATTTTCCTTTGATTTTCAACTCCACGTATTCTTTTAAGTTTATGTTCTTTATAAACGCCTTCAATTTATGCCCCAAGCAAGATTCCTGGTTGTGTCCATGTATTAGAATTTTCTATCTCCAAATATTTAATCCATGGTATGATGTTGCTAAATCTATACGAGTCATTCCTAGGCTACAAAATCACAAGTTGTCCTCAAGGAATTGGCATAAAGACCTCATTCTGCTGGAAACATCTACTCTAAGTGCTCATGGGAAAAAAATAAGTTTATTCCTTATTGAGAAGAAGTATGAAACTTGATCTCATTAAGACTCTCATCCCATCAAGACATGAAAATGGTTATGGAGAAAGTCAAATATAGAAATGAGAATAACCACCTTACGCCTAGAATGAGATATTATTTATGTTTATCCTAATTGACTTATATATCCCTAGTGTATTGTGGCTTGACGTCTCTAGTTTTATATATTTGGAAAGAATTGAGAATATTGTTACCTATCCTTTCTTAAATATATCTAAATAAGGCAAGTGATTTTACTTCTCCTTCATGATCCCTATGATATTTACTTCTATATTTGGATGAGGGAAAAAATGGGAGTATTAATCCCCCTCTAAGAATACACGCTTCCTACAACAATTTAACTCTCTTGGAAAATACCTCAACAGGTATATAAAAGGATCTTGCTTGGAATGTTGAATATAAATACTATAAGTGTCCATTGCACTGTTGTGCAAAGTTCCTTAGAAAGATGTGTTTTGAGGGGTAATAGTTTCTTAGATCATAAATATATGGAAGCATCAATGAGCATGATTATTCCATGAACGCACTTTAAAACATGTATCAAGGCATGGATAGTTTAAATATATATGAGCGATCAATGTTATTTACTCATTTTCTCCGAAAGAAAGTAGTGCAAGAATGTTAAGCAACTATAAAATGGCAAGATATCATGAGCATATCCACATGGAGGAAGGGGAACAAGATGAAGCTCACATCCAGTCACAATACTCCCAAATTGAAAGCAACTTGAGAGGCCACTTTATTGAAGTCAGGGAGAGGATAAAGTGGAAGTTTAATACCAAATGAACCAAAGCAAAACTTGAGGTTATTTAAAATCTTAAGAAATAGATAGAATCCTCTAGTCTCCAATGCATAAGCCATCCAGACAGTGTTTCAAGGGTTGAAAGTAATGTACCCAAACAAATTCATTTGCCTGGAACAGTGAATCAGTAAGAGTATGTTGTGATAGGTCATGAGTACTAGTTGGGAAATATGCCTTCAATCTGTACAATTGTCTCACTGGTATCTAAAACACAACACAAAGTGTTGATTATTGGAATGTTGAAAAAATGTGAAACTATGCACATTGTTATCTAGTGACACAGTGGGCGCACATTGCAAGTTGTCCCAGATGTTGGAGGAGGCATCCTAAGGGACTGACTCAAATCACTTGGATAACTTCCTTAGAATTTTACTCATTCAAACCTTACAAGAGACCTAACAAATGGAGGAGGTATTATGGTGTTACATTTTTTGGTTGTTTTTCCCTTTTAAGTAAACTAGATCATTATAATACAAATAAGCAGCTTTTAACTTCAACATGCCTTGACAACTGACTCTTGATAGTGGGAAAATCATTCACTTCTTACTCAACTATCTTCAATACTTATATTGAGGTCAACAAAAGGAAAAATATTTAAATCTATATATTAGGTTAGTACAAGAACCCCATAAACAAGCTAGCAAAATAAAAACTCTGGATAGACATGTGATATGTACATTTTTTACCGTATAAAAGCAACATGTTTTGCTGGGATTATCTCTTGTTTAGAACACAAGGAATAGATGAGGAAATAAAGACACACAGTTACCAACTTACCTCATATCTATGACCTCTAGGCTATTCAGTTGTTTGGGTGTTGACTTCTTTATGGTACAGATCTGAAGCTAAAGAAATTGCAGCTAGGTGCCAATAGCATTGATAATCTGATGTTGTTTGAAAGCACTCAAAGCTTAGTGAAAGATCACTAACCATCATGTTAGGGGATGGATTTCCCTCCTCCATTCCTTCCATTGTGAATGATGCATTTATTTCTCACCTTAGCCTTTCTTGCTGCATGACCATAGTGTAAATACATATGGATTGTAGTGGCATCATGGAACATAGAAAATTATGCTAGAGAGATATAGTATAATCAATTAGAATGAGCACCAAGGATCCCTACATTTTCTACACAAGATGAGAGTTTGAGGGAAGATTATGGAATTTTCTTCACCTTCTTTAGGAAATCCATTTATGAGGGAAATAATGTCATTTATAACTTGCTTGTGGGTGATAGGCCTGACATTGAGGTGGCCATACTCCTATGGATGGAACTTCTTTCCCTTGTTATTGCTATGATTGTGTTGCTAAAATATACAAGGATGGTGAAAGCCATATTATTAGACTCGGATGAGTCAACTTAGCATAGAAGAGTCATCTTTTTATTTACCTGAGTCACCTTCACATTCATGAGTTAGATAGATATGACTTGGTCGAGTTTGTCCAGCTGATGCAGAAATGTAATTAAAAAAATAAAAAATAAAAAGGAAGAAAAAATTAGAATAATAAAACAATAAGCTCTCTATAGGTATATAAGAGGGAGAAATTTGGCTGTTAATTCCTAAATTTGATGGATATATTTATCATTACCTTATTTAAACTATATTTCAATGGTACAAGTTAAATGAATAACCCAATTCTAGGAGGTTTTCTGGTTGAACAATTTCGTAAGACCTCACATAGAGAGAATGTGGGTATATTTTTGGCTTTCAATATATATGCAAAGCAAAGCCTTGTAAACCCTAAACTCATTTTTCTGGTGATGTAATATTAGATGTACTTATAAACCTCATAAATCCTAGAATATGATGTATTTTAGATAGGCTTGGGGTCATGTAATCCACTAGAGGTGGTTGAGTCAAGTGTTGGACCTTGAGGGGAACCTCTTAAGAGGGGATCACATCTGG
Organism: Pinus tabuliformis; assembly: GCA_031772625.1. Lineage (NCBI taxonomy): Eukaryota > Viridiplantae > Streptophyta > Pinopsida > Pinales > Pinaceae > Pinus > Pinus tabuliformis. Next base: position 303,642,543 of record CM062818.1, read on the forward strand.
TGTAAACTTCGACCTAGCGGGAATTAATGAGGATTCAACATATGAAAATGATCTTGATGAGTCACGAGTCATGAATTGTGGTTTGTTGTGAAATTTTTGAGAAATATTTGATTAATTCAAATGCAAAAGTTTCACTGCAAAAGTAAACCTTGAGGTTTCATAGATTAATTTCTTGTGAAGTTTTGGCCTTAGTTTTTAGTTTGAATTTATGAAACATATAATATAGAATTATATATATTTCATTTATTTCCAACAAAATACATAGTGAAGCCCAAGAAGATAAAAATTGTACAAAATTCAAGGGAGTTATGATTCCATCCCTTAGGGCACATTCATCAAGATATAACAAATCGAAAAATAAATTACTAATAGGTTTGTTACACACACAATTTTTCCATATACTTTTTTAATCACTCAAAAAAATATTTCAACTATTTATGATAAATCAATATGCCAAGCAACATTATAAAATATTTATTCACCATGGGAAACATGCTGAAAATCAGATGTACAAGTACACAATGTTTGGAGTCTAGGAATCAAATTTTGCATAAGAATTATGTTTGATGTACATATGGACAACATATCACAAGGTAAAATATGGTTCTTAAAGCTTATCACAAGATAGGACTCTCAAGTTCCTCCAAACCCTAGCTATGGCATCCACCATTAATAACAAACCCTAACCAGCAATACAAATACCTAGCAAGGCATCCCACCAAGTTATATAGTCACACCAAAGACTCACAACAAGCTATCATCAATAATAACATGTGCATCCTTGTTCTTTCACCAAGCTTTCCTCACACAACCTTTAACCTTTGATCTTTCACCAACCTATCCTCACATAAGCTCTCCAAGCAAAGCACTCTAGTTGTTTTCTACAGGTTCTTTTCCACACACCTTTAGTCCTTCAAATTTCCTTTAGGTTTTTCGTAACATAAATAATAGTGTCTTTCTCCCTTATGTAAGACAATTCCACATGATGTAATGAACTCTTTCATGCTTACTACATGAATACTACAACTAAAGTTTATATCTTCCCAAATGTACCCGAGAAAAATAAGCATAAACACCGAATTACATAATGAGAAACCGTAAGTTTTGGATTGGATGGCCCACCTTCAAACATATGATCCTAACAAATGAGAGAGGGTACACAATGGCTGGCTCAATTGGTGGTGAAAATAATAATGTGAAATTTATTAGGTGGTTGGCAAAGGCTTCTTGATCTTCAATACATGTGTACATTGCTCCAGTGGTCCTTTTCAACATATGTACTAGGTATACATACAACTCTAAGCAATGCACCCTGAACCCTAGCTTCCTCAAGTCAAGCACTCATTCTCTTCAAGTATGCCAAATGGTCCCAATGCCCCTAGTGGGTAGAGTTAGGGTTGAATTTCAGCATACAAGATGATGGAAGCATGTTCCAAAACTAAGAAAAAATCCATGGTGTTGAAGTTGTACCATGTAATGGGCTTAGAAATAGGACACCCATTAAAAAATACCTAAATTAATCTGGGATTTGGATTTATACTAGGTTCAGTAGCCCAGCTATTGGAAAGGATTCACACTTGATATTTACAAACAAGTGCATTTGTGCAAACTACAAATCTGATATTGGATAGGAAGACCCATCCATCAAAAGGATAAAGCTCCCACAAGAGTGTAGCTTTAGCAACTCATCAAGATTATTGATCTAATGTAGGTTATGCTTCCACTTCTGGAGTAAAAATCTTGCAAGTCACCACCTCAACAATGTCATTAAGCTTTCCCTATAGATAATCACAAACATTTGTAAAAGATAAATTTTATAAAGATGGACAAACCTCCACACTTCACAACCTTTGATATTCATCCTTTAACTCAATTAGAAAATATTCAACACCCAAATGCCACTAGAAAATTTATATCAATTCCTCAATCAACAGTTCCACATGTAGTCACCCAAATATAGGCCAACATGTAGGGTAACATGATAACCACTCATCAATTTCAAGGCTCACAAGATGTATCTGTTTTAAGGAAAATAATACTAAGTTTCCATTCAACAACACTGTCTAAAATTTCTTCCTTAAATTATTCTATAGAAAGGGCAACATAGATGTAGGAATATCTCACCTACTCAACTTGAATTTTTAGTTGAACCAGTTATCAAAATTCTTTAGTTGTCTTCAAAAGAGAGTAACAGAAATAATTCCAAATCACAAATTTTGAATTCCGAATTAACATAGTTTTGGCATCATACTAGTGAGAGACTCTTAGCCTTGCATATTGCTTCAACGTATAAGAGTTTGTGTGAATTTGGAAGGTTTGAAACTTTAAACTTGCAACAGGTTCCTTCGGGGAGAAATCTTGAGCATTTGTTCCCTGGCTTAGGATTAGAACCAATAATTACCAACCACGCTATTCAGTCACACATGAAAGACGTTGAATATGTAATAACTGTGTTAACCCCAACAACTATGTCATTGCTACTGATGGAGCGCCACATTTCATATGAACACTAATTTTATTTATCTAAATTAAACATGGGATCTCCAGTTGCAATTCTTCCTAGTGAATGTAAGAAACAAGTGTCACAACTCATTCCCTTGCATGTAGATATTACTCAAGCTTGAGGGCATCTTCCCACTACAAGGTTTTGAGCTACTACTTACCAAATTAACTTCTTTTTTTGTTTTCAGTATTCTTTAAATTTATATGAATGGTGTTCTTTTTGTTTATCCCTTGTATTGTGAAATGGTTTATTTTTTTTATGAAGAATAAGCCAATGTTCATGCTACGGGAAGATGTTTTAATTATTTTTGACCATTTATTTTCAAAAATATTGTGCTAGCATGGGCACCTGCAACAAACCACTTCAAAGAAAATGCATGGTTATATTTAAGGTCTTCCTATGACTATTTTACTAGTATTTAAATATTAAAAATTAATCCTTTCAAATTTCAAGACATCATATCAATATCTTTATTCTTACTGAACTGAAATTATGCTTAACCTCACTACAAGAGAAAGATGAGATTGATAACCAAGAAGAAGGGGAAGGATCAATACCTCGAGTAAAGAGAATATTAAAGCTAACAATTCAGATAATGTATGAACTAATTCCTTGAATAATTATTGTGATTGTTCATGCAAAATAAAGTGTGGAATATAAGAATGCAACATATACTCTTGCTAGAACAACCTTGGAAGATGCATGCAAGTTAGCTTCCACCTCTAATAAAGATATGGGAAAGAAAGTTGAAAATAAAAAGTTGTATGTATGTAGTTGGCTTCACTTATAATAATCAATCAATTGTATTACAATTAGGATTTTGTTAGTTCTAGTTGTAATGTTGACCATCTCTATTAAGCTGTTTTTTCTATCTGAAAAAATGCAATTTTTCCTTTTAACATGAAGTCTTTTAAAAAATATTGTACACAATTTTTTACTTGCTTGAATTATCTATCACATAATCAAACTATATTTTTTCAGTACTAGAATAATTTTTTGAAAATAATTTAAATTCACTACTTCATTTCAAAAGGCCTCTCGGAAGCTTCAGAAACCTAAAAGATAGAACATGAATTCTATTTTAAGGATAGAAACAAATTACATGGATATAGTAAAGAATTTGAAAGATGAGTTCTCCATATAGACTTTTTCTTTGAACAAGATCACTAATTATAGTGCTTTGTCAATGTTTATCATTGTTTATCAAGCTTCAACAAAAAGCATATCCTTTTCTTATTTATTATTAATTGATGGATTTGTTATTTCTGCTTGTTTCTCTTTCTTGAAGTTTTTTTGCTAACTGGTTTGAGCTAATTGAGGATCAAACATTCTTGTTATGGTTGTAATATGTTAAATTCCTGTTTGTCTTGAATCAAGTATTTGTTTTAAAAGATCAATCAATGTGTTATATTTTTGAAATTACAAGTATGGTAAATATGTGAAAACTATTTGTGCTTTGCATGTAAATATGCAAAAAAAGATCAAAACTACTCTTATTTTATATTTTCATTATAATGATCACTGATGTCTTGAGTTTGAGTGATTGAGGATGACCTCAAGTGTTCCCTGAAATTGGAAGTTTGGTGTTGGAATCCAGTGTGGATTTTCCATTCAAGAATCATATAGCAAGTGAAATATGAAAGTTACATTCCAAAATAATCCTATTTGGGGGATTACTAGTGGCAATTAGTAGATATTTTCAATGTTGGAAATTTGCTCCAAATCATAGCTAATATATTCTACCACGTGTGAGGAACACGATGGGAAGGGAATTGTCGCTAAAATTTATCCACTTATACTATAGTGATCCATAAATATAAGCAAAACATTAATAATTTGATATAGACTTGTTGGTTTATTCATATGTGATAATGGACCCAAATAGTAGTTCTTATATGAAGAAATGCTCATCAGACATGGGAATTCTTAACATCATCAACCTCCAACCGTAGGCTTATTCACATATCCTTCCACATTATCTGATTATAGTCATGTATAAGAGGCTATCCTATTATTGTATCACTTTTACTTCGTTTCATTTTATTCTAGACTTAGCTTTGACATTTCCTAAGAGTTTGTTTTGCACTCCCACATTGTATAAGTAATATACAACTTGGTTTTTTTAGCATAAATCTTAGTTGGCCTGATTGTTCCTAAGATTTCCTTAAAGGTTCAATAATAATTTTACGAAGGTGTTATTTTCTATGGTGACATTTTATTTTCTTTGTTTATACAGTTCATCTGGCCACATAGTGTCCACTATTGCCCAATTGGTGAAAACTTGTTCGAGTTTCTTTCTTTTATGGAGAAAAATAACACTGCCAATATTGTTGATGTTGTGGTATATCATATAAATCTTTATAGAAAAGTTTAGTTGATATTCCATTGTTCATCGTCTTTCATGTCTTATACTTTGCATTGTATCTTTTCTCAGAAAAGGAACTCAATATTGATGGTAAGAAGCAAGAATTGAAGAAAGATGAGAACAATAACACTAAAGCTACGAAATGAAAATTAAAGAGAAAGAGGAGAAAATTGGTCTAGTGGTACTCGTATAGCCAATATGCCACATAAGACCACACATAGAGACTGATGATCAAGTCTTCGGAATTGATGAATTCACCTGCAATGCATTGGAAACACAATGATAATGTTTTGAAGTGATGAAACAATATTTCATGCGTTTTTTGTACTCTAAACAATAGTAAGTTCGAAACTCATATTGTAATAATTGACATTTTATATAATATAATTTATGTGGTTGAAATTATTTATAGTTTCACTTGAAATGATTTAGTATTGTAATTAACATATGTAACTTTGTGTTTTCATATTAGATGAACATGTACATTGTATGACATTTTTTTTAATTTATTTGCAAAATCATATTAATTAATTTATGTTGATTAATAATGAACACATAAAATCAATCCAAAACTACTAAATTAGTAGTTTATGTTGATTAATGTTGAACACAAATAAAATGAATATACAACTAAAGTAGTTTATTATAATGATTGTTAATAAAAGTGAATGAAAGTAATTTAAACTACTAAAGTAGTCATTTATATAATGAATATGAAACTACCAAAAAAGATAAATGACTACTGCAAATGATAAATTTGTGATTACAAATGATAACTAAATTTTGCATATATATGACTCTTAGTAGCTAATTTAAAGTATCTTATAACACGACAAAAATTTAGTCACATTTATTTAGTCATTAATTGGTTTCAAATGATGACTAAAATCTATATATATATGGCGGTTACAAGTTAATTTACATTATCTTATAACACAACCAACTTTTGGTCATATTTCTTTGGTCATTAATTAGTTTTCGTAAGCGATCATTTAGTAATATATTTTGTTGTATATTTGGTAATGATCAAATTTATGACTAAATAAGCTACTAGACAATAAATTTGAGACAATGAATTAATGACTAAGCTGCAAATGACTAAAAGTTGATCGTGTTATAATATATTGTAAATTAGCTACTATTGGTCACCCGCTGAAAAATAGTCATTTATATGTAAATTTTAGTAATTTTTTTAGTAACTAATTAGCCAATTTTTACTAGTCTGTGATCAATTTACATCTATTATATGTAATAATTTATTCAACAATTTTTTTCTTGGATAGTTTATACGTAATATGGAGAGGCATCCCATATATGCACCCTAACCGGAGGTCATGAGAGTGCGAGGAGATATGTTATACGTGGATGGGCTTGTGATAGATCATGTAGCCCACTGAGAGTGTGTGTTTGACTCATATATATTTCCTTTGATGAAATTTTGAGTGTTAGAGCCAATATTTTTGTCCCCTTTAATGATCATGCTACCTGTAGTGAACCTTCTTCACCTATTCCAGGTACAACTTCTACATTTTTCAATCCACTTTAAAATTTATGTGTTTATATCTTGAAATTGTCTTTAATTCTTAAATTGTATTCAGTTGATGTATTTGAATATAATTAATATGTTATTATGATTCTAGTTTGTTAAATATATATGTTCAATTATGTTTATGATTTTCAGACCTCAACAAGGCAAAAATGAGGATCACAGTGCAACATCGATCCCTCTGTGGGATGATTTTACAACTCATATCACATTTGAGGATGTTACAACCTAGAATATATGGATCACGTAAGAGTTGAGGAACATCCCTATTAGTTTTCCTATTATGTGTAGTTTGTCTTTGATGTTGGATATCATCAGTAGGTTGATTGCGACATGTAGAGGTTGGGCCCACTCACCATCCACCTATAGCCCATACACAGGATTAGGAGGTGTGAGGTCAAAGGTCCACATACTTGGGAGGTGGTGACTATAGCCCATACACAGGATTAGGAGGTGTGAGGTCAAAGGTCCACATACTTGGGAGGTGGTGAAAGGGGCCATCAAGAACATTGATGTTTGTGGGGAATTGTTTGATATCCCTCCAGATCGCCCTACTAAGCATAAAGTTCTTATTTCACTGGAATATTTCAAGAATTATGATGCATCCCATTTTTGTCTAACCTATTGATTGGAATTTGGTATTGGTTTGCCACGATGACCAGGTTGTCGTCTATTTTTCAAAAGAGTATATATGTAGAGTTCATGCTACATATGAGGATAGTTTACACTGATACAAAATCTTGTTATTATGGAGCCATCTTGGGACATACATATGGCTATGATTGGGCTCTTAGGGTCTCTAGGAATGTACCACCACCTTTGAGATTCTTGCCACTATTGTCTCAAAGCATGGCATTTCCAATAGAGCTAGAGGAGTCACTACAACTCAGTTAGAAGACCATGGATACCATTGTAGATATAATGTAGATATTGTTCGTCAGTGTGCGAGTTGCGTTGAACGGAGAGATTAGAATACCACCACCATTTTCTTGTGACCCACCAATTTGATTATATGATGATTCATTTCTTGCGATTTTACCCTCTGGCCAACTTTTTTCATATCTATGTATGTATCATGATGCCATCTGTGACACTTGGAGGGTGCCCAACCCATGTTACACACATAAACACACACACACACACACACACATATATATATTGAATCTTATTGTCAAATTATGCATAATTATTTATATTAATTTCTAGTTCGTATTAGATTACATTTATATTAATAATTTCATGATAACATGTAGACACCACCCAACTACATGGATGAGATTTTGAGGTCATCCAAGTGGGTAGTTGATTGGCCAGGCCATTCTCCATGAGAGCACGTTTCCATGGATCCTCCGCCACCTCATAACACTCATGTGGAGGAGAATCACTATATACAGTTAGATGGAACAAAAGTTGAGGTAAATTTTTTTCTTCCTAACATTTCAAATTTTTATTTTTTGAAGTTACACATATATGCTAATTAACTTGTAGACTAATTATAATTTGTCCTTGTCATTGTTTACAGAGGCCCATATGCATAGTGCCATTAATGTCACAGTTATATGTGCACATGAGTGGGATGCTAGGTATAGAGGCATTGAAGATGAAATTTAATTTATACAAGCCGCAATCATTTAGCCATATGCATGGGAGCACCAAACCTGGATTCATCAAACATCGATCGTATTTGACTTTCATTTGGACTTGATCAAGCTTAGTATATTCATATATTTAATTAAAAAGTGTGGTTTACAATCATTTATTTCCATATTGTTTATTTTGTACAAATAGTGATCTAATTAGTTTGAATTTGAATATGTTATATTGTAGTACCATCTTATGAACACTTACTTTATGCAGGGAAACTCACATAAGAGTTCTTGTTTTACTTAGAGTGGAGAGTGTGTCTAATTCTAGGCCCATTTCATAGGGAACACTCACATGTGATACAAACCTTGTATATGTTCATACATGTACAATTTATGGATGTACATGAAGATTATTTCAGTTGATGGATGCTTATTATTTCAATTTATGGTTGTTCCTATGAAATTTATAATTTGTATATATTTTCATATGGATAGATAATTCGTACATTTATTATTTCAGTGTATGGATTTGTATTAATCTTATTTATGGATGTTCATTAATTTTTTAGGTTTATGGATCTGTTAAAATTATCTTTTTGGTTTAAAATTTTTCCTATATACTATAACTTTTATTAAAAAATATAACAATTTTGATTTCTAGTTTCATATACTAAGAAAATAATTACAATCTTAAGTTTTGATGCAAGTGAATTTAATACTTAAAATGAACTAGAGTATATGATGGTTAAATTAAAAAACACAAATAGGATTGAAATAAGTTTTAAATTCAATTTTAAGAGCTGTTTGGTAAACAACAAATAATGTTTATTCAATTTTATTTATTTTGAGGTCATCTACAAGAACTTAGTCATAATATAAGTACAATCTTACTATGATGCAAGTCACATTGATACTTAAAATGAACTAAAATATATAATGTATCAATTCAATATTAAACATGGAAAGAATTAAAATCATGCTTCATATTGGCTTGCAACAAGTGTATTTTAGTGCAATCAACATGTATGCTATTATAATTCAATTTTAAAAATAAATTATTTGAATTCTGAAGTCACTCATATTATAATACAATATATATATGAAAAAATTTGTAAGTCACTCATTTACCATTTCATGTTCATCTTTCTTAAGTCTTTCAATCAATTTCTTATCTGAAGGTTCAAATGAAAAACACAAATACTATTTAAATAAGTTTTATTAAATTTTAAAAGATGTAATGTACACAATAAATAAGATTTATTCAATATTATTTCTTTTGAGATTATCTACAAGAGCTTAGTCATGACACGATATTAGTGAATTGTATTGAAATTTAATATATATGTCAAAAAACAATAGATGACAACATATCTATAATTTTATATAATGTTATTAACTTTCCTAAATTTACTTAGCTATCCAAGTCTTTCAATCAATTCCTTATGATTGAAATAAGTTTTATTCAACTTTAAAAAACCCAAATATAATTGAAATAATTTCTATTCAATTTTAAAATATGTGGAGATGTAAAAGTTATAAATACAAGTTTTATTCAATTTTATTTCATTTGAGATTATCGACAAGAGCTTAGTCATAATGCACATTGTGAATAATATTTTTGTGCTACACTGAAATAAGCATAATGTTAATTTAATTAACTTACTTTTTAATGTACACCACATATATATTACCTTGAAATTAATGTACGCCATATATATCAATACATTAAATCAGAAATCAACATCTTCATTGAAATCAATGCATCTAATGCAGGCAATCAAATAGGATGATAAATCAACATGTACAATAAAATCAATGCAAATAATTAAATAAGACTAGAAATCAACATCTACATTGAATCCAATGCATCTAATGCAAGCAATCAAATATGGTTAGAAATCAACATCTACATTGAAATCAATGAATCTAGTGCTAACAATCAAATAGGATTAGTAATCAACATCTGCAATGAAATCAATGCATCTAATAAAGGATTGAAATAGAATTAGAAATCAACAACTACATAGAAATCGATCTATCTAATGAAATAGGATTAGAAAAAAAAACATTTGTGTACTGAAATCAATGCATCTACTGTAAGAAATTCTCTTCCCTTTCTCTTCCCCCTCCATCAATAGTGATATCTCCCTCCATCTCTCCTTCTTTGTCTACCTATCTCAGCCCCCCAAATGCACACAAACTCTCTATTCATGTCTATCTATTTCTCCCTATCTTGCTTTGCTTTTGTCTCTCCTCCTTCAATTTATATTTATATCTCCCTTTGTCTCTCCTTCTTCACATCTCTCTATCACTCCATAAACATATTCTTTCTCCATATCTATCTATTTCTCCATCCCTCTCCCTCTCCCTTTTTATCTCCCTCTCCCTCTCTTCCCCTTCTCTCCCTCTCCCTCTCTTTCTTCCCCTTCGCTCCATCTATCTCCACAACTGTGTTGACTATCTCCCTCCTCCCCTCATTATCTCTCTCCCTTCTCTCCATCTCTCCTTAATTGTCTTTCTATCTCAGCCCCAAAAATACACACTCTCTCACTCTCTCCCTTGTCACTAACTCCCTCTCTCCACCTCTCTCTCTCTATATATATTTGTTGAACTTCTTCCCTCCCTATATTTTCCTCCAAATCCATCTTTAGATCTCCCTCACTTACTCCTCCACTCTATCCTCCTCCCCCTCTCTCCATATTTGTGTCCCCCTTTCTCTCTCTTACCCTTCTCTCCCTCTCTCTCTCCTCTCCTTTGTTTCTTCACTACTCTTCACTCTCCCTCACTATATCTCCATCTCTCTGTTGTCACTCCCTCTATGTCTCCATGTCTATCACTCTAGGTCTTTATTCTTCCGTCACATATATATTTGGAACTTAAATCCTAATATATTAATTATGACATATGTGAGGTCTATATTTGAATTGGGCTTGAGGAATTTTGATTTTCAAATAAATGAGTGGACAAGATTTGATTTCAAGAGAATACTCTTCGTCTAATACATCATCCAACACATCATATGAAAATAATTTGAAATGCTTTATAGTTTCAAATGAAAAAATATCATATTTAATTTAAATATCATTTTTATCATTGCTTGTCACATTGGAATCAAATGGTTTCCTTTGGTTAATAGTGAGTCACAACAACCATAGAGGAAATTGATTCCACTTCTTTGCAACATACTTAAACAAGACACCACGAACAAATGATTGAAGAAAATCGCAAAATTTAGCACCTTGATTTAACCAACCTCCACCTCTCATTTGAATGTGTCGACACTCTTACCTCGCTCATGATTATATATTTATATTAATGTATCTCATAAAGAGTTGATAATTGACATTGAAATTTTAATTAAATTTATGTTAGTGCTTAATTTTTATATTAATGATTAAGAACATGTGTGTCTTTTATTTAAATTAAATAGATGATGTAAGTATATTTCTAAACATTTAAAGGATTAAATTATATAATGAAAACTTATTTCAATTTTTCTTTTAATATTTTGACAATAAAATATTATGTTTAAATAAAAAAAATGTATTTGATGGTGTACAAAAATTTAATTTTTTATATAATACATATTTCTAATGCAAAATTTCAAATGTGTGTTGTGCATTTAGAGGGAAAATGATATTTTTCTCATGAAAATATTATCTAAATTTTTCCAAAATATTAATGTCCTCACTACTTCCATTAGAGATCCATACAGTGTTTCATTACCTCCAATTGAAACTATTTAGGTTTTATTTCTTTGGGTAGATTTAGGTTACGATTACTTTAGGATTTTAAAAATATTATATTTTATTCTTTTAGAATTATGAAAAAAATAGGTTAAATAAAATTAACATATTTAGTCAACTTGTATAACACTTTTAGTGTTAATCTCTTTTCTGACACCTATAACGTATATCAACCACATTTATTAATGTGGTTTTGCTCGTATATATTATAGTATAACAAATTTTATATTATATTAAAAGTAATATTCTATTAATCCAAAATTAATAAATTTAATAATACTAGTTTGTTAAAGTATATTAATGTTAGGTCCCTATAATACTAGTGATTCCCCCATTACTATTGTCATTGTATCCCTGATTGTTATTATTGTGCCCCTATTGTCCCCATATTGTTATTAGTGTGCCCCATAGAAACCCAATATTGTTATTGTTGTGCCCTTATGTTATTACTATTAGGTCGACTTGATTATATTGTGACCCCTTAGACTCTTATATATAGAAGGGAGGTTTAGTCATTTGTATCATCCAAGAATTGTTCATTTTTGTAATGTAAAGGAGGTTTCCACCTTGAAGAGGCTAAACTCTCAGGCGTTGATCTATCTTTTCTATATTTTTGTGAGATGATTTCCTAACATTTGGTATTAGAGCTTTGGATTCTAGGGTTTCATGCTCCAAACAGGTCATCGTGGAATGTTAGATACAATGTTTTTTCTGCGATGTTTTAGAAGCTAAACAAAAGGCCCATTTGATCCGAAATTGTTCTGAACTTCGGGTCAGAATTTTAGAGTTTGTCTCACTACATGTTCAGAGATATGATCTGAGGAATTTAGGCTTTTTGCAGACTCCTGAATTACATTCCAAACAAGTGACCTGGGGAAAATTATCATACATTTTGTTCTGAGCATCAAATTGAAATTTCATAATAATTTTTAGAAAGAGGATGGCTTGTAGTTTTTGGTATATTGGTTTTAGGTACTAAGGTCAAAACAGTGACATGTGGAACTTCGTACAACTTCACTCAACCAAACTAGTCTATAATTAGGTCACCGTGGGAGATTTGGCATAACCCTTTCTTGGAGAATCCAATCTTGATCAGACATGTGACATTAGAAAGATGACTCAAAGGGCTACTGTAGGACGTGATTTCAGATATTCAAGATCCGCAGTTACAGGGATACAATAGATTCAATATCAAGCTCTTACAAAGAGAAAAGACAAGGTGTGTAGTTTTTTTAACTTTTGCATAAGATTGGTTTGAAAAATTAATTTGAAGGAATTCAAAGGTAATAGTGAAGAATTATCAGCATTAATTGATGCCCCGAAGAAAGAAAATGGAAACACATAGTAAGAAACCTAAAATCTCTAGCATGACTTGTGAAGAAGAGGAAGAAATGCAACATGATATATCAAAATTACAAGACCAAGTACAAAAAAATTCACTCTCGCAAAAGGTAACTGAATCCAAGATGGATGGCATGGAAGATAATATGAATGGCATGAAAGTTAAGATGAATGGCATGAAAGTTAAGATGAATGGCATGGACGCTAAGATGAATGGCATGGACACTAAGATGGAAGAATTGAAGATAAATTTGAATAAGTTGCTACAAAAAATCGTTGCTAATGGTGAAAGGGTAGTAAGGGAAACTCATGATGAGGACAAAAGAAATGTTAATCATGATTTCATACGCTTTAATGTTGTATTGAAGACCCACCATGTTCCAAAAATTGATATGAGGAAGTTTGATGGCAAGGATCCCGAAACATGGATACTACAGATGGAGTAATTTTTCGATCTCAATAATGTGCAAAACACACAAAAGGTATGTATCTCAACTTTATATTTGGAACCAAATCAGTGTGTATGGTATTCATGGCTTTGCTCTTGTAAACAAATTGTCACTTGGGTAATTTTTAGGAAAGAAATGATAGCACATTATGAGGATACAAAAAGAAACACCTTTTTTAGCCAATTGATAAATCTCGAACAAAGGGTTCAATGATGGAGCACATTCAGGACTTCCTAAAATTGAACATAAGGGTAAGAGATATTCTAGAGGAGCATAGGATTGATGTGTTCATAGGGACTTTAAAGGATAATATCCAACATGAGGTTTTCCTTTGGGAACCTGATTCATTGGAGAAGGCATTTAGGTTAGCAAGAAAAATGGAAGGCAAAATTATGGAAACCAGGAAGCCTACCACTCACAACTATAAAGATGGAAGTGTTTTTGCCCCTAGCCCTCCACAACCTACAAGGTTGACACCACAACAACTAGAAGAAAAAAGAGAAAAAGGGCTTTGTTACAGTTGTGATAGAAAATACACTAAAGTTCATAAGTGTGCTGAGAAGAAATTATTCTACATAAATTTTGACGAGGAGGAACAAAAGGAACAAGAAATTTCAAAAGAAGAGGATATACTCCAGGAACAAACCCTAGATAAAGAAGAAATGAATCCGACCATATCTTGTAATGCATTGGCTGGAATTACCACTCCTCAAACTATCAAGATATGATGACATATCAAGAAGAAAAAGGTAATAGTGTTGATTGATTCAGGAAGTACCCATAATTTTATTCATTGTAAGATAGCCAAGGAATTGAATTGCTTCCTATATCCAACACGAGAGTGTCAAGTGATGGTTATAAGTGGAGGAACCATACATTTCATTGGAAAGTGCCATAATATCAAGCTATCCATGGGAGAATATGTATTGAATAGCCTAATGCTTTCCATTCTAATGGGTGATGTTGATGTTGTACTAGGAGTCCAATGGCTACAATCATTGGGTACAGTAGCTTTTACTTTTCCAGAACCTTTCATGAAATTTTGTGAGAAAGGAAAGGAAGCTGAATTAAGGGGTATTGCAGGAAAATCGGGAAATATAATCATCTCTAATGGTATGAGAAAACTTCTAAAGAAGGAAAAACGAGGCGTAATTACACAATTATATTCGCTAGAGTTTCCCACATCGAAATCATCTATTTCTCCATATCTCCAAAAAGTCTTGGACAATCATTCCAAGGTATTTGAGACTCCCAAATGCCTCCCACCTATTCGTGATCATGTTCATTCTATTCATTTAATTCGAGGAAGTGTCCCTCCAAACATCAGGCCGTAAAGATATCCTTATGCCCAAAAGAGTGAAATTGAATGTATAGTTGTAGAAATGCTATAGGCTGGTATAATTAAACCTAGTAAAAGTTCTTTCTCTGCTCCAGTAGTGTTGGTGCACAAGAAGGATGGATCATGGTGCATGTGTCTGGATAATAGGGAGCTCAACAAGCTCACTATTAAAGATAAATTTCCAATTCCTGTCATTGATGAATTATTAGATGAATTGCATGGATCAATTTACTTCACCAAATTGGATCTTCATTCAAGATATCATCAAATCAAAAGGATCATGTTGAACATGTTGAAAGGGTGCTCAAACTATTGAAGGAGAAATAATTATATGCAAAAAGCTCCAAATGTTTCTTTGGAGTACAAGAGGTGGAATATCTGGGACTTATTGTATCTCATGAAGGTGTTAAGGTAGACCCTGTCAAAATTAAATCCATTAAGGAATGGAAAATCCCCACACCCATAAAGCATCTACGACGATTTCTGGGGTTGACAGGGTATTATCGCAAGTTTGTTAAGAATTATGGGAGAATAGAAGCACCTCTAACAACATTATTGGAGAAAGATGCAATTTCATGGACTCCCGAAGAAACAACGACCTTCGAACATCTTAAAGAGGTAATGTGCCAAGCAACGGTCTTAGCTATGCCAGACTTCACAAAAACCTTTATTGTGGAATGTGATGCTTCAGGAAATGGAATTGGTGTTTTTTAATGAAAGATGAAAGACCCATTGCTTTCGAAAGTCATCCAATCAAAGGAATGTATTTACACAAAGCTATTTATGAGAAGGAAATGTTGGCAATAGTACATGCACTTAAGAAATGGTGACCCTACCTAATGGGAAGACACCGCAAGGTAAAAATGGATCATGATAGTCTTAAATACCTTTTAGAACAAATATTATCCTCTGAAGAGCAACAAAAATGGGTCACAAATATTTTGGGTTATGACTTTGAAATCATCTACAAAAAATGGAAACAAAATGTTGTGGAAGGTGCACTCTCAAGAAAGGATGAGGATGTGGAAGCATTTTTGTGCACCATTTCTATTATCCAACCAGATTGGATAAACAAAGCAAGGGATGAATGGAAGAATGAAAAAGAAGTGTGGGCACTCATTCAAAAGTTACAAGAAGATCCCAGTACATCTAATACATTTAGCTTAAAACATGATTCGTTATGGTAGAAAGATCGCTTATACCTATGTAAGAATTCCCATCTCAAACAAAATATTCTTATGGAATTTCACACTTCTCCCTTAGGAGGGCACTCAAGATTTTTAAAAACATACCACAAGGTTAAGAAGGAATTTTTTTGGGATGGCCTTAATTTGGATATTCAAAAGTTTGTGGTGGAATGCTTGGATTGACAACAAAATAAAGTTGAAAAAATTAAGACCCCAAGTCTATTACAACCTTTATCCATTCCAAGCCAACGTTGGGAGGAGGTTTCAATAGATTTTATCATAGGTTTACCCAAGTCCAAAGGAAAGAGTGTCATCATGGTGGTAGTTGACAGAATTACCTAGTATGCACAATTTTGTGCATTATCGCATCCATTTAAAGCCAGTACAGTTTCTACTGCATTTATTGAAGCAATTCAAAAGCTACATGGAAACCCAAAGATTATTGTAGATGACAGAGATCACATTTTCGCTCAAAATTTTTGGACATAATTATTTTCTTGTCTCAGTACTCAGCTACCTCTTATCTCATCTTATCATCCTCAATCTGATTGGCAAATTGAGATAGTAATAAAATGTTTGGAAGGATATCTTCATTGTTTTATATATAATAAATAGACATGATGTGTCAAGTTGCTGCCTCTAGCTGAATGGTGCTATAACACTTCCTTCCATACTGCAACAAAAATGACCCCATTTATGGCACTTTATGGATACAATCCACCATCCATCACATCATATTTAAGAGAAAATTCTAACGCTCAAGTAGTGTAACATCACATCGAGCATCAACAATAACTTCTCCAACTCTTAAAGGATAACCTCACATTCACACAGAATAGAATGAAACAATAGGCATATCAACATCGCAGAAAAAGAAGTTTTGATGTAGGTGACTTGGTATTCCTACGGCTACAACCACATAAACAAATGTCCCTCAAGAAAGCTAAGAAGGATAATAAATTATCACTGAAGTATTATGCTTTGTACAAGGTGTTGCAAAGGATTGGTACTATGGCATACAAATTGGAGATTCCTGCAGCTTCCTGAGTGCACCTCGTTTTCCATGTTTCATGTTTAAAGAAGGTTATAAGTGACAAGTTCCCAGTTCAAACAATATTGTTAGAACTTGATGAGGAAGGAAAAATCATATTGGAACTGGAAGTAGTCACAGAAACAAGAACTCGACAGCTATGGAATCGATCATTAGAGTATCTCATCAAGTGGAAGAGCTTACCCGCTGAAGATTCCACATGAGAGGGTGAAAATTTTATGCAGAAGCATCCAGAACTGCTCAAGCATTGAGGACAACACTTTTCAGAAGGAGAGGGGCATGATAGGTCCCCATAATACTAGTGATCCCCCCATTACTATTGTCATTGTATCCCTTATTGTTATTATTGCACCCCGATTGTTGCCATATTGTCATTAGTGTGCCCCGTAGAAACCCACTATTGTTGTTGTTGTGCCCTTATGTTATTACTGTTAGGTCGGCTTGATTATATTATGACCCCTCAGACTCCTATATGTAGAAGGGAGGTTTATTCATTTGTATTATCCAAGAATTGTTCATTTGTGTAATGTAAAGGAGGTTGCCCCGTCAAAGAGGCTAAATTCTAAGGAATTGATCTATCATTTCTATATTTTTGTGTGATGGTTTCCTAATAATTAATGTTAAATTTTTATTATTAATATCATATTTCGTAATTGAGTTTAATAATAATAATTATAATTTTCTAATATTAATATTAAATTTAATAAGTTTTCTACATGGCATCATAACAAAAATTATAATAAAATTTAGAATGTTAATGAAGTAAAAACTTTTGCAAAAGGTATATTTATGATCCACTCAAATTCAAGGTATATCACAAGGTATATTTTGAGCATGAAAAAACATACTTACGCATTTCCCTAATATAGGGTTGTATAATGTCCATCTTAGTGCAATAACATTAAAATTTTCCAATGTTGTTCATAACCTAGATCTAGTTGAATTTTCATCTTTAATATCATATCAACTTCATTAAATTATTGATGGATTAAATTTTAGATATTTATTAATTCTAAAATCAGAATTATGGTATCCATGATTTTTTAATAGAGGCTTGATCGAGCTACATAGCTCGATGGGACATATAGGTCGATCAAACACCTGGCTAACCACATAAATGGACCGATCAAGGGTTTATGAAATCCTCAATTGAGATATTTGAATTCAAAATTTAAGCACTTGATTAAGTGCTTAAAATGATTTATCAAGCTCCCAAGGTCCTAAAATTTAGCATCCCTTCTCCAAAATTTTCGGCAACACCATTTTGTACCCTAGTGGACTTAGGGAAAAATATTTCCTTAGGTAGCGGAGTTGATCGTGTTGGATTCATGAAGGAATCTTCTATCCAATCTCATATGAGTTTGACAATTTCAAATTCATATGATATTTTTCATATAATTTATTTTAAACATAAATAAAAAATTGATAACATAAAAAATACACAATGAAAATTTCAAAAATTACCACTATATTCCCTTACAATTCCTCTTCAAAACTCTTAGTTTCTCAGTTTCTTTAAATTGTTGAAAAAAAATTACATGAACACATGTCTCAAGAATGTTATTGAAATATTACTTTTTCAACTTCGAAAAATAATACAAAATATAATTTTACATCAAAAAATAAAGTTTTAATATGAAAAACTTAGTTCTCTCCATGTAGATAAGGTTAATATATATATTATATTTTAAAAATTACACATATTAGACTAAGTTATGCTATGTAACCACACACATACCTCTAAAAATGTATGGAAATTTGTAAGGGAAACCATTTTCTTTAATGGAAAATTGGCATTTGACACTAAATGTTTTTGAAAAATATATTATTCGAACAACAACATAATTCTCTACAAATTTTCCTTTTACTCCAAATTAAAATTCACAACAGTTATATGAATTTTGAGGGATTCAATTTAATAGAGTAAATTTTTGAAATTTCATTGCCACATTTGGCCCAAAAGTGTAACCCATCTTCATGCATTCACCCACACATTTTCACATTTTTGGATCTTGCGCATGTGCCTGCATTCCTACAAAATAGAGGAAGGGTTTGGAACTTAAAATAAAAGAATGTATATTTGTTGGATACATAAATGATGTGGAGGGATAAAAACTACTAAATCTTTCAAGAGAAAGCTCTTCATTGAGAGGAGAGTCTTCTTTGAAGAAACTCTTGCGGCATGCTTCTAAGGAACAACACGCAGAACATTTTTATTAAGAACTAGGATAATACTAATAGGAGGGGTGAATGAATTAGATGTACGTTTTAATAATATTTACTTATTTAAACTGTAATCAATAATATCATCACATCACCATTCATAAAAGAATAGATACACATGAGAGACACATATTTACATGGAAACCCAAAAAGGAAAAAGCCACAAATTTTATTTGTGTTCATAATTCAGTCTTCAAATTTATGTTAAATGAAATTTACCAACACTAAATAGAAAGAAGCACGAAATCCCTATTTTGCAAAAGCCAACTTGCAAAGGGCACCAATCCTAAATATTTGCACAAGCACCAAGTTGTTGACAACACTCACTCCAATTATTTGTAAAAACTAGCCTACAGTAAGCACCAACCTCCTTGAACTTTACAATCACCAAGGTGACAGAGACTTGGAAACCATTCACTTGTAAGAACCTACTTTTATTACCCTTCAAATCACTCTTTCATCAATTTTCAATCTCATATCTACAGCTATATGATTGAAATATTGTTGATACAATTTGTCAAATTTTTTTTCTATCTTTTCATGCTTTATATTTAAGTTTTTTCTTTGATTCTTTGATTTAATTGAATAAAATCGATCTCTAATATGTTATTTTATAAGTTTTTTTTTTCAACTTGAATTTAAAGTGTTTAGATCCATGATCCATTCCTCTGTAAATGACTACCATTTCTTCAATATATTGATTCAATTAAATCTCTCATAGGATATTCTTTGTAGGTCAAACATTCCTTAAGTTTCTTTTATGCTTCCTAAGTTTTATACTCCATATATAGACTTTTTTGTCTCAACAAAACCTCATAACTTTTACCATTCCTCTATTTACTTGTTTACACAATGAACTCTAATTTGCATGCTTTTAATCACCTTATTATATTTTTCTCTATAAATGCTTCCTTGAACTAGTATCATCCTCTTCTATTCAACCTATATAGCATTGCAATACATGTGAAATATCCACTCTCTTAATCTTTAAAACCCATAATTAATTCACATCAAATCCTCATTATTATATACCTAGGTTCAACTTTTATGAACAGCCTAGATCCATGTTTTCCATTGTTCTTAACTCACATGTACTTTGTCATTATCAATTTTCATATGCTTGGGATTGTTCCTTAACTGGTTTTCCACAGTCTAAGGGTTAACTCTAGGACTTAAACTCCCCTGAATACTTCTTTGCATGAGTAGTAGTCAATTTTAATTGTATATAGATAAATTCTACATGTGAAGCTACGTCATCGCTCTGAACTTGCCATGGGTGATCATCTAAAAGTGCCAAATCACTATTTAGTCAAGGTTGTTGTCTCATACCATATGAGCAGCCTTGTTGGTATAGGAAGTCCATATAAGGTGAATTTTTCCCATTAAAACTTGATCATGTAGAGAGAATGACATTGAATAGAGCCATCTAATCTATATGTTTGTGATTATTTGATAATATCACATGCATAGTTGCATGTTAACTTTCATGTTTCTTTGTGTTTGATGTTAAATCTGAACCAATGAAATACACTAATCTTTGTTGTTAGATTAGATTTGATTTTTTATTGTCACTTATCCCTCATGCATGTTGAGATTCAACATTATAATTAGACCACCAATGAAAAAAAATATATCCATCAAATTTTGTTACATGTTGGAATGAGAGTTAACCTCTACATAGACCAAATATTAATATTGAACCTAAGCCATTGATTTAACTCTTTCTCTATTGTTTGATCACATCATGCTATGTTATGCACAATATTACTTATGCATGTTGGCATTCAATATTACTCCTCAACATGTAGAAATTATGCTCTCTACACATCTTGTAGAGAAACTGTAGATTAAACTGATTATGCAATGTACTAAAGCAAAATACTTAATCTACTTCTATAATCAAACTTGTGGAAGCTTAATCGATTTTAAGCAAGATCAAACAGAACACATATAACAAAGAAGAAGATTCAATCACACATGAAACAAAGAAGAATACTCTGGGGAAAGCCTTAGCTTTGAAACCCCACTATATGTATTATCATACAAGTCGAAATATCTAAGGGTTACACAAAGCCTTAGCTCTCAAGATATCCAGCTCTCAGTACAATCCCTCACTGCTGCTCATGGAAAGAATAGACAACACATATGCCTTCCTTCAGTCCTCCAAGCCTCCTATTTCCTTGCATTGTTTCTCCTGGCTCCTCCAACTGTAACCTATGTGATTCTCACCTCACACACTCCTGCTAAGCTTTGAAATAATTGCGCAATCCTGAAAGAGTGAATTCCTTCTGCATGGATGAGTTTTCTTTATAGGGAAAATCCTCCAACTGACAGTACAATGTTCCTGTGTTTAATCTCAATTGCATCTTTGTCTGAACTGACATGCATTGGTTATTTATGAGATAATATTAAGTTATCTAGAGAACACTAGTTGCATGCAATGCATGCATTAACTAACTGAACTCACAATTTGTTCCTCAAACTATTTGGAACTAATTTAATTGGACTTAACTCAGTTAACTCAGCTAACTAATTAAAACTCAAAAGCAACTCATTCTTATCTCCTTAATTAAGGGATAACTTCCTTAATCAAAGGGATAACTGTTGCATGTCTTCACAAAGACTTCATGTTTGAATTTCTCCAACTAGTTAACTGAAGATGAATTAATTAATTATTTTTCAAACAGCTAGTGAGAATAAATTCGAATTTAAATTCAAGGACAAATTTAAATTGGAATATATCATGAAATGCTATTTATAGCAATGTTATTTTTAGCATTTCTATTTTTTTCTATTTTCAACAGAGTTGGAGTATATCCTGAAATTCTATTTATAACAATGTTATTTTTAGCATTTCTATTTTTAGCATTTCTTGTTGATATTTTCAACACTCCCTCTCAGAAAGAAAGGGATTATCTGTCACCCCGATCCCATATTTGTGGAACTCGAATTTACACTTTGGCAATGCCTTAGTCAAAATGTCAGTATCTTGCTCCTCGGTCGAAACATACCACAACAACTTCATCCTCCTCGCCACACAGTCTCTGAGATGATGATACCGAATGTCTCTATGCTTGGACCTATCATGAAATATTGGATTCTCAAAGAGTTTGATACAACTCTAATTATCACAATAGATCACAGTTGGATCCATCCTCTGATCAAACAACCCGACTAGAATTTTCCGCATCCAAATGGCCTCGCATGCTGCCTGACTTGCAGCCATGTATTCAGCCTATGCTGAGCTAAGTGCAACTAACCTCTATTTCCTGCTGTACCAAGAAACTGCAGTTGAACCAAGGTTGAAAATTCCTCCTGATGTGCTCTTCTAGTCTGATCGACTCCTTGTCAAATCTGCATCTGTGAAGCCTTGTAGCTTCACTCCCTCTAACCGTCTGTACCATAATCCAAACTAAGACGTGCCTCTGAGGTATCTCAAAACATGCTTCACTGCCTTCCAAAACAGCTTGGTAGGCTGAACCATAGCTTGACTCAGTTGGTTCACCATAAAGCACAAATATGGTCATGTGTTCACTAAGTACATTAGTGAACCCACAAGTTGGTGATACAGAGTAGCCTCTACTACCTCACCTAAAGTAGCATCCTCCTTCCTCTAGTTACCTGCTAGATGAGTCTGCATGGGTTTGTACTTCTCCATGTGGAATCTCCTGAGTATCTCATTGGCATACTTGCCTTGAGATACAAACACTTCCCCATCCTTCTCCCACACTTCCATGCCTAGAAAGTAGTGCATGAGACCCATGTCTTTCATCTCGAACTCTCTTGCAAGGTCCTCCTTGCAAGACATGATCAACTGATCATCACCCCTCAATATCAGATCATCAACATAAACAACAATGATCAACTTCTTACCTTCCACCATGATGTGGTACAAGTTCACATCCACTTCACTCTTTGTCAAGCCCAACCCAATGAAGTAGTTTTCAATCCTGGTGTACCAAGCACGGGGTGCTCACTTCAACTCTTACAAATATCTCTTAAGTTGGCATACATGCAACTCACGATCGAAGGTACCAAATCCTTCCAGCTACTCTATGTACACCTCTTCCTCAATCTTGCCATTGAGGAATGCAGTCTTCACATCCATCTAATGGATCTTCCAACCCATCTGTGTTGATAGTGCCAACATCAATCTGATAGATGAGTACCTTGCTACAGGAGAAAAATTCTCATCATAATCAATCCCCTCAACCTGTGAGAAACCACGGTCAACAAACCTTGCCTTTTGTTTCTCCACACTACCATCAGCAACATGCTTTACCTTTTAAAGCCAACAGGAACTCATAATTGACTTGTTCTCTGATCTTGAAACCACATCCCAAACATTGTTCCGAACTATGGAGTCATACTCCTCCACCATAGCATAAACCCAAATCCGTTGTTGCACTACTTCCTCAAAGGAAGATGGCTCGGTCTCAACACATTCCCCAACAAGGGCCATGTATCTAGTGTACCTCTCAGGTGACCTCGTGTGTCTGCACTGAGAAGATGGTTCTCCTGCATTCTCGCTCGCATCTAACAACAATCTGTCAACTTCTCTCATATGCTTCCACCCATCTCTAGAAGACTCTGCATGAGTGGATGTCTCCACTCTTGGAACCTCTGCATGTGGCTGCTCCACATCAGTCTAAGGCTCCTCCTCCTTAGGAATAGATAGTTCCTCTACAGCTTATAGTTTGAGTTCCCTCTCAAGGGAAACTCACATGGCCTTATGGTCATCAAACTTAAGATCTCTGTGAACCATTGTCCTCCAACTGGTAGGCAAGTACACTCTATAGTTTTGGGGTGTATCAGTGTACCCCACAAGTATCCCCAACTCTGTTGTCATCTCTAGCATCTTCCAGGCATCCTTGGTCACATGGCAATAAACTAATGAGCCAAAGATCTTGACGTGACTCACATCTAGTCTCTTCCCAGAGAAATCTTCCTCTGGTGTCTTCATCCCAAGTATGCGATGTGGGTTTCTATTCTGCAAGTAAACCATTGTGTTGCAAGCCTCAGCCCACAAATTAAGTGGTAGGCCTTGGTCATGCATCATTGCCCGAGCTTCTCCCACAATCGTTATGTTCTTCCTTTCAGCCACCCCATTCTACGGTGGGTTATGGGGTGTCGTCAACTACCATTTAATTCCTTCTGTAGCACAAAAGTCCTTAAACTCTTGAGAGACATACTCTCCACCATTGTCACTTTGCAAGGCCCTGATATCCTTTTCTAATTCTTTCTCAACCAAGGCTTTGGACTCACAAAACCTTGAGAAGGTTTAATCCTTCTTCTGCATGAAATAGATCTAGCATCTACGAGAAAAATCATCAATGAAAATAATATAGTACCTTTGTTTAGCGGTGGAGGCTATGGAGAATGGTCCACACACATCTGTATGAACTTGCTCCAAGATTGCTTTAGCTCGACTATCTTGATCCTAAATGGAAAATTTTGCATACTTACCCAAGGTACAACCTTTGCATGTGTCCACTTTCTCAAGTTTACCTTTGGGAAGTCTGGTAGAAATCTGCTGCATTATCTTCAAGGCCACATGAAGCAAGTGGCCCAACCTTCTATGCCATAACTCGCCAATATCTTGGCTTTGCAGCAATTTTTCTTTGGAACTCAATGCAGCATAGTCATCTACCTCTAGCTTGTTCAGATTCTTCACTCAAATCCCAATCCTCTTGGTCTGACCCGTGGCTATGTGTCTCAGGAATGCCTTTCCTTTACTAAAGAAAACATCGTAGCCTTTGCCCTCCAACATCATGACTGACACCGAGTTCTTTTTCAGTCTTGGCACATACTTCACATTAGTTAGGGTGAAAGGAGCTCCATGCTCCCTCTAAAACACAATCGCACCTTCACCTGAAACATGGTACTTTCCATCATCATCCATCTGTATGTGCATCTGGAGGTCCTTCTCCTCCAAGGTACTAAATAAACTTTTATCACTGGTCATGTGGTATGAGGCTCTCATACCATGTAGAAATTCTGCTCTCTACACATCTTGTAGAGAAACTGTAGATTAAACTAATTATGCAATGTACTAAAGAAAAATACTTAATCTACTTATACAATAAAATTTGTGGAAGCTTAATCAATTTTGAGCAAGATCAAACAAAACATATATAATAGAGAAGAAGATTCAACGACACATGAAACACAGAATAATAGTCTGGGGAAAGCCTCATCTAAAAAACCCCGCTATTTGTATTATCATACAAGTGGAAATATCTCAGAATTACACAAAGATTTAACTCTCAAGCTATCCAGCTCTCAGTACAATCCATCACTGCTACTCATGGACAGAATAGAAAACAAATATGCCTTCCTACAGTTCTCCAATCCTCCTATTTCCTTGCATAGTTTCTCCTGGGTCCTCTAGTTGTAACCTACGTGATTCTCAGCTCACACACTCCTGCTAACCTCTAAAATAACTGCGCAACCCTGAAGGAGTGAATTCCTTCTACATGGATGAGTTTCCTTTATAGGAGAAATCCTCCAACTGATAGTACAATGTCCCTATATTTAATCTCAATTGGGTCTTTGTTTGAACTGGCATGGATTGGTTATTTATGAGAGAATATTCAGTTATCTGGAGAACACTAGTTGCATGCATGCATGCACTAACTAGCTGAAGTCACAATTAGTTCTTCAAACTGTTTGGAACTAATTTAACTGGACTTAACTCTGTTAACCGAGCTAACTAATTACAACTCAAATAAAACTCATCCTTATCTCCTTTATTAAGGGATAACTTCCTTAATCAAAGGGATAACTGTTGCATATATTCACAAAGACATCATGTTTGAATTTCTCCAACTAATTAACTCAAGATGAATTAATTAATTATTTTTTCAAACAGTTGGTGAGACTAAATTTGAATTTTAGTTCTCAATTTTAATTGAAGGACAAATTAAAATTGGAATATATCCTGGAATGCTATTTATATCAATGTTATTTTTATCATTTCTATTTTTTGCTATTTTCAACAGAGTTAGAGTATATCCTAAAATTCTATTTATAGCAATGCTATTTTTAGCATTTCTTGTTGCTATTTTCAACACAACCATAAAATAAAATTTACCCCCACCATGGGATCTCATCATGCACAATATTTATTATATCCTGTTAACATGTCATATGCCCAAAACAAATCAAAACCATTAATCTAACTTATAAATGTGGTTCTTAGTTATCGATCTCCATTTTGAATTTGTTTTTCCAAATACCTTGGAATTTTTTTGTACTCATTCTTCTTGAACTAATGAAATTTACCAAGTGACGTATCATTACACTACTCTCAGAAAATGCTTTCAATCCAAACATGAATCTTTTATATTCATACTAAAAAAAAGGCAGCACGATTTCCTGCAAAGATATTATCTACAATATTGTATACGACTATTCCAATACAAATACGACAATGCTAACATGACCACCATATGTACATCTTATTCTAGCTTGATACTATCCCCCTTGAACTTAATACTACTTAACAATCATACTTTTCTTATCATCAATGACTTAGCTAAGATCTTGAAAACAATGAATTTTTTTTTCAACACTTATGCGACTCCTCTTATACCTGATCTAAGAGATAACTAATCATGTCATTTAGATTATATTTCTAATATGAGTTCTAAAGATGATTCCAAACATCCTGAGTATGCATGTGAGGATTCATATTTTCAACCACTTTCAACACAAAAGTGCTGCCACATGAGTGGCCTCTTGGGTGATACTGCCTCAAGATCTCAATTTGAGGAAGCACCTCATGCATTGGAAACTATAGAACTTGTTATGCCCATGCATTGCTACATGGTTTTAGCTTTTGACCATCAAAATTATGTATAAGCTCTAGGGAATGCTTTCAGGGAATCATCCATGGACAAGGAGTGCAACTACCTCACTAAAACCAAAAATTGGGACTCTGTTCCACGTCACTTAGACCATAATCTTGTTAAATGCATGTGGTTTTAAGGGAAAATTCTTTAAGGATGGACCGATGAATAGATATAAAGCACGATTGGTGGTCAAAATCTTTCAATGGCTTCATGGCATTGATTATAATGAAACAATTGATCTAGTGGCCAAAATAGATTCTATTTACTTGGCTATTTCTATTGTAGTAGCAAGAAAGTGGGAGATTCACCAATGGATGTGGAGAATTCATTTATTCTGAGCAATCTCAAAGAGAAAATTTACATGGTGCATCTGCAAGGGTATGTAGAGAATTTATATTTAATTTTACAACCCAATAAATCTCTCTATGTTGTCAAGAAAACACTTTAGCAATGGTATTTTAAATTGGATTCCTATTTACACTCTCAACATTTTTTTCAATGCATATATAATCCAAATTTTGATATTCTAAGAATGCATGACTCTTTGTTTATCATAGTGGTCTATGTTGATGATCTCATTATCACAGGTAGATCAACCTCAAGAATTTCTATAGTCAAAACCTCTTTGCATGATAGGTTCTCCATGATGAGTGTGGGTCTATTACACTTCTTCCCTGGACTATAAATCATTTATAAATGTGAGAGATAACTTAGTTTTCTTGTAGATTACCAAATACAAGCCAAAAACTAAACCTCTCTTATTGAGGGTACACCTTGAGGATAGAAAGAATACAACATTTGGTGATTGCATCGTGTATAGTTAGCTTTTGGGAGTGTTCATTATCTCATTGTCTTCATATCTCATATGTAGTAGTTGTAGTTTTCATATACATGCAGGAGTAGCATGAGTTGCATTGGAAAGATTCCAAGAACAAACTCATATATGTCCAAGGAACCATCAATTATTGGATTTATTATGCAACATGATGTACTTTTGAACTCACTGATCGCATCAATTTAGGTTAGTTGGTTATAACATTTATCACAATTTCACTTTAGGGTATATTCTCATTTGTTGTTACAGCCCCATTTGTTGGTCTAACAAAAAGTAATCCATGATTACTTTATCATCAACAAAGGATGAATATAAAGGTGCAATCAGCATTAACAGTTAATCCATTTAGCTGCAAAACTTCCTCAGTGAACTTGGTATTATTTTTCACCACCTAATTGTCATTTGGTGTGATAATGAAAGTACACTAAAGCTTGTAGAGATCTAGTGTAGAAAAAACAAGGAAAACACATATGGATCCACATGCACTACATCCAAGGATTGGTACATGATGGGGTAATTGATTTGTATGATTGCCCCCCTTTTGAACAAACTATCAACATGGTCACTAAGACTTTCATTGAGAATAAGTTTCAATCCCTCTTAGATCACCTTAATGTGCCCTACATAGCTTCCTAAAAGTGATATTTATTTTTTATTAGTTTATTTTTTGGGAGGGTTGTTCCCATTTGGTTTTCTCTTTTTCATCATCTTGGAACAATTATATCTTAGTTAGATGCATTGTAAAATGGGTACCTCAGATGGCTTCTTTCCAGGGCCCATTCATTTTGTTCTCTATAGTAGTGGTTTAGGTAAGGGAGGGAGTATTGGAGATAACATACACTTAATTATACTTTGTTTAGACTAGTGAGTGGAGTCATGGATGGCAAGCATGTTATTTTCACCAAGAGGGCACTCCACATTACATGCATGAGCTTCACTAATCTCCACTTACATGAGATAGTTAATTGATGACTACATGGCCAATTAACTAGGACTACGTGTCACTCTTCTTCAATGCATGTTCACATCTCTCTAAATTCACAACTATATTAGTTCAACCATGTATAATATAGTGTATTGAATTGTGTTATCTCATAATTTTCTTTTTTGTGCATGGATAGAATTCATTAATTTTTTCTTTCTCAAATTTATTTATTCCATTTTACTTGCCTATTTTATTCATTGCTATCTATCTAGATTCATTTTGTACATGTTTAGCTACAATTTCTCATACAACATATCAAATTCCAAATTTTCATTCCAAACAAGTTTCAAATCTGTATGTTTCCAAAACTAAATGGATAATTGCTTGATATCCTCCTCATCCAACACTCCCACAAAGAATATCTTTTCTCGATGATGATGATGATGATGATGATGATGATGATGACCATAATAATAATAATAATAATAATAATAGTAGTTGTAATAATAATAATAATAATAATAATAATAATAATAATAATAATAATATCTACCTCCACCCACCCACTTCCAGTTTCTTTCTGTTATCTATGTGTATCGCTAGTGGAGAAAAAACAAAGTTCAAACCATAACCTATGGAAGACAATCAATAATGGACGCATCGCCACCCCTTAATGTTTCCTTTCACTATTGTTGGTGATTCCATCAAACGAAAAATTACTATACGGAATAATCAAAATTAAAAAGGAAATTGAATGTCATTGACTTCCTTGCTACTTTTCCTTACCAAGGATCCACCAAGCATACCTCTCCACTTTGCCTTTCCAAGGATGCACCAAGGATACTATCGGGTGCCTATAACATTTATTATCATGTAATTTCATTATAATGGTATTTTCATGTATTTTGATTATGATCGCGATATATATATATATATATATATATATATATATATATATATATATATATATATTCCTATTTGAAATTTAAATTATAAATTTAGATAATGTAATAACGGAATAATAATAATAAAAAATTATCTTTTAATAAAAATAACAAAAGATTCCAAATTTGAACTTTACATTTATTAAGATGAATCATTTTATAGCCCATTACGAAAGAGATGTAGAAGTATGTCCATCTTCAACTTGCAGTTGACACGTGGCTCTTATATATATATATATATATATATATATATATATATGCGTGGGTGTGTGTTGGAGCGTAATAATTTAATTATTAGTGTTCTAGAAATAGTAAAAATATTTCATTCTCGCTCTCAATCATAAATAAAATATTTCCATATTTATATGAAACAACATAATCTTATATCAAATTTATAGAGAAATAAAATAGTTAGAAGTTATATATATATATATATATATATATATAGATATATTATTGTTAGAGCATTTTAAACAATCTCAATATTTTATGTGTAAGTAAATTTTGATCAATTTTATACGTTTCTTTTTTTTGTGGGTAAGCACCTAGGGGCGATTTGAACCAGTGACTTATCGCAAGGAATGCCTTAAGAATGCACCCATTCACCGTCATTCCAAAGCCTCATGGGCAATCAACTTTATACGTTAAAAAATACAACATAAACAATAAAAAATTACAAATAATCTCTCTCACAAAATATATATATATGATCAAATTTGTTGAGATACAAACATTTTATTCAAAATTAAATGTTAAAACAAATTTTCCCAACAACAAATTTAATTCCTGTTATCTCGAATTACATCCATTATTTCATTTCATTCAATAAAGTGGAGGATTTTCTATTTCCCACACATAAAAGAGACCTGACAGAGATGTTGTAAGTAATTAAGATAAATCTTTTTCTGTCAGAGATGTTGTAAGCAATTAAGATAAATCTTTTTCTGTCATGTGTATTACGGTCATTCGGTAAAAAATATCGGTAGCATCTTGAGAGTCTTATCAGTGGTGTTGGCAAGTCCACCGTCCGTCCGAGGTAAGGGAATTTCATGACCAACATTTTGTAATATAAAAAAACGACATGCCTCATCAGCTTTTTCTTAAAGAAAATGGTAAAGCGATCCTAAGATATTATTGGCGGTGAAGAGTCCTTTTCCCATTATTAAAGAGAGACTGCGGTTTCACGAGGGCTTTAGCTTTCCCCATAGGTGGGGACCCACGCAGGGCCTCGCACGTTAAACTTATAAACGCTTTTACTTTTAAAGATGGTCGGAAAATATACAATTAATTAAGGTTGTTTTCGAATATTGAATATCATATCTGTTACGATTTGTGTTTTATATAAACAATAAATTATTAACAGCTATATTAGTAAATTAATATGGCTCTATTTAACACATTACATTTTTACTATTCTCTATATCTGTATTAAATATATGTTTATTTATATATTCAAATGCATTAATATCGTTAATGTTGCTATAAATTAGCCAAAAATAGGTTCAAACAAACCATGTTGAATATAAACTTTAGCTGTTAATACAAATTTTAGTTATTAGCCATAATTATATGGTGAGTCATTTTTAACAGTAAATTTTATTAATATAAATATCATACTACAATGTTACAACATTAAATTAAACATAAATTATAATAACTAAATTCTGAGTGGGAATAATATTAATAGAGAGAGTATAATGTTATTATATCTATTTAAACATAACTTATAATAATGATGATGATTAACATCAACTAAAACTGTTGTGGTTTATTGGACTTTAAGAAAATAAGAGATTAATTGAGACTTTAATATTTTATTTCTATGTTAAAAAAGAAGGGAAAGAAGCATTCGTAAATCACCATAGTTTTGTTAACTTAACAAGTCAAGAAGGTTAGTAAGATGGACATGGAGAGGGAGGGAGAGGGAAATAAGAAGAAAGACATAGAGAGAGAAAGGTGGAGAGAGAGAGCGGGGGAGTGATAAGGAAGATGTAGAGAGAGGGAGAGAGGATAGCAATAGGGAAAAAAGATAGAAGCAGGGGAGAGGGAGAGAAGGGGAAGAGAGAAAGAGAGGAAGACGAGCAGGGAGTGATATATAGATATATTGGAGAAAGAGAGTGTATTTTTTGGGGGTTATATAGAGAGACCGAGGGAGATGGAGATATATATTGGAGGTGAAGAAAAAGAAGGGAGGGATGGAGATAGGGAGGGAGGGACAGAGAGAGGTGATAGATATGGAGTGAGAGAGCGTGTGTGTTTGGGGGGTGAGATAAAGAGACAGTAAAGGAGAGATGGAGGGCGATATAGATATAGATGGAGGGGAGGAGGGTGAATATTTATTGCACTAGATATATTGATTTCAGTGTAGATGGTGATTTCTAATCCGATTTGACTTCTTGCACTAGATGCATGGATTTTAGTGTATATGTTGATTTCTAACGATATTTGATTACTTTCACTGGATGCATTTATTTTAACATAGATGATTTCTAGTCCTATTTGATTGTTTGCACTAAATGCATTGATTTCAATGTAGATTGTGATTTCTAATCCTATTTGATTTCTTGCACTAAATGCATTGATTTTAGTGTTGTTGGTGATTTAAATCCTATTTGATTTCTTAGACTAGATGGATTAAGTTCAATGTAGATGTTTATTTCTAATTATATTTGATTTATTGCACAAGATGCATTGATTTCAACGTAGATGATTTCTAATTCTATTTGATTTCTTGCACTCAATGCATTGATTTCATTGTAGATGGTGATTTCTAATAATATTTTATTCCTTGCACTAGATGCATTGATTTCATTGTAGATGTTGGCTTCTAATCTTATTTTCTTACTTGCACCAGATGCATTGATTTGAGTGTAGATGCTGATTTCTAATCCTATTTAATTCCTTGAATTAGATGCATTCATTTTAGTGTAGATGTTGTTTTCTAATCCTATTTGATTTCTTGCATTACATGCATTGATTTTAGTGTATATGTTGATTTTTTATTTGATATAATTAGATGTATGATGGTAGATTAATTTCAAAGTGATTGGATTAATAGTGTGCATTGATTTGAGTGTAAGCACAAAAAATTATTGACAATGTACATTGATTTTTGTGTTATAGTAATTCAACCTATTAATATTGGAGAAAAAGAGAGACAAGGTATGATGTTTACTACAACAGCTAGAGCCAAATATTTAAATGGTTTACGATTTCAAATGTCCTTTCATATAATCGATATGAAAATATGACAAAACTATCAAGGATGACTATATGAATAGTAGAAGAAAATAGTTTGAGATTGATCACAATGAAGACTATTTGTAATTGACTATATTTTTATTATTCACATTTTCTATCATTCAACACTATTACATAGTCACTTTGCATTCAAAATTTTTATTTCATCACTAAAGTTATTGGCAATATTTCTCATCTCAATTTACTTATGTAACTAAGAAAATTTAAAATTAAAATGACCAGATAAATATCAGACATATTTAGCATGTTTAAAATGGTTACGTTAATACTAGATGTATTTAAATATTATTGATAAAATTAATAATTGATATATGTCTTTCAGATTAATCGCATCGTTAGGATTTGGTCGACATTTCGAACCAACTAATGTGGTTCATCCTCAGGACAAGGTGAGAAATCAGTCCATTTGAGGGAATAAATAGCAAGGACACATCACTCCTCAGAGTTAGCAGTTGGAAATTAGTCGTTATGTAATTTGTTAAATTGTTTAATAATTTAGTTGTCATGTAATAAATAAATGTTATGTTTCGATATTATAAATTGATTTGAGGGAATAAATAGCAAGGACACATCACTCCTCAGAGTTAGCAGTTGGAAATTAGTCGTTATGTAATTTGTTAAATTGTTTAATAATTTAGTTGTCATGTAATAAATAAATGTTATGTTTCGATATTATAAATTGATAATATTAAATTTAGGTGGAAAATAGTTGTTGTGTGATAAATAAATATTATATCTCGATATTATAAATGGAATAATAATTTTAATATTATATTAAATATTGTAATAATATCTTTAGTTAAGATTTGACCCATAATATTAGAAACTAGATGTTATGAAGAAATCATAAGCTAAATCATCTTTAACTAATTGATAAAATAATGTAATTTATTAATAATTTAATACTATTAATTCCTGGAATAATATTAAATCTTATCAATAATGCATTGATGATATTCTTATTATTATTATAATTATAGGTATTCATAATATTACAATTATTAGTTCATAACTATTATTATAATATCTTAAATAAACTTGTTGATTTCTATAATAATAAAATATAATAATTTTAATCCATTATTTTAATATTTATAAGGATAAAAAGATTGTAATTAGAATCTGGTAATTTGTTAAATAATGTATTGATGGTATTCATATTAAAATTATTGATTTAGAATTACTATTATAATATTTTTTATTCAATTATAATTCAATATATACATAAAGTATAATAATCATAATCTATTATTTTAATATCTATAAAGTTAAAAAGACTAGAATTGGAATATGGTATTTTTATTATTTTAAATTCAATATATTAATTATTTTGATATCTGTAAAAACAAAAACGGTAAACGGAAGTAGGAAAACTAATCGTTTAAAAAAAGGGGGAAGGAAGGCTGATGATAATTGAGGATAAAAAAAAAAACCTCCACCACCAAACAGAGAAAAATAACTCTGGATCACGAGGGATAAAGCCTTAAGACGAGAAGGAGATTCTAGCTCTCTCCTCTTGACCCTTCTTCCCCTCCCTCTCCTCTCCCCTTTACGTTATTGTTGGGTCTCCCTTCTCACCTTCGAGCTTTATCCCCTTGATCCAGTGTTACTTTTTTTTGTTTGGTGGCAGAGTTTTTTTTTTTTTTTCCTTTCCAATTATCTTATATTTAACATCTCGAATAAATGTAACTATGTACCACCATTAAGTAAATATATATTATAAACTAAAAAAGCTAATTCCTTTTTCTAACCAGTTTGCAATGCACAAAAATATTTAATAATTATGAAAATTAAAAACCAAAAATTATTATAATAAATAATTATTTTTATAATAAAAACAACTTATTTTTTAAATTTTGAAAAAAAAAAATGTGCCACCGTTAAATTAATATATTTCTTATGGACTAAAAGGGGGCCATCCTTTTTCTAAGCAGTTTGCATTGCCCATAAATATTTAATAATTATAAAAAAATAAAATCCAAAAAACATTATAATAAATATTTATATTTATATTATAAACAACTTATTCTTTAAATTTTGGAAAAAAAAAAACAAACAAACACAGCCCTAACACTTCACTTACCATAAAATCGATTATTTTCCTTAAAAGGATGCTGATTTTCTTTAAATATTCAAACGCCGAAAGACAAAAGGAGCCTTTAAATCCATGGCCGACACAAACCGATCCAAAGAGCTCACATAACCGAAATCAACCTGCCCTTTACGTGCTTCAATGATTAAAGCCACTGTATCACATGAATTTAATGAAGAGCTACACAACAAATATGGCTCGTTTTCGCACATAGAAGAGTTAGCATGCTTCAGCTTTATAAATTTTACGTTTTAAGCTAAAATTTTGATGGAAATAAAAGCATGTTTTATATAATTGAATGTACGTCAAACATTAGTTTACTTTACAAGATATATCAAAATATTTATTAAATAATAATGTTAGAAATATTTTAAAATATTTTTTAGAAATTAAAATATTTTTGTTGTGTAATAATTATTATTGATAATTAAATTAAAGGTATAAAATAGTATTCCCAAATGAATTATCAATATAGTAATTCTGAAAAAAAATGTGTAAACTAAATAAAGTCACCCTCTAAAAAATAATTATTATTGGGAGTTAAATTAAAATCTTGAGAATACTATTTCAAAATGAAGACATATATGAACATAATGTAAATTGAATGAGGTCACCACCACACAAGTGTAGGAAAATATTGTATCTCTTTAGTTTACATTATACAGATTACCAATTACATAGTAAGTGTTCCCCTCTAAGAAGAACTTCGCTAGTTGTCACTTTGCATCGGTCTACACCGTTGGATTGATTGTTAGACGATTGGAGAATAGTGTACCGTTAGATTAATATAGTTTCAACTGAATGACATTTGATAATCTCTCAACCTAATGGTTTTAACCTAATTGGTGGTCTTTCACTACTTGAGAGAGAGGTGTAACCATAGCCCTAGTTCTAGCTCTGAGAACGTTGTCATATGCACAACTTTGACTGATGTCTCACTTGAAGGCTATTAGGGACGAGCGTCCAGAGGTACAATTTTTATGTTAATTGTCATCACATTTCCTCTTTTTGATGATCTTTCTTCTAATTTTGGATATATGTATGCATTTTTAAGATTTTCGATTGTGTTTGA
This sequence comes from Pinus tabuliformis, assembly GCA_031772625.1. Taxonomy (NCBI): domain Eukaryota; kingdom Viridiplantae; phylum Streptophyta; class Pinopsida; order Pinales; family Pinaceae; genus Pinus; species Pinus tabuliformis. The sequence continues at coordinate 303,678,861 of CM062818.1, forward strand.
AACAATGTGTTTGTTTTCATGTTTTTTTGGGAACTGGGTCCTTTTTTTATGGTATTATTTGAATTGCGTCTTTGTCTTTGTGGTATTCTGTGAATTGGGTATTTTCCTTTTTTCTTTTTACGAATTTTGTGTTTCTTTTATTGTATTGCGATGATTTTTTGTTTTTAGGCTATCTTGTGTTAAACTTCAAGTGGTTTTGGTCACTTAAGGTTGTAGTGCAAGTCCTCATTCTGAAGCAAAACTCTTTCGATGGAGCACTACCATCTTTGGTCCTAATGAGACCCCTGGGAAGGTAAAATTCAGTCTTCCTGTGTATACTACAACCCGTTCAAAGCCTGGTCATTTTCTTGTTTTTAATTGTAGTGTAGACATTGCTGGATTGAGATTCTATGGGGAGACTGCTAAGACGAAGAAGCAAGTTGAGAAGAATGCTGCAATGGCTACCTAGTCGGCCCTTAAACAATTATCATAGTTGAGTGGATTGTCCTCTTCTTCCTATGACAATGAGAGCAGTGAAGAGAAAGAATTACCATTGCTAGAGTTTTGGAAAATATCTGTAAGGATGAGATAGGTAGGGTTTCCCAACAATAGAGGAGGAAGCTTCCTGCTCAAAGGGATGAAACTATTGTTGTTTCGACATATTATTAGCAGTATGTGGAGTCAGAATTAGTGTTGATATTTCAGTCCCATCAGCCCCCTACTCCACCTCCTACTTCCAAATTCTTTCCATTCATACATTTGATATTTCATTCAATTTTAATACTTATTAACGAAAGGATTTAGTTTCATTAAACTACCACTGAGAAAAAGGAAATCAAGTTTCACAACTATGGTTGTGTGAACCTTTCTTGTATGTGATGATCACTGTAAATTGTTGCAAGAAGGGAATCTAGTTGAAATGATGTCTTTGTTGCACCTTGGAGTGGATTTGAAGGAATCACAAAGGCTTATGAGCTAAAAGGATAATTGTCTCTTGTCCCAATAATTAAAGTTGTTGATGCTTCACTGCTTGGACTATAGCATACAATTCTTTGTCATCCATTGATTAATTTGTCACTGCATCAACTAAAGTTTCTGAGTAGTAGGTTATTGGTCTCCCTTGTTGTAACAATATTGCAATGATTTCTCTTTGATTTCAAAAGGTAACTAGAGGGTTGGTAGACCTGGAACTCTTGTATTACAAATTCTCTTCTTCAAGGGTTCAAATGCCCCAGAGAAATGGTCTACTGAAATGCTCTACCTCCCTTTATTAATGCATCAAAAGGAATTGCATCATCAGAGAAGTGTGGAAAAATTTTATTAGATGATTTGATAATCCCACAAATCCTCTTAGCTTAAGGTTCTTGTGGCCTAGACTCTACCCTATTTAGAATGACTTTGGCTTTTTTTGGCTCTATGCAGATTTCATCTTGTTAATTTTTAGGCCATGGTAAGAAGATTCTGCACTCAAAGAATAATTATATAACCCTGGGTAACTTTAAATCTTGAAACCTATTAAAATAAAAAAATTTGAATAATAGAATCTACAAACACATACTACAGAATATAATAACATAAAATACATGGAAAAACTGAACTCTGTAATCCGCATCACTATTTTTATTTAATCTAGAAAAATAGAAAACTATCATGCTATAACTGAAAACTCAATCTCACTAACAAATATAGTGCTACACCCTGTCATTCTTTTATAGAGTAAGAGATTGCTAGGGTTTATAAAATTTTGTCCTAATCTTTGTAAAGTGTTGTAGGTAGGAGGCCCCAACTCTAATCCTAATCTAGCTTAGAGAGGTATGCATGATTGATTGTCTTCAATTAGAGTGCCTACTAGGAGTTCATTGCTTGCATTAAAGAATGCAAAGTCTCCTAGGGATTTGTGACTCTCAACCAATGTGATTTATCCTAAAACTGGAAAACCAAACTGATTATCGAAAACCATATATTTCTAAATGAGAAACTAAATATGGAACTGCAGTGGTAAAACTAGAAATATACTAAGATTGGTTCATGCACATTGAAAGCATGCATGCACCCTCTTGTTGATCACTTTTACCTCATAGAAGAAAGGATCAACATTGAGGGGAATCCTTAGGGGAATCAAGGAGTTCCCTCCTTTGTTTTTATAGACGTGTTACTCTATCAATTGATAGTTTTTCTTTTATGCCTATTAAATAGAGTAGGGAGAGTGCTATGCAGTAAACCCACACATGATCTTCGACTTCAAAGAAAAAAAATGAGGATCTTTTAATAACCAGATAGCTTTTATGCACACAATTGAAGGTTCTCTCAATAACCAGTTGTTTTCTTTTTAAGCACATTGCTGCCTGAGAAAGGACGGGCAGATTCAAACACTTTAGAATACAGAAATGAAGGAAGAACATATTCTGTCACAAAATGGATTTTCCCACAACATAGATGATTTGTACTCTCACACAAAATATAACCAAATGAAATAGCCTACATTTACTAGATGAAGTTAAAATTAAAAGAAATGGTCAACTACAAACAAGTTAGAACTTTCCAAGGCATTTTTCTTTGTTGGTAAATCAAGAAACGAGAGAACATTTTCCATAGATGTATAATCAATAGTGATGATTGTATAAAGGGCATATCCAAGGCTTGACTTTCCAGTATGCACAAAGAAACAATTAGAAATCGATAAATGAACTTTTGAAATATGCACACCAATCCATATTTTAATTTAAGTGTCTTTATGTTGCATAGTGTTAATAGAAATGTTGTTGTCAAATTTATGAGTCCCCCTATGTATGTGTTTTTTTTTTTGCATTCTTCCAAGTTATTGCTCTGTTCTCTATTTTAAAAATAAATTCACAACCCTTGTTGTGTGTTTGATTTTCAATTCCCAATATAGTTGCAACATGAAAATCCTTGCTACCCATGTTGTGGTCAACCTCAAGTACTAACGCACTTTTTCTTGTTCTTTACCTATGCCAAGTCTTTCTAGGGCAGTGCTCAGTTGTTTTGTAGCCAATTTTCAGTGTTTTCTATTTCCTTAAACATTACTATCCTTGGAGACAAACTTCTCTCAGTTGTAAAATCTATGAGTTCCCCTTTGCATTTGCTTGTTTATTTTTAATTTGTGTACGCATGGTTCCAAGTTATTTTTGTGTGCTTTGTTTTAAATATAAATTCACATCCTTAATTGTGTGTTTTATTTTAAATTCCCAATATAGTTGCACCATCAAAAACCTTGCTACCCATGGTGTGGTTGGCCTTAAGTACTAAAGCATTTTCTAGTTTTGTCCCCTTTCCATGACTGTCTAGGGAAATGTTGGGTGGTTCTGTAACAAAGTTTCAATCTCTTCTATTTCCTAATACATTCCTATCCTAGTAGACAAATTACTTTTAGTTGTAGAATTCTAGGCCTCATTGAAATGATTTCTCTTGAAAAGAAAAAATTCATAAGGAAGAAGAGGAATGAAGTGTTATTTACTAAGAAAGTACCTGCAAGAATATCTCCATTGTTTGATAACTCCTAATACATGAAGGTACTTGCAAATCATATATAGAAATAAAGATAGGTATAGGAAACTTTCATCAATTATTATCCTTCTTGGGGAATGTGTACCTTCCCCTATGAGAAGAAAGCCATCCGGTGTCAACCAAATCAGCTCATTCCTACCAACCAATAAGATCTTAGGGTTGGTTGCAGCATCAATCTAGCAGGGTTATCGAGGAGACGAGAAAAAGGATGCATAATTGGCCTCATCTTCCATGAAGAATAATTCTTGCGTGATGTTGTCCACACAGATACCCACTTCTTCCATGAAGCAATTTATGATATATATATTCAATTAAAATGACATAGATTCAATTCTCCTTCAATTCCTCCCATTAAGACTTGCACTAGTCATAACAAAAATCTTCCAATGCAATGAGCCACGCCATTTTCTTTTGTTTTGGATAATGAAGATCATCATATTGCAGCTTGCTGCAAGAATTTCTCAGACATTGAAGAAGCCATCAGATTTTTTGCTTCTCTTTCCATCTATACCCTTCCTCAACAATGGCTTCCATGTCTATAATGTGGGAGCTCTTCATGTTGAGTATGATGAATATGCAGAGCAAAGGATGATTAAGCATGAATCCTAATTGGAAAACCTTTTTGTTGATTGATAAATGTTAGATATCAGTACAATATCAATCGAAGAAGGGCCTACTTGTGTTGGCATCTCGATTCTTCCTATGGTGCATCATGATTGCACAAGGATGTTGATTAGAGTTTTAGAGTGTGGAGATGAATAAGCTCAGGGTACCAGAATTGTTGTAGTAGAAGCTTTTGAGACCTACTTGGATGGCTCCGAAGTGGGCACTTTAGTTGAAATAGTTGCATACGACACATATTTAGAGGTGGAATGGTTGTTAGAATATTTTCTTGATCCTTTGTGTCTCTCATGAATCCTGGGGTATCTAAATGATTATGAATATTGGAGAGAAGATATACAAAATCTCCATGGACTCAAAGGCTCACCATTGTTGCATATTGGGTGTTATATCCCTATACTACTAGTCTAACCCCCTATTTTTATTAGTGCAACCCCCTTACTATATTATTGTGCCTATATAGTCACCATGTTGTTATTATTATGCCCCATAGAAGCCCACAATTGTTATTGTTGTGCCCCTACAATATTATTGTTATGTAGGCTGTGATTGTATTGGGACCCCTTAGAGTCCTATATACAGAAAGGAGGTCTTGTCATTTGTATCATCCAATAATTATTCATTTATGTAATATAAAGGAGGTTTCCCCCTCGAAGAGGCTAATTTTGAAGTCGTTGATCTATCTTTTCTATCTTTTTGTGAGATGGTTTCATAAAATTTCGTATGAGAGCTTTGGATTCTAGGGTTTCATTGCTCCAAATAGGTCATCATGGAAATTTCACAATAATATTTTCTATGATGTTTCCAAAGCTGAAATTAAAACCCATTTGAGCCGAAATCTTGATAAACCATCGGTCCAAATTTTAGATCTTGTCTCATTATGTTTTCGTAGATATGATCCAAGGAAGTTATGGCTTTTGTAGGCTCCTGAATTAGAAACCAAACAAGTGACCTTGGGAAAAGCATCATAACTTTCTCTCTGACCATGATATTGAAATTTCGTTAGAATTTATAGAAAGAGGGTGGACTGTAGTTTTCTGTGTATTGTTTTTAGGTCCGAAGGTTGAAACAGGGACACATGGAACTTCATAAAAGTTTTCTCTACTAAAATAGTATATAGTTAGGTCATATTGGGAGATTGGATATAACGCTTTCATGGAAAATCCATTTTTTATCAAACTGGTGGCACTGGAAAGATGATGTAGAGGGATACCATAGGTTTCAGTTTCATACCACATCAGAAATAATTTCAGAGATACAACAGATTCAAGATCGAGCTCCTAAAAGAAAGAAAACAAATGACTCGAATAAAGAAAATAGAAACACCTAGTAAGCAAAATTGGAAGGATGATTTGAAAAATGTGATCAAAGATATTATTAGTAAGATAAATGGTATAAAAGAAAAATTGAATGTAAAAATGGAATATTTGAAGAAAAACATAGAAGGTTTGAAGGAAGGTGGGACAAAGTCACTATAAGAAAGGCTTCCTAATTCTGAAAAGGTAGTAGAGGAAACCCATGATGTGAACAAAAGAAAAGTTAATCATGAATTCATAGACTCTAATGTTGGATTTAAGAACCATGATATTCCAAATATAGATATGTGGAAATTTAATGGCAAGGATTTGGTAACTTGGATACCATAGATGGAGCAATATTTTGATCTACATGATGTGCAATCTGCACAAAACGTAAGTATTTCATCTTTATATTTAGGACCGAATTAGTTTGTATGGTATAGAGGGTTTTGTTCTCGTAAACCACTTGTCACCTGGTAAATTTTCACGAAGGAAATGATATAACATTATGATAATACAAAGAGGAACACCTTCTTTAGCCAATTGATAACTCTCAAACAAAAGGGTTGAATGGTAGAGCACATTGAGGACTTCCAAAAATTGAATATAAGGGTAAAGCATATTTTAGAGAAGCATAGGATTGAAGTCTTCATAGGGACTTTAAATGATAACATCCAACATGAGGTCTGCCTTCGGGAATTTGATTCATTGGAGAAGGCATACAAGTTTGCAAGAAAAATTGAAAGAAAAATTATGGCAACAAGGAAGCTTTCCACACAAAACTATAAAGTGGATGTGTTGTTGCTCCTAGCCTTTCACTACCTACAAGTTTGAAACCACAACAATTGGAATTAAAAGTAGCAAAAGGAATTTTTTACAATTGTGATATAAAATACACTAAAGGTCATAAGTGTGCTGAGAAGAAATTAATTTATATAGATGGGGAAGTGGAGCAAGAAAAGGAACAAGAAATGTCAAAAGAAGAGAATATACACTAGGAACCAATCCCACAGAAAGAATAAATGGATATGACCATATCTTGTAATGCATTAACAGGAATGAAAACTCCTCAAACTCTCAAGATAGAAGGGCATATCAAGAAGAAAATGGTGTTGATTGATTCGGGTAGTACCCATAATTTTATTCATTGCAAGATAGCCAACGAATTGAATTGCTTCCTATATCCAACACTAGAATGTCAAGTAATGGTTGCAAATGGAGGAACCATAAATTTCTCTGGAAACTGTCGTAATATCAAGCTATCCATGGGAGAATATGTAATGAGTATTTCAATGCTTTCAATTCCAATGGGTGGTGTTGATGTTGTATTAGGATTCCAATCACTACAATCTTTGGGTATGACAGCTTTTAATTCTCAAGAACATTTGTTCAATTTTTTTTAGGAACGAAAGGAAGTTGAATTAAGGGGTATCACAGGGAAATTAGGAAATATAGTCAGCTCTAACAACATGAAAAATCTTCTAAAGAAACAACAACATGTCGTATTTGAAAAATTATGTTCACTAGAGGTTCCCACATAGAAATCATCTATTTCTCCAGATCTCTAAAAAGTTTTGGACAATCATTCAAAGGCATTTGAGACTTCCAAAGGCCTCCTACCTATTCGTGATCATGATAATGCTACTCATTTCATTCAGTTTTCCCCCAAACATCAGGCCTTACATATATCTATATTCCAAAAGCATGAAATTGAATGTATGGTTACAGAAATGTTAGACATTGGTATGATTCCACATAGTCAAAGTTCTTTCTCTCCTCCAACGGTATTGGTACATAATAAGGATGGATCATGGCACATGTTTCCTGATTATAGGGAGCTCAACAAGCTTACTATTAAAGATAAATTTCCCATTCCTTTCATTGATGAATTATTGGATGAATTACATGGAGCAATTTACTTCACCAAGTTGGACCTTCGTTCAAGATATCATCAAATCAGAATGAAAACTGAAGACATTCCAAAAACAACATTTATAGCTCATGAAGGTAATTATGAATTTTTGGTCATGCCTTTGGGCCTTACCAATGCACCTTCTCAATTTCAAGGTTTGATGAATTCCATTTTCAAACCCTTCCTTAGAAGATTTGTGTTAGTATTTTTTGATGATATACGAAGCTACAACAAGTCTTGGAAGGATCATGTTCAACATGTTGAGAGGGTTCTCAAACTATTGGAGGAGGTTTTAATGGATTTTATCACATGTTTACCCAAGTTTGAAGGAAAGAGTGTCATAATGGTGGTAATTGATATACTTACCAAGTATGCACACTTTTGTGAACTATCTCATACATTTAAAGCTAGTACAATTTCTATCATATTTATGGAAACAATTCAAATGCTACATGGAAACGCAAAGATTATTGTAAGTGAAAAAGATCACATTTACACTCAAAATTTTTGGATAGAATTATTTTCTTGTCTGGGTACTTAGTTAGATCATAGCTCATCTTATCATCCTCAATCTGATGGAAAAAATAAGATAGTTAAAAAATGTTTTGAAGGATATATTTGTTGCTTTGTATCTAATAGACAAACACAATGGTTCAAGTGGTTGCCTCTCGCTAAATGGTGTTATAACACTTCCTTCCATACTACAACAAAAATGACCCCATTTATGGCATTTTATGGATATCATCCACCATCCATCACATCGTATTTAAAATAAAATTCTAAGGTTCCAGCAGTGGAAGATCACATCGAGCATCAACAAAAAGTTCTAAAACTCTTAAAGGATAACCTCACTTTGGCAGATAATAGAATGAAGCAATAGACATATCAACATCACAACGAAACAAGTTTTGATGTAGGTGACTGGGTAGTTCTACGACTACAACCATGCAAACAAATGTCCCTAACAATGTAAACTTTGAAACGGGAACTGATACTGTTACCCGTTTCGTAGAGATAGCAAAAAAGTGACCTGATTTTGAAAAGGGGTGATGCAGAACGAACATGTTTTTTTTAGAGCATACTTTTTGGCACTTTAATTTTTTTATGTACATTACGTTTTAGAATCGTTTTAGAATGGTAGTGATTTTCATGCTGATTTAAAAAAGCGAGTATTCTGCATCACCACCTTTTTTTAAAAGACCTGTGTTTTGGCTTTAAATTTTCTAATGTATAAAATGTAAATAATTATTTTGTAAATTTGATCATTTTTGAAGTGGCCGTTTTCTTCACATTTTCTTGTTTTTTATTTTAATTTTAACTTTTTTTTAGTGAGGTTTTTATTGTTTTGCATTTTTAAATTAGGAGGTCGATATTTAGAATTTTCGATATTCTACATATTTATACATCCTTAATTAATTTTTGAAACCACATGAAATAATTGTTTCTAAAAAACAATATTTTTTAACAATGGACATAAAAATAACCATTTTTAACATAAATATAACAAAAAATTACATGTTTTGATAATTTTTTGCTAAAATTGACATGTCAAAATCACAATTTTTATACGATAATTTTAACCAAAAACAGTTAAATAATAGCTTTTTTTATGAATTTCATGTCAAAAAAATAATAATAATCACTTTTTTTTTTCAAAAAATAATGATTAACTTAAAAATCAATGCGAAAATCACATATTATAAATATTGAACGTATAACAACCCTAATTGATTGTTTATTATTCTCATAAAATGTCAAAGTCAAAACATTGCAAAGCTTGATTTGCAAGCATAAATTAAATTTAATCAACAATGTCACGTAATCCAAACTCTTCGTCCTTTAGAGTTTCATCATTGTCTTCTTCCACAATATTTTCTGTTTCCTTTTGCTCACTTTCCTCTTCTAATGGGTCTTTGATGTCTGCGAATCTCCCAATGTATGTCTTTCCAAACATTCCATGTAATGGTGGTTGGGGTTCCTTTGCCTTTTTTGCCACACGTGATTCACTAAAGTCCCCTTTATTCAACCCAATTTCTTGCATTGCATATGGAAGAAATTGAAGAACATTAATTCTTTGCTGAATGAAATTGCACTGTACTGGATCTTTTTCAATTGCAATGCAATTTCTTCCTTTTTGAAGGCAACATGCTAGTGTTGTACCTAATTATCGAGCACAAATGAAATAATGAACTAAATTAGTACAATGACATATTAATTAAAAAATAACATATTGAAATTCAATTCCATATAATAAAACTTACCTGAGCCAGAAAATAAATCCAGAACCCAATCTCCTTCATCTGACAAATGTCTATAAGATAGTTAATCAATAATTGTGGTTTTTGATAAATGTTAACTATCTCTCCTTTTGCTTTTGATTCCGGGAATCAACCAGCCACCAGCCGGGCGGGCCGCTGGTGGCTGGGTGATTCCCACCAGCCGAGCGGGCGGCTGGTGGCTGGTTCATTCCCAGAATCACCCAGCCACCAGCAGGGCGGGCGGCTGGTGGCTGGGTGATTCCGGGAATCAACCAGCCACCAGCCGGCCACTGGTTGATTCCGGGAATCAACCAGCCACCAGCCAGCCGGGAATCAACCACCCACCAGCCGCCCACTCGGCTGGTGGCTGGTTGATTCCCGGAATCACCCAGCCACCAGTCGGGCGGGCGGCTGGTGGCTGGGTGATTCCGGGAATCAACCAGCCACCAGCCGAGCAGCCAGCTGGTGGTTGGTTGATTCCCAGAATCAACTAGCCACCAGCCGCCTGGCTGGTGGCTGGGTAATTCTGGGAATCAACCAGCCACCAGCCCGGTGGCCGGCTAGTGGCTGGTTGATTCCGGAAATCAACCAGCGACCAGCCGCCCACCCGGCTGGTAGCTGGGTGATTCCGGGAATCAACCAGCCACCAGCCGGGCGGCCAGCTGGTGGCTGGTTTATTCGGGAATCAACCAGCCACCACCACCAGCTGGCCACTCAACTGTTGGCTGGTTGAATCCCAGAATCAACCAGCCACCAGCCGGTCGGCCGGCTAGTGGCTGGTTGATTCCGGGAATCAACCAGCCACCAGCTGGCCATCCGGCTGGTGGCTGGGTGATTCCTGGAATCACCTAGCCACCAGCGAGGGGGGAATCACCCAGCCACCAACCGAGTTGATGGCTGGTTGATTCCTAGAATCAACCAACCACTAGTTGGTCGCCCGGCTAGTGGCAGGTTGATTCCGGGAATCAACCAGCCACCAGCTGGGCGGAGCCACCTGCCGGGCGGGCGGCGGGTGGCCGGTTGATTCCCGGAATCAACCAGCCACAAGCGGGGCAGCCAGCTGGTGGCTGGTTGATTCCCAGAATCAACAAGCCACCAGCGGGGCGGCCAACTGGTGGCTAGTTTATTCCCGGAATCAACCTCCCACTAGCGGGGCGGCCAACTGGTGGCTTGATGAATCCCGGAATCAACCAACCACCAACCGGGTGATCGGTTGGTAGCTGGTTGATTCCGAGAATCAACCAGCCATAAACCGGCCGGCCGGTTGGTGGCTGGTTGATTCCGGGAATCAACCAGCCAACACCCGGGCGGATGGCTGGTGGCTTGTTGATTCCGGGAATCAACGAGCTACCAGCTGGATGCCCGGCTAGTGCCTAGTTGATTTCGGGAATCAACGAGCCACCAGCTGCTCGCCCAGCTGGTGGCTGGTTGTTTCCGGGAATCACCCAGCCACCAGCCGGGCGGGCGGCTGGTGGCTAGTGGCTGATTGATTCCGGGAATCAACGAGCCACCGGCTAGTCGCCCGGCTGGTGGCTGGTTGATTCCGGGAATCAACGAGCCACCAGCCACTGGCCGGGCGGGCGGCTGGTGGCTCGTTGATTCCCGGAATCAACCAGCCACCAGCTGGGCGGCCAGTTGGTGGCTCGTTGATTCCCGGAATCAACAAGCCACCAGCCACCAGCCGCCCGCCCGGCTGGTGGCTGGGTGATTCCCGGAATCAACCAGCCACCGGCTGGGCGAGCGGCTGGTGGCTCGTTGATTCCCGGAATCAACAAGCCACCAGCCGGGCGTCTAGCTAGTGGCTCGTTGATTCCCGAAATCAACCAGCCACCAGCCACCCTCCCGGCTGGTGGCTGGTTGATTCCCGGAATCAACCAGCCACCAACGAGCCACCAACTGGCCGCCCGATTGGTGGCTGGTTGATTCCGGGAATCAATCAGCCACCAACCACCAGCCAGGCGGGCGGCTGGTGGCTCGTTGATTCCTGGAATCAACCAGCCACCAGCCGCCCACCCCACTAGTGGCTGGGTGATTCCCGGAATCAACCAACCACCAGCCGGGCGGGCGGCTGGTGGACCAGCCGGCCAGCCAGCTGGTGGCTGGTTGTTTCCTGGAATCAACCAGGCACGAGCCGGGCGGTGAGCTGGTGGCTGGTTGATTCCCGGTATCAACCAGCCACCAACGGGGCGACTGATTGACTCCCCCGCCCGGCTGGTGGCTGGATGATTCCGGGAATCAACGAGCCACCGGTCGGGTGGGAGACTGGTGGCTGGTTGATTCCAGGAATCAACCAGCCACCTTATTTATTCCAGGAATCAACCACCTGTGGCTGTTGATTCCCGGAAACAACTAGCCACCAAACGCCCGCCCGGCTGGTGGCTGGTTGATTCGCGAAATCAGCCGGACACCAACCGACCACCCGGTTCATGGCTTGTTGATTCCTGGAATCAACCAGACACTAACCGGTTGGTGGCTGGTTGATTCCGGGAATCAACCAACCACCAGCTGGCCGCCCAGCTAGTGGCAGGTTGATTCCGGGAATCAACCAGCCACCAGCCGGGCGGGCGGCTGGTGCCTGGTTGATTCCAGGAATCAACCAGCCACCAGCCGCCCGCCTGGCTGGTGGCTTGTTGACTCCGGGAATCAACCGACCACCAACCTGGCGGCCAGCCTGTGGCTGGTTGATTCCCAGAATCAACCAGCCACTAGCCGCCCACCCAGCTGGTCGCTCTGCACGGCTGGTGGCTGGTTGATTCCCGGAATCAACGTGCCACTAGTTGGGCGGCTAGCTGGTGGCTGGTTGAATCTCGGAATCAACCAGCCACCAACCGGGCGACCGGTTGCTGGCTGGTTGATTCTAGGAATCAACCATCCACCAGTCGGGCGTGTGGTTGGTGGCTGGTTGATTCCGGGAATCAACAAGCCACCTGTTGGCCGCCCGGTTGGTGGCTGGTTGCCGGTTGGTGGCTGGTTGATTCCAGGATTCAACCAGCCACCGGCTAGCCGCCCAGCTAGTGGCAGGTTGATTCCGAGAATCATCCTGCCACTAGCTGAGCGGGCGGGCAGGCCGTCGGGGTGGCACAGCTTGGGCTGGCGCCACGCCGATGGCCCGCCTGCCCACCTGGCTCGTGGCTTGGTGATTTCAGGAATTGCGCGGCCACCAGCGACTCGCCCGGCTGGTGGATGGGTGATTCCGGGAATTACCCAGCCACTGGGCAGACGGGTCGCCCGGGTGGAGCGGCCTGGGCTCGCGCCACACCGGCTACTCACCAGCCTGCCCGGCTGGTGGCTCGGGGATTTCGGGAATCACGCAGTCACGAGCTGTGCTACCCCGGCGGCCTGCCCGCACGCCTAGCTAGTGGTTGGTCGATTCCAGGAATTGCCCAGCCACCAACAAGGTTGGTAGGTTGGCCGCTGGGGTGGCGCGGCTGGGGTGGCGCCACCCCAGCGGCCCCCCCGTCCACCCGGCTTGTGGCTGGGCAATTCTTGGAATCATTTTTCTTTTGTATCTAGCATGTTATGGTTGAAAACATGTTGAATTTATACTTAGGAAAGAAAAATGATATCCTACCAAAAACATTAATGTTTTTTTTTCCTCATAAACAACTTTGTTTGGCACATAAAAATTTTCTTTTACTAGCATTTTTTAAAAATTTTGATAATTGACCCTAAAAAAAGAAGTCATTGTTCCAGTATCATCACTTTCATTTTTAATCTATATTTTGCATGAAAATTTCGTAGTAAATTTCGTAGTCACTGCCATTTTTAAAACATGTTCAAAGTTGACCCCTAAAAAATAAAATCATCGTTCCAGTATACACACTTTTAATTTTTAGCACTGTTTTTGATGTTTTTTCGGGCTTTTTTGGCCAGAGTTCCCGTTTTGAGTTTATAGTTCCCGTTTCAAAGTTTACATTATTCCCTCAAGAATGATAAGAAGGATAATAAATTATCACCAAAGTAGTATGGTCTGTACAAGGTGTTACAAAATATTGGTACTATGGCATACAAATTGGAGCTTCCTGCATCTTCCCGAGTGCACCTAGCTTTCCATGTTTCATTCTTAAATAAGGTTATATATGAGAAGATCCCAGTTCAACCAATATTGGCAGAACTTGACGAGGAAGGGAAAATCATGTTGGAACCTGAAGGAGTCATAGAAACGGGAAATTGACGGCTACGAAATCAATCAATTTCATATTATCTCATCAAGTGGAAGAACTTACCCGCTGAAGATTCCACATGGGAGGATGAGAATTTTATACAGAAGCTTCCAAAACTACTCAAGCATGAAGGACAACACTTTTTGAAGGAAACAGGCATGTTATATCCCTATACTACTAGTGTAACCCCCTATTTTTATTAGTGCAACCCACTTATTGTAGTATTGTGCCCATATAGTCCCCATGTTGTTATTATTGCGCCCCATAGAAGCCCACTATTGTTATTGTTGTGCCACGACAATATTATTTTTATGTAAGATATGATTGTATTGGGACCCCTTAGACTCCTATATATATAGAAGGGAGGTCTTGTCATTTGTATCATCCAAGAATTGTTCATTTTTGTAATGTAAAGGAGATTTCCCCGTCAAAGAGGCTGATTTTGAAGTCATTGATCTATCTTTTATATATTTTTGTGACCTAGTTGCATAACATTGTGTCCATTTATTGTTGTTCTTTGAAAACATAATGTTGTCCACAAGGATAACAAAATGAAAAAAATACATCATTTCCTTGTATTTTCTTGAAGATGAAGGTTTTAATTGGTATGAAAATATTGTTGGAAATTAAATATCATCACTTTCATAATTATTCAAGGTATTTCTAAACATTAGGTTTATCTCTATGAGGACAAGTGTGAAGTAATTATTGTAGTTGTGGGGCAACATGTGAATTTTATTTATACATGTTTTTATAGCCTTGTGTTATGGGTGACTCTAATGATAAACATGTTGAGGATAGGCTGCCACATGCACTCTCCTCAGACATTATTCCATCCACCTTCAACATAACATTGACTTGGCATATGCTAGATCATGTTATCATATTTCAATTTTGTATTCGCTACCATGCCCATGTTGTAATTTCTTGTTGTACCCTTCATATCATCAAGATTCCAGTATATTTATATTTGGTGTTTGACATTTCCTTGTTTTAGGAAGAAATGTTTATGTAAATAAAGAGCTATTATTTCTCCATTGGTTGCATGGTTTCACCTAGCTCTTATACTTTTTTACGTTATAGTAGGTGGAAGAATAAGCTCTCTATCATGAGCACTAGCTCTTTTCATGTAGATTGGCACTAATGGCATATGTCTTTTCTATTTTGCAAAGCTATGTTTTATGTAATAAACTCTACAAAATTTATTTCTGGTGTTTAGGGATGTGATGTAGATCCATCCTGCCACAATTAATTGGAAGATTTTTTTTGTAGGTACACAAGAGATTATGGGGTCCCATGCACTCTTCTCTAGAGTACATGTCCCCAAGTTGACATTACTTGTTAGCCTTCAAATTATGTGAGGGTTAACAAATGTTCTTTTCCTCACCCATATGGATGATATTCATTAATAATGTTTTTTTCTTTTGAAATGGTGCATCATGGTGATGCATAGGTATGACACATTGTTTCTTTGGTTTGTATGGTAGATTGTCTAGTGCCTATTGATTTTCATGGCTACTTGGATATGATGACATCTCCCTCGATGTGACAAGAAGATATTTATTGATGGCTTATATATTGATTAGTCACACCTATGGGTCAACTCAACATATGATGGTGTTAGTTCCTTGCATGATATTATATGTGATTTTGGGATGGAGTGACAATGTATTGTAATATGTCTACCATACTCCTTTAATGATATCTTCTATGATAGACAATCAATTTTCTGGAGCGCTGATCTTATTTTATCATTTTGAGTTCCATAATGCTAAATTTTGCAACTAGGGACAAACATCACTTTTTCTATCTCTTATGAGGTAGCTTATATTTTTCTTCGATTCCTCCTTCTCAGAGATGTACAATTTATCTAAAGATCGTCCCATTCTGACATGTACAAATGATGTTATGAATTTATTTTGATTATGGACAAATTGTCGAGGTTGACTAGCCATCAAATTAGCCTCCTCCCGCCTTCAACATTGCATATAAATACAAGGTGGCTCCTCGACATTTTGGTACCTCATCTCATTCATATTTCTCTCTCTCATCTTGATTGGGTATGGATTTTTGGGACTCTCTCTTTCCACCGTGTGAAAGGAAGACTATCGTTTGTAGCTAATTATACATTGACCAGATTTGACAGAAATTTTTGGAGGCCAAAATTTCACGACAACGAAATTTCAATGTTGAAAATAACAACAAGAAATGCTAAAAATAGAAGTGATAAAAATAGCACTGGTATAAATAGCATTTCGGGATACATTCCAATTTTAGTTAGTCCCTGAACTAAAATTGAGAATTAAAATTAGAATTTGATTTTAGGAGCTATTTGTAAAATAATTAATTAATTCATCTTGAGTTAATTAGTTGTAGAAAATCAAACAGGTAGTCTATGTGAAGACATGAAACAGTTTCCCCTTTGATTAAGGAATTTATCCCTTGATTGAGGAGATCAGGATGAGTTGTACTTTGAGTTGTAATTAGTTAGCTTTAAAGGATAATATCTTACTTTGAGTTGAAAGGGTCTTTAAAGGATAATATCCAACATGATGTTCGCCTTTGGGAACCTGATTCATTAGAGAAGGCATTCAGGTTAGCAAGAAAAATGGAAAGTAAAATTATGGCAACCAAGAAGCATACCACTCACAACTATAAAGATGGAAGTGTTGTTGCCCCTAGTCTTCCACAACCTATAAGGTTGACACCACAACAATTGGAAGAAAAAATAGCAAAAGGGCTTTGTTACAGTTGTGATAGCAAATACACTAAAGGTCATAAGTGTGATGAGAAGAAATTATTCTACATAGATTGTGAAGAGGAAGAAGAAAAGCAGCAAGAAAGGTCAAAGGAAGAGGATATACTCCAAGAATAAAGCCTAGATGAAGAAAAAATAAATCCTACCATATCTTGTAATGCATTGGTGGGAATTACCACTCCTCAGACCATCAAGATAGAAGGACAAATCAAGAAGAAAAAGGTAATAGTGTTGATTGATTCAGGAAGCACCCACAATTTTTTTCATTGTAAGGTATCAAAAGAATTGAATTGCTTCCTATATCCAACACCAGAGTGTCAAGTGATGATTGCAAATGGAAGAACAATAAATTTCTCTCGAAAGTGCCATAATATCAAGCTATCCATGGGAGAATATGTATTGACTAGCCCAATGATTTCCATTCCAATGGGAGGTGCTGATGTTGTAGTAGGAGTCCAATGGCTACAATCCCTGGGTACAATAGCTTTTAATTTTCGATAACTTTTCATCAAATTTTCTACGGAAGGAAAGGAAGTTCAATTAAGGGGTATTGCAGGGAAACCAGGAAAGATAATCAGCTCTAATAGTATGACAAAGCTTCTACAAAAGGAGCAAGGAGGTGTAATTGCACAATTATGCTAGCTAGATGTTTCCACATCAGAATCATCTATTTCTCAATATCTCCAAAAAGTCCTGGAAAATCATTCCAAGGTATTTGAGACTCCCAAAGGTCTCCCACCTATGCGTGATCATGATCATGCTATTCATCTGATTCCAGGAAGTGTTCCTCCAAACATGAGGCCGTACAGATATCCCTATGTCCAAAAGAGTGAAATTGAACGTATGGTTGGAGAAATGCTAGAGGCTAGTATAATTCAACCGAGTCAAAGTTCTTTCTTTGCTCCAGTAGTATTGGTGCACAAGAAGGATGGATCATGGCGCATGTGTCCGGATTATAGGGAGCTCAACAAGCTCACTATTAAAGATAAGTTCCCCATTCCTGTCATTGATGAATTACTGCATGAATTGCATGGATCAATTTACTTCACCAAGTTGGATCTTCCTTCAGGATATCGTCAAATCAGAACGAAGACTGAAGACATTCCGAAAACAACATTTAGAACTCCTGAGGGTCATTATGAATTTTTGATCATGCCTTTTGGCCTTACCAATGCACCTTCAACATTTCAAGGTTTGATGAATTCAATTTTCAAACCATTCCTTAGAAAATTTGTGTTAGTATTTTTTGATGATATACTAATCTACAGTAGGTCTTGGAAGGATCATGTTGAACATGTTGACAAGGTGCTACAACTATTAAAGGAGAAACAATTATATGCAAAAAGATCCAAATGTTTCTTTGGAGTCCAGGAGGTGGAATATTTGGGTCATATTGTATCTCATAAAGGAGTTAAGGTAGACCCTAGCAAAATTAAAGCCATTAAGGAATGGAAAATCCCCACATCCATAAAGCATCTGCGAGGATTTCTCGGGTTGACAGGGTATTATAGCAAGTTTGTTAAGAATTATGGGAGAATAGCAACACCTCTAACAACATTATTGAAGAAAGATGCATTTTCATGGACAACAAAAGCAACAAAGGCCTTTGAACATCTTAAAGAGGCAATGTGCCAAGCACCGGCCTTAGCTACACCGGACTTCACAAAAACCTTTATTGTGGAATATGATGCTTCAGGAAATGGAAATGGTGCTGTTCTAATGCAAGATGGAAGACCCATTGCTTTTGAAAGTCGTCCAATCAAGGGAAAGTTTTTAAGCAAAGCTATTTATGAGAAGGAAATGTTGGCAATACTCCATGCACTTAAGAAATGGCGAACCTACCTAATGGGTAGACACTTCAAGGTAAAAACGGATCATGATAGCCTTAAATAATTTTTAGAACAAAGATTATCCTCTGAAGAGCAACAAAAGTGGGTCACAAAGATGTTGGGTTATGACTTTGAAATCATCTACAAAAAAGGAAAGCAAAATGTGGTGGCAGATGCACTCTCAAGAAAGGATGAGGATGTGGAAGCATTGTTGTACACCATTTCTATTATCCAATCAGATTGGATAAATGAAGCAAGGGAGGAATGGAAGAATCACGAATAAGTGTGGGAACTTATTCGAAAGTTACAACAAGATTCCAGTACGTCTGGTACATTTAGCTGGCAAAATGATTCGTTATGGTACAAAGATCTCTTATACCTCTGTAAGAATTCCCAGCTAAAACAAAATATTCTTATGGAATTGCACACTTCTCCCTTAGGAGGGCACTCAGGATTTTTAAAAACTTACCACAGGGTTAAGAAGGAATTTTTTTCAGATGGCCTTAAATCAGATATTCAAAAGTTTGTGGCTGAATGTTTGGTTTGCCAAAAAAATAAAGTTGAAACAATTAAGACACCCGGTCTATTACAACCTCTATCTCAATGGATTTTATCATAGGTTTACCCAAGTCTGAGGGAAAGAGTGTCATCATGGTGGTAGTTGACAGACTTACCAACTATGCACACGTTTGTGCATTGTCACATCCATTTAAAGCCAGTACAGTTTCTACTGCATTTATGGAAACAATTCAAAAGCTACATGGAAACCGAAAGATTATTGTAAGTGACAGAGATCCCATTTTCACTGGAAATTTTTGGACAAAATTATTTTCTTGTCTTGGTACTCAGTTAGCTCATAGCTCATCTTATCATCCTCAATCTGATGGGAAAACTGAGATAGTAAACAAATTTTTGGAAGGATATCTTCATTGCTTTGTATCTAATAAACAGACACAATGGGTCAAATGGTTTCCTCTGGCTGAATGGTGGTATAACACTTCCTTCCATACAACAACGAAAATGACCCCATTTATGGCACTTTATGGTTATAAACCACCATCCATCACATCATATTTAAGAGAAAATTCTAAGGTTCAGGCAGTGGAACATCACATCGAACATCAACAACAAGTGCTCCAACTCTTAAAGGATAACCTCGTGTTGGCACAGAATAGAATGAAACAACAGGCAGATAAACATCGCAGTGAAAGAAGTTTTGATGTAGGTGATTGGGTATTCCTACGGCTACAACCATATAAGAAAATGTCCCTCAAGAAAGCTAAGAAGGATAATAAATTATCACCAAAGTACTATGGTCCGTACAAGGTGTTCCAAAAGATTGGTACTATGGCATACAAATTGGAGCTTCCTGCAGCTTCTCGATTGCACCCAGTTTTCCATGTTTCATGTTTAAAGAAGGTTATAGGCGACAAGCTCCCAGTTCAAACAATATTGCCAGAACTTGATGAGGAAGGAAAAATTATATTGGAACCGGAAGCAGTCACAGAAACAAGAACTCGACAGCTACGAAATCGTTCAATTTCAGAGTATCTTATCAAGTGGAAGTACTTATCCGCTGAAGATTCCACATGGGAGGATGAGAATTTTATGCAGAAGTATCCAGAACTACTCAAGCGTTGAGGACAACACTTTTTTGAAGGAGAGGGGCATGTTGGGTCCCTATAATACTAGTGATTACCCCATTACTATTGTAGTTATACCCCTTATTAATATTCTTGTGCCCCTATTGCCCCCATATTGTTATTACTGTGTCCCATAGAATCCCTCTATTGTTACTTTTGTGGCTTTATATTATTATTGTTAGTTCGGCTGGATTATATTGTGACTCCTTAGACTCCTATAAATAGAAAGGAGGTTTTGTCATTTGAATTATCCAAGAATTGTTCATTTATGTAATGTAAAGGAGGTTGCCCTCTCGAAGAGGCTGAATTCTAAGGCGTTGATTTATCTTTTCTATCTTTTCTTGAGCTGGTTTCATAACATTTTAGTTGAGGCTTTCCCTAGAGTATTCTTCTTTGTTCATCTGTGATTGATTTCTCTTTCTCTGTTATATGTGTTATATTTGATCTTTCTCAAAATCAATTAAGATTATGTAAGTTTGTTTGTAGAAGTAGATCAAGTATTTTGATTTAGTATATTGCATTATCTGGTGATCTATAGTAGGAATTTCTACATTTAGGAGGTTGACTTTAACCAAAATTGATCCTGTTTGACTTTACTTTTTTAGGAAGACTTCTGTTTCGGCAGGACATTATTCTGGGTAGAAAAACTGACATAGTTTAACCCCCATTTTGACCAATGTTAACTGCCCTAATTCAGGTTGTTGCATTGACTTTTGTGGAGAATATTTGACTAGAGTTATTTTCAGATTGTTTAAGGCTGCATTATCTTGTTGTTAGAGGTCAATTTGACCAAGGTTGATCAAGTTGTTTTGGAGGTCAATTTCATCCCTGTTGACCATCGTTGAGTTTTTGGTTAGGGCTTTTTGTTTCTACTTTTTTGAATGATCATTTTGGCCAGGTGAATATTTTAAATTGTACTCTCTCTCTCTCTACTGAAATTTTGAAGAATTATAAGAATAATTGATGAAGGATTTCCCCACATTGGGATTTGTCTATCGTTGGTGCCATATCTTGTGTCCTCTTGTGTTGGCTTGTCTTCTACTATCATTTTTTATATTCTATCTGCATTTTACTATCATGTTGATGTGATTTCTATACTAGATATGATATTGGGCTGATAAATAAAATTGAATTAAAATTTATCTAAGCATAGAACATACCACTATTATCCTAGAATTAACATGGTATCGGAGCTGAGGTGAAGACAAAGCCCAAGCAAGAGTGAAGAGAGATCACTAAGAGGAGAAATCATTTATCAAGAAAAAATCTCAATGGCCTCCAAATCCTACCTCAAGTCTGATGATAAGCTTCATGATAAGTTTGATTATCACGCATAGAAGATGTCTCCTTATTTGACTTTAGAAGAGCGAGATGTCATGGATTATGTGGAGGAAAAGATTCTAGAACCTCCTTCAAATGAACGAGCTGCTCATAAGACTAAGTACAAGAGGAGTGAAGTCAAAGACAAGAATATCATTATAGATTATATTCATAAGAACTTAGTTGCTTACATCGCCAATTTGAATACATCAATGGAGATATATGACAGGTTGGTTGGCATGTTCAAATTTAGAAATGCAAATCAAATTATTTTCCTAAAGAACAAATTGAAGCATATAATGAACGGAAAAGGTGAGGATATTCAATTCTACCTCAATATCATTACCGAGATCAAAAATGATCTTCTATCGATTGGTGAAGCTATTGCTGACAGGGAGCTCACTCTCATTTCCCTCGGAGGTCTTCCTTTCGAATGAGATCGGTTAAACACTACTATTCTCAATAGCGATAGAATTCTAGGTTTTGAAGAATTGATGACTAGCTGTTCTCAAGAAGAATCAAGAATGATGGAATTGGAGATGCCTTAGAATAGGAATAATCCTACCGCATTCTCTTCTCATGCCAAGAGGAAGAACAATTCAGGTTCAAAGAAGAAAAGTCAAGGAAGAATGGGATTCAAGAATGGAAGGAAGGGAAGATACTTTGTTTGAAAAAAATTTGGACACTATGTGAGGGAGTGTCCAAATAGAAAGGACACGTCTCATGATTATCATCACAATCATTCAAGGGGCAACAACAATAATCAAAGAAATGGCAGGTTCAACAAGCAAGGGAAAAGGAATGCTTTCGCTACTCAAATTGGAAATGATCAAGCTTCTAAAAGAATAAGAAACATGAGGTATGATGAGTCTAATTTTGTAAATTCTAAGAAAGATGAATTTTATATTATATTTCTCCTCTCTACTACCTCTCCTTTGGATACTTTGGGAAATTGGTTTATTGATAGTGGTGCCTCAAGGCACTTCACTAGGTACAAGGAAGCTCTTTCAAATCTAATAGAGAAGGATATAAATTTGGAAATTATCCTTGGAGACAAGGTCCCCTATCCTGTGAAGGGAGTTTGGAATTTTACCCTTCAATTGAATCAAGGTAACACTATTCATCTTCAAGAAATAGTATATGTACCTGATCTAAAGGATAATCTAGTGTCTATCTCAGCGATGGAAGACAAAGGATTCAAGGTGGCATTCATCAATGGAAAGGTATGTGTGTCGAAAAGAATTTTCAAAGAAGCATTTACTCTTAGATTCATGGTTGACAATTTATATGAAGTTGGAGGAAGTACACTGGGAGCCATGCCTTGTGACACATGTCTTCAATCGGAACTATGGCATCAAACGTTTGCTACTCTTCACTATAAGATTCTACTGGATGCAAGGAAGATGGTTACAAGTATGCCTGAATTGAAAATAGAGCCTGAAGATGTATGCTAGGGATGTGCTGAGGTAAAACATACAAGGGGAACATTCCCCTCAAGTAACAACAAGACCACAAACATTTTGCAATTGGTTCATTCTGATGTATCTAGTATGTTTCATGTGACATCATTTGGAGGATATTTATATTATGCTCTATTTTTGGATGACTTCTCTCAAAAAACTTGGATATATTTCTTCAAGAAGAAGGACGAAATATTCTCATGGTTCCATGCCTTCAAAGCCTTGGTGGAAAATCAAACAGGGAAGAATATCAAGATATTCAAGAAAGATAATGGAACCCAGTATGAGTCAAATGAATTCAATGACTATTGCAACGAACTTTGCATTAAGAGGGAGACTACTATTGCATATAATCCTAAGAAAAATTGTGTTTTTGAAACGAATAATCATTCCATTAGAGAAGCCACTTGTACCATGCTTCATGATCAAGGACTTCCAAAATTCCTATGGGGAGAAGGTGCAAACACTATTGTGTACATTAAAAATCAATGCCCTAATCAAGAATTGGACTCAAAAACTCTTGAAGAAGTTTTCACCGATAAGAAACTTGATGTTTCTCATTTTAGAATTTTTGGTAGTCCCATATACTTTCATGTGTATAAAGAAAAGAGAACTAAATTGGAGGCATTTGGGAAGAAAGGAAATTTTGTGGGCTACAGTGAAACTTCTAAGGCATATATAATCTATGTGCATGGTCAAAGAGAAGTATAGCTAATTCACGATGACAAATTTGATGAGGATGCTTCCCTAAGGAAGATTAGCAACCTTCCTATTCCAAGGAAGGAAAAAGAATTAGATGCAGGAAATCATGGATATTCGTAGGATGAGCTGATGATCGATGTTGAAGAACCAAAGGATCCCATTAATCCTCCTCTTCATGAGCCCTCCTCATCCAAAAGGAGACCCTAATGGGTGAGGGAAACTCTTGAAGATGTTGACAGACATGTTGTATCGAGGGGGACATTTCATGAAGGAAAGAAGCCTGCTAGGTACCTAGGGTAGTTAGCTGCTATGAGCACCATTATTTAGTTTGAACCTTTCTCATTCGAAGAATATTTGAAGCAACAAATATGGAAGGACGCTACAAACGAAGAGTACAAGTCAATTATGAAGAATGATGTCTGGGATGTGGTCCCTAGACCCTAGAACAAATGGCACTACAAGGTCGAGCATAGTGTTGATGGAAGTGTTGAGAAGTTCAAGGACATATTTGTTGCTCGAGGCTCCTCTCAAAAGGAAGGTGTAGATTATGATGATATATTTGCAACCATTACTCTCTACATTACCATTCGCTTAACTATAGCCCTCTCTACCTTTTGCAAGGATGGAATCTACACCAGATGGATGTCAAGACTTCCTTCTTGCATGGTTCACTTAAGGTGGAAGTTTCTGTGGAACAACCTAACGGGTTTGATGTTGAAGATCATGAGATGTATGTAGATTGAAAAAAGCCCTCTATCAGTTGAAGCAAGCACCCAAGGCTTGGTATGAGAGGATCGATAGTTATCTGATGAAGCTAGGATTTACAAGAAGTGAAGTTTATCTGAACCTTTAATTTAAGGATGATAATGATAGACCTCTCATCTCGGTACTCTTTGTGGATGATATTTTCCTGAGAGGTGTAGACCCTCTTATTCATCAATGAAAGTGAAAGTTGGCTTCCAAATTTGATATGAACAAACTAGGATTGATGCATTACTTACTAGGGTTGGAGGTATGGAAAAAGCCTTGGGATATTTTCCTTTCTCAAAGAAAATATGTTGTGAAGCTACTTGAAAGATTTGGGATGGTGGACTACAAGTCCGTGAATACTCTGATGGAACTTAACTTCAAGAATTTATGCGGAAGTGTTGTCTGGTCCGATTTGGGAAATCATTCTATCGCCAAATCATAGAGGGCTTTTTTTTCTTGGTGAACTCCCATCCGAACATATTTTTTGTAGTGAACACATTCAGACAGTTTATGGTGAAGCCTCATCATATACATTAGATTGCTCCCAAGAATCTCTTGAGATATCTCTAGGTCACAATCACTTATGGATTGAGATACACTGCTAGGAATGTGAGGCTACATGGTTACTCTGATGCAGACATTGGCTGGCAGTGTGGTGGATCACAAAATCACAGCAGGATGTTCCTTCTCTCTAGGTCCTGCTTCAATATCATGGATGAGAAGGAAGCACAAGTAGGTTATTTTAAGCACTATTGAGGTTGAATACATTATTTCTAGTTTGGCTTCCTGTGAGTTGTCTGGATGAGGAATTGCTTTAGTGAGTTATTTGGACATGTGCTGGTTACCGATGTCATCTTCTGTGACAACTAGAGTCGGATTCATATTCCTAAGAATCCTTTGTTTCATCAACACTCCAAGAATATTGATATCAAGTATCACTTTATTCGAGATATGGTACATTGGGGAGAAATAAGGCTCCATCATATTGGGACTGATGAGTAGGTCGCTGATATTCTTACGAAGCCCGTCAGGAAGGTAAAATTGTTAACCTTCTATGAACAAATTGGAGTCATGGAGAGACCCTCTTATGATGGTACTAAATGAGATGGATAGTTAGCTCTGGGAGCTTCGAGGGGCTTGGGTACTTCTTGGAGCAATGAGTGACCATAGGGTGACTCACCCTCCCCTAGTGGTTCACTATGTACAGGGCGAATGGTTCACCTTTCCTTGTGATACACCATGGTGGAATATGCATAGGATGAGTGCTTCACCCTCCCCTATGGAATATGAGCAGGATGAATGGTTCACCTTCTCCTGCTGGACCATCCTACCCATGTAGTCCGAGATGCATGGGAAGTATGTCTCATCTCACCAATGAGTAGGGAAATGAGGATATGGACCATAGTACTACCGATGGATGCATTATGTACTACTGCACTCTGTATGCTACGATGTTGATATTGATCTGGGATCAATGGAAACTGACTACGGGTTAGTTAAGAGTGGTATGACACACTCTCTGGTCTTGGAGACTGACTTCGAGTTAGTGGCAAATGATATGATACATTTTCGATCATTTCTTATTTCTTCATGGTTCAGTAGAGCAAAGAAGACCAAACCTACGCAGTAACAGGGATGTAACAAATTGTCAGATAGTTTGG
Organism: Pinus tabuliformis; assembly: GCA_031772625.1. Lineage (NCBI taxonomy): Eukaryota > Viridiplantae > Streptophyta > Pinopsida > Pinales > Pinaceae > Pinus > Pinus tabuliformis. Next base: position 303,704,740 of record CM062818.1, read on the forward strand.
TAGGTGATGTTCTCCCTATCTGAGAGGGAGTGTTAAATTTGGAAACTAGTGCCAAACGTCACCTTAGACAACTCTTATTAGTTAGTTGATATGTTTCTTGGATTCCTCTCTGCGAGAGGTGTAGAAATGATCAAAATATCATCCCATTCCGACATCTATAAATGAAGTTATGAATTTGTTTTGATATGGACAAATTATCAAGGTTAGCCAGCCATCAAATGAGCCTCCTCTAGCCTTCAACATTACATATAAATACAGGGTGCCTCCTCCTCATTTTGGCATCTCATCTCATTCATGTTTCTCTCTCTCATTTTGATTGGGTACGGATTTCTGAGCCTCTCTCTCTACACACATGTGAAAGGAACATTGTCTTTTCTAGCTACTTCATTGACTAGATTTGACCGAAATTTTAGGAGGCTAAAATTTCAGGAGACCAAAACTTCAGGAGACCGAAATTTAAGGAGGCCAAAATTTCAAGAGGATGACTTTAACCAACATTTACCTGTTTGAATTTAGTTTTATGAGGGAAACTTCTATTTTTGCAGACCTCTGTTTTGGGCACAAAGACCGAGGCCATTTGACCCTTGTGTTGACCAGCGTTTACTACCCTAATTCATGTTGTTGCATTGAATTTTTTTTACTAGATTTGACTCATTATTTCCTATTGTTTTGGGTTGCATTAGCTTGTTATTGGAGGCCAAGTTGAACAATTTTGTGTTGTAGGGAAAGTGCAACACCCTCCATTATTTGAAATAATGGGGACCCTTTCCATTTAATTTTTGGCTAAGCATCTTTTATGATTTTCATTTAAGTTAATTTTTTTACAATTTTATCATTTTTTCATTTTCGTTGGATTTTTGTTTTGATTGTTTCATTGAATTTGACTTTTCACAAGCTTTCCAACAATTCTTGTTTTGCCTCATTTAGTCAAACGGTTTGTAAATAACACTCCTTTGAAGTTTGATCATTTTCTTTCCTGGACTAAAAAATGTGAAAATGGTATGATACTTCAATTTTTGCAATTAAAATAACCATTCATTATAAATATTAAGTTTTAGTGAATTTTTAGTAACATTTCATTTTTTACTAACGGTCCTACAAAATGGTTGAGTTAAGTTGTACAATAAATGAAGGTTTTGGGATCTTGGTAATTTACTCCAACTTGTTATTTTAAAACAAATTACCAAACCCAAAACGCCAATATTGCAAAATCGCTGAAGCCCAATTTTTGATTGCTAATTCACGTGGCCCCACTTCTCATCAAATCCACCCTTCCAAAATCCCGAAATTTATAATTATTGTAATGAAAGTTGTAATGTGATATTACGATTGTGATATATCGCATATTTCATAAGCCGCTCATTTTAAAACTCTGAAACTGCGATTGTGATTTTAGAATTAAATGAGGGGTTAAAAAGTTTTAATATAAGGTTTCGTTTGCTGGCTCCTTATGACTCCGAACTCTTCTTAAATCACACTCACCTCACATTCCACTCACCTCACCTCACTCCACCTTATCCCTCCATAACCTCACGTAAGCCTCCTTATACCTCCATTACTCTCCCCACTCCATGAGCCTCCCACATACTACTCCATAAGCCTCCCACTTACAATATATGAATAATGAGTTTTGTTCATATATTAATATGGGTTGATTCCAATAGTTTGTATTTAATTATTATATTAATATTATAATAATTATATTATAATTTTAATATTTATTATAATTTTAATATATTTTAAATTATAATATTAACATAATATTATTACATTTTAATTAATTACTGTTAAATCATTTCCATATTAATTTATTTATGTAAATAATTAATTTAATTTGTAATCACAATTAATTAAATTTAATTAAATAATAACTTTAATCTAATTTAGGATTAGAATTTAATTTAAAATTATGATTTTTAGCCCATACAATAGAAATTCCAGAATTTTGGCAATTTTAATACTCCAACTTTAGAAGCTCCTAAATGGAATTTCACTTGGCCAAATGAGGCCCATGATGGCTCATTGGAAAGACAAAATCATGGAGAAGATTTATGAAGAGGTTTTATTACCCAATTTGATCATTTATTGAGTCTAAAATCTATTAGAAGATGAAGCTTTGAATTTTTAATGAAACTAATTTATGAATTTAATTTTTTGCATTCTCATTTGCCCACGACTTCTTCTGAGTGCATATTTATTCACCTATGTTTTCCTTCGTCAATTAAATCTTCACAGAAATCAATCGAAAGCTCGGATTTCTTTTATTTTAATTATTTAATTAAGTCTTGATTGGCTTTGTTTTAATTCCATATTTGGCATTTTGATTTTATTTTTAAATTTTAATTTAGTTTTGATTTATTTTTGCAGGAAAACAGTTTAAGAGATGAGGAGAAGAAAATCTCAATCAATGAGAATGCTCCAGCAATAGAAGATTGGAATTTTGAACCAATGAAAATTGATTGAGCAGATTTATTCTTCAACAAACTTTCATGTTGAGAATTCTTTTGTAAATTTCTTAAATAACATATTGTAGAATGTATAAGGGGCTTTTCTTCTTTGCAATTCTGGAAATCTAAAAGAACTGTTGTAATAGGGATTTACAGTTGTAGGTGAGAGGAGAGAAAATCTTAGATCTAGGGATTATTAAGGATTTTTATTTTGCATTCTGAATTATGTATGATGGGTAGAGCTTGCACTATTGCAACTCTTGTTGTAACAACAGAAGTTCAAAGATTGTAGAGGACTGTTGGAGACCAGAGTGGGAGAAATGGATTCAATGAATTGTTATTTCTAATACTATTGTTTAAAATACTAGTTTCCTTCTATCATGGTAGGAATGTGTCAATTTGTTCATATTTATTCACTATTGTCGATATGAGTAATTTGTCTCAATCATAATTTATTATTTATCTATGCTTTTATGAGTTGAATCCTGATTTATGAGTAACTATTTCCTCTGAAATTTGTCTTTTAATACTGATTTAACAAATAATTATACGTTGTGAACTATTTCCTCATATTGTTGTTTAATTATTCAAATTACTAATCAAATAGTCCATATCATTTTGTGAACTACTTCCTAAATGTTGTTGGTTGAATATTTTAGTTAAGAGGTCTCTAAATAGAATGTGCTTTGGTATTCATAATGTCAATTGATTGAACTACTTCGTTAGATTGATATCCATTATAAGCCAAACATATTTAAATCCCAATCATTTAAATATCTTGCTCTCGGTTGGGCTAGATCTATATCTCACTAATTGAGATAGGATTAGGATTTAGTTCCTTTTGCTTGCATTTTAGAATAATTTTTCATATAGATTAATTCTACATTCTAGAAGTCCTCTTCACAAAGAGGTAAACATTAGTTGTGGCTTGGATGAGCCCTAGATCAGCTTAAGGATCACTTTCTCGCCTAATCAGCAAGAAGGTCGATCTAATGTCTCTTCTCCATTGGTGGATGAAATTCATATTTTAAGCCATAGGATATTCGGAGAAGGCAACTGGACCTAGTTAAACCAATCCGAACCATCATTCCAAATGGAAAAGGAGTTGCTTTAAGGTTTGGTGGATGTTCATCCCCAATGTTGTTGCAATGAATTTTGGGGCTTCAATAAGTTGACTGAGCTATTTTGGAGGTCAATTTCATCCCTATTGACCAACGTTGACTTTCTAGTTATGGCTTTCTGTTTCTACTGTTTTCACTTATCAGTTTGGGCAAGTGAATATTGTAAATTATACTCTCTCTTTCCTTAAATTTTGAAGAATTATAAGAAGAATTGATCAAAGTTTTCCCCACATTAGGGTTTGTTTCTCGCTGGTGCCATATCTTGTGTCCTCTTATGTTGGCTTGTCTTCTACTATTATTGTTTATGTTATATCTACATTTTAATATCATGTTGATGTGGTTGCTATACTAGATATGATATTGGGCTAATAAAAAAAATTGAAGTAAAATTTCTCTAAGCATAGAACATACCGTTCTTATCCTAAAATTAACACATAGGGATTTATGGTTGTGTGCTTAACTATAATGCTTGATGATGAGGAACCATTTTTAAGTTTTCATATGCTTATGTTAATGAATCTATACGTGGCTTTAGATAATGTTTTTCAAGTATTGATCACTTGATAAATGTGAATTTGAAGGCATCCCAATATAAGATACCATGAATATCATATTTCAGTGGAATTAAGACACAAAGTGATCACTAGATCCATGATTGATTTCTTTGTTCCAATCCTAGTTTCATGACAATATGTAAAGAAACGATGATAGGGTATGAGGACAAAATTTGGAGGTTGTCTCAAGTGTAGTTTCAAGATTTCAAATAAAGATTAAAAATTATAAGGCACTGTTGAAGCCTTGAAAATCGTTGCAACAACATCGGGGATAACCACCCGGTCCGGACCTTAGTACAGCTCCTTTTCCGTTTGAAATAGTGGCTCCGACTGGGGATAATGGGACCAGTTTCCAAAAAATAGATAAATGGGATGGATGAATGACTATAGACTACGCTAGCAACGAGCGAATAACTAAAATTATCAGCAATAATATAATAACTATGATCTATCCCGGGGACTTATTGAGATTTAAAGTGTAGCGTTTGATGGTCTGTGTCTAAAGACAGGCATATAGATGACTCCATCTTTAAGGCATAGATATTAATTCATTCAAGATTGTTGCGCCTAAATAGTTAAACAAAGCGATTAAAACAAAATTACCACACTTTATCATTTAGATCATTGTCACATGCATGATTGAAAGAAAAGGCACATCGTAAAACATCCAATAGTGGAATGAATAAAGATCTGCTGTTACAACGCATGCATATAATCAACAATAGCAAGAATAATCACATAACAATTCATATAAGAGGAATGAATTCAGACATAGATAGAAATACCATATGAGCTGCTTGACACTCCCAAATATCAATCGCTACTTGTAGTTCTTCCTTCAACGCAAAAACATCCTCAACAACGACAATAGTGCACAATTGCATAAAGAAGCTTCCTTGTTAAATTAAGAACAATTGGCCCAGTTTCATAAAAGAATATTGACTGAAGCACAATAGTGCAAACTTCAGTCTATTAAGTCTGTTACAAAACTTTACGACCATTTCCAAAACAACGAAAGGGTCTATAAATACTAAACTAATCTAAATATCTAATAAACAAAAATCCTACATAATTGGCATCAATAAATATTGATCCTATTTCCTGGAGCGATCTGGCAATCGGTGACATAATTCATCAGGTAGGTTGCTTGCCTTTAAACCTGAGCTGACTTGTTGCAAGCATTGGCTCTACTTCAGGTGGTTTGTTGAGAAGCGAACTGAGCTGGGCAGCATAGGTGGCATCCTGAATGTCGGGAATTATACACCTGATAGCATCTGTCAAACACTTAAGGGCGGCTCTCTGTGTATGGGGCTTAATCAGGAAAAGCCAATATGCATCGAAGGTCAAACTGTTAACCCCGGCGATTAATCTCCCCTTTTCCTCCAAGTCAGGATAACAAGTTTGCTCCAACATGTTTATTGTTGTTATCTTTCCTGGCGTACATTGGGAGATCATATTCGCTAAGTAGAGAGTGTTGTTAACCAGATCAACTAGGTTGCTGGAGGTTGATGTACACCTTGAAGCTGCCCTTTCTGCTTTCATCACCTGAGTGTGCCATTCTGTAAAAAGTATGTCTTTATATGTTTCTGAAATCTTGGGCAAATTTGCTTCTCTCCCTTGATAAAAATCTTGACAGTCAAGATATCCACTTATGATCTCTTCGGCCTGGTCTAAGTCATTCCTGGCCTTCTCTACCTGCTAATTAATGGATGTAGTTAACTCACACAATGGCTCTGCTTCAGTGACCTGTTGACAAAGGAGCCTAATTTGTGATATCAATGCATTGTTTATTAATGATGCTTCCTTTCTGAACTCATCCACCTGTGGAGTGCCTTTGATTATTACAAGCTGCGATGACAATTGAGTGATTTGTTCATCCTTCGTTTTCATCATTTGCTCATTTGCTGCTCTCAATTGTGCCAATGCCTCTGACAATTCCTTTTGTTTATGGATTGCATTTTGGTCAATCCTTTGCCTTTCTTCCTGCAATTGTTGGGTTAATTGATCATTCATTTTCTGTTGTACTGGCAACTGCTCCTCTGCTTGCGCTGCCTTCTGCTTTGTCTCGGCCAATTCTGCCTGTAGTGCAAAAATTTCTTGGTCCTTAGTCTTCAGTAGAAGACTTACCTCCGATGCCTTGTCGATTGTTGCTGCGGAATAGGCTCCTGCATATTGTGACAGCTTTGTTAGGTCATCGGAGGGGTCCAATTCCTCCTTCCATACTACATTACCCGTGACTGTTTGCTCTGGAAAGATAGAAGGTTGATCAGTCCTTCGTCTTTTCCTTGATCGCTTTACAACTGCTCTATGCCTTGGGCTGTAGAAAACATCCAGGGGAGGAATATCTTCTACCTGAAGAATGATTTGGTCGGAGGGGTCCTTTGGTATTACTTCAACATCCTTAGAAATGGGTGGGCCGCTGGTTCCACTTAGAACCGGAGGTGAAGTGATGTCCTGCGTATCATTTGTCTTGGAAGTGTCCCCATCTTTTGAACATTCCAATCCACTGATGATGGAATGAAACTGCTGCCATTCCTGGAATAGTTTGGGGTCTATGGTAGTGTCCACATTGACATCGGTAGTGGTCTGTTTCTCCTTTTCGGTTTGGGACTCTTCCCGTCCCTTTTCTTGCTCTTTCTTCAGCTGTTCCTCTTGTTCTTTCGTTTGCCTTTCCTCTTGCTCTTTTCTCTGTTGTTCCTCTTGCTCTTTCCTCTGTTTCTCCTCGTGTGCTCTCTTCTACCGTTCTTATTTTTCTTTTATCTGCCTCTCCTCCTGTTCCTTTTTATGATCCTTTGTTACTACCGGAGGTTCTTTTGATTGTTGCCGAACAGGCCCGCTTGATGATGTCGTCGGGGTTGTTGCCAGTAAATCTAGAGGCAGAGTTTGCAACCTCTGTTCTCTAAGCTTATTGAACTCAGTCAGCCCTTCATCATTATATTTCAATCGAGCAAGTTCTTTAGCTTGACCTATTGTTTCGACTGAAACGAATAGGTCGTCAAACCAATCTTCTTTGTGCTCAAATTTTGTCAATTTGGCCTGTTCTAATGCATTGTAGGCAACTTTCTTTGGATCATATGGCCTGTTTGGGATAGTCGCCAGAGTTAAAGATTGAAGCTTTGTGGCTTCCTTTTCTGCATGTTTGAGATCATGCAGAGTATAGACACCACACCTGAAGGGAAAAGAGGGCCAACCCCTCTTCTTTTCCTTCTTGAGAGTTTGTGTAACACTCTCAGCCGTAATCTGATAGGCGATTTCTCTTGCTAGCAACTTATCTGGTATATACAAAGGGAGAACATGTGGGTTGGCTTGGCTGCCGAAAAATCTTATGTAGGTAAATCTCTCCTCCCCAAACCAACTTGCTACCGCTGTTATATCAAACGAAGCTTGATATGAAATCTTGGGAATGGGTTTGTCAAAAATAGAATAGTGAATAGGCACCATAAAGCCATTGCAGACTTGGTACAGATGGTTCTTGTAACAGGTCTTCCATAGTTTCTGATGGTATATGTGGATGGCCGTGGGATCTTGTGGCGTCCACCTCCAGCCAAGCACAGGGAATTCAGAATTGAAACATAGTGTATCTAAGATATATGCACTGTAATAAAATGGGGGAATTTTCCTTTCTGTGACGATAGTCTGATGTCTAAGGTCACGCACAGCTTGTGATAATTTGTCAGAAAGGATGGTGGCCCAATCCATAATTATACTGTTTACAGCTGCCTCCATTAGTGGAACCATCTCTATGGTAAAATTAGTAGAGTCATGCAATCCCCATAATCTACACATCATTATCCCCGCATAGCAATAAGGAGAAGCCAGAGAGTCGACTGAGTACTTACCCGAAGATTCGTGCTTGTGTTTGGCTAGATTTTGTTTCTAATCCCGGATGGGTTCGGATTCAACTTCATTTTCATTTGCAAACTTCTCCAGGAATGCTTTATTATATATCTTCTCCGGCTCGGGCAAATGATACATTTGTCTTAGATCATCCGGCCTGAACGATCCGAAGATTCTCCCATCTCTAGTGTTGAAAGTTCTGTCCAAAATTGGGATTTCTTGAATCGCCCACCGCACTACATCTGTGTATGGGAGAATTTGCTCCCTAGCCGCTATTCTGTGAAGGAAAGAGTCGGCTAAATCTTTGAGAGTACAATCAGACTTGCGAGTAGGATCTGCAGTAGCTTCTATTACTGTCTTTTCTGGTTGTTCGGCTTCAATCAAATTGTAAGTGCCTTGCCAAGTGACTCTGGTGAGGCCCGTGCATGTAGTATCGGAAATTAAGCCCTTTTTCTTGTCCACAAGAGCTTGTCCTGCTGCTGATGTAGTGGAGGCGCCTGCGGTCTTCTTTGATTTCTTCCCCATCTTGTTTGAGTTTTCTCTTTCGGATGGATTCTGCACAGAGAGACAAATGTGCGTAATACAGAGATAGCAATAAAAACTTGCAAGTGATGAGAACGTAAGCATAGGTGCATAATAAGGGATTTAGCCTTAAAAAATGGGCGCGGACACAATCTATGGAAAGATTTTTAAGAATTATGATCTCATTAATTGGCCATTTAAAACCTGTCATCCCTTAAATGCCCATTATATCGTTATTCGGCTGAATGATTCACTTAAACGTGTAGTGGGCGTTTTTGCGGTTGAGTGCAGGTAAATGACTGCTTAACCGATCAAGCTTTAAATATGAATGAATTGTGATATCCCATCACTTAATCAGCTTTTTATTGAAAACTGCGCTTTATCGCATCGCGTCGGGGGGATGAGGATTATAAAGTGCACATATAGTGTATCGCTGATCGCCGATAGCGATATCGGATCGCATCGAGGGTATGACCTGCGCACCTTAATGTTGTGCATTGGATATTGCCAATTGCCGACTGCCGATTGCATCGCATTGGGGGAAAAGCTTTGAGCATATTAAGACTTAAGTAAAAATCACCACTGATATCCGATCGCCGATTTCGCATCGCATCGGGACTACTGGCATGGGGTGCTTTTGAAATGTGCATGGAGTTTTGCCGATCGCCGATTGTGATATCGCATCGGCGGAAATCAATGTGCCGCTTGTTTATATTTCTTATGTCATTGCGATATGCGATCTTGCGATCGCTTTATCGCAATGACAAAGATTTCTCTTATTTCTTTAAATGGGTTTTTTAAAAAGGTTTTATAAAATGAGTTCATTTGATTATCAGACCTTTTTGAACAATAAAAGTATTGATACCAATTAATCTTTAAAGGGACCCATTTCATATGTTAATATTTATAAATAAAAATGATATGAAATGGGGGGTTGTTGTAGAGCACAACAATTGGCGATTCGCTAGAAGAACCAGTTATCTCTGGAAATAATAGAAATACTTAAGCTTTTTCAAAATAGAGTTTCAAACAAAGGGGAAAATTCTAATATAACTAGATTTCTATGTATTCTGAGAAAAATGAAACTATTTTGTTGACTTCCTCTTTTTTAAGAAAATAAATACATTCTAAGTTTAAAATAGGCCTTTATTGGTTTATAATGATAAAATAGAATACCTTTCCAAATCAGCTTTTATAGTAAGCTCATCTGTCATAGGTAGAGCCTCTGCTACCAGTAAACATCTATAGTTTCGACAGGGATACCTTTTAACCATGTGATTGTCCATTGTCCCATCCAATTAAAAGTGTGATTAACAGAATGAATTCAAAATATGTTTTCATATTTTGTATTTCATTTCCTTTTCTGTTGTTGATAAGATAAAAAGCCATTGTCCTGGTTTGGTGGCCAGCTATTGACAGTGCCATTCACTGGTAGTATTCTAACTGAACAAGCTGGCTCGTGATGAGACCCCTTGTTTTGTAATTTCAAGCCATTACCCTGTTTTGGTTTGCAGTATTGGTAATGTCAGATAAACTATTTCCCTATGAACATGGTAAGCAGGCTTGTAATAAGACCTCTTATCTTTAATATCTTATATTTTAGAATTACACTCTGAATAATCATAAACTTTAGTGAATGGGATGAACAATCTTCTCCTTAAGAGTAAATGGATGACAGGGTAAGAGTTGAAGATGCTGAAATTGGATTGATTTCTATCTTGATATTGATAACCTTTTGAGACCAATTTGAAAACAGAAAATGATTTACAATATTTCTATGCTTTGAGAGGAGTTGACAAAACTTGAATTGTGATTTCAGAATATAATGATATCTAATTTCCTAGAAATTATCCTTTTTGGTTAAAAGTTCTATTATTTAAAAGCAAATGTTAATACTAGTTCTATGGGACAACTTTTCAAACACAACAAAAGGTCAATGGAAGATATCTCACAACCTTATTTTCTAAAAAGCCTACAAACTATAAAATCCTACTGAAATGAAAGGAGAAGGGGTTACCTTCTCAGTTAAAGAATTTCTTCAGGATAAGGCCATTAACAGGGAGAGAATCTCTCAAACCTGATAAATCTTGCAACATAAAGGTTGAATGGCCTATCTTCGCACAGATCTGAAATGGTCCAAGCCACAACTTCTGGAACTTGGAGTGTTTACCCTTGTCCTCATGGGCTTTGTCCCATTTCAGAACTAAATCACCGACTTGGAATTGTTTTGAACCGGATGAGACTGAAACAAAAGCTGCTTTGATGACTTGTTGATGTTTGGTATGGACAACCTTGGCTTTTTCTCTTTCCTCCTCTAATTTTAGAATTTGGCCGTGTCTAAACTGAATAGAAGAGGAAGGAGTTTCCTCAATAAACTGCACTAGGGCTAAAGAAGGTATAACAAGATTTGTGGGCAGTACTGCTTCTTTTCCATACACAAGATTAAACGGAGAAGTTCCAATAGAAGCTTTCTGTGTTATCCTATCAGCCCATAATGCAAACACTAAGGAGTTGTGCCAATTTTTCTGATTTTGTTCGATAGTTCGCTTAATGATTTTAATCAGATTCTTATTAGTGGACTCCGCTAAACCATTTCCTTGGGGAGAGTAATTAGCAAAATACTTTAACTTAAATCCTCTTTTAATAGCGAAATCAAACATAGCATTGCCTGAAAAGTAAGATGCATTATCAAAAACAAGAGCATTTGGGACACCAAACCTGGTAATAATGAATTGATCTATGAATTCAATGATTGCTTCAGAATTTTCTGTCTTTAAAGGGATTTCCTCAACCCACTTAGTAAAATAATCGGTAGCAGTAAGGATATACTTATGTTGTTTTGAAGACGATGGAGTGATTTCCCCAATGATATCCAATCCCCATTGCTCAAATGGTTGTTCAATGTTGATTGGTTACAGAGGGAAAGCTGATTTACGTTGTATTCCACTAGCAGTTTGACAATTGAGACATTTCTTTACATACTCGTGGGCATCTTTAAAAAAAGTAGGCCAATAGTAACGAGCATGAATAATTTTGTGAGTTGTTGTGTCAGCTCCGAAATGTCCTCTTGCTGGTCCATCATGTAACTCCTGCAAAACCTTTTGGGCTTCAGGTTTCTCAAGGCATCTTAACAAGATAGAATCATAATTCTGCCTAAAAAGCACGTCATCAATAATTGTAAAATTCTTGGCTTTTAACCTAATGGCCCCTTTTTTTTTGTAAGACAAATTTGGTGATGCATAACCATTCTTTAAATAAAATATTAAATCTGCATATTGAGATCCAGAATCAGTAACACTTATCTGATTGATTTCTTGAGTTTGATCTGTATCGCTTGATTCTGGAATGTTTGATGCTCCTGCCAATATCTTGTAAAAACCTTGACCCCTAACAATCTTTGCTAGCCTAATTTCTAAGTCATACTCTTGAAGCGCTGTGACGCAATTTGCCCTTTTTTCACCCAGCTCTTTTTGAATTAATAGTTGCCTAACTGCCGGGAAAGGAATTATCACTTTTTTATGGGTTTTCAAAAGGAAGGGTCTATAATGTTTGACTGCTTTAAATACAGCAAAGGCTTGTTTTTCTACATCGGAGTAATTTAAATCATCACCCTGAATATTTGAGCTGAATAACGAAATGGGTGCTTCCAAATTGTGTTCATTTAGTTGCGTGAGTACTGCAGCATAAGATACGTCGGATGCAATGGTATATAATGTGAAATGATTAGAAAAATTTGGAGTATTCAAGACTGGGGCATTGATTATTGATTGTTTGATTACATCAAAAGCTTGCTTTTCTGCTGATCCCCATTTGAAGACTGAATTCTTCTTGATCATTTTTTGAAGTGGTAAAATAATTTGAGAAAAATCAGGAACAAATCTTTTAACAAAATTGATTTGGCCTAAAAACGACTGCATCGACTTTTTATTGTGTGGGAAAGGGATTTCAGAGATTTGTTTGATCCGATCAGGATCGATATAAATGCCATCTTTGGATACAATAAAACCTAAGAGTTTTCCTTGATCAAGAGCAAAGAAAGATTTTTTTGGGTTAAGAGAAATACCATATCTTTTGCAACGCTGAAAGATTTGATTTAGATCATGCAAATGATTATACCTCTTCTTAGAGAATACAGTAATATCGTCTAGATAGATGACTACTGTTCTATTAATCAACCCTCTAAAAGCTATATCCATAGCTCTTTGGAATGTCGCTCCTGCATTTATAAGTCCGAAAGGCATTTTCTGATACGCATATGTCCCCCATTTTGTTCTGAATGTGGTTTTAAGTTGTTCATCAGGATGAACCAGGACTTGGTTATATCCTCAGAATCCATCAAGAAAGGACATCAATTCAGAGCCTGCTAATGATTGGAGTATTTGCTCCATAGTAGGTAATGGGAAGTTGTCTTTCAAGCTCGCTTTGTTTAAATTTCTGAAATCAATACAAATTCGAATGTCGCCGTTTTTCTTTCTGACTGGCACCATATTAGAGACCCAGTTTGAGTGTCGGACAGGAAAAATAATCTTGGCTTTCAAGAGTTTGTTAAGTTCCGACTTTATCTGGCTCTCTAAATTTGGATGTATTTTTCTTAACTTCTGCTGAATCGGTTTCTGATCAGGAAGCATAGGAATGGTATGCTGGATAATGGATGTATCATATGTCTTCAAATCATCATACTTCCAAGCAAAGACCTGTATGTTTTTTCTTAACAGTTTAATGAATGCCTCCTTCTCTTCCAAGGGAAGTCCTAATCCTAAATTAATGTTTTGAGGAGCATGGTCAGTACCTAGATTTATCAATTCAAACCTAACGGTAGAACTTTGGAGCTTTGCATTAATTACAAGTTTAAACCTCTCTTTGATATCATAAAGATCTTCGAGCTTTACCAGTGGTTTAGGAATTGAATTTTCCTGAAGTGTTTCTTTCATTTGTAGATCATGGTCATTTTCCTCAATAATTTGATCGTCATAGGACTTTTCAGAAGCTAGAAATTGTAAAATATATTCATCATGGTTAAACACTCTCCAATTAGTGACATTGTTGGGAATTGAAGGCCTAAAAAGTAATTCTACGGAAAATCTATCAAAGCTGTAGTCTTCAGAAGGTAGAAGCTTGGAAGCTACATTGGCTAGTAGGTCGGCTGCCGAGTTTTGCGACCTAGGAATGGAGGAAATGTTAAATGCTGAAAAGTGTGAGGTAAGATCTTGTACTAGCGATTGATAATGCTTGAGGTGATTTGAAGGACAATGAATTGCATTCCTCACCTGTTTAACAATAATTTCCGAATCGCCGAATACTTTTAGATATTGCACTTTAAGGCCGATTTCTTTATATAATCCTTGGACTAAAGCTTCATACTCGGCTGTGTTGTTAGTGCATTCAAATTCTAACCTACAAGATAGCATTGTCTTTTCTCCTTGTGGACTAACCAAAATGCAACCTACTCCTGAGCCCTCGCTGGACTTAGAGCCATCAAAATATAAAGACCAAAATAAAGAGGTATTAACAAAAGTATTTACATTTTTCTCAGCATCATTGAAACATCTATACTTATCAGTTTGTGAAAAATTTTCAATCTGAGATGTACAATGATTGACTGAAAAAGGAGATGGTTGGGCAACAAAGTTGCCAAAGAATGACTCTGACGAATAATTCCCCAAAATGTTATTGTTGAACGCTACAGGTTGGTTTTCTTGCTCAAATTCAGTAACTGTGTGGGTCATGTGTTTTTCTCGATCGATCCTTATTTGATTTGGCTTACCCTTGTAGGGAAGCCACATATGTGACCAATCAGTGGAAATATACCCATGCAATTTTTCGGACCAATTCCTACTCAAAATTAAATAGTAAAATTCAGGTATATCGGCTATTAGGATGTCAATCCTCTGTACAATTCTGGGATCAGCAGACAACCTGATAGTTACGGAATTAATTTCTCCCACAACCTGCACTTTGGTCCTGTCCAACTGTACAATATGAATAGCAGAATTTTGGGGTTCAATATTCAGTTTAGAGCAAACTGAAGCTGGCATTATATTAGATGATGCCCCTGAGTCAATTAAACAGTTGTGCCGGTTTCTATTATAAATCTCATAGGTCAGTAGGAAGGGTGGAGTATGAGAATTTGATCTATCTCCAATTAGAACTGAATCGGTAGCTTCAACCATACCTGGAGGAGGTTGGCCTGAATCATTAGCAGCTTTTGCACTGGGAAGGGGTGTAGAGGGAACAACATTCAATTCTTTAAGAAGTAATTTTTGCTGATGCTTTAATTTACTAAGTTCAAACATAGTTATGTTTGCTTTAGTTTTCTTCATGTCATCAACAATGTTATATTCCATCGAATTGGATACCACTAATGTTTTAGATGTTGAAGGAGAATTAGAAGTTGAAGGCTGGTTTTGGGGAAGTACTACAGGTGATTTCTTTGGGGGAACTTTTTCCTTTGTTGTGGTAGCACCTGCACTCCTTTTCTTTGAAGTTGCCTGGGCAGGTTCAGAAGTACTTTTACTCCTTGTAGTAACCGGAAAGGCTTCTTCTTCATTATCGGTATCAGAGTTGGGGAGTATAAAATCCCACATTCTGTGGCATTCAGCTACTTCTTCTTCATCATCAGTTTGTGAGGTTATTTCCTCTTCCTCTTCTTCTTGCTCTGAATCTGCGTTAGATATGACATTCGGTGGCTTTGTTTGAGTTTTCTTATAAGTCCTAAATGGTCTTTTGTTTGAGGTTTCGGCCACCTGCTTCTTTATTTCAACCATTTCGTTAGACAAAGTTTTCAGGACTTTTTGCAAACCCTCCATGTCATAGGGGTATTTTGGGGTTTTCTTCTTGGAATCTTCTTTAAATGAGACTTTTTTAGCTTTTCTGTCTTCCAAAGCAGCTTTCTTCTCTAGAGCATTGATGCGCTTTTCCACAGCAAGTGCTTCTCTCATGTTTTCAGCTAAGGTAGGTTTCCCAGCCCTGTCTACAAAAATGGCTATATTGGCAGGTAGGGCGGTAATATACCATTCGCTTCGAATTTGTTCACTTGGTTTGGAAGCTGTAGGGATTTTATTCAGGAGTTTATTAAATCTAGCATTAAATTCCTTTATTGGTTCCCTATGCTCTATTCTCAGATTGGAGAGGTCGTTTATTAAAGTAGCTAAGGACCTATCATCTCCATATTTGGTAAGAAACTACTCTTGGCAAGTGTTCCAACTGGTAATTGAACCAGAGTGTAAGGAAAAATACCAGGATCCTGCTGATCCTTGCAAGGTGTAAGGGAAGAGTCTAACAACAACATCTTGTTCTGTCACTCCTTTCAAGTTAACTGCTAACATAAAATTATTAATGTGTTCTTCAGCCTGGGTCCCGTCATCTGGGTTAAATTTAGGTAGCCATTCTTCAAGAGCATCTGGTAAAGGATGCAATGGTGCAGGCATGTTGACTGCACCTGGCCTGGTCCATGGGTCTGCCATTATAATAGCAGCAGTGGTTGATACTACTGTTGGAATTCCAGATGTATGGGAAGAAATTAATGCTGAGGAGTGAGCAGTTTGGGATGTTGAGGCTACTAATCCCTGGTGAACGACAGTATGTAATGGGGAAGTGGATGGTTGACTTTGCAGAGGGGAAGATGCAATGGAGGACGTGGATGAAAGATCTTCACTATCAGATCCTTCAGTAATTTTCTTCGCCTTTTTCCTTTTGGGTAAAGGGAACTCAGTGGGTTCAATACCGAGTTTTCCACTCTGAAGTCTGGTGAGAGGATGAGTTAAATTGAACTGCGAAGTCGCACTGCTTTGTGATACCTTAGATTTCTGTGGTGAAATCGAGAAGCTCTGAAGTTTGTGGATAAGAGACTGGACTTCAGGTGATTCAAGACTTAATTATTCTGGAGTATGATGGGTTTGAGCAGTGGTAGTTGATTCCCCTTCTTCTTGTTTGGATACCGGTGAACCAGTATGCAAATGGGAAGATCGAGGGGATACGGAGGGAGAATTACTCTTAGAATGGCTTAAAGGTTTTGACTTATATGCCATTCACAGTTGATGGCCCTCCTTCTAGCGCCAAAAATGTTGAAGCCTCGAAAATCGCTACAACAACATCGGGGATAACCACCCGGTCCGGACCTTAGTACAGCTCCTTTTCCGTTTGAAATAGTGGCTCCGACTGGGGATAATGGGACCAGTTTCCCAAAAATAGATAAATGGGATGGATGAATGACTATACACTACGCTAGCGACAAGCGAATAACTAAAACTATCAGCAAGAATATAATAACTATGATCTATCCCGGGGACTTATTGAGCTTTAAAGTGTAGCGTTTGATGGTCTGTGTCTAAAGACAGTCATATAGATGACTCCATCTTTAAGGCATCGATATTAATTCATTCAAGATTGCTGTGCCTAAATAGTTAAACAAAGCGATTAAAACAAAATTACCACACTTTATCATTTATATCATTGTCACATGCATGATTGAAAGAAAAGGCACATCGTAAAACATCCAATAGTGGAATGAACAAAGATCTGTTGTTACAGCGCATGCATGTAATCAACAATAGCAAGAATAATCACATAACAATTCATATAAGAGGAATGAATTCAGACATAGATAGAAATACCATATGAGCTGCTTGACACTCCCAAATATCAATCACTACTTGTAGTTCTTCCTTCAACGCAAAAACATCCTCAACAACGACAATAGTGCACAATTGCATAAAGAAGCTTCCTTGTTAAATTAAGAACAATTGGCCTAGTTTCATAAAAGAATATTGACTGAAGCACAATAGTGCAAACTTCAGTCTATTAAGTCTGTTACAAAACTTTACGACCCTTTCCAAAACAACGAAAGGGTCTATAAATACTAAACTAATCTAAATATCTAATAAACATAAATCCTACATAATTGGCATCAATAAATATTGATCCTATTTCCTCAAGCGATCTGGCAATCGGTGACATAATTCATCAGGTAGGCTGCTTGCCTTTAAACCTGAGCTGACTTGTCGCAAGCATTGGCTCTACTTCAGGTGGTTTGTTGAGAAGCGAACTGAGCTGGGCAGCATAGGTGGCATCCTGAATGTCGGGAATTATACACCCGATAGCATCTATCAAACACTTAAGGGCGGCTCTCTGTGTATGGGGCTTAATCAGGAAAAGCCAATATGTATCGAAGGTCAAACTGTTAACCCCAGCGATTAATCTCCCCTTTTCCTCCAAGTCAGGATAACACGTTTGCTCCAACATGTTTGTTGTTGTTATATTTCCTGGCGTACACTGGGAGATCATATTCGCTAAGTAGAGAGTGTTGTTAACCAGATCAACTAGGTTGCTGGAGGTTGATTTACACCTTGAAGCTGCCCTTTCTGCTTTCATCACCTGAGTGTGCCATTCTGTAAAAAGTATGTCTTTATATGTTTCTGAAATCTTGGGCAAATTTGCTTCTCTCCCTTGATCAGAATCTTGCCAGTCAAGATATCCACTTATGATCTCTTCGGCCTGGTCTAAGTCATTCCTGGCCTTCTCTACCTGCTGATTAATGGATGTAGTTAACTCACACAATGGCTCTGCTTCAGTGAGTTGTTGACAAAGGAGCCTAATTTGTGATATCAATGCATTGTTTATTAATGATGCTTCCTTTCTGAACTCATCCACCTGTGGAGCGCCTTTGATTATTTCAAGCTGCGATGACAATTGAGTGATTTGTTCATCTTTCGTTTTCATCATTTTCTCATTTGCTGCTCTCAATTGTGCCAATGCCTCCAACAATTCCTTTTGTTTCTGGATTGCATTTTGGTCAATCCTTTGCCTTTCTTCCTGCAATTGCTGGGTTAATTGATCATTCATTTGCTGTTGTACCAGCAACTGCTCCTCTGCTTGCGCTGCCTTCTGCTTTGTCTCGGCCAATTCTGCCTGTAGTGCAAAAATTTCTTGGTCCTTAGTCTTCAGTAGAAGACTTACCTCCGATGCCTTGTCGATTGTTGCTGCGGAATAGGCTCCTGCATATTGTGACAGCTTTGTTAGGTCATCGGAGGGGTCCAATTCCTCCTTCCATACTACATTGCCCGTGACTGTTTGCTCTGGAAAGATAGAAGGTTGATCAGTCCTTCGCCTTTTTCTTGATCGCTTTACAACTGCTCTATGCCTTGGGCTGTAGAAAACATCCAGGGGAGGAATATCTTCTACCTAAAGAATGATTTGGTCGGAGGGATCCTTTGGTATTACTTCAACATCCTTAGAAATGCGTGGGCCGCTGGTTCCACTTAGAACCGGAGGTGAAGTGATGTCCTGCGTATCATTTGTCTTGGAAGTGTCCCCATCTTTTGAACATTCCAATCCACTGATGATGGAATGAAACTGCTGCCATTCCTGGAATAGTTTGGGGTCTATGGTTGAGTCCACATTGACATCGGTAGTGGTTTGTTTCTCCTTTTCGGTTTGGGACTCTTCCCGTCCTTTTTCTTGCTCTTTCTTCAGCTGTTCCTCTTGTTCTTTCTTTTGCCTTTCCTCTTGCTCTTTTCTCTGTTGTTCCTCTTGCTCTTTCCTCTGTTTCTCCTCGTGTGCTCTCTTCTGCCGTTCTTCTTTTTCTTTTCTCTGCCTCTCCTCCTATTCCTTTTTATGATCCTTTGTTACTACCGGAGGTTCTTTTGATTGTTGCCGAACAGGCCCGCTTGATGATGTCGTCGGGGTTGTTGCCAGTAAATCTAGAGGCAGAGTTTGCAACCTCTGTTCTCTAAGCTTATTGAACTCAGTCATCCCTTCATCATTATATTTAAATCGAGCAAGTTCTTTAGCTTGACCTATTGTTTCGACTGAAACGAATAGGTCGTCAAACCAATCTTCTTTGTGCTCAAATTTTTTCAATTTGGCCTGTTCTAATGCATTGTAGGCAACTTTCTTTGGATCATATGGCCTGTTTGGGATAGTAGCCAGAGTTAAAGATTGAAGCTTTGTGGCTTCGTTTTCTGCATGTTTGAGATCATGCAGAGTATAGACACCACACCTGAAGGGAAAAGAGGGCCAGCCCCTCTTCTTTTCCTTCTTGAGAGTTTGTGTAACACTCTCAGCAGTAATCTGATAGGCGATTTCTCTTGCTAGCAACTTATCTGGTATATACAAAGGAAGAACATGTGGGTCGGCTTGGCTGCCGAAAAATCTTATGTAGGTAAATCTCTCCCCCCCAAACCAACTTGCTACCGCTGTTATATCAAACGAAGCTTGATATGAAATCTTGGGAATGGGTTTGTCAAAAATAGAATAGTGAATAGGCACCATAAAGCCATTGCAGACTTGGTACAGATGGTGCTTGTAAGAGGTCTTCCATAGTTTCTGATGGTATATGTGGATGGCCGTGGGATCTTGTGGCATCCACCTCCAGCCGAGCACAGGGAATTCAGAATTGAAACATAGTGTATCTAAGATATATGCACTGTAATAAAATGGGGGAATTTTCCTTTCTGTGACGATAGTCTGATGTCTAAAGTCACGCACAGCTTGTGTTAATTTGTCAGAAAGGATGGTGGCCCAATCCATAATTATACCGTTTACAGCAGCCTCCATTAGAGGAACCATCTCTATGGTAAAATTAGCAGAGTCATGCAATCCCCGTAATCTACACATCATTATCCCCGCATAGCAATAAGGAGAAGCCAGAGAGTCAACTAAGTACTTACCTGAAGATTCGTGCTTGTGTTTGGCTGGATTTTGTCTCCAATCCCAGATGGGTTGGGATTCAACTTCATTTTCATTTGCAAACTTCTCCAGGAATGCTTTATTATATATCTTTTCCGGCTCGGGCAAATGATACATTTGTCTTAGATCATCCGGCCTGAACGATCCGAAGATTCTCCCATCTCTAGTGTTGAAAGTTCTGTCCAAAATTGGGATTTCTTGAATCGCCCACCACACTACATCTGTGTATGGGAGAATTTTCTCCCTAGCCACTATTCTGTGAAGGAAAGAGTCGGCTAAATCTTTGAGAGTACAATCAGACTTGCGAGTAGGATCCGCAGTAGCTTCTATTACTGTCTTTTCTGGTTGTTCGGCTTCAATCAAAATGTAAGTGCCTTGCCAAGTGACTTTGGTGAGGCCCGTGCATGTAGTATCGAAAATTAAGCCCTTTTTCTTGTCCACAAGAGCTTGACCTGCTGCTGATGTAGTGGAGGCGCCTGCGGTCTTCTTTGATTTCTTCCCCATCTTGTTTGAGTTTTCTCTTTCGGATGGATTCTGCACAGAGAGACAAATGTGCGTAATACAGAGATAGCAATAAAAACTTGCAAGTGATGAGAACGTAAGCATAGGTGCGTAATAAGGGATTTAGCCTTAAAAAATGGGCGCAGACACAATCTATGGAAAGATTTTTAAGAATTATGATCTCATTAATTGGCCGTTTAAAACCTGTCATCCCTTAAATGCCCATTATATCGTTATTCGGCTGAATGATTCACTTAAGCGTGCAGTGGGCGTTTTGGCGGTTGAGTGCAGGTAAATGACTGCTTAACCGATCAAGCTTTAAATATGAATGAATTGTGATATCCCATCACTTAATCAGCTTTTTATTGAAAACTGCGTTTTATCGCATCGCGTCGGGGGGATGAGGATTATAAAGTGCACATATAGTGTATCATCGATCGCCGATAGCGATATCGGATCGCATCGGGGGTATGATCTGTGCGCCTTAATGTTGTGCATTGGATATTGCCGATTGCCGACTGCCGATTGCATCGCAGCAGGGGAAAAGCTTTGAGCATATTAAGACTTAAGTAAAGATCACCGCTGATATCCGATCGCCGATTTCGCATCGCATCGGGACTACTGGCATGGGCTGCTTTTGAAATGTGCATGGAGTTTTTCCGATCACCGATTGCGATATCGCATCGGCGGAAATCAATGTGCCGCTTATTTATATTTCTTATGTCATTGCGATATGCGATCTTGCGATCGCTTTATCGCAATGACAAATATTTGCCTTATTTCTTTAAATGGGTTTTTTAAAAAGGTTTTATAAAATGAGTTCATTTGATTATCAGACCTTTTTGAACAATAAAAGTATTGATACCAATTAATCTTTAAAGGGACCCATTTCATATGTTAATATTTATAAATAAAAATGATATGAAATGGGGGGTTGTTGTAGAGCACAACAGGCACTAGAGGTTGAAAATTATTGTAATAATCAGCAGTAGAGGACGGTGTGTTTTGCAAAAATTTCCTAAGAAATCATATGAGAAGCTCACTTTGATCATTGAATAATGTAATTTTGGTCTTAGTATTAGTAAGCTTGCTTATAGGTCCGAATGGAAATATAATTGGGCACTTGCATATAAGTATCCCATTAATGTTGGGACCTATTCAGGAAAGTATTTTGTGTCAATGAAGTAGAGAATAATTTGGTTATAAAGAAGAGCTTCCCAGTCCAACAAACGGTAAAAATTAATGACAAATCTAATATCCAAGAAAGGTAGCATGGTTATTATCCATAAATTACTATTGAAATCCAGCATCCAATAGAAAATGATTAAAATACTTGTTCTTATCAAATTTGGTTACTCACACATACACTCAAACTCCCTTGTTGTTCTATATATTTAGTTGAGGCAATATTACGCTTATCGAGATATTCAGTAAAGATGACTTGGCATGTTTTTGGAAAAAACATCAGTGGTTTTAAGAGTTGTCGACATCATCTTCATCATATTTTAAAATTTGGCCTTTTTTCCATCTATTTGAGGTAATATACATCTATAATTACAAGCTTTCTTCTCCATATCAATTGGTAGCATTTCGTGTTTCTTCAAAATTAATTATTCAACCAAAAATGTAACATTTTATAGGAAATTTTTCCTTGTGATTAATTATTGGTCGTTTTTGAACACGAAATTATTGAGAGTGTTGCAGAACAGGTAGTTGACCTCAAGGTGTGTGATAGTTTCCTTCATGTATTCAATGGAGAACGCAAAGAATACGAGCACTGCAATCAAACATCATTACTTAAAATTGAAATTCAAATTAAAATAACAATTTGTAATTATGTTTGTTGAAGAACAACTTCTCGGCACTATTATTTTTTATTAACCAAATCTGGGGTTTGTTGAAGAGAAATTTTCAAGCCCCATCATTTTTCTTGACACGGTCTAGGCATCATGGAGAAGAAAATTCATGGAACTATTTTCCTTCTTCTAGATTATTCCAACTGTTAATATTCTTTTTTTTAAAATCACTTTTATCCATGAGACCAATACATAATAGAGGTTGAGATATTAATTTTTTTCATTGTCTTCGATCTATCTTGTGACTCTCCATAAAGAATAGATTCTAAACTCCTTAGTCTTGTGCACATCAAAAACAAGATGATCCTACGACTATTTGGAACCTCTCAACCAATCTTGTTCTAAAATATCAATGGGAAATATTTTCATAAATCAATATTTCCCCTTTGTAGCAATAACAAAGATTTTGTAATCTCATGGAAATCAAAGGTTGGATGATCCTCGGACTTACTTACCATTCAAGTTCCAAAAGGTCAACAACAAAAGATGTTTTTTAAAACAAAACAGATTTCCTTTCACATAGTTTAAATTGCTTTCATGCTTTTTAAAAGTATCTATCTTGTGTGACACTTTTGCTAACTCAATCACAAAGTGTTGTATGGTATTTTATAAAACCTTTTGTGCAATATCAAGAGATCCGTTCTTAGAAGTCAACTCAACTTATCATGACTCTAGTCGTTATATAAAGAAGACATATAGATAGATATGAATATGTTTTCTCATTTGTAATCAACACACCAATATAGAAAGTGTGTTCTTCCAATTAGGGTTGTTAACAATTAAAGATAGTTCATCTAAAATAGAGACAATGTTCTGCATTAGAATTATACATGGCCAATCATGTACCATCACGATATAAAAACATATTAGATAAGACAATGCTTGAGAACATGTTGCAACTCATTATAATGACATAGTAAGAGCCAATTTCCCAAAGGTCATGACAAGATGACATATGGTTCTACCATTACCACATAAGTTATACATCATGACTGTGTAGAGTTATACCAATAAAGGACACTCTTGCTGATTTTTTCTGTAGTTTTTTTGAAGTAAAAGAACTAATTGATGTAGAACCTGTTCAAATAGTTTTTACCTAGAAAAATGGCAGTAAAAGAGCTGATTGATGTAGAACCTATTCAAATAGTTCCTACCTAGATAAATGGTAGAAGATGTAGAGGAGGAATCTATAAAAGGTTGGATAGATTTTTAGTAGTTGAACAGTTGATGGAAGACACAGCTAGGGTCAAATCTTGGGTGGGTCAAGGAGGTTCATTGGATCATTTACCTATTTTTCTACAAATTGAAATTGAAGGAAGCCCCCTTCCCCTTTTAAGTTTCATCAGTCATTAACCAACTTTTCACCAAGGAATTACTTTACATACCTCTTCCCACAAACTCTTGGTATACCGATATCAAGTTTTATCTTACACATAGGAGTGCACCAAGATATCTCGATCAAAAGCATAAAAGAGCACTGAGGTTGAAAATTCCAAATATAAACTCATCAATGGCATCCTATTCTGAAGGAATTATGATGATGTGCTCTTGAGGTCTCTCAAGAAAGAGGATGTCGATAAATTAATCTGACTAAACTCCATGGTTGGATGAGATGGAATACTAATACTTTAAAACTTATTTATAGCATAGTCTTCTATAAAGGGCATCTCCAAGGCTTGACTTTCCATTCTACAAAAATAAAAAATTAGAGATCGATAAATGAACTTTAGAAATATGCACACCAATCCAGAGTTTAATCTAAGTGTTTAAAACATAGGATCTTTTCAAGAAGGATGGGATAACATAGAGACAATTTAGGGAAGGTTTACAACAATTGAAATGGAGAAACAAGAAGAAACGGTTGGTTTATTGTGTAAAATTCAATTGACAAGAATGATCATTTGCAGCTAAAGCCTGAAATGGCCTAGAAAATTAGTACTCTAAAACTGAAATGGGAAAAAAGTTAAATTAAGTCACCATTTCTCCAATGAGTGTGATGGATCCTGAGAGTTACTATCAAAGTGGGATTTGGCCCATCCTGGAGAAAAATTGGGTAGTTTCCTTGTACAAAACCAACTACAATTCTCTAATGGTAGAAGTTCAGGCCAAGACAACTAGCAACTTTCAAGACAAGATGAAATCCACACCATGTCAGGTGTAGAACAAAGAGAGTAGTAACAAACATATTTGTAAGAAGAAGCCTCCAAGTTTAAATGAATGCATAATGAATCTCACTCTTCTAGAAGAAGAATCACACAGAGCATCTCCACATTTGGAAGAATCAAATGTTGTTGATAAAACAATTCAACATTGCTAAGAGGTTAGAGCTAAAGAGTGTGGTTAAAACTTCAAAGTGTGTACTTGGGTTCATTAATTGGACTAAGGAGTTTCCAGGCCATAGAGCCTGAGAAGCATGGAGTTACATATGACACCTAAGCTTCACCATCTCTAAACCAAAGAAACACCTTTACGACAAAGTGATGATTTTCCTTAAGAACCATATCCCAATACACATCACAAACCAACATTTCAGAAAAACCTGCTCATTTATGGACTTCGCAACATTGAAGACTTGACTTATATAATAACTCTCATAAAACAACCTTTTCCTTGTTTCATTTCAAAGTGCCTTCATAGGTACTCTTGGATTTAGCAAGCATCATTTATCCTCTTCCTTACAATCAACATGGAATCTAACTTTAGAGGCATTGATCAAGTAAAGGTTAGAGGGAAAATGTTACTCATGTTTTAGGCACACTACTTACGAGCACAAAGAAAGGAAAAATTAATAGATGTGTTATTAGGAAATCTAGTGTCCACTCAGATATGCTAGTCCCACTAAGACTAGTAGTTATCTTAGAAACAAACAAACTAAAACCACTTTCGTTTTCCTTGATGAAAAGTAGATACGAGTGGAATGAAGGACACCAACCTCAGTCTTGTGCATGTTCCTTGCTTGATTCCTCTCCTTTCTGACAGATCCTTGCCACTTCTCCTTTACCTTCCTAGTTTCAAAGAGCACCTGTGGAATCAAAGCAGCACAATACTATCAGAGAACAGTGATCTACATTCATAAAAAATATAGGACTAGATGTATATTGACCACACAAATGCATATATCATCAAACATACAAGAATGTGGAGGAAAACTTGAATAACTTTATTAATAATCAAGAATAGCAAAGAGGATAACCAATTGTTCTGACCTAGTGTCATCCTCCAGCATGAAAGCCCTTCTTTCACCTCATGAAAAGCTTAGATCACCCAACACTATGATATTCCAACAAGAAACCAACAGCACTTCCTTACAAGATACAAAATTCTAGCCTCGGGATCTCTAGGATGAGGGATCCATATATAGATGATTGCATGGGGTTGAGTCAGCTTCTCGGATTTGATTAGTGTCCTCTTTCTGATACTTCTTGATTCCACTTGGAGATTGATGATCTCTTACTCATCCCTGGGTGAATTCAGAGAGGCAAGTGTCACAGGATAAGTTTATGGAAGATTCCATGATCATCCACCTCGCAAACTATCTCTTCCATTTGTCCACTCTCGCCCATCACACCCCATAGAAGGGATTTTCAGTATGCATCACACCTCCCCTGTGCATTTAGGTGGGATGTATTGCACTTCGACCATGGAGTAGGTGAGATGGTCCAGTTTTGACCAGTTCTGAGTAATTTTTCATGGAGAACTTCTTGGAGATGATGTAATCAGCTGACCTTATTATTTTAGGGGATGGAACAACACTTTTAGGGACATAGGATCCCTTGGTTTATGGACATGTTTGATTGGGGTTGCAGTGCCCAAAAATGTCTATAACAGTTGCCCCCTAAAGCATGAGGTCGTTAATCTTTTGATATCAGGTGAAATGCTTTATCATGAGGATCCAAAGTTTTTTCGAGCTGGAAGGCAACCTGTAATAAGATACAATACAATACATATATTCATAATATTTTTCATGATCTAGCTGAGGCGGGCATTCCCATGCTCATCTTTATAAATTCATTTGCGTGTACATAAGAAAGACAATCGTCTGTGCAAGAGACTGATGATTCTGATAGAGTTATCATCCCTTGATGCGGATGATCATCTGTGCAGCAAGAATGTACATTTGATGTCTTTATTTTCCTGATATATCGTAGCTCGGATGGATGAGACTCGATCCCAGGTCTTCAAACTCATTCAATCTTCACTCGGAGTACAAGTAGATCCATGTGAAATATGTTCTGGAGTTGAACATGGAAAGACATCGCCTGATTACCAACCAATGATGTAAGCTGTTAACAGGTGCGAGAGGAATCACCGATAATGATGATGACCCTCAAGGTACTATAGTACAATTTACGGGGTGTGAATAAGGGACTTGGCATCGAACACCACGCAAAATATTTCGGTCAAAGGCCATTGATGTAAACTTGTCACCAGAAGTGAGAAACTTGCCATTGAGGCATGCAAGCTTCAAAGTACTGAAGGGGTTGTTCCTAAGTCGACTTCTTGGATAATGAGATGATTTCGACAAGAAGTGACCCGCCGTAGGAGGGCTTTAATGAATCCCACATCTATGACACAGAAAAGAGTAAATGATTTTGGAGGTGAAAACGGTCTGATGATACAGGGTTCAAGGTGGCGGTCATGAAGGAATGCAGTGTGAATGTATTGCAGCGGATGAGACACAGGTGAATTCTCTGAGCGACTTCTCTTGAACATACCGGTGACACTGACATGATGGATTGGTAGCGTTAACCCCAAATGTGGATGGTGTGATGTACCAATGGTGATATGACCAGTGAACGAAACAACCCAACCCGACTCGGATGCGGAGTGAAAGTGCCATGTTCAAGAGCGACTTGCTACCAATAAATTTTCTTCAAGTTTTCTTCCCAATTTTTCCCCAGTCATTGCTGACCAGTACCTCTTTATTTTTGTCAATATTGAGGAGGATAACATATGCTTGTTCTATAATTTACCCTTCGGGCAAACCTGTTGCTATATTTTAACGAGCCTAGCGACAGTGAAACTCATTCTTGTCTGTACGGACAAGTTTGTCACTATTCGGTTTTAACAAGTTTAACGTCAAAGATAACTCAGTCCTTTTCAATTTTACAAAGTCTAAAAAGGGACATAAAGGAAACTCCAATGATCCTTTTTCATCATATAATCCCTTAAGCCTGAAAAAGTATAAAATAATACAAAAGGGATGAATTTTCAGTAATTTTAACGAGCCAAACAAGACAAGCACTCGATCTTTTTTGTGTAATAATCCCTCAGGTCAAAAAGATTAAAATCTAGAGGATGGATAACACTTTCGGTTGCTTTAACGAGCTAGAGAGGCCAATCGTTTGGCAATCTTTTCATATTTTACGAATCAGTTGAAAAGAGCTTAAAGGAGACTCGTTTTTGAGGAACGAGTGATAATTTTCGAGTAGCAGCTAATTCCAGGTAAGGTTTGGAATTTTCTAGTCACGGCAGTGTCACGGGGATGGCTAATAGGATCACTCTTCACAGTTGTTCCTCAAAAGGGTTAAACAATCAAATGGAGGTGAATGAGCGGCTAAACAGAAGGGAGGTGATGATGACAACATGACCAAGGCTCAAAAGCTGATGATAATGCATTCACAATGGTTATTTACCGGCAATTGGTTCATTTTTTAATGAGATTAAACTTTGGGATAACGTTTTGTCATTGCTTATGTTTATTTTTTAACGAGCTTGAATGCTGCGTTAAAACTGCTCATGGCTAGGTTTATTTTTTAATGCGCTTGAACTTTGCAGAAACATTGCTCATGGTAACTTTGCATGCCCCCAGCATAATAATGCAAATCGAGGTGCATGCCCCCCAAGCTTCATTGCATTCAAATCGACGATTAGAATGAAGGTTTACCTCCAAGATTTTTGAAAGACTTGACTTGGAAAGGGAGTTGTTTCATTTTTTAATGAGGTTGACACAGTAAAAGAACTATCCTCAGAATCCACCATATTTACAGTATTTGATAGAAAATAAAAAATTGAAGGATGATTAAGGTTGCTGGAATAATCTTCGTGGTAATCCAAAATATGGGAACAATGGTGGTAATATTTCCCTTGTGCCCTGTCAATCATCATTGACTAAAAAATTCCTTCGTCTATAGAATGTACATGCGACCAAGGATCTGAAGAGGTGCCATATTCCTTAGACCTATCTATCCAAACACTCGATGAGTACTGATTTGGGTTTGCCCCAAAGGCCAAGAAAATTCATTTCTACAATATTTCTAAAATGGCCATGATCCATGCTGACACAATGTTCAGGAATCTTCCAAATATTTTAGATATAGAACATATCATATTGCAGGTTCCCACCATGGCCACTTCCGCCATATTGTTTAGAGGTGGTAGGGCAAAATTACCCATCAATGTAGGGTCTTTTAGTAGGCCTACTCCAATATTTTGAAGCGCCTGAGAGCTTTGGTGGATCATCGAAATGCTTCCCATAACTTGTGAACTGTTGGGGAGAAATGTTTGTTGGTCGACGATTGTAATTCCTACTTGGAAGGGAAATGCAATATTCCTCAAGTAGGTCAACACAGAGGCAGCCATAGCATATATCGAGGGCCTTCCCAGTAGGATGTTGTAATCAAGGTTTCCATCAATTACTTCAACATCTATTTCTACTGTTTTCCCCCCAGTTCAACTTGCAAGTTACTTAAAATCCCATATGGGGTGTATGTTCATCCATCAAATGCTTTTAATGTTGTCAAAGATCGTGACAAGGGTGGAGATCCTAAATTTTTCCAGCAACTCATCGACATAATATATGTAGATTCCCCCTCGTCAATAATTCTTCTATGAACAATTTTGTTGAGGGCTTTCACTTGAATAAGGAAAGCTAGTTGAGCTAGTAACTGGGGGTCATATCCTTTGTGATTAAAGGACACAAGATCGGAATCCGTTGGGTCAATCCCACCTATTGTTGATAATAAATCTTTCTTTTGGGAGGGGCAATTTTGCAGTACCTCAAGTGTCGACATAGCAAATGGCGATTGGGACAAATCTTCCACTATATTGTAATGTTGTGCTACTCTGGCATGAGGATTAAATGTTGATTTGTGTACTACTCCCTTTGGCGGCTTTATCGTTAGTTCATGAATTATGGGTGGCACAACTTCGGTCGAAGTTGTTCTCGAACTACTAGGTTGATAATTGGCCTTGTTATCCGACAGCTGTGGATTCCCGTAATCTTTATTCCTTTTCGATATCAAAGCATCGTTTTGCTGCTTTGAAACTGACAACATTAGCACTTGGGACGAGGAAGCATTGTTACTAGCAACCAAATTTGTTCCTGGATTTGGAAACGGATCAATCAATACTACCGAGGTTTTTGAATTCTTGAAGAATTTTCTGAGCTCAACTTTATACGGACACTCTCTTGTCCAATGATCCTCATCACATATTAGGCATGGACTTTTTGGTTTCCTATCTCCAGAAGGGTTTGCAGAAGATTTTTTAGGGGATGACTCCTCCTATTTTTTCTTCTTCCCTTTCTTTTTCTTCTTGCCTCCTGGTTTCTTGGTTTCTTTGCCTTTGTCATTCGATACAGCATTTACTTCTGAGGCGAGAAGTTCTTCATTTTCATTTTGACCTGAAACCATATGGGCCTTTTTCAACTTAGCCTTTGCGGTTTTCGTGCTGGTCATTCCTATCACACCGTCCCCAGCATGAGAGTCTTTGTTTGATTTAGGAGATGGAGGAACGGAAAATTCCGGTCTAGGAGCATCAGGGATTTTATCGTAGAGCATGCCAGACTGAGTATAGATCAAGTCTAGATATTGTGCACGAGAAATTACTTGCTCTTCAGTGACGACTCCTCCCTTTGCCACATCTTCTGTAATAGAAGGTAACAATGACTTAATAAACCATTCAGCCAATAGCTGATCAGGAACATATGTTTTTACCATTCTACGACGATGTCGCCACTCATGAATATGATCGGATATGTGAGTGGCCGTCGTTTACTTGAAATTGGTGAGAAGCTCTGTCCCATTTCTTACCTTATGGGTAGCTGAAAATGGGTTAAAAAGGTTGTGGCTAGGGCACTGAAGTTATCAAACAAAGCTCTAGGAAATTTGATATACCATTTTTCTACCAGGCCAGATAACATTCGCTGAAAAAGGCGAAGCCTGATCGAATCATCATTTAGGGTGTTAGATGAACACCACAGGTGAAATGTCATCACATGATTCGACGGGTCTTCACTCGGATTTCCATTAAATCTAGGAATATCTAACAGAAGTTTGTGAGGAATCGCTAGCCACCAAGGGGCATAAGCGATTGGATCGTTTGTTAGCCGATTTAGATCCAGTAACTCTAAATTCGCCACGAAGGGCAACTGTTGATTCAGGTTCGGCGAAGCATACCCAGGATAAGATGGGATTGCCTGAGTAGTGGGTCTTTGCATACCAGCATAGTGCATTGGATGCTGATAACTTTGATAAGGTTGATGGGCATAACCATTATGAAATGGTTGATGTTGACCATTTTGAATATATCGCTGCCCATTACTTGCAAAGACTTGGTGCTCAAATCCTTGGTAAACTTGTTGGAATTGTGGTTGTTGATATTGCACCAGCCATGGTTGTGGGACCATGTGCTATTGTCCAATATTGGTTGTTTGACCAGGATGAGGGGTAATGGTACCCGTTTGAGCCTAGGTCATTCTAGTTAAGGAGCCACTAACCGATGATTGTGGTAGCGTCACAGGGACAAGGGGTTGTTGGATTGAAACCCGAGAGACTTTAGGTTGGCATACAACAGATAACAATTGTACTTGCGACACCATCAAAATAGCGGTGTAGTGGGGATATTTGACATAGGCAAACTTTGTTGCATTGAGTATACAACTCCTAGTTGTTGAGGTAGTATTGGCATCCAAACATTGGATGTAATTCCAACAGAACCTAAATTCTATTGGGAACTCACATATGTTTGACCTCCTTGAGGATACAATGAAAGGGCATATTGCACCCCATACAGCGGTAATCCCGTGCTTAAGGGAATTATTTGCCTTTGAGGACTGTACTGCCCAAATTGACATTGCGAAGGATCAATTTGCAGAGACTCAACATAAGAGATTCCAGATATTATTCTGGACGAACAAACGGGAACAGACCATACCGTCAAAAAAGCCCCTGGATGGATCCCATCCAATGATTGTGAGCCAGTTGCGACAAAAGGTACGCTGGCGAACATTGTCAGAGTAGCAGCAGGAAGTTCTGTTGCTGCTATGTCAGATGACATAGTCCTAGATGTCGATGGTTGTTCAGACATATCTACTCTATCCAAAGGGTTTCCTAGCGATTCTACAGGAACTTCCGATAACAGTAGGCTAATTTCTGATGAATAAGGATATAGAGTGACCCCTACTCCAAATTGCGATGGATTGTCAGGTGGTGGATCCTCCACAATCTCTTCTATACCAATCAAACCAGGTGGAAGAGGTAGATCGTTAGGTCCGTAAAATATTTCGGTGCTAAAGAAGGTATAGCTTCTATAGTGACTAATGTTTGGGGAATAACACCTTCTGAATCAGCTATGGATGGAGCCGGTTCAAATGTAGAAGTGTTTTCCCTCACACTAGGATCAGTTCGACTATCCTCTTGTTGCTGCGGAACTTCTTCTGTAAAGGCAAGGGTACCAGAAATGTTTGGAGTAACCGGAGTCTTCGAGGGTGTCAGAACACTTGTTCCAACCCAGCCAGGGGACTTCGAACCGGTTAAACGAGTTCGCTTTGTCCGGAAAACTTTTAATTATGGGGACAAAGACAGTTAACTCGTAAGCCTCTACAAATGACGGGGTTTCAATTGACTTTCTTCCATGATTATGGATTACTCGATCAACTAAACATAAAGGGGAAAATGTTTCCGAATTAAATGAATTTTAGACGCTTTGACACAACTTGTTTTTTCAATTTTTAAGAGTCGACAAAAAACAAAAGATGACTTTAGTCGCCTTCGATTTTTAATGAGCCTGAAGTGACAAGTGCTGAGATGGACCTTTTCCTTTAAGGAGTCTAAAAAGGAACGAAAGAGATTGCTCTGAAAATCTAGACAAAGGGATTACCAAACCAATCACAAAACTGCAGAACACTTTTTACAGTACGGCAATAAATCTTACCGAATAATGTGTTCAGTGCATTGCGATCGATAGGGTGGCAGACATGGCTTCCTATGGATAAAGGATATATCCTACTGTGGTCTCCCAATATATACTCAACGGTACGGGCGAGCACAAGTCTGTACTGGCACTTGTCATCTCAAAGAGGAGGAATCACACTAGATGCACTGTCCTAAAAGAAACCAACAAGCAGTCTAAATGCAAATGCACATGCATGTATTTGTTTTTAGCTTTCTTAATGTGTGAATGGCAAGAAGAATGCTAAGTACAAATCTGAATTATCTTTTCTAAGCGACAGTACTAACATATTTCTCTTCAAAAATGAGAGGAAGATAATGACGACACTTTACTATTTCGAATTGAAAACTGCTTTCGACACTTGAAAAACTACTAATTCAAATCAAATATAAGAGAAACTATATAATCGACCATTAAGAACAATAGAATTCCTTTCTTTTACTGAAAACAACACTTGCGACACTTTCAAATCAAAAGACGAGAGTTTGACTATGCTACTACTTTGCAAAGGAGAACTAAAAATGGTGGAAAATACATAAAACATTCATAGTTCTTTGCATAATGGAGGCGGAATGATGGAAAGGAAGGGGGTTTCCATAGTGGTATACTTATCACAGACAGAAAAACTCCAGAATAGAGCTAAAAAGAGTGAAGAAAAACCAAGACGTGGAGGCAAAATTAGCCTTTTCTAATCATCGCACCTGTAACACAGGGAAACAGGGATGCATTCCACCTACTGCACACAGGAAGTGTGATGCATCCAGATTTCCTTGAAGAGAGGGTGCGTTGGTACCAGGACGAGAATTTACTTGGTTCTTGGTAACAGTTTGCAACTCAGTTCATGGTTTTAGGCCGAGCAAATGATGTACAATAACTAGAAATCATCGGGGCTGATCTAATGAGGTTATTAGAGCCACCACTAGGCCAATTAGAAGGTTTGCAAATCAATTGTTTAGTTTATAAAAAAAACTCAGAGATAGACTGAAGCAACATTGATCTACTTTGCACTTGCATAGCAAATGCAGTTCGAAGGCTAGGTGGCTTGACTTCAGGCTCCGATTGTAAGTTTATAAAACAAACAAATATAGACAAACAAACAAACTATTCACTCCCCAGCAGACTAGCCATTTTGTTGTCGGGAAATCTAGTGTCCACTCGGATCTGCTAGTCCCACTAAGACTGGTAGCTATCTTAGAAACAAACAAACTAAAACCACTTTCATTTTCCTTTATGAAAAGTAGATAAGAGTGGAATGAAGGACACCAACCTTAGTCTTGCACTTGGCTCCTTGCTTGATTCCTCTCCTTTCTGACAGATCCTTGCTGCTTCTCCTTCATCTACCCAGTTTCAAAGAGCACTTGTGGAATCAAAGCAGCACAATACTATCGAAGAACAGAGATCTACAATCATAAACAATATAGGACCAGATGTATATTGACCACAAAAACGCATATATCACCAAACATACAAGAATGTGGAGGAAAACTTGAATAGCTTTATTAATAATCAAGAATAGCAAAGAGGATTACAACCAATTGTTCTGACCCAGTGTCATCCTCCAGCATGAAAGCCCTTCTTTCACCTCATGAAAATCTTAGATCACCCAACACTATGATATTCCAACAAGAAACCAACAACACTTCCTTAAAAGATACAAAATTCCAGCCTCTGGATCTCTGGGATGAGGGATCCATATATAGATGATTGCAGTGGGGTGAGTCAGCTTTTGGGATTTGATTAGTGTCCTCTCTCTGATAGTTTTTTATTCCACTTGGAGATTGATGATCTCTTACTCATCCCTGGGCGAATTCAGAGAAGCAAGTTTCACAGGAGAAGTTTCTGGAAGATTCCATGATCATCCACCTCGCAAACTATCTCTGCCATTTGTCCACTCTCGCCCATTGCACCCCATAGAAGGGATTTTCAGTATGCATCGCACTTACCGTGTGCATTTAGGTGGGATGCATCGCACTTTGACCATGGAGCAGGTGAGATGGTCCAGTTTTGACCAGTTCTGAGTAATTTTTCATGGAGAACTTCTGGGAGATGATGTAATCAGCTGACCTTGTCCTTTTAGGGGATGGAACAACACTTTTAGGTACATAGGAGCCCTTGGTTTATGGACATATTTGATTGGGGTTGCAGTGCCCAAAAATGTCTATAACAATATGCAGACATTCTTCATCAAAATCTAATGGGATCAAGAACTATTGATCATAAACTATTGTTCGCAATCTTGCGTAACTGAGTTTAGACATGTCTATAACTACACATGACAATCTTCAAGTTGCAAATGGGAAGTTCCATGTCAATGAAGTTGAAAAGGTCCATACTTGAACAGATTCTTATAGTAATGAAAATGATTACTTAATGCTCGTTGAGAGAGTTTTCATTTATTCTTATACTACAAGATTCTCATAACCCTTTGTTACTATAACAAAAGGAGTGTCTTGAATAACCCATGTAACAGAAAGAAATTTAAGACTTAGCATACAATAGGACTCTAGGAGAGTAGAAAAGGATAAATATAGAACCTTATCACAGTGAGCCAAAAATATCTCCATAAAATCTGAAATCGAATACTAATTACAACATTGTGACTAAAAAAAAATGGTTTTGGGGGTTTTGCAATGCCCTTACATTAAATAAAATAAGATATATTCCAACAGAGAAAAGAAAAATGATAAAATAGAATAGAAAAACCAGATTACCCAGTATGCACTTATGCCTACAATACATATTAAAAGGAGCATTTCTGGAAAGGATAGATCTTCGGCCCGTCATTCTGGGAACCTCTCCTCTAGAAATTGAAGCTTTAGACACTGGCTCTCTCAGCTCCTCTTCCAAAGGAGGTGTAGTTCCAGAGTATTTATCATCAAAATCTCCTCTCAGAGCATAGAAATTTGTACCATTACTTTTGGGATGAGCTGAAAATAATTAATATTATAATGTATTAGTAGAGAAATGGTTACATGGTTGTAATGTAACTCCTTAAGTTAGGATTAGTTCCTAGGTTGTAGGATTTTTTTCTCACCTCCCTATTCTTTTGAGATGTATTTATTGGCTCATATTTGATTAATTGAATATGAGAGTATACGCTCCAATTTGTGTAGTCTCTAGGTGCAAGTTGCTCACCTGTGAGCTGCTAGTTAATTCAATTCATGTTTTTCTTTCCATTTTTCTAACATGGTATCAGAGCTCATATTGGGTGAGCCTGATTTACCTGCAGAGCCTTATTGGATATATTAGATCCCTAGTGGCTACAGTGTCCTAATGGAAACATAGGAGCCTCAGTGGTCACATTTTCATACTCTAGGTGGCCGGGAGTGACGTACCTTACTCACAGGAGAAATGTAGTTTTTCATAAGTCTCAGCATATCTCCGGATGAGAAGAAAGCGGTCATCACACATTTCAGCTTGACAGAAGCGATGATCATCATGGATCTCAGGGTCAAACCTGTGATGATCGACCTCTCCTTAAAGGTATTTTAAATCATCTCTTTTTTTCAATCTAAAAGAGTGATTCACTGTTTTTTATGGTTCTAAGCTTCAGATCAAGCAGTTTGGTGGGGGATCTAAGTTGTAGACATAGAGATCATGGTAGATTCGTGGCATATTGACTATATAAGAGTAAAATCGAGAAGTTTTGTGGCAGATCTATGAATGATTTATAGGTTCTGGTATGATTTGAGATTATTTCTTTTGTTGTTTGTAATTGCTCACTTGTTGAGAATCGTCTGTAGATCGAGGGATTTGGATTTCGATCAGTCAAAAATCAACAATTTCATAGAAGCTTATATTAATGAATCTAACAAGATCGATGGGACCAATTATCCCAATTGGAACTTTAAGCTACAAACATTTCTTGAGGGATTGAGTTCTTGGTCAATCGACAGTGGCGATGAGCAGAAGGTGACCATGGTAGCAGGCGGCACGGCAACAATAATGCAGGATTGGGATAAAAGGGAGAATAAGGATAAAGTCTTATTTAATATGTTTATTAAAGACAATATTATCTTGCATATCAGAGACTGTAAATCGCCCAGTGACATATGGACTACACTCAAGAACCTCTACTAGACACAGAACACAAATCGCATCTTGTCACTCAAAGGCAAGTTGTTTTCCATGAGGATAAAGGAGAATGAATCTGTTGCCAAATTCATTACATAGGTCAAGGACTAGAATGACATATTGGGAGACATCAGGGAGAAGGTGTCTTATTTTGATCCGGTCACAATTACATTGAACGAGATGACAGATGAATACCAAGTGTTCATCATAGGCTTGTCCGCAAGGAAGGGGTAACCCCTGCATTTGAAGAGCTAACAGGAATCCTAATAAAGGAAGAAGAGCGGCGGCATAATTTGAGACCACAGAGCATCGATCTTGCTCTGATGGCAAAGAAGAATCCATACAAAGGGAAACAACCACATGGACAGAAAGGTGGTGTCCTTTTTTAGAAGATACCATTTAGAGGTATGTGTCCAAGTAACAATGGTAATAAATATGACATTAAATGTATTTTCTGTGGGAAAACCGGTTACATTGCTATGTTTTTTTTAAGAGAGAAGATGATGTGGCTAGAAATAAAAAAAGAGAAAACACAAAGGGAATTTTTCTGATGAAGGTCATAGTTATGATCTTTGATTATTTATAGTTGATTATGCTCATTTATCTATTTAGGAGGATGAGTGTGAAATATGGTTCATAGATTCATGCGTGCCTTCACATATGACAAGTAATAAAAATTAGTTCGAAAACTTTGAAGAAACTTCTTGTGGAGCTAACATATATCCAGGTGATGACAAAGGTTATCAAATCAAGGTGTATGGTGATATTCCAATGATGTTACCTTATGGCAATATCAGATATATTAAAAATCTGATGTATGTACCCAGGATGAAGAAGAACATGATCTTTGTTTTAATGATCGCAAATCAAGGCTTGCAAGTCGAATTCTTCATATCATATTATGTCATAAAGGAGAAAAAGAAGGAACTAGTTCCATCGGGAGTGCGTGTGTGAGGCCTATATAGGTTGAACGTCAAGAGCATGCCACACCAAGCTCTAGCTTCATCAGGATTGAAAGCTGAGAATATTTGGCATCAAAGGTTTTGTCATTTGAACCTACAAAATCTCGTGTTGGTACAAAGAAAAGGTATGTTTGATGGACTACCTACCTTTTAGAATATTCATTTATATTGTGATGGATTCACATTAGGGAAAATTCATAGAGAATATTTTCCTTTGAATTTTGATAGGAAGAAAAGAGATATTCTAGAGCTTGTGCATACAAATAT
Organism: Pinus tabuliformis; assembly: GCA_031772625.1. Lineage (NCBI taxonomy): Eukaryota > Viridiplantae > Streptophyta > Pinopsida > Pinales > Pinaceae > Pinus > Pinus tabuliformis. The sequence continues at coordinate 303,742,739 of CM062818.1, forward strand.
ATGCGGACCCATGCAAACTAGGTTGTTGGGTGGTGCATATTATTTTTTACTCTTTACTGATGATTGCACCAGATTCTCTTGGGTATATTTTATTAGAAATAAGAGTTACAAATTTCAATGCTTTAAAGAATTCAAGAATATGGTGGAAAAGAAGACAGGGAAATTCATCAAGATTCTCCACACTGATCAAGGGGGAGAATACAAATTGGGAGAGTTCATGAAATTTTGAGGAATCATGGAATTATTCAATGGTACACAGTACCTTACACTCTATAGTAGAATGGAGTTGCTGAACAAAAGAACAGAACGCTTGTGAAATGTGTACAAAATATGCTTCAAGGTTAGGGTCTATCTGATGGTTTTTGGGATGAAGCCATTAACACTGGAGCACACTTGAAAAATAGGAGTCCAACTAAACATCCCAATTTTAAAACTCCTTTTGAAGAACTTTATGTATATAAATCTGCAATGAATCATTTAAGGTTTTTTGGGTAAAAAGAATTTGCCCATATTCCTAAGGATGACAGGAAGAAGTTAGATCCTAAGGCCATGAAATGCATCTTTGTAGGATATTGTACTGAGTTTAATGCTTATAAACTATTCAATCCTTTGACTCATAAAGTGTTTGCAAGTAGAGATGTGTTATTTCATGAGCAAGTTGAAGAAGGAAATGAGGAGAACAACCTTGAAGAGTGGAAAATTCCATTGATGGAAGAAAGTAGTGAGGACATGTAGCACCACCACCACCAAAAGCAATAGTAGCAGAAAGAGAAAGAGGAAGCTGATGCAATTAGTAAGTCAAGCCCGCTAAGGTCTGGAGCAGATAGATTTAAGGTGAGTACATTACCAAGAAGATCAGGTATGAAAACTCAACTACTAACCAAATTGAGAGACTATGCCTTAATGTCAAACATTTTAGATGTTATAGAACCCACAAATTATAAATAATCTAATCAATATCATGAGTGGAGGGTTGCAATGAATGAGGAATTTGAATCTATAATCAGAAATAATACTTGGGAACTAGTTGAATTTCCTAAAGAAAATATACCCATATGTTGTAAGTGGCTTTATAAACATAAATTTAATGCAGATGGGAGTATAAAAAAGTTTAAAGCTAGACTAGTAGCAAAGAGTTATTCACAGAAAGAGGGAATTAACTATGAAGAAACCTTTGCTTCTGTAGCTAAATTGAATACTATCATAATGTTAATTATAGTAGCAACGAAAAATAAGTGAATGTTACACCATTTGGATGTTAACTATGGATTTTTAAATGGTGATTTAAAGGAAAATATTTATTTAATGAATCCTAAAGGGTTTGTTAAACACGGGCAGGGGCATTTCATTTCTAGATTGAAAAAGGCCCTTTATGTTTAAAACAGGCACCCAGGTCTTAGTATGAGAATATTGATTCATTTTTATTACATCATGGTTTTCATAGGAGTAAAAATGTCCCAAATCTATATACCGCGGATGATGAATAGGGGCGGACAATTTTGATTTCATTGTATCTGGATGACATGATTATAATAGGTAATGTAGGTGTTAGGTCCCTATAATACTAGTGATTACCCCATTACTATTGTAGTTGCATCCCTCATTAATATTGTTGTGCCCCTATTGTTCCCATATTTTTATTACTGTGCCCTTTAGAATCCCTCTATTGTTATTTTTGTGCCTTTAAATTATTATTGTTAGGTCAGCTGGGTTATATTGTGACTCCTTAGACTCCTATATATAGAAAGGAGGTTTTGTCATTTGAATCATCAAATAATCATTCATTTGTGTAATGTAAAGGAGTTTTTTCCCTCGAAGAGGCCGAATTCTAAGTCGTTGATCTATCTTTTGTATCTTTTTGTGGTTCCATAACATTAGGTATCAGAAGTTTGGATTCTAGGGTTTCGTTGCTCCAAATAGGTCATCGTGGAATTTTTGCTATAACTTTTGTTTTGCGACGTTTTAGAAGCGAAAACAAATCCATTTGAGATGAAATCACACTGAAGCTTGGGTCTAAATTTCAGAGATTTTCGCACTATATTTGCAGAGATATGATCTGAGGAAGTTGGTCTTTTTGCAGACTCCTGAATTACATTCCAAACAGATGACTTGGGGAAATCGTCATAACTTTCTCTCTGAGCATCAGATTGAAATTTCATAAAAAGGTATAGAAAGAAAACGGACTGTAGTTTCTTGTATATATTTTTCAGAGCTAAAGGTCAAAACAGGGACATGTGAAATGTCGTACAAGTTCGCTCTAATGAACTAGTCTATAATCAGGTCACTGTGGGAGATTTGGCATAACTCTTCCTTGGAGAATCCAATTGAGATTAGACTGGTGGCATTGGAAAGAGAACAGAGAGGGCTACTGCAGGTCGCACTTCCAGAACTGGATGATCCGAAATTACAGAGATACATCAAAGGCAATATCGAACTCCTACAATGTGAAAAAAGGCGTGTAGATTTTTTTTTTAATTTTTTCTTAAGCTTGGTTTAAAAAATTGTTTTGAAGGAATTCAAAGGGAATAGTAGAGAATTATTATTAGTAACTGATGCCCCAAGGAAAGAAAATGCAAACACCTAGTAAGAAACCTGAAACTCTAGCATGACTCATGAAGAAGAGGAAGAAATGCTACATGATATATCAAAATTACAAGACCAAGTGCAACAAATTTCATGTTCATAAAAGCTAACAGAAGCTAAGATAGATGGCGTGGAATCTAAGATAAATGGCATGGAAGCTAATATGAATGGCATGGAAGGTAAGATTGACGATTTGAAGATAGATTTGAAGACAAATTTGACAAATTTTCTACAAGAAATACTTACTAATGGTGAAAGGGTAGTAAAGGAAACTCACGATGCGAACAAAAGAAATGTTAATCATGATTTCATAGACTCTAATGTTGGACCGAAGATCCACCATATTCCAAAAATTGATATGAGGAAGTTTGATGGCAAGGATCCCGCAACATGGATATTACAAATGGAGCAATTTTTCGATCTCAATAATGTGCAAAACAAACAAAAGGTACCTATTGCAACTTTATATTTGGAACCAAATTAGTTTGTATGGTATCAATGGCTTTGCTCTCGTAAACAAATTATCACTTGGGAAATTCTTTACTGAAGAATTGACATCACATTATGAGGATAAAAACAACAACACTTTTTTTAGCCAATTGATAAGTCTCAAACAAATGGGTTCAATAATGGAGCACATTGAGGAGTTCCAAAAATTGAACATAAGGGTAAAAAATATTCTAGAGGAGCATTAGAGAAGAAATTCAGGTTAGCAAGAAAAATGGAAAGAAAAATTATGGCAACTAGGAAGCATACCACTCACAACTATAAAGATGGAAGTATTGTTGCCCCTACTCTTCCACAACCTATAAGGTTGACACCACAACAATTGGAAGAAAAAAGAGCAAAAGGGATTTGTTACAGTTGTGATAGCAAATACACTAAAGGTCATAAGTGTGCTGAGAAGAAATTATTCTACATAGATTATGAAGAGGAAGAAGAAAAGGAGCAAGAAAGGTCAAAAGAAGAGGAAGAAGAAAATGAGCAAGAAAGGTCAAAATAAGAGGAAGAAGAAAAGGAGCAAGAAAGGTCAAAAGAAGAGGATATACTCTAGGAACAAAGTCTAGATAAAGATAAAATGAATCCAACCATATCTTGTAATGCATTGGCTGGAATTACCACTCCTAAAACCATCAAAATAGAAGGGAAAATTAATAAGAAAAAGGTAATAGTGTTGATTGATTCAGGAAGTACCCACAATTTTATTCATTGTAATTAGCAAAAGAATTGAATTGCTTCCTATATCCAGCACCAGAGTGTCAAGTGATGGCTGCAAATGGAGGAACAATAAAATGCTCTGGAAAGTGCCATAATATCAGGCTATCCATGGGAAAATATGTATTGACTAGCCCAATGCTTCCCATTCCAATGGGAGGTGATGATGTTGTACTAGGAGTCTAACTGCTACAATCCTTGGGTATAGTAGCTTTTAATTTTCAAGAACTTTTCATGAAATTTTATGTGGAAGGAAAGGAATTTGAATTAAGGGGTATTGCAGGGAAACCGGGAAAGATAATCAGCTCTAATGGTATGACAAAGCTTCTGAAAAAGGAACAAAGAAGTGTAATTGCACAATTATGTTCGCTAGATGTTTCCACATCGAAATCATCTATTTCTCCAGATATCAAAAAAGTCTTGGACAATCATTCCAAGGTATTTGAGACTCCCAAAGGTCTCCCACCTATTCGTGATCATGTTCATGTTATTCATCTGATTCCAGGAAGTGTTCCTCCAAACATCAGGCCATATAGATATCCCTATGCCAAAAAGAGTGAAATTGAACGTATGGTTGCAGAAATGCTATAGGATGGTATAATTCAACCTAGTCAAAGTTCTTTCTCTACTCCAGTAGTATTGGTGCACAAGAAGGATGCATCATGGCCCACGTGTCCGGATTATAGGGAGCTCAACAAGCTCACTATTAAAGATAAGTTTCCCATTCTTGTCATTGATGAATTACTGGATGAATTGCATGGATCAATTTACTTCACCATGTTGGATCTTCATTGAGGATATGATCAAATCAGAATGAAGACTGAAGACATTCTGAAAATAGCATTTAGAACTCATGAGGGTCATTATGAATTTTTGGTCATGCCTTTTGGCCTTACCAATGCACCTTCTGCATTTCAAGGTTTGATGAATTCCATTTTCAAACCCTTCCTTAGAAAATTTGTGATATTATTTTTTGATGATATACTAATATACAGCAAGTCTTGGAAGGATCATGTTGAACATGTTGACAGGGTGCTACAACTATTGGAGGAGAAACAACTATATGCAAAAAGATCCAAATGTTTCTTTAGAGTACAAGAGGTGGAATATCTGGGTCATATTGTATCTCATGAAGGAGTTAAGGTAGACCCTAGCAAAATTAAAGCCATTATGGAATGGAAAATCCCCACATCCATAAAGCATCTGCAAGGATTTTTTGGGTTGACAGGGTATTATCACAAGTTTGTTAAGAATTATGGGAGAATAGTAGCACCTATAACAAAATTATTGAAGAAAGATGCATTTTCATGGACTTCAGAAGCAACAAGGGCCTTTGAACATCTTAAAGAGGCATTGTGCCAAGAACTAGTCTTAGCTACACCGGACTTCACAAAAACCTTTATTGTGGAATGTGATGCTTCAGGAAATGGAATTGGTGTTGTTTTAATGCAAGATGAAAGAACCATTGCTTTTGAAAGTTGTCCAATCAAGGAAAGTTTTTACACAAAGCTATTTATGAGAAGGAAATGTTGGCAATACTACATGCACTTAAGAAATGGCAACCATACCTAATGGGAAGACACTTCAAGGTAAAAACGGATCATGATAGCCTTAAATACTTTTTAGAACAAAGATTATCCTTTGAAGAGCAACAAAAGTGGGTCACAAAGATGTTGGGTTATTACTTTGAAATCATCTACAAAAAAGGGAAGAAAAATGTGGTGGCAGATGCACTCTCAAGAAACGATGAGGATGTGGAAGCATTGTTGTGCGCCATTTCTAGTATCCAACCGGATTGGATAAACGAAGCAAGGGAGGAATGGAAGAATGATGAAGAAGTGTAGGAACTTATTCAAAAGTTACAACAATATTCCAATACATCTCATACATTTAGCTGGAAAAATGATTCGTTATGGTACAAAGATCGCTTATACCTCTGTAAGAATTCCCAACTCAAGCAAAAAATTCTTATGGAATCACACACTTCTCCCTTAGGAGGGCACTCAGGATTTTTAAAAACTTACCACAGGGTTAAGAAGGAATTTTTTTGCAATGGCCTTAAATCATATATTAAAAAGTTTGTGGCGGAATGTTTGGTTTTCCAACAAAATAAAGTTGAAACAATTAAGACCCCGGGTCTATTACAACCTTTATCCATTCCAAACCAACGTTGGGAGGAGGTTTCAATGGATTTTATCATAAGTTTACCCAAGTCGAAGGGAAAGAGTGTAATCATGGTGGTAGTTGACAGATTTACCAAGTATGCACACTTTTGTGCATTATCACATCCATTTAAAGCCAATACAGTTTCTACTGCATTTATGGAAACAATTCAAAAGCTACATGGAAACCCAAAGATTATTGTAAGTGACAGGGATCCCATTTTCACTAGAAATTTTTGGACAGAATTATTTTCTTGTCTCGGTACTCAGTTAGTTCATAGCTCATTTTATCATCCTCAATCTGATGGGAAAACTGAGATAGTAAACAAATATTTGGAAGGATATCTTCATTGCTTTGTATCTGATAAATAAACACAATGGGTCAAATGGTTTCCTCTGGCTGAATGGTTGTATAACACTTCCTTCCATACAAAAACAAAAATGACCCCATTTATGGCACTTTATCGATATCAACCACCATCCATCACATCATATTTAAGAGAAAATTCTAAGGTTCAAGCAGTGGAACATCACATCGAGCATCAACAACAAGTCCTCCAACTCTTAAAGGATAACCTCGTGTTGGCGCAAAAAAGAATGAAACAACAAGTAGATCAACATCGTAGTGAAAGAAGTTTTGATGTAGGTGATTGGGTATTCCTACAGCTACAACCATATAAACAAATGTCCTCAAGCAAGCTAAGAAGGATAATAAATTATTACCAAAGTATTATGGTCCGTACAAGGTGTTGCAAAATATTGGTACTATGGCATATAAATTGGAGCTTCCTGTAGCTTCTCGAGTGCACCTAGTTTTCCATGTTTCATGTTTAAAGAAGGTTATAGGTGACAAGCTCCCAGTTCAAGCAATATTTCTAGAACTTGATGAGGAAGGAAAAATTATATTGGAACCAGAAGCAGTCATAGAAACAAGAACTCGACAGCTACGAAATCAATCAATTTCAAAGTATCTCATCAAGTGGAAGAACTTATATGCTGAAGATTTCACATGGGAGGATGAGAATTTTATGCAGAAGCATCCAGAACTACTCTTTCACATGGGAGGATGAGAATTTTATGTAGAAGCATCCACAACTACTCAAGTGTTGAGGACAACACTTTTTTGAAGGAGAGGGGCATGCTAGGTCCCTATAATACTAGTGATTACCCCATTATTATTGTAGCTGTATCCATTATTAATATTTTTGTGTCCTTATTGTCCCCGTATTGTTATTACTGTGCCCTTTAGAATCCCTCTATTTTTATTTTTGTGCCTTTATATTATTATTGTTAGGTCGGCTTGGTTATATTGTGACTCCTTACACTCTTATATATAGAAAGGAGGTTTTGTCATTTGAATCATCAAAAAATCATTCATTTGTGTAATGTAGAGGAGGTTGCCCCCTCGAAGAGGCTAAATTCTAAGGCGTTAATCGATATTTTATATCTTTTTGTAAGCTGGTTTCATAACAGTAGATGCCTTAATCAAAGAACTCAAATTGCAGATGTCACAGGTTTTTGAGATGAAAGACCTCAGGAGTTTACATTATTTTCTAGGTCTGGAAGTGTGGAGAGACTCTGGGCATACTTTCCTTACTCAAGGGAAGTATGTTAGAGGACTAATCAAAAAGTTGAAAATGGAATAGTGTAAGACATCATCAGTACCTTTGCACCAAAATCTGAAATTGTGTAAAGACGATGGCTCTTAGGAGGCGGATGCTACTTTGTATAGGCATCAATTTGGTGGTCTGATATATTTAACTACAACTAGGGTAGACTTAGCATACTCTATTAGTGTGACAAGCTTGTTTATGTCTAAACCTCTTGAAAGTCATTGGGTAGTGGCAAAAAGTGTACTGAGGTATCTTCATGGTACTTATGATTATGGTATTTTATACACTGATACATATCATGTTACTTTAGCAATTTTTTCAAATTCTAATTAGATAGGGAACATGAATGATCGACGATCTATCACGAGCTATCCGTTCAGTATTGGCTCTAAGGTTATAGCATGGAGTAGTAAAAATCAGAGCATTGTTTCTTTATCTTCAGCTGAAGCCATGTACCAAATAGTATGCGCAACAACATGTGAACCTATATGGTTGTGGATGCTTCTCCAGGATGCAAGAGAACAATAGAAAGAAGAGACTGTCATCAAATGTGACCACAAGAGTTCCATTAAGCTAGAAAACAATCTAGTGTTTCATAAGAACATGAAACACATAGATACTCAGTTTCACTTTGTAAGATAAAAATTCCAATGAATGAATTTGTTATTGAATATTGTAAAATATGTGACAATATGGATGATATTTTTACAAATCCTCTTGGGAAAGTGATGTTTGAATTATTTAGGGGGATGTTAGGACATCAGGATAATCCTTTCTCCACTAAGGGAGAGAGTTGAAAATAATTAATATTATATTGTATTAATGGAGCAATGGTTACATGGTTGTAATGTAACTCCTTAAGTTAAGATTAGTTCCTAGTTTGTAGGAATTTGTTCTCACCTCCCTATTCTTTTGAGATGTATTTATTGGATCATCTTTGATTAATTGAATATGATAGTGTACCCTCTAGTTTGTGTAGTCTCTAGGTGCATCTTGCTCACTTGTGAGTTGCTAGTTAATTTAATTCATCTTTTTCTTTCCAGTTTTCTAACAAGACCTTCTCTACTCCACCGGACAAAGTTTCAACTGGCGGTTCTATGCACTTCTCAACTCTCATTGGTGGAGTTTCAACCGGGCATTCTCCGAGCTTCTCCACTCCATGCAGCGGACTTTCTTGAGGAAAATTTTTCGGTAGCTCTTCATCTATAGGTTGAAGATATTCATCCTTTTCTACTGGGGGATTCTCGTCCTTAGCAAGTGGAGCTTCATCTATCGGCTCTAGGAGTTTATCCACTTCCTCTTACGGAACTTCAGGTTGTTGTCAGGGTTCTTTGTCTCCAATCATAAGAGCTTCAAATGGTGGTTCCCATGGCTTGTTCTCTCCGGGCCCTCAATATTCAGCCGTATTTTCCCCTCAAAGAAGTGGATCTTTAGCTGGTGGTTGTGAGGGATTTTCCTCACCCGACGATGCAACTTCGACTGGTGATTTTGAAGACTTTTCCTCACCATTAAGTGTAGTTTTAACTAGTGGTTTTGTGGGCTTCTCATGCTCATGTGGTCGGATGGGTTTCTCAACGTAATATATTTTGAGCCTTAGTTTTCCATTGTCCATGTACATGCACCTAATTAGCTTTAATTAGCTTCATTTCAACTCTAGCTATTGCATGTGAAGTTTACTTGCCTTTAGTTAGTTAACTCATGTTCTTGCATGTGGTGTGCACTTGACTTTAGTTAATTAACTCGAGTTCTTACATGTGGTGTGCACTTGGCTTTAGTTAGTTAACTCCAGTTCTTACATGTGGTGTGCACTTGGCTTTAGTTAGCTAACTCTAGTGCTTGCATGTGGTCCATGTGCACATTGGCAGAACATAAAACACCCTTCACTTCAGTTAGCTTTAATAATCCATAGTTATTACATGTACAACTAAGATTAACTTAGTTGCTTTATGTATTGATTCTCAAACCAATATTGTGTAATCAAATTCATTCTCGATTCAAATTTTCTTTTTCAATTTCTTGCAAGTTTGTGCAATTATTCTTCAACTAGATCTGTATTTGTGCTCTAATCATTTTATATGGTATCATAGCTACAGGTGCTTAGAGAAAGTGCATGAACAATATTTTGTAGGTTTGAATATCAAAGAATTGGAAATTGTTCGAAGATTTAATTTGAACATCAAAATATTGGAGAAATGCCACAATTGTTACTACAACTACAAGGTGAAAGAATGAATTTCTCATATTCATCTATTCTTACTCCATACAACTGCTTCCAATGCAAGCTAGACATTTTTCTTCACCTTGAAGGCAAAGGCTTATATCAAATAGTTATGACTACGAAAGCTTAACCAAATTCTGCGATTGAAAAATCCAAATACTTCAACAAGATGGACAAGGATTTTGGTCTTCTATTGTTGTCCATATCTCTAGCATTGCATTTCCATGTAGACACATGCAACACTCTAAATGAGGTCTCTAAAATCTTGGATAATATATTGGGAAATAAGGATGAGATGCAGGCTCATATTCTCAAAAAATGAGCTAAATTCCTAAGATCAAAACACCTTTGAGAACACTCAAGATTTCTTTATGAAATTAAAATCATCTCTTCTACAATTAAATTATTGAGGGATCGATAAATCCAAATAGGAAGTTCAATTGATCCTTTCTATGTTGTCTAAATTAGGCCTTGCATATCTATTTTTCGTTTCTACGTTTCACACAGTGATAGCTGTAACTATAGATAAATGGAAAATGCCAAAACTTTATGCATTTATTGATTCTCTCATTCATGATAAAGATAATCTCATCAAAATGGGTTCATTAAATTCTCCAAATAAACATGCACTTGCCATGCATGAGAATGGAAATGCCAACTTGAAACCAAATCAACACTCCAAAGGCAAAGGAAGGAAAGAGATCTAGATCCAATAAAGGGAGGAAATCCAAAACCTCTAGATGATTCTTCGAGCTTCGAGGGTAATATGGGAAAGAACGGAAAATCCAAGTTTCTTTACAGCTATAGATGTTATGATCCTGAATCCTCTTGCATGCAAAAGACTATTGATCTGATGGAAAATACTCTTCAGCAAAATAATATTTGTCATCACATTCTAGGAAGTGCCAAGAAGAAGATGGAGCAAAAACCATCAGAAACAAGGGGTAATGGTCATTCTTCAATTGCCCTTCATTCTACACCATAAGAAAGCATCGTTGATGTAAGAGTTTCACATCATATGGATTATTCAAAGGAATCTTTTTCTTCTCTACATGCATACTTGGGACCCGCTACTCTCATGGGGGACAATTCTGCAATTGAGGCAACTAGACAAAGAAGAGTGCAATTCAAACATGGAAGTTTTGAGAATGTCTTGCATATTCCAAGGCTTTCTGTGAAACTTCCTTAAGTGTATCAAATGACACACACATGAATCAGAAGGAAAGTAGAATTTTTCCCTGATTCCATGAGAAATTAAGATATGAAAACACCCCTGAAGATTGCATTTGTAAAGGTAAATGACCAATCTCATCTGTATACATTTTCTAATTTTTTTGCTCAATCAAATTCTATTGTTATGCCTACACATGCAAATGATGAAACTAGGAATTTCCAAGAGAGATTTGGGCACTAGAATTTCAGATATATTCAACAATCTAGCAAGAAAGTGATTGTTAAAGACTTCAGTCATTCAATTTTTAAATGTAGTTTGTAATGAATGTGCTCTTGGAAAGCATCCACAAGACAAGTTTGAGAAGGGGCATGCATGGAGATCCTCTTCACCTTTGGAGCTTGTACATACTAATCTCATGGGTCCGTTTCCAGTACTTTCGATGAGAAGAAATATATGTGTTTTCATTTATACATGATTACATGAGATTCACTTGGGTTTACTTCATGAAACTCAACTCTAAATCTTTTCAACATCTAAATTATTTCAAAGGGCATGTAGAAAATGAGTCTGGAAAATGCATCATGATACTCCTTACAGATAATGGGAAGGAATATGTCAACAAATATATCCAAAATATTAGTAATGAAGTAGGAATACAATTGCATACAATTCCTTACACTCCAGAGTCCACAGAAAAATGGAGGTGCCCGAAATGAAGAATAGATATTTGAAAGAGATGGCAAATTTCCTATTGCATGAAGATTTATTTCATGAAAATTGTGAGTTGAAGCTATCAATTCTCCCTATTATATCCAGAATAGATGTCCTCATAAATATATACTTGTAAAAACAACTTTTGAGGCTTGGAATAACATGCAACCTGAAGTCAGGCATTTCGGCATTTTTGGATCTCGAGCATGGGCCCACATTGCTATATAGAATAGAAAGGATTTGGAGCCTCAGAGTAAGGCATGCATGTTTTTTGGATATTCTGATGAAGTTAACAATAAATATTTCTTGATATTAGCACTGAAGTGCTCTTTTTCGATACGAGTGTAAAGTTTGAATAAGATTATATGCATGCACCACCAGATGAACCTGTTACAAGGTTTCCCTCACCATTAATTGATGAGTATGCAGATGATACTCCAGATCAGAATTTTAATCTAGGTGAGCCTTTTCCTATGAAAAATATTCGACTACCATCTGTTGAGCATCGAGATGATACTTTTAGCACATGTAGTTCAGAAGATTCTTGATGACTTTTGGCACAAAAGTGGCGGAGCATGGGTGATCTCCTAGATGATCCTTCCACTATACCTCAGTTTTAGGAAGATCCATAAGAACTCTTAAATATGGAGCCATGCATGACCATGCATTCTTATATGATGCATGCATCTAATCCATAGAGTTATGTAGAAGCATTCGGGCATCCTGAATGGGAATGTGGTTCTGTTACCTTCCAATCGTAAACTTGTGAGGTGTGAGTGAGTTTACCAGACCAAGAAAGAAACATATGGCCAAGTTAGTGGATATAAGTCATGGTTGGTGGTGAAAGGTTTTCAATAGGTACATGGTGCTGACTATGATGAGAAATTTGCTCCAATGGAAAAAATGGATTCCATTGGACTAGCTCTTTTCTTTGGAGCAACAAGAGGATATGATGTGCATCATATGGATGTGAAGAAAGTACTTCTTCACAGTGATATCAAGGAGGAGATATACATGGAAAAGCCATAGGGATATGTGCAAAATTACTTTATGGCCTCAAGCAGGCACCTAGAGTGCGGTATGAAAATATGGATTCCTATTTATTGTCTCAATATTTTATACATTGTAAATCTGGTTCCAATGTTAATTTTTTGAGAAAAATTGACTCCTTGTTGATCATAGTACTCTACATATTTCAACTTCTATCATTGTTGAGATTAAAATTGCATTACATAAGTAGTTTTCTATGACTTGTTGGGTTTGTGTTATATTCTCTCTGCGACTATCCCATGTGTAGGGCGTAGTAGGGGGGTGGTAGCCCCCCTGCACTGGGTTTGGGGAAATGCCACGGGAAATTATTTTTGGACCCTATATTAGCTGGGCAGACCCACTTATGGTTGTATGTATGGATTTTGTACATGGTTTTGGGCATGATGGATTTTTGTCCATGCTACTTCGTAGATTTGGTCAAGGGAACTATGGTTATGTTCTAATCCAGGGTTAATGGATTGGGGCTTATGGATGCTTTGGAATGTATACATAGGTACTGTAACATTGAAAGGAATATAATGAAAAATCAATCTGGTAGTCCTTGCTTTCAGATCTAGTGGAAAATATTTGTGTATATCTGTTTTATGTTTTATGCTCTCGGCATTGTTTATTTCCTGCTTTTCAGAATTCATTTGCAGTTAATTTATGGGTAGAGGTCGTGGATATTGCATGTTACCTCGTCAAAAGATCACCTTCATCAGTGTTGGAGGATAAGACTCCAAAATAGGTATGGATTTGGTAAGGAACCATCTCTTTCACATCTGAGGGTATTTGGATGTGATGCATATCTACATGTTCCAAAGGAGAAAATAACAAAGTTGGATAGTAAATCTGAAAGGTGCATCTTTATTAGTTATAAGGATGGTGTAAAATGTTATAAGATTTGAAACACATAAACAAGGAAGGTTTTGTACAATCGAGAAGTGGTGTTTAGCTAGGTGAATGATGTTATTAAATATGAAGTCCTACAAAAGGAACCTAAGAAGATAGAGTTTGAGCTAAAGGAGGAAGAATCAGTATCTACAGTAGAAGAGGAATCAGAAGGTGCAAAGCCAAAAATTCCATCTGTGAGAATATCAGTTCGAGAAAGAAGGTAGCCAAAAAGCTATAGTCCGTCTACTTTCTGTTCAAATTTTTCTTTAACTATTATTGATGACGATCCCATAACTATGAGGGAAGTAGTAGATTCAGAGGATGGAAAACTTTGGAAAGAGGCCATGGTTGATGAAATGACATCTTTGCACAAAAATTAAGCTTGGGATCTGGTGGAGATGTCGGATTGAAGGAAACCCATTGGCAGAAAATGGGCATTTAAGAAGAAGATGAATGAACAAGGCAGGTGGATAAATAAAAATCTCGGTTGGTAGAAAAATGTTATTCCCACGTGTGAGGAATCAGTTTTGGTGATATTTTTTCCCTTGTTGCAAAGGTAGCTTCTATTACATTTCTTTTATCTGTTGTTGTTTGTTTTGATTTTGAGGCATAACAGATGGATTTGAAGACAACATTTATTCACAGGGGTCTGGAAGAAGAGATGTACATGAAGAAACCTGAAGGCTTTAAAGTGAAGGGTAAGAATGAACTAGTATGCAAGTTAAAAACTTCCTTGTATGGGTTAAAAAAATCACCAAGGATGTTGTATCAGGAATTTAATAAATTTATACATGGACTTGGCTTCACGAAAATAAAAGAAGATCATTGTGTGTATTTTAAATTAATTTCTGACCATGTTATTTATCTGGTCTTGTATGTGGATGATATGTTGCTGGTTGGAAATGATAAAGAAATTATCCAGGATTTGAACACGCATCTGTCCTCCAACTTCGACATGAAAGATCTTAGTGTTGCAAGCTATATTTTTGGCATGGAAATTAAATGACATTAGGCAAACAGGAAGCTCTACTTAAACCAAATGAAGTATGTGAAGACAATACTGCAGAGGTTTAATATGAAACACAATAAACCAGTGAAGGTTCCTATTGATATAGGTGTAAATTTATCTGTTGAACAGTGTCCCAAGAAAGAAGAACAGGAAGATGACATATCCCGTGTTCCATATGCAAGTGCAGAGTGAAGCCTGGTGTATGAAATGGTTTATACTAGACTAGATATTGCATATGTAGTGTGAGTATTGAGCAGGTTTATATCAACACTAGGGAAGGAGCATTGGATAGCAGTGAAGTAGGTTTTCAGGTATATGTGTGGCACTAGTGATTATGGTTTGTGCTACTGAGGAAGACAAGGATTGGATAGAGTTTTTGGCATCCATGGTTTTGTTGATGTGGTCTGGGCTAGAGATATGGATTAAAGAAGATCTACAGGTCTATATGTGCTTAACCTATATGGAGGTGCATTTAGTTGGATGAGTAAGAGCCAATCTGTAGTGGCACTTTCAACTACAGATGTAGAATACATGGTAGCCACTCATGCAAGAAAGGAAGCAGTTTGGCTGCAGATATTGTGTGCAAGTATGGGTTTAGTAAAACGCGCTATAAGGATAGATTGTTGTAATCAAAGTTCAATTTTATTGGAAAAGAACCCTACTTATCATTCAAAGATAAAGCAAATTGATGTGTAGTATCACTTTTTAAGGGATATTGTTGAGGGAAAAAAGGTGTTCCTGGAAAAGGCGTGCACTATGAAGAATATTGCAAATGCATCGATAAAGTCTGTGAGAACTGAGAAGTTCTCTTAGTGTAGAGAAACAATTGGTGTTGTGGGGTTCGATCAATGAATAAGATCTCCTATGGCCCCATGTGAAAATAAAACAACAAGTGGGAGAATGTTGGATATGTGTTATATTCTTTCCATGACTACCCCAAGTGCGAGGGTTTCACGGGGGGGTGATAGCGCTCCCAATACATTGCACTAGGTGCAGCGTTGGGGGGTGGATGCCCCACAATTGAGGAGTATGCAGGGGCGATATCCCCCCTGCACAGGGTTTGGGGCAATGCCTGGGGAAAGTTTTTTGGACCCTATATTAGGTGGGCAGAAATACCTATCGTTTTGTGCATGGATTGCGAACATGGTTTTGGGCATGACGGTTTTCTTTCCATGGTACTTTGTAGATTCGGTCAAGGGAACTATGGTTATGTTGTAATCCATGGTTAAACAATTAGGGTTTATGGATTCTTTAGCATGCATATATATGTATTGTAACATTGAAAGAAATATAATGAAAAATCAATCTAGTAGTCTCGGATTTGGGATCCAGGGGGAAATCTCTATGTATATGTGTTTTATGTTTTATTCTCTCGGCATTATTTATTTTCTTATTTTAAGAATTCCTTTGCAGGTAATTTTTGTATGGGGTTAAAACTTACATGGGTTTTCTAAATTTCTTCCTTTCACAAGAGATCAACCAGAGTGGTTTTGGGATTACCATTTCTCAACTAAAGTATGTTGTAGATATTTTGGCATAATTTCACATGACTGCAATCAAGCAACCACACGTTTCTTACTAGGGATAAATCTTGAGAATGAGAAATAAAAATCATTGGTTGAATGCACATTGTATTTTCAACTTGTGGGAAGTCTTCTTAATCTCACTCGCTCTCGCCTTGATCTCACATATGAAGTAGGAGCAGTTTAGAGATACATTCAGGAGCCACATGAGTTACACTAGGAAGCTATAAAGAGTATCCTTTGATATGTCGAGGGGACAATCACCTATGGGATTTGTTTGGTAATTTAATTGATGTTAAATTACTTCATAAATTATTAATGAGGGCTAGTATACTGCTGAAGTGTATGTGCACTATATGTATTAGAAGTCCTTATTATTCAAGAAATTCCTATATTAAATTGAGATATCGAGATGCACATGTTTTCTCTAACAACCATCACTCTTACATGAATGTAAATATGTCAAACTTAATAGAAATGAAAATAAGTTTATCACACTAGCTTAAAAGAAATATATAACTATCATTATCACACTTGCAGAAATAAATATCACACTTGGTTAAGTAAATAATGAAATTAAATCTAAATCACTCTGACTAAAAAAAGAGAAATGAATTCTATAATCACACTAATTAGAAATTGACATATTCTTCACTCAAATGTAATGTAAACCAATCGACACTATGTCATACTATTTTCATGTGCATAAGAGAACTTTTCTTCACTAATTCATCCCACAACAAAATGATTAAACAAAACATACTTTGTTATGAAATTTCTTATCACTACCAAAATCATCCATTAACATTCGAAACTGAAAGGTTAGATAAAATAATTCAAAGTGATTTAAAATGAAAAACTGAATGTTGTGTAAAAATAAATAAGACCTTATAGCTCTAGGGGGCCTTGTTGTGAGCTGTAGGTACGCATGATTACTTAGAAAATAAATTCACATCAAGAAAATTGCTCAATAGAATGATCAAAGTAGCATTTATAAATGAAAATAGAATTTCAAAAACAATAATATTCAGGTCTATGTTTAGCATGTCGAGAGGTAGATTTATAACCTTAATGAATAATTTTTTTAGAGATTTATGAGTGTATCTTACTTGACAGGGACTAGATATAACATAAGAAGACAATATCTCATGATTTACTCATGATTTTCTATCAAAGAAGCAAATCATGAGGCTAAATATCTTCTTCCATTAATTTTCTCTCTCACCTGGTTTGCCTTTGACTCCTTCATTGGTTTACTTCTGCATTAACTAGGCTTATGTGGTAATCTCGTCATCGATCTAGGTCATGAAGATAGGTAAATATTGTTATGAAATCCTTTAGCCACCTTCCCAAATGTCTTGTTCCTTGGTTGGAGTTTAAGAACCCGTCGAACATTCAACAATGTTGCATAATCAGTCATTGGCTGCAGAATTGGTGCAATTCAATAAATTATGCTAGTATTGAGTTAAATAATATAGAACAATGAAACTTTCCTCGGTTGGAGTTCAAGAACCCATAAAACATTCAACAATGTTGCAAAATTAGTCATTAGCTGCAGAATTGGTGCAATTCAGTAGCTTATGCAAGTATTGAGTTAAATAATAGAGAACAATGAAACTTATGAAATGAAATATGTTTAATTACCTTCTATTTCCATGAACCTTGTATTCTAATGCTCAATTAGATTTAATAGAGTAAAAAAGGAGGAGTATAGAGTGTTAGAAGGTTTTCAAAAAGTGATAATCTTGCACTTCAACATTACCCCCCAAGGAAGACATTGCATGTCCTCATGCACAAAATTTCAAAATTTTGTAATCCTTCTCTATTAATGAGATTCTTTAGAGGCCTTAGCAAGAACATCAAAATTAGTTCTTCTTTCTTTCCTGATATTAACTCTTGCCATCATTATTTTCTTCATCATGGTCATGTTTTGCAAATATGTGACCTTTTTCTTAAGAAATTTATCTTTAGCTTTCAATTTCTTATTTTTCTCATATCATAAACCAAGATCTAACAGGATGTTATCATTTTGATTTCTTTGTATTTTGTTTTGTACCTTTACTATTTCAGGTTCCTGCTTCAAACGTCTATTGAACACTTCTAATTCATATATTTCCTGCTTAAGAGTGTTTACAATTTGGGGTTCTTTTCGAGGATCAAAATGAATTCCTTCACTTAAAATTTCTTCTCATTTTGAGGATGACTCAACAATTTTTCCTGAAGATATTTGTTCTAGAGATTCTATGTCATCGTATATTTGTTTCTAGACATGATCAATTTCCATAGTTCTTGTAGTTGCACATGCAATTGGTGGTGGAACTCTCGATTCCTCCTCTTCTTCTAAATTGATGAATTCCAGAGATTGTTGAGACTGTGCATGTATTAGTTTTTTAATTATTTCACTTGTTCTTATACTTGGTGGTAATTTTTCAATAGTATGGGGACGCTTTTTGACCTTTTCCTATTTCTCCTTTTGATGTACTTTCTCCTTTATTGTTGGCTATCTTTCTTCTAAGATTTTTTCGGTTAAGAGTTTCCAACACATTTTCAAGAGGGGTTTCATCATCAAAATATTGACCTTGTTATTTTATTCTCGAGATGATCTTTCTTAGGGTTTGGGGGTAGCTTTTTTCTACTCTTTATTGTTTTATTACTAGGCTCTTCTTGTTTAGCTTCCTTGAAATGATTTCTAATCAGAAAATATTCCCAGCTATCCCCTTTGCTTTTCATATAGGCCTCAAATAATTTTTTCATTAATCCATGATGGTACAAGGAATTATCTATGGACTGTATTTTCCTCTGAATGTTTCTAGATACTTTTTTGAAGCTACAAAGTAGGAAGTATGGTACGTTGATTTCATTACCATTGATAAAATTCATCATGAGGCAAGCATGGTAAAAGAATATGTTTCCAAACCTATCTTCACAAGTTATGAATTTTTGAATAATTAATAGAAACTTTCTCCAATTATTCATTGCGGTAGTGACTCGAATTCCCTTCCTAAAGACAGAATTATTGATACCTCGATTTTTAAGGAAGACATCCCATTCTTTCTCCTTATTCTTCTAGTTCTTGAACCAACTTTCCTTGATCCTTGGAAATCTGGTAGCTTCTTCTACAAATGAGACTGTAAAAAATGTAACATCCATTATCTGAATTTTTCTTTTTAACAAGTAACTCTTAATATTACCTCGCTCCAAGTCAATGAATGATTCATGTAATTTTTAAAATCGAGACTGGGTATTAATGTATTGCATTAAGTTGTTCTTTATTAAGCTGCACTATTTTATGGAGTACAACTAGATATAGGGATATAGGGCTTGGATATTTAGACTGTGAGATTCGCCTACTAATGCCCATTCACATAATAATTCCAATATAATTCTTTATCCATCACCATTTCCTATAAAACTTTCCAATTGTTATTATATATGACGAGGTGGTGTATGATGAGCACTCTAAAATTCCATTACGTTATAGCTTGTAACATATGAATAGGGTACTGTTTCGCCTACATGACTATTAAAACTCCGACATATCCATATTTATTTTTAAACATATCCATGGTTATTTTTGGCTTTACGCCTTTCACGACTCATTGCTTCTGGATTAAACTATGGTGTACGTGGCCAATACTAATGTTGTTGACGTATCAAATCTACCTTCGGATCACTAGATCTTGGATCTTATGGCCAAGAGGAGTTAGGGTTTCTTTTGGGTGAAATAGCTCCATTTCCTTACCACTTTTTCTCCTCCATTCTCTCCCTAGGTGTAGCTGGAAGGGCTCTTCTCCTCTCTTCAAACATTGGGTACTTCTATTATCTTGCTTGCTGGTAAATTATCTACTTCTTAACAAAAACTCCTCGCCATCCAAGAGGTTCCTTATTTATTGACTTCACACTCAAGTTTTCCTCTGTGTACATGGTGAAATATTTTGTAGCCTCCACGATAATCACATCTCGCCCAAGTCCTTTTATTAATTTGAAATATATATAGAAAAAAAAATTAAGACAAGTGTATATTGTTCTTTAAATTCTCTAGTATTCTATGTCTACTCTGAGGTGTGGGTACCATGGGCTTAGTTGTGCTGGTGCTAATTAGTGAGATCTCCACTTAGGATTTATGTTGAGTTGAAGACCTTAAGGAAATCAATTTTGAGGTAATTGTCTCCCTTCACTCAGATGACCTGTCTCCTCATTTTCAACGTCTCAACTGGGAGAATAGGCCTGCTTTGGAAACTCTCCTTGATGCTTAGTATAATTCAAACCAAACCCTCCATGTGATTATCCTTACTTCTTATGGGACAATTCACTAACTTAAATTTTGTTGGAGTTAGTAGTGTTATCACTCAGGTTGTCCCTAAAGGTTAAGAAAGGGATACGGCCGAGGTAACCACAAACCAACTTTGGACTGCAGGTTCTAGCCAACCTGCAATCAGAGAGGGCTCTCTCTTTTAGATTTAGCTTTGTTTGGAAGGATTTTAGGCTAGGTCTTGGGTCCAGAGGGTTTTTTGTTTTGGTTTTTGGTGGGAAAATTGATTTCAGGTAGAGAGGCAGAGCATAGTCCGAATGTTTCAAACCATTGGGCGTGGAGTCGAGGAGGGGAACTGCCAGTGTATTTCCTTAATAACAGTGAGGGAACATGGAGCAAGATAGCCGAGGTTGAAACAATTTTTAGGTTTAAGGGATGAACTGAATGCTAAAGAAAGAGAGGCAGTTAAGAATCTCTCCAACAAATTAGCAGAGAAAATAACAGGGCGCTACCTAGGGGCAGTTAAGAATCCCTAGATAATTGGCCAACACAGGTGAATTGGGGTAAACATGAGCTGGGAGGAATTCAATGTTCATAACCAATTTTTTTAGAGGAAAACATCAAGAAACAACATAGATTGAGCATAGAGAGTATTTAAACTAATTCTAGGCTATTCCTTTTTTCTGCTATTTAGCTAATGGCAAACACATAAACATAGATAAGAGGCACTTATTGCTTCAGGCCGCAGCGCAGGAATTCCATCTTCAACTCTTCAACATTCATCAACAACAGACAGTTCGCTATCGAAGCTTTAAGCAATATTTGATTACAGAAACATTCAGGTATACACAGCGAGTCTCTAGTGAAAATTATCAATTAACCAACCCTTAAAACTATACAGAGGGTGGTATATATAGGGCAAAACTTTCTATCTACTGCTTTTATTACAACTTGACCTAATCAGGTCATAAAACATAATTTATTGACCTAACTCTATCTGGAATTAAATGCAAAAAAATCTCTTGAGCAGCGTTGAGGGTCGTCGTATCTGAAATAAGTGAATGATGTGGTCCTTGGTGGCTTGTTGTAGTGTCTTATGAAATAAATATGCATGGGTTCCTGCTCCTCGATGTCTACCTGCATTTAAAGTTTAAGCTGTGATTTGAGTGTAGGAATGGGCTTTAGCTGCTTGATTTGACTTTCTAGGGGGCTCATTAATTCTTAGCTGCTTCGAGCCACTAAAATATCTTCAGCTGATACTCTTTGAAAAAATCTGGACTACTGATCTGATGTGTTGCAGGTCTAATCACCAGTAAATGGCCGCTGTTCGGCCTCTGTATCTTCTAAAATTGTCTTCTGCTCCTTTTGGTATGTTTGTGAAGAAAACAAATCATTTTTGCGCCTTTTCGGGCTTCCTGGGGCCGCATGGTGAGAAGATTCCTTAAAGATTCCCTGAAGATTCTCCATTTCGGCCTAAAAAATCCTGAAATCGCTCATCAAAAACTGCCTCAGAATTGGATTCCGGGGCTCCGAAGTGCGACTTTTGCGCCTCTGCGCCCAAAAAAAGTACTGATGACGTCAACATTGTACGGAGGGTGACGTCAGCAGCGCGACGTGGCAGGATGACGTCAGCATGATGTCATCACGTATGGACGATGACGTGGCAGGTACGGTGGCGGGGACACATGGCAGTGACATGGCAGGTACGGTGGCGGGGACACGTGGCAGTGACGTGGCAGGAGGCCACGCAGGCAGATGACTCGACGCAGTGACTGGGCAGGGGAGTGATGTGGGCATGTGACTGTGCAGGGGGTGACGTAGGCAGTGATGTCACTACGTAGGAGGCGGTAAGCGGTATGTGGCGCACCACTTTTCGGGGATGGCGGTTTCGGAGGGAGGGGCTCCGCCACAGCCCAGCGCTTGACGCGTGGCGGCAGTACGGCGGTAATACTGCCCATCTCCCGGATGCTAAAGTTCGGGCGGTTCGGGGATGGGGCGGCCCGCCCACTGTCAATCTGCGGGGCCGTGGATCAGACCGTTGGCGGCGGACGCGAAGGGACGGCGGGTTAAGTGCGGGGTATATTCGTTTTTTAATATTTGTGCGGGTGGGCTAAAAACTTAGGGAAACGGGTTTATGTGGGTTTTTATAGGCGCGGGCTTAATACTTATGCACAGAAACTTTGGGTTAGGGGCGGAATATGGGTTTTTTACAACGTTAGGGTGAAATTTAACAAGGGGAAAGGTGAAAACATGGGTTTTTTGGGGGTTTTTAGGGTTAAGGGAGAGCTTACTAACTGACAAGATGTCAAACTAGTTCCTTAATGACTCGAATGGGCTAAAAACAGCCCCAGATGGACTGTGATTTCCCGGACATAGTAGAGAATATGGCTATATTGCCAGGGAGGGGTATTTACATAAGGGAGTTTATATACATGATTTTAATAGGGAAAAGGAAAACTGATAGGGAGTTTATATAATAAAGTTAAAAGTTAATATGGAGATGAATAGAGGGCGCTAAGGTGTGAGACCTTATGCCATTTTGGGGAAAAGAAGGCTCACAGATGATGAGTGAGCAATCCTTGAGTGAAGGAGATCATCACCAAGGAAAATGTCATGGAGATGATGAAGTTGAGAGGCTCAAGCAGATCTTGACCTCTTGGGGGATGTTAGTAAGTGACTTGGGGGAAATGAGAAGAAGGGGATGTTAGTGAATTTCAGCTTTAGTACCTTCATGAAATTGTAAAACTGCCTGATAACTGTGATCTGAAAAGATAAGATATTGTGAGGTACAAAATTGATCACTAGTCATCACTCTGTCACCGAACAGCTACCTACCCAGCCTACTGTCCTAACATTTTGTCTTCTTTTTTGTTTTAGGTGCACTTAGACTTGTAGACCCAGATTCACAATTTTTCTTTTGAATTTTCCTATCTAGATCTGCACTTATTTCTGCTAGGGCCCAGATTAAACAGTTGGGCCCCTTTGATTCTCTACCTATCTACAAATCTGCCAAGATTAAACTGTTTGGACAGATGTCATTCTCTATATTCTAAAACAGGAAATTGAAACCTAGGGAGGCCAGGATTAGACTGTCTGGACCTCCCTTTAAGAAATTGTTCAAAACTGGAACCACTCATCAAAATTGGAAACAGCAGTGGCATTTGAATTGGCACACTTTATTACTTCTTCTCTAGTTTTCTTCTCTGGAAATATGGAACCTTGCTACAAGAAAGATGACATATTTGGCATGTAAAAATGTCAATCATGAAAAATGAAACCTGTTGCAACAGGAGGCTAATAGTGGCTCCACTTGGGGATGGCTTTTCCTTGTGAAAAGTTAAGAACAGCATGTCAGACTGCCTTGATCTCTGTTGTCACCGTAAATTGAAAAACTTCTTTGCTCTGGCTGTTAGAAATATGAAACTCTGTGACCAAACAACCTTCTCCTCAAGTGAGTCTTTGTGAACTGCTCAGCAATGCCTGCTTTCTTCTGCGTGCTGGATTATTATGTACAACGCTGCCTGAGAATATATCTTTGAAAACATGGATTGCAAATTGATGTACTTCCTTCAGCATTGGTCTGAAACAATTTGCTGAAAATTTTCCTCTTCTGTTAACCTTTTCTTGCCTGCAAATTGCAAGTGCAAAACAGCTTCTCTTTGACCCGAATTGTTGTTATGACATTGTTACTCTTGCTGCTTTGCTGAGATTGATACAGAGATAGGTCTTTAAAAACTGGGCAATCAGCACCGGATGTGCCTTCATGAATTTACTGTTGTTCCTTCAATAATCGGCCTGCTTATCAAAAGGAATTAAAAACAATACTCATATATACACAATATAACTGTACAAAGGTATTTACAGAACTTGCATTGTTTTAACAACAAGGATCGTGATAATGTTTCAACATCCTGCCATTCACAGGACCTTCTTCAAGAGTGTTGTCCTCCATAGATCTGAGAAAATAGGTGTTGTTTCCTTGAACAGCAGAAATAATAAATGGGCCTTTCCATAGGAAATCAAACTTTGCATGCTTGCCCTTGTCTTCTCTTCTTGAGACCCACTTCAAAACTTTGTCACCAATACTGAAATTTTCAGCTTTAGCCCTCTTATCAAACATCTTTTTGAGCTTTTCTTGTAAGATTTGTGCTCTGTCATAGACTTGTTCTCTGGTTTGCTGAAGATGAATTGTCTGATTAATTCTTCTTTGAATGTCATTTGGTTCAGCCTGAATTTCCTGTAACAGCTTGATAGTAGGAATGCCCAGGGATGAAGGAAATCTAGCCTCCATGCCATATACCATCTCATAAGGGCTCATTCCAATTGATCTTTTGCTTGAAAGTCTGTCTGCCCATAGGGCATTCACCAGCTTTTTGTGCCAGTTTTTCTTGTTTTCTTCTAGCATTTTCTTTATGATGTTGATGAGGCTCTTGTTAGATGATTCGGCCAATCCATTGCCTTGAGGGTAATATGCTGTAGAGTGGCCCAGGGTGATATGAAACTTATGGCAGAAATTGATCATCTTTTTAGACTTAAAGGTAGCAGCATTGTCAGTGATGATTTTCTCAGGGCAGCCAAATCTGGAAAGGATGTTGCATTCAAGGAATTGGATAATGATGGTACCATTGGCTTGTCTACAGGGAATAGCTTCAACCCACTTGGTGAAATAATCGGTGGCTGTTAGGATCCATTTGTGCTGGCCTGAGGAAGAGGGATGGATTTCTCCAATGAAGTCAAGACCCCATTGTTGAAAAGGTTTTTCGGTGGAGATGGGTTTAAGGGGCATGGGCAACAATTTTCTCTTGCCTTCAAAAATTTGGCACTTGTGACATGTCGTGGAAAACTTTTTTACATCTGCAAAGAGAGTGGGCCAGTAGAAACCAGCCCTCAGGATTTTGTCTGCTGTGGACTTCCAGTAGAGATGTCCTCCACAATCACCTGCATGGAATTCTTTCATGACATTGTTAGTTTCATGCATGGTTAAACAATTTAACAATATACCTTCATGATTTCTCCAAAATAATGCACCATCAATAACACAAAATCTCAAAGCCTTCAGTTTCAAAAATCTTTTCTTTGTCCTGGACAATCCTGGGGGAGCACACAGGTTTAACAATACATAGCAAATATCAATGTACCAGGGGCATTGCAGAAATATTTCACTGATCTGTGGAGTCGCCAGCTCTGGTTCATTGTCCAGCTGGTTTATGTCTAAGACCTGAAAGTTTGTTTCGGACATGAGTTTGGCTAAACCTTGTCCCTTTATCAGCTTCGTTGGTTTTATTTCAATGTCGTATTCGAGGATACTTGCGATCCAATTTCCTCTTTTGCCTTCTAATCCGTCTTGAGTTAGTATGTCTTTTACAGCAGCGTGTGGGACGCAGGCAATCACGTGGGAATACAGTATGTACACTCTAAAATCCTTGATGGCCTTGACAAGTGTGTAGGCCTGTTTTTCCATTATCGGGTACTTCAATGGGGCGTCTCTTAAGGCTCGGCTGAAAAAAGTAATTGGCTTTTCAGCTCCCCATTCATCCTTCTGCAGCAGGACAGCAACTATCGTATGCTCGGATGCAAATGAAAATATGATGAAATCTTTATCGAACTGTGGACTAGTTAGGACAGGGGTTTGAGTTAAGGCAGATTTGATACTCTCAAATGCTTGCTTAACTTCCAGGGACCATCTTACTTTGGCATCTTTCTTTAACATGTTGCTTAATAGTCTTATTAATTCAGCCAGATTTCGAATGAATCTTCTCAAAAAGTTGATTTTTCCAAGGAATGCTTGTAGCTCTTTTATGTTTCGGGGGTATGGAATTTGGAGGATGGCCTGCATTCTCTCAGGGTCAATTTTGATCCCATCTTTTGATATAATGTGGCCAAGCAATTTCCCTTCTTCAAGGCCAAATAGGGACTTCTTAGGATTCAGGGAAATTCCATATTTCCTGTATGTCATGAAAATTTGCCTGAGGTGCTTGAGATGTTCTTCATCAGATTTGGAAAATGGGATTAAATCATCAAGGTACACGACTAGAAAGTTATGTATTTCTTTGGCGAAAGCAATATCCATTGCTCGTTGAAAAGTAGCACCAGCATTTTTAAGTCCAAATGGCATCTTTACATACTTAAATGTTCCCCAGGGTGTGGTAAAAGTTGTTTTGTCTTGGTCGTCTGGGTGAACAAGTATCTGGTTAAAACCTGAGAATCCATCTAGTAAAGAGATTCTGGATGATCCCACTGCTCTCTGCAATATGTGGTCCATTTTGGGCAAAGGATAGTGGTCTTTTAAGGAGACTTGGTTTAAGTTTCTGAGGTCTACGCAAAGTCTAATTTCGCCTGTCTTTTTCCTCGTAGGCACTAGGTTGTACACCCACTCAGAAAATCTGATAGGGGCTATTATGCCTGCTTCCCACATCCTTTTTACTTCTTTTTCAATCAGGGGAAGCAGCACAGGGTTGATTCTTCTCAATTTATGTTTGAAGGGCTTCTGATTGGGTTTCAATGGGATTTTGCGCTGAATCACTGATGTATCATAGGACTTCAAATCCTCATAGCTCCAAGCAAATACATCTTGAAATTCTTTGAATAAGTCAATGTACTTGGGATTTTGATCGGGTGGCAAATTTTTGGACAGTTTGATCATTTTTGGATTCTCTGGTGTCCCAATGTTGTGTTCTTCAATTTCCGTGTTTATTGGTTGCAGTTTTGGTTTTCTGGGAACGTCATTAGAGTCAAACATGTCTTCTAGCGGAGTTAGTCCAGCAGGAAAAAAATTATCCTTTAGGTCAATGATTTCTACTTCTGTTCTGTCTGCTTCTTCTGCCTGTGTTTGTTTCAGCTCTTCAATGTTTTCATTGTCAAAAACAATTGGCTTCAGAATCAGTTTGGCTGTTGCAGCATCTAGAGCTTGCTGACTTTCATTTCTCTGCTGTTCAGAATCTATCATGGCATCCATGTCAATGTGAATATTTGAAAATTCGTGCGCAAGGGTAAGGAAATTATTGATCTGGGCATCATTCTCGAATACTTGCCAATCTCTGACATTATTTGGGATGGTGGGCCTATGTTTTATTTCGTCTGTGAAACGATGATTCGGGTCAAAAGGAAGCTTGCATGTACTTGCGAAGGTGGCTAGGCTGTGTGCATGAATGTTGTGATTTCTGGAAATCTTATCAAGCTTGAATTCAGTGAATAACTGGAGTAGGTCAGTAGAAGCTACTCTGTAGGCTCTCATTCTATTGTCATTGGTAACAAAATTACCTTTCATCTGTTGTATAACTAGATCAGAGTCCCCTAAGATAGACACTTTTACAACACCTAGAGTTTTCAGCAGCTTAAGGCCTAACAACAGAGCCTCATACTCTGCCATGTTATTTGTGCATTTGAAATTCAGTCTATAGGCATGTCCTTCTGCATGATTGTCATATGTATTGTGAATCTAGACACCTGCCCCTGCTCCTAACTTGTTAACAGAGCCATCAAACTCTAGAAACCATGTGATTTCTTGCTTGTGATCAGTGTCAAGAGATTGAGCTGTTTTAAGATTGGGCAGATTTAAAATTTCTGTTTGGGGAGATTCTTGTAACATGCTGGCTGCATTTACTGTTTTGATGATTTGGGCAACCGTTTCTTCATTGATGTGCATTTGTTGTTTTAGAGCCAAAGGCTCCTTATTAGTGGGCAGATTTGAATCATCATTGAATAAAATGAAAGAATCCATATCGGAGTGAATTGAATAAATGGGAAAATTTTCAGGCTTGCTTTCACTACTTACTACGTATTTCATCAGCGTTTCTCTGTACAGTCTCTTTGGTTGCCCAAAGACTGAAATGGTAGCATAGGAAAGGTCTAGTTGAAGGGATCCTTGAAGCTTCGCTCCCCATGATCTCGACAGGAGCATACCGTATTTTGGTGGAATATCAGCCATCACTACATCCATGAGGATGGTTTTGTTCAGATATTGGACTAAGGAAACACACAGGTCTTTGATGAGACCTAGACATTTCACTTGACTTGAGTCAAATGAGTATAAATCTTTGTAAGGCCTTGTGATGTCGAGATTCAGTTTTTCCATAACTGCTTTGGGCATAAGATTGTGCGATGCCCCTGAGTCAAACATAGCGTTGTGTAAAACTTTGTCATGTATATGCAGACTGATATAAAAGGGTGGAACAGGTCCATAGGTAGATTTTCCATTAACTTCTGGTCCAAACAATAGCTCAGGGGAATCATCCAAAACATTCACATCATCTTTGTTTTCTGTAATCTGAAGTGACCTTTGAATTTTTTACCTATACACATCGTGTTTAGCCAATTTTGAAAGAGGAATGGCTATCTTGAGTTTCCCAATCTCTGTTTCTAAACTAAAAGGCTTCTCCAATGGAGTCTTGGTATTGGCATTGGCAATTTTTCCCTTTTCATTTGAATTCTCAGCGACTTGCTCTTGTTTATCAATGCTATGGGAAGTATTTTCTTGCGGTTTGGCAACTTCAGTAGTACTTTTTGGGATGTTGTTTGAATTTTCTTTTGAGAAAGGAGGCGTCCAAGGCTTCTCAACAGCAGGCTGCGTGTCTGTTATCTCCTCTACAGTCACTTGACTTGAGTTTGAGGCAGTCGTATCAGCTGGTTGGGTTATAACAGCTGTGTTTTTAATCTTGTTGGGCTGTTTGGTTTCCTTTGTCTTGCTAGGCTCAGAGATGTCAATGGTCCTAGTTCTGAGCTTATATTGTTTGTGTACTTCATACACAGCAGTATGATAACCCTGCTTGAAATCAAAAGACTCACCAGTTTTAGTCTGAAATTGACTGCAATCATGTTCGTTTTGGTCTTCTTGTTTCAAGAAAGTTTGATGCTCACCCTTTAGGTCCATTAAATTCATGTGATCGTCTTCTATGGGTTGACTAGAAGTAGATCCTTCTACATAGTTATCTTGAAAAGGGGCTCTGATGTCTTGGTCTTGGTTAGACCTACCAGCATTTATGTTCTGTGTTTTCCTGAAATTTGGGTTTCTTATGGTGTTGGACTGCTATCCTTCCCATGATGCTTTTCTCTCAACATTTTCTACTCTTTCCCCTAGTCTTTGCAGGCCATTAATGATAGCATCAAGCTTCTGGTCAAAGGCTGAGGGCTCTTCTTTAAAGGTGGTTCTCTTTTCCATTCTCGCTCTGTTTCTCTTGGCAATTAAGTTAGCTTCTACGGTAACAACAACCTTTTGGGCATCTTCAAGAGTTGTAGGGGCTCTTTCTTTCAACTGATATGCCATATCTGGGTCAAAACCATCGGGAAATTTGTACAAGGCAAGGTCGGGTGGAGGTCTTAAGTTCTGCGGTATTGCATTGTAGACGTTATTGAATCTTGCACAGTACTCCAAAACAGTTTCTTGAGGACCTCGTTTGATTGTATCATATTCAGCTAGTATGTGCAAGGGATATTTCTTTTTCTCCCATCTGTTGGTAAAGGCTTGGTAAAGCTCATCAGGAGGGGTTATGGAAATTTGCAGCAAGTGATCTGAACCAAGTTCTAACATCGCCTGTTAGACTCTGAACAAAAATTCTCATTCTCACGCGGTCATCATCTATTTCATAGTTCTCGAAATAGTCTTGCATCTTTTTGGCATGCTGAATGGCTGTGAAGGGACCAGTGGAATCAAAATATGAAATTTTCGATTGGTAATCTTGGGTTAAAGCCGCAGCGTTAGCAGGCAATTGCAGGGGTGCATATCTATTATCCATATTGGTGGGGATAACAGGGACAACAGGGATATACAGGGACAACAGGAACGACTGGTACAACAGGGGTAATAGGAACGGTAGAAACACCAGTAGTGGTAATGGGAATATGTGCAGTGAATGAAGATGTGAAGGGAGGGCTTTGAGATGTAGATGATGAACTAGGGGAAGCAGGGGTAGACCGGAATAAAACCTTGACAGGAGTTGGAATAGAGCTAGGGTAAGCTGTTTCAGGACTCAAATCAGCAAAATGTTCCTGTCTTTGTTGCTTCCTAAGGATTTTAGGGATTATGTTAGGGTTTTCAAAAACAGCTGGAGGATTTGGGTCTGGGTTTGACCTTGTATATCGCGGATTTTTCTTGGGAGCCAGCTTCTGAATTGTTTTTTATTTTTATTTTTTTTTGGAATATTTTTTGTATTTATAAGGGCCAGATAAGATTTTGGAATGGCTGTGTATATCTTAAAACTAGCATGAAGATTGACTGAAGCAGCTTTTATCTAAACCTGTTAATGTAAAGCAGAAACAATTTCAAAGGCTTCCTGGCTGACATTCAGGCTTCATCTGTAGTTTTAGGAAATATACAACAATTAGAAAATCAATTTCTGCAGGGATTTTTTAACCTTCTTCGTGAAACTTTGTAAAATTAACTGAGGAAGTTCCCCAGCGGTGTCGCCATTATGTTATCACTCAGGTTGTCCCTGAAGGTTAAGAAAGGGATACGGCCGAGGTAACCACAAACCAACTTTGGACTGCAGGTTCTAGCCAACCTGCAATCAGAGAGGGCTCTCTTTTAGATTTAGCTTTGCTTGGAAGGATTTTAGGCTAGGTCTTGGGTCCAGAGGGTTTTTTGTTTTGGTTTTTGGTGGGAAAATTGATTTCAGGTAGAGAGGCAGAGCATAGTCCGAATGTTTCAAACCATTGGGCGTGGAGTCGAGGAGGGGAACTGCCGGTGTATTTCCTTAATAACAGTGAGGGAACATGGAGCAAGATAGCCGAGGTTGAAACAATTTTCAGGTTTAAGGGATGAACTAAATGCTAAAGAAAGAGAGGCAGTTAAGAATCTCTCCAACAGATTAGCAGAGAAAATAACAGGGCGCTACCTAGGGGCAGTTAAGAATCCCTAGATAATTGGCCAACACAGGTGAATTGGGGTAAACATGAGCCGGGAGGAATTCAATGTTCATAACCAATTCTTTTAGAGGAAAACATCAAGAAACAGCAGAGATTGAGCATAGAGAGTATTTAAACTAATTCTAGGCTATTCCTTTTTTCTGCTATTTAGATAATGGCAAACACATAAACAGAGATAAGAGGCACTTATTGCTTCAGGCCGCAGCGCAGGAATTCCATCTTCAACTCTTCAACATTCATCAACAACAGACAGTTCGCTATCCAAGCTTTAAGCAATCTTTGATTACAGAAACATTCAGGTATACACAGCGAGTCTCTAGTGAAAATTATCAATTAACCAACCCTTAAAACTATACAGAGGGTGGTATATATAGGGCAAAACTTTCTATCTACTGCTTTTATTACAACTTGACCTAATCAGGTCATAAAACATAACTTATTGACCTAACTCTATCTGGAATTAAATGCAAAAAAATCTCTTGAGCGGCGCTGAGGGTCACCGTATCTGAAATAAGCGAATGATGTGGTCCTTGGTGGCTTGCTATAGTGTCTGCTGAAATAAATATGCATGGGTTCCTGCTCCTCAATGTCTGCCTGCATTAAAGTTTAAGCTATGATTTGAGTGCAGGAATGGGCTTTAGCTTCTTGATTTGACTTTCTGGGGGGCTCATTAATTCTTAGCTGCTTCGAGCCACTAAAATATCTTCGGCTGATACTCTTTGACAAAATCTCGACTGCTGATCTGATGTGCTGCAGGTCTAATCACCAGTGAATTGCCGCTATTCAGCCTCTGTATCTTCTGAAATTGTCTTCTGCTCCTTTTGGTATGTTCTGTGAAGAAAACATATCATTTTTGCGCCTTTTCGGGCTTCCTGGGGCCACATGGTGAGAAGATTCCTTAAAGATTCCCTGAAGATTCTCCATTTTGGCCTAAAAAATCCTGCGATGAGCGATTTGCGCCGCAAATCGCTCATCAAAAACTGCCTCACAATTGGATTTCGGGGCTCCGAAGTGCGACTTTTGCACCTCTGCGCCCAAAAAAAGTGCTGATGACATCAGCATGATGTCAGCATTGTATGACGGGTGACGTCAGCAAGGCGACGTGGCGGGATGACGTCAGCATGACGTCATCACGTGCGGACGATGACGTGGCAGGTACGGTGGCGGGGACATGTGGCAGTGACGTGGCAGGAGGCCACGCAGGTAGATGACTCGACGCGGTGACTGTGCAGGGGAGTGACGTGGACATGTCACTGTGCAGGGGGTGACGTAGGCGGTGACGTCACCAGGTAGGAGGCGGTAAGCGGTATGTGTCACACCGCTTTTCGGGGATGGCGGTTTCGGAGGGAGGGGCTCCGCCACAGCCCAGCGCTTGACGCGTGGCGGGAGTGCGACGGTAATACCGCCCATCTCCCGGACGCTAAAGTTTGGGCGGTTCGGGGATGGGGCGGCCCGCCCACCGTCGATCTGCGGGGCTGTGGATCGGACGGTTGGCGGCGGACGCGAAGGGACGGCGGGTTAAGTGCGGGGTATATTCGTTTTTTAATATTTGTGTGGGTGGGCTAAGAACTTAGGGAAACAGGTTTATGTGGGTTTTTACAGGCGCGGGCTTAATACTTATGCACAGAAACTTTGGGTTAGGGGCGGAATATGGGTTTTTTATAGCGTTAGGGTGAAATTTAACAAGGGGAAAGGTGAAAGCATGGGTTTTTTTGGGGTTTTTAGGGTTAAGGGAGAGGTTACTAGCTAACCAGATGTCAAACTAGTTCCTTAATGACTCGGATGGGCTAAAAACAGCCCCAGATGGACTGTGATTTCCCGGACATAGTAGAGAATATGGCTATATTGCCAGGGAGGGGTATTTACATAGGGGAGTTTATATACATGATTTTAATAGGGAAAAGGAAAACTGATAGGGAGTTTATATAATAAAGTTAAAAGTTAATATGGAGATGAAAAGAGGGCGCTAAGTTGTGAGACCTTATGCCATTTTGGGGGAAAGAAGGCTCACAGATGATGAGTGAGCAATCCTTGAGTGAAGGAGATCATCACCAAGGCAAATGTCATGGAGATGATGAAGCTGAGAGGCTCAAGCAGATCTTGACCTCTTGGGGGATGTTAGTAAGTGACTTGGGGGAAATGAGAAGAAGGGGATGTTAGTGAATTTCAGCTTGAGTACCTTCATGAAATTGTAAAACTGCCTGATAACTGTGATCTGAAAAGATAAGATATTGTGAGGTACAAAATTGATCACTAGTCATCACTCTGACACCGAACAGCTACCTACCCAGCCTACTGTCCTAACATTTTGTCTTTTTTTTTTTTTTGGGTGCACTTAGACTTGCAGACCCAGATTCACAATTTTTCTTTTGAATTTTCCTATCTAGATCTGCACTTATTTCTGCCAGGGCCCAGATTAAACAGTTGGGCCCCTTTGATTCTCTACCTATCTACAAATCTGCCAAGATTAAACTGTTTGGACAGATGTCATTCTCTATATTCTAAAACAGGAAATTGAAACCTAGGGAGGCCAGGATTAGACTGTCTGGACCTCCCTTTAAGAAATTCTTCAAAACTGGAACAACTCATCAAAATTGGAAACAGTAGTGGCATTTGAATTGGCACACTTTATTACTTCTTCTCTGGTTTTCTTCTCTGGAAATATGGAACCTTGCTGCAAGAAAGATGACATATTTGGCATGTAAAAATGTCAATCATGAAAAATGAAACCTATTGCAACAGGAGGCTAACAAGTAGGATGTAAGAAATTTGGGGTACAAGGCCACTCCAGGGAGGTTTCTCAACAAAAGGGGATGGAGGCTATCTTACCTTCCCATGAAAAATGAATTTGTAAGTCCTCTGATATAGTTTTACATTAGCTTCATGATTAATCCTCTATCAAGTTGTAACTTATTTCTATTTTTATGTGGATACTCAAATAGGAGGAAGAAAAATTCCTCCCAAGTTATGCTTCAGGGTTACACATAAGATTTTGGCTCCATTTTTACATTACAGCTAAACTATCCTTTGTTGAATTATTATCTTCCTTTTGTTCAATGTTTCTACAGGTTATTATTCTAGGAGATTCATGTTGAAGGTTTACCTCTTCTGCCCTCTAGGTCCTTATTTGATTTCTCCCTTCACGTGGTTAGGAGGCTTCCTTACTATGGGTTCAAACCCTAATGATAATTGACCTTATTTTGTTGCTTTGTATTGTTCACTGATTGATTTCCCTGCAAAACCCACCTAGGCAAAGATATTAGCACTGTAGTCATTATTTTCTCTGTCAATTCAGCTCCACTACAGGGCTCCTCAACTTACAACAAATTTACAGTTGTTCTATACATTTTTAGGCTCCTACTACACTTCTCATGTTTAATTATATTGAATCGTGGCATTTGAGAAACTTAATTTTTCTTTGTTTCCTTTACATGGCCACAACTTTAAACTCTTGGGTTGAGTCTTTCTTTGCCTTCAGTAGCATACTTAAATACCCAATTTTTCTGGGATGTATATATTGTTCATTACAACGTTAAGTGGCTACAATTAATAATTTATTTCTATTAGTTTTTTTTTGTAGGGTTTTGTTTTTCAAGACCTTTTTCCAGTTGGTATTCATTTTGACATTAGGCCAGAAAAATTATATCACCCGATTCATATAGTATAAATTTTATTTTTATCTCTGTTAAAGAAAGTTATGTAAATAATATTTTTGTACCCATAACTTTTGTTCATTCATCCATTAACTTTCACGATGATTTTACATCTTTATATAATCAGCTTAGTCCTTCAACTCTCATGTAATTCTATTTAGTATAGACAAAGAGTCTATTTGTAAGATTTCATGTTATTTCCTTAATCATAATTTTGTTGTTCTTTTCTTGCCTGATTTGAAAGTCTCTTTCCCCAAAGAAATGCTATGATACCCACTTTTATGATTAACGCCATCTCTTTACACATTGTTTTGCAACAACGTCCTAAATTCCATTTTCGTTTACTTAAAATGCCAAGGAGTATATCATTACACGTATATTTATCAACTCATACCAGTAGTTACAACATAGAGTATGTATGCACTGGTTGTACCTACTTAAATAATTAAATTCTTATAATTCTTGTCTTATGGATTCTATTATTTCATGCTAACAAGCCCCAAACATCCTTGAATGGGACCTATTCCTGCTTCCCTCTCAGGTACTTTTATCGTCTTCCAAAATGAATCTAGGACTGCTCTAGGCTACTGTTAAGTAGTTTTGCCTGGAACTGACCTACTTGATCCATTCTTTTATACAATAAAATTACAATAAATTTTACATACACGAAATGAAGAAATATTATCACAATAAATATTAGTAACATGCAAAATATAGAAAGTAATTCATCGTAAATATTAAATCAGTAATTATCTTTATTCACTATGTGGTCCAACCACAAAATCATGGGGATAGGAGTGCTCCAACCAACTAATGAGAAAGGAAAACAAGTCCATTTCTCCCCTCGTGCCAATTTCATCTCCATACAATTAGTTGATCAGTGACCATAACATGTGAAAACCTAGACCTTCCCTTGCCCCACAACGTCCCCATGGCTAATATGAACACACACATCTCAGTTTGGATTCCATTCACCAACGAGCTCAAGAATACAAAATTGGTAGCATCCTACCTACTTACAACAACGTCTTTTTGCGGATCGACATGCTTACATATTCATTCTCTTCACTTAGACATCGTCCAACTAGGTAACAAGTCTTCAAGGTTGCCTCAACTTTCCTTCCCTCTCCCCCCTTGGCTTCCTTGTCCCAACTGATATTATTTATCTCTAGGGAGAGGAATAACTATCTTATAACTGTATGGTAGATGAAACCCTCTTTTAGCTCTTTTCCCATGGTTTTATGGTTGTCCAGAACTTATATTATTCACCTAGGCCTTTCATTAGGCCAACAAATTACCGAGTCATTGGCGGTAAAACAAAATCTTCATGATTTTTTCGAGGGGTTGTTATGTGGAATTTTGCATCTACGGATAAACACAATTTCCCTAGGTGGGTAGCTACACCTAGAAAAACATATTTAAAGCGTTTAATATTTTTCTATAGATGATAAGTAAGACAAGGGACCTACATGTTATCTTTCGCTTTCCCTTTGTCTCCTTTGTATGGTTCTCATCGCTCCTTGAACTTAATCCACTGGACAAGTACCTACAATCATCAACAATGGAGAAAAACCAATCAAAGAAAGAGATTTATCTACTATAACAAATGGAATCAAAAGCATTTACACATATAATCATCATACATAAAGACAAGAATATGGGAAAATGTGTAAACAACGTTATTAAGTAGAAGGAAGAATTACAACCATGAAGTTTGATCCATTGTCACTCTTCCAACTTCTGTTCCAACCAACATCACATCAAAAGCACAATAGACTCACAGCATAACATTACTTGCTTACAATCTCAAACCTCACACCAACAGTATATCCTTACAAATTCTCAAAGT
The DNA here is from genome assembly GCA_031772625.1 of Pinus tabuliformis. Lineage (NCBI taxonomy): Eukaryota > Viridiplantae > Streptophyta > Pinopsida > Pinales > Pinaceae > Pinus > Pinus tabuliformis. The sequence continues at coordinate 303,779,484 of CM062818.1, forward strand.
CCAACCCCTGATCACTTAGATGAGTGCTCAATTTATAGAAAAATGAAGGAGTTTTGGTCATAAATGAGGATATTGAGTGGCATTCCAAACTTAGAGTTAGTTACCATGGAGGAAGGGATGAGAGGATAGGAGGTTACTTAACTCATTCCCTATCCAATTTCGAGCTCATAGGAGATGATAAGTGTGGGAATATTCTATAAGGCTCCATAAGATAAGAATATTCCCAGAACCCTATGTGGATGTTGCTCAATCTCGCCCAAGGTAGGTCAAAGTGCGCCTAGGTGCTCTGAAATGCACCCTGACATGGGCCTACCTACACTAAAGTGCACTAACCCCTAACCAAGGCTGTACTGGTCCCTCAAGGAGAAATTTATAGAGGGATTCGGGCCAAGAAACTCTCGGGGAAGGAGGCATTCAAAGTGATGACTTGTCTAGGGCATGTAGCAACTAAATTAACATTTGATGAGCCCTAAAAGTACCGATCTGAATGATCGGAGTGATGTTCCCAAATGGACCTGTAACAACTACCCCCTAAATCATGAAGTCAAAAATGTTAATGTCAAGTGATATGCTTTATGATGTGATGAGGAGGTTTCGAAGTGGATGGTGGCCTGCATCGATTACAATACATAATATCATGATATTTTGATTTTCTCATGAATTTCTAAGGGAAGGCATACCCATTCTCAGCATATAAAATTTCATTACATGTACATAGATAGTCATATACAAATATAGATCCATGATGAGATGAAAATTAGTGTAAAGCCATCATACAGATGATTTGGTGCTTTCCTGAAATTGTAGCCCAGATGGATGAAACTAGATCTAGGGTCTTCTCTCTAGGGATTCAAGTATGAGTCTAACCATGTGAATATGTGATCTAAATTCGAACATGGGAAGACACAGTCTAATTACCAGCCAATGATTTAAGTCGTTAACAGATGTGAGAGAAATCACCGATAATGATAATGATCCTCAAGGTACTGCAGTACATTCTGCATGGCTTGAATGGATTTTTTGATGTCGAACACCATACAAAGAATTCTAGTTGAAGGCCAATGATGTCAACCTATCACCGGAAGTGAGAAACTTGCCATTGATGCATGCAAGCCTCAAGGTACTGAAAGGGTGTTTCTAAGTCAACTTCTTGGACAAGAAGTGACCCGTTAGGGGAGGGCCTTCATGTATCCCACATCAATGACATGAAATGAGTGTAATGATTTTTGGAGACGGAATGTGACTAACGACACAAGGTTCAAGAATGGTGGTCATGAAAATCAAGGCTTATGAGTATTGCAAAGGATGAAATTTAACTGAGTGACTTCTCTTGAGCATGTTGGCGATACTGAATGGATTGGCAGAATTGACCCAAAACCAAAGTGATGGATGGTATGATAGGCCAAGGTATGATGACCATCAAGCAGATAATCCAACCCAAATAGTCATGGTGATGAAGTGAAAGTGTCATGTTCAAGAGTGACCTACTGCCATAAAGTGGTTCATCCCTTTTCCCATTTTCCCCATTCATTGTTGACCAATACCTCTTTATTTTTATCAAGTTTGAGGATGATAACATACTCTTGTTGTATAATTCCATTCTCTAGGTGAATCCATCGGTATGTGATGTTTTAATGAGTCTAGCGAAGGTGAAACTCAGTCTTGTCATGATGGACAAGTTTGTCACTATTTGATGTTTTAATGTGTTTAACGACAATGATAGCTTGGTCCTTTTCATTTTTAGAGAGTTTGAAAAGGGACAAAAAGGAAATTCCATAAGTTCTTTTTTGTAAGTTTGTATATCAAGTTTGAAAAAGCATAAAATAATACAAGAGAGAACCTATTGGCCATGTTCGATCAACATATTCCTTTTTCGTAAATAATCTAGCTTAGTCCGGAAAAGGGTTAAACTTATATTGAGTAGATGTCATTTCCAATCTGTTAACGAGCTGAAAAGAACAATTGCTTGGAAATATTTTTATATTTTGAGTCTAAAAAGAGCTTAAAGAGGACTCCAACAGGGTTCCTTTTTCGATGTTTAAGGGAGCTCAAAAAAGAGATAAAATTATGCTATGTGGTGAAAGTACAATTCACGATCTTGCACATCAAACTCTATAAGTCAACTATAAATCTGTTCAAAGCAACACTAAACGAAATAAACATACCCATTTCATTGGTAAAAATAGGTAAATACTAAAGTTTACTCATTAAATGATCAAGGAACAAACATAAAACAAGAATTTACCATGTTAGTTTCACCATTTGATATTTACCATTTTGTTTGAGCTCTGACCTTTTTTTTACCTTTATCTTTAGCAGTTGATTGCAAGAGATTTTGTGGACCATTTCTCGTGCTGTCTGGATCAAGTAGGAGGTCTACCCATCCTCTTTCTTTTCATGTCATTCTTTTATAGTTTCATGCAAGTCTTTATGGTTTCTAGAGCCCCTGGGTTAGAATATTTTGCCCCGTGAACAACGCAGCCCTACATGTCAAAAACTATGCCGGGGAGCACCCAGACAGAAGGGCAGATGCACTGCAGTGCACTGTCTCCTTGCCTAGGTTGCGCTTGGCGAGTTTCAAAAACTTGTTTCACCTGTTTTGCGCAAAATTTCTCCATTTTTTTGCATGAAATGGATCCTAACTAAGCTTATGTCTTGATTTCAGGATTTTATTGGATCATAATGTCTATTACTTAACGAGAAAGAGAGCATGAAGAATAAGACATGGTTGCCCTAAATGATCTAGGTACATTTGAGGCCCTCAAAAACTGTGGGTTTCTCAAATACTTTAGGTTGTCCGTAATGAGGCAACAATCAGAACTATTTTAGTTCCTATTTCATGCCTAGTATCCAACAGATTAGGATTTTCACAATAGGGACAACGTGGTCCTTATTATGATCGATGTTGTTTACTTTCTTACAGGGTTGTTGAGACGTGGTTCCCCCATTTCTCTTTCAGGTTCTTCCCAATGGGGAGAATCAATGAGGGACTATGTCCGATAATTCTGTCGGCCAAGTACACATCCTAGAAAATACGGAAAGATTATCATCAAAGATATTCATGATTTTCCTTTGAGAACAATCCTTTTCACCATCACAAAGTTGGCAGGCAATGTGACACTTCATCTGGTGAACAAATCATACATGCAATATGCACTTGAGTGTCTTGAGCCAACTTTATTAAACTGGTGTGAGGGAGTACTTTCTTGACTGAAAGAACAACTGACAAAGATGAAGAGAAGTAAGATGAAGACATTTAGCTATGGATCACTCTTAATTTCTCTTACCTTCAAGAGAATTCCATTGATGCAAACTCAGAATGCAACATTGAGTGTAGCTGCTCCTAGAGATCCACAGATGCAGAGGTGGGTCAAATTGATGGCTAGCCATGCTAGTCAGTCATCGATTACATTTTCTGCTACATTCTTCAGTTGGCTTGATCGACAACACATTGTCATTGAGGAGCATCCATATGCAAGGATGGATTTTCGTGGAGATCGAGAGTTGAGTTTACTAGTGGGCGCTTAATGGGGTGCTATACGTAAATTGTTTTTGACCAAAAGTTTTTGATTTTTAAGTTTCTACATGTTTTTGTGTTTTGATGTTTCCAAGACTAAACTAAAATTTTTCTTTGAAATACAAATGTTGCTATTGTTCGACATATGAGACACCAACAGGAGGCAACTGGACTAGCATGGAGAAATGTTGGGAGAGAAATTCTCCAGGATTTGGATTTGGCCAAGACACTGGCAGAGTTGAAGGATCATGTAGAGGGATTAACCCTCGATATTCTAGATTTCTGGATCAAGGAGTTACCTATGAGGCTGCAGCACCATGCTATTGGTGTTCCTAGCCATTGGATATGGCTATTGTGCATGATAGCTAAGGCTGGGACCTGTTATCATGTCCGACACTAGGTATACTTATGATGATTTTGTATGCATTTTGAGTTTCTAGGTCAGATGACCAAACATGCTTTGGACAAAAATTTTGTAAACAGTTTAAAACATATATCTATTTTTACTTTCAAAGTTTTATATATGGTTATGTGCAATCCTATTCAATTAATGATGTGAATTGAAAATTTACTTTTACATGTGTCGCAAATGTCTGTTTAACAGATAGTTTGCTAATGAATAAATTAATGTGTTAAAGTTTGAGGAAATATGTTGATATTGAATGTACTCAAAATGTCTTTCCAAAATACGAACTCTAAGGAACATACGAATAATTGTTGGGTTTTTGACGGTATAAATGTTTCTTAGTTGTAGTACGACGAGTTATGAGTCCAATCTAATGATGATTCGGCGAATGCTAATTGAAATGGCATCAGAGAGAAGTTCGATCAACATGTTATACTCAACGATATTATTCGTAGAACGACTGATACAAATCCCTTGAAAACTCACTAACTTGCCACTTGGAGGGAAAATGGTCCATGCTGCAAAAGATAGGCTCTGTGTACTATGACTAGCACCATCAGCATAACCAACAATGGTTCCAAATATTATGAAATCTGCAACAAATGTAAATCGGATAACTTAACCACATAAAAACTCTAAAATACACATTGACACACAGATGCAATTAAAGCATATATACAATGATTCTACTGCACTCAATTAAGCATAGTAACATTTGAGGTAAAACCCATTTCTGAGCTGTGAGAATGGAATTCCATCATAATCCATGAACTCATAGGCACCCTTTTCCAAAACACACTTGACAATGTAAGCATCCATACAAAGTGGTTCAAATTTTCCTGCTCCAAGTTTACCATCTTCCTGATCATAAAGAAATACTAGGTCTTCTTCTAAGAAAACGCGAGGCTTGACATTTCTGTCATATTGCACCTTGATTTGTTTCTTATGCCCTTCGTTACCCAATGCAGCTTCACGATGGGTTTCATCCACATTGATGAGTTCTAAGAAACGGACTTCTTCATCAGAAGTGTCAGGTAATAGGTCAATTGCGAGTTTAAGAAATGAGATTTCACATTGTATCAGCAAGATTGCTTCCAGACCATACACCAATTGAAAGGGTGTGAATCCAGTTTCATTCCTTACCAAAGTTTGATATGCCAACAAAGTAGAGTACATGATTAAATTACTGTTTTGTTTATGAACCGCTACGATTCTTTGAAGCATTCACTTTAGGACTTCGTTGATGGCCTCAACTTGTCCGTTATCTTGTAGGTAATAAGGAGTAGAACTATCATGTCAAAGTCCTAACTTGGCAGTTAAGTCACTCATCATGTGATTTCTAAAATGCCACCCATGATCTGTAACTATAGCCTGTGGTACACCAAACTGAGCAACCATGTGGTTGAAAAATAAAAGTGTAGCCATCTCACCACTGTTTTTTAAAGTTGGCATCGACTCTGTACATTTTGTGAAATAGTCCATGGCAACTATAATGTACCTATGCCCCTCGGCTGAGGTGGGGTTACATATCATGGAGTCAATGCCCCATTTGGCGAATGGTCCAACAACGATGACAAGATGCAATGGTGCAGGTGGTAATCTAGCTTTACGGTCATAGATATAGCATGCATGACAACTTCTGACAGCAATAATGGAATGTTTGAATATGGTAGGCCAGAAGGAACTAACACAGAGAATTCTCTATGTAGTAGCATGACCAGATAAACTTCCACCACAGGCACCTGAATGGAAACCATTCAAAATTTTCTCATCTTCCTCATGTATGAGGCACCTTCAGAAAATCGTATCGATACCACGACTTGTAAAGAGTGTCGCAAATGATGAGATAAAATTTGGCTTGGTATAAGATACATCGTTGTTGTGAATGAGAGGTATCGAGCTAGAAAGCTTGGGTCTGGAGATAAATCAGTATACCTCCATACCTTCGATCAAATGATGAAATCAACAACAGAGACTCATCTAGAATTGATGGTTCTGACGTTCAATCAATGGTATTCGAGGGAAGGTCACAAAGAAGCTTGACGAAGACTAGATATTTCTTTGATTTGGATTTGATGACCTCCAAATCAAATTCCTGCAAAATGACGATCCATTTTGAGTATTTACCCCCCAGCAATTGACGTGACAAAATATATATGTCATAAGGTTGCAATCTGAAATGACAATGGTCTTTTGGAGCAGGATATAGTGGAAAAATATCTGTACTGCTTGAATGGCAGCTAGAGCTAACTTTTCGATGTAAGAGTAATTAACTTCTATATCATTGAGATTATGTCTGAAATAATATATCAGATGTTCAATCCCATATTCTTCTTGGACTAAAACCACTCCAATGGTTGTATCTACAGTGGCAAGATATAGGAAGTAGTCGTTTTGATAATTTGGGGAATACATTAATGAGGCTCTAATCAAGGTATCTTTAAGAGCATCAAAGGAATCTTGTGCAACCTCATCCTACAGGAAAAAAAGACATTGGTGAGGGGCGAAAAATGTCACCATAAGCTCATTGGTGATGGTTAAAAGAGCATTCATCACTAAAACCTGAACGTCACCAAAGGTGGCATTGCCAAAAGTATAGGTATAGTATTGAAATACAAATTCTGTCACCGATAATGATTTATAATGACGGATAATGACCATCACCATTTCATATGAGAAATGGTGATGGAGCATAGCCTCCGTCACCAAAAAATGAATGTCACCAAAGGTGGTGTCACCAAAACTATAGGTGTTGTAGTGAAATTCAAAGTTCATCACCAATAATGATTTATAATGATGGATAGCGACCATCACCATTGCATATGACCAATGGTGATGGACTGTAGCCTCGATCACCAAAAAATGAACGTCACCAAAGGTGGCATCGCCAAAAGTATAGGTGTTATGGTGACATTCAAGGTCCATCACGAATATTTCTTATAATGATGGATAGTTACCATCACCATTTCATATTAACAATAATGATTTATTGTGAAGAACCTTTAATGGTCATCACTATTGGTGCATATATATGGTGACATTCATTGACCGTCACCAAAAGCCGCATTTCTAGAAGTATAGGTGTTGTGGTGACATTCAATGTCCATCGTGAATAATGACTATAATGACAAACAACGACCGTCACCATTTCATATCAATAACAACAATTTATGGTTACAAACCTTTGACAGTCGTCACTATTGATGCGTATATATGGTGGCATTCGTTGACTGTCACCATTTCATATTTTTGGTGAGGGCCGAAAAATGTCACCAAAGCTCATTGGTGATGGTTAGAAGAGCATCCATCACCAATAATTGATCATCACCATTCCATATGGATGTCAAGGCACGATGGAATCGAACCACCAACCTCCTGCTTGTAAAGCAGGCGCTCTTCCATTGAGGTAGAACCCTTTAAAGAATTATATTTTTTAAAATTAGGCCTTGAAACTTCATCAATTATAAATTCTACAACTTTCAATAATTTAAAGTCTCAACAATATTTTACTAATCAAGTAAAGAAACATCGAATATGTAGGTCCCTACCTAATAGTTATTGAAGTTATGAAAATTGGGTGGAGGGAAAAATAGTTATGTATAAGAGAATCAATATGTTTAGTTGAATACACAATTAGAAGTCAAACTCTGAAGACATTTATAACCTATAAATGACCTATAACTACCAAATGCACCAAATATTGCAAAGGAAATGTCATAAGTGGATATCATATGGAATAAGAGAAGGCAATGGCTTGGAATCCTTGTACATCTTGGCATGCCTTAGCACTTGGCACATCTTAGCTTGTTTGACATGTCTTCATACTATTTGGCACATCTTAGCATGCCCTAGCATTCCCTAACACACCTTGGAAGTCATGAACTCACAACTAGCATTGCATTTTTCCATGACTTGGGAACCTTACATTCACTAGAACACCTTCGCACTCCCTAGTTGTCATGCCCTTTGTTATCCTCCATAATGTCCCAAGCTAATGAAGAGATCGACGGAGGTAACCACAGACCAAGCTTTTAGTTTTTTTGCTAGCCCTACCAAACCAGAGAGGACTCTCTCTATGAAATTACATCCAAGAGATGACTGGAATGTAAAGGATTTTAGGCTAGATAGCTAGGGTTAGGTGGGTTTTTGGAAAATTTAGGGACTTGGAACTCTATCCACCAGTGTCTTATCTGGCAGGGAATTTGTCAAGGAGGCAAGGACTTGGAACTCTATCTAGGATAAAGCACCTAACATGCATGACAAAATCCCCCTATAATAGATTATTTCCTACCTAGAAGAGGGTCCCCTACTCAAAATATAGAACCCTTCTCTACTATGCACTTTTCTTAAAGATAAATCTGTGCATAAAATAGTACTAAGTAAAACACCTAAATTACGAAAAGTAAGCATATAAGTCAAACTATAAAAGTATAATAAATATGGCTCTATATAAGTTTGGGAAACACTAGAAAAGCATGCTTTCATATAACAACATTAAGATGCCTAAAATCAATGTGATTCTTTCATCGTTACTATACCCTCACAGCAAAACTGGAATCTATAGCATGTTCCCCAAGGCTATATGCATTTGCTGAGGTGTAGATTGAAAGGATCTGTTGAGATGAAGTACTATTGAAAGAGAAACACCTTCAAAACAATAGATAATGTCTATTGTGAATTCAACCCATTTTCACACAGACCAAGGCTACTACTGGGTACACTTCTCCGTTGAATGGAAACTACAATGTATTGTAGTGTTGCTGAAGGAAAAACACCTTCAGTGCAACACGGATAAAAGTCTAACAGATAGTGTCATTGTGGCCTCGATTGTCGATGATCTCATCAATATAGGTAACAACTTCGATAATTGAAAAACCAAAATGTTAGATGCATATATAATTTGAAATAATAGATTTGGGCATACTCTCATATTGTTTAAGAGTGTTAGTATAGAAAATGCAGGGTAACTTGTTGCATCACAATCCAAGGATGCAAAGAAATACATAAAATATTAAATAACATGGTATAAGTCGATTGCAGGTTATTTTGAAACAAGAATGGAATTCTCCTTGTGCGGGTTCTAATCTAGTGGGTATAACTTTAAATAAGAAATTGATAGTTATGGGATTGAAATTGTCTAACAATTCATGAAAAGTCCAAAATTTGTTCACTAGATAGAAATAGAGTGAGTTGTCAGGTTTATGAAAGGGAACACCCTATTTGTAGGAAGATAACTTGAAATTAGTCAGGAATATTATTTCTTGTCTTCTTGTAAGTGTGTGCTTTGGAAAGATAACCACATCAAAAGACTAAATAACAACTCTCATAAAGTTTATAGATGTGAAGAACTTCTAACAAAACCCATCGCTTAATGACAATTGAGTGAGGAATATGTCAAAGGATTCAATCTGGCACTTAGTCATAAAATGGAAGTTGGGGTATCCAGCATGTTGCCAACAAACCGACTCCAACCATAATGTGAAAGGCAGGTTAACTATGAAACTTCATTCCCACTTTGTAGTATTGTTCCCTCTTGAATTCCAACAGGTATCTGGTTGCTTAGATCCACAAAACTCATGCCAGGTAAACTCTGCATGATACAATTGTGACGTGCAAGCTTGACACACACTCAAGTTTCCCTCTAAAAGAGGGTAAGTCAAAATATTATGACAATCTTAACTGTAATTTGATCATACAATATTGATGTATTGCGTGGAATAAACAATATACTATCAATGCACTAATGAAGAACTCAAAATAAATAGATTTCTTATTGCTACAATAGTGCCCTTGGGATTCTTGGATATAGCACCTAACCTACATGACAAAAGCTTCTTAGAATAGAGTACCTCCTACCTAGAAGTGTGTCCCCTACTCAAAATATAGAACCCTTCTCTATTGTGCACTTTTCTTAAAGATAAATCTGTGCATAAAACAAAAATAAGAAAAACACCTAAATTAATAAAACTGAGCATCTAAGTCAAACTATTAAAGCATGGTAAATATTCCTAAAATCGATGCACTTCTTTCATCGTTGCTACAACCTCATAGGAAAACTATAATATACAACATGTGTCACAAGGCTGCCTGCATTTACTAAAGGTGCAAACCGAAAGTATCTACTAAGATGAAGTATTGTTGAAGGAGAAACACCTTCAAAACAATAGATAGAGTCTAATGTGGATTCAACCCATCTGCACAAAGGCCAAGGTTGCTACTGGGTACACTTCTCCCCCAAAATTAAAACTATAGTGTATTGCTGCTCTACTAAAGGTGAAAAATCTTCAGAGAAACACAAATAAAACTATAACATATATTGTCACTATGGTATTGGTTGTAGAAGTTCTCATCAATATAGGTAACCACTTCAATAATTGAAAAAACAAAAGGTGAGCTACATAGATAATTTGAAATGATATATTTGGGCATACTTTATTATCTTTTAGGAGTGTTAGTATAGAAAATGCAAGGTATCCTGTTGCATCTTTATGTCACAGACCAAGGATGCGAATAAATATAGAAAATATTAAATAGCATGGTACAAGTCGATTGCAGGTTCTTTTGAAACAAGAATGGAGTTCTCCTTGTGCAGATTCTAATCTATTGGGTATAGATTTAAATAAGAAATTTATAGTTATGGGGTTGGAATTGTCTCACGATTCATGGCAAGTCCCAAAGTTGTTCACTAGAAAGAAGTAGAGCGAGTCATCAAGTTTATGAAATGGAATACCCTATTCACAGGTAGATAACTTCAAATTAGCTGGGCATATTATTTCTCCTCTTCTTGTACATGTGTTTTTTTCAAAAGCTAACCACCTCCAAAGACTCAAGAACAACTCTAGTAAAGTTTATAGGTGTGCAACACTTCTGAGAAAACCCATCCCTGAAGGGCAATTGAGTGAGTAATATGTCAAAGGATTCAATATTGCACTTAGTCATAAAAAGGAAGTTGGGGTATCCAGCGTCTTGCTAACAAACCAACTCCAACCATAATGTGAAATCTAGGTTAAATGTGGAACCCCTTTCCCACTTTATAGCATTGTTGCCTCTTGAATTCCAACGGGTATCTTGCTACTTAGATCCACAAAACTTGTCCCAGGTAAACATTGCATGATACAATTATGATGTGCAAGCTTGACACGCACTCTAGTTTCCCTCTAAAAGTGGGTAAGACAAAATATTATGGCAGGCTTAACTGGAATTTTATCATACAATGTTGAGGTATTGTATGGAATAAACAATATACTATCAATGCACTAATGAAGAACCCAAAATAAATGAATTTCTTGTTGCTACAATAGTGCCACTCATGGGATTCTCCAAGGAGCCACTAATTTATACACATTTGGAATCTTTACTTGGTCTATAGAAAGTTTAAACAATGGTAGTGATCACTCTATTCCCTCCCATGGAAGGTCTATACAAAGTCAGCAATAAATTGAATTAAAAGTGAGGTATATGCCTGAAAAATAGGAGTCCGACTCTTCAACTCTAATTTAGTGGCAAGGAAATATTCATCTGTAAATTCTTGATCTTCTACAGTGTCAATTTCTAGTTAAATGGTTAGTGTAAATCTACACATTGTCCACATATCCCAAAAAACCATGTATGTCTGGACTCTGGTTGTGTGTAACATAGGGGAGATCACATAAATAATCCATTATCAAAAGAAAAATTTAAAGCACAACATTCTATGGAGAATTTTTAAAATTTTATTACATACCTTAGAAATTTTGAAAGGACATAATTGAAGCTTCCCTCTCCTTCCACACTTCATTGAATATGCCCCTTTTTCAATGCAGATGTTGCCTACAGAATCACAATCAGCAAATAGAATATGAAAAGTAAGTTTAATGAATTAAAGTAGCTTTGCTATACCTCAAGAAAATGGACTATGAAAAATTGGATTCATTCTCTACAAAAGATGATATAGCAAGATCTAATTTCATTTTTAACTGAAACAAAGGTAAATTGGATTCATGCTCTGCAATAGACGATATAATGAGATATAGTGACATTTTCAACTCAAACAAAGGTATGTTGAATAAGCTCAAGCTCCAAAATGATGGCATCCAATTTATGACTGGTAGTCTCTGTATATATCTAGCTAGAGGCTATAACATAAAGATATTTGTTATATGTGAAGATAAAAAAATGAAAGTAATGTGGAATTTTGACCATCAACTATAAGTTCCGTTCAAGAACTAGATCATACCATCACATTGTTATCAAGATAATCAACTCACCCACTCTAGTATGCTTCTAGTAGTTTCATGATAAAACTCAAACTCAATAAACTTCAAACAGCGTAAATTAACCAACAATATGTCTGAGGTTGGTTACCTAAGAATTATATCATACTAAATTACCTTTTCCATCTAACATTGAAAACGAATGTGAAAGAAATGAAGACAAATTAGTGATTATGATGGATGCATGTGATGAAATAAAATAAAATAAGAGCTTTCTAGGGGATTCTTGGATGAAGTTGATCCTGATCTACTGAATGAAATAAAAGAGACACTTTCTAGCTACTCTGATTTGATGGAAAACAACCCTAATTCTTATGAAAATGAATATGGAAAGCAATAAGCATCAATTAACCTGGTCTTGAAGAAGGTGTCTCACAGTTTAAATGGATAGTATTTTAAATTTCTACAACCAATAGAGGGTTTTCCCAGTTGGGTTCCCTATAAATTTTTTTTCTTTGGCTATAGTGTCACCGTGTTTTATTTCTGTTCTATTCCACTACAAATTGGTAGACATATTTTTTGTCTTCATGCAACAATTAGTTTCAGATTTATTCATTCAAGTAGTAGCAGAATTTCAAGGAAATTCTAGACAAGGGACAATTAATCTATATTTTCACTTATATATTTTGCAAGTAAAATTCACATCTAAATTTTCATCCAATGTGTTTAGGTTACTAGCAAGTGGTATCATAACATATCTCAACATTGCAGGGCATAAATCATATTATTCAATAAGGTTAAGACTTCAGATACAGAAATCTTCCCAAGTTATGCAAGAAAGAAATTTGCTGATTTTTAGTTCTAAATCTATCCAACCATAACAAAATTATGCCATCAAAGTTTTCCCTGGCCTCATTCAATTCAATTAAGAATATGTCAATCTCGTTGAGATTTCTTCTTCATTTCATACTTCTAAGTTATATATTTATGCAACCTAATATATCATTTATGTGAAGTGATTATTCATTAAATATTATTTAGTCTGTCGAGCGCATCTAACTAATTTTCTAATCAGTTTCTTGAAAGACTCTATCAGAGATTTGTAGTAGAAAATATAGGATTGTTTCAGTACCTAGTGTTATAAAAATCTAATCTAGAAAAAGTATTTTGGGGGTTTTTCCCTAAAAATGTTTACAAAATTTTCAATCCCAAAGCCATTTCAAGGAGAATTTTAGTCAGGGAGAAATTTAGTATTATTTTTGGAAAATTTGAATGCAACTAAAAGAAAGTCTTCTCGTTTGCTCAAAAGATTTCTGCACCAAATATGAGTGAATTCATAGAAGTTAAGATTTGGAAATAATTAAATTTCACTTCGCTTTTCCAGGACAATATATCAGTGAATTCACAAAACCTGAGATTTGGATTCTAGAAACACTTAAATTTCACCTCACTTATTAGGATTGGAAGTTCCCTGTGATACAAACATGTAGCATTAAGGATCTACTTTGTTTGTTTAAGGACAATGTTTAGTTTATAAATAGTGATACAAAAACCCTTGTATACATGCTTGACACAATTCTTTGGTCCCAACTAATGAAACTGAACTCCATCAATACATAACAGACAAGGTAGAATTTAAGAGGGCATCTACTTTTCAACATATACTCTGACAAAAATAAACATCTATACAGTCATATAAAATTGTCACCACACCAAAGAAGGAATTAAAAACCAAAATAAAAATAGGAACACAATTGGACTATTATGGTTACACTAACAAAATGTTAAATAGGATCAATATGTTAATATCGAAAATAGTGTAGTTGATTATGATTTATTGAGCCCAAGGCGTTAGCCCAACTGATTGTCTTTAATGTTACTAGGTATTTCGCTAGTTCTGTGATAGCAGGTGCCCTGTTTAAAATACCTTGGGTGAGGTTGACTAGTTAATGCCAATGGGTTTACCAGGGATGCCATCCATGAATGTGGGGAAACATCCATTGGGGTTCCCCAAAGAGTTTTTCTTGGAAAAAATAAAAATTGGAATTCCTAAAGAGAAATTTTGAGATGCATACAATGTACACCCAGTAAAATCAACTCTATAGAGACAAACCATAAAACAAGGAAAAATACATATTCTTTTACCTATGTTCCCTCGTTTTCCCTTTGGCCCTGTGAAAAATGAAAATATGCTAGTCTTAAAATTGAAAGAAAGGATGAAAAAAATAGTGAATTTTGAACCAGTCCTCCTTGTGTGGAAGAAGACTAAAAGTGGGGTGGAAATGTAGCGCGGTTAGAAATGAAACGTACATGGGTGACGTTAATGGATTGAAGAGGTAAAACCTTAACTCACAACTCTATTCAATCTCGTTTTCTCTCCCACCCTGTGAAAAGTTAAAATATACTACTCGTAAACTTAAAAGCAAGGATGAAGAAAATAGTGAATTTTGAACAAGAGATCTGAGGTGTGTGTACTCCTCCCTGTGTGGAAGAAGACTAAAAGTGTGGTGTAAATGTAGCAAGGTTAGAAATGAAACATACCTGGGGGCCATTAATGGATTGAAGGTCCAATGGTGGGCCATTAATGGATTGAAGGTCCAATGGTGGGGGATGTGAGGTGTGTGTACTCCTTCTTATGTGGAAGAAGACTAAAAGTGGGGTGGAAATGCAACAATGTTAGAAATGAAACATACTTGGATGCCATTAATGGATTAAAGATCCAATGGTGGGGTTCGATATTAGTCTGCTACTAGTAAAACCTTAATTCACAACACTCTTCAATCTCGTTTTCCCTCCCCCCTCTGAAAAGTGAAAATATGTTACTCTTACACTTAAAAGAAAGGATGAAAAAAATAGTGAATTTTGAACTAGTCCTCCTTGTGTGGAAGAAGACTAAAAGTGGGGTGGAAATTCAGAGAGGTTAGAAACAAAACATACCTAGGTTCCATTAATGGATTGAAGATCCAATGGTGGGGTTAAATATTAGTTTGCTACTGATAAAACCTTAATTCACAACTCTCTTCAATATCGTTTTCCCTCTCGCCCTGTGAAAAGTGAAAATATGCTACTCATAAACTTAAAAGCAAGGATGAAAAAAATAGTGAATTTAAAATGAGAGATCTGAGGTGTGTGTACTCCTCCTTGTGTAGAAGAAGACTAAAAGTGTGGTGTAAATGCAGTGATGTTAGAAATTAAACATACTTGGGTGCCATTAATGGATTGAAGATCTAATGGTGGGGTTTGATATCAATCTGATACTGGGTAAAACCTTAATTCACAACTCTATTCAATGTTGTTTTCCCTCCCGCCCTGTGAAAATTGAAAATATGCTACTAGTTTTCCCTCCCTCAGCCTTATGAAAAGTGAAAATTTAATTCACAACTCTATGAAACATACCTGGGCACCATTAATGGATTGAATATCTAATGGTGGGGTTCGATATTAATCGTCTACTAGTAAAACCTTAATTCAGAACTCTCTTCAATCTCGTTTGCCCTCCCACCCTGTGAAAAGTGAAAATATGCTACTATTTTTCCCTACCTCCGCCTTATGAAAAGTGAAAATTTAATTCACAACTCTCTTCAATCTTGTTTTCCCTCCGGCCCTTTGAAAAGTAAAAATATCTACTAATTTTCCCTCCACCCTATGAAAAGTGAAAATATACTACTTATTTTAGAAAGTAAATGAAGATTGGAATTAGGAGGGATTTGTTACATCAAAATTAAGGCTAAAATTTTTCAAAAATGTTAAAATTTCCCTCCCTAAAAGACAATAAATACAATATTTGAAGAGTATAGGTTAGATGTGTAGGTGTAATGTAAGTATGTAAACAATTTTAAATATGTGCTTAGTTAAAGAATAATAGTAATAATAATAATAAAAGTCAAAAGTATGGGGATGAGTGAAAAAATCTAAATTTTGGCTCAATTAATAATAAAAATAATAAAATTCAATTTGTTATATTTTGATTTTGTTATTAATTTGTGAATAGGTTTTGTTACAATACCATGAGCCAATACCATGGCTTATCAATACCTCAAGCGCAAAAATCATAACTTATTTCACAAACCAAATATTTTATAATGATATGACAAGATTATTAACCATGCATATTCACCCCCCACTTTACAGTGGATATTATTATCCTGTAAAAAATTGGTTTTGTTATAATACCATGGGCCAATACTATGGCTTATCAATACCACATGCTATAAAAACATAACTTATTTCACAATCAAAATATTTTATAACAATATGAAAATATTCTTAACAATGGATGTTCAATCTCACTTTACCATGCATATTATTAACTTGTAAATAGGCTTTGTTACAATACCATGGGTCAATACCATGTCTTATCAATATCACATTCCCAAAAAACATAACCTATTTCAAAATCAAAATATTTTATAAGAATATGACAGGATTCTTAGTCATGGATATTCACCCCCGCTTTGTCATTCATATTATGAACTTGTGAATAGGCTTTGTTACAATAGCATGGACTAATACCATGGCTTATGAATACCACCTGCCAAAAAATCATATCTTATTTCACAATCTAAATATTTTATAACAATATGACAATATTCTTAACCATCGATATTCACCCCCACTTTCCCACGGATATTATTAACTTGTAAATAGGCTTTGTTACAATACCAGGGGCCAATATCATGCCTTATCAATACCATATGCCCAAAAACCATAACTTATTTCACAATAAAAATATTTTAATTTAATTTAATTTTATAACATTTTTTATTTGAAGCTAATAGGAAAATAGTTGTAATTAGTTTTGAGATATATATAAACCGTCTATCCTCATGACTACTAAAATTATTCCCATATAAATTAAATTAAGGTTTTAATAAAATTAAAAATGAGAATACTTGTGTATTTAAATATGTGAAATTTATATAATACAAATATTAGTAAGAACCAACATAGATCTATCTTACATAAGGATCCAAGTGATCATAGCAAGCAAAGTGAAGGGAAGAGAGGGGGAGGGAGATAGTGACAAAGATGGAGGGTGGTGAGAGAGAGAGAGGGAGAAAGAGAGACTGACAGAGTGATGGGGGGAGACAGAGAGAACGAGGTAGGAAGAGAGAGAGGGGAGAGAGAGAAGAAGGGAGTGGGGGAGAGATATGGAGTTGGAGGGGAAAGAGAGGGAGGAAAGAACTAAGGCATAGGGAAGTAGAGGTGGAGAGAGAGGGAGGAAAGAACTAAGGCATATGGAGATAGAGGTGGAGAGAGAGAGGGATTGACAAGGGATAGGTGGATAGAGAGAGAGGGAGAGAAGAGAGGGGGGGATAGAGAGAATAGGTGGGGATAAAGATAGGGAGAGAAGGGAAAGAGAGAGAGAGGCACAAAGATGGAGGGGGGAGAGAGAGAGAGAGTGATGGGGGGGACATAGGGAGGTGAGAGAGAAAGGGAGAGAGAGGACTAAGAGAGAGGAGAGAGAGATGAAGTTAGAGGGGGAGAGAGAGGGAAGGAAGAAGAAAGACATAGAGGGAGTGAAAAGGGAGCGATGGAGAGAGGAGAGATAGAGGGAAGAGAGAGAGGTGGAAAGCAAGAGGGAGGGAGAGAGAGATAGATATGGAGAGAGAGTGTGTATGTTCGGGGGTTGAGATAGAGAGAGGGAATAAGAAAGAAATGCATAGATACAAATATAGATATTATATAGTATTATATAACCAACCTAGATCCATCTTAACTTGGATCTACCAAGTGAAAAAAAAAAGGTTTGTGCATCAAGAGATTGGATCCCTCTAGGTGTTTGATAGATCCGGGTTAAGATGGATCTAAGCTGGCTTAATAAGTTTGTAGTTGTATTTAATAAACTAACACTTTTTTTTGTGGTTGTGTTTGAAAACAATTTTTCCATATTTGGTGTGTTTATCATAATAATAATAATCTCATTTTAATTTAATTTTAATCTTACCTTTTTTATGCAATGATTTTGTTGTTAGTTTATAGAGATAGACATGTTATATTTTTGGAATTTGAAAAGGAAACACGTGCTATTAACTTGGTTGTACTGAAAAAATTTATGTGTAAGAAAGAAACATGCCCTCTTAACCTGTTTGTATTAAAAACATAAGTGTTCTTGTATACTAGGTGGGTGCAAACAAGAGAGAGTATATGGTAAGTGGATTAAATAGTTAAAAACAAACGTTAGTTAAGGAGAAAGTTACAAAAATCTAACAAATAGGCTAGGGTTAGGATATCATTGTTTTGGGACATCTAAAGTTGAAGGTACATTTTATGGAGGTGTAGTCTAAGCCCTTGGGTATCTTGGACTTTTAGTGTTGTTAGTGGTGTCAACTAGTGGTGGAGTGTCCAACCAATGAGTAGGCAACGTTTTTCATTTACAAGGTTGGCATCGATTAAGTATTCTCCCTCTCTACCGAACTCTAAGATGAGGAGTGTGCATAATGGACTTATTATTGCAACAAATTGCAAATATTTGATTATCTTTAAGTTAAAGGGCATGAAGTGGCTTCCTCAACCTACAAATCTTTAAAGGAACTATGTGTTTTTCAATTAAACCCTTGTGGTTAAGGAGCTGGAAAGGAGGAAGGCCTTATGGCTATTTTTAAGGGGTTGTAATGATCCTCGTCTTGTAGTAAATATGTAGATATGATGCTAATGGTCGCAATATTAGTACATTCACGTATATAATGTAAATATTTTCCTATCACCTTTCATCATGTAAATATGATAAATATTTTGTGGTTACCTTGATGTACATGTTAAAGTTCCACTTGCATGATTATGGGAAACACTTCTCATTTATCCTTGTGTACATGGGGAAGATCATAATTACTCTATGTGATAAAAACACCTAGAAATCTTTTCACACTGAACAGTATACAATAAACTTGACCCTAATATCCTAGTGAATAACAAGTAACTAGCTAGACTTTGGAAGGGTTTTTGGATTGAATGTTAGTGAAACTCATTGCAGTTAGGTGTGCCAATGTGTGGTGAGTCTTAGTGAGTGCTAGGGAAACATAAGGGAGCACTAGGTCAAAAT
This sequence comes from Pinus tabuliformis, assembly GCA_031772625.1. NCBI lineage: Eukaryota > Viridiplantae > Streptophyta > Pinopsida > Pinales > Pinaceae > Pinus > Pinus tabuliformis. The sequence continues at coordinate 303,798,641 of CM062818.1, forward strand.
GCATGGAAATGAATGAATAAGAGTGTGTGATAGGGAGTGTTAATGAGTTCTAGGTATGGTAAGAGGGGAGTGACATGGTATGCTAAGCAATGCTAAGTCATTCTAGCATGCCAAAGCGACATGCAGCCAACATGTGTTAGGTGCCAAGGTGTGCCAAATAGTGCTAGTAAGTTTTAAGGAGCGGTAGGGAAACACAAGGGAACACTATGTGAAAATGATGCATGAAAATGAATGATTAAGAGTTTGTGACAGGAATTGTCAGTGATTTCAAGGTGTGCTAAGGAGGGAGTGACAAGGTATGCTAGGCAGTGCTAAGGCATTCTAGATGCTAGGGAAACATGACAAGATGTGTTAGGTGTTCAGGTGTGCTAATGCATGCCAGGGTGAGTTATGGAGTGTGAGGGGAAAGCAAGGGATCACTTGTTTCAAACGCATGGAAATGAATGAATAAGAGTGCCTGACAGGGATTGTCAGTGAATTATAGGTGTGCTATGGAGCGAGTGACAATGTATGCTACGTAGTTCCAAGCAATGCTAGAGTGCCATGGTCACATGCCAAGATGTGCCAAGTCCTAGGGTGTGCCAATGTGTGTCAGGGAGTGCCATGAGAACACAAGGGAGAACTAGTTCAATTTGCATGGAAATGAATAGATAAGAGTGTGTGATAGGGAGTGTCAGCAAGTTCCAATTGTGTTAAGGAGGGAGTGACAAGGGTATATGCTAGGTGTCAGGGCATGTTAGGGAGCGGTAGGGTCTATTAGGGAGTGGAAAATCATGTCAAGGAATGCAGGGGATGATAATGTGTGCCAATGGATTGTTGTATGTGCCAGATTTTATGGCATGTGAAGATGTAAACTACGTTTCTTAGTTGTTTTATGGGCGCTGTTGGATGTGAGCCTTGACTTGGTAGCTTGTTAAGTGGGATAGTTAATATTGGACATGAGAAGCCTAGGATTATTTATTGTCTATTAAGGGAGCAAGGTATAGTCTAGTTGTAGTAAATGTAACTTGGTAAAGTTTTTGTAGTCGAGGCAGGACTTGGTTGGGTTCCTAAGTCTAAAAGAAAATAAGGGTAGTTATGAGGGATGATAATTAAGGAGTTACATGGCATGCCAAGGAATTAAAAGGCGTGCTGACATATGCTAGATAGTGTCAATGAATGTCAAGGAGTGTTTGGGAGTGTCAAGGAATCATAAGGGAAAACTAGGTCAAAGTGCATGGAAATGAATGAATAACAGATTATGCTAGGGAGTGCCGGTGAATTCTAGGTGTCCAATGGATGACGTGTGTTAGGAGAATTTCATGTTAGGACTTGTACGAGGAAATACCATGACTATGATAAGAGGATGGAAAATTAAGTTTGAGACAAAGGGAGACTTTGGTCTAGGCACAACACTGTTTTTTCAATGACTTGGTTGGGTTGTCAAGTCACAAAAAAATTAAGGTTATCTATGAGGGCATGAAAACTAGGAAGTGCCGAGGTGTGCAGGGGATTTCAGGATGTGCTAATACATGTTATAAAGTTCCAAGGAATGTTAGGCATGTCAAGACATGCCAAGTGCTAAGGCATGCCAATGTGTTCTAGGTTCTAGGCTGTGGCGCCAACACATGCTAGGGATTTCCAAGGAAACACAAGAGAGGACTTGTTTCAATTACATGTAAATGAATGAATGTGCGTGTGTGATAGGGAGTGTTAACAAGTTATAGGTGTGCTAAGGAGGGAGTGACTGTACCAATAGACAATAGAGTGCTAGGAAATCCTATTGAGATGTGACAAGTGCCATGGTGTGCGAATGTGTGCCAAGGAGTGTTAGGGAGTGTTATGGAAAGACAAGGGAGAAGTAGGTCATAATGCATGGAAATGAAGGAATAAGAGTGTGTGGCATGGAGTGTTAGTGAGTTCCAAATGTGTTAAGGAGGAGTTACAAGGCACGCTAGGCAATGCTAAGGAATGCTAGAGTTCTAGGGTGACATGTGGCCAAGATGTGCCAACGCGTGTAAGGAAGTGTTAGCTGGGAGTGCCAGGGAAACAAAAGGGAGAACTATGTCAAAATGAATGGAAATGAACAAATAAGAGTTTGTGATTAGAAGTTTAAGTGAGTTCTAGATGTGCTAAGGACAAATTGACAAGGTATGCTAGGTAGTGTTAATGCATGCTAGAGGCTAGGGCGAGATGCCAAGATTTCATAGGTGCTAGGGTGTAACAACATGTGTCAAGGAGTGATAATGAGTGCTAGGGAAACACAAGGGAGAACTAGGTACAAATGCATGGAAATTAATGAATAATAGTTTGTGACCAAGAGTGTCAGTGATTTCTAGGTGTGCTAAGGAAGGAGTGACAAGGTATACTATGTAGTGCCAAGGAATGCTAGAGCATTATGATAGTAGGCCAAGACGTGTCAGGTGTTAGGGTGAGCTAGGGAGTGTTAGGGGGTTTCAAGGAAACATAAGGAAGCACTAGTTCAAATTGCATGGAAATTAATGAATATGAGTGTGTGAGAGGGAGTTTCAATGAGTTCTAAGTGTGTTAAAGAGGGAGTGACAAGGTCATATGATAGGCAATGCCAAGGTATGCTAAACTACCAAGGCATGTCAAGAAGTGCCACGGTGTTCTAAGGAGTGTCAAAGAATGCCAAGGAATGTAGGGTATGTTGACTCATGCCTATAGTGCCAAGGCATTCTAAGACATGTCAAGTGTTATGGCATGTCAAGATGTAAATTGTGTTGCTTAATTGTTTTAGACCAAGGTTGGATGTGATGTGCCTTGCTTTGGTAACTTGTTAAGTGGGATGAGTGAGATTGTACATGAGTACCCTAATATGAGTTACAAGTAGTTCTTAAGTGAACAAGGCAAATGTTGAATTTCCATGAAGCATGAGAATTCGAGTTTGGCCTTAGAATTTTTTATGCGAACACACTCAAGCGCCACAAGACATCTACTATGCAAAACGAAATTTTCCATGAAAGAAAAAGTAATGGATTGAATGAACATAGTTTATGGTCTACACATCTTCATATGTTAATGCTTATTATTGTGGTATACAATAGCCATTTATATGTCTGGTGTAAGACTCCTCTGGAGATTTCTATCCAACAACAACAACTTTGTGGCAAGAGGTGTATTGTCAGAGGTTGCTCCATCAAAAATAGAAACCAAAAGGGACCTTACTGTGCACACAAATGAAGAATTAATAATATTGTTATCTATGAGTGCTGATGTGGAGGCATGGGACAAAATTACACAGGCAGTGAACCTATTTGTTCAACCAATCAAGATCTAAAAAGGAAAATGTGTGATAGTATATTGAGAAATGCCAACCTAACCCACAAATTTGTTGACATTTTGATTGAGCTGGCCTATAATTTTTCCTAAATTTAATAAACATGTAAAATAGGACTGACTTTTCAATACAAAATATAAATTGATAGGAGCATGGCCAAATTGTGAAAGTGTAAAAATTGGTATGGTTTAAAGGGACAGATCCCTCTGAAAGTCTTAAATGCAGTAACGAAGGTTGAGCCTCGTCCTAGAACCCCTTTGGGCATCCATATTAGGAATTGGTGTAGGATGCAACAATTCAGAATAATTTTTGTAGCAATGATGTCAACACTTGTATAGTGACATGGGGTTGGAGTTGGCATGTGAAAGTTGATTGGTCTACTTTGGAACTTCTCTAGGGTGATGCCTCAGATGATTTGGAGTACGAGGGCATGATTTGATATTTAGTTTGCATTAAAGAAGCTTTGGAGGCTAGATACTATAGAAAAACACCTTGTTCTAAACAGGGAAGCACATGCCCCTAAAGAAAGTAACAACAAGTACACAGATTTGAAACTCAAATCACATCACTATTTATTACTCTTTGAAACAAGAAATAACTAAAAATTTCAAACACTATTATTCACTTTTCCTTTAGTCCAGAAGGTACAATGAATCTGGAAACATGTACAACGATGTCTCAACTTTCTTAACTCCTAATCCTAATGCACCTTCCTCTGCATGGATAGATAAGAAAATTAAAGTCTGCTGCTAGTAAATAAGATATGAGATATGAAAACATGTTTCCTTAGCTAAGACTGAGAATTAATAACTAGGTAGGTGCTCCTTTTAAAAGTGCATGCAAAAAATAAATAAAGCAAAGTGTTTCACTACTCTAGGTGCCAAAATGAATCTACTCCCTAAGGTAAGTGCTTTACCCAGAAAAAGGTATTAAGGACTCAGAAACTTTGTTGCTTCCTTCAAGAGAGGTGTATGCCAAACATAACTAAGCTATCATGCACTACCCTCCAAATTCACTCACCTTTAATAGAAATCTTGTGCCCAGAAAAAAGGACAAGAGACAAATATCCAACAGAATTCGTTGACCATCTAGAGACCCTTGTGCTCAAATAGCGAGATAATAAGGGAATGTCAAATAAGGTGGAATATTTCACCATTGAAATTGACAAGAGATAGAAGGGGTCAAAAACTATCAAACCTAATGCTTAAGAACAAATGAATTAATCCACACTTGGTGATCCAAAATGAATTCAGTCCTTCTTTATTTATAGATTTTGCAGAGGAGTTTCATATTCTTAGATGATTGAGTAAACCTTACTCCAAACACCAAATTTGTGTTTTTCAAGCCTAGTTTTGCCAAAAATTTCCCAACAATGGGTATTTTGGGTTTTTCCCCCTTTATGGAGGTCTATAGTATACGGGGATGGATAGGATATTATGTCTCATTCATCCTCAATTTGTAGAGGATGTTACATGTCACCTAATAAAAGAAACAATGCTTTAGTTTAGGAGGTAATAACTAAATTCCTATTTCCTTCCACATAGGACATACATCTTGTAAAAATGATTGTGGGCTACAAATACTACAAAAGGCCTAAACCTTACTAGCATTGTCATAGGCCAAGAATAAAACCCCTTTCAAGTTAAACAAGGTAAGTAACACTTACTACAAGCACAAATAACAAATTCAAAAACAATATACCTATTCAATGAAAGAATGACAAATCATATTAGTGCACTATTAAATTTAATAGCTCTTGAGTTGCATTGTCAATCAAAATTTCTCAGGTTGGGGCATAATTAAGTACTCAATGTTGTTTTCGGTCAAATTTGGGGAAAAGGAGGAGCTCTTGGTCACAATGGGATGATCAGGCTTTTCAGAAGGGAGCTCTGCTATACTTTTCAACATACAAGCCATTCATTCTATTGGAGGAGATATAGAGAAGCCTTTAATAAAGACATTTCCAAGATCAATTTGGAGGAAAATCCATTTTCAAAGCTTAAACATAGTTCTAGATTCAAACAGGAGTAATCATTTTTCAAAACAATTATTAATTCCCAAGAAATTGGAGCCAAGCTGACATGTTGACCATTTATTCTTCTACTGGACAAGGAAGCATTTATGAAAATTCCTTGGCCCTTTGATCCAGTATTTGATGTAAATCTCTTGATTAGAAATGTAACAATAGATGCAATATATTAAGGAAAAGGGAAAAGTAGAGGGCCAGTTAATAATTATCTCTAAAAGACACTCAATAGAATCCTAACATATTTTAAATGGAAAAGGATAACTCCATCGTTATTTTTTTCTTTAGAAACTTTTCTAATTTCCATGATTGAACCATGTATTCATGCCTTGAAGGAAGGTCACAAATTCTTTTGATATTGGTTGAAGCAAACAAAATGTGCAAAGTTACACTCACATAGAGATATGGAAAAAAATTATGTGGAGCTTATTGTCCGAGACTCCAAACAAAGAATGGAAAAAGGGTGACAAAACCAAGTCAAAAGGTATGTGTAGCTTTTGTCATGCAAAGTTAGTTGTTAACTCCACTCTCTATAGTGAAGGCTTTGTGGTGGAAGTGACACAAAGGTTTGCATGCAAAGCTTTGGATTAAAAGGAATGGAGCTTGATGCTACATGTCCACTATTACCCCACATTCTATATGAGTTAGAGGAGATAAAAATAATGAGATGCGGGAGATATAGAGTAGATAATATTGTTATTCAAATTTAATAAAAAATATTACTATGTTTTCCTCGACATAAAAGAAACATATTCCATAAAATATTTTCTCCATGAACCTGATTTAAAATGAATCTCTTCTGTTCACGCGTCCATCTGCAAATAGAAACGACGTTGATGGGCCAATTTTAGTTTAGAAAATTCACAATTAGTTTCAATTTTGAGATCTCCTATTTTCAGTTCATATTTTAGTTACAAGAAGTGAAACGGGACTCGCCAATCAATCACGATTAGTCACGAGTTGGAATCTGCTCGCTCTCCAAATGATCTGACCTAAATATTTGTGAGTCTATCTCATGCTGACCAAGTTTAACTCATGGTCAATGAAAATTTGACTTGAGACTTGTCGATTAAAGTAGCTTCCTGCGATTGATTCCAATTTATTTTATTTTTATCCTTGACACGACGAGCACGAGTTTTTCAAGTTTAGGTATGCCGCATTGATAAAAACTAAACGTCAGATGTTCCAAAATTTATTTCTCATTTCTCATACTCAAAACTCATACGTTGAGACCTTAAGTTATCAATCATTACTCACTATTACACAGTCCAAACACGATATCGGGGAACCACCAAGGTGAGCCTAAGTCCAGACTCCTTATCAAGTAGTTGCCAATGTGTGCTCTATCCATACTCCATATCGATCATCGAGCAATCACGCATCACCTTCAATGTTTGTTACCTTTAGGCTTAGCCGCTTCACTATTCAATAATCGAGGTACATTGGCACTTGGCTTAAATAATAGGTATATTACTATATTGAATTTTCAATGTCGTTTTCAATGGGAAGTTTGAAGTTTCATTCTTCAACAATCGAATGTTCAACGTATTCCTTTCGTTATGACTTTTCAACCCTATAAATGGGGCTTAAATAGATTTTAAAAATGCACTAAGAAATGGTTTCATACCAACCATCAACCAAGTCATCAGGTATTCCTTCCTTGGTCAATGTCTTGCCGACTTCAAAGGATTTAACAATGCATTCACAACTTTGGGTATTTTTGTTCTTCCAAAATCTGTTATTAATGTATTGGTTCAGTTGTCTTATGCCAAAGGAACTTGCAAATTCAAGATTACAATGCAATATATGTTGATAATATTTCCTTTAGGTAGCATTTCCTCATATGTACCTAATTGTGTTTCAAGGTCATAATGATATATTAGGTCAAAATGTGCTTATGTTGTTGGAAAGACTCCTCTTTGATCCTTAACAAAATCTCATATCCTTTGAAACCAACCATATTTTTTGTGAAGTTATATATGGAATTTTTAACTTTAATTTTTTATTGTATTTTAAAGGAGCCAAATTAATAGAAGGCATAAGTCCAAATCTAAATAGAAGCTTTGATTTAAACACAAGTCCAAAACAACAACAATGGTTAGGGAGAAGGACTTTGTTTGGGCTTATTGTGACAAGATTCTTGGAGACCCTAAGCTCCTTTGTAAATTTTGCAAAGAGAAATGTAGTGGAGGCATTTATAGATTCAAGTACCACCATGCACAAATACTCGGCCATGATATAGGTCTCTGCCAAAATGTTGACGAAAATGTCAAACATGAAGAAACCTTGGCCATTGATATGTTGAGTCAGCATAATCTAAAGAAATAAAAGCAAAAAAAAGAAATAGGAACTCCTGGAGTTGACAATTTTTCTTCCACTACCCCATTTTCATCTCCCTCTGTTGAATCCTCAATGCAGTTCCCAAGTTTCCCACACATGCCTCCAAGTCCAAGTCAAAATCAAGACCAAATGAATCCTCCTACATTCAACATTGGAGGTGGAAACATAAACACCTTTTTTTATCCCTACACAAAACCCGATTACCAACCTACCTTGTATACCACTGGTTGGAAAAAAAATATCCATAGTCAGGAAAGGAAGGCAATTTCTAATTTTTGCTACTATTCTGACATACCTTTCCACTGTGCCATAAGTCCTTATTAGCAAGCTATGATTGATGCAGTTGTTGTTGCAAGTCCGGGGCTCAAAACTCCTTCATTAGAGATCATTAGCAAAAATTTGCTATTATAAAGTGTTGAAGATACCATTCTTGTGATATCTCAATTTCGTTCATCATGGGTAGAAACAAGGTGCACAATCATGAGTGATGGATGGACAAATTAGAGGAATATAACTTTAATAAATCTCCTTGTATCTTCTCTAGTAGTTACAATGTTTCTCAAATCAGTGGATGCCTTAGACAAGGTTAAGACTACACAACTTATTTGTGAAATGATGAAGTCATTCAACAAGTGGAAGAAGAACATGTACAAATTGTCATCGATAATGCAGCTAATTATATGGCTACTGGTAGACTTTTTCAGAGTAGGCACCCCACTATTTTTTGGACCTATTGTGTTGCCCATTGTATAGGTTTAATGCTTGAGGACATTGATAAGCTTCATTGGATACATGAGGTTATGGAGAAGGAAAAATCCATAACCAGATACCTATACAACCACATTATTGTCCTAAACACCATGAGAAAATACACGGAAGGTAAAGAAATTGTTCGACCTACAGTGACTACATTTGCAATAAATTTCATATCTTTGCAATTTGTGGTTGAGTAAAAGATAAATCTGAAGAAGATGTCCTCGGGTCCTGAGTGGATGGCATCTAAACATTCCAAGACCCTTGAAGGCATTGAAGTTGTTGCACTTGTGTTTAATGACAGTTTCTGGAAAGATGCAGAAGAGATTATTCATGTGATGGAGTCCCTTGTTAGAGTTCTCAGGTAATTCAAGTATTTTAACATTTTCATGTTTTAAATTTCATTTCAAGCTTATTTTTATTTTCAATGTTTCATATTAATTTAAATTTGAAATCTTGAACTTTCAGGGTGGTTGATGGTGACAAACCCGCTATGGGTTACATTTATGAGGCGATGGATCTCACAAAGTAGGCCATCAAAAGAAGATATGGGGATGAAGAGGCCAAGTTTATGCCTCTTTGGGACATTATTGATGCACATTGGGATAGGAAATTGTATTCCCCCTTACATGCTGCTAGGTACTTCTTAAACCCATAGTATTTTTATGATAAGAGAAAATTTAATGAGGATGGGGAGGTTCACAGAGGACTTATGACATGCATGGAAATGTGCTTCCCTAATCCAGAATTTCAAAGTCATGTCTTTTCCCAACTATAGGATTATAGAACACCACCTAAATTATTTTCCTATACCAGTGTTATACGAGAAAGGTCTAAGCTGTTGCGTGGTACCCTTTGAGGCTTGAATGCTTTATCAGTTCATTAAATTTGTTTAAATTTTATTTTTTATGTTAAATTTTTTATTAATTTTGTTGTATTTTTAATTTTTTACTATTTAGTATTTAGTATGTCTACTCACGAACCCTTGCCACTTGCTAGGTCTTTTGTGGAAAAACTTTTGTAGTCATATCCCAGATTTGAAGAGATTTGTCATTCGAATCTTAAACCAAGCATGTAGTGCTTCAGGTTGTGAGTGCAACTAGAGCATGTTTGAGAAAATACATTCTAATAAGCGCAACCGATTGACACAAAAGCTCTTAAATGACCTTGTATTTTTCCATTACAATCTACAACTTCGCAACAAAAAAGTACTAGGTGAGAGCTTGAATTTGAAGGTTTCATAACCTGATTTGGAATTTAAAGTTTAAACTTTAATGTTCAAAGTCAAACTTAAATTCACATTTCAATGTCTCATGATAATGATAGGTTTGTATCATTCACCAATAGACCTTGAAGAGATATATTTACAAACTACAAATGCAACAGATTGGGTCCAAATAGAGGATGCTCCTCTTTTAAGCCTACATGACTTGAAGAACTTTGAGAGTCAAGCGAGCAGACGAGTGGGAGGAATCACTTCTAGTTCTCTCTCTTAAGAGTCTTAGGCTCTTAGTTACTAATTTTTTCTAATTAGTATGCAGTTGTTTGTAAACTTTTAGAAGCAGTTTCTTCTAGTTCTATGTAGTCACTAGTTAGGAATCATGACTCAGTACTTTGGATCATGTTTGGACTCATAACATATATGAGATGCTTATTCATTCATGATATTTTGGACATCTATTGATATTATGAATTGTTTGGACATGGATTTATTGAATATCAATGAAAAATGTTTTTTTTTTTAATTCAATATATGTGTATATTTTTATTTATTGAATTCACTGTTTTTTTCCCGATTTTTTTCCAAATTTCCCCAATCTAATTAAAACTCTTAGGTCCTTTTCCTTGCCGATTTATTGTCTATTTTGAGTATGGTAATATTGGTTACAAGTTTCATTCTCACTTATGAGTGCTAAGGTGTGCAAGAGAGTGCCAATGCATGTTGAGGAGTGTTAGGGAGTACTAGGACAACACAAGGGAGCACCGGGTCAAAATGCATGGAAGTGAATCAATATGAGGGTGTGTTGGGAAGTGTCAATCAGTGCTAGTTGTCATGCCAAGGAGGGAGTGACAAGGTATACTAAGAATGGGTAAGGGATTCCAGGGAATATCAGGGAATGTCAAGAAGTTCTAGAGAGTACCAGGTAGTTCCAGGGTGTGCTAACATGTGCCAAATACTACCAAGGAATACTAGGTGCTAAGACATGCTAGGATGTGTAGGATGCCAATGTATTACAATACGCGTCAAGGAGTTTCAAGGAAACAAAAGGAATAACCAAGCTAAAATACAAGGAAATGAACACATAAGAGGGTTAATAAGTCAGGACTTTATATTTTTCAAAAGGCACACTAATAATATGTTCCAATACATGCCAAGTGTCAATGTGTTCCAAGTGCTAATTTTTGTCAATGAAATATTATGCCAAGTATTTCCATGGAATGGTAGGGACTAAAGGGAATGCCAACACATGACAGGGGAGTGCTATGCTATGCTATGGCATGCCAACGTGTGCTTTGGCATCCTACTCATGGCAAGATGTTCTAGGTACAAAGATGTTCCAAGACATGCGATGTGCCAGGGAATGTTAGTGTATTGTTCCAAAGAATGTTAAGGTGTGCCATGAGTGTTGAGGAGTGCTAGGTCTCTCTCATTAATAGAATTGACAGAGCTTCATTATGTATTAGATAATATAGTTCCTACACACACTAGTTGAACTTTATTTAAAGGAAATTTGCTAGATAATAAACCTAATAGAGATGAATCATGTGTTGACTTACAGGAAGACTATATTCTTATGACTTGAGGGAAATGATACACACTAATTAGTTCTTAACAAATTGACTGGCTATTATAACCACTATGACCTTGGACACATAATGAAAAGGACTCCACAACAATGGTCTTAAATAAATATATTTTGACAAAAAATATAGTAACAAGTCCATGGCATCATCAAAAACTCATGGAATGATCAATGATGATGAACATTTTTTTACCGTCACCACAAGTAATCAAAAAGAGCAATCGTGAGGGTCAATAAAATATCATCACTTGAACTGTCACCAAAGAGAGAACTAGTGATGGACCTTTAACGACCCTCACCAAAAGTGTCACCAAAGAGAAAATTAGAGATGGGTAATTAATGACCCTCACCAAAAGCGTTATTGAAAATGGCTTTGGTGACAAACCTTAAAGGACCATCACTATATACACTTACCACAACAATTTTTAAAGGCTGTCACCATATGCGACATTGGTGATGGACCTTAAAGGTCTGTCATAGGCATGAAACATCATCAAAAACTCATTGGAATTATAAATGATGATGAACATTTATTTACCTTCACCAAAAGTAACCAAAAAGATCATTGTGACGGTCAATAAAATATCATCACTAGAGGTGTCACCAAAGACAGAATTAGTGATGGGCCTCTAACGACCCTCACCAAAAGTGTCACCAAAGAGAGAATTAGTGATGGGCCTTTAATGAACCTTACCAAAAGTGTCATTGAAAATGGCTTTGGTGACAAAGTGTAAAGGACCATCACTATATACACTTACAACAATGTTTTTTTAATGATTGTCACCATATGTGATAATGGTGATGAACCTTAAAGGTCTGTCACAAGCATGACCCTCACCAATGAACTTTTTTCTTGTATTGGGTATCCCCTTTCTCAATAGATGAGTAAATATTTTAGCCATTTTAGCATACTTGGGAATGGACCTCCTCAGAAAGTTAGCCTTCCCTTAGAGTCTCTGTAATTGTACTAGATTTGAAGGTGGAGTCAAGTCAAGAATTGCCTAAACCTTAACTGGGTGGAGTCGAATTCCTTCCTTAGACACTACGAAACCAAGAAAATGGCCAAAACCAACACAAAAGACACATTTGTGTAGATTGAGTCATATTTCGTAGTGTAGACACCATAAAAACATAGCTCTCAAATGCTGCAGGTGATCAGTCTACTTTCGTGAATGATCAGGTAAATCATCAAGATATGGTTGAACAATATGTTTGATGTCATCGAAGGCATAGTTTATTTCCCTCTGAAAAGTTTCCCCTGTGTTCTTCAGATCAGAAGGGAGTTTCCTATAAGCAAATGTGCCCCTTGGACAAATAAAATTTATTTTAGATTGGTCCTTTGGGCGAATATTGATATGATTATAGCCGAAAAAACCATCCATAAATGAGAATATTTCACATCCAACACATTCATCAATATTATGGTCGATAGAGGGAGTTGGATAAGTGTCTTTTGGACAAGCCTGATTACCATCCCGATAATCGATGCAAACTCATATTGTTCCTTATTTCTTTATGACAGGAACAATATCAGAAACTCAATCAGTAAGAGGAACATGGTATATCAAACCATCATGCAAACTTTTTTCAACTTCTATTTTAATGGCACTAGCCTTCTTTGGATGAACAGGAAGGAGGCGTTGCCACACTGGTTGGCCATCAAGATACATTTTCAATTCATGTTCAACTATACTAGATTCAATTCTTGACATCTCCTCATATGACCACACAAATATATCTTGGAATTCATGAAAGAGAGCACGGTAAATATCAAGTTATGACAGAGAACAATATTTTCCAACATGAATGTTTTATTCAACTTTAGGTATAGTTGAAATATTGATAGAAATTGTTTCTTCAATATTTGACAGGTTTCGCTCGGAATCTACTGTTATTATGAAAACATAATTCGAAAGGAAATCAACAACTGAAGGGTGATTAAGTTCATTTGAAAAATCTTCTATGTGATCTGGAAGATGGGAATGATGATGATAATCTTCCCATGGTTCTTATTCCGTCATCATTGAATGGATGATTCCTTCATTAGTAGAAAATATACGTGAAAAAGGATCAGAGGAAGTACCATATTCTAATGAATGATCTACCCATAAAATTGGTTAAGATGGATTTGGGTTCAACGCTCAAGCCAAAAAGATCAATTTGTATGCAAGCTCAATAGGTCTTAGCGGTATGATTTCATTATTACTATCAAATTTAGAACTATTGGTAATCTTCCTTAAGTCAGATGAAGTGGAAGATATCATGTTGCAACTCTCAAATTTTGCCACTTCCGCCAAGTTTGATCATGACAGTAGTGAAAAAGTACCCATTAGGGAAGGATCCTTGAAGAGACCTACACCAAGGTTTTGAACAGACAGCAGCAGTCCACGTACTAACAGAATGCTTCCAGTAGCCTAGGAACTAGAGGCGAAGAAGGCAAGTTGGCTGATAACTGTGATTCCACCTTTATGATGGAATGCAATTGTACGAAAGTATGTTGAAACCATAGAAACCATATCATAAACCCACAATCTTCCTAGAAAAATGTTATAGTCAAGGGGTCTGTCAAAAACCTCAACTTCAACAGTTACTGTTTTTCCTCCTAGTTCAATTTGTAGATCACTCAAGATTCCACAAGGTTTATATGTGTCACCATCAAAATATTTTAACGTTGTTCGTGACCATGACAAAGACGGTGAGCCAAGTGTTTTCTAGCAATTCATAGACACAATAAAAGTATATTCCCCCTCATCAATAATGGTTCGAATAATAAGTTTATTCAAGGCATTTACTTGAATCAGGAAAGCTAATTGCACTGGTAATTGTGGCGTATAACCCGCATGGCTAAAATCCACAAGATTGGAATCAGTTGGATCGATTCCACCAATTGTTGACAATAAAGCCTATTTTTGGGAGGGACAATTTTGAACTACCTCAAGTGTTGACATAGCAGAATGTGACTAAGCCAAATCTTCTACTATGTTATAGTTCTATGCAGCTCGAGCTCGAGGGTTAAATGTTGATTTATGTACAACTCCCCTAGGCAGTTTTATCGTTAACTCTGGTAAAATAGGTGTTTGAATAGTATCAGATGAAGTCAAAGGTCAAAGGATTAGGTTGATCAGCTTGGTTATTCGACGATGATGATTGATTTCCATAATCTGTACTTCATGTTGACACCAAAACTTCAATTTTAGGCTTAGAGGAAGATAGCATAAGCACTTGGGTAATGGAAGCATGGTCTGTAGCAACCATATTTGTCTCTAGTTTTGGAAAAGGATAAGTCAATACTATGGATGTACCAGAAGTCTTAAGAAGCTTTGAGACTTCTAAGAGGTGAGGACAATCCCACATAAAATGCTCATCATTAAAGATCAAACATGGGTAACGAGGTTTCCTAGTTGAAGGAGAGGAATCAGATGATTTCTCTTGAGGGAAATTATTTTGTTTCTTCTTGCTTTTCCCCTTCTTCTTGCCTCATAGATTATTCTCGTTCTTGCCTTTGTTAGATGACATGGCATTGACTTCAGAAGCAAGAGTGTTATCAAGTGCATTTGTAGTGTGATTGGAAATGGAAAGTGTTTAACCAGATGGTCTACCTGCCATTTTTCTCTCGAAGAACCAATCAAACCATCACCAGCATTAGAGTCCTTACTCGATGGTGGTGGAGGAACAGTGAAAGCTAGTCGGGGTGTATTTGGGATCTTTTCATAGAGCGTGCCAGATTATGTATAAATCAATTCCAAATATTGGGCATGAGAAATTAATTTATCTTCAGTGAAAACTCAACCTTTCACCACATCATCGGTGATAGATGGAAACAAGGATTTTATAAACAACTTAACTATAAGATGATCAAGAGCATAACTTTTAACCATTCGACGATGACAACAACACTCATGAATATGATCAGAGATATGAGGAACACTAGTCTGTTTAAAGTTGGTTAATAACACCATTCCAGTTCCATATCGTATGGGTAAGTGGAAGTGGGTTAAAAATGTGGTAGCTAAGGTAGTAAATTTATCAAAAGAAGCTTGTGGTAACTCAATGTACCACTTCATAGCTAGACTAGTGAGCGTTCTTTGGAAAAGACATAGTATAATTGAATCATCATTCAAGGAGTTTGATGAACACCATAAATGAAAAGTCATGACATGGTTGGACAGGTCTTCTCTAGGGTTTCCATTGAATTTCGCAATATCGGAAGATAATTTATGAGGAATTACCGGCCAACGAGGAGCATAAATAATTGGGCCATTAGTTAGATAGTTTAGATCTGGTAATTCAAGTGTTGCAACAAAAGTCAACTTCCTATTGAGGTTAGGTTGACCATATCCAGGGTAAGATGGGATTACCTGGGCAATAGGCCTTTTCATACTAGCATAAGGCATCTACTTTTGGTAACCTTGATAAGGGTAAGTTTGTTGAGCAAATCTGGTGTAAGGTTGTTGTTGAGCACAAAGATACATTTGTTGTTGTCCTAACCTAGCATAGGCTTGTTGACCAGGGCCTGGGTAAACTTGTTTTTAACCAAACCCAACATAGGCTTGTTGACCAAGTCTAGGTTGAGGTCGGTATCACTGGAATTGCTGCTGTTGATATTGGGGCAGCCAAGGCTATTCAAGAAAGTATTGTTGTTGTTGATTTAATGGTTGTTGCCCACCAATGTAAGCCTGACCAGGTTGTGACTACATTAAAACAGTGTAAGTCTGAGTCATTCTAGTAAGAGGTAGACTGGTCAAGGGTTGTTGGGCTCCAGGCACAGGTGGTTGTTGTAAAATTGCCTGAGAAGGCTGAATTTGTAAACCTAAAACTTGGGGTCTAAGGTTGAAGAACTAGCTTGCACAGGTTGCGATGCAAAAATTTGAGCTTGTGATTGTGGTAAAGTTTTAACAATAGGCATAGTAGGTATGGATGAGACAGATTACATTGGTTTTGATGGATACACAAGCCCAGGTTGAACAGGCTTTGTTGGCTGCCAGTGACAGATAGTCATTCCATGCTGACCTAAAGATGACAGCATAACGACATATGGTTTTCCCCTAGAAAGTGGAGGATAAGGAGAATGTGCATATTGTTCTCTATATGGGGGTAGTCCGGTGTAAAGCAGATACATAGGAAGGTAACCAGATGAGCCATCTTGATATTGACTTGATGGGTCTAGTTGTTCAGTGTGTGTTAATGAAGAACCAAATAAAATTCCAGTAGAGTACATTGGTGAAGACCAAGGGCTAGAAGAAACACCTGAGTGAGTTCCTGATAAAGATTGGTAACTCAATGGGATGGATGGAACACCATACAAGTGTGACTCAGGTGTCATAGTAAATGTCAAAGAGGTTGAGAAAAAATATTATTTCGTAGTTGTAGCAAATGGTATGGTCTGGGTGTTGACTACCATAGTCAAATGTCCAAATAAATTTCCTCACAAATCAACACGTGTCTAAAAGTAATCAATATCAAAAGGAGCACTAAAATGAGGAGTATGAGGATACAGATAAAGTCCAATTCCAAAATTGTACCTCTGAGATAGTAGTAGGTCAGCTACCAATGCTAAAGCATCTAAAATAATTGTTTTGGGGTTTTTGGTTTTAGCTTTGGGAGACCAATGAATGAATACATATGTAGAATTTAAATACTTAATCCTTTGGATAATATTAATATATTAGCAAAGGGCTGCTATAAAGCTTTACACAGTGATATAGATCAAATAGTGGTGAGAAGACAGAAAATAATATGATTATCACAGTTTCCAGACTGTAAAACAGAACAATCATAAGTATGAAAACATTCTAAACTACGTTCCAAATATTCAAGGCACTAAACTCAAGCTTACAAAAGATTTTGATGATTTACCAATTAAAGGGGATTAGCTAAATGGACAGTTCATTAATCCATTCTCTTAATAGATGATCACTTCAGGAGCTTATAGGAATAAATTGAGACATAATTATTCCTACCTAGATATCTCTATAAGTCATAAGCATCCGAAGAAAAACATAATGATTGGTAACTAGAAAAACTTACAATATAACGCAAACTGTGTAAAACCAAATTTAGAATCTTCTGCTTTGTATTAATGTTCCAAAAAGATTGAGTACATCAAGTGTATCGAAAAGCTTCCTTCAAAGGTGCAACCAAGTTCAAATTAGAATCAAGAGTCACAACTTAACAAGCAATGAACAATGAAACTTGAACATTGAACCCTTAATAACTCGAGAAGAGAGTTATTTATACAATAATGTAACTAAGAAAATATCCTAAAACTAATTAATATTTATTCTAGGAAAGGAAAGATCTTCATGCAAGAAGATAGGGGCAGCTATTGAACTGCTTCTTGCTGTCCCTTTTATTCAGGTTGTGCTGGCTTTTTTGTTTGATATTTTTCGCTTTAAGCTGATTGATTGTTTGTATCTTTTACACTAGTTGATTCCTTCATTTGATATTTCATTTGATACTCTTTAAATTATCTGAATATCCTTTTACCCTACTGAGTAACGTTTACTGTGTTCCTTTTTACCTTTACTGTGCATTTCAGGTTTTTATTGTGTTTTTCAATAGTGAGATCTTCGTATTTGTCTTCAAACTATATACAGGATTTTTCTTTGTAAGCCTGGAACATAAGTTTTTACTTGCAAAACACAGAAATTGTTAAGAAAACATAGGTGACAATGAAGGACATCAATGGATTTATTGAGCTCAAAAGGATATTGGAAGGAGTCCAGAGCATATTGGAAGGTGAAATAATGGTTTTATTGGTCATAGAGGTTTATGGATGTTTCACTGTGTAAATGGGTGAAACAAAGAAAAATGGTGATTTTTACGTTTAAATGGAAAAATTGTTTACTTTTTGAAATATGGCACAAAGTGAACAGTGGCCATTTTATCGTTATGCGGGAGGTGGCTTTGGTTTTCATCTCACTGCTTATGAGGCGTGGGCAGTTTTGGGAGGGGTCACTGAATGCAGTCTAAGCCTAACACGTAGCAAGGGGAGATTAGTGGAATACCTCTTTTTGGTTGGGTAATGCTCAGACAGAGAGCCAACCCGTAATTGCTGGGGGTCATTGATTTTGAATGCATGTGATTAGAAGGTGGTGGATCGAAAGAGCAGCGCGGAGGGGCCCAACAATTAATTATGGTGGTATGGGTTTTATTATGGGTTAAAGAGTGATATTTAGTAGGGTTTTATGGTTAAAAAAGAGTTTAGGTTGACTTTTCGTTTAAATCATAAAAACCTTTTAACAAAGAAATCCTTTGCAAAACACAGTATGGCGGACTTGAAATAGTATGAATTTGGGCAGATAAATGATGTCAGGTCCGGGTTCATCGCATATTGCAATTTCAATTTAGTGAAGGAAGGCCCATCGCAAAGGAATGTTATAGGGGTTGGACGTGACGTGGAAATAAATCATGGATAATAATTCAATCACGCCTGGGTTTCTATCGCATATTGGAGATCGCAACGGTGGAGGATTAATGTTTAAGTTGGGACTTGCAATGAGGGGCGGATGTGAAATGACAATGAATTGTGATATATATTGTGTCGGGTCTAGGTCCATCGCGCATAGCTTATTGTAATCCGGAGGAGAGTTCTTGCACGTTGAAAGCTTTGTGATCCGCCGATATGCGATATGTTATGAATACATAGTTTTATAATAAAACCAACGGTTTTGGGATATTTTAATAAAGGGAGTTAATATATATGGGAAAGGAGATTTAGGGGTTTAATATATTAAGTTAGTGTTAATATGAAATATGAATGGAAGGGGGAAATATACGAAGTATAATGCCTTCTCATGAGCTATTTTCTTTTCACATATATACATCAATACATAGGCTAAACATCTTTTCGAGGGTTTTTTGGGTAAAAGGGCATTTAGCGTGGGGTTTTCACTTTTCCTAGGAAAAAAGGATTTTAACCTTAGGAAGAGGGGTTTTTTATTGAAAATGAATGAATATGAACTCTATGAAGGTAGGAAGGGGAAATTAGTAAATATAGCGATGAATGGGGATGATGGAAGTTAATTAATTGATTTTGTAGACCTTCATTTGCTTTGTGTAATTACATCATGGACATAGAAACATATGGTAAAACATGATAAATGTACATTTTGTCCAATGAATTATCATACTTTTGTAACCTTTCTTCTACTTACCATTTGCTTATCCTATCATTTTTTCTACACTTAATGGGTGCATTTAAGCTATCAAACCATTTTCCTTTATTTTTATTTTTTTTTAAAGAAAACTATCTAATTTTAACCTTATAACATACAAGGGCTCAGATTAAGTTGATGAGCACCTTATTATTCTCTACCTAACTATTGATCTGCCAAGATTAAATAGTTTGGCCAAATCTTTATTCTCTAATTATAACATCAAATTTAAAGTATGAAGCAGTGAAGATTAAACTATTTGATTGTCATGGGTTGTGGCATTTATGACAAGCTACACACAACCATTATTTTGTAGAAATAATAGTAGTGGCATTTAGACTTGCTCACTTTCAGAGTTTATTTGTTTTCTTTTCTTTCTAACCTAACATTTTATTTTTGTCTTAATTTTTTTAAGACATCTAACCTAACATTTTCTTTGATATGGACATCATCATCAAGATATTTTCAAAAACATTTTTTCAATATTTTTATTTCCATATACTAACTTAACATTTTTTCAAATATTCTATCTTATCAAAACCAAAAAATGCTACAATAGAGTTCTGGGTGATTCTACCTCATGTTCTTCTTCTATCGAAATCAAACCAGGTTGAAGAATTTCACCGTCAAGTCCAAAATAAATTTATGGTATTTTTTCCTGAGGTAAGAAGGAAATCTTTGTAGTTATGGATGTCTGTGGATGTATGATTCGACCTTCTTCTGGTAAGGTAACAACTTCTAATTGTTCAACCTCTAGATCCAAGTGTTCTGGTAAAAGAACAGGTTCAGGTTGGACTTCTTGAACAACTTCTTATTCATAAGTAACTTATGATTAAACAATTATAGGTTCAAGATCAACTTCTAGTTGAATAGATTCGAGTTTAGAAGTAACCTCTTGTTGAACAACTTCAAGGTGGGAATCAACTTGTTGTTGAACAACTTGGGTCACTGTTTCACTAGATTCAATTCTAGTTTCCTCATGTAATTGTGGAGATTCCACTTTAGTAACAGATGTACCAGTAACTATAGGAGTAACTGGGGTCACAAAACTTACCGGTATAAGTGTTTATGGTAATTCAGATGAAGAACCAAAAGTTTGTGAAGTACTGGATCAAGTCAAATGAGACCTCTTCAACCAGATTGGTGTAGCTTTGCGTGGTAAAGGAATTTTATTTGCTACTCTCTGGGAACGATGAGGTAAGGGTTTATTTTCCTCCACGATTTCTGATTGATTTTATTACAAAAATGAAATTAAAAAAAGGTAAGCTAGGAAAAAGGTTTACCAAGAAACTGTGAATTGCAGCATACCTGCCGGTGAACTGAGAAGTACACACAGGAAATCCCCCTGAATGATGTGTTCGGTGTATCACAGTGTACAAGGAGTCCAACTTAGTTACCTAAGGATTGATAGCAACCTAGTGTTTTCCTCCCATATATACCTGAAAGTATGTGGAGGCCCAATCTGTATTAGTGCTATCTAATGCGAAACCACACAGTGAGAGCATTCCTTTATACTTTGCGTACTATCATAGAACCCTATATACTTGAAGGTACGTGGAAGAGCAATGATATACTCACGTACGTGGAATGAGGTATCACACTCAGAATGTATTGTAGACATGTTAGTGACAACTACTATGTTTTACGACGCCGGAACACATCTCTAGCCTAGAACCTCCAAATGTTTTCCTTTAGATGACAATGCTCCATTAGGTTAATTGATGTTAATTTTAAGTTGATATTGATTAAGAATTTTCCTTTCAATGTTCACCACGTGATGGCTTTGAAATTCCTAGAATACAACTAATATGATAAAAATCCTTTTCATTCAATTTAAACAACAAAAACCTTAGCTAGTAAGGATAGAGCAATCAGATCCTTTTAATCAAAGAACAAAGAACAAATGTAATGCAATTTCCCTACACTATTCCTATGACCACACACAAACTCTTTCAATGCACAATGCAAGTTTTTCTTTTCAATTCCCTTAATGTTAAGATGAAAAAAAGGAAACTAATGCACATACAACTAATCAATATTTTTACAAGAATTAAGACTTTTTTTTTTTCCGGGGAAAAAAGCAACTTTTTATTAGTAGAATAAAAGTTTGGATCCAGTTGTTCTTAAGCCACGCAGGGCTTAATGAAGCATTCACAGCTCAACCCGCAGGGAGCTTTTTTGCTATTTGTAGCCTGAGAGAGTCTTCCTCCCAAGAGGAGGATGAAAAACCATTATAAACGATAGAACTAAAGTTATCTGGAGTCTCCTTAATGGAAAACAACTCCATAACAGACAAAAAAAATAGTGTCCACCTGCACTGTGTATGATCAAAAAATTTGAGAAGTCTGAAGGCCGTGATCGAACAGCCGAAAAGAAGAGAACAGCTAAGGAGAAATATATACAAAATATAAAAACAGCATATAAAGAGAAAGCTGATAAAGAGCCAACAAAAAAGGGGCGGATCATAAAATTTGTTGTTAATGCTACTGATCATAAGGAGGCTGGTCTGATCGGAAAGACTGCCCCTGGTATATCTCTTCTATCGCCCAGCTGTCCGGATCCTGTTGTAAACCTGCCTTAGATAACTGATCGGCTTCTTCGTTCCTTTCCCTGTAGATATGACATAATGAAAACCTGTTAAAGAGAGTCTTCAGATATAAAATCTCTTCAACAATTGTCATTAAAATTTGATTTTGGCAAGCAGCTAAACCATTGATCCAATTTATAACATTAAGAGAGTCCCCAAATAACTGGATTGAGTTGATGTTTTTGTGTTGAAGCCAGCAAAGTAAGAGACGCAAAGAAGAGAGTTCTGCAAAATTGTTTGTTCCTGGACCCAGCCCAACTGAGGCTTTTATAATGTGATCTGAATTGATGTGCATGCTCATGCCTGCGCCGGCCCGATTATTTTGAGAGGCTCCGTCAAAGAAGCCACATGGGATATCCTCCTGAATTATGAAATTGTTTTGTTTTGTTCTGGTTTTTTTTTCTTCAGGGGGAGGCAGAGCATAATAGATGGCTGCGATATTAGAGGCAATGACAGAGGGCGGTGTAATTTGATCTTGGAACAGACTCTTATTTCTCGCGAGCCACACACCCCAGCAGAAGATAATAGGCAGGTTCCTCATATTCCCTTCCGAGTAAGTATGCCACCACTTCCTCCAGGTTTCGTCCAGCGGCTCATTTCCCCATTGTGCAATTACCTTGAGAAACCCAATGACCTCCTCCCAAATCTTCCTCGAGAAAGGACAGGTGGTGAAAAGATGATTTAAAGTTTCCTCATCAGACTTGCACAGAGGGCAACGCCCTGGGCCAACTAAAAACCTAGATTGAAGGATTTCCCATGTTGGAGCCTTCTTTTTTGGAATACACCAAAGGAAGAGCTTAGATTTTGCTGGGCTTTTGAGTTTCCATAATGCTTTGGACCACCAATCCGGAGCACCCCATCCTATCTTTCCCAAAAGATAAGAGTATCCCTCCTTTGGTGTATATCCCCCCGATTTGCTGTGAGCCCACATTAACCTATCAGGTTCCTCCCTTATCCTAACATTGGATCGTTTTAGTTCTTTGATGAAACCTGTCCATTCAATCTTCCATCTGATATTTAGCCCTAACTCTTCATCATCCTTCCAAACCTGGCCCCAAATGGAGTGCTGCCCAACTCTAGCCACCTGATTTAATGAGGTGATATCTTTGGACTCAAGATGTCGAATGAGCCCTGGCGATAAGGCGTAAGCTTCATTGCACCCGATCCAAGGGTCCCTGCCGATCCTGATTTGTCTGCCATCTCCCACTTTCCAAGCTAAACCTTGCTCAATCACTGAGAAGGCATCCACCGTGGCCTTCCAAATTACAGAAGAGTTTTTTGCCTTCTTGTTCTGACTCCGAATCCAATCTTCCAAGGGCGTTGGATCGATATACTTCCTTTTAATCACCCTTGTCCATAGATTTTCTATGGTTATTAGCCTCCAACCAGACTTTGCTGCTAACGAAGTGCTGAACTCAGGAAGTCTTTTGATCCCCCAACCTCCCCACTCTTTTGATCTGGCCACTTTGTCCCATGCCACCCACGGTAAACCTGAGAAATCCTTGGAACCTGCCCAAAGAAATCTGCAACAAATTCTTCTAATTTTCTCCATTACACCTTTAGGAATCCAAGTTAGAGCAGCCCAGTAAACCGGGATGGCAAGCAAGACCGATTTGATGAGAGTTAGCCTACCAGCCCTGGATAGCCATCTATAGCTCCAGTGTGAGATTCTAGCTTCAATTTTTGCTATAATCCAGTTCCAATCTGCTTTTCTGTAAGCAGCAGGTTTTAGCCAAAACCCCAAATATTTGAAAGGAACATCCAAAGATTGGCTAGGATAAGGAAAAAGATCAGCTAGAAGACTCCTTTCCCTTCTGTCCACATCTTCCAAACAAACTTGTGATTTCACAGAATTTATCTGCATACCAGTAGCTTTTAGAAAAAGATCAAAGATGCATTTTATCTCCTTTAATTCGCTGTAATTTCCATTTGTAAAGATCAATATATCATCAACGAAAAGAAGATGAGTGATGAAGAGATTTATAGCTACCTCTATACCTTTTACCTTGTCCTCACTTCTGGCTTTATGAATCAGCCTGCTAAGTCCTTCGGCCACAAGGAGAAACAAAAGTGGTGATAATGGACACCCTTGTCTGAGGCCTCTCTGGCTAGAGAAAAAGGAGGAGGCAGCTCCGTTGACCAAAACTGCAAAGCTGACATTTGTTATGCATCCCATGATCCAACTGACAAATGGGTAGTTGAATCCCACATGAGTAAGAAGCATTCGTAGATAGAGCCAGCTTGTCCTTTCAAATGCTTTGGAGAGGTCAATTTTGAGAACAGCTCCTTTCTTTTTCTTTAATTTGACACTATGAATTGCCTCCTGAGCAACCCCAATAGCTTCATGGATTTGTCTGCCATCCAGGAACCCAAATTGTTCCATAGATATGTTCCTTGACAAGATTGGAGCTAATCTGAGGGCGATAACCTTTGAAATAATCTTATAAATACAGTTGCACAAAGAAATTGGTCTGAAATCTTCAAAGCTTTCTGGCTCATTCTTCTTAGGAATGAGAGCAATAAATGTTGAATTAAATGGTCTATAAATATCTCCTTTCAATCTTGACTCCTCTACAACTTCAGTTATCTCATCTCCAATTAGGTCAAAGAAATGGAGAAACAATTCAATAGTCCAGCCATCAGGACCTGGACTTTTGTCTTTGCCTAAAAGCTTCATGGCTGCTTCAGTCTCCGCCTTAGTGACCGAGGTTGAAAGATCTTCAGATTCTTCTTCCTCAATGAATCTGGGGAAACATTGCACGGTTTTGAAGACTTCTGCAATAGTGGCCTCTCTCTGTTCAGAATATAAATTATGAAAATGTCTTTTCCCAAGTCCAGAAAGATCAGAAAAAGATCTGACATCTCTCCCTTCTTCATTTTTAAGGCTCCATATTGTGTTTATTGATTTTCTTCCTTTTGCAAAATTATGAAAGAATTTGGTGTTTTCATCCCCAGACTTTAGCCAAACTGCCCTACTCTTTATTCTCCATTCTTCTTCCCTTTCCAGAAGGATTCTGGTTTGCTGCTTCTCCAAAAGAAGAATTCTATCCTTGGATTCTTGAGATGAGTAGCCATCTGAATCCAAACTCTCCAATTTCTTCAGGTCTTCCCTTATACAGTTTAGCTCCTCATTTTGTTTCAATTTCCTTTCCCTTGCCCAAGAGATTGTGGCTGATTTCAATCTTTTTAAATTTTCCATGAACAAAAAACTTTTCTCCTCTCCTGCATTGTGATCTGGGTGGATCCAAGTTTTTTTAAACAATTCACTGAAAGAAGGATCTTGAAGCCAAGCTGGATTAAATTTATAAGGGGCGGGGGGCTTGTGTGGAGGAGTAGATAGATCTAGAAAGATTGGGAAGTGGTCCGAATTCCCGATTTCCTCAACCCACTGTCTGATTAGGGGAACTTTGGCGGATAGCGAATCAGATAGCAAGAAGCGATCTAGTCTTTTGGCAATCCTGTCTGCACCAACTCTTCGATTCCGCCAAGTAGGCTTTAGCTTAATCGGGAGAGGATCAACAAAGTTATTCTCTGAGATGAGATTATGGAAAAAATCTGTAAGAGGATCTTCTCTCGCCGAAGGTCCCCAAGCTTCAGCACGACCTAAAGAGAAATTTAAATCACCACCCAAAATCATCACCGGAGCTTTCAAAACCGATTTTGTCATCAAGTCATCCCAAAAAAATTCCCTGCCTTGACAAGGCCCATAGATGTTGATTATGGTGATGGGGAAATGGAAATCAGGGGATAATATCTCCATTCCCATTACATTCTTCATCCCCCAATTGCTGAGAACTTTAACTCTCCCATCTTTGTACCCAATTGCTGATCCCCCCGAATGTCCAAAGGCATCAGTAGCACTGAAAGTCCACCCTGGAAGAAGAGCATTAAGCATAGGTTCAATCTCATTAGCCTTCCCCAGGGTTTCTTGCAGAAGGATTACATCTGCTTTTGAGTTGAAAATCCATTCTTTCAGGGCCAGTTTTTTGGGTTTGCTGGCCAAACCTCTGCAATTCCAGGATGTTAGGATCATTTGATAACTCCCTCAGGGGGATGTGCTGCTCTAAGAACCCCCTGGATGGAATATTGTTTGCCATCTGCAACATCCATCTTTGCTTTAAGTTTTGCCTTGAACAGATCAGATTTCCGGCCTCGTTTGTTTTTGGATTTAATCTGTGTAGGAATCAAGCCCAGCCCACCTAAAGACCCCTGAATCGTTTGATTCCCACCCAAAGATCTCAGATTGTATGGACAAGGGGTCCGGGTCACAGGGAGAGGGAGAGGAGGCCAATTGTCTTCACAGTTTATATCCAGGAGAGGTAATGTTTCAGTTAAAGTTTCCACATTCGGCTCTGATATAGTGTCGCCCATATTTTCAACAATATTTTTTTCTTGCTCATGATAAGACGAAGAAGCAATATTATAATTTACATTTGAAGGCTCAGGAGAAATAAAGGAGGAGGGAGTCCCTGAGCACTTACCCTTCTCCGGATCGTCGGATTGTATTAGAAGTGTTTCCTCGACAGATCCTTTCACAGCTTCCGGTTCTTTAGCTATTACCTCGACGGCCCCTTCCACAGCTTCCTGATCTATGCCAATTTCTGCTTCCAAATCTATAGGCTGTGCGCTTGCATCCGGTGGTCCTTTCTCAATCTCCTCTGCCTCCATATTCGTTTGTTCTTGTGGCTCCGGCATGTCCTGCTCCGTCCTTGTCTGTGCATCGAATTGAGCATTTGCTCTGTGAGCAGGTGTCCTACGAAAATGTCTCCTTCTTCTCTTATGGGGACAATCTTTTGCTAAATGTCCGTGCTCATGGCACCAATGGCATCTAAAAGGCAGGAATTCATAGTCTAAAATCTGTTCATAGACATATTCATCAAATTGTAGGTTAACCTTTTGTGCCAAACCCCCGCTTGGTTTGAGCATTACAAGAATGCGCGCAGTTGCCAAATTGTTTGTTGTTAAGAATGACATGTCCGCTGTCATGTATTCCCCCAGCCGGTTACCGATTGTTCTGAATACTTCCTCAGTCCATAGAAGAGAGGGTAAACCCGGAGCACGCACCCAGACAGGAAATGTATCTGTGCGCTCCTTAATGGCATCAAACAAAGGAGACCATTTTTTAAATAGAACGGGGATGTTATCAATATGCCATATACGCTGCAGAACCCAATCCACCGTTTCTCTGTCATCAAATTTGAACTTGAACCATCCTTTTGCTAATACCTTTGCTTCGAAATTTACAAATCTCTCTGGAGTGAAACTTCTTTCGCCCCATTCTTGAAGAAAAGCAGATGAATATGGCTTACCTCTGACTCTGCCTACCAAAGTGCAATCTGCCACCGCTAGAGCTTCTATCATCGATACCTCCATCCCAAGAACCAGATTCTCCGTTATTACCTGTGTTCCAATGGGTCTTTTCTGTTTCCTTGTCGCTCCTCTTGGCCTTGAGCTTTCCACCACCGGTCTTCTTCCTTCACAATCCTCGATAATGTCTGATGTTATCTGTGCTGAGCCCAAAAGGGTATCTGGTTCCCACAGGGACGGGATCTGTCCTGAGAGAACCAAGTCGACATTCCCAGAGAACAAAGTATCTGCCCCCAAACCTTCATTTTCTTCCGGCCCACCTGCTAAGGAAGTGCCGTGGTCGCTTGGTTGAATCTCAGGTTGGCCTTGGGAATCTCGAGAGAGGGAAACCCTCGTAATCGAGACTGGAGCACCTGGAAATCTAGAATGCTCAATACCCGCTGGAAACCCTAGCTGGGATATTTCTTCGAGCCCCTTAGGGTTTGGAAACCGTGATTTCGGAGGAAGACCCTTAGGCTCCGAGGGCTGAGTAGCCGCGAGCACCCCTCTCAAATCTGTCTCTTTCACTTGTTGAATAGGGCCGGCCTCAAAACCTTCATGCGGGATCTCTCTGTCCGGCTCCTTGTCTTGGATTAAAACTTGAGGGATCTCCGACTGAGATGCAGACGCCAGACTAGGGATATCAACAGTCCCAAAATAGTAGTCCACATTCTGAGAATTGATTTCCTTGCCCCACATGGAAAGTATATCCTCAACATCTGGGTCCAGTGCTAAAAACTCGGAGGGCTTAACCATGGTTGAAATTTCCAAGGGAGAGAAACCACCGACAGACCAGGAAAACGGAAACTGCAAACAGCAGACAGTTGACAGTAATAAAATTTACCTTTACCGACCAAAGGAAAAGCCAAAACGCGGTTTAACCTCCATCTGCCAGTTGCAAGAAGCTGAGGGGGAAGCTTCCGCGTCGGCAGCTGTGCGGGGAACAGGCCTCGACTACCTACCCAAACCCTGTTCGGGGTTCAAGTCTTTGACCAGGGTTCGACATCCTCCCCTGCTGCATCCTTTACAACCAAGACTTAAGACTTTACGATAATTCCGTTTCGAAATAAATGAAGACTTCTATGTTAGTTTCCTTTGAAAAAGATTAATCGACTATAAACTAACTTTGAAAATGAATTGATAGTGATAAAGAAATCATTTAAGAAGCACTAAACAATTAAGTCCAAAGTAGGGCTAGGAGAGTAAACACAAATTGATTTCAGAAGTACAAGAATCATTGATCATTCAGCAAGCAA
Organism: Pinus tabuliformis; assembly: GCA_031772625.1. Classification (NCBI taxonomy): domain Eukaryota; kingdom Viridiplantae; phylum Streptophyta; class Pinopsida; order Pinales; family Pinaceae; genus Pinus; species Pinus tabuliformis. Next base: position 303,827,189 of record CM062818.1, read on the forward strand.
AAACAGATGGAAATTTGGGAAAAATCAAGTCAGAGGGAATTTTGACCTAAGGAGGATTAGCACATCCCTGAATGGGAGAATTTGCACTTCAGAGCACTCTCCTCAAACCAAGGGTTCTTTGCAATGATCTGTCACTTAACGAAACCTATGTTGGGGCCAGAGAGGCCATCCCAGGGGCTTACAAGCACAATTTTTACCAAAAACACTTAAAAAAAGGATGAAACAAGATCAGTGGAAGTAGGTAAAGTCTAATATGGTGTACTAGGATGAATGTAAACTACCTAGAATGATGATCCTTCCCCAACAGAGTTGCCAATTTGTTATGTGTAATTTTTCATCTACGGATAAACATAATTTCCCTAGGTAGGTAGCTACACCTAGAACAATGGATTTAAAGTGCTTAACCTTTTTCTATAGAAGATAAATAAGACAAGGGACCTACTTGTTATCTTTCACTTTCCCTTTGTCTCCTTTGTATGGTTCCTGTCGCTCCTTCTCGAACTTAATCTGCTCGACAAGTACCTGCAATCATAAATAGAAGATAAAAGCCAATCAAAGAAAGAGATCTATCTACTATAAGAAAATGTAATCAGAATCATTTACACAGATAATCATCATACGTAAAGACAATAATATGGGAAAAGGTCTAAAAAGCATTATTAAGTAGAAGGAATAATTACAACCATGAATTTTGATCCATTGTCACTCATCCATCTTGGGTTCCAACCAACATCACATCAAAAGCACAACACTCTGGTAGCATAACAATACTTGCTTATAATATCAAACCTCACACTAATAATATATCCTTACAAATTCTCAAAGTCTAGGCCCTGATCGCTTAGATGAGTGCTCAATGTATAGGGAAACGAAGGGGGTTTGGTCATAAATGAGGGTATTGAATGACCTTCCAAGCTTAGAGTTAGTTTCCATGGAGGAAGGGATGAGACGATAGGAGGTTACTTAATTCATTCCCTATCTAATTTCAATCTCATAGGAGATGATAAGTATGGGAATCTTCTAGAAGGCTCCAAAACATAAGAATATTTCCAAAACCCTATGTGGATTTTGCTCCATCTCACCTAGCACAGGTCAAAGTGGGCCTAGGTGTTCTGAAATGCACCCTGACATGGGCCTACCTACACCGAAGCACACTTACCCCTAACCAAGCATGCACTGGTCCCTTAAGGAGGCATTTATGGAGGGATTTAGGCCAAGAAACTCTCAGGGAGGAGGCATTCAAAGTGATTACTTGTCTAGGGCATGTAGCAACTGAACTTAGGTTTGATGAGCCTTGAAAGTACCAATATGAATGATGGGCGTGATGTGCCTAAATGGGTCAATAACAGGGGTGTTACATATTCCTTCCCCCTTGAACAAAACATCATCCTCTATGTTTCTTAGCCTTCAAAATATGCTCAATTATGTCTCACACATATAATCTCCTTCTTCTATGTAGCCTCTCCAATTTGAAGTGTGTTTTCTTCAATTCAACCTATGCATCAGGACTTTTGTCCCATTAAAAATACATAGTAGTTTGATCAAGAACTTATCATCCATTTCGACCTACATTCACCATCATCGAGGCTATCATTAGTTTCCATCAATTTTCATTTAAGAAGCATATATATATATAATATTTCAGACACTATCACAAACATCACCAATTGTTCTTATGTATTCAGTAAGGTCATCAACATATTTCGCCATCCACCTGGTTAACATCCTGCACTCAATAAGAGTTAGCAACATCATTATAGTTCATTAACAATAGCCTTAGACCTTTTACCATGCCAATGGTTGTGCCAATTTCCATGGACCCTATCACGTAATTCACATGGTTCTAGTATAAATTCTAGTTCATGGAAGTGTCAATTATTTAGATGATAATAATATCACAAAATCACAAAACCTTTTAGTTATATTCTTATAATATTTTTTTCTAATTCAAAATAAAAATAGATTATAGATAATATAGTATAGTAGCATTACTATGTTCTTATCACTTTATGTTACATGTGAATTAATTATACTTACGTGGATTTTAGGGCAATCTTATTTTCTTGCCATGTTGAAGATGGTTGTACTACAACCTATTTGTCCAAATAGCTCCTTCATGTCCCTTTTAGATTGTTTCCTATGTTTCTTTCATTGCAAGTCAACATCAACATTCTCTCAATTTTGGTCCCCATTGTCGTATTTCATTATGGGTGATGAGCCTCTTTATTGCAACACGAATGTTGTAAATCCCAAGGCTACCAACTTTAATTATCAACCCAGGTTCGTACAAACTTAAGAAGTATAGGAACAATTATCACTCCAGGAAACTCTCCTAGGTTGCAGATTAGAGATGCCTGGTCACATATAATCTTCAATATTGTTCTCCGAACTATTAGAATAAATGATGGTTTTGATAAAGCCAGATAACCATTTCAACTATGTTTTTACTCAAGACATGCATGAACACCCTCATCTTACAAGGCTTTAGACCACTAATGCTCAATAAGTTGTAGATTCAATGAATAAATGGAGAATATTGACTATATCGGCAGATGCACATATAAACATATATGAATGGCTAGCTATGGGAAACAAATGAGAATACTGACTGTACCGGAAGATGCATATATATAAACACACATGAATGGCTAGCTACAGGTAGTAAAAGAAGCTTGCATATCTAATTTATCAATGCAGAGATACAATGACAGTTATCTGGCATTAGATATAGAAGAAACATGAACAAACTATTCAAGTACAAGCTTAGAATAGAAGAGGAAATGAACATTGAACATATAACAACAAAAGAAGCTTGTATTGCTAGTGAATACAGATGAGAAGCTTGAGTAGCAAAGTCTCCATAGTCTCCAGAAGTTGAACCCCTGTTACATTTTGTTTTCAGCCTTTTATAGGCCTTTTACAATGCTCCTGAGCTTTCAAAGCCTCAGAGTGTCTTAATCTTACTCTCTGTCTTTTAAACAGTTTGATGTCCTGACTGGGAAAGCATGGGCTCGGAAGTTTCTTCTTCTGACAGCAGAGTAACCTTCTTTAGGTAGTTTGATTCACTGTCTGGGAGCTCTCTCATGCCAAAGATGCCCCATAATATTTGTTGCTTTTGGATAAGATGCGTTTTTGATGCCTCATGACCGATTCTGTTTCGGGCTATGTTGTGCTGTTGATGCCCATAATATTTCTGTTTCGGGCTAGTTGTGCATGCTGTGTTGCATTGTGTTGTCCATGATCACTTTCTAGTCTCTGTCCCTATCTCCCAGCCTCTGGTAGGTAATGGAAATGGTCTGAGTTCCTCTGTGATCTCTTAAATGTTTATAATGATTGTTTTCTATTTAATACCATAAACACAATAGCCCTGTAAAAGTCCTACCAATGCCCTGTTCTTCCGGACTTCAAAAGTCCTTAAACATGCCATATATATCTATCGAGTCTGCCTTTTTGGTCGCTATCGCCTATCTCAGATGGCTTGGTTCCTTTGTTCCCTTTATTCCTTCAAACAAACAGGAAATACATGAAAAAGGCCTCCCTTATAGATTTCACTTCTTGGACCCTTTCAGGTTTAGGCTTCATCGCTATTGACGCTCCCAACTTCCCCTTTGTATTTCATTTTATAATGAGATACATTAAAATGAATTAACACAAGCTTACTACATACCTCAAATATTATCAAATACTATTTATAATACCATCAGGTCTGCATCATGCATCGCACATATGAAGGTGTAAAGGTTCTGCCCCTTCGCTTCCCCGATTGCGATCCACCGATGGGATGTGAGCCGTCAATCTGTGTGCACAATCAATGATCCACATTTAATCACCAATCATAATCACTCATTCCACATTGTGTATGTCAATACCTCCGGCGATGCGACCTTTCGTTCCAATCATCGGCGGTGTCTTGTGCCGATTGCCTCTTCCCGCCTGTGCTGTTCAGATCCGATGATTGCAATTTGGCACTTATATCTGGGTCGTTGATTGGCCAAATCTAATGGCTGCTGTGCTTTGACTGTGTAAGCTGGTGATTCATGGCTTTTCATTATTTTTCTTTAGTTTTTTCCACTCAATAGTGATTTTCCACCCTTCCAAGGGCTCTCGACATGCGACTGTTGGGAATTTTAAATAATCCTTACGTGAATTTTGAAGCCCTTAGTAGTGTTTTGGATCCATTTCTGGGCCAAATTCTTCCAAGGCTAACACTAGCCCCTTCTAGGGATGAAATCCTCCTTGTGAGGTTTCAAGAACTACAGAACAATGCCTTTCCTGTAAAAAAACAAGATCAAATATTCCTCCTAGTGTTGCATTGGGCATGGAGTTTATTTAGCATGAAATAAAAACTTGAAAAAATAACATATTTACAATACCAAGGCTTAAAAGCCTTAACTGAAATAAATTTTGAAGAACAACCCATTTACTGGGCCATCAAAAACATCTCCTCATTCCTTTAATGCATCCCTTTTGAGAAAATAGTCACCAAACTAAAAATTGACCCTTTTTGCCTTTCTGTTAAAGGTTTCTTTTTCTTGGTCAATGTTCATATCAACAAATTCATTAAACACTTGCAAAAGCCTATTAATTTTATCATCTACTTCAAAAATTTTCCAGCATTTGACATTATCAGTTAGAGATGGTCTATATTTCACCTCATCTCTGTATGCTTTCAGCCTTGGATGTTTTGCTTGGAAGGTTTTGTACTCCTGCTGAATGATAAGGTCTGCTTCATACTCTACTCTGTCATTTGTGACCTGAAAAGTTAATATAAAAGATGAATCAATGTATTTCTCTATGATATGGAAAATTGGTTTCTTAAGCGGAGTAGAGGCCAACTGAGATTCTTCAATCTAAAGAAAATAATCTCCAAAGTCAATGTCAACAACATAGATGGCATGATTGGTGGGATTCCTTTCATCACTAATTATATATGCCAACTGAGCTTCTCTGTATAACCTCCTTCTTTCAGCTCCAAAAACAGGGACAATAGCATAGGATAGATCATTTTGCAATGTCCCACCTAATCTCTTAATCCAACCTCTAGAAAGTAACATGCCAAACTTGGGGGGTACATTTTCTACCACAATATCCATCATCATGCTTTTCATGGGAAACTGAGACAAAGTGATGGCTAAGTCCTTGATTAATCCCAGGCATTCCACTTTTCTAGAGTCAAAAGAAAACAGGTCATGGTAAGGCTTGGTAATGTCAAGACCCAATTTATCCATGACAGCCTTGGGCATTAGATTATGGCTGGCTCCAGTGTCCAAAAGGAAATTGTGAAGGATTTTATCATGAATAGATAGAGAAACATAGAATGATGGGGAGCTGTCTTCACAATTTTCAATCATTGGGCTGAGAATAACAGCTGGTTGGTCATCTTGCAGATTTACATAGTCAATGGAGGCTTGGATGGCTTTAGGCTCAAGAGCCTCAAGGATAGATTTCTTGAAGGACTCATTCTTCACTAGTTCAATCAGAGGCATAGGTATTCTTAGCTTCTGAATTTCTGATTGAAAACTAAAAGAAGAAGGGGACTTGTCAAGGCCTATTTTCTCTACGGCTGGAGCTTTGAGGATGATAGGATCAATTGCTGGTTGCTTCTACTGTCACATGGAATGAGTCGATCTTGCGTACAAGGTAGACCTTCCTAGAATATAAAGAAGACCTAATGACAAGAAGACTAATCACAAACTATCTTTCTCTAAATATGCATTTATAAACAAAGGCAAACAAGTGTTTTAGGCCTACCTTGGGTCCAACGCAAGTTTTTGGAAGCCTCGCTCCTTCAATCCAAATGAGCTCCCTTGTCGCGAATCTGCAAACACAAACAAGCAAACAAATTAAATAGCACCTGAAAAGCCAATATAATAAAACATATTTAACATGAAAGTCAAGGAATTCATGAAATAAATGACATGATACAATTTGTTGAGAAAAATGAATCTGATTGTATTAATTCAAATCAAAGAAGAAATTTACAACCTGTGCCTTGATGCTGTACAAGCTCCTCCCAGGGTCCAACAAGAAGTCTCCTCTACTTTGACAAGTTTCACTCTCTTCCCAATGAAGCCAAAAAGGTATGTGATCTCTCCTCTCAAGCTCAACTAGGAAGTCTTAATTTCACCAGCATTTACCCTAAAAAATGTTCAGCTTCCAACCTCCCTAGCAACCAGCCCAATGCCTGAATTTATAATGCAATGGAGGGAAGTTACTAGGTCCTCCTTCAAAGGGATAAAGCGCTCCTTCAAAGGGATAGCTCCTCTCATCAAGGGATTAGCTCCTTCTCTTTTGGGATGCATGAACCACCTAAGAGCGGCCAATCCACATCAAAATTCCTTCTAGAATCATCTAGAATTAACCCAAAGTGAGTTTTTTAGAATAAACTTGTGCCTTTTTGACTTTCACTGGGGTCCGCACCCACACCTTTAGGGACAGAGCGGGCAGGTCCGCAGATTTTGTAAACAGAAGGTGTGGGACCGTAGGCAATAGTGAGAGAAAGAGCAAAACCAGAGCTTTATTGATTTTCAAAGTCTTTCTCTCATTTTCGAAGCTTCAGTTGAAGAGCTGAGGTCTGAGACTTGCTTAGGAGGATAGCACAAGGGATGATAGACCCATACTGACTGCAAATAATCATGGTGACGATATTTTTGTGTAACAGATTTCCCCCTAAAGTGCGAAGTCTGTAGTAGATGAGGATTTCATTTATCATTTAGGAAGAGTGAAGTACTTTACCATTTCGAGGATCATCTTGTGGAGAGCCCGGCTGGAACCTATAAAAACATTCAATGCAATATATATATATATATATATATATATATATATATATATATATATATGAGATCATATCATCGTTGAGGTAGGCATTCCCATACTTAGATCAAAACTGACTTAGAAAAGTAACTACTGCTCTGACACAGGAATGATCTTGTAAGACATCACAAGTATAGACTCACGTGGACACAGTATGGACGCAGCCATCTGTTTATGAATAGTCCATTATATAATGAATATAAAACTCCTCACAGCCTGGATTGTGGAAACTAGATCCAGGGTCTTCATTTCTACTTCCCGAAACAGTACGATTCTATCCATGCGAATGAATGTGTTGAAGTCAAGCATGGTAGAAACCACTTGATTAGCAGTCAATGATGTAAACTGTTAACAAGTGTGAGAGAAACCACCAGTGATGTCAATGGCTCTCAAAGTACCCAGTACAATCCATGAGATGTGAATAAATGTGTTGACGTCGAACATGTCACGAAATCCTTTGATCGAAGGTCAATGATGCAACCTGTCGTCAAAGGCAAGAAACCTGCCATTGAGGCATGCAGATCCCAAGGTACTAACGATTTCTAGATCATGTTTCTAGATAATGAGCTGAAGTCGACAGAAAGCGATCCGTCGCAGGCAAGCCCACAACACGAAATCATAGATCAAGTTGAAGAAATTTAGTTGCGAGGACTGACTCAGGGATGGTCAAGATGGATGACAGATATTTTGCAGATGAATGGCTTATTGGCAGTGACCTATTGAACACATAACGACACGATAAATGGCTTGGTGACAATTGACCCAAAGTTAATACCCAGAAACTGGCTGAAGACTTTCAATGTGGTTTGATCAATTGTTAGGCAAAGGATTTCCCAATCGAGGTGAATAAAAGTGTTGTGTTCAAGAGTGGTTAAAAGTATGACAAACAAGCTAATTTTTCTCTCTTTTCCCCCACCATTTCTGGAAAGTACCTCTTTATTTTTGACAAGCTTGAGGAGGATAAAATTTGCTTGATTATAAGCTCATCCTTCGAATGAGTCCAACTTAGTTTAAATTCGAATCCTAAGAAGGAGTGGTTCGTTCCTGTTTGTAATTGAACAGGTCCTTTACTGTGAAATTTTAACGAGTCCAGTATAGGAGAAACTCGGTGTTTTTCAATTTTAGAGAGTCTAAAAAACTTAAGAAGACTCCAGGGTTGACCTTTTTCATAAATTTGTGTCTCCCAACCCCGAAAAAGTATAAAATAATACTTGAGAGAACCGTTTTATCTTTACGACCAAGGAGTACTTGTCGTAATTAGTGCTCCTGATCCAAAAAAGTAAAAAAGCGATCAACGACACGTCGTTTTATAACCAATATCGAATTTGAAACAACAAAAATCCGGCAATCATTTCATGTTTTTACGGTCAGAAAAGAGCCATTTTGTCACACTGAATGAGTCGATCTTGTGGACAAGATAGACCTTCCTAGAATCTAAAGAAGACCTAATGACAAGAAAACCATTCACAAACTATCTTTCTCTAAATATGCATTTATAAACAAAGGAAAACAAGTGTTTTAGGCCTACCTTGGGTCCAACGCAAGTTTGTGGAAGCCTCGCTCTTCGATCCAAATGAGCTCCCTTGTCGCGAATCTGCAAACACAAACAAGCAAACAAATTAAATAGCACCTGAAAAGCCAATATCATAAAACATATTTAACATGAAAGTCAAGGAATTCATGAAACAAATGACATGAGACAATTTGTTGAGAAAAATGAATCTGATTGTATTAATTCAAATCAAAGAAGAACTTTACAACCTGTACTTTGACGCTATACAAGCTCCTCCCAGGGTCCAGCAGGAAGTCTCCTCTACTTTGACAAGTTTCACTCTCCTCCCAATGAAGCCAAAAAGGTATGTGATCTCTCCTCTCAAGCTCAACTAGGAAGTCTTAATTTCACCATCATTTACCCTCAAAAATGTTCAGCTTCCAACCTCCCTAGCAACTAGCCCAATGCCTGAATTTATAGTGCAATGGAGGGAAGTTACAAGGTCCTCCTTCAAAGGGATAAAGCCCTCCTTCAAAGGGATAGCTCCTCTCATCAAGGGATTAGCTCCTTCTCTTTTGGGATGCATGAACCACCTAAGAGCGGCCAATCCACGTCAAAATTCCTTCTACAATCATCTAGAATTAACCCAAAGTGATTTTTTTAGAATAAACTTGCACCTTTTTGACTTTCACAGGGGTCCGCACCCACACCTTTAGGGACAGAGCGGGCAGGTCCGTCGTTTTTGTAAACAGAAGGTGCGAGACCACAAGCAATAGTGAGAGAAAGAGCGGAACCAGAGCTTTATTGATTTTCAATGTCTTTCTGTCATTTTCAAATTGTGACTTGAAGAGCTGAGGTCTGAGACTTGCTTAGGAGGACAACACAAGTGATGATAGACCCATACTGACTGCAAATAAGCATGGTGACGATATTTTTGTGTAACAAATTACCCCCTAAAGTGCGAAGTCTGTAGTAGATGAGGATTTCATTTATCATTTAGGAAGAGTGAAGTACTTTATCATTTCGAGGATCATCTTGTGGAGAGCCCGGTTGGAACCTGTAAAAACATTCAATGCAAGATATATATATGAGATCATATCATCGCTGAGGTAGGCATTCCCATACTCAGATCAAAACCGACTTAGAAAAGTAACTACTGCTCTGACACAGGAATGATCTTGTAAGACATCACAAGTATAGACTCATGTGGACACAGTACGGACGCAGCCATCTATTTATGAATAGTCCATTATATAATGAATATAAAATTCCTCGCAGACTGGATTATGGAAACTAGATCCAGGGTCTTCATTTCTACTTCCCGAAATAGTACGATTCTATCCATGCGAATGAATGTGTTGAAGTCGAGCATGGTAGAAACCACTTGATTAGGAGTCAATGATGTAAACTGTTAACAAGTGTGAGAGAAACCAATAGTGATGTCAATAGCTCTCAAAGTACCCAGTACAATCCATGATATGTGAATAAGTGTGTTGATGTCGAACATGTCACGGAATCCTTTGATCGAAGCTCAATGATGCAACCTGTTGTCAAAGACGAGAAACCTGCCATTGAGGCATGCAGATCCCAAGGTACTGATGATTTCTAGATCATCTTTCTAGATAATGAGATGAAGTTGATAGAAAACAATCCGTCGCAGGCAAGCCCACAACACGAAATCATAGATCAAGTTGAAAAATTTAGTTGCAAGGACTAACTCAAGGATGGTCAAGATGGATGACAGATATTTTGCAGATGAATGTCTTATTGGCAGTGACCTCTTGAACACATAACGACACGACAGATGTCTTGGTGACAATTGACCCAAAGTTAATACCCAGAAACCGACTGAAGACTTTCAATGTGGTTTGATCAACTGTTAGGAAAAGGATTTCCCAACACAGGTGAATAAAAGTGTCATGTTCAAGAGTGGTTACAAAGTATGACAAACAGGCTGATTTTTCTTTCTTTTCCCCCACCATTTCTGGCAAGTACCTCTTTATTTTTGACAAGCTTGAGGAGGATTACATTTGCTTGATTATAAGCTCATCCTTCGGATGAGTCCAACTTAGTTTAAATTCGAACCCTAAGAAGGAGTGGTTCGTTCCTGTTTGTAATTGAACATGTCCTTTACTGTAAAATTTTAACGAGTCCAGTATAGGAGAAACTTGGCGTTTTTCAATTTTAGAGAGTCTGAAAAACTTAAGAAGGCTCTAGGGTTGACCTTTTTCATAAATTTGTGTCTCCCAAGCTTGAAAAAGTATAAAATAATACTTGAGAGAACCGCTTGATCTTTACGACCAAGGAGTACTTTTCGTAATTAGTGCCCCTGATCTGAAAATGGGTTGGTAAACGATTGCACGGCCTCATACGCAATTTCATATGGACTCAAAGGCATGACATCACCAAATGAGTCTATCTCAGATTCAGAAGGAACGATCCAAGGATCATCATAAACAATGGTGTCTGACATAATCATATGAATGGTTGCAAATGAAGACGATGCGTTGATCGGAGGAAAATGAAAAGTTTCTAGTAAACCGGCATCTTTAACTAGTCCTACTCCAACATCCTTATACGGGATAGTCGTTTTACCGACATGCTGAATACTTTCAGAAGAGGCTGGGTCGGATGAAAAGTAAGCCAGCTGGTCTATTGTTACGATCTTTCCATTATGAGGAAACTTTATAACCCGAAAGACCGATGAAATGACAGCTGTCATAGCGTAAGACCAACTTCGACCCAAGAGAAGGTTGTAATCTAGAGGGGCATCAACCACCTCCACATCTAGATTAACGGTTTTTCCTTCAACCCCTATAGGCAAATCCTGTAGAATGCCAAAAGGATGAAACCCACTGCCATCAAAGGCCTTTAGAATTGTCGGGGATTGATTTAGCGAAGGAGAACCAATCGATCTCCAACACTGTAGCGACATAATACACGTTGAGGCTCCCTCATCAATCACAGTCTGATGAATAGGTCTGTTTTTGACTATCACTGGAATCTGGAAAGCCATTTGATGAGGTAAGCGCAGTGTACTATTTTCTAGATCGAAAATTATTAGGTTCGAGTCCTGAACGTCAACAGCTCCTATAGCCGAAAAAAGTAATTTACACTGTGCTGGACATGATTGCAGCACTTCCAAAGCCGACATTGTTGAGGGTGAAACAGCTAAATCCTCAACAATGTTATAGTTCTGAGCCGCTCTCGCATGTGGATTGAAAGATGACTTTCGAAGTATACCCTTGGCGGGCGGTTTGATTACCAAGTCTGGATTAGGTTTCTCGATCTGTAGTGGATCGGAACCGGGAGCTGAGGTTGATGGACTAGAATGAGAAGATTCTGCTTCTTTACCATCAACATGACTTTTACTACCATAATCATGCGATCAAGTCGCAATCGTAACATGGGACATCATCAGTATGGGTTCTTCATTGGCACTCGAGGAAGAACCTATCATCTTACTGTCTTGACTTGGAAAAGGATCCTTCAAAATAGCAGGCGTTTGGGAATCTTTGACAATCTTCGCAACCTCTGCACGATGAGGGCAGTCTCTTGTAAAATGTTCTTCATCACAAATGAGACAAGGATAACGAGGTTTGCGCTTTTCATCATTAGATTCTGATTTTTCAGGTTTCTCCTTTGAATTTTTGTTCGTTTTATTCTTCTTCTTCCATTTCTTCTTCCCACCAGATTTTGATTTGGCTGTAGATGACTCTACAACATGAATATCGGCGGAAATCTCTGCGGAAGAATCTCCTGTCATGGAATTATTGCAGGTTATGATAGGAGAAGAATTCTTGGAAGACTTCTTCTTACTCTTAGTGTTAACCGTACCAATCATACCATCGGCGGCATGAGATCTTGAAGGAGCTGCAACGATTTGATTTTGCTTGGGAATATCGGGGATTTTCTCGTGTAACGTACCTGACTGAGTGTAGACCAAGTCAAGGTACTGTGCTTGAGCAATTACTTGCTACTTAGTAACAACTCTGGCTTTAGCTACATCTTCAATGATCTTTGGCAACAACGACTTTACAAACCATTCAGCCAATATCTGATCCGAAATAAAAACCTTCACTAAACGGCGTCGACGTCTCCATTCATGAATATGATCTGAAATGTAAGTGGACGTCGATTGCTTTAATGAAGCTAGTAATTCCGTGCCATTGTCATATCTGACTGGCAACTGAAAATGAGTTAAAAACGAGGTAGCTAACTAACTAAAAGTATAAAAAGTGCCTCGCGGTAACTCAATGTACCACTTGGCTGCAAGACCAATTAGAGTGTGCTGGAAAAGTCTTAGACGGATTGAATCATCTGAAATGGAGTTAGATGCACACCAGAGGTGATAAGTCATCACATGGTTCGACGGGTCCTCTCCTGATTTGCCTTCGAACTTAGGAATATCACTAGGCAACTTATTTGGCATTGGCGGCCAAAATGGAAGATAATTAATGGGATCGTTCGTTGGCCGCGACAAGTCAGGCAAGTCCAAAGTTGTGATAAATGGTAACTGACGATTAGGGTCCCTAAAACTCTGGGTCATGAGACGAGCCCTAGGAGGAGGATATCTAGGATAACTAGGAATAGGAATTGCATTTGGGATATTGTATCCTCCCGGAAAACCAGGATTAACCCGGCCGTACTCGGGTTGTTGAGGTTGTTGATATGTGTACCCAGGGTACGGTTGATAATTATAGACTGGTTGTTGTACAGCAGGACCGAATTGGTACTGTCCCTGGTACGGTTGTGTGGAGTACTAAAAAGGTATGTTTTTAATGATCATTTCAGTGGCTTTTCAGTAGGACTTATGAATCTTTTACATCATGAATGTGGAAAACAATAGAAAATTGTGATAAAATATGTGGAATTAGTATGCAAAACTTATCCACTAATAGTTGTCATTCTCCTGTGCAGGAAAGGGTAAAAACGAGGAGCTGTTGTTCCAAAGAAGAAGATAAGAACAGGGTAACTATTGTCCCTTTGACAAAGGACCGAGTGCAAATGAGGCAAAGCAGGCTGAAGAAAACCGGTCCGGAAAAGGTGGAGAAGGCACCATCTCGGTGGAGGAGGAAAGAAGTGATTAGGGATTAACAGTTTGGTGAATCCCTCAGGATCTTCGATCCTGAGGGATTGCTGCTTTATTTATCTTATCACTTAGACATCTCCGTCGTTACCCTTATATAAAGGGACGACACTGTTAGTCTAAAGGGAGATGCTTTTATGTAAACTTTTGTTAAAGACTGAACTTTGATTATCGAGTCTCGTTGAACTTGGCTCATTGTACTTTCTATTTTATGCATTAATATAAACTTGGTGATTATCTTATCTTTGCGTCTGGATTAGATTAAGGCGGTGTACCCTTGAGGCTAAGGGCCCGGCCCCGGAGGAAACTTGCTTTTGTATCACTACGATTTGATTTCTGTGTGGTTTGCTTATCGTCACTAGTTGGTAATATGATATGCTTTACAAGTTACATTACATGCTCTGCTAAGATTCGTTCTTTAATATTCTTTCCATTTACTCTGCATTATATTATCAATACTTTCGGAGTGGATGAAATCTTATTAGACTTAATTGAACAGTGTTATCATTGTGTTATGGAGCTTCTATGCTGAGTATGTGTTAAGGTAATTACCCGAAAGGTGTGTTCTTTATGATTTAGGATTCATGTTGTTCCATTCTGAAACACAGTTGTAATACCTGTTGATGATTGGTATTAAATCAGATTACTTCTTTAGATTGTTATGTGTGCATGATTTTCACATGCTCTTCCATAATTAAGAGTTATTGTTGTTCCTTTAGTTGGTTGCGTGGTTTGCTTGGAGAATGAAATATTGGAGTTTTTGAGAGCATTTGAGTTGATAGGATAAAGTTTGATTGTTACTCGCGAGGTTTAGTTATAGTGATTGATGTTCCATTTTAAGCATTGTTGTTCCATTCTAGATTTGCTGTTCAATTTCCTATTTGTCGTTCCATTTTTATCTGCCGTTTCATTTACTCGCATTTGGTGTGAGAGACGATCTGTGGCTGTAGTGAGCCTTTGCATTTACTGCCTTGCTCCCAGACCCATGATCCATGGTCTAGTTTCCTTTCCATCAGTTTCCAAAGGGATGGGCTATTGCTGTCGAACCCTTGACTGATAAAGTTGCCTAGCTTTAAGAGTGTGTGCTTTAGTCATTTGAAGGAACTTAGTCATAGACAAGCATTAGTTTACTCTTGTGTTTTTGTAGGACATTGTACTACTAGCATTACTCTGACAAATAACCTCAGATTGAGTCACTCTTTGAAATAACCAAACGTTCCCGGATTGACTTATTAATGTGAGGTAATTAGAGGTGAAAGAGACCCTTTTTATAGCTCTACATTTTGGCACCATTGTGGGGGAAAGAGTGTAGCCATTTGTCTTTTTCAGAGTAGTGTATGAACCTACTAGGAAAGAGTTGGATCTTAAAAACGAAAGGTAAGAACCTGCGTACGGAGCATGTAAAAGCCCTGCTCCACTGTCCGCTTTCCTAACAGATTTGCTTTTGCTTTGATTCAATAGAATTTAGCAGTTTATTTGAGTGCATGACTAAGCAAAAAAAACGAGAAAAGAATATCAAGCTTCCATCCAAACCTGAAAAAGCTAAGGGGTCGGTGACCCTTGGCCGAACAAATTTCATAAACGAAATCTATAAGAAAACAGAATTTCAACCATCAATAGGTTTCAGGAAAACCATTTCTAAGTAGCCTACTAGTTCCCTTCAGGCCATAGGATCACCATCTGTAGCCTTTGCTGAGGTGCATAGTCAAACTGAAGAGCACGACTTTCAGGCAATTGAAAATTCTACTCCAGAACTATTGCAGGAAGGGAATTTCAGTAACTTTTGTGAAGGAGAAGGAGAAACAGGGGAAACAGAGGAGCCAAAATCTCCCATTGGAATAGATCAGCCATTAAGTAGCCCTGATAAGGGGAGCGCTGCGAAAATCATTGTTGAGGGAATCCAATCTCCTCAGACATCAGGTATTCCTCTTATCCCAGATAAAGGGAGTGCCATTAAAACTATCCCTACTAAAATCATTCCCTCTCAACCTAGGAATACCCTCCTAGATATCCCAGAAGGTTATTGGCACATATTCAATCCTATGGCTCAGAATCAGCCAAATACTCAAACCTGTACATTAAAATATCCTATAGTGGATTCTGCAGCAAATGCGCCCATGAAAGCTATCCCTCTTCAACATATCCCAACCTTTGACGGTTTTACATCAGAAGATTCGTATGCATTTTTATTCGAATTTGATGTGTTGTGTAGGGGATATGATTATACCACCGATCCCCAGAAATTGAAATTATTCCCCTCGACATTAAAGGGAGTTTCTCTAAGATGGTTTATGGGACTAGGCGGTGGGGTCATCAACAATTGGGATCAGATGAAAGAATCCTTCTTAAAAAAATATCAGGATTATTGTAGGTCTAGAGAATTGAAAGACGAGATATTTCAAATGACAGCCAAACCAAACGAAACATTAGAAGAATATGTGGAATGTTTTCAATATAATTTACAAAGATCTCCTTATGCATCACTACCTTTACCTGATAATGTGTTAAAAACTGCATTAATAAGAGGCATGAAGGAATAGTGGATCGAAACATTAAACATTATGGGAAAAGGGGATATTTATCAAGAAAATTTTGCTGACATTATTGATTTATGCATCAGGAGTTCGAGAGGCAGCACAAGAATAAAACCGACAGAATATGATTGGTTTGAAAGAGACAATAAGATAGCAACAAAAGGAGTAACGCTTGTGGACATTGGAAATTTATTAGAAAATTTTAAAACCGATATTCTAGGGACACTAACTACACAACTTGATATTATGCAGGCCAAACAGAAGCAGATGGAGGCAGAACAGAATTTGGCAATCTTCTGCCCCCGATGCAGAAAAAAACATAGTGACAAGGAGTGTCCACTGGATACAGTCCAAACATGCGCCATCTGTACAAACGATCATCTTACGGAAAGTTTTCCCTCACTTCCTAGATTAAAAGTAGTATACAAGGAAGCAGAGGAAGAACCAGAATCATTGTACTTGATCAACCAGCACCGCTAGTGGCAGCAAAGACAATCTGGTATGTTTTCAGACCCAACCTCTTCTTTTCAGCCTCCACAATATAATGCTCAACAATATCATATGTGGCAAAATCAGCCCCCACCCCATTCTCAAATTGGCCACCACCACTGTTTCCTTCTTCAAACCCATGGCTGAATCATCCAAATCAATTTAGTTGGCAAAATTTTCCTTATAATTCACCATATTGGCAAAGTAGCCCATATCCTCCGCAATGGACTCCCTCTACTTCACAAGGTTCATCCTAGCAGACAAACTGGAAAAGATCGATGCAACAGCCAGTAGGAACTATTCCGCTCCCTCAACCTACTCTTACAGCTCTACAACAAAAACCCCAGTCTAATTTGAGACCACAACTCCCAGCCCAACCCAACCCTAATCCAAATAACAAATTGGTCCAATCTCTTCAACTCATAGAATCACCAGAAATAGGACCCGATCTGCGGGAGTGTAATGATCTTCAATTACGATCTGGATGTATCATCGAAAATGAGGGAGATAAAACAGCTCAGAATGAAGATCAGTTAGTAAGAGAACATCAGTTACAGCAAGAGGATGCAAATAATCAGCAGTCTCATAATCAAGCAACCACATCCTCTCCCCCATTCCCAGAACGATTAGTCATACCTCGACCTTTACAATATCCTGACTTTGACATTCTGGGGGAATTACAGAATTTGTACGTAAAAATTCCATTCCTCCAGACCTTGTCTAATGCCTTAGTTGATCTAGGAGCTGCAATCAATATTTTAACAACCACCACCTGTCAAAAACTCGGCATTACATTTGTAGAACCTACCTCTACTTTGTTAGAATTATCTCACCGATCTGTGATTAGACCAGAAGGTACTCTACACGATGTCATGGTCTCTGTAGACTCCTGGGAATATATGACCAATTTACTGATAATTAATCCAAAAACCTGACTTGATGGACATCCGCTAATCATAGGAAGGCCTTGGCTTGCCACTGCCAATGCTTACATTGGTTGCCGGCAAGGAAATATGACCATAACTAAAGGACCTGATATTAAGAATTTGGTTCTATACCCTCCAGCGCAGCCAAGTCTCACAATAATTAAAACTAACAAGTATCCTGTATCATACCTTACTGATAACATTAGATCTCCATTGACTTTGCAAGAGGCACTTGATTTTAAAGATCAAACAGAAGATGATGCCATTAATAATTTCATCAGTCAAACTGAAGCTGAATCCTGCACACAATGTCACATGATAGAAGCAGCATTTGATAATGAATTAGAAGAAGATCCTCTGAAAGACACACATGATCAAACAATACCTGTTACTTCTGTCGCAAATAGTAAAATTGTGGAAATTGAACCGGGAAAAACTTTAAATATCAATGCCAACCTCACATCTGAACAAGAAACTAAGCTCATCCATTTATTAAGAAAATATCAACAGGAATTTGCATGGGATTACCTTGATATTAAAAGGAATCAACCCACATTTGTGTACACACCACATTTATATAGAAAAAGATGCTAGACCTGTCCGTCAACCGCAGAGAAGACTTAATCCTCATTTAAAGGATGTGGTGAAAGCGGAGCTTCAGAAACTGTTAGATGTTAATTTTATTTATCCTATTTCTGACAGTAAATGGGTCTCTCCACTTGTGGTCGTACCAAAAAAGAATTTGTGTGGATTACAGGAAACTTAATAAAGCAACACAAAAAGACCACTTTCCACTCCCATTCATAGAATGGGAAATGGAGAATTTGTGTGGATTACAGGAAACTTAATAAAGCAACACAAAAAGACCACTTTCCACTCCCATTCATAGACCAAGTGCTAGATACTTTGGCAAGAAAAAAATTATTTTCCTTCCTGGATGGCTTTAGTGGATACAATCAGATTCAGATTGCCCGTGAAGACCAGGACAAAACAACTTTCACTTGTCCTTGGGGGACATTTTCCTACTGAGTTCTACCATTTGGCCTATGTAATGCTCCCGCCACATTCCAAAGGGATCATTTTTGCAGATTTAATAAATGATGGACTTGAAGTGTATATGGATGACTTTACACCCTATGGAGATGATTTTGATCCAGTACTAAATTCCCTAGAAAAAGTCCTACAATGCTGTATAGCTACCAGGCTTTGCTTAAGTCACGAAAAATGTTACATAATGATGACTGAAGGACTTATTCTAGGACACTATGTTTCAGCAGCCAGCATTCAGGTAGACCCAGCCAAAATCCAAATACTTTTGCTTATTCCCACTCCTACTACTCAAATAGAGGTACGCAACTTTCTTGGATTTTCTGGATATTATAGACGATCTATAGAACATTATTCACACATTGCTGCAGCTTTATATGCACTAACTGGTAATGTTGATTTTCTTTGGATAGAAAAATGTGAACATGCTTTCAAGGATTTAAAGAAGCTTGTATCCACAGCCCCAGTCCTGCGAGGACCAAACTGGGATCTGCCATTTCAGATATCAACTGATGCCTCAGATACAGCCATTGGCGCAATCCTTGGGCAGGAAGAGGATAAGAAACCATATGCTATCTATTACATCAGCAAAAATTTATCCCCTGCTGAATTAAATTACACTGTTACTGAAAAGGAATTCCTAGTTGTAATACATGTTGTCAATAAATTTAGATATTATATTACAGGCTATCCTGTTATTTTGTATACGGATCATTCCACCATAAAATACTTAGCAAATAAGCCTGTCACAAATTCCAGAATAACTAGATGGTTGCTTTTATTGCAGGAATTTGATATCACAATCAAGGACTGGCCTGGCAAAGAGAACCCTGTAGCTGATTTTCTCTCGAGAATGCCGAAGCCAATTGATGCAGTAGCAGTTGAAGATCAATTTCCGGATGAACATCTATTTGTTGTTGCCGTTCGAACACCCTGGTATGCCTATGTTGCCAATTACCTTGCAGTAGGGAAACTACCAAAACACTTAACCCCTAATGAGCGAAAACAGATTGTTCAGAAGAGTACTCGATTCTCCTGGATTGGGGGCTATTTGTTTCATACAGGGGCAAACATGCATGTCAGGAGATGTGTTCGAGAATATGAAATCTTTGACATCCTAAAAGCCTGTCACGACGGACCATGCGGGGGACACTTCGCTGAGCATAGAACAAGACACAAAGTATTACAGACAGGATATTACTGGCCCACGATTTTCAGAGATGCAAAGAAATTCGTCCAAGCCTGTGACAGCTGCCAGCAAACAAGACGTCCTGGTCAAGCTGACGAGATGCCTCTCAAACCTCAGTTAACCATCGAACCATTCGAGCGATGGGCTCTTGATTTCGTTGGACCCATCAACCCCTCATCAAATCAGAAAACATATATCCTGGTGGCAACAGAATATGTCACCAAGTGGGTTGAAGCAAAAGCGTTGCCAAGAGCCACAGAGGACTCTGTTATATAGTTCCTCTTCCATCTATTTTTACGTTATGGCCTTCCAAGGGAAATAATCACAGACAGAGGACCACAATTTGTTGGCAATAGATTAGCAGCAACACTTAATAATTATCATGACCAGCACAAAATTACTAATTCATAACACCCACAGGAGAACGGACAGGTAGAAAGCAGCAACAAGGTAATAGAATACATCCTAACAAAAACCATTGCGTCACATAGGCGTGATTGGGCTGCCCGACTACCTAAAGCACTTTGGGCCTATAGAACAACATGGAGAAGCACCACTAGTTACTCACCTTATGAATTAGTGTTTGGAAAACAACCCATTTTCCCTATAGAGTTTGAAGTCCAAACATTACGAACAGCACAGGAAGTTGGCTTAGATCTAACTGAGGCACAGATTAATCGACTACAACAGATCAATGAATTGGACGAAGTCAGACTCTCTGCACTACAAAATACAAAATTGATTCAACAGCAACGAGCTAAATGGCATAATGCCCTCATCAAAAACAAAGTCTTCCATGAGGGAGACTGGGCTCTATTATATGACTCTCGGTTTCAGGACTTCCCTGGGAAACTCCAGACTTGTTGGTTGGGACCATACGAAATCCAGAAGGTACATGACAATGGGACCATCACTTTAATCACCATTGACGGTTCTAGATATACCTTCAAAGTGAATGGCCACCGAGTTCGTCTCTATCGTAAACCACTCACTCAGGAATCCTTCTGCCAACAGCTACGTAGAGACGCTGATATGGAGATTCTAGGAGAGCAAGAGAAATCTTCCTCACCTGTAATTCATTAAGGAATTCATTGCTTTTCGCAATTTGTACATAATTTCCTTTCTTCAAACTTGTTTGTGCACACATAGATTTCAATCTTTCTGCCGTTCCTAAAACGAATGGCATTTGCATGTTTCTGCTGTTCCTTTTCAAAAGGAACAACACTTTTTGATTTTCTGCTATTCCTTTTCAAAAGGAACAACACTTTTTGATCTTCTGCTATTCCTTTTCAAAAGGAACAACACTTTTTGATCTTTTGTTGTTCCTTTTCAAAAGGAACAATACTTTTTGATCTTCTGTTGTTCCTTTTCAAAAGGAACAACACCTTTTGATCTTTTGCTGTTCCTTTTCAAAAGGAACAACACCTTTTGATCTTCTGTTGTTCCCTCTGTTGTTCCTTTTCAAAAGGAACAACACCTTTTGATCTTCTGCTGTTCCTTTTCAAAAGGAACAGCAGCTTTTGATCTTCTGTTGTTCCTTTTCAAAAGGAACAACACCTTTTGATCTTCTACTATTCATTTTCAAAAGGAACAACACTTTTTGATCTTCTACTGTTCCTTTTCAAAAGGAACAACACTTTTTGATCTTCTACTGTTTCTTTTCAAAAGGAACAACACTTTTTGATCTTCTGTTGTTCCTTTTCAAAAGGAACAACACTTTTTTATTTTCTGTTGTTCCTTTCAAAAGGAACAACACTTTTGATTTTCTGTTGTTCCTTTTCAAAAGGAACAACACTTTTGGTTTTCTGTTGTTCCTTTTCAAAAGGAACAACACTTTTGATTTTCTGTTGTTCCTTTTCAGAAGGAACAACACTTTTTATTTTTGTTGTTCCTTTTTCAAAGGAACAACATTCGCTTGTCTTGTTGTTCCTTTTCTAAAAGGAACAACATTTTGATTTTTGCTGTTCCTTTTTCAAAAGGAATGCCATTGGTATGTTCTGTTGTTCTTTTTTCAAAAGGAACGGCATTGCTATGTTCTGCTGTTCCTTTTTCAAAAGGAACGGCATTTGCACTTTTGAAATTTATGCTCCTTTATTGATCTAGTATACTTCTTCTCTCTTTGTGAAACAACTAACCTCTTGCTGGTCCAAGTAAGGATGCTTCTTGCCCCTATTCTTTCAAAGTCTTTTAGAGACAAGCGATGCACTTATGCAATGAATCCAAAATCACAACACACTGAAATCAGGCAATTATAAATCGCTATCTTTATAAGGCTATGTATTGGTAAGAGGACAGAAGGAAGGATATACTTATCTTTTGTTGTCATTGTCTTACTAATTTTGCCCTGATTGGTTATCTTTTATCATGCCATTCTTTTTTTTATTTTTGTTCAGGAATAAGAGCAAAGGGTTTATATCTTCCTATTGAGATGATAAGACTACTTCCACCATTCCTACTCTTAAGGAGTGTTGAACCACCCTTTGTGGATATATAAGGAAAAGAGCTTTATGAAAAAAGAGAAAGAAAAAGCAAATGAATTATAAATTGTCAAATGCAGGATAGGGGGTCTCATCAAGAGCCAGCCTACCATGATCATGAGGATGGAAGCGAAGTGGCATTCTCACTATGGCCACCACACCAGGGATATGGTTCAAAAGGTATAGCAAATAAACAAACCTTGGAACAGGAGGTCTCATCACGAGCCAGCCTGCCCACTCTTCGCCCCCTCCTCGTGAATGGAATTATGGCTAACTGGTTACCAAGCTAGCATAATGGCCTACACTTTGACATCACATTCCTTAATATGCACATGAGGGATCATGGTTCCGGGGGTGAAATAAACAACTTTTCCAAGGTTATGGACACCTGTCAGCAGTAGAGCACTGTTAATGGTATCGAAGTCACATTAATTACATCAATAGGTAGGATACTAATACTCTTTTGTTTCTTATATCCTATAGGCACTAATCATACATTATTTCCCAAATTATATACCGCATGGACATTTATTACACCAATCATGGCAAAGCAGGTGACAATGACCACTTGAGATTTGGCAAGTATGATAGACGTCGTATCCCCCGGCCTCGCATCATATCACAGCAGCCTCTTACGTAATACACGATCTAACTTTACACCTCGATTTCGGCAATCCGTTATTTTTCTAAACATGGCATATTTTCATACGTTGTTCCTTTATGACTTGGTTATAGATCGGGGTGTTGCTCCTTTATTTGATGGCTGGGGCAGCCTATCACATTGCGGGGGGGGAGGTTCACCTCATGATTCCTCGGGTTATGTGTCAGCTCACTATTCGGGAAAGATAGTGTACCAGGAAATGGCACAGTTTAACGGCATGACATTTCTATTTTTTTCTATACATGTTGTTGTTTATAACTCATTTCTGTTGCATACTCTGTATTTTTTTCTAAATCCGACGATTACTACCCTCTCTGTGTTTCAAACAGCACAAGCAGTTTCTGTTCCATTGAGAATCCACAGTGAAACCATGGGAGGTAGGGTAGTTCGAAGCGACCCACAGGACTTGACAGTCTCCGCTGCTGCTTGGGAGATCTTGGAAAGAGCAGGGTGGCTGACTTATCTCAGTCGCCTGAAGGAGTCCAATGAAACAGTGGCGATGGAATTTCTGCAGAACCTGCAGGAGGATCACTCCATGGTGCGGGGGAAGCGGATAGCAGTCATCGATGATATAATTGCCGAAGTCTCGGGACTACCAGCTACCGGACCTGTATGGACATTGAAGAAGGAAAAACTCCAGAAGATCATTGAAATTTTCCAGGACGAAGGCCAGAGCTTAACAATTAAAGGGAAGGGAGTCCTACCAGCAATGCTAGGAGAACCCTGGGCAGAATTAGCGAGAACAGTGCAAAGCTACATCACCTGCGAGGGGAGAAAAGATGTGGTAAGACCACGACACCTTAAAATATTAGCTGTTTTAAAGCAGAAATTCTCTGTAAACCTTCCTGCACTTTTGAATTCTTTACTTCATGACGCTGCACAAAGCCTGAAAAAGGCACATCATGTAGAGTCAGTTGTCAACCACCATGGATTAATCCGACCAATATTTAGTCATAGTCTCACCCAGCAGCACAGCAGCTGGAAAGCATTAATTGCAATAATTGAGGGGAGAGCGATAACACCTTCCCCAAAACGTAAACATACTCTAAGCACAGCATAACATCCGGAAAAACGCAGAGAATTAAGAAAATAAAAACATGTTGCAAGCACATCTGAACGACCAGAAACCCACCAGGAATCAGCAAAGGGTAAACATGACACTGATACAGCGAAACAGCCAGAGAAACGCAGAAAATCAGTCTGGTTAGCCCGGATAAGAGGAAGGCTGGAAAAACTCCAGGAAAGCACTAACCAGCCAGTGGTAATTGAGGATGAACAACCTTCACGACCAGAAATAGAAGAAGAACAAGTTGAAGGAGAAAAGCAAGGAGAGGCCGAGGAGGCTAAGCAATCCGAAGAGGAAAACAATGAAGTAGTTGAGCCTCCTGAGACAGAAGTTGAACATCCTGAGATAGAGCCGGGAACCCTGAAATGGAAATTGAGCATCCTGAGGTAGAAGATGGACAATCCAGGCAGGAGGAGGAAATGGGACAGCAGGTAGGTAGCCCACCACAGGACCCAGTGGGAGAAGAGGAATTGGCCGCAATCTTGGCCAATATGGGTGAGTATGGCCAACCTTCCACTCCATCCTACCTCCGCGACAAACCCCAGGAAGAAGATGTACCCGAAAAACCACATGCAGAAGAGGCAGAAGAAGGAACTCTGCCCGTTCATGATGAGAAGGAGATAGGAGATACTGAGAGGGAACAATCTGCTCCCACAGAACCAGAGGAAATTCCAGAGGAAGTGAGGATAGAAAGTGAAGCCACGAAACTAGCTAGGGTTCTTACCCTAGAACAGCCAGCACAAAACAGTGAAGAAGCACCCCAGGAGAAAGATAAAGGGACTAGTCACGGCCCAGAACGCAACAAAAAGCCTGTTGTTCCTTCTAATAAAACATTGGAAATTAGAGAATTAAGAAAGGAACAGTGGAGGTTATTGATCATAATAGCCCAGCTCCACCAGCAGATCAGGATCCTGAAAGCAAGGCAGAGGACAAGGAAGACCGCCAGTAAGAAAAAGATGACCACTGCAGTAAGAAACCGTAGAATAAAATGGAGGAGGACTAAAAATCACTCTGTTGATCAAAACCCTGCCCAAAATCCAACTCTTGTTCCAATTGAAGCTGAAAATCCAGCTGCTATTCCAATTGAAGCTGAAGGCCCAGATGTTGTTCCAAATGAAGTTGAAGGCCCAGATGCTGTTCCAAGGGAAGCTGAAGGTCCAGCTACTGTTCCAAATAATGCTGAGGGACAGACTGTTGTTCCATTTGAAAAGGAACAGCTGCCAACCGGTATTCGTGTTAAAAAATAAAAGGACAGCAAGGAGATTCAAACAGAGGCACCACCCTCAGGGGTGATAATGGTTCTGAACTCGAAACAACGCAATAAGAAAGTTCAGGTAAAACTCCCGGCCTCCACTGATGCATGGAAACGAGATCCAAAGACAAGGACCTTTCACAAAGGATTGAAACAGGCTCAGCAAGAAATGGAGAAGCTTAGAGAGCAAACAGTCACTCATGAGAAGTATGAAGAACTCCAACAGCAACTAAGGAACGTCAATCAATCCGAAAGCCAGGCCTTTGAAGGGTGGCAAAAGGAGCAGGATAAAGTTTCAAAGGTAACCTGTAGGCTAGATACTGTTATCAAACAGATGGATACCTTATGTTCTTTATACAATGACGTTTTAGCATGTAGGGCCCCTGCCAAAAACTATGCTCTGTTTTTATTGGAACGATACTTACAATTAAAAATAAAGGCTGTTAAAGCAGGTGCCCCGATACAAATTAATACTATCAATGACTTTATAGATTGTTGTAAACATTATGGAGTGAAGGTCCAGAGATTGCTATGTGAATTTTATTTGCATAGCCTCGTGCTAGATCAGGAGACTGAGCTGAACCCTGGCCCTTTTCTTGGGGACATTCAATTGCAAGCATTCATCTCATTCGGGGTTAATCAGATTAAATGGCTCAAAGCCTATAACACTTTCCAGAGACAGGAAAATAGCCTAGACTTGTGGGTAAGGGCTGAGCCTAGGGACCCAGTATGGCTATGGAAATCACATAGAAACCTTATGAGAACTCAGGGTGTCATTGAAACATTGGGACCCATGCACGAGGCACTCATTCGACAAAGTTTAGAATATTTTCTTTCTATCAAATACCTCGCCATTGATGCATCCAAATTCCGGTACCGAACCTCTAATCCAAACATCCAGCTCAGGGAGCCATTTAAGTATGAGAATTTTCAATTAGCTGCCAATCGTTTGAACCTCTATGGTGAAAGCATTTTGAGGGCAGGACCATCCTAGTTAGGATATAGATTCCGCAGTCCAATTATCTGGCACGCTGCACCCAGATATCAAGACCTATATGAGATGCCTGAGGGTCAGACAGGCCAGTTCTTTGACTACCTAGTCACTCACCACGGCTGTAGGTCTCCGCATGAGATTCCTTCTCCAGCCTACTCTCTCACTGCTTTGCAGGTCAACTACAACATTTTCATGAGGGCATGAAACAGGGTAAGCAGGGGGGTGTGTGGAGTACTAAAAAGGTATGTTTTTAATGATCATTTCAGTGGCTTTTCAGTAGGACTTATGAATCTTTTACATCATGAATATGGAAAACAATAGAAAATTGTGATAAAATATGTGGAATTAGTATGCAAAACTTATCCGCTGATAGTTGTCATTCTCATGTGCAGGAAAGGGTAAAAACGAGGAGCTGTTGTTCCAAAGAAGAAGATAAGAACAGGGTAACTGCTATCCCTTTGACGAAGGACCGAGTGAAAACGAGGCAAAGCAGGCTGAAGCAAACTGGTTCGGAAAACGTGGAGAAGGCACCAGCTCGGCAGAGGAGGAAAGAAGTGATTACGGATTAACAGTTTGGCGAATCCCTCAGGATCTTCGATCCTGAGGGATCGTTACTTTATTTATCTTATCACTTAGACATCTCCGTCGTTACCCTTATATAAAGGGACGACACTGTTAGTCTAAAGGGAGATGCTTTTGTGTAACTTTTTGTTAAAGACTGAACTTTGATTAGCAAGTCTCGTTGAACTTGGCTCATTGTACTTTCTGTTTTATGCATTAATATAAACTTGGTGATTATCTTATCTTTGCATCTAGATTAGCTTAAAGCGGTGCACCCTTGAGGCTAAGGGCCTGGCCCCGGAGGACACTTGCTTCTGTATCACTACGATTTGATTTCTGTGTGGTTTTCTTATCGTCACTAGTTGGTAATCTGATATGCTTTACAAGTTACATTACATGCTCTGCTAAGATTCGTTCATTAATATTCTTTCCATTGACTCTGCATTATATTATCAATACTTTCAGAGTGGATGAAATCTTATTAAACTTAATCGAACAGTGTTATCATTGTGTTATGGAGCTTCTATGCTGAGTATGTGTGTTAAGGTAATTATCTGAAAGGTGTGTTCTTTATGATTCAGGATTCATGCTGTTCCATTTTGAAACACAGTTGTAATTCCTGTTGATGATTGGTATTAAATCAGATTACTTCTTTAGATTGTTATGTGTGTATGATTTTCACATGTTGTTCCATAATTAAGAGTTATTGTTGTTCCTTTAGTTGGTTGCGTGGTTTGCTTGGAGAATGAAAGATTGGAGTTTTTGAGAGCATTTGAGTTGATAGGATAAAGTTTGATTGTTACTCGCGAGGTTTAGTTATAGTGATTGATGTTCCATTTTAGAATTGTTGTTCCATTTTAAGCATTATTGTTCCATTTTAAGCATTGTTGTTCCATTCTAGATTTGCTGTTCAATTTCCTATTTGCCGTTCCATTTTTATCTGTCGTTTCATTTACTCGCATTTGGTGTGAGAGATGATCTGTGGCTGTAGTGAGCCTCTACATTTACTGCCTTGCTCCCAGACCCGTGATCCATGCTCTAGTTTCCTTTCCATCAGTTTCCAAAGGGATGGGCTATTGCTGTCGAACCCTTGACTGATAAAGTTGCCTAGCTTTAAGAGTGTGTGCTTTAGTCATTTGAAGGAACTTAGTCATAGACGAGCATTAGTTTACTCTTGTGTTTTTGTAGGACATTGTACTACTAGCATTACTCTGACAAATAGCCTCAGATTGAATCACTCTTTGAAATAACCAAACGTTCCTGGATTGACATATTAATGTGAGGTAATTAGAGGTGAAAGAGACCCTTTTTATAGCTCTACAGGTTGATAAGTAAATTATGGTTGACTTGTGACATCTGTACTTGAACCAAGTTGTCCTACAGGCATCTGAACCGAAGTTTGAATGGTGGATCCATAAGGAGGTAAAGATGTCTGAGGAGTAGATACAGGAATAGTAGAAATCGGAGTTGTCGATACTCCAGAAGTAGGTGGGGTAGATTGAACAGATGTTGCGGCAGTTGCAGCAGTCATTTGAGGCGGAGTACGAGGCATACTAGGCCGAGGCTGAGAAACTACCGAAGGTACAAAAGTTTGAATAGAAGACTGGAAAGGTTGCTGGGGTGTACCAGAAACT
The DNA here is from genome assembly GCA_031772625.1 of Pinus tabuliformis. Classification (NCBI taxonomy): domain Eukaryota; kingdom Viridiplantae; phylum Streptophyta; class Pinopsida; order Pinales; family Pinaceae; genus Pinus; species Pinus tabuliformis. Next base: position 303,855,413 of record CM062818.1, read on the forward strand.
AAGGGTTGTCCAGTTTGAGATGACAACTGTACATTTGGCTGCAACACCTGTTTTGCGATGGATCCCACACTAAATTCATTCCGTAGTATGGACCCATAACAGGTTGAGAATATTGAGGACCATAACCGGGTTGAGGGTAGGATTGATAATTCAAAGGTACATTTCCCATTCCTTGAAAATATGATTGACCGGAGGGTGGTTGGAAACCTTGGTTCGAGTACTAACCTTGGGGTTGATACCCTTGAGGCACGTACTGATACTGGGGTTGACCTTGAGGTATAAATTGATACTGGGGTTGACCTTGGAGTACATATTGAGTCTGGGGTTGACCTTGAGGAACGTACTGTCCCGTAGGTATGTACCATCCTTGAGGTTGTCCCCTAGGCGCAAATTGGGTACCTTGAGGTTGCCCCCCAGGCGATAATTGAGGATTTTGAGGCTGCCCCCCAGGTGATAACTGCCCACCTTGAGGTTGAGGATTGGGAATAGAACCTGACACCATGAGAATATCTTCTACGCTCAATGGCTTAGTACCATTGCTTCCAGTTAATAACCCTTTTTCAATGGGTTGAGGAGATGCTCCTGAAAAAGTACCAGAAAGTGACTGATACCCAAAGGGAACAGAAGGACCGTCGTACAAAAAGGATTCCGGAGATTGATTAAACATGGACGACTGTCTTGACATATTTAACGGAGGATAATAACCTCTAGGTGTTGGGTGATGTTGAGGGCCCTGAAATCGGGTCAACAACAAGGGGGATACCCACCCGGTCGGGAACCTGGTTGGCGGCTCCTTTCCCGTTTTGTGTAGCGGGTCCGACTGGGGATAACGGGACCAGCTTCCCGATCTAAGGGGTGTGTGTGTGTAGGGTTTGATTATGCTGTTTCTATGAGAACTTTTGAGAGCTAATTTAAATCTAACTCATGATTTGACTATAAGCTGCTGAAATCTAATGAAAACAACATGTGCAATCTACGCTAACCCGGGGTATATCTTTTCCATCATGCGATCTAAAAAGATTTCATATAATAACTGGTAATGAAGATTATTCAGCTACTATATGAATATAAACCATTTAAGATAAACCATTCTGCATAAGAAGTTAAACAGGACAGTTGTGGACTGCATATCGCATGATAAATCATTCATATGTCAAGCATGAACAAATTACTCCATCGTACAAAAGTGCCAAATGGTAACCACACATTTATACATTAACATATAAATAACATCAGCTGTATATCACTCTAAGCAAATAAGTAGAAATTCATCAAGAGATAAAAGTACCATTTATGACTGATTTTTACTCACAAACTTCAAGCAATAATGATTTACTTCTACTTACTTCTAACACCTACTAAGAGTACAGAAATGCAACATCAGTAGCAGACATTAAGATGCAAATATCAATAAATCCGATCCTTCCATTCATCAAAACCCCCTCTGAGGTGCAGAAATGCATGTTCTGAGGACAAGTTTTTTGACAAATTTCTGGACCCTTCTCCAATGCAATGAGAAGGGTTAAAATACTATGTCCTAATCCTAATAATAGTATTATTACAAAATTAAGGATTTGGTTTTCAAACGACCGTCCTTTTTCTAATATAACTAAAACAAAAAGAAACAACATTCTAAATAAAACTACTTGTGGACTTGGTCTTTGAAGTTGCATGTTTCTAACATAGGCTTGAGAAGAGTCGGCTGGCTAATTTCCGTTCTGAGCTGGGCTGCGAAAACGGCATCTATAAGAGCTGGTGCTACCTTCTCAGCTGCGTTCATGATACACTTTACCGTCATCCATTGGCTATGTGGTTTAACCAGGTACATCCAGTAACTTTCCCAATTCAGTCTAGCCAGTGCATGGATAGCTTTCCCTTTTGCCTGTGCCTTTTGCCTCCATTCTGTCTCCAATTGCAACTTGTTTGGTAGGTATCCCGGGGTGGTCTCTGAAATCAAATTGGCCCTGTGTAAATTTTCATTTATACAGTCGATAAGAATACTTGCCTGTGTCGCTGCTGCCTTTGCTGCTTGCTCTGCCTGCGTGATCTGCTCGTACTCCCACTCTTTATCTAGCTCTGCTGTGACAAGAGGAGCTTCGATAACCGAAGGGGGAACATCTCTTGGTGGTGAGGTGATAACTTGTTGCTGAAACATTACACTGGACCGAGCTGTATCTTTGACTGCTTCTTCGTTAATTCTTTTGTCATGCACAGATTCTTCAGGGTGTTCGGAACCTTCTCGTGCGGCGTTGGACTTAGATTTGGAAGTGCTGGAGTTCTCGCTGAGGCTGATGCTCGGTGTTGGCTCTCTAGTAGGTATTCGTAGCCTTTCTAGTGGAATGCTGGCCAGCCTTCTATCTCTATAGGATGTGAATTTCTAGAGTTCACCTGGAGATAACCTTGACTGAGCTTCTCGCAAAATCTCTTTGAGTGAGCTCTTACCCTGAAAGAGATCGTCAAACAAATCTTTGTGTCCGAAGAACACTCTTATCTTGACGTTCGTAGTAAACTCTTAGGCAACTTTATTTGGGTCGAATGGCCTCATCGGGAACTTATATAATTGAAGGCACGTCACGTTTTCCACCTCATCAAAAGCGTTTCCTACATCGAATAAAGAGAAGGCCCCACAATTGACGGTAAATTGAGGCCAAATGGCCTTTTTCTTATCTTTTAATTCTTTGGTTAAGCCGCCTTCAGAGCAGGTTTGATAAGCGATTTCTCAAGCCAAAAGCTTATCTGGGACATACAAGGGTAGGACATGTGGAGGAACAGTGCTTCCATAAACTCGAATGTAAGTAAACCATTCTTCCCCAAACCATCTTGCGATGGAGATGATGTCGGTCTCGGCTTCGGGAGAGCACCTTGGGGGGTCCTTACCATATATCATTCTATATATTGGCAATATAAGCCCATGGCAAATCTGGTAAAAATGAGGGGCAAACTGGGAATCCCACAAGACTTTGTGATAGACGTGAATAGGCAACGGGTCTTGGGTAGTCCATTTCCATCCCAAAATGGGGAAATTAGATACAAGGCAAACAGAATCCATAACATAGGCAGCCAAATAGAAAGGAGGATAGACCCTTTGAGAAAAGGATCTTTTGGACCTGTAACTAACCACAGCTGTATATAGAGTATCGGAAAGAATTTTAGCCCAATCTACTAAATCGGCATTTGTGGCAGCGTCGATTAATGGCAGCCACTCAGATGAAAACTTGTTGATATCGGGCATACCAAACAACCTACACAGCATGGCTGCAGCAAAACAATATGGAGAAGTAAGGGAACCAGTGCTGTACATACCTTTCTTATCCTTCTTTAACGGCTCATCTCTTCTAGACCATTCTTTAGTGGTGTCCGATAGATCTGGGTTCTCCATTGCGAACTTCCTAAGAAATTCTGCATTATAGGTCGCTTGCGGTTCGGGCAGATGGTACATTAGCTTCAGATCTTGGGCGGCGAAAGATCCCACGAGCCCATGTCCCTGAATCTTGAATTGTCTGTTGTTTAATTCTGCATCATCCAGAATCCACTTGACCATATCTGTGTATGGTAGAATCTTAGGCCTTGCCGCTATTCTATGAAGGAATGAACATGCTAGGTCTTCTAGGGTTGCTTCAGAGGAGCGTGGTGCACCTGCAACGGCAGTCACTTTCATTATTCTCGGCTTCTCCTCTTCTAATAGCCTATACATGCCTTCCCATGTGGAGATTCCTGCATCTCGATTGCAGGCTGTATCTGTGTATAGGGGTGCCATCTCCTTGGTCTTCTCTCTTTCTTCGGAGCTCTGAGCCTTGTTCTTCTTTCCCATTTTTACTTTGTGTTTCTTTCTGAGTCGTCTTTGCACTTTGTTCCTGCAGATTACAAGTGAAATGGAATGTCCGATCAGAAAGGTGATGGGAGAGTTTTAAATGCAAGAGATAAATCAATTACGCCACCTTACGTGAAGCAAATATCCAACAAGGCACGCGTCTTTAATCCTCTTAATGACTGACAACCAATTTACTTACTAACATTAAAAGCGCATGATTTCAGGTCAGGTAATGGTAAGTGGCTTTTCCTTTGAAAGGCACACCCGAAGGATTCGTACTAAGGTGATTTTATGATTTGCTGACGTACCCTCGCATGTCGCACGATCGCAATATCGCAGATCGCAAAACCTAGTGCTTGCCAAAGCTCGTCTAGCTTGTTTCTGCGACGCAGATCGGTGAATTTCTTGGCTTTTCGCTAGGGACATTAGTATGGTGCGATGCGATGTCGTTATTAATCATGAGGGTGGTGCGTATTTTGATTTTAGAAGAGTAACGAAGATGTTTCCTATCTTTTTGCATTTGCGACTTTTAAAAGACCTATCGTCTTCCATAGAAAAATATCTAAGATGCCTTTTCTAAATTATGATTTGTAACTTCAAAAAGAAAGTCTAGCTTTTCTTAAAAATTTTATCTAAGGGTCCCCATTCATTCAATATCATGATTTGATACTAAATGAAAGAAAAGGGGGGGTGTTGTTGCTGGCCACAACAATTGGCGATTCACTTGGGAGAACCAGTTATCTCTATTATTTCTATTGACGCTCTTTTTTTTTTTCTTTTTTTTTTTAAACTTCAGAAAAATTTAAAAATTTTGAACTTTATTATAAAAATATAAGACAAATGAGACTTCAAACTATCTATGATGTTTCGTCTCAAACTCTTTCTGTTTCAATTATTTGTACACCCAGTTCGTCTTTGCATCTAAATCAGCTGTTACTTGGTCTTTGTAAAACATAAAATAAAGGCTTCTCTGTTTATCAGTCCTTTAGTATGCTCCTTAGTCGCAGGTAGAGCCTCTGCTGCCAGCAGGCGTCCATAGCCTCGACAGGGTTACCTTTTAACCAGCAATGATCCTTTATCCTGCTTGAGGTTACTCGCAACATTCTAGAGAAAAATCCTTTTTACACACTTTTCCTTTTTAAATTCTCTAAAGAACAATGTCTTGGTTTGGTGGCCAAATTATGACACAGTCATTCACTTGATTTACACTTTTGCTGAACAAGCCTGCTCGTGATGAGACCTCTTGTATTTTGATTCCAACAATCTTAAGTCGTTGCCCTGTTTTGATAGACAGTATTGGCAAAGTCAGCAAGTTATAATATCTGTGATCATGATAAGCCGGCTCGTGATGAGACCTCTTATTCTTTGAGATATAGTGTTTTTCTTGGGTTGTTTCTCTGAATGCTATAATTTCCTTTTAGCAGGGAGGAAGTCATTGTTTTTCCTTAAGAAAGTTCTGGACGACAATGATAGGGCGATAAAGGCTGTTTTGATAGAGAATACTTATCTTAAGATTGATACCTTTCATTGTGCTGACCTAAAACAAATCCTATACTGAGATATATTTCTTTAAAATTTTGGAGTTTGAAACTATCATCATATATGGGTTGAAGTTCTAATGATAATAAAGATCAATTTTATTTTTTTTTAAAAGATTCGCTGTTGATAGTAGCAGAAGTTCCAAATTTTAAACAGAGACAAGGTATCTTCAGTAAATGTCAAATGTCATTGAACCAGAACAATCATTATTATGGAGGAAATTAAAAAGGAATGATAGGAAAATATTTTCTGAGGTTATGAAGAGAATATGTATAGCTTTGCTTATCAGTTATTAAAAACAGAAACCTAACTAAACTACTCCTACTCCTACTCCTATTCTAACCATATACAGGAAATAACTATGTGAAATGATATTTCCAATGGAACCATCTATTCATTTTTATCCCTAGCCGAATGAATCTTCCAAGCATTAATAAAAAGAATCGAATTTTTCTTGGATCGTAATTGTTGGCTAAGAAATAAAAACACAGAACCTCAATTGGAATTCTGGCTGATTTTCTTTTCTTATGCAAAGTTGTTTCCAACTGGGTACCTATTGGATCATAAAAATCAGAATGAATTTCAGTTGTGAATTGATGATGTTGCAATAGGAAGGATAACAAGTCAAATGGTGGACAAGATTTTTTTATTTCAATGACTTGTAACTTTTTATCTGTTAATTTTGAGTTTTTTGTGATTTTGTTCGAAAAGAAAATTCTCATATGCAAGTCGCTAAAACATAATCTATCAAAAGTTTGAAGATTTGAAAGGAAATCCGATTTTGTACATAATGAGTTTGAGTGAGAAAGGAATGATTGGGAATTTATACAAATAGTGTTACAACACGACTGGGTTTTACTTGTAACATCTTGTTTTTCACAAAAACTGGCCAGGTTTTGTGAATAGGGAACTAGGTCATGATTACAAACAGGGATGGGGCTTTCCTCATGATACGAATCATAGATCGGGGTATTACCTGGGATAGTAAAATCATTTAAGTGATCTTCTACTTCGAGATGAGGGTGGACTGACATGATTTCTGATTTAAGATGTCCTTTATCCTCTGGCCCTAGTTGAGTTATCTGAGAAAACTCAACAACATTATCATTGTCAAAGTAACTATCACAAAAGACTCTACAGATTTCCCTAGGTTCCTCCTTCTCATTGTATGTTTTCTGACAAGGGAGGTCAGGCAATTCCTTTTTGTCCTTGATCGAAAGCTGTGTTAATGCAATCTCTTTAACTTGAAAACCTAATGATGAGTCATTTAAATAACCCTCTGTAGTTTTTGAGATATCTTGAATATTAAGAGGGGAAAGGTTGTCATCACTAAAAACATCAGGATAAAGAGAAAAATGTAAATCTGGAACAATGCATTTAAAAACATCATAAAAGAAACTTTGTTCATCAGATCCATCACAAATGTCGGGCTTTAGATCATACCTTTTTGCGCTGATACTTTTTGAAAGAGAAACATTAGATTGATCTAACCTTGGCATCTGCATTCGTTGACTTGAAATGATATTGTCAGCGTCATCTTCTGTTTCCAAGGTAATTTTGCTTTTAGCATCTTCATCTCTCTTTTCTGGTAGTAGAGCATGCATGACTCCCAGGCTTTGTAAATTTTCTTCATTATGGATGCTTTGTGTATTTAACTTGGAATGATCATTCATATTAGAAGAAAAGCTAGCAAAGGTAGAATTAATTTCTGATTGGTCAGACACAGGAGGTAGGAAATACTCATCGTAATCTGAAGATTCTTCGTCTGTGAGCTCATTTTCGAGATCATACTGTAGGCATTTAAGATGAAATCGCATATTGAAATCCCTTACGGGTTCATCTTGTTCTCTAAGATAATCAATTTCATCGTATACCTGGTCGTAATCATAACAATCAAATTCCAAGATGAACATCTTAACGAACTGGTCCCAGCTATGAATTGATGCAACTGGGAGGGTTCTGCACCATTTTGTAGCTTCTGCTGTGAAGGTAAGAGTAAAAATCCTGCACAAAACACCTTCATCAATCTTCTGAGTATCAGAAGTTGAAACCTTTTGTATGAACTGAAGGGCGTGATTGAATGCGGAAGAGTTTTTCTTACCATTGAACTTTACCTATGACAATAGCCTTACCACGTCCGGTGGAATGTTGGAAGAGGTATGAACATAGATGCAACTCCAAATAGGAACTTCATGAGTAGTCATCCTGTTTCAAGATTTATAATTCAAAAAAAACATTCCAACAGGTATTATGCTCAGGCCCTCCTTCTAGCGCCAAATATGTTGAGGGCCATGAAATCGGGTCAACAACAAGGGGGATACCCACCCGGTCAGGAACCTAGTTGGCGGCTCCTTGCCCGTTTGGTGTAGCGGGTCCGACTGGGGATAACGGGACCAGCTTCCCGATCTAAGGGGTGTGTGCGTGTGTAGGGTTTGATTATGTTGTTTCTATGAGAACTTTTGAGAGTTAATTTAAATCTAACTCATGATTTGACCATAAGCTGCTGAAATCTAATGAGAACAACATGTGCAATCTACGCTAACCCGGGTATATCTTTTCCATTATGCGATCTAAAAAGATTTCATATAATAACTGGTAATGAAGATTATTCAGCTACTATAAGAATATAAACCATTTAAGATAAACCATTCTGCATAAGAAGTTAAACAGGACAGTTGTGGACTGCATATCGCATGATAAATCATTCATATGTCAAGCATGAACAAATGACTCCATCATACAAAAGTGTCAAATGGTAACCACACATTTATACATTAACATATAAATAACATCAGCTGTATATCACTCTAAGCAAATAAGTAGAAATTCATCAAGAGATAAAACTACCATTTATGATTGATTTTTACTCACAAACTTCAAGCAATAATGATTTACTTCTACTTACTTCTAACACCTACTAAGAGTACAGAAATGCAACATCAGTAGCAGACATTAAGATGCAAATATCAATAAATCCGATCCTTCCATTCATCAAAACCCCCTCTGAGGTGCATAAATGCATGTTCGAAGGACAAGTTTTTTGACAAATTTCTGGACCCTTCTCCAATGCAATGAGAAGGGTTAAAATACTATGTCCTAATCCTAATAATAGTATCATTACAAAATTAAGGATTCGGTTTTCAAATGACCGTCCTTTTTCTAATATAACTAAAACAAAAAGAAACAACATTCTAAATAAAACTACTTGTGGACTTGGTCTTTGAAGTTGCATGTTTCTAACATAGGCTTGAGAAGGGTCGGCTGGCTAATTTCCGTTTTGAGCTGGGCTGCAAAAACGGCATCTATAAGAGCTGGCCCTACCTTCTCGGCTGCGTTCATGATACACTTTACCGTCATCCATTGGCTATGTGGTTTAACCAGGTACATCCAGTAACTTTCCCAATTCAGTCTAGCCAGTGCTTGGATAGCTTTCCCTTTTGCCTGTGCCTTTTGCCTCCATTCTGTCTCCAGTTGCAACTTGTTTGGTAGGTATCCCGGGGTGGTCTCTGAAATCAAATTGGCCCTGTGTAAATTTTCATTTATACAGTCGATAAGAATACTTGCCTGTGTCGCTGCTGCCTCTGCTGCTTGCTCTGCCTGCGTGATCTGCTCGTCCCATTTATTAAAGAGCATTTCTTTATGATTTTCATTAATTCTAGGTGCTCCTGCTATTTTTCCCTTCTCATCGTCTTGCCAAGTCAGATACTCTGTCACTCTCTTGTCGTTCTGATCATATTCGCTTTGCAATTCCACCACCTGACTGGTGATTTTGTCGCTTAGCTCACAGAAGTGCCTCCACTGTGATATTTTATGCCCCAATTCTTCTTGTTGTTGCAGTAGTTTCTCGTTCAAGCCGATGGACTCTGAAATAAACTCTGCAAGCTTAGGTTCATCTCTGTGCATTTCTTGCTCCGCCTGCAGTTGTTTTTCTTTTTCTTCAAGACTCTTTTGGTAGCCTATTTGCATCTGTTGGAAGTCTTCTTGGAGCTTTTCGAGCTGTCTGGAAGCTTCATTATTTGCGTTGGCTTGCTGTAACTATTGTTGTAGCAGTTGTATGTGATTTTCTCGTTCCTTTAAGAGCTGCTGAACTTCAGAGGCCTTGTCAATAGTTGCAGAAGCATACGCTCCTGCAATTTGAGACGGCTTCGTAAGATTTTCTGTAGGATTATTACTTGGGTCTTTCCACAAGACGTCTAAATGTTCAGCATCCTGAGACAGTGCATTTTCGAGCTTTCTTTTCTTTCTTTGTCTTCTCAGAACTACTTTGTGCTGGGGACTGTAGAACACATCTAGTGGGGGAATTTTTTCTACGTTAAGTAGAAGTTCTGAGGATGGAGTGATGGAGAGATCTTTTGCTTCTGTGGTAACGCTGACTATGGTTGGAGCAACTTCTTGCACCTCTTGTGTATCATTCACGGGCGTCTTTGGGACTTGCCCTTCGAGGTTGGTTAATTCATTGAAGGACTCCCACTCTTTATCTAGCTCTGCTGTGACAAGAGGAGCTTCGATAACCAGAGGGGGAACATCTCTTGGTGGCGAGGTGATAACTTGTTGCTGAAACATTACACTGGACCGAGCTGTATCTTTGACTGCTTCTTCGTTAATTCTTTTGTCATGCACAGATTCTTCAGGGTGTTCGGAACCTTCTCGCGCGGCGTTGGACTTAGATTTGGAAGTGCTGGAGTTCTCGCTGAGGCTGATGCTCGGAGTTGGCTCTCTAGTAGGTATTCGTAGCCTTTCTAGTGGAATGCTGGCCAACCTTCTATCTCTATAGGATGTGAATTTCTAGAGTTCACCTGGAGATAACCTTGACTGAGCTTCTCGCAAAATCTCTTTGAGCGAGCTCTTACCCTGAAAGAGATCGTCAAACAAATCTTTGTGTCCGAAGAACACTCTTATCTTGACGTTCGTAGTAAACTCTTGGGCAACTTTATTTGGGTCGAATGGCCTCATCGGGAACTTATATAATTGAAGGCACGTCACGCTTTCCACCTCATCAAAAGTGTGTCCTACATCGAATAAAGAGAAGGCCCCACAATTGACGGGAAATTGAGGCCAAATGGCCTTTTTCTTATCTTTTAATTCTTTGGTTAAGCCGCCTTCAGAGCAGGTTTGATAAGCGATTTCTCGAGCCAAAAGCTTATCTGGGACATACAAGGGTAGGACATGTGGAGGAACAGTGCTTCCATAAACTTGAATGTAAGTAAACCATTCTTCCCCAAACCATCTTGCAATGGAGATGATGTTGGTCTCGGCTTCGGGAGAGCACCTTGGTGGGTCCTTACCATATATCATTCTATATATGGGCAATATAAGCCCATGGAAAATCTGGTAAAACTGAGGGGCAAACTAGGAATCCCACAAGACTTTGTGATAGACGTGAATAGGCAACGGGTCTTGGGTAGTCCATTTCCATCCCATAATGGGGAAATTAGATACAAGGCAAACAGAATCCATAACATAGGCAGCCAAATAGAAAGGAGGATAGACCCATTGAGAAAAGGATCTTTTGGACCTGTAACTAACCACAGTCGTATATAGAGTATCGGAAAGAATTTTAGCCCAATCTACTAAATCGGCATTTGTGGCAGCGTCGATTAATGGCAGCCACTCAGATGAAAACTTGTTGATATCGGGCATACCAAACAACCTACACAGCATGGCTGTAGCAAAACAATATGGAGAAGTAAGGGAACCAATGTTGTACATACCTTTCTTATCCTTCTTTAACGGCTCATCTCTTCTAGACCATTCTTTAGTGGTGTCCGATAGATCTGGGTTCTCCATTGCGAACTTCCTAAGAAATTCTGCATTATAGGCCGCTTGCGGTTCGGGCAGATGGTACATTAGCTTCAGATCTTGGGCAGCGAAAGATCCCATGAGCCCATGTCCCTGAATCTTGAATTGTCTGTTGTTTAATTCTGCATCATCCAGAATCCACTTGACCATATCTGTGTATGGTAGAATCTTAGGCCTTGCCGCTATTCTGTGAAGGAATGAACATGCTAGGTCTTCTAGGGTTGCTTCAGAGGAGCGTGGTGCACCTGCAACGGCAGTCACTTTCATTATTCTCAACTTCTCCTCTTCTAATAGCCTGTACATGCCTTCCCATGTGGAGATTCCTGCATCTCGGTTGCAGGCTGTATCTGTGTATAGGGGTGCCATCTCCTTGGTCTTCTCTCTTGCTTCGGAGCTCTGAACCTTGTTCTTCTTTCCCATTTTTACTTTGTGTTTCTTTCTGAGTCATCTTTGCACTTTGTTCCTGCATATTACAAGTGAAATGGAATGTCCGATCAGAAAGGTGATGGGAGAGTTTTAAATGCAAGAGATAAATCAATTACGCCACCTTACGTGAAGCAAATATCCAACAAGGCACGCGTCTTTAATCCTCTTAATGACTGACAGCCAATTTACTTACTAACTTTAAAAATGCATGATTTCAGGTCAGGTAATGGTAAGTGGCTTTTCCTTTGAAAGGCGCGCCCGAAGGATTCGTACTAAGGTGATTTTATGATTTGCTGACGTACCCTCGCATGTCGCACGATCGCAATATCGCAGATCGCAAAACCTAGTGCTTGCCAAACCTCGTCTGGCTTGTTTCTGCGATGTGCGATCTAGCGATCGCAATATCGCAGATCGGTGAATTTCTTGGCTTTTCGCTAGGGACATTAGTATGGTGCGATGCGATGTCGTTATTAATCATGAGGGTGGCGCGTATTTTGATTTTAGAAGAGTAACGGAGATGTTTCCTATCTTTTTGCATACGCGACTTTAAAAGACCTATCGTCTTCCATAGAAAAATATCTAAGATGCCTTTTCTAAATTATGATTTGTAACTTCAAAAAGAAAGTCTAGCTTTTCTTAAAAAAATTATCTAAGGGTCCCCATTCATTCGGTATCATGATTTGATACTAAATGAAAGAAAAGGGGGGGGTTGTTGCTAGCCACAACAGGTGATAAGGAACACGAGGTGGTGAAAAACTTAACCCTGGGTTTTCTAAGAAATTAGTCAAAGAAAGATACCAAGCACTGCTCCTAGGTGGACTCTAAAAAATTGATTCACGCTTCCTTAGCTCAATAGCAGGTTGATTTTCAGGGATAGGGATGCCTACTTCTTCTTCCGGAGTAGCAAGTTCTTCGATAACTATAAGTCTAGAAGGAAGATTTTGGGTAATTATTCTTTCTACCTTAGGTGAACCAGGACCACTACAAGCTGGAGAGGCAAACCCCGATGTCGAAGTAGCAGCAAATTCACTTTCAGGTTCGGATATTTCAGGTTCCTCACCTATATCACTGGTAGATGAAAAGCTACCAGTAACTTCAGAAACAAACACTGACTGTGGATTATAATCTACTACTAAAGCTTGAAAATCAAGATGCACCACCAAAGAAGACTCTCCTTCTTCAGGTGACCCAACTCTATTGTCTCTAGGAGTTACGAGGACTTTCAACCCTTCAAGCTGGATTGGTGAAAACGCAGGAGGTTGGCCCCGAAGTCTATGGGACTTCCTCAGTAACTCAGCCACGGTTAAAAAATTTTAACTACTTCACACGTAAACAAAGTAAAATCTCAATGAAAACCACCTAAAGCCTCTAAAGAACCAAACCAATTTGAATCACACGCCTAAAGAATCTAGGAGATCAAACACACACAAACAATAACTTTCTGTACTGAAAACATTAGTTGGTGATGAAATCCAATGACGCAGAGTTCAATACGGAAATGGCGGTTAGAATAGTTGCCCCGGCAACCTTCTTAATGAATAGACTGGCACAAGTTCCTCCACTTAACCGTCTCGAGTGGAGAGAACCCCCCAGAAAATCCAAGTGAGTCTAGCTGATGTCTGCTCCAGGTACAGTGGGATCTTCCCACCACTGTCACCTTCGGAAGAATCCTAAAGAATATGGACACTAAGGTTACCAACTGAAACAAATATACCTGGGGGAACAATCTACGATCTGATACGCACGCAAGGGCATAGTAGCAAGCTCAATCCCCTTGATGGCTCCTTGACATAATCCAAGGTCTACCAACAAGTGACCCCAGGCTCCTCGACAATGGTTAATCCTAGGTTTACCGTTTTTAATACGTGAATATCTGGCATCGTTTCCAATGAGGAAGGATTGATTCCCACACTGGTTCGAACACGATCTCGTGCTTCTCCTTTAAGAGGAGCTTTCCTAGAGCATAAATGCAACAATTGGATTTCTTCCCTACCACAAGATACAACTACTTGTTTGCTTTTACTGTCTTGGCGAGTTAATTACTCTCCTACTCCAAGACACTAGCCTAAGCTATGTTGGTGTATCAGAGCCCCAGAAATAAAAATGTTACTAGATGAATTTTACTTTAAGCGTTATTTTTATTGGTTTTTGTTTAAGTCAAGAGGTGCGGAGATGAAACTCATGGTATGAAGACTCGACTCAAAATCACTAAAAATCCACTTAAGATGATTTAAGCAATCTTTTCCCTTCGATGAACTTCTAGCTAAGAAAGAGTTTGAGAAAGCAAATACTTTGTAAACACAAATCTTTCTTAACAAACAAATTAAAAGAAGAGCTTTTGTCCTTTCCAATGCACTCAAAACGAGACTAGTTATTTTCAAAAAAAATTTCCTTTTTTTTTTTAAAGCACTCAACCACTACAAAAACAAACTTTTTCAAAAGAGGGTTTTTATTTTTTATAAAACACTCAAAACTATGAAAACGACTAACTTTGAGATCTATAAACTATAAAAACCTATTTGAAGTCAAAGCCTACAAGATGTCTTTTTTAAGGATGTTTTATTTAGCTAGATGTAAACTAAGGACAAATTTATGCAGAATCACAAATCAGCCAAAAACAACCAATTTTGTTTTCTTTTTAAAAATGAAAATCCAAACTTTTAAACACAAGCTTTTCGAAGTTTTGTAAAGAGAAAACACAAAGCGGATTCCTCAACAAGGGTAGATTTCATAAATGGTCAGACTCATAAGAAGGCTGGCAGAAACCAAGGTGATCTGAGGTCCCTACAACTTCTAAGCTCAGAGCTACTACAAGACCAAAATGGAAAACAAACCCAACAAGAAAAACTACTAGGAATTTCACCTAAAACCCTAACACCAATGAAATCAATCTAAGGAAAGCTTCTGACAGGTTATATGCAGGTCAGGGAATTGGATAATGACTTCTAAACAGAAACTAAGCTGACTAATAGAGGAATTTATAGTGCAATGGAGGGAAGTTAGTAGGTCCTCCTTGAAAGGGATAAATCTCTCCTTCAAAGGGATAGCTCCTCTCATCAAGGGATTAGCTCCTTCTCTTTTGGGATGCATGAACCACCTAAGAGCAGCCAATCCATGTCAAAATTCCTTCTAGAATCATCTACAATTAACCCAAAGTGAGTTTTTTAGAATAAACTTCTACCTTTTTGACTTTCACAGGGGTCCGCACCCACACCTTTAGGGACAGAGCCGGCAGGCCTGCAGTTTTTGTAAACAGAAGGTGCGGGACCGCAGGCAATATTGAGAGAAAGTGTGGAACCAGAGCTTTCTTGATTTTCAATGTCTTTCTCTCATTTTCAAATCTTGACTTGAAGAGCTGAGGTCTGAGACTTGCTTAGGAGGACAACACAAGTGACGATAGACCCATACTGATTGCAAATAATCATGGTGACGATATTTTTGTGTAACATCTACTTATTAGCTTTCTATTCTACAAGGACATCAACTTTATGAACAGGAGTTTCCTTGACATTTTTCATCTTCAACATGATAATATATTTGTCGTGATCTTCAGTTTGTAGAATAGCTTCACCATTCCACTCTTGGTTGATCTGGTCATTGAATAATGACTTTTCATAGGTAGCTAAGGTAAAAAAGGGGGCACTTCCTTTCTCTTCCATACGATGGATCTCATCATCTTCTTAAAACTACTCTTCTTCCATGACTGCATTTTGAAAATCGGCCTTCACCTTTTCGTCTTCATTGGAATCTTTGTTTCTTTTCAAAATCTTCAACTGCTCATTTGCTCTTCTATATGGATTTGGATTTGGAGGAGCAAAGGTGTTAGGAACTCTTCCTTTTCCAGAGTGCTACTCAACCTTTAATTTGGAGATCTCAAAGGCTAATGATTCTATCATCTTGGTCATTTTATCTATCTTAGGATCAGAGGATGATGAAGACTTGCCCCTTTGTCTCTTTCTATCAGCATTTCCATTGAGCTTCTCAACATCCATGATGTTTTATTCTACTTCCAAGGTTGCATCCTGCATATCAGCCAAAGAATCACATCGTCTCTCCCTCAACAGTAAACAGATGTCAGAATCAAAGGCATTGGCATAGATGAGCCTAACAGTGGTAGTGGTGGGTTTTACTTTAGCTAGTATCTTGTTGTACATGCGGTTAAATATTTTATTAAAATAAGATAGTAGCTCACCATTTTCCCCCTTTAAGTTCCCAAACTCAGTGTGGTAGTAAACTAGATCCTTCTTATCCCTCCACTGCTTTCGAAATGCATCATCTAAAGCCTCAATAGCTGCTATAGATCTCGGGGTTAGTTCTCTGAACCATTTTCTAGCCTCTCCATCTAGGCTTTGGACAAAGACTCTGATCTAGACATCATCTTCACTAATATCTACGTTATCAGCATAGATATAGAATGATTCAAGATGTTCTTCAGTTGTAACACCCTTAGTCCCAGTGAACTTAGGCATATACTTCTGATATTCTCCAATAGGCATAGCATTCAAAGAAGTGGGAAATATTAGAGGTCCATACCTAGAAGCTATGATTCTTTTCATTTTGGTGGGTGCTTGTGGACCTGCCATAGCTGTGGTGGCTAAAAGAGTACTGGCAGTCTGAATGATAGAGGGTTGATGAGTGACTAATAAGACAAAAGGAGTAATATGGATAGGAGGTGAGGTTTCCTTTAGGCTTACAACAAAAGGAAAACCTAAAGAATTAGGAGCTTTATGAATCTCTGAGATTTTTTCCTTACTGCTATTATTAGAAGCTATACTCTCAACATGTATTTGTTCTATTACCGGCCTTTCTTGAAGAGATATAGAAGATTGTTTAGGTTTACCTGAACCTAACGTTCCTTTCTGCAATACCTTTCTTTCTTTGATGATTTTATCAGGTTCAAGTACTGGGTCAGCTTGTGAATTCTGAGGATTTCTCCGAGCATGCCTCACAAATTGAGCCAGAACTATGAAGTGGAGTCGCCAAGAGGTTCAGCCTCCAGTAGAGTCGCCAGATAGATGATTACAACCTAAAATGTGCCTAGACTATGTCTATCATCAAAGATGGATCTGTGTCATTTCTCAGGGAAGCTGAGCTTCAGTTTCCTCTCCCCAAAAATGATGCCAATATGTTATCAAACTAGGAAACTCTCCTAGGTTACAGATCAAAGATGCCTGGTAACATATAATCTTCAATATTGTTCTCTAAACTATTAGAATAAATGACGGTTTGGATCAAGCTAGATAAACATTTCAACTATGTTTTTACTCAAGACATGCATGAACACCCTTAGCTTACAAGGCTTTAGACCACTAATTCTCAATAGTTTGTAGATTCAATGAATAAATGGAGAATCTGACTATACTAGAAGATGTACATATAAACATATATGAATGGCTAGCTACAGGCAGCAAATGAGAATACTGACTGTACCGGCAGATGCATATATATAAACACACATGAATGGCTAGCTATAGGTAGTAAAAGAAGCTTGCATATCTAATTTATCAATGCAGACATAAGATAACAATTATCTGGCATTAGATATAGAAGAAACATGAACAAACTATTCAAGTGCAAGCTTAGAACAGAAGAGGAAATGTCATTGAACACATAACATCAAAAGAAGCTTGTATTTCTAATGAATGGAGATGAGAAGCTTGAGTAGCAAAGTCTACATAGTCTCCAAAAGTTGAACCCCTGTTACATTTTGTTTTCAGCCTTTTATAGGCCTTTTACAATGCTCCTGAGCTTTCAAAGTCTCGGAGTGTCTTAATATTCCTCTCTTTCTTTTCAATTTTGATGCCCTAACTAGGCAAGCGCGGGCTCAGAAGTTTCTTCTTCTGATAGCAGAGTAACCATCTTCAGGTAGTTTGATGTGCCTTTTGGGAGCTCTCTCATGCCAGAGATGCCCCATAACGTTTGTTAGTTTTTGATAAGCTGCGTTGTTGATGCCTCATGACTGATTCTGTTTCGGGCTATGTTGCACTGTTGATGCCCATGATATTTCTGTTTTAGGCTAGTTGCGTGTGCTGTGTTGCATTGTGCTGTCCATGATCACTTTCTGGCCTCTGTCCCTGTCTCCTAGGCTCTATTAGCTAATGGAAAGGGTTTGCATGCGTCTGTGATCTCTTAAACATTTATAATGATTGTTTTCTATTTAATACAGAAAACTCAGCAACCCTGTAAGAATCTCATCAATGCTCTATTCTTCTGGACTTCAAAAGTCCTTAAAATTGGCATATATATCTATTGGGTCTGCCCTTTGGGTCATTGTCACCTATCGCAGATGGTCGGGTCCCTTTATTCCCTTTGTTCCTTTAAAAACAATGGGAAATACATGAAAAAGGCCTCCCTCCAGGCTTCAAATATTATAGATTTCACTTCCTGGACCCTTTCGGGTTTGGGCTTCATCACTATCAGTGCTGCCAAGTTCCCCTTTGTATTTCGTTATATAATGAAATACATTAAAATGCATTAAAATAGCCTTATTTTAGACCTTAAATATTATCAAATATTATTTAGAATACCATCGGGTCTGCATCATCACATCACACTTATGATGGTGTAAAGGATCCACCCCTTGGTTTCCCCAATTACGATCCGCCATTGTAATGTGGGCCGTCGATTTGAGTGTGCAATCGACGATCCACATTTAATCATCGATCGCAATCGCTCATTCCACACTGTCTGCGTCGATACCTCTGCCGATGCGACCTGCTGATAGCGACCTGCCAATCTGATCATTGGCGACCACTAATCAGTGGTGTCTTGTGCCAATTGCGATTTGCTACTTAGATCTGTGCCGTTGATCAGCCAGATCTAACGAATACTGTGCTTTGACTATGTAAGCCTGTGATTCATGTTTTTTCACTGTTTTTCTTTGGTTTTTTCGTCTTGATAGTGATTTTCTACGCTTCTAAGGGCTCTTGGCATGCGACTGTTGGGATTTTTAAATGATCCTTAGGT
This sequence comes from Pinus tabuliformis, assembly GCA_031772625.1. Lineage (NCBI taxonomy): Eukaryota > Viridiplantae > Streptophyta > Pinopsida > Pinales > Pinaceae > Pinus > Pinus tabuliformis. The sequence continues at coordinate 303,873,954 of CM062818.1, forward strand.
GAATTTCAAATTCTTCAGTAGTGTTTTGGATCCATTTTTGGGCCAAATGCTTCCAAGGCTGATAGGAGCTATATGTGAAGCATAAAATGTGTCCTTCCTTTGCTGTCATGAGGTAATGGAGTGCATGTACTGAATTCAAATCCTAAACTAATTGCAAAAAATCAAATGCTGGAGATGGAAAAATTGACCTATTGCAAGAAACAAATTACAAGGAAAGAAACCTATTCTAATTTCATAAAGTAAATATCATGAACTAAATTTCAACCATTACATTTCAAAGAGTTATCTCCATTAACATAGTTTATTGGATGTGTTAATCATCATTGTATTATCCATTTCATTTATATTTCCATTAGCCTGAATCGCTAAAATGCTTTGCATGGGTAAAGAGGCCAGTCCTAAGTGGTATTTAGTCTTCCCTAATTATTTATTTAGATCCTATGGGTCTTGATTCAAATATAAGGTACCAAAACCAATATTTTTGAGAAAATTTGGGCAAGTATATAAACGTTGGAAGAGTACTATAGGGTTTCATGTAGTTTACTACAGGAAACAACATATTTTCTATAGGGACTTATAATTCACCAAATAACAAACCACATAAAATACAATTTGAATGGGACAATTTTTTTATTTACTATGATGTCTTAGGTCTCCATTCCAAGTGGAATGTCTCAAAAATACCTCTATTAACCCATGATAAAATATGGTAGAAAATTACTAGTCTAAAATCTAGAAATTCAAGAACTAGTGAGCTAGTACATCTATCAAATGTCTAACCTAATCAAGTAAAAATGAAATGGTGTAATTTTTTTTATTAACTAGAATTTATTTTGTTTATCTTATCTAAGTGGAATCAACTCGATTGAATCTAGTTAGAATGCTCTAAAAAATAGAAGAATGATATTGTTACTTGCCGCAAAGGACTTCCAAAAATCTAGATTTCGGAATAAACAAACTAATCCAAGTAAATCAATGATTACTGTGAGCTTTCAAATTTGTTCCAATTATGAAATTATGCTTGTTATCCTACAAATTAACTTACTTCAACCATTAACCCAATCTTACAATAATAAATCATTGATACTAAATGTAGAAATAGAAAAAAGACAAGAACAAGAGATGCATGTGAATAAGAAGTGAAAGGAAGAAAATAAAATGATACAAAAGGGATCTGAGGCTCTTGGGATGGCCAAACCTAATGAAACTTAGAGTCCTATGAAGGAGACCAATATCTAGAAGTTGAACATGTCACCAATCTTCATTATTTCCATCAATACAATTACATCCCTGCAAGAAATCATAGTGGAGCTACAAAAATATGAGTTCTCCACAAGAAGACTAAAAAAGATCCACCCCTAGAGGAAAATTTGACTTGGTGCTTATAAAAAATTATTAGGAATAATTCCTCATGAAAGGAGGAATCTTTCCCCACAAAAATCCCCTGATTACTGGATCTAGTTCCCAATACTAGGAATTTGCATTAAATGGCAAGGAACGCATTCCTAGATTTTCTCAAACATTGGAGCTCCATAAGCTGTGCCATAATTCCATAACATCTTACTAATTTATTATTTAATATTGATCCTCCTTTTAGGGAGCAGGTCCCTAGATTATCTCCTCCAAATATCCATAATTTGCTTAATATTCTCGCAATATTCAAGAAAAATAAATAATATTAGGCACAAATATGAAATTTTACATAAAACTTCGTAATGAACATGTTAAAGTTAAAAATATTATCTAATGCAAAAAGAGAGGTTTAATGTGTTGAATGATGGTCATATGGGCCTTAATTTATATCCAATTTAGAGGTCCATCAACATGTGATGGGTAAATCCTGCACACAATTTGCTTCCCTGTTTAGTCATAAAATTTTTGTCTTTTATGTTCGTATGTACATTAACTAACCCACACTATTTTGATAGTGTAGCATAGTATTTTACTTATATATATTGGTGTTGGAATATTCTTCACCTCATTTCATCCACAGGTTGCTTTAATACATTTAACCTACACATCCCTGCAGATCGTTAAAAGACAAGAAGCAATCGTCGTAGCTCAACATGGGATTAATTATTCATTTTTCACTAATCATATTTGTTATTATCATCATTATGTTATCCTCTCTCTTTTATTTTAATTTTGAGGGAGATTCCTTACTTTATCCCCATGATGGCTTGCAGCTAAATATATGTTCTTTAGATACCATCATTATCCCAAAATGTCACCACAAAATATTACCATGGTTCTAGGACAAATCATTCCACGAAAAGGGTTACCTATTTTATTTGTTTAGGTAGGCTTGATTTTGTCCACATTATTTATTCATCGACCTTTTCATGTAGAATTTGTTAATAAAAGATTTTTTTGGTCTTTCCCCATACCACCAAGATTTAAAAACACAAGCTAATATTAATGGAGTCATCATAATGAATTAATATTAAAACTTGAAATCATATGTCATTATTTAATATCAGTGAAAGAATAGAGTCATCATAATGAATTAATATTAAAACTTGAAATCATATGTCATGCTTTAATATCAGTGAAAGAATATTAGAAATGTACATTGTTAATTTTTGCAATAGTATTTTGCTGACCTGCCTCATTATAAGTTCCTAAGTCTCTTGTTTTGCAACTATTAATTACGGTGTCTAAGAAATATTTAATACACATTTGATATGGTACTATTTTAGGAAAAAAGACTCCATTCTAGTGCTTCACTTCACAAAAATTCATCTGTATCTATCATGGAAATGTTTAGGATACTCATCTCATTAATTGGTGGCATGTCACCACTTTCAATCCATAATGCTTATGTTAATGTACTACGAGCCCCCCCTTTTTATGAGTAAAGAAATCAAACTAGTAAGAGCCTGGTTAAGAGTTCCTTCTGTAATGTATAATTGTATCCTTTGGATTTAATACAGTTTCCTTCCCTTAACTACATTACCCATAGAATTAGGAAAATCTCAAATGATCTCAAATTAACATGGTGATTTCAATTAATAAAAATTCTATTATCTTTTTTTTTATTTAAAAAAAGACAATTTAGAAAATCATTCTGGTATTTAGTATGGCAAGCCTGCAATTCACAGAGCTCCTGAGCCCTCTGCACACACAAGGGACAAAATTTTAAAAAATACTTAGTTTGCTTTCCCAAAATTTAGGACCATTATATGCCTCAGGAAATTTTTATATCTTGATTGTGATCTTACTTACGTGCACTTACTAAATTTTTGTATAGTACAATTATCTCTTCCAAATATCATCAACATGGTGTTGAAATGCTTCCATGTCTATTAGGTGCCAAGAAATAACCCAAATGTAATTATCATGTCACTTTTCATTTGAAGGTTACAATTATATTGGTTATATTTATTACTTATGATGTTGCTTTTTGTATTCTTTTTTATCACCAGTTATCTCCATTTCGTTGGTTCAGGTAGATTATCTAGCAAATTTGTTTGAGTTCATAGTTACTTGACTTCTACCAACTTTTACGCTGATAGTGATGTTAATTTAATTACTGTTATAGCCATTATTTCTGTTGCTCCCTGTATGACAAGGCATTTTAATGCCAAAGTTCAGTGTTTCATCTATTAGTTTGGATCCCCTTTTTTCTTATCAATTCTGAAATCTGTAGCAGCTATTTACTATTACATTAGACGTATTCACACCTAAAGTGTTTTCCATCCCCATTATATCATATATCTTTCTTTATTTACTACCGCTTTCTTGGCTTTCTTTATTCTCTTTTCAAAATTCTGATTATATTCTTTCACTGTTATTCGATTATAAGTCTCAAAATTCCTTTCTAAACTTGCTTTAGATTCATAGGTAAGATTACTTTCTTTCCATGGTAACAAAATTTATTTTACTACCAAGTATCCGTAAGATTCTTGGTCCACATTCCATGCAACGAGGTAGTTTATATCAACCAGGTAATTACTTTCCAGGTATCTTTTATACACTTAATTAAGTCTTACTTGAAACCAATGGTACCTTTACCCATTCTCATAATTATTTCCTTCTTTTAATCTCTATTATTACTCTTATAAACTATGGAATATTTTTTTTTTTTTGCAATTTAAAAGAAAGCCTTGCAATTAGACCATGTAATCATGATGCAAATAAGCTTTAACATTTTAGGGCGATTTGTATACCACACCCACCATCTATTTTAACATAACCATTTGATGTTTTATAATAATTTAACAATATAGATCTTGGTATTCTATTTAAGTTACACACATATGTATTTGCTACTTAATTTAGCACTATACTTTATAGTTAGCGTGTTTATCTTTGTTCACTATTTCATAAAAATAGAATATAAATTACTATTTCACACACATTAATACTCAAGTTTTCTATAGATGCTCTCATAGGCACCCAACACATTAGTCTTTATAAATAAGGGTATCTCAATAATAATACAATTAGTATTATGATGAATTAAATTCCGTAATAGTTTTTGTACTTATTCCAAGATTATTATTTTTTTTGCCCTCAATTTACATTTTTTTTTATTCCTCATTTTGATTTATCACCAATCCTTACTCTAGGGGTCACCACATAGGTTGTTACCATTATCCCTTATCAAACCAGAGTGCTTAACCCTTTATTTCTTATACCACTTGTAACATCCACTATCTCAAAATTTATTTTTTAACACGTAACTCTTAATATTACCTCACTCCAAGTGAACAAATGGTTCATGTAATCATTATAATCGAGACTAGGTGTTAATGTGTTGCACTATTCTTGATTAAGTTGCACTACTATATGGAGTATAACTAAATATAGACATAGAGGGGCTGCATATCTGGAATTGTGAGAGTCGCCTAATAATGCGCATTCACATAAGAATTCCAATATGCTTCTTTGTCTGTCACTAGTTGCTATAAAACTTTCCAAATTTTATTATATACTACAAGGTGATGTATTATGACCTATCTAAAATTCCTTTACGTTATATCTCGTGACATATGAATGGGTCACTATTCTGCCCACATGACTGTTAAAACTCTGACATATCCACAGTTATTTTTAAAAATATCCATGGTCGTTTTTTGCTTCATGCCTTTCACCAGCCATCACTTCTAGATTCGACTATGCTGTACGTGGCCAGTATTGATGTTATTGAGGTGTCATCAAATCTTCCCTCAGATCTCTAGAGCTTGGATCTGATGGCTAAGAGGAGTTATGGTTTCTTTTGGGTGAAACTACCCCATTTCCCTGCCACTTTTTCTCCTTCGCTCTCTCCCTTGGTGTGGATTGAAGGGCTCTTCCTCTCTCTCGAAGAACTAGGTACTTATATTATCTTGATTGCTGGTAGATTCTCGATTTCTTAACAAAAAATCCTCCTAGGAGGTTCATTATTTATGGAATTCACACTGAATTTTTCCTCTGTGTGCACGGTGAGATATTCTACAGCATCCATGATAATCACATATCAGCCATCTCCTTTTATTAATTTTAAATATATATAATATTTTTTAAGAGAACATAATATTGTTCTTTGAATTCTCTAGGATTCTACGGATGCTCTAAGGTGAGGGTAGAATGGGGTTATATGTGTTGGCACAGATACATGTGCTCTCTGCTTAGAGTTTACCCAGAGCCCAAGATCTTAAGGAAATCAGTTTTGAGTTATCTATCTTCCTTTGCTCAGGTGACCCGTCTCCTCATTTACACCGTCTCAACTGGGAGAATGTCCCTACATTGTAAACCCTGCTTGATGCTTGGTATACTTCACACCAAACCCTCCATGTTATTATCCTTACTTCTTATGAGACAATTAGCTAACTTAAATGTTGTTGGGGTTAGTACGATGCAAGAAATTTCGCGTACGAGGCCACTGCAAGGAGTTTTCTCAACGAAAGTGTATGGAGGCTATCTCACCTTCCTATGGAAGGTGAATCTATATGTCTTCTGATACCATTTTACATCAGGTTCAGGATTCATCCTCTGTCGATTTGCAACTTCTTTCAATTTTCATGTGGATACTTAGACAGGAGGAAGTCAGAGTCCTCCCAAGTTCTACTTCAAGCTTACACGTAAGGTTTTCGCTCCATTTTAACATTGCAGCTAAAGTATCCTTGGTTGAATCCTTATCTACCTTTTGTTCTATGTTTCTATAGGTATAATTATCTAGGGAGATCAGTATTGAAGTTTTACCTCTTTCACCCTCCAGGTTCTTATTCGATTTCTCCCTTACCATGGTTAGGAGGCTTCCTAGCTATGGGTTCAAACCCTAATGAGAGTTTTCCTTTCTTTTGTTGCTTTGTACTGTTCACAGATTGATTTCCCTGTGCAACCCACCTAGCCCAGGATATTCAAACTCTAGTCCTTATTTTCTCATTCGACTCAGCTCCCCTATCGAGCTCCTTGGCTTACAACAAATTTGTTGTTTTTCTATGCAGTTGTAGACTGATAGTACACTTCTCATGTTTAATTATATTGAATTGCGGCAGATGATAAAACTTAATTTTCCTTTATTTCATTTACTTTGCCACAACTTTAAACTCCCGGGTTGAGTCTTTCTTTGCCCTCAATAACATACTTAAATACCCAGTTTTTTTGGGATCTATATATTATTCATTATAGCATTAAGTGGCTATAGTTAATCATTTATTTCTATTAGTTTTTTTTCATAGGGTTTTGTTTGTCAAGACCTTTTGCCAATTGGTATCCATTTTGATCTTGGGCACAAAAAAATTTGTATGATTTGATTCATATAGTATAACTTTTTTTTATCCACGTAATAATATATTTGTACCCTCTCTTTAGTATAGACATAAATCCTGTTTGGAAGTTCTCATGTTATTTCCACAATCATAGTTTCCTTGTTGTTTTCTTGCCTCATTTGAAAGTCTCTTTCCCCAAGGAAACACTACAAGACCCATTTTTATGATTAACACCAACTCTTTACGCACTGTTTTGCAACAACGTCCTAAATTCCAGTTTCGTTTACTTAAAATGCCATGAAGTAGATCATTACAGATAAATTTATCAACTCATACCAGTAGTTACAACATAGACTATATTTGCACTGGTTATACCTACTTAAATAATTAAATTCTTATAATTTTTCTCTTATTGATTTTGTTATTTCGTACTAGCATGCCTGGAAATTCGTTGAACAAGACCTATTCCTAGGTCCCTCTTAGGTATCTGACCCCTTTGAAACTAAATCCAGGACAATTATGGGCTATTGTTAAGTATTTTGGCTGGAACTGACCTACTTCATCCATTCTTTTATACAATAAACTTACAATAAATTTTACATACACGAAATGAACAAACCTTTTGAAAATAAATATTACTAACAAGCATAAGACATAAAGTAATTCATCATAAATATTAAATTAGTACTTATCTTTATTCACTTTCTTGCCTAGCCACAAAATCATAGGGATAGGAGTGCTCCACCCTACCGATGAGAAAGGAAAACAGGTCCACTTTTGTCCCTACGCTAGTTCCATCTCCATACAGTTACTTGATTAGTGACTATAACAGGGCGAACCCTAGAACTTTTTTGACCCAACCATATCGAATCTTAGGGCTGGTATGAACACACAGATCTCAGTTTTATATTCTGTTGGCCAACTAGCTCAAGAAACCATTCTTGGCAGCATCCTACCTACTTAGAACAACATCCTATTACAGATTTCAAGCTTACAACTCCATTCTCCTCAATTGGACCTCCTTCAACCAAGTGCCAATTCTTCAACTTTACATGAGGTTTTCTTCCCTCTCCACCTTTCGCTTCCTTATCCCAACTAAGATTATTTATCTCTAGGGAGAGTAATAACTATATTATAATTGTCTGGTAGATGAAAGCCTGTTTTAGCACGTTTCCCATGATTTTCGGCTTTCCATTGCTTATATTATTTACAAAATTAATTTCAATAACATAAAATTAAATTTTATGTTTTACCATTAACCTAGGCCCTCATCTGGCCCACAATTTACCCACTCATTTTCTGTAAAACAAAATATTCACTGTTTTTATGGTGGGATTTTACAAAAACCAATTTAATGTGTCCAATCTCTAATTCTATACCATCGTATGCTCAAGAGAATGATTTTGTAATTTCTTTCTCATGCCCACCAAATTTTTCATCAAATCCTAACCATTGCACTTGCTAGAAATATTGTTTCACCTACCAGTATCCTTCAATAAATTTGGCTCCATTCGGTTATCCTTCAATAAATTTGGCTCCATTCGGTTATCCTTCAATAAATTTGGCTCCATTCGGTTCTAAGTGTAGAATGACTCCCATGCTAAAGAAGTATTTGCCCCTAATTGCTATTTTTGATATGGTTATTGTTATAGAAATTTTTGGGCACTACAACCCCAATCAAACATGTCCATAAACCAAGGGCTCCTAAGTCCCTAAAAGTGTTGTTTCATGCCCTAAAGGAACAAGGTGAGCTGATTACATCATCTCCCAGAAGTTCTCCATGAAAAACTACTCAGAACTGGTCAAAACTGGATCATCTCACTTACTCTATGGCCAGGGTGCGATTCATCTCACCTTGTACACACGAGAGGTGCGATGCATACTGAAAAGTCCTTCTATAGTGTGCGATGAATGAGAATAGACAAGTTGCAGAGATAGTTTGCTAAGTGGATGATCAAGGAATCTTCTAGAAACTTCTCATATGACACTTGCCTCTCATAATTCGCCCAGGGATGAGTAAGAGATCAATTAAATCTCCAAGTGGAACCAAGAAATATCAGAGAGAGGACACCAATCAAACTCCGAGACGCTGACTCACTCCCCTGCAAACATCTATATATGGATCCCTCATCCTGGATATCCAGAGGCTGGAATTTTGTATCTTGTAAGGAAGTGTTGTTGGTTTCTTGTTGGAATATCATAGTGTTGGGTGATCTAAGCTTTTCATGAGGTGAAATAAGGGCTTTTATGCTGGAGGATGACGTTGGGTTAGAACAATTGGCTGTAATCCTCTTTGCTATTCTTGATATTAATAAAGCTATTCAAGTTTTCCTCCACATTCTTGTATGTTTGATGATATATGCATTTGTGTGGTCAATATATATCTGGTCCTATATTGTTTATGATTGTAAATCTCTGTTCTTCGATAGTATTATGCTGCTTTGATTCCACAGGTGCTCTTTGAAGCTGGGTAGACAAAGGAGAAGCAACAAGGATCTGTCAGAAGGGAGAGGAACCGAGCAAGGAACCAAGCGCAAGACTGAGGTTGGTGTCCTTCATTCCACTCTTATCTACTTTTCATAAAGGAAAATGAAAGTAGTGTTAGTTTGTTTGTTTCTAAGATAGCTACCAGTCTTAGTGGGACTAGCAGCCCCGAGAGGACACTAGATTTCCTGATAACAAAATGGCAGCTCCATTGGGGAGCGAATAGATTGTTTGTTTGTCTATATTTGTTTGTTTTATAAACCTACAGACGGAGCTTGAAGTCAAGAGAGCTATCCTTCGAACTGCATTTGCTATGCAAGTGCAAAGTAGATCAATGTTGCTTCAATCTATCTCCGGGTTTTGTTTATAAACTGAACAATCGATTTGCAAACTTTCTAATTGCCCTAGTGGTGGCTCTAGTAACCTCATTAGATTAGCCCCCGTGATTTCTAGTTACTGTACATCACTTGACCAACCTAAATCCCCGAATTGAGCTGCAAACTGTGACTCAAAACCCAGTTGAAGTCTCGTCCCTGGACCATCGCACCTTTTACTCTTGGGAATCTAGATGCATCGCACTTCCCGTGTGTAGTAGGTGCGCTGCATCGCACTTTCCCTGTGTTACAAGTGCGCTGATCAGACAAGACCTCTTCTGCTCTCAGATTTTGGTTTCTGTGTTCACTCTCTCCAGCTCTATTCAGGAGTTTTGCTGTTTGTGATCAGTATACCACTGTCGAAACCCCCTTCCTTTCCATCATTCTGCCTCCATTGTGCAAAGAACTGTGAATTTTTTTATGTATTTTCTGCCATTTTCAGTTCTCTTTTACAAAGTAGTAGCATAGTCGAGCTGTCGTCTTTTGATTTGAAAGTGTCGCAAGTGTCATTTTCAGTCAAAGAAAAGAATTCTATTGTTCTTGATGGTCGAGTATACAATTACTCTTGTATTTGATTTGAATTAGTAGTTTTTCAAGTGTCGAAAGCAATTTTCAATTCAAAATAGTAAAGTGTCGTCATTATCTTCCTTTCGTTTTTGAAGAGAAATTTGTTAGTACTGTCGCTTTGAAAAGATAATTCAAATTTGTACTTAGCATTCTTCTTGTCATTCACACATTAAGAAAGCTGAGAACAAATACATGCATGTGCATTTGCATTTAGACTGCTTGTTGGTTTGATTTAGGACAATGCATCTAGTGTGTGCTCTATGCTCTATGTTGAAATAATATCATCTCTCTTTCTTTAGTAGCTAGGATTTTCATTGCAAAAAGAAGATTAAACAATTGTTTATGATCTTAGATTGCATTTTAGGAATTGTACATCTACATCATGCGGTGAACCTAAAAGGAAAATTTCTTAAGGAAGATAAACTGTAAAATAAATTTAATGAACCTAAAAATGCTTTGGAACCTAACGCACAACATCTATAAGTCTAGACTAGAGACGTATTTCGGCGTCATAAAGCCTAGTAATTGTCGTTTTCACTGTTGGTTGGGTGATTCCTCATCTTTTAGACGAAAAGTGCTAGTATGGAATTGTGCTCCCACGTACCGTCGAGTATATATTGGGAGACCAAAATAGGCTATATCCTTTATCCATAGGAAGCCGTGTCTGCTGCCCTATCGATCACAATGCACTAAACACAACATTCAGGAAGATTGACTGCCATACCGTAAAAAGTATTCTGCAGTTTTGCGATTGGTTTGGTAATCCCTCTATCTAGATTTCCAGAGTAGTCTCTTTCGTTCCTTTTTAGACTCCTTAAAGGAAAAGGTCCATCTGAGCACTTGTCACTTCAGGCTCATTAAAAATCGAAGGCGATTGGAGTCATATTTTATTTTTTCTTGACTCTTAAAAATTGAAAAAGCAAGTTGTGTCAAAGCATCTAAAATTCATTTATTTCGAAAACATTTTCCCCTTTATTTTTAGTTGATCGAGTAATCCACAATCGTGGAAGAAAGTCAATCGAAATCGCTAGAAAATCTTTTGGATAGACTAGATATGTCTGACATCTAGGACTGTGTCATCCGACACAGCAATGGCAGAGCCTCCTGCTGCTACTCTAACGATGTTTGTCGGTATACCATCTGTCCTAGCAAGTTATCAACAACAAGCTGGAGTCCAATCAGGGACCGTTTCGACGACATGGTTAGTTCTTATTTCTTCATCCGGATTCTCATCTGGTATTTCTTATGTTGAAACTCAACAAATTGATCCAATGTGTCTTCAAAGGAAAATCTACCCTTTAAGTACTGGATTGACACCATATGGAGGACAATATGCCTTTTCATTGTTCCCTCCTAGAGAACAACCATATGGGAGTTTACAACAAAGTTCAGGTCAAGCTGGAATGACATCCAACAGTTGGGTACCAATACTGCATCAGCAACCAAGGGTTGTATATTAAATGCAACCAGTCCATCCTGTGTCGAATATTCCCACTATACCTGCTACCGTGACTACATCACAAGTACAAGCGCTATCTGTTGCATTTCAACCCCAAGTTTCTCATGTTACAATACAACAGCCTCTCGTCTCAGCGATTCAATCACAACCTTAGGTTAGTGCCTCCTTATCTGGAGTGACTCAGGCTCAAAAAAGTACTATGACTCCTCATCTTGGTCAATCATATAGTATTGGACAACAGCAAATGGTCCAACAACCATGGCTGGTTCAATCTCAACAATTGCAATTCCAACAATCATATCAAGGACCTGAGCAACAAGTCTTTGTAAGTAATGGGCAACCGCATTTCCAAAGCGATTATTAACAACCATACTATAATGGTTATGCCCATCAACCTTATCAAAGTTACCAGCATCAAATACATTATGTTAGTATGCAAAGACCCATTGATCAGGCGATTCCATCTTATCCTGAGTATGCTTCGCCTAAATTGAATCAACAGTTGCCCTTTGTAGCAACACTAGAATTACCAGATCTAAACTGGCTGACGAATGATCCAATTGCTTACACCCCTTAGTGGCTGGCGATTCCGCGTAAACTTCCGTGAGATATTCCTAAATTTAATGGAAATCCGGGTGAAGACTCGTCGAATCATGTGATGACCTTTAATCTGTGGTGTTCATCCAACACTCTCAACGATGATTTGATCAAGCTTCACCTTTTTCAGCGAACGTTAACTGGTCCGGCAGCAAAATGGTATATCGAATTTCCTAGAGCTTCATTCGATAACTTCAACGCCCTAGCCACAATCGTTTTAACCCATTTTTAGTTACCCATCAGCTACGAAACAGGAACAGAGCTTCTTACCAATTTCAAAAAAACGACGACCACTCACATATCTAATCATATTCATGAGTGGCGACGTCGTCGTAGAATGGTAAAAACATATGTTCCTGATCAGCTATTAGCTGAATGGTTTATTAATTCATTATTACCTTCTATCACAGAAGATGTGGCAACCGGAGGAGTCGTCACTGAAGAGAAAGTCATTGCTCGTGCACAATATCTAGACTTGATCTATACTCAGTCTGGCATGCTATATGATAAAATACCTGATGCTCCTAGACCAGAACTTTCTGTTCCTCCCCCTCCTAAATCAAACAAAGACTCTCATGCCAGTGATGGCATGATAGGTACGACAAGCACGAAATCGACAAACGCTACATCTGAGAAAGCCCATAAGATTTCTGGTCAAAATGCAAATGAATAACTTCTTGCCTCGAAACTAAATGTCGTATCAACTGACAAGGGTGAACAACTGAAGCAACCAGGGGGCAAGAAGAAAAGAAAGGGAGAAAGAAGAAGCAGGATGAGTCATCTCCTGAAAAACCTTCTGCAAACCCTTCTGGGCAAAGGAAACCCCCTGCGGGGTGTCAGATATGTGATGCGGATCATTGGATAGGAGAATGTCCATATAAAGTTGAGCTTAGAAAATTCTTCAAGAATTCAAAAACCTCAACGGTATTGATTGATCCATTTCCAAACCTGGGAACCAATCTGGTTGCTAATTAAAATGCTTCCCCGTCCCAAGTGCTATTTTTGTCGGTTTTGAAGCAGCAAAATGATGCTTTGATATCAACAAGGAATAAAGATTACAAGAATCCACAGCTATCAAACAACAAGGCTAATGATCAAACTAGTAGTTTGACAACAACTTCGACTGAAGTTGTGCCACCCATCATTCCTGAACTAACAATAAAGCTGCCAAAGCGAGTAGTACACAAATCAACATTTAATCCTCGTGCCAGAGTAGCACAACATTATAATATAGTGGAGGATCTGGTCCAATCTCCATCCGCTATGTTGACACTTTGGGTACTGCAAAATTTCCCCTCTCAAAAGCAGGCTTTATTATCAGCGATAGGTGAGATTGACCCAATGGATTCCAATCTTGTGTCCTTTAATCACAAAGGATATGACCCTCAGCTACTAGCTCAACTAGCTTTCCTGATTCAAGTGAAAGCCCTCAACAAAACTGTTCACCGAACAATTATTGATGAGGGGGCATCTACATGTATTATGTCGATGAGTTGCTAGAAAACTTTAGGATCTCCACGCTTTTTGCGATCTTCGACAAAATTAAAAGCATTTGATGGACGAACATACACCCCATACGGGATTTTAAGTAACTTGCACGTCGAACCGAGGGGAAAAACAATAGAAATAGATGTTGAAGTAATTGACAGAAACTTTGATTACAACATCCTACTAGGAAGGCCCTGGATATATGCTATGGCTGCCATTTTGTCGACCTACTTCAGGAAGATTGAATTTCCCTTTCAAGGAGGAATTACAATCGTCGACCAACAAACATTTCTCCCCAACAGTTCAAAAGTTACGGGAAGCATTCCGATGATCCACGGAAGCCCTCATTCAATTCAAAATATCAGAGTAGGCCTACTAAAAGACCCTACATTGATGGGGAATTTTTCCCTACTACCTCGAAACAATCTGGTGGAAGTGGCCACAATGGGAACCTGCAACATGATATCTTCTAGATTCAGAAGATTCCTAAACATTTTGTCAGCATGGATCATCACCATTTTAGAAATATTGTAGCAATCAATTTTCTTGGCCTAAGGGGAAAACCCAAATCAACGCTCATCAAGCATTTGGATAGATAGGTCTTAGGAATATGGCACCCCTTCAGATCCTTGGTCACATGTACATTATACAGATGAAGGAATTTTTCATTCAATGATGATTGACGGGGCACCATGGGAAGATTACCACCATCACTCCCATCTTCCGAATTACCACGAAGATTATTCTAGCAACCTTAATCATCCTTCAGTTTTTTATTTTCTATCAAATACTGTAAATACAGTGGATTTGAGGATGGTTCTTATCTCATGTCGACCTCGTTAAAAAATGAAACAAGGATTTCTGAGGATAGTTCTTTTCCTGTGTCAACCTCACTAAAATATGAAACAACTCCCTTTCCAAATCGAGTCTTTGATTACGATCTCATAAAATCCAAATCGAGTCTTTCAAATATCTCAAAGGTAAACCTTCATTCCAACCACCATGTTGAATGCAATGAATCTTGGGGGGCATGCACCTCGATTTGTGTTATTATGTTGGGGGCATGCAAACTTATCATGAGCAGTGTTACCGCAAGGTTCAAGCTCGTTAAAAAATAAACCCGCCACGAGCAGTTTTTATGTGGAGTTCAAGCTCGTTAAAAATTAAACATAAGCAATGAGAAAACGTTCCCCCAGAGCTTAAGCTCATTAAAAAATGAACCAATTTCTGGTAAATAACCATTGTGAATGCATTATCATAAGTTTTTGAGCCCTAGTCGTGTTCTCATCATCACCTCCACTCTGTTTTAGTCGATCATTCACCTCCTTTTGATTGTTTACCCATTTTGAGGAACAGCTGCTAAGAGTGATCCTGTTAGCCATCCTTGTGACATTGCCATAACTGGAAAATTCCAAACCTTTCCCGGAATCAGCTACTACCTGAAATTATCACTCGTTCCACAAAAACGAATCTCCTTTAAGTTCTTTTCAACTGACTCGTAAAATATGAAAAGATTGCTGATCGATTGGCCTCTCCAGCTTGTTAAAGAAACCGGAAGTGCTATCCCTCCTCTAGATTTTAATATTTTTGGACCTGAGGGATTATTACACAAAAAGATCGAGCGCTTGTCTTGCTCGGCTCGTTAAAATTACCAAAAATTCATCCCTTTCATATTATTTTATACTTTTTTGGACTTAAGGGATTATATGATGAAAAAGGATTATTGGAGTTTCCTTTATGTCCCTTTCAGACTCTCTAAAATTGAAAAGGACCAAGTTATCTTTGTCGTTAAACTCGTTAAAACCGAATAGCGACAAACTTGTCCATACAGACAAGAACGAGTTTCATTGTTGCTAGGCTCATTAAAATATAGTGACGGGTTTGCCCGAAGGGAAAATTATAGAACAAGAATATGTTATTCTCTTCAAGCTTGACAAAAATAAAGAGGTACTGGTTAGCAATGACTGGGGAAAAATTGGGAAGAAAACTTGAAGAAACTTTATTGGTAGCAAGTCGCTCTTGAACATGACACTTTCACTTCGCATCCGAGTCAGGCTAGGTTGTTCCGTTCATTGGTCATATCACCATTGGTCCATCACACCATCCATATTTGGGGTTAATGCTACCAATCCATGTCAGTGTCGCCGGTATGTTCAAGAGAAGTCACTCAGAGAATTCACCTTTGTCTCATCCGCTGCAATACATTCACACTCCATTCTTTCATGACCACCACCCTGAACCTTATATCATCAGATCGTTTTCACCTCTAAAATCATTTACTCCATTCCGTTTCGTAGATGTGGGATTCATTAAGGCCTTCCTACGATGGGTCGCTTCTTGTCGACATCAGCTCATTATCCAAGAAGTCGACTTAGGAACAACCCTTTCAGTACTTTGAAGCTTGCATGCCTCAATGGCAAGTTTCTCACTTCCGGCGACAGGTTTACATCAATGGCCTTCGACCGAAAGATTTTGCGTGGTGTTCGATGCCAAGTCCCTTTTCACACCATGTGAATTGTACTGTAGTACCTTGAGGGTCATCATCATTATCAGTGATTCCTCTCGTGCTTGTTAACAACTTACATCATTGGTTGGTAATCAGGTGATGTCTTTCCATGTTCGACTCCAGAACATCTTTCACATGGATCGACTTGTACTCCGAGTGAAGATTGAATGAGAAGACCCTGGATCTAGTTTCATCCATCCGGGCTACGATATATTCAGGAAAATAAAAGCATCAAATGTACATTGTTGCTACACAGATGATCATCCAAACCAAAGGATGATGACTCTATCAGAATCATCAGTCTGCCTCACAGACGGTTGTCTGTATTATGTACATGAAAATGAATTTATAAAGCAGAGCATGGGAATGCCCACCTCAACTAGATCATGAAAAATATTATGAAGATAATGTATTGTATTGTATCTTATTAGAGGTCGCCTTCCAGCTCAAAAAACTTCAGATCCTCATGATAAAGCATTTCACCCGACATCAAAAGATTAACGGCCTCATGCTTTAAGGGGCAATTGTTATAGAAATTTTTGGGAACTACAACCCCAATCAAACATGTCCATAAAACAAGGGCTCCTAAGTCCCTAAAAGTGTTGTTTCATGCCCTAAAGCTACAAGGTCAGCTGATTACATCATCTCCCAGAAGTTCTCCATGAAAAGCTACTTAGAACTGGTCAAAACTGGATCATCTCACTCGCTCCATGGCCAGGGTGCGATGCATCTCACCTTGTACACATGGGAGGTGTGATGCATACTAAAAAGTCCTTCTATAGGGTGCGATGAATGAGAATAGACAATTGGCAGAGACAGTTTGCTAAGTGGATGATCAAGGAATCTTCTAGAAACTTCTCATATGACACTTGCCTCTCAGAATTCCCCCAGGGATGAGTAAGAGACCAATGAAATCTCCAAGTGGAACCAAGAACTATCAGAGAGAGGACACTAATCAAAATCCCAGAAGCTGACTCACTCCCCTGCAAACATCTCTATATGGATCCCTCATCCCAGAGATCCAGAGGCTAGAATTTTGTATCTTGTAAGGAAGTGTTGTTGGTTTCTTGTTGGAATATCATAGTGTTTGGTGATCTAAGCTTTTCATGAGATGAAAGAAGGGATTTCATGCTAGAGAATGACGCTGGGTCAGAACAATTGGTTGTAATCCTCTTTTCTATTCTTGATATTAATAAAGTTATTCAAGTTTTCCTCCACATTCTTGTATGTTTGATGATATATGCATTTGTGTGGTCAATATATATCTGGTCTTGTATTGTTTATGATTGTAGATCTCTGTTCTTCGATAGTATTATGCTACTTTGATTCCACAGGTGCTCTTTGAAGGTGGGTAGACAAAGGAGAAGCGGCAAGGATCTGTGAGAAGGGAGAGAAACCGAGCAAGGAACCAAGCGCAAGACTGAGGTTGGTGTCCTTCATTCCACTCTTATATACTTTTCATAAAGGAAAACGAAAGTAGTTTTAGTTTGTTTGTTTCTAAGATAGCTACCAGTCTTAGTGGGACTAGCAGCTCCGAGTGGACACTAGATTTCTTGATAACAATTATGGAAGGAGTTTGGCTATGGAGTAGGTCAAAGAGACAAAATTGTGGTAATGGATGAGTCATTTTTGGTAATGGAACAACCTTAAGTGGAATAGATATGATGCAAGAAACTATAATGGTATGCGAAGGAAGTGGGATGATATATGGAAGGAAGAGAGTAAATTTGAATGATAACAAGGTTTCATATTAGTTCAATATCCTTTTGACAAGATATTTTAGTTATAACTAAGGTCGTGTAGCAATGAGGGAAATCATTATACAAAATGGCAGTAGCAATGACATTCATCTATTTAATTTCATAATTCAATGTTTTTTTCCTTTATTATCTAAGTAATATTTGCATACCTACTATCTTTCCTTATTGATTTTGGATTTGTCATTTTATAGGTTGAACTCAGGTTACCTTAGTTGTGATCTTCATTCAATTTTATTTTTCCATGATCTTCATTTTCCCCCACTCTAATTTGTCAAGTAAGTTGTGGAATTTTGTGACAATTGTAGATTATTGACAATTCTATAGTTGTCTTATTTTATTCAAAAGAGGAATAAAAAGAAATGGGACAAGAATAGGGAATTAAAAAAAAAAAAAAAACTATGCTCCTAAGAAATATTTCTTTTCAACTTATATTTTCTGTATAAACATGCCAATAATGTTAGTTGTCATTTTTATATGATTAAAAAATAAAAAATAAAAATAAAAAAATCTTTTTTTTTTTTCGTTTTTTTGAAAAATAAATTAGAAGTCTAAGGTGGATAGGAAGAGGAATATTCCTTGATCAACTTCAAATAAAGATTATCTTTCATATTTCTTATGAACCCTTCCTTTTTTAATGGTTTATGATATATTTGTATTCAATGACCATTTACATGGAAGGCTACTTTTTCTTCATCAATGGTTGTGATCTTGACTACTCCATTAGCAAAGACAATTTCAATCTCATAAGGAACAAACCAATGAGTTTGAAATTTTCCTTGAAAATATTTACACTTTGAATAAAAAAGCAATGCTCAGTCACCAATCTATAATTTTGTTTCATTGATAAAGTTATCATGCCACCTGGAACTTTGTTGTTGGACTCTATTGGTTCTATGAATATCATCTTATCGTATCTCATCAACTTCATTCCATTGTTCAATTCTTTGCTTTTGGGCTTGTGATAGATCAAGACCCAATTTGGTTGTTGTTTTAAAAGTCTTTGTTGGAACTGAATAGGAAAACTGACTTTCTTTCCATAAATAATTTCATAAGGCGTGTGTCCTATTGTGTTTCTCCATGTGGTACGATATGCCCATAAAGCTTCTGGAAGATTTTCTTCCCAATCCCCTCTATACATATGCATAGTGTTGGTAAGAATTTCTTCAATTACTTTATTGGTAGATTCAACTTGTCTGTTTGGTTGTGGATGATATGGTAGACTTTTGATATTTGATTTTGTACTCCTCTGTTATCTTCTATACCAATTTGGATTTAAATTTAATACCTTGATTTGTCATAATTTCCCTTGGGAGACTGAAACGAGTGAAAATATCCTCAAACAAAAATGAAACTACAACTTTTTCAGAAGCAAAAGGAAGTCCTTTAGCTTCTACCCATTTTGTGACATAATATATACAAACAAGAATGTACCCTTTTTCCTTGAGGGTGGATTGATTGGACCAAAAATATCCAAATACCATTTCTCAAAAGGTTTAATAAGTGCTTGAGGTTGTATAGGCATTTCATTCGAAGAAACATGATTTCCCATCCTTTGACAATTGTCACATCTCTGAACACATATTTGGCATCCTTAAAAGGATATGGCCAATAGTATCATAAAAGGAGGAGTTTATAGGTAGTTCTTTTATCACCAAAATGTACTCCACATGATTCATCATGACAAGATTTCAATATCTTTGGTACTTCAACCTCTCTAACAAATCTTCGAATGATTAAGCCAGGCCCTATTTTGTACAATTCTTCATCTATCCATGAATAAGATGCACTAGCTTGAATAACTTTACTTTTATCTCTAGGAGACAAGTGTTGTGATAACTTCTCTATAGCCATGTAGTTACCAATATCTGCAAAGCAAGGAGATTTAATAGATACTACAAAAATATGTTCATTGTGAAAATCATCTTTTATAGGAAGATCTTTATTATCATTTTGGATTCTAGATAGAAAATCAAGAACTATGTTTTCCTTCCCAGGTTTATCCAAAATAGTAATATTGAATTCCTGTAACAATAATAACCATATTGTAATTCTACCATTAGTAATTGATTTATCTAATTGCAGAATGATCTGTATGAATGAAGATTTCATAACAAGTGGTATAATGCTGAAATTTATTGATGGCATGTACAACCGCTAAAAACGCCATTTCTGTTACAGTGTAATTCAACTTTGTAGGGGCCAGAATTTTCCTTATATAGTAAATGGCATAAGGAGTTAAATATTTATGTCCTAATACAACTCCTAAAGTTGTATATGAGGCATCAAATGAAATTAAAAATGTAGTTTCCAGTTTTGGTCCTCTTAAAATGGGTGATTCAAAAATCTTTTCTTTCAATGTTTCAAAGGCTTTCTCACAGTCATAATTCTAGATGAATTCACAATATTTTGTAAGAAATTTGAAAAGTGGAGAGGATATATTTGTAAATTTTTCTATAGATATTCTATAAGAACTATTAAAACAAAGAAAACTTCTAACAACTCTCTGAAAAGTAGGAACTTCTAATTTAGAAATCACTTCTACCTTAGATGCATCCACTTTGATTCCATTTCATGAAATATGGTGGCCTAAAACAATTCCCTCAGTGTACATCATAAGACATTTTTCATGTCTTAATGGGAGATTTCCTTCTTTACACCTAATAAGAAAATTTTCAAAATTTTTAAGAGCTTCTTCAAAATAGTTTCCATAGACAGGAAAATCATCCATGGAAACTTCCACACAATCATGAATTAGATCAGAAAAAATGCCTAAAACTTCCCTTTGAAATGTTGCAAGTGCATGACATAACCCAAAAGGAAGTAGTCGATAAGCACAAGTTCCCATGGATAGGTAAAGTTTTATTTATATTTGATCTTTTGGAGCTATTTCGATTTGGTTATATCCACTAAAACCATCCAAGAATGAAGAGTACTTTTTTTGTGCCAGTGTATCAAGGACTTGAACTATAAAAGGAAGCGAAAAATGATCATATAAAGTAGCTTTATTCAATTCCATATAATCAATGCATACTCTCCATTTCCCATTATTTTTCGGAACAATTACCAATGGTGACACCCACTGGGTATCTAATATTAGAGAAATGAAATTCACATTTAACATTTTTTGTAGTTGTTTTTTAACAATTTCCCTTAGGTTTGGATTCATCCTCCTATGGGGTTGTCCAATTGGTCTAACATTTTCTTTAATATAAATATCATCCATAATAGTGTTAGGATCAATTCCTTTCATATCAACATATTCCCATGCATAAGAAGAGGGATGTTCTTGTAGCATCTTCACTAATTCGTTCTTTTGAGATTCTTTGAGATTATCATTAATATTCAAAGTTTTCCCTGGAAATATTTCTATTAAATAATTTCCAAATTTCTCCATATAATGTAAATCCATTTGATGAGATGATAGATATTCATGAGATGATAGATATTCAATATTACATTGTTCTTGAAAACTTTTATTTTGTTCACAATATGAGGAAGATTCATTATTTTCCATCAAATTTAAAATCAGATTTTCTTCATGTATTTGTGAAGTAGCAAAAATTGTTCATATATCAAAGTTTTCAGTATCATCGTCTCTCCATGCTTCACTTTATACTTCTATTGTTTCTTTTGTATGAGGATATAATTTTAATTTCTTTGTCGAACTTCCATCAGAGATAAACATATCACCAATTCTACAACTTATAAAAGAATACACTGTAGATAACCATGGTCTACCTAGAATCAATGGGACTCCTCATAGATTATTTTTGGGTGTCAAGATCATGAAGTCAATAGGATATTCCAAAGAATATAAGGATACAAATACATATTCTAACACACCATCAAGTTTGATAATAGATCTATCTGCTAATTGCAGTAGTGTAGGTGTATATTGAATATTAGGAAGTTTCAATTGATTCATAGTTTCTTTACTCATGATATTTATGGCTGCTCCTAAATCAACAAATGTCTTTGGAATATCAACACCATTACTGTATGTTTTCCCAGTGGGACTTCCCAAATCTAGATATATCTCAACTATTTCTTTTCCCATCACGATATCCGCAACTTTCCCAACTAACTCAATTCTTTTAACTTCTTTTCTTTTTCCTTCTAGTTTTTAATAATTAACTCCTTGATTGTATTTGCAAATACTGGTATTTCTTTGATAGCTTGTAACAAAGTAATTTTTACACAAACATTGTTTAGTTCATATATCATATCATAATCACGGAACACAATCTGTTTTCTACCCCTTTGTCAATTTTCAATATTTTAGGAAAATGTGGATTTTGAACAAAAATTGAAGGTTGTTCTATAATCAGAGTTGAGTTTATTTGACTATCATCAGAACGTACAAGGGTGGATTTCATTTGAGGATTTTTCTCTTGATGAAGAGATGTATTTTTCTTGGAAAGTTCATCCTTCTCAGATTCTTGGATAACAATAGATGGTGATTTCTTTTCCAATACTCTACCTGATCTAAGTTGGACATTGTTTAGATCTAATGGAGTTATCATGTAACCTTGGAAATTATTCCCCTATATGTTGTAAATTGGTTGTGAGTTTATATTATTTGGATTTGGAAGTGGCTAAGCATGCAGTTGATTTGGCTTTTGTGGAAATGGTAATGAAAGTTGTAGGTTTGGATTTTGAGTTTGAGAGGGTTGAAAAGGCTAAGGAAAATATTGTGGTGAAAAAAAAGGGTAAGGTTGTTGAAATTGAGGCTATTGAGGATACTTTCCATAAGGATTTTTCCATAATTGTGCCTAAGGTTGAGGCTAAGTTTGCTAAGGCATGGGTGTAGTCTAATTATTTAGTGATGGTTGTGCATATGTTTGTGTTGAAACCTTGAGTCATATTCGATTGTGGATTTTTTCATGGTCTCTTAGCAACAAAACAAAGAGGTTATACTTGATTTGGAATTATTTCTTCTGGATATACAACTTTAAGACCTGGTATTGAGGGAATTCCTTTGTATCATGATTTTCTGCACATACAACACAAACTTCTACACTTTTCAAGTCAAGAGGGCATTCACTCAAGGCATGCTACTTTCTACATTTTGAAAAAAAAAAACATTTTAGGCCTTTTTATTGTTTTGTATTTTAAGGGTATTTATTTTTTCACGAAGACGCCCCAAAATATCTGTTTTGAAATTGTCAAGCAAATTTCCTATTCCAACCCTACTTACTATCCAAGTTATATATTTATTAATCCTAGACATAACAAGTTCTCTTGGATTTTTCCCATTTCTTCCCTTTCCTCTCGAAATGTGTATGCATAACTCACAAATATCTCCAAATGATAACTGAGAAATATCTCATTTACCCATAAAATTGAGAATATTTATCCACTCATCTCTCACAGATTTCAACAAGAGAGCTTTCAAAGTTTCTTCATCTAGAGTATGCATTTTATCCATTTTTACATTATAAGAAAATATTTTAATGAAATATTCAAGATTTTTATCTCCTTTTTGCATCATTTTAATGAACTCATATTTAAGGTTATGGGGCATGCATTAATCCTTGTATTTTTCCAAGAACACATTTTTCATTTCCTCCCATGTTCTTATAGAATGTCCTCCTAAGCCCATAGACCATTTTAATGTTACGTCTTCAAGAGTGGTCGAAACAATTTCAACTTTTGAATATCAATAAAGTAGTCATAGGATCTACAGAAGACTTCAAACTCAAAGAGAAATGTTTCAAGATCCTCATTTCTTAATGCATGGAAATTAGGGGGGATAAAGGGTGAGATATTTTTCATTGTGGTTGTGGTATCTTCATCAAAGATGGGAAATCCAGAAGGTTCTCAATCTCCTCTACAATCTCCCCTTCCTCTTCCTCCACCCCTTCTACCTCCTCTATTTCCTTCTCTTCCAACTCCAATCCTATGTTCACCATTCACATTATGTACTTATCCTTCCCCTTATGCCATTGTAGATTCCTTAGAGCTAATATAAGGTTCCAAAGTTTGATTTTAGAGTTCCTCCTCTGGTTCTTCTATCAATGGAATGTTAAAATCGATTTCTTCTTCTTCTTCTTCACTAGGGATTTCCAGTTCTTTTCCTAGAATTTGTTCTCCAGTTGAAGATAGAAATATCACTCCTCCTGTTGGGGATGTAGGATTTTATTATTCTACTACAACTTTAGTATAGGATGTTGGTGAATATTTAGATTGGATTTCAGATCTATGTACCTCATGAAGTCTATGTTTGCCTACAATAGATGGGATGTGAGTTTGAGTGGACGGTGTGGCACTACAAGGTCGTGCAAGGGTGGATGATGTTATTGGAATCAAACTCCTACCTCTACTTACGAATCTCTTTCCCTATGAATATCATTTTTATTTTTATTTTATGAAAAGAAAAAGACTCCTATATACACTTCCAAAGCAACAACGGAAAACTATTTGGTACTTTAATTGATGTTAAATTACTACATAAATTTCCAACTAGGGCTAGTATACTTATGAAGTTTATGTGCACTAATATGTACAAGAAGTCATTATTATTTAAAAAATTCCTAGATTAAATTGATATATCGAGATGAAAATGTTTTCTCCAACAACTACCACTTTTACATGAAAGTAAATATGTCACACTTAATAGAAATGAAACTATGTTTATCAGACCTTCTTAAAACAAATATAAAACTAGAATTATCACACTTGTTTAAAAGAATTATCACACTTGCAGAAATAAATATCACACTTTTCTTAAAATAAATATTACACTTGCTTAAGTAAATAATGAAATTAAACCTAAATCACTCTAAAGTAGAAAAGAAATTAAATGTATAATCACACTAATTAGAAATTGACATCTTCTTCACTCAAATTTAATGTAAATCAATCCACACTCTGTCATACTATTTTTCATGTGCATAAGAGATCTCGACTTCACTCATTCATCCTATAGAAAAATGATTAAACAAAACATACTCTGTTATGAACTCTATTATCACTGTCAAAAGCATTCATTAACAATCAAAACTAAAAGGTTAGATAAAATAATTCAAA
The DNA here is from genome assembly GCA_031772625.1 of Pinus tabuliformis. Classification (NCBI taxonomy): domain Eukaryota; kingdom Viridiplantae; phylum Streptophyta; class Pinopsida; order Pinales; family Pinaceae; genus Pinus; species Pinus tabuliformis. Next base: position 303,898,913 of record CM062818.1, read on the forward strand.
GCGATTTAAAATGCAAAATTGAATGTTGTCTAAAAATAAATAAGACCTTACATCTCCATGGGGCCCTCCTGTGATATGTAGGTACCCATGATTACTCTGAAACTAAATATGCATTAAGAAAATTTCTCATTATAATGATCAAACCTACCTTTATAAATGCAAACATGGTTTCAAAAATAAGAATATTCAAGTCTGTGTTTATCATGCCGAGAGGTAGATTTACAACCTCTATCAATAACTATTTTAAAGATTTACGATCCTATATTACTCGAAATATATTAAAAATTACACAATGAGATAATATATCACCATTTCCTCATGATTTTCTATTGCAGAAGAAAATCATGAGGCTAAATATATGCTTCCATTAACTTTCTCGCTCACATAGTTCGCCTTTGGCCCCTTCTTCATTGGTTGAGTTCCAAGTTGATTGGGCTTATGCCATGTTCTAATAATCAATCTAGGTCACAAATATAGGTAAATATATTTATGCCAGCTATTACTCACCTTCCCATATTTCTCGTTCCTCAGATGGACTTATGGAACCCATCGAAACTTCAACTATGCTGCAGAATCAGTCATTAGTTGCAGAATTGGTGCAATTCACTAGCTTATGCAAATATTGAGTAAAATAATAAATAACAATGAAAATTATGAAACAAAATATGTTTAAGTACCTACTATTTCCATGAACCTTGTAAACTGATGCTCAATAAGAGTTATTACAGTAGAAAAGAAGCAGGATGGAGTGTAAGAAGGTTATAAAAAAGAGGCAATTTTGGGCTTCAACAAGATTCATTATGCAGCAAATTGTTCTTTGGATCTCATTAGGTTCACATATTTAGATTGATAGAGATAACACTGATCGCAAAACCACCTCTGATTATGTAACTAGTTTGGGATTGGCCCAATTTGTTGGTCAAGCAAGAAGAAGGCTTCCATTTCTTTATTAGCAATAGAGGCTGAGTACATTGCAGTAGTTAATGCCAATATTCAGGCCATTCGGCTACAAAATTTCCTATTTGATGTTGGTATCAGTGTCCATCGTCCAACTGTCCTCTAGTGTGATAATAAAAGTAGGCTAAATTTTTGTAGATATCTTGTGCAGTGGTAGCAAACAAAACTTATCAAGATCCACAAGCATTTCATTAGAAAAATAATTCATGATGGGATGATCGACTTTAGTATTATCCTAGTTCTGAGAAAACTATCGATATCTTCACCAAGACTTTAACTAAGAATAAGTTTACTTTTTTATCAGATGGTCTTGGGCCAAAGGACATGACTGCCTAACAGTTGTCTTTTCTCTACTTTTTGCATTATATTTTGAGGGGGGGTGTTATAAATCCATTTGGGCACATCACTACCATCATTTAGATCAATACTTTCAGGGCTCATCAAACCCTAATTCAGATGCTACATGCCATAGACAATTCATCACTTTGAATGCCTCCTTCCTTGAGAGTTTCTTGGCCTGAATCCCTCCAAAAATGCCCCCTTGAGGGACCAGCACAACCTTGGTTAGGGGCAAGTGTGCTTTAGGGTAGGTAGGCCCATGTCAGGGTGCATTTCAAAGCACTTAGGTCCAATTTGACCTGTGTTGGGTGAGATTGAGTGAAATACTCATAGGGTTCTGGGAATATTCTTATATCGTGGAGCCTTATAGAAGATTCCCACACTTATCATCTCTTATTAGCTTGAAATTAGATAGGGAATGAGTTAAGTAACCTCCTATCCTCTCATTCCTTCTTTCATGTAGACTAACTCTAAGGTTGGAAGGCCATTCAATACCCTCGTTTATGACTAAACATCGTCCATTTTCCTATAAATTGAGCACTCATCTAAGTGATCAGAGGCTGGACTTTGAGGATTCGTAAGGAGATATTGTTGGTGTGAGGTTTGCGATTGTAAGCAAGTATTGTTACGCTGCCAGAGTGTTTTGATTTTGATGTGATTTTGGTTAGAACCCAAGCTGGAGGAGTGATAATGGGTCGGAATTCATGGTTGTAATTGTTCCTTCTACTTAATAAAGTTGTTTACACCTTTTCCCATATTCTTGTCTTTATGTATGATGATTATATGTGTGAATTCTTTCGATTCCATTTGCTTATAGTAGATAGATCTCTTGCTTTGATTGGTTTTTGTTCTCTGTTTATGATTGTAGGTACTTGTCGAGTGGATTAAGTTAGAGAAGGAGCGATGGAAGCCAAACAAAGGAGACAAAGGGAAAGTGAAAGATAAAAAGTAGGTCCCTTGTATTATTTATCTTCTATAGAAAAAGGATAAACACTTTAAATTTATTGTTCTAGGTGTAGCTACCCACCTAGGGAAATTGTATTTATCCGTAGATGAAAAATTCTATATAACAATCTTTGTGCACGTTAGTTCACTAACGTTGCGAGCCCATGTGGCAACATATCTGTCTCAGGCAGTGTTTTTATCTGCTGGATGTTAACTCATCTATTTGTAGCTCTTTTATTTTTATAATAGAAAAGCTCGGTTTTTTTCCTTGGAAAAAAAAAATTCTATATAACAAATTAGCAATTGTGCTATGGAACGATCATCATCTCGAGTAGTTTACCTTCATCGTAGTACACCCTAGTAGACTTTACTTTCTTCGATTGATCTTGTTTCAGCCCTTTTGAAGTGTTTTTTGGTAAAAACATGTGCTTGAAAACCTCTACGATGGCCTCTCTAGCACCAGCACAGGTTTGGTGAAGAAACAGAGTGTTGCAAAGCACATTTGGCTTGAGGATAGTGCTCTGAAGTGCACTGTCTCCCATTCAAGGCTGTGTTGATCCTCCTTAGGTAAAAAATCTCATCTTTGACTTGATTTTTCCCAAATTTCCTTCTGTTTGTGCTTGGTGAAATATCAAGGATTGTTGTACTTTTGAAATCAATTTGTGTTTGCATTGCTTGCCCTACTTTGGCCTTGATTGTTTAGTGTTTCTTAAATGATTTATTTATCACTATCAATTCATTGTCAAAGTTAGTTTATAGTCGATTAATCCTTTTTCAAAAGAAAGTGTCCTAAAAGTCTTCATTTCCTTCGAAAGGGAACTGTCCTAAAGTCTTAGTTCTTCTAGAAAGAATGATTGATTGTATGTGCATTAGTTTCCTTTTGTTCATCTCAACATTAAGGGGAATTGGAAAGAAAAACTTACATTGTGCACTGAAAAAGTTTGTGTGTGCTCATAGGAATAGTTTGCATTAGATGTGCTCTTTGTTCTTTGATTAAAAGAATTTGATTTCTCTATCCCTACTAGCTAAGGTTTTCATTGTTCAAATTAAATGAAAAGGATGCTTATCATATTAGTTGCATTCTAGAAATTTCAAAGACATCACGTGGTGTGCCTTGAAAGGAAAATTCTTAATCAAGATCAACTTAAAACTAACTTCAATTAACCTAATGGAGCATTGTCACCTAACGAAAAACATTTAGAGGTTCTAGGCTAGAGACGTGTTTTGGCGTCGTAAGACATAGTAGCTGTTGCTAAATTTTCTGTGATACATTTCGAGTGTGATACCTCATTCCATGTACATGAGTATATAGTAGCTCATCCACCTACCTTCGGGTATACAGGGCAGTCTTACAGTATGTAAAGTATAAAGGAATGCTCTCACTGTGTGGTTTTGCTTTAGACAATGCTAATACAGATTGGGCCTCCACGTACTTTCAGGTATATATGGGAGGAGAACATAAGGTTTCTATCCATCCTTAGGTAACCAAGTTAGCCACCTTGTACACTATGATACACCGAACACAACATTCAGGGAAATTTCCCACCCGTACTTCTCGGTTCGCTGGGAGGTATTCTATAGTTCACAGTTGCTTGGTAAACCTTTTGCCTAGTTTACCCATTTTTTTTATTTCTTTTTTGTAATAAAATCAATCACCAATTATGGATAAACATCAACCATTACCCCATCGTTCGTGGAGTACAGCGAGTAAACCGCCTTTACCACTCGAAGCTACACCTATCCAGTCAAAGCGGTCTTGTTTGACTGAATCTAGTGCTTCGCAAACTTCTGGTTCTTCATCTGAATTACATAGACACCTATACCGATAAGTATTGTGACCCCAGTCACTCCTACAGTTACTGGTACATATGTTGCTGAAGTGGAATCTCCACAATTACTTGAGGAAACTAGAACTGAATCTAGTGAAATGGTAACCCAAGTTTTTCAACAACAAGTTGATTCTCAACCCGAAGTTGTTCAATAAGAAATTGCTTCTGAACATGAATCTGTTCAACCAGAAGTTGATCTTGAACCTATCATTGTTCAATCAAAAGTTACTTCTGAACCACAAGTTGTTGAGGAAGCCCAACTTGAACTTATTCTTTTACTAGAACACTTGGATCTAGAGGTTGAACAATCCGAAGTTGTTACCATATTGGAAGAAGATCGACTGGTACATCCTTATACATCCGCAACTGTCGAGACTTCCTCTTTACCTCAGGAACAAATACCAGAAATCTATTATGGACCTGATGGTGAAATCCTTCCACCTGGTTTGATTTTGATAGAAGAGGAACATGAGGTAGAAGCACGTAGAACTCCACTCCATTTTGGAACTAAACTTTATCTATATCCTCATACTCCTCATTTTACTGCTCCTTTTGATCGTGATTACTTTCAAACACCCGTTGATTTGTTAGGAAATTTATTTGAACATTTGACTATGGCAGAGTCAACATCCCAAATCATAGCATCTGTTACAGCTACAGCATAATCTTCTGTCGTAACCTCTTCGACGTTTACTATGACACCTGAGTCACACTTTTATCGTGTTCCATCCATCCCATCAAGTTACCAATCTTAATCTGGAACCCACTCAAGTGTTGCTTCTAGCCCTTAGTCTTCACCAATGTCCTCTATTGAAATTTTTCCTGGTGATTCATTAACGGATACTGAATAGTTGGTCCCATCATGTCAATATCAAGCATGTTCACCTCGTTACCATCCTATGTATCCACTTTACACTAGACTACCCCCATATGGAGAACAATATGCACAATCTTCGTATCCTCCATTTTATGGGGGGCAACCATATGTCGGTATGTCATTATCTTTAAGCAACCATATGTCGGTATGTCATCATCTTTAAGCAACCATATGTCGGTATGCCATTGTCTTTAGGTAACAATACCCATTTAACCTAGGCTTGTGTTTCCATCACAACCTATGCAATCTGTCTCATCCATACCTACAATGACTATTTTTACAACTTTATTGTAGTCACAAGCTCAAATTCTTGTATCTCAACTTGTGCAAGATGGTCCTTCAACCTCGGACCCCCCAAGTTTCAGGTTTACATATTCAACCTTCTCAGTTAGTTTTACAATAACCACTTGTGCCTAGAGTTCAACAACCTAAGGCCAGTTTACCTTTTACTAGAATGACTCAGACTTACACTGATTTAGTGTATTCACAACCTGGTCAAGCTTACATTGGTGGGCAAATATCGTTAAATAAACAAACATTGTATCAAAAACAATAACAGTTGCTTCAACAGCCTTCGCAGCCCCAATATCAACAACAACAATTCCAGCAATACCAACCTCATCATGGACTTGGTCAAGAAGCCTATGATGGGCTTGGTCAGCAACAAGTTTACTTGGGTCCTGGTCAACAAGCCTATGCTGGGTTTGGACAACAACAAATGCATCTTGATGCTCAACAACAACCTTACACTAGATTTTCTCAACAAACTTACCCTTATCAAGGTTACCAATAGTAGATTCCTTATGCTGGTATGCAAAGGCCTATTTCCCATGCCATCCCACCTTACCCTGGATATGCTCAACCTGACTTCAATATACAGTTTCCTTTTGTTGCAACACTTGAATTACCAGATCTAAATTGGCTTACCAATGACCGAATTCTTTATGAACCTTGGTGGCTGGTGATTCATCATAAATTACCTTCCGATATTCCGAAATTCAATGGAAACCCTGGAGAAGACCTGTCCAACCGTGTCATGATTTTTCATTTATGGTGTTCATCAAACTCCTTGAATGATGATTCAGTTAGACTACGTATTAGTTGCGAAGTGGTGCGTTAAGTTACCACAAGATTCTTTTGATAACTTTACTACCTTAGCTACCACATTTTTAACCCACTTCCAGTTACCCATATGATATGAAACAGGAACAAAACTATTAACCAACTTTAAACATACTACTGCTACTCATATCTATGATCATATTCATGAGTGGCGTTGTCATCGTCAAATGGTTGAAACTTATGTTCCTAATCAGCTTTTAGCTCAGTGGTTTATAAAATCCTTGTTTCCATCTATCACTGAGGACGTGGCGAAAGGTGGATTTGTCACTAAAGAGAAAGTAATTTCTCATGCCCAATATTTAGACTTGATTTATACACAGTCTGGACACTCTATGACAATATTCGGAATCTGCCCTGACCCGCTTTCACTGTTCCTCCACCATCATCGAGTAAGGACTCTCATGTTGGTGACAGTGTGATTGGTTCTTCAAGCACACAAATGGTAGGTAGACAATCTGGTCAAACACTTTCCATTTCCAATAAAACTTCAAATACATTTGATAACACTCTTGCTTCCGAATCAATTTTGTGTCATCTGACAAAGGCAAGAATGAAAAGAAACTACGAAGCAAGAAGAAGGGGAAAAATAAGAAGGAACAAAGTAATTCCCCTCAAGAGAAATCATATGATTCCTCTCCTTTAGCTAGGAAAGCTTGTTACCCATGTTTAATCTATAATGATGAGCACTTTACGTCAGATTGTCCTCACCGATCTAAAGTCTCAAAGCTTCTGAAGACTTCTAATATATTTGCGGTGTTGATTGATCCTTTTCCAAAACCGGAGACATATATGGTTGGTACAGACCATGCTTCCACTTCCCAAGTGCTTATGTGATTCGCCTCTAAGCCTAAAATTGAATTTTTGGTGTCAACATGAAGTAAAGATTATGGAAATCAACCATCATCATCGAATAACCAGGTTGATCAACCTAATCCTTCGACTTCAACTTCGTCTAATCCTATTCCACTGCCTATTGCACCAGAGTTAACAATAAAACCACCTAAGGGAGTTGTACATAAATCAACATTTAACCCTCGAGCTCGAGCTGCACAAAACTATAACATAGTAGAATATTTGGCTCAGTCACCTTCTGCTATGTCAATGCTCGAGGTGCTTCAAAAATTTCCCTCCCAAAAGCAGGCTTTGTTGTCAGCAATTGGTGGAATCGATCCAACTGATTCCAATCTTGTGGTTTTCAACCATGCAGGTTATACACCACAGTTACCAACGCAATTAGAATTCCTGATTCAAGTAAATGCCTTGAATAAACTTATTCACTGAACCATTATTGAGGACGGGGAATCTACTTGTATTATGTCTATGAATTGTTGGAAAACACTTGGCTCACCACCTTTGTCACATTCACCAACAACATTAAAATCTTTTGACAGTCGCACATATACGCTTTGTAGAATATTGAGTAATCTGCAAATCAAACTATGTGAAAAAATAGTAATTGTTGAAGTTGAGGTTATTAATGGACGCCTTGACTACTACATTTTTTTAGGAAGACTGTGGGATTGTGTTATGGCTGCTTTCGATTCAACATACTTTTGTATGATTGAATTCCCTCGTAAGGGAAGAATCACAACTATCGACCAACTTTCCTTCTTCACCTCTAGTTCACAGGCTACTAGAAGAATTCCATTAGTTCACGAACCCCTGCTATCTCTTCAAAACATTGGTGTAGGTCTCTTCAAGGATTCTTCCCCAATGGGTACCTTTTCACTACTGTCAGCACCAGACATGCCGGAAGTGGAAAATTTTGAGACTTACAACATGAAATCTTTCACTTTATCTAACTTAAGGAAGATTACGAATAGTTCTGAAGTTGATAGAAATAATGAAGTCATGCTAATAAACCCTATTGATCTTGCATAGAAGTCAATGTTTTTGGCTTGTCTGGCGAACCCAAACCCATCTTCACCAATTGTATGGGTAGATCGTTCATTATAATATGGTACTTCTTTCAATCCTCTTTCACATATATTTTCTACTGATGAAGGAATCATCCAATCAATGATGATAGAAGAAGAGCCATGGGAGGATTATCATCATCGTTCCCATCTTCTAGATCACATAGAAGAATTTTCAAATGAGCTTAATCACCCTTCAATTGTTGATTTCCTTTCGAAATCTGTTTTCATAGATACAGTACATTTTGAGCGAAATGTGTCGAATATCGAAGAAACAATTTCTATCAATATTTCAACCAAACCTAAAGTTGTAGGAAACATTCATGTTTGCAAATATAGTTCTCCATCAAAAATTGATATTTACCATGATCTTTTTCATGAATTTCGAGATATATTGGTATGGTCATATGAGGAGATGCCAGGAATTCACTCTAGTATAGTTGAACATGAAATAAAAATGTATCCCGTTGTCAAACCAGTTCAACAACGCCTCCATCCTATTCATCCAAAGAAGGTTGTTTCCATTAAAACAGAAGTTGACATTTTTTTGCATGTTGGTTTAATATACCCTATTCCTCTTAATGATTGGGTTTCCAATATTGTTCATGTCATGAATAAACGAGGGGCAATGCGAGTGTGCATCGATTATAGGGATGTTAATCAGGCTTGTCCAAAAGACAATTATCCCACTCCCTTTATCTATCATATTATTGCTAAATGTGACAGATGTGAAATATTCTCATTTACGGATGGTTTTCTCGGCTATAATCAGATCAATATCTGCCGAGAGGACCAACCTAAAACTGCTTTTATTTGTCCATGGGGCACATTTGCTTACAAGAAACTCCCTTTTGGTTTGAAGAATGTAGGGGCAAATTTTTAGAGGGCAATGAATTATGCCTTCCATGACATCAAACGTATTGTTCAACCATATCTTCATGATTTACCTTCTCATTCACGAAATCAGACTTATCACCCGCAACATTTGAGAGCTATATTTTTATAGTGCCGACACTACAAAATATGACTCAATCAACACAAATGTGTGTTTTGTGTTGGTTCTGGTCATTTTCTTGGTTTCGTAGTGTCTAAGGAGGGAATTCGAGTTGACCCACTTAAGGTTCATGCAATTCTTGACTTGCCTCCACCTTCAAATCTACTTCAGTTACAGAGACTCCAAGGGAAGGCTAACTTTCTAAGGATGTTCATTCCTAATTATGCTGAAATGGCTAAAGGATTTACTAGTCTTTTGAAAAAGGGATACCCTTCCAATGAGTTCATGTCGCGTAAGCTTCCTTTTATGCTCTTAAATATACCTTGATTAAAGCCTCATTAATATATTCCCCGAATTATTGAAATGACTACTTCCTATATCTCATCTCTGCAGATATAACCATTGGAATGGCTTTAGTCCAAGAAGAAGATGGGATTAAACATCTGATATATTATTTGAGCTACAATCTCAATGATATAGAAGTTAAGCACTCTTACATCTAAAAGTTAGCTTTGGTTGTTGTTCAAGCTGTACAAATATTTCGCCACTATATCCTACTCTGAAAGACCACTATCATTTCAAAGTGCAACCCTATGACATATATTTTGTCATGTAAATTGATGAGGGAAAAATACTCAAAATGGATTGTAATTTTGAAGGAATTTGTTTTGGAATTCATCAAATCCAAATCAAAGAAATCTCTCATTTTCGTCGAGCTTCTTTGCGACCTTCCCTCGAATACCATTGATTCAACATCAAAACCATCAATTCTGGATGAGTCTCTGTTCCTGATTTCATCATCTAACACGTGGTATGGAGATATACTGATTTATCTCCAGACCAAAACTTTATGACCCTTTACCTCTTACTCGCAACAGCGACGTATCTGATACCAAGCTAAAGATTATTTGATCATTAGCGACACTCTTGACCGTCGTGGTATTGATATGATTTTATGAAGGTGCCTCACACGTGAAGAATCTGAGAAATTTTTGACACTTATTTGATTATGCTACCGCACAGAGAATTCTTCATGTTGGTTACTTCTGGCCTACCATATTTAAAGATTACATTATTTCCATCAGGAGTTGTCATGCATGCAAGATCTATGACCATAAAGCTAGATTACCACCTGCATCACTGCATGTCATCGCTATTGGACCATTCGCCAAATGGGGCATTGACTTCATGACATGTAACCCTACCTCGGCCATGGGGCATGGGTACATTATAGTTGTTGTTAACTATTTCACAAAATGGTCTGAGGCGATGCCTACATTAAACAACAGTGGCGAGATGGATGCACATTTCTTTTTCAACCACATGGTTGTCGGGTTTGGTGTAACATAGGCTATAGTTACAGGTCATGGGTCACATTTTCACAATCACATGATGATTGAGTTAACTGTCAAGTTAGGACTTTCACATGATAGTTCTACTCCTTATTATCTGCAATCTAATGGATAAGTTGAGGCCATCAAAAAAATCCTGAAGTGAATTCTTTAAAGAATGATAGGGGTTCATAAAAAAAAATGGCATTTAATTTTGTACTATGATTTGTTGGCATATCAAAAGGAATGCAACTTGATTCACACCCTTTCAATTGGTGTATGGTATGGAGGGAATCTTGTCGATACAATGTGAAATTTAATCTCTCAAACTCACGATTGACCTGTTACCCGACAATTCTAATGAAGAAGAGTGTTTCTTAGAACTCATCAATCTGGATGAAACTAGTCGTTAATCCGCATTGGCTAACGAAGCATATAAGAAAGGAATCAAGGCACAATATGACAGAAATGTCAAGCCTTGCATTTTCTCAGAAGGACACCTGGTCTTGCTTTATGATCAGGAAGACGATAAACTAGGAGCAAGTAAATTTTAACCACTATGGATGGGTCCTTATATTTTCAAGTGTGTTTTGCCAAAAGGTGCCTACGAGTTAGTGGATTATGATGGAATTCATGGAAAATTTTAGGGGCCAATGTTCGCCCTTAGGCAAAATTAAGAGGTTTTAAATTTTTAGTGGGCCAATATTTGTATCATAGTACATTTTTCAAATTTCCTCAAATGGCCCACCTTATTTTAAGGGAGAGGGTAAAAAATGTAAATTTAGCCCTTGAAATTAGGAGTTATAACCTTCCATTTGCCCTAATTTTCAAGAATAGGTTTTATTTAAGTGAATCCTATGGGACAAATACCATATTTATAAAAGAGGTATGGTAAATTAATAAAAATATAAATAAATGAGGGGTGTGGTAAATAAATAAAACATTTTTTATATTTACTCCATAAGTCACCTTATATACATGCAAGGGTGTAAACAAATAAAAATATAAATAAAGTGGAGGTATGGTAAATAAATAAAAATATAAATAAACTAGACGTATGGTAAATAAATAAAACCTCTTTTTATATTTAGTCCATAACCCTCTTTCTATTTATGAAGGCTCAAAAAAGAGGTTTTATTTAAGTGAATCCTATGGGCCAAATACCATGGGCTAGATTATTATTAATACCATGCAAAAAAACATTATTAACCCTAATATTAGTATTAATAAAAATAAAAATGGCACATGGTATTGACACATGGTATTCACGTGGAATGTAGCCTATTTAAATGGGGGAATTAAACCAACATAGATCCATCTTTACTCTGGATCTACTAAGCCCCAAGAGGTATCAAATATCGTGATATGCAAACTAGCATAGAGTGAAAAAATATTTGATCAAGGCTTGGTGGATCAAGAGTAAAAATGGATGTTGTAATTTAATGTATGTTAAACATTTTAACTTGGTTAAAATAAAAAATAAAATAAAAATCAATTATTAATTTTATTAATTTTTATAAATTAATAATAGTAATTTTTAAGCTCTAGGTTTACCATAACCCAGGGTATTGACCCATGTTAATACCATGGTATTCATGTGAGCATAGACTATTTAAAGGGGAAATTCTATCATCTTAGATCCATCTTAATTCTGGATTTACCAAGTGCTCAGAGGGATAAATAGATTTCATCCCCTAAGAGTGGTAGATGTGGAGTTAAGATGGATATAGGTTGGTTTTTATGATAATGAAGTTATTAAATAGAATTATGAAATTATATAGTAAAAACATCTTAAGGTGAATGATTAAAGCTATATTTAGTCACTTCACAAAATTTAGTAAAAAGTACCAATATATCCATTAATATTGGTTTTTAACTTTTTATGATTTAACAAAAAATATTCAAAACAATGAAACCTTATCACTCTTTCTGCGTCACCCTCGCAGAATATTTCTCACCATTTTTCAAACATTCTCAATATGATATCTTCATGAAAAAGTTTACGTATTGATGTTGGATTAGTTTTTTGAATAATAAGTTGGTTTGTACAACCTTTCATCTTCTGTGTTATTCTTAGTTTGTCATAATGATCTTTAGGGGTTGGAGCCACTGCACCATATTTTCCTAAAAGGTGGAGATTGTTCACCAAAGAGGAAATTAATCTACATGTTACAACGCTGTTAAAAAATGTGAGACCTATGAGGGTAGTGAATTATGCTAACAAGCAATTTAGATTGGGAGAGACATAATTAAATTTTATTATTTAATTGAAGATTTCCAATTAAAATAATAATAAATCTACATTTATATATTAATATATTGATTGGAATGATTCTCACAATGGTCACTTTGGGATACCTAGTACTTTCTTATATAATATAGTTGGGGCTTGCTACTTTTTGGCGTGTTGGGGTAAACAAACTTGATGTGTTTTTTTTTATCTCATAGTTGGAGTCTATGGAATAAGAAAGAAATTTCATAACCTGAAAAAACTGGTAGCTTGACAAAAGTTGTAGAGAAAAGATTAATCTCTCCTACCTTGACAGAACTCGTTGTCAATATCAACACCTACAAGAACTTTGTTGTGGAGTATTATCAAAACGAATAGAAGGATATGAAAGAGTGTATTGTAAGAACCTTGACAAACACAACCACTAAAACTTGGAACATTGTTTGTAGGAAGAGAAAATTATGTTTCTTTTTCCAAACATGTATGTTAGTATATTACAGTTTAATGAATATGTTTTCTTATTATCATATATGGTTTCATACTTTAACAAAACATTCAGCAAGACTTCACAATGTTTTATTATTCAGTAAAAGATTTGCCAAGATCTTACAAGATTCTATAATTCAGTGAAAGATTCTCCATCACTATACAAGATAATATAATCTGGTGAGAGATTTGCCAAAAAAATTATATATACATATTATATTATTGATAAAATCACCTCCCATTTTTCCTATGTATCATGGGGATTAGCCCATTTATTATACATATAAATTTAGGGTGGTTCTTAAAATTTTCCCTGATGGAATTCCATTGTCACAACCCCAAAATGGGATGTACCTCAAATGTTACTATGCTTAATTGAGTGTAGTAAAATCACTGTAGATATGCTTTAATTACATGTGTGTGTGTCAGTGTGTCTTTTAGAATTTTTATGTGGTTAAGTAATCTACTTTTCATTTGTTACATATGTTAGAATATTTGGAACCATTTGTTGGTTACATTGATGGTGCTAGTCGTAGTACGCATAACCTATCTTTTGTAGCATGGGTGATTTTCGCTCCAAGTTGCGAGTTAGTGAGTTTTCAAGGGCTTTATATCGATCATTCTATGAACAATATTGTTGAGTATAGCACATTGATCGAACTTCTTATTGATGCTATTTCACTTGGCATTCACTGAATCGTTGTTAGGTTGGACTCACAACTCGTTTTACTACAACTAACAAACATTTATACCGTCTAAAACCCAACAATTCTTCGTATGTTCCTTAGAGTTCGTATTCTCGAAGGACATTTTGAGTACATTCAATATCAACATATTTCGGTAAACTTTAACACATTAACTAATTCATTAGCAAACTATGTGTTAAATAAACATTTGTGACACATGTAAAAGTAAATTTTCAATTCACATCATTAGTTAAATGGGATTGCACATAACCATATATAAAAATTTTGAATGTAAAAGTAGATAGATGTTTTAAATTTTTTTACAAAATTTCTGTCCAAGACATGTTTGGTCATCTGACCTAAAAAGTCAAAATGCATACAAAAATCATCCTAACTAGACCTAGTGATGCTCATGATAACAAGTCACAGCGTGAGCTATCATGCACAATAGCCACATCCAATGGCCAGGAACACCAATAGTATGGTGCTACAGCCTCATAGGTAACTCCTCCATCCAGATATCTGGAATACCGAGGGTCAACTACTATACATGATCCTACAACTCTGCCAGTGTCTCGGTCAAATCCATATCCTAGGGAACTGCTCTCCCAACATTTCTCCTCGCTGGTCCACCTACCTCTTGTTGATGCCCCATAGGTCAAACAGTTCCAACATATGTATGCATGAGAATAATTTTAGCTTAGTCTTGGAAACATAAAAAAGACAAAAACATGTAGAAACTTAAAAAGCAAAAACATTTGGTCAAAAACAATTTACCTATAGCACCCCATTGAGCACCCACTGGTAAAATTAACTCTGGATCTCTGCGAAAATCCATCCTTTTGTATGGATGTTCCTCAATGAAAATGTGTTGTCGATTGATCTAACTGAAGAATGCAATAGAAAATGTAATCGATGACTGATCAACATGTCTAGCCATCAATTCAACCCACATCTGCATCCATGGATCTCTAGGACCAGCTACACTCAGTGTTACAAGTTGAGGTTGCATCAATGGAATTCTCTCTAAGGTAAAAGCGATTAAGAGCAATCCATAGCTAAAATTCTTCGTCTTACCACTCGTTACCTTTCTCAGCTACACTTTCAAATGATAAAGTACGGCCTCACACCAGTTGAATAAAGTTGGCTCAAGACACTCAAGTGCATACTGCATGTATGATCTGTTTGCTAGATGAGGTGTCACATTACCTACCAACATTTCGATAGTGAATAGGATTGTTCTAAAAGTCAAGTCTGTTATATATATTTTTGTGCCTTACAGCATTGAGCATGAAATGTCCATAATCTAAGGGATCCAAAGTCCCTAAACATGTTGTTCCTACCCCTAGAGGAACAAGGCTAACAAACCACAGCAATTCACAGAAGTTCTCCACCAGAAACTGCTCAAAAACAAGTCAATTCAGTGGCTCCACTAGCTGTTTGCGCTGAATGTCAAAGCCAACACTAGCTACCTGCGCTGAATGTCAAAGCCAACACTGGCTACCTACGCTGAGCGAGAGTTGACATGTGGCAAGTTCATTCCACGAGGTGTCAAAGCCCGGGAAGCTTCCAAAATCTTCCTCAATGACACTTGCCTCAGGGAATTCGACTGGTGATGAGTAAGAGGTTCCAAATCTCCAAGTGGAAGCAAGAACCTCCAAGTGGAATCAAGAACTGGCAGAGGGAGAGGACACTAGTCAGATCTCAAGCTGACTCATCCTCTCTCCAAACATCTATATATGGATCTCTCCTCCATGAGATCTGAGGCTGGAATTTTGTTATTGCAAAGAATTGTTGTTGGTTTGAGATTGGAATCATTGGGTGCTTAATGCTTTAAAGGGGGTGAATATAGGAATTCTATTTGCTGGGAAGGAGATGCTGGATTGGAGCCCTCTGGGTTGTATCTCTTCCTGAACCTTGTTATTCATCATTAAAGCTATTTTGGTTTCTCCTATATACTGATGTATTTTTGATGTATGATTGCATTAGTATGTTTAGTTTATTTCTAATCCTGAACTAGTTATGAATATGAATCCATGTCTTGTGTAGTGTTCTTTTCTTGTGATCTTGCAGAAACCTCTTGAAGTTGGGGGAGCAAGAAGGCAAGTAGCTGGGAACTCTCCAAGAGAAGAGAAGCTGGATCGAGGGACAAACGGAAGACACCGGTTAGTCCATCCATCTCTCTCTTCATTCTTAATTCATAAAGGAAGAATACTAGAATAGCTATCTCTGTTTGTTGCTAAGGCACTGTCACACCTTAGGTGGATAGGATCGTCCTGCATAGGCATTTTTCCCCACAACAAATTGGCGACTCCACTGGGGACATCTGTTTAGTCATTTTATTTGTGTTTCTATCATTGTTTGTTTCATAGACTTGACAGCAACAATCGAACTGCATCTGCTATTCCCAGATGCAAAGTAGACAGTTGCTGCTTTGATCCAATCACTGGACTTGTCTATGATCTGAACAATGGACTCACAAATGATTTGATGATCCTTTGTGATAGATCTTAGTACTCCCTCAAAGCATCCCTTTGATTGCACCTTGCTTTTTGCTTTTATTTGGCCTAAAACAGTGGATTAAATAGCAATCTGTGACCCAGAACCCATTGAGAAACGAGAGTTTCTCCTTCAGCGCAGATCCAGTGAAGGGATTCTGCATTTCAACGCAGGTCCCGTGAAGGCTACCTGCGCTGAATGTCAAAACCCCTGTGTTGAGGTTGCACTGAACCAGTTTGCCCTTGTGCAGCTGGGGTTCTCTGCTCTGTTTTGCCTTGTTTTGATCTCTGATTTTTGCAGCCTATAACCAGCATAGGTACCATTCTGATAACTCCTTTTCTCTGCTTAAATTCCGCCTCCTTTTGTACAAAAAGACTGTGAGTGTTTCTATGTGTTTGTGGCATCATTTACAGTTTTCCTTTGCATGAGTGAAATAGTCATCCTGTAGCCCTTGATTCAGATCTATTGATTTTGATCTTAGAAGAGAGTTCATTGGCTGTTTGCAGTTGATTATACATTTACTCTTGCTTATTGGTTTGAGTTTGTCTCTTTTAAGTGTCGAAACAAGTATTCATTTCGAAAATCGTTAAGTGTTGTAATCTCTTCTACCCTCTCTGATTTCGAAAAAGTGAACTTGTTTGTATTTGTCATTTAAAAGCGAATTCAAAGTTGTACAAAAAGCTTTCTTTGTAGGCATCAATACTAAGAAAGCAGAACACAAACACCTGCATTGTGCATTTGCATCTTGATAGTTTGCATGATTGATTTAGGAAAAGTGCATTAGAGTGTGCTGATTTCTCTTTGAGAAAAGATGGTGTCTTTCTTTTCCCTTAGTAGCTAGGATTTTCAAAGTTGAAAAGATATAAAGCTTGCTTATCATCTTTAGACTGCATTTAGGAATTGTATCATACATCTCGTGGTGAACCTTGAAAGGCAAACTTCTAAAAAGATCAACCTAAAATAAATTGAATGAACTTAACAACGCTTTGCAACATAACGCACAACATAGAGGTCTAGGCTAGAGACGTGTTCCGGCGTCGTAAAGCCTGGTGACTGTCGATCTCGTTGATGGTGGGTGATTCCTCCTGAGGGATGATAGCGCCAATACGGATTGTGCTCCCATGTACCGTCGCGTATATATTGGGAGACCCCTATAGGCATAAAACCTTTATCCTTAGGAAGCCGTGTTGGCCGCCCTACTGATCGCAATGCACTGAACACAGCATTCAGGAAGATCGACCGCCCGTACCCTAAAAAGTATTCTGCGGTTTTGCGAAAAGTTTGGCACACCCTCTACCTAGAACTCCAGAGCAGTTCCTTTTGGCCTTTTTCAGACTCTATAACGGAAAAAGTGCATCCGAGCATTTGTCACTTCGGGCTCGTTAAAACATCGAAGGAGACTAGAGCCATCTTTTGCTTTTTCTCGACTCTTTAAAATTGAAAAAGCAGGTTGTGTCTAAGCGTCGTTAAAATTTATTTTAAATGGAATAATCATCACCATTCCCTCATTGATCTTCGATGTTAGTCTCTTTTCATCGTAAGTTCTTGTAGAATCGCTAGAAAATCTTTTGGATAGACTAGATATGTCTGAACAACCGTCGACATCCAGGACTGTGTCATACGACACAGCAGCGGCAGAGCCTCCTGCTGCTACCCCAACGATGTTCGATGGTATACCATCTGTCCCGGCAAGTTATCAACAACAAGCCGGAGTCCCATTAGGGACTGCTTCGACGACATGGTTAGTTCCTATTTCTTCATCCGGATTATCATCTGGTATTTCTTATGTTGAAACTCAACAAATTGATCCAATGTGTCTTCAAAGGCCAATCTACCCTTTAAGTACTGGATTGCCACCATATGGAGGGCAATATGCCTTTTCATTGTTCCCTCCCGGAGAACAACCATATGGGAGTTTACAACAAAGTTCAGGTCAAACTGGAATTACATCCAGCGGTTGGATACCAATACTACCTCAGCAACCAAGGGTTGTATATTCAATGCAACCAGTCCACCCTGTGTCGAATATTCCCACTATACCTGCTATGGTTACTGCGTCGCAAGTACAAGCGCTACCTGTTGTATGTCAACCCCAACAGCCTCAGGTTGCAATACAACAACCTCTTGTCTCAACGACTCAATCACAACCTCAGGTTAGTGCCTCCTTATCTGGAGCGACTCAGGATCAAACAAGTACTGTGACTCCTCATCTTGGTCAATCATCCAGTATTGGTCAACAGCAAGTGGTTCAACAACCAAAGCTGGTTCAAACTCAACAACCCCCATTCCAGCAATCATATCAAGGACCTGAGCAACAAGTCTTTGTAAGTAATGGGCAATCGCATTTCCAAAGTGGTAATCAACAACCATATTATAATGGTTATGCCCATCAACCTTGTCAAAGTTGCCAGCATCAAATACATTATGCTGGTATGCAAAGATCCACTGCTTAGGCGATTCCATCTTATCCTAGGTATGCTTCGCCTAA
This sequence comes from Pinus tabuliformis, assembly GCA_031772625.1. Taxonomy (NCBI): domain Eukaryota; kingdom Viridiplantae; phylum Streptophyta; class Pinopsida; order Pinales; family Pinaceae; genus Pinus; species Pinus tabuliformis. The sequence goes on from CM062818.1 coordinate 303,917,612, forward strand.
CCTGAATCAACAGTTGCCCTTTGTAGCAACTCTAGAATTACCAGATCTAAACCGGCTGATGAATGATCCAATTGCTTATGCCCCTTGGTGGCCAGCGATTCCGCATAAACTTCCGTCAGATATTCCTAAATTTAATGGAAATTCGGGTGAAGATCCGTCGAATCATGTGATGACATTTCATCTGTGGTGTTCATCAAACACCCTAAATGATGATTCGATTAGGTTTCGCCTTTTTCAGAGGACGTTAACTGGTCCAGCGGCAAAATGGTATATTGAATTGCCTAGAGCTTCGTTCAACAACTTCAGTACCTTAGCCACGACTTTCTTAACCCATTTTCAATTACCGATAAGGTATGAAACGGGAACGGAACTCCTAACTAACTTCAAATAGACAACGGCCACTCACATATCTGATCATATACATGAGTGACGACGTCGACGTAGGATGGTAAAAATGTACGTTCCCGATCAGCTATTAGCTGAATGGCTTATCAAATCCTTACTTCCTACAATCACGGAAGATGTGGCAAAGGGGAGAGTCGTAACGGAAGAGCAAGTCATCGCTCGTGCGCAATATCTTGACTTGGTCTATACTCAGTCTAGCACGCTCTACGACAAAATACCTGATGCCCCTAGACCGGAATTCTCAATTCCTCCTCCTCCTAAATCAAACAATGACTCTCATGCCATCGATGGCGTGATTGGCACGACAGACATGAAATCGACAAAGGCTACATCTACAAGGGCCCGTAAGATTTCCAGTCAAAATGCAAATGAGGAACTTCTTGCCTCGGATGTAAATGCCGCATCGACCGACAAGGGCAAACAACTGAAGCAACTAGGGGGCAAGAAGAAAAAGAAAGGGAGAAAAAGGAAACCCCCTGCGGGGTGTCATATATGCAATGAGGATCATTGGACGAGAGATTGCCCACATATAGCTGAAGTTAAGAAACTCTTTAAGAGTTCAAAAACCTCAGCAATTTTGACTGATCCATTTCCAAGCCCAGGTACCAAACTGGTTGCTAATCAAAATGCTTCCCGATCCCAAGTGCTTATGTTGTCTATCTCAAAGCAGCAAAATGATGCTTTGGCAAGGAATAAAGATTACGGGAATCCACAGGTGTCGAATAACAAGGCTAATGAACAACCTAGTAGTTCGACAATAACTTTGACGAAAGTTGTGCCACCCACCATTCCTGAACAAATAATAAAGTCGCCAAAGGGAGTAGTGTACAAGTCGACATTTAATCCTCGTGCAAAAATAGCACAGAATTATAATATAATAGAGGACCTGGCCCAATCGCCGTCCGCTATGTCGACGCTTGAGGTACTGCAAAATTGCCTCTCCCAAGAGCAAGCTTTATTATCAGCAATAGGTGAAATTGACCCAATGGACTCCAATCTTGTGGCCTTTGATCATAAAGGATATGACCCTCAGTTACCAGCTCAACTAGCTTTCCTTATTCAAGTGAAAACCGTCAACAAAACTATTCATCGAACAATTATTGATGAGGGGGCATCTACGTGTATTATGTCGATGAGTTGCTGGAAGAATTTAGGCTCACCACCCTTGTCGAGATCATCAACGACATTAAAAGCATTTCATGGACGATCATACACTCCATACAGGATTTTAAGTAACTTGCAAGTTGAACTAGGGGGCAAAACAGTAGGAATTGATGTTGAAGTAATTGATGGAAACCTCGATTACAACAACCTACTAGGAAGGCCCTGGATATATGCCATGGCCGCAGTTGTGTCGACCTACTTCAGGAAGATTGCATTTCCCTTTCAAGGAGGAATTACAATCGTCAACCAACAAACTTTCCTCCCCGACAGTTCACAAGTTACGGGAAGCATTCCAATGATCCATGGAAGCAATCATTCGCTTCAAAATATTGGAGTAGGTCTCCTAAAAGACCCTGCCTTAATGGGTACTTTTGCCCTACCACCTGCAAGTAATCTGGCGGAAGTGGCCACAGTGGAAACCTACAATATGAAATCTTCTATATCTAATGGACTCAGAAGATTCCTAAACATTTTGTCAGCATGGATCATCACCCTAATAGAAATATTATAAATACAGTGGGCTCCGAGGACGGTTCTAATCTCGTGTCAACCTCGTTAAAAAATGAAACAAGGAGTCATGAGGATAGTTCTTTTACTGTGTCAACCTCATTAAAAAATGAAACAATCTCCTTTCCAAATCTCAAAGGTAAACCTTCATTCCAACCACCAAGTTGAATGCAATGAAGCTTGGGGGGCATGCACCTCGATTTGCGTTGTTATGCTGGGGGCATGCAAACTTATCATCGAGCAGATTTAGCACACAGTTCATGCTCGTTAAAAAATAAACGCAAGATTCGAGCAGTTTTAGCACACATTTCATGCTCGTTAAAAAATAAACGCAAGATCCGAGCAGTTTTAGCGCATAGTTCATGCTCGTTAAAAATAAACATAAGATCGAGCAAGTGTTTCAATCCGCGTTTAAGCTCGTTAAAAAATGAACTACCCAGTAAATAACCACAGTGAATGTAATATCATCACCCATTAAAGCCTTGGTCGTGTTTGCACCGTCACCTCCACTTTTCCATTAGCCGATCGTTCACCTCCATATGTTTGTTTACCCATTTTGAGGAACAGCTGCAAAGAGTGATTTCACCTAGCCATCCTTGTGACACTGCCGTGATTGGAAAATTCCAACCTGTACCTGGAATCAGCTGCTAACCCAGTTTATCACTCGTTCCTCAAAAGACGAGTCTTCTTTAAGCTCTTTTCATCTGACTCGTAAAATATGAAAAGGTCGCCGAGTTTTGGCCTTCCAACTCGTTAAAGCGACCGGAAGAGCTATCCCTCCTCTAGATTTTAATCTTTTTGGACCTGAGGGATTATTGCACAAAAAGATCGAGCGCTTGTTTTGTTCGGCTCATTAAAACTATCGAAAACTCATCCCTTCTGTATTGTTTTATAATTTTTCGGACCTAAGGGATTAGATGACGAAAAAGGACTTTGGGAGTTAACTTTATGTACCTTTTCAGACTCTCTAAAAATGAAAAGGACCGAGTTATCCTTGTCGTTAGACTCGTTAAAATCATTAAATAGCGACAAACTTGTCTTTAGACGAGAACGAGTTTCACTATCGCTAGGCTCGTTAAAACATAGCGATGGGCTTGCCCAAAGGGCAGGTTATAGAACAAGCATATGTTATCCTCCTCAAGCTTGACAAAAATAAAGAGGTACTGGTCAGCAATGACTGGGGAAAAATTGGGAGAAACTCAAGAAAACTTTGATGGTAGCAAGTCGCTCTTGAACATGACACTTTTCCTCCGTACCACAATCGGGTTGGGTTGTTTCACTCACCGGTCACATCCATGGTCTTGCCATACCATCCATATTTGGGGTAATGCTACCGATCCATCGCATCAGTGTCGCCACATGTTCAAGAGAATTCGTTCAGAAAAGTCAACCGTGTCCCGTCCACTGCCATACATTATCCTTCATCCTTTCATGACCGCCACCCTGAATCATATGTCACAGATCGTTTTCACCTCCATCAAAATCATTAGCTCCGTTCCATGTCACCGATGTGGGATTCATTAAGGCCCTCCTTTGACAGATCGCTTCTTGTCAACATCAGCTCATCATCCAAGAAGTTTATCTAGGAACAACCCCTTTAGTACTTTGAAGCTTGCATGCCTCAATGGCAAGTTTCTCACTTCCGGCGACAGGTATACATCAATGGCCTTCGACCGAAAGATTTTGCGTGGTGTTCGGCGCCAAGTCCTTTATTCACACCACGTGAATTGTACTCCAGTACCTTGAGGGTCATTATCATTATCGGTGATTCCTCTCGCGCTTGTTAACAGTTTACATCATTGACCGGTAATCAAGCGATGTCTTTCCATGTTTGACTTCAGAACATTTCTCACATGGATCGACTTGTACTTAGAGTGAAGATCGAACGAGTTTGAAGACCTTGGATCTAGTTTCATCCATCCGGGCTGCGATATATATTCAGGAAAGATAAAGACATTGACATGTACATCATTGCAGCAGATAATCATCCTACTCAAAGGATGATAATTTCATCAAAATTATCAGTCTACCATCAGACGATTGTCTATTCTATGTACAGAAAAATGAATTTATAAAGCTGAGCATGCGAATGCCCGCCTCAGCTAGATCATGAAAGCAGTATGAAAAATAATGTATTGTATTGTATCTTATTACAGGTCTCCTCCCAGCATTGGATGAACTTCGGATCCCCCTGATAAAGCATTTCACCCGATAAACGGCCTCATACTTTAGGGGGCAACTGTTATAGACATTTTTGTGCCTTACAGCATTGAGCATGAAATGTCCATAATCTAAGGGATACAAAGTCCCTAAACATGTTTTTCCTACCCCTAGAGGAACAAGGCTAACAAACCACAAAAATTCACAGGAGTTCTCCACCAGAAACTGCTCAAAAACAAGTCAATTCAGTGGCTCCACTAGCTGTTTGTGTTGAATTTCAAAGCCAACACTGGCTACCTGCACTAAATGTCAAAGGCAACACTGGCTACCTGTGCTGAGCGAGAGTTGACATGTGGCAAGTTCATTCCACTAGGTGTCAAAGCGCAGGAAGCTTCCAAAATCTTCCTCAATGACACTTGCCTCAAGGAATTCGACTGGTGATGAGTAAGAGGTTCCAAATCTCCAAGTGGAAGCAAGAACCTCCAAGTGGAATCAAGAACTGACAGAGGGAGAGGACACTAGTCAGATCTCAAGCTGACTCATCCTCTCTACAAACATCTATATATGGATCTCTCCTCCATGAGATCTGAGGCTGGAATTTTGTTATTGCAAAGAATTGTTGTTGGTTTGAGATTGGAATCATTGGGTGCTTAATGCTTTAAATGGGGTGAAGATAGGAATTCTATTTGCTGGGAAGGAGATGCTGGATTGGAGCCCTCTGGGTTGTATCTCTTCCTGAACCTTGTTATTCATCAATAAAGCTATTTTGGTTTCTCCTATATACTGATTTATTTTTGATGTATGATTGCATTAGTATGTTTAGTTTATTTCTAATCCTGAACTAGTTATGAATATGAATCCATGTCTTGTGTAGTGTTCTCTTCTTGTGATCTTGCAGAAACCTCTTGAAGCTGGGCGAGCAAGAAGGCAAGTAGTTGGGAACTCTCCAAGAGAATAGAAGCTGGATCGAGGGACAAACGGAAGACACCAGTTAGTCCATCCATCTCTCTCTTCATTCTTAATTCATAAAGGAAGAATACTAGAATAGTTGTCTCTGTTTGTTGCTAAGGCACTGTCACACCTTAGGTGGATAGGATCGTCCTGCATAGGCATTTTTCCCCACAACAAAGTCACGAATATCTTTGATGATTATATTTCCTTCTTTTCTAGGTTGTGCACCTCGCCGACATAATTGTTGAACATAGTCGTTCACTGATTCACCCCCACGGGAAGAACCTGAAAGTGAAATGGGGGCACCACGTCTCAACAAGCCTGTAAGAAAGTAAGCATCATCAACCATAATAGGGAAAAAAATTTCCCTTATGTGAAAATCCTTATCCATTGGATCCCATGCATGAACTAGGAATTACAATAGTTCTGATTATTGCCTCATCCTAGAAAACCTAAAGTATTTGAGTAACCCATAGTTTCTGAGGGCCTCAATAATACCCAGATCATTTAGGGCAACCATGTCTTGTTCTTCATGCTCTATTTCTCACCAAGTAATAAACATTCTGATCTAATGAAAGCCTGAAATCAAACCATAAGCTTAGTTAGGATCCATTTCATGCAAAAAACTAGAGAAAGGTGGGCCAAACAGGTGAAACAAGTTTGTGAAACTCGCCCAGAGCAGCCTAGGCAAGGAGACAGTGCACTGCAGAGTAGCTAGCCTTATGTCTGGGTTCTTTGTAGTGCAGTTTCTAACATGGAAGGTGGTGTTGATTCCAGGGAAAGATATTATAACCCCAAGGGCCCTAAAAACCCTAAAAGCGTGCATGAAACTGTAAAATAATGACATGAAAAGAAAGAGGAGGGGAAGATCTTCTACTTCGTCTAGACGACACGAGAAATGATCCACATAATCTCTTGCAATCAGGTGCTGAAGATTGAGTTTAAAAACTTCTCCAGAGCACAAACTGAATGGTAAATATCAAATGGTAAAAATAACATGGTAAATTCTTGTTTTATGATTGTTTCATGATCATTAAATGAGTAAACTTTAGTATTTACCTATTTTTACTAATGAAACAAGTATGTTTAATCTGTTTGGTGTTGCTTTGAACAAATTTACAACTGACTTACAAAATTTGACCTACACGATCGTGAATTGTAGTTTGACCATATAGCATAGTTTTATCTCTTTTTCGAGCTCCGTTAAACATCGAAAAAGGAACCCCCTTGGAATCCTCTTTAAGCTCTTTTCAGACTCTCGAAATATGAAAATATTTCCAAGAACTTGTCCTTTTCGGTTCGTTAATGGATTGGAAACAACATGTACTCAGTATAAATTTAACCCTTTTCCAGACTGAGATAGGTTGTTTATGAAAATGGAATACATTGATCGAGCATCGTCAATAGGTTCTCTCTTGTATTGTTTTATGCTTTTTCAAACTTGAGAGACAAACATACGAAAAAGAACTTGTGGAGTTTTCTTTTTTCCCTTTTCAAACTCTCTAAGAATGAAAATGTTGGAAATACTGAGAGGGGGGTGAATAAGTATTTCTTTTACTAGTTAAAACATATATGTTCAGAAACACAAAATGAACAGCAAGAATAAATGCTTTTATTAACATAACTGTGCAGTAAAAATAAATACAATAAATAGATTGTCACAATTGGTTTCCAAGCTCCAACTTGGACTTTGGTGAGGCTCCAACCTCCTCAGCACCAACTCTATTTTGCCAAGACACCAATCTTGAACTTAGGAGCACCAACTCCCAAGGACTTCAATCTTGTTCAATTCTGAGGCTCCAACCTCTTTGGTATACATTGGTGTGCTGTTGCTCTCTTTTCAGCTTCCACTTCTTCTGCTGCCCCCTTTTCTTCTGTTGCTTCCACTATCTCATGCTCAGGTTATGTCGTCCCTGAACTACAACCACTACTCTCACTGTTTTCTGCTTTTTATATGCTCCATGCCCCTGTCCATTCGTTTCCTCTTACATGCTGGCTCTTTGGCTTCCTCCTCACTTGATTGTTTGACACTTCGACTTCCATTCCTTTGCTTCTTCTGTCTTACAGGCGTTTATCAGAAGCGTTCTTTAGGCCAAGAGCCTTTTAGAACCATGGACTTACGAGGAATCGAAGCGACCTTTTATTAGCGCTTTATAACCACCCATCGGAAGCCACCACCTGAGCGTTTTTATCAACCATCAGAAGCCACCACCCGAGCGCTTTAAAGCCCGCAAGCCTTAACCCCTGCGGCCATATATCATATAATATATCAATACACGGAAGCCATATAATCCCCGCTCTACTTCTAGTGCTCGGATTCCAAATCTTTATAGCTCTGCCTTTATAAATTTCGGCGGGTCCAGATTTCGGCGGTCTCAATAAACCCTTAAGCCCTGACCTCTGACAAGGTGCAGACCCGACACCTTTCACCACTCCTCCCTATATGGATTTCGAATCCGGAATGGTTTCGGCGAGTTCTGTCGGCGACTTATTAAGTAATGATCTATCCCTCGGACCCGACGAACCCTTCAGCTTGGCTTTATGATCTTTTCGGCTCTGACTGTCGGAGCTTGCACTTCGCAGTCCCGAAAGGCTCCACTCCTCTGATCGCCTGATTTCCGATTAGATCGGGACCGTCGATCCGGATTAGTGATCGGATGGCTCACAACTCATCACACTATTCCCATGTCAATTTCTCCTTGGTTAGTTCCGATAACATCCAATCTCGTCGGTGCAAAAAAAATTCTTCGCTCCTCCGCGGCTTCATCTGGACCATTGATTTGGAAGGTCAATTGGCTCCTGTGTATGCTCTCGTCGTTCTGATGGAAAGTCTGGGCATGTATATATTAGTAGTTCACTTGATCGCCATCAAATGAACTTCTATATGCTCTGATAGCTCCGATAGCTCCTCCGATGACTCCTCTTGCTCCAATATGCTCCAATAGCTCCGATAGCTCCTCCGATGACTCCTCTTGCTCCGATATGCTCCAATAGCTCCTCCGATGGCTCCTCTTGCTATAGCTCCTCCGATTTGGTCTGCTCCTCTTGGCTCCTTTTTCTCCTCTTGGCTCCAATATGCTCTGTCTCCTCCTCTTGAATATTTCCATATTGACATCAATGACAATCTGTGTCCAACAATCTCCCCCTTTGTTATTGATGGCAATATTCTTCTTCCTTCTCCCCCTTTGACATCAATGGTAAAGGAATGCAGACGAACTCCCCCTGTCAAACTGCTCCCCCTGTCTTGCTGCATCTTTATGAATGAACTTGAGTGATGATAAAGAAATAACCCCCATATTTTGTCACAGATGTTCGAATGCTTCTCGAGGAAGAGGTTTTGTGAAAATATCAGCTATCTGCTCCTTAGTACTGATATATTCCAGAGCGATGTTTTGTTCAGCTACTTGCTCACGGAGGAAATTATACTTGATTGATATGTGTTTGGTTCTTGAGTGCATCACTGGATTTTTGCTGAGATTGATAGCACTAGTGTTGTCACAATAAACGGTAATTGGTTGATCTATATATATGTCGACATCTTTTAGCGCTTCCTTCATCCATAGTATCTAAGTACAATAGTCTGCTGCAGGAATATACTCAGCTTCGGTTGTGGATAATGATATGGATGACTGTTTTTTGCTGAGCGAGGATACCAAACAGTCTCCGATGAAGAATGCATTTCCACTAGTACTTTTCTGATCATCTATATTTCCAGCCCAATCAGCATCGGTGTATGCAGTTACAATCAGTGTTGAGCTCCTTGGGTACCAAAGACCGAGATCTGAAGTTCCCTTCAGATATCTGAGGATTCTTTTTACAGCTAATAAATGGGATTGTTTGGGAGCCGATTGAAATCTTCCCACCATTCCTACTGCTTGCATTATGTCTGGTCGTGTAGTTGTTAAGCATAGAAGGGCTCCAATCATTGACCTGTAATGAGTTCCATCTACTAGAGGGGAGTCATCATCTTTGCTCAGTTTGCAGTTTGTGGTCATGGGAGTGCTCATGGGTGCACAATCCTCCATTCCATATTTTTTGAGCATGTCTTTTAGATATCTGACTTGAGATATACACAATCCTGCTCTGGTTTGAGATACTTGAAGTCCAAGGAAGTGGGACGGTTCACCTATCATTGACATCTCAAATTCTTTTGCCATGCTTTGAGAAAATTCATGGCTCATTTCATCATTATTACTAGCAAAAATCAGATCATCGACATAAACAAGAGCAACTAGTAACTTACCTTGATCTGTCTTTATGTATAGATTGCTTCTAGCCACTCCCTTTTTGAAACCTTGTTGTTGGAGATAGTTATCCAGTCTTGCATACCAAGCTCTAGGAGCTTGTTTCAACCCATACGAAGCCTTTTTCAACTTACAGACTAGGTCCTTTCCTGCTGTCAGATCATAACCTTCTGGTTGCTCCATGTAGACTTCCTCCTTGAGTTCCCCATTTAGAAATGCTGATTTCACATCCATTTGATAGATTTTGAATCCTTTCGAGCAAGAAAATGCTAAGAACATCCTGATAGCTTCCATACAGGCCACTGGTGCAAATGTCTCTTCAAAGTCAACTCCTTCAATTTGTGAATAGCCTTTGCAGACAAGTCTTGCCTTGTTTCTGATAACCTGTCCTTCCTCATTCATTTTATTTTTGAACACCCATTTGGTTCCTATTACGTTTTTGTCCTTTGGATGAGGTACCAGCTCCCATGTCTTGTTCTTCTCAATTTGGGACATTTCTTCTTCCATTGCTTTTACCCAATGAGGGTCCTTACTTGCTTCTGTGAATGTTTCTGGTTCTATCATAGATAGGAGGGCAACGACTTTTCTCTTGGGTGAGGTTGTTATCCTTCTTCTGGTCTACACACCTTCATCTCTATCGCCAATGATTTGTTCTTCTGGATGGTATCTTTCTACATACTTCATCTTTGAAGGGGTATGAGGTGGTTCTCTTTCCTCTTCTTCTTCTTCATCATCTATCTCTTCTTCTTTAGGTTCTTCTTCTTCAATGAGAAAGTCATCTTCTTGTTCTTCAATTTCCTTTTCTGGAAGATCTTCATCAACCTTTACATCGATGCTTTCCACTATTTTCTTCAGTCAAAAATTGTAGCACTTGTAAGCCTTGCTCCGTGGAGAGTATCCGAGAAATATCCCCTCATCAACCCGAGAATCAAATTTTCCAGGTGAACCATCATTTATTTTTATGAAGCACTTGCTTCCAAATATTTTGAAGTACTTCACTGAAGCAGGTCTCCCTTTCCATAGCTCATATGGAGTTTTGTCACAATTTGGTCTTAATTGAGTCTGATTCAGTGTATAGACAGCTGTCCCTAGTGCTTCCTTCCAGAATTTTAGCTGGAGGTCTGCTGCTAACAGCATGGTTCTTGCCATTTCTTGGACAGTTCGGTTTCATCTTTCAACTACCCCATTTTGTTTAGGTGTTCTGGCAGCCGAGAATTCCCTTTTAATTCCATGAATATTGTAGAACTCACTGAACTCGTTTGATGTGAATTCTCCTCCTCTGTCTATTCTGAGACACTTAATTTTTGAATCTTTTTCGTTTTCTATAAGGGCTTTTAGATTCTTAAAACACTCAAAAGTTTCAGACTTATATTTTATGAAATATATCCACATCATTCTAGTATAATCATCAACAAATAACACAAAGTACCTTTCTCCTTGGAGTGCTTGATTTCTAGTTGGCCCACACACATCAGCATGTATGATCTCCAAGGGCTTTGATGTACAGTGTTCCTTTGTCTTGTGGTTGGTTCTGGTCTGTTTTCCATGTTGACATGGACCACACACTACTTGCTTTGGTTTGAACAGCCTTGGGATGTCTTGTATAGCTTTGATCTTGCTGATATTGATCAGATTTTCGAAGTTGGTATGTCCAAGTCTCTTGTGCCACAGCCAACTCTCATATTTCTGGCTCAAGTAGCATTTATTTTCCTGGATCTTGTTCAGAATGTAAATATTTTCTGGTGTTCTCACCCCTTTTTCCACAAGTTTCCCTGAGGCAGAGTTCCTTATCTCACAGTCTTTGGTGCTGAAAACAACCTTATGTCCTTGATCACAGATTTGGCTGACACTCAGAAGGTTGTGTTTGAGTCCGTCAACTAGCAGAGCATCTTGAGCTTTTCCTTTTCCATTTATCAGAGTAACTGTTCCTTTTCCTACAATTTTGCCAGTTCTGCTTCCAAAGGACACATTCCCTTCCTTTTTGCTCAGTGAGATAAACTTCCTTCTGTCTCCTGTCATGTGTCTAGAACACCCACTATCCACAAACCACTGGTTTCCATTATTTTGGGCAAAAAGAGCCAGGCCGCATTTGTCCATGCTAGAGTTCTTGCTACTCTTCTTTCTTCCTTTAAGTGGGCAGTCTTGTTCATAGTGTCCATTATTGTAGCAAAAAGAGCAAGTCAGATCAAATTTGGTCAAGGGATCAAATGAATTGAAGGTTTTGATTTGTCCTTGCCTTTTGGGGGCATATGAGTTGATTACTTGGTTCTTTTGCGTTGTCTTTTCACTTCTGCGAGCCATACAGTGTCTAGCTTGGTGACCGAAGTTTTTACAGTGAAAACAGTGTCCAAGAAAGATGGTTTTGAAGCAACCACGGTTTAAGTCGATTTCCTTCCTGAGAATTACTCCTCCCGCGTCCTTTGGATTTTTGATGGGCCCTTGGTGGAGTACAGGTTTGTATTTGTTGTAGTGTCCATGATTCGACTCCACATCCTTCTTTGGAGAAATTCTTTCTTCATTCTTGGAATCTGGGATGCACTTTTGATAACATACTTTTTCATCTTTTGGATTGCAGGAAAGTGCATTGGCATAGATTTTCGCACTTTTCTTAGTGCTTGAGGATTCTCCTTTGAAACCTATTCCTGACTTATCATGTTGAGGTTTTTGATTTTTCAGAATAGTCTAAAGTATTTGAGAACTTTTACAACCCTTTTTAACTTGCTCCAACTCCTTTCTCAAAGATACTATTTCGGCCTCGCGTTCTTCACAAGTGTCTTCTTTTTCTTTAAGTTTTGCTTCTAAGAGATCTTCTCTCCTTCTTATTTCCTCGCTTTCCACTTTGAGAGAAATGATTTTGTTCCGTAGTTTCTCGTTTTCTTCAATGGCACTTATTAACAATTTATCTACATTTCCTTCTAGCCTCGAGTCATCATCATCATCTGTGAGTGCCATGAATAATGCTTCTTGGCTTTCCTCCAGATCACTTTTCTCATCTGATTTCTTTTTGATGACCATAAACTCATCCTCATCAGACTCATCTTGCTTGGAGAAGAAGTTTTTCTTATTGAACCCTTTCTTTTGATGTGCCATTCTTTTAGAATTTCCTTCATCATCACTGTCATGTTTATGAGGAAATTTTGCTGCATAATGACATATTTTACCACATTTGAAACAGATAAGAGGATACTTGCCTTTAAGCTTAGATCCTCTCTTCAGCTTTCGTACATATTGATTCAATTCGGATTCCACATCTGAGTCATCACTACAGTCATTCCTTTCTTTCCCTTTCTTTGACTTTGACGCCTTGAATGCTGCATCTTTGGAGCTTGGGCCACCTTTCCTCATTTCATAGGCGGTAGGAATTCCATGAAGCTCATCCATTTTGAGGGTGTCAAGATCCTTTGATTCTTCTATAGCACTTATTTTGGAGTCAAATCTGTCTGGAAGAGACCTTAATACCTTTTGAACAATGATACTCTCTTCAACTTTTTCGTCCAATCCTTTCAGGGAATTTACCACTTCAGCTACTCAGAGGAGGTATGTCGCAATGTCTTCTTCATCTTCCATCTTCAAGCTTTCAAATTGTCTTCTGTGAGTTTGAAGCTTTGCCTTTTTGACTTTTGAGTCTCCATTGTACAAGCCAACTAGCTTCTCCCACATTTATTTGGCAGAGTTACAGTGCATGATTTTTGTAAACTCAGAATCAGTGATTCCACTAGTGATGGAGTTCATGGCCTTTGCATTTGCAATGTAGGCTTTCCTCTCGTCTTGGTCTGTTGGAAGAGTGGAAGTCGCTTGGTATTCAGTTTGACAAAAATGCCAGACTTCAGGTCCAAGGGACATTAAGTAGTAAGTCATTCTTTTCTTCCAGAACCCAAAGTTAGTGCCATCGAACAGAGGAGGTTTTCCTGATGCTTCATGATTTCTCATCATGGTTGCTGATCCTTCTTCAAGCTGTTAGCTTAGTATGAAGAAACTGGCTCTGATACCAGTTATTGGAAATACTGAGAGGGGGGTGATTCAGTATTTCTTTTTCTCACTATTGTTTTACTAGTTAAAACATATATGTTCAAAAACACAAAATGAACAGCAGGAATAAATGCTTTTATTAATATAACTGTGCAGTAAAAATAAATACAATAAATAGATTGTCACAATTGGTTGCCAAGCTCCAACTTGGGCTTTGGTGAGGCTCCAACCTCCTGAGCACCAACTCTATTTTGCCAAGACACGAATCTTGGACTTAGGAGCACCAACTCCCAAGGACTTCAATCTTGTTCAATTCTGAGGCTCCAACCTCTTTGGTATACACTGGTGTGCTGCTGCGCTCTTTTCAGCTTCCACTGCTTCTGCTACCCCCTTTTCTTCTGCTGCTTCCACTATCTCATGCTCAGGTTATCCCGTCCCTGAACTATAACCACTACTCTCACTGTTTTCTGATTTGTATATGCTCCATGCCCCTGTCCATTCATTTCCTCTTACGTGCTGGCTCTTTGGCTTCCTCCTCACTTAATCGCTTGACACTTCGACTTCCATTCCTTTGCTTCTTCTGTCTTACAAGCTTTTATCGGAAGCGCTCTTTAGGCCAAGAGCCTTTTATAACCATGGACTTACGAGGAATCGAAGCGACCTTTTATTGGCGCTTTATAACTACCCATCGGAAGCCACCACCCGAGCGTTTTTATCAACCATCAGAAGCCACCACCCCAGCACTTTAAAGTCCACAAGACTTAACCCCTGTGGCCATATATCATATAATATATCAATACACAGAAACCATATAATCCCCGCTCTACTTCCAATGCTCGGATTCCAAATCTTTATAACTCCGCCTTTATAAATTTCGGCGGGTCCAGATTTCGGCGGTCTCAATAAGCCCTTAAGCCCTGACCTCCGACGAGGTGCAGACCCGACACCTTTCACCACTCCTCCCTATATGGATTTCAAATCCGGAATGGTTTCGGCGAGTTCTGTCGGCGACTTATTAAGTAATGATCTATCCCGCGGACCCGACGAACCCTTCAGCTTGGCTTTATGATCTTTTCGGCTCCGGCTGTCAGAGCTTGCACTTCGCAGTCCCAAAAGGCTCCACTCCTCCGATCGCCCGATTGCCGATTAGATCGGGACCGTCGATCCGGATTAGTGATCGGACGGCTCACAACTCATCACACTATTCCCATGTCAATTTCTCCTTGGTTAGTTCCGATGACATCCAATCTCGTCGGTGCAACAAAAATTCTCCACTCCTCTGCGGCTTCATCTGGACCATTGATCTGGAAGGTCAATTGGCTCCTGTGTAGGCTCTCGTCGTTCTGATGGAAAGTCTGGGCATGTATATATTAGTAGTTCACTTGATCGCCATCAAATGAACTTCTATATGCTCCGATAGCTCCGATAGCTCCTCCGATGACTCCTCTTGCTCCGATATGCTCCAATAGCTCCTCCGATGGCTCCTCTTGCTATAGCTCCTCCAATTTGGTCTGCTCCTCTTGGCTCCGATATGCTCAGTCTCCTCCTCTTGAATATTTCCATATTGACATCAATGGCAATCTGTGTCCAACAGAAAAGGACCGAGTTATCATTGTCGTTAAACTCGTTAAAACATCAAATAGAGACAAACTTGTCCATCACGACAACACTGAGTTTCACCTTTTCTATACTCGTTGAAACATCACATAGTAATGGATTCACCCGAAGGGTGGAATTATATGACAAGCATATGTTATCCTCCTCAAGATTGATAGAAATAAAGAGGTATTGGTTAGCGATGACTAGGAAAATGGGAAAAGGGGTAAAACCACTTTATGGCAGCAGGTCGCTCTTGAACATGACACTTTCACTTCATCACTACGACTATTTGGTTTGGGTAATCTACTAGATGGTCATCATACCTTGGTCTATCATACCATCCATTACTTTGGTTTTGGATCAATGTTTCCAATCTGTTCAGTGTCACCGACATGTTTAAGAGAAGTCACTCAATTTAAATTCATCCTTTGCAATACTCATAAGCCTTCATTTTCATGACCACCATTCTTGAACCTTATGTCTTTAGTCACATTCTATCTCCACAAATAATTACGCTCGCTTCATGTTAATGATGTGGGATACATCAAGTTCCCGCAATGAGTCAATTCCTGTCAACATGAGCACATTATCTAAGAGGTTCACTTAGAAACACCCTTTCAGTACCTTGTTGCTTGCATACATTAATGGCAAACTTCTCGCCTCGAACGACAGGTTGACATCACTGCCCTTCGATCAAAAGAATTTGTATGGTGTTCAACATCAAAACATTCATTCACACTATTCATAATGTATTATAGTACCTTGAGGATCATTATCATTATCATGATCGGTGATTTCTCTTGGCTTTGTTAATGGCTTACATCATTGGCTAGTAATTAGACAATGTCTTCCCATTTTCGACTGCAGATCACATATTCGCATGGTTAGACTTGTACTTGAGCAAACAATTGAATGAGATAGAAGACCCCAAATCTAGTTTCATCCATCTGGGTTGTGATTTCAGGAAAGTACCATATCATCCATATAATGGCTTTACACTGATGGTCATCCCATTGTGGGTCTATATCTGTAGACGTCTGTATATGTACTCGTAATGAAAGCTTATATGTTGAGCATGGATATGGCTTCCTTCAACAATTCATGAGAAAAATCAAAATATCATGATATTATGTATTGAAATTGATGAAGGTCACCATCCGCTTTAGAACCTCCTCATCACATCATAAAGCATATCACTCGACATTAACTTTTTTGACTTCATGCTTTAGGGAGTAGCTATTTAGATCCATTTGGGCACATCACTCTTGTCATTCAGATCAGTACTTTTAGGGCTCATCAAACCCTAATTCAATTGCTACATGTCGTAGACAATTCATCACTTTGAATGCCTCCTTCCTTGAGAGTTTCTTCGCCTGAATCCCTTCATAAATGCCTCCTTAATGGACCAGCATAGCCTTTGTTAGGGGTAAGTGAAATTTAGTGCAGGTACACCCATGTCAGGGTGCATTTCAGAGAACTTAGGTCAACTTTGACCTGCGCTGGGTGAGATTGAGCGACATCCTTATAGGGTTATAGGAATATTCTTATCTTCTGGAGCCTTCTAGAAGATTCCCAAATGTATCATATCCTATGAGCTCGAAATTGGGTAGGGAATGAGTTAAGTAACCTCCTATCCTCTCATCCCTTCCTCTATGGAAACTAACTCTAAGTTTGGAATAACATTCAATACCCTCATTTATGACCAAACCTCCTCCATTTTCCTATAAATTGAGCACTCATCTAAGTGATCAGGGGTTGGGCTTTGAGGATTTGAAAGCAGATACTGTTGGTGTGAGGTTTGAGATTGTAAGAAAGCATTGTTATGCTGCCAGAGTGTTGTGCTTTTGATGTGATGTTGGTTGGAACCCAAGTTGGAGAAGTGACAATGGATCGGACTTCATGGTTGTAATTCTTCCTTCTACTTAATAAGCTGTTTGAAACTTTTCCCATATTCTTGTCTTTATGTATGATGATTAAATGTGTAAATTCTTTCGATTCCATTCTCTTATAGTAGATAGATTTGTTGCTTTGATTGGTTTCTGTCCTTTGTTTATGATTACAGGTACTTGTCAAGCGGATTAAGTTCGAGAAAGAGCGATGGGAGACAAACAAAGGAGACAAAGGGAAAGAGAAAGATAACAAGTAGGTCCCTTGTCTTATTTATCTTCTATAGAAAAGGGATAAAAACTTTAAATCTATTTTTCTAGGTGTAGCTACTCACCTAGGGAAATTGTATTTATCTGTAGATGAAAAATTCCACATAACAGGGGGGGTGGGGGGTTTCTTCCCACTGGGTTTTCTTTCATTCCTATTTTCATGCATTGTATATGCATACCTAAATTGTTCTTTTGTCAAGACTCATTCATTTTGTACCATGCTCACCTATGTTATGCTTAAGGGGGGGTGTTCATGTACATGCACCTCATTAGCCTCAATTAGATTCAGTTCAATTCTAGTTATTACATGTGATGTGAAATTGGATTTAGTTAGTTAAGTCGAGTTCTTAGATGTGGCATGCACTTGGATTTAGTTGGTTAACTCGAGTGCTTACATGTGTTGTTATTGCATGTACAACTAAGCTTAACTTAGTCGATTTATGTATTAGTTCCCAAACATTGGGTAATCAAATTCATTCTCGATTCGAATTTTCTTTTTCAATTTCTTGCAAGTTTGTGCAATGATTCTTGAACTAGATCGGTATTTGTGCTCTAATAATTTTACATTCATTAATCAGATGAAAAATGTTTTTCATCTTCAATGGAAAGTAACGCAAACCCATGTATCCCATCTTGACCCAAAAAATCACTCCGTCAAACACTTGTACTACTAAAATCATTATAGAGTTTTATCTCGAGCTCTTCAGTGGCCATAACATTGGGATCATTCACAACAAACTCAAAATTTTCATTCCAAACTCAATTAAATTCCCCACATATAATCATTTTTTGTTTTCTTTTCCAATTGAAGTCGATAACAATGTAAACATTGGATGTACCATCTCCATCTTTAGGTGCCATATCATTCACATCCACCACTTTGACAACCAATTCTTGATAGTTCTGGCTATTACCTTCAATGTTGTCTACTGGGGCGGTAAATTTCCTATAGGTCAAAAAATTTCTAGAATGTAGCCTTTCTTTAACAACAAATTTGATAGAAGGAGTGCCTGAATCCTATTTTTGATGGTTTGATTCAGCACCATCAAAAACCATGGGGAACCAAAAATTTGAAAACTTGACAACTATAACTGGGATTTCCCAAAATTTCCTCAAGAGTTTTCCATTGTTTTCTCAGCAAATTTGAAACCTAGTTAGATTAGGAGATTACATTCTTACACACTATTTATTCATAAAAATAGTAATAATCCTTACAGCATAGCCAAACACCAAATTAGTCTATATAATGGCTAGTTGTGGAATAAGAAATGTTCCTCTATGCCTAAAATTAAATTGGTGTATAAATCACTTGCTGCAGAATAAGAAATCTATCTTTACCCAAAGACCTAATTACTAAAATTTACAAATTTTCTAAAATTTACAAAAACAATCATATTCTATATCCACTAGCTCAAATGCTATGCCTCTTTGCCGACAAAATCTACAAGAAACTAATTGATGTCTACGATAAGGCAATAAATTGTTTCAACGTAATGTTTCTTCAACATTGAATCTTGCTCCATCTGATCCAAACTATTTTTATAATAACACGAATAATCACGGAAAATTAAGGTGTTTCCCTATGCCTAATAAGTAAGATGTATTTGATGGTTTTAAGAAACAAAAAATTTTAGATGTGAATTAGACATGTAATAAGTTGAATTGCTTTAAATCAAACAATTGAGGTGAATATTGAAGTAAGAAGTTTGATAGTCATTGGCTATCCCATGGAATTGTAGATAGAATACAATTGTAAATATAACAATAAAATGATGTGTTAAAATGGATGAACAAGATGATCATGGAGCATGCAACAAGTATGATATTGCATTAGTGTTGTCTTTACAGTTTTGGGTAGATCATGTCTATGCTATTGGATTTTGGGAAGATGATGTTGATGCTATTAGTTACTTCATAAATATAGATCATCAAGTTCTGCAAATGTTGGCATTCAAGAGGAGGCACGGTCAGGTAAAAGGGTAAACTACTCATTTTTGAAGACTTTTATTTATGAATTATTTGTTCATATCGATAGAGAAAATAGAGAAGATATTGACAAAAAATACAAGAAGTGTACATTTTTTGTATATGGACTTAATGATTTTGGCGATAACTTATGGGTTTGTAAAGATAAAAAAATAATTAGGAGCAGATATCTCATATTCAATAAGAAGGTCTTGTATACATATTAGTTGCAATGAAAGAAACAAGAAAAGGAAAACACAAAATACACCATATGTTGGCTGGATAAATCAATCTTGTGGACAAGGCAGATCTCCCTAGTATTAGAAGATAGTCTAGCAACAAACGGACAAACAAACCTATATTTCTCAAGACATATGCGATTTATAACTAAATACTACAAAGGTGTTAAGATCCTACCTTAGATCCAATGCTTGTTCGTAGTATTCATCCTCCAATAATTCAAGAGAGTTACCTTTGAAGACCTACAATCACAAACAAGAAAGCATTAAATAGCACTTGCATAGCAAATATTATAAATCATGTCTATTATGGTGATCAAGGAAACCATAAAATAAACCATGAATTAATAGGAAAAAAAAAATATTTATTTGTATTAACTTTGAATAGTAGAAGAACCTTACAATGTTTTCAGCCTTGATGTTGAACAAGCTCTTCCTCGGGTCTGAAACAAGAGTTTCCTTTACTTTGAAAAGTCTTACACTCTTCCAAATGAGATCTTAGAGGTATGTAATCTCTCCTCATAAAAACTCAACTAAAGAAGACTAAGTTCTAGAAAAATTTCACCTCAAAAAATATTAATCTTCTCCCTCTCAAGTAACCAGCCCAATGCTTCTTTTTATAGTGCAAAGGAGGAGGTTACAGGTCCACCTATGAAGGGATAGAATCCTCCTTCAAAGGGATAAGCTCCTCACATCAAGGGGTTAGCTCCTTAAGGTATGGGATACATGAACCTTAAAAGAGCGAACTTGCCACCTCAAGATTCCTTCCAGAAGCCTCTAGAAATAACTAAAAGTGAGTTTTTCAGAGTATACTCGCGCATTTTTAACTTTTACAGGGGTTCGCACATTTAACACAGAGACAGTGCGGTCAGGTGTGCAGGATACATGACCATTAGGTGCAGGACTGTAGGTAAGATAAAGAGAAAGTGTGAAACTAGAGCTTTAAGGACTTTTCAGAGCTTTTCTATTATTTTTCAGACTTGATATGAGGAACTGATGTTTTTAGACTTGTAGAGGAGGAAAGTATGAGTGGTAATGAACTAACGGAGATAGCAGAATGTCAAGGTGACAATTTTTAGTGCAACAGATTGCCCCCTAAAGTGTGAAGTCTATAATAGATGAAGATAGGGTCTGTCATCTATGAAGAGTGAAGTACTTTATCATTTCAAGGATAATCTTGTGGACACCCCAGTCGGAACCTGTAAAAATATTCAATGCAAAATATATATATGTAGACATATCATCGTTGAGGTAGGCATTTCCATACTTAGATCAAAACTGACTAGAAAACTGACTAAATTGTTCTGATATAGGCATGATTTTGTAATGCATCAAGAGTATAGACATGTGTAGACACAGTATGGATGTAGCTATCTGTTTATGAATAGTCCACTGTATAATAAATAACAAAATTCCTCACAGCCTGGATGGTAGAAACTAGATCTAGGGTCTTGATTTCCACTTACCGAACTAGTACAATTCTATCCATGTGAATGAATGTGTCGAAGTCGAACATGGTAGAAACCACTTGATTACCAGTCAATGATGTGGACTGTTAACAAGTGTGAGAGAAACCACCAGTAATTTCAATGGCTCTCAAAGTACTCAGTACAATCCATGAAATGTGAATAAATGAGCTGAAGTCGAACATGTCATCGAATCATTCGATCGAAGGTCAATGATGTAACCTATCGTCGAAAGTGAGAAAGTTGCCATTAGGGCATTCAGTTTTCAAGGTACTGGCAATTTCTAGATCAACTTCCTAGATAATGAGCTGCAGTTGATAGAAAGTGATCTATCGTAGGCAAGCCCACAACACGAAATCATAGATCAAGTTTTGAAGAAATATATTGGCAAGGACTAACTCAGGGATGGTCAAAATGGATGACAAATATCTCGCAGATGAATGGTTTGTTTGAACTATTCTCTTGAACACATAACAAAACTGCAAATGGATTGGTGACAATTGACCCAAAGCTAACACCTAGAAACCGGCTGAAGACTTTCAATGTGGTTTTATTAACTATTAGGCAAAGGATTTTCCCAACCTGGGTGAGCAAAAAGTGTCATGTTCAAGAGTGGTTGACAACTTCTTTTTTTAAAAACAAAGTGTAACAAACAGGTTCATTTTTCTCTCTTTTCCCCCACCATTTCTGGCAAGTACCTATTTATTTTTGACAAGCTTGAGGAGGATAACATTTTCTTGTTTATAAGCTCATCCTTCAGATGAGTCCAACATAGTTTAAAATTCGAACCCTAAGAAGGAGTGATTCATTCCTGTTTAAAATTGAATAGGTCCTTTACTATTAAATTTTAATGAGTTCGGTATAGGAAAAACTCAGTGTTTTTCAATTTTAGGGAGTCAAGAAAAACTTAAGAAAACTCCATGGGGGTACTTTTTTGTAAAATAATCCTTCAGGTCCGAAAAGGTATAAAATAATACAGGAGGGATGACATTTCCAATACTTTAACAAACTGGAAAAGACAAGCACTCGATAATCTTTTCATATTTTACGAGTTTCAAAATGGTATAAAGAGGACTTTATTGACCGTAATTAGTCAACATATACCATTTTCGTAAATATTCCATTTTTGTCTGTAAAAGGTGTAAACATATTCTGAAGGGACGACTATTCATTTATTTTAACGAGTTCAAACAATCAAGTGCTCCACAATCTTTTCAATTTTCGAGAGTCTGAAAAGAGCTTAAAGAGGAGTCCAATGTTTTTCTTTTTTGTAAATTTTTGAAAGAATCCAAAAAAGTGATAAAAGCATGCTCTTTGTTGAAAAATGATCAATTTTCCCGAAAAATCCAATATTTTGCACAAGAACTCAAAACGTTACACATGCATGTTTAAGATAAATAAAAATGTTTTTAAAAATTTACCTTTTTAAAGTGAAAAATAAATAAATTAAAAATTCATTTATTTGAAAAAACTTATATAAAGGAATTTTCTAACTTCATTTTCAACATTTGAGTTTAGAGTGAGAGGTGAGAGCTTTGGGGTAAAAAACTTCCTGTGAAGATTCTGGAAAATCCGTCTGTTGGAATCAAACACCGTCAGCTCCAAGTAATCCATGCCCTCCTTAACTTGCATTTCATCTGTTTACATTTTGTTTTTAGGCTTTAAATTTTATTTTTAAAGGAAAAATAGGTTTAAAAGGTTGCTCACAGGAGTCCGCAGGTGCAACACGCGGGACCTGCAGACCTCGACTTTTTTCTATAAAGAAAAAGGTCGTGAGTCTGCACCTATTGCTCACAACCCATGTGGACCTACACACTGTTTGTAAGCAGCAAGTTCGGACCCCACAGAATGAATTTTAAAACTTAAATTTCTCCAAATTTGCCAAAATTATTCGAACAAGCTTGTTCTAATATCTCTTTTATGCATTGTAGGACATTCAAAATGCTTATTTTGTGAGAATGCGAGCACAAGGATGCAGATTATGCCGCAATGAATGATATGCCCACCTTGCAGGCACTAAGAGCATGTGGATTGTGTAAGTTCTGGGCCATACAGGGTATGAGGGCTCAAGTAGACCTCCTAACATGGTTGGTAGACAGATGGAACACACCGGACCAGTGCTTTGTGATTGGTGGCCACCGGCTCGAAATCAAGCTGGAGGACATATACTTTTTGACTGGTTTGTCCAAGAGGGGAAAACAATTATCTCTTTTTGGGACTAGGCCAGGTGGCCAGTCTATCGCTAGTCTCCAATTGGAGTTTTGTGATGATCAAGCAGACCCCAAGGATAAACGGATTGATATTAAAACTATCATTCGTCCTAAGCTTAAAGTTATTGCATTCACCATTACCAGACTATGCGGGAGTGCAACATTGCATGTGGCGACTAGATCCCAGATGCATATGGTTGTAGACTATTTCCAAGGCACCATATACAACTAGTGCGAGGCTGTGTTGGAAAATGTGAAAGGCCAACTAACCAGAGCAAAGAATGGACAACTGAAAGACTTTGGATATGGATTTATCATAGTCACCTTTGCTCTGAGAGGTAAGGAGGGCACACAGGTTGTTCGATTTCCTCTTGAATATTTTCATTGGTTGAACAATCAAATTTTTGTGATTCAAGACTTTCCATATGCCGGGATGGATTACCGTGGTGACCCAGACATGATTCTTCCACCAGGGGAGCAATGGGATGATTCAGGTTAAAACCATTTTCAACATTTTCTAAGTTTTAATTTTTATATATATATTTTAAATCCTCCAAAACTGACAATCAAAAGTTTAAATGCAGATGTGGGTCCACGACGACTAGCTACTCTCTAGCCATACGAGAGGAGACAATGAGCTGCAGCAACACTAGCCCCACAGGACCAATCAATAGAGATCCTAACCGATTTAGAGCATCATCTACAACGCTTTACACTAGGTATTCCAAAGACTGATGTAGATGATATTCCACTTAGGTTACAGAGATATGTGATTGGGGTCCCAAGACCTTTTAGGAGGTTCCTATGTAGGGTGACTCCAGCAGTGGTTTCTTATCATGATCATTGCCAGGGATAGGATGACCAATTTTGTAGACTCACGACATTTTTGTATTTTTGTATGATCATTTTTTCTGATCATAAGGTGTTTTTCAACCTATGATCAAAGATGAGTATATTTTGAAACACGCTTCTATGCTATGATATATCATTATTACCAGCTATCTTGTGTAACATGTTATCAAATGTTATTAAATTTACTATTTCTTATTATTGCAAATGTCTATTTATCATACTAGAAGCAACTGCATCTACTAGTGTATTTAAATGTCTTGGAATATGCTGATATTCAATGTAATCAAATTCACATTCCAAGAGACGAACTCTCAAAAACAACCTTAATAACACTAGATTTCTAATGGCATAAACCCTGTTAAGCTGTAATACAATGAGTTCAGAATCCAACCTAACAATCAAACTCCGAATCCCAAATGAGATGGATTCAGATAATAACTCAATCACTGTTCTATACTCTGCAATGTTATTTATTGTTTGACTGAGGCTTACACCGTGCATAGACACTAACTCATCAGAGGGTGAATAGATAGCCTAAGCTGCAGAAGAAATGTTCCATGTACTACGACAAGCACCATTAGCAAAACCAATGTATGTATGAAGAGAGGTCAACATCTGCAATATCAAGAGTAAAATCAAGATAAGCAAGAATAATGATAAGAGCAGTATCTAAACTAGGCACACTTTTCTAATCTAAAACACACCAGTTGTAAAGAAACTAATCTAACAAAAAATCTCCACACAGAATTTAAGCATAATATCTCTTCAGATAAAGTCCATTTCTATGTTTATTCATAGATACACCATCAAAATCTATCAATTCATAAGCCCCTTTTGCCATCTTTCGCTTAACAATGTAAGGACCATGCCACATAGGTACAAATTTTCCAGCCCCTCGCTTATCGTTCGCTTGATCATATACTAAAAATAGGTCTCCTTCTAAAAAATTACGAGGTGTAACACTTCCGTCGTACTAAGCTTTCATTCGTTTCGCATGAGTCTCGTTTGCTATTGCAGTAGTGCATAGATTCTCATCTAGCTGAGCTAAGTAAAAAAAAAAAATTCTCTTCTTTAGAAGTAGCTGGGAGTATTTCTATGGCTAATTGTAATGACGAAATTTCCATTCAATAGGTAACATTGCTTCCAAACCATAGACTAGTTGAAAAGGAGTGAAACCAGTCGATGTTTTCACTAAGGTCCGATATGCCCAAAGTGTTGAAAATAGCATGGTATTCCAATTTGACTTATGAATACCAATGATTCGTTTGATAATAGTGACTAAAACTTTATTGATAGCTTCAACCAGACCATTAGCCTGCGGGTAATACAGAGTAGAACTATCGTGGCGCAAGCCAAGTTGATCTGTCAGTTCAGTCATCATGATATTTCGAAAGTGACTTCCATGATCAATGATAATAGCTTGAGGAACATCAAATCTATCAATTATGTGATTGAATATGAAATTTGCAGTAGTCTTGTTGTCTGCTGAAAATGTAGGCATTGCCTCGGCCCACCTAGTAAAATAATCCACTGTTAAGATAATATAGGCATGCCCCTCAGCCGAGTGAGGGTTACATGTAAGAAATTCAATACCCCACTTTGCGAAAGGACCAACAACAATTATAGGGTGAAGATCAGTTTCGATTGAACAGGAATAAGAAAACGACTCTACAGCCTGATATGCAATTTCAAAGGGACTCAAAGGCATCGTGCCATCAAAAGAATCCACCTCAGAATCAGAAGGAACAATCTGAGGATCATTAAAAGTAACAGTATTCGATGAAATCACATGAATATTTGCAATAGAAGGTGATACATTAGGAGGAGGGAAGGAAAAAGTTCCCAGTAAACCAAAATCTTTAATCAAACCTACACCAACATCCTTGTAAGGGATAGTCATTTTACCGATGTGCTGAATACTATCTATAGAGGCTGGGTCGGATGAGAAATAAGTTAGCTAGTCTATCGTAATAATATTTCCGTTATGAGGAAACTTGATAGGCCGAAAAACCGATGAAACAATAGCAGTCATAGCATAAGACCAACTGTGACGTAAGAGAAGGTTGTAATCTAGAGGGGCATCAACCACTTCCACATCTAGATTTATGGTTTTGCCTTCGACCCCTATAGGTAAATCCTGCAAAATACCAAAATGATGGAGCCCTCGGCCATCAAAAGCCTTTCGAATTGTCAAAGACTGATTGAGTGTGGGAGAACCAAGTGATTTCGAACACTGGATTGACATAATACATGTAGAAGCCCCTTCATCAATCACAGTCCAAAAGCAAGGTCTATTTTTGACTAAAACTGGAATCTAGAAATCCATTTGATGAGGTAGGTGGGGTGTACTATTCTCTAAATCGAAGATTATTAGGTTCAAATCCTGAATATCGATAGCACCTATACCAGACAATAGTAATTTATGTTGTGCTAGGCACGATTGCAGCACTTCCAAAGCCGACATTGCTGAAGGGGAAATAGCTAATTCTTCAACAATGTTGTAATTCTGAGCAGCTTTCACATGTGGATTTTACGAAGTACACCTTTAGCAGGCGGTTTGATTGCTAAGTCAAAGTTAGGTTTCTTGATCTGTAGTGGATCAGAACTAGGAGGAGGTGTAGTTAATGTGTTTGAATTAGAAGATTCTGCTTCTTTACCAACAACATGATTTTTAATACCATAATATTGTGATCGTGTCGTAATCCTGACATGAGACATCATCATAATAGGTTCTTCTGAGGCATTCTAGGAAGAACCAATCATCTTACTATCTTGAGTAGGAAAAGGATCCTTCAAGACAGTAGGTGTTTGAGAACCTTTAACGAATTTTGAGACCTTTGCTCGATGTGGGCAGTCTTTGGTAAAATGATCCTCGTTGCAAATGAAACAATGATAACGAGGTTTTTGTTTTTCGTCAGTAGATTCATTTTTATCCATTTTATCTTTTGAATTTTGTTTGTTTTTCTTCTTCCCCTTCTTTTTACTGCCGGATTTTGATTTGGTCATAGATGATTCTATGAAATGGATGTTGGCAGAATTTTCAGCGGAAGAATATCCTTTTGGGGAATCAAGTAAAGTTATTATAGGAGAAGAATGCTTTGAAGATTTCTTCTTACATTTAGTAATAACTGAACCAATCATACCATCATCGACATGAGACCGTGAAGGAGCTGCAGTTATTTGACCGTGTTTTGGAAGATTAGGGATTTTTTCATGTAAAGTACCTGAATGTGTATAAACGAGGTAAAGGTACTGAGACTGATCAATGACTTGCTATTCAGTGACAACTCCTCCCTTAGCTACATCTTCAGTGATTTTGGTTAACAATGATTTAATGAACCATTCCACTAAAATTTGATCCAGAATGAAAACTTTCACTAAACACCTTCTACGTCACCATTCATGAATATGATCAAAAATATATGTGGGCGTGGATTGTTTCAGTGAAGTTAACAACTTTGTGTCATTGTCGTATTTGACAGGAAACTGAAAATGAGTTAAGAAAGCAGTGGCTAACTGATTGAAATTATTAAAATAGCCTCGTGGTACCTCAACGTACCACTTGGCGGCAAGACCAATAAGAGTTTGTTGAAAAAGATCCAAACGAATTAAATCATCAACGATTGAATTGGATGCACACCAAAGGTGATAAGTCATAACGTGATTTGACGGATCCTCTCCTGACTTACCCTCGAATTTCGGGATATCACTAGGCAACTTACTAGGCATTGGTGGCCAATATGGAAGATAGTAAATCAGATCGTTCATAAGGCGTGACAAACCAAGTAAATCCAAAGTTGGAATAAATGGTAACTGACGGTTATGGTCGCAGAAACCTTGAGTAATGAGACCAGTTCTGGGAGGAGGATATCCAGGATAACCTGGAATCAGATTTGCTTTAGGAATGTTATAACCTCATGGAAAACCAGGATTAAACAGACCAAACTGGGGTTGTTGAGGCTGTTGATAAGTATAGCCAGGATACGTTTGATACTGGTAAACTGGGTTTTGTACAGTAGAACCGAATTGATACTATCCCTGGTAAGGTTGATAGATGAATTGTGGTTGACTTGTGGCAATCGTACTTGTACCAGCTTGTCCTACAAGAATCTGGACCAAAGTCTGAACTGTAGGTTCTAACTATGGCATAGATACTTGAGGAATTTGCACTGATGCAGGGATAGTAGAAATTGGAGCTGCAAATACTCCAGAAATAGGTGTTGTAGGTTGAACAGAAATTGCAGTACTTGTAGCAGTTTGAGGCGGAGTACGAGGTGTGCTAGGTCTAGGCTACTGAACTAAACTAGGTGCAGGGTTTGAACAGTAGGTTGGACCAGAAACCAAAGGTTTTCCAGGTTGATTAAGTAACTGCACATCAGGTTGCATAGTCTCTTGCGTTTGAGATGGATTCCACACCATGTTCATTCCGGAGTATGGACCCATAAAAGGTTGCGCATATGGAGGACCATAACCTGGTTGAATGTAGGGCTGATAATTAAGCAATACATTTCCAGCTCCTTGTAAAAATGATTGACCAGAAGGTGGTTGGAAACCTTGAGTTGGGTACTGACCTTGAGGTTGATAACCCTGAGTCACATACTGAATCTGGGGTTGACCTTGGGGTATGTACTGTCCTAAAGGTTGAAAACCTTGAGGTAGCCCTCTAGGCGGTAACTGACTACCTTGGGGTTGCCCCCCAAGCGGTAACTGACTACCTTGGGGTTGCCCCCCAGGCGATAACTGACTACCTTGGGGTTGAGGATTTGGAATACTACCAGACATCATAAGGATTTGCTCTGCGTTCAATGTTTAAGTTCCATTACTACCAGATGATAACTCTTGTTCATTCAGTCGAGGAGTAGGTCTTGAAAAGGTACCAGAGAGTGACTCGTACCCTGAGGAATAGAAGGACTGCCGGATAAAAAGGTTTCTAATGATTGGGAAAACATATATGACTATCTTGACATGATCAATGAAGGATAATAACCTCTTGATGTAGGATGAAAAGGAATTTGAGGTGGTGAAAAACTAAGACCCAAGTTTTCTAAAAAAATTGTCAATGATAAATACCAAGCATCACTCCTAAAAGGACTGTAGAATATTGATTCACGCTCCCTAAGATTTAAAATCTATTGGTTTTTCAGGAAGAATTACGTCTTCATCTGGACTGACAAGTTCTTTAATATAAATGAGGCCAGAAGGAAGGTTTTGAGTACTGAGATTTCTTACCCTAGGTGAACGAGGATCACTAGAAGTTGGAGTAACAAATCTTGAAGATGGTTCCAAAACAGCAGGTTCAGTGTCAGGCTCAAAATTTTCAGGTTCTTCAGCTAATTCACTGGAAGGAGAAATACTACCAGTAACTTCGGAAAATGAAATTGGCTCTTGAATATACTCTATTGTTTGTATTTGATAATCAGGATGAACAACTAAAGATGACTCTCCAGTTTCTGGTGATCCAACTCTATTGTCACTAGGTGATACGAGAGCTCGTAGCCCTTCAAGTTGGCTTGGTGTATACTCAGGAGGTTTCCCCTAAAATCTACGAGATTGTCTCGGTAATTCGACCATGATTAAATAATAATTAATCATACGCAAACAAAGAAAATTTCAATAAAAACACCTAAAGTCTCTAAAGAAACAAACAACTGAATCACACACCTAAAAAAATCTAAGAGTTCAAACCACACATAAAAAATAACTTCCCGTACTAAAAAACACTAGTTGGTGATGAAATCCAACTTAGTAGAAGTTTAATACAGAAAGGGTGATTGGAACAGTTACCTCGACAACCTGCTTAATGAAACAGACTGGCACAAGTTTCTTCACAAAACCATATCGAGTGAAGAGAACCCTCCAGAGAGTCCAAGTGAGTCTAGTCAATGCCTGCTCTAGGTACAGTGAGATCTTTCCTTCACCATCACCTTAGGAAATAATCTTAAGTTTGTGGACACTAAGGTTACCAACAGCAAAAAATACAACTGGGGGAATAGTCTATGATCTAATCTACGCGTAAGGGCAGAGTAACAAAGCTCAATCCCCTTAAAGGTTCCTCAACATGGTCAATCCAAGGTTTACCAACAAGTGACCCCAGGCTCCTCAACAAGGGTTAATCCAAGGTTTACCATTTATAATACATGCAAATCTTCTATCTTTCCCAATGAAACATAATTAATTGTCTCAATGGTTCAGACATGATCTCGTGATTGACTCCTTTAAGAGAAGCTTCCCAGAATGTATCAATTACAATTGGATTTATTTGCTACCGCAAGATGTATCTACTTGTTTGTTTTAACTATCTTGGAGAGTTAATTACTCCCTACTCCAAGATACTAGCCTAAGCTATATTGGTGATAAGAGCCCTAGAAATAGAAAAAATACTAGATCAATTTTAATTAAGCATTGCTTTTATGGGTTTTTCTTTAAGTCGATAGGTATGGAAATGAAACTTTGATGGTGTGAAGACTCAACTCCAAACACACAAAAAAAAATGCACCTAAAATGATAAGTAATTCGTTTTCCTTTCAATGAAATTCTAGCTAAAAGAAAGAGTTTGAGAATGAAATTCTTTAAGAAACAATTCTTTCTTTCAACATGGAAATGGAAAGAAAATCTTTTTGTTTTTTAATAAGCACTCAAAAAGAGACAAATAATTAATTCACAATAGATCGCTTTCCCTTTTCAAAACTCAAAACTACAAAAAAATAGTTTGCTTCAAAGGAGATCTACAAATTCTA
This sequence comes from Pinus tabuliformis, assembly GCA_031772625.1. NCBI lineage: Eukaryota > Viridiplantae > Streptophyta > Pinopsida > Pinales > Pinaceae > Pinus > Pinus tabuliformis. The sequence continues at coordinate 303,948,236 of CM062818.1, forward strand.
GAAAAACACTCAAAACTGCAAAAACTAATTTTGAGATCTAAAAACTTTAAAAATCTAATTGAATAAAAACTTAAATTCTATTTGAGGATGTTTTTCTTAGTTGTTCAGTAAACTAAGGATTCATTTGCACAGAATAACAAACCAATAAAAAACATCCAGATATGTTTTCTTTTGCAAAATTGAAATTTGGAACTTCTAACAAAGTTTCTTCAAAGATATGCAATGAGAAAACTAAATCTATTTCTCACAAAGGATAGATTTCACAACCAAGTTAGACTCATCAAGAAGACGAAAAGACACTACGGTGATCTAAAGTTTCTCAAGCTTCTGATCTTTGAGTCACTACAAAGACAAACTGAAAACCACACCAAGCATGCAAAACTTCTAGAAAATCATTCAAAACTAAAATACTATCGGAACTCATTCACAAGAGATTTTTGACAGGAAAAATACAGATCTAGGTAGACACTAAAAATCATAAATCAAACCTAAACTTAACTGGAAGAAGATATCTTAAGTTTTTCAAAAAAAAAAATTACATTTTCCATAGACTCCAAAAGCAACAGGTGCGGTTCCGCATTGTTTACTAAAGGAAAAGTGTGGAGATACCCTCACTATCTGTAAAGAGAAAGTACGGTCCCTAGAAAACTTCAAAAAATACAAAAAATACTTCCAGATTTTGAAAACTACCCAAGCCAGTATACATCAATCAAAAACCAGAAAACAAAAACAATTTTCTCAAGTCAAAAGAGAGGAAAACCAAAAATCAAATACCATCCCCAGTGGAGTCGCCAATTTGTTGGCCGAATAAATTGATCTTGCAAATAAGGCCGATCTCCCTAGTATCAGAAGATAGTCTAGCAACAAATGGATAAACAAACCTATCTTTCTCTAGACATATGTGATTTATAAGTAAATACTACAAAGGTGTTAAGATCCTACCTTAGATCCAATGCTTGTTCATAGTAGTCATCCTCCAATAATTCGAAAGAGTTACGTTTAAAGACCTACAATCACAAACAAGCAAACATTAAATAGCACCTGCATAGAAAATATTATAAATCATGTCTATTATGGTGATCAAGGAATCCATAAAATAAACCATGAATTAACAGCTTATTGAGAAAAACAAATTTATTTGTATTAACTTTGAATAGTATAAGAACCTTACAACCTTGATGTTGAACAAGCTCTTCTTGGGGTCCGAAACAGGAATTTCCTTTACTTCGACAAGCCTTGCACTCTTCCAAATGAGATCTTAGAGGTATGTAATCTCTCCTCATAAAAACTCAACTAAAGAAGACTAAGTTCTAGCAACATTTTACCTCAAAAAATATTAAGATTCTCCCTCTCAAGTAAGCAACCCGATGCTTCTTTTTATAATGCAGAGGAGGAGGTTAGAGGTCCACCTATGAAGAGATGGAATCCTCCTTCAAAGGAATAAGCTCCTCACATCAAGGGGTTAGCTCCTTAAGGTATGGGATACATGAACCTTAAAAGAGCGAACTTGTGACCTCAAGATTCCTTACAAAAGCCTCTAGAAATAACTAAAAGTGAGTTTTTCAGAGTATACTCGTTCCATTTTAACTTTTACAGTGGTCCGCACCTTTAACATAGAAACAATGCGGTCAGGTGTGCAGGAGACATGACCATTAGGTGTGAGACCGCAGGTAAGACAAAGAGAAAGTGCGGAACCAGCGTTTTAAAGACTTCTGAGAGCTTTTCTATTATTTTTCAGACTTGATATGAGGAACTAATGTTTTTAGACTTGTAGAGGAGAAAAGTATGAATGGTAATGAACTCACATAGATAGCAGAATATAAAGGTAACAATTTTTAGTGCAACAGATTATACTCTAATGACATGACATGTGTACTATCATGTGAGCATTATATAAAAAAATTGCCATCATTCAATATTAAATAAATAATTATTAACTTGTTATCATTCTCTTCAATGTCAATAATATATATACATATATATATATATATATAACCTTTATCTACCAATTTTTTTTAATTATATTAAAAAAATTAATACAAAAAAAAAGTTTTAATTTACAAAAAACATAATTTAAAAAATACAAATATGTAAAAATAAATGTGTACAATTTGTACAACATTCATTACATCAATCTATACTCTAATGACATGACATGTGTACTATCATATGAGCATTATATGAAAAAAATTGCCATCATTCAATATTAAATAAATAATTCTTAACTTGTTATCATTCTCTTCAATATCAGCTATATATATATATATATATATATATATATATATATAACCTTTATCTACCAAATTTTTTTTAATTACATTAAAAAAATTAATAAAAAAAAAGGTTAGACAAATATTCATATAATTCTTTTTACAATTTAACCTTTTATAAATTTAAGAGAAATATATAAAAAAAATTCATAATTATATATGCATAAAATATCAAACATTTGTTAGTGAAAATAAAAAATATTAACACTCACACCTACCCTAAGCATGCCATATTAAAATAATGTCTTAAATTTTGGGAAAATACCATTTAAAAAATTAACCACTTGCTAAATAATTCTAACAATATTGCAAAGCTACAAAGTTGAGATATATTAACTTTATACACCAATCACACGAAGGTATACTAGAAGAAAATTTTCAAATGTCTGCCATATTCAATGATACAATGAACATAGAATGGATTTTGTAGAAAGCATAGTATTATTTATGAGAAAATATTAATGCAGTGATGAAATAAACATTATACAATTTAATTAAATGATATTGCTTACTGAAAAATTAAATGTTCATATTAAAATTTATAAAATATAAATTAATAATCTCAATGGCCTGTGTGGCTCCCTTCTGTAAAATTCTTCGGAAACATTTTTATATTCAACAGAAGAGCATTTTCCAGATGGTTCCCAGCTTCACGAAAATAACTGCTACCTCATATTCGTCCACCTCTGCGGGGCAAGCTCCTGCCCATATCATCAGTGAAGCCCCAGCTCCCACTGTCCAGGTGGACTAGGCCTCACTCGATGAGGCTTTGAAGTTTTTGGAAAGTGCCCTAAAGTGCCAATTCAATGGTTTTTGGCCATGGCTAACAGCTCTCCACAGTTGGATCTCGGAGGTATGGAAGCCTGTCATTTATGATGCAATTAATATCTACCCCTGTGCTAGGGGTTTCTTTATAGTAGATTTTGAAAACCCTGAAAGCAGACAATGTATTCGAGATTTCAGCCCTTGGTTTTGGGAAAACTCAGGCCTATTCATGAAGCCATGGAACCCATCATTCGATCCCTCAACAACAATCATAACCTCAGCACCAGTTTGGGTGAGATTTCCAAACCTACCCTTGCATCTCTGGAATTCCTCCTCGCTAAAAGCCTTTGGAAATGCAATTGGAAAATTTTACTACAGGTGCCCAGAAACAGAGGAATATGTCAGAACCACCTATGCACGCATCCATTTGGAAATAGACTTCAGCGCCGGATTCCCCGCTGAAATAGACCTAACAAGTAAAGACTATGTGTGGAACCAGAAACTCAATTATGAAAGTGTCCTCTTCAGATGTCGATCCTGCTTTGAGATAGGCCATCTAGCCAAAAATTGCCCAAAAGCCTCCTAGAAAAATTCTGCTAGAAAAAATCACCACAGATCTACATGGTGGCATGGAGCACAAAAGGAACACTACACTATCATCAAAGAAAAATTCTCTCGAGAAAACTCTGAATCACAAGAAATTAGTCAAGGAAGAAACAACTCTCAAGACAAGCAGGGGGGAGCCCTGCCCAACAACAAAAAAGTGAACTCGGCAACACCTTAAGCATCAACAATTATAAGGATTTGAATACCGCACAAAATAAAATCTTCATTTAACAACAAAGCAGATCTCCTAGACCAAACTTCTTCTCCGACTATCTTGAAAAGGATGAACACAATAGATCGCGAAGCTAAGACATCAATGTCCCAATAATTAGAAGTGATGAAGGAGATGCAAGATAAAGGAAGTTGGAGGACCGTAGAGAAAAAAAAGAAAGCTACACCACCAATCTCGCCAAGAAAGTCGAGGAGTCAGGCAATTAAAATCTAAGAAAATTATAGGTCTGATAGACCAATTTGGTCTCAGTGGATGTTAACCACCACCACCACCATCATCATCAATAAAAAATTATTTAAAAATTAAAATTTATTTTATTTTATAAAATTAAAAAATATTTATCGCAAAGAATATTATAGCATTTTGAAATGAATATGTTGACGGTGTTGGAAATTTGTTAATTAAGGGGTCTACTTTATGTGAAGTCTCAATTAGACATCACGATGTTTGAAATAGGAACTCCATCCAGAATATGAGTCCCATTACCATATTTTCTTATATATTTTCCTTGTCTTTAATTGTTGGAAAGAGAGAAAAGCGTATATGTTCCTTTGTGAAAATAAAGTAAGTGTGCTTGGTGAATATTCAGTTGCTGGTGTATCTAGGTTATTCTACTATAGAGGGAGCAAAAGTGAGCTAAGAGAAAGGTAATAGTACCACCGGAGTAGAGGCACACACAAGTGAAAAGATAATCGCCTAACATCAAGCAGAATAGTCTGCATAGATGCTACGATTGTTACTACAATTACAACACATATTCAATTATATAAGCACTAAAATAATTGAAATAGTTTAAGTACTTTGGTATAGGTGAAAGCAAACATGAATCATAAATATTCACAGATCAATCTTACAAATATTCACAATCCATTCATGAAAATGTGCCAGCCATCAGGCTTTGAGTGTTAAGTAAAAGTAACAAGACACATGTAGACATCAAACACCACTAGCTCCAATAGTGGAGCATTGGAGCCAGCCTAACTCCTCAGAAGAACTAGCATGTCTCTCTAATGCCTTGTGGGAGGAGCCAATGTGAAATTTGCTTTGCTTGTACCATGAAGGTGTATATAGAAAAAATGTGGTGATCCTTCACCTCCCTTGTGACCCTTAGGCTACCCTCATGATTTTTCAACATCTCTATGACCTTTTTGACTTCCTACATGACTTTTCACATTACATGTATGACTCTTGTACTTCCAATTTATGTTATATTTCTCCAATATTGAATTACATATTTCAAAACATGATGTCGCACATGATGACTCATAATATGACATGGCATTACCTTGATGACATGGACAGTAGATGACATGGCAATGCAAAACCATACATTTTTGTTGCTTGTTTTGTGTCTTCTGAAAGATGGATCGTGACCTTCTTCTTTGTCCTCAAAAATGGCTTATAGATGATGAGTTTTAGTTTTACTTGATCTCCAACTATATCTCAATTTGATGTCCCTTTGCTTCCTCTTGATTGATCAACTTGTATTTGCATCTAAGAAAGTGTATTTTGGCATGGTATCTGTTATCACTGAAAATAGTGTTGCAAAAAATTTTTCAGTTTAGCTTAAGGGCAAAGTGTTTTTGCAGCGCATGAATCCTTTAGCAGTTTCGCAGCGCCCCCTGTTTTAGTGATTTCGTAGCGGAAACACTGATCTTGCACTGACAGCGCTACGAAATTGGGGATTCGCTGAGCAGGGACATCTTCAGCATGACTGAGCAGGTTGGAATAGCTGGAAGAACAGGTCTAGTGTCCTTAATGATATATTTCGTCTTACTCCAATCTCTGATGGGAAAACATTTATTGATAATGTGGATATATCCAATGTCTTTCTCAAAGAACTCCGCTCCAGACTGACTGTTGTCCTCCAAATTCCATTCTCGTTTGAAGGGTCTTTATGGGAAAATTTAGATCCCCTTTGCTAATATTAATCCAAATGGAAGATTTGATGTTGTATGTGGTGATGGTGAATACATAATTTATATAACACTAGCATGAAGGAATAGATCTTTTGGATCTGTACTCAAATTTGTTTGGGCCTCAGATGGAGAATATGTAGTTCGAGAAAATACTTCTAAGATCAAGATTTTTAGCAAGGCATTCCAGGAAAGGGAGAGCATTCGGTCAACATTTTCTGCTAAAATTACCAGGGAAATATCGTTATGTAAGGAATGGAAATGAGCTACCTTTCTGTATTACTCATGTTCCAAGATTGGCGGTAATGCAATAGATTAAAATATGGGTGCTTGCAAAGAAACGGTTGACAATTGTACAAGCAAAGGGTTGCGGTGGTCATAAAGTGGACATAATGCGCTTCTCAATAGAAACCGCAATTCCAGGCCGTTTGCATGAACATAATTGATAAATACAAATGGCACTGCAGTAGATAGGTTTGCCTGTTTGGTTGATCTATATGTGTCCACATAATCGGTATCATGATAGATTAGATCCTCATGACCGTGAACGGTGTACGAGAGCTAAATTCTTAGACTTTACAACAGATAATATGTTTATTTATTCATCACCCACTGGTGTTATGATTGCAATCGATCTTGCTTACAATTTACATTCTGCATTTGGTAATTGCTTTCCTGGTTCAAAGCCGCCTCTTTTGGCCCAAGCTATGAACAAAATAATGAAGTCAGATCCTGCTTTGTATGGGTTAAGGAGCGCATAAGAAAGGGCCTGCAATTTTATTCTCCGGAGCCAACAGAATCGTATTTGTCAACTCCAAACTTTGGAGAGGGTTTACAAGTAACTGTTAGTGTGTTTGAGAGCTCTTCGATTCATATGCGGGACGCTTGAGCGTTGCTCACAAGATGATTCTCGAAAAATCAGAGTTGTCTATGAGTTGCAGTTACCGGGGATCCTAATGAAGTTGTTTCAGATTTTCTGAATTTGGTCTCATATGGTGCTGGAGGTGTTGTCAAGCTTTGCGACTTTTGGATTTGCAAGAGCTATGTCTTGCAATACGATGGTGCTTCGTTCAATCAAAGGGACCCTGCTTTATATGACTCCTGAACTAATACGCGAACAACCATACAATTATACAGTAGATGTCCTAAATTTGTCCGTTGCTGCGCGCCCAGGAGATAATAGATAGGATCCCGAGAACTCATTTCATCAAGTGTTTTACAAAGTTGGGTTGTATTTTTTCATGCACATAGAGTAGGATGGGGAAGAGTTTAAGTAGCAGACAACAGAGGTGGTCGCTGCAAGGCATGACGGCCCTAGTCGCTGGCGGTACAAAAGAAATTGGACGTGTTGTTGTGGAGAAATTAACTAGTTTAGGAGCTGCTGTTTATACATGTTCGCATGCAGAGAAGGATTTTAATGAATGTTTGACTCAGTGGAAGGAATCTGGGCTGCAGGTTGATGGTACAGTCTGTGATTTATCATCTCGTTCAGCATGAGAGGAGCTGATTGAAAATGTTATTCGTTTTGCAATGGGAAACTCAATATGTGGATTAATAATGTTGGTACAAATATGAGGAAGCCCATTATGGGTTATACAGCTGAGGATTTCTCATTTCTTATGTCTACCAACTTTGAATCAGCTTGTCATCCATCTCAGCTGTCACATCCTCTACTAAAAGCATCAGAAAAGGGAAGCGTTGTTTTCATTTCATCTGTTGCTGGTGTTGTAGTTATTTTCTCTGGTACCATATATGCCGCCAGCAAAGGAGCAATGAACCAACTCACAAAGAATCTTACATGTGAGTGGGCAAGTGACAACATACGTGTTAACTGTGTGGCACCATGGTATACCAAAACATCACTCGTGGAGAAGCTCTTGGAAGACAAAGAGTTTGTAGAAAAGATACTTGATCGTACTCCTTTAAAGCGTCTTGCTGAGCTTCATGAAGTTTCATCCCTCGTAGCTTTTCTTTGCCTACCTACAGCTTCATATATTACTGGTCAGGTTATTTCCGTTGATGGAGGAATGACAGTAAACGGTTTCTATATATGAGACCAGAAAGTAAGGCTTAGTATTGTGTTTTTCTAAAATACCAAGGGTCTTTTGAACAAGGTTTCACAGAATAGATTGAATTGACCTGCACTTTTGGAGCACCCGTTTGTACAGGAGAGCCAAGCAGAGACAAATTACTAAATGTTGGGTCTGAATATGAAGGTGATGGGGGGACTGTAATGGACGTAGTGGAGTTGGAAGCAATCATTACCTCCTTTCGTGACATGGAAACTGGAGAAGTTTCTCAAAATAAATCTCCCAACCTTCAGATACTATATCCTGTAAGAAAGCTTCACTTGAAAAAATCAAGGCACAAACTGAGACTTGTTATGACTCATTTGCTGAAAGCAACACATCAACAAGCATATCTAAAGGAAGCCACCAACAGGGTAGTTTTTTACATAATGACCAATAGCAACAGCTGCAACCAGTGGGTTTGTCTACGATGGCAGTATCCTTCAAATGGCAACCGTGAAGCTTAGTAAACAGCAGCTATTCAATTTTGTGAGGAGTTTAGAGGTAAACTGTGTTTTTTTTAATTACACAGCAGTTTCGTAGCGCGCTACGAAACTGCTGTAGGTGATGATTTTAAGCGCAGAGCAGCTATTGTGATACTGTGAGCGGGAGTTGAGGAAGAGAAACACCTGTCTATCAATACCACCTACAACACATCAGAAACATGGCAGCATTCCATACCTGGGGTTATTAAAAGATCTGGGAACATGCTGCTACACTTTCGGAGAATGTTGGGAGACAGAGACCGTTAAAATAGAGCACATCTTTTGGTCAATTAATGAGCCATCAGCGCTTTCAAGCATCCAAAGTCAGCGTTCCTTGCATCTTTAGCTCAGCCATCTCAGCCTAACTGAAGGAGGACAGCTGTCAAGGATCCAAGAAGAATCAAGCATACGAGGAGAATGGAATTAGTGTTTTAGTTTGATTAGGATTTTGTGTAATTACAGCTCAGCATGTTTGTAATTAATGAATTAGTTAAATAGCATGTAGGAGTAGTTAATAGGGCCTTTGAGCCCATTCTAGAGAGTGAGGAATAAATTCCTATAAAGGGATCAGATTAGGATGTAATAGGGGTTGGACATTTTATACAAAAACAGAGTTATTTGGGCCAATGTAAAGACTTGTTACAGTAATAGTAAAACAGTGGTTGTTTCTTCTCAAGATTCTCAATGGATTATTTTGTTCAAATATGATGGTGGTGTTTTCTCTTATATGTTCTTTTACAGCCTTGTTATAACATAATCACTCAGAATTCATTTCTAATGCTCTGACTTCCTGTATGTTTGGCAAGCTGTGGTTTGTGTGAGATATGTTTGAACATCTAATGCAAAGAGCCTTGACTTCCATGAAATGACTGTGCTTTTGTTTATTAAATGTGTAAGACTCCATAGCCCAATGAAGACCAATTTGATATGTGTTCAACCAGCTTTGTTTTCATGAATTTGTAAAGAGTTAGCCATCTGTTGTTGTGATTGATTTTTATCAAAAGTCTGTGAGAGAGCCCTCTCTGATCAAGGAGGCTAATCCTTGGTCTAAAGTCTGGTTGAAAGAGTTACATGAAATCTTGCTTGGCTGCAGCCCTTAGTACTGATTTTGTGATAACATTTTGGTGCGTCTGCCGGGAGCCTGAAGCTTACTCTCTCCCGTAATTTGAAGATTGGATTTCTGAAGGTAGCAGGAGTTCAAAATGATTTTCGAGGCTGCAAAACTACCTTGGCGACTCCATTGTTGAAGAATTCAAGGTTTATACATTTATGGTGATTCCACTGGAGTTATGAAGGACCTAGAAGCTGCCATTCTTTGTTCAAGGTATGCATGCATAGATTTCTCAGGAATTCATGGTTTTCCAAATCATTTTCCCAAGGATGCATATTTTCTAAGGAATGGTCCCAAATACAACGGAGAAGATTTGAGTTTAACCTTGAATCATATATCAGATTTTTGTGAATTTTTAGAGCTTCTGAGAGTTAAACATGAGGATGTTTGTATAAGGTTATTCTATGATTCACTTCAAGGAAAGTGCAAACAGTGGGTTCAATGCTTGCCTGCCAAATCCATTAAGTCATTTCAAGACCTTTGGCTCATGTTTTTGGAGGAATGGATAGATAGGTCAGAGTTGGTGGCAGACTCTCCCTCAGTTGAAGGTTTCAAACAATGGAATGATGATCATAGTAAAGAAGAAACAAATGAAAATTTTTCTTTGTCATTATCCTCATATCTAAAATCTTTTGACTGCAAGGCAGAGGATAGGATGAGATTTTTGGATGAATTTGCTGAGGACCTTGAAAAAGAAATTGAAGGTTTAGAAGGACAAATTCAGGCATACAGTTTTCATGATCATGATCATTATTCTCAGAAGCTTTCTATGGCAGAACGCAAGGAGCCTATGCTGGTTCCTTTCTCTTTCACGATGGAGGAACTGAACACTGTGGTTGAAGATTAGTTTGCACAGCTGGAAAGTTACAAGGAGAACCAAGCTGATCATGTATTTTGGGATCCGGTAGCTGATTACATGGAAGAGTTTTACTCTCCAGTATTTCAGTTTTTCAAAGAAGATCAGAAACAATTTCAGTGGCAGCGGTCATCACACTGTCAGATTGGCTCTGAACTCCAATGCGGTCAAAGAAATCAAATATCAGATAAAGCAGAGGATTGGCTACATTGGAAATTTCATATTGATTGAGCAGAAAAAAAGTTGAAATGGTTAGGGTAGGTAGGTAGAGGTAAATGCAAATAAGCTCAAGGTTAACTGAGCATTTCTTTTTTCAGTACATGTAGCTTTCTTTCTCCTACAGTCATGCTTGTCAAGCAAATTTCTGTTTGTCATAAACGGATAAGGCACTGGACCTGCGAGTTCTTAGAGTACCACAAGGGCACACTATCCCAAGTGGAGCCACTGTTATCACTGAAAATAGTGTTGCAAAAAATTTTTCAGTTTAGCTTAAGGGCAAAGTGTTTTTGCAGCGCATGAATCCTTTAGCAGTTTCGCAGCGCCACCTGTTTTAGTGATTTCGTAGCGGAAACACTGATCTTGCACTGGCAGCGCTACGAAATTGGGGATTCGCTGAGCAGGGACATCTTCAGCATGACTGAGCAGGTTGGAATAGCTGGAAGAACAGGTCTAGTGTCCTTAATGATATATTTCGTCTTACTCCAATCTCTGATGGGAAAACATTTATTGATAATGTGGATATATCCAATGTCTTTCTCAAAGAACTCCGCTCCAGACTGACTGTTGTCCTCCAAATTCCGTTCTCGTTTGAAGGGTCTTTATGGGAAAATTTAGATCCCCTTTGCTAATATTAATCCAAATGGAAGATTTGTTGTTGTATGTGGTGATGGTGAATACATAATTTATATAACACTGGCATGAAGGAATAGATCTTTTGGATCTGTACTCAAATTTGTTTGGGCCTCAGATGGAGAATATGCAGTTCGAGAAAATACTTCTAAGATCAAGATTTTTAGCAAGACATTCCAGGAAAGGGAGAGCATTCGGTCAACATTTTCTGCTAAAATTACCAGGGAAATATCGTTATGTAAGGAATGGAAATGAGCTACCTTTCTGTATTACTCATGTTCCAAGATTGGCGGTAATGCAATAGATTAAAATATGGGTGCTTGCAAAGAAACGGTTGACAGTTGTACAAGCAAAGGGTTGCGGTGGTCATAAAGTGGACATAATGCGCTTCTCAATAGAAACCGCAATTCCAGGCCGTTTGCATGAACATAATTGATAAATACAAATGGCACTGCAGCAGATAGGTTTGCCTGTTTGGTTGATCTATATGTGTCCACATAATCGGTATCATGATAGATTAGATCCTCATGACCATGAACGGTGTACGAGAGCTAAATTCTTAGACTTTACAACAGATAATATGTTTATTTATTCATCACCCACTGGTGTTATGATTGCAATCGATCTTGCTTACAATTTACATTCTGCATTTGGTAATTTCTTTCCTGGTTCAAAGCCGCCTCTTTTGGCCCAAGGTATGAACAAAATAATGAAGTCAGATCCTGCTTTGTATGGGTTAAGGAGCGCATAAGAAAGGGCCTGCAATTTTATTCTCCGGAGCCAACAGAATCGTATTTGTCAACTCCAAACTTTGGAGAGGATTTACAAGTAACTGTTAGTGTGTTTGAGAGCTCTTCGATTCATATGCGGGACGCTTGAGCGTTGCTCACAAGATGATTCTTGAAAAATCAGAGTTGTCTATGAGTTGCAGTTACCGGGGATCCTAATGAAGTTGTTTCAGATTTTCTGAATTTGGTCTCATATGGTGCTGGAGGTGTTGTCAAGCTTTGCGACTTTTGGATTTGCAAGAGCTATGTCTTGCAATACGATGGTGATTCGTTCAATCAAAGGGACCCTGCTTTATATGACTCCTGAACTAATACGCGAACAACCATACAATTATACAGTAGATGTCTTGAATTTGTCTGTTGCTGCGCGCCCAGGAGATAATAGATAGGATCCCGAGAACTCATTTCATCAAGTGTTTTGCAAAGTTGGGTTGTATTTTTTCATGCACATAGAGTAGGATGGGGAAGAGTTTAAGTAGCAGACAACAGAGGTGGTCGCTGCAAGGCATGACGGCCCTAGTCACTGGCGGTACAAAAGAAATTGGACGTGCTGTTGTGGAGAAATTAACTAGTTTAGGAGCTGCTGTTTATACATGTTCGCATGCAGAGAAGGATTTTAATGAATGTTTGACTCAGTGGAAGGAATCTGGGCTGCAGGTTGATGGTACAGTCTGTGATTTATCATCTCGTTCAGCATGAGAGGAGCTGATTGAAAATGTTATTCGTTTTGCAATGGGAAACTCAATATGTGGATTAATAATGTTGGTACAAATATGAGGAAGCCCATTATGGGTTATACAGCTGAGGATTTCTCATTTCTTATGTCTACCAACTTTGAATCAGCTTGTCATCCATCTCAGCTGTCACATCCTCTACTAAGAGCATCAGAAAAGGGAAGCGTTGTTTTCATTTCATCTGTTGCTGGTGTTGTAGTTATTTTCTCTGGTACCATATATGCCGCCAGCAAAGGAGCAATGAACCAACTCACAAAGAATCTTGCATGTGAGTGGGCAAGTGACAACATACGTGTTAATTGTGTGGCACCATGGTATACCAAAACATCACTCGTGGAGAAGCTCTTGGAACACAAAGAGTTTGTAGAAAAGATACTTGATCGTACTCCTTTAAAGCGTCTTGCTGAGCTTCATGAAGTTTCATCCCTCGTAGCTTTTCTTTGCCTACCTGCAGCTTCATATATTACTGGTTAGGTTATTTCCGTTGATGGAGGAATGACAGTAAACGGTTTCTATATATGAGACCAGAAAGTAAGGCTTAGTATTGTGTTTTTCTAAAATACCAAGGGTCTTTTGAACAAGGTTTCACAGAATAGATTGAATTGACCTGCACTTTTGGAGCACCCGTTTGTACAGGAGAGCCAAGCAGAGACAAATTACTAAATGTTGGGTCTGAATATGAAGGTGATGGGGGGACTGTAATGGACGCAGTGGAGTTGGAAGCAATCATTACCTCCTTTCGAGACATGGAAACTGGAGAAGTTTCTCAAAATAAATCTCCCAACCTTCAGATACTATATCCTGTAAGAAAGCTTCACTTGAAAAAATCAAGGCACAAACTGAGACTTGTTATGACTCATCTGCTGAAAGCAACACATCAACAAGCATATCTAAAGGAAGCCACCAACAGGGTAGTTTTTTACATAATGACCAATAGCAACAACTGCAACCAGTGGGTTTGTCTACGATGGCAGTATCCTTCAAATGGCAACCGTGAAGCTTAGTAAACAGCAGCTATTCAATTTTGTGAGGAGTTTAGAGGTAAACTATGTTTTTTTTAATTACACAGCAGTTTCGTAGCGCGCTACGAAACTGCTGTAGGTGATGATTTTAAGCGCAGAGCAGCTATTGTGATACTGTGAGCGGGAGTTGAGGAAGAGAAACACCTGTCTATCAATACCACCTACAGCACATCAGAAACATGGCAGCATTCCATACCTGGGGTTATTAAAAGATTTGGGAACATGCTGCTACACTTTCGGAGAATGTTGGGAGACAGAGACCGTTAAAATAGAGCACATCTTTTGGTCAATTAATGAGCCATCAGCGCTTTCAAGCATCCAAAGTCAGCGTTCCTTGCATCTTTAGCTCAGCCATCTCAGCCTAACTGAAGGAGGATAGCTGTCAAGGATCCAAGAAGAATCAAGCATACGAGGAGAATGGAATTAGTGTTTTAGTTTGATTAGGATTTTGTGTAATTACAGCTCAGCATGTTTGTAATTAATGAATTAGTTAAATAGCATGTAGGAGTAGTTAATAGGGCCTTCGAGCCCATTCTAGAGAGAGAGGAATAGATTCCTATAAAGGGATCAGATTAGGATGTAATAGGGGTTGGACATTTTATACAAAAACAGAGTTATTTGGGCCAATGTAAAGACTTGTTACAGTAATAGTAAAACAGTGGTTGTTTCTTCTCAAGATTCTCAATGGATTATTTTGTTCAAATATGATGGTGGTGTTTTCTCTTATATGTTCTTTTACAGCCTTGTTATAACATAATCACTCAGAATTCATTTCTAATGCTCTGACTTCCTGTATGTTTGGCAAGCTGTGGTTTGTGTGAGATATGTTTGAACATCTAATGCAAAGAGCCTTGACTTCCATGAAATGACTGTGCTTTTGTTTATTAAATGTGTAAGACTCCATAGCCCAATGAAGACCAATTTGATATGTGTTCAACCAGCTTTGTTTTCACGAATTTGTAAAGAGTTAGCCATCTGTTGTTGTGATTGATTTTTATCAAAAGTCTGTGAGAGAGCCCTCTCTGATCAAGGAGGCTAATCCTTGGTCTAAAGTCTGGTTGAAAGAGTTACATGAAATCTTGCTTGGCTGCAGCCCTTAGTACTGATTTTGTGATAACAGTATCCTTCTCCATCTTCTTCAGCATCATCATGTCATGGTATGATAGAGAACCTGTATCTGCAATTAACTCATGACAAGATGACATTAGTCCAACAAACCCCTAGTCTAAGATGTTGCATGATGATCCACTAACTAACACCAAACCGGGTGACACAATGATGGAAAAGATCAGTGACTATGGAATTACGCAACTCGGGCATTGAGGGGTTAGGATTGAGCCTTGAGACTATGCAATATGTAGTTTAGGCTAGAATGAGGAAGAAGATTTCATAGTTTAGGAGCTCATTGAGCCAGGCCAAGGGTTTGAGCACTTATTCATCCTATTACGCAGTTCTAGAAGGAAGATGAGGTCGACGACTTCCCAATTACACAGTTTAGGAGATCAAGGCTAAGGCCTGAGCCTTCAGACTGTGCAATGCGCAGTTCTGACTAGGAAGGAGAGAGAGATTGCACAGTTTTGGAGATTAGAGGTTGAGCATCAGCACTGTGATTGTGTAATGCGAAGTCCTGTAAGGCAGAAACTGCACATTGTGCAGTTTTAAGGGACAAGGGTGTTTCTTGAGGGATGGGACCGCGCAATACGTAGTTCAATCTAGGAAGAATCAAGCTGAGTGGCTCGGTCTGGGAGTTTCCCCAGTTGCACTAAGTGTTCGATCAATGAGATTCAGATGAGAAAGAGAGAGACTTTTATCATGATCACACACTTATATCACATGAAGACATGACAAGGAACACTGAGAACATACGAACAACATACCTTCCTCAATCCAACAACATTACGACAACTCCTACCAAGTGCAACACAAAAGATACACTTTGCAACAAAAGCAATGAGACTTGTGTGACAATGCTTGAAAATTTGGAAATGAGTGTCAAACATGTCTACCTGATAAGAGAAACTCATTATCACAAATATTGCCCATTAAAACAAGCCAAAAATCCACTTTATGTGATAAACGACAGTTCTGTTGGGTCCCTATAATACTAGTGATTACCCCATTACTATTGTAGTTATACCCCTTATTTATATTTTTGTGCCCCCATTGCCCCCATATTGTTATTAATGTGCCCATAGAATCCCTCTATTGTTATTTTTGTGGCTTTATATTATTATTGTTAGGTCGGCTGGATTATATTGTGACTCCTTAGACTCCTATATATAGAAAGGAGGTTTTGTCATTTGAATCATCCAAGAATTGTTCATTTATGTAATGTAAAGGAGGTTGCCCCCTCGAAGAGGCTGAATTCTAAGGCGTTGATCTATCTTTTCTATCTTTTCTTGAGCTGGTTTCATAACATTTGGTATCAGAGCTTTGGATTATAGGGTTTCGCTGCTCCAAACAGGTCATCGTGGAATTGTCGCTATAACTTTTTTTCTGTGATGTTTCAGAAGTCGAAAAAAAAACCCATTTGAGAATAAATTGCGCGGAACCTTGGGTCAAAATTTCAGAGCTTTTCGCGCGATATTTTCGGAGATATGATCTGAGGAAGTTGGTCTTTTTGCAGACTCCTGAATTACACTCAAAACAGGTGACCTGGGGAAAATCGTCATAACTTTCTTTCTGAGCATCGGATTGAAATTGCGTAAGATGGTACAGAAAGAGGACGGAATGTAGTTTTCTTTTTTATATTTTTCAAATTCAAAGGTTGAAACAGTGACACGTGGCACTTCATACAAGTTCGCTATACTGAACTAGTCTATAATCAGGTCACTGTGGGAGATTGTACATAACTCTTTCTTGGAGAATCCAATTTGGATCAGACTAGTGGCATTGGAAAGAGGACATAGAAGGCTACTACAAGTCAAAATTTCAGAACTGGATGATTCGAAATTACAGAGATACATCAGATTCAATATCAGGCGTCTACAAAGAAAAAAAAGATGTGTAGTTTTTTTTTTTTTTAATTTTTGCATAAGCTTGGTTTGAAGGAATTCAAAGGGCATAGTAAAGTATTATTATCGGTAACTGATGCCCCAAGGAAAGAAAATGCAAACACCTAGTAAGGAACCTGAAAGCTCTAGCATGACTCATGAAGAAGAGGAAGAAATGCTACATGATATATCAAAATTACAAGAACAAGTGCAACAAATGTCACGCTCACAAAAGCTAACAGATGCTAAGATAAATGGCGTGGAATCTAATATAAAGGGCATGGAAGCTAAGATGGATGATCTGAAGGCAGATTTGAGGACAAATTTGAAGACAGACATGGCAGGTTTGAAGACAGATTTGACAAATTTTCTACAAGAAATACTTACTAATGGTGAAAAGGTTGTAAAGGAAACTCATGATGTGAACAAAAGAAATGTTAATCATGATTCCATAGACTCTAATGTTGGATCGAAGACCCACCATATTCCAAAAATCGATATGAGGAAGTTTGATGGCAAGGATCCCGCCACATGGATATTACAGATGGAGCAGTTCTTCGATCTCAATAATGTGCAAAACACACAAAAGGTATGTATGGCAAATTTATATTTGGAACCAAATCAGTTTGTATGGTATCAATGGCTTTGCTCTCGTAAACAATTTATCACTTGGGAAATTTTTACGGAAGAATTGATAGCACATTATGAGGATACAAAAAGCAACACTTTTTTTAGCCAATTGATAAGTCTCAAACAAAAGGGTTCAATAATGGAGCACATTGAGGAGTTCCAAAAATTGAACATAAGGGTAAAAGATATTCCAGAGGAGCATAGGATTGATGTGTTCATAGGGTCTTTAAAGGATAATATCCAACATGATGTGGAACCTGATTCATTAGAGAAGGCATTCAGGTTAGCAAGAAAAATGGAAAGCAAAATTATGGCAAACAAGAAGCATACCACTCACAACTATAAAGACGGAAGTTCAGTTGCCCCTAGTCTTCCACAACCTATAAGGTTGACACCACAACAATTGGAAGAAAAAAGAGCAAAAGGGCTTTGTTATAGTTGTGATAGCAAATACACTAAAGGTCATAAGTGTGCTGAGAAGAAATTATTCTACATAGATTGTGAAGAGGAAGAAGAAAAGGAGCAAGAAAGGTCAAAAGAATAGGATATGCTCCAGGAACAAAGCCTAGATGAAGAACAAATAAATCCGACCATATCTTGTAATGCATTGGTGGGAATTACCACTCCTCAAACCATCAAGATAGAAGGACAAATCAAGAAGAAAAAGGTAATAGTGTTGATTGATTCAGGAAGCACCCACAATTTTATTCATTGTAGGGTAGCAAAAGAATTGAATTGCTTCCTATATCCAGCACCAGAGTGTCAAGTGATGATTGCAAATGGAGGAACAATAAATTGCTCTGGAAAGTGCCATAATATCAAGCTATCCATGGGAGAATATGTATTGACTAGCCCAATGCTTTCCATTCCAATGGGAGGTGCTGATGTTGTACTAGGAGTCCAATGGCTACAATCCTTGGGTACAATAGCTTTTAATTTTCAAGAACTTTTCATCAAATTTTCTACGGAAGGAAAGGAAGTTGAATTAAGGGGTATTGCAGGGAAACCAGGAAAGATAATCAGCTCTAATGGTATGACAAAGCTTCTAAAAAAGGAGAAAAGGGTGTAATTGCACAATTATGTTCGCTAGATGTTTCCACATTAGAATCATCTATTTCTCCAGATCTCCAAAAAGTCCTGGACAATCATTCCAAGGTATTTGAGACTCCCAAAGGTCTCCCACCTATGCGTGATCATGATCATGCTATTCATCTGATTCCAGGAAGTGTTCCTCCAAACATCAGGCCGTACAGATATCCCTATGTCCAAAAAAGTGAAATTGAACGTATGGTTGCAGAAATGCTAGAGGCTGGTATAATTCAACCGAGTCAAAGTTCTTTCTCTGCTCCAGTAGTATTGGTGCACAAGAAGGATGGATCATGGCGCATGTGTCTGAATTATAGGGAGCTCAACAAGCTCACTATTAAAGATAAGTTCCCCATTCCTGTCATTGATGAATTACTGGATGAATTGCATGGATCAATTTACTTCACCAAGTTGGATCTTCGTTCAGGATATCATCAAATCAGAATGAAGATTGAAGACATTCCGAAAATGAAATTTAGAACTCATGAGGGTCATTATGAATTTTTGGTCATGCCTTTTGGCCTTACCAATGCACCTTCAACATTTCAAGGTTTGATGAATTCAATTTTCAAACCATTCCTTAGAAAATTTGTGTTAGTATTTTTTGATGATATACTTATCTACAGCAAGTCTTGGAAGGATCATGTTGAACATGTTGACAGGGTGCTACAACTATTGGAGGAGAAACAATTATATGCCAAAAGATCCAAATGTTTTTTTGGAGTCCAGGAGGTGGAATATTTGGGTCATATTGTATCTCATGAAGGAGTTACGATAGACCCTAGCAAAATTAAATCCATTAAGGAATGGAAAATCCCCACATCCATAAAGCATTTGCGCGGATTTCTTGGGTTGACAGGGTATTATCGCAAGTTTGTTAAGAATTATGGGAGAGGAGGTGGAATATTTGGGTCATATTGTATCTCATGAAGGAGTTACGGTAGACCCTAACAAAATTAAATCCATTAAGGAATGGAAAGTCCCCACATCCATAAAGCATTTGCGCGGATTTCTTGGGTTGACAGGGTATTATCGCAAGTTTGTTAAGAATTATGGGAGAATAGCAGCACCTCTAACGACATTATTGAAGAAAGATGTATTTTCATGGACTCCGGAAGCAACAAAGGCCTTTGAACATCTTAAAGAGGAAATGTGCCAAGCACCGGTCTTAGCTACACCGGACTTCACAAAAACCTTTATTGTGGAATGTGATGCTTCAGGAAATGGAATTGGTGCTGTTCTAATGCAAGATGAAAGACCCATTGCTTTTGAAAGTCGTCCAATCAAGGGAAAGTTTCTAAGAAAAGCTATTTATGAGAAGGAAATGTTGGCAATACTCCATGCACTTAAGAAATGGCGACCCTACCTAATGGGAAGACACTTCAAGGTAAAAACGGATCATGATAGCCTTAAATACTTTTTAGAACAAAGATTATCCTCTGAAGAGCAACAAAAGTGGGTCACAAAGATGTTGGGTTATGACTTTGAAATCATCTACAAAAAAGGGAAGCAAAATGTGGTGGCAGATGCACTCTCAAGAAAGGATGAGGATGTGGAAGCATTGTTGTGCGCTATTTCTATCATCCAACCAGATTGGATAAACGAAGCAAGGGAGGAATGGAAGAATGACGAAGAAGTGTGGGCACTTATTCGAAAGCTACAACAAGATTCCAGTACGTCTGATACATTTAGCTGGAAAAATGATTCGTTATGGTACAAAGATCGCTTATACCTCTGTAAGAATTCCCAGCTAAAACAAAAGATTCTTATGGAATTGCACACTTCTCCCTTAGGAGGGCACTCAGGATTTTTAAAAACTTACCACAGGGTTAAGAAGGAATTTTTTTGGGATGGCCTTAAATCAGATATTCAAAAGTTTGTGGCAGAATGTTTGGTTTGCCAACAAAATAAAGTTGAAACAATTAAGACACCGGGTCTATTACAACCTTTATCCATTCCAAGCCAACGTTGGGAGGAGGTATCAATGGATTTTATCACAGGTTTACCCAAGTCTGAGGGAAAGAGTGTCATCATGGTGGTAGTTGACAGACTTACCAAGTATGCACACTTTTGTGCATTATCACATCCATTTAAAGCCAGTACAGTTTCTACTGCATTTATGGAAACAATTCAAAAGCTACATGGAAACCCAAAGATTATTGTAAGTGACAGAGATCCCATTTTCACTGGAAATTTTTGGACAGAATTATTTTCTTGTCTTGGTACTCAGTTAGCTCATAGCTCATCTTATCATCCTCAATCTGATGGGCAAACTGAGATAGTAAACAAATGTTTGGAAGGATATCTTCGTTGCTTTGTATCTGATAAACAGACACAATGGGTCAAATGGTTGCCTCTAGCTGAATGGTGGTATAACACTTCCTTTCATACAGCAACAAAAATGACCCCATTTATGGCACTTTATGGGTATCAACCACCATCCATCACATCATATTTAAGAGAAAATTCTAAGGTTCAGGTAGTGGAACATCACATCGAACATCAACAACAAGTCCTCCAACTCTTAAAGGATAACCTCGTGTTGGCACAGAATAGAATGAAACAACAGGCAGATCAACATCGCAGTGAAAGAAGTTTTGATGTAGGTGATTGGGTATTCCTACGGCTACAACCATATAAGCAAATGTCCCTCAAGCAAGCTAAGAAGGATAATAAATTATCACCAAAGTATTATGGTCTGTACAAGGTGTTGCAAAAGATTGGTACTATGGCATACAAATTGGAGCTTCCTGCAGCTTCTCGATTGCACCCAGTTTTCCATGTTTCATGCTTAAAGAAGGTTATAGGCGACAAGCTTCCAGTTCAAACAATATTGCCAGAACTTGAGGAGGAAGGAAAAATTATATTGGAACCAAAAGCAGTTATAGAAACAAGAACTCGACATCTACGAAATCGATCAATTTCAGAGTACCTTATCAAGTGGAAGAACTTATCCGCTGAAGATTCCATATGGGAGGATGAGAATTTTATGCAGAAATATCCAGAACTACTCAAGCGTTGAGGACAACACTTTTTTGAAGGAGAGGGGCATGTTGGGTCCCTATAATACTAGTGATTACCCCATTACTATTGTAGTTATACCCCTTATTTATATTGTTGTTCCCCCATTGCCCCCATATTGTTATTAATGTGCCCATAGAATCCCTCTATTGTTATTATTGAGGCTTTATATTATTATTGTTAGGTCGGCTGGATTATATTGTGACTCCTTAGACTCCTATATAAAGAAAGGAGGTTTTGTCATTTGAATCGTCCAAGAATTGTTCATTTATGTAATGTAAAGGAGGTTGCCCCCTTGAAGAGGCTGAATTCTAAGGCGTTGATCTATCTTTTCTATCTTTTCTTGAGCTGGTTTCATAACAAGTTCCCACACCAAAAGAAGACACTTGTGACATGCGAAGAAAACTGCAAATGACACTTGTGATATGTGAATGATAGTGGAAACAACACATGGGAGATTGATGATAACATGAGAAAAAAATAATTAAAGTGAGCAAAAGAAAAATCGAAAATCAAACGTATGAAAATGACACTCACAAAAGCAAGGGTGCATAAAAGTGACCGAAATAGAAGTACAAACGCAACTAGAATTGAGAAACTGTCAACGTCAATGCGCATTGACTATCGACATGGATTGAACATCGCACAAACACAGTCTTGATAGATTGTGGTAGGCTTAGTCGAGTTTGCCTAGAGAAGTGCACTCATGAATTCATTACAGACTCGGCATGCGTGAGCAGTTGACTTCAACACCTATAGTCCAAAAAGAAGTTGAAGGAATAATAATAGCTATAAGTGACTATAGAATAGTCAATCGCAAGATCCACAATAGGCTCCAAAATACAAGTGTAGGATAAATTTTGGAGGGTGTTTTTCACGGCAACAACAAAACATAAAGTAGACATAGAATCTGGAAATGAAAATAAAATAGACATAATTAAAAGATTTATAACCATCGAAACATAATCAAGCATATATATAGATAAACAATTAATTTTATGTATCTTTTTATGAACTAAAAATTGCAAATTTTATTCAAAATTCCTTTCATTGGATGATTTTTTATATAATTAATTTAAATTGAGTGCAAATGGAGAATATTTTCATCGGCTGTATTTTTCTTATAATCGACACTATCCGGCGTGAGATACTAATGGCGATCACTGTTGTTGAAGCCTGTCAAATCTTACTTTTCTACAAGGACAACCAAAGTGGCTATGGGATGTTTTACTTCATATCTGAGTATTTGGTTCCGTATATTAACCACTTACCATGGTGTTATTTCTTATATATTAAATTGAATAGTTATAAATAAAATATTAAGGTAATATTTTGATATTAAACTTTTATCTTTAAAAATTATTGATAATGGGAGAAGTGTTTAAGTTATTCTTTCCCCACTACTTTGGTTGGTTGCAAAGATATAACTTTGAGAAGTTTGACTCCCCTTCATTTCCATATGCCTACTCACCAAATGCCACCTCCAAAGTCTCTCTTCTCGCCAATTGAAGCCCTCAAACATTTTACACTAGGAGCCTCTCGACACCCGCAGAGGAGATGACCAACGCACCGCCAAGTGTGATTCAAGACAAGCGCCTGAAGCTATAGAGTAGGAAAATATCTGCAATCCCACAAAGTAACCAAACAATGTGTCAACGCAATACTACCCCAGGAAGCGACAGCACTCACACAGAGCCAGACTCTCCTTAAAATCACACACATGGGCTTAGCTTCCTCTATTGTCTAATCGACCAACCATTAGAAATCAAATACACATACCCTATAACCCATTGCGAAATAACGACGAGAGGGATGACCGCTTTGAACCAAGAAGTGGAGAATTCACCTCCAAGGTAGTAAACACAGGTACCAAACCAAATTGGAATGTGAATCTTACCAAAACTGGATTATGTGCACTAGGAATGACGTCCTCGCCAAGATATCCCTTTCCATCCAAACCGACGATGATATTACCATTCTGCCACCACTAGTAAGGATTATCGAGGCCCTAGACCCACAAGGGGATACTAGATGTATACTAATACCTCGCTCTAACACTATCACTAGGATCCCCACACCAGATCACATCTACCTCACTGAATTTGCCAGTATTAACGAAACTGAAGCCCACCTATTCCTCCAACCAGGAATGCACCGATGCAGGGACACACCAAATGCCTCCCAAGATGAAGAAAGCCTAAGACCACTACTAACAACATACATTCACATCACCCTCACAATTGAAACACACCCTTTTCCAATGCTCCGAGGTAAAATATGTATTGATCTTTTTAGATAATGCAAGCCTCACGCTTGAGACATTGTGGTCACATGTTACATTCATTAAACTAAAATAATATAATGTCTTCTCTCCCTAACCATCAAGTTGACTATTTAATATAATTATAATAAAAATATTGAAAAAAAATGAAATAATATCACTTTATTTAATTAATATGACAAATTATTATTTTTTCAAAAATATTTTAATAAATTTATATTTATATTTTATAATTTAGTGTATATATATATTATTTTTTATATTTGTGAGTGGAATGAGTTGCCTTCATATTGTTTTATGTTATATTTTAGTAGGATGTTGATGGTAATTTGCTAATTCAATTATTTTGAATTAATTGAATTATAAGGTTAAATTATTATATATATTTTAATTTTAGATGGTACGGAAATATAAAATTCTACAAATGAAAATTTTAATTTAAGTAATAAAGTTAAACATGCTTTATAGTAGTAATAATAATAATAATATCTATTTTTAAGGTCACAGCCAAGTCAGATATCAAATTGGTGTATATCCATACTCTACCCCTCTCTGGTTTTGACCCTGTAACCTCTTAGGAGGAAACACATGCTCTTAACCATTAGACCCACTCAAACTGTATATATATATATATATATATATATATATATATAGATATATATGATTTTATTTTATATTCTATATTACATAACTATGAAGTCAATCAAATTTAACTTCAATGGTAGAGTTAAATAGTTGTATCTCATTCCAAAATTTAAATTAATTTTGGAATATAATAAAGTAACGATATAACACTAACCATCCCCAATACATAAATATTTGATATTTATAATAAAATAAAAAAAAACCCAAAAAATTATTATAATAATTTAAGCATTTAAATTTTTAGATTTAAAACTGAAAAAAACCACCGCTCAAACCCTTGTCATAAATTTGATTACTTCCCTACCAAAAGATAGTTATTTTCTTTAAATATTCAAATGCCGCCAGAGAATAACACTTGTAATAAATTTCATTCTTCACCATCCAAAATAGTTATTTTCTTTAAATATTCAAAGGCCGTAAGAGAAAAGTATCCTTTACATCCATTCCTACACGAACCAATAAATATTCCATGGCCGAAAGAGAAAAGGAGCCATTACATCCATTCCCACAAAAACCGATTCAAAGAGCGCACATGAACCGAAATCAGTATGCCCTTTACGAACTTCAATCATTAAAAGGCAGTGCATTACACGAATTTAATGGAGAACTACAGAGCACATTTGGCTCCTTTTTCATACCAGAGTTAGCATGCTTCAGCATTGATATAATAAAGCTAAAATCTTGCTTGGAAATGAAAGTATACCCTGCATAATTAAATCCATAGTCAAATTGATTCTGAGGAAAAGATGGGTAAACTGAATGAGGGACGCTACCACCCTAACAGTTAGATTCTTCCTGATTTACATTATACACACTTACTGATTACAGACACCTTGCATTTAACACAAACTGGTTTTTAGGTCTCACAATGCACTTACATTAAATAAAATACGATATGTTCCAAAAGACAAAAGAAAAAGGATAAAATAGAGTAGCAAAACCAGATTACCCAATATGCGCTTACGCCTACAGCACAGATTATAAGGAACGTTTCTGAGAGTGGCAGAGCTTCCGTTGGTCCTTCAGGGAACCTCTCCTCTCCAGAAATTGGAGCTTCAGACACTGGTTCTCTGGGTTCGTCAGACACTGGCTCTCTGGGCTCCTCTTCCAAAGGAGGTGGTGTTTCTGACTGTTTGTCACGCGGACTGTCCTCTCCAAGCACCGGAATTTCAGCCACAATTTCTGCGACCTTCTCTACTCCAGCTGGCGGAGTTTCAACCAGTGGTTCTGCGGGATTCTCCACTCCAGGCGGTGGACTCACATGAGGAGCTTCTTCTGGAACCTCTTCTTCTGCACGTTGAAAATCTTCATCCTTTTTTCCCGCCGGCTTGTCGTCCTCAGGAGGCGGAGCTTCGGCCGCCGGTTCCACGAGATTCTCCGCTGCAGTTGGCGGAGTTTCAACTGGTGGTTCTGCGGGCTTCTCCACTCGTGGCGGCTGACTCACTTGAGGAGCTTCTTCCGGAACCTCTTCTTCTGCAGGTTGAAAATCTTCATCCTTTTCTCCAGGCTGCTTGTCATCCTCAGGAAGCGGAGCTTCGGCCCCCCGTTCCACGAGATTCTCCGCTGCAGTTGGCGGAGTTTCAACTGGTGGTTCTGGGGGCTTCTCAACCCCTGGCGGCTGACTCACTTGAGGAGCTTCTTCCCCTAACTCTTCTTTTGCAGGTATAAAGTCTTCATCCTTTTCTCCCGCGGGCTTGTCGTCCTCAGGAAGCGGAGCTTTGGCCGCCGGTTCCACGAGCTTCTCCACTTCCTCTTGCGGAATTTCAGGCTGCTTTTCTAGGGTTTCTTGCCCTCCGGTCGCTGGATCCTCAAATGGTGGTTCCCGGGGCTCGTTCTCTGCGGGTCCTGGAGATTGAGCCGTATCCGCCTCTCCAAGCTGCGGGGCTTCAGCCGGTGGTTCTGCGGGCTTCTCCTTGCCAGGCAACGCAGCTTCAACCGGTGGTTCCGTGTGCTTTTCCTCGCCAAGCGACACAGCTTCAGCTGGTGGTTCTGTGGGCTTCTCCTCCCCAGTTGGCTGGATGGGTTCTTCGACGTAATGTAGTTTGAGCCCGAGTTCTCCCTTAATCGGATGAAAAATGCTTTTCATCTTCAAAGGAAAGTAGCGCACACACATGTCAACCATCTCCGGGATCTCGTTGCCTTGGAGCTTAACTCGACCCAAAAAATCACTCCGTCCAGCACCTCCACAGCTCAAATCATTATAGAGTTCCACCTCGAGCTCTTCTTCAGCCATATCATTGAGATCACTGAGAACAAACTCCAGTTTTTCTTTCCAAACTGGATTCAATTCCCTATGTTTAATCCCTGTTTGTCTTCTCTGCCCAGCGAAGTCAACAATAACATAAGGACTGGATGTACCGATTCCATCCTTGGGCGTCAGATCGTGCGCATCCACCACTTCGACGATCAATTTTATGGAAGTTCCGGCCATTACCTTCTTACAAACTCTTCATAGAAATAGCAATAATCTTCACTGCCTAGCCAAATATCAAATTGGTCTGTGAGATTTTTAGTTGTCAAATAAGAGATTCTTGGCTGTGAAATAAAAGAGAAGTGAATTGATGTATGAATTTTTTTTGGTTGTAAAATAAGAAATCTATTTCTGCGTCAAAGACTAAATTATTATATAAAATCTTTCATCATAAAATAAGAGATGCACCTCTACACAACAGCTTAACTATTAAAATTTACAAAAACATACCTATTCTACCTCCACTCCACTCTACTCACTTGAATGCTGTGCCTCTTTGTAAACAAAATCTACCCCTAACCAAACCAGATGAATAAAGCAAAATCCAAAACTAATGGATGTCTATGGCGAGCAAAAACAAATACAACATTTCAACAGAGGGTTTCTTCAATACTGTCTGTCGTTCCATCTGATGCAAACTATATTTATAGTAATAATAACAATCACGGCAAGAAAGTGATTTCCTTCGTCATTAAGTTGTCTGGCCGCGGATGCAATGGCATCCAACGTTGAAATAGACGGTGCAGTATTACAGCTATTCCGAGGATCCGAATCCTTTGTACAGTCGTCTCGTCCAATTAAAATGAAAAACCACTTTGAAAGTTTTCTGTATGATTTGTGTGGGTAACAGTCTGTCTGACTTTGCTTTCCCTTACTCAGGTGCAAGAGGAATCACGCCCTTGTCTGTTTGCAAAAAGTGGCGTGAGGATTGTATAGTAATTCAATGTAAAATAATCGTGCTGGAGAAGCGAAATTTACCTCTAGTCATATCTTTAACAAAGTCGTGTCCTTTTGAGCATCATTTCTTTTAAGAAAGAGCTATGCAACACCAACCTCGAC
This sequence comes from Pinus tabuliformis, assembly GCA_031772625.1. Lineage (NCBI taxonomy): Eukaryota > Viridiplantae > Streptophyta > Pinopsida > Pinales > Pinaceae > Pinus > Pinus tabuliformis. The sequence goes on from CM062818.1 coordinate 303,975,905, forward strand.
ATAGATTTTGATCATTGAGTGCCCCATGTTATGCTTTTTTTTTCACATTCTACTCTCCCCTTTATAAAAATACTAATACAATACTCTTACTTTAGATTTCCCTTTATAAAAATATTAATAAATTAATCTTAATTTAGATTTATGCTTTTCTTGACATTCTACTTTTAATAGAAATCTTAGTTATGAAGTGAAACAAGAATTTGTATTTGGTTGATTGGCAAGAATTTGGATATTTTTAAACGATCTCGAGTGGTTGGAAGAATTACAATTCAACTATCCTTAGTTTCATTTAAAGAATATTTTATGCCAATGTCTCTTTTTTTGTTATGTAAAGGTGGCTATTGTGGTGTGAAGTTATTTTCTATGTAAAATCGGATGGATTTATTTTAAAGTTTTATAAGGCTCATTTATAAAATTGGATGGATTTATTTTAAAGTTTTATAAGGCTCATTTATATTTTATCGTTGGTGGCTTTTATCTCGCTCTTTATGGTTTTTATTAATATTTATTTGCTAAATTTTTTATTAATATTTATTTGCTGAAGTCTTCTCTCGTAGCCTATTACTTTGCTCATACTGTTTATAAAATTGTTGCATTATTTTCCATGTAAAATCGGATGGATTTATTTTAAAGTTTTATAAGGTTCATTTATATTTTATCGTTGGTGGCTTTTATCTCTCTTTTTAGGGTTTTTATTAATATTTATTCGCTAAAGTTTTCTCTCGTAGCCTATTACATTGCGCTCATACTGTTTATAAAATTGTGGAAAAGTTTATGGAATTGTGAATCAAATCAAAATCAAAGCACATCATTTGATGGCAACACAGATGATTTTTTCAATGGAGATTTATCTATAATGCCATGGTTTTTGCATGGGAGGGTATGGAATAGGTAAAGGAGACTAGGAAATATGTTACGATTTTCAAAATTTTTCTTGGAAAATTTTTTGATCATATTAATTGTTTTTGTAATTCTAATATTATGATTTATTTGTGTTGACACCTAATCCTCAACGGATGGGTGAACTGGAACGTGAACAGTCATCAAGAAGATGAACTGTTCTGTCTCCTTTTTGTATATAAACAATAGTTCTCTAATGAAATAACACATCGGTTTTTCTTCTGCTTATTCTGGAGTTACCCTGGCCTGACATGGTATTAGAGCACAGGTCCCAGGTTCTAAAAATAGTTGTAACTCCTATCTCTGTCCTGAGCGCTCCTCTGTCTTGAGCGTCTCTGTCCTGCGTCTCAATGATGTTGATTCTCTGCGCTCTCTGACTAACATGAACGCCTGAGACTGCGCACTACCTGGTTTAAACGCCTGCGCTATTTGATATTTTTCTGTCCCATTTCTTGTAAAACTATACAGAGACTGCGCATTGTTTTTATCATACCGTTTTAACATCATAGCGATTGCTATTAATGGATTCCTGTGAAACGATGGAAAGGTTATCGATGGATGGTCTCTGTCATGGCGTGTTTTGATAGCTGATGCTTCGGTCCGTGGGGTGCGTTCCAGAAAACGGTGGGGATGCGCTGGTAAATGTGCTTGTGGACACATGGTTACGTTAGCTGTGGAGCTCGCTTACCAAACGGGTGCTCTTGGATGCTCGAGACAGTAATGGTTGGGGTGAGACCTGAACAAGCGATATTGAGATTTACATTTTATACACCATTTTAATTTATCGTTATTTTGTTGCGCTGGCCTGCCACATTGTTTTTGCAGAGCCGAACGGATGTGGATCATATTTCATAGTGACGTAGTCATTACGCTCAAAGAAGAGACGATAATGAATAGTTTCAAGACAATTGATGTAGATGCACATTGCACACAGTACTGGTGACCATCATTATCATCTATGGTGTTAGCATCCATGACTGCTTTCAAGCAGATAACGCCACTTTCCCTGAGAACGGTGTCTGTCGGCGATGGTCGAACCTAGTATTGCAAGAAGCTGGACTGAATAATATTTTGTCTCTTTTAAAAAGTCTGGTCAATATACAGAGGTGTGAAAATACTATATGGTGAATGGTATCATCGGCGCAAGAGGAGGAAATGCATACTGTCTCTGCAATCTGCTAAATCAGTGAAGATTAAAACGCGCAGTATCATCCAAAAGTTTTACATATTGCGCTGCTTTCATAATAGTTTTGCATTGATATATATTGAAGTAATATATCCCTTATGCGTTTTGCATTGATATATATATTGAAGTGATATATCCCTTGCGCATTTTTTTCAATTGCATAATATATTGATATATTGAAGTGATATATTAATAGAATGAAGTGATATATTGAAGTGATCCATTGCGCATTTCTCAAAACATAGTAGTATTGCAGTGATAAGTACAATGAAATGCTGATGCTTTTAGCAAATATTAGAGGGATTTGAAGGCTGTAACGTAAGGAATTTTTTTAGCAGAAGTAATTTTTTACAGAATGCATTCAATCATCTCTATGGTCGGAATAGTTCTCACTGGCAAGGAGAACTATTTTGAATGGTCTCGGATGGTAAAGCACACCCTCATCTACAATGAGTTGTGGAAGGGAGTGTGTGTCGGAGAAGAAGACAAAGACCCTGTGCAGCCTACATCAGATAAAGAACTTGTCATTTGGGAAAACAAGAAAAGCAAAGCCTATGCATTGATCGCAGCATCTGTAAATGAAGAAGTAAGTCGTCAAATTTCATCTTATTCCACTGCCTTTGAAGCTTTACAAAAGCTGAAAGAACTCTATGATACACATTCTGCACTTGAAGTTGTTCAGCTCATGATTAAACTCTTCACTCTTGAACTGAAAAATAATGACCCTCTTGCTCTTGCATCTGAAATAAAGTCTATAATGCATGATATTAAATCCACTAAGGTTGAGCTGGATATCTCTCTTATTGCCTTTCTCAAAGCACTCTATCCTACCTACTCCAATTATCTTGAGTCATTACAAGCAAATGGAAATCTTAAAGATATAACATTTGACTCTCTTGTGAAAAAGTTTGTTGAAAGAGAGAAAGCCTTTGGAAAGAAGATAGTCCCTGAATCTTCTTAAGAGACTGTTTTCCTTGCTCATCAAGAAAAGCATCCTGCTCAAGATTCTACAAGAGGAAGAGGCGGACGAAGAGGAAGAGGAAGATACTTCAGAGGCAGGGGGGCAGACATTCTCAAGGAGAAAAGGCAGATCTGCATTGCATTCGCTGCAAACGAAATGGATCACATGATGCTTCTACATGCAAGCTACCATGGGAAAATATTGAGCAAAAAAGAAACCAGCAGAAAGGTAAAACTGATGACACACACAAAGGTAAAGCACCTGAATCCGCTCACTATATTGAGGGACAATGTAACATTGGAGTAAATGAAGATTTGTTTAATGCTTCACTTGCTTCTTCGAAAAATGATTGGCTGCTTGATTCACGAGCAACCTGTCATATGACTCATAGGAAAGATTTTTTTGAAGATTTCACTGACAATGTTGATGGAGCAGTATACTTTGCAGATCAGTCAAAAATCAAGCCATCAGTGCTTGGCACAATCAGGCTTAAACTGCCTGGTCTTCCAGACTTTCTTCTGGATCATGTTCTATATCTCCCACAGCTCAAGAGAAACTTGTTGTCCCTGGTCCACATCCGCCAGCAAGGTCACTCCATTTATATGTTTGATGGCAAGCTTGAGGTAAGAAAGGCATCTGACCACTCACTTGTCATGAGGGGTATAGAAGAAGAAAGACTTCTTAACTGCAAGGAACTTCTGCTCATGCACAACATTTCTCATATATTTCTCATCATGAAGAAGGTACACTTCCATCAAGTTTATTATGGCATGCTAGATTTGGACATTTAAACTATGACAGGCTCCGCTTATTAAAGAAAAATGGTGTTGCTGGTTTGCCTACAATTCCTAGAAAACATAAGCAATGTGATGCTTGCATTCTAGGAAAGCATAGCAAACAGTCTTTTCATGATTCACATTCAAGAGCACATAGTAAGCTTGAACTCATTCATTCAGATTTATGTGGTCCAATGCCTGTTCCTTCTGCAAATGGAAATAAATATATCATGACATTTATTGATGATTACACCAGAATGTGTTGGGTTCATTTATTGAAGAACAAATCTAATGCTTTTCAAACATTCAAGAATTTTCATAAGTGGATTGAAAATGATGCACAATCTCATATTGGGTCTATTCGCACTGATAATGGAAAAGAATATACATCAAATGATTTTGAAAACTATCTTCGGCAACATTGGATCAAACATCAAACAACTGTACCTTATAATCCCCAACAGAATGGTGTAGCAGAAAGAATGAATAGAACAATCTTGAATATGGTACGATCCATGCTTTTCTTCAAAAATGTAAAGATAATGTTTTGGGCTGATGCTGTTCTATGTGCTACATATATAAAGAATAGATGTCCATCTAGTGCTATAAGAAACAAGACTCCTTATGAATTGTGGTATGGACATGTTCCTTCGGTAAAACATATCAGGATTTTTGGTTCCACCTGTTATGCTTTAATACCAAAGGTACATAGAAACAAACTTGGTGCTAGAAGTCGTAAGTGTATCTTCCTGGGGTATTCAAACACCTCTAAAGCATACCATCTCTATGATGAAGTAAATAAAAAGTTTGTTGTATCTAGAGATGTCATTTTTCTTGAATCATCCAAATCTGACAGTGTTGTTGAGCGGCAACTTGATCGCTTGGATAGATTCACAAAAACGAAATCATTTCAAGAGTTTGAGAATCAGATTCCACATCTTGAAGGGGGGATTCCTATACTAGATCAACATATGGAATCTTCTTCTGAAGAACAATCTCCCTTACATGAAACTCCAACACCGGATGATCCTTTAAGTGATGTAATTGATAGAATTGGGAGACTCAATCTTGATTCAGTCCCAACTCAATCAACAGAGCAGCCTGGACCATCTCAGAAAGGTCCCCCAAAGTGGCTGACAAAGACACTTGAAAGTGTTCATCCTGATGAAATTGGAAAAACAGGAACCAGAAATACAAACCGACAAGATGGAGGTGATGTAGATAACTCTAATTCACCTGTTGATATGGATGTTACTTATGATTGTGAATTGAACTTGTCTACAGATTTTGAACCAACTTCCTTCAAAGAAGCTTCTTCTCATGATGAATGGAAAGAAGCGATGCAGAAGGAGTATGATGCCCTCATAAAGAATGGCACTTGGAAGCTGGTTGATCCTCCATTTGGAACCAAAACCAATTGGCTGCAAGTGGGTCTACAAGAACAAGTACAAAGCTGATGGCTCACTTGACAAGCACAAAGCTAGGCTTGTGGCAAAAGGTTTTGCACGGAAGGAAGGGGTCGATTATGAGGAAACTTTTGCCCCCACAGCAAAATGGGCCACCATCCGGACACTCTTTGCACTAGCTGCTCAGAACGGTTGGAAAGTCCATCAGATGGATGTAAAAACTGCATTCTTGAATGGAGATCTAAAAGAGAATGTTTTTATGTCCCAGCCTGAAGGATTTGCTGTGAAAAGACATGAACACAAAGTATGCAAACTTGTGAAGTCCTTGTATGGCCTCAAACAAGCACCACGAGCCTCGTATGAAAAACTAACTGAGCATCTTCTGAAACTCAACTTCAAACATTTTGATCTTGATGATGCAACTTTATTTGTCAAGAAAGTTGGCAAAACAGTTGTATATCTTGTGGTATATGTAGATGATCTTTTAATGACAGGGAACAATGAAAGCTATATTGCATCCATAAAGAAAGAATTAGGAAAAAATTTTGAAATGACTGATTTGGGCTATGTTCATTACTATCTTGGCATTGAAGTAACCCAACATCCAAAATCCATATTTCTTTCTCAAAAGAAATACATTGGAGATTTGTTAAACAGATTTGGCATGACAGAGTGCAATCCTCTTTCTACTCCAATGGAACAAAACTTGAAGCTCACATCTATTGAAGGAAAGGAATTTGAGGATGCAACAAAGTATAGAAAGCTTGTAGGAAGTCTCATCTACCTCACTACTACCAGACCAGACATTTCATTTGTTGTTGGAATCCTCTCCAGGTTTATGCAAAAACCTTGTGAGGGACATTGGTCTGTTGCAAAAAGAGTTCTAAGGTACTTGAAGGGAACTCAAGACCTTGGAATCAAGTATACACAGGTGGACGACTTCAACTTGATTGGATACTCTGATTCAGACTTCGATGGAGACAAAGAAACTGGGGAATCTACTTCAGGATATGCTATGAGTCTTGGATCAGGAGCTGTCTCCTGGAGATCACGCAAACAATCAGTACCAGCAGATTCCACAACAGAAGCAGAATACGTGGCAGCAGCTGAAGCAACGAAAGAAATTGTGTGGCTCATGAAAATTCTTGAAGATTTGCAGGTAAAACAAATACAATCAACTCCACTCATGATTGATAACACCTCTGCAATAAAGTTGGCCAAGAACCCAAAGTTCCATGATCGTACTAAGCACATCAATACTAAATATCATCTGATCCGACATCATGTTGAGGCCAAAACAATCCATCTCTGTCATTGTTCCACAAACGAGCAAATTGCAGACATCTTCACCAAAGCGCTTGGAAGAGAAAAGCTTGAAAGATTCAGAACGATGCTTGGACTCACCAACATCCCTTCAGATTAAGGGGGGGAATGTTGACAACTAATCCTCAACGGATGGGTGAACTGGAACGTGAACAGTCATCAAGAAGATGAATTGTTCCGTCTCCTTTTTGTATATAAACAATAGTTCTCTAATGAAATAACATATCAGTTTTTCTTCTGCTTATTCTCGAGTTATCCTGGCCTGACAATTTGGTTTTTTTTTCAATTTTTTAAATGGAAAGTATATTTTTCAATAATGTTTTAAAGTTTATTTTCTTCCACATGTGCTTGTCTAAAATTAATTCACATCCATTTTCTTATGTAGATATGTTTTCTATCCCCTCATTTATATGCCTTTCTATGTAGGGATATCCTTTAGCCTTTCATTTATATGTCTTGATTACAAAATATATAGATTATTTGTTTAAGGATGATCTAGATACGATCATTATATTTTCTTTTCATCGATCACAATGCTTTCAAAGGGTAAAAAGATGAGGAATCGGCTCATGGCAGTACTAGTTTGGAAAATTATGGTCTAAAAGCTTCTAGGAGAATTTTGAGGCATCAAACAATTTTTTTGGCGGTAACAAAATTTCTCTCTAGCGCCACACATTTTATTCATATTCTACACACAAAGACCTTTACAACAACGCAAAAACCACATCGGTCGGAATGTGTGTGCAAAAGTTATGCCACATAGAGTTTGACCTTTTTGTTTTCACCACCATAATTCGAGAGGATGCCAAGTCAGCCCCATTTATTCATGGAAAAATGGATAGCCACATGATTATGATGAACAATACTGTAGAAGAGCTCATATTGTAACTATGTTTAAGAGTTGAGATAGTCAAACCTAATGACTAGTAGGCTATCGAGCTATGTTATAACTGGGCCACTATGAGGAAAGGGTGTTCCATATTTTTGAGAAAATCTATTGCATAGATGAGAGGGATCAGAGATCAAAGAAATAAAGAGGATTTGTTCACTATAGTAGCCCAAATGCTAACAACAAGACTTCTTTGTACTCACAACCATTTTTTATTTAGAGAAAGAGAGCAAAGTGACCTCACCTTTCAATTGGGTTTTCTCTTGAAAGGGTTCCCTAGGTCATATCTTGTGCCATATCATGGTTTGTGAGTCCTTATTTCACTACTTTCTATTTACTACTTAATTTTAATGTGCATGCATAGACAATCAATAGTAATCTACAAATCCATAAATCTAAAGAAAATAAAAACCTAATAGTGTAGATTTTGGATTTTTAAATATACATTTACTAAATATGTTATGAAAAAATACCCAATGGAATATCCGCAATAGTTTATGGATCTAAGGATACCCATATTTATGATTATATTAATGGATTTCCTCTCCCAAATGTTTCAAGGTTTCCTAATGAGTACTTAGGAGATGACTTTCTTTGTAGCAGAAAAAACCAGTAAGCAAGGAAGTAATTGTGTGTAGATTGTGTTGTGTAAGCAGGTAGATGTATTATTGATAAAATATAAATGGTGATTACAATAATTCATGGCAGTGTGCCTATATAGGCATGGACTAGCCACAAAGCTTAGTGGTCACACCTTTTGACTTTTGCCCTTTCATAATTAATGGGCCATTAATTAATTTAATTATTTGATTTATTATTAATATTAATATTATAATATTATTTATTAATTAATGTTTTTAATGATTTTTTTATTCATAACATTGACATCCACTTTAGAGATGCTTTGTCCTCAAAGCATAATAAGAATTGTTTTCTCTAGTTGAACATGTTGCTACGTAATGCCATCTTTTCTTTGACCTAATTGTGCATGGTGAAGTCCTCATGTGTATTTGTACCTTCCTTGAAGCTGGAAGTGTTAACACCATATAATTTATAAGGTCATTCTTGCTAGTTAAACTCCATGAATTGTTCTTCAAGGTTTGTAGTATAGCTTTGTAATTGTATCAACATTATTCCCCTAGAACAATATCAATTTATTTGAGTGGTCAGGAAAATAGATCTATTTGAAGCTCTAGCTTTGGATTGAAATCTTATGACATTCTCCTATCTCTTTGAACTTTTTCCCAGTAACGATAGACATGGTCAGGTCCTTGATTGGGCATATACAAAGATTAAGTTGTTTAGAAAAATCAATGTTTATACAATTGCGAGTACTGCGAGAATCTACAAGTATATGGAAATGTATGTCCCTTATGATCCGTTTAAGCTTTAGATTTTTAGGGCATACTCTCCTTGTCATGTTTGTTGCTAGAGTAGTAGCATTGATGTTCTTTCATCTTGGACACTGGTTTTTCTACTTCCGAAGGTTTGGTGGAACATATTTTGCAGTGACTTCTTGCTTTTGACCTTTTGAAAAATTTCTCTCTTGACCATGATTTTGTTAGGCACATGAGCTTGCAGCTAATGATGGTTTCCCAGGATCTGAATCTTAATTGTGTGTGACAATGATTTCTTAGATGGATTCTTGTACTTCAACTTGCCTTCCATCTATTGTTTTATAGTAGTGTAAGGAGATGTATTCACATTTATGTCCTCACATTCATTTTTCTCAGTACCTATGACAATTATTTTTCTTTGTTATCCTTTTCTCTAACTCATTACTTGAAGTGTCTGACTCTTTCTCAACTTCATAGGCATACAATTTGTTATTAATCCATATGTGTCCTAGCATCCATTTGTCTCCACAATACCTACATTTTTTTGACTCCTTTTTACCTGAGTATTGTTGTTGGTCTTCGTCTTCCTTGAATAATGACATTTTGAACTTATCTTTTTCTTCAATAAGCTTTGTTACATGTCTATATTCTTTGATAGTTTGAGTTTTATATAATTTCAATGTACATGAATATACTCTTTATGTCCAATTTTGTACATTTTAAGAAGTTTTTCATTAGTAAATCCTCTTTGTTTTTTCTTGATATGAACAAGTTTTTCATAGACATCATCTTCTTCTTCGTCATATAATATTCTGAGCAAGGTATCCATGAAAGTATTTCAATGAAAGGAACGGGTGTCACATTTTCCATACCACCATAGGAACCAATCATATGCCTCTGCTACCAAATTGTTCAAGGTAGTCATGATCTTTTCTCATTCACCTATTTGAGGGTTTGCTTCAAAAATAGCTTCCATTTTATTAACCCAAATAATGGTGCCTTTATGGTCTTTTCCATCATATTTTGGAAGCTCCTTTTTAGTTTGTTGATAGCCTTTTTATGGTAATTTTGTATAGTACTTGCTACCTAGGAAGTGTGTTTGTGACATTTGGGGAATTTCATGATTTGCGGGATCTTTACTATCTAGATTCTTGGGACATTGTGTTGATTCCTCAGTAATTAAAGATTAACAAAAAGTGAATTAACCCTTTCTATTAATTGATCCATCCTTTCTTCTTGTTATTTAACCTTATGGAGCCGATTCACACTTGTCTTCATCTGTCAATTTTAAGAAGGGTTGCCAATGATAATCATAATCCCTTTCTCTTGGTTCTCTATTCCTTGCAACATTTTCTCAATGTTATCTATCTTTTTATATCGCCTTCCAACTCCTCTTGAGCTTTGATTATCTCATTTTGTCCTTCTTCTAATTTTGTCTACTTAATTTCGACATTGTGAAGGTGATGCCATAGTTTATCAAGCTCTTCATGGAATATACTAATGTTGGTTTTGTCATTATTCCCCAATTTTTTATTGTTTTTCTTGGCATAACCATTTTTTTCTTTTAACTAAATGCTTTTTTATTTTAACTAAATAAATAATTTTATTTTAATTATATATTTTATTTTGAAATTAAATATTATTATTATTATTATTATTATTATTATTAAATTAATTATATAATTTATGAACTATATAGTTATAATTATATAATTATTAAACTTTGTCAATTATATGCTAACTATAATGGTATGGCCTAATGGATGTCAATAGCGAAGATACAATACAATTGATCATGATGGTCGAGTAGGCAGAATAAGGTGAACGACAATGAGGGATAGGCAATGGTGGATGGTTGAAAATTGGTGTGATACAGAGGAATGGTCGAGTGGCGAGGTATAGTTAAGAGGGAGTCGATGACGGACAAGGAGAATGGTTGGCTTGGTTTGGTTCTAGTACAATGCAGCAGAATGTAAGGCTGGGGGTCGACGTTTTAGGAAGAATATAGGTGGAGGCAGAGTGATCGGGAGATGGGGGTGGTCGGGAAGGAGACTGTAGTAGACAAGGCTACAAACAACGAATCGGTGAAAGTGTAGGAAAATGGTGGTTGTGGACAAGGTGTGGGTTTGGGACAAGTGATAGATGGGTGAAACATAAAAGGTGGAGCAATGTAGCAGAAGGAGTGGTTGAATTGATATGAAAGCAAGAGGATCATAAGCCCTTGTACCACTATAGCAAGAGAAAACTAGTGCACAAGGATGTAACTGTGTGTAGAGTGTGTTGTGTAAGTAAGTAGTTGTATTATTGTTAAAATATGAATGGTGATTACAATCCTTCGTGGTTGTGTGCCTATATAGGTATTGTCTGGCCATAGAGTTGAGTGGTCACACCTTCCGACATTTTCCCTTTTATAATTAATGTGTCAATAATTAATTTAATTATTTAATTTGTTGTTGATATTATTTATTAATTAATGTTTTTATTGATTCTTTTATTCATAACATTCTTCCTTGCATTAGAGTTGATAAAACCTGCATTGGTTGAGAACTTGCTTCTCTAGTTACAATTTTCTCTACAATAGGTACCATTTCAATGCTCTTAATTTTATTTTTTAAAATTTCGATAACATTCCAAATTGATCCATGTTTCTTGTTCTTATATTAATATTAGCGTTACTGCATGATCATCAATTTCCATGTGGAAATTGTACCTACAAAACTTGCAAAGCTTCATATATAGCATCATAAAGATCTTCCATTTGTAGGCTAGTTGATTATTGTTGGCCATAATCTGCAATCATCCTATGGTTATTATGTACCACCTTGGTTTCCTAATGGGTATAAATTTCAACAATGTGCAAAGATTTTGAGAGCTTATATGTGGTCCAAGTATGGTGGAGATAAAGGTTTTTCTTTGGTGACCCAGATTGAATAATTATATTATTTTTCATCCATCTTGATGTGTTTAGACTAGAAAAGTTGAAGGAATCAACTCAAAAGCCCATTTTTACTAGCGAGACCCAATTTGGCAAATTAGGGTTTAAAACCTTTTGGGAGCATTTTTGAGGCATCATATGGTTTTTTGGGGTAAAAGATTGTCACTTTATTTTTGTGCCCTTTTCTCCAATTCTACATAGATAAATTTCCAATGGCACAAGAATTGCCTCAATTAGAGTTGGTATGAAAAAGTTATGCCACTACAATGTTGACCTTCCTGTTTTGTCCACCATAATTCAAGAGAATGCTACATCAGCCCCCTTACTCAAGGCAAAGGAGTTAGAAACATGATCATCATGAAGAGTTAATTTTGTAACTCCAACTAGGAGTTGAAGGAGTCAAACCTAACTTCTAGTAGGCTATCGAGTTGTGTTAAAACTAGGCCACTAGGAGGAAAGGGGTTTCATTCTTTTCGAGTGAATTTTTTTTGTAGATGTATATAGTAGCCAAGAGGGATAGGGAGATATCACAAAGAGGTTTTTCGCTCAATAGTATCACACTGTCCACATGCCCTACTTCTTTGTACTTGTGACCATTTTCTATTTAGAAAAAGAAAGAAAGTGACTCATCTTCTTGTTGGGTTTTCTCTCAAAAGGGATTCCTATGCTATATATTGTGTCAAATTGTGGTTTCTGAGTTTTCATTTCACTATTATATATTTTTTGCATAATTAAAATTTGTAGGCATACATAATAAACATTAATTTATAATTCTAGAAAACTGCAGATTTTAGATATTTAGGTATAATTTATCAGACCTATTGTAGCCAACTTTCCAGTGGAACATCTAGAACAATTTATGGATTGCTCTGTTCCAGAGGATTTACACTATTCCCAAGGACAAGGGGAGTCTTAGAATAGGGGCTTCACTGGGGGGAGAAATACCATACCATGTTCATTCATATTGGGGGATATATATTAACGAAAAAATGACATAATATATTGAGCATATAATAGGCATTGGGTGTAGGTTTTGTGCATATTTTGGACACCTTTTCCCCCCCATCCTTGACCATTTCACCTCTAAACCTATGGAATTTATATCATAATTACATTTTTCCCTGTTATAAGGATCCATTTTTGTTCTGACATATTATTTTTCCATTTTTCTTAAATATGAATGAGGTATATCTTTTCGATGACTAACCGAGGCAATTATGGAAAAAAAGTTCTATGGCTTTGTTTCTTTTAGGTGATGCTCCAAATTCTACCGTTAAAGGATCAATGGTGTAATTTACAAAGGGGTTTTTGATTACTTTTTGTTACACCGTGAGTTGTTGTTACACCTCAAGCATTGTTGATACACCTCGAATTGTTGTTACATCGTGGGACGTTGACTACATCGCAACTGTCTAGGACCATGGGTACTATTCCACATGACAACTGTCATAAAGATTATATTATCTATTTACAGCTAAGGAGTCAAGAAAGTTGTGATTTTGAGAAATGATGTAACAACAATAGGCCTTGTATTTAGAACATGTTGTAATGATTTCTATTTTCTCTCGATATTGATCAGCATGAGAATTGAGAGATTCTCATGACTGATCTGTTTCTTATTTTGGACACATAAATCTTATAAAGGAGAGTTAATTCCATGTAAACAAGACAAACAATGTTTTTATTTTTCTCCTGTAACTCATAAGCATTTTAATACAAAGAACAACATTGCTAATGTTTTCTTTTCACACGTGGTGTTGAAACTTTACTAATTCGCATCTCACCCATGCACCATACTAGGGAGAAAAAGAGGAGGGATTTCACTAGAAGCAGTAGCATAGTTGTAGATTAATTATTGTTCCTTTCTGTAAATGTGAAATTATTTCTGTCGTCGTGTAATTTGCAGAATGGGTTTATTTATGTTTCCATATTTCTGATATGCTGTCACATAGGACTGGTTTGAACATAATATTCGGTCAGTCGGTTTAGTTACTGTTGTGGTGTGTGATGTGCCCTTTTCCTTAGTAAGATGAAGTGTGGTTTCATTTTTGTAGAATGTTTTTGATTTTTGCATGAGTGTTACTTTTTGCAATTAAATTCAGGGACATTTATTCTATCTTTTATTTTTACTATTGGTTGAAGTGTATTGGCACAGACAATGCATAATCCTTTGAAATAAACAGAGCTACCCTGGGTTGACAATTAATGGTTGTGAATTAGTCATATTAACAGTGATTAAATTGTCTCAACATTTGGGTGTCGTTGCCGAGGAAGGCCATTGACAATGCAATCATCCAAGTGTGTTTTGTTAACAAAGTGTTTCTAGTGCACAGGTGTTGGGTCGTAAGACGAGAGGTAAGAACCTGTGCATCGCTCTAATATACGTGGGTGGGCTCACCCTTGTGGTCACTAGGAAACTTAGGTTGTGTGAATTCATTGATTCTTTATATGTGCTCTTACCTTTACAGGTGTTGGATGGTAAGTTGAGAGGTAAGAACCTGTGCATCTCTCTAATACACTTGAGTGGGCTCACCACTGTATAAGCTGAGACACTTAGGGCTTGAATAAATACTCATAGGGCCCATGTGTAAAGTGTAGGAATAGTAGAAATCCAAAAATACAACCACTCTAATAAATCACAGGAAAAATGGTTCATAAAAGAAATAAGAAGAGCACAAATTTGGGGAGGAAAGCATTTATTCATGAGCTGATCTCAAAAGTAGAAAAAGAACAGTCAAATTAAAGAATAGTCAAATTCTCAGAGGGGCACAAGGAAAATAGGGCCATAAAAAGTTGTTACTCCCATAATAAGAACAGAAAAATCTGGTTCCTTTGTCTCAAGACATATCATCCTAAAACTAATGTAACCACTCCCAAAACTAATTATCCAAATTAGGAGCAACATTAAAATGCTAGTGATCAGGACCCTAGGGATGAGGGTTAAGGGGAACCCAGTGGGGAACACCAGGAGCCTGAGACAAAAAATCATTCATTGACTTATCAATATCCCAATTGTAGCATAGTAAAACAACCAGCCCTGAAGCAGCCTAAGCTATCAATTAAAAAATATTCACCCACAAGACAGTCACCACAACAATCAAAAGAAGACTTGTCACAACAGGAATCAGGAGGATCAACAATGGGGGACAACAATGACAACAACACTAAAACATATGCCACCATCACCACCTTTGATTTTCCAATAGGGGATATCAAAGGCAAGGCTCCCATGAAAAACATTCCTTTGTCATCTCTTCCATATTTTCAAGGGATGATTGTAGAAGACCCTGACACCTTCTTGTTTGAATTTGATGTCTTGTGTAGGATCTATGATTATGTTTCAGATGCTCAGAAGCTGAAATTATTCCCTGCTACTCTAAAAGGAGCAACATTGAGATGGTTCATGGGATTAGGCTCTGCTACCATTTGGATGTGGAGCGACATGAAAGAGACATTTCTATCTAAGTATCAGGATTATTGCAAAACCAAGGATTTGAGGGAAGAAATATTCATGATGGCACAAAAGGAGGGAGAAATATTGGAGGACTATGTGGAGCGATTCCATTACAATTTGCACAGATCTAAACACGGTGACTTAGATCAAGAAATCTTGAATACCATATTCATAAGGGGAATGAGAGATGACTGCCTGGATACCCTGAATTTATTAGGGAAGGGGAACATATCTCAAGGACCATTTCCTGAGATAGTAAAGCTTTGTTTGAGATGCTCTATAGGATTATTGAAGGGGACAAGCATGGTATGATATGCCTCTGCCCAGATACAAAAAGATGCAAATGGTGGTGTGACCAGGGTGGAAATCAAAAAATTATTCGAGAATATTAAAATTGATGTTCTCAGTACCCTGTCTGATCAAATAATGAAGAAAGTACAGGACGAGGTTGATGTAGCGTTAACTGTGTTCTGCCTGATATGAAAGGGTAAACATCCTCGGAAGGAATGTAGGGTAAATAGCATCGTCCTGTGTAACATCTATGATCTAGAGCATTCCACGGGTCATTGCCCAGAGATTCCCAGATTGAAAGCCTTGCTTAAGGAATCAAGCGAGGAGGTTCAGTCTTCCTACCTCATTGGATCCAGGAAACCATGGAAATCACGACCCCCAGGTATGCCTCAAGACTTCTCTTCTTTCAATCCATGGAATAATACACATAATGTTCAACAATTTCCATGGCAGTACTCCGCCCGTCCTTCGACACAATATCCTTCACAATGGAATCAGTGGTCTCCCTCATCACCTTTGCAATGCCCTCCATCGCAGCCATATCCTTGGACTTATAATTGGAGAGGAAATTCCCTAGGATCAGTTCCTCGTGCAATACTAGTAGAACAATAGTTGCAACTACCACCTCTTCAAACACTTGTTGCTACACCTTCTCTACGACCCCAATTACTTGTGCAACCTATTGCTAACCCAAATAGTAAGGCAACCCAGAACATTGAACCTTAAGCTACATTTCAAACTTATTGTATCACACCTATCAGGTATAACGAAATCTATCTTCGATTAGGGAAAGTGGTTAACCCAAAAATATCCCTTGTTATCACCGAAGAAGAATGTGAGTCACCCAGGGAGGTTCTACATATTTTGAAGCTATTGTGACACATGTAACAACTGATTCGGAGGGGACTGTTGCACCTGTAACAGCCAGTTCGAGTAAAGTTGATACACCTATAATAGTCGATTTTACTATAACAACTAAAGACACTCCATATCCTCGAAGGCTAGCAGAAATTGGTATGACTTCACACATTGAATCAGATTTTGTCAAGGAGTTGAGAAACTTACACATATGGATTCCTCTACTACAGGCTATCAAATATGTTCCTGTTTATGCAAAACCAGTAAGGATTATGTGTGTTAAAAAACTTAGAAGGAATCCTAAGGACCCTGCTACTATTCATATGATGCGAAAGTTGTCCGAGTTGATGATTGATCAGCCCCTTTTAATCAAATACAATGATTGAGGTAATCCCATTACCAATACATTAATTGATTTAATGGTAATCATTAATGTAATGACGAAAGAACTCTTCATCACCTAAGGATAACACAGATTAAGACACACACCTATAGTATTGGAATTACCAGATAGGTCCATTGTCAAAAGCAAGGGGATGATAGAAGATGTAGTGATTATAGTATATTCTTCGTGATATCCTGTTGACTTCCTTATTTTACAAACTAAATCAAACCTGGGGGGAATCCTTTAATCTTAGGAAGGTCATGGTTGGCCACTGTAGATGCATTCATAGGACGCAAGTCTGGGTCTATGATGATTTCTAATGGCCAAGCCACCCAGAATATTAGCCATTATCCCCTAGCAAAACTAGATAAGGATTCGGTAAATTCCTTGTGGGATGAATTTCAACCCGAGTCAGATCACTCACAACCACTTCTCACCCTCGGGAAGGCATAATACTTTAAGAATGAAACAAAAGATGATATCATAAGTTGTTTTATTAGTAATTCACTTTTTGTTACTTCCATTGAAGACTCGTGGGAGGAGAATGTTGTAGAATATTTGAGCCTTGAACATATGAAGACCGCTACAATTACTAACAACAGTCCTCTTGAAATAGAACTATGTAGATATCTTAATGTCAATCCAAAGTTGACTATTGAAAAGAACATATTGTTGTTACAATTGTTACAGAAATACAAAAGGGTGTTTGCATGGGATTATACAGATATGAAGGGTATCCATCCCAGCCTATGCACTCAATGCATCTATTTGAAGGATGGTTGCAATCCAGTGAGATAACTGCAGCAATGCTTGAACCCTGCATTGAAGGAGGTAGTAAAAAGAAGAATTGGAGAAACTCCTAAATGCCAATTTCATTTATCCCATTTCTGACAGTGAGTGGTTGTCTTCACTTGTCATTGTCCCCAAAAAGAATGGCAAGTGGAAGGTCTGTGTGGATTATATAGAACTTGACAAAGCCACTCAAAAGGACCATTTCCCCTTGCCATTTATAGACCAGGTCCTCGATACCCTGTCTAGAAATATTTTTTTCTCATTTCTAGATGGGTTTAGTGGGTACAACCAAATACAGATTGCCCTGGAAGACCAAGATAAGATGGCCTTTACCTGCCCTTGGGGAACTTTCGCATACAATATTATTCCTTTTGGACTCTATAAAGTGTGAACAACTTTTCAAAGGGAAATACTGGGAATTTTCTCATATTTGTTGAATGATTGTCTAGATATTTTCATGGATGAATTGACATCCTATGGGGATGCCTTCAAAACAACATTAGTTAATTTGGAGAAAGTATTAGAATGATGTGTGCAGAATAATGGTGCTTTGAGTACAGGGAAATGTCACATGATGATGAACAAAGGGATCATGCTGGGACATCTCATTTGAACTGACGGGATTAAAGTGGACCCTGCTAAGATAGAGGTAATCTTGAAAATCCAAATCCCCAAGACATAGAAAGAGGTACGTAGTTTCTTGCATCATGCAGGGTACTATGGGAGGTTTATAGAATTTTTTTCAAAGATTTCATCTCCTTTATGTTCTTTACTTATGAAGGATGCAAAGTTTGTATGGACAAGGAAATGCAAGCAAGCCTTTGTGAAATTAAAAGACTGTGTATCAATAGCTCCTGTTTTGCGGGATCCGAACTTGAATATGTCATTCCATATAGCTATGGGCACATCTAATACTGTTGTGGGAGATGTTTTGGACCAGCTGGAGGACAAGAAACCATATTACATTTATTATATAAGTAAAACATGACTCCGACTGAACTCAATTACACAGTGACCGAAAAGGAATTCATTGCAGTAGTGCATGCGATCAACAAATTTCGGCACTACATCACAGGATATCAAGTGTTTGTACACACTCACCACTATGCCATTCATTTTTTGATGAACAAACCAGTCACTAATCGTAGGATTACATGACGTTTGTTGTTGTTATAGGAATTTGATATCACTATCCTAGATAAACCTGGGAAATATAATGTGGTAGCTGATTTTCTTTCTAGGTTGAATGTTGGTAGTGAAAGCATGCGTATTGAAGATTCTTTTCCGGTTGAATATATTTTTTCTATTTCAGTTCACTCACTATGGTATGTAGACATAGCTAATTTTCTTACTGCAAGAAAAATCCCCCAACACATATCCTACAAGGAAAAGAGAAGTATCATTCAGCAAAGTTCTAGATACTCATGGATAGAAGGAAATCTCTATCACATGGGGCCAGACCATGAGATCAGAAGATGTGTAAGGGAGGATGAAATTTTTTATATCCTTCGAGCTTTTCATGAGGAACCTTATGGAGGACACTTTGTAGATAAGAAAATAGGATACAAGGTGCTCTTAACACGATACTATTGGCCCACAATATTCCAAGATGCTAAGAAAATTGTGAAGGGATGTGACAGCTGCCAGGGAATGGGTCAACCACTCCAATCAGATGAGATGTTGTTGCGACATCAAATAGTTTTATAACCATTTGAGAAATGGGCCATATATTTTGTAGGACCAATTAACCTGTCATCATAGCATAAATCCTACATTCTGGTTTACACCGACTATGTCATGAAATGGGTTGACGTGAAAGCATTAACCAAAGCTACAAAGCGGGCTATTTCAGACTTCTTGTTTGAAGATATTTTTGTCCTCTTTGGAGTACCCAGATAAATAGTGATGGATGGAGGACCCCAGTTTACATCTCATTTGATTCAGAACCTGGTTGAAAAATACAAAATCCACCATAGAATCACTTCGCCTTATCATCTGTAAGAAAATGGCCAAGTGGAAAGCACCAACAAGGTTATTGAGGGCATTCTTACCAAGATTGTAGCTAGCCATCGAGGAAATTGAGCTAATAAAATTTTAGAAGCTTTGTAGGCATACTAGACTACGTGGAGGAATACTACAGGGTTCTCACCATACGAATTAGTGTATGGTAAAAATCCTTTGTTTCCTACAGAATTTGAAATTAAGACATTAAGAACGGTGCTACAAGTAAATTTAGATTTGGCAACAACACAAAAACAACAGTTGAATCAACTTAATAAACTAGACGTGAAATGGTTAGCTACCATTCAGGAAACAAACATTGTCCAACAGCAAAGAGCTAAGTGGCATGAAAAATTCATTAAAAGGAAGAATTTTTCAAAAGTGAGATTGGGCTCTATTATATGATTCAAGGTTTAAGGATTTTAAAAGGAATCTCTGCACCAGATGGCTAGGTCCTTATGAAGTTGACACAATATTTGACAATGGGGCTATAAATTTAGTAACCATTGACAGTGCTATGACAGCATTGTTTGCTAATGGGCATCATCTTCAGCTATATCACAAACCTTGCTACAAAGGAATCATTCATCAACATTGTCAAGGATTCTGACCTTCAGATTACGAAGGCAAGGGATAATTCCCATGTGCTTCCAATTTCTTATTTCTATTAATAAGTGTAACAACTGAAGACCAGTTTCTATTGGCAGCTATTACACCCAACAATAAAAAAAATGTTACAAAATCATATAAATAAAAATATGATTGTGAAAACCTCTTTTGGGGCGCAAAAAGACTGATTGTGACAGCTGAAAACCACTATGTGGCAGTTGCTGCACATTTATTTTTCCTCTATGACAACATTATGTAACTCATGCATCTTTTATTTTTATGTTGTTACAAGTTCTATTAGAATATGTTTGTAAATACGTTTTGTAAGTATTTTAAAGAATCATGTAAATAAGAAACGACTGTAGAAATAGCATGGAAACTAGGTCTATTGTTACATGTGTAACAACTGTCAACCTGTAAGCAGTCACAATAGCGAAATCGTCAGGCATGATATAGAAAAGAGAGAGTATTCATCAGCGCTATGTTGCAGGAGAAATTCATACAATTGCCACATCATCGTTGGAGTCAATTACATTACTGATCCTTGTCACCAGTCCTTTATTACAACATCACATCAGGTATGTCATACAAAGGTCTATCACTTTTTCCTTCTATTTAAAAATCATGGCAATTAATATGGTATCTCTTTGATGTCCGAGGATGGATGTCACATTAAACTCGATGGAGAGGGCGAGTCATTTTGTAATCTATGATCTTGAATTTAAAAAGCAAGTAATCATTATTAAAACTTTGTCATGATTATCCCTTTATTTCAATCATGTGAGGAATTAAAATTCATTTAACATTAGATCTCCATGATCTTGACCAATAATGAAAGCATACCATGTGCAGTATGATCCTCCCTAACCCAAAATCCTCGTTTCATTCCCTATTTCACTGCTCTAACATCAACCTCAGCGCAGCATTGTACCTTCATTCCAAAATTCTCAAAGCAAGAGTAGAATATAGAGTGTTGGGGTAGAGATGGGAGGAGAAGCACTCCGACAAGAGTGCACTCGATTGAATCATTGGAGAATTTCCCTGAGGCATACCAAGTCTTTAAGGAAGCGAGATGGTTTGAATTTTTTGAATGGGTCAAGGGATCAAAGGAGTCAGTGGTCATGGAATTCACTCGGAACTTTTATAGGAAACAGACGGTAGTTCGGGGGGTAAAGCTAGAAGTGACAAAATAAGTGATTTCCCCTGTGACATCACTACACACTGTAAGGAAACGGTGCTTCGGCAGAAAAATTAATGACCCCTCCCTTAATGCAGAACTCCTTCAAGGAGAAGAATTATTGGAGAACAAGGGTAGGGGAATTGACATATCATCACTCCCTCATGTTGGAGAAAATGTAACTAGGTTTGGTCTTCATAAATGTAATTTTGATATTTGTACTTATTCAAGAAAAGAGAAATTATTTTTGTATTATTTTTTAGTGAGTTTCTTGCTCATTGAAAATAGGTTAAGCAGATTTTGAAGTGCTTCTAGAGAGTCAAAGTCAAAATGTAATTATGAAAAGACCCTTTGAGGGCATGTTACATAATGTAAGTCATCATACAAGGTCAAGGAAATAACTCCAAGAATGGTCAAATCCTCTCCTAGCACCAACGAAGTCTACAAGCAGCAAAAACAATGAATAAATGTTGAAATATAATGCAACTACAAGTCGGCTTTAGGGATAGTCATGTCGGCTTCAAGGAGGAGGGACAAACCTCTATAAATAGAGGTTGTCCACTCCTCATTTGGACACACACTCACATCTCTGAAATCTGCAAGGAAGAAGAAGGCTTAAAGGACGAAGAAAAGGTGAGAAAAGGGGCTACAAGGACAGCATTACAAGAAGGAAGAACAACAAAGTTAAGGGGTTGCTTTCTAGGGTTTCTACAGCCACACGTGCAAAGGAGTAAGGGATAGACTACAGCCAAATCAACAGAAAAAGTGTAGTGACATATCATTTATGGTTTGGGCTAGAAACTAGGCTAATAAAGGTCTCCTACTCCAGCGTTGAAGGAAACCTCACAAGCGAAGGAAGAAGAGACATAACCGAGGAAGAAGAGGATTGTTTCTAGGGCTAGAAACAGTCACACGTGCAAGGAGCAGGAAGGGCTTGACAATAGTTTAGGGAAGAAACATAAGAATCCTAATTTGGATGTGCAGTTTGATCTACAATGTATCCCAAGGTCAAAAAAGAATGTCCTCCTTATAGCAGAGAAGAGAAGCCCTAATATTCTAGGGTTTCCTAACCTAGAGGACAAAGTGTTGGAAGAGAATGTGGTGGAACAAGTGCTGGAAGATGTTCCGAAAGTGACAATGCAGAAAGAGGAATGATTTGACTCATGCTTGGAGGATATCTTTGTTAGGGGTCTAAGGTTTGGTAGTTGTTCAAATAAGAATCTTCAATAAGAGAAAACTTACAAAGGGTTTCCCCCTTAAGAGTGGAGAGGGTTTGTCCCTAGTAGAGAGCCAAATTTTGTGTTCTTGTTATTTTGTTTTGGTAGAAGTTTGATGAAGCACACACATATGCAATAGTAAGAACAAGAAGAAGTATAAGCTAACTAAGGAAAAGTAAAAAGACTTCATGAATTGTCATCAAGTATCGGAGAATCACCACAACACTAATTTTCCCTAGATTCTCTAACATGGAATCAAAGCGAATGTGACACATCAAGGAAATGGAAACTCGAGAAAACTTAATCATCTACAAAGTTGAAGCGTCAAGCCTAGAAGTCTCAAACACTTCAAGGAAAATAAGGGTCTACAATCCATCATTCATCTAGGAGGGCTACAAACCTAGAATGAGAGCTTTATATAAAAGAAGAAGAATATCTACATCAAGTTACAAGTCCTCAAGCATACCTCATCACCAAGTAAGTCCACCTGGAGAAGACAACTTGAAGGACATCAAGATCCAGGGAAGGAAATCCATAAAGCTTTCATGGAGGAAGCAAAGTGATCAAATCTGAAAATCTATCAAGTAACTACATGTCCCATTCTAAATATACATCAATGTATTTTTGCAAGGAAAGCGCTAAATTGGTAGGCACCAATAAATTTCTTGCATGGAAGAAGAGGACTAATCTACTTCTCAAGGAGAATGAGCTCCTAGAATATGTCAAGGGGAACATCACTATCCCTGCTAAGGAACGTACTCAAGCCTTAGCTAAGTACAATAAGGATGAGACAAGAGATCAAAGGATTCTGATAGAACCAATCAAGGACTCTCCCATTTCCTATCTCTCCAAGTTTGAGAAATCAAAAGAAATTTATGATAAGCTAGTAGAGTTATTCGTTGTATCCACCATCGAAGAAATATTTTCTCTGATGAATGAGTTATAAAAGATGAAGATAACAAAGGAAGGAATAGCTCCCTACTTCATGAAAATCTCTAAGATGAGAGACCAACTTCAAGAGCTTGGGGAAGTCATGCCTGACAGAGAGATGAAAACTGTTGTACTCAATGCTCTACCCGAGGAGTGGGGTAACTTCACATCAATAATTTATGCCAAGAAGGAAGAAAACACTCTTAGTGATATGTGGTCTTTATGTAGATCATACGAGACTAGGCTTAAGGTGAAAGAAGATGTGCGATCAAAGGAGCAAGCATTTGCTACAATGGCCAAAAGAAAAGGTAAATTCGACAAGTTTGGTCCACGAAGAACAAACAACAAAGACATGTTAGGTCCATATAATACTAGTGATCCCCCCATTACTATTGTCATTGTAGCCCTTATTGTTATTGTTGTGCCCCTATTGTCCCCATATTGTTATTATTATGCCCCATAGAAGCCCACTATTTTTATTTTTTTGCCCTTATATTATTATTGTTATGTCGGCTTCAATTATATTGTGACCCCTTAGACTCCTATATATAGAAAGGAGGTTTTGTCATTTGTATCATCCAAGAATTTTTCATTTGTGTAATGTAAAGGAGGTTGGGCCCATGGTGAGGCTGATTTCTAAGTCGTTGATCTATCTTTTCTATCTTTTTGTGAGCTGGTTTCATAACATTTGGTATCAGAGCTTTGGATTTTTGGGTTTTTCTACTCCAAAATATGTTTTCGTGGCATTTTCACTATGACTTTGTTTCTGCGACATTTTAGAAGCTAAAAAAAAAACCATTTGAACTGAAGTCTTGATGATCCTCGAGTCTGAATTTCATATCTTGTCTCGCTATATTTTTGGAGATATGATCCAAGGAAGTTTGAGTTTTTGTAGGCTCTCGAATTACATCCCAAATAGGTGACCTTGGGAAAATCATCATAACTTTCTCTCAAAGTATCATATTGAAAGTAAGTAAGATTTTACAAAAAGAGGACAAACTATAGTTTTTTGTGCATCGATTTCAGGTCTGAAGGTTGAAACAGTGATACATGGAACTTCGTACAAGTTCGCTCTACTGAAAAAGTGTATATCAGGTCATCTTGGGAGATTGGCGATAACTCTTTCTTGAAGAATCAAATTTTAATCAAACTTTTGAGTTTGGAAAGAGGACTCAGAGGGCTACCACAGTTCACATTTTCAGACCTTGGAGATCCAAAATTTTAGAGATATGACAGATACAATATCAAGATCCTACAAAGTGAAAATATTTGTGTAGTTTTTTTTTTTATTTTGCATAAGTTTGGTTTGAAAAAATAGTTTGAAGGAATTCGAAGGACATAGTGAATAATAATTATCATTAATTGATGCCCCAAAGAAATAAAATGGAAACACCTAGTAAGAAACCTTAAATCTCTAACATGGCTCATGAAGAACAGGAAGAAATGCAACATGATATATCAAAACTATGAAACATAGTGCAACAGAATTCACTCTCACAAAAAGTAACAGAAGCTAAGATGGATGGTTTAAAGAAATACGTGGAAGTTAAGATGGATGGCATGGAAGCTAAAATGGATGGTTTAAAAAAAGGCATGGAACCTAATATGCATGGTTTAAAGAAATGTGTAGAAGCTAAGATGAATGATGTGGAAGCTAATATGAATGACGTGGAAGTTAAGATAGATGGCTTAGAAGAAAAACTTAAGCGCAACATTGAGGATTTGAAGACATATTTGACAAATTTTCTACAAGAAATGCTTACTAATGGTGAAAGGGTAGTAAAGGAAACTAACGATGAGAACATAATAAATGTTAATCATGATTTCATAGACTCTAATCTTCGATCGAAGACACACCATGTTCCAAAGATCGATATGAGAAAGTTTGATGGCAAGGATCCCATAACATGGATACTACATTGCAAAACACACAAGAGGTACACATTGCACCTTTATATTTGGAACCAAATCAGTTTGTGTGGGATCGAGGGATTTTCTCTCATAAACAAATTGTCACTTGGGCAATTTTTACAAATGAAATGATAGCACATTATGAGGATACAAAAAGCAACACTTTTTGTAAAGTGTTTCTTTTTGTATCCTTATAATATGTTTGGTTTCATAACAAGACATGTCCAAGATCCAATGTTTTGGATGCCAAGAATATGGACACTGCAAAAGGAATTTTCCCAAGCTTAAGAAGGACAACAACAATAAGAGAAAGAGAGAAGAAGCTCATATAACTCAAGAGGTGGAAGAGGAAGGAAAGGAGCAAAATAAGGAAGATCCTCTAGATCTCTAGTATGACTAGGTCAAACTCTTTCCTTCTAGAATTATTTGAAAGTTTTGATTAGAATAGGAGCATGTAGGAATAAATTAAATTCCATGGCTAGATTTACCCTCTATAATCTAGTAGCATGATGCACATGGAGTTCTAGACACTCATGTAGATGTAGCGTTTATGAGAAGAACAAAAATTCATAACTAGAAATATCTTCTAGAATATAGGAACATGGAAAATATAGCTCAAAGATATTCATGTAGAAGGAGCATACCTAGAATAGGACCTCATATGTGATGGAAGAAATCTTGATCATGACAAGAATCTTGAAGACCTAAATCATCAAAGGTAGGAAACATTTGCAAGGAAAGGATCCTTAAGATCCTTTGATGGAATCTTCAAGAGAAGGTTCGTGAACCAAGGCAAATGTTTCATTTGGAATCCCACTCATCGTATTCAAGAAAAATGGGTGATATGCAGGCAAGCTAAGATGAAGCAAGAAGGGCTACACCAAAGAATGATTAAGGAGGATCAAGATAAGGTATGTATGCATCAAATTTTAAGCCATGTCATCATTTTTATATTATTGAGTCATGGGTATAGTTCTATAACATGATCAATCGTGAAAGGATCTCTTTCACCAAGAATATGCTCAAAGGCATGTACCACAATAGAATGAAGGTCAACAGAAGAACATGCTCACATAAGTAGCATAAGATTGCAAACTAAAAATAAAGAAGAAATGATGACAAGTCGAGAAAGAAAGGGATGAAGGAATGCTTACAAAAGAAGATTTAGGTGGTTGACAAATATATCTAAGAAGAAGCAAATGAAGAAAGAGATCAAACATGTGAAGAACACCACGATCACCAAGAATCACTACCTGACAAAATTCCCTGAAAGATAGCTCTTGAAATAAGGCAAGATAACTTTGATGAGGGAAGAAAGGACCCTTGACACCTATGAAGGACTTGGAGATATAAAAGGTGCAGATAACCGATTCTACTCTATGAATATGTCGTGATGAAGAAGCCATCCAACTAAAGGAGAAACAATGTTGAAGCAATATCAGGATGAAGTCATGATGGGCTACCAGGTCAAAGCATATAACCTATCAAATAAAATGGAGCATCAACAAGATGACAAAGGAGTAGCCAATATGAAGAGAATAACCTCATAGTCACTTTCCATAAAGCAATGACATGACAAACTAAGAAGTAAAGTGATGGATGGATGGTGCCCTACTGAGAAGAAGTTCGATTGAAGACTTCATGACATCAAGAAAGGAAGGAAATCATGCAGCTGAAGGACCCAAAAAGAAGAAGTTGGTAATGAAGGAAAGAGTCACTAGTTAAGAGGGAGGTCTGATAGGTCCCTGATCAAGAGGGAGTTTTCGAATCACCTTTGATTACAAAGGAGTGACAATTGTGTTTTCCTTTTCATGGGCCTTGTAGCCGTAAGTCTAAATGAAGGTCATGGATGGAAATGTGAATAGAAGATAGACACAACATTCTTGCCTTCACTTGGGAAGAAGGAATGGGAGGATTAGGTAATGATATAACATCTGATACTCTTTGAGGATGTGTATGGAATCCAAGACATAGGCAAGAGGACTGATATTCTTTAAGGGTTGGGAACCCAAGATAAGAATAGTCCTGGAAGGTCATACTTGAGAACGCCCGGGTGGGTATGTTCCTTGAGAGACAATGATGAAGGTGTACATAAATCATTGGTCTTGCCAGCATTGTTTCTTATGGTCTTGTGAAGAGATGGAGCTCTTAGTCAAGGCCTTGCACTATGACAATGCTGATGGATATGATGCTATAATAGATGGATTGCTAATCCAGTGTCTCTTATGTGAATTCTTCAAGATTGAAATTTTCCAAACACCTTGTAATGTTGTATGAATAGTTAAGAGAGAGTGTTGGAGAAAATGAAACTAGGTCCATCTTCATAAATGTAATTTTGATATTTGTACTTATTCAAGAAAAGAGAAATTATTTTTGTATTATTTGTCAATGAGTTTCTTGCTCATTGAAAATAGGTTAAGCATATTTTGAAGTGCTTCAAGAGAGTCAAAGTCAAAAGGTAATTATGAAAAGACCCTTTGAGGGCATGTTACATCAAGTAAGTCATCATACAAGGTCAAGGAAATAACTCCAAGCATGGTCAAATCCTCTCCTAGAACTAACAAAGTCTACAAGCAGTAAACACGATGAATAAATGTTGAAATATAATGCAACTATAGGTTAGATTGAGGGACAATCATGTTGGCTTCAAGGAGGAGGGACAGACCTTTATAAATAGAGGTTGCCCACTCCTCATTTGGACACACACTCACATCTTTGAAATTCACAAGGAAGAAAGAGGCTTATAAGATGAAGAAAAGGTAAGAAAAGCGGCTACAAGGACATCATTACAAGAAGGAAGAACAATAAAGTTAACGGGTTGATTTCTATGGTTTCTGCAGCCACACATGCGAAGGAGTAAGGGACAGATTGTGGCCAGATCAACAGAAAAAGTGCAGTGACATATAATTTATGGTTTAGGATAGAAACTAGGCTAATAAAGGCCTCCTACTCTATCATTGAAGGAAGCCTCACAAGCGAAGGAAGAAGAGACATAACCGAGGAATACGTGGATTGTTCCTAGGGCTAGAAATAGTCACACATGCGACGAGCAGGAAGGGATTGAAAACTGTTTAGGGTAGCAGCATAAGAAGCCTAATTAATATGTGTAGTTAGGTCTACAAGGTATCCCAAGGTCAGCAAAGAAGGTCCTCCTTATAGAAAAGAGGAGGAGCCCTAATATTCTAGGGTTCCCTAACCTAGAGGACAAAGTGTTGTAAGAGAAAGTGCCGGAAGAAGTGCCCGAAGATATGTAGGAAGTGACAGTGTGGAAAGTGGAAGGATATGACTCATGATTTGAGGGGGTCTTATTCAAGGGTCTAGGGTTTGGCAGTTGTTCAAATAATAAGCTTAAATAAGAGAAAACTTACAAAGGGTTTCCTCTCAAGAGTGGAGAAGGCTTGTCCCTAGCAGAGAGCCAAATTTTGTGTTCTTGTTATTTTGTTTTGGTAGCAGTTTGATGAACCACACACATATGCACTAATAAGCACAAGAATACGTATAAGATAACTAAGAAAAAGTAAAAAGACTTCACAAATTGTTATCAAGTCTCAGAGAATCACCACAACACTAATTTTCCATAGATCCTCTAACACCTCATCCATGGGGAGGTGTTTCCCTGTACATTATCAAGTACATTACCTACGAAGGAAGGGCAACGATTGTGTTTAAATACCATTTTGCACTGTTAAACCACCTACGGCACATGCAGCTGATTAACCTTCCGTATTTTTTTTAGAAAACATCAGGCAAATGTCGATGGCTGTAAAAACCATTGCACACCCAGAAACTTGTGTCACCAATAACGATCTTCTTAAATTGATCATACTGGACACACTAGAATGACAAGACAAAAGGTGGGAAGAGTTCATGAGTAGAAAGACAAGAGCTCCTGCAAGAGGCAAACTAAAATTCCTAACACCCCAAAGGAAGCAAGGGAGACTAGAGAATGAGGTCAATCTTCGAAGAGTATGATCGAGAAAATATCATTGAAGAAGCCAGTAGGTGGCAGGATACCGAAGAAAAGGGTAAAAGTGAGTTCACGTCTGGAACCTTCACCTTCATCCAGAAAGGAACCAAGCAAGAACATGGGGAAGTAGAAAGAAGAGGAACAACTCCATCTGGAAGAAGACCCTCTGCCAGGTAAGGACGAGACTTAGTTTTTGCTACTTAAAATCAAGAATTTAGAAAATGAAAATGAAAAATTGAGGCAAAATTAGAAAGAAGTGGAGCAGAAACAAGGGTCCCATGCCTGGATAACCTAGTGGAAGTAGTGGAAAAAATGAGGGTGCATTCTTCACGAGGTCTTATGTGTTTGGAATGCACCATAAACCTAGCAGAAACCAGATACAAAGTCTGTGTTGCGAGCACCATTTCGATGGAAACTCAGATCAAACCTTGGGAAGCTGTTACATAAGAACCCTTTGATGACATTGCTGATACACAAGAACTGGCAACTGAAATGGATCATTCCATGGGTAGTGACCCAAGAGATGATACACAAGAACATGTCGTCGATGTTTCTATTACACAAGAACCAACAATAGAGGCAGAAGTTAACCAGGGACGAAAAGAAGAGGCTGTTACACAAGAACACATTAACGATGATGCTGTTAAACAAGAACCATCAACCAAAACGGAGAAGCTCAATCCTTAGGATGTTGTTACACCCCCAAGTGATAGTGCATGTGAAGGAACAAAGGGTCCTAAATCAGGATGGTGTTAGAAGAAGATTTTGTTGATATCACAATTGCAGAAGTGGAAATAGCAGGCACTCTTGTTGCAGGAAGGAGTGATCTTGTTGGCGACACACCAAAAAGTAGTGAACTCACTCAAGGAGAAATGGGTTGAGAAAGAATTAGTAGAAAAATGGGAAAGATGGGAAGAGGAGGCAACTACGAAGAAGAAAAAGGAGCAGTCATAGTTGTGGTAGTAGTAGGTTCGAGATTTAACGAAAAACAAACACAAGATGCATGAACTCGCCCTAAATCTATTAGTGTGTAGAAGATGCTCTCTGTCCTACCCATTTTTTCTGTGGGAACGATTTTTCTTGTTTCAATTGAAGGCGATCTATGAAAATACAACATATTTGGGTAATTCTACTCGAACCTTTTTGGACATTTTTTGTGCATGTGATTTCCATGATCAAAGCTTTCTTTGCGAGCTTTTCCTCCATAAAATAATTTGTGATCATGTTAGTACACACATGGCTGCGTGTGTTCTTTCTTACATGGGTGATCTGGAGTTGCGTTCCTTTATTTATTTTATGAAAATTTAGATAGAATGGCACATGGCCATGAAGACAGTGGCCACAAATGAAGAAAAGCCAAAATTAATGATCCAGGCTGAACCAGGTATGGCTGTAGAATTAACAAAACTTCTTAGGAAATTTTTTAGCATTCCGGATGTCAAGGAACATGCAACCATATACAGGCGAAGAATTGTGAAGCTCTGCTTCAACCTTTTTGTTCATATGAAGAGTTGTGCACTAATAGGGTTCCATAAACACACAGAGGTTAGTAGTGTAGGACTACAGGAAAGTGACCTGTTTGGTTTTCAAAAAAAATTGGTTGCTATTCTACGAGTCCCAGAGTTTTCCTGGATTATGGATCGATTGGGATAATTTTTTATAGGACTCAGATTCAACTATCCTTTGATTTTTCTACCAGTGGAAGAGTACCAGACTCAGTATCAACTATGTGATTATAAGGAGGAACCTTGGCCACATCAACTAATGGCCACTCAAGAATACAGGTCTACTAAGGAGGACACCGCTAACACCTATAATTTGATAGAACTGCATATGAAGTATAGCAGCAGGCTCTAAAGAATTTTTGCATGTGGACATGCGATCGCTTCAGTTTGGGGGAGATGCTGGGTGCAGGTTTTGTGCATATTTTGGACACATTCCCCCCCCCCCCCCCGTCCTGGACAATTTCACCTCTAAACCTATGGAATTTATATGATAATTACCTTTTTCACGGTTATAAGGATACATTTTTGTTCTGACATATTATTTTACCATTTTTGTTAAATATGAATGTGGTGATATCTTTTCAATGACTAACTGGGGAAATTATGGAAAAAAAGTTCTCTGGCTCTATTTCTTTCAGGTGATGCTCCATAGTCTATGACCAAAGGATGAACAGTGGTGTGATAATTTACAAAGGGGTTTTTGATTACTTGTTGTTACACCCTGAGTTGTTGTTACATGTGAAGCATTACTAATACACCTCAAATTTTTGTTACACCGTGGGATGTTGACTACATCACAATTGTTTAGGACTGTGCATATTATTCCACAGGACAACTCTCGTAAATATTGTATTATCTATGTGCGGCTAAGGAGTCAAGGTAGTTCTGATTTTGGGAAGTGATGTAACAGCAGTAGGCTTTGTATTTAGAACCTGTTGTAATCATTTCTATTTTCTCTTGATATTGATCAACATGAGAATCGAGAGATTCTCGTGACTAATCTGTTTGTTATTTTGGACATGTAAATCTTATAAAGGAGACTCAATTCGATGTAAACGGGATGGACAATATCATTATTTTTCTCCTATAACTCATAATCATTTTAATACAAAGAAAAATGTTGTTGATGTATTCTTTTCAGACATGGTGTTGAGACTTTACTAATTCGCATCTCATTTGTGTGCCTTGCAAGGGAGGAAGGGCCCTCCTCTTTAGCAAGGGTTGCAGTATCATAGTGGTAGATTAATTATTGTTCCTTTTTGTAAGTGTGAAATTATTTTTGTCACCTTGTAATTTTCATAATGGGTTTATTTGTGTTTCCATATTTCTGATATGTTGTCACAAAGGATTGATTTGAACATAATATTTGGTCAACCAACTTAGTTAGTGGTGTGGTGTGTGATGCACCCTTTTCCTTGGTAACATGAAGTGTGGTTTCATTTCTGTAGAATGTTTTTGATTTATAAATAATAATAATAATATAATATCCATTTTTAAGGTCACAGCCAATCCAGACACCAAATTGGTGTATGAGACCCCCTTATTTGTGGGACAAGGGACCCATCTCCAGGCAGCGATTTGGCTGCTAAGTCTACGAAGGCATACATACTCTACCCCCCTTTGGTTTTGAACCTGTGACCTCTTAGGAGGAAACACATGCTCTTAACCATTAGGCCCACTCAAGCTATATTACTTTTTGCATGAGCGTTACTTTCTACAATTAAATTCAGTGACATTTATTTTGTCTTTTATTTTTACTCTTGGTTGAAGTGTATCGGCACAGACAGTGCATACTCCTTTGAAATAAACAAACCTACCCTGGGTTGAAAATTATGAGTCAGTCATATTAACAGTGATTCAATTGGCTCAACAATAGGGGGTAAAGGGTTTTTATATTGGCATACATAAAAAATGGAGCTCAAAGTTAATGTACAAATATAAAGGGGTATAAAAAATGTTAATGAAAAAAAATACCTAGAATATCTAGTGAAAGTATGGATTTCTTAAATTAGGAAGGTGTACTGGGTATGTATTGGTAGGTGGTTAAATAATGTGATTTTTAGAGTTATTTTCCAATATGTAGTGAAATTAAGGGTATTGTTTAGTGTGCCATGAATGCACGTGATATGTCAAAGGTTCACTGAGTGAAGCCCCCGTGAATCTTAGACTCACTAATGTTGCTACTTAGGGAAGTATTTTAGAAATTAAATTGGTAGTGTAGTGTATTTGGGGTATATTGCTTTGTCAGATCTTAATATGACATTAGGTGCTTCTAGAAAAACATTCAGGGAGAGTGTGATGTAATTTTCAACTATGCAATACCATCTCATATCCTCATCCCTTCCAGGTGTTTATCTCTCTCATCCTTTAAAAAATGCAAGGAATTTGAGAAGGAAATTGATGGTTTGTGATGGGTGTAGGTTTTAACCTTGTACACAAATAACCTACATATGAATTCTAAAAACAAAAAATAAACAATGGTGAGAGCATAAAATATTAAAAAGATATCCATAGAGATTTTCCCCTAGATCCCAAATCCGGGACTACCAGATTGATTTTTCATTATATTCCTTTCAATGTTACAATACATATATATACATGTCGAAGCATTCATAAACCCCAATCCATTAACCCTGGATTACAACATAACTATAGTTTCCTTGACTAAATCTACAAAATACCATGGGTATAAAACCATCATGCCCAAAACCATATGAAAACCCATGCACAAAACCATAGGTAGGTCCTCCCACCTAATATAGGGTTGAAAAAAAAATTCCTAGGGCACTGCCCCGAACCTCGTGGAAGGGGGCTACCACCCCCTTGCAAAACCTTCCACAAGGGAGGCTGCCTCCCCCTCTGTGAACCCCCTGCTACGCCCGACACAACGAAGGAACAATTGTTGCCTCCCCTCTAACCCCCTGCGTCATGCATCGGGCTAGTCGTTGAAAGAATATAAAACACACCCAAAAATGGGGCCCATCAATAAGTACATTTTTAGGTTCATTATTCTATACTCAAACCCTTAAAACTCTCCTTTTCTCACATTAATTCACATTTTTAGCCATCATATTCTTAGTAATAAGACTAAAGTGTGTTTTTCATACTACGTGACCTAATGTGATTAATATGTAGGAAAAAAAAGTATTTTTGGAGATATTTACTATGCAAGGGCTTGATGTAGACAAAAAGA
Source organism: Pinus tabuliformis (assembly GCA_031772625.1). NCBI lineage: Eukaryota > Viridiplantae > Streptophyta > Pinopsida > Pinales > Pinaceae > Pinus > Pinus tabuliformis. Next base: position 304,009,908 of record CM062818.1, read on the forward strand.
GAGAATATAGGAGGCTTTTCCACCTCGTTTACTCTCCAACTCATCTTGAGATCACATAATCCTCACCAAAAACTCAAATTTAGTAGCAACCGAGGAATTCCAAATACATGTGAAGACCAAAGGAAAATAGGTCCACGCATCTCAATATTTTGGAAGGCATCACTCCTATTTTAAAGGGAGATGCCCTCAACTACTTTTTGTATAAATAAGTGAGCCAAAAGGCTCATGAGGATTCAAATTTGTGTCGCAGCTAGGAGTAACTACTAAGAGCCTAATGTTGTTAGCATTGTGCTATTGACATTGATTTAAAACATGGCCTTAGTCATGGTCATACTTGTCATATGCATTTGTGATTGATTTTTTACTTGGTGGCCCTATTGATTAGCACCGATGTCAACAATATGATGTTACTCATGTTGGTTTGTGTCCTGTGTTAGAATTAATGATGGAAGACTCATGATAATCAGTGATGGGATTGATGGAGATTGACATAGCATGATGGTCTTGGAGGATTTGTCATGTGCATTGATGGACATGTCATGATGATTTATTGATGTTTCTATAGGTAGGGGAGGCTACTACAGATTGATGAGCAGATCTACATGTGATGGTGATGGTTGATGGCACACTAGTTGAGTTGTCAACTCGGTCTTCATACTTATGCTTCATGGAGATGACTTTTAGTAGTGTGATGACTTCATGATGATGATGATTGTGACGTTGCAGAGGTACTACAAAGGTCTTACAAAGGTGTTGCATCTTTTTTATGGGTATAATGGAGAGTGGAGGACTTGTTGGCACACTTGTCAACCTTGTTTGTTGGCCCTTGTAGGTTAACTTGGAAGTGGGACTTGGGAGGTATGTTTGTTCTACTTGCAGATGTGTCGAAGGCCATGTAATAGGTATGGATGCTATCACAAATGTTTGAGAAGAGGTTCCAACATGTGGCAGATGTTTTGAGCTAAAGTCATGATATTTTCCTTGAACTTTAGCCTGCATCGCATGCATGTTGAGTTAAGGAGTCATTGGAAAGCTTTAATGTGGAGGCCAAACTATGGGAGTGATTATAACCCTAGTTAATTTTAGACCTTTTCAAGGGAGCGACTGAGGGATTTGATGATATTTCCTCTGTATTCCTCACACTGAACGAAATAAAATTAGCTTGGAAATTCCCAGAGGCTTCCAAAAAAAGTGAAAAAAGTCGGAATTAGTTTGAAAAGGTCCTCTGATGATGTGAATGTATTTAGTGCACTAGTAGTGACCTTACTGGATTAATTTTCTCCAATTTTTTCACATTTGATCCCATCCCCAAGCTCAATTTCGCCCTACATGTTTTATGTACTTGATCTTGGAGTTGTATGTTGATTGTGTTATATGTGGATTGTATGTGTGGACAGAAGGATGAATAGTGAGATTATGCTTTAGATCTATTGGAGAGCCTAGTTGCTTCAGTCCATTTGTGTTAATGACTGAATAATGAGTAGTTCCGAAGGATGTTGCAGTATATATTAGAATTGAAGTTTCTGGAGTAGAGTTTGTTTGAATATTTTTATATGCTGCTGGAGTATTGTTGATGATCCTCTCACATATGTTTTTGTAACATCTTCTATTATTTTTGGTGCATAACCTTAGTTTTTTATGTTGATAATTGTTTTATGCATCATTATATTCTTGTGAGGGCCTGTTGTATTCATATTTGGTTGTGGCAACAATTTGCTATTGGAGAGCACATGTTTTTGTGAATTTGTTTTATTTTGATTTGATAATGAGGTACTGCTCCTGAGATCATATATGCAGAGTTCATTTCCATTTGAGCATAGTGTCTTGCGATCCATTTTGAAAATAGATGAAAGGAGTTCCACATGGTAGTGAGGAGCAGTGACTTCATGGAGGTAGAGCAGTGATACCGAAGCTTGAGCAAAAGGAAGAACTCTCTCCATCCAATGGTGGTTGGATATCTGTTGGGTCCCTATAATACTAGTGATTACCCCATTACTATTGTAGTTATACCCGTTATTTATATTGTTGTGCCCCTATTACCCCCATATTGTTATTTCTGTGCCCCATAGAATCCCTCTATTGTTATTTTTGTGGCTTTATATTATTATTGTTAGGTCAGCTGGATTATATTGTGACTCCTTAGACTCCTATATATAGAAAGGAGGTTTTGTCATTTGTATCATCCAAGAATTGTTCATTTATGTAATGTAAAGGAGGTTTCCCCCTCGAAGAGGCTGAATTCTAAGGCGTGGATCTCTCTTTTCTATCTTTTTGTGAGCTGGTTTCATAACATTTGGTATCAGAGCTTTGGATTCTAGGGTTTCGCTGCTCCAAACAGGTCATCGTGGCATTTTCGCTATAACTTTTTTTCTGTGATGTTTCAGAAGTCGCAAAAAAAACCCATTTGAGAAGAAATCGTGCTGAACCTTGGGTCCAATTTCAGAGCTTTTTGCACAATATTTGCGGAGATATGATCTACGGAAGTTGGTCTTTTTGCAGACTCCTGAATTACATTCAAAACAGGTGACCTGGGGAAAATCGTCATAACTTTCTCTCTAGGGATCGGATTGAAATTTCGTAAGAAGGTACAGAAAGAGGACGGACTGTAGTTTCTTTTATGTGTGTTTTAGATTCAAAGGTTGAAACAGTGACTCGTGGCACGTCGTACAAGTTTGCTCTATGGAACCCGTTTAAAAGCAAGTCACTGTGGGAGATTTCACATAAATCTTCCTTGGAGAATCCAATTTGGCTTAGACTTGTGGCATTGGAAAGAGAACACAGAAGGCTACTACAGGTAGGAATTTCAGAATTGGATGATCCAAAATTACAGAGATACATCAGATTCAATATCAAGCTTCTATAAAGTGAAAAAAGGTGTGTAGTTTTTTTTTTAATTTTTGTGTAAGCTTGGTTTAACGGAATTCAAAGGGCATAGTAAAGCATTATTATCGGTAACTGATGCCCCGAGGAAAGAAAATGCAAACATCTAGTAAGGAACCTGAAAGCTCTAGCATGACTCATGAAGAAGAGGAAGAAATGCTACATGATATATCAAAATTACAAGAACAAGTGCAACAAATGTCACGCTCACAAAAGCTAACAGAAGCTAAGATAAGTGGCATGGAATCTAAGATAAATGGCATGGAATCTAAGATAAAGGGCATGGAAGCTAAGATGGAGGATTGTATGGCAGATTTGAAGATAGATTTGAAGACAGACATGGAAGAATTGAAGAAGTTGCTACAAGAAAGGGTCACTAATGGTGAAAAGGTAGTAAAGGAAACTCATGATGAGAACAAAAGAAATGTTAATCATGATTCCATAGACGCTAATGTTGGATCGAAGAATCACCATATTCCAAAAATCGATATGAGGAAGTTTGATGGCAAGGATCCCGCCACATGGATATTACAGATGGAGCAATTCTTCGATCTCAATAATGTGCAAAACGCACAAAAGGTACGTATGGAAACTGTATATTTGGAACCAAATCAGTTTGTATGGTATCAATGGCTTTTCTCTCGTAAACAATTTATCACTTGGGCAATTTTTACGGAAGAATTGATAGCACATTATGAAGATACAAAAAGCAACACTTTTTTTAGCCAATTGATAAGTCTCAAACAAAAGGGTTCAGTAATGGAGCACATTGAGGAGTTCCAAAAATTGAACATAAGGGTAAAAGATATTCCAGAGGAGCATAGGATTGATGTGTTCATAGGGTCTTTAAAGGATAATATCCAACATGATGTTCGCCTTTGGGAACCTGATTCATTAGAGAAGGCATTCAGGTTAGCAAGAAAAATGGAAAGCAAAATTATGGCAACCAGGAAGCATACCACTCACAACTATAAAGACAGAAGTGTTGTTGCCCCTAGTCTTCCACAACCTATAAGGTTGACACCACAACAATTGGAAGAAAAAAGAGCAAAAGGGCTTTGTTACAGTTGTGATAGCAAATACACTAAAGGTCATAAGTGTGCTGAGAAGAAATTATTCTACATAGATTGTGAAGAGGAAGAAGAAAAGGAGCAAGAAAGGTCAAAAGAAGAAGATATACTCCAGGAACAAAGCCTAGATGAAGAACAAATAAATCCGACCATATCTTGTAATGCATTGGCGGGAATTACCACTCCTCAAACCATCAAGATAGAAGGACAAATCAAGAAGAAAAAGGTAATAGTGTTGATTGATTCAGGAAGCACCCACAATTTTATTCATTGTAGGGTAGCAAAAGAATTGAATTGCTTCCTATATCCAGCACCAGAGTGTCAAGTGATGATTGCAAATGGAGGAACAATAAATTGCTCTGGAAAGTGCCATAATATCAAGCTATCCATGGGAGAATATGTATTGACTAGCCCAATGCTTTCCATTCCAATGGGAGGTGCTGATGTTGTACTAGGAGTCCAATGGCTACAATCCTTGGGTACAATAGCTTTTAATTTTCAAGAACTTTTCATCAAATTTTCTACGGAAGGAAAGGAAGTTGAATTAAGGGGTATTGCAGGGAAACCAGGAAAGATAATCAGCTCTAATGGCATGACAAAGCTTCTAAAAAGGAGCAAAGAGGTGTAATTGCACAATTATGTTCGCTAGATGTTTCCACATTGGAATCATCTATTTCTCCAGATCTCCAAAAAGTCCTGGACAATCATTCCAAGGTATTTGAGACTCCCAAAGGTCTCCCACCTATGCGTGATCATGATCATGCTATTCATCTGATTCCAGGAAGTGTTCCTCCAAACATCAGGCCGTACAGATATCCCTATGTCCAAAAAAGTGAAATTGAACGTATGGTTGCAGAAATGCTAGAGGCTGGTATAATTCAACCAAGTCAAAGTTCTTTCTCAGCTCCAGTAGTATTGGTGCACAAGAAGGATGGATCATGGCGCATGTGTCCAGATTATAGGGAGCTCAACAAGCTCACTATTAAAGATAAGTTCCCCATTCCTGTTATTGATGAATTACTGGATGAATTGCATGGATCAATTTACTTCACCAAGTTGGATCTTCGTTCGGGATATCATCAAATCAGAATGAAGATTGAAGACATTCCGAAAACGGCATTTAGAACTCATGAGGGTCATTATGAATTTTTGGTCATGCCTTTTGGCCTTACCAATGCACCTTCAACATTTCAAGGTTTGATGAATTCAATTTTCAAACCATTCCTTAGAAAATTTGTGTTAGTATTTTTTGATGATATACTAATCTACAACAAGTCTTGGAAGGATCATGTTGAACATGTTGACAGGGTGCTACAACTATTGGAGGAGAAACAATTATATGCAAAAAGATCCAAATGTTTCTTTGGAGTCCAGGAGGTGGAATATTTGGGTCATATTGTATCTCATGAAGGAGTTAAGGTAGACCCTAGCAAAATTAAAGCCATTAAGGAATGGAAAATCCCCACATCCATAAAGCATCTGCGAGGATTTCTTGGGTTGACAGGGTATTATCGCAAGTTTGTTAAGAATTATGGGAGAGCAGCACCTCTAACAACATTATTGAAGAAAGATTCATTTTCATGGACTCCGGAAGCAACAAAGGCCTTTGAACATCTTAAAGAGGCAATGTGCCAAGCACCGGTCTTAGCTACACCGGACTTCACAAAAACCTTTATTGTGGAATGTGATGCTTCAGGAAATGGAATTGGTGCTGTTCTAATGCAAGATGAAAGACCCATTGCTTTTGAAAGTCGTCCAATCAAGGGAAAGTTTTTAAGCAAAGCTATTTATGAGAAGGAAATGTTGGCAATACTCCATGCACTTAAGAAATGGCGACCCTACCTAATGGGAAGACACTTCAAGGTAAAAACGGATCATGATAGCCTTAAATACTTTTTAGAACAAAGATTATCCTCTGAAGAGCAACAAAAATGGGTCACAAAGATGTTGGGTTATGACTTTGAAATCATCTACAAAAAAGGGAAGCAAAATGTGGTGGCAGATGCACTCTCAAGAAAGGATGAGGATGTGGAAGCATTGTTGTGTGCCATTTCTATTATCCAACCAGATTGGATAAACGAAGCAAGGGAGGAATGGAAGAATGACGAAGAAGTGTGGGCACTTATTCGAAAGCTACAACAAGATTCCAGTACTTCTGATACATTTAGCTGGCAAAATGATTCGTTATGGTACAAAGATCGCTTATACCTCTGTAAGAATTCCCAGCTAAAACAAAAGATTCTTATGGAATTGCACACTTCTCCCTTAGGAGGGCACTCAGGATTTTTAAAAACTTACCACAGGGTTAAGAAGGAATTTTTTTGGGATGGCCTTAAATCAGATATTCAAAAGTTTGTGGCGGAATGTTTGGTTTGCCAGCAAAATAAAGTTGAAACAATTAAGACACCGGGTCTATTACAACCTTTATCCATTCCAAGCCAACGTTGGGAGGAGGTTTCAATGGATTTTATCACAGGTTTACCCAAGTCTGAGGGAAAGAGTGTCATCATGGTGGTAGTTGACAGACTTACCAAGTATGCACACTTTTGTGCATTATCACATCCATTTAAAGCCAGTACAGTTTCTACTGCATTTATGGAAACAGTTCAAAAGCTACATGGAAACCCAAAGATTATTGTAAGTGACAGAGATCCCATTTTCACTGGAAATTTTTGGACAAATTATTTTCTTGTCTTGGTACTCAGTTAGCTCATAGCTCATCTTATCATCCTCAATCTGATGGGCAAACTGAGATAGTAAACAAATGTTTGGAAGGATATCTTCGTTGCTTTGTATCTGATAAACAGACACAATGGGTCAAATGGTTGCCTCTGGCTGAATGGTGGTATAACACTTCCTTCCATACAGCAACAAAAATGACCCCATTTATGGCACTTTATGGGTATCAACCACCATCCATCACATCATATTTAAGAGAAAATTCTAAGGTTCAGGCAGTGGAACATCACATCGAACATCAACAACAAGTCCTCCAACTCTTAAAGGATAACCTCGTGTTGGCACAAAATAGAATGAAACACAGGCAGATCAACATCGCAGTGAAAGAAGTTTTGATGTAGGTGATTGGGTATTCCTACGGCTACAACCATATAAGCAAATGTCCCTAAAGCAAGCTAAGAAGGATAATAAATTATCACCAAAGTATTATGGTCCGTACAAGGTGTTGCAAAAGATTGGTACTATGGCATACAAATTGGAGCTTCCTGCAGCTTCTCGATTGCACCCAGTTTTCCATGTTTCATGTTTAAAGAAGGTTATAGGTGACAAGCTCCCAATTCAAACAATATTGCCAGAACTTGACGAGGAAGGAAAAATTATATTGGAACCGGAAGCAGTCACAGAAACAAGAACTCGACAGCTACGAAATCGATCAATTTCAAAGTATCTTATCAAGTGGAAGAACTTATCCACTGAAGATTCCACATGGGAGGATGAGAATTTTATGCAGAAGTATCCAGAACTACTCAAGCGTTGAGGACAACACTTTTTTGAAGGAGAGGGGCATGTTGGGTCCCTATAATACTAGTGATTACCCCATTACTATTGTAGTTATACCCCTTATTTATATTGTTGTGCCCCTATTACCCCCATATTGTTATTTCTGTGCCCCATAGAATCCCTCTATTGTTATTTTTGTGGCTTTATATTATTATTGTTAGGTCGGCTGGATTATATTGTGACTCCTTAGACTCCTATATATAGAAAGGAGGTTTTGTCATTTGTATCATCCAAGAATTGTTCATTTATGTAATGTAAAGGAGGTTTCCCCCTCGAAGAGGCTGAATTCTAAGGCGTGGATCTCTCTTTTCTATCTTTTTGTGAGATGGTTTCATAACGATATCCCAATGGTAGTTGGGTGAGGATCAATTGATTTTGGTGGCCTTCAAAGGATGGTACTTTTTAAATCCATGTGAGAAAAAAAAAATTGAACTTATCAGTAGTATCGAGTCTCCTAGCTGATTGGTGTTGGCATTTTGTGTATGAGGTTGATTATCCATGCTCATAGGAGTTAGCACATTATGTAAAAGGATCAATTGATTGACATAATAGAAATTCAGAGTAGAGAAGCAACAACAAGGGTGGTTTTTCTCTCGGAAGGGTTTCCACCATAAATCTTGTGTCTCATGTGTGATTGATGTGGTGTGCATAGTTTGTTGTTTATATTGCTCACATGGTTAATGATTTAGCTACTTATTTGCTTATATGAATGGATAATTTAATGAGTTGTTGGTGCATGTACATGTGATTCAGTAAAAATAAATAATTGGTAAAAAATGTATATAGATCACACTAATGATTCACCCCCCCCGATCCCCCTCCCTGAGTAGTGCTCAAAGGTTTCCAACAATTGGTATCATAGCAACACTCTTGGTCGCATCTTGATCACTTGAGAGTAGATCTGGTGTTTGTTGGTAGAAATTGATTTTTTATTTTTGAAATGGTTGTTCTCACTATTGCAAATTATAAGGTATGGTGTGAAAATGTAAAATCTCAATTATTCTCTTCTGGATATAACATTTGGAGACCAGTATGTGAAGGTTGTGGCAAGGATCCAATTGCAAAAGACTTTTTGCAACAAGATGAACATGCACTGTGCATAATCTACAAGAATCTTCATGATGATGATATGAAGAGACTAGTGGGTTTGAAACATGCCAGGAAAATGTGGGACAAGATAGAATCCATTTTTGGAGATGGTACCAACAACAAAAAGGAATTTGAGAAGAAGATAAATAAGAAGAAGAACCAAAAGAAGAACCTCCAAAAACAAGAATCTCAGCAACAAGAGTCTCATTCTTCCAGTACACATGACTTAGCAGATGATGAAAACAGATCATAAAATCTTACACCTAAATGTATAAACATCAGATTTTCTATTGAGTTATAGTTTTGTTGATTCATATTTTGATCACGTTGAATTGGCTAGTGAAGATGAGAATGATATTAAGGTTCTTAGATCAAATATTTCTAGACTAATAGCTGCATGCAAGGGTCAAGAAAAACTATTGCAAATTTGTGATGATAAGGAGGCCAATCTCAAGGAGGAGATTGTGAGCTTAAAAGTTAAATTGGCAGAAGAAGAAAATGTTGAAGAGGGTATGCAGAAGGAATACCAAGTGAGGGTAGAAGAAGTTGAAAATTTTGAAGTAGAAGTGGTTTCCTCGATAAAACCATGAAAGATGGAGAAGAGTTTGGTAGCCTTGGATAATTTGCTTGAGATCTAAAGAACACCTTTGGATAAATCTGGTATTCGATTTTAGAAGGCTGAGTATAGTTTGCATGAAGGTAAAAACACCAAAGAAGATCTCAAGAAACCTGTAAAAAACAATACCAGCAACAAAAGTGAGATCCAAGGAAATAAGAAGTAGATCCAAAATTCATATAACAGAAAAAAGAGCCAACAACAATTCAAGTAGCAAAGAAGAAAATCTCAAGGAGCACATACATTTAGAAGACCTTTTTCTCCTAGAGAAAATCGTGATAGATTTGTAATGTTTTTAAGGAATCAAAGTCCTTTTGTTCCTTTTGTGCCTTTTGTTCCTTCTGGGCATAATGTAAAATGTTACAACTGTCACAATTTTGGGTATATTGTAGCAAATTGCTAGAGCAAAATGTATAGTCCACATCAGCAGAGATTCCATCAATTCCAGCAAACTTGGAGAATGTCTAACATGTATAACTATTATTTTATGTTTATTATAACTCATGTCATTTTTTTGGCCATAAGGTAATAGATTGCAGGTCTAACCATTGGAGGAGAGACACATTTCATGCATGGTCTAGATCTATCATGAACAAAAGAAGAGTTTATCCTCTTAGCCATGTGGAGTGCTATATTTTCCATAGATTTTGCCATATGGAAAGAGATTGTTTGTTGCCTAATTATTCAAGTCAAAACTGTTAAAAGCAGCAAAAACAGAGAGGATATGGCACAAGACAAGTGAAGCAAGGAAGGAAGCAAGTGAAGGAAGAAAAAATCAATTCAAGGAAGAGAAAAAATATCCAAACATCGTTTGGAGGAAGAAGGAGCAACAACTCTTCAACTAGTGAAGATCATTCCCTCATGTAATCCATGATTATTCATGCATATCTATAGAGGACTACAGAATTTATGAGAGGTGCATACCCTCATGGGGAGTGTATGATAGAGTTTGTAGCAACATATTATGAGTTCTTTTCCACCTCATTCCCATTCAGGTCCATAGGATCAACCTATCTCTTGGAGGTATATTGAGCTCAGGGGGAGCTATGCATGGTATTGAGATTCATGTTTTATTCTCTTATATTTCATTTATTTTCACTCATGTGATTGTAGCAGCTTTTGATGTCTTTCATCAGTATAACGAGTAAATTTTCAGCCATATATATGTTTTTGGTTTCCACTAACAGCTAGTTGAGAAAATGTTCAACCATGCATAGATTATGATCATGACTCTAGGATGTATTGAGATGACTTTCACATGGAATAGCCATGTATAGGTTTTCATATGTAGTTTATTACAGCCATTTATTTACCATGTCTTCATCATTTTACGATGGTGTTCAGTCCATTCAATAGTTGTTGAGTCATCATGATGATAGGCTTGTTATGGAGGAGTCTTATGAGTCTATTTTGCAGCCACATGTATGGGCTAATGATGATGTAATTTCCATGATGTATTATGTATTTTAGTCATTGGTCCATAGGAGATTATTATAGAAGCAATGGATTTCATTGATATATTCATCTAATATGATCATGGAGCCATGTACTTATGTTGTACTAACTTTTGGGTCACTTAGCCATGAGTGATGAGGTCATGTTATAGTGATATGAGTTTTGTATGAGGCCATATGCCCCTGCTACAACCATGTATTTATCAATGTGTATGTCACTTGAGTCATGATCGTGTGGAGTCTTGGTCCATATGATGCTTCTGTTTGTCAAGGAAGCATTGTTTGCAGTGAAAGCGATCATTTGAGTCCAGAAATTGGTATCTCTACAACTTGGAGATGGCATGCATTCAGGGGGAGCATTATTTTTTCCTATTTACTTCAACCATACATTGTTGGCATTATGATCCTCTTAGATGTCTTCATGATATGCCTCATACTATACTTTGATAGTGAGGTTCTTGGCCTCATGTGATGAGATGTCATGATAGTTGTTGCTATGTAGTTATTGGGGAGATTGTGTGTAGTTTCCTCATATGGAGGTTGCTACATTTGATGATGATGCTCATATGATGTTGCTATGAGGAGGAGTCATGGATTGATGCGTATGTGCATATTGATGCATATTATATTATGTTGCTCATAGTTGTTATTATGATGATGTTGCATATGTTGCTTATGGTTTCCTTGTGTTGTCATGATGCTTCCTTCTGCTAGTAGTTGTTGGTTGGTATTATGCTCTGGATATTGATTGGATATCTATGCTACTTGTTGCTTGTATGGAGGCATGGATGACCTTCCATTGGATTATATTTCGTCCATGTAGATATATTTCTCTAGTATATTCTTCAGTTCTTGTTTCCAATTCATATAAAGTTGACACTTTACCATTGATGTCAAAAGGGGAGATATTTTGAATGGATAGAGTGTAGCTCAGTCTTGGAGAGTGTATGGATATCAACATCACATTTTGTTGAGGTTGACATCAATGCCAAAGGGGTAGTTTGTTGGAATTGTGGTGTTGGCATTGATGCTAAAGGGGTCTTTGTCATGGTCATACTTGTCATATGCATGTGTGATGGATGTTTCACTTGGTGGTCCTATTGGTTGGTATTGATGTCAACAATATGATGTTACTCATGTTGGTTTGTATTGGCATGTGTTGGCATTGATGATGTCACACTCATGATTATCGGTCATGGCATTGATGGAGCTTGATGTAGCATGATCATCTTGGAGGAGTTGGCATGTGCATTGATGGACATGACATTATGGTTACTTGATGTTGCTATGGGTAGAGGAGGCTACCACAATTTGATGAGCGAATGTACATGTGATGGTGATGGTTGATGGCACACTAGTTGAGTTGTCAACTAGGTCTTCATCTAGGTATTCATACTTATGCTTCATGGAGATGACTTGTAGTACTGTGATGACTTCGTGATGATGATGATGATGATGCATTGGTACTACAGAGGTCTAACAGAGATGTTTTATCGTGTTAAAAGGTCTGATGGAGAGTGGATGACTTATTGTCACACTTGTCAACCTTGATTGATGGCCCTTGTAGGTTAACCTGGTAGTAACACTTTCGAGGCATGTTTTTTCTACTTGCATATGTGTCATATATGATGTCAGAGGTCTAAAGGCTAGCACATATCCTAGACAAGAAGATCCAATAGGTGGAAAATGTTTTGATCTGAAGGCATGATGTTTTCCATGAACTTTAGCCTCGACCGTATGCATGCTTAGTAAAGGGAGAAATTGGAAAGCTCTAGTTGCATGGAGGACAAACTATGGGAGTGGTTATATCCATAGTCGATTTCATAATATGCCAGGGGATCACTTGAGGGATTTGACAAGATTTCCTCCACATTCCTTGCACTGATCGAAAGAAAATTGTGTTGGAAATTTCCAAAGGCATCCAAGAAAAGTGAAAAAGGTTAGAATTAGTTTGAAAAGGTCCTGTCATGATGCACATGCATTTAGTGCACTAGTAGTGGCCTTATTTGATTGATTTTATGAAATTTGTGCACCTTTGATCCCATACCTAAGCTCAATTTTTCCCTACATGGTTTATATAGTTGAGCTTAGTTTTCTATGTTGATTTTGTTAGATGTAGAGTGTATGTGTGGAGAGAAGGATGAATAGTGATATTATGATTCATACCTATTGGAGAGCCTAGATTCTTCAGTCCATGAGTGTTAATGACTGAATAAGGACTAGATCTGAAGGATACAATAGTATAGATTAGAATTGAAATTGTTGGAGTAGAGTTTGTTTCTAGAGTTTTTATGTTGCTAGAGTATTTTTGATGATGCTCTCACATGTTTTTGTAGGATTTTCTATTACGTTTGGTGCATATCCTTAGTGTTTTATGTTGCTAATTGTTTTTTTTCAAATTTTATATGAGGGTCTATTGTATTCAAATTTGATCGTGGCCACAATTTATTATTGGAGAGCACATATTTTCTACATTTGTTTTATTTTGATTTGGTGATGAGATCTTGTTGTTGAGAGCATGTATGCAAAGCTAATTTCTAGTTGAGAATAGTGTCTTTGGACCCGGTATGAAAATAGATGAAAGGAGGTCCACATGGTGGTGAGGAGCAGTGACTTCATGGAGGTGGATCATTGATATCAAATCTTTATTGAAAGGAAGACATTTCTCCATCCAATGGTGGTTGGATAGTCCAATGGTATTTGGGCAAGGATCAATTGATCGTGGTGGCCTTCAATAGATGGTATTCTGTAGATCCATGTGAGACATAATTTTCCAATTTGAAAAGTAGTATTGAGTCTCCTAGCCGATCAATTTTGGCATTTTTTTATGTGAGTGAGTCTCCATGATGAAGTGAGTGAGCACACTATGTACAAATATCAAGTACTTGACATAATATAAATTCAGAGCAAAGTCGTAGCAGTAAGGGTGGGTTTTCTCTTAGAAGGGTTTCCACCATAAATATTTTCTCATGTGTGATTGATGTGGTGTGCATTTTTTATTTTTTATATTCCTCACATGATTTATGATTTAGTTGCTTATATGTTTATATGACTAGATAATTTAGTGAGTTTCTAGTTCATGTATGTGTGATTCAGTAAAAGAAATAATTGGTAAAAATTGTATATAGATCACATAATTGATTCACCCCCTCACCCCCCCCAAGTAGTGCTCAAATGTTTCCAACAAGTTCTTGACATTGTTATCATCTTTCATATGATTTATGTGACCCTTATTTTCTGTTAATGGGAATTTCACTATTGGTCTACATCTGAAGTATTTTTGGTGGGCTAAAACCCTTGGGTTTAGGCCCAAACCAGAGGCTTTAGTCTCTCTTTTATTTCTTCCTTTTTCCTGCCCAATTTATTGCAATTGTTTTCTTGTTTCAGTAGGTGTTATATTTCAAAATTTGTAGTTGTAGGTTTTCCTATCACCTCTCTTGTGGGAAGAATGATTGGAAGATATACAATAACAGCAAAAAATTATTTGTTTATGATTTCTTGGAAATTGGTAAGTATAACACTTTAATCCTTCTACATGTTTAGTTTCTTCAATTTAGGAGTTAGTAACATTGGTTTGGAAATTACGAGTTGTTTTGTGGTTTAGACTAGATTTCAATAAAAATCAACTCATCTTTTCCATGATAATTTTCTTAGTTGTAATAGTGATCATTTGATGCATGTGCTTGATTGGTTTGTAGGGATTGTATTAACCTACATGCATGGGCATACCTTTCTACATCCACCTAGGCCACTCTGTCTCCCTTCTAGACACCTCACATTGCTTCCAAACTATGTCACTTAAACCACTCTGCTAGGGTAAATGGAGGACATTGTGTGACAATGTTTGGTGCAAGATAGACCTCTGAGGGTATTGGGCTTCGCTAAGGGGATCCCACACCCTTCAATCACCTTCTTATACTTCCATCTATATTATTCCACCTTAAAGACATGATTCCAATATTTGAAAATCTCTCATACCCCCCTCCTGTAGAAAAACAGGGCCTCTTATGGCAATACATGGCCTCCTGTAGCATTGCTTTCCCTCCACCAGATTTGCTCTAGATTTTGACCCTCGCATATTTAAGTTGAATAATGATCCAAAATATTTGATTTCATGATTAGGGGATACGTTAATACCACTCCAACTCCATTTTATTCTCATTGGAAACATAAGACAATAAACAAAATCAAAATTAGCAGTTTTTCATAATTGTGTTGAAGGTTGAATTTCTCATTTTATAGAAAGTACAAATAGATATATTATTTATGTAAGTAGGATGTTACTTTGATTAGGTATACAAGTAGAATAACATGGTTTACTTCTACAACTAGACTAGTTTTTTCTTTCATGCAATTCCAATTTAGGAGTTATCTTGAATGTAGGGCACTCTCACCTCTCTAGTAGAATCATATTCATATTCTTGCAATTGTGACTTGTTTTTATGTTTGTAGTTAGATGAAGGAGTGGTATTTGAACACCTTGATTTGATCTCTTGAATGATGGTGACATGAGTAGAACCTAACATTTTGTGCATATAGCATTGTCACCTCTAAGTTTGTATGAACCCCAAGTTGATAATTTATGCTGAGAAGCACTTGGGAGTCGTAAAATCCTTGGTGCAATGCTAGGCTCATCACTTTTTGGTGCTATTTCATGGGAGGTGTTTAAGTAGGTTTTGTTTCTAGTTAAGAGTTGCTTGTTTTTTTATGTTTTTTCATCAGCCTTATTCTTTAAAAAAAAAGTGAAAATTCAATACAACTAGTTCTTTCATTCATCACAGGAGTAGGGATAACCAAGGAAAATTCTTACCAAAAGTCCCCACCCCCTCAAGTTGTCAACTTTCATTGTTATTTGGTGACTGTGAATTTCCCTCTTTGACTATATGGGAGCTAGAAGAACCTTTAGGTGACCAACCTGAAAATTTTGAGGAACACATAGGGAAAGAAGACCCTATCTCGTCTACCTAAACCATGGTTGAAAAAAGGAACAATGAGCTTTCCCTACTAGAGAAACCAATAAAGAGGTTAGAATGAAGATTATAAGCCCTTCTTCCCTTCCAAAGTTCGATGGCTTAACCTCTGAGGAGCCCGACACCTTCATGTTTGAGTTTGTTGTTGTCTGTAGGACCTATGATTATGCCTATGATGGGTAGAAGTTGAAGGTTTTCCTTCTATCCTCAAAGATGTAGCCTTGCGCTGGTTTATGAGTTTACTTGGAGGGAGCATCACTACCTAGTCCCAAATGCAACAAGCCTTCAATGACAAATATAGGGATTACTATAAGTCCAAATAAAAAAAGGGGGAAATATTTAGGATGACCCTTGGACCTAGTGAATCTTTGGAGGACTATGAGGAAAGATTTCAACTCAATTGTAGGAGGGCCAATTGTACCCTTGTTCCTGAGACATTCAAGGTAGTTCTTCTCCAATGGATAAGGGAGGATGTAATGGAAACCCTAAAAAAACTATCTGGAGGAGATATCTACCAATTTTCTTATGATGACATCAAAACTGTATTAACGAATAACTCTAGGGCTGTTAGGAAAATGGGTAAGTCTAGCCAAAGCTTGGTCAGTTCCTCTCCCTCAAGAACAACCATAAAACATGAGATAGGGAGTATGCTGGAAAATTGTAAGAGTGAAATGTTGCATATATTTTCTCTATAAATGTATACTATGAAAATCAAAAGGAGGAAAGAGGAAGAAGAAAGTGCACTAGCTATATTTTTCCCTAGATGTACTAAGAGACATCCTAGGAACGAATGCCCATTGAATTCCATAAAACTTTATCTATATTGTGAATAGAATCATGAAATATAAAAATGTCCCTCTCTACCACAGCTAACGATTGTATACCAACGAGGGTAAGAAGGTGGGTCAGAGCAGTTATTCTTCATTAACCAAAGGAGGCCTCTAGGTCCTTGACCATATCAATAAGGCATGCAAGGTGGACATTATCCTCACTACAATCCAAATAAAAGGCACCTTTCAAGCCTTACTACCCTTCCACTCATCAATCATGGTCTATGCCTCCTCCTTGGACTTATACTCCTCATCATATCAACCCTCATTTTCACTCATATCCACCCCAATCTTCCCAATGGAGTAATCCCTCACTAGGGTGGAGGCCTCAAACAAACCAACCTACTACTTTACTACCTCCACCTCATCCTCAACCACAACTTACTCAGAAAACTCCACCTACTCAACCTCAAATGCTCGCTCAACCCAATCTGAAGCCAAACAATAAGCAGACTCAACAGGCTTATAGTGGGGAGACATACTATCTTGTTTATGCTATGGAAATCCAAGATATTAACCTCCGGTCTGGGAAGGTGCTCCCAAATAATCACCCACCTTATACACCTGGATAGATTGAATATCAGAAGGAAGAGACTTCCCCTCAAGCCAATTCACCTCCTTCTCTTGAAATGTTTGTCCACCCTAACCAGCACACCCCATAAGAGGTTTAACTTCTGGGAGAATTGTAGAGCTTGTGTGTCTAGATACCCCCTCTCTAGGCGATCAAAGATGTTCCCATTTACAACAAAATTATTAAAGAAAAATTTTTCAACAAAGTGGAGAGAAGAAGAATATATACCCCCACCAATAATTTTGCTAGACAACTATCTGATTTGATGTTTGGGAGGGTGATCTCCCCGAAGTACTTGGATTCTAGTAGCCTAGTGGTTGATGTGCACATTGATGACATTATTGTCCCAAATACCTTGATTGATCTCAGGTCCGAAATCAATGTGGTGACTAGGGGAACCATGTTGAAGCTCAATGTCCAATGGGATTTAAGGAAGACCACTATAGTGTTGTAGCTTACAGAAAGATCCATAATATCTCATGAGGGAGTTATTGAGGATGCCATGTTATTGTTGGAAATAATACTGAGAGGGGGGGTGAATCAGTATTATCAGATCAGATAAAACTTTTCAATTTCATACTCAGAAACATATACGCGACTTCAGTTAAGTGAACCCGCGTGTACACGCGACTGTGTCTAATGCAACTAGCGTATATCCAGAGATCTTATGACTCAGTTAATCTTATCTTCAGTAAATGCATCAGAACATTATTAAGCATATTAACAGTAAACAGGTGCAGTATAACAGAACAGATCATCACACAAAAGCCACACACATGAACACCATGATATAAGGTGGAAACCCAATGTGGGTGAAAACCACCTGCTGCAATTTGTCTCTTTCTTCTTTAATGAGAACTTCTTTTACAATGTACTGGTGCAGTCCTTTACCAGCACGCAGGCTACAACCTGCAGAGGGCTACAACCCTCTTAGCTCTTGTACTAGCCGATCCATTTACTAGTACGTAGGTGCCTACCTACAGAATGCTTCTTTACTCGTTTTCCAGCTGCTAGTGGAAGGGAGCTACAACCCCCTGGCTCTTGTACTGGCTGATATGTTTACCAGTACGTAGGTGTCGGCCTACGAGCTACCCGGGACCACGTTTCATACATTTTCATACTGGATCCATAAGACAATCATCATTGTAGTACAACCTGCATCATTAATCACTGAAACACCCAATTCTGAATCATTGTAACCCTATCAACAATAACCAGACAATCATAGCAACAACCAGATCCAGCTCCATATTCAAATATCATACTTCACATTGTATACGCTACTTGGATGAACCCAACCTGCGTGTATACGCTCTTTTACCAAAACCAACTCGCGTACAGATCTATAAATTCAACCTTAAAACTCTGCAGCTATATCAGACATCAAAACATACCCAGATCATAATAATAAACATGCGTCAGTAGATCTAGTCTATCCAGAGTCAAACCATATGAAGATAATCATTCCAAGCCTTGAGATCTCATTCCATCATTCATCATCCTCCACATGGGTGAAACCTTGGTTCAGATCACCAACCCATAACCAGCACTTGGATCACACACTTTCTCAGATCTTCATCACTCACACTTACTCCCTTTGGCCTAGTGATCTTCTCCTTATATAGCCTTAGGCCTTGCTCAATACCAAGAGCCAAAACCATAGTAACACAATACCATCAACCTCGAAACTAGGGATCGACACGTCCGTCGAGACACCATGGTCCAAAACCATAGGCACAACTTCCAAGGACTAACTGCCACTGACCAAAGGTACTTTTCCACATACACGCGCTTTTTCTGAAGCCAACCTGCGTGTACACGCGACTTGGTCTTAACAAACCTGCGTGTATGAACTTCCTTGGCAAGCTGTACTAGGATCTGTCTTCTGATTAAGTTGCCATCTCCTGTACCAACTTCTGAGCATCTGTACCAACCTCTGAGTGAGTTGCCATCAAGGACAACACTTGAATCATAATGCCAACAGTTATCCACTTACTCCAGGGAGTACTCCAATGATTTTCTGGTCCTCCAGTCCAAAAGCAAGTTTAATGGATACCCTCTCATCCTAGGAAGACCTTGGTTGGCCATTGTTGATGCCTACATTACTTGTAGGGCTGGGAACATGACTATTAAGAATGGACACTTATAAAAAAAATTGTGTTGTATCCTCCTGCTCAAACCTCTATTGATCATGATTTACCCCTATTGTTAGAGAATGAGGAAGATGAATAATTTTATCATACAACCCCCTACCTAGTTGTCACACTTGGAATTGTTATAGGGGGAGGGAAACTTGATGAGGATGACATTATTGACCATATCTTATAGAATCAGTCCCCCACTACCTACTAGTTGATGAATTGATGAAAGAATTTAAGATTAATCCTTGGACTTAATTGTGCTTTGTTAACTCTAGCCTGTAACATGCCAAAGTTATGGAGATTGGCCCATCTAGAACTCTGAAGATAAACCCATATCTCCCTGCTGAGCAGGAAGAATAGTTATGCAGTGTGATGGGGAAACATGATGATGATTATGCTTGGGATTATAAGGAAATTAAAGGTGTACATCCCTCAGTATTTACTCATCATATCTACATAAAGGAGGGATGTAAGCATGTGAGCCAACCCCAGAGAAGGATGAACACAACTCTTAAGAACATTGTGAAAAGTAATTACAAAAGCTACTAGATGTAGGGTTCATATATCCCATTTCATATAGTAAGTGGGTGTCCCCTCTTGTTTTAGTCCCCAAGAAAAATGGGAAGTGGAGGATCTGTGTTGACTACTAAGAGCTTAACAAGGCTACAAATAAAGACCATTTTCCTTTTCCCTTCTCTGACCAAGTCCTAGATTTCCTTGCAGGAAGAAATTATTCTCCTTCCTCGACCGATTTAGTGGATACAACCAAATATAGATCAGCAGCAAAGACTAAGATTAGACCATGCATGTACTTGGGGTAACCTTTCCCGTAGAGTCCTTCCATTCAATCTATGTAATGCCCATGCTACTCGCCAGAGGGAAGTTCGAATTATCCTTGCTAAACTTTTTCATGACACTATTGAAATATACATGGATGATTTCAATCGTTATGGAAGTGAGTTTCGAGAAGCTCTTTCTAATTTGTGAAAAGTCTTAAAGAAATGCAGTGAAATGAAAATTTCATTGAGTCCTAAAAAATTTTAATTTTTTATGAATGTAAGGACTATCTTTGGCCATTCTATATCCGAGAACGGGATACAAGTTCACCCAAACAAATTTCCATCATCAAAAGCGTCCCTATCCCTAAGAAAAAAGAGATGTCAAGAGTTTTATTAGATTACCTATGTATTATAGAAGGTTTATTAAAGACTTTAGTAAATTGGATTCACCCTTGTTTGGAATACTATCTAAATATTCAAACTTTTGTTCGAAAAAACAACTGTCAACAAGCCTTCAAAGTATTAAAAGAAAATATGACCACTGCACCCATCCTTAGAGGTCCCAATTGGGCATTACCTTTCCACGTGCACACAAATGCCTCAAATAAATGTATACGAGAACCCTTAGTACAAGTGGAAGACAAATTTCCTTATGCTATCTATTTCATCAGTAAGAACATTTCTAAAGGTGAGTTAAATTATACTATCATTGAAAAATAACTCTTGGTTGTGGTACATTCTTTGAACCAATTTAGGCATTATATCACTAGTTATCAAATGTTTTCTCACACTAATCATCCAGCCATTAAGTATTTAATTAATAAACTTGATGTCAATGCTAGGATAATTAGATGGTTTTTATTGTTGCAACAATTTCATTTGACTATTATTGACAAACTAGGGAAAGAGAATGTGGTTTTGTGATTTCTTGTCAAGACTAACCCTACGTACATAAAAGGAAGAGATGATCGATGATCAACTCCTAGATGAAAACCTCTTTTCTATCTCAGTACTTTCTCCTTAGTTTTCTGATATAAACAACTACTTGGTTGCTCGGAGGTTCCTTCCTCATCCATCCTCCAAGGAGAAAATCCATAGTGTTAGGAAAAGTGCCCCATTTAATTGGTTTGGGGGAAATATTGTCAGACTAGAGCCATATCAGATCTTGAAGAGATTGTGAGGGAAGAGGAGGTATTTGACATCCTCTCATCATTCAATGATGGACCTTTTCAGGGCCACTTTGCTACTAAGAGGACAACCTTCAAAGTTCTACAAGTAGGTTACTATAGGCCCACTCTACATCAAGATGCGAGGAGGTACAAAACTAGGTGTTATTAGTGACAGGGGATGGGTAAGCCACACCTAAGGATGAAATTCCCTTACAACCTCAAGTGGCTCTGGATCCATTTGATAAGTGGCGCATGGATTTCATTATACTTGTTGCTCCCCATCAAGAATGAAGAAGTATATCATTGTGTGCACTGATTACCTAACTAAATAGGCCGAAACAAAGGTAGTTAAGGCAGTAAACTAGGAGAAGGTTGTTGAGTTTCTGAGGGAGAACAACTTCTACAAGTTTGGTTTTCCTAGAGAGTTAGTCACTGGCCAAGGAGCACAATTCACATAAAATCTTATCGAAGATCTCATGAGGCAACACCACATCAAGCACATGAAATCCACTACCTATCACCCTTAGGGAAATGAGGAAGTGGATGCCACAAACGTATCGTTGGAGAACATTTTAACAAAGGTTGTTAGCCACTTGGACCTACAACACAACTTAGAATACTAGCACTCGATTTACTCCATTTTAACTAGTATATGGGAAGAATTCCCTGTTGTCAATTGAATTTGAATACAAAACCTTAAGGATGGAAACTCAGTTAGTCTTGGACCTCACTACAAAACAAAAAGAGAGCCTACTCCAACTCAATGGTTTAGATGAATTTAGGCTGCAAGGTCTCCTACACACTGAGGTAATTGAACTAAAAAGGAAGATTTGGCATGACAAACAAATTAAAGAGAATGGTTTTCAAGAAGGATATTGGGTATTTATGTATCATTCCAAATTCAAGGATTTTAAGGGAAGGTTAATGAGAATATGGTTGGGTTCCTACCTAGTCTAGAGATGTCATGAGAATCGGCCTATCTAGATCATAAAAATTGATGAGGAAGGGATTCCCTTACTTGTGAATTGGTATAGTTTGAAGTTGTATAAAATACCTCTATCCAAGGAAGAGTTTATTAATTCAATAAACAAATAATTGAATTTGATTGGGAGGCTCACATGCCTCAATCCACACAACTTCTAAAAAACCAGAGAAAAAGGAAAAATAAAGGGCCTAGATGAAAACCTCTAAAGGCATTTGAGGCAGCCTCTAGGGTTGAAAACCTCTCTGAGGTATCCCAAGAGAAAAAGAAAAAAAAAAAGAGAAAAAAATAAAAGAAAATAAAATATCCCTAGGTGAAAACCTCCTCGGAGGTTCCTACGGAAAGCATGCAAGTCGAAAAACTCTACAAAGGTAGTATGGATGTCTAAAAAAAACAAAAAAAAAAACAAAAGAAAAAAAAAAGACAAGGAAGGAGTCCTTACACCAATCTACTTAACATCTCTCTTTTGCTGGACCCTAGATATGCAGAAGAACAATGGGTACATAACATATTTTACATATTCATTTCTCCATTATTTCGAGCAATCCATTGCATTTTCATCCTCTTCATTCAACTCCCTACCTCTCTACCTCATCTATTCAATGTTTTCACCACATACACCATCCTCAGATGATCCTAATATTGTACCCATACCTCCTATGCTTTGTCTAAGTTCTCAAGTGAAATATGAGGTCTTGAGGATGGATGAAGTGTCTGCTATAGGAAGGAGATCCCTCCTATAACAACTTGCACAATGACAATAGAATTTTGAACCAATTTTTTTACAACCCCAGAGTAGAGGATCCAACAACTCTGAGGCCTCATCAAGATATTACTGGAGCTCAGAGGGAAAAAACCATCCCTAGAAAGAAAAGGATAGGTTATCCATCCATCAAAACAATAGTAGAATGAGCATTGAGAAGAGTCCCGCACAATAACAAAAAGGGAAGGGAATTTATCAGTTAAAAAAAATAAAACAAGTTATGAACACCTGTGCAGAAGAAAAGAAAGGAAATCAACACCTTCAAATTCATCATGATATGTAACCTCAATAGTAGCATGCAAAAATCTACAACAATTCAATATCAGGTAGACTCAGTTATGAAACCACAGGGGCTTCATTGGTGGAGAAATATCATACCACGTGGGTTCATATTCGGGAATATATATTGAGGAAAAGATGACATAATAGAATGGGGGATATATAGGGGGTACAAGGTTTTTATATTGGAAAATATAAAAAATGGAGCTCAAAGTTAATGAAAAAATATAAAGGGGTATAAAAAAGTTAATTGAAAATTGGATACCTACAATATCTAGTGAAAGTGGGGGTTTTTTAAATTGGGAAGTTGTATTGGGTTTATATTGGTAGCGGGTTAAATAATGTGATTTTTAGAGGGGTTTTCCAATATGTAGTCAAATTAAGTGTATTGTTTAATGTGCCACGAACGCACATGATATGTGATACGTTCAATAAGTGAATCCCCCGTGTATGACACCCCTCACCTCTTCGCTATGCATATAATGAAAAATGTGTGTAATGATCGAGAATGGAACTTTTTATGGGTTGGAGGTGGCCAGTGAACTTTGCCACCTTCGATCAGTTCAATATAGTTTATTGGACCAATATGCAACGTGGAAAGGTCAATTTAAGTGGGGTTATAATCACAAGGAGTGGGGTGATGATTATGATGAGTGGGGACAACTATTCAAAAACGAAAACTCGTGTAGATGCCAAGTCACCACAATGCTCTGAGCCTTTACCACAAGAGGAATAAAATGTAAAATGATCGACTACATTGCATAATCACTCATTTCTAGAAAATATTTGGAGAAGGACGAGCTATATGTTACCAGAGACTTCTCATGGTGCCACAAGGATGCCACATACCGTGTTTGTAGGTGCTACAATTGAGGGTCTAAACTGTTATAGGAGCAGAGATAGGAATTTACAGGGGGAAATTAAAAGGGAAAATGATCCAAATCTACTAGATATTATCCTCAAACCCTAATGCATGCAAGAAAATCACTTTTAAATGAGTAAGTGACCTCCTCCCTCTCTAAATTCCCATACACCTGCATGAAAAGTTATGTTTGAATCAGGTATCTCGTAGTAAGCCATTATGTGATAGTTTCCTTTGAAATTTTATTTGATGAGAAGGCAATATAGGGAGAAATAAAAGTTTCCTTTTTAAAAGATTTATCATCCTTCTCCTCCTCTAATAAAACTGAAATTTTGACACTATCTCTGCAACCAAGACTACTCTGAGGCCAAAATTGAAATTCACAAAAAACAACCCCAAGAAGAAGTAGTAGGAGAAACAGGGGGAGGTTTCAAGAGGAGAGAACCCATAGACACAAAAATAATCCATTAGCATCCCCCTATTCTGGAAATTTTCCTAAGACATTAGTTAATGGGGTTCTTTCAGCAACTGAAGGGGTATGATGATGAGATCACTCAAGAGTTTTCCATGGCACTAAATTCTCAGGGATAAAATAGTTCCACTGCTACTGTTAGAGGAATTTCCATCTATTTCAATGTTGAATTCACAATAATAGTGACTAACCTACCCTTACGATTTCAATGGAGGAAGGAGGATAAAGCATTAAGAGATACACCCAAGAATACCTTCTTCATTTGTAGAGAAAATCCTATAGAAGATAAAAATGTAGTGAGAAGAGAGAGCCTACGTTACCCTTGGGATGAAGTGGCCTATCACATCCTAAAATACATATCTTGTGAGGGGAGGTTGAGAATTATGTATGCCTATCATTTTAGGTTGCTCCACGAGCTAAGGTTCAATCCAGAATTACCCACTCCATAGCGACTCGGTGTTCGATGTTTCCTCTTGCAGTATATCATTGAAATGAGACAAAAAGTGAGGGAAAGTAACACCATAATCTATTATTCTGGGTAGGGAAGGAAAGGAAGAAGAAAAAGTCGAGGAAATATAGGAAGAGATAAAAAGAAAAAAGGGATAGAATCTGAAAGAGACCAGTAAACCTCAAGAAACAAAAAGGAAAGGACGACAAATAAGCTTCTCACTAGGAAAGACAGAGTAAGAAGTAGTTTCCACATTGGCCACACTTGGTATACCTGTTAAGCCCAAAGGTAAGCAGCAAAGGCAAGTGCCATTATATTTTAAAACAAGGAAGAGCACCAAGATAAGGCAAGGGAAGCCTCAAACTCCTTCAAAGATCCCCATCACCATTGATGAATCAGTAAGAAAAAAGGAATAAGTGGGACCCAGTGAGGGAAAGATTAAGGAAGTTACTTATCCTAAGGCTAAGACTAACCAACCTATGCTACCTATGGGGAGGCCCACCACTATAGAAGTCACATTTAAAAGGCTCGAGACACAATTTAAAATGTTAAAAGAAGAAACAAAAGAGATACAAGATAAATAGGGGTTGCTACAGGAGGAACAAGGGATGCTATAGGTGTAATAAGAGGTGCTATAGGAAGAGGAATCCACTCCAAAAGAAGGGGGAAAATTACCCCAAGAGATCCAGGAGCCTGATCCACAACCTAACCTATTATCCTACTACAAATTTATTGGGGAAGGTAGGATTATACCTAAGAAATTTTCTATCCCATTCTTCTTTGAGTTGGAGAAGGAAAGAGGCAGAACACATAGACAGATGAAAATTTCAAAATCCAAAAAGGTAGAAGAAGTGGGCCTCCTGGAGGAGAAAGTCATTTAAATTGGAAATGAATTGAATGACTTGAGACTAAGGGAGTTAGTCATAAGGGAGAAGCTACACGCATAAAACACAAGGCTAAGAGAGCAACTGTAAGAAAAACAGACACAACTTGCAAGTATGGAAATTTTATCTATGGAATCCATACAATGCAGGCATCCATCCAAATCCTATGCGATTTTCCTCAAGGAACAGCATTTGCAATTCTAGATAAAGACACTAGCATAGTATGGATACTTACCTTTCCAAGATTACAAACAGTTCATTGAATCTTGAAAAAAGTAAAGTATAGAGGTCAAAGGCAAACTAGTTGAGTTTTACATGCACAATTTGATCCTCAAAGACATCAATTTATAGGACCCCAACTCAATATTAGAAAACATGCAACTGATGGACTTGCCTCATGGTTGACCAAGGAGGAAAGAAGGGATGAGGAAGTGAAGAGGGTGATGGATAAGGAAGAAATGGACCCCTTACATATCAGAGTAGAATTGGTGAGCCCTAAGGCTGTCATCACCATCCATAATCTCATCTCCTCTGATCCTAAATTGGAACTTAGGTACATGGTCGTGCAATAAAAATACATTACATTTTCAGGACACCTTTAGGATGTTGAGGACAAAAATTTTACAGGCTCGCCAAAAGAAGATGGCATTCCCTGCCTCAAAGTTTGCAAATCAGAGAATATCACTCTCTAGAAAGACAAAGGAATGCCTTAGAGAGAACCCCACAATAAAAAAGGATCATGCAAAGGCTGAAGATCAAGTGGATAGAACTCAAACTGATTCCTCCCTCACTGTTGGGCCTATAAGAGAGAAGAAACCAGGCATAATATCAAAATGAATGCATAGACATAGAGGCCAATGCGAGTTTCTATCCATAATAAGGCACATCATCTGAGGTGCCTTGGCATGTTAGAGAGGCCACCAGGGCCATGAATGAGCTTAATACTAGTGACTGAGTTGCTCATAGGGTGAGAAACACCTTCAAGAGGAGGTTAATGAAGGGTCCCATAAATAGGTACATTTTGAGGTTCATTGTGCTATCCTCCAGCCCTTAAAACTCTCATTTTCTCACATTAATTCACATTTTTAGTTAGTGTTTTTCATGTTGCATGGCTTAATGTGATTAATATGGAGGAAAAAAGAATTTCTTGGAGATATTTACTATTTAGGGGCTTGATGGAGACAACCAGAGAGAATATAGGAGGCTTATCCACCTCATTAACTCTCCAACTCAGCTTGAGATAAAAAAATCCTCACCAATAGCTTGAACTCACTAGCGGTTGAGGAACTCCAAGTACATGTCAAAACCAAAAGAAAATAGATCCACAAATCTTGAGATTTTGGAGGGAATCACTCCTCTTTTCAAGGGAGCTCCCCTCAACAAATTTTTGTATAAATAAACCATCTAAAAGGCTCATGCGGATTAAATTTTATATTGCAGCTAAGAGTAACTATTGATATCATAGTGCTTGACATTGTTATAATCTTTCATATGATGTATTTCACTCTTACTTTTTGTTAATGGGAATTGCACTATTACTCTACATCTTAATTAGTTTTGGAGGTTGAAACCCTTGGGCTTGGCTCCAACCCATAAGCTTTAGTCCCTCTCTTGCATTTCATCCTTTTTCTTGCTCAATTTATTGCAATGCTTTTCTTGTTTCAATAGGCCTTATATTAGAAA
This sequence comes from Pinus tabuliformis, assembly GCA_031772625.1. Lineage (NCBI taxonomy): Eukaryota > Viridiplantae > Streptophyta > Pinopsida > Pinales > Pinaceae > Pinus > Pinus tabuliformis. The sequence goes on from CM062818.1 coordinate 304,037,369, forward strand.
ATTTGTAGTTGTAGGTTTTCCTATCACCTCTGTTGTGGGAAGAGTGATTGGAAGATCTACATTGGAAATTGTTAAGTATGAGAGGAAAATACTTTTGCATGTTTATTTTCTACACTTTAGGATTTAGTAGCATTGGATTGGAGATTAGGAGTTGTGTTGTGGGTTAAAGTACATTTCAATGAAATTCAACTTGTCTTTTCCATGATAATTTACTTTGTTGTAATAGTGATCATTTGATGCATGTCTTTGATTGGTTTGTAGGGATTTTGTTGACCTACAGTTGTGGGCACCCCTTTCTACATTGACCTAGGACACTCCATGTCCCTTCTAGACACCTCACCTTGCTTCCAAACTTTTCCACCGAGACCACTCTGCTAGACTAAATGGAGGACAATGTGGGCACAAACGTTCGTGCAAGGTAGACCTGTTAGGGGTACTAGGCTTGAAAATGAGCCTACCACCCTTCACTCACCTTAGTTGACCTTCATCCATATTATTCCACCTTCAGGACACCATTCCTGACCCCCCTCCTATAGAAAAACAGGGCCTCCTGTTGCACTTCCTGTAGAAGACCTGTAGCATTGTTTTCCTTGAACCAGATTCACTTCAGATTTTGACCCTAACATATTGAAAGTGAACAATTATCCCTACGATTTTATTTCATGATTAGAGGATATATTATGACCACTCCAACTCCATTTTCTTGTCACTACAAACATAAGAGAGAAAATAGAATTAGAATTAACATTTTGTCATAATTGTGTTGAAGGTTGAATTTTTCATTTTCAAGAAACTAAAAATACATAAATGATTGGTGTAAGTAGGATGTTATATTAATTAGGTTTGCAAGTAGACTAACATGGTTTGCTTCTACAACTAGACTATTTTTTTCTTTCATGCATTTCCAATTAAGTAGTTATCTTGAATGTAGGTCACTTTCACTTCTATAGTCGAATCATGTTCATCTTATTGGAATTGTGACTTATTTCTATCCTTGTAATTAGGTGAAGGAGTGGTATCTGAACACCTTCATGTGATCTCATGAGTTATGGTGACATCAGTAGAACCTAAGTTGTTGTGCATATATCACTAACACCTCTAATTTTGTATGAACTCTGGGTTGATAATTTATGTTGAGAATCCCTTGGGAGTTGCAACATCCTTGGTGCAATACCAGGGCTCATTAGTTAAATGATTCATTAGAAATTAGAGGCAACATGACTCATTGGCATATATTCTATTTTCCTTACTTTCGATCATGCTTTCATTAGGGAGCTATGAAGACTTACCCCTAAGGCTTCCTTGTATAAATTGAATATTAGAATGCCTAGCCCTATTCGAGAGATTAGATTTTTTTGTTTTGGCCAACCCCTTAAACAATATGGATGTAACATCTCCATGATTACTCTTTGTATGTATTTTTATGTATATCATATTATGCTAGTGGGACAGGTCATATCGTGCTGATGCACCCATGTGTTTATATTTGTTTTGGGGCTTGCATGTGTACATATAAATGATTTAATGCTAGAGTCCCATTCTGTTTAAGGATAGAGAGTAGATGTTAAAGAATGCCAATGGGCCTATTGTAATAGGAAATATCACTTAATACAATACACCATGCCTACAAACCACTAGAATAAAAGGGTATGGGGGGTCAAGCCACACAAGAGGAAAAGGTGAGTAGGTGGAACCATAATCATTTCCTAATCCATGAAAATAATATAATACTTATAAGTTGACTTTATTAATATAACCAAAACTCATGGAAAATGGTCTAAGACTATGTCACCAATCAATTTTATAACCAAAGTCTAAAATGTGAAGGAGATAAACTGGTCTATGTGAGTTTCCAAGTGGTCAGGGTGAGCTCCTCATGTGAAACTTGGAAATAATATTGAACACATAGATAAGTCATGTTTCCCATCATTATTTCCATTATTCCATAACTATTCAACTATATTTTGACAAAAAATTTACCTAATCATTTTTTGGTTCATCTTACAAACCTGAGTGTAAGTGAGTATTAGTGGCCACAAAGCCTCATGACCTAGTAATTTATGAGAATTCATTAGTCGATATTTGTGGCCAATACTCCCTCCTCATATTGGGTAAACATGGATCTTAGAGGTTTAATCGATTCATAATATTACATAATGTGAGGCCTAAGGGGTGCCTAGAAGATTCGTAACGGTAGATGGAAATACCAGAGTTATGATACTATAAAAATTCTTGGTTGGAATTTGATAACAACCTTATAAGGGTAGCTGCATAACCTAATGGGTTGCAAAGATAGACAAAGGGTGCATTACCTTGCATCATGTAGTCCCTTTTGGTAATAATTATCCTACTACTATTAAAGGAAAATGATCTATGGTATTAAAAGGCAAACGCAAGCCTCAGAATGTTTTATTTGTAGATGGCTTAAAACATGATTTGTTAAGTGTCATCCAGATGTGAAACCGAAGATATGCAGTTATCTTTAGGTTCAAATATGTGTTGTCAAATAATTGGACATAGGGAAAACTATAATCAAAGCAACCAGATGTCAAGATAATGCATATGCCTTAGAAAGTAACATTGAGAATTGTTATTTGAAAATGATTGAAGAAAGATGGTTGTGGAAAAAAAGGTGGGGACATCTAAATTTCAATCAATTGGTTAAACTAAGAAAGAAGGGTGTCGTTTGTGACATGCGAAATACCGTTCCACTTGAAGACAATATTTGTAAATCCTGTCAATTTGATAACTAGTCAAGGGTTCAATTCAAAGTGAGAGAATATTATTTAGAAATACCCCTTGAGATGATCCATACACACTTATGTGGATTGATGAAGAAGAAATATCCTTAAGGTGAGAAATATTTTATGTTGTTGATTGAGGAATACACTAGAATGTGTTGGGTTAGCTTGCCAAAATTTAACAATGAGGCATTTGATAAATTTAAGATATTCAAGGATTTCTTTGAAAATAAAATAACTTAAGTTTCATAGAGGGGGAAATTCATATCAGATGAATTATTTGATTTCTTTGATCAGAATGGCATCAAAAGATAGTTCTCTATAGCCAAAAATTCTCAGCAAAATAGAGTTGTTGAAAGAATTAATAGAACTTTTAAGAAAATGGCTCAAGTGATTCTTGTTGAATCTGGAGTGAGTCATACCTTTTGGGGAGAATTTGTAGAAAAATAAGTTAAAATACTCAATAAAGCTCATACGAGGGTTAACAACGACAAAACACCATTTGAATTATGGTATGGTAGACCTGCATCAGTGAAGTATTATAAGGTAATTGGAAGAAAAGTTGTATTAAAAGAAATCATGATAAACTTAAACAAAATTGAACTAAGGGTAGATTATGACATTCTTCTTGGATACTCTTCTAGAAGCAAGGGGTACAAATGTTGTAATAAAAGGCTTAAAGAAAATGTTGAAGACATGAATGTTACAATAGATGAACGATTCACATGTCCCAAAAGAAAAACACAATTTGATGGTGAACCTCCAAAAAATGAAATGAAAGAAATTTTAGGCAAGAAGAATATGAAGCATCAAAGGAATAAGACTGATAAAAAAATGATCCAAAAAAATTGCATCTAAGAATGTGCAAATTAATCATCTTGAAATTTAAATACATGGTGATAAGGAGGTTGGAGTGAAAACTAGAAGGAACTTTTTTGGTTCATATACTAATATGGATTTGCTATCAATATTTGAACCTTAAAAGGTGAATCAAGCAATTAAAGATGAATTTTGGATTAAAGTCGTGCATGAAGATCTTAACCAAATTGAGAAAAACCATAATTGTGATATGTTTCCAAGGCCATAGTACCAAATGGATATTTAAGAACAATCTAAATGAAGATGGAAAAGTAATGAGGAATAAGGCATGTCTTGTCTAAAAAGGGTATGCAAGAAAATAAGGAATAGATTTTGAAGAAACCTTTGCACTGCTGGCCTGCCTCGAAGCCATCAAAATGTTCTTAGCATTTGCCAGCTTCCACAAATTTAAACTATATCAAATGGATGTTAATTATTCCTTTTTGAATGGGATTCTAGAAGTGTAGGTTTACATTGAGCACCATGAAGTATTTATTCTTTCCAATTACAAGGATCATGTATCTCAACTCTATAAATATTTGTATGTGCTAAAGAAAGCACCTCGATCTTGGTGCTACCATCTTGACAAATATATTCAGTAATGAGACTTCAAGGAAGGATTAGCTAATAGCAACGTGTATATAAAAGAATAAAAAGATAAAATCTTGGAGGTAGTTGTTTATGTTGATGATATCACATTTGGTAGAAATATGGACTGAATGAGACAAGGGTTCACAAAAAACAACAACAGTTGTTTGGAATGTATCTACTTGGTGAACTAACCTTCATTCTTGGGTTATAGGTACATCAAAAAAAGAATGGTATCTTTATTTCTCAAATAAAATATGTCAGTGATATCTTAAGATCAAAATTTGGGATGGAAGAATGTAAACTTGTAAGTATACCCATGGTAACAGGTTGTAATCTCCACCAAGATGATGACTCCCCAAAATTTAATCTATATAAATATTGATCTATGATTGATAGTTTACCTTATAATGTAGGAACTAAACTATATATTATGAATGTAATTGGCATAGTGGGACACTGTCAAGTAATCCTAAAGAGACTCATCTCAGTGTAGTCAAAATAATCGTCAAGTATCTATAGGGAACTCTACACTTTGGACTATCTTATGTAGGAGCATCACCATCAGTAAATTCATTTTTTACTGTGATGGTCAAAAATTCATTTGCTATAGGTGTGGGTTTCCTTAATTTATTTTATTTCTTGGAAATACTTAGGATAATTAGTATTTAGTTCAATTATTATGTATTTGTCATAAAATAAGAATTTTCTCTAGCCAATTTTGAGAGATTTCGTAAACATTTTATTATTTGCATATTTTATGAATTTCAGATTTAGATCCAAAATTAGTGAGTCGGAACTGATTATTATCTTGTATTAAAAACTAGACTCTACAAGTTGAGACGAAGTTCAGTTAGATAGAGAAGTGTGTGGGTGTGCAGGTGTGGTTTTTTTCGTTTTTCCTTTGAAGAAAGGCATTGATTTAGTCAAAGATATTTTGAACTTTTGTTGTATGGTTACTCATACTTTATTCTAATTTAATTTTCTTCCACATTTATTTATATATTTACTTCATCTCTTTGTTGAACATTCAGTTCCAAGCATTAAAAAACCACTACATTTTCAGATTGTCTATTAAGGTTCAGTTGTAGGCTCAGTTAGGGCCATCATATTCTCAAATTGCATATCAATCTCCCTTCTAGTATAGAAAAAGATGTGTTGGGTTATTTTTCATATCAATCCACTGAAGATCTATCCAAAGCTTTAATTTTATTTCCTAATAGATAGTTCAACATCAACGATCCTGAAATCCCATTGAACAAAGATCAAAAGCTATGTTCTTTGAATTGTATATATGTATATGTATATAGTTATGGTAAGAGTATGCATAATGGATAGGTGACTATCAACCCTTTTTAATTAGTGACCAAAGAAAATTTAAATGTATTTCTTATGTTTCAAACATTGGCGCTAAATTGAAGGAAAATTCAAGTCATCGAGAAATAATTTCACCAAAACTTGGAGAACATGTTCAAAGCTCGACCCCTTACCTCATAAGGAAGTCTGAACCCTGACTCATCTATAGTGGATTCAGTCCCGACCTGAATCAGGAGAATTTAAATAAAAATCGAAGGAGACCTTATATGGCTTGCATCATTTGTAGAAAAAGTTGGTTAATTTGTATAATATTTAATAAAAGGATAATTTTAAGGCTTTCCTTTAGATTTTCATAAAGGTGATTTATTTCTTATTCATTTTGGACGAAAATTAATTAAGCTTGGAATTGGTGAGACTATATTGGCATCACTATCGTATCCAAAGAATACAAATTTTATGCTTGAAGCATATACTAATGTAGATTGGGATGGAAACTGATGCAAATCTAGTACTTTAACCCAACAATCTTGTAAGGTTAACACTAAACCCCATTGTATAACCCAGGTTAATGATCTGATTCTAGGTGATTAATCATTAATATATTACTATGGGTTAAAAAAACCCTCTTCAACCTTATTCCCGTTTCTCATTAATCAATTCTATAAGCAGAGACTTTTCCTCTAAATTAATTTTATTAAACGAAATATTCTGCAACCATTTTCTATGTGCCTTGTGGGACCTCCCAACGTGAATACCCATAATAGAACTTTATACCATAAATTAAGTGATGAGCCAACATGTGTCCCCCTCTTTACTCTGGCGCCATGATCTCCACCGTTGGTTTAGTGCTGATCCAACGACTATCGCGTCGTCTTCTCGCCAAGTAGCCCGAACAATCTCCACTGTCGATGTAACCCATCCAATTGAATGGCTATCGCACAATCTCACGCAAATTCTAGCACGATAGATATTTGGTTGAGAGCACACGAGAAAAGTGGTTTTCCTTTTCCATCGTGTTACCACTTTCTTACCCATGCGAGATACTGCTTACCATAAACGTTGCCAACTGCTAACTTGTGAAGTGTTGACTGATTTAACATGCGATCTTCACTTTAATCTAAGTCATCCATCCTCCATTTTCAATGATGTGTGTTATCAGAAAAACTAGTGTCTATGCAGAGCTGCTAGTCCCACTAAGGCTAGTAGCTACCTTAGAAACAAACAAACTAAAAAATACTTTCGTTTTCCTTTATGAGAAATAGATAAGAGAAGAATAAGGAGACCAACCTCTGTCTTGCACTTGGTTCCTTGATTGATTCCTCTCTCTTTTGATAGGTCTTCGCCACTCGCTTCCTTGTCTACCCAGCTTCAAATAGTACCTGTAGAATCAAAGTAGCATAACACTATCCAAGAACATAGATCTATTATCATAAACAATATAGGACCAGATGTATATTGACCACACGAATGCATAAATCATCAACCATACAAGAATGTGGAGGAAAACTTGAATAGCTTTATTGATAATCAAGAAAGAGCAAAGAGGATTACAACCAATTGTTCTAACCTAGAATCATCCTCTCAGCAAGAAAGCCTTTCTTCACCTCATGAAAAGCTTAGATCACCCAACACTATGATATTGCATCAAGAAACCAACAACACTTCCTTACAAGATACAAAATTCTAGCCTCCAACCTCTGGATCTCTGGGATGAGAGATCTATATATAGATATTTGCAGAGGTGTGAGTCAGCTCTGGGTTTTTGATTAGTGTCTTCTCTCTGATAGTTCTTGTTTCCACTTGGAGATCTCATTGATCTCTTACTCATCCTTGGGTGATTCTGAGAGGCAAGTGTCACAGGAGAAGTTTCTGGAAGATTCCATGATCATCCACCTCGCAAACTGTCTCCGCCACTTGTCTATTCTCGTCCATCGTACCCCATAGAAGGGCTTTTCAACATGCATCACACTTCTCGTGTGCATTAGGTGGGATGCATCGCACTTTGACCATGGAGCAGGTGAGATGGTCCAGTTTTGACTAGTTCTGAGTAGTTTTTCATGGAGAACTTCTGGGAGGTGATGTAATCAGTTTACCTTGTTCTTTTAGGGGTTGGAACAACACATTTAGGGACTTAGGAGCCCTTTGTTTATGGACATTTATGATTGGGGTTGCAGTGCCCAAAAATTTCTATAACAGCTGCCCCCTAAAGCATGAGGTCGTTAATCTTTTGATGTCGGGTGAAATGCTTTATCATGAGGATCCGAAGTTTTTTCAAGCCAGAAGGCGACCTGTAATAAGATACAATACAATACATTATCTTCATAATATTTTCATGATCTAGCTGAGGCGGGCATTTCCCATGCTCAACTTTATAAATTCATTTTCATGTACATAGGACAGACAATCGTTTGAGTGTAGACTGATGATTCTGATAGAGCCATCATCCCTTAGATTGGATGATTATCTGTGCAGCAATGATGTACATTGGATGTCTTTATTTTCTTGAATATATTTCGCAGTCCAGATGGATGAAACTAGATCCAGGGTCTTCAATCTCGTTCGATCTTCACTCAAAGTACAAGTCGATCGATGTGAGAGATGTTCTGGAGTCGAACAAGGAAAGACATCACTTGATTACTAGCCAATGATGTAAGTTGTTAACATGCGCGAGAGTAATCACCGATAATGATGATGACCCTCAAGGTACTACAGTACAATTCAAGTGGTGTGAATAAGGGACTTGGCGTCGAACACCACGCAAAATCTTTCGGTCGAAGGCCATTGATGTAAAGCTGTCGTCGGAAGTGAGAAACTTGCCATTGAGGCATGCAAGCTTCAAAGTACTGAAAGGGTTGTTCCTAGATCGACTTCTTGGATAATTAGCTGACGTCAACAAGAAGCGATCCATCATAGGAGGGCCTTAGTGAATCCCACATCAATGACACGGAACGGAGAAAATGATTTTAATGGAGGTGAAAACGATCTGGTGATATAAGGTTCAGGGTGGCGGTCATTAAAGAATGCAGCGTAAATGTATTGCAGTGGGTGAGACACAGGTGAATTCTCTGAGCGACTTCTCTTGAACATATCAGCGACACTGACATGATGGATTGGTAGCATTAACCCCAAATGTGGATGGTGTGATGGATCCATGGTGATGTGACCAGTGAATGGAACAACCCAACCCGACTCGTGGATGGTGTGATGGAACCATGGTGATGTGACCAGTGAATGGAACAACCCAACCCGACTCTGATGCGGAGTGAAAGTGTCATGTTCAAGAGCGACTTGCTACCAAAAAAGCTTCTTCAAGTTTTCTTCCCAATTTTTCCCCAGTCATTGCTGACCAGTACCTCTTTATTTTTTTCAAGCTTGAGGAGGATAACATATGCTTGTTCTATATAATTTTCCCTTCGGGCAAACCCATCGCTATGCTTTAACGAGCCTAGCGAATGTGAAACTTGTTCTTGTCTGTTATGGACAAGTTTGTTGCTATTCGGTTTTAACGAGTTTAACGACAAAGATAACTCGGTCCTTTTCAATTTTAGAGAGTCTGAAAAGGGACGTAAAGGAAACTCCAAAAATCCTTTTTCGTCATCTAATCCCTTCAGTCCGAAAAAGTATAAAATAATACAAAAGGGATGAATTTTCTGTAATTTTAACGAGCCAAACAAAACAAGCGCTCGATATTTTTGTGTAATAATCCCTCAGGTCCAAAAAGATTAAAATCTAAAGGAGGGATAGCACTTCCGGTCACTTTAACGAGCTGGAGAGGCCAATGGCTCGACAATATTTTCATATTTTATGAGTCAGTTGAAAAGAGCTTAAAGGAGACTCGTCTTTGAGGAACGAGTGATAGATTTGAGTAGCAGCTGATTCCAAGTAAGGGTTGGAATTTTCCAATCATGGCAGTGTCACAAGGATGGCTAACAGGATCACTCTTCGCAGCTGTTCCTCAAAAGGGGTAAACAATCAAGTGGAGGTAAATGATCGGCCAATACAGAGTGGAGGTGATGATGAGAACACGACCAAGGCTTCAAAGGCTGATGATAATACATTCACGATGGTTATTTACCAGAAAATGGTTCATTTTTTAATGAGCTTAAACGCTGGGGGAAACACTTGCTCATTGCTTATGTTTATTTTTTAACGAGCTTGAATTCCATGTTAAAACTGCTTGATGGGGGTTTATTTTTTAACGAGCTTGAACCTTGTAGTAACACTTCTCGTGATAAGTTTGCATGCCCCCAGCATAATAATGCAAATCGAGGTGCATGCCCCCCAAGCTTCATTGCATTCAACTCGGTGATTGGAATGAAGGTTTACCTTTGAGATTTGGAAAGGGATTTGTTTCATTTTTTAATGAGGTTGACACAGTAAAAGAACTATCCTCATGACTCCTTGTTTCATTTTTTAACGAGGTCGACACGAGATAAGAAACATCCTCGGATTCCGTCGTATTTACAGTATTTGATAAAAAATCAAAAACTGAAGGATGATTAAGGTCATTGGAATAATCTTCGTTGTAATCCGGGAGATGGGAACGATGGTGGTAATCTTCCCATGGTGTCTCTCCTAACATCATTGATTGAACGATTCCTTTGTCCGTAGAATGTACATGTGACCAAGGATCTGAAGACGTACCATATTCCTTAGACCTATCTATCCAAACACTCGATGAGCATTGATTTGGGTTTGCCCCCCAAGCCAAGAAAATTGATTGCTACAATATTTCTAAAATGGCGATGATCCATGCTGACAAAATTTTTAGGAATCTTCCGAATCCATTAGATATAGAAGATTTGGTATTGCAGGTTTCCAGTGTGGCCACTTCCGCCAGATTACTCGGAGGTGGTAGGGCAAAAGTACCCATTAAGGCAGGGTCTTTTAGGAGACCTACTCCGATATTTTGAAGTGAATGATTGCTTCCATGGATCATTGGAATGCTTCTCGTAACTTGTGAACTGTTGGGGAGAAATGTTTGTTGGTCGATGATTGTAATTCCTCCTTGAAAGGGAAATGCAATCTTCCTAAAGTCGGTTGACACAATTGCGGCCATGGCATATATCCAGGGCCTTCCTAGTAGGATGTTGTAATCGAGGTTTCCGTCGATTACTTCAACATCAATTTCTACTATTTTTCCCCCTAGTTCAACTTGCAAGTTACTTAAAATCTAGTATGTATGATCTTCCATCAAATGCTTTTAACATTGTTGACGATTGCGACAAGAGTGGTGAGCCTAAATTTTTCCAGCAACTCATCGACATAATACATGTAGATGCCCCCTCATCAATAATTGTTCGATGAATAGTTTCGTTGAGGGCTTTCACCTGAATAAGGAAAGCTAGTTGAGCTGGTAACTGAGGGTCATATCCTTTATAATCAAAGGCCACAAGATTGGAATCCATTGGGTCAATCCCACCTATTGCTGATAATAAAGCTTGCTTTTGGGAGGGGCACTTTTGCGGTACCTCAAGTGTCGACATAGAGGATGGCGATTGGGCCAAGTCCCCTACTATATTATAATGTTGTGCTACTCTGGCACGAGGATTAAATGTCGATTTGTGTACTACTCCCTTTGGCGGCTTTATCGTTAGCTCAAGAATGATGGGTGGCGCAACTTCTGTCGAAGTTGTTGTTGAACTACTGGGTTCATCTTTATCCTTGTTGTTCGACAGCTGTGGATTCCCGTAATCTTTATTCCTTGTCGTTATCAAAGCATCATTTTGCTGTTTCGAAACCAACAACATCAGTACTTGGGATCGGGAAGCATTGTCACTAGCAACCATATTTGTTCCTGGATTCGGAAACGGATCAGTTAATACTGCCGAGGTTTTTGTATTCTTGAAGAATTTTCTAAGCTCAGCTTTATATGGACAATCTGATGTCCAATGATCCTCATCGCATATAAAGCATGGATGATTTGGTTTCCTATTTCCAGAAGGGTTTACAGAAGGTTTTTCAGGAGATGACTCATCCTGCTTCTTTTTCTTCCCTTTGTTTTTCTTCTTGCCTCCTGGTTGCTTTCTTTCTTTGCCTTTATCAGTCGAGACGGCATTTACTTCCGAGGCGAGAAGTTCTTCTTTTGCATTTTGACTAGAAATCTTACAGGCCTTTTTAGATGTAGCCTTTGTCGATTTCGTGTCTGTTGTACCAATCACGCCATTGCGGGCATGAGAGTCATTGTTCGATTTAGGAGGAGGAGGGACGAAAACTTCTGGTCTGGGAGCGTCAAGGATTTTATTGTAGAGCGTGCTAGACTGAGTATAAATCAAGTCTAAATATTGTGCACGAGCAATTATTTACTCTTCAGTGACGACTCCTCCTTTTGCCACATCTTCTGTAATGGAAGGTAATAATGACTTAATAAACCATTCAGATAAAAGCTAATCAGGAACATACGTTTTTACCATTCTATGACGACGTCGCCACTCATGAATATGATCGGATATGTGAGTGGCCGTTGTTTGGATGAAATTGGTAAGAAGTTTTGTTCCCGTTTCGTACCTTGTCGGTAACTGAAAATGGGTTAAAAAGGTTGTGGCTAGGGTACTGAAGTTGTCAAACGAAGCTCTGGGTAACTCGATATACCATTTTGCTGCCGGAAAAATTAACGTCCTATGGAAAAGGCGAACCCTAATCGAATCATCGTTTAGGGTGTTTGATGAACACCACAGATGAAATGTCATCACATGATTCGATGGGTCTTCACCTGGATTTCCATTAAATTTAGGAGTATCTGACGGAAGTTTATGCGGAATTGCTGGCCACCAAGGGGCTTAAGCAATTGGATCGTTCGTTAACCTATTTAGATCCGGTAACTCCAAAGTTGCCACGAAGGGTAATTGTTGATTCAGGTTTGGCGAAGCATACCTAGGATAAGATGGTATTGCCTAAGCGGTTCGTCTTTTCATACCAGCATAATGCATTTGTTGCTGGTAACTTTGGTAAGGTTGATGGGCATAACCATTGTAGAATGGTTGATTTTGACCGTTTTGAATATACGGCTACCCACTCTTTGCAAAGATTTGTTGCTCAGATCCTTGGTATACTTGTTGGAATTACGATTGTTGGTATTGCACTAACCATGGTTGTGAATCCATGTTCTTTTGTCCAATACTGACTATTTGACCAAGATGAGGGGTAATTGTACCCATTTTGGCCTGTGTCATTCCACTAGTTGGCGATTGTGGTTGAGTCGCAGGGACAAGAGGCTGTTGCATTACCACCTGACAAACCTGAGGTTTTCATACAACAGACAATGCTTGTACTTGCGACACCGTCACAATAGCTGGCGTATTTGGTATATTTGACATAGGTAAACATTGTTGCATCGAATATACAACTCTTGGTTGTTGAGTCAATATTGGCACCCAACCGCTAAATGTAATTCCAGTTTGACCTGAACTTTGTTGTAAACTCTCATATGGTTGTTCTCTGGGAGGGAACAATGAAAAGGCATACTTCCCTCCATATGGTGGCAATCCAGTACTTAAAGGGTAGATTGGCCTTTGAAGACACATTGGATCAATTTGTTGAGTTTCAACATAAGGAATACCATATGATAATCCAGATGAAGAAATAGGAACTGACCATGTCATCGAAACAGTCCCTAATTAGACTCCGGCTTCTTGTTGATAACTTGCCGGGACAGATGGTATACCAGCGAACATCGTTGGAGTAGCGGCAGGCTACTGCGTCAGATGACACAGTCCTGGATGTCGACGGTTGTTCAGACATATCTAGTCTATCCAAAATATTGCCTAGAGATTCTACAGGAGCTTCCGATGACGGTAGACTTATTTCTAATGAAGAAGGATATAGAGTGATCCTGACTCCAAATTGCGATGGAGTACTAGATGGAGGATCTTCCACAATCTCTTCTATAGCAATCAGACCAGGTGGAAGAGGTAGACCATTAGGTCTGTAGAATATTTCTGGTGCTGAAGAAGGTATAAAATCTGCAACGACAGATGTTTGGGGAATAACACCTTCCAAATCAGCTGTAGATGGAGCTGGCTCAGTAACACAAGTGTTTACCTTCACACTAGGATCAGTTCTACTGTCCTTTAGTGGCTGCTAAACTTCTTCTGTAAGGGCAGGGATACCAGAAATGTTTGGAGTAACCGGAGTCTTCGATGGTGTTGGAACACTTTTTCTAACCTTACCAGGGGATTTGGAACCGGTTAAACGAGTTCACTTTGTCCGTAACAGTTTCGACTTTGGAGACAAAGACGGTTGACTCGTAAGCCTCCGCGACCGATAGGGTTTCAATTGACTTTCTTCCACGATTGCGGATTACTCGATCAACTAAAAATCAAAGGGGAAGTATGTTTTCTCAATTTTTAAGAGTCGAGAAAAAACAAAAGATGACTCTAGTCGCCTTCGATTTTTAATGAGCCTGAAGTGACAAGTGCTCAGATGGACCTTTTCCCTTAAGGAGTCTGAAAACGAATGAAAGGGACTGCTCTGGAAATCTAGACAGAGAGATTACCAAACCAATCGCAAAACTGATGAATACTTTCTACGGTACGGCAGTCAATCTTCCCGAATGTTGTGTTCAGTGCATTGCGATCGATAGGGTGGCAGACACGGCTTCCTATGGATAAAGGATAAAGCCTATTGTGGTCTCCCAAAATATACTCGACGGTACATGGGAGCACAAGTCCGTACTAGCACTTATCATCTCAAAGTGGAGGAATCACCCAACCAATAGTGAAAAAAACAGTTACCAGGCTTTACGATGCCGGAATACGTCTCTAGCCTAGACTTCTAGATGTTGTGCATTAGGTTCCAAAGCGTTTTTAGATTCATTAAATTTATTGTATAGTTGATCTTGCTTAATAAATTTGCCTTTCAGGTTCACCGCGTGACGTAGATGTACAATTCCTAAAATGCAATCTAAGATGATAAAAAGTCGTTTAATCTTCTTTTTGCAATGAAAATCCTAGCTACTAAGGAAAGAGAGATGATCTTCTTTCAACAAAGAGTAAGAAGCACACACTATATGCACTATCCTAAATCAAACCAACAAACATTCTAAATGAAAATGCACATGCATGTATTTATTTTCATCCTTCTTAATGTGTGAATGATAAAAATAAAGCTAAGCGCAAATCTGAATTATTTTTCAAAGTGACAGCTACTAACAAGCTTCTTTTCAAAACAAAATGAGAACAATGACGACACTTTGCTATTTGGAATTGAAAACTTGCTTTCGACACTTGAAAAACTAGTAATTCAAATCAAATACAAGAGTAATAGTGTAATCGACTATCAAGAACAATCAGATTCTCTTCTATGACTGAAAACGACACTTGCGACACTTTCAAATCAAGAAACGACAGTACAATTACGCTACTCCTTTGTAAAAGAGAACTGAAAATGACTAAAAATACATAAAAACATTTACAGTTCTTTGCACAATGGAGGTGGAATAACAGCAAGGAAAGGGGTTTCAAACAGAGGTGTACTGACTACAGACAGCAAAACTCCTGAATAGAGCTTAAAAGTATGAACACAGAAGCCAAAATCTAAGAGCAGAGGAGGTCTGATCAGCACACCTATAACACAGGGAAACTAAAATGCAACGCACCTACTACACTTGAGAAGTGCGATGCATTTAGGTTTCAGAGAAGACATAGTGCAATGGACCAAGGACAAGACTTTAGCTAGGTTCCGCGTCACAGTTTGCAGCTTAGTTCAAGTATTTAGGCCGTGTAAGTGGTAATCAGTAAATCAATCACAGGGGTAGATCTAAAGAGGTTACTAGTGTTCACACCTAATCTTCAACGGTTGGGTAAACAGGAACGTGAACAGTCATCAAGAAGATGAACTGATCCGTCCATTTTATGTATATAAACAATAGTTATCTAATGAAATAATCAGTCAGTTTTCTTCTGCCCATTTTGGAGTTACCCTGGCCTGACATGGTATCAAAGCGCAGGTCCCAGATTCCTTGTAACTCCCTTATCTCTGTCCTGAGCGCTCCTCTGTCCTGAGCGCTGCTCAGTCCTGAGCGCTGCTCTGCCCTGAGCGCTGCATCTGTCCTGAGTGTCATTAATTCTCTGCGCATCAGTTAAAAGTCATTAATTGTCCTGCGTTCCATTGATTCGCTGCCTCTCCACACCAGACGCACTGACTCTGCAACAGATCATTAAGGACGTTGTGGAAATACTGAAGATTAATCAAAATCCTTCCGTTGAGGAGATTTCAAAGGAAACGGCGCCGACTTGCAGCTCGTTGTTCTCAGGTACATTCCCCCATCGTATGGTATCGTACTCCTTGAGCTTCCCTATGGCATAATCATCGATAGCATTAGCATCTACCGCCTTCTTGCTCTCGCCGGTGACATAATAGATTTTTTTCTGCCCCTCTTTCATCCGGTTCTCTGTTGACATATCTCGTCACGCCCCCGAGCCTCAGATCAGAGCCATTGATAGCCTCACGACCTTGATTTCAGAGAGTTTGTTGGGCGCTCCTCCGGTGACCTTTGCAACTCTGAGCAAGGCAAGCTCAGCCTTGAGCTCCTTGAGCTGGCTTAACAACTCTTTTCGCAAGTCCGCCCTGGCTCTGGCCATTTCGATTCAAATCTTTTCGCAAGTCCGCTCTGCGCCTCGGCTCCTCTCTCTATGGTTGAACCGCAGTAACACCCTCACCAAACAGCTTTGCATGTGATGACCTGACCCTGTGTCGACATCGCCGAGGGTTATATACACAGAAACAGAAATCAAATGAATGGATACAGCCAACGCATGTATATTGAATATGTCCAAGTCGCCACACCTCAGGCTGGGGAGGTCCGCATAAGATATTGCATGTGGCTCTATACTTGAAGCGGAAAGGATCCCGAGGGTCTTTTTCATGCATTCGTGGACACGAAGCTGCTGGGATAGTTGAGAGTATAGTGTTGTGCTGTTGATTTTAACTTCAATGTATATTTATGATGGCGGTTTTGGTATAGCGTTGAAGAAAACTTCATGGACACGAAGCTATTGGGATAGTTGAGAGTATAGTGTTGTGCTGTTGATTTTAACTTCAATGTATATTTATGATGGCGGTTTTGGTATAGCGTTGAGCAGTTTGTTGACTTCATGATATTACACAGTTTAAATAATTCAAAGCGTTTGTATGTCATTCAAAATATTGCGGTGTTTCCAGAATGTCTTATATACCAAAGCATTTGTAGTATTGCATAATATATATTGATATATTGAAGTGATATATTAATACAATGAAGTGAAGTGATCCCTTGCGCATTTTTTCAATTGCATAATATATTGATATATTGAAGTGATATATTAATAGAATGAAGTGATATATTGAAGTGATCCATTGCGCATTTTTCAAAACATAGTAGTATTGCAGTGATATGTACAATGAAATGCTGATGCTTTTAGCAAATATTAGAGGGATTTGAAGGCTGTAACATAAGGATTTTTTTTAGCAGAAGTAATTTTTTTACAGAATGCATTCAATCATCTCTATGGTCGGAATAGTTCTCACTGGCAAGGAGAACTATTCTGAATGGTCTCGGATGGTAAAACACACCCTCATCTACAATGAGTTGTGGAAAGGAGTGTGTGTCGGAGAAGAAGACAAAGACCCTGTGCAGCCTACATCAGATAAAGAACTTGTCATTTTGGAAAACAAGAACAGCAAAGCCTATGGATTGATCGCAGCATCTGTAAATGAAGAAGTAAGTCATCATATTTCATCTTATTCCACTGCCTTTGAAGCTTTAGAAAAGCTGAAAGAACTCTATGATTCACATTCTGCACTTGAAGTTGTTCAACTCATGATTAAGCTCTTCACTCTTGAACTGAAAAATAATGATCCTCTTGCTCTTGCATCTGAAGTAAAGTCTATAATGCATGATATTAAATCCACTAAGGTTGAGCTGGATATCCCTCTTATTGCCTTTCTCAAAGCACTCTATCCTACCTACTCCAATTATCTTGAGTCATTACAAGCAAATGGAAATCTTAAAGATATAACCTTTGACTCTCTTGTGAAAAAGTTTGCTGAAAGAGAGAAAGCCTTTGGAAAGAAGACAATCCCTGAATCTTCTGAAGAGATTGTTTGCCTTGCTCATAAAGAAAAGCATCCTGCTCAAGATTCTACAAGAGGAAGAGGTGGACGAAGAGGAAGAGGAAGATACTTCAGAGGCAGGGGGGCAGACATTCTCAAGCAGAAAAAGCAGATCTGCATTGCATTCACTGCAAACGAAATGGATCACATGATGCTTCTACATGCAAGCTACCATGGGACAAAATTGAGCAAAGAAGAAACCAGCAAAAAGGTAAAACTGATGACACAGACAAAGGTAAAGCACCTGAATCCGCTCACTATATTGAGGCACAATGTAACATTGGAGTAAATGAAGATTTGTTTAATGCTTCACTTGCTTCTTCGAAAAATGATTGGTTGCTTGATTCAGGAGCAACCTGTCATATGACTCATAGGAAAGATTTTTTTGAAGATTTCACTGACAATGTTGATGGAGCAGTATACTTTGCAGATCAGTCAAAAATCAAGCCATCAGGGCTTGGCACAATCAGGCTTAAACTGCCTGGTCTTCCAGACTTTCTTCTGGATCATGTTCTATATCTCCCACAGCTCAAGAGAAACTTGTTGTCCCTGGTCCACATCCGCCAGCAAGGTCACTCCATTCATATGTTTGATGGCAAGCTTGAGGTAAGAAAGGCATCTGACCACTCACTTGTCATGAGGGGTATAGAAGAAGAAAGACTTCTTAAACTGCAAGGAACCTCTGCTCATGCACAACATTTCTCATATATTTCTCATCATGAAGAAGGTACACTTCCGTCAAGTTTATTATGGCATGCTAGATTTGGACATTTAAATTATGATAGTCTCCGCTTGTTGAAGAAAAATGGTGTTGTTGGTTTGCCTACAATTCCTAGAAAACATAAGCAATGTGATGCTTTCATTCTAGGACAGCATAGCAAACAATATTTTCATGATTCACATTCAAGAGCACATAGGAAGCTTGAACTCATTCATTCAGATTTATGTGGTCCAATGCCTGTTCCTTCTGCAAATGGAAATAAATATATCATGAAATTTATTGATGATTACACCAGAATGTGCTGGGTTTATTTATTAAAGAACAAATCTGATGCTTTTCAAACATTCAAGAATTTTCATAAGTGGATTGAAAATGATGCACAATGTCATATTGGGTCTATTCGCACTGATAATGGAAAATAATATACATCAAATGAATTTGAAAACTATCTTCGCCAACATGGGATCAAACATCAAACAACTGTACCTTATAATCCCCAACAGAATGGTGTAGCAGAAAGAATGAATAGAACAATTTTGAATATGGTACGATCCATGCTTTTCTTCAAAAATGTAAAGATAATGTTTTGGGCTGATGCTGTTCTATGTGCTGCATATATAAAGAATAGATGTCCATCTACTGCTATAAGAAATAAGACTCATTATGAATTGTGGTATGGACATGTTCCTTCGGTAAAACATCTCAGGATTTTTGGTTCCACCTGTTATGCTTTAATACCAAAGGTACATAGAAACAAACTTGGTGCTAGAAGTCGTAAGTTATCTTCCTGGGGTATTCAAACACCTCTAAAGAATACCGTCTCTATGATGAAGTAAATAAAAAGTTTGTTGTATCTAGAGATGTCATTTTTCTTGAATCATCCAAATCTGACAGTGTTGTTGAGCGGCAACTTGATCGCTTGGATAGATTCACAAAAACAAAATCATTTCAAGAGTTTGATAATCAGATTCCCCAACTTGAAGGGGGGATTCCTATACTAGATCAACATGTGGAATCTTCTTCTGAAGAACAATCTCCCTTGCATGAAACTCCAACACCGGATGATCCTTTAAGTGATGTAATTTATAGAATTGGGAGACTCAATCTTGATTCAGTCCCAACTCAATCAACAGAGCAGCCTGGACCATCTCAGAAAGGTCCCCCAAAGTGGCTGACAAAGACACTTGAAAGTGTTCATCCTGATGAAATTGGAAAAACAAGAACCAGAAATACAAACCGACAAGATGGAGGTGATGTAGATAACTCTAATTCACCTGTTGATATGGATGTTACTTATGATTGTGAATTGAACTTGTCTACATATTTTGAACCAACTTCCTTCAAAGAAGCTGCTTCTCATGATGAATGGAAAGAAGCGATGCAGAAGGAGTATGATGCCGTCATAAAGAATGGCACTTGGAAGCTAGTTGATCCTCCATTTGGAACCAAACCAATTGGCTGCAAGTGGGTCTACAAGAACAAGTACAAAGCTGATGGCTCACTTGACAAGCACAAAGCTAGGCTTGTGGCAAAAGGTTTTTCACAGAAGGAAGGGGTCGATTATGAGGAAACTTTTGCCCCCACAGCAAAATGGGCCACCATCCGGACACTCTTTGCACTAGCTGCTCAGAACGGTTGGAAAGTCCATCAAATGGATGTAAAAACTGCATTCTTGAATGGAGATCTAAAAGAAAAAGTTTTTATGTCCCATCCTGAAGGATTTGCTGTGAAAGGACATGAACATAAAGTATGCAAACTTGTGAAGTCCTTGTATGGCCGAAAACAAGCACCACGAGCCTGGTATGAAAAACTAACTGAGCATCTTCTGAAATTCAACTTCAAACATTTTGATCTTGACGATGCAACTTTATTTGTCAAGAAAGTTGGCAAAACAGTTGTATATCTTGTGGTATATGTAGATGATCTTTTAATGACATGGAACAATGAAAGCTATATTGCATCCATAAAGAAAGAATTAGGAAAACGTTTTGAGACTGATTTGGGCTATGTTCATTACTATCTTGGCATTGAAGTAACCCAACATCCAAAATCCATATTTCTTTCTCAAAAGAAATACATTGGAGATTTGTTAAACAGATTTGGCATGACAGAGTGCAATCCTCTTTCTACTCCAATGGAACAAAACTTGAAGCTCACATCTATTGAAGGAAAGGAGTTTGAGGATGCAACAAAGTATAGACAGCTTGTAGGAAGTCTCATCTACCTCACTACTACCAGACCAGACATTTCATTTGCTGTTGGAATCCTCTCCAGGTTTATGCAAAAGCCTTGTGAGGGACATTGGTATGCTACAAAAAGAGTTCTAAGGTACTTGAAGGGAACTGAAGACCTTGGAATCAAGTATACACAGATGGACGACTTCAGCTTGATTGGATACTCTGATTCAGACTTCGATGGAGACAAAGAAACTGGGGTATCTACTTCAGGATATGCTATGAGTCTTGGATCAGGAGTTGTCTCCTGGAGATCACGCAAACAATCAGTTGCAGCAGATTCCACAACAAAAGCAGAATACGTGGCAGCAGCTGAAGCAACGAAAGAAATTGTGTGGCTCAGGAAAATTCTTGAAGATTTGCAGGTAAAACAAGTACAATCAACTCCACTCATGATTGATAACACCTCTGCAATAAAGTTGGCCAAGAACCCAAAGTTCCATGATCGTACTAAGCATATCAATACTAAATATCATCTGATCCGACATCATGTTGAGGCCAAAACAATCCATCTCTGTCATTGTTCCACAAATGAGCAAATTGCAGACATCTTCACCAAAGCGCTTGGAAGAGAAAATCTTGAAAGATTCAGAACGATGCTTAGACTCACCAACATCCCTTCAGATTAAGGGGGGGAATGTTCACACCTATTCTTCAACGGTTGGGTAAACAGGAACATGAACAGTCATCAAGAAGACGAACTGATCCGTCCATTTTATGTATATAAACAATAGTTATCTAATGAAATAATCAGTCAGTTTTCTTCTGCCCATTTTGGAGTTACCCTGGCCTGACAACTAGAGCCACCACGAGGGTAATTAGAGAGCTTGTAAATCAATCGTTTAATTCATAAACAAAACCCGGAGATAGACTGAAGCAGCATTGATCTACTTTGCACTTGCATAGCAAATGCAGTTCAAAGGCTAGCTGGCTTGACTTCAAGCTCCGTCTGTAAGTTTATAAAGTAAACAAATGTAGATAAACAAACAATCTATTTTCTCCCCAGTGGAGTCGCCATTTTGTTATCGGGAAAAGTAGTGTCTATGCAGAGCTGCTAGTCCCACTAAGGCTGGTAGCTACCTTAGAAACAAACAAACTAAAAACTACTTTCGTTTTCCTTTATGAGAAATAGATAAGAGAAGAATAAGGAGACCAACCTCTGTCTTGCGCTTGGTTCCTTGATTGATTCCTCTCTCTTCTGATAGGTCTTCGCCACTCGCTTCCTTATCTACCCAGCTTCAAAGATTACCTGTAGAATCAAAGCAGCATAACACTATCCAAGAACATAGATCTATTATCATAAATAATATAGGACCAGATGTATATTGACCACACGAATGCATAAATCATCAATCATACAAGAATGTGGAGGAAAACTTGAATAGCTTTATTGATAATCAAGAAAAAGCAAAGAGGATTACAACCAATTGTTCTGACCCAGCATCATCCTCTTAGCAAGAAAGCCCTTCTTCACCTCATGAAAAGCTTAGATCACCCAACACTATGATATTGCATCAAGAAACCAACAACACTTCCTTACAAGATACAAAATTCCAGCCTCCAACCTCTGGATCTCTGGGATGAGAGATCTATATATAGATATTTGCAGAGGTGTGAGTGAGCTCTAGGTTTTTGATTAGTGTCTTCTCTCTGATAGTTCTTGTTTCCACTTGGAGATCTCATTGATCTCTTACTCATCCTTGGGCGATTCTGAGAGGCAAGTGTCACAGGAGAAGTTTCTGGAAGATTCCATGATCATCCACCTCGCAAATTGTCTCCACCACTTATCTATTCTCATCCATCACACCCCATAGAAGGGCTTTTCAACATGCATCACACTTCCCATGTGCATTAGGTGGGATGCATCGCACTTTAACCATGGAGCAGGTGAGATGGTCCAGTTTTGACCAGTTTTGAGTAGTTTTTCATGGAGAACTTCTGGGAGATGATGTAATAAGTTGACCTTGTTCTTTTAGGGGTTGGAACAACACCTTTAGGGACTTAGGAGCCCTTGGTTTATGGACATTTATGATTGGGGTTGCAGTGCCCAAAAATGTCTATAACAATGCGACTTAGTCTCCACTATTCTTTTGGCCATCCCTATCTCTTTACAATCCTTTAGGAAGTTGAGAAAAAGCCTGCGTCCTCCACTATAGAAGATAGTTCTCAATCTTCCTTTGTCTACTGTGAAAACCAGCTGCACTCGCTTCCAGCTAATGCCTCTGTCCATTTAAAAGGGAAATATCAATCTCTACATGCTTATACACAGGTTTTATTAGACAATTAAATAATAATCCCGTAAATGAAATTCTGCCAGTCATTCATGCTATTCAACACAAAAATTCAATAGTATTTCTCAGATTCATAGTCAATGCACCATAAGGTTATTAAGACACATACAGACACAAATTCCCACACATGATATATACAAATCCACATTGTTTTGGTATTTTTATAAAATATTTACAAGGAAAACAGTCACATTCGATTGTTTCAGATCTTTTCCATAAAATCCATCTACTACTCTTCCTAACTCCTCACTCTTGCTCTTACTATCCTCTAGCTCTCTAAACCCTAGTTAACCTCTAGCTAACCTCTGGCTAACTTCTCGAATTATTCAAAAGATCACAATTTATACAAAAAAATATTCATGAACCAATTTAGTTCAGATCCAACGATCTCTCACTCTCTCCCAAAGTATCTCTCTAGCTCCACTCTTTTCTCAAACAGAATCCCAAATTAATCATTTAAACCCCTCAAATCCTCACTTTTCCAAGGATTACTCAACTGTCTCTAAGATATCTACATTCACGACATATTCTCCATAAATAAATTTACAATTAAAATCCCCTCAACTCAGCTAAACTTAGGAAAATAAATAAAATGAGTAATGGAACCCACTCCCTTTAGTAAATGTGAACTAAGACTCATGGGTCTTATAAGCTTTGAAGAATTCTCCTGCATCAGACTCGCTAGGATATAATAATTCATGGACTCCTATTCATGAGTCTTCCCACTTCCTCTGTTGTAAACTTTATCAGATTTCATCTTCCAATTGGTTGTCTGACCTCTTTCAATTGCAAGTGCATTTACTGCCTTCTCTCTTCCTCCTGGATGCCAAACTCTGTGTTGTGGATGTCCTTTTTCTCTGCTGTCATAAGCATCTCATTTTCATAATTTTTTGGTGTTGATATCCTACATAAACAACTCCTCAAACAATATAAAATTATGTTCCTTTTTCTACTACTGTCTTGTCATCTTCTCAATAGAATTAAGCTCCAAATTTATGTATTTTCCATTGTCCTATACCTAACTGTTCATTCTGATTTCTGCCCCAATCACAAGCATCCTCTTCGTTATGCTTTCCTGTATATCCTTCCATCTTTCCTTGACTTTCTGACTTTGACAATTCCTCATGCTCATCACCTTTGTAGTGTTCATCATCCACCTATCCAATACCTTGAGTAGAATCCTCTCAATCTCAAAAGAAAATTGTTTCCTATTTTATACAAAAACATATAACCTTTCAACCACATACTGTCCATCAGTTGCAAATATTTTAGTTATTGAACCTTGTTCAATTTCCTCCATATTCCTATTAAATTTAACTGAACTGTTCATCCCAATTTTCAATTGCAAATTCAAATAAACTCTAGATATTCCAATCTTCTTTGGATAAAAAACAAAATATATTTGTGGACTATACTTTCACATCCTCTGTAATTTTCTTTCTCTTCTGCAATGACTTGTTTAAGAGGTATGCCAACTCTCCTTCCTTCATCCAGAACTTCTGAGTCAACTAGTTGCTTACTCTCATCGTCTTGTTTCCATAAGGAAAATTGACTTTCTGCATTTACAGAAATTACATACTTCTTTATGTTTACTTGTGAAAACATATCTCCAAGAACGGTTTGTCCTTCATCCTGAAAACCACATTCAACAATTCATAATTCAAAATTAGGAAATAAATTACATTTTCCGCTAACTCTGCTCCAAGTTTTCTCTGATTTGTCATCCTCTTGATATGCATGTGACATGACAAACTTGTCATGTTGTCTTGTCTTGAAAAATTCTTCTTTGTCTTCACTTTGTTCTAAATGCTGTCTAATTTCTGAATTATGTTCTCTACTCTTCTCTTTGTCCTTCCTTCCTTTCACATTTCTTTTCATTCTTGATGTTTCTTCCTTAAAAATCTCTAAGCCACTAAGTTGCCTTTTCCATTCCTCTTTCTTTTCAATCAAAATCTGCCAATCTCTGATTTTAGAACCTAAAGTTCTCTTTATTTCTATATAGGAAACAAAATCACCATATACAATAGATTTTTCATTCCACTGTAGAGTCCCTTTTACACGAGTAAAAATTATTGTCAACACCATGAATATCACCTTCCATTGAACCCCTTTGTTGCTCACTACATATGCATAGTTCATGAAAGCATCCTTGTCTTCATCCTCTAAGATTTCCTGTCTCTTTCCAAGTTGCTGATTACATTCACCCTTACTCTTTTTGCAATTTGTACAAATAACATTGTCTTCAATTTTCTGTTGTGCATCAGTCTCTACCAACCTCTCTTTAAGTTCTTGATTGTTCTCTTTTCCTTTCTTCTTCACAACCTTTAATGGATTAATTGTACCTCCTTGGATTGAATTCTCCTTATAAATTTATGTTTTTTCATCTTCCATAGTGCAATATTTAATAAGAGTCTTTTCCATTAATGCTTCATTATATCCTCCCAAGACAATTTCTTGCCCATTAAATATCAATAAGGGTTCATAATTTTTGAATAAAAATTGAAGAGATAATTCCATTACCTCAAGTGTTTGTACTGCACATACACTATTGCTTTATCCTGTCATAATGTTACCTTCATACCTCTTTTCTACTTCTCCTTTTGCAATCTGCACTTTCCTTTCATCTTCAGGCCATCTGCCATCTTTTTTCCAAGTCTTACTAGATTCATCATCTTGAGCCTCCTTAGTAGTTTTCACCATTTGTCCATCTTTAGTGTCTTTGAACAGATGTTCAATTAAGAACTGTTCTATTACATCCATTTCTTCTAACACTTTCATTTCCTTAGCAACTTTCATAAACATATCTTCTAAAGGTTGTTCACCACCTACATACATACAAAAATCATCAGTTTCAAAAATACTAGGCTCCTCTTTCTTTGATTTTTCAATCATCACATCTCTCTGTTGATCCGAACTTGTCCAATAGTTTAGAAATCATTTATAATTCTTTCCTCAGCAAGGTAATCTTCTTTCTCAGATCTATTATAGTCATATTCCATCTCTAACTTAGCTGCTCTGAGTTCCTCACTTAATCTGATGTACATTCTCCTCTTTATCTGTCTATGCAACAACATCCACTTTATCTTCTTTTTTTTCATAGTCCAACCATAACTTTGGTCCTTTTCACATTTTTCTAGCAGCATTATTATGGCATCCACACTTACTTTCAATTCTACAATGTCTTTGTCAAATATCTCTTGACTCATCTCCTCTCCTTTGCCATTTTCTTGGCATCTTTCTTTATTCCATTATGTCTTCTCTTTGAACCCCTATTATCACTATCAGTAGTCATTTCCTCGTTATCTCTATGAGTTCCTCCCTTATTATGAGCTGCACTAAGCCTCTGCAACAGAAAGTCCTCCCTGCTGTCACTTACCTCACCAATCCCCTTCTCTAGACTTGGTCTTCTGGCAAGCACTGGTCCTCTATCTTTGGCACCTATTGAGCGCCCTCTTCTGCTCTATTTAGGCTTATATCCTCAACTCACCTTCTCTTGGGAATAGTTTAATTATCCTCCCTGTCCAACTTTCAGCTAGAATATTTAGGTTCACTACGACTAACACAACTCCTATCCTTCTTTACACAGTCTCCTACTGTGCGTTGCTGCTATCATTCTCTTTCCCTATAAAAAAAATTCAAATGAACCAACATCAAAATAAAACTCACACCTGATTATCTATCTCTTTAACCTTTCACTGGCTTGGTAATACACATGCTGCTTTACTTTTCACTGTATGCACTTTAGTGCTTCTTTCAATTGAATTTCTGTTCTTGCTAAGTACATCCATATTCACTTTATTTGCTTACAGTATCTCTGCTGCAATTCCTTCACTTTCTCCTTTGTCGCAGCTGCCTGGCTTAAAATTCATCACCTGCTACTTTCATTAACCTACATATATCATTGAAGTTTTAAAACGTACAAGATCCTTCTTGATCCTATCTTCTTCAAATCCCTTTTCCATTGTCTATCTTAAATGAACCGACTGAGGTCTTCATTGCCTGTAACATTTCAAAATTCTTCTCTGCATAAAATCTTGTTTTTTGATCTCCCAACACTAATTCCTTTCAGATCATATCCCTCTATATCTGAATCTATTACCAATGCAATTCTACACATTTCGAGAATAAAATTCAATCTTTCAACCAACCTCCATAGAGCATTAGTCTCTGCTCTGATACCAAAATGATGTAAAGCTAGTACTTTAACCCAACAATCTTGTAAGGTTAACACTAAACCCCACTGTATAACCCAGGTTAATGCTCTGATTCTAGGTGATTAATCATTAATATATTACTATGGGTTAAAAAAACCCCTCTTCAACCTTACTCCCGATTCTCATAAATCAATTCTATAAGCAGAGACTTTTCCTCTAAATTAATTTTATTAAATGAAATATTCCGCAACCCTTTTCTACATGGCTTGTGGGACCTCCCGGCATGAATACCCATAATAGAAATTTATACCATAAATTAAGCACTGAGCCAACACATGTCCCCCTCTTTATTCTGGTGCCACGATCTCCACTGTTGGTTCAGTGCTGATCCAATGACTATTGCGTTGTCTGCTCGCCAAGTAGCCTGGACGATCTCCACCGTCGATGTGACCCGTCCAATCGAACGACTATCGCACAATCTCATGCAGATTCTAGCATGATCGATATTTGGTTGAGAGCACGCGATAAAAGTGGTTTTCCTTTTCCATCGTGTGCTACATGTCACTCACTTAGGCTAATCACGTGAAATTTAGAAATATCGGTTACCACTTTCTTACCCACGCGAGATATCACTTACCATAAACGTCACTGACTACTGACTTGTGAAGCGTTGACCGATTTAACATGTGATATGCACTTTAATCTAATCCATTCATCCTCCATTTTCAACAATGTGACTTAATCTCCACTGTTCTTTCACCCTTCACTGTCTCTTTACAATCCTTTAGGAAGTTGAGAAAAACCCTGCGTCCTCCACTATAGAAGATAGTTCTCAATCTTCCTCTGTCTACTGTGAAAACCAATTGCACTCACTTCCTACTAATCCCTCCGTCCATTTAAAAGGGAAATCCCGATCTCTACATGCCTATACACAAATTTTATTAGACAATTAAATACTAATCCCGTAAAGAAAATTACGTCAATCATTCATGCTATTCAATTCAAAATTTCCACAATATTTCTCAAATTCACAATCAATGCACCATAAGGCTATTAAGACACATACAGAAACAAATTCCCACACATGATATATACAAATCCACATTGTGTTGGTATTTTTATAAAATATTTACAAGGAAAACAATCACATTCGACTATTTCAGTTCTTTTCCATAAAATCCATCTACTTCTCTTCCTAAATCCTCACTCTTACTCTTACTATCCTCTAGCTCTCTAAACCCTAGCTAGCCTCTAGCTAACCTCTGGCTAACCTCTCGAATTATTTGAAATATCACAAATTATACAAAAATGGGTTCATGAACCAATTTAGTTTAGATCCAACAATCTCGCACTCTCTCCCAAATTATCTCTCCTACTCCACTCTTTTCTCAAACAGAATTCCAAATTAATCATTAAAATCCCTCAAATCCTCACTCTTCGTAGGATTACTCAACTGTCTCTAAGATATCTACATTCACAACATATTATCCATAAATAAATTTACAATTAAAATCACCTCAACTCAACTAAACTTAGGAAAATAAATAAAATGATTAAGGGAACCCACTCCCTTTAGTAAATGTGAACTAAGACTCATGGATCCTATAAGTTTTGAAGAATGCTCCTGCATCAGAAACCTTTGAAAAAGTACTAGTTAGGGAGATTTATTTTGAGCGAATTTCTCAGTTTCTTGGTTTAGCAAAAACTAGAGCTCTATTTCCTTCTCTACTATTGAAGTAGGATACATTCCAAATGCAACACATTATACACAATTAGTTTGGATGATTCGAACTCTACAGGATATTCAAGTTACTTATTCATGACCTATTTCTATTTTCTGTTACAACACCAGTGACATTAGCATATGTTGGGCATGGATTTCCCCCACAACATGTTTTGGGGCTCAAAGCCAAAGTTTTGAGTTAATATTATTGTAAATCTCTACGAATTGCGGGCGTGAAATGTATGTTAGAGTCATAGGGCTATCCACCCCAATTTTGAATGTAATGTCGGCCTACCCATGGTCTGCGGACCATGGGATTGTATAAATAGAGCCAAGCTCTTTGTGTAAAGATAGTTAGGGAGAGTGAAGTAGGAGATAGAAGCACAGAGCAAGTGTCTAAGTGTATCTTGGGTCGTAGAGTAGGAGAAGTCTCTGCAGCTGAGTGTGCAAAGGCCTAGTTTTCCACAGTTGAGTGCGCGGACCCCTGCAGCTGAGTGCGCAGGGAGAAATAGAGTCTGTAACCAAAGGAAGAGAATAGTAAAGAGAAGTTTTATCTGAATTCCATGTATCTATTCTTGAGTTACTACATATTTGATATCAATTGCTAATGTACTATTTATTTACTGTGCGCACTTGTATGAATTGTGAATATTGTTAAGTATAACTGAAAGCATAC
Source organism: Pinus tabuliformis (assembly GCA_031772625.1). Lineage (NCBI taxonomy): Eukaryota > Viridiplantae > Streptophyta > Pinopsida > Pinales > Pinaceae > Pinus > Pinus tabuliformis. The sequence goes on from CM062818.1 coordinate 304,066,762, forward strand.
AAATAAGCTAAGTTAATCAACTAATATTGGATGATTAGTAAGGACTTGGGTAATAACATTGTTCGGCCCCCGAGTAGGGCTGCGCGAAGGCAGTATCTCAGGCTGCGAGGTACAGGAAAGTGCACATAGCAACGTGCACAACCGCGGACCACTTGAAACCATCAGACATCTCCAGGGTGTGGAAACCTAGTTCTAGCACCCTCCCATACTTCTTCAGGTGAGACCTCAGTCCGCGCTATGCAGACTATTGTTGAAAGGGCCAGTAGTACTAGGATTTCTTTGGCTAAATCACCTCTAAACCTAGGTCAGGCCCCAACAAGCCAACATCATATCTAAAAAAATAGTTATTCAATTTAACACTAATCACATCAAAAGTAAATGTCATTTTCTAATACAAAAAGTCTTATATCGCAAAGTAAAATTGGAATATGTTCCTCCAAGTGAGTAAATTTCATATCTATTTACCAAAAATCTTGCCTGTGACTCCTCTGAATTTCTTCAATAGCGCTTGTGGATGATCCCACAGGGGCTTCACTCAATGAACCTCTGACATATCATGTGCATTCATGTAATATTAAACAATAACTCTAATTTTTATATATATTGGAAAATCCCTCTAAAAATCACATTATTAACCCCCTACCAATATGAACCCAATACACCTTCCCAATTTAAAAACCCCTACTTTCACTACATATTCTAGCTATCAATTTTTTCATTAAAATTTTTTATACCCTTTATATTTTTCCATTAACTTTGACCTCCACTTTTTATACCTCCCAATATAACAACCCTTTACACCCTATATATCCCCCAATATATTATTTCATTTTTTCCTCAATATATATCCCCTGATATGAATGTAGGGGTATGGTATTTATCCCCCAGTGAAGGCCCCGTGGATGATCCCCACTTCTTCTCTTCCATAACCAGCTCCAACATAATTTTCATGCATTAACTGAGGAAGAGAATATGCAAACAACATAAAGAGGGCATGTGTAGCAACAAACACATCAATAGAAGAGGAAAAAGCAACATGACCTCCAAGCGATGTGGCTGTATAATTAAAGCATGTTCGTATTCTTCTTTATATTCTTTTCCTTCAGTATTTGGTTTGATAGTCCTTATCTATATCTCTATCATGTAAAGAATGTGTTGAGAAATGACAACAAGAAATTCTAGTTTAATTTATCCTTGAATTAAACTGTGAATTAAAATCGAATTCTATTCTCTTAGCAACTTGAAATAGTTAAATTAAAAGCCCTAATGATGGATCCTAGTTGGGATTTGAAACATTGGCATAAAAATTTTCATACTATGGATTCTCCGGTAACTGAATCAATAGTTAAATTAAGTTTATTAAACTTACTTAACTTAGGAAATTCGAGTTGGAAGTCTTTTTGTCATCATGTGTATGTTCTCCCTACTTTGTAAGAGTCCAGTGTGAGTTAATTATGAGTTGTAAAATAGACAACTCAGTTTCATGAGTAAGTTCAGTTAAATTAGTTCTCAAACTGATTGAGACAAATAATAGTGAGTTAACAGTCAGTGGTGTCACTAATGAACTCCACGAGTGCTACTCTAGTAAACTGAATATTTACTCATCAGAAACTCATGCACGTCGATTTTGAGAAAGACTCAATTGAGACTAGAGTGCAGGGTCAATTTACTATTTGTTTTATATTTCTCTGAGGTGCACTGATAGTGCATGCATTCAGGAATTGATCCTTAAGGGATTGCACAGTTTTTAGAGTCTTTATTTCCCTTTAAATACAAGCTATCCTCCATAGTAATTACACATTGTAATATAGACTTGGAGAGCTTGTGAAGAAGCTAAGATTTCGCCTTGAGCTTGCTTATGAGTTGGAGATTGAATTTACTAAGCCTTGGGATTGTTCTTGAGAGAACAAGCATTGTAATTTCATCTTGATTTTCCAGATTAATACAAAACATATAATGGGTTTTTGAGTTATGGATTTCCCTGGATATTTATTATGTTATGTTCCATTGATTCTCTTCCTCTATTGATTCTTATTTTCTCGATGTTTATGGACTTCCACTGTAAAGAGTAGAAGTAGATTCTTGTCCCTTTATTTATAAAATTGCATTAGCTTGTGAATCTACTGGATTTTCTACATGGTATTGGAGCAAGATTGTTTTTTGGTATGAGAGTTTTCAGAGAAAATATGAAAATTTATGTGCAAAATTTTCAAAAACAACTTGCACGTCTAGATTCCTTAGGAAAATATACCCAAATTCAAAAAGAAAATCGATTAAATCAGATTTTGGATGAGGGAGATATTGTTGATTTAAAATTAGCTCTCTATAGGAGATTTCGAAGTTTCAAGTTTCTGGGTTATAGATGAAAGTCAAATTTGCAATACATACTTCAGGATCAGCAAATGGCGTTCCATGGGTTGAGGCTTGAGTATGCCTTGGAAGGCAACTCAAATTTCATATCCAGGAGGGACGGGATGGAGGTTGTGCTAGAGGGCAATGGCTTGAAGGAATTTGTTGAAGAAGGAATTCCTAAGCCAACAGCTACTGATGCACAAAACTTAGCCGAGAGGAAGAAGTGTGTGACAAAAGCAAGGTGGATAATCCTTGAGGGAGTTCAAGATCATATTGCCTCGAGTCTCCATGGAAAGGAAACCTTGCATGCTATGTGGAAAACATTGACAGAATTGTATCAGAATAGCAGTGATGAAAGGAAGTTGGCACTGAAGGATAAACTTCATAAAATCAAGATGGAGAAAGGCGAGACGATTCCAAAGTACTTGACCAAGTTTACTCAATTTTGGGATGAACTTGGAAGTGTTGGAATCACGGTTTCTAAGGAGGATATGGTGAACCTTGCTCTTCTTGGACTCCCAAAGAGGTGGCATATTTATCAAGACTCTGTCAATGGTCGGGAGACGCTGCCAAATTGGCAACGACTATGGTCAGATTTGATGCAGGATGAGATCAAGAGGAACACCAGGAACGGCTCTTCATCAAAGATTGATGATGAAGAGAATTGTGCCTTAGCGATTAAGGCAAGGAAGGGGAAAGGTAAAATTTCCCATTCCAAATTAGATTCTTATCATGAAAATATGAAGAAGGACATGACGAAAGTTAAATTCTTTCATTGTCACAAGATGGGTCACTTTGCTACAAATTGTCCATTGAAGAAGTCCGAGGAGAAGTCATCAAGAGGAGAAGCGGGTGAGGCTTTGGCCTCCCAATTCGGATTTGACTTTTCCCTCATTGCATGCATGGTGTCTTCAACGATGGGAAGTGTCTAGCACTTAGAAAATGGGGCTTCTTTCCACATGACCCGCGACAAAGAGTTATTCAGTGAAATGGAGGATAAAGATCTCAAGATGCATATCGAGATGGGTGATGATGGTAAGTATAGTGCTACTGGTGTGGGCACTATTACTTTTCAGAGGGAGCATGCAGCTCCACTCACCTTGAAGAATTTTATGCACGTACCTGGACTAACAAAGAACTTGGTATCCATTCCCATGCTTGAGGATAGAGCCTATGATGTGATTTTTTCAAAAGGAAAGGAATTCCTTCAACACATAGACATAGGTCAAGTAAAGAAGATAGAGATTCAAGTTCAGAGTCTCTATAAGATAGAGGTAGAGGATTGTGTTGATTTGATTTCAAAAGCAGAAAAGATGTTGAGCCGAGACATCGACAAGTTGTGGCATAGGGGATTGCGCCACTTGCGTCATGGGGCTTTGAAGATATTGCTGCAAATATCTACCGGTATTTCCAAAGGTACGGTTCAGCAAGTTGATACATGAAAGGTTTGTACTTTGGGAAAATAAACCAAGTCTTCCTTTGGAGACAACGATAGTCAACCAGAGTCTCTTCTGGAGAGATTCTATTCAGATGTGTGTGGACCATTCTCGACAGCATCCATAGCCAAACACAAGTATTATGTTATATTTTTTGATCACTATTCTCTTAAATGTTGGGTATTTTTTATGCAGAAAAAGGATCAATCTTTCATAAAGTTTTTTTAGTTCAAAGAATTGGTAGAGAAAGATTTTGGAAAGAAGGTTAAAGCTCTATGGAGAGATAACAATGGTGAGTATGTCTCCAATGAGTGTAAGAGCATTGTGCAACGGAAGGGATTAAAAGAGAGTTGACGACACCCCATAACCCTCAACAGAATGGGGTTGCTGAGAGGAAGAACATGAGCATAGTAGGGGCAGTAAGGGAAATGGTGCACGATCAAGGCCTACCACTACACTTGTGTGCTAACATATGCAATGTAGCGGTTTATGTTCAGAACCATAGCCCACATCAGATACTTGAGATGAAGACACCAGAGGAGGCTTATTCCGGTAAGAAGCCAAATGTTGGTCACTTCGGGATTTTTGAGTCATCAGTTTATTGCCATGTGACCAAAGATGCACGAAAGAATTTTGAGCCAATAGTAGAGTTTGGGAACTCTGTGGGGTAAACCGATACTCCTACAAACTATCGGGTGTACATGCAAACCAATTAGATGACAGCTGCTCACAGGGATATCAAGTTCGATGAGGAGAAGGCCATATGAGTATCCCCTAAGAGGGAGCTTCAGCTACATGCGGATGAGGATATTTTATCTCCTAAGTTTGAGGGACCTCAGATTGATGTGGAGTAGCCACATGCAGAGGTTCAGAGAGTGTATACATCTAGTCAGGAAGATTCTTCCAGAGAGGGAAGAAAGTGCACTATAGAGGTTGACAGATTGTTGGATGATGCATAGGAGAATTTGGGAGCACCCTCTTCTTAGCGTTGACAGAGGAGGTCACTAGAGAGGTACACTGGATACATGGCACTTATGGGTGCATGTGCTGTTATAGAGCCATATCCCTTTCAGGAAGTAGTGCAGCAGCCAATTTGGGTTGAGGCAATGGTGGTGAAGTATGACTCCATAGTTCAAAACAATGTTTGGGATGTGGTCTCGAGACTGGAGGACAAGTCATTTGTGAGATCCCATTGGCTTTACAAGGTAAATCAAGCCGTTGATGGTAGTGTGGAGAAGCATAAGGCCAGATTTGTGGCCCATGGCTTTTCATAGTTAGAGGGGATTGACTATGACGATACCTTTGCTACTATTGACAGGTACTCATCAATCAGATCTATTTTTTCACTATCCACACAAATGGGTTGGAAGATCCATCAGATAGATGTGAATATTTCCTTCCTTAATGGCATGATTGAGGAAGAGGTGTACATAGATCAGCCCGAAGGTTTTGAAACCTTGGACCCTGAGTCGCATGTGTGCTAACTCAAGAGTGCATTGTATGGGCTAAAGAAAGAGTGCATTGGTACACCACGATAGATAGCTACTTCACTGGGTTGGGATTCATGAAGAGTGAAGGGGATGCGAACCTATATCACATAGTGGTGGAAGGTAAGTTGTTGATCATTGTATTTTATGAAGATTATCTCATACTGACAAGTGAGGAGAAGCTCATAAAATCTTGGAAGGAGGGACTTGTAAGAGAGTTTGAGATGATGGACATGGGGCTCATTACTTTCTTGGCATGGAGGTATCGCAGGGAGATGGGTATTTGTTTGTATCTTAGGGAAATTATGCTAATGAGATACTCAAGAGATACCGCATGGAGAGAAGTAAACCCATGGATACTCCTCTAGATGGTAACTGGACAAAGGAGGATGCAATTTTAGGGGAAGTAGTGGGAGCTATTGTTTACAGGAAGCCTGTGGGTTCACTCATGTACTTGGTGAACACACGACTAGATATGTGCTATGCAGTTAGCCAACTTAGTCAAGCGATGGTTAGGTCTACCAAGCTATATTGGAAGGCGAAAAAGCATGTATTGAGATACCTCATAGGCACTACTCAGTTTGGGTTATGGTATAGATGGAATAATCCAGGTGGATCTTCAGATATAATGGCATGGAAAAACTTAGAAATCAAAGTGATTAGAATCAAGTCAAATCGGGACCAAAATGTAGATCTCGTCTTCCTGATTCCAACGGTGCAAATGGTACTCAATCTGAGTCCAGATGATGAAGTTATCGCCCGAAGAAGGATGCTTTAGTCCTTAAGAAAATGAGGAATTTCCTTTGAAAAAGGAGTCTTAAGCCTTAAGGCCAAATCGCAACTGGAGGTTGCATATGAGTGGACTTAGGCTTTGGGCTGTGGAAACCCCAATCGCCAATCTCTGATTAGATTGGATCGGTGAATCGGAGACAATCACAATTGGAGGTCTTACATATATGGATATCGGCGAGCAGACAATGCGATTGGTGATTAGCCGGATCAGTGGAACCCTTATCAGTCACCTGGGGCGACATATGTGGGGGACGCCGACACCAATATCGACGATTGGCGATTGGCAGTCAGTCATTCCTGATAACCAGGATAAGGACACCCCCGATAGGCCAATTGCGACCTCAGCGCGGACCCGATATGGAATATGAGGCCGATTTGATGTTTTTTGAAGTTTGATAAATGGTTTTGATCAAATTTTTAGTGTTTTCTGGGATTTTGAGGTCTTATTGCCTCAACGATAAAAAGACCATTTTAAGAGATGGTTTCACCCGTCAATCCTTCCACTCTACCAGCCTCTATCATAAGCTAGACAAACTCCAATTTAAATGGGATCCTGTCCGAGAATCCATTATAAAAGAGGATCGTTGGAAAGAGTGAGGGGAGGCATTTTTTTGGTGGCAGCACGCTGTTTCGCAAGAGGCCGAGAGCATCTATTGGTATGTTTTGAATAGTTTACATACTCCAGCCCCTTTTATTACTGTGGGAAGCTTTGGTGTTACATACCACTCCATCTCAGGCATTCATTTCATAGCCATCTTGCAGATTGGAGGTATAAGCCTTGTATGGACAGTTTGATGAATGTAATTCTGTTTATTCATGCCATTTAATAAGAAAGGCCTCCCCATTGTTGAGTTGGGCCCGGAGACACAGTCTGAATTAGACAAACTCCGTTATCAAGCCTTGATGTCTTTTTTTGTGCCTTTTATGTGTTTCCTTCTTCTCTTCATATGTGCACATTTATGTGTTAGGCTGTAAATTTAATGTGATTCTTTTCTATACATCTATAAGTGAAAACATCCTAGATCAAGTGGTATCAGGGAAGGGCTTTTTAGATGTGAATTACATGTTTATATGCTAACAAGAGGCGGGCTTCAAAGAGGTGAAGGGAATCTAGAACCTTTTGATCTAGAGGCAGGGCGTGCACCTCGAAGAAGAAACATGGCTGAAGAGGAAGCTCGTATTGAAGAGGAGCGCAATTTCAGAAAGACTTTCTATTCAATGGCAGAGAATATCAGTCAGTTGGTTATAAGACTAGAAAAAGCTAAAGAGAGGAATCCAGAAGGACAAGGTTCAGCACATGGGAATGATGGAGAAGAACCCCCTCCTTCTCCTTCTAGTGGTGAAGGTTCTTCTTCCCCTCACCACCATAATCAGAGAAATCCAAAGGATGCATCTAAGAAACCTTTTTTTAAATTAGATGTTAAATTTGATCTTCTTGTGTTTAATGGTGAAAGTAACACAAAAAAGCTTAACATTTGGATCAGGCAGATTGAGGTTTATTGCAAGATTCAAAAAATCGTAGAGGATGAGGCGAAAATCTAGCTGGCCTCTCTACAGGTGGGCAGCATAGCTCTCATCTGGTGGGAGAGTAAATTGCAGAGCAGTAAAAATGTGGGTAAGCTCTTTTCCTCATGGTCTGATTTTACTTCTGTGTTAAAAGAACAGTTTTATCCCTTAGGATACAAGCAGAAAGCTTTGATGAATTGGCAATATTTAAGGCAAGGGAAAGGTAGGATGTTCAGAGTTTTACAAAAGAATTTAAGAAGCAAGCACTGAATTTGGGTATTGCACTTGATATACCTGAAGTTTTAACTAATTATATTGGCTCACTGCATAGTTATATTTGGCATTCATTATTGTTGTTTGAACCAACCACTATTGACGCAGCTAGTGTGAAAGCAATTCATATTGAGAATAGGGGCAAGAATGAAAGAGAGGACCAGTCCAGAAAGCCACCGTTCAAACCTCCCAATGGAAAATCCAAAGCGAAATGGAAATGGAAGGAGAAGAAAACAACAACAGCCAAAGAGGGAGAGTGGCCTTATTGCAATCATTGCAAGAAAGAATGCCACGATGATGATCACTATTGGAAGCAGCACCCAGAAAAACGCCCAAAGATGTATGGGGGAAAAGAAAAGCAGAAAATATTGGTAGTGGCACAGCAAGACCTTGGATCAGATTTGGGAGATGAAGCACTGGTCACAGCAGCAAGAACAAAAGGTACCCTTACACCTCCTGTTGATTCTAAATCACATGGAAGCACCAGTTCTGTAGATGAGTCCCTTTCAAATGATAGAAAAAGAATTGAATTATTTCATATCAGAGTTGTAGTAAATCACACCAAAGTAGAAACTCTGTTTGATACTGGGTCCCAAGAAAATTTAATTGCAGAATCCCTGGTAAAGAAGCTTGGCTTAGAAACAAAACTGCACCCAAAGCCTTACCCGCTGGGATGGATACATGATAAAGCTAAATTGAATGTAACCCAACAGTGCAAGGTAAAATTTGTGATTGTGTCTAAGCTAGTAGAAAAAGTAGAAATGGATGTAATCCCACTAGATATCTGTGGCATGGTATTAGGGAGCTCGTAGCTCTATGACAGGAAAGCAGTCATTTTCCACCATGAGAATAAACACCACATCACCAAGGATGGGGTAGAGTAGATAGTGCAGTCTCATCAAAACAATATTAACGCCAACCTCATAAGCGCTGGGCAAATGAAATGGCTAGTGAATTCCAACAAGACATGCATGCTTATGGTTGTAAGGGAGAAGGAGGCCCAATTCATAGATGCGTTCCAGGGATGCGATGGGGAGCTTAAACAGGAATTAATGCAATTAATTTCTGATTATATTGAATTGTTTCAGGAGTCGTGGGGACTACCTCCAAAGAGGGAAATCCAACACGAAATCCAACTGTTGCATGACGCCCCACTGCCAAATATCGGCATGTACAGGATGTCAGCAGTTGAAATGGAGGAGATCAAGTGGCAAGTGCAGGAACTGTTGGACCAAGGCGTAATCAGGCCAAGCTCCTCCCCATGCGGGTCACCGATTGTTCTAGTGCCCAAGAAGGATGGCAGTTGGAGGATGTGCATGGACTACCGCGCACTCAACAAAATATCAGTAAAAATTCGCTATCCCCTCCCACTCATAGATGATTTATTGGATCAATTAAAAAATATTGTATATTTCACAAAGTTGGATTTGTGCAGTGGCTATCGCCAAGTTAGAATTGTGAACCAGGACGTGTGGAGAACCGCTTTCAAAACCAAGTAGGGGTTGTTCGAATGGATGGTAATGCCATTCGGGCTTTGCAACACTCTAGCCACCTGTATGCGAGTTATGAATAATATATTTCAGCCCTTCATTGATGAGTTTGTTCTTGTATATTTAGATGATATACTAGCTTTCAACAAGATTTGGTTTGAACATGTGAGTCATGTAAAGAAAGTGCTTGATGTGCTGAAAAAAGAAAAACTCTTTGTAAAATTTTCAAAGTGTGAGTTCGGAAAAACCTCTTTGGGTTACCTAGGTAATATTGTTGGTCATGGTCAGCTAAAAATTGATCCCACTAAAGTTAAAGCAATTGTAAATTGGCCTAAGCCTACTAGTGTAACTGAGGTCCGTAGCTTTCTAGGCGTAGTCCAGTATTGGAGGATATTTATTGCTAATTTCTATGTTATTTCAGCACCTTTGCACACATTGACAAGTGTGAAACAGGGCTTCCAATGGGGAGGAAGATTGCAAAAGTCCTTCGAAAAATTGAAGGAAAAAATTAGCACCGCGCCAGTCTTAGCCTTACCCAATCTCCAACAGCTATTTGAGATCAAAATCGATGTCAGCGGTTATGCCATGAGAGCTGTACTGATCTAGCAAAAGAAGCCAATTTGTTACCATTCTGAGAAGTTTTCTCAAGCTGTGATAAACTATCCCACCTATGACAAGGAGCTTTATGCCTTTGTGCAAAGTGTGAAAATGTGGAAACACTACCTGATCGAAAAGGAGACCATCATCTATACAGATCATCAGCCCTTGCAGTACCTTCAATCACAAACCAAGTTGTAGCAAACTTGTCATTTCAAGTGGATGGGCTTTCTTCAACAGTTTCATTTGGTAATAAAGTATAAGAAGGGCACTAGCAATAAAGTGGTCGATATGCTATCTCGCCCTCCTATTTCTGCTTCTGTTATTTTGAATAATGCTTCGTTGTCCTTTGAAAGTTATGCTAAACAATATGCTAACGATGATGACTTTAAGGAGGTTTATGCAAAACTATCCCATGGTTCACAGGTGGACAACTATCACTTGCAGGGGAAATTGTTGTATCACCTTGGTAAATTGTGTATTCCCACAGGAGAAAGAGTGCATGTAATTCGAGAGGCCCACACCTCTCTTGTGTCTGGACACTTTGGTGTCGAGAAGAATTTATGTCATGTACAAAGATTTTGCTTTTGGCCTCATATGAAAAACATTGTGACTCGCTATGTAAAGGGTTGTGTGATGTGTTCTGTTTCAAAGCCCTCTAATAGAAAACTTGGGCTCTACACACCACTCCCTATTCTAAGTCATCCATGGGAAAGTGTGTCAATGGACTTTGTAGGAGGTTTACCTTTGTCTAGGAAGGGTCACGACTATTTGTATGTCGTCATTGACCGTTTTAGCAAAATGTGTATTCTTATGCCTTGTAAAAACAAGATTACTGTAGAGCAGACTGCTTCTCTTTTCTTTCAGCATGTTTGGGTCCACTTTGGATTACCCACGTCAATTGTGTCAGATCGAGACTCTCGCTTTCTTGGGGAGTTCTAGACCAGCTTTTGGAAGATGATGGACACCAAACTGAAAAGAAGCACGGCATTTCACTTGCAAACCGATGGGCAGATAGAGTTTGTTAACCATACCGTGGTACACTTATTACGAGGCTATTGTGGGAAACATCCCAAGTTGTGTGATGAACATCTCCCTTATATGCAACATTCCTATAACCGTGCAGTGTATTCATCGACAGAGAATTCACCATTCGAGACATGCTTTGGTTACCTACCAAGGGACCCTTTAGACATGGTCTTTGGAAGGGAGGATGGCTCCAGTGGACGTAATGATAAAGACAAAGCTCAATAGTTCATTCAGCGAATCCAAATGATTCAGCAAGCAGTGCAATAGCACTTGGAAAAGAGTCAAGCCATTTACAAGGCTCGACATGATAATCACTGAGTTGACCATCAATTCCAAGTGGGCGACAAGGTGTGGTTCCACATCAGTAAAGATAGGATGAACAGAGAAGGAAATAAGTTGTGGCCAATCTGGTATGGACCATTCACCATATTGGAGAATATTGGGAACAATTCCTTTCGTCTTGACTTGCCGGTATATATGTGGATGTACTCAGTAGTGAATGTGGAGAACCTAAAGTTGTATGAACCACCTTTGATCATGGACACTGATGAGGTGAGCACAATTCCCACCATTGATGATTTTTCACCAGAATATCTCGATGAGTTGCCTGAAGACATCATCCTTGACGGAAGGACCAGGACTTCATGACGAGGAGTTGTAGAGTACCTTCGAGTTGTATTCAAGGGAATGCATCCCAGCAAGGCCAGATGGCTGGGGAAACAGAAAGTGAGGGAACAATTCCCTCACTTTCCAATTGACTAATGAAAATATTTTGGCAGTCCAAAAGCTCCTCAATGGGGAGGATTGATCTAGGTGGATCTTCAGATACAATGGCATGGAAAAACTTAGAAATCAAAGTGATGAGAATGAAGTTAACTCATGACCAGAATGTAGATCTCATCTTCCTGATTCCAACGGAGTAAACAGTACTTCAATCCGAGTCCAGATGATGAAGTTATTGCCTGAAGAAGGATGCTTTAGTCCTTAAGAAAATGAGGAATTTCCTTTGAAAAAGGAATCTTAAGCCTTAAGGCCAAATCACAATCGGAGGTTGCATATGGGTGGACTTAGGCTTTGGGCCATGGAACCCCCAATCATCGATCTCCGATCAGATTGGATGGACAGATTGGAGGCAATTGCAATCGAAGGTCTTACATATATCGATATCGGTGAGTGGACAGTGCGATCGGAAATTAGCCAGATCGACGGAACCCTTATCGGTCACCTGGGGTGACATATGTGGGGGATGTCAATGTGATCGACCGACGCCGATATCGGTGATCGGCGGTCAGTCGTTCCTGATAACTAGGACAGGGACACCCCCGATAAGCCGATTGCGATGTTAGTGCGGACCTGATATGGAATATGAGGCTGATTTGATGTTTTTTGAAGTCCGATAAACCGTTTTGATCGGATTTTCAGTGCTTTTCAGGATTTTTAGGTCATATCACCCCAACGATAAAAATACCATTTTAAGAGGTGGTTTCACCTGTCAATCCTTCAACTCTACCAGCCTCTGTCATAAGCTAGACAAACTCTGATTTCAATGGGATCCTGTCCGAGAATCCATTATAAAAGAGGATTGTTGGAAAGAGCAAGGGAAGGCATTGTTTTGGTGGCAGAACGTTGTTTCACAAGAGGCCGATAACATCTATTGGTTTTTTTTGAACAGTTTCCATACCCCAACACTTTTTATTGCTACGCGAAGCCTTGGTGCTGCATACCACTCCATCTCAGGCATTCATTTCATATCCATCTTGCAGATTTGAGGTATACGACTCGTATGGATAGTTTGATGAATGTAATTCTATTTATTCATGCCATTTAATAGGAAAGGCCTCCCCATTGTTGAGCTGGGCCCAGAGATGTAGTCTGAATTGGACGAACTCTGTTATCAAGCCTTGGTGTCTTCCTTTATGCCTTTTATGTGTTATCTTCTTCTTTTCATATGTGCTCATTTATGTGTTAAGCTGCAAATTTACATGTGATTCTTTTCTATACATCTATAAGCGAAAACATCCTGGATCATGGAAAGAAGGAGTGAAGCTTGAAGGCTTCACCGATGCATATTGGGTAGGGAGACCATATGAAAGGAACAACACATCTGGAGGGATCTTCAATATTGGGTCAGTGGCAATTTCTTGGTACAACAGGAAATAGAGATCGATTGCACTTTGTTCGGTAGAGGCAAAGTACATGGTTGAACGTCAGGCAGCATTTGAGGCTATCTAGATGAGGAAGATCCTGGTTGGTTTTTTTTGGTCAGCAGATGGATCCGAAAATGATTTATTGTGATAATAAGAGTTGTATCAAACTCTCTAAAAATGTAGCTTTTCATGATCAATCCAAGCATATTCATATCCAGTATCATCATCTCAGAGATTGTGTTGAGGCAGATCATGTTCTTAGATTACATTCCTATGGAGGAGAAAGACACTGACATCTTGACAAAGGCATCTTCAAGATGTAAATTCGAGTTTCACAGAGACAGGATCAGCGTAGCTGAAAATCCCTTTCTTGTTGAGAGGGAGTGTTGACAAATGGCAACAAGAAATTCCAATTCAATTTTTCCTTGAATTAAACTGTGAATTAAAATCAAATTCTATTCTCATAACAACTTAAAATAGTTAAATTAAGTTTATTAAACTTACTTAACTTAGGAAATTCGAGTTGGAAGTCTTTCAGTCGTCATGTTTATGTTATCCCTACTTTGTACAAGTCTAGTGTGAGTTAATTGTGAGTTGTAAAATAGACAACTCGGTTTCATGAGTCAATTCAATTAAATTAGTTCTCAAACTGATTGAGAGAACTAATAGTGAGTTAACAGTTAGTGGTGTCACTAATTAAATCCATCAGTGCTACTCTAGTTAATTGAATATTTACTCATCAGAAACTCATGCATGTAGATTCTGAGAAAGACCCAGTTGAGACTAGAGTGCAGGGATAGTGTACTATTTGTTTTATATTTTTTTGAGTTGCACTGATAGTGCATGCATTCAGGAACTGGTCCTTAAGGGATTGCACATTTTTTAGAGGCCTTATTTCCCTTTAAATACAAGCTATCCTCCATAGGAATTACACATTGGAATAGAGACTTGGAGAGCTTGTGAAGAGGCTAAGCTTTGGCCTTGAGCTTGCTTATCAGTTGGAGATTGAATTCGCTGAGTGCTGGGATTGTTCTTGAGTGAACAAGCATTGTAATTTCATCTTGATTTTCCTGATTAATACAAAACCAATAGTGGGGTTTTGAGATGTGGCTTTCCCTAGATATTTATTGTGTTATGTGCCTTTGATTCTCTTCCTCTATTGATTATTGTTTTCTCGATGTTTATGGGCTTCTGTCGCAAAGAGTAGAAGTAGATTCTTGTCTCTTTCTTTAGAAAATTGCATTAGTTTGTGAATCTACATGATTTTCTACAAAATGTATGTGTGCAATGATGTAGGTCTTTACTTTATTGTTTTTCCAATTGGCTAATAGTAGAGTAATACATGTATGCATGGGATGATAATTTCATAATTGTCGCTACACATGCACTTTTCATTCAAATATTTAGCCATTTAGTTTCATTTTGTAACCCCTTACATATGCAAACGAGGACAAGGAGTGTGATGGTTGCAACATATTGTATCTCCACTACATGTGCAAGGGGATCTTGATCAAGAGAGATGAAATTTTGTTGTCTTCATTATGACAGCATGGTGTGTCAAAGCAGGAGAATCTATGATTTCATCCACCATTTGTCATTTATGTCAATGGGGGAGAGTGTCACAACCACTAGGAGGAAATGGAATAATGTTCAGTAAATTTGTAGAGAAGATTATCAGGTTGGTGGATGAGGTTATAGGTTCACATCAACAACAAAGGAGGAGATTGTTGGAATTTTGGCTGATTGATTGGTTGGCATTAATGTCAACCCAGATCATGGTTGTATTAGTTTTTGGTGAAACAATATTGAAGTGATTTGCAACAAAAGCAGATATGGGAAAGAAAATTTGATTTCTCTAAGTGTTACAACACCATAGTATTGGAATTTGATTGCTACAAAAATTCGTTGTCAGATCATCTATTTGCTACTAGAATTTGATTCTTATTTTAATTCTTCCAAAATAATTGAAAGAAATTAATTACTTGGTTCATGGATGAACGTGTTGGTCCACTTTGATTTTTTCATAAATTAGTTTTGATTTGGTCATAAATTAGTTTTGATTTAGTCTTCAATATTTTATGAACTTTAATCGTTTTTTCCAAATGGAAATGACTAGAATATTCCAAGCCATGGATAGCGTGATGGAGGAGATCATGGCGTTATGGTTGATTCAGTCCAAAGAAAGAGAAATCCAAGTCTAAACCCATTGAATGTGCCCATGGTAATTTTTAGGCCAATGGGATGATGTTAATCATCAAAAGTCATTAATAAAGGGTTTGATCTAACATTTTGAGTGTGCAGATGATTGATCTAGCTACACTAGCACTTGCACCTATTTTTTTGGGTGGTTTCCTTATAATTTTTTTGGCACGGTTGTTGATATGATGGAGGCATGTATTCTTCTTAAATTTTATAGGAGCGATTAAAAGAAGAGTGTTAAGTTATGGTATGTTCTATGCTTATAATAGTTTACTTCTTTTTCTTATTATATTCGACCGATTAGCAATCACATGTACATAAAGTAAAGTGCAGATAGAACATTAAACGATCGACAGAAAACAAGCCAAGACAAGAGACACAAGATGTGGCGGCTAGCCAGGGACAAACCCCACAATGTGTGGGGAAACCCTTTGATCAAATCTTCTTTTATATTTAATAATTCAGCAGAGAGAAATAGTACAATAAATCTGATTCATATCAGCAGTAGCAAACCCTAGATCAACAGCATCAGTATTAGCGGCTTCATTATCAAACTAGGGCAGACCATATCTCACAAACCGTTTGTCGGATTGACTTCATTCCACCACCAAAAGTTTCGGCTTCCAGAGGAAGTTCATATGAACCTACAGCGCAGTTCAGATGAGGAGATCATCTAGGCCACGCAAGTCAATCTTTACTTCTGCAGTTGCAGCTTCAGTTTCAGCAGTTTCTGGCTTCAAACTAGGGCAGTCGATATCTTGCAAACCGTTCATCGGATTGACTTCATTCCACCACCAAAAGTTGCGGCTTTCAAAGGAGGTTCAGATGAACCTACAGCGCAGTTCCAAAGAGGAGATCTTCTAGGCCACGCAAGTCAATATTTACTTCTGCAGTTGCAGCTTCAGTTTCAGTAGTTTCCGGCTTCAAACTAGGGCAGTCGATACCTTGCAAACCGTTCGTCGGATTGACTTCATTCCACCACCAAAAGTTGCGGCTTTCAAAGGAGGTTCAGATGAACCTACAGCACAATTCCAAAGAGGAGATCTTCTAGGCCACGCAAGTCAATCTTTACTTCTGCAGTTGCAGCTTCAAATTCAACAGCTTTCGGCTTCACATGTGTGAGAGAGAGAGAGACCCATTTCAGCGCAGTAGAGAAGAGACTCATATCTGTGCAGTAGAGAGAGAGAGATGTGATGAGATGAGTGAGTCCAAATGAGGAAAATTCCTCTTATATTTATACACAACGTTGGTGGGTGAATAGATGCGACTGTTGGGCTTCTGAGCCTACATGAGTTGTAGGTCGACTTGATAATAATTCCATAAACAAATAAATTCATATCTCCATGAATACTTATCGGAATTGGATGATATTTATATCAATCCTACACCTCTCGACGAGAGGAATCTAATAAAAATATTATTAGCCATGAATAAGATGACCCACATGAATTTTTTCCCTGGTTTCCAATTTTAACACTCCCTCTCAACCATGGAGAACTTCATCTGCAATCTGTCTATCGGTCGTTACTATTCATCCATCAAATGCACTGCCTTGTACAGCCTGACCCTTGCCCTGCTCTGCTCTATTTTTCCTGTTTTGCTTTGTCTTGTTCTGCCCTGCACTGATCTGTACTGTTTTGTTCTGTTCTGCTCTGCTCTTGCATTGTTCTGTTCTACTCTGCTTTTGTCCGAATTATGAAGAAGAAGAAATGATCGAGGATGTATCATACTGACTCAAAGTCAGTCTCAGAGTATGTACCACTGGTCCCAGACCAGTCTCAACCAACCCAAAGTCAGCGTCATAGTGAGTACAACTCCAATGGTCCCAGACCAATATCATCCTCCACTGACTCAAAGTCAGTCTCAGAGTATGTACCACTGATCCCAGACCAGTCTCAACCGACCCGAAGTCAGCGTCATAGTATGGTACAACTCCTGCCACTGGTCCCAGACTAGTATCATTGATCCCAGATCAATGGAGGTCATCCTAGCGTAGGGAGTACGGTAGTTACAACGATTCGTCCATCGGTACTACTATGGTCCCTAACTTCATTTCCCTGCTCATTGATCAGATGAGAGGTACTTCCCATGAGTCCCAGACTGCATGGGTAGGATGCCTCGACAGGAGAACTAATCAATCCTGTCCTCACAGGAGAACACATCAATCCTGCTACAATTGCCATGGAGAACACATCAATCTAGGCCTCACAGGAGAACACATCAATCCTACTACAATTGCCATGGAGAACACATCAATCCAGACCTCACAGGAGAACACATCAATCCTGCTACAATCGCCATGGAGAACACATCAATCCAGGCCTCACAGGAGAACTAATCATCCTGCTACACAGGAGAGCAAATCATCCTGTTCCACAAGAGAGCGAATGATATTGTCCCACAAGAGAGCCAATCATCTTGTTCCAGTGTGCACCACCAGGGGAGGGTGAGTCACCCAGTGGTCGTATGTTGCTCCAGTAATAACCGCAAGCCCTCAGAGCTCCCAGAGCTCAATGTATGCAACATGCAGGACCCTTGTACAAGGGTTTCTTACCGACTCCAAGTCGTTTGGGAAAATCACAGATTAGATCTTTCCTCGGGGCTTTGACAAGGTGTATCAACTTGTACATCATCTTAATGCGATGGAGCCTCCTTGCTCATCAACTTACCATATCCAAGATGATGTCTATCTACTGGAGCAATCGACGAATACGGGATTCCTCAATAATCGAATCCCACCTCTGGTTGTTATAGAGAATCACAGTGGTATCTAATGTAAATCCAAACAACTCACTGAAGAGCTTTTGCAACCAGACTGCCTCACATGAGGTCATGCTAGCAACAATATATCCTGCTTCGGCGGTGCTCAAATTCACCGACTTCTGCTTCCTGCTCATCCAGGGTATTGAAGCATATCCCAAGGTGAAACAACACTCGGAAGTGCTCTTACGGTCCACCACACTGCCTGCCCAATCAACATTAGTATATCCAAGTATTCTCACATCTCCTGGCAGTGTATCTTAATCCATGAGAGATTGTGTCCTGAAGACATCTCAGAAGATTTCTGGCATCAATACAGTGAGGCTCAACCAAATATGAGCTCATAGTGCTAACTACAAAACATATGTTCAGACGGAGGTTCACCAGGAACATCAATGCGAATGAGTTTATGAAACTCAGAGGCATTTCCCAAATCTGGTCCGACATCACTACCATATAACTTCTAAAAGTTAAGATCCTCGAGGTAGTCACAGGCTTGCAGTCCATCATACCAAATCTTTCCAATATCTTTACCACATATTTCCCTTGAGATAGGAAAATTTCCCTTGGCTTCTGCCATACTTCAAGTCCTTGGTCCTTCATTTCAAATTCAGAGGCCAGCTCCCTCTTACATTTGTGAATGAGAGGGTCTGCACCTGTTAGAAAGAGGTCATCCACATACAACACCAGTATGAGAGGCTTGTCATCCTCAACCATAAAGTAAAGGTTAGGATTAGCTTCACTCCTAGTGAATCCCAGCTTCATCAAGTAGCTATCGATCCTCTCATACCATGCTCGGGGTGCTTGCTTCAGCCCATAGAGAGCCTTCTTCAACTTGCATACATGAGATTTTTAATCATACATCTCAAATCCTTTAGGTTGCTCCACATAGACCTCTTCTTTGATAGAACCATGCAAGAATGCGGTCTTGACATCCATCTGATGTAGGTTGCATTTTTGTGAAGCCACAAGGTCTATGATCGAGCGGATCATCGTATATCTGGCAACAGGTGCAAATATCTCATCATAGTCTATACCTTCCTTCCACGAGCAACAAAACGAGCCTTATACTTTTCCGTACTTCCATCTGCTGCATGCTTTATCTTGTAAAGCCATTTTGAAGTAACAATTGTCTTGTCCAGGGTCTGGGAACTACTTCCCAGACATCATTCTTCATAATAGACTCATATTCTTCGGTCATAGCATCCTTCCATACTTAATGCTTGACGACATCTGAGAATGATGAAGGCTCATCTTGTATGATTGTGCTCATGATGGTCAAGTATCCCTGATACTTGTTAAGTTTCTTACTTTGACGGAAGGTTCCTCAGGGTGCAATCAGATCCATGGGTTCTTCTACATCAGGCATTGATTCATCATCCTTTTCTTTCGGTTCCCTGGTGTCAGCTGCTTGAGAGCTCCTCAAAGTCGGAAGATTGTTCACCTTGCGTTGAACTTTTCTTCAGGAGTCTTGGAACCCAATGCTTGATGAGGGCATCAATTTTGTACATATACGATGGTGATTGTAGTTTCAGCCCATAGAAACTTCAGAAGTCTTTGATCATGGCTCGGATAGCTTCCATCATCGTGCGATTCTTCCTTCCCACCACACCATTCTGCTCAGGAGTATGTGGTGTAGTAGTCTCCCTCTTAATGCCAACCTCAGGTATGCCTGAGTGAACCAATTGTAATATATCAGAGGTCTTGCTTAGGCTTGAGGGGAATGGTCCCCTTTTGAGCTTTCCTTCAGCACATCCTAGACATACACCTTCTTTCTCTACTCAGAATTCAGGCATCCCTATCACCATTTGTCTTACACCGAGTATAGCTTTATAATGAAGGGGGGAAACCTCTAATGCCAAAGATCAGACTGAAGAGATGTGTCATAAGACATGACACGTAGCAGACTTCCATCGACCTGATATAATGAACCAACACTAAACCCAAGAGTAAAGGCATCTTTAACATTATTTTTCCATATACGTACCTTGCCATCATTAAAGGTTACCTTGTAGCCTTTGTCTTCCGTTGCCGAGATGGACACTAGGTTCTTTTTGAGGTCAGGTTCATTTAATACATCCTGGACTTTCTAGCCTTCTTGAATGGTTGTCCTCTTCCTCGATCCCTAGCTCTCCTCTTACCTTTGTTGTTGAATTTGTCATTCCTTTGATTTGCCATCAGAGGGATTTTGATCATCGTCACGGTGAGAGTCCTTTCTATCAGGGAATTCCCTTGCATAGTGACCTGCTTTATTGCAAGTGAAACATCGTCCTTTTATTCCACCCTTAAATCCAGCCTTTCTTTTTGATTTAGACCCAGAATTATTTCTTTTCTTAGCATGAGAAGAAAAAGCAGCAGGAGGACCTTTAGGCATGGGCATTTCTTACACTTCTTCCCTTGTTTCTTCTTGAATGCATCTAGCCATTAATTCCTTGAAACCAGGAATTACATTATAGTTCAGAAGAGTAATCCTGAACACATACCATTCAGATGGTAATCCTTCAAGAGTTGTGAGTGCCATTTCTTTGTCAGTAATAGCTTCCCCAATAGATAGGAGATCGTTCTTGATCTCGATGATTCTTAAGAAGTATGCTTGCATACTTTCATCTTTACCCTTCTTGATTTCCCTCAACTTATTTCTAAGAAACAAAACTTGATTTGCATCATTAACTTTAAATAAACTCACCAGTCTGTCGTAGATTTCCTTGGAGGTGTCTAGATCAGATATGTAGGCCACCAAGCGCTTGTCGATAGAGTCCCGGATGATCTTCTTTGTTTTGACTTCTCCATTTTTCCATTTGTTCCAAGCAGCAGCAGATGCATTTGATGAAGGCTCAATGATATTGCCTCTTACATGGTCCAGCACTCCTTGATCTTCAAGGGTTAGATCGATAGACATCTTTCATCTGTGATAGTCAGCTTTCTCACGGAGCTTGTCTTCGGTAGGAAAGAGTGTTGAGGACCCCATAGTTCTTTTAGGATAGCCTTGACAATATTCTCTTCAATGATTGCTCTTGCTCTTGCTTGGGCTTTGTCTTCACCTCAGCTCTGATACCATGTTAAGTTATGGTATGTTCTATGCTTATAACAGTTTACTTCTTTTTCTTATTATATTCTACTGATTAGCAATCACATGTACATAAAGTAAAGTGCAGATAGAACATTAAACGTTCGATAGAAAACAAGCCAAGACAAGAGACACAAGATGTGGCGGCTAGCCAGGGACAAACCCCACAATGTGTGGGGAAACCATTTGATCAAATCTTCTTTTATCTTCAATAATTCAGCAGAGAGAAATAGTACAATAAATCTGATTCATATCAGCAGTAGCAAACCCTAGATCAGCAGCATCAGTATTAGCGGCTTCATTATCATACTAGGGCAGACCATCTCTCACAAACTGTTCGTCGGATTGACTTCATTCCACCACCAAAAGTTTTGGCTTCCAGACAGGGTTCATATGAACCTATAGCGTAGTTCAGATGAGGAGATATTCTAGGCCATGCAAGTCAATCTTTACTTCTGCAGTTGCAGCTTCAGTTTCAGCAGTTTCTGGCTTCAAACTAGGGCAGTTGATATCTTGCAAACCGTTCGTCGGATTGACTTCATTACACCACCAAAAGTTGTGGCTTTCAAAGGAGGTTTAGATGAACCTACAACGCAGTTCCAAAGAGGAGATATTCTAGGCAACGCAAGTCAATCTTTACTTCTGCAGTTGCAGCTTCAGTTTCAACAGTTTCCGGCTTCAAACAAGGGCAGTTGATATCTTGCAAACCGTTCGTCGGATTGACTTCATTCCACCACCAAAAGTTGCGGCTTTCAAAGGAGGTTCAGATGAACCTACAGCGCAGTTCCAAAGAGGATATCTTCTAGGCCACGCGAGTCAATCTTTACTTCTGCAGTTGCAGCTTCAAATTCAACAGCTTTCGACTTCACATGTGTGAGAGAGAGAGACCCATTTCAGCGCAGTAGAGAAGAGACTCATATCTACGCAGTAGAGAGAGAGAGATGTGATGAGATGAGTGAGTCCAAATGAGGAAAGTCCTCTTATATTTATACACAACGTTGGTGGGTGAATAGATGCGACTATTGGGCTTCTGAGCCTACATGAGTTGTAGGTCGGCTTGATAATAATTCCATAAACAAAATAAATTCATATCTCCATGAATACTTATCGGAATTGGATGATCTTTATATCAATCCTACACCTTTCGACGAGAGGAATCTAATAAAAATATTATTAGCCATGAATAAGATGACCCACATGAATTTTTTCCCTGGTTGCCAATTTTAACAAAGAGGTTGTTTAGTGTGAGCATTATCTTGTAGCATAGATCATTGATTTTGACAATATGCACACTCAAAAATATCTGTAATAGTGAATTTTGTGATTGCAGTGACGTTCAATGGTTGGAGTAAAGGGGACAATTCATGATGCGATGAAAGAGTGTTAGTATGTGTTTGGAGTAATGATCACATATCTTGTATCTGTTTATACATAGTGCACATATTCTTCATACCTATTTCATAAATAGAGATAGTGTATACACCGTTTCACATACAGATCTTTGTGATGACAAGTCAAATGTGAGAGACCTATGAGTATGAGGTGATAACGCATATGTGATGGGCAAATAGAGAAAGAGGAACTATGCATATAATAAAATAAATACACCTATAGCAGTGCACATGCACAAACTTTGGGGACTAAAAAATGTGAGTGCCAGAGAGAAGCATGGATCGAGTGATTTGTTGTTGTAATTAAGCCTATAGCTTAGTGTATAGTTAAGTGTTAGAGATCTAGAGTGTATATGGGTTTTATACATGTAGCATAGCTTATATAGCTTGGTTATGTAGTTAGCATTATTGTGATTGGAGGGGTGGAGAATGTGTCTGTTTATGGTTATTAATGTGTTGATTGAGGTTGCTATTGAGCGTATGTGGCTAAATTGAGTGTATTTTTGTATGTTGCTATTTTTATGAGTTTTTTATACACAAACACACACACACACACACACACACACAGATATATATATATATATATATATATATATATATATATATATATATATATATATATATATATATATATATATATATATATCTATAGATATAGATATATAGATATAGATATATAGATATATATATATACACATGTTGATTGTAAGGTCAAAGTTTGATGTTTTTCGTGATGGAAGAAGAATACTTGTTTAATGGTAGAGACATTATTCATAGTGCTTACTTGTGTTTTATAGCGTCAATTTTTCATATGGTAGAGTTTTAATTATTTTTATATTTGTCTCATTTGTTTGTATGGTATAGATGACTATCTATGAGATTTTTATCATTCTCTTGGGGCTTCATATGTTAATATGAGAAACAGTATGAAGTTTTATGTTGATTGTCACAGGGAAATTATTTTCTTGAATTGAAGGGTTGACGATTATGCTAAGATACATGAGTTTGAACTAGCTTATGTCTTTCTAAAAAAGTTGAAGTGTTGATGTAGTATATTGCAGAGAGATATGTTATGCAGTGTTGTATTGAGGACACCATTTTTTATTGTAGTGGAAAATAGGTTTTATGATTATTGTATCTTAGTTGCTGACCATATGGGCAGTGTTGAGGTTAGGCTTGTGATGATATAAGACAGAATGATTCTAGTGCATGGAAAGAGAATTTGATGCTACTAGGGTTTATGGAAATTTGATATTTATGATTTTTGATATTTATTGGATATTCATGGCCTTTGTTTACTTGATACAGTGAATGGTTTTATATCATATAAATTGTTGATGTATGTAGCTATGGTTTTCCATTAACTAATTTTGTTATCAAAGAGATATTTTGTTGTCATCTATGGAGAGGAAATTGTATGGTTAGATTGATCATAAAATTTGTGTGGGTCCAATTTCAAAATTGGATAAAATGCAGCCTACAAGATTTGAGTTTTGTTGCAGGTTGAACTAGTGTGAATGATTCTAAAATAAGCTCTACAAAATATTGAGGGTTGGAGCCTTCAGTAACATAGTGGTAACTTCCTACTAGTGGTGGCCGAAGAATTTGATCAGGGAGTAGTATCTTCCTTGCAGTCGTAGCTAGAGAAATTATTGGAGGTGGTGGCCTCCAACAGGTGGAAGCATGCACACTGGTAGAGTCCTGCACTAATGTATTATGTAAAAGGAAGATTTTAATTATAAGAAAGAAGGCAAACAAAACAAAAATTATGGTTTTTCCCAATTGGGTTTTCAAACTAATATTTGATGTCTCTGTGTCATGATGTGTATGTTGACTTATTCATATGTTGTGCTCTGATAGTAAACATTCATTTATGATTTACATGGATTATCTTCTTATGCTTAGATCTATTATCATAATTTGCTGCTAGCTAACATTATAAAACAAGTGAACACTAGGTAAAAGTTAAATATATATATTATTATGCAATCAACTCAAAAAAGAAAAGAAAAGATAGATTAATGACTTGAAAAATAGCCTCTTTGAGGGGGAAACCTCCTTTACATGCCCTCAGGTTTCTAAAGGCAGCTGATTCCAACAAAGTGGTAAAGTTTTGAATGACACCACTTTTTATATTGTTGAAAGCAGCCTGTGTGGCATTGATCAAATCTACTTTCGAAAATGCCTCATTGTTGTTGGGAAAAGTATCTACTCAGAACGCCCCTATCCCACTCTAAGGTGTGACAGTGCCTTAGCAACAAACAAGGAAAACTACTTTCATATTATTCTTTATGAAATGTAAAGGAAGAGGAAGGATGAACTAACATGTGTCTTGCGCTAGTTTGTTGATCCAATCGCTCTCCTCTTTGACAGCTTCCAGCTACCTGCTTCCTTACTTGCCCAGCTTCACCAAGTTCCTGCAAGATCAAAGAAGAGGAAAACTACACAAAGACATAGATTTACATTCATAAATAGCTTAGGATTAGATTTAAGCTAAAAATACAAATATAACAAAACATCATTGATACACAAGCATGTAGGAGAAACTCAAATAGCTTTATTGATATAATAAGAAGATGCAGGAGGAGATACAACCAAGTGAGTCCCGATCCAACATCTACCTCCCAGCAAAGGAATCCCTTCTTCACCTCCAACAAAGCATAAATCACCCAATGCACTAATCTCAATCTCAAAACCAACACCAATTCTCTGCAAAGTACAAAATTCCCGCCTCTGGATCTCTGGGATGAGGGATCCATAGATAGATGTAAGCAGAGAGGATGAGTCAGCTTATGTTTTGACTTGTGGCTTCTCTCTGTCAGTTCTTGCTTCCACTTGGAGGCTGAGAGCCTCTTACTCATCCTTGGTCGAACTCAGTGAGGCAAGTGTCATTGAGGAAGATTCTAGAAGCTTCCATGGTCTGTCCACCTCGCGGAATGACATTGCCATTTGGCATTTCCCGCTCAGCGCACCGTGGTAGTGCATTTAGGTGTGTTGCAACAAACAAGGAAAACTACTTTCATATTCTTCTTTATGAAATGTAAACGAAGAGGAAGGATGAACTAACCTGTGTCTTGCGCTAGTTTGTTGATCCAATCGCTCTCCTCTTTGACAGCTTCTAGCTACCTGCTCCCTTACTTGCCCAGCTTCACCAAGTTCCTGCAAGATCACAGAATAGGAAAACTACACAAAGACATAGATTTAGATTCATAAATAGCTTAGGATCAGATTTAAGCTAAACATGCAAATATAACAAAACATCATTGATACACAAGCATGTAGGAGAAACTCAAATAGTTTTATTGATATAATAAGAAGATCCAGGAGGAGATACAACCAAGTGAGTCTCGATCCAACATCTACCTCCCAGCAAAGGAATCCCTTCTTCACCTCCAATAAAGCATAAATCACCCAATGCACTAATCTCAATCTCAAAAACAACAGCAATTCTCTACAAAGTACAAAATTCCAGCCTCTGGATCTCTGGGATGAGGGATCCATATATAGATGTAAGCAGAGAGGATGAGTCAGCTTATGTTTTGACTTTTGGCTTCTCTCTGTCAGTTCTTGCTTCCACTTGGAGGCTGAGAGCCTCTTACTCATCCTTGGTCGAACTCAGTGAGGCAAGTGTCATTGAGGAAGATTTTGGAAGCTTCCATGGTCTGTCCACCTCGCGGAATGACATTGCCATTTGGCATTTCCCGCTCAGCGCACCCTCGTAGTGCATTTAGGTGCGTTGCAACGCACCTAGCTAGTGTACTTGGGTGCTATGCAACGCAGGTAGCTAGTGGAGCAGCTGAAATGATCCTGATTTGACTGATTCTGAGTAGTTTCTGGTGGAGAACTTCTGGGAGAAGCTGTAATTGGTTGACCTTGTTCCTCTAGGGGTAGGAACAACACTTTTAGGGACTTTGGATCCCTTGGATTATGGACATTTCATGCTTAGAGCTGTAAGGCACAAAAATGTCTATAACAGTTGCCCCCTAAAGTATGAGGCCGTTTATCGGGTGAAATGCTTTATTAGGAGGATCTGAAGTTCTTTCAATGCTGGGAGGAGACCTATAATAAGATACAATACAATACATTATTTTCATACTGTTTTCATGATCTAGCTGAGGCGGGCATTCCCATGCTCAGCTTTATAAATTCATTTTTATGTACATAGGACAAACAATCGTCTGATGGTAGACTGATGATTCTGATGAAGTCATCATCCTTTTGGTAGGATGATACTCTGTGCTGCAATGCTGTACATGTCAATGTTTTTATTTTTCCTAAATATATATCGTAGCCCGGATGGATGAAACTAGATCCGGAGTCTTCAATCTCGTCCGATCTTCACTCGAAGTACAAGTCGATCCATGTGAGAAATGTTTTGAAGTCGAACATGGAAAGACATCGCTTGATTACCAGTCGATGATGTAAACTGTTAACAAGCGCGAGACGAATCACCGATAAGGATGATGACCCTCAAGGTACTGCAGTACAATTCACGTGGTGTGAATAAAGGACTTGGCGTCGAACACCATGCAAAATCTTTTGGTCAAAGGTCATTGATGTATACCTGTCGCTGGAAGTGAGAAACTTGCCATTGAGGCATGCAAGCTTCAAAGTACTGAATGGGGTGTCCCTAGATCAACTTCTTGGATAATGAGCTGATGTCGACAAGAAGCGGTCCGTCAAAGGAGGGCCTTGATGAATCCCACATCAATGACACGGAACGGAGCAAATGATTTTGATGGAGGTGAAAACGATCTGATGATATATGGTTCAGGATGGCGGTCATGAAGGAATGAAGTATAATGTATGGTAGTGGATGGGACACGGGTGACTTCTCTGGATGACTTCTCTTGAACATGTCGGCGACACTTATATGATGGATTGGTAGCATTTACCCCAAATGTGGATGGTATGGCGAGACCATGGTGATGTGACCGGTGAATGAAACAACCCAAACCGACTCAGGCACGGAGTGGAAGTGTCATGTTCAAGAGCGACTTGCTACCAATAAAGATTCTTTGAGTTTCTTCCCAATTTTTCCCCAGTCATTGCTGACCAGTACCTCTTTATTTTTGTCAAGCTTGAGGAGGATAACATATGCTTGTTCTATAATTTGCCCTTCGGGCAAACCCATCGCTATGTTTTAACGAGCCTAGCGATAGTGAAACTCGTTCTCGTCTAAAGACAAGTTTGTCACTATTAATGTTTTTAACGAGTTTAATGACAAAGATAACTCGGTCCTTTTCATTTTTAGAGAGTCTGAAAAGGTACGTAAAGTTAACTCCAGAATTCCTTTTTCGTCATCTAATCCCTTAAGTCCGAAAAAGTATAAAACAATACAGAAGGGATGAATTTTCGATAGTTTTAACAAGCCGAACAATACAAGAGCTCAATCTTTTTGTGCAATAATCCCTCAGGTCCAAAAAGATTAAAATCTAGAGGAGGGATAGCTCTTCCGGTCGCTTTAACGAGCTGGAAGGCCAAAACTCGGCAATCTTTTCATATTTTACGAGTCAGATGAAAAGAGCTTAAAGAAGACTCGTCTTTTGACGAACGAGTGATAAAATGGGTAGCAGCTGATTCCAGGTAAGGGTTGGAATTTTCCAAGCAAGGCAGTGTCACAAGGATGGCTAGTGAAATCACTCTTCGCAGCTGTTCCTCAAAATGGGTAAACAATCAAATGGAGGTGAATGATCGGCCAATGGAAAAGTGGAGGTGACGGTGCAAACACGACCAAGGATTTAATGGCTGATAATGTTACATTCACAGTGGTTATTTACCGGAGGATAGTTCATTTTTTAACGAGCTTAAACGCGGATTGAAACACTTGCTCGGTCTTATGTTTATTTTTTAACGAGCATGAACTATGTGCTAAAACTGCTCGATAATCCAGTCATATGATAAGAATGTCTCATATAAAATGGCAACATTTAGATTTTTGCCCCACATCCTTTCTTTATGCAAGTTAGGAAACGACTAATCCTACGAGTTTAAAGGGTTAGCCTACGGGTTTAAAGGGAGGACCTAAAAATTTAAAAAATAAATAGCCGCCCCTTGCTTGCACTCCAAAAAGTTTGCATGCCCCCAGGTATAAAATACGATTTCAAGGTTACCCCTAAATTTGCAGACAAAACATTTGTTCTATCAGGAAAGGCCTACCTCTTTCAGGTTACCAAAGATTGTCTCATTCGCGTTACAAATGAAACACTTCCTCGGCGATGTCTACCGAAATAAACAAAGGTGAGTAGACACGAGCACCACTCACATAACTTTGGCAAGAGAATCTTTTTCTAGAATAACCCCTCTTCCACTGACGGACGGGGTACAAACTAGTCATATTCTCCCGCGGAAACCTACCCTATACCCAAAGTTTTCTTGCCGAAGCAGACCAGGACGCATGCCCCCTGGGTTCCAGTCATATCCCTCCGAATTACTCGCGCTCATCAGGAGGACAGACCGTGGGTTGAGACATTTCTTGCGTGAAGAGACCATTTAGGGATGGTATATGACTATTTGCGATGCGTGATCCGGGAAATGAAAGCTGGTCCACGAGCTTGACCACTCTTCCTTCGTGCGGAAAACACATTACTCTAAAGAGTGAGGAGACGATGGCTCCCATGCAATAAATATAGTCTCGTCCAAGGAGTAGGTTATAATCTAAGGGTCCTTGAACGACCATTACGTTCATTTGAACTGTCTTCCCTTTCAGTGTTATGGGCACATTGGGGAGGATCCCTAAAGGTCGACTGGTTCCTTTATCAAAACCTGTCAGATTTCTCATCTCAGGCAAAAGCGATGGCGAACCAAGCGCTTTCCAAGTAGTAGAGGAAAGGATACTCACAGAAGCCCCCTCATCTATGATGGTACCAGCCATGACCATTCTATATATTTGGACGATAATTCTGAATGGTATGCTTGCTGGTAAACGGGGTCTGCCTAGTTGATTCCAGTCGAAGGAGACAACTAGGTTGCTTGGAGGTGGGACCGAGTAGACGGCCGGGTACGGCTCTGACGAACTTCCTTCCTGCGGTAAAGGAATGGGTAGGTTGCCCCCGTGTTCGTCGGAGTCTGTGTTGATGAAGAGAATTTGGACGGTGTCATCCTTGTTCTCTCCAGTGACTGTGTCATTCGAAGATAAAACCTCTGAAGGCAAGACCGGGTCAACTGCCGCCTTGACCTTTTGACTTTCGTCGGGTATGGATTCAGCTGGTTCATCTTCAATGACAGGCACTTCAGCTGACCACTTGAGCGAGCCAGCTGGATTCTCAACTAACGAAGGACTCGGCAAGAGTTTTTTATATCCAGGAGGAAGTCGTAACGGTGAAACCGGACGATCATCCAAAACTCTTTTAGCTTCGTCTAAGAAGGGACAACGGTGGATGGCGTGATCGCCTTCGCACAGTTTACAGGGAGATCTAGCTCTCCCTTTTTGTCCTGGGACTTCACTTTCGCTAGTTGACAGTGTGCTTTCAACATGGCCATCAGAGGTTGACGACACCGGATTGTGCAAACGGGGAGACCAGTCCCTTAGTTTCCGAGGGATGCAAGGACAATCTCTGTGAAAGTGGTCTCCCTTGCAAATGACACATGGCGATTTAGGCCTGGTCAGTGCAGTGTGTGGATTTTCGTTAGACGACACTCGTTTGCCCCCATTCGCCTTTGGCTCCTTCTTCTTTTTCTCTTTCTTCTTCTTTTCCTTCTTCTCCTTAAGAACTTGACTCTTGGCTTTGCCAGCCCCATCAAGCGAAGAGGAAGGAGGAGAGGAAGAATTAGAGGAAGTAGGAGGTTGGTGGGTAACTCTGGACTCGTCTAACTGCTGATTCGATTGTTCAGGAATAGTGGTGCTCTGAACGACATCGGTTGAGAAGAGCCAGACTGGCAAGCCAATTGTCAGTCCTGGAAGCGACAATGTGGCCATATGGGGTGCACCAACATCTCCCCAAGAGGAGAAGGGACTAGGATTTCCACCAAGGGGAATTCCTTGGTTGGTAGACTCCATTTTCTCAACCTAAGATCAAAGTAGGAAAAGGGTATAAATATTCCGTTTAAAATAAATTTTACGACGCTTGGACACAACTTTTTTTTTCAATTTTAAAGAGTCGAGAAAAAACAAAAGATGACTCTAGTCTCCTTTGATTTTTAATGAGCCTGAAGTGAAAAGTGCTCAGATGGACCTTTTCTGTTAAGGAGTCTGAAAAGGAACGAAAGGGACTGCTTTGGAGATCTAGGTAGAGGGTGTGCCAAACCAATCACAAAACTGCAGAATACGTTTTACGGTACGGCAGTCAATCTTCCCGAATGCTGTGTTCGGTGCATTGCGACCAGTAGGGTGGCCGACACGACTTCCTATGGATAAAAGGTTTTAAGCCTATAGGGGTCTCCCAATATATACTCGACGGTACGTGGAAGCACAATCCGTACTGGCACTTATCGTCTCACAGTGGAGGAATCACCCAACCATCAGTGAGGACAACAGTTACCAGGCTTTACGACACCGGAACACGTCTCTAGCCTAGACCTCTATGTTGTGCGTTAAGTTCCAAAGCGTTGTTAGATTCATTCAATTTATTTTAAGTTGATCTTTCTTAGAAGTTTGCCTTTTGGATCACCACGAGATGTAGATGTAATTCCTAAATGCAATCTAAAGATGATAAGCAAGCTTTTATCTCTTTTCAACAATGAAAATCCTAGCTACAAGGGGAAAAGAAAGACACAATCTTTTCTCAAAGAGCAAAGAGCACACTGTAAATGCACTTTTCCTAAATCAAACCATACAAACTATCATTATGCAAATGCACATATGCATGTATTTGTTTTCACTTTCTTAATATTGATGCCTAAAAAGAAAGTTGATGTACAAATTTGAATTTGCTTTCAAGTGAAAAACACAAACAAGCTTCTTTTCGAAATCAAAAAGGTAGAGAAGATTACGACACTTTATGATTTTGAAATAAACACTCGTTTCGACACTAGAAAGTGACAAATTCAACCCAAAGGTAAAAGTAAAAGTTATAATCAACTGTCAATATCAAAGAAACTTTCTCCTAAGATCAAAATCGACACTTACGACAGATCTAAATCTAAGGACGACAGTATGACTATTTTACTTTTCAATGGAAAACTGTAAATGATGTAACAAACACACAAAGAACACCTACAGTCTTTTTGTACAAAGGAGGCGGAATTAAGGCAAAGAAAAGGGGTTTTCAGATAGGTACACACACTGATAATAGGCTGCAAAAATCAGAGATAAAACTGAACAAAATGAAGCAAAGAACCTCAGCTGCACAGGGCAAAGGCTGATCAGCGCACCTGTTGCACAGAGAAACTGAATTGCAGCGCAGGTAGCCCTCTCGGGACCTGCGTTGAAATGCAGAACCTCTTCACAGAGCCTACGCTGGGGCAGAAACGAGACTTCTATCTGGGTTCTGGGTCACGATTTGCAGTTTAATCTATGGATTTTGGCCGAGTAAAAGCAATCAGTAAGGTACAATTAGAGGGATGATTTAAAGGAGGACTAAGAGCTATCACAAAGGGAAATTAGAGCATTTGTGGATCAGCTGTTCAAATCATAAACAAATCCAGTGGGTGGATTGAAGTAGCAGCTACTTTGCATTTGATAATGGCAAATGCAGTTCGATTGCTACTTCTGTGTTTATGAAGCAAACAACAAGAGAAACACAAACAAACTAACTAGACACGATCCCCAGTGGAGTCGCCATTTTGTTGTTGGGAAAAGTATCTACTCAGAACGCCCCTATCCCACTCTAAGGTGTGACAGTGCCTTAGCAACAAACAAGGAAAACTACTTTCGTATTCTTCTTTATGAAATGTAAACGAAGAGGAAGGATGAACTAACCTGTGTCTTGCGCTAGTTTGTTGATCCAATCGCTCTCCTCTTTGACAGCTTCCAGCTACCTGCTCCCTTACTTGCCCAGCTTCACCAAGTTCTTGCAAGATCACAGAAGAGGAAAACTACACAAAGACATAGATTTACATTCATAAATAGCTTCGGATCAGATTTAAGCTAAACATGCAAATATAACAAAACATCATTGATACACAAGCATGTAGGAGAAACTCAAATAGTTTTATTGATATAATAAGAAGATCCAGGAGGAGATACAACCAAGTGAGTCCCGATCCAGCATCTACCTCCCAGCAAAGGAATCCCTTCTTCACCTCCAACAAAGCATAAATCACCCAATGCACTAATCTTAATCTCAAAACCAACACCAATTCTCTGCAAAGTACAAAATTCCAGCCTCTCGATCTCTGGGATGAGGGATCCATATATTGATGTAAGCAGAGAGGATGAGTCAACTTATGTTTTGACTTGTGGCTTCTCTCTGTCAGTTCTTGCTTCCACTTGGAGGCTGAGAGCCTCTTACTCATCCTTGGTCGAACTCAGTGAGGCAAGTGTCATTGAGGAAGATTCTGGAAGCTTCCATGGTCTGTCCATCTCGCGGAATGACATTGCCATTTGGGATTTCCCGCTCAGCGCACCCTGGTAGTGCATTTAGGTGCGTTGCAACGCACCTAGCTAGTGTACTTGGGTGCTATGCAACGCAGGTAGCTAGTGGAGCGGCTAAAATGATCCTGATTTGACTGATTCTGAGTAGTTTCTGATGGATAACTTCTGGGAGAAGCTGTAATTGGTTGACCTTGTTCCTCTAGGGGTAGGAACAACACTTTTAGGGACTTTGGATCCCTTGGATTATGGACATTTCATGCTTAGATCTGTAAGGCACAAAAATGTCTATAACACTCATACAATCTAGCATTCATGTTTTAAATTACTTTTCTTTATTGTATTCCTAATAATACCCTGTTGTACTGACAAGTCTTACTATCTATTATTCAGATGGAAAATCTAGCATTCTTCTTGGTTGAACTGTGTTTTCTTCAATACATAATGAGCAAGTACGATCCATAAAATTTGTGTTAAGGGCTTTGAACACTTATCCACTATGGAAGGCTTGTTTGTTGATGTGGTTTTTGAAATATTCAATGTATTTTTTAAGTTGTTTGTGCAAGCGTTTTCCATAACAGTAGTGAAGGCTTATCTGGATCTCAAAATATTGTGCATAGGTGATGCATTTCCCTCCTCTAGTTAGTTCATTCTTGTTTATTGTGTGTTTTTACAAACATTTTGTAGTATGGTCCACTTTTTATCGTTTTTGATAATATATCTCATGTATTTGATGCTTGTAGGCATTTAATCCGTAAAAAAACAACCCAAAAATCTCAGAAATAGACACCTATAAATATAAACTAGTCATCAAATTTCAAGGAACATTTTTTCATGGGGCTGAAATCCTATTAAAATTTGGAACTAAATGCATATTTTCATATTTATGAGATGTATACTTTGTTTACTGAACTAGATTTGTATGTGTTCATATTGAAATCTTGTTACTATGTTTTAAATTGTGAGAAGCTTGATGGCTAAATGTTGTTTGCTTTATGATCCTTAGTTACCATTTGTGAAGTGTTTTAAGTAACTGGTTACGGCTGATCTTATGCTGGATCCTTTATCGAAGGTTCTTAATGTAAGTTCTGATTATATCCGGTGTGATAACTTGCCAGGTACCAAAGGGACTGTCACATTCTTTGCATCATATTTGGTGTGCACCTCAATTTTCAATTCCATTATGGCATTAGCTGGGAATATCAATGTAAGACTTAAATTCTAAATACTGTGCAACCAGACATTATGTTTATTTTATCAGCATTTTGTATCTTAAAATATAGTTTTTCATCGTTGTTTTATATATCTTACGATATTAGTTTTCATTATTTTGTTTTATATTTTGCAGTACTATGATGTTCGGAAGGAGTGCAATGGTGGCTTGTGCTATGATTTTTCAAATATGGAGAATTACTTAAACCAGGGTTTCGTTAGGGATGTCGTGGGGGTTGGCAGCCGAAAATTTGTCTCCTGTAGCCCCTTGGTTTATGAAGCTATGCTTACTGACTGGATGAGGAATATGGAAGTTGGCATTCCAATACTCTTGGAGGATGGTGTTAAGTTGCTAGTTTATGCAGGAGAATATGATCTCATTTGTAATTGGTTAGGTAATTATATTGTATACATATAACATATTGTTTTTGTTTTGGACAATGACTTTATGATTTAGGTGTTAAGTCTATTATTAACTTATTTGCAGTTGTGTTTTTCAGGCTTGTCAGTCTAATCTTCAAAATTGAAAAGTTAATTGTTCAAATTATGTGTCTTTCAGGCAATTAAAGATGGGTGAATTCCATGGATTGGTCTGGAAGTGAGAATTTCAAGAAGGCACCTACAAAATCCTTCCTTGTAGACGATAAGGAAGCAGGTTTAATAACCAGTTATGGACCACTCAGTTTTCTCAAGGTAAAAGGCACTCGATGATCATCTTTGATTTTGTTGTACAAGTAGATAATTTCTTCCTTAAGGAATCTTCTATTTTGCTGCACCAGGTTCATGATGCAGGTCATATGGTCCCAATGGATCAGCCAAAAGCAGCCTTGGAGATGTTAAAACGCTGGACACAAGGAAGTATTACTGACGACAATTCTCAAATTTTAAGGACAGTGACGGAGATGCCAGAGAAGAATTTCGAGAGTTAGTTATCTGCTTAACTAGGAGAATTGCTCTCTTCACCTAGATTAATGTAAATATTTCTAGATTTGCAGTAGTGTGCATCCCCAAAGATGTGTATTTTCTGATTTGGCAAAATAATTGTCCATTGGGACCATCAGTATTGCTAACTTGTGTCAAATCTTTTTATGGCCACTTTTTAACTGTATAGAAATAATGCTTCTTATTGCTTACCAAGCCTTGTGGAATTATGATTATAAATGGTGTTAAAGTTATATTCAAGAACATGAATAGTATGTCCTGTGTTCTTATTCCAGCATGTTCTGATGTCCTAATGGATGAAATAAATTGTAAATTGGATGAAAGAAATTGTAAATTCAACAAAAATATTTGGTTGAGAGAGTCTCGGGGAATTCAAAGCATGATGCTCTTAGCCTACATTCAATTTTATTGACAATGACATGAAAACATGTATGTTGTTTGCAATCATACAACGGATTGCCAGTATTGTCTACTTATATTTGAATGGAGGCTATGTGGTTGGGCTTGTGTTTTCTCTTCTCGTTCGTTCTTTATTTTATTGTTGAATAAGATCTGTTTCCTCTTTTTGCCTCTTATCCCTTTATAAG